>CM028132.1:101567500-104067500 GCA_016271365.2 Neoceratodus forsteri
CTGGGCACCCAAAATCCTGGGTGCCAAGTTTAGTGAGAGGAGAGCTTCTCTGGCATTCTCTGTATGAGAACACCAGGAATTTCTAGACAGCATGAATGGGGATGATCATTCACTTACACAGAATAAGAAAGCTATTATATATACCCTCCTGTAGAGATGCTTTCAATTTGAAGTACAGCTTTGCAAAACACACTAGTCTCGGCTATCTTGTAATTATACATAAGCAAGTGGCTAATGTAAATAACAATAACTAACTAAATCTATGTTAAAACATTACACCTGGGCATCACAAGCTGTGTGAGCTGGGACATCAGACATTTTATATCAGACAGCATTCAGTGATGCCAAGGATCAACTCACTCATAGTCTGAATCAGAAAAAAAAGAGAGGCATATTTATGAGATGTGAATGATCAGCACAGTACTCTTGTTTCATTTTTATATTAACACCTGTCATTTTATTCTATGTATTAAAAACTGACAAATTCATTTTAGAAGTTTCTCTAATTTTTGCAAATTAAATTGATACAAACGTGAGGTCGCAGACATCAAAGAGTTGTTAGTTTTATTCAGTAAAACTATAAAAAATCAAAAGGTAATGTATTTTTGTAGGAAGCAGTCAGCTTTTTAATAGGTAGGACAATTTCAGTATGCACACCTGTATGTTTTATTTTTACAGTCTGTAAAATAAACAGTACTAAGAAATGTGCCTTTTTCTGTGGCAGTTCTGTCAAGAGACAGCGGCAGGCATCATGTTGTTTTTTTCTTAATGGAGATGTTAAAGGTATGAAGCAGATATTTAAGGCTATATGCATTTAAAAAAAATAACAATACTTTTAAATACTGGTATATTGACTTTAAAGTTGCTCCTTTCCCTCCCCTCCCCTGCCCTCACCCAGGATCAGAGCTAAATAGTGCACTCCATCAGTAAGCCAAGTACTGCTCAGCAAATATACCTAATAAGTAAATCAGGGCTTTTACTAGGGAAGGATGCATACCACCTCATCTACACCAAGTGCCCTACCACTTTTCTGCCTTCCCCCTACTCCTTCTGCCCTCCCCAAACCCATCTTCCTAACCCCAGTATTTAGTGTACCTTTCCTCCTCCTCATTGTCTTTCGCCCTTCCCCAAAACCACCTCTATTATGAGCTGAGTGCAGAAACAAATTAAATAAATAATAGACTAATCACATGCATGCCCTTCAGGGCTTTTTTTAAGAATGTCCACATTGTTAAGAAGCTTGACAATTACAATACAAAGTTACAGCATCTGGCATGCATTATCAACATGATTAAATTACCTATCTTTAGCCTCTTTTTATGGCGGCAGTTGGGCGAATTCTGCAACCGTCTTGCGATAGCTGTCTATAATCTACAGCCAGTACGTGGTAGACACCAGGGGAATCTGTGCACAGAGCTGTGGAGTCCAAAAATCTACAATAGGAGACTATAGATTATATGCAGAAATATAACAATATCGTATTGACCAACTAAACCAGGTCACATGGCAGTGTGAAGGGCCTGGTAAATGACTCAGAAATTTTATAGAACTGGAATATGACACAACGTATCCCAAAGTGTGTCAAGTGGGTACACTAGGATTGTGTGACCCTCTAAAGCTGCATGTTTAGTTTCCCTTGGAGAGATCTGCCAGCTGCCGATGGGAATCTGATCTGTTGTTCAGGAGGTCATGCTAAAGCTTTTTGTATTTTTTGTTTTGTTCTCCTTTTGCAATTTATTTAATTTTCCTTTCTCAATACCCAAACATATGTGTGTTGGATGGGGGGAAGGGTCAAGCGGACTGGATGGGATGGGACTGGCGTGGTGAGCTGAGCTGCATCATGCATGCTCCATGCCCTTATCCCAAAATGAATCAGGTGGGTACATCCAAATTGGGTTACCCTCTAAGGGTTCCCTCAGAGAAGTTTGCCAGCTGCTGGGGGGGGGGGTGGAGTTTGATCTGTTGGTTGGAAGGTCATTCTGAAGTTTTTTGTTTTGTTCTACTTCTGTAATTTATTTAATTTTCCTTCCTCAATACCCTGATGTGTGTGTGTTGGGGGGCCAAGCTGACTGGATGGGACTGGACTGGTGAGTGGGGCTGCATCATGCATGCTGCACACCCCATCCCAAAACCTGTCAAGAGGGTACATTGGGATTATGTGACCCTCTATGGGCTGCATGTTTAGTTTCCCTCAGAGAGGTCTGCCTACTGCTGGGGGGAGTCTGATCCATTGGTTGGGAGGTCATTCTGAAATTATTTTTTGTTCCTTCTGTAATTTATTTAATTTTGCCTCCTCAATACCCAGATGTGTGTGTGTGTATGTGTGTGTGTGTGTGTGTGTGTGTTGGGGTTGGGGGGGCGAGCAGACTGGATGGGACTGGTGAGGGGAGCTGCATTGTGCATGTTGCATGCCCCTGGCTTTCTGTCCTCCACTTCAGGGTGAGCTGCACTGATGGTCATTTATCTATCCAGAATCCCACAGCTCAAATTTGGGGAATTAGTGTGGGACACCAAGTGCTAGCTTTGTAGAGTTTAACATTTGTTTGAGTTCTACATGTCACTGTTTTTTATGATGTATTGCACTTCAAGGAATCTGTGACTTACCTCATTGCACATTTCTGCATTTAAATGTGTTGTATTGGGTTTTTTTGGTCATTTGGGTTACTAACACTAGACCCTAAAGGAGCCAACATGAGCTGCCACACATGCTTCATTGCTGAAATTTTATTATAATGTTTTAATAATCTTATTTGTATTATGTTTATTTTACCCTGTACTGTCTGTATAAGTTATTCCGTAAAGGTGTCCAGAGCCTCCAAGACCGAGTGCCAGAAAAATAAAATGTGCCTTGTCTTGCCAGATGGAACTTATTATCTTCAGGAAAGCTTCAAAGGACACCATACAGCTCATGCTGCTCTGTACCCTTATTGTCTACTCTCATGGCAAGTACTTCCTACTGGCCACATTTTAGGCATCACATATGAAACGGTCTATGCCAACACCCATAAAGCAGGCCATTTTTATCTCATGTTAAAAACCTACTAGCTAACAGTGGGCCTAACTTATGGCTTGTTCATTATACCCCAATTAGAACCCACAGATGTCATCTGGCAACAGTGTGGCAACATCCACATGGCACAGAGTTCCAATAGACTCCCTCAGGACCTCTCTAAACTCGTTGCACATAGTCATTTATAGGGATCCTCACTGTATTATCCAAACACTGCAGCCATAATAGTAAGTAATGAGTTTATTGCACGACCATAAAAGATAAAATCTTTACAGTGATTATAAAACATGTTGAGTATTATTACAATGAATACATAAAATCCCCAACCCCCACAGCACACTTGCATATTTCATTTAACAGCAACTCAAGTTTTTTTCTTGCATAAGTACAAATAGGAATGATGTGCTAATGATATGAAGGATGAAGGATGAAGTTAGATGCAGAACATTAGCTAATGCCCTACAATATTCAGGCATTTAAACCTACTGGCATGAACTGTCAACCGTGAGACCCCTTTATCAGGAAACATCCCTCCCAGTAGGTAATCCTCATTCTGAAAAATGCTTTTCAAAGCTGCAAATGTCAATTAATCCAGTTTCAGCCCTTTTTTATTCATTGCTTTTTTCCACATTTTATTGCAGTTAAAAAGAACTTGACAGTGACTTCAGCATCTTCTTTAGTCATAGGATAAAAAGAACATCAAATATACATTCTGAATATGTTTTCAGAACAGTACTAAGACATTTTTCTCTTGCCTCTTTATAGAGATTATGCACCCTAATGTGATAAAGTGTTTCTTCAAAATCCATTTTACAAGGACAAACTCCATTTCCATATGTTAAATTATATTTTTGGGTGTTACTACCTGTTTGATAATTTGAGGTGAAAATTTCAAACCTTACCACCATAATAACACTCCTCTGATTGGAGGGAATATGCAAAACCAGATAATCCTCCAAGCCATGTGAGATTTTATTTATTTCAAAGTATGGCACTCATTTCTATTCTCTTATTTTTTTTCCTAGGTCTATTTCCTGTGCTTTATCATATGGTTTCTTATTAATTATAAGTCTATGGGTAAGGTAAGAGAAATGCCATTTTTTTCTTATAGGCTGATCAGAGATATTGAAGATTTATTTTAGTTAACAAAGAAGTTAATGTAGTTAGCCATGGGATTTCTTGTTTAGATTTAGCCACTTTCATTCATATAGGAACATACGAACATATAAAAATAGGCAGCAGAAGAAGACCCCCTGGTCTATCGAGTCTGCTTGATATATAATGTAGGGTTCTGGCCTTACAACTTAGGCCAATGACCCTACCCCTCCCTCTCATATCCCCCCCCCCTTTATTGGTCCCAAGGGTTCCCTCTGTGTTTGTCCCAGACTCTCTTGAATGTTGAATTACTCACGGTAGTATGGGGGTGTTATTTTAGGCATTTCTTTATAGGAGCTATGCTGGGGAAAAGGAGTATGGTGCACAATTGAACAAGGCTGTGGCACAGTCTCTTTTCTTCCCCAGGAGCAACACTAAAAGAGGCTGATTTTACTTCTGAGAATAAGCTTCATAGCTGCTGGGCAGAGTGTTTTCCTTTTCCATACAGGAGTAGCTGAAATGAGGAGTGTAACTGTGTGTGTGTGATCTGCATCTGGTAACAGGGGAATACTGTGTGGGGGTGGCAGGCATGGGACCACAAAGATTAAGTGCCTTGTCTGTAGATTGTTTTTTTAGGATAGAGGCATGGGGGGGCTGATTAAAAATCAACCACACAGGCTGAGGGAGCAAGGGACGATGGCTGTGTGATGTCTGGTGGGGTGCCAAGCCAATCAGTAGTGTCCAAAAGAGCACCAACCTAAACAACAGGCTAGGTGCTTTAGAAAGCCTCCTTGAAAGTTGCAGCCTCTCAAACGGGACTATTACTACCTGGACTGGGGGGACTGTAGCCATGAGGGGAGCGGGATCTGACAAGCCAAGGAATGGACCCAGTGGAATTGGTGGATGCTGCAGGAAAGTTGATTGTTTTTTTATCTGGCCTTCCTGAACTGTAACTCACGGTGGTATGGGGTATTATTTTAAGTATTTCTTTACGGGAGCTATGCTGGAGCAAACGGTTGTGGTGCAGAATTGAACAAGGCTGTGGCACAGTCTCTTGTTCTCCCCAGGGGCAACAATGATGGGGCTGATTTTACTGAGAATAAACTCCGTAGCTGCCGTGCAATGTTTTTTTTCCATACAGGAGCAGCTGAAATGGGGTGCAACTTGTGTGTGGGCTACATCAGGTAACTGTGGAATATTGTTTATTTATTTATTTTTATTTATTTATTGTGAGCATCATACCTTTGAGCAACAGCTCTTTACATAGGTTCCGCATCCAGGACAGGTACGTGCAAACAGAGCATTACAAGTACAGTGCATACAGGCAAGTTATTATTGCAGATAAATTAAACAAGTAGTTGCCAGAGAATAAAAATACAGGGACAACAAATCGTACATAGCAGTCATCAAGCAGGTAAAGGAACACCTTTGTCAGGTAGCACTGAGTGACAGTCAGAGGGTGTGCTGGAGGAGGCAGAGGGTGAAGGGAATCGGCCTGGTCAATTTTACTAAGGTGGTAGAAGGGGGTTGCAGGTCATGAGGGAGGAGGAGGAGGAGAGGGTGAGAGGGAGGAGTAGGGGGTAGGAGGTAGAAGAACAGGAGGAGGTAAGTGCTAGAAGTGGCCTATGGGGTTAGATGATAGCAGAGGGTGCAGATTAAGTACAGGTTGACTGTGAGCCACAGAGGGCTTAGTGGTAGCAATCACAGGTAGTGCTTGTAAGAAGTTAACATTGTAGTTTGTGCTATTGTGTGGGGATGGCAGGCACAGAACCACAAAGATTAAGTGGATTTTAATTTTAATAAAAAAACTTAGAATTTGATGGTAGATAAGGATCACTTGGCCCATCTAGTCTACCCATTCCTCCCTACCTACACTATTACTGCAGACTGTACCCAATCTACAGCTCTTTCTCCCCAATCCTTTCTTTCCACTATGATTCGCTTGGGTTTATCTTATGCATTCTTGAACCCCACCACTGTTTCCCCCACCACCTTTTGTTCTCACTTGTAAACACTCTAATGGTACTATATTATTAACATTATTTATTATTCATATCCAATATATAATTAATCTGAGTTACATTTATGCCTGAAGAGCTTTTTTGCTTAATTCAGCCCTAACCATTGCTGAAGAGCATGAAACTGGTATTCCTAATAATGACTTATAGAAATACAATAAAGGTGCTTATGTAATATTTGAATAACTAGTGCCCTGAACTTCTGCTCTATATAGGAGTATTGGATTGCTTTTCATCTTACTGACTGATAATGCTGCATTTAATGTGTTACCCCCCATGCGAGTAGATAAATTTCAGTAATGCCTTTGCTACGTGTTTAGCCCTTGAAATTTGACCTTTTACATGTTGCCACCATTTGCCTTTCACAATGATTCTGACTCTGAGCCATTTGTATTCTTTTACTATTTTGTCTTTTTCTGTATCCATAGAGAACTTTTTGTTAGATTTACTAGATCCAAAAATCCATGAGGTCATTTTTATTTAGGTTAATATTTAATTCCAGAGCATTACGGTCTTTTTTTATTTTCTTTTGTAAACCTACACATCAAAGGAAAAAAATATATAATAGTCAGTATATGCGAGAAAATTACAATATTTTTTACTAATTTCTGATGTGTCACAGTGCATTTCTCCTTCAGACTGAAGGAGAGACTCTAAGGGAATAGGTACCACTAGGCATCCCTGTTTAATGCCACTATTAAAGCAGGATGATTCTGATAAATTACCTGAATTACTATACCTGATGATCATTTTGGTATCTGTTTATAACTAATTTAGGGGTATTAATAGGGAATAATCAATTCCCCTTTCCATCATGATTTTCCATAGCATTTCCCTGTTTATTGAATTGAAAGCATATGTAGAGTCTATGAATAATGTTAAAAGTTTCATTTTCTTCACTCCAATGTATTTTCCTAGTTAATGTGCAAAAATATAGATATTAGCAGTGGTAGAAATACCAGGTCTAAAGCTTGCTTGGAGTTGCAATAGTGGTTTGTTATTTTGTAACCTGGTAGATAATCTGTTTCATAATGTTTATGAAGCTGGCCTGCCAGTGCAGTGGTAAGGTTACCGCTTGCTGTGCTGATGACCCATGTCAAGGAATGAGCATGGAATGTCAGAGGTAGGCCAAGGGGAGGTAGGATGAGAGTCCTACAGACAGTTCTCCTCCACCAGGGAGGGAGAGTTGTGGATTCCCGGCATGTCAGTGACATCCCATGAAAACTGGGTGTACACCAGCTGAGACCACACTGAGTGGCTGGAGGCAATGGCTATCATCGTTGGGTCATGTATGGGAGCATGTTCAACCTACACTGACAATATTGTACAACTGTGCCTTCTGGAGGAAACTCAAGTTAAAATCCCTTGGGCCCACTGCATGATGCCCTTGGACCTCCACCCAAATGACGCCCCATGGGCCTCAGGTGGATGTGGGACTCTCCCCTCAGGAAGCCCAACTGCAAGGGGTAAGTTGCCGGTCTCCCACACTGGGCAGCCTGGGGGGGAGATGCTGGGTGGCAAGTCCAGGCACTGACAGAGGGGGTACCTCCTCACATGAAAGCCTGAGTGGCATAAAGAAAGTAAAAATTATTTTTTTTTAAATATCTTGGATAAAGTATCTAAGAAACAAACAGTATGATAATTACTTGGAACATAGTCTTTTTATGGTTATAGTGGGTGTAGCCATGCAGTCATCTTGCAAGCATGGTAGAGAATAAGAGCATTACTGGATACCAAATAGGGCTGTGCATGGTCTGAATAGTATTTCCTGAATACCACGAATAGTAGGCTTGCTGAATATTCGGATGGACATTCCGAATAGTTCACTATTCAGCTACTATTCGGGACGTACTATTCGGTG
Source organism: Neoceratodus forsteri (assembly GCA_016271365.2). Taxonomy (NCBI): domain Eukaryota; kingdom Metazoa; phylum Chordata; order Ceratodontiformes; family Ceratodontidae; genus Neoceratodus; species Neoceratodus forsteri. The sequence continues at coordinate 101,575,485 of CM028132.1, forward strand.
GGTGAGATTTCAAAATCTCACAGAGCTTCGCTGGCCAATCAGAGGCTGTTTTTGGAGCACAGAGCCAGGGACACCATGTGATCGCCTCACTCTGAGTGTGTGGATGAGAGGAGACAGTTGTTTCTCAGAGAGAGTTTCTCTGTTTAGTTTACCACTTGTAAGTTTTATAACTGTTTAAAAAATGTTTTGTGTGTGATCCAGTTATTACATCTGATCACCTTGTGATTGCATCTGACTGCAGTTTTATTTTTCATCCTTGAAACTGGGCTCAGTTTCAAGGAAAAGGAGTTTGTGTGTGAATGAATCTGTGTGTGTGTGCTGCTGCATGCTGACCCCCCTCCCCCACTGTTTACAGTTTCACAGCTCAACTGAAGCAGTGTGGTTTGATTTTTTGCTTAAGAACCAATTAGTTCTTATCAGGATTATTTTTTTGTCAACAAAGTCCAGTTTGGCTTTTGCATGGAGTGGGTAACTGTTACTGGGCTCAGTAACAGTGAGTGGATCAAGCTTTTGCTGACTGCCCCATCCCCACTGCTGTGCTTGCTTAGTTTTTTGTTCCAAAACCACACACAGTCCCTGTGGTATTTTTTATTTCTTTTGTGAACCAAATTGGTATTTTACTGTAATCAAGTTCTGGGCTTGGTTCCCTGCATAAGTGAAGTGTGATTGTCACATGACTCCCTCTTATCTGTGTTGCAGGTACCGTGGAGCATACATCATCCTTGTGTGCGTTGTATTGTTGTTCTTGTAATCTGTGTTCTGCAAGTGCATGCACAGTTGTCTGCACACATTTTTTTTTGTGATATATAAAGCAGCCTATTTTTTTCTCACTCGGTCAGGCTTGGCCCATTGAATTGTTGCTGACTGTAGTCTGGTTCTTGGCTCAGTTCCCTGTACAACTGAATAAGGAGGGTGTCGCAGGTGACTCCTCCCTCCACAGATCACTGCACCTGAGTGGCCTCCTGTGCATGTGAGTTTTTTTTTTTTGTATGTCTTCACCCCCTGCGTGTGCACTACTGTGAGTGTGTACACATTAATTTTCCGTGAACTGCTTTAGTATTTCTGTGTGTGTCAGGCATGACTCACTGGGTTCTGTGTGTTGTAAGTTGTTTGGTGCACCTTCAAAGCTTGAATTGCTGTACTGTATGACTGCACAACTGACACCATACAAGTAACAAGTTGTTTGCTAACTCCATCTTTTTCTAGTTGTTGTTTTCTGCAAGTAGCACCAACATAAACAAAGACACTAATCACAAATAACATACACAGTAAGTTACGATCATGTCTCATCAATCCCATAAACTTGCATGGTTCAGCCCAAGCAAGTCATCTTCACCACCAGTCGTAAGTGGTGAGAAACAGGGTGAGAGAAGGTCTGTTCGTATTCACCGCTCAGAAATAGTTTTCTCCCCTAAGCCTTCAGGTTCTGGTGTCAGTAAGATTGGGGGTAGTACTAGTACTAGTATAACTTCAGCTGCTGCCACTACTATTACTAGTACTGCATTTGGAGCACCATCATTTTATAAAAATAGGAAGGCTTTACAGCTGACATATCCAGTTATACAAGAACAAGAACCCACCCCCACTACTAGTGGTAGTACTATTCACACAACTGCCCCCATAGAGGCAACATCACCTATCAGTGTGCTCCTCCCCACCACCACCAGTGCTGTGATTTCAGCAACCAGAGCAAATCCTTTTTGTACTGTTGACACCACCACTGCCATAACAGTAGACAGTATAGCGCAGTGGTCTAAGGCTCTGAGCTGCAAATCTGGTGACATCTAGCAGACCAGACCTGGGTTTGAATCCCACAGCTTCCACTTGCATACTGTGTGACCCTGAGCAAGTCACTTAACCTCCTTGTGCTCCCAGGTCGCTCCTGTAAAAAAGCTTTCAGTTTAGTGTGCTATACCTAGTTAAACAACTAAATAAAAAAAATAAAAAAAACAGTGTGCACTGTTATTTGTGCTCCTTGCACAGCCACTGTCACCACAACCTTTGCTTCCATTATTAGTCCTGAGTGTTCTGCTGTCACCATGACTACTGCAGCCAGTATTACAACTAGCTGTAATATGATGCCAGTTTCTTCGACTGTAACTCTTGATTGTAATTCTGGCACCAGGACTACTGTCTACAGTGCTACTACCTTACCAACTGTGCCCATGACCATAGGTACTGTGACCAGTACTGACCATGAGGCTGTTACAACGACTGCACCAATTGTGTTGCCAAAATGTACTGTTGCTCAGCCTTGCAAGTTTCCTTTCACCACATTTCCTTTTGCTGATGTGGAGGACTCCAAAGAAGAGCATTCATCTGGTTCTGGATATTTACCAGAGCCTCAAGACTTGCTAAGTACATCATCTGACAGTGATACCACCAAAGCAAATTTGGCAATGAGGCTGAATATGTGGCATATCTGTGTGAGACGCGTGAATGTGCAGCTGCCAAAAAATGCAGTACTTCTTGTTGTGGCAAGCAGGCCAGTCAGGGTCACCCTCCTCCTCTTCCTAAAAAAACCCAAAAAAACAGTCCACCCTGTCCTTTCAAAGAATTGTGTTAAGTTCAACTCCATCAGATGCACAAAGTAGTTTTACAACTACATCTGTTGCGGAGAAAGAAAAGGGTAGAACAACTGCATCCACTGCACCCAGGTCTGATAAGGGGAAAGGGACAAAACATGCCCATGGTCGCCCTTTTGGGGCTTGTACTTCCACTGTCAGTGCAAAGAAAAGTGTGGTGTGGCTGTACTTTAGTGTTGTAAAAGATGATCCAACAAAGGCAGTATGCTGTGTGTGTGACTGTACTATAAGTGGTGGTAAAAACCTTTCAAATCTCACAACAACAACAATGATGAACCATCTCTGAATGAAACATCCCAGTGCACTTCAACGATCCACAGCTGTTCCTCCCCCTCCACAACATGTGCCTATCAGCCCCTCTTATGATACTGGTCCAGTAGATGCACAAAGTATTGTTAGTGATTCTATTACTGAGACAGACAGTGTGCCCTCAACTCCCCCTACACCACTTATAGCGTATCGCCATACAGAAGCATCACCCATTCTGCCTTCTTCTGCTCAATCATCTATTATTGTAACACCCTCCACCATGGGTTCAAAGTCAAAATCAATGTGATGTGGTACCGCTTTGACTACACCCATCATGCAAGTCTTCCACGCCCGCATCAAATACCAGGCGTCACACCCTACAGCACAGCAGATCACCAATTTAATTGGTGAGATGATGGCCTTGGATCTGCAGCCATTTTCCATTGTGGAAAACACAGGTTTCCGTAGGCTGCTACAGCATTTGCACCCTAGGTATAATATACCATCACATACCACATTTTCATGTACTGTAGTACCCAACATTTACCGTGATTTGAGGAAAGAAGTTGCAAGACTACTAGCACAGACTGTTGGTGGAGTTTTCCACTGCACAGCTGACATATGGACCAGCACGAATTCAAATCATGCATATATGTCACTGACAGCACACTGGTGTGTTGCAGATGTGGTAGTCACTGGTGGTGATGGTGGTATTGGTGCTGGTTCTGTCTCTTCCCCATCTCCCTGCAGATCTGCTTCACTAAATGTCAATGTTATGAAAAAGGATCACCAGGCTATAAACATATTATCATTCCTGCAAGAGAGGCTGAGCCCATGGATTGATGGCAACAATTTGCAGGTAGGGTTTGTGGTCACAGACAATGCCACAAATATGATACTATGATAAAAGCACTTACAGATGATAATTTTGATGGGATATGCTGTTTTGCTCATATATTGGTGGTGACAAAGGCTTTGGTAAACACAGTGGAGGCAGAGCACACAGTCAAAGTAGCCACAAGCATATGCAGCCACTTCCATAACTCTGTGAAAGCCACAGACCTTCTGCATCAGTTACAAGAGCATCTTCAAATGCCACAGCATCGTCTCATCCAGGATGTACAGACCAGGTGGAATTCCACCTACTACATGCTGCAAAGGCTTCTGGAGAAAAAGTGGGCCCTTCATGAGATGAGCATGGAAACCAATATGGGGAGTCCTCGGACATCAAGACTGGGCTGTGGACGAGGGCTTGGTAAAGGTTTTAGCCTCATTTGAAAGGAGCACTCGTGACCTTAGCTCTGATTCGCACTGCTAAGTCAGGTAATTCCTGCTGTACAGATCCTGAAAAAAGCCATGAGGAGAGTCGGTGAAAATGCTGAGAAAGATCCAAACCAGACACCTGGAACAGTGATATCCCTTGTGGAAAACCCTCAGCACAGAACTAGAAGTTAGATTTTCTGATCTCTTTTCCAATAATAAGCATATATTTGCCACTATGTTGGATCACATTTCAAGTGTGAGGTACTACACCTTATAATGCCCACTCACAGGGTTACAGACATTCAGAAGCAGATGTGCTCAGAACTTAGTTTCTGCATCCTTGGGTCAATGAAACCAGCAGGTAGCCCTATTGATGAGCCTGTCTCAGAATCACAAACTGAAAGCAGTATGGAAAACCTTGAGAAGGAGAGTGATTGTTGGGCTGAATTCAGCTCATCACTACAGGCTGAGCAGCGGAAGAGAACAGAACAGCAACCACAGTTGGCACCCAATCTGCTGAACAGCTATTTCAATAAGCCTCTGGAATCATTCTCCATAAATTCAGTGGAGTACTGGATCAAAAGGATGAAAGCATCTCTGCACTTGGCACAGTTGGCCCTTAAATATATCTGTTGCCCCCTACCAGCGTACTATCTGAATGAATGTTCAGCTCTGCTGGGGATGTGGTGGAACCTCTCCGATCCTCATTTGACCCAGCACATGTGGAACAACTTGTGTTTATAAAAATAAATCTACCTCACTTTGGGTACACATATGGCCACTAACAATTGCATTAAATAATTGTCTTGTACTGGATACAACATTTGTGTGTTGTAGCACTGACCCATACACAAGCCATTCTGTGTTAACCATCATCGTTCTGTTAGCAAATAAGCACATGTTAACATTCATATTCAAAATTATACTAACACAAATCTGTGATCAGCACCCTTTTCATTTATTACTTCCACTGTCATGGTGTATTCTTTTGAACGAGCGTGCCCTGCAGTTTCCAGTGCCTAAAACTGCCACCCACCTATTGATTGCTGTTCCCAATGCAAAATCCTCAACTGGTGTTGCTACATATCTCATCCCCTGTGTTGCTCATGCCCATATTCCATCGATCCCTTTAACAGCTTTCCAGATGCCAGTAACCAGTGTGGCATCACCAGTCTCACGTATTTCATGTGCATAAAATATGGCAGCTAATAGTGTGTCATCTCCAGTCTCAGTGTTTCCCATGCCTGAAATATGGCAGTTACAAGTGTGGCATCACCAGTCTCAGTGTTTCCCATTCCTGAAATATGGCAGTTACAAGCGTGGCATCTCCATTCTCAGTGTTTCCCAGCCTGAAATATGGCAGTTACAAGTGTGGCATCACCAGTCTCAAGTATTTTGAGTACATAAAATATGGCAATTAGTGTGGCATCTCCAGTCTCAGTATTTCTCATGCCTGAAATATGGCAGTTAACAGTGTGGCATCTCCAGTCTCAAGTATTTCACATGACTAAAATATTACGGTTACGAGTGTGGTATCACTTGTCTCAAGTATTTCACATGACTGAAATATTCCAGTTACCAGTATAGCATCACATCTCAAGTATTTCACATGACTGAAATGTTCTGGTTACCTGTATGGCATCACCATTCTCAAGTATTTCACATGACTGAAATATTCCAGTTACCAGTATAGCATCACGTCTCAAGTATTTCACATGACTGAAACGTTCTGGTTACCAGTATGGCATCTCCAGTCTCCAATATTTCACATGACTGAAATATTCTAGTTACCAGTATGGCATCACCCATGTCAGGTATTTCCCGTGCTTGAAATATTCCAGTTACCAGTGTGGCATCTCCAGTACCAAATATTTCACATGCCTGAAATATTCCAGTTACCAGTGTGGCATCACCAGTCTCAATTATTTTCCATGCCTGCAAAATTATTGCAAAGTGCTGCAGTATGCTGCAAGGAGCAGTGTAATTCAATGGCAGTTAATATCTAGTCATCCAATATTTTGTGACAGCATTTACTGCAAAGTACTGAATTGCATCTTATATTGCTTCACTGTATACTATTGATACATAAAACAATTCCAGAGGAGGTGGTGAGATAGACTACATGGATGATGACAGACAGGTGTCTCTTTATTAGATGGTCTCAAATATTTTCTCCCCAAGCAAGCCTTTTAGTTCTTGTAGCATTGGGAATAGTACTACTACTACTAATACTACCGGCAGAACTATTACTACTACTGGTGTCACCACCTGTTCCATCTATACATTCACTGTCACATCCTTTTGTGCAGTAGTAGGAGGGCATTAGTGCATACATGCTTTGTGCAGGAAGCAGCAGACACCACCACCAGTGTTCCCACTGCTATCACTATGGCTGCTACATCTACAGTCAGTGTGCTTCCCACCACCACCGGTGCCATTCATGCAGCAGCCACCCTTTCAACTGTCACCACTATGGCAGCCACTGTTACCACTATTCTTATGCCCATGACCAAAGCACTGTCTACCCTGTGTCTGTGGATTTATGTGATAACCACAAAAGCGCAATCGCAATTGGTGGCAGGGCAAGTATATATCATCGAAAATCTATTTCAGTGATGTACACCCCCAATGCACAGAAAAACAGTGCCAGGGACTTAAATTTTGATTGTTCATGCAGTGGGCTGTGCCCCTTGCATTGACCCACACACCCCCACTAAAGAATTCTTAACTCCGGGGGGTGCATGTCGGGGGATACAAAATCTGGAGAAAATAAAATTGGGGGTCAGGCACACAAAAATGTTGGTGTGCCCAGACCTGAACCTGGAACCCTTGCACCTTTAGTTTGACAACAACCAACCATGCTATGGGGCCAACTTGGCAGCCCCACACCAACCACACCAGGCCAACCCTCCCTCCCTTCCATCATGCTGGACCCTGCCCCCCTGCACACGTACACATATAGTGATGTCCTGTCGCTATATGCACCCACCTCCCCCATCCGGTCACCCTTTCTCAGCAGTAGCCCCTTCGACATGCACAAGGATTGAGTTGCCATTATTGCAAGCACTCAATCACTGATGCACATGTTATGAGCTACCATGTCTGTGACCTTGAACACCCTCCAGTGCTGACCCAATGCAATGCTTGATATAATTTTCGGAGTGCTATATGTGTGGTGTGGTGGATCAAGTGTGCTGCATGTAGCTTGTGTTGCATTAATGAGAGCTCTGCGTCGGTGGTTGAAGTCTCATTGAGGTGTATATGCTACACCAGGTTTAATGGGTGATTAATGGTGTTGTTAAAGTGCTTTTTTAAAGTTTCCTTAAATAAAACACCTTTTCTGGCTGAATACCGAATACCTGGGACTCGAATACCGAACATTCGGCTGAATATTCGGGAAAAGGTATTCGCACAGCCTTAATACCAACCAGACTTTAAAATATTGGAGGTTAATGGTAGTCATTGCATGTTCACCTGCACTATTTTGTCCATCAGTCCTGGAGAACATGGCACTGTCTGCCATTTCCAAGATGGCTGTGGAAGTTATGTACGCATGTGCGATACCTCGTGCATGTGCACAGAATTCCAGGGCATGGTGGCACTGACTGCCATATCCAAGATGGCCACTGGAGTCCGAAGCACATGCATTAGTCATCGCACATGCACATAGAACTGCAGTGGCCATCTCAGATATGGCAGAATGTGTCGCCATGCCGCAAAGTTCCATAAAACAGGTGAATGAAAGAAGAAATAAAAATCTAATCCTCAAAGCACATACTGTGCCATGAAGAGTTTCTCTACACACCTCAGTTTTGCACATGATATGGAAAACGTTTTCTTTCTTCAGAATTGCTTAATGTATTTTTATTCACAGTAGAAGACAGATCAAACCAGCACAACCTCAGAGGACATCAGCTCTGAGGAAGACGCCTCGTATCACTATACATGAACAGTGCTCACAGAACAGTACATTTGTACTTGACTGTACTATTTGCAAGTACAGCTGTAGAATGACAGAAATAATAAAGTGATAGTAAAAAGGCTGTCTAAGCCTCTGTGTTTTCTGAGGAGCCAAAGTGTGCAACGGGGACCCATTTTGTAACTGCTGTGTAACTGTGATGTTGTTACATGTAATGCAACACACATGTAACTTGCATAATGACAAGTGACAACTCTTTTTATGAAATATGAGCTATTAAGGAGCCAATTAACATCAATGTTTCCTGGAGTGTTGCTATGTCTGATGAACTAGATGTTCATTTTTAAATGATCAATTATCTTCACATGTCTTATTCAAATCATTTGTGTATAAAAGGGGATTATAGGTGAGCACAATAGCTTCTTGACAAAGTGTGCCTGTACCAACACCAAGGAATTTGTTTTGTGGATCAGCCACCTGCTTGTACACTCGTTATGCGTATCAAAACATTTGGAGCACCCGTGAACAGACTTTGAGTGCAGCTTCTTTTTTTTTCCTCTTGAGTAATGTTAAAAGGTCACACCGTGGTTCTCTGAGCTGAGTTGTTTTGGTATAACTGCAGCAACCTTTGCATTACTTAATTGTGGACCACAGAGTACTCACCATTCATAAAATGCAGTACTACTGAATATGTTTGCTTGTACCAGTAGCAGTGAAATAGAATAACATCAGACAATATTGGCTCAAAAGCATATTATGTGATTTTGGCTTAAACCTAAAGTGAGCCATCAAAGTTGTCATCTACAGTAGCTTAAACATATTAATTTTCCATGTATAACACGTCACTGTATAGCAGTACTGAATAATATAAAATTAAGACACAGCACACAGTTTACTGATGTAAAGGACAGCATCTGAAAAACAAAACACCTCAATTAAGACTATTAATCTGCCAGTGTCATACAAAGGATTACTGACATTTAGAATCATAGAATCATAGAAATGTGTCAGCAGAAAAGGACACCAGTGGCCCATCGAGTCTTCCTCTCCCAATTCACATGCCCACTCAGCCTTGCTCCACACTCCTCTTTTCTCCTACCAAATCACTGTAGGGCAGGATTTTCACAAGTATCCACCCACAATGCATCTGCCACTCTTTTCAAGGTAGAAATTCATTCAGGCCTGTTAGACTATCTATTAGGTGACCCAACAGCTTCCAAAATCTGCATCCAAAAAAACAGATGCATTTGAATCCAATCTGGCTGCAACTCACATTTGCATCCATTTTCTGGCACACCATGTAACTTTTTGTCATTAACAGATGTAACTTCTGAAAACAGCAGCAGGGCAGTCTCAGTGCAAGTAGATGAATGTAGATTCAGCATGCATTTGCATCTGCATTAAAACCTTTTCAGAATCCCCCCTAAAGCTCACAGATGCAATCATATCCAAAAAAGGAGTAGAAGGAAAAAACATCTAGATTTGTTTTTGGGGCAGGTAGTTATGAAGATATGATTATACTATCTAAAATAGTAAGGACATAATTTGCAAAAAACTGTGTTAATATACCAGTAAGGGTAACTTAATGCCACAAAAGTAGGGAAATGTGGCATTAGGATTTCCAACCCCCCCCCCAACTAGCAGCAAAGGACAAGCAACCACAAACATCCATCATCGGGGAAGATAAACAACATACGACTGTTTTCAGATGACACAAATGCAGTAGCACTTATGTACTACTTTCGTGGATTTGGCCACACTTGTGTCTGTATATCATACAGTATGTTCTACGGACAAAAGGCCCCATGAGGCCTGCACCTATGCATACATAGGTACCCATGCATGCTGCATGAGGTACCTCACTAGATAGCATGATCTGCTGCTGCATGGTGTTCTGTATGCAGTTGCATAACTGAAAACCTGCTACCCCTTGAACAATTTCTATATCTGCTGCTGAGATCATGATACACACATTGCAGCAGTATTTCCATCTGTGTATCAGCAGGCTCTACACGTGCCCCACTGCTGCAGCCAGAAGTCAGTGTGCATGTCTTACTGAGGAGACTCCTCAGATGACTGTGCTTCTGCACACAAATGTACAGTTGCAACTTTTGTATCTGAAAACCTACCATCCCTTGAACCATTTCTAGATCCACTGCTGAAACAATTATATCCACATTGCAACAGAGTTCCATCTCCATAACAGGGGCCTACCCATTTGAAGCCAGAAGTTAGTGTGTATGTCTTACACCTGTAGCTGAAGATGTGCAGGCTTCTGAGGTGCTTGCACTTCTGCAGACAGAAATAATGTTGCGATGTTGGTGTCACAGATTTTGTGGCTGCCATGCATCTGCAGCCAGAGGTCAGTGTGCATGTCTTACATCTGTAACTGCAGAAGCACAAGTCCATTAAGTTTGTGCATGTCTTACAGTGTGCATGGGCACATGAGGCTACACAAGTGGACTATTATGGTTCAGCACACAAAAGACACTTTGTAATTTGGGTACCTTGGATTTGTATCTGTGGCTGTTAAGGGCCTGCACTTTTGTACACAGAAGCAGTGTTGTGATTTGAGTATCCTGGATTTCTGTTTGCACTGACAAGTGAGTGTGTCCAGCTTGCAGTGTGCATGCTGCAGATAAAAATCCACAAAGGTAGCACAACAGTGCTGCTGCATTGTGTCATCTGAAAACAGTTGTATGTTGTTTATTTTACCTGATGATGGCTATCTGTGGTTGCTTGTGTGGGCTTGTCCTGTTGCTGCCTGGGGGGGTAATTAGTGTTGGAAACCCTAATGCCACATTTCCCTACTTTTGTTGCATTAGGTTACCCTAAATAGTGCATTAACACAGTTTTCTGCAAATTATTTTATATATATGTATATATATATATATATATATATATATATATATATATATATATATAATACTGGTGAGTTAGGGTGAAAGGTAACTTCTATTTTAAACCCGAATTTGTGAACATTAATAACTTTGGAACCGTTCAGCAGATTTGCATGACATTTAGCATACATAATGTCTAGGGCAAGGTCTCTTGGTCTGCCAAATTGTGTGGGAATCTGTTGTGTGGTTTCTGAGATATGGTGCTGAAAAAAACAGAACAATCCATTTTTTTTACATTTCTTTGTCCACCTGGATCTCAAAAACTGATTTAGGTTGTGGTCTGAAATTTTCAGGGGTAGAAAGCCATTGCCTCGCAGATGTGTCTTTTGAAAGTTTGGTGAAAAAAGTATTAATCCATTCAAAAGTTATTAAACTTTAAAGTTTCCCATTATAGATAATGGAGAAAAAAATATATGATCGGAAAGTGACAGCAGGTAGACAGCCCCAAAAAACAACTTCTTTACCACTTCATAGCACGAAAACAGTTAGAACTTTTGGGCTGAAAGTTGTAGGATGGTAAGCTTTTGCACCACAGATGTGTTATTTTCTGGTTTGCTGTAGAAATGGATAGCAGTTCCATAGTTACAGCACTCCAAATTTGCAAATTTTCCCATAGGATGACATTGTGGTGCTCGTGGTGCCTTTCAGTGGCTATATTTTGAAAATGGTTTGAGATATATACCTTACCGCTGCTTTACCAAAATCCTTGGGGTATCCCAGAAAAAGGCTCACAACCAGTTTTGCACCTCCTTTACCCCAGGCTCCATTCATGGCCCTTCAATGCCCCCCTACTTCTGTCCATCAAGCTGGTACTTTATGATATTATAATAAGCCATAAGGCAGGCCCGTTATTCTCTGATCACTGGACCCGGAGTAAGAAGAGAAAGCCCTCTGTCTGTTCCTTCCTCCTATCACTTGAAGCACTTTTCAAACTATTGTTCTTTCTGCTTATCTGTGCTGGCACTGTTGAACTCAATCCTGGACCTCTAGAAGGCTTCTCCTCACCAACAGATCTAGTCTCTACGAAAGGCCTAAGCTTTCTCCACATCAATGTATGCAGCCTTTTAAAAAAGTTCTCACTAATACAAGCCTGGGTTGCCCATACCCTGCCAGACTTTCTTGTGTTCTCTGAAACGTGACTTAAACCAGCAGCAAATGACAGTGAAATAAGTATACCTAATTACCAGCTTTTCAGAGCAGACCGTCCATCCAGGGGTGGTGGTGTGGCCATTTATGCTAACTCAAATTTCTCTGCTTCCTGTCTCAATATTTCATCTCAGCCTAAAGAATTCGAATGTATATCCCTTAAAATATCCCCTCCCAACATGTCAGCCTTTCAACTGGTTGGCTGCTACAGACCCCCCTCTGCCGGTCTTAAACTCCTTACCCACCTGGGGACTATAGCTAAACTGGGTCCTGAGGATACCATTATTCTAGGCGACTTGAATTTTAACTGGCTATCCAATGCTTCTGCACCCCTAGTATCTTTCTGTGACTCCCATGGCTTTACTCAACTAATAAATGAACCAACAAGGATTAACCTAAAAAACAAAAGTAACAGCACCTTACTTGATGTTATGTTAGTTAATAAGCCCCATCTATATTCACACGCTGGAGTGCTATTCAGTGATATAAGTGATCACTGCCTCATAGCTGGTATAGAATCTTCAATCAAGCCTGCTAACCCTGCAAAATTCCTCCCAAGAAGGTCTAAAAAGAACTTTAGCATTGCAGAGTATCTCCAAAATCTGTGTCACTCCAAACACTGGCAAGATTTCTACCTCTCAGCTTCTGTGGAGTCAGCACTGCAGGTGCTAAATGACATAATCTTAGGGGCTCTCAATACACATGCACCAGTCACCAGTGTCAGAATTAAATGCAAATCTTGTCCCTGGTTCTCTGCTGAACTTAAATCTGCACTGCTTGCTAGAGACAAGCTCTGGAAAAAGGCAAGGAAAACCAAAGATTCAAACGACTGGGTACAATTCAGACAAGCCAGGAACAGCTGTACTAAAAAAAGTGAGCGATGCTAAGGCTGCCTTCTATACAGCAGAGCTGGATGCCACCTACCACAACCCAGCCAAATTCTGGGGCACTATCAAGGGAATCCTAGGGCAAGACTCTAGCACCTCTTTACCATCTCAAGTGAACCTCAACAATGTGATCATTACTGACAAGTGTGAAATTTTAGATGCTTTCAATAATCATTTTACTACAGCAGGCCTAGCTTTTGACTCATCTCCAGCAAACTTGCTGTGCTCTCAACTTGCTCTCCATTCCACTGAAGCTCAGAAAGCTACCTCTACATTTTCTTTCAAGCCAATTTTATTAAAACAAGTAGAAGACCTACTGCTCCGCCTGGATACAACTAAAAGCGTTGGTGCAGACTCTCTGGACCCTTTCTTTTTAAAAATTGCACTGCATGCCATTGCAGCCCCCCTAACTCACCTCTTCAACATGTCCTTATCTTCTGGCTCTATTCCTTCTTTGTGGAAGACAGCACAAGTGTTTCCCCTCCTTAAAGCAGGGGACCCCATGGATCTCAACAACTACAGGCCTATTTCCATCCTTCCAGTGCTGTCCAAGATGCTAGAGAAACTGGTAAGCTTCCAACTAAATGACTACCTCAATGCTAACAACCTCCTTAACCCTGCTCAATCTGGTCTAGAGCCATGCATACAACCATTTCTGCCTTAGCAAAAGTTACAAATGACTGGCAGACTGAACTAGATAAAAAAAATAACATCTGTGCTGTATTTCTGGATTTAAGTAAAGCATTCGATACTGTGGATCATGATCTTCTAATCTCCTCACTGCACTCCCTAGGCCTAGACCCTACCTCCCTTAAATGGTTCAAATGCTACCTCTCTGGTAGGGTGCAGCAGGTAAAAAATGAAGGCAACCTTTCTTCCTCAAAACCACTCTTAGAGAGGTTCCTCAAGGCTCCATCTTGGGCCCTATCCTCTTTGCCATCTACATCAATAACATTGACTCAGGCCTCACCAATCTAATGTTCACCTTTTTGCAGATGACACTGTCCTTATGTAAGCAATCCATCACCAAAAAAGGCCTATGATCTACTACAAGCTGACTTCTCCTTACTGCAACACAAATTACTTGAAAAGAAGCTTCTATTAAATGCCAAGAAGACTAAAGCTATGTTCATCTCCACCAATACCTACTCACCAAACATTCTTCCCAAACTTTCTACCGTCCTTGGTGAGAGCCTTGATTATGTAGATAAATTTAAATATCTGGGGGTTTGGATTGACAACAGGCTTTTTTTTTTTTATCATTTAAAGTTTATTGTTTTCTCAAAAAACAAAACACAGTTATCAATACTTAGTTATATAAACCTTACAGGGAAAGCATTGACATCTTGCAGCTATCTTACAAAGAAATTGGAACCACGCACTTTCCCCGGGTGTAACAACAGTCAATAGTAACTAGCCTAGGAACTATAATCCCTCCCACCCCCTTACCCTACCATGATATATAAGAGGTCAGATATAGTGAATTAACAATTAAAAGGTATTAGCATAATAAACCAAGACATTTTAATTTAGCGGCCTCCAGGTGAAAAGAAAATGCTCCCACCGAACCCCATAACTTTACAAAAGACTCTTCTACCCCTTATACCTGCAATGTGTTTTTCAAGTTGTATAGCTAAAGTACATTCCCTGTGCCACTCCACCAATGTTGGGACCTTGTCTGATGCCCAGTATCTGAGGATTAATGACTTTGTTATTGCGGCGGCCAGCATAATACGTGCTCTCCAGGCTTTGGGAGTGGTCGCAAGGAAAGCGCCCAAGATACAGACCTCGGGGGGTATCCATTCTGTGAGAGCCAAGGATAGGGCTGAGCAGGGTACCCACGGATTTCCAAAAGCTTTGAACCAGGGGGCACAACCATAAAAGGTGGTATAGGGTTCCATCTTCCTTTTTACATTTCCCACAAAAAGGTGAGCTAAGTACTCCCCTTCTGAAGAGATGGGAAGGAGTCAAGTACAAATGATGCATTATTTTAAACTGTATTAATCTTAGCCTGTCTTGCTTAATGAATCTATACACTGTAGTCCAAAGTGTAGCCCAAGCTTTCGGGGAGGCACTGATATCCATCACCTCGACCCAATAATAGCAGATTCCAGAAGGAAGTGTGTGATCCCATTCTTGGAGGAGACTGCGAACCTTGGCCACTGCATGTGGCTGCTGCGCAGTCCTTAGAAGAGTGTGTATATCTTTATCTCCTTATCCGCTTTATATTTGGAGAGAAGACCTGAGTCAGAGCTTTACTCAGCTGCAACCATTTGTAAAATCTAGGTCCGTGAAACTCAAATTTTTTCAGAGCCTCAAATGTATCACGGCCTGTCCCGATCCCAAAAGTCATGACGTTAATTTACTTATCTGAGGCCAAAATGCAACTGGAATGGGGAGCCATCGATTTTAATTTGTGGATTGTCTACAGTGGGTTGAGAGCCAGATAACCACCAGTGAACCCCTAAATAGCTTTGTAACTGATGAAATGCCCTGATAGACCATCCCATAGGGTTATTTTTGAGCGGCTTGGGAAGACTGGCCAGAGGGATATAAAGGAGCGCAGATAGGGAGCATTTGGCCCTCTTTGCCAGACCCTGTTCAATGTCTATCCAGAGAGGTGTATAAGTAACTTTAGTGTGATCACGATCCCAGAAAGCCAATTTCCCTACATGCTGGGCCAAATAATAGATAAATAGGGAGGAGGCTGCTAGGCCACCTTTAAGTTTGGGAGCCGAAAGTTTGAAATAAGATCGACGGGTTGTTTTACTTTGCCATAAAAAGGAATTGAATAACTTCTGCAATTTAATAAACCAGCTCTTTGGCAGGAAGCTCCTAGCATATCAAGCGGGTAAAGAAGCCTAGGAAGAGCCATCATTTTTATAAGGTTCAGTCTGCCCCATAGAGATAAGGAGACTGTGCCCCATCTCTTAAAATCTTCCGAAATCTCTTGCACTATAGAACCCAAATTATCCCTGATCATCTGGACAAAACTCACATTTATGTTTATACCTAGAAAAGTGATGAATTTGGTTTCCCATGCGACACCTAGACCCTGCACATCTGCTTTTCTCGTAAAATGGTTTAGAGGGAAAACTTTAGTTTTAGCACAGTTTAATTTATATGAGGATACTGCAGAAAAATTATTAATCTCCTTAAGTATAGCTGAGATCGAAGTCTCTGGGTTTTCTACATGTAGAAGCACGTCATCTGCGTATGCAGAACAGACATAACTAGAATCCCTATTTGTATACCTTTGATAGCCGAATTCTTTATGATCCTACGCAATAGTGGTTCCAAATATAAGTTAAACAATAAAGGGGACAAAGGACAGCCCTGCCTAGTACCCCGCTCCAACTTGAAGACCTGTGACAGGAATCCATTACATTTCACCCTGGCTGATGGGCAAGAGTATAATAATCTGACCCAACATAAAAAGTTGTGGGGTATGCCGAAGTCCGAGAGAGTAGCAAATAAGAAGGGCCATGAGACCCGATCAAAGGCCTTTTCGGCATCAAGTGATAGGAGAGCCGCTGGGATTTTAGAATCTTTTGCTATTGCAATAAGATGCATAAGTTTCCTCATATGATCGTGGGATAATCTCCCTCTCATGAAACCCACTTGTTCCCTGCATATTAATCGGTCCATGACTTCGGCTAGTCTATTAGCTAAAATTTTTGCGAGTATTTTAATGTCAGTATTAAGCAGAGATATTGGCTGGTAACTATCCAGACTGGTTGGGTCTTTACTGGGTTTTAGAATTAAGGAGATAGTGGCCTCCAGGAAAGCTGGATCAGAAATCTCATGATTGTACCAGTACCTGAAAGTGTCTAGTAGGATTGATGAGATCTCTGGGAGAAAAGCCTTATAAAAGTTACTCGGGAAACCATCGGGGCCTGGAGATTTGTCTAGAGGCAACTGCTGGATAACTTGATGTATCTCAGAAATAGCAATTAGAGCTTCTAAGATTTTGGACTCGGCTTCTGATAATTTTGGCAAGTTCGCTTCATTTAAATATTCCGAAATTTCAGGACCGGAAGATCTCAAATCAGGTTCTTGTGCATATAATTTCTGGAAGTACTCTCCAAATAATTTTGAGATTTCACTCAGATCAGTATAGATCCGATCCCCTTGGCCTACACGAACCCCCACTATGTATTGAGCTGAGTCCATTTGTTTCACTCGCCAAGCAAGGAGTTTGCTTGCTTTTCACCTAAGTCTAAATACTGCATCTTGGTTCAGTAAGGGCAAGTTCTGCTTGTTGAAACATTATTTCCAATACTGGGCTTGTAATTGGTGCAACTTGACCCAGTCTGACTCAGGTGAGATACGGATAGAGTGTTCTCGATTGATTGATTTCCGATAACACAGTTCTCAGCCTTTCGCCCTGCTCCCGTTTCTTCCTAGATGCAATCTTAATCAACTCCTCTCTTAGGAAGCATTTTAAGGCAGCCATATTAGGTCTTTTTGATATATAGAATCATTATTATCAATCATAAAATGTACAATAAGCTCCTAATGCTCCTTAGGGAACTTTCTTCTTATAATTTGGGTATTTAACCTCCATTCAGAATACTCCCATCTCCGAAAAAGCGTGTATCTTACACACACACGAGCATGGTCTGAGATTACCCTTGCCAAAATCTCTGCATGGGACATATTAGGAACCATAAATAAGCTAATTAAGATATAATCTATTCTCGAATAAGTATATGATGAGCTGGGGAGAAAGCAATACTGTCTCCTTTCTGGGAAAAATAGGCGCCATATGTCAACTAAGGCTGTTTTGTTAATAAAATCCTTCAGGGCCCTTGGGGATGGGGAAAGGCCTCTGTGCCTATTGTGAGATCTATCTAAATCATTAGAAAGTACTAAGTTCCAGTCTCCTCCAAGAATGGTGATATTGTGTGCCTCTAGGCCCATTTTGAAGGGAAGGTCCCTGAAGAATGAAGGAGATTCACAATTGGGACCATAAATCAAGCCTAATACCACAGATTGAGATGCTAATATTGCTTTCACAAATACAAAGCGCCCTTCTGGGTCCCAACATTCCTGTACCAATTTGAAAGGCACCCCTCTTGCAATTAGGATGGCCACCCCAGCTCTCTTAGATGACGCCCCGGCACCAAAAACTTGAGCTACCCACAGTCTTTTAAAATAGTGCAGGTCAACTCTCTTTAGATGAGTTTCTTGAAGGAAAGCAATTTGTGTTCCTAAGTGTAAGAGGTGTTTAAGGACAACCTGCCTCTTGACCTATCCTTGGCTCCTTTTATGTTCCAACTAACAATATTATATGGTAGTGTCATATACCTGGTAAATGGAATAAAATGGAAATCTCTGAAAAATCGTATGGGGAATTACACTGTCGGCCCCAAATAAAGTAATGCTAGCACCCAAATGGACAAATGCCCTCCCCCTATTTAAATATTCAAGTCCCTGAAATTTCCTCACCTCCCCTTCCCTTCCTCTAGCATGCCCCCCCAGCCTCCCTCCCCCACCCCTTATAGTAATATTTCCTAATACCCTCCCGCCCCTTTAAAGCACACAACCCCCAGTTCCCAAAAACTGCACTCCTAAAGCTATACTGCCACATGATATACATCCAGAAACAGCCTAGAGCTAATTATCACCCCATTCCCCACCCCGAGCCCACCTACCCCGACTACTAAGATACAATCCCATAATAGGCCCATAGAAATCAAAAATGTGCCCCATAGTAAAAAAAAAAAAAAAAAGAGGGGAAAGGGGGGCATAAACCCCCCTTGGACTTTATTCCTTTTTAGCAACCATCATTCTTCTTTTCGCTCCTTGTTCTTCTTCCTAAAACTCTTATGCTGACACTTTAACTGCTCAGGGTAAATAACCAGCAAGATGACATCCCCGTAAATCAGCTCGAATCTTGCTAATTATGCACTTGGTAGACCCACCATGTTCCAATAGGAGTAGACTAGTCCAAAAAAGTTATTTCCCGGGGAGAGAAAGAAGAAAAAAAAAAAAAAACCTCATTATTTTGTCCTTTTTCTTATTAAAAGTCCAACATTCCTCCCATCATAAGTCCTTCATAATTAGGTGGATGAAAGTCTCGCTCGAACAGATGAATAAGACGAAGGTTCACTTGAACAGATCTGGAAGTATCTGCTGCAGCTCCTGTTGGGCCTGCTGCTGTGACTCGAAGGACAACCATTTCCCCTCATAAGAAACCATTAGAATAGCAGGGTATTTCACCCTAAAAGGTTTTGATGCAGCAATAAGTTTGGAGACTAATGGATGTAGTTCTTGTCTTCTGATCCTTACAGAATGAGGCAAATCCTGTACAATTCGGATTCTCTTGCCCTCCCATAGAAGCTCCTTCATTCCTCTAACTTTCTCCAGAAGGTGTTGTTTATCCAAATAATTGAGAAAACGGAGAATCAGAGGTCTGGGGGGTTGACCCTGTAAAGGGGGAGGGTGTAGAGCTTGATGTGCCCTTTCTATTATATAATCTCCCCCTCCAGGAGGAGAACCTGCGATTTTAAGGCAGAATTTTTGCATGAATGTAATTGGAGCACTACCTTCCTCTCTTTCTGGTATCCCAATAACCACCAAATTGTTCCTTCTACTGCGCCCCTCCAGATCTTCTAATTTGTCTTCCAGTTTTTTAATTCTTCTCTTTGCCAGGACAATATCTGTATCTGCTCCATTTTGTCTGCTTTCAATGGAGGAAATGTTGCTCTCTACATCCCCAATCCTCCTGGATAACGAATCCACTGCTTGTTTAATGTCCTGAATATCCCCAGCTAAAATTGAAATGGAGGCTTGAAGGGTTTCATCGTCTAGAGGAATTTAGCTTCCGTGAGCAGGGAGTCCATTATGGGGAGCTGAGACAGGCTAGCAGCCTGCTGCTTGGCCCTCTTTGCGGCATGCAATTTCTCCGGCGTCTGTGGCGGCGAAGGTTTCGGACACGTTTTTTTAATATATGTTTCCATCGCTGACTTCTGCGAATAAACCGTCGCACTGTAGGGTATACTGCCTCTTAAGAAGAACCGCTATTTGCCGGTAAAGACGCCGCAAGATAAAGAATTTAAGTAGTCGATCGGGGAGCTCCGGGCGAGTGCGACTTTCGCTCAGGCTGCCATCACGTGACCCCCCCCCGGATTGACAACAGGCTTGATTTCACCCAGCACATTGAAGAGCTCCTGAAAAAACTAAGGCAAAGGCTTGGCCTATTCTTCAGGATCAAACATTTTCTAAACAGAGAATCTAAGCAGAGATTAATCAAGGCTTCATTTATATCCCTCCTTGATTACGCAGACTTCCTATATGGCCACTGCTCCTGTCCTACCTAAATAAACTGGATACCCTGTACCATAGAGCTCTAAGGTTCATCACTGACCTTCCTTTCAGTACCCACCACTGTTCTCTATGCTGCAGTTGGCTGGACATCCCTACACCACAGAAGGAACAAAAATGCTGCTCTTTGGATATACAAAGCTCTGACAAATAAACTACCATCCTACATTTCTGATTGCTTCTCTCTTGTTACTCCAAGGCCATATGCCCTAAGAAGCAATAACCTCATCTTGCTGAATCTACCTAAGGCATGTACCCATCATGGAAGGGCTGCAATCAACTACTTTCTAGCACACATCTGGAACTCTCTACAAAAGACCCTGAAGTTGAACACTTTCATTCCTGTAGTCTCCTTCAAAAAGCTGTACCTAAACCTTTTCCCAGAGATATGCAATTGCTTCCACAATTCCTAGCCTCTTCAGTCCCCTTTTCACCCCTGCCCATTAGATTCCCCCTTCCTTATCTGTCCATGCATTCACCCATTAACTTCTATATTATCTACCTCCTAAACCCCTACTCATTACTTTTTTTCCCACATTTGATCTGGTGCCCAATACCACTGTTTACTTGCCTTGTATATATGTGTATATTATTGCATTTGCTCATTCTTTGTTGTTTATTCTTAAAAAAGTCTTTGTTACTGTACTTATTCTATGCTTGTATATTTGTGAGTTTAAACCATTTTGTTGTTTATGACCAATCAGGTCCATCTTGTAAATGAGCTATGCTCAATGATGTTTGCCTGAATAAATAAAGATTTTGATTGATTGATTGATTGATATGGATTTTTCAAACTTGCATGGAGGTGGCCAGGTGATGAATATAACTAAGATGGAATTTTTTCCAAACTTCCTACGGTTCCTGAGATATTGCAACTTTTACATTACAAGGATTTCCTGGAATGGCTCTAGGCATGTGCTATGTCTTTATACGTATGGGTACATGGGAGCGCGTGGCCCTACATTTGGATCCCATTATGCAATAATGGGAATGCAGGGCCCTACATTATGCAGTAGTGAGAGCACAGGGCCACATGGAGGATGTGATATAATTAAAATATCAGTACACTTATGTATAGATGGGAAGGCCTGAAAATAAGAGATAATTACAAAATGTATGCATTATGGGAGTGCAGGATCCTCCGGGCCCTATGCTCCCACAACCACATATGAGTAACATTACACTTTCTCAAAAAGAAGAGACATTCATTGCAGAAAACTTCATTAATACATCAGTTAAGGTTGTCATTGCAGTGACAAAAGTTTGGAAATTCGATGTTAGGGTTACCAACCCTACTGCCCCACCCCCACTCCCCACACACCAAATGGTATTGGGATGCGCCTTGGGGTCATTGGGCCTAACTCTCCCACCATTGTCCTATACTGTACCACTCAGCTTCTTCACAAAAGGAATGAGGTGAGAGTTAGGGTCAACAACCCCAAGGCATACCCTGACGCCTGTTGGTGTGTGAAGAGTGGTGGTGGGGGTGGAGGGTTGGTAACCCTAATATCAAATTTCCAAACTATTGTCAGTGTAATGAAAATCCTAACAGATGCATTAATGAAGTTTTCTTGCAATGAATAAATATGTATTACTGGCGCGGTAGCACAAGTATAGTTATGGTGAGAGGGCAGTTTAATGCTAAAGCCAAATGTTTGAACCTTAATAACTTTTGAGCAGTTCAACAGATTTCTATGAAATGTGGCATGAAGGAGCACTAGGTCTGTTAACATGCCAAATTTTATATGAATCTGTTGAACAGTTCAAACATTATTAACATTTAAAAAACCCGAAATTTACCAATTTTTAGCCATTTTGTTGTCACAAGTATCTCACAAATGGCTTTAGGTACTGCTCTGAAAGTTTCAGGGTACATTACCCTAGCCCCACAGATGTGCCTTTTGAAGGTTTGGTGAAGAAATATTAATCCATTCAAAAGTTATAAAATTTTTAATTGTGTCTATTATTTTCTAATTGAAAAGTTAGATGTCCCATGCATATGTTTTTCTGCAGCAGATTTTTGCTCATGGAGGGTGACATACAGCCTTTTCTTTTGAAAGAAAAGGCTGCCTTTTGGCATGTAGGGTCACACAGATCCTGTTTAACTTTTGCAGAGCTCTGTTGTGCCCGACTTTGCTAGCTTTGTGAGACGACTTCTACCCCTTTATTTTTGCATGAGAACACCGGAGTTTTCTTGACTTCTGCAGCCGCAGCTGGAACTTGTGCTGCCAGCTGCAGAGTCTGCATTAAGCCACCCATATTCCCTGGTTCTACTGGCACCCCCAGCCACTGTCCTTTATCCCTGATGTCTAATGGCACCCCGTCATGTATCCCCTTCCCTAGCAGTGTGGAATGGTGGGGAGCCCACTCCCACTATCCTTAAACATTTATTTATTTTAAAAGCCAACATTGGGGTGCCCAGTCCCCATGTCGGCACTAGTTACCGCCACTCTGCTACTCAGGGACACTGGGGAGCCTACTTCCAGTGCCCCAGTTATGCCCTGCCCCATCACTATGCTGGGACACTGGAGTTCCCACCCCCAGCATCTCAAAATATTGCTTAATTAATTTTCCCTGTAAAGAAAGAAAACTGTCCCCCAACATCTTGTTATTTTGTTCTCCGTGTAAAAAGGAAAATAATCCCTCATTGTCTCCCTGTCTCCCTCCCTGTCCCCCTCCCCATCCTGACCCTCTCTCTGCACAGTCCCCTCCACTTACCTCCCCTTACCCCATACTTATCTCCAGAGATTGGTGGCTGCGATCTTCTCTGGACCAGGACACATTTTCAGTCTTCAAAGCAGAACCATGAACTGAAGAATCAAGGTAAGCACCATATAATGACTATAAATGGAGTTTTCAACTTATATTGATATCTCAGAAATTTTTTGAAATTTTTTGCACCAAATTTTCAAAATGGGGTTCTTGGGACCCCACCTCATGAGCACTTTCACTCTCGTTTTGTTAATCGGACCCATATGGTGATTTCACAGCCACTGTGCAGAATCACATTTTGGGACTGATTAATTAAATGACAGTGCCAATGTTCATATGGTGGGGGTTCCCAAAAGCCCATGTTGAAGATTTGGTAAAAAAATAACCCAAAACACCTGAGTTATGGATGCTCGTTGAAATTTTTCTACTCACGCTCATAACTTCTGACATTTTTTATATTTTCACTCCAAATTTTCAACATTGCTATTTTTTCACACCACCTCATGAACAGTACAGCTGTCATTTTTCACATCCTGCCCAAAATGTGATTTCACACCTCTGGCACAGAATTTTGCAGTCGCTGGGTGAAATCACCTTTCAGGACAGATTAAGGAAATGATAGTGCCAGTGTTCATGATGTGGGGTACCAAAAAGCCCATGTGGAAAATCTGGAGTGAAAATACCAGCAAACACCTGAGTTATGTGTGCTCATTGCAATTTTTCTACGCACGTGCGTAACTTTGCCAGTTTTTAACATTTTCACTCCAAATTTTCAACATACCCATTTTTTCACACCACCTCATGTACACTACAGCTGTCATTTCTCACAACCTGTCAGGAATGTGTTTCCACACCTGTGGTGTGTATTGGTGTTTTGCATGGATTAAGAAATTTTCACCTATCGGGTTCATGAGGTGGGGTGATAATAACACTGTGTTGAAAATTTGGTGCCAAACTGTGAAAAAAATTACAAAGTTATGATCATTCCTATGCATCACTTAGGGTGAGTACTATAGCAACAACAAGAGGGAAATGAGGCATTAGGGTTTCCAACCATAATACCCAACCCCCACCCTGCAGAGACTGACAGGCATTGGGAGTGGTGTACCTTGGGGTCACTGGCCAAAATGCTAATGCCATTCCACCCCCACCACCCCACTGTAGACACTGGCTGGTGTTGGGATGAGCCTTGGGGTCTTTGATCCTGATGCTCACTCCATTCTCCTATATTGTACCTATCTCAGTTTATTTCCTTATGGAATGGGGTGGACGTTAAAGCCAAAGACACCAAGACACACCCTTATGCCTGTCAGTGTCTGCAGAGTGGGGTGGGATGGAATAGCATGAGCGTTACATCCGACAACTGAAAACCACACCCCCCAATGCCTGTCTATCTCTGCAGGGAGGGTGTGGGGTGGGGTGTTAGGGTTGGAAATCCTAACACCTCATTAAGGAAGTAAATCAGGGAGGATGATGGACATCAGCTACCTTGATTTCAGCAAAGCCTTTGACACTGTGTGACATATAAGGCTGATTAACAAGATGGGTAGTCTGGCCATGGGCCACAAGCTGATAAACTGGGTAATAAACTGGCTGACAAACAGGAGGCAGAGGGTGTTGGTAAATGGCATCCAATCAAGAGAGAGAGTGGGGACCACCTGGGTACCTGAGGGATCAGTCCTGGGACCAGTCCTGTTACATGTCTTTATTAGAGACATTGTGAGAGGGCTAGAATGAAAGGTCTGCTTGTTTGTAGATGACATCATATGTTACAGAGTAGATACTCCAGCAGGGGTAGAGAAAATGAGGAGAGACCTGGAGAGGGGTGCTGTTTGCAGATAACACCAAGATCTGTAAGACAGTGGCTACTCTAGAAGGGGTGGAGAAACTGAGGAGGGACCTGGAGTGGCTTGAAAAATTATCTGAGTGGCAACTGAGGTTCAATGTAAAGAAGTTAAAAATAATGCACCTGGGAAGAGGGAACCCTGGGGAGAGCTACAGGATGGGAGGAGGTGCTGACAATCATGAAAGCAGAAAGGGACCTAGTAGTTATCATTTCTGATAACCTAAAGGTGTCAAACCTGATAACAAATGTTGCAGGGAGGGCCAGTGGTATGCTGGGGTGCATAGGCAGAGGTATCACTAGCAGAAGGTGGGAGGTGATAATGCTATTGTATTATATACTAGTGAGGCCTTCCCTACACTACTGTGTACAATTGTGGAGGCCACAACTATGCAAGGACATTGACAAGGTGTAGGCGATCCACAGAAGGGAAACCAAGATGGTACATGGCTTGCAACACAAAACATATGAGGAGAGTTTAAAGGACCTCTCTATGTACTCGCTGAAGGAAAAGAGGGAGCGGTGAGACATGATAGACATGTTCAAGAAACCTTACAGGCATACCTCTCAGCCTCCTGCCTCATAAATCAGGGACAAGGCTTAAAAAAATCAGGGACAAAGGACCAAAATCAGGGACATTTCTTCAAAGTTGGAGATATCCACTCAGGAAACTGGTAGAATAAAGGGCTTGGTGTAGAATGCATTATCTAAGAAAGAACAAGTCTGTAACTTAAATGTTTGACATTATTTTGTGCTTATAACCCCCACAGTTTGGTTACGGAAAGACAATTTTTAGGGTAAAATTTTGAGGCAAAATCAGGGACATCCCTGAAAATCAGGGACAGTTGAGAGGCATGCTTACAGGCATAAACAAGATGCAGGAAGTAGACGTCTTCCAATGTAGAAGGAGTACAAGAATGAGGGGGCATGATATAAAATTGAAGGGGGGGTGGAGGGACATGATAGAAATGCTCAAGTACCTCAAAGGCATAAACTAGGTGCAGGGGAAAGGTATCATCCAATGTAGAAGGAGTACAAGAACGAGGGGGCATGATATGAAATTGAAGGGGGGTACATTAATAGGAAATGTGAGAAAAGTTTTCTTCACAGAAAGCATGGTGGACACATGCAGCACTCTGTCACAAGAGGTGATGGGCGCAAGCACACTGCAGGATTTTAAACATGTCTGGAACAGACACAAGGGAATCTTGAGGTGGGAAGGAGTGGAAAGCAGTGATGAAAAACCACTGACCAGTTAGGGTCAGAGGCTACATACAAGTATAGGGCTTACAGGCAGACTGGATGGGCCTAGCGGTCCTTATCTGCTGACAATTTCTACAGTATGTGTCTATGAGGTGGGCTGAAAAGAAGACTATGTTGAAAAGTTGGGGTTAAAATGTGAAAAAATGACAATGTTATGACCATTCGCTGCTGTTTTACTATGCACACTCATAACAATGGAATTTTTCAATATTTTCACCCCAGATTTACAACATAGCCTTCTTATTACCCCACCATATGCATGTCACAACTGTTATTTTTCAAATCCTGCCCATACTACAGTATGTTTTTACACCAGTGGTGCAGAATGGCATTGCACTTCCGCATAATGATGTTTTGGCTTCCATTTCACAATTTATCTGTACTGTGCTATATGAGGTGGGGTAATAGGAGGACTATGGTTACAATTTGGTCACTGTACATATACACCTCTACGGCGGCATTGGAGCACAGGGTCCATAGGACCCTGCGCTCCCACAATAAAATGGGGATACTGTTGCACTATCTCAAAAAAAAAAAAAAGGAAGTTCATTGCAAAAAACTTTGTTAATGCATCAGTTTGGGTGAGTACTACAGTGAAACAGGCATTTGTCAATGCTGAAAATTTGTCGTGTGCATTGGTGCCATGGGGGAGGTATGAGCTGGTGTTGGCAAATTTCAACACAGGTTCATAACTTCATTGTTTTTTAATATTTTTACTCCACATTTACAACATAGCCATCTTATTATGCCACCTCATGAAGAAAGGAAGAGTACAATTTAAACTCCTGTCTGAAAGGTACTTTCATGCAGTGGCTGCGAAATCACCTTTCAGGATGCAAAAAAAGATTTTGCCCAGTCTCTGGAAAATGACAACTGTCACATTCATGAGGTGCAGTGAAGAGATGGCTATGATGAAAATTTGGGGTCAAAATATTAAAAAGTACCAAAGGTATGAGCCTGCATTTTTTAATTTAAGTGCATGCTAGTAACTTTGTTGTTTGTTAATATTTTCACACCACATTTTCAGTGTAGCATTCTTATGACCCCACCTCATGAAAAGTACAAGTGTCATTTTGTTCACACATCCTGAAAGGTGATTTCGCAGAGCCACCATGCCATTCTGCACCACAGGTGCGAAAACATGTTTCAGGCAGGATATGAAAAATGACAGCTATACTGTTCATAAGGAGGTGTGAAATAATGGCAATGTTGAAAATCTAGGGTAAAAATATTAAAAACTGGTGAAGTTAGGAATGTGCGTAGAAACTGTGCAAAGCATGCTTGTAATGCAGTCATTTTTTGGAATTTTTTCACCAAATTTGCAACATGGGCTTTTTTGGAGCCCACCTCATGACCAGTGGCACTGTCATTTCATTAATCAGTCTCAAAAGGTGATTCCACACAGCTACCGTGAAATCACCTTTCCAGACGGAGTAACAAAATGACAGTGACAATGTTGAAAATTTGAGGCTTAAATTTCTAAAAATGGCTGAGATATCAACCTAAGTTGAAAAGCCCCCCTTTGAGTCCCATTATATGGCTTACCTTGAAATCTTCAATTTGCCAGTCAGCTTTGAAAAGTGCAGACCTGTCCCGGTCCACAGAAGATCATTGCTCCTGACTTCTAGAGGTAAGTATGGGTGGAGGGGGTGAGGTGGAGGTGGGTGCGCAGTGGGAGGGTCGGGATGGGGGAGTGGGATGTGGAAACAATGATGGATCATTTTTTTCAGATTTAAAGAATTAAATACACTGAGGACTTTTTTTTTCTACAGGGAAAGGATGTGAACATTTCTCGACACTGGTAGTGTGCTCCCCAGTGTCTGGGGGATGGGGAACAGAGGGTGCGGGGAGGAGAGCAGCAGTGGGAGGGATATGGAGGGATTTTCTGTGTGTGAGTGTGGGCTCAAACAGAATACAAATGCGGGGAGGACAGCAGCAGTGGAAGGAAGCACGAGGGAGTGTTTTGCTGGTGGGGGGGCCTCCAACACAATGAGAGCATGGGGATGATAGCAGCAGTGGAAGGGAGAGGGATGGATTTGCTGTGTGTGTGTGTGCTCAAATAGAATGCGGGGGAGGGAAGGACAGCAGCAGTGGGAGGAAGCAGGAGGGAGTGATTTGCTGGAAGGGGTCCACCAACAGAATGCAGGTGTGGGGAGGATAGCAGCAGTGGGAGGGATTGATTTGCTCATGGGGAGGCTCTAACTGAAATGCAAGGAAGACAGGTGCAGTAGGTAGGCTCAGTGCATTCACACTGTAAGTACTACAACAATGTGAAAGCACAATCAGGAAGTCAAGTAATGCAGGGCTTTACACATCAAAGAACAGAGCCGCGCCACTATTGGTGTGGCTCTGTCCTTTGAAAAGTTGGCCAACTCCACCCCAATAACAGAAACTGAATCATCCTCAGCCTGCCAACTCACTGGCCTCCCACTTGCTATGGAGCTCTCCACTGGCCGCACCCGCCTCACACCCCTGTATAGCACCTCTCATGTCAATGAGTTCATCTGAGCCTGCACGCATGATGAGCTCATAAAGAAGGGAAATGAAGCATTAGGGTTTATAACCCTAATGCCCCACCCTACAGAGACTGACAGGCATGGGGGGTCATCGGCTGTAATGCTCACACCATTCCACAACCACCCTGCAGACACAGACAGAGGTTGTGCTCTGCCTTAAGGTCATCTGCCCTAATGCTCACCCCATTCCATAAGTAAATATGGTGAGATTGCTACAGCATAGGGGAATGGGGTGAGCATTAGCTGATGCATTAACGAAGAGTTTTGCAATGGATATATATACTGCATATACATATATAGATAGATAGATAGATAGATAGATAGATAGATAGATAGATAGATAGATAGATAGATAGATAGATAGATAGATAGATAGATAGATAGATAGATAGATAGATAGATAGATAGATAGATAGATAGATATAGATATATTATAGCACCACTATAGTTAGGGTTGAGTAACATGTTTCATGTTAAACCTCAAACTTTACACTTTAATAACATTGCAACTGATCAATGGATTAGCTCAAAAGTTTGTATGTGCTGTCCCATGGGGAAGATCTCTTGATGTGGCAAGTTTTCATCCCTTCCGGATGTACAGATTCTGAACAATGTAAAACGTTATGTAGATATCATTTTTTGCAATTTTTTCCTCATCGCCTTGTGTCCAGATGGTGTAAAATGTTTGTGTGATTTTTCATGGTGAAAAAGCTAGGATAACACAACAGGCATACATTTGTTTTGTGAAAAAATTATTAATATGTTGCAAAGTTATTTAATTTTTCATTTCCCATTGTTTTCAATGGGAAGATCACTTTTCAGGATAGAGGGAGAAAGTTCGACAAAGGATTTGATCTCGCAAAAAAGGATTCTGTCTCACAAGACCCATTCATTTTCATGAGACTAACATCCTTTTTCATGAGAGAAAATTATTTATCATGAGCCAGCGTCTTTTTTTTTCCCATGAACTAAAATGCATGGAAAATACATACAATTTTTTGTCATTTTACAAATCAAACACCAGAATACAGCTAAACAGGACCCATTTAGCTAGATTTGTTGTTTGTTTTGCACAGTTAGGGCCAGAAATACTTCTGGGCACCCAAAATCCTGCATGCCAGCTTAGCAAGAGGAGCCTTCCACCACATTCTCTGTACCAGAACAGCAGTTCTGCAGCAACAGCTAAACTCCTGCTAGTGGCTGCAGTGTGAGTTGAGAGCCCCACTGGCCTGGTATCTACTGGCAACCCCCACCTTCCAATCACTGTCCCCTAGCATGCCAAGCTGCATGCCCAAAATTCTACAGTCAGTGGTGCTGGGAGTGGGGGAGGGCAGAGACTGATCTAGTGTTTTGCTTTGTTTAGAATGTTCTGTGATGCCTTGGCTCAGATTTCTACCCTGGGCCCATAACCTTCTGATGTTAAGACAATAGTGTATGGTCTATGGTGGTGCCTGCTAGTAAGAGACATAATGAGTCTTTTACTCTTGTCATCATAACCGTGTTTGTTCTCTTCGTTGCTTCAAACATGTTGAACTAGTAGCTAGCCTAGCAGCTGCCAAGCAAGTCCCAGTCCTGGGACTCCAGGGAGTCAGAACCTGTAAAGATACTGATGAGATGCATACACAACTTGCTTGCCTCCTATTACTGAATCTGACCTGATTGAGAGTGTGGAGTAGTGAGGATGGGACTGGGAAGCTGGCTGCTGGTTGCTGGGCCAGCACCACTGTCTTGAGGGTGCATGTGGGGTCTGCACTTGCGATCCACTGATCTGGGCTGACTGAGCCTCAGGGTTGAAGGTGTGGGCTGGGGGGTTGGGGGAGGTCAGGTGATGGGGACTGACTCACTTCTCTACTTGCTGCATCTCAGCCACCCCCCTCCCAATCCTGAATGCAGCTAGCAACACTGGTGACTGACAGCTGAGCCACTTAAGAAGGTGGCATGACTTTGAGAGATGTATAAATATAATTAAAACTGCCAGCTCACTGACAAACTTGGGGATCTGGTGGGGGGAGGCTCAAATGAAATACATTCATTTTTATAATTGATATTTATATAATCCGACACTGGGATGCCTGCCACTGGTGTTGAATGCCCACCCTGCAGTCCGTTTTTTACTAAGTGTTGACATTAGGAGGCCCAATCCCCATGTCTGCATTACAAGCCCCCCCCAGCAGTGTGGGACACTGGGGAGTCTACCCCCAGGGTCCTGAAATATTTCTTTATTTTCATACTGTAAAAAGAAAACAGTCCCCCAATGTCTCTTTTTTTATACCTGAAAAAAATTAAATGATCCCTTGTCGTCCCTGTTGTCCCCTCCCCATCCCAACCCTCCCACTGAGCTCCTCTTTACCCTATACTTACCACCAGAGATCATACGCTGTCATCTTCTGTGGCCTGAGACATATCTGCACTCTTCAAAGCTGAACAGTTAATGGAGCAATCAAGGTAAGTGACGTATAATGTATTTCAATGGCGTTTTGAACTTAAGTTCATAACTTTGCCATTTTTAGGATTTTTTTCACAAAATTTTCAATGTAGCCTTTTTGGGACCTCACCTCATGAGCACTGACACTGTCATTTTGTTAATTGGGCCCAGAAAGTGATTTTGCAGTCACTGTGCAAAATCAGTTTTCGGGACTGAATAATAAAATTTCACAGTGCCATGTGAAAACAGCTAAGTAAAAACAGTGACCACCAAAACAGCTGATAAAAAACAGCTCAGTCAAAAACAGCAAGTTTTGTTTTTTTGCACCCACACCCCCCTTCTGATATATACCAAATTCCAGGGGGACGACCTCAGGAGGGGGGTACTCCGTGCTGCTGTATTTGGACTTAGTTGTTTTACTAGTTGCTTTCACTGGCCACCACCTCACCACCAGTGTTCATGAGGTGGAGTCAGAAAAGGGCATGTTGAAAATTTGGTGCAAAAATTCTTAAAATGGCTAGTTATTAGCATTCATTGACATTTTTCTGTGCATGCACATAACTTTGGTGATTTTCAATATTTTGACTCCAAATTTTTAAAACAGACATTTTTTCACACCTCCTCATGAACAGTACAGCTGTCATTTTTCATATTCTGTCCAAAATGTGCATTCACACCTGTGGAGTGGAATGGCATTTTTGTATGGATTTGAAAATTTCAACCTACGGGGTTTATGAGGTGGAGACATAAGAAGACTGTGTTGATAATTTGGGGTCACAACATGCAAAAATGCCAAAGTTATGACCATTTGTTGCAATTTCTCTATGCCAGCTTGTAAGTTTGGAAATGTTAAATATTTTGACCCCAGATTTTCAACATAGCCTTCTTATTACCCACCCTCATGTATGTCACAGCTTTCATTTTTCAAATCCTGCTCAAAATGTGTGTTTTTTTGTATCTGTGGCATGGAATGGCATTACAGTTGCATAGAATTATGTTTTGGTGGGTATTTGAAAATGTTCTGTACTGGGTATATGAGGCTGGGTAATAAGATGGCTATGCTGACAAATGTGTCACTGTTGTGCTATAAATGGAAGCACAGGGACTGGAGGGCCCTGTCCTTTAACATCTACATACATATATGCATCTACGGAGGGATGGGGGCTCCCACTGTAAAATAAGGATACTATTATACTATCTCAAAAAGTAAGGAAATAAGTTGCAAAAAATGCTGTTAATGCTCCAGTTGGGGTCAAAGAGGAAACAGCTGAGAAATGAGGCATTAGGGTTTCCCTAACCCCCACCCTCCTAAACCAAGCAGGAGAGCAGGTGTGGGGTGCACCTTGGGCTTCTCAAGCCTAATACTCACTCCATTCTCATAAAGTCTACACATCTGACCTTATTTACAGATGGAATGGGGGTGAGTGTTACGCTTGAGAAGCCCAAGGCACACTCCACATCTGCTGTCATGCCAGGGTGTTAGAGAATCCCTAACACCTCATTTCCCAACTTTTTTCATGTTGACCCTGACTGGAGCATTAACAAAGTTTATTCACCTAAATATATATTATAGTGGCACGGTAGTGCCACTATAGTTAGGGTTGAGGAGCCATTTCTATGTTAAACCCCAAAACTTTGCACCTTAATAACTTTGCAACCGTTTCACAGATTTTGCTGAAATTTGGAATTCAAGATGAAAAACTATAGGCCTTGGGATCTGCCAAGTTTTGTACTGGTCAGATATATGGCTGTGGAGTTATTAAGCATGATCTGTGCACACATTTACGCTTTTTCTGGAATTCTACGGTCGCGCCTACAGGTCATACGGTTTGCGCGACCTGCCCAAAATCTTCAGGGAACATGCGGCCAGGGTCCCCGATGTGCCTTTTGAAGATTTCATGAAAAAATATTCAACGGTTCAAAAGTTATTCAAAAAACAGTTTCCCATTATAAGTCAATGGGAAAAGTTAACAAAAGTTTGACAGTGTCGCAAATGCATTTTACTTTCGCAAATGGGCCTGTTACTTTCACAAATCAGCCATTTTGTTTTCAGTTACTGATCAGAAAAATGGTTGGCATTTAAATTTGGGACCCTCTAGCAACCTAATTCTTTTTGTATTCACCTAGTCGGACCCTGAGGATGCTTGCCATGTCTTTATTTTGTGGTAAAACACCCCAGAAATATGTTTTTCAAATTTCTGGAAAAAGTACTTTCGAAAATTACTTTTGTGCTCACAAAAGTGTCGAACTGTTTTGCGAAACCTTTCGCAAATTGCGACAGTAGTTTTCCATCTGTGGGAAAGTGACAGCGATTCTTTGGCACTGCGCTGCAAAAGAACCGTTGGGAGTTTTGGGCTGAAATTTGGAGGGAACGGAGCCGACATCTCACAGATGTGCCTTTCAGTGTTGTATTGAAAAAATATTACACAGCGGCAAAGTTACGGCAGTCCAAAGTTGACATTTTTTCCCATAGGATAACATTACGGCGCCCGACGCATTACAGAAATCCTTTGGATCCCTGCTGCAAAATAACGGTTTGGTCTTTTTTCCTGAAATTTGGAGGGAAGACAGCCAACAGCCCACAGATGTGCTTTTCAGTGGTTTGGTGACAAAATATTACAGGGAGGCAAAGTTATGCCATTCCAAACTTCTCTTTTTTTCCCCATAGGATAACACTACGGCGTTCACCTCGCCTTTCAGGGCCCGTATCTCAGAAACGGTGCGAGATACGGACTTTTCGTCTGAAAAATTCTTAAAAGTACAAAACTAGCCAGGACAGTCATAAATCATACGACTTTTACATTTTTTTCCACGTCGTACGGTTCCTGAGATATAACTTATTTAGTATTCCAAGTCCTCATTTTCTGCTCCGATACCCATTGTTATGCATACATTCTTTGTACTCACTGTCTTTCTCTATTCAGCTTTTGAGGAAAACCAGCCTGTGCGCTTACATTACTGTTACCATTGCCCTTTCCGCTTGTGGTTTCCATGCTGTTTCACTTACCGTGGACGTCTCACGCCACCACGTCAGTCATCCTTTGCGTCTTCATTTGCGCTTGCGTTTCTGTTACTTTTTTGCCATTTGTGTGTACCGTACTGTTTCTCTTTCTATTTCACTTTGCGTCACCATGCCCATTGACATTTCCATTTACAGGCACCATGTTACTATGTGACAAGACATCACGTGGCACACCGTTCCCATCTAAGCCACCGTATTCGTTACCCTTTCTGTTCTCATTCGCGCTTGCGTTACCGTGTGTGCCACTGTTGTGCTTCTGTTTGCATTGCTGTTCCTGTTACTATGCCACAAGACATCATGTGGTGGGAGTGTGGGGCTCTTTGGGCCCCGTGCTCCCACTGCCGCATTACGTGCCGGGAGCGCGGGGCCCTATGTGCATTATCCTTTGCGTTTTCATTTGCGCTTGCATTTCTGTTATTTTTTGCCATTTGTGTCTACAGTACTGTTTCTCTTTCTGTTTCACTTTGCGTCACCATGCCCATTGACATTTCCTTTTGCAGGCACCATGTTACTATGTGATAACACATCACGTGGCAGACCATTCCCGTCTCGCCCGTGTGCGTTACCCTTTCTGTTCTCATTCAGCTTGTTTCCATGTGCCACTGTTAACATTTCTGTTTGCGTTGCTGCTCCTGTTACTATGCCACAAGACATCATGTGGCGGGAGGGCCCCAGCGCTCCGCCGCCGCGTTACATTCACTGTTTCTCGTTATCATTCTCAAAAGAAGAAATTAGAGGCAAAAAACTCAGTTTATGCATTAGTTAGGGTTGTTCCACAGCTGACAGAAGAGGAATTTCGCTGTTAGGTTGAAAACCCTAACTCGACTACCCCCCCAGCACCACACACACACACAGACACACACACACACATTCAAGTATGGGGGAGGACCAAGTCAACACAACCAATGACAGACATCCAGCAGCAGGTGACAGAAATAACAAACAATTGTCTAAATGTACTACGAGACATCCCCACCCACCTGACCAGGTACTGCATGCTCAGTGGAGATCAACAGCAAAACTGAGGCCATGTACACCAAACGTACACATCCCTGATTGCAGCTGCATAACAACGTACCACACTTAGTAGCTGTATGACCTTGCCTACCGATGCCCCACACCAGACCACACCACACCACATGTGGTGGGCCACCTGAGCAATAGAGTTCAGCAAAATCAAGGAGTTGTACAGGTATAATATCTCTGATTATAACAAGGGTTTGAGAAATGCAGCTTTCTAATTGACTGTAAACATTGTAACAGACTTATGTTTAGTTTTTATTAACATACATGTAGAGCCTAACCATATGATGAACATGGTTTAATGTTGTTTAAAAAACAGTTTTATTATGATAGCAATAAGCCACTCCCAGGTATTATGTTAATGGTCAGTTTATCACTGTCTAGCGACATGTGGCACTCGGCTATGCCTCATTCAACATTAAACCCATACAGGGTGATTAACAGACCATTTAACATAACTGTTGGTCATGCCTTATTGCTTAATTGTCTTTATGAGTAGATACTCTCCCTCTGCTAGGCACTGCAGCAGCTTTGCAACACAGTGTCCCACCCAGTTACACCATACACTGTCTAGTTACTGGAGAATGACTGTGAATATGAACTCAAAAGATGAACAGTGTAACTTGATCATTACAGTCATCGAAACCTTAGTGTGATTATAACTGACAGAGTCAGTGATAGAGAATAACTGCTGCTGTCCTAGTACACTTACCCCATTGTGAGTTAAATCAATACTAAAAGACATTCTGTTTATATCTACACCATACCTACTTGATTCCTGTTGTACCACAATTAACATAGTTATCACTTTGATAGCATCAGTGACAGAAGTGTGGCAAACCCAAACACTAGGCATACAGCCTGAGTATGAAACAACTGTTAAAAAAAAATTACACTGTGTCCATAAGTGGCATAGATCACTCATTGCAATAATAGTAAATGTATTACTATTTGAATAAGTTAGTCATCACAGATGCAATGAGATTGTCTTTATCAGGTACAACATACTCAGTAAGTGCCTACAGTAAACTCTATCCTATATACATCTCCGATACAGGTACGTCATTGTTGGCTCAGTAGTGCTATGATATTTAGAAGTTGCTTGGCCTGATCCATGCAATTACAATGTTTCTTACAAAGAATACTTACTTCATCTTTAGTATTGAAACACACTGAAGGTCTATGTATGTACATCAGCAGTACACCTTCATCAGTAAGAATGCATGTGATACTGGCAGTACGAATTTCACAGCGTTGAACAGGCAGTGCTTTTCCATACGTTTACATCAGCCTCTTATCTTGAGTAAACCATTCCAGTAAATGTACTACTATGTAAATCACCTACTAAATGTAACACTACTTTTATCTTGAGCATGCTAGTGTCTTGTAGTTAATTTATGTGCTTCTCTTAATTAATGTATACTCACTAGTGTTAAAACTCTTTCTACAACTGTCATCATGCACCTTCAGCATTTATATTGAATAACGGCACAGTACCAGTTGTGGTGTGGTGTGGGGCATTGGTAGGTAAGGCCATGCAACTACTAAGTGTGGTACGTTGTGTGCAGCTGCAATCAGGGATGTGTACGTTTGGTGTACATGGCCTCAGTTTTGCTGTTGATCTCCACTGAGCATGCAGTACTTGGTCAGGTGGGTGGGGATGTCTCGTAGTACATTTAGACAATTGTTTGTTATTTCTGTCACCTGCTGCTGGATGTCTGTCATTGGTTGTGTTGACTTGGTCCTCCCCCATACTTGAATGTGTGTGTGTGTGTGTGTGGTGCTGGGGTGAATTCGGAGTTAGGGTTTTCAACCCTAACAGTGAATTTCCTCACTTTTATCGCTGTGGAACAACCCTAACTAATGCATTAAACGGAGTTTTTGCCCTAATATATATATATACATACACACACACACACACATTATATATATATAAATATATATATATATATATATATATATAAACACACACACATATATATATATATATTTATGCAATGGGTGGACATATATTCAGTGTGATAAATGCATTTATCTGAGTCACTGCATGTATAAATACATTTATACATACAGTGACCATTTATACACACAGTTGCTATGTCACAAATCTCTTCAGAATTCATTCAGAATGTTCGGCTGCAGAAGCAGTTCTAATCATATTCAAATGGGAATAACTTTAAAACAAAAAAGATATCATGGTACTGTGAGCACGAAAATTGTTCAGCACAAAATTATCTACAAAATGAGTGGTGTTTCATGTATAGATACCTTATAGATTTTTTACAATTAGCAAAAAAGAAGAAGAAAATGTAATTTTTACTTCACTTTTTTGACAAATAAATGTGAATAACTTTAAAACAAAAAATGATAGCATCGTACTGTGAGCACGAAAAATGTTCAGCACAAAAATATCTACAAAATGAGTGGTGTTTCATTTATAGAAAACTCTTAGTTTTTTTTATAATTAGCAAAAATCAGCATGAAATGCAATTTTCTTTTCCATTTTTTGACAAACAAATGTGAATAACTTTAAAATGAAAAAGGTAGCATAGTACTGTGAGCATGACATTTGTTCAGCAAGAAGTTTTCTACAAAATGAGTGGTGTTTCATTTAACAGCAACCACTATGCTAGGCAGACATACTATAGGAAAGTTATCCAAAACTCCCAGAAATTGTCATTTAAAATAAAGATAAACAGTCAAAACCAAATGTTCCTGCACTGATAGAAAGCATCACTATTGCATAAATGAAATATACAATGGTGAGCTGTCAGATTAATGATTAATCTAGACTTGTGCTGTTTGACCTCGGACACCTCACTCGTGGCTTACACCACTCCTGAGGTTACCCAAGGTCAAACAGCACTTGTATGAAAAATCATTTATCTGACAGCTCACCATGTACATCCTATACATATATATATATATATATATATATATATACATATATATGTGTATATATAGATAGCTATATATATATGTATGTATGTATATAAATAAATATTATGGTAGCACGGTATTGCTACCATAGTTAGGGTTGAGTAGCACCTTTAAGGTTAAAGGGTCAAATTCTGCACCTTAATAACTTTGCCACTGTTTAACGGATTTGCCTGAAATTTGGTATGCATGATTGGACATGATAGATCTTGCGGTCTGCCAAGGTTTGTACCGGTCAGTTATACGGCTGCAGAGTTATTAAGTGACAATCAAATGTGCAATTATGCTTTTTTGTGATTTCTTTGCTCTCGCCTACAGGTTGCATGGTTTATGCGACCGGTCTGAAAACTTCAGGGATCGTGTGGACAGGGTCCCCGCGGTGCCTTTTGAAGATTTTGTGAAAAAATATTGAATGGTTCAAAAGTTATTCAAAAAACAAGTTCCCATTATAGGTCAATGGGAAAAGTTAAAATATTCAACACTTTCGCAAATGCACTTTTTAGTGTCGCAAATGGCCCTAGTAGTGTCGCAAATCCACCATTTTTTTTTCAGTTGGTGATCAGAAAAATACTTGCCATTTAAATTTGGGAGCCTTTAGGGACACAATTATTTTTGTGTTCACCTAGTCGGACCCTGAGAATGCTAGCCATGTCTTCAATTTGGGGTAAAACACCCCAGAAATATGTTTTTCAAATTTCTGGAACCAGTAGTTTTTTTTTTTAATTTGACATACTTTATTAAGCATATCACAATACATCAACATTTGAGAAGTAAATGCAGTACTATCAATGCACACTGGCAAGAAGACCATACATAGGTTAATGAAATAGAATGAAATGAGATTCAGAGAAATTAAAATCAAAACCACTTTAAAAAAAAAGGAAAAAAGTAACCCCGAAACCCCCACGGTGCACTCTCCTATACTTATTATCATAAGGTTAACAAAGGAACAGCAAGGGCAGTCGTTAAGATATGGTTACAAAGGGAGGAGAGGTTCATGAAAACAACAGGAGAGATCCTATCAAGACAAATACAGGGCATATAACTTCCCCCATATTTTGTTAAAAGATGAGAGGTGATGGAGCACACTTGCAATTAAGTGTTCAAGGCAGATTGCAAATGATATTTCATGCAACCATTCCGCATAGGAGATGGTAACTTGATCTGTCCAGTGTCTAAGCACTAGCTTTTTGACCGCCATTGAAATTAGAGCCATATGAAACCGTCTCTCCTTCACCCGGAATTCTGGAGTAATCTCCCAAGACACATATGACAGGGGAGAAGAGGTCCTGTAGTCCCAACAATGGGTCTAGAGAGGATTCAATTTGCTTCCACAACAGGGATATCCTTTCACAGGACCACAATATATAAAGGAGCAAGTCTTCTTCTTTATTGCACCTAGAACACGTGTTGGAGGTAAGCCTCTTCATTTTGGGCAATTTTACCAGATTATAATACATATTGTTTAAGATACAGTGTTGTGTAAGTCTATATCGGTCCTGGGTGAGATATGTGTATAGGCCTGTCCATATTGAATGCCAGTTAATAGCTTCGTCAGGCAGGGAAAGAAACCTGCCAGACCCGAGAACTGGCAATCGAAGGAGACTGAGGGAAGGTGAGGACCAACTTGTATATGGTAGAAATACCATGGGATTTACAAGCCAAAGTCT
This sequence comes from Neoceratodus forsteri, assembly GCA_016271365.2. Classification (NCBI taxonomy): domain Eukaryota; kingdom Metazoa; phylum Chordata; order Ceratodontiformes; family Ceratodontidae; genus Neoceratodus; species Neoceratodus forsteri. The sequence goes on from CM028132.1 coordinate 101,615,174, forward strand.
TAATTTGTTTGAGAAAGGCTTCAATATGAGAGGGATTGCACTCTTTCCCCACTACCTTAACCAGTAGGTGCTTAAGCTGTAAAATTTGAAAAACAGCCCGTGATGTTAGACCCAGTTTAGTGAGAATCTCTTCGGTTGATAGGATAACACCGTTTGAGTAGAAATCAGCCACCGTGAGCTCAGAAGGGAGAGATAGGCAACGCCGAGATATGGGGACTCCCCCTATTTTGAGATTCAGATTGGCATATAGTGGCTGAGAAGGATCCAAACTCGAAAGTACCTTATAGAAGCTGAACATTTGAGAGAGAACTCTTAGTGAGGTACCAATTGGGAAGGACTGCAGGGATTTTGGCAATTTTTTAGAGGGCGTATAAAAGAGCGACGAGGGAGCTACATTATGGGCAGTGAGAATGTCAGACTCTATAAGTAACCAAATAGGAACATAGTCATGATGAGCACAGAGAGTGGTTAACAAAAACCATTTCCCATACTTATAGAGGTGACAGGCCCAGTAGTAAAACAAGAAGTTAGGGAGACGCAAGCCCCCCATCTCTTGGGTAAAGAGAGCTTACTGTAGGATCTTCTAATTGCCTTATCTTGCCAAATAAAGGAACTAACGTCAGAGTGGATGCACTGAAAGAAGGACAAGGGTAACCAGACGTCCAAAATATTTAGTGGATAGAACAATCTGGGTAGAACATTCATCTTGATGGTGTTAATTCTACCCCAAAGTGAGAGAGGGAGCCTCTTCCATCTTGATAAGTCCTGTTGAATGTTGGACCACAAATCTTCTAAATTAAGTTTGCCGAGTAATGGTAAGTCCAAGGTAATATAAATGCCCAAGTATTTAATGGACTTGGGAGTCCATTTCATACCAAACTCACTGAAGGCTGAGCTATATGTTAAAGAATTAAGGGGAACATTTCAATTTTAGTAATATTGAGTTTATAATTCGAGAATTTCCCAAAAGTATCAATAATATGCAATGCTTCTGTTAAGGAGGAGACCGGATCTGAAAAGTGAAGCAATATGTCATCTGCATAAACTGAAAGGACAGGGGTCCTATCACCTATTGGAATGCCAGTAATTAAGAGGGAAGAGTTTAGTCTCCTGATCAGGGGTTCAAGATATATATTAAAGAGAAAAGGGGAGAGCGGGCAACCCTGTCGCATGCCCGAAAAAATAGGGAAACCTTGGATAAGACTTCACTACAGTTTATTTTTGCCTTAGGAGAAGAATATAGGGTCTGAATCCATTTGATAAAGGTATTAGGAAAGCCCATTGTCTGCAGTGTAGCCCACAGAAAGTTCCAATCCACCCTGTCAAATGCTTTTTCTGCATCAAGGGCTATCAGAGCCATGGGAGAGGGGGAGGTCTTGGCCACCTGAACCAAATACACCAATTTACGAAGGTGGTCAGCAGGTGTTCTACCTGACATGAACCCAATTTGCTCTGGGCTAAGAAGTTGAGTCCAAACCTGTTCTATTCTACTAGCTAGTATCTTAGCCAAGATTTTAATATCACAATTTAACAAAGAAATGGGACGATAACTCGTGGGAAATTGGGGTGGCTTGTCTGGTTTAAGAAGAAGGATAATGGAGGCTTCTAATAGGGATGGATCTAAGGTTTGTCCTGAGAGCATATATTGATATAAATGTAATAAATAGGGAGCAAGATCTTTAGCAAAGACTTTGTAGACGTTCGAAGGGAAACCATCTGGACCAGGGGCCCTATCCGAGGTGAGATTATGAATAGCAGACAATACTTCCTGAAGAGATATAGGAGCAGATAAATGGGATTGTTGTGAGAGAGAGAGGGTAGGTAATGGTAAGGCAGATAAATACTCTAGTAATTCGGCATGAGACAGGGATACAAGACACTGACTATAGAGGGAGAGATAAAACTGTCTAAAAACGGCAGTTATGTCTCTTGGATGTGTTTTAGTGGTTCCATCCAGATCATTGATTGAAGGGATAAATCTGGACGCCTCTAGTTTCCTCAGACGCAAAGCTAGAAGATGACTTGCCTTCTCCCCCTGCTCTATATATTTTGCCTTAGTTCTTAAAATGAGAAATTCTGCTTTTTCCTGCACTAGACGAGAATACTGATTCTTTAAGTTCAACAAAGATTTTAGCACATCAGGAGAAGAGGAAAAGGTGAGAGAATGCTCAAGTGTGTGTGAATCTGACCCAGGAGTGAAATAGCGGCCACGTCTCTCTTTTGTTTACGAGTGAAGGAGAGTCTGATAAACTCACCTCGCAAAAAGCATTTTAGGGCACACCATTCATGGTCCATTCTTGCAACCAAGCCCTGATTAGTTGCAATAAAAAGTTGAATCAGGTCTGAGATCCTGGTAATGACGTAGTCCTCCTTTAGAAGCTGCGTATTTAAATGCCATATTGAGTCCCTTTGGAGATTTTGATTTAACATAACTGTGACCCATGCCGCAGCATGGTCCGATATAACAATCGGTTCTAGAGTGGAATCATTAAAACCGTGTATGAGAGAAAGACTAAGTAAGATATAATCCAGCCAAGATGAAGTGGAATGCACCATAGAGTGAAATGAGAAAGCGCGGGTCTCAGGATTTAGGAGATGCCAGGGATCGCACAATCCAGTAGAGTCAAGAAATTCAGCAAGAGCCCTTTGGATTTGAGAAGGGGACTTAGGCAAGGAATTAGATCTATCCAAATACTGTGTGGGTGGCAGGTTCCAGTCCCCATCAAGAATTAAGGGGAACATCGAGAACTTTTGTAATTCGGTCGATAATTCCTGAAAAAATACAGAATTTCCCGCCACAGGCCCATACACACTCCCCAGGACCAATTCAGTACAGTCCAATAATCCTTGGACTAAAACATATCTCCTCTGTGGATCAGAAATTGTTGTTTTGGGTTGAAAGGCTATCACCTTGTGAATTAAAATAGCAGTACCACCACTGGTGGATGAGTTACCAGAAGCAGAAACTTGCCCAATCCCAAATCTGCACAGACCCCCCGTTTCCCCAGGGAGCAGATGAGTTTCCTGAATGAAGGAAATATGGGCATTCAGTAGTGATAAGTGTTTTAAGATCTGAATTCTCTTGTTAAGATCACGAGCCCCTCTTACATTCCAAGTTATAAACTTTTTCAGACCTGTAGCCATTGGGTATTATGCCAACCAATGCATAACCAAACCAATATACTATGAGAGTGCACCGCTAACCCCCCCCACCAATCTTGCATACATATTATTAAATTGGTGTTCCCGCATGACCCAAGAAAAACCCCAGAACATACTTCTGTCCATGATGACAATTATGAGATAAGGGGAAACCCCATTATCAGCAATAGAAAACAACGGAACACCATAGTTTACAAACCACCCCATAATCCCCCCCGTATAACTATTTACAAGTATCCCTCTACCTAGCTTTGACACTAGTAAAGAGACTGCATTATTATTCAATGGTAGAGAGCCCTCAAGTACCCCATTGTAACTACCCTCAATACCTCTGACCAGATAGAGTCTAGTAAATGTGGTAAGAACTCGCACTGGGTACACTTCCAACCCCAATTTGGGCATTAATGTAAACCAGTCTAACAGGCCAAAAGGAATCCCCAGAATGTCAAACCAAACAAAGCAAGAAGCGAGAGTAATTAGGGTACTACCCCCCGTACTTCAGGATGTGTGGTGGGTTACTCTTAAGCCAAAACCCTCCCCCTCCCACCCCTCCACCCTCCAAGATGAAAAAGCATATTGAATTTAATCTGCAATTCGGACTGAGATACCCCAGCAGTGTATAAACTTCATGCAAACCCCATGAATCAAATTTTATTCCTGCAAGAACCAAAAGTGAAGTAAAGTCAATACCACACTCTCCGACAGAATTAGTAGGTAGAAGATATGAATGTGTGGTAGACAAGGTAGACAAGACTACAGAGAGAGCTGAGAAAAAGCCCAAGAGATAGGTATACCAAGAAGAGTGGTGAGAGAATGAAAGAGACATGAACAATAGGGGAGAAGAAAAGGACTGGAGTCCTATAGACAAAGAGAAGTCGAGAAGAGACAAACACCATTATATCAAACATAGCATAATTATCTCACTAAATACAAGAGATCGAGAAATAAAGAAAGGAGCTGAGACAGCCCAAGAGAATAGTTTGGGTAGTGAGCAGGAGAATAGGTAATATGAGTCTTTCCAGAATTATTTTCATAAAATAACGGCAAAATCATCACCAAAAGGAGTAGGCATAGCAGGCAGCTTCTCGAATATGCAGATGTTCCCCAGGGGAACCATATTGGAAATGGGCCAAACTGTCTGATGAGAAAGAGTCCCCACTGGAAACAAGTAGCTGCAAGAGAAGATGATCCGAGGGAAGATGGTGCCTCGTTGCCACGCAGAGTCCTCCAGGTCCACAGGCCATCATCCGCCTTTCTCTTCAGCCGTCGCTGTCCTCACCACACCGGGGAAAACTCCCCTCCCAAAGGCATTCCTCAGAATAAGCTCCTCAATGGTAAGCCAGCCAAATAGCAAGTGATACAGTCAGAAATAAACAGTTCTTTGGTAGCAAGAGAACGAGAATGCAATCCTAAGATTTGAATAATGAAGGCAGCTTCTTGCAGAGATCAACTTGAGCCTGGTCGGCCGAATCGTATGATAGCCATGTTCCATCCACCAAAACCTGCAGACGTGCTGGGTATGCCATGCGAAACTTGATACTAGCAGCTATCAGCTTGCTGTCTATTGAATGAAAGGAGGCTCATTTCCACCGAGTTCCTAATGGCAAATCCTGAGTAATTCTTAGACGTTTGCCCTCCCATTGTATAGATTGTAAGTCTCTGACTTTGGCCAAAATGTGCTGTTTTTCCAGATAGTTGAGAAAACGAATGATTATCTGATGAGGGGAAGCATTCTCCTCCAGTTTTGGACATAGAGACCTGTGCATCCTTTCTATTAGATAGGTAGGGTTATGTGAGGAAGGGCCCATGATCTTGGAGAAGAGTTTTTGCATAAATAAAATTGCAGAGGGACCTTCAGCCCCTTCTGGTAGGCCAAAGATCAGGATATTGTTCCTCCTGCTGCGCCCCTATAGATCTTCGGTTTTGAGCTGTAGTTTAGTAATTTGTTGCCTGAGCTTTGTGATTTCTGGTTCTGTCCTGTTTTTCCAGGCCTCTAAGGAGTAGGTGCGAGTCTCCGTGTTTGCCATGTTAGTTCTGAGTTCAGCCATTTCAGTATGAATATTTTTTAGATCAGTAGCAATATCCAGAAGCGTCTCCTTAAAAGGTTGCAGCTCTTGCAGAAAACGCTCTTCTGAGAGCGGTGTTGATGCCGCCAATGCACTCAGTTGTTTAGCCGATGGTTGCTGGAGAGGTTTTACCTTCTTTGCCTGCTTGTCAGGCGAGACCTGGGGCGTGTATCTGGGTAAGGCCATTTTCATCTCGGCCTCCATCCGTGCGTGTTAAAACAATAGATGCTACCAAAAAAAACAGCCAGAAAGCTCCGTTGGGTGAGCAGGAATATACAGATGTTGAGGATACCCCAAATTACAAGCCAGAAAGTACTCGATGATATTAGATTATCAGTCGGGGAAGCGGAAGCCAAGGGAAGCAGCAGCTAGCAAGCCCAGACCATCTCGTGATCTCCCTTCTGGAACCAGTAGTGTCGCGAGCACAACACTTTCACAAAATTTTGTGAAAATTGCAGCAAATTGCGACACTACTTTTTCAGACTTGGCCAAAATTACAGGAATTTTTGCCACCCTGCTGCAGAAGAACGGTTTGGTCTTTTGAGTTGACATTTGAAGGGAAGGCAGCCAACATCTCACAGATGTGCCTTTTGGTGGTTTGGTGAAAAAATTTTGCACAGCTGCCAAGTTACGCTACTCTGAAGTTGACATTTTTTCCCATAGACTAACATGGTGGCATCTGCTGCGCCTTTTGGGGCTCGTATCTCAAAAATGGTGCGAGATATGGAATTTTTGTTGCGAGTTGCATAACCCAATGGGCAATGTAATAGCAAAAACCTAGCCAGGAAAATCAAGATTTTTGTGAAATTTAATTTTTTTTTCTATGTAGTGCGATTGCTGAGATATTAGCAATTAAGTACTTCGAATGCTCATTTTAAGCTTCGATCCCCATTACAATGCATACATTCTTTGTACACACTGGCCCGGATATTCAGAAGGGTTGCGCCCCAGCGCGATATTCAAACGGGGATTGAGCCTGGCACAAATCCCGATGTGCCAGAGCGCATCAGTAATGTATGCAGCGCATGTGGGGGGGGCGTGCCCATGCATACTCCGCACATCCCGATATGCAGCCCAGCATGTGCTGAGCCCATGCATGCATAACCCCCTACTTGTGCTGCACACAGGTGAGCCCCCCAAAAAAGGAGCAACAGCTGGCCACCCACAGGTGAGCTGCCATGTTGCAGGGTGCAACACGGTAGCTGCCACCTGTGGGTGGCCACGCGAACTCCGGCTGCACCTTCTGGTGGCGCCCCACCATGCCCGATCGCAGGCATACATATACAAATAATCATCCAATATCCCTGGTGGTCAAGTGAACCACTAGCAGCCCAATCGTGGGCATATGTTGAATAAAATAAACATCCTATATCCCTGGTGGTCCAGTGGACTGCTTGTAGCCATATCTGGATTGTGCAGTATGGTATGGGCTGCATGCCCATTGGCTCACGCTCTGGACCAATGGGCATACAGCCCTACCATTCAGTGTCAGTTGGTGGGCGGCAGGGTGGCAGGCAGGTGGGGTGCTGCCACCCGCCGCTAACCGGAGGGGAGCCGGGTGGTGGGGCTCAGTGGGTGGGTGGGTGGAGAGAGGGGTACCGCTGGACAACCAGGGATATTGAACCGCTCCTGTTTATTACTTATGCCCGCGATCAGGCTGTGAGCGATCCACTGGACCACTAGGGATATAGGACGTCTATTTTATTCTACATATGCCTGCTATCGGGCTGCAAGCGGTCCACTGGACCACCAGGGATATAGGACATGTACTTCATTTGCACATGCCTGCGATCAGGTTTTGTGGCACTTTTTGTGATGGGCAGGGGGCGTCGGTCCCCGACAGCTGCAGCCTGGCAGAGCACCAGGCGCAAGTCTTTGGGGATCGGCGCACCTGCATGCAAATGGGGCCATAATGGCATGCAAATGGCCCCATTTGCGCCTTGCATGCATTATGACCCCATTTGCATGGCACTTTTAAATATAGCCGTTGTTGCACCTAGCTCAACGGAATTTGCGCTAGCGCATCCCCCTGCTCCACTCTGGCCACTTGCACTGGTGCAGTGCCACTGCACCATGCGTACTGTGGGTGGCCAGGGTGTGATATTCAGTGATGCTGTGCCATGGCACAGCTCCGTTGAATATCACCCTGTCAATGCCCCTGTGCAGCCAAGTTGCACTGCACCCAGGCTTGCGCCACAGCCTGGCGCAGTCTGAATATCCGGGCCACTGTGTTTCTGTATGCACCTGTTTGGTAAAAACAGGTGATGCAGTTCTGTTACTGTTACATTTACTGTTTCCACTTGCGTTTATGTCCCCATTTATATTACCATTCCCGTGTATGCCACCGTGTGCGTTACCCTTTGCATTGTCATTCACGCTTGCATTTTTATTACTGTTACTATTTGCATTTCCACTACTGTTTCTGTTTGTGTTTTTGTTTGCATCACCGTACGCATTTCCATTTGCGTTTATGGTAGCCCTTTCGTTTGAATTTCCGTTTCTGTTTCGTTTTGCGTCTTCCTTGCTGTTACTGTTACCATTTGCGTTTGCAATTGCATTACTGTGCCTGTGTGCATTATGGTTTGCGTTTCTATATGCACTTGCATTTCCTTTTGTGCTTCTGTTTCCTTTGCTGTTATTGTTGCTGTTACCATTACCATTTGTGTTTACAATTGCGGTACTGTGCCTGTGCGTGTTTCGGTTTGCGTTTCCGTACGCACTTCTGTTCCTGTTTCCATTTCTCTTTCTTTTGGCATTATTCTTCATGTTAACTTTACCATTTGCATTTACAATTGCGGTACCATGCCTGTGCACGTTACAGTTTGCGTCTACGTGTGCGCTTGCGTTTGCATTTCCATTTCTGTTCCCTTTCACGTTCTTTTTGCTGTGACACTTAACATTTCCATTTAAAATACTGCTGCCATCACTGTTCACATTATCAGTTGCATTTTTGTACACACTTCAATGTCCGTTTGTGTCACTGTTTGCTTTGGCGTCACTTTGCACTTGCGTTTCTATTAACGTTTCCTTTCCCATTTACATTTGTGTTACCATGTGCGCCACTGTTTGCATTGCTGTTCCTGTTGCTATGTCACAAGACATCATGTGGTGGGAGCGCTCCCGCCGCCATATTCATTATTTTCTTTGTGCCATTATTTCAAAATAAGGGAAGTTAGAGGCAAAACTTAGTTTAATGTATTAGTTAGGTTCCACAGCTACAAAAGCGTAGGAAATTCAGTGTTAGCTGAAAGCTCCCTGACACTTCTAGCCCACCCCTCACCGCATCGGGCACGTTAATCATCGGTCCCAACTCTCACCCCATTCTCCTATACCTCTGCTTCTTCACACATGTGATGGGGTGAGAGTTAGGGCCAACGACCCCAATGTGTACCCGATGCTGGTTGAGGGGGTGGGCTGAGGGGTCCAAGGGGGGCTTTCAACCCTAACACCGAATTTCCTCGGTTTTGTCGCTGTGGAACAACCCTAACTAATGCATTAAATGGAGTTTTTTGCCTCTAATTTCCCTTATTTTGAGAATGATAACGAGAAATAGTGAATATATATATATATATAATAGTGGCACAGTAGTGCCACTATAGTTAGGGTTGAGTACCCCATTTAAGGTTAAACTCTGAAATGTGGCAGCTTAATAACTTTGCCACCATATGACAGATTTGCCTAACAGTTGGCATGCATGGTGTGGTACCATAGATCACTGGATCTGCCAAGTTTCAAAACAGTCGGATATATGGTTGCGGAGCTACATAGCACCAGAGAACGCAGTAATTATGCATTTTTGCACATTCTTTGCTCACGCATACAGGTTGCACAGTCTGTGTGACCAATCTGAAACTTTCAGGGAACATGCAGCCGGGGTCCCCGATGTGCCTTTCAAATTTTACGTGAAACAATATTAAACGGTTCAAAAGTTATTCAAAAAACAAGTTTCCCTATATAGTCAATGGGAAAAGTAAAAAAAAGTTAGAAAGTGTCGCAACTGCAGTTTTTAGTGTTGCAAATGACCCCAGTAGTGTTGCAAATCTACCATCTTGTTTTCATTTGGAGGTCACAGAAATGCTTGGCATTTAAATTTTGGACCTTCTAGGGACACAATTCTTGCTGTGTTCACATAGTCAAGTCCTGAGGATGCTAGCCTTGTCTTTTTGGGGGGGTTTAACACCCCAGAAATATGTTTTTAAAATTTTTGTAAACAGTAGTGTCGCAAAGTACTGTCACCCATTCGACACTTTCATAATTTTTTTTCCGACAGTGTCGCAAATCACGACACCACTTTGTGACACTATGCAAAAACAATAGGAAATGTTTGCCACCCTGCTACAAAACAACGGTTTGGTCTTTTGGGCTGATATTTGGAGCAAAGAAAACCAAGATCCCACAGATGTGCCTTTTTGTGGTTTGGTGACAATATTTTAGAGATCTGCAAAGTTACACCACTCAAAGTTGACGGATTTTCCCATAGGCTAACATTATATGTCAGTCTGCCCCAGGTACCATTCGAGACCGTATCTCAAGCTTCGAGATACGGACTTCTCATCAAAAAATGCTTAGCCCCTTGGGGCTAAGTGCAAAACTAGCCAGGAAAGTCCTCAATAATATGAGAATTTAATTTGTTTTCTAAGTTATACGGTTCCTGAGATAGAAACAATTTAGTATTCCAAGTGTTCATTTTCTGCTCTGAGGACCATTATTATGCATACATTCTTTGTATTCACTGTGCTTCTCACTGCACCTTTTTGGGGAAACAAGTGTGTGCTTTTGCATTTCTGTTACAGTCAGGGTTTCTGCTTGCGTTTCCGTTACCGTTTGAGGCACCGTGTGTGTTACCATTTCCATTTCCGTTTGCACTTCCATTTGCTTTACTGTTACCATTTGCATTTCCATTACTGGTTTTGTTTGCATTTCCTTTTGCGTCACCATGTGCATTACAATTTGCCTTTGCATACACTCTTCTGTTTCCATTTCCATTTGCGTTTCTCTTTCTTTTGGTGTCATCGTTGGTGTTACAGTAAGCGTTTGCATTTCCAATTGTGTTACCGTGACCGTGCGTGTTACCATTACCGTTTGCGTATGCACTTTCGTTTGTGTTTCCATTTGTGTTACTCTTCCCTTTGGCGTCATCATTGCTGTTACTGTAACTGTTTGCATTTCCAATTGCGTTACTGTTACTGTTTGCGTGTTCATCACTGTTTTTGTTTCTGTTGCCCTTAGCATTTGCATTTTCGGTAGCGTTTCCATTGTCGATTGCATTACTGTTTCCTTCTGTGTCACTGTTGCCTTTACCATTTGCATTTCTGTTTGCTTTTCTCTTACAGTTTGCATTTTCATTACTGTTTGCATTTCCGTTGGCATTAGTGTTACTCTTTTCGTTACCGTTTGCGTTTCTGTTGCCATTAGCATTTGCATTACTGTTTGCATTACCGTTTCTGTTTTCCTTAATGTTTGTGCTTGCTTTTCTCTTACCATTCGTGTTATCGTTTATGCTTGCGTCACCATGTGTGCTACCATTTACGCTTGTGTTTGTGTTACCGTTGCTACTTTCCATTCACTATTTATAGTGCACATTCTCAAAAAGAAGGGAAATTCGTTGTAAAAAACTGAGTTTAATTCATCAGTTAGGGTTGTTCCGCAGCGACAAAAGTGAGGAAATTCGGTGTTAGGGTTGAAAACCCTAACTGAGCATTCCCCCCCACCCCCACCACCACCACACACACACATACATGCAAATAGGGGAAGGAGCAAGGCAACACAACCAATCACACACAACCAGTAGTAGGTCACAGAACTAACATACAACTATCTAAACCACAAAACCACACACCCATGCTCCTGTCGGGCTCTAGCATCAGGTTGTCACTGCTAACTCTCATCCCGGACATTCCACGCACCACAAAACACATATCACTATGCACAACTGGGTATCTTGGGCCACACACTGCCACCAATACATAACACACACAACACATATGATATTTTGAGGTTCACAAGTTCCAAAACAGGATTTAGCACATTCCCTGATATAATTTCGGAAAATCACTTTCACTAATGTCACAGTGTAGTGATATGCATTTGCGACACTTCCGTCTTTGTGACACTATTTTAGAAACATAGAAACATAGAAGTTGATGGCAGATAAGGACTGCAAGGCCCATCCAGTCTGCCCATTTTTTTTTCTACTTTATAAATGTGCCATCTGCCTTTGCTCTGTCAGTGGCCTATCTATTCATACTTATCTGTATTGCTCCCTTATGCCTATCCCATGCCTGTTTGAAGCCCTGCACTGTATTCATAGCCACCACTTCCTGAGGTAGGCCATTCTATGCATCCACCACCCTTTCTGTGAAAAATAATTTCCTCACATTCCCCCTTAATCGGCGTCCCTCTAATCTCATGCTGTGTCCTCTTGTCCTGCTATTGTTCTTATATTTAAACATCTTAGACTCTTTCACCTTGTTAATGCCCTTAAGGTGTTTGAATGTCTTGATCATATCACCTCTCTCCCTCCTTTGCTCAAGGGTATACATATTGAGCTCCGTTAATCTGTCCTCATATGTCTTCTGTTGCAGTCCTGGCACCATTTTGGTTGCCCTCCTCTGTACTGTCTCAATTTGGTTAATGTCCTTGTGAAGGTGTGGCCTCCAGTACTGCATGCAGTACTCCAGATGGGGCCTTACCAGTGTCTTGTAAAGAGGAATTATTACCTCCTTCTTATGACTTGTGATACCTCTACTAATACACCCTAACATCCCCCTAGCCTTACCTACTGCTTTAGAAGTCTGCTTGGATGATTTCAGGTCATCGGTGATGATGATGCCCAGGTCTCTTTCTTCCTTTGTGACTGCCAGCAACTCTCCTCCCAGCCTATAGGTGGCTTCAGGGTTTCTCTTCCCCATGTGGATGATCTTGCACTTCTTTGCATTAAATCCCAGTTGCCACTCTTCTGACCATTTTGCTAGTTTATCCAGATCTCTTCTCATTCTGCCCACCCCATCTGGATCATCTACTCTGTTGCAGATCTTGGTGTCATCTGCAAACAGACAAGCCTTACCCTCTAGTCCATCTGCAATGTCACTAATGAAGATATTGAAGAGGACTGGTCCCAGGACTGATCCCTGAGGTACCCCACTTGTGACTTGCATCTCTTCTGACTGTATACCATTTACCACCACTCTCTGTTTTCTGCCCGTCAACCAGTTTGCCACCCAGTTGACCAACTTCTGACCCACCCTGAGCCTACCCAGCTTATTTATCAATCTTCTATGTGGAACAGTATCGAACGCTTTGCTGAAGTCAAGGTAGGTGACATCAACTGCTCCCCCTTGGTCCACCACTCTGGTTACCCAGTCGAAGAAATCTATGAGATTAGTTTGATAGGACCTTCCTTTTGTAAACCCATGCTGTCTTGTATCCTGTGCCCCTATGGATTCCAGGTGTTGCACTATCCTTTCCTTAAGGAGTGCCTCCATAATCTTGCCCACTACTGAGGTAAGACTGACCGGTCTGTAGTTCCCCGCCTCCTCTCTGCTACCACTCTTGTGGAGCGGGATCACATGAGCCCTTCTCCAGTCTTCTGGGACCTCTTCTGTGGTCAGAGACTCACTAAACAGTTCTGCTAATGGCTCTGCTAGTTCCATCCTTAGCTCCTTAAGTACCCTGGGATGTATGCCATCAGGTCCCATTTCCTTGTCCACCCTGAGATTAGTGAGCTCATGTAGGACCCTTTCTTTTGTGAAGGGAGTAGTGCTCACCTCCCTCACCCCTATTTTGTGACACTATTTTCCATGCTTTTGCAAATGTGACACTGTTGTGTCTTCAGTTGGCGACAGTATTTTGCAACACTATTTTATATGCTTTTGCAAATGCAACACTTTTATCTCTTCCATTTGCTACACTTTCATGTTTGAGGAACTATTTTGCGACAGTATGCCCCTGATGACTGCACATCTTTTCCATCATCCTGCAAGCAAACAGTTGGGTTGGGTCATTTGCACTGAAATTTGTGAGGGTGGCAAGCCCTAGTCCCACAGCTCTGCCTTGTCCTGGTTTGGCACTAAAATACTCAAGCTTGACAAACTTACACTGTTCCAAAATTGAGCAATTTGCCATAGACTAACATTGCAACGCCCATCATGCCTTTTCACCACCCATATCTCGAAAACGAAGTGAGGTACACCTTTTTCGCTACTGCCAGCTGAAGTTAGATTTCTTACCTACTTGCTGCGGTAACACAGATATACACCTCCTGCTGGTTGTGTGTGATTGCTTGTATTGCCTTGGTCCTTCCCCTACTTGCATGTATGTGTGTGTGTGTGTGTGGTGTGGTGGTGGGGAAGGAATGCTCAGTTAGGGTTTTCAACCCTAACACCAAATATCCTCACTTTTGTCACTGTGGAAGAACCCTGTTGCATTAAATGGAGTTTTTGCTAATGATTATAATATATATATATATATATATATATATAGTATATATGTATATATATATATATATATATATGTTAGATTTATATGCCTTATTGAAAATATCTCTGATATTTTCTTGAGTGCAGTTTGACCTTTGACATCACGAGTGGTGAAGCCACGAGTGATGCCATAGGTCAAACTGCTTGAGGGGAAAATATCTGAGATATTTTCAATGGGGCATTATATGTTACATTTATGCAACGGGCCAAGTTTTTTTAAGCAGTGTAATTTTCATTTTTTTTTAAATAGGTATGTCTTTCTTTATTTCTTTTTGATTCCAGATGACTGAGCGTTGTGTTCCGTAAAACTGAACTTTTGCATCACAACACTGTGCCATTGTGCTGCTGGGGAGAGTGGTAAGAGTAAAAAAGAGAGAGTTGGTTTCTTTTTTTGTATGCTGGGGTGTGAAGGAAGTTAATGTTTTATGTGAGGCTGAAAGGTTTTTTTTTAAATATTTGAAGTGAAAGAATGTGCTATGGGGGAGACAATGAAAATAATTCAGTGTCTTTTGTCTGGTATTTTGGACGTTTAGGAGAAATGGTAATTAACATTGTGTGAAGCTGAAAGTTTATTTTTTTAAAATAAGTTACAGTGAAAGAACAGGGGAGAAAATGAAACTGTTCTGTGTGCTGCTGGAGAGAAATGAAACTGCCAGTGGGAGCTGGAATGCAAGTGAGCAGGTGCATTCTGATTGTGCTGCTCATGCTGCCAGCTCCAACCAATCAAAATGTTTGTGAGTAGTTGTGCTGAAGTGCAGATAGTGCCTGGTTATTACCTACAGTGAGGATCAATGACCTACAGTGAGGATAAATGCGATATTCTCACTGTAGGTCTGACCAGCCAAAATACTGCCATTATTTGCCACTTTTATCCTCACCCCATTGTATAAATGCATATATATATATATATATATATATATATATAATATATATATATATATATATATATCCTGATATTCAGTGATTCCACCCCAAATAGATATAACTATCCCTGACATCTAGTGGTCCCACCTACCCCTCCTCTGCTAATATGAAACTGATCATTCCTGGGTGTCTAGTGCCCACTACTCCCCATAAGTTCGACTCCCTCCACCTGCCCAGTCCCTGTGCACCCCCTTGAGGTCATACCTCCTGACCTGAAAATCCAGTTCCCTGTGTGCACCCCCCTTGGCAACTGGCACAGATCCTCCACTCACCTCCACAGCCTGCAGCTGACTGACATTTCACAACTGCATGACAAAAGTAATCAGCAGTGAGTACAATAGGCATGCAGTTGTGAAATGTAACTTGGCAATCAGCTGTGGAGGTGAGCAGAAAGTCTGGGCCAGTCACTTGGGGACACGCATTGGTAATGGGATGGGTCAGGCTGGTCATGGGGGCTCTGACCTTGGGGTGTGCAGGGACTGGGCAGGGGTATTCAAATCTACAGGGAGTGGGGGACCACAAGACACCTGGTAATAATCAGGCTTGCATAGGTGGTGGAGAGTTGAACTCAGTGTGGTGGGAGGGACCACTGCATGCTAGGGATATTTATATCTATACAGTCAGGAGTGTTGCTTGAGCAGATGAACACTGGACACAGGTGGGGTGTTTAGGGGATATTAGTCCACTAGCTACTAGGGAATGAATGTTGGAGGGTGGGGGCAGCAAACCACCAGTACATTCAGCACTGAAACAGGTGCTGTGGGGGTAGGGTGATCATAAACTCTGTTTGCTCTTGGCCTGTAATGAGGCCATAATGAGATGCAAAAAACCCATAGTCATGCTAGTGCTATGGGTGGTTCATTTGCATCTTAAAGTGCCAATATGGCAGAATGTGCCAGAGGAAAATCCATTAGTTGGCACTAACAGCTTGATTGATATCACAATCACCATAGAACCCTAGGGGGCCGGGATTGGTGATCACAGTCTGGTTAGTGCCTTGCTGGTATACTGGAACATGCCTTTAGTGCTCACAAAGTGTGCTAGTGTATTCCAATATACCACTGGTTTTCTCCAGGCACTGATTTGCGCCAGGAGCAAATATTTAGTTTATCCTAATCTGGAACTGTGAATATCCCAGTTCATATGTCTTCCAAGTAAAGTGTTACTTTTCATAACACTGAATATTATTAGGTAGCAAAACATCTAATGAGCATATAGAAAAAAACCTCAGAAATTAAAAGTAAGAAGGGAGACTACTTTTAAAGATAATTAACATGTTCTGCCTACTATTTTTTTTCCTCTACTAACTCTCTAACATCCTCCTTCTCCCTTGATTTGATAACACAGTGAGGCAATTGCTCTTTGTCCTCCACTGTGAATACCAAAAAGGAACATTGATTCAGTATGTTCATCTTCCCTTTATTCATCTTTTTCCACTCTTCCCTCTTCTTTAGGCTTACTATGCATTATTTGTTTTGCATTTTGAACATACGTAATGAAAGAGTTGTCCCTCTTTTTCATTCCCTCAGCTGTCCTCAACTTGGCCTCAAACTTTGCCCCCCTGATAGCCTTGTTGACTTCTCTTGTTCTGTTTAAAAACACAACCATACCACCCACTCTACCTGGCTGGTTTTGTATTTTCTGAAAGTCCCTCCCCCCACCACAACAGACTCCCCACCTTCCTTGTGAGTCATAGTAGTTTCCTACCTTTCCTGTTTTTTTTTCCTAACACCCTTATATAGAGACTGATGGCTTCCAATATTCCTTTTTAATTAATTCCTACTTCTTTTCACCTCTTATACTTCCCTTCCAGTTTCTTCTGTGCTACCTCCCACGTCCTAACAAGATCTGTTCTCCTTACGTCTAGGACAATGGTGTGAAACTGTCTCCTCTTCTCTTCTAATTTGATATTGAATCATACAGTCTGGTGAGTATTGGTTCTTAGTGGCTCCAACACTGTGTCATTTTCATTTTTTTAATATATGTTTTTAACTGAATTTTTTAAATACATTCAATGAATCCTTGAACATACAAACTGAAAGACACAACATACGCAAATTAAACTACTTAATAATATCCACAGTTACATTTAGAGGAAAAAGAACCACAAACATTATAGTCTCCTGAAAGGGAAGAGGATATATTGAATTTCATTCCATGAAGCATCAGTAATACCCTTTAAAGTCTTTATATTGTGCCACAGTTTCTCATAAATCACAGTTTCTTTAAATGTATACAACTATTTGAAATTCTCAAAGACAGGGAGTGTTTGGGAGTTCCAGTGGTTTAAAATGTATCTTTTTTGTTGTCATCGTGCCCAGGGCTATGATTTTTTTCTTGTACCTTGTTCTATTTTAGAGGAGTGGTATGATTAAACAACATAAAGCCAAGAATGCAACAGGGTTATTTATTTGCAAAACCACTAACAGATTCCTGGTTGTGTTTTCCCACCAGGAAAGAATACATTCACATTCCCAGAAATTGTGAAACAATGTGTCCAGTTTACCATAACCATGCCGACATATTGTTGTCGAGACTTATGTATTTTGGCAATCACTATAGGTGTAAGATAACTTCTATCTAACATTTTCTGCTAGATGAATGTAATTTTTGCTCAACAGTATATTTCATTTGCTTTAATTATAAAATGCTGCCATTCTGTATGTTCAAAGCTAGATGTCTCCTTATTCCATATTTCATTTACAGTTTATTTTTATATAAGCATCTTTTTTTGATGTAATTAATTTATATATTTAGATTTGATGTAATTTATATATTTAGAAATGAGTTGCTTTTTTTAAACAGCTTGTCCAATTATTAATTTATCTACTTTATGAAATGTTGCAAGATCTGTTAAGTGATAGTTCCCCAAGGATGTGCATAGTTGTTTAGATTTTAATGTTAGATATGTGAAAAAAGTTTGGGAATAATGATTTAGAAATGATTACATGAAAAGAAGCTTTCTTCATTTAAAATATCATACCAGTATTTTAAACCACATTCTAGAATTTCATTTGTCATTTTTTAAAGGAGGCTGGCCATATATTGGCTGTCCTTCCTGTTGGGGAGTGTAACCAGGGGGTATCCTGTCAAGAGAGTGATGAAAAGAGAGAATCAGTATATGGGCAAAGCCATTAGTGTGTGAGTGTTATGGCTCTCCGGGATGGCTCAGTGTGTGTTTCTGTGAATGTATGTGTGAGGTTGGGGGGTTGCCAGTGTTACTTAACTTTTGTCTCCCCCCAACAAGTGGTGGCTGGTGGTCATTATATAAAAGTGCCAGGGGGTGCAAGGGGTGAAGTCCCCCATGACAGGGGGTGCAGGGGGCACAGTCTCCCACATAAAATCCTGGTAACAGGATCCACTTCTCCTCCTGTAATTTCTTTGGTCGTCTCTGCATTGCAACACAATTTCACATTGCTGCATTGATGGCCAGCATTTTGGTTGTGCTCTTTTTAAGAGTGCTGTCTTCAGGTTAGCCCTAAAGTGGCTGACCCTAACCAGTGTAGGTTGTCTAACACTGTGATCTCTCCTATACTGTCCCTGTTCATAAGGACTAAGTCTTGGCTGGTTCCCTCACTTGTAGGATCCTCAATCCGCTGTATCCAGAATGCTTTCAGGAATCCCCTCTATAAGCAGCTGATTTCTTGCACTTGCTGTTACTGGGATTCTCTAGTCCACTTCTGGTATGTTGACGTTACCCATTAGTAGTATATCATACTATTGTGCTGCCTTTATGATCTTGTCCCCCAGTTTCATATCAGCTGTCTTTTTTCCGATATGGTAGTCCCAAAACAGTGCAATTCCAACCCTGATGTTCCTTCCTCCATCATTGACTACCTGGTACCCAAACTTTTTCTGTGGACTTGCCCTCCTCACTAACTCTGACATATACCCCTCCCTCCCTTGCCATCTGACCCCACCACCCCACCACCTTTCTTGCTCCCTCTCCCTCCCTAATGCTGCATACCCTTGAATGGTCAGATCATAGTCATTGTATTGTGTTGCCCATGTCTCCATGATTGCCACCAGGTCCAAAAGAAGGATTAGTTAAGTCTGCTTGCTGTGGAGAGAGTTAGTGTGGAGAGGATTTTTGTAAGTTTTGCTATTGTTTTGGGTTGCGTTGGTAGAAGGGCTGACATCTGAGAGTAGTGGGGGAGCACCACAGAGAAGGAACAGTGAGTCAAGGAAGGGGTCAGGGAGAGAGGGAAAACTAGACAGGAAGCCAGCTTATGAAGGGTGGACTCTAGTAGGGCCTAGCAAAAGAGGAGCAATAATAAGCAGGAGGGAGGAAAAACACATAGTAATGCAAAGAGGGTAGGGAACTTGTTTGCTGTACTAGTGACATATGGGGAAGAGGATGCAGGAGAAGATTGCACAAGGGATAGTACTCACAAAGAGGAGTGAGTGAGGGGCATTACTAGTGGAGAGATTAAGCATGGTATGGGGAGGGATGATACTCAGAGAGGTGAGGGGGAGGGAGAAGGAGGTTGGCAGTCAAACAGGAGGAGGGGGGGGTCTCAATTGAGAGGTTTGGGGAAGGACACTGGGGCAAATGATAAAAACACCATCTTGAGTGGCTCCAGGAATGAGAACCTGGGTGGGGGGGTGGCGACGGGCACAAGAAAAGAGGAGGGGGTGTACATATATTGGGGGACTCTATATTCAAGGGGATCAGATGGGGCAGCAAGGGGAAGAGGCACAGTTGGATATGGGTGGAGTCCATACCGGGATTAAAGGCAGACAAGGCAGGACAGGCGATCCTAAGGTGTGCAAGGAGGGGTTGGTGGAAACTGCACATTGTGGTACATGTGGGGACAAATGACCTAGCGGGTAAAATGGTATAAGTAATAAGGGAGACATTTGAGGAAGTGGAAAGGTTATGCGAGGAGACTGAGGAGTCTGTGGCCATCTTGGAGGTGCTCCCAGTACCCTGCACAAGCACAGTGAGAAAGGAGAAGATTGGGGAGGTGAACGCATGGCTGGTAGAATGGTGTTGAACTAAGGGGTACAGGGTTGAGGGCGGCTGGGGCAGTACCTGTGATAATAACAATCTGTTTGCAAGGGATAGACTGCACCTGAGTGGGGAGGGAAAGGAGGTATTAAAGCAAAGTCTGGGGAGGTATATTATGACAAAGGTGGATTTAAACTAGTTTGGGGCAGGAGGCAAGTGGACAGCAGGTAGGCAGGGATCCAATAGAGTGGAGTCACAGCCTACTGCCCAGGCTATCAGTGAAGGACTCGGTGTGGCTGAAAAGGAAGGAAGTAGAAGGGAGGAAATTGAGGGTGGTGAAGGGAAGAAGCAAGATGGTGGGTGGCTTTGCTGAATACAAGAAGCTTAAACAACAAATCAGCTGAGCTACAGACACTTTTGGCAGTGTGGAGGGTGGATATTGCAGCTGTCATGGAAATGTGGGCAATCGAGTACTGGGACTGGGATCTGGCAATCCCAGGGTACAGATTATACAAGAAGGACCGTAAGGAGGGAGGGTGGGGTGGCAGTCTATGTGAGGGACGGGATCCAATGCACAAGGGATGAGGGGGAGGAAAGGAGAACATAGGCAATCTGGCTGTAGCTCCTAGACTCAAGGGGTAGGAAACTGAGGTTTGGGGTGGTATACAGGCCACCGTCCCAGTCTGAGGAGCTTGACAGGAAGTTAGTGGGACAAATCAGACAGGTATGTAGAAAAGGGAAGGTGGTCATCGTGGGGGATTTCAACTTGCCGGGGCTTGACTGGAGCATTCCGGTCACCTCCAGTGCTAGGGAGGAAGTGTTCCTGGATGCGATCCAGCAGAGTCTCCTGACGCAGTTGGTCAGTGTACCTACTAGGCTAAAGAACACTTTAAATCTGGTATTGTTGAATGGGGAGGCAGTAAGGGAAATAAGGGTGGAGGACTCACTAGCTGACAGCGATCACCAAATGGTGTGGTTTAATATTACGATGTGTGGGGATCCAGAGAAATCAGTAACCTGGGTGGTAAACAATTTAGGGGTGAGGACTTTGGAAGAATGTGGGAAGTACTGAAAGGGAAACTGGAGGGCATAAGGCAGGAGATGGATGTGGAGCAGAAATGGGATATCATTAAACGGGGGGTTACAGAGGCAACGAAAGTTGCACCACACGCTAATGCCTCACCAAGCCACAGAGTAAGAGGAGCAGAGCAAGGAAACCTTGCTGACTGAACAGCGAGATAGTGGAGGTGGTGAGGGCAAAATGAGAGGTGCACCAGAGGTATAGGAGGACAGGGAAGGAAGGAAGGAAGGGGACAGAAAGGAGTATGCAAGATGGTCTAGGGAGGTGACAAGAAAAGTAAGTGAAGCCAAGGCTCAGAGGGAGTTGAGATTAGCGCAGGGAATTGACTGGGGGGGGGATAAAGACTTTTTCAGATACATCAGGGAGGAAGAGAATTGCAAGGGGACAATAGTGAGAATATAAAAAGGTGGGAAGTGGACAGAAAAGGGGTAGGAACAGGCAGAAGCACTGAATGAATACTTTTGCTCAGTGTTCATGGAAGAAAAGGGGGGACCGCTAACACCATGGGCTGGGATGGTGGGGATGAGGGGAGAGGAGGTGACAGATGGAAGAATTGAGGAAGGAAGAGTCCTAGAGGGACTGAGGGTAGACAAGGCACCAGGGTAAAATGGTATCCATCCCAGGGTGCTGAGGGAAATGGCTGAGGTGCTGGCTTAGCTGCTGGTGGATCTGTACAGCACCTTACTGGAGTCAGGATGTGTGCCACTGGACTGAAGGATGGCACATGTAGTGCCATTACACAAGAGCGGACCAAGGTACGAACTGGGTAATTACCATCCGGTAAGTCTCTCCTCCATACTGTGCAAACTCATGGAAATGATACTAAAGGAAAGACTGGTGTCATACCTGGAGGACAACAGCCTCCAGGATGTGAGGCAGCATGGGTTAATTTCGGGGAAGTCTCGTCAAACCAACCTGACACAATATTATGACTGGGTGAAAGGTGATCTGGTTAAGGGTCATGCAGTTGATGTTCTTTGCTAGAACTTCAGCAAGGTCTTCAATTCAGTGCCTCATGGGCGGCTTGGGGGGAAGCTAACTGGTGTAAGGGTAGGGTCAAAAATGATGAACTGGATTACAAGTTGGCTGAGTGGGAGGCTGCAACGGGTGGTGGTGGTAGGAGGGAAGCTCTCAACTCTGAGGTCGGTGATGAGTGGGGTGCCACAGGGCTCTGTGCTGGGACCAGTATTATTTGGGCTCTTCAGATCAGACATTGCACACTGGGTGGTGGACAAGGTAAGTCTGTTCACAGACGACATCAAAATGGGAGCAGTGGTGGATGGAAAGGAGGGATGAAAGCAGCTGCAGGGGGACCTAAGCAGGCTAGAGGAGTGGTCAGAGATGCGGCAGCTGGGGTTCAATGCAAAGAAGTGTAAGGTTATGCACTTCAGGTCAAAGAACCCAAGGAAAGAATACTAGCTTGGGGGGGGTTAAGCTGGTGATCACTGAGGAGGAGAAGGACCTAGAGATAATGGTAACAGGGACCATGAACAATACTGCCCAATGCAGGAGAGCAGCTGCAAAAGTGAACAAAATGCGGGGTGCATAGTGAGGGAGTTTTCATCCAGGTTAAGAGAGGTAATCTTGTCCCTCTACATGTCGCTGGTAAGGCCGCACTTTGAGTATTGTGTGCAGTTTTGGAGGCCATACCTGAAGCATGATATCAGGCTACTGGAGGGGGTGCAGAGGAGGATAATGAAGATGATATGTGGAATGGAGGGGAGATAGTATGAGAGCAGGCTAGGAGACCTGAATATGTACACCATGGAGGATAGAAGGGATGGGAGGGGGTATGATACAGACATTCAAGTATCTGAGGGGAATCAATAAGGATGGGGTAGATGGGGTCTTTAAGCTAAGAAGGGGGAGGAACACCAGGGGTCAAGGGCTAAGAATAGAGAGGGGTAGATTAAGGAGGGAAATGAGGAGACATTACTTCACGGAGAAGGTGGTAGCAAATTGGAATGCACTACCAGAATGGGTGGTATCATGTAAATCTGTGAACAGCTTTAAAAGGGCATGGGACAGGGAACAGGGGACAGTGAGGGTGGGGGAGTTGGGGGTCGGAGTGGGATGACAAAGGGGAAGGGATGGGGCAGCTGCAAACTAGGGGTGCTAGCTACACACTCAAACAGACTTAGATAGACCAGGTGGTCTGTTTC
This sequence comes from Neoceratodus forsteri, assembly GCA_016271365.2. Lineage (NCBI taxonomy): Eukaryota > Metazoa > Chordata > Ceratodontiformes > Ceratodontidae > Neoceratodus > Neoceratodus forsteri. Next base: position 101,637,997 of record CM028132.1, read on the forward strand.
TGCTGGCACATTCATATGTTCATAACCATGCTTCAGCCACCACTGCCTACAGGTCACTGTTTTTTTCCACAGATTCCTTGTGTTAGTGTGTATAGGCCTCCATGCCACTTACTTTCTCCCTGCTGTTACCCCTTTATATCATCTTCCCCCTGCACTCATCCTTAGCCCTGCCCCCACTGCACCATGCTCTCCCCAAGGACTCCCTGCCCTCCCTTCCCTGTACCCTTTTCTATTTCCCCTTGTCTCCTTTTACTGTGCCCTGTTGTTCCCTCTGTATTTGTTAGAGTTGGAGGAAGGCCATCCAGATCTTCCTCATTTGAGTAGGTGCACCTATCAGCGACTGAGATGCCTGCCCTGCTACTTATTTTAAAGCACCTCTTAGAGCTCTGTAAAATTGCAGCTGGCACCTTTGTGCTTTCCTCAGGGGGGCATAGCCCATCCCATTGCTCAACCATTTGTCCCTCCTAGAGTGGCCTTAATCTCCTACATATCCAAAGCTCAGTTCCTTGCACCACTCCTGCAGCCATGAGCTGAAGTGAGTGACCAGTAGAAGCCTCCACTCCCCCCCAAACTAAACTGGCAGGATCTCAGAAAAAGATAAAGTAGTCACCGTCTGTTTGAGCATTCCTTCCAGACTTCTAAAGCAATCCTTCATCTACCCTAGGGGGGTCTGTTAGCCAGGTTTTTATCCCCCAGGTATGCAGTTATATCTAGCCTTTCCCCACAAGCCTCTGACAATCCCCTCTACCCTATGTGCATCCTCCCAGAAATCTTCTAACCTTTCTGCTTCCTTGGTCTCCCACACCCACTTCCTCTCCTTCCCATAACACTGAAGACTTTCTCTTTAGAGAAAGATCTGGTATTCTGAAGGCTAACAGGCTCTGGTTCTCTCCTCCTGGTGATCAGACCTATCAAGTTGCACATGCATGGGAACCAATTCACTGTCATCATCACCCCAGCATCTACAATTCTTCCTGAGTGGACACTTCATCCCACTACTCCATGTCAACTACAGTCCACCCCCTCCCTTCCAAACCGTTGCCATCCTTTGGGGAAGAGGAGTAGTGACTGTGTATACCATCCACCACTTGGACTTGCCACAGAGAAGGCTAAATTTAGCCTTAATTATGTTTGTCATAGTTCCGCAGTGACTGCTGTAGCACTATTGCACGCAGGGCAGCATCACCATCTCCAGAGAATCTCTCTGAAAATGATTGCTTCACAGGTGTTGCATCCAACTAGGCCCTTAAATCCCATGCCAACCTATCCCACATCCAATTAGGCCCTTAAATCCCATGCCAACCTGTACCCCCTCCACATCTCCCACCAATGACTCCTCTGTGCTTCTGTCTCACCTATTACTATAGAGGCTGCTCACCTACCTGTAGCTGTCTACCAGAGGTGATTATATGGACTGAAAAGCACACAAGACTCTACCTTTCCACCCACACTGCAACTTCAAGAATTAAATACAGGCTTTAATCGGTGTAGGCTAGACACTCTGTTCCCTCCTTCCTTTCAGGTCTCCCAGTACTGAGCCCCAGTTAACCAGCTCCTTAAATCTCATCTCTGCCGTAAGCGTGATTTAGCTCCTTCCTCAATCACACAGCTACTTGTTAATTGTAAATACTCAGTGAACACACAAGAGCCTGCAATATTGGGTCAGTAGGTTGGATGTCAACAGGTCCAGTGGACCTCTGTTGATCTCCAGATTGAAGAAGTCCTCTGAACCAATAGGACTGGCAGGAAGGGATAGAGGAATTGACCTGTCCTCTGCAGCCTGAATGCATCTTGACAGCAATCTCCATACGCTATCCCTGTAACAGTAGAGCCACAGTTTTCCTTTGTGGGAGGCTGCTCAAAGGTCTATCTCTGGCCTATCACAACTATCAGATAGGTGCAACATTCTCTGTGGAGGACCACTCATGAGGACTTGTTGCTGTTTGACTGTCAAGACATTTTCCACTTGGTCTTCTGGTGATGCTGTGGTGGAGATGGCAGGCTAAGATCAGAGCTCCATTAGGATCACTGAATAAAATCTCATTTCAGTGATATTTATACATTTGCCTGGTTCTTCAACTAAAAAAGGAGGTCTACTTTGAATGGGGAAGCATTAGAGCACTGCTAAAAATAACCCGGTGACTGATAAGACATTGCATTTATTACCTTCGCAACAACCTAAAGATCATCCGAGTAGTATGGTGTCAGGCAGTTCAGAGGAAATACTGCAGCCAATAAATGCTGCCCTTATGGCAAAACTAAGGGATTTTCTAAATGAAACCCAATCTCTTTATACAGAATTGAAATCCTCAGTGACCAGTATTGAAGAAAAAATAAGAGACGTTGAACAACAAATGTCTACAAGCAATGGCTGGGTTGATCAACCTGAGAGACTGTTTACTCATCTTTTGCAAGAGACCCAATCCTTCACAGAAAAGTGTGACAACCTTGAAAATACTGTAAATCTTGCCATACTAATATCTGAATTTTTGGAGTACCTGAGGACTTCGAAGGCAAGGGGGATTTTGCAAACTTTGTACAGGACCTGATTAGCTCTCTTCTGGATGTACCGGATCTTCTACCTTTGCTGATAGAGAGGGCTCACAGATCTCTAAGTCAGCCTGCTAAAAATTCCAAATCATGCTCTAGATCAAGCATTATTCGATTCTATAATTTTATTTTAAAGCAGCAAGTATTAACTAGGGTTTGGAGATTGGTTAAAATAGAATATCAGGGCCAATCCATTTCATTTGCCAATGATTACTCCCCAACAGTTCAATGTCACCGGAAGGCCTTTGTGTAGCTCTTCACTACACTGTAGTCACAAAATTTATGAACATATGAAATTTTCCAGCAGATAAAGGCCTAGAGGTCTATCAAGTCTGCTTGAATGTGCAGCTAGCACCCCTTATTCTGCAGCTGCCCTTCCCTTCCATCCTTTCTCTTCATCATTTCCCTTGTCCTGTCCCATCTCCTTTAGAAGAAGTCCACTGTTCTACTGAATACCACTTCTGCAGGTAATGCATTCCACCCAGCCACCACCCTGTCTGTAAAAAAGTGTCTCCTCATCTCCCTCCTGAACCTTCCTCCCTCCAGTCTCATATTATGGCCCCTGGTGTCCGTCCCCTCCCTTACTTTGAACAGCCCCTTTGTACCTGTCTTGTTTATTCCTTTCATGTATTTAAAGGTTTCAATCATGTCCCCCCCATCCCTCCTCTCCTTCAGTGAGTACATGTTCAACTCCCTCACCCTCCTCTCATATGTTAAGTCCCCCAGCCTCTTGATCATCTTTGTCACCCTGCGCTGCACCCCCTCCAGTAACTTAATGTCCCTTTTCAGATACGGGCTCCAGTACTGCATGCAGTACTCCAGGTGCTTCTAACTAATGACCTATACAGTGGCAGAATCACCTCCTCCCTCCTCAAGGATATACCCCTTGCAATACAACCCAGCATTTTGTTGGCCTTTGCAGCTGCCTTCCTACAGTGTGCCGAGTTGTTCATTGACCCTGTAATGATCCTTTTCCTCCTCCTCTCTCTGGGCTAGTTGCACTGCCCCCAGCTGGTAACTCCTCCTTGGGTTCTTCATCCCAAAATGCAGCACCTTTCACTTTTTGGCATTGAACCCCAGGTGCCAGGTGTCTGACAAGGTTTCAAGCTTTGCCAGATCATCCTGCAACCCCTGCCATCCCCCTAGGTCATCCACCACCGCTCCTACCTTGGTATCATCAGCAAACAGACTGATATTGCTCTTGATGTCCCTTGATCTGTCTGCAATGAATATCCCAAACAACACTGGTCCCAACACCGAGCCCTGTGGAACACCGCTTGTCACTACCTTTGGGTGTGAGAGCTCCCCACCCACCACCACCCTCTGTTGCCTTCCCTGAAGCTGGTTTCCTACCCATCTCACTAGCTTTGCACCCACTCCTGTGCCTACTAACTTACTTCCCAGCCTTCCATGCAGCACTGAGTCGAATGCCTTACTGAAGTCCAGATACAGGACATCCACTGCATGGCCCCTGTCCAGTTGCCTAGTTACCCAGTCTTAGAACTCCACCAGGTTGGTTTGGCAGGGTCTGCCCCGTATGAAGCCATGCTGTCTGCTGTCCTGCAGTCCTTTGGCCTCTAGGAGGGCCACCAGCCTCTCCTTCAGAATAGTCTCCATTAGCTTACCCACGATGGATGTGAGGCTCACTGGTCTGTAGTTTCTGGTTCATCCTTGGGGCCACTCTTGTGAAGGGCACTGCATGGAGCCATCCTCCAGTCCTAAGTACACACCCTGAATGTAGTGAGGCATTAAATAGGTCTGCCAAAGTTCCTGCAGGACCTCTGTCAGCTCCTTCAGTACCCTGGGTGGATGCCATCTGGCCTGGCGCCTTGTCCACCCTCAGTGCCTTCAAACCCTCCCGAACTCTGCCTCCATGATTTCCCCATCTGTCACCCCTTCCCCTGTTTCTGCCATTTCTTCCCCGCTTGGGTGTCACCCCTCTTCTCTTTAGTAAATACTGAGCAGAAGCACTCATTTAGTGCTTCTGCCTTATCGCACCCTGCTTCCACCCAACCCCCCTCCTTCCTAATCCTTACTATGTGGTCCTTACAGCTCCTTTTCTCCCTGATGTACCTAAAGAAGTCCTTCTCCCCCTTCTTAATGCCTTGTACCAGCCTGAGTTCAGTAGATGCTTTGGCTCCCCTTACTGCCCTTGTCACCTCCTTCGATTCTGTCAAGTACTCCTCCCTCTCCTCCCCCCTTCCTGTTTTCTGGTACTTCCTAAAGGCAGCTCTTTTCCTCCTTACCTTTTCCATTACCCCCTTGCTCAATCAGTTCGGTTTCTTAGCCCTAGCCTTCTTGCTCTGGGCCTTGCAGCAGGTTTTGGTTGCCTCCACTATCCCCAGCTTTATGAGCTCCCACCTCTGGTTAGTGTCCATACTAGACTGAATTCTGGCCAGGTACCCTTTTACCACTTCCCCTATCCTCCCAAAGTCGGCCCTCCTGAAGTCCAGCACTCTTGTGCCAGATTCCACTCCTTCCTTGCCCATATCCAATGTGAGCCATGCTGAGTGGTGGTTGCTCCCTGACAGCGGTTCCTCCACTGTAAGTTCTCTCACAAAGTCCCCATTTGCCAGCACAAGGTCAAGGGTATTCCCTAACCTGGTTGGTTCACTAACCATTTGCAGCAAGAAGCTGTCCCGGAAGGCATCCAGCAGTACCTGCTCCCTTCTGTTCCTGGTTGTTGGGGTGCTCCAGTTCACTCTTGGCATGTTGAAGTTCCCCACAATCACCACACTATCCTTCTCGCAGGTCCTCCTGATCTGTCCCACTAGTTCCCTGTCTAACTCCTCTGTCTGAGATGGTGACCTGTACACCACTCCTATTCTAAGAATCCTATTTTGGAATCTTGGATTTGCATCCAAAGTGACTCCGTACTACCCTCCTCCCCTTCCTCCCTTACATACTTCAGTCCTTCCTTCACATATAGTGCCACACCCCCTCCTTTTCCAATCACCCTGTTCCTATGCAATAACCTGTACCCTGGTACAGACAGGTCCCAGTCATTGTATTGGGTGGCCCATGTTTCTGTGATGGCTGCAATGTCCACCTCTCCCTCTGCCATGAGCACCTGTAACTCTGCAGTTTTACTCCCAAGGCTTCTAGCATTAAGGGTAACCACCTTCTACCCTCCCCCCCATCCTTCCCTCCTTTACTAGCATCACCAATAGTACTTGCCATTTGTCCCTTGTCACTGTTACGAGGGGTTAGCTCATATGGTTTCCCAACATGTGGTCTCTGCATATCTCTTACCCAATTGCCACCCCCCACTCCTAGTTTAAATTCCCAACTTCCTCTATGTACTCATCCATCCTCTGTTTCAACACTTTCTTTTGCTCCTCACTCAAGTGTAGTCTGTCCTTGGCATACAGACTACTCTTCTCCCAGGTCCCTCCCCACCCCCAGCAGCCCATACCCTTTAGCACAACACCAGGTTCTTAGCCATCCATTAAATTCCTCTATTCTCAGCTTTCTTGTTGTGCTTGCCTTGGGCACTAGAGGTATCTCTGAGAAAGTTACTGATCTTCCTGCCCCCTCACATAATTGTGCTAGTTCCTCAAACCTCCTCTGGACTATATCTACTGTCTGGTCAGCCAGGTCATTTTTCCCAAAATGTATAATTAAATGAGGCATGTCCCTACCCCTTCTAGCATATTTCAGAACAGATTGTCCCACCCTTTCTGCTGTCATTCCTGGCATGGCCTCCACCCAAATGCGACTATGCCTCTCCCCCTTGCTACCCCACCTGACTTCTCTTAGTATTGGGTCCCCCAGCAATAAGATTCCACCACTCTTATTCCCTTCTTGCTTTCATTCATCTCCCTCTCTCATTTCCAGGTCCTCTTCATCCTGCTGAACATTATTTCCCCCTTTTTCCCCTGTTGTAATTCTCCCAGCAGAACTTCCCCCACTCCAGTTTGGTCCAGGCATTTATCAATTACTCCTCTAATTTCATCATTTCCCTCATCCACCTTCTTCCTCTCTAGCAGTACAAAACTATTTTCTGAAGACTCTTCACAAATGCCCGCTCCCTCTCTCTGCATAGTAACCTGTTCTGTCCTCTCCACTCCATGACTTTTGCCACTTCTTCGCCTCCCCTCACAAGTCCCTATCTCCTCCTTCCATTTGTCTTTTGTCTCCTGACCTGGTTTCCCTGGCAATCATTCTTTTTGGCCTGGGCCCCTTTGACTCTGCTTCCCTTCTTCTGACCCACTCCTCACCACTATTGGCTTAAATCACCCTCCCTCATCTCCCCTTCTTCCTCCCTCCAGTATTGGGCTAAACCCACCCCCAATCTGACTTGCCTGTCTTAGTTCCTCCTGCAGACCCTCAATCTCCTTTCTAAGTTTCTCTATGTGGTTGCACACTAAGCATCCTCCCACACTCCAGGCAATTTTTAGAAAGATTGGTGCACCGCAGTTGTTGCAGCCTACCACCCTACCCATTGCTGTTGTTGCCCACCAGTGACCCCCACCCTTCCAGATGCAGGATACCAAACACTCCCCCAAGTCTCCCCCCCTCTCCCCCTCTATTAGTGCAAAAAATGTTTTTCTGTATTTCCCTTAACCCTTTTGTTGTACACTTTTAGATAGATTGAGCAACTGCTTTTTATATTCCTATCCACACTCAAAAAGAGACTTTAAGTAGCTATTGCACAACCTTCTTCAAACTCCTACTCCTCTTTTCCCCAATGCAATAGCAATGCAAAGAAGTAACAATGAAAGTGCCTAGATTTGCAGTTACTTCCCTTCCACTGAGATAGCAGTCACCTCTTCACTTGCTGCTGTTCCTTTCCTGGATGTCTGCTTCTCCTATGACAGGTGCATGTCCTTTGCCCATTTGAGGAAGTGATGTCAGAACCCCTGGTATAAAGGAAATAATGGACCAGGGGTGGGTGGAACCAGCCCAAGTCTTCCAGAAACAATCAGGTAGCTGAGGCATCTGGTCAGACCATTAGCACCCTTCCCCCACTCTGCACTAAACTTTGCAGCTAGTGAAGCCTGCAACAATGAATCACAATTTTACTAAAAGGCCCCAAAATAGGTTTGCTACCCATAGAAACAGGACTCCAATTCAAACAGCTTCACCAACAACACATCAAAATAGGCTTGAAAGTAGAAGATATAGGTCTCCAATTCAAAGAAACAGTCCCAGTTAAATCACACCAAATAGGTTTTAAAACAGAAGAAATAGGCCTCTACAAATGCAGCCTGCTACACAGTGAAACATCAAACAAATGTGCCCAATTATAACTACCAAAACAGGTTTCAAAATTCCAGCAGCACCAAACAATACCCTGCTAGTCCCTTAGAAGTAGTAAGAAAGAAAAGAAATAACCTTCTACTAAGTAGAATCCACAAGAAACAATGTAAAAACAACAAAAAGAAGCTACTGTACTGTAACAGATCTGATCCTGTCCCCCTTCTAGTTCCTTCTGAGAAGCCAGTACAACTGACCTTAAAATCCTTAACTCCATATCCAGCCCGATTAAAAGTTTATTTTCTGGAGGGGCCTCAGGTATATGAAGATTATGAATCAGCTTTACATGCTCTCCAAGATAAAGGGTTGCTGCAGGAAGAGTCTATGGATTTTCGAGATTCCCAGGAAAAAAGGTCTCTTCAAAAAGAAACATGGTTGAAGGCTTCACCCGAAGGAAAGAAGCGGAAGAAAGAACAAACACTGGATGAAATTCATTCTCCACTTCAATCCTTCAGATGAGAAGATCAGGTTTGACTGTATTTAGCAACCTGTTAATTAAATTTTTTTTTTTGTGAATTCTATTTCTGGCACCGAGGGATCAGGGCATCTCTCGGGAGTACCCTTGCAGCCGTGGCCTCTACTCCCTGCCTGAAACCACCATCCACCAGGATTACAATTGCTGAGCACCCCCTCCTCAGACCTCCATATCTGTCCAGCCCCCCAGTCCACTCCCCGGGAGAGGGTCCACCTCACCTATCTGGTGACCTTTCTATAATTAGAGGGATGGTCCCAGGCTGGGTTGAGGGGCTCAGAAGAGATGGTGAAAGTATGGTCTGGTGTCAGGATGTGGGTGTTGGCTCCTGGGACCTCCGTCACCTCCCTGAGTCCTCCAGGGTTTTTCCATTACTGGTTCTCCCCTGGAGTGCAGACATGCAATGATGTCTGTGCACCAATGTGCTGACATCTGCTGCCACTCCACCCCCTGTTATGGCACCACTCTTGCAGGGCTCCAGATCTCCATCTGGGGCTGCTGAGGAGTGATGCAAGCCCCATTACCCACCTCAGGAGGGGAGAGAAGTCCTCTGGATGCTCAATCCCCTTCCTCCCATACCAACCCCAGACCGCCCGAGTCCATTCCCAAACCCAGGTTGCTGGTGTGGCGCGAGGTATGGCTTCCAGAACCTCAACCCTCAGTGCCACAGGCTGTCTCCTATTCAGTTAATGTAATACCTCTATTACTGGGATTCAGCAGAAGCTCATTATGTAGACTTATTTTTTAAAGCAGGAGTTCCCAGCACCTGTCTGTATATCTTAGCAAAGTTATTGTTGATTCTACTTTGTTTGAAGTGGCTCTGACATTTTTACATTTGATTTAATTGTGGTAGACTGGGAGCCACTGACCAGGTTAGTTCTGATCAAACAGCAAGTTCTATCAGTCCTGTGACTGTGTACATTTTTGCGCCGGGGTTTCGGTAGACCGATATGCCTACCTTTAGAACTTCAAATCCAATCCTACCGGCATTGTCTTGAAAAGCTGGACTGTACTATTTGTTTATTTTCCCCGAGCAGTGTTGCCTTTGATTATTATTTAGTCAGGATGGTTCTTTCAATATGCGACATTCAGTTGTACACCGAAGGTCTTGAGGACAGACTAGTCTTCCTTTTTCACTTTTGTAACTACCTGCAAGTTACTGTCTTTTTAGCTTTATTTGTTCTTGTTTTTTCTAAGAGTCAATTTTAATGTTGCTAGATACAGAATGTATTGCATCTTGAATAACATGCATATTCCTGGAACTGGGGTGGGGGGAGGAATCTGTTATTATGTTGATTCCGGGGGAAATGGGACCATATGCTATGTAAGTGATTATGTTTGTTTATGTTTCAGAACCCAACGGACAGCCTTGTAATTTTTTAATACTTTCAATATTTATACTGTGCCCTGTTGCTATGTTTATTCTTCATGTTTTCGGGGTCCTATTTGTGATTGTTCTTTTAACTAGCAAAGTATTATGTTTATGTATTTAGTTTTGTTAAAGGGCTTCAGGGCTCAGCTTCAGAGTAGGGAGAATTAGTTCTTCTACTTCTGTTGGAAGTAATTCTAGATACGGTGACTACTTTATCTTTTTCTGAGGTCGTGCCTGGATATTTAAAGCAGTTGCATATGGCGCAACTAAGTTGCTCTAGCGCAAATGCGGACTTGCACCAAGGAGCCATATTCAGCAGGAGCCAGTGCGCAGCACAAATCTAATTCCACCAATGCTCAACTATAATGAATGCAGGCGCAAGTGCAGGGGGCAGTCCCATGAATATCCAGCACAGTGGGATATTCAACCATGAAAGAATGGTGCAAGTGCAGAGCAAAGCCAAGATTCACCGAGCAGACTTGTTCCTGTACATAGAGGGTGCAAGCACACAGACAGGGTGTGAGAGAAAGAAAGAAAGAAAGAAGAAAGAAAGAAAGAAAGAAAGAAAGAAAGAAAGAAAGAGGGACAGAGGTGGCAGTGAAGAGGGAGAGGGGGCAGAGAGAGCGAGAGAGACAGACACACACACACTGCAAGTCAGTGCACCAGGGTGGCACACAGCCAGAAGCAGCCAACCACCCAGGGGGATATTGGACAGCAAGGGCATGGATGGTGTTCCCTTCATGATGAAGGCCGCAATGAGAGGTGTGAGGGGGCAGGTGGAACAGCGACGTGGCCGAGGAAGGGCCCTTTGGTGGTATGCCTGACACAGGTGGTACCGCGCTCCGCATCACCTTCATTCAGTACAGTGACACAGAGATTGTGGGCTGGTACCACCTGAACAGGGCCATTCTGAGGCAGTTCTGTGAGTTGTACAGAGAGGAGATGCAGGCACCCACCAGACGGAGCCACGCCATGTCCATGGAGATGAAGGTGATGACCATCATGTGTCTGCTAGCCATGGGCACCTTCCAGAGACCAACAGGGGACACAAAAGGCATAACCCAGTTGGCCATGTCCCACCTCCTCACACAGTTCCTCAATGCTGTACTGCCACGTGGGTTGGAATTCATCCATTTCCCCAGCATACAGGTGGAGCGTACAGCATCCATGCAGGACTTCCACAGGGTAGCACATATGCCTGGCATGATTGGGGCCATTGACTGCATCCACATGGGCATCTGCATGCCACCTGGCCCTGAGGGTGTGGCATACACAAACAGGAAGGGGAGCCCAAGTGTCAACTGCCAGGTGGTGTGCAATGCCATGGGGTGCATTACCAATGTCTGTGCCACATACCCTGGGAGTGCACATGATGCATTCATCTGGCATAGCTCTGTACTGTGCCACAGGTTCGAATGTGGGGACATCCCCATGGGCCACCTAGTGGGTGAGTATGGCATGAGCATGGGGAAATGGGCAGAGCAGACTGTGGGATGGGGGAGGGCAGCATGTGCACAGTGGCATGGGTGCCAGGGACAGGCAAGGGTGCAGCACAGAACAGCAGAGGGCTAACCATGTCATTATCCACACAGGGGACAGTACCTATCCACTGTGGCCCTGGCTACTCACCCCCTAACGGCACCCATTGTCCCCAGCAGAGGAAAGCTACAATGAGGCACATGCCAGCATGTGCAACATCATCAAGCGTGTCTTTGGCATGCTGAAAGCATGGTCAGGCAGTGCCCTACAGTACAGCCCTTTGAAAGCCTTTGGCCTATTCCTGGACTGCTGCATACTGCACAACATGGCCATTGCCCATGGGATAGCCGTCAAGGCTGATGAGGGCGATAGTAGTGGGGACGATGGAGGCAATGGGCCAGAGGGAAGTGGACAGTGACCCCCTGGGTGGAGGGATCTCTGGCTGCAACAGCAGGTGAGACAACACTGGGACAGCATTGCTCAGGAGCACTATGGTGCACACAGGTAGGTGGTGCGATACACATGAATGGATCACACAAACAGGTGCAACACACATGCAGGGATGTGTACGGCACTGGGCAAGCACACACAGAGGTGTGAAGCAGAGGTAGGGGAGACAGGGGCTCACAACCACACACAACCACACACAGCACCTCCCACAGCTCCCCCCACACAAACACATGCACCCACACACACAGGTGTTGGTATGTGGTGTGGATCAAATGCATTACACCAGTGCACAGGTGCAACTGATGCAAGACTGCCATCATCACACCCACTCCAAACGGCACAGCAGCCAGGCAACCACACACACAGGCAGTGTGTGGCATGACACACAGGTGCCACACCAGTGGTAGGCACACACACTCTGCCCATGAATGCACTGAGCATCAGCCACAGACCGCAGGCGGGGCAGCCCACACATCAGGTCTGCTGCACAGAACCATGGACACCACAGCCACAGGAGTGGCCATGCCTGGGCTGATCAGCAGCCACAGGCTGCACATCAGCAATGGTGGGGTGCAACAGCCCCCCAGGAGTTGAACCATGGGACCACAACTGTGTCCCGAGTGGGAGTGTTAAGGTGCCCAAACAGGCCAGCCCCAGGCGTGCCTGGGATGCTGATATCAGAGCCCGGCGTCAACTGCGCTGGGGTCACCTGACGCCTGGTTCACAGGGTGGACAGTGCACTGTGGAGAGTCATCTGCGCCCAGCCATGCCCTGTGGCAACCAGCAGTGCAAAGTCATCCAAGATCGCAGTGGCAATATGATCCAGGGATGCAGTTGTGGCCTCCTGCATGTGCAGCATCCCCACCAGGATCTGTGCAGTGCCCCTCTCCTGCTGCTCATTTAACTGGTGCACCTCCTCACACTGTATGTGCACCCCAGTGGCAAGACGCACCTGTTGCTGAACGGATGCCCACAGCAAATGGGTGTGCTCAGCCAGCGGGTCAGCATCTAGGGGCTCCCGGGAAGGATGCTAATCCCCATGTGGCGACCAGCCACGCTGCACAACCTCCCACTCTGGTGGATGAGGCACAGTGGGGTCTGCAGGGGGAATGGGCACAGCAGGCGCTTCCGTGGCAGGCCCTGCATCTGGCTGTCCAGTGGCACCCACAGCCTGCTGCTGTCACCTGTCCAGCTGCTGCATGCCACCCAGCACCTGTGCAGCCACACCACCACCACCACCACTGCAGGGCGCATTCAGGGCAGCACACACTGCTGCACCTGCAGTGGTGGTAGGCAGCTGTTCCGCTGCTGGCAGAGCACTGGGCGTGCTGCTTGTGTTGATGGCCAGCAGGGGCGTCTCCCCCACAATGTTGGCCATGCTGTCCAGGATAAGCATGATGTCATCATCGATGTTGGACCCCACCCCAATCTGTGTCTCTGCTGCGCAGAGGACACCAAGGCTGGCATCCTGCAGGAACACATCCAGGGCATCATCCAACCCCAGGTCCAGGACATCCACCTGCACAGTGGTGGTGAGCTGCAGCCTGTCGGGCCCCCAGATGCCAGTGGAGGTGGACAGCTGGTCTTCCAGGGCTGCTCCAGCATCCATGACTGCTGTCGCCACTGCCCCATCATCCACACAGATGTGTGCTGGTGCTGCAAGAGAAAGAGAGGCATTTTAGTGATGCAATGCCCACATGAGCCCCCCACACTGCCACTGCATGTGTCCTGCAGCATGGCATGTGTGTGATTGTGCACACAATCACATGACATGCATGCTGGCTGCATGCACGCCAGCATGCCTGTGTACGCACCCTCCGTGCGCCAGCTGTACACGGCTGAGATACCTACCATGCAGTTTTGGGCTGCCGCCCATCTGGAAACCACTGCCAGGCACACCCTCCACTGTGCTGCAGTACATGGTGGCTGCCACCAACTCCTCCTGCACCATGAGTGGTGGCACATCCACAGACCCCCTCTGGTGGCATTCCGGGATGCATGGATGGCTGCCACCTTCTTCTTGATGCACCTCTTGTCCATGGCCACCTTCTTCCAGCACTCCTGTGCTGACTGCTGGTGGCTGCCATGCTGGTTGAGGTATGCCCACCACCTCCTCCCAGGCCCAAGCCCTGCCCTGTGGTGTGCCCGTGGCACCACTCCAGGGCTCCCTGTTGAGGTATGCATTGAACAGGGCCTCTGTCTTTGATTTCATGAAATTGGGCCTGCACTTGCGAGCAGGCCCACGCTCCTCACCTTCCTCACGTTCCAACATTTCGCTTCCTGCGGACATGGACAGCACAGTGTGTCAGTGGCAGCAGCACCCTGTTCCGTCCCACCCTGTTGTGCTGCCTGCTCCCAGTGAGCTGCAGCGGCATGCGCAACTTACCCTGAAAGGATGCAATACCTGTCCATGGCCTGTGCTGTTCCATGGTGCTTATATGGCACAATGCATGCAAATGAGGTTTGGCATAACGGTAATGACATGCTAATGCATCCAGTGCATCATGCATTGGCTGAAGAGCCCATTTCCATGTGGCATCTGAATATCGCGATTTTTCTCCATGTGCACTGAGATTGCTCTAGAACAAGTCGCGGCGCAATGCGCATGCATGTGCAGTGTGCAGGCCCACAGTGCGCATGCGCCAAATGGTATCATGATGTGTCAGTCACACACTGTGCACCAACAGCATGATGAGGGGGCATAACGCATGATATGCCAGGCCTGCTATCGCACACGTGCACACTGCGCCGAGGCTGGCGACCCCTGACCCCTCCTGTGACCCCTAACCCCAGGGACACTCCCCACACCCGGTGACCCCGCCTAGCCACACCCATGCTGTGCATCTCTGGGACTGCATGATGGGTGGATACAGCACATGTTCCCTTGAATTGCACATCTGGTGCATGCTGTGGACACTTGCGCTTACTGCCGCCATTTTGGGCACCAAGTTCATTGTACAGCGTGGAACAGCAACAAGTCCCTAGGGCACAGAACTGGACACAGGTTGAGCTCATCAACCTGGTGCCTGTGTCCAGCCTTATGTCCCCCAAATATTTGGCCAGGAAACCCTGCAGCAGCCAAGGTTCATGGTGTGGCAGGGAATTGCTGCCACACTGCAGCAATGGACTGGGATGGCCAGGACAGGGGAGTAATGCCACCACCAGTATGGCGACCTAGTGAGGGGCAATCCAGAGTGTCTGAGGAGGCTTGAGGCACTCATCAGGCATGGGGCTGTGCCACAGCCAGGTAAATCAGCCCATATTGCATGTGTGCCCTTGTGCTGTACTGTGGTGCTGACTAGGCTGCTTGGCATGCCCTGTGGAGCAGTGCACTTTCATCATGCACATTGTGGAGTGGCATTGCCAGCCACAGCATGCATTACGATGCAGCCATGTGGGATGTGTCCGACAGGGGCTCACCCTGTGCATAGGGGTGGGGGTGGTTGGCAGCTGCTGTGGGTGTTTTCTAATGTGTACTTGTCTATGTTCCATTCCAGGGGCCTGAAAATCACTGGTTGGCACAGGCAGCAGTGGCAGTAGCAGGACAGCAGGCTGCAGTGGGCCATGGAGGTAGGACAGGAATGGCACCAACACCAGTGGGTCTGCAGAGGGCAGGTAGGCACTGTCATGGTCCTTCGTACTTTACATGGGGGGTGGTGGGGTGTGGGTGTGGGCATGGCTGCCTGTGCCATGTGCCATGGCAGCTGTGTGTGGTGTATGCCACTGTGGCGCATCCATTGGATACATGTGCCAGCTGTTGGTGGGTGGATGTGTGCCCAGTTGCCACTGACGTTGCTGTGGTGCTGCTGGTACACTGTGCCATGTGACTGTCATTGCGCAGTTGGATGGCCATTGTGTGGCGGGGACCACTTCTGTGCACTGTCATGGTGTGCCGAGTTACTGGCAGGCGTTGGCCCACCTCCTGCAGGCGGCCGGTACGGGCCATCTGGTGGGGGTTCCCACTGCCCATTGCACACTGTGGGTGGGCATGGTTCCTTGGGACATAGCACTGATCACCTGTTCTGTCCCTTGTCATAGGTCTCCAGCGAAGACATCGGAGGTCCATATATCGCGGGCTGCTCCGGCAGCTAATTCTAATAACGTCCACCATTACGGAGGCTGTCCTGCAGGTTCACTGCCTACTGCTGGAGGAATGAAGGTGGCGAGGACACCAAGGAGTGGCAGGCCATGACCACTAGTAGTTTGGCCCCTGCATTCCCCTGTTTCCCCTGCTGTACCTCCCCCTACAGCCCCCATCCCACTGTACAGTCCCTGTTTCCTGTCCCCTTCCCTAGCTTTCCTACCCTTTCCCAACCCCTTGTTGTTGGAAATAGTTTGGTTTGGAATTATATATTTTTTGACTTACCTGCCTGTGTCAGTGCCTGCTTTGCAGGTGGCATGAGGAGCCATGCTGCAGTGGCCCAGTGTCTGTCCATGTGGTGTGCATGGGTTGGGGTGCGTGCTGTGCTTCTGTAGTTCACTGCTGTGTACTGTGGTGTGTTCAACTGTGGTGCAGTCCCTCCCCTCAGTTCATAGCTGTGCCTTGGGGTGCCCATGGGGTGGCTATCAGGGGTGTGTGGCAGTTGTGTGCATGGTGGTGGCATACGGTCATGGTCTTTGGTTGGGTACTGGCTGCACGCTGTGCTGGAGCCTCTGCTTGTCATTGTACAGCCTTTCCTATGTGGTCTGCTGTGCTACAGGCCTCCCAGTGCATTCAGTGCCTACTGTGTGGGCTGCCTGGGTGGCGTGTGTGTGTACTTGGCTGCATGGTCCTGGGTGTGGCCCGCTTTGGTCTGGGTGGGCGGGGGGCTCAGCCTGAAGCCTGCGGGGGGCTCCCTTGGTGGCCCTCCATTGGCCATTGGCACCTCCTGTTGCTTACTATCTGTGCCACTGTCGTGTTCTGGGAGGGGTCTGGGTGCCTGTGTGTGCCCTGCTGTGCCCTGTTGGTGGTGGCCTCCTGTGGCCTGTCACTGTGCTTCCCTGACTCTGTCCCTGCGTCTCTTCTCTGTGCCATGCCCCACTCTGTTGCTCTGCTCCCACAGTTGCACTGGAGCATCTCTTTCTGCACCATGGTGCAACTGAGTTTTCACCATGGTGCAACTCTGGTTGTACCATGGTGCAAGCCCATTTGTGCCATGGTGCAACTGTGCCATATTCATCCAGGTTGCGCTGGCGCAGTGCGGCTGGTGCAAACTCTGAATATGGCTCCTGTTGCACCACTGCGCATCGGATTTGCACTGCACTGGACTTGTGTAGGCCTTTAGTGCATTTCTGAATATCTGGGCCTTGTTGTTTTGGTATACTTAATATACTTATTTACTTCATATACTTATTGATAATTGGCTATCAGGGCTGGAACTGTTATATGAGGACTGAATTGCACAATGGATTACATGGTTTCCCCTGTTTTTTTTTTGTTTATCTCCCCAGCCTCCCCCTCTACAATATTCCCTCTCTTTTTCTTTCTTCTTCTTTGGCTCCACTTTGAGGGTCCCAAGACAAAGACTTTTTATTGTTTTCTAACTTGGTGGTCCCTTTGAGGCTTCAACCCTGTCTGTATGGTCCTCTTAGGGCTAGTTGTTTTTTACTGCTGTGGGTCTTGCATGACCCAGGGGATCTCTGGAGTCTCCAGACTAATTCCCCTGCAGGCCTAAACTTGTTTTTGACTCCGACAAGGTGGCTTGTCTCCCCAAGATGGAAGTTAGCAAATAGTTATTTGTTATCTGTCCATAAACTCATTTATAAATAATTGCTTTGGTCCTGTTTGTAGAAAAAAAATAGGTTTAGAGTTAGGTTTAGTTTATTTAGGTTTTCTAGATCTTAAATATAGATTTACAGTATTATGTATTATTCTATTTTATATTTTTTGGGTTGTGGGATCAAGTTGTATGGAACTTTTTTGGGTGTTATCTTTGGCTATTTTTATGGAGGCATAATTATTGTAGCACTGAACTGTATCTCCATATCTGCTTTGTTGCTTATCTTTTTTTAAACACTTTTTTTATATTTTGTTCTGATATCACAAGTGAAGTTTCTGATCCAGAATTTGTTTAATGAAACTGAGCTAGCATTTTTATGTTAGATGTATTATACTTGTACTTTATGTTTTATTCAATTTTGTTAGCAAGGTTACTACTTTAAGCCTTTTATTATTCACTCCAAATATCTGGTTTTTGACAGAATCTCCAGGACTTTTTAATTATTTTTTTGATATTTTGGATTAACACCTTTGAGCAGGGCTCTTTAAATAGGTTTCACGCCAGAAAATTATACCTAGTCAGAATAACATTGCAGTGTTAGATACCATGCAAGTGCCACCGGGCAAAAAAGCAGTACATGTACAGGAACAGGTAAACTGTGCAAAACAGCAGTCACATATAACATTGGGAGTAGGTGGATGGATGAATCAGTATTAATTACAGACAAGACCTTTTATGACTAACCAAGGGTAGATAATGAACAAGATATTAGACATAGAACAATGTTTGCCAGTGCCAGAGGAATTCAAGTAACTGCAGACAGTTAGGTTAGCTAGGGGTTGAGGGGAGGGGGAATATAGCAGCCCATAGGCATTGTCACTGGGTAAAGGGGGGAGGGGAGAGAGGGTTTGGATCAATGGAGGAAAAGGATAAGGCAGGAAGAGCCTAGGAGGTAAGGGCAGGAGAGACAGAAGAGGCGAGTGTGGGGAGGAAGGGGGGGTCACTATCTGAGGGAGCAGAGGGTAGGGGAAGGGAGGGGAAGAAGAGAAGTGCAAAAAAAAGTGCAGTAAGTGCTGACCAAAGGTAGGTAGGTAGGTAGAGCCACAGGAGACTGGGACTGGCTTGGGGCTAAGATAGGAGCAAAAACAGTGGGGCCTAGAGGTAGCAGTCACAGGTCCCTAATGCTACTAGCTATTGATGAAGTTTACTTTTGAAAGAGCCCAGCATAGGTGCATTTGAGATTTCAGTAGGCAGCAAGCTGAGCCAGAGAGGAGCTCTGCAGGTGAAGGCTCATTGGCCAAGGGCAGTGCGGCACTTGGGAATATGGAAAATCAGGTTACCGGAGCTTCTTGTACTATGAGACTTTAGAGATGGAGTAAGAAGGTTTTGTACTACAAAAGGCATCAGTCCTTAGCTGACTTTTTTGGCAAGCAGGCATGTTTGGTATCTAAGTCTGCTGTCGAACGCCAGCCAACAAGCCTGGGTGTATAGGTCACATATGTGAGTCAGTCGCCCCACCCCGGTGAGAAGACAACATGCTTTGTTCAGAGCTGTTTTGATGCGGCAAAGGGCCGTGCCAGTGGCTGAGCCGTAGATAACCAGACCATAGTCAGCAAGCAATGCAATGCAATTTTGTACAGCCAGGTTCAGTTCTTCTGAGGTCTGGTTGTGTTTATTTCTGTACAGCATTCCTATGCACATGTTGATTGCTTTGGCAATGTTGTCTATATGCTGGGAGTAGGACAGTGTTGAGTTGATAGTGATGCCCAGGTATTTAAAATGCTGTACAAGTTCCAGAAGAGAGCCCGCATCATTGTTTATGGTTAGGGGAAAGGCCTTATGTTTGCTTTGTGAGCTGGTAAACAACATGGTCTTCATCTTTTTGTAGTTCATGAGTAGTCTGTGGCCTCTGAACCATTTCTCAGCCATATCAAAACCTATCTGAAGTTGTTCCTGTAGTGCCTTGGGGTCGGAGTAACTAGTATAGATCACAGCATCATCTGCATATAGTAGGATGTGTCCATGACAGGAATCTGGGAGCTTATTTGGAAAAATACTAAATAGGAGTGGCCTCAGGATGGAGCCTTGTGGGACACCAAAATGGACTGGTCTCAAATTAGAGAAGACATCTCCAATTTTTACCTGCTGGCACCGGTTGAAAAGATGACTTGAGAACCATCTAGTAGTGTCAGTGGGTAGTCCAATGACCATTAGCTGGTTGATGAGGATAGAATGATTCACAGTATCAAAGGCCTTGGCTAAGTCAATAAATGTTGCACCAACCAGAAGGCCTTGATCTAGGGAGTTATGAATCTATTCCATGAATTCCAGTAACGCAGTGGTGGTACTGTGCCCATGCCTGAAGCCATGCTGTTGGGGACACTGTAAACGATACTTATCCAGATACTTGGCAAGCTGGTCTGCTACGATATGCTCGAGGGCTTTTGAGAGCGGTGGGAGAATGGAGATTGGTCAATAGGTCCCATGTAGTGCCCGGTCTCCACTCTTATGCACAGGAGTCACCATCCCACATTTCCATCTTTGTGGGAATTGTGTGTGGCTAAGTGACAGGTTGAATATCTTGGTAATAGGGGAAAGGATTTCCTCTAATGTAAGGCTGACAAATTTGAGATCCAATGAGTCCTCACTATGTCTAGATATACCAAGTACCTTCTTGAGATAACACCTAACTTCACCTTATGAGACTGTCTTGAAATAAAACAATGGGTGGTCATAAAGTAGGACTGCACTCACAGGGCCATTATATGTGGGGGTATTGTGAGATAGTCAGGGAGGAGAACATTGCTCAGGTCTGAGAAAGCTTTATTGAAGGTGTTGGCGAATTTAAATTAAATAATTTATAATCCACGTTTAGGATAGAAATTGGTCGATAAGATTTGGGAAGGGTGGGGTCTCTTTCTGGATTAAGTAAAGGAGTTAAGATAGCATAGTTCCAAGAAAGAGGAGGGGTCTCTCCCTCAAAGACTGTTCTACAGGCTGGGAGAAAGCTAGGTAATAGTTGGGGGATAAACGTTTTGTACCATTCCGGACTAAATCTATTCGGGCCTGGACTTTTCTGAGATTTAATTCTTTTTACCTGGTAGAGTATCTCCTCTGGTCTAATCGGTCTTTGTAGTTGAGAAATCTGGGTTTCCAAAGGTTTAGGTAAAGGGATTTGGTCTAAAAACTCCTGGATTCTATGTTTGTGTTCTTGGGGGGGAAGGGGGCTGTATATAAAGATTCATAAAATTGTATAAAAGTCTGTTTAATTTGGTTTTCTTTATAAGTGGTAGTGCCAGTGGAGTGGGATTTTATTTTCAAAATAGTAGCAGCTCTTTTATTGGCCCTCAGCTTCCATGCCAGGTTTCTTGCCTCTTTTGCCCGCCCCCTTCATAGTTGTATTGTCGTAAATATGCCAGTTGCTGAAAAGTTTTATAATCCAAAATGTTTTGTATCTCCTGTTTTAAGCCTCTTATCCATCTCTGGAGATTAACATTTCCTTCTCTATATAAAAGCTGATAGGAGGACAGGAGATCTTCTAAAAACGTTAACCTGGCATTTTGTTTTTTCAATTTTTGGGAAGTATATTCAAGAATCTCCCCCTCAGTATGGCCTTCAGTGTATCCCACTGGCTAGTGCTAGAAACGTCCGGGGTCAGATTTTCCTGAATGGCCTGGGGGATAAATTTCCTCGTGGCATCAAGAAACTCCTGATCTTTTAGAAGAGATGTATTAAATCTCCAAGTTTTAGATTTTCGCTGTTTCCCTAAGTCTAGGATAGTATTCTTGGTTCAATTATCATATCCTGAACTAATGTAAGGTGTTGCCCCATAACAAAAAAGTAGTCCAGCCTAGAATATGTTCTATGTCGTGCCAAAAAAAATGTATATCCTGGAACTAATGGGAAGGTCCTCCTCCAAAAGTCTTCGAACCCCAAATATGCTAATTTATTTTTAAAATATTTTCCTGTATTGGGTAATCTGTTGGGATTTGAATTGGATGAATCTATATAGGGATCCAATGTCAGACTAAAATCTCTTCCCATGATCAAAATTCCTTTATATCTTTCCATCACCTGTTGTAGGAATGAACGAACAACTGGAAGTGGAGTCTGTGGAGGTAAATAGGGGTTAACTAGAGTTACTGTCTGTGAATAAATTCTTCTAGATAGAATTACAAATCTACTCTGTGGATACAAAAAAAAGGCAAGCACCTCAAATGGGGCAGAGGCTGGTATCAAAATAACCATTCCTCTCTTATGTTTTTTTTGGATGAGAGGAGGCAAATAGCTGATATCTGCCCTCCAATGTAACTTAGAGTGTTCTGACAAAGAAAGGTGGAACTCCTGTAGGAAAAATAAGTCTGCTTTCTGATTGTGCAGATATTGCATAATTTTATATCTTATAACAGGGGAATGTAACCTATTCACATTTATGATAGTATATTTACTGTGGTGCAAGTCATTAATGTCTAAGGGGATTGTTAATATTGTGAAGGTATGGCATTGTCCAGTCTCCAGAAAAGATTGTATATATTTGATTACATTTAAATTATTCTTTCCTCCATACTCTGGTGGCCTCAAACGGCCAAGCTCAGCATCTCCAGAGGGAAAGGAAATATCTTTATCTAGTATCCTTCCAGAAACCACGTGTCCAACCTTTTTTGAGGACAACATTATCAAATCTGAGATTGTGTCACTGTCTCTCATCAATTTTAACATAAACAAAAACAAACAATCCATTAATCTAAACAACTGTTGAAAAACCATTTGTCCTCTTACCAAGGAAACTATATACATTTGGTCTTCCATTCATGTGGGAAAAAAAAAAATTCCCACTTTGTCCCAGACCCACAAAAGCCTGTGGTCTGGGAAGACAGGGCAACACTTCTATAGAGAGAGTACAGACCTGTCTGAGGGGGAACTCTCCCTCTAGAACAGATACAGAATTATAGTATCTGTTCCTGTAGTGGTTGGGTGTTAGGCATCAAAATCTAAATTAGCTCAGTATAGAATGTTTAATAAGAATAAAAAACATTCTCACCCCAATTCACCTTATTCTAAATCTAATTAAATTATCCATGCCCCCCCCCCATTATATGAAAGATCATTCAGCCTACCTAAAACCAGATTTTTGGACAATACATCACAATATTATCCCTTTAAAAAGATAAATGATTACTGACTCGGTGGCATAGTGAGTCAAGGTGGAGATCCCCGCCATGATCCCTGCCCAATAAAAAAGGAAGGAGCACTCGAAACCCACCCCTTCCCCCTTTCTCAGATTATTAACATTAAATTATCCATCCCCAGACCAAACATCCTCCCAGTCTCCCTCCCAATCAGCAACCTTCAATAACCTCATCCCCCCCCCCACCAGTGAAGGATAGTCACTCCCATATATTTTCCCTTCAAATTCTATTTTGTCCTCAAGTAGTAAGGATAAAGTCCATTCTAGAGTTTGAAGTTCAAGTTTAAGGAATATGCTTCCATCTTTGAGTTAGTCCATAGGAAATCATCCATGCTAGATGAGGAAACAGAATGTTCAAAAGTTAGAATGTAAAATGAACAAAAACAAGACAAAAAAAAAGGGTGGGGGAGGGAGAAGGCCGCCCTCTGAAATGAGGGAGACGGGAGGAGAGAAAGGCAGTCTCCATGTCCTGCTATCTATTTCACCCAACACACAGGGTTCCTCTAAAGGAGATGCCCTCCCTCAACCCCTCCAACCCCAACTGATCCAGATCTCAGTGGCCCCCTCGAACCACCCTTCCCCCCACCTACATATAGCTCCCAATATCCAAAGCCTCCAGGTCTTCTTTTAGTCATTACTGCCAATCAAAGGAGCTGCTAAGGACAACATAACTCTGGTATTGTTTGCATCCATCCTACCTGTACCAGCTTGTTTGTATCTATGTCTTAATTTACTGTTATACCTATGTGTTGTACTGCTATACTGTGTATTTTGGTTTGTCTTACTGTGACAAGGTACCTTTGTAAATGAGCCTATGGCTCAAAGGTTTTCCAAACTGCTGTTTAAATAAAATAAAATAAAATAAAAAAATAGAATGTTTGAGAGTTAGAATGTAAAATGAACAAAAACCAAGACCTAAAACAAAAAAAAAGGTGGGAGAGGGAGAAGGTCGCCTCCAAAACGAAGGAAGCGGGGGGAGAGAAAGGCAGTCTCCATGTCCTGCTATCTATTTCACCCAGTATAGAGGGACATTTTTTGTGCAGGGTTCCTCTTAAGGAGATGCCCTCCCTCAACCCCACAAACCCCAACTGATTCCAAATCTTGGCAGCCCCTCAAACCCCCCACCCCCACCTCCATGTAGCTCCCAACATCCAAAGCCTCCAGGTCTTCTTTTAATCATTACTGGAGGGAGGGGGCAGCGGGGTAGCTCCCCTGCCCTGTTACTTTTAAACTGGGTTGTATTAGATTGGTGGAGAAGGGGGGGGCGAGAATGGATCCACCCATCAGCCCAAGGAATAGAGAGGGGGAGAAAGGCATCCGCCAGGATCACCAGGAGATCATCATCCCTACCCCACTAAAAAGTGATGGTATAACGTGGCTCCAGCTTTAGTGAATTAATTCCCTTCCTTCAACCCCTATAAACTCCAGGTCTAGGCCATGGTAGTCACTTTTCCCTAACTACCGCCCCCATCCCCCAATGTACCTGCACAGAAATGTCTGTTTAAGGCTGCAGAATAGGATTCCTAAGGTTCAGTATTTTGTCTAATATTGTCTGTAGTCTCCGGTCACCAATTTCTGTTCTGGGAGCTCTTCGAATTCCTGGTCTAGTTGAGGTATTCTGGTCTCTCATCGCCATCTTGGGGACCTCTTTCACATCTGGGATTCCTCTCTGAAAAAGATCTGTTCTGGCCTCCGATGCTGACTGGTAGGTAATGGGACCTCCCGGGAACTGAACCACCAATCTTGCACGGTATGGAGTACAGAATTTTAAGTTCTTTGCTCTGAGGGATGGGAATAGCAATGTGTACTCCCTTCTCATATGCTGCATAGCCGGGGCATAGTCGTTATCAAACAGGATTCGCTGATCTCTCTATTGAACTCTCTTTTCGCCAGGCTTTAGTTAAGAGCTGGTCTTTTTGGTAGATGCTAACGAATCGCATCACAAACGATCTAGGGCGAGCATCTGGCCTGGAAGGGTGGGGGCCTAGTGCTGTATGTGCCCTCTCTATATCCAGCTGATAATCCGGGCCCAAGTCTGAAGTTTGTCACAGCAGCATATCAGCAAAGGCTACTGGATTGTTGCTCTCCTCTTCCTCTGGTAATCCGAATACACGTATGTTTTTTCATCTGCCTCTGTTCTCCATGTCCTCCAGCCTAACAGATGTGTGTAGTTGCTTGTCTGCTAATGCATATACTGCTTTCTCCATGATCGACATTTTATTAGAATTGGCAGTAGTCTGGGTTTCTACCTCTGCAGTTCTAGACTGCAGCTCTCTCAGGTCTGTACGAATATCCTGAAGGGCCTCTCTCATCTCTGACTGAAACTCTGATATTGCTGCCAGGATAGTTTCAGAGTTAGGAAGATCAGGTACCTGTTTCTTTTTTTCTTTATCTCTTCTACCTCTCTTTGTTTCTGATTGTGGGAGAGTGGACTGGTTTGAATCCAAGCTTTGTAGTTCATTTTCATCCTCGTCTTGCAACTCCCTAAGCTGTTGGAAATGGTTGCTGTCCAAGCGTGCAATTTCTCCACGTTACCCCAACCCAGTAATTGTTTTGTTTCTTCGTTTTAGCTTAATTCTTTCTTTCTTTCCTCTCCGTACTGTTTTCTAGTGTGTTAAAGCTTATATAAAGATAAAAGTCGATGCTGTAAAGGGGAGATTCTATTGTAAAGATGAATTTGGGGTGAGAGCTGTAGTCCATTGCATCCTCACGGTGCCATTTCCCAACCGGAAGTCTCGGCGATGATTTTTGAGTATAGAGAAGAGGAACCTTCTATACTGAGCATGTTAGGAGTAGTTTTGGAGTCTTGCCCAGTAATATTCTTAATATTTTTCCAGAATTATCTGCAATCCAGTAGGAAGCATTGGGAGACCGAACCTGTGGTCACCCTTCCTGCTGACATATGGAAGCGGTGTTTAAGGTTTGCCCACATGGCCTACAGGGACACCAAGAACCAAACCATCCAGCAGAAAATCCTACTGCAATGGTACAGAACCCCAGCGGCTTTACACAGTATGGGTCTTCTCAACCACTCCTCCTGTTGGAGATGTCATCAACCATCTGCTCATCTTCTCCATATCCTCTGGCACTATCCGAAGATTATTCCCTTCTGGGACTTGGTGCTTGCTGATTGTTCTAGATTAATAGGCCAACCTATTTCACACTCAGATACAATGCTGCTGCTGGGTGACCCCACCTCACTAATCATGTTGCCTCCCCCTCTTCAAAAATGGGTCTAAGTGGCTATGCTTGAAGTCAAGCATGCTGTCCTGATGCACTGGAGAAAACCCAATCCCCCCCCCAGCATGGAGGTCAGCTCTTGCTCAGACAGCTACCTTGGAAAGGTTATCGTATTCCCATTTTGGCCACCTTAACAAATATCAAAATAAGTGGGGTGCATACTTACAATCTCACCTGTGTACAGTATTACCCCCTCCTCCAGTGAATCCGCCAATATATGTCCCCTACTTATCTATGAATCCCTCTGAACCACCTTTTACTTATATGGAAGTACCTGTAGCAAAATATCAGTTAAAGTGTGTTCCCTCTTGGATAACCATTTTAATATTATCTCACTTTATTTCATGAGATAGATACCAACAATGTTTAAC
Organism: Neoceratodus forsteri; assembly: GCA_016271365.2. NCBI lineage: Eukaryota > Metazoa > Chordata > Ceratodontiformes > Ceratodontidae > Neoceratodus > Neoceratodus forsteri. The sequence goes on from CM028132.1 coordinate 101,664,077, forward strand.
TAAGTAGTTTATGCTAGTTCATAACTTTATTAGTCTAATGCAGACTTATACTTTTACTCGATCTTATGTTCTACAAACATGTTGTTACTGTATTGCAAAGAGTTTTCTTCTCTTTGTATTTGTTATCCTTATTTAAGCCTTGGTTTTGGCAATGCCAAAGCATGTAACTTTAAAAATGAATAAACTTTGATATGTTAAAAAAAAAAAAGAATTATCTGCAATTATTCCAGGATCTAGTAAGGGCATATCTGCAATATTGACTTTTCGCAGACTGGATTGCCCTTATACATTCATTTCTTATTTTTTTGTAGCATTGAATGTTGGATTGTGTACCCGAGGCTCGAGCCTTACACCATAGGTGGTCCCTCGTTTTCAAGAGCTCAGTAAGTTCAGGTATAATCTAGGGTTTGCGATTACTTTCATTTTCCATTTTTTAAGGGAGCATGCTTGTTGATTAATGAAGTGGTCAAGTGCTGTGTCAATGTCATTTGCAGCTTATAGAGTTGACCAGTCTTTTTATTGGAGGTCAGATTTCATTTGTTCAAGGTGCCCATGGATGAGAACCCAGTTTGTGATAGTTCTTGCAGGGGGTTTGCAGAATTAAATGGACCAGTGACACTTAATGGGGGAGTGGTCACTAATACTGTCAGGGAGAACAGTGGTATCTGTAATATGCTCTGGACAGTTAGTTAGCACCCAGTCCAGCAGCGTGCTTAACCCAGTTCAGTAGTTCACCCTAGTAGGGGTCTCAACAAGCTGTGAGAAGTGAACAACAGAGAGAGCATCCCGTATTGGAGATGCATCCTGACAGAGCCAGTCAACATTAAAGTCAACTAGCATTATTACTTCAGAGTGCAGGCTCAAATTGATAATGCCATGCAAAAGAGATTGAAAGCCAGGTGCAGTAGGCTTAGGGGGGGATGTAGGCTCAAAGCACAGTAAGTGCTTTATTAAGGGCTCCAATGATCATTTTTATTGCAAGCATTTGTACAAGGCCATCACTGTTAGGTAAGGGGATGGCAAGACCCTGTAAGGTGCCCTTGATGTAAATTGCACAACCATCACCTCTCTTGGTTAGACAGTCCTGTCTGAAGACATTATAGCCTGGTAAGGTAATTGCAGCATTCAGAATAATTCAGGTCTCTTTGGAGAGAGACATGTTTTGACAACAGAGAGGACATCAGGGTTATGCTGCATGACCAATATATGTAGGCTGCCTAGCTTAGGAAGAAGGCTACAGATATTTATTGATGCCAGTGTAAGTGCCCCTGGGTTTTTCAAAGGGGTGCTTGGGATCTGAGGTGGGCCAGGGCTGGGATGTATATTGCCTGAGATCAGCAATAGTAATAGTATAATCCTTTTAACATAGTCCTTGAGTTGCTTGCTACAGAGAAATCACTTCTTACTGTGGGTTGTGCATGTAGTATATTTTCCATGCAGGAAGAAGAGTGCAGGGATGAGTGCTACAGAGGATTGCCAGCTAGGAGGACATGGTTCTAATGAATTCCAAGTTGGGAAGGGTGTGCCCCCATGGTTAATTGGGGCTCAAGTGACCCATTAAGCGAGGATGGGAACTAACTTGGCATTTTTTTGTTTGTGCAGGATTTCTCTTAACAGTAATGTTTTTGCTCTCTACACCGTCCGAGTATGGCTATGCTCTAAGAATTATATCTTATAATTTAAACGGTATCCATAGCCCTGTTAAGCACTACCATTTACTTAATTATTTCAAACACCATTCTGCAGATCTGATCTTCCACCAGGAAATGTGCCTAGCTGCTGAAGAACATCAGAAGTTTAGCAAATTTGGTTTTGACCAGTTATTTTTTTCATCTCAGAAATCAGGCTGATGGAGAGGGGTTTTATTACTCTGTCAAAGGGACTCCCTTTTATGCCTCGCTCCTTGCTTAGTGACTCTGCTGGGCAATATGTAATTGTCATTCGTTCATTAGATGGACACCCAGTCACCTTAATTAATGCCTATTTCCCACACGGTACCCGTCATCAGGAGTTTGTTAAATTTTTTATCCTATTGTTGGACCACGTGCATGACCAGGTTCTTTGGAGGGGGGGCAACCTTAATTTGACATTGACCCCAGAGTTGAACTCCTCAAAACCTAGGGTCTTCCATTGCTCTGCAGCCATGAAATACTTTACAAAGACAATGCAAGCCTTAGGCCTTGTCAATATCTGGAGGTTTTTCCACCATAAAGATAAAGGCTTTACTCATTATTCTCTCTGCCATTACTTGTTTGCCCATCTTAATTATCTTTTTACTACTGTTGAGCATGTTGACTCACTTAATCACATTTACTGCAGACCTATACATCTTTCTGATCATGCACCTGTCCACGTTTTAGTTAATTTTAGATCTGGAACTAGGAGACCTTTTTGGCGTGTTCATCTGGGCCTAATGCATGACCCTCTTCTTATCGATTAATTGAAAATCCAGATTCCCCAATTTCTGTCCGAAAATGATGTCAAGGGACTTTCCCCCAGTACTCTCTGGGATACCTTAAAAGCCTTATTAAGGGGCACCATTATAGCCCATTCTAGTGTTCAGCATAAAAGTCAGGAGAAACAGTTAACAGAGTTATATTCTGTACTCCTATCTCATCAGCTCAGATGGCAACAAGGTGACTGTACAGTAAAATCTTTCATAGTCAAAGTCTGTGCACATATTCAAAACTATCTGGACCAAAAGGTGGAACATGCTCTGTTCTATCTAAGGCAGCAAGCATTTGAGGTGGGACCGAGGGATGCCCGCCAATTAGCAAGGCACCTACAGGCTTCCAGAGTGGCTGCAACTGTAGTTTGTATGCGTGTCCCACTTTCAGGGAAGCTTACTTGTCGTAATTCGGAAGCAGCATCTGCCTTTTGGTCTTACTATAAGACTTTATATAAATTGGAGGGTTCACCACCCTCATAAGCTTGAATTCAGTATTTCTTATGCCAGGCTGCCCTTCGTAAACTCTCTGATGCTCCGGTACAAACCTTATTGTCCCCATTTCAGATGCAGTGCTTGCCCTAATGGTACAACAGGCTAAAACCAGGAAACCACTAGGTGTGGATGAGTATCCTTCTGAATTTTATAAATCAAAAGTTCTGTTTCCAGTTTTAAAACTTGTTTTGTTGAGGGCGTTTGCCTCTGTTCAGAAAGGAGATCACCCTTCACCTTCCTGGAATTCTGCCTTAATTGCTCCCCTTCCCAAACCCGGAAAAAATTCAACTTTTCCCACCTCCTATCACCATATTTCTATTCTTAACTTTGATTATAAGTTGTTTATGTCTGTATGGGCCAGACAGCTCGAGGGCCTTTTCCCATCCCTGCTGGACCGGGACCAAGCTGGATTTATGCACTCACGTCAGGTGCATGATAATGTCCACTGTACCTTGTTGCTCATTGTTTATGTCTTGAATTGTTCTATTCCAATGGTCCTGGTCAGCCTGGACATGGAGAAGGCCTTTGACAGGGTTTACTTGTATTTTCTGTGGAACACTCTTTAGTTTTTTTACTTTCGGGATTGCAGCGTATGATAACCCATTTCATCTGATCTGGTCATAAACTCAGAATATGCCTTCCTGTTTTACATTTGCCTATATCTAAGGGTGGACTCAATTTTCCAAATTTGCAGTGGTATGGGTTTCCTTGTCACTGACATATATTATGTTTATGGTTGTCAGATACATACCATAGCCACTGAAGGGATATTGAGTTTACAATTAATGACTTTTATGATCTGACCTGAATTTTATTTTTGGCCCCACTGGATTATTTGCCAATTACCAAGTTTGCTAGGTTTACACAGGTCCCATTTCAGATCTGGCATACAGTTTGAAGATACCTCTCACCTGAAGAACACTTTTTGTTAGCGGGTCTAGCTTGGGACTCGCACAACCATTTGGCAAACTCTGAGCTGATCCTGCAACACTGGGCCAGAAGATGCTTGCCTTATTACCATCAAGTCATTGGTATGTAGGGACTTTGTCTATTTTCTGAGTTTCAGGCCCAATTTACTATTCCTTCTAAGGATCACTAACAGTACCTGCAGCTTCAGGCTTTTCTTAGGACATTACCGGCTTCCTTCCGAAGTCTACCTGAGAATCCTCCACCGCTTTTCATTTTAGTTCGACGTCATCAACGTGGAGAAATCTGTTCTCATTTGATTGGTTGCATTTATTCTATTCTTTGTTTGCATCTTTCTGAATCTACTTTACCAATCTTAAATAAATGGAATAATGACCTCCATCAGTCTTATGATTTTCTACTTTGGGAAAGACATAGTCTTACTGTACTTCTAACAAACTTACAATTTCTCTTTATTTGAAAGAGTTCTCATGGAAATGACAGATGTCAATTTTTCTGACACCAGTAATTCAGGCTAAGTATCAAGGAAATATATCCTCTGAGTGTTGTCGGAGCTGTGGGGAAGTAGCAGTGGATCAAGCTCACATATTTTGGTTTTGCCCTCTCCTTTTAGGCCTTATTGGGATGAAATAGTGTGGTTCTTTCTTCTCTGTTTGAAATCCCTTCCCAGTTACTTCCCTGCTTAATTCTTTTGCATATCCCTCCATCTAATATATGCTAATATATGATTAGGTAATAGACAAATGCAATTACTTCCAATACTTTTAGTATGTGCAAAAAAGATTATTACCAAACTGTGGCTTACTTCACAACTTCCCTTATTTTCCAATTGGTTAAGATTAGTGGACTTGATATATAATTATAAGAGATGTTCCTTTCATTATTTGGACTGCATGGAAACATTCCAATTAATTTGGCAGAAATGGGTGCTATTCTGGGTAGAACTGGATGCAACTTTTGTTCCATAATAAAATACCTTTCAGCTTATTACTTGTGAACTTCGAACCTTCCCATCCTGGTTTTTATATCTTTGTTTATTTTTCTAGTTATTATTTTATGTATTGTGTGCTACTTTGATATTCATGTATTGTTACAACAATTATTTGGAAATTCTTTCTACTTTCATATTATATATCTATATTCATTAGTATATTTATTCTGAGTGCTTGCTTAATTTGGTTTGGTAACTTGTGTATATGCCTCCATATATGTGTCAGTTTTATTATTGTGAGCTGTTTGTATGCCTGTGGCTCTTTTCTTAGAAATGTTATCAATAAAGTTGTTATTATAAAAAAAAAAGAAAATTTCCACTCCAGAGAGATGAGGGGCCTAGTTCAGAAAATCATTGTCCAGTCTCTACTTCCAAATTTTCATTTGTACCCTGCACATGGAATAAAATGGATTTCTCCCAAATTGCTGAGATAGAATATGACACACTTTTTTGGCATCTGGAGTTGTACTACCTTGCCTCAGAGTACATCCAACATGGCTTGCAGGCTTTACAGGATTGTCCTCATCTCCTAAAAATATATGGAGATGCTGCTTTTGAACTAATAAGGTATCCTGGGCTTGGTGAACCTGGCAGTGTCCTCTCCATCCCAGGAAGAATGCGTCCATTGTCACTGTCATGTGAGATTCTAAAGGACAGAACCATAATCCTTTGAAGAGGTCTGCTTCTTGGTCCACCATAACAAGGACCGAATCATAGGATGTGTTACTCATACTGAGTGATCAAGTAGTAGTAAAATCTGTATTCATTGTTACATAAACAAGTACAAGAACATGGTTATTCCCATTGGGGCAAGTTCATTTTCAATGAGTACCATTTACATCCTACCTGGTTACAATGAAAGAAAAACTATATAAAATACATTCAAATTTCATACATGTATAAATACTATATAGTCACATATACTGTACTATTATGCAATCATTTGTTCATTCATTGGATATTATAACATATCATATTATTCTACAAATGACTAAAAAGGTGCCACTTGGTACATATTACACTTATATCAATACTTACAGTATCTCTATGCCTTACAATGCAATTATGCTAACCATAATCATAATTATTACAACAGGGCAAAGGTTGATTGGCTTGTTTCATTAACCAGCTATGTATCTCTCCAAAATTCAGCATTTATATAGCACTTTTCATATACAATGTATCCCAAAATGTTAAATAGAATTCCAAATTAAAAGGACCATTATACAAAAGTGATGACCATCCTACATTCATATTCGTGATAGGTATCTGAAATTCAATACCCTATGATGATCTTAGATTTAACTTATTAAGTCTTGTGGCCATCTTTTCTACTATGTAATTCATGAGAAATTTCTAATAAACTTTGTACATAAAATTAAGCATATGGAGCGTCCTCCAGTCATCCAATCTCAGACAGTTTAATTCTGTATACAGAAGACAATGATACTTCCTTCTAGGAGTACCAAGTATGTAATGAGCAAACCCATTATACAATACATTAAGTTTACACAGTTCCAAACCTGGCGCACCCCTGTATAGCACATCTCCATAATCAATTATTAGTACAATCATTGCTTCAACAATTTTTAATCTGTCCTCCTTTGGAATACTAGTGTGGATTCTGTATAATATTCCAGACTTTTGATTTACATTTTTTATCATTTTACCAACATGTACATTCCTTTCGTAAAAATTTGTCAAGCCAGATCCCAAGGTATCTGTAGGCTTTGCCTTGTATTTTGTTGTCAAATGTTTTAATTTCCTAACCTTCATTCTCAGTAAAGTATTCAATGATTGGGATGCTTGAGATCATTGACTGATGAGCATCCACTGAAAGATCCTCACATGTAACCAGACAAGGGACACTGAAAAGACTGTCGCTGCCATAAGATGTAACATTCCTTACATAGTGTTCACCATTACTTAACTTTTGGTGTGGATGTAACAGACCATATAAATGATATGATCTGCTCTGTCCTCTGACAAGAAGGACTTGTTTTGAATGGGTACTGCCCTTGTGAACTGAAGTCTCTGAGTCACAAATACTGTAGCTGAGACGTGGGCAAGTTCAGTATGATGTCCATGGGACTGAGGAAGGGGCACACTTGTCAGACTGCTGCCTCCATCTGATCATTGGTTAGGTTCTTTATGAGCCAGTCATCCCAGTAATGAAACACTTGCATCACTAGCTTTCTGAGTGTGTCATTAAAACCCTGAATCACTTGGTAAAGACATACAGTTCCAATGCCAGCCTAAAGGAAGGGACTCTGAACTACTAGTGCTCAAAGCCCACACAATATCTTAGATACTTGAGGGGGGCTTGGTCTGATAGGAATGTGTTGATATGCATACTTCACGTTAAGTGAGGCCAACCAGTCCTGCTGCTTCAGATATGGCAGCAGCAGCTCTAGGGTCATCCTTCTGAACTACCTTTAAATTCATTATAGTATTTACAAGTTTTGTATAAGAACTCAGATGTTGGCACATCAGAGTGGATAACAAACATTACAATGGATATGGAAATAAAAATATCACATTCATCAGACTCTACCAGTGTCACAGTAAAATGGGGACATCTTTATTACACAGTCTACAAACTTTTACAACAAGGTTATTAACAAGCACAACCTACTGCCTCTGAACTTTCTGCAGTTCATATTGACATTTAGATCTCTTAGTTATGGAATTGGGCATATGCCACCTGTTTTCTTGGGGACAAGAAAATACCACTAGTAGATACCGTTGCCCTTTTCTGACTCCATAACTGTCCTGTTCTATAACAGACACACAACTACAAAAGAAAGATATTCAGCTATAGGACTCTGAAATTGAAGCAATTTTCAAGCTGGGCAATATTGTGGGTGCTCAACCAGTTCCAATGAGTAACTGTCCAGATAATTTCCAGGGCTCACTTGCATATTGCTGATAGAACTGAGACAAATACAGACTCGTTCATCTTGGGCAACTGGGGTAGAACTGGGGCTGGCAACCCATCCGAGGTGCATGCTCACAGCCTACACCTGCTGGGCCACATTTTGCTTCAGCTTTTGCTTTTATTGGAAAGGCCTAAATTTATTGTTATTTTGGATGCTACGTTGTATTTGTTTGGGTCTGACATAGAAGGGCCACTGGTGCTGACAGAAAATCCTATGCTCCATTCCTCTATAAGAAGTAGTATGCATGTTCTTCTTGTCATGTCCAGGGGTTCCTTCTACATTCTGTCCAAAGAAGTAATCAAAAGAACATTTACTTTTTTGATAACCTTCAATGGCAAAACCAACAAGTCTAACACCAAATGCTTTCTAATACAGACTCCTGCTGCTGCCTAGATTACAACACATGAAAAATCTAGAGAAGCTTTAATATGGTGGTTATTAAACTCAAAGCCATGGTAATAACTGCCAAAAACTTATGTCTTGAAGCTGAGTTGCAACATTTCCATAATAACTTTTATTTTTGTACCAAAGTGAGCAGTCATGCAGTACTTAACCATGTGGGAATATCAGTTCACAGCTATGAAGCCCACAGTGTCTGAAGGCAATACTCTCTTTCCCCATGAAAGTAATCTGACACAACTCATGATTAGATGGTTGCACATATACTTCTTTCGGAATAATGGTTTTATCACTATAGGTCTTAAGACCTTCAAATTTCAGTGCAGAGCAGGTGTATAAACTCCCATGCTGAATTCTAAACAAAGCTCAAGGAATATTTGGTATTGACTGTGATGTACACTTTAACTACTTTTCCTAAATGTACCTTACTGCTCAGTAAATATATCCTATTTTCTGCACTGCTTGTTCTTTCCTACTGTATGCCTTGTAACTGGGTCACTCCTGTAAAATGGATGTGGTCCCAGTGAGCTTTCCCAATAGTAAAAAAAAAAGTACCCTACCTAATGCATATGAAGATACTGCTTTGTTGGGCCTCACCCTAAAAAAAAATCACAGTATTTAGGGACTATTCCAGATTGAACAGAAATGCTTTCCTGGAGAACCTTGCTAGTAAAAATTGGGAGGACATTAGTATATATAATAATGTTACTTTTGTCCAGAACTTTCTGGCTAATAACTTCTTATGTGTTGTTAACAATTATACAATGAGGCCCAAGAATCAGAGCCTCTGATTAGCTGATCGGCTCCTTTCTGCTGTGGTGAATCCTGGCATAACCCACAGAAAAAGATACCAGTCAGTTGCATCTGGAATCCCCACTCTTTGAAATCAATCTGCCCTGAACATCAAAGTAGAAACACCACCATATTAACTCCCTGCTAAACTGCAATGACAAAATGGGAGTTTCAAACATGGATGGCAGAAGAGGAAACCACTCCTTTAGAAGAACCAGCCTGCCAAACATTGAACCACTCCAAACCTCACCTCTCATTAAATAAAGTTATTCAAATCTTTAGTCCTTCCCCGGCCATGGCTGCTTCACCTGGGAAACTCACTCTCACCAATCAACCTGTCAGCTGCATCTCTGTGGCTCTCTGTCTCCCTCCCCCTGACTTTGTTGCTCCTTAATATTCTTGTCCTTACCGATGAAACTTCTCAGTGAAGCTCCCAAAACAGGAACAGCAGCTGAACTACAGGAGCCACTCACACTATCATCTTTCACTAACTGAACACTGACAGCTGCTCACAGTTCTTGCCACTCTCTCTCTTACACATGCTTAATTACAGAAATTCTCACAGCGCCCAATATGGTATTACTAACAAAAAAAAAGAAAACAAAAACAAAGGACATTAAAAAAAAAAAAAACAGCCCAGCAAGTGTGTGGTGGGGATGTATGTGTATGGTGCATGTGTGGAATGGGATTGGGTGTTAGGGACAACTTCTGACTTTCATTTCTGTTGGAATGATAAATAAGGAAGCTAGTCAGGGTCTCCCTAGCAACAAAGAACTATTTTTTCTGGTGGAGCAATAAAATTAATTTAAAATGCAAAAAAAAAGTACTTTTTTTTTACCCACCAAAAAAATAGAAACATTGTATAATCACAATAAACTGCTCCAGGGTGTGGGTTAAGCTTGGATTTTCCCACTTCTGGTGTGGGAAAATCCCAGCTTGACCCACTCCTTGTAATGATTTATTGCTTAAGCATATCCCACTGGTGCAGAGGAGAGTTAATGGTATCTGTTCCAAATAGCTGAACCATGATCTATGTACAGTAAACTTAGGAAACAGAAGGATAATGCCTGGAGTAGATTCAGGGCTACTGGCCTGCATCAAGATTGGCAAGATTACAGGAAACTAAAAAAACTCCTATAAACCTAACTTAAACAAGCATTTCAATCCCAAATGTTTGTTTGCAGTTAATAGAGCTTTAAAGGGAGCAAGACAGTATATAATTTAGATCAATGGTTTCTGGTGTTTTGTGTTTATTATTGTCATACTGTTAACATAATTAGGGCAGCTTTGTCACACACAATAGAAAAACAGAACAGTCCAGACTTTTCCTTGGAGCAGTGTGAGCGATAATTCTGCAGTTTCGGCTAAATTGTGCGACATCTGTTCTCCTTGTCAGTTTCAGTTTTCTGGGTGGTGGCAATGGCTGAAAGCAATTTATTGCAGAAATCAGTTTAGAATCAAATTCTTTGACAAGTGATCCAAAATTTTGTTTCCACAACTAAATGTTATGTAGTATAATTCACAGGTTATTTACTTTATGTAGCTGAGATGCAACATTTGACTTTTTGTGATGTCATTCTTTTTACTAATTGGTATCAAACATTTTGCACAAAAAAAATACAGTGTAATTATTAGTTATGTGGAATACACATGGGATGTGCCATGGGCTGCATGAAAAGAACTGATTTATTTTAGATGGCTGGTTATATGACCTCTATTAACCTCATGAGTGGCAAAGCCATAAGTGAAGTCTATAGAGGTCATACCTAGTTATTCAAAATGAGTCATTTATTTTCATGCAGCCCATGGCATGTGCCATTTAAACACTGCCAATCATTATTTGTGCAATCCTGATCATATTTTTTTTTGGTGCCAAGTGTTACTGGCAGGCTTGGGCAGAATGGTAGGTATAAAAGAAGACTCTGCTCAGAATATTATGAAGCTAGAGTGAAAATATCCATCCTTCTCTGACCTGGAGTGGAAATAAATGATTTAATTTCACTCCATCTCCCCTGCATATGAAAATAAATTTGAAATACGCAATGGATAGGCTCAGAATATGCCATTTATCATCATGAGTCAGAAGGCAGAACATAACTCATGAATGGCAGAGCTACGAGTGAGTTATGAAAGTCGTGTCCCCTCACATGTGATGACAAATGTCATATTCTGAAAGAGGCTATTGTGTGTGCAACTTATACAATGTATTTTAACTTGTCAAACTTTCAGATTAGTTCTTGCAATGAAGGATAAACTGTTTCTATTTGATTTCATTGCTCTGTTTTGAGAGCAGCAGAGTCATTGTGATGTCATCAGGCTATGTTCAAGCTGTACTCCCACTGATTATGAGCTCCTTTCTGACCAATCTCAAGTGATGATAAATGGTGATGACCCACCTAGAATGGTGACAAATTATTTCCTTAGGCCACAGAAATGAATCGTTTAGCTGTAAAATGTCACTCTCAACTATATTATATAAATGCATTGATTTGCACTTTTCATATCCAGTGGCATTATATAAATAAGGGATATGCGGGGGGGACCTATGTGATACATGATTTATGTACACAAGTTTTCTTTGACCTTGGGTAGCCTCACAAGTGGTGTAAGCTATGAGTGAGGTGCCCAAGGACAAACAGCATGAGTGCACATAAATCATGCATCACACAATGTCCCCTCTGCATATTTCATTTATACAACAGGGCTGGACTTCTGCTTCCGCTTTGATTTTTTATTATTATTATTGTTTTGTTTTGTTCTTTGTAAAAATTAGTAAACTGATGGGTTTATTTTGTGAAAGAAGCTGCATGCTCCGCTTCTTGAGAGCACCATTGCTATGGTTATGGCTGTTGCCATGGATGCAGCATCATAATGCTACACTTAAACTGTAGTGTCACTACTGATGGGTGGTTGCAGTGGCTTAACACAAAATTCACAGCCAATATGGCAGCTGAGTTTAATGAGTGGAGACTGAGGTCAGCTTTTGACTGAACTGTTTTTGCAGTTCTGTTTCTCAGAAAGACAAATAAACTGTTTAAATGTATTTTATCTAGTGCATTGGTGACTAGTGAGCCACAGGTGAGGAGATGGAATGTAGCATATGCTACTAGTGGAGAGATCAATAAAATGTAATTTTGTTTTTAATATGCCATGAGGAAGTTTGCTGTGAAAATAATAAATAAAAGGGACATAGGAGTATTTGCTGGGGCTGGAGGATGAGCTGTGGTGAGACAAACCAGAGCAGAAGACATGACCAGCCAGATGAAGTGACCGGGACAACAAGTGAGCGCTGTGGGCTGGACAGAGACAGAAGAACTGGTGGCAGATTTGGAGGTGTAATGCTTATTTAAAAAGGTACTTTCTGAGATAGATTAAACACTCTGGGAGGGATATTCAGACTGCGCCAAAAAAATGTGCAATAGCAGGAACAGGTGCAAGTGCAGTGCGCCTCTGCACAACACGCACGACATTCAAACAAAGTGCAGACCCAGGTGCGCTTGCACAACACAGCTGAATATCATGCCAACTGCACCATGGCACAACCAGGGATGCACAGTGGAGCAGGGCCCATGCACAGTAGCACAACCAGGGATGTGCAGAGACAGGGACAGGATGCAGGGGTGCACCACCCATGGAAGCCATGGGTGGAGGATCATGCAGCAGGCCAGGCAGGCCTACCCCCTCTCAGGCACCCCATGAACTGCACAACCAGAGGTGAGCTGTATGGACCACCAGCCTATGAACACCAGCACCAAATCAACAGCTGGGGCACGGTGCCCAGCACACCCCCCAGGCAAGCAGTGACCGCAACAGAAGGAGGGCCATCCCCCCAGTGTCACCCCACCCCACCAATGCAGAGCACACCCTGTGCAGTGATCCCCAGACACCCAGCTCAGAAGCAGCACCCAACAGTGCATGGCACCATATGCATGCCACCACCAACACCGTGACAATGCAACCCTGTGCACCATGGAGCCATGCATGGCAGCCCCACTGTGAGCACCCTGCAGTGGGTGACACCAGCCACTGATGCAACAACTGCATACACAATGCCCCCCTGCATGGCCCCCCCGTGGCACAGCAGGGAGGTTGACCCTGCGTCAGTACCCGAGGGACCCTGCATGCAACAAGGCCTGCCCTGGACACCACCACCAGCAGGACAGCACCCTGCACACTCACCCATGCACATACCCCATCCCAACACTGGCCCCAACAAACGGCACAGCCACCCACTGTGGTGCATGGAAGCATGCGCCAAACAGGTTGAGACACAGGGCATGGACAAACCCCCACCCTGTCCCAAGGGTACCCCAACACAGGGCCACAAAAGCGGGGTTACAGATGCCGCTGGTGTGTGTCCACTGATGCCATGTACCCACAGCCTGCACCCCACCATGGCACAGGTGAACAAGCCATCTGGCACATGCACCATGAAGCCGTCCGCCACCAGCATGCGGCCGGAGCACAAGTGACAGACAGTAGAATACAGACACCGCAACAGACACCAGCGACAGCATGGAGGGGGGGACAACAACAGCATAGCCCACAGTGTCACCCGAGGCAGACGTGCAACACACTGGTAACAGAATGCAAGCCATCATGGCGCCGTGCCCAGAGGGTGGCTGGCACGGACAGCCACCAATGACATGCCAGCAGACCTTGCATACCACAGACATGCAAGAGGCCCAGCTGCACGGGCCATTGACAGACTGACGGGGGCGTCAGGGACACAGCGCATGGACCAGGGACCACTGCACACAGGCATCCAGTGCACAGGGAACAACACACATACCACAGACAGGGACCGAGTCCCCCACCCACACCATTAGTGAGGCCCTGCTGGACACACACACACACCCAGGCCTGCAACACACCAGACGCCATGCACACTACTGCAGCAGAGCACCATATGCCCACTGCAAATCAAAGACCACCACAGTTGTCATATCAAACAAGAATGTATTGCAAAGGTAAATTGTACAAACACCAAAACAAACAAAACTATGTACAAAGTGGGGGGGGGAGGCCACAAACCAGGTGGGGGTGGGCATGGGGCAAGGGGGTACATCAGGGAGTGGGACAAAGGAGTGTGAGAGACAGTCTGGGGGGAATGCACATCAAGCATGCCACAGGCTCTACTGGTGGCCCCTCTCTTCTCTCCGGTCTCTGTGGCGAAACCTGTGCCTCCTACGTCCACCACACTCCATTCCCTGGAGCAGCTCCAGAGTAGCCCTGGTCACCTGTAGTAGCTCCTGTATGTGCCACTCCAGGTTGGTCCAGCATTGTCCACCTAGGACAAGGGAGAAGAGTCAGTACGCGTGACTGGCCAGAGCCCTGCAGCCCACCCAATGTGCACAGCATACAGCTATGGGCCACGCCCCTGTGATGGCATGCGACCACCCACAGTGTCCACACCCACAAGACCCACCTACCCAGGCACCCATAGCCATGTGGAATGCTGCACACACCCACTGCCCATGTCCTGCACAGCACCAACGTGGCCATACAGTGACATGGCTATGCAGTGCGAAGGCAGTAGCACAGCCATGGACCCAGTGCATGCACAGCCCACCCACGACACCCACCCACACATGCAGTGCCACAGGACAGTGCTGAGTGCACAGTGTGGCATGCACGGCAGTGGGGCCATGTGCAGGTGGCCACACCCCACCACCACCCCTGCAACCCACCATGTACAAACGTAAGGGCAAACATGGCACTCACCTGCATCCTGGTCAGCAGGGTGCTGCTGATCCATGGCACCACCAATGTGCCCTGGCTGCAAGGCCATGACTCCTACTCCAGTCTGCTGTCCCTGTCCTCAGGCCAAACATGCCCTACGGTGATCCTCCGGGCCTAGGGTGCAAACATGGAGAGGTAAACATCAGTACAGGTCAGTAACACAACCCTCCCGCTGTGTGCTTGCCTGCACAGCCCAGCCATGACTCTCCCCCACCACTACCACCCCCACAGGATGGCCACCACCCCCCCGTAGCATGGCCTGATGCACACTGTGATATCTGGACAGACAGACACTACCAGTGATGGGATGGAGCATCTACCTGGCTGTGGCATGGTGCCCTGCCGGTTCGTGCTTGCAGTCACCCCAAGCGGTCAGGGTCCCACCGCTGGAGGTTGCCATAGCAGTGGCAACACTGCTCCGTGGACCTGCTGCTCCCTGTCACCTCCTCCAGGCCCTCTGCAACCTCCTACCACACCACAGTCCATGGCCTCTGGAAGGGTTCCTGCCCAAAGAGGGCACCAGCATGTGGTTCCACCAAGGCCACCAAGTTTGCCAGTTCTATGGCACTCCAGTACAGTGCTCTGGTCCTAGGCATGGTGCTGTCTCAAACAGCATCATAATGGAGCTCTGTAGCGCACATGCCCCATGTGCGGATGCAGCACGGTACTGCGCTGCCAGTCCCTATTGTGCTGCCACCGGACTGTGCAATGGGGTGCAGCCATGCAGACGCATGGCACCTAGGGGGCAAAGGTCAATCACAGGGTCAAGGGTCTGTCCGCGCACAGAGCCCCACAGCATTATTGGGATGTCCTGAGTGTAGTGCGATAGGATGCATGTGTGTGATGCCCTGCAGTGGCTGACTGCACTGTGGCACCATGGAGCCCATGGCACACCATGGCATGTGTGCCCCAGGGGCATATGGTGCACTAGCATCACAGGCACAGTGGTGGCCATGCTCTGCACTGCCTCCTGCACACAGCACATCAGCTGCACCACACACATTGGTGTCAGCACCCCAGGCATGCACCGTGCGGTGCCGATTGTGCACATCACAGTGGTGCGCCATAGCCTGAGCATGCTCACCAACATTGCGCAAGGCAGCAGCATGATATTCTGCCAGGTTATGCAGATCAGCTCATTAGCCATTTCATGGCACATCCACTGCTTTAGCATCCACTCACAGTTGTGCCTGCCCTCATTTGCATGCATTGCACTATATAAATGTGACCTGGGGCTGCAGAGGCCATGGATTGGTATTGCAGTCCTTTGTGATAGGTTGCGTGCTGTTGGGATGTAGGGACTGTGGTTTGGGAGGGCTGTATGGGACTGCACAGTCCAAGGTAATACCTGTCATTCCCACAGGTGCGAGCATGGTCGAGCATGAGGAAGAGGAGGAACAGGGAAGGGGGAGAAGAAGGAGGCACGACTTCACCAGGGCTGAATCTGATGCCCTTTTCTAGGCATATCTGGACAGGGAACCGCTGCTTAGCGGACAGCGTGGAACACCACTGGCCCATGCTGCGGCATGGGGTGAGGTGGCGCATGGCGTGAACCAGCAGGGCAGCCACCAGCGGTCTGTGCAGGAGTACAAAAAGAAGGTAGGCATGGACAGGAGGCTGATCAAGAAAAAGTTGGCTGCCATCAGGGCGGCACGTGCTGCCATCGGTGGTGGCCAGCCGGATGTACCCCACCTGATGCCACAGGAGGAGCGAGTAGCCAGCAGCATGCAGTGTAGTGCCATCATAGGGCATTCCTGGTGGTGGCTTCCAGATGGGTGGCAGCCCATCACTGCATGGTAGGTCCTATGCTGTCACTGTGTGGGTGGTGGAGGGCATGCCACAGAGCAAGGCGTAGCCACTAACACTACTGTGTTCCTTTACAGCTCCTGAGCATCTACATGGGGCAGCGGTGGTGGGTGTGTCCACCGAGGAGGAGGCCCTGGACATGGAGAATTGCCCATCCATCTCCACAGGTGCCCAAGGGACCGGCCAAGTGCATACTTGCACATCTGTCCAGACTGATGTGGGTGGTGTGGGTGCAGACAAGACCCTGCCTGTGTCCCAGCATGACATCACCCCAAGTGTCCAGTGTGCTGGGCCACAGAATGTAGCTGGATCCAGCACTGATGATGATGGGCCGCATGTCCTGGACAGTGATATTTGTGGGACACAGGATGGTTCCACAGCAGGCAACCACACAGGCGATACCGCGGGTGATGCTGTCGTGGCTGCCTGCATGACAACCCAGTCCCAGCCTGTGTCTGTATACCCCAGTGGGGCAGCACTGGTGTGTGTCTGGGGTGGTGGGGCCATTGCAGCTGCTGTGGCAATGCCGGTAGACCCTGGCAATTGGCAGCTGGAGGGGCAGCACCAGCAGTCAGCCAATGGCAATGGGGGGACAGTGTTGGCGGGTGATGGTAGTGCACCGCATGTGGACGAGCCCCGGCATGGCTCTGGTGTGCAGCGCCCAACATCACGGGGTGCTGGCCAGCAGGGCCAGGAACACCACGAGGGACAGCATGCTGGACTAGCAAATGACCCCTTGGATGACCACAGCTGTCTTCTCCAGGCCTCAGTTGATCAGCAGATGCAGCTTGTGATGGCGGTGGATGCACTCATTGCGGTTCTGTGCCAGGCAGATGAGCGGCTCAGCAGGGACCACAGCTTGCTCCTGGCAGAGTTGGCATGGCAGCAGGTGGATGTGACTGCTGCCATTGACAGGCAGACCACTGCAATGACAACTGTCATGGCTACACTGGCCAACCAGTCTGGTGCCCAGCCACTGCAGACACTGCACAGTGTCATGTCCATCCCCCGTTCCTGATGTCGTGTGACACCTGCTATGTCAACACCGGGTTCGGCTGTAGGCATACCGAGCACGCCTGGCGCGAGCATGTTCGGTGGGCTGCAGACCCCGGTGTGAACACGGTCACGTTCATGCAACGTCACCCCTTGGGGCCCATTGGTGCCACCCCATGAGGCCACTGGTCAGCCTGGCATGGCTGGCAGGTCTCGGTGGGGCCACCCATGCATCTGTGGTGGCCGTGGTACTGTGCCACATGACTGACCTGTCTCCCATCATGGCCACTGTCTGCCACTGCCCTGTGTGCACTGTAATGTGCATTGTGTGATGCACAGATAGGGTACCCAGCCCTGCACACACACAGTCCCAGTGCACACCCTCTTGGCTGCTGGCCACTGTGGCATGTGCATGATTATGCCTGCATAGCGCTGTCCGCCACTGTGCAATGGTGCCCGGCATCTGAGGCATGCACAGTGACAGCCACTGGGCATGGTCGTGTGTGGTCCTGTGAGGGTGTGGGGGTGGCTGTTGTGGTGGGCTTGCCATTTGCCCTTTGGGCATGTGTGGTGGTGTGTGTGTGTGCACGTGTCATGTTCAGCCCTGCCCATCCCTGCTGCAGTGTGCGGTCCCCCGTTCAGACCCATTTCCTTAGCTCCTTCCGCCCCTGGTATCCAGCCCTGCCTATCTGTGGGCTGTGGCCTTGCCCTTGGTGGTTGCACATGGCCCCGTGACCTACCTGTGTTGTCCGAAGTGCTCCTCTGCTATGGTGTTCCAGTGCTGCTGTGCCATCCAGAACAGCCGGGGGTCTCGTCTCCCAGGGGGATGGCTGCTCTACACCAGCTGGACCAGTGTCCTCATCGTCCCCACCGCTGTCCCTCTCTTTGACCTCAACGGCTATCCCACAGTCATGGCCATGTTGTGCAGGATACAGCAGGCCAGGAACAGCCCACAGGCCTTTGAAGGGCTGTACTGTATGGCACCACCTGATGTGTCCAGGCACCAAAACCATGCCTTCATCAGACCGAACACATGCTTGATGACGTTCCATGTTGTGGCGTGTGCCTCATTGTACCGTAGCTGCAATGGGGTCGTAGGGTGCCTGTATGGTCTGAGCAGCCAGGACCGGAGTGGGTAACCACTGTCACCTGTGTATAGAGGGGAGACATTAGCATGGTAGTCTGCATCACTATGCCATGGGCCATCATGGCCGGTACCCATGGCACCACTGACAATGCACCTCCCCATGTCTGCTCATGTCGTCCTGCGAGATATGCATACTCACCTACTAGATGGCCGGTAGGGATGTCCCCACTCTCAAACCTGTGGCACAGTGCAGACTGGTACCAGATGAAGGCATCATGTGCTCCCCCAGGGTGCTTGGCACAGACATTGGTTATGCGCCCCCTGGCATCGCACACCATCTGGCAGATTATGCTCGAGTAGCTCTTGTGGTTTATGTATGCCGCACCCTCTGGGCCAGGTGGCATGCGGATGCCTACATGGGTGCAGTCAATGGCCCTGAGCATGCTAGGCAACCATGCTACCCTGTGGAACTTCTGCATGTGTGCTGTGCGCTCCACCTGTGTGCTGGGGAAATGAATGTACTCTGCAGCATGTGGCAGCAGTGCGCTGAGGAATTGTGTGAGTAGGCATGACACGGCTGACTGGATTATGCCTGTCATGTCCCCTGTTGGTCTCTGGAAGGTGCCCATGGTGAGCAGGCACATGATGGCTGTGACCTTTGTCTCCACTGACAGTGCATGGCTCTATTGTGTGGGTGCCTGCATCTCTTCACTGCACAGCTCACAGAGCTGCCTCAGAATCACCCGGTTCAGGTGGTACCGGCCCACAATCTCTGTGTCAGAGTACTGTTCAAAGCTGGTGAAGGCTCGGTACTGCCTGTTCTGGGCGTACCGCCGACTGGCCCTTCCACTGTCATGCCTCCCTGCTGCCTGTCTTCTCACACCCCTCATTACCGCCTCCATCTGGAAAGTGGCACTGGCCATGTCCCTGGCTGGTGTTCCCCCCCCCGGGTGACTGTTCTCCTGTTCCCACTGCTGTCTGTTGCTGATGCTTCCCCTGCACCGGGTTCACCTCCGGCTGTTTGTCTGTGGCTGTCCTGCCTCTTGCCACTGCCCTCAGTCCACTGTAGCACTCTCACACCCTTTTTCACACACTGGCACGGGCACACCCACTCCTACCCTCACTCTGGCACACTTCTGGTGGGCCCTGTCCTACTCCTGGCCACTCCTGCACCCTGCTTCCTGTCTTTCCTCCCTGGCACTCTGTCTCCACACTCCCACCTCTGGCTTCCCAGTGGCGCGTTCTTCCTCCCCTCTCTTGTTCACTTTTATTTTGGCTCATTTCCACTGTTGCACAACTTCCGCTTACTCGCTGTTTGCATACATCGCATGCTGTTGAATATCGCACTGCGCATGTTATTCATGGTTCCGCCCACTGCAGTTGCACATACATTCATTACTGTTGCACTCTGGCACATTGCTTATTGCACTGCACAGCCAGCTCCTGCTGAATATCGCACAATGGCACATTTACGTACTTGCGCTGGTGCACCCTGTTATGCATGGTGCATCCAATCTGAATATCCCACCCTCTGAGTGTAAGTGCAGAATAGATAGGGAGGCAGATGAGAGGTAGTGCTGGGGGGGGGGACTATCAGCCTGCAGTCTGATTTTGGACTTATGGTGTGGGAAAGTGAAAGTGAATTATTTAAAAGTAGTGCCTGCTAGCAGGATTAGTGGGTAAGGGGCAGGGGCTATGACTTAGTAACTAGGTACATAAATGGAGGATGACATAGTAACTATGCATATAAATGTAATATTCTACAAATATACACATATTGAAGATACTCAGATAAATGGATTCATCGCACTCCATTTATGTCCACCCTATTGCATAAATGAAAATATGACTATGTTATATGTAACGGATAATTGGCAAGATATCAATAACAGTACACGTTTTTGCCCATCCATGGTAATTGTGCTCAGTACTGCTATCACTTCTCATTGCAAAAGTGTATTCTCTTATTGTTTATTTACATGGCCACCTTGGCACTGCAGCAATCCAAGCACTCGGGTTGCTGTGGTGCAAAAGTGGCTATGTGGAAACTTATTGAGTCATGATAAGTTGCTCCCTGAGCCTCTTGAGGAACTGCATCAATTTTGAGAATGCACTATGGAGTGAGCAGTGTAAGAAGTCATGTGGACAGGTTGTATTGCTCACTCAGACATGCACAGGGATGCTCGCAGTTTACTGCTGTGCCTCTCAGTAGTCTAGGCACCTCTCCAACATGTTTTACATTGGCATTGAGAAGGGGCATTTGAATTTAACTTGCTGTAGCTATTGCCTCCCGAGGTTGGGGCAGAGCAGACACACCCTACAGCAATACAGAAAGTGGACATGTAAACATGGCTTTATTGGCAACATGTAGAAGAACTGAAACTCTGAACATAGCTCAGTGAAGCTAGCTGAAGAGCCTAGATTTGAAAAATCTGGGCTTTTTTTTTTCTTTAATGCCATCTCAGCTGTCAAAATGCATACATGCCTAAAAGTGACCTCCCACCCCATGCTCATAATATTCATATTACAAAAATGGAAAATGTAGTGCAGAGTTTGAACCAATAACTTCACGATTCATCCAATAAATGGACATATCACGAAAGCAACAGCACTATACGGAATTATTTGTTGTCTCTGCGCTTTTGAACTTAGGGTATGGGAACAAGCATGCAGACTCACTGCTGGGCTAGGTAAGTGTCAGAGTTAACTTGATTTCATTGTGAAGGGTAGGTAGGAAGGCTAAATGTTTCTCTTGCCTGTATTGTGTCCATTGGAATAAAAGTTCTGGGGGAACTGGTGTAGAAATGTTAACATGCACAAGTCAAAGCCAAGTACAGTAAAGGAATGCATATTTCCAGCAACTGTCAGGCAATTCGTTGTCACTGTGTGTCTTCACCAACACTTTCTTTCTCAGTCATATATCTGTATTTATTCTCTCTTGGCTCTTTCTGTGTTTTTGTGTTTTTGTCAGTATTCTTGGTTATGACCATTTAATTAGATAAATATGCCTGTAATACATTGCAGTTGTACATGTTGTGGAACAGTACCATTTTACTAACGAGTCATGTTATGTGACTTCACAGTATTATACTGACTAAGAGCAGCGAGTCCCCGACCACTAAGACTCTCCTGGTAGACTTGCTACTGTTGGTCCCCTTGGGCACCATCATGTCTTGATATGTAGCCTGAGGCATACCAAACCCTATGAAAACCCCCATACAGCATCACATTTTGAAGGACATAAAATTTATTTTTGAAATATGTATATCACTAATTTTCATGACATACTTGGAGATAACTAAAATGTGGGTCGGTTTGAGTGTATGTACCAATGATTAGGGGTGTGGAGAAGGTGGTGGGAGGGGGTTGGATGGGAGGGTGGTGGTCAAGTGACTTAGGAGAGGAAGGATGGCAGAGAAGAAGGAGGAGGAAAGCAGTGGATGCTGGTACACTTGGGTGCCAATTATCTGGTAAACCAGTCAGTGGAAGATGGTGAAGCAGAGCATTCATAAACTGAATACAGATTGGTGGCACACTCAGCCTCCCTGGCATTTTCTGTGGTCCTCCCTGTGAGGATCAGGAAAGAGAAGAAGGATAGACTAAAAAGGGATGAGATAGAGGAGTTTAATGGGTGGCTTAAGGAATGGTGTCAGAAAAATGGGTACCACTTTGTGGGGGGACTGGAGGTGACTTCTGGAACAGGAAGCTCTTCAAGGGTGATGGACTCTACCTGACAAAATGATGCTTGTTGATAATCTAATTTATGCTGTAAGGGCACCTACTGCTGAAACTTAGGGGAAGGAGATGTGGATTTTTTTTAAGTGGGGGAGCGAAATGTTCATGAAACCCAAGCGAGTTCCCTTCGTCAGCAAAGATGAGACCAGCGTGGGGAGGGAGATGGACATTTATTTTTTAAGGTCGGGGAGAAACAAAAACGGTCATGGAGCCCAAGCAAGTTACCCTCATTTGCAGAAGATAAGACTGGTGAGAGGAGGGAAACAGAGATTTTTTTTTTGTTGGTAGTTTTTCTCACCTTGGCCCTCCAGTCTGCACTCATGTCCAGGCATCCCCTTCCTCCGGCCGCCATCCAGATCACTCTGGCTCCCACATTGGGTCTCACTGTATACCCCTGTGGCTTACCCCCCATGGTGGGGAGGCAGAGAAACCCCCTCTATCTCCGCCGACACAGGATCCAGTTTTCAGTGAGCCCTCGGATCCAAGTGTCCCATTGAACGGCCATCAAGCCGTCATGACCGGTGCCATTTTCCCTCCTTTCTTAGTTCCCCTTGAGTCGGGGGCATGCAATGACGTCAGCAGCAGTGGGTGCACATGTGTCTGCGTACATCCACATTCAGATATCTGTCCTCTGCTCCTCCCAGCATGTGGCATGCATCCCTGACCTCCAGCCTCTGCCAGGGGTCAGTCGGATGCTGACCAATGTGAGCCCCCCGAGAGGAAGAGCAGTCTTTCAGATGCTCAATTCCTCTCCTCCCCTGCCAGCCCATGGCGACCCGTGCTCGTTCCCGAACCCGGTCACTGGCATGGCACGAGGAGTGGCGTCCAGTGCCTCAGCCCTCAGCACCACCGGGCCGGATGGGAAATAGAGATTTATTTATTTTCTTCAAAAAAGTTGGTGGCAGCAACAGGCATGGTTTCCAAGCAAATTCCTCTCATCCGCAGAAGGTGAGACCAGCGAGGAGAGGAGAACAGAAATTTGTTTTGCTGTTTTAAGTCATGGAGAAATGGGCATGAAGCCCAAGCAAGTTCATAGATACATAAACAATTATTGCAGAAAAAGGATTTTGTTAGCCAATCCAGTCTGCTGAACCTACCTAACTACCATGCATAGGCCTTTGTGGCTACCCTCTCCCCTTTGTTTCTGCTCCCCCTTTCTAACTAATTACATATGCCTGTTCCATCCCTGCTTGAAGCTTCTCACTGATTTGGCCTATACCAGTTTCTGCAGTAGTTTGTTCCACTTGCTCACCACGCTTTCTATGAAAAAGTACTTCAGTTTTGCTTAAGCAACTGGATGAGATGATGCTTGTGTGACTGATACATCGTGGCTATTCACCTCTCTATCCATGGGATATACCACCCTGTAGGGGTACAACACAAGGAAACTTAGAGGAGGTTCCCCCCATAGGTACCATGGGAATAATTCCATTGGCTAAAGGTAGTTTAGGAAGAAGCCCATGGGTAAGAGAGATGAGCCACTGGAGGAGGAGGGGTGAATGGTGGGCAACAAGAAATGAATCCTGGGGTGGAACAGAATGAGTGACCTTTTAAAGCCTGATGGGGGAGTGATGTAATTGCTCCTCCCATTGAACCTCAGGCTTAAAGCCTTCCCATTCAATTGTGCTTATGCAACTGGATGAGATGATGCTTGTGTGACTGATACATTGTGGCTAGTTGCCTCTCTATCTGTGGGACATACCACCCTGTAGTGGTACAATGCAAGAAACCCTAGAGGAGGGCTCCCCGCCATTGGTGAAACAAGAATAATTCCATTGGCTAAAGGTAGCTTAGTAAGAAGCCCAGAAAGAATACCCAAAAGGATGTTGAGCATCGAAGAGGTGAGAAGTAGAAGACATCTAGACTGGAAATAAATGTGACAGACATAGATAGAAAGGACAGGAGAAGATGAGAAAAGGCAAGGACGATGAAAGAAAGGAAATTTGAGAAGATGAAGAAGAGTGGACTTCCTAAAGAGAGAGGAAACAGCTGGGGCCACTATCTGACTCATTCCAACAGTGGAACTTAACTAAGGAACTTAAGAGAGCACCAACCCTGACTAATATTATGACCATTGGCACGGAGGAGAGGAAAACCCCACTTTGAGGAGGAAACCTCTGGGGATCCAAGGCCTAGGTCACCTTCTCTCCATGCTGAAGAACATTCAATTAGAGATGGCACCGCTATGGTAATTTAAAGAAGAGATGAAGGAAGGAGAACAAGTCCCATTGTAGAGGAATTTCCCACTTTATTCTGCTACATGGACAGCTGTTGATGGATGTGAGCGACGTCTGCAACTAAATATTCAAAAGCAAGAGAGGAAGTACGATGATGGAGTACGATGATGGAAAGAAGCCTCGAAGGCTTGTATGATTTAAAGTGATGCATGAAATGAGTGATGAATAATGATGGAGAGAAGCCTGCCTGCCCCTAGCAAAGGAGCAATAAGTATGGAGGCATGTTTCTAGTGGCGATCAGGTCGAATCGAGGCAGCATACACCAGAGAAGGTCATGCTTGAGTAGTCAATGTGAAGGAGTAGACCCACATAGAGGTTGGATGAGTGAGGGATACCCAAATGTGGGTATGATAAGACTGATGGTGATAATAACCGCAAGAGTGCAGCAGTTTGATGAGGTAGCATAGGACCCAATGATAGGTATGCTCTATTAAGCGATGTAATGAGTAGACCATGAGGTCAGACTGAGTGAAGGAGAACCAGACTCAAGCACCTTAACACCATACAGACTAAAGTAAGATTAATCAATCCAAATGAGTGGATCCTGAATTCAGACTGACTGAAGGAGAACCAGATTCAGGCACCTGGACACCAGACGGACTAGGGTAAAGGGGTGATATGAATAGGGAATGAGATGGCAGAATAGGGAAAATCCCAGACGAAAGCAAAGGGCAGAGAAAGAGTGAAATGGGGGGCAGTGGGAACAGGAGGAGGAGGAGGGTGACAAGGGGAGTTGACAGGGGAATACAGAGGACAGAAGAGAGAAGGACCAAGTTAGGCAACCGAGGCTGATGATGGAATGGGATGTGCGTCCACGAAGAGTGCCGATGGCAGGAGAGGCAGCAGTCGAAAAGACAAGCAGGAGATAGTGACCAACAAGCTGAAGTGAAGACGAAGTAAAATATAACAACACAGGTAGGAAATTGGGTGAATGGTCAAGGGAAATTGGTAGACACTGAATGCAGGAAGAATGAGCAGAAGGGAAGATAGAAGGAGCAAGGAAATGGAAACAGACCTCCCAACCTCTCAGCATGAAAGAACACAGCACAGGCCTGCAAAATCACAGTAAATGGGCAGAATGTGTAGCACAGGCTCATTTTTTTTTTTCATCTTTGGTAACTAGGTAAGGCCCACTAAACACAAGTGTCTGTTTTCAGGGGCAACCAGGGAGCACTGGGCGGTTATGTGACTTGCTGAGAATCACACAGTATGCAAGTGGAGGTTGTGAGAATCATACTCAGGTCTGGTCTGCTGGATGTATCAAGCTCGTTCACACCTTGTTCCTCTAACCTCTAGGTTATACTGCCAGCCCAAATGAAACAGGAAGACGTCCACAAACAGTGGGCCCCATATAGTAGTGACAATAAATGGTTCTAGCCGCATAGCTCAATGAGGAAGTAACCTGTGCATCTAGAAATAGCTCAAACATTAGCAAGAACATCAGGAAATGCATGGAGAAATGGCAAAATCGGGGGTAAAATCAGAGTGCAATGCGAAAGTCAGAGCAGTTTAGAGGTGTGAGTAGAAAGCTGAGGAGCCATGAACGAAAAGAATGTGGCAAAATGTGGTGCGAAAAGCTGAGCGTTTTGAGAATGCATGGTGCACAGAAATGAGGAGTGGAGCACACTGACAGCAGCAGGGGAAAGAACAGCGTGGCTGCGGAGTGGAGCCGGAGGCACAGGAGGGAGTGAAGGGGCAATGCAGAAATGAGAAGTGGCCTCGAGGAGCGCAAGAAAAACAGAGCTGTGAGGGAGAAAATCATCTGAGACAGAGGTAAGGCAGGAGATGGGGAAAAAAACAGCCCAAGCCAGGAAGAAACAGCAGTGAGGCGGCCGCAGGGAGTGGCAGGGATGACAGAGTGAGGGCAAGGGCAAATGGAGGATACAAGGATATGGGAAGGAGCATGGTGGGGAATGGACAAATGCTGCAAGCAAGCAGCAAGGATGGGGGACAGAATGAGAAGAGAGAGAGAAGATGAAATGACAAAAGGGAATGAGCAGCAGAAAAGGGCCACTGCATGAGCAGCAGGCAGAGGGAGGGGAGATGTGATGTAGCCACATAGCCATGGGCAGAGGAGGGAGCAAGCTGCAGACAAACGGCGTTGGCAGAGTGAAAAACGGTTGATGAACATTGCAGAACAAGTGAGAGGGAGGGGAAGGGGTGACGGAGAATGCAAATGGCCATGGTAGGAGCGGTGGAGTGAGAGAGGCAAGAAAAAACATGAGAGAGTGTACCAGCTGCCCAAGACAGCAGTAGAACCGAAGAACAAGCACCAAACACACGAGGAGCAGCAAAGGATGTCAAGGAGGGTGGCACCTCTGGCCGCAATGAGAAATGAATCCTGGGAAGGCCCGGATGAGTGGCCTTTTAAAGCCTGATGGGGGAGTGATGTAGTTGCTCTGCACATTGAACCGCAGGCTTAAAACCTCCCCATTAGGAGCATCCCTTTTGAATCTATCCCCTGCAAAGTTTAAGCGAGTTCCCTCTTGTCCATGTAACTGAACTCAGGGAGAAATGTTCCTTGATGTCCACCCAATTTATCCTGTGCAGGTGCTTGTATGTCTTGATCATATTGCCCATTTGCTTTCTTTTCTCAAAGGGTTTACATGTTCAAATCCTGTAGCCTTTCCTTTCATGACTTACCAACTAATCCATGTACCATCTTGGTTGCCCTTCACTATATTGCATCCACCTTGTAATAGTCTCGCTTAGGCCTGCACTAAAGTACCTTGGAAAGTATTTCAGGTGTGGTCGCACCAGTGACCTGCATGATGGGAGGATCCTCCCAAATTCTATTTGCTTTGCCCACAGATCAATTCCAATGTGTTGTTTTTAGGCTCATGATATCATGACCCCCAGGTCCTTTTACTCCATGGTGCTTTCCAGCACCACTCAACCCCATTTCATATTACACTTTTGGGTTCCTCTTCTCAATGTGCATCACTTTACATTTTTTTGTGTATAAATCCAGCAACCAGATCTTAGACCAGCTGTCCAAATTGTTGAGCTCCTCCCTGAGTTCCATAGCCCTTCTTCCTTGCCCACTCTTGCACAGATCTCTGTGTCATCCTTGAAGAGGCAGGTATTGCCCTTGATGCCTTCCCTATGTCACAAATGAAAAAATTGAAAGGATCAGGCCCAGCACAGACCCTGGATTGGAGAACTGCACTTGTTACTTCCCTTTACGTCTGAAAAACTCCCCATTAACCACCAACCTTTGTGTTCTTCCCCTCAGCCAGTTTTCCACCAAAGTTACCAATTTTCCCCCACTCTCAACACCCTTATCTTCTTGACCAGCCTGTGGGGAAGATTCTACAAGCTCTGCATCCCAGTACATGCTGAACACATTAACTGAGCCTTACTCCAGGAACACAAACTAATTTTCCACATTGTATTAGAGGTATTTCTGGACACAGAAGCTATTCAAATATTAAACTAACTTTAGCAAACCATGCTTCAGTGTGATTTTTCCAGTTTTTTGCAATTACAAATTTCATTTGTACCAGCAGGAGTCAAATCTGTTATCCCCCCCAAATTTAATTTCTTTACATTCCATTATTTTATTAGTAAAAAAAACACTTTCAGGAAAACAGGCTCCTTGCCCCTTAGACTTCCTCTCTTCCCACTGCCATTCATAATCCTCTTCTTGTGACATCAGGATCATAGATACACACTGCAGATGTTTATGAACAGAAAAACACTCCATGTTCATCAAGTATGCCCAGTGACTACTGAGGCCCCCACCAGTCTAGCTCTGGCTAGGCCTCTAGTGGGTCAATCATGCCACAGTTCCGCTTGAACGACGCCCCGCCTCAATAGCTCCATGTGTCTCTCCCACCCCACTTTCAAACTTGTCACCATACTGACACTCACCAGCTCCCCTGGCAGACCATACCATTCCTTTCAATTTATTTATTTGAGGACAGGTTGCTATGTCACAAACAGAAGACTACTTATTTAGTTAGCATTTGTTGACCAGATAAATATGCTAGACATAGAGAATACTGGATGGGCAACTACACACAACCAGTGTATTCTGCCACAGATGGGTTCTGATCCCCTCTGACCTCGAGAGCAACGCTCAAGAGGTCCATAAGAATCAGAACCCCAATGTGGCAGAACACACTGGTTATGCATAAAGTTGTTCATCCTGTATTTTTTATAGTAGATAGTATTATGTGAAATGTGTGCATTGTTTTTTTATTTCTTTCACAGTGAAACTGACATGCAGTCTCTAGAGGTTCTAGAATGCTGTTCTACCGCAGAAGAGTACGATCACATTCCATGACCTTTGAACTGTGGTACAAAACATTTTGAAAAGGATAGAATTCTAAACAGAACAATGCTCTACTATACACTATAAAGTGATTATCTATTTTCAGGTATGACCCAGGAGGTTACAAAGCAGGACAGGTATAAACAGCAGAAAAAGAGGAAGCCTAGGGGATGTGATCCCACTTTAATGAAAATATCTCCCCTTATATCACAAATATCTCTCTTGCTGAGTAAAGTAGTCAATAGTCTAAGGGGGTTTTGCTGAGCCCCTAATATCACTTTATTCTCTTTTTTTACCTGTCTGCATTTTTATTTTCATTATTCCCCTTACTTTGACCTTAAGTGTATCTTTTCCTTCAAAACTCCTCTTGCTTTACTCCTGTACTATACTGTACTCTTTTTCTATCCTTCCACTCTCTGTGTCTACTCTTGCTACTAGAAGTTCCCCATACTAATCCATTTTTCCCATTAATCATAAAAATATCTTTGTCCAGTTCTAAACCTCACCCCAATCTCTCCCTAATCTCTCCTCTAGGACCTCTGACCCTTTGTGTCTCCTTAAACTTCTCTGTTCTTCCCTTTCAGGTCCTACCAGAATACCCAAACCCAGGATACCCCAGCTTTGGACTCCTGACAGAGCAAGTAAATCCTAATTACTAAACTGCCCTGTAGGGTGAGTAGCAAATAACAAGGTGCCTTCAAGCTTGTTATGTGTTTATTTATTTAGGCCTGGAAAGGAGAGTTATTTTAAGTCTAGTACCTACCTGACATTTGTTGGAGGTCTCCATTGACCAGGTCCGACCTTGCTTACTTATGAGGTTTGATAAGGCTGCAGGCACATACAGTGAATAAACCCCCTCCGTGCAGAAGAAGCCACACTGACTGAGGTTAGTGACATCATGGGCATGAGAGCAAAGCTCGTGTGCCCTCTTGATGTCAAAGTTGTGAGGTTACCAGTGTATTCTGCAAGGATACTGCTTCATTATGTATAATAATATGAACAGGCTGTATTTAAAACATACAGGTGATAGGCAAACCCCCTCATCAGTGCTGATTTCAAAACAGCACTCAGTACTGTTTTTTACTGGTCGCTATTTTGAAATTGGAGCTCGTGAAGGGGTTTTCTTTTCATATTCAGCTTGCACTCCAAGCCTTGCATCTGGTCTGCTGGACTGCGAGTTTGACTAACGCAGCTGTTCAGAGAAATAATTCATGTCCTGAATGGTGAATTAATTTCTCTGTTTCTAAAAGGTGGATTACTGGGTTTAGAAATTACCAAAGAACTGGCTTTCTATTGATGTTCAGGACAGCCCAATTGCCGCCTGCCCACCCCCAGTCCCAGAGCATTGCCACCTGCTCTATCAGTCAGATAGCTGCTCAATACAACATGAAAGCACCAGTGAGTGAGGGGAATAGCCAGAAAGGTGAGTGTCATTGATACATAGATACATACATACATACATAGACAGTGTCGGCAGATAAGGGCCTATGGCTCACCCAGTCTGCCCATTTGAGCTTGTAAGTTCAGTTTATGTTTTCCAAGAAGTCTGTTGCCCCTTACCCCTGACCTCCAGAATTCCTTTATGTCTATCCCATGCATTCTTAAATCCCGTGATTGTTTCAGCCCCCACCACTTCCTCTGGCAGGGTGTTCCACTTGTCCACCACCCGTTCTGTGAAGAAATTCTTCCTCACGTTTCCTCTGAATCGTCCTCCCTCCAACTTCATTCCATGACCTCTAGTCCTGGAACATCTTTTTCACTTAAAAATATTGTATTCCTGCACCCTGTTCCTCCCTATAAGATACTTGTATGTCTCTATCATATCCCCCTCTCTCCCTCCTCTCCTCCAGGGAGTACATGTTCAGTTCCTTCAACCTGTCCTCATAGGACTTGTGATGCAATCCATGCACCATCTTTGTTGCCCTCCTCTGAACCTTCTCTACCCTGTCTATGTTCTTACATAGGTAAGGTCTCCAGAACTGTACAGTGTACTCCAGGTGGGGCCTCACTAGTGTATTGTATAGTGGAATTATGACCATCCTTTTCCTGCTGGTGATGCCCCTGCCTATGCATCCCAGCATCCTATTTGCTTTACCTGCTGCCTTGTCACACTGTTTCCCTGCCTTGAGGTCATCAGAGATGATAACCCCAAGATCCCTTTCCTGCTTGGTGCATGCTATATCCTCACCCCCCGACTGATATATTGTGCCAGGGTTTTTGTGCCCCATATGCATTATCTTGCACTTCTTTGCATTGAATTTCAACTGCCAACCCCCTGACCATTCTTCAAGTTTCTGCAGGTCCCTTCTCATTCTGTCTACACCCTCTGGTGTGTCTACTCTGTTACAGAGCTTTGTGTCATCAGCGAACAGTGAAATTCTGCCTTCTAGGTCCTGAGCGATGTCACTGATGAAGATATTGAATAGGACTGGTCCCAGCACTGATCCCTTGGTACCTGGTCACTCTTCCCTCTGTGGAGTGACAGCCATTTACCACCACACTCTGTGTCCTGCCGCCCAGCCAGTTACCTACCCACCACACTACTGTCCTGCCCACACCCATATTCCCAGTTTGTGCAATAGTCTTCTATGTGGCACAGTGTCAAAGGCCTTGCTGAAGTCCAGATAGGCCATGTCCTGCCCTCCCCTGATCCACCTCCCTAGTCACCCAGTCAAAATTTCAATGAGTTTGGTCTGCATGACCTCCCTGGTGAAACCATGCTGCCTTGGGTCTTGTAGTCCATTGACAACCAGATGTTCCACCAATCTCTCCTTCAGTAGTGCTTCCATGATCTTCCCTACTACCGAGGTGAGGCTGACTGGTCTGTAGTTCCCCTTCCTCTTTGTTCCCACTTTTGTATAAAGGGACTACATCTGCTATCCTCCAGTCTTTGGGTACCTCCCTGTTTCCAGTGATCGGCTAAACAGGATAGCCAGAGTTCAGCCACCACCTCTTAGTTCTTTAAGGATCCTGGGTGCACCCCATCTGGCCCCATTGCTTTATCAACTCTTTATTACTTCCAGTTCCTTCAGGACCCTTTCTAGTGTAAAGGGACTTGTGTCCATTTCTGCACCATTCTCACCCCTTGAACTCCATTCAGACCCATTACCCTCCTCTTCCTCAGTAAAGACTGAGCAGAAATACCTGTTCAATATGTCAGCTTTACTGTTGTCATCCTCCACACAGCCCCCATCCTCCCCCTTCAGTCTCACTATCCCTCCCTTTGCCTTTCTTTTTTCCCTTATGTACCTGTAAAAGGTTTTGTCCCCTCTACCCACTGATTTTGCAATGTGTTCTTCTGTCTGAGCTTTGGCTTCCCTTACTGACCTCCTGCCTCCTTTGCTTCTCCTGGTACTTCTCCTATCCCTTCTGCCTGTGTCTTTTTGTATTACCTGAATGCAATCTTTTGGCTTTCACTTTCTTTGCTACCTGTTTGGAAAACCATAATGGTCTCCTCTTCCTTTTCCTCTTGCTAACCTGCTTAATATATAATTCTGTTGCTCTTGTAATCCCCATTTTAAATACTGCCCACTGTTCCTCAACCCCTGATTCCTGCCCCATTCCCCTTAATGCCTCTTTCAAGTATCTCCCCATTTTCCCAAAGTCTGCCCCCCTAAAATCCAGGATACGTGTTTTTGTGTGGTTTGGTTCTGCTCTTTCTGTGATTTCAAACCACAGTGACTGGTGGTCACTGTTCCCCAGGTGCTGCCCACTGTTACCCCCATCACACTGTCCCTGTTTGTGAGCACAAGGTCCAGTATTGCCTTCTGCCGAGTTGGTTCCATGACCAGTTGCTTGAGGAAGGCAACCTGAGGAGTCAGGATAAATCTGCTCCTAGTTGATGCTGCTGCTGGGATGCTCCAGTCCACGTCTGAAATATTGAAGTCTCCAACCAGTACTATCAAACCTTTGTCTGCCATCCTTTGGATGGCTAGCATCAACTCCTATCTGTTTCTTCCTCCTGGGCTGGTGGTCTATAGACCACACCTGTGTGGATGGCTGGCCCCATTTTCCTTTCCAGCTAACCCACAGTATCTCTCCCCATTTGTTCCTCCTGGATCTCTGTGGCCCTTATGTCATTTTCACATACAGTGCCTCCTCCTCCCTTCCTGCCTGCCCTGTCTCTTCTGAATATGTTGTAGCCAGGTATGGTCATCTCCCAGTCGTGGTTATCATTACACCAGGTTTCAGTGATGGCCACAGTGTCCAGTTCTGACTGCACCATGACAGCCTCCAGATCTTCCATCTTATTGCTAAGGCTCCTTGCATTTGCATACATGGCTTTCCATGATTTGACCTCCCTAGACTGTTTTGCTGTTCTACTCCAGCCCCTTCCTTGGTTGTCCTTTATCCCTGGTTCTCCTTGCTGTCTGCCCTTCTGCTGAATTTTGCCCCTTTTCTGCCTATCCACCTCTTGGGCGCTACTCTCCATCTTTTGCACACTGCTTTGTAGAGACAGCAACTCCTCTGGTTCACTGGTTCCACTGCTAGCTGTGGGGGGTGAGCAAGTAGGTACCCTCCTTGCTGGCCTGCCATGCCCCTTTGCTAGTTTAAATGCTTGTCAATGTGGCATTTAAACTTATCATTGAGTGCTTGGATTCCCCTCCAGGATGGATGCAGGCCATCAGGTTTGAACAAACCTCCATCCTTCCAGGTGGGTCCCCAGTCACCAATGAATCCAAACCCTTCCTCACAGCACCAGTTCTTCAACCATGAGTTAAAGTTCCTGGTGCATGCACCCCTATGCTTTCCCTTGCCTCTCACAGGTAATACTTCTGAGAAAGTGACAGAAGTATCTACTTGCTTGAGACCCCTTCCCAATTTCCTAAACTCTTCCTGAATTTCCTTTGGCTCCCCATTTGCCAGGTCATTTGTACCTAGGTGGATAAAGATATCCAGCTCACCCTTCCGTCTTGCCTTCCCAATGATCCCTAGGATCTTCCTTCCATCCCGCCATGCCGTGGCACCTGGTAGGCACCTCACCTCCCTGTCCTCCCCCTCCTGTGTTCCTAGCTGGATCCCTCTTATGATGGAGTCCCCCACCAGGATTCACTTCCTCCTCCTCCTCTGGGGTTCACTGCTTTCCCCGCTGAGATCATCTCCTTGGCTAACCTCCACATCCTTTCCTTCCACTTCTCTGGGTACCTCTATTTGGTTTTCCCCATTTGCCAGTGTGGCATATGAGTTCTTGAGTGGAATAGGATCTGGGATGTGCCTCTGCCTGACTGCTCTAACCCTCCCTGAGACCACTGTCATCTAAGCGCTCCTCGTTCTTGGCAATGTTAGGAAATATTGATTTCTGCATAGCTTCATGAATGTCAGATACCGCTCTGCCACCTCCTCCAATCATGCACACTATCACGCTCTGCCATTCAGTTTGTGAACTGATAGAGCTGGTGGCAGACTGTACTGTGGGTTAGGGAGGGGAGGGGAACAGGCTACATTGGCTATATTGCTAGATGTGGCCCACATATCATGGGTTGGGGGTCAGGAGGGGAGCCTAACATCTAAATAAAGACTGTCTGATAGTGGAGGGGTTCTGGCTAAGGAGGATGGCTTTTAAAAATGCCAGAAGTATGCAATTTTTGTAATCCATGTGGAAGAACAGGGAAGGAGTGAGGGTGGTTAAATCATATGGTGTGTGGGTTGTGGCCTAGGAAATAGTGGATAATGTATGGTCATTGATGGTTAACTGGTTTGTTAACCATCAAGAGGTTGCCAGGGTGACCATGTAAACCTTGAGAGCAAAGCTCGAGAGGTTTACGTCACCATGGCAGCCTTGAGATGGGTTAAAAAAACGGTTAACCATCGATATACCATACATTATATTTTATAGTGTATAGTACCATTTATGTTTTTTAAAAAATAAAGCAGTTCATTACTGCATTTTTTTTTTAATGTCACCGCTGCTCTGCTCTCACCGCCGCAGCCATTTCAAGGCAGTCCAAGCCAGTTGTGTGCATGCCCAGACTGTTCCCAATTGTTAACCTATCGATGTGATGCACCATCTATGGGTTAACAACACTGTGATGTCACATCGATGGTAAAACGTTGTTATAAAAAGGTAGATTTCTACCTATAACAATGTTCTACCATACATTAGCTAGCCTTTACCACCTGGGAAAGGACAGGGACCTAAATTTTTTTTAAATCAATTCCCGAACTACCATCAATAGTGGGAAATACTTGAGATACCAGTTGCAGTTTTGTGGTATTTGGAATTATTGTTCAGAATGTGCACACATCTGCTGGTGTTTTGCTATGTACTTGTTTTACCTTCAACCTAAATTACAACAGCTCAACAGATGAGCTTCAAATTAGTCCAATTACTGCTATCAAGAAGTCCAATGCTGGAAACTATAGCAGGGAGGCAAATCAGGCCTTTCCTTGATAATTCTCCTTAGTTCCTTTCCTGGAGCTGCTTCACGATGTCTCGTGCTGCTCACTCTTCTAGCTCTAACAGCAACTGGCCTCCTTTTTCAAACAGTTCTTGAACTAATCCAGTTTTCTAGCAACCCGGTTGGCTAGGGGAGCTATCAGTCACAGTTCTGGTGCTCCAATTAGTCAGTTTAGGTGCCAACCTGTAAAACTACAAGAACTACAGTTTTTCTTCCCAAAAGGCACTTGAACTAAGGACCCCTCAAGGTCCCCTATGTTCCAGTTGGTCCAAATTCCTGAAAGTCCTGGACGAAACATGGTGGCTCCCACTTGGAGGATAAGCTGCAAGAAGAGAGGTTAAAGCAAGCACTCTAATTTAAATATAACAACAGATTAGAAATAAACATTTGTAGTAACAGCTATAGCTATAGCTCCCTCTGCCTCACTATCGACCACAGAGTGCAGCAAACTAAAACAGTGTCTGGCCAGTCACAAGCTCAAAGCACTTGGACCCAGCCCAGACGATTTACTGCATACACACTGCTAGGGCCTTAAAGGGACAGACACAGAGACACACCATAGCACTCTCACACAAATCAAAATGGTAACAAATAACCATGGATTTACTATCTCTGCAGGATGTCTGCCTGGCAATGGACATTGATGGAGCCCTTGGAGACACTTAAGGTAAGCCCCCAAATTGGGGGGGGTTGGGGCTACAGTACATTTAGAAGGGAAATGAGAAAGCACTATTTTATGGAGAGAGAGTTGTGACAGAATGGAATGCACTGCCTGAGTAGGTGGTATCCTTGAAGATGGTGGGCAGTTTTAAAAGGGGATGGGACAAATTCAGTGGGAATGTCACCAGTGAGGCACTGGGTGGAGGGTAACAACTAGTATGGGCATGAAATTGCATATGCGGGTAGCAGAGGGGGAAGCAGCTGCAATGTAACAGACTGCTAGCTGCACACTTGAGCTGACTAGATAGACCATCAGGCCTGAATCTGCTGACATTCTTTGTATGTACAAACATGTTTTCTCTTTTAAAGTACTGACCAGATTTGAGACACACTGAAACAGCACTGCAACACTGCTTTCAGGAGAGCTGCTGAACATCAAACCACACTGTACACTGCAAAGCATCTGTGGTGTTGTTTCAGTCTGCTAATTACCATAATTCGTACACACTGAAAAAGCCCTGCAACACTGTTGTAGGAAGCGAAGAACAACACTGCACATTGCAGTGCACTTGTGCAGTGATTAGAGTGTTAACATACTTTATAAACTCTGTGCCGACACTACATGCATACTGCCATAACAATGCACGTACACTGATTAACCACTCAAGGAGAACAGACTAAAATGAAGTGTGCAGGAAGTGTACACTGCTACAGTAACTCTGAAATAGCACTATGTAGTGACTTTCTTGACACTCCGCTTCCCTCCGGTCAGAGAAGATAGAGGGAGGCGCTCCTACCATGGCCTTCTCCACTTCCTGCTGATCTTCTGTTTCCCCGTCTCCCACTGGCATGGAGCATGCCACAGCCTGAGCTCTGTACGTACTTGGAATAACAAATGTCTTAAGGCACTGTCATTTTTAGCGCAGCTGCGCTATAGGGATGGTTGCTGAAGCAGCAGCCCCAGCTTGTCCTCCTCCCTGCTTTCCAACACAAAATCAGGGCCTAGGTAGCCCCTTAAGCACTTGGAGGGATTCTAATTTTATTTAACATTATTGGCAACTGGTCTGCAGGGAGCTAGCCCACCTGGGCTACCAGTTCTAGGAAGCAGGCCTCCTAGGCATTCTTAGCCCTAACTTTATTTTTTTTTAAGAGGCAGTATAGCACTATGGTTTAGGACACTTAGTTGCAAACCTAGAGACCTGGGTTTTAATCCCACAACCCCTGCTTACATAACTTGTAACCGTGAGCAAGTCCCTTAACTTACTTGTGCTCCCAGGTAGCACCTGGAACAAAGCTTCAGCTTAGTGTGCCTTTCCTTGTTAAACAGTTTCCCCTTTTTCATTAAATCTGGGCCATTAGCCCAAAGAGGGTCCAGTAGCCCACCTGGGCTACCATTCTAAAATACTGTCAACCTGGCCATCCAGAGCACTAAGGGATTTTAGCTGAGCCCTTCCCCAAACAGCACTTTCTCTACTCTTTCATATCTTTATTTCCTTTCACTATATGTCTATTTTCCTACTTTAATCAAACTGTAACCTTTAATTCTAAATGTCCCCTTTTCCTTCGGTGCTGTCCTATACCTCTTGTAACTCTTGGTTCTCTGTTTCTGCTCTTGCTGCTACTGTATATTCTCCATATTAACCTAATTTTCTTTATTTTACAGGTCTGACAGAACACTGACTCCTTCCTTCTCCTTCAGATAGGTATCTTTCTATGCCTAACTTTTCCTTTCCACTCTATTTACTCTAAGAACTGTGGATCCTTTGTGACCCCCTTTTCTGTCTATTATCTTACAGGTTTCAAGGACATCGTACCATAAAGACTCCTACGTCTGGCTCCATAGTACAGTACTTAGGTAAGAGACTTTCGACTTATAAATTGTTCGTATGACGGTAATGATGTGGCAATGCCCATTACAGTGTGCGTCTGTGTGTGTGCGTGGTGTGTGTGTGTGTGTGTGTGTGTTTGTGTGTGTGTGTGCATGTCTGTATTCCTCTGCCTGCATGTGTGTGTTTATGTGTGTGCCTGGCCTGAGAGGGCAGGAATGTTACAGGTGGTGTCTCAAATCCTGCCCAAAATGTTTTTGCACTTGTGGTGTAAAATGACAGCTTGGCTAGTAGTTTTATTTACTTATTTATTTTTAATGACTCCAGTCATGATCAGAAGGGAGGAGTCCTAAAAAAAAAAAAAAGTATTTAAAATTGTTGATAAAAATGTGAAAAAAAAAATATTGTATGCAGTGCCAACCATCGGTCTAATGAGTACTGTGTTGCCCTTATGTGCAGGTGAGCTATATTTTGGTAGAAACATAAATAATGGCAGCAGAAAAAGATTAGTGGTCCATACAGTCTGCCCGTAGTTCACTAGTAAACCCCAGCAGCTGTTGTCCTTTCAGAATACTAGCATAACTATGCACCCACCCATTCCACTCTTTACTACTAGCACGCTGAACAACAACTATACAGTTCACTCTCTTCCAGCCATACTTGTATCCATTATGGTTTTGGTTTTCACCACTTTGTGCACGTGACCTGTTACTCATGCTAAATAGTATTTCACAATCACCTTGTTTACACCTTTCAGGAACTTGAAGATTTCTCTCATATCACCCCTCCATCATCTGGTCTCCAGTGAGTACATGTCAAGCACTTTGAGCCGATCCTCAACAGATCTTCCCTGCTGGTTCTGAATCATCCAGATCCATCTTCCTTTCTATTGCCCTTGTGGTCCATTGGATATGCTTCCCATCCTTCCTAGCCATTGTCCCAAGTAGGCACTTTACCTCCCTCTCTACCCACTTTTCCTTCCCCCAGCTCTATCCCTTAGACAGTAGAGTCCCCCACTACAAGTTTTTTCCTCTTCGTCTTGGATCCTCCTCCCCACTGGGCATCCATTAGTGTGCCCGCCATCCTCTCTGTCCACCACCTCGGGTTCCCCTTCTTGGCAGTCCCACTTCGCTAGAACAGTATACGAATTTCTTAGTGGTATCAGTTGAGGAATGTGCCTGTGACCAGCACCTCCCAGCCTACCAGAACCCACCAACCCTGCTCTCCTTGAGCCCATCATAGTCCAACTGCTCCTCACTTCTGGCATTGTTTGAGGTAGTGGTGTCCGGCTAGGTGACTTCTGGGTGGGAGAAATGGTCCTCCAACTCCAAGCCAACGCAAGTTTGAGTCTAGAGACATTATCCTGACTCTGAGCCAGCAACGCCTGGAGCCTACAGACTTGTTCCCTCCATCCAGAGAGGTGCATGTAGATTGGACAGCATCATAGCCTCCAGAAGGTCTCTCTGTGAACTGCTGCCCCACAACCACTGCATTGCACCACTCTCCACATTTACTATTTTCCTGCTATTCTTGTGCTTCCTGTCCACCTGTCCCAAAACCCAGTAAGGCTGTCCTACTAACACCCAGCAACAGCAAGTCTTTAATCCCTGAAGCACCTTAATACCAACATGTGTTTAACAGCAAGCTTACACTCAAAACTACCCAGCAACCATTTTATCAGCAAGCAGCTAGACACAAAAATACTCAGTAACCATTTTAACAGTAAGTCTCTAAACCTCAGAACACAGTAATAGATAGCGACAGTTTACCAGCATTCCCCTAAATCCAGAAATATATTCATACCCAGCATCACTTTAAATATCAAGTCCTAAGTCCACAATCACACTACCCTCCAAATGCTTACCAGCAAGCCCTCAAAATACAACCTCTCCACAGTGCAACCCCTCAACCAATACAGTTTCACCTGGGTCCAAAGAGCAGGTGAAGGAGGAATAACCACTCGAGAAGATGCTGTCTTCTGTGGAGGGTGGTGGTCAGAACCCACTGCAACACTGCCACCTAAGTGACTGTAGGGGCAGTGCAGACAAAAGTTGTTTGGGAAGGAGGACAGATTGAAAAGTCTGAGTGTAAGGCACACCCCATTACCCATACACACCCAGTATTTTGAATATGTGATTAAGCTGGCAATGGCTCCCTGCCTAGCTGGGAAAGTTATTGGATTTTTGGTTAGTACAGCTTATTTATCTCTAACAGTTCTTGCCACACCTGCAGCAGAGCAGAGGATAACATGCAAAAGAAAGTCACTTCTCAGCTGAATTGCTGTGTTAATTCTGTTGCAGGGAAATGTCATTGGAGCAACCCGAGGCGGCAGCACTGGGATGGGCTGAAACTGTCTGCACTCCCAGAAAGACCCTTTCCCCTACTTTTAGGAACAGGTAGGATTGGGACCATTTACTTTATTTTCATTTTTGTAGGGAAAAGGAGTGTCCCACAAGGTCACTTTTTGCTTTCCATGTAAACAAGGAGGGTTCCTGCACTGAGGCCGTGCCATGTGGCACCATGTCGTGAGACTAGGAGGACATTGGGTAGCATAGATCAGGGGCACAATTGGTGTACATTTTGGTAGGATTTTCAGTGTACAGCTGATGATTAGCTGATGTTGAGTGGCACTCACATTAAGATAAGTAGATGTCTGATCTTGCTGGATGTGACACCATGAACTATATTGCAATCAGTGGGATGGGTGTTGGGGGGGTTGTTTCAGGACAATAGGGTAAGTAAGGGGAATGAGTACTCCGCGGGGGGTGCCACTAGACACAAGGGTAAATATTACCATCAAGGTGACAGGTGTGCGAGGGAGAGGATCCTCTAGACATGCAGGTAATATAGGCATGACAAGGGGACAGTTGTTTCTTAGGTGGGGCAGTGAGTGCTACTAGCCACCAGTGATGGATATATATGGGTTGGGTGCTCAGAGGGTGGGGGCTGCCACTAGATGCAAAGGAAGAGTGTACCTGACAGGATGAAGGTCTGGTCGTTGCTGGCCCCACACCAATGATAGACCCCTGCTGCATTCAGCTGCCCAGCACCATCACCCCACATGCAGATCTCCCCCCATCCCCATGATGGGGATAGAAAGGAGATGAATATCCACCCCTTGACTGTCAGTCACTTTGGCAGTCCATTGCTGTGTCAATGTTGCAGGCGTGTAAAAGCAGGTGGTTCCATTCTGCCCTGATGGGAGTCAGTGAGTGGAGCAACTTGCACCCCTTCCAGAGGAGAGAGGGCCCAGGGACACTGAATCCTGTTCATATCCCCCACACTGACATCCATGAGTGGCCGAAGTTCCAAAAACCGAATAGCTGCTGTGATACTGGTATCTTCTTGACCAACCCACTCCCCCTCCCTATGCAATCCCTTTCCACCTGACACAGCTGATTGGTATTTTCATTAGTCATATTATCTTACTAATCCATTTTCTACTTTGTCTACAGGTCCAATGGAATGATAAGACACCATCCCTGGCATTGGAGGACACTGGCCACATGTATCAGATAAGTACTGTTTTATATTTAGAGTTCCTCCTTTGTCTCAGTTAGTTACTACAGAGCTGCAGATCCTTTGTGACCCCTTTGCTGTTCTTATTTTACAGGTGCAACTGAATGTTCCCTCAAGCCACCCAAACCCCATCCCACAGTCCACAGGAGCCAGGTAAGAAATCTTCATTGTCACACAACAGTACCTCAGTCACCACATAGGTGCATGTATACCCAGGGAAAATTATCAAAGTAACTTGAAAAAACTGCATGACACCAGCCAAGAGTCATGTCAGCATCAAAAACAGTATACACAGTACCATGAGACTGATTAAGATGTGGAAAAATGCATTTGACATTTATTTGTGTAAAAAGGCAAATGCCACCTGGTTGTATCAATGCTTATGAAGATGGGCTATAGAAAGTCTGTACTGTACCAGACACTTTCCTTCGTGGTTACTACTGGGTGTCTCCTTGAAGAAGTGCTGTCAGATATGAGGCTTTGCACAGTGCCTTTTGTGCTAAGCTGCAGTTCTACATGGAGTCTGATTCATAACTTGCAATGCAACATTGCTGTACAAAACTTAACTTCCAGGAACATAAACGACTAAGAATGACATGAAAGCCACGGCAAAAATGCCCACAGAAACAGTAGCACATACTGACATTTCAACATCAATCAGACTTAATCTGAAGATGCAGTTTTGCGAGGAGGCCACCAGCAGTAACTATTAAGGAACGTGCCTGGTACAGTACTGACTTTCTGTATCCCAGCTTCATATACACTGATCCGACCACTTTTTGGTGGTGGTTTGCATTTTTGCACAAATGAATGTCAAATGCATTTTTGCATACATTTATCTTATCATTGAGTAATGAAATCCTAATAACTGGGGAGCCCCTTTATCAACAAGAGTTTGGTTGCTTTTAAATGCAGTAATAACTGGTTGTGATGTCACACCAGTTATTACGGTGTTTCATTGGAGAACTGAAGCTCTGTGCCAGCATTTAAGAACTGGCATTGGCAGTGGACATTTTCTGACATGAAGAACTCTGGGGGAAAATCTTCAATGCAAGCCTCATGCTGCACTCCGGTCACACTTAAAACAGTTTAAAAAGAAGTGAGAGGACAGCAACACAGTACAGCAGATGCTCCATCCTCTCCCTCCCTGGACGATCACCAGTAACCCAGGTACACTTCCAAAACATGTGTTGTTGGCGTGGAGGGCAATGGCGTTAGCACTGAGACACAGGGCTGGCCCCAGCCTTTTCTTTTTTATAGGTGCAATGCTTTCTGGTTGTTTTCTACTGAATAGAAATTGTAATTGATGTAAACAATAAGACCCGACAGTGTGCACTATCACAATGATAGTAATCGCACTTCTCAAGTGCATTTAATGGCACTCTGTTGTGCCTCGTGCCTAGCAGCACACCTAAGGCATGCGATTATACCATCATAATGCATGCCCTGTCATGTGTTATTACTTACAAATGACTATTTGAACATAAATAGGAGTTTTGGTATTCCTTAAC
This sequence comes from Neoceratodus forsteri, assembly GCA_016271365.2. NCBI lineage: Eukaryota > Metazoa > Chordata > Ceratodontiformes > Ceratodontidae > Neoceratodus > Neoceratodus forsteri. Next base: position 101,706,856 of record CM028132.1, read on the forward strand.
AAGACAGCAATAGTGTGAGTACTTTATGAATTAGAAGGATTATACAGTGCAAGCCCTCCAAATAAGCTATATTAACAAAAATGGAAATGTGAGTCAGATTATTTTCAGCTATTTCATAAGAGCAATAGTATACAATAGGTGTGCATTTGTTGCAGAATATACACATGCCTAAAGTGTGTTAAGCACTTCTTTGCATCTCATGCCATTAACTGCTACAGGCATGCGTATGTTCTATAGCAGACACACGCCGTCTTGTATTATTAAAATAGAAAAAGCATTACAGTTAAACATCATTCAGCCAGCTCTGTGGCACTGAGCAATATTTCATCACTCTGATATGTTGGCAACCCCGGGTCATGCCACAAGCCCAGATATCTGAAGTGGATGCCAGCAGGGAGGGAATTCAGAGCGTCCTTTGGATACTTCCCTCCCGTGGGAGGGCTGCACTGCAGATCATCTACAACAGCTCCCAGTGGAGAGTTGCAGCAATGTTCTCACCTCAGAAAGCCTCTGCGGCTACACGCATTAGTGGGAGGTGGGTGGGACAGAGAAAAGAAATTATAGGCTCAGATATATATTTTTTTACAGTTCAGTTGTAAAAACTTGAATTTATGGGTACTTTATCACTGCCTTCACACTGGGCCATGTCATCCTTTTAGATGCATTGAGGTCTGATGTGATGGATACCACCCATGAAGATAACATTTTTAATAACCTTCAAGCACACTCAGAAAGGTACAAAATCCTGAGATCTAGTTACAGCGGTTCTAAATTGTCGTCACTCTGTCATAAGAGGTGAGCACCTACATTTTCTTCTCTTAATATTAGCAACTCTGTTCGCAGAAGTGGAATAAGACACTTTGAGATGTGGGTTATTGCCTGTGCTAAAAGGTACTCAATGGAAGCACATCATGCCTCATGAGGGGCGAATTGTTATCTGACAATAACACACATTTATTATTGCTTAAACTCTGCATTATGTTGATAGGGTAATAAACCATAAGTAATAAGATAGACTGTGTAAATAAGTATATTTTAGTCTCTATATTGCGTATTTAATTTATATAAAATGAGTATATAAGTTATAAAATTTAAATCAGCTTTGTGATTAACATGACAACACAAATACAGAGGATAATGAATGGGAACAGTTAGGAACAAAGTTGTGGTTCCTTAGAGAGGTTGTTATGCCTACCTAGTAAACCTCAAGAGTGAAGCTCGAGAGGTTTACAGTTGGCATAGCAACCTTGAGAAGGGAACACGGCGTTGCTGTTAAATTTTCCCAATTCATTGGTCTTTATAGTGTATGGGCAGCATATAAAACAACAGCACTGCCTTTGCCAACTCATTTTGTGTATTACTCTCTGCCTTTCTTCTGATGACAGACTGTGCCCCCCCATGCCATGTTCAAGCCCCACTCATATCTAAGAACTATTTCAATCATGTCTGTGCCCCCTCAATTTGTGTACCTGTAGGGTCATCCATAGTATTATGTGGGTTCATCAGTAGTTGCTTGTCGGCAGTACTCTCCAAAACAGGCAGCCTCAAAATTTGGGAGACTCGCATGTGTAAATGTGTTAATGTTGTTATGGTATCATTGTGACATAGTCAAAAGGGTATAACAATCTTTTGATGTCACAGCGATGCCATAACAAGTATAGGAATTCATCAGATTAAACCCTTATCAACCTCTCCCACACATTATAACAACATTACACCACACATTCACTTAACAGTAAAAGTCTAGTCATAAGCAGTATTTTTAACCTTACTTATAACAGTCATGTAACAATTCAAGGTATTCATCAGCAGTACAAGCATACTGCTACTAAGCAGTCCTTAACCATCATCCAGACTACAGTGAAAACTGCGATCTTAGCCTTCAAATTTGCATCTCATTTAAATTGTTTGTGCTATTTTATTTATTTATTTATTTAGTTTTTGTTGACCGGGTAAGTGCGCTAGCCAACAAGTGACTATTTTCAGGCACGACCCGGGAGGTACAGTTACAGAACACAGTGATACATAAGAGATTACACAAAGCAGGATACATTTGCAGGGTACATAAGAAATTACACAGAGCAGGATACATTTGCAAACGACAAAGTCACACAGTGTAGTCAAGCATAGCAATAAGGATAAAATTACATGTATTCAGTTGTTGAGAACTAGGGGAGAGGTGGTAGGGGACAGGTGTAAGGTAGGGCAGGAGAGACAGAGACAGGGGTGGTAGGACGAATAGCAAAAAGGGGAGGACAGGAGGGAGGTTAATGGCAAGTGCGTGCATTAGCGGGAGAAGGTTACCACCTGTGGCCGGGACGGTGGAACCGGAGTCGGCAGAGAGATGGAGAGGTCGGGGAACAGGACAGTGAAGCTATGGGTGCAAAAATAGAGAGGAGAGAGGGTGATGTGCAGGGAGGGCGGGGGGGACTAGGTGCAAGGTGAGGAGGGATTTGAACTAAAGGAATGGGGAGGGAAGGTAGGGTGGAAGGGCAGGGTATAGGGGAAAAGGGATGAAGGGCATGGAATAGATAGGGAAATGGGTGGGGTATGGAGATCGAGTGCACCTAGTAAGAGCGCAGCGGAGCAGAAGAAGTGAGGAGGACAAGAGGCGAGGCGGTGAAAACGGCATTGGCGGGTAGAGTAGTAACTCAAGGGCCGAAAGCCTGGAACTACGAGATGGCAGGAGAGAGAGGGAGTCACGCAAACTGGTGGGAGGCGGATAAAATAGGAGAGGGGAAGGGGTGAGGACTGAGCATAGGGAGAAGAGGGAAGAATAAAAGAAGGAGGGGAAAGCTGGCAGGGAGAGGGGCAGAAAGGTGAAAGAAAGGTAGGAAGGGTGGCGGCAAGTTACGGCATTAGCGGTACAAGGTAGCAACCTGTTACTGGGCCGGTGGAACCGAAAGACGGCAGAGAGGGGAGTGGAGGGCGGTTAGAGGGGGAGTGAGGCGGCAAAGAGCAGGAGAGGGGAGGGGCAGGAAAAAGGGAGGGGGTAATGACAGGGGGTACTGGAGAAATGGCTAAGTGGGAAGGGAAGAGAGCGGGCTGGAAAGTGCTTACAGGAACAGAGGTGTAGGATAAGGAATGAAGGTGGGGAAACAGCTCAGGAGCGAGGGCAAGCTAAGGACTAGGCAGTAATTAGAGAGCTTTACAATTGGCATCAGAACAACAATGTTATACAGTATCAACAAACATGAAACATAAAAGCAAAAACAACCAAGAATAAAAAGCGCAAGTGCCTATAATACATAATAGGGAGGGAGGAGAACAGGTTAGGAGCATGGGATTCAAGAGGGATCAAAACAAACACATTTGTCCATCGAGGTAAGGAAAGCTCTGAGATTGTGCTTAAATGCATCATAAGAAGAAGCATTTCTTAGTTCCTGGGGCAGCAAGTTCCAAAAGTGAGGGGCAGCATAACTGAAGGCTCCCGAGCCCTTTTTTGTGCGGCAGAGAGGAATATTCAATAAGGACTTGTCAGAGGATCTAAGGTCCCGTGAAGGTATAACCGGTTGGAGTAGTTTTGAGAGCTCAGCTGGCTTTGATGCTCTGATGATGGTGTCCGAAAGGTTGCAGAGGTAATATTGCCTGGTGGAGGAGGGAGATAGCCAGCCCAGGTCTCGTGATAGCTGGACAATGGTGCTTCAGGCGCGGTGCTTTAGCCGCATACCTGCAAACATTGTTGAAGGTGGTGTCCCATTGGTGCAGAGCAGTTTGCTGGCCATGGTTAGGATGGGAGCAACCGTGAGGTGAGGGTTGGTAACAGGATTCTCTAGCAATTGCCAGTTTAGCGGCAGGGGTAAGCAGGTAGTTAGTCCTGTAAGCAGCCCCTAGCTTACAATTGACAGATTTACAAGTTTCCTGGATGTGCAGCTTTAGGTCAAGATTTTGGTCAAGGTGAATGCCCAAGTAGTAAAAAGAGCTAACAGACCTAGAGGGTTACCATTAATGTCAGGCACAGAGAGAGAAGAAGAGCAGGTTCTTAATTTGTGTGGGGATCCAAATAGCATGGCTTTAGTTTTATTGGAGTTGAGAACAAGGCGTTGGGTGTGTAGCCAGCGCTGCACCAGTGGAAGTCTGTGGTAAGGGCAGCATTCAGGTTGGTGATATTGTCAGAGTGGGCATAGATGACCAGGTCATCAGCATAAAGTAGTGAGTGGCCAGAGGTTACTACATCAGGGAGATTGTTTACAAATAGTGAGAAGAGGAGAGGACCGAGAATGGAGCCCTGAGGACGCCAATATTGATAACAGCACTGTCAGAGATCGCCGAGTTGAATTTCACTGCCTGAGTCCTGTTGGCAAGGTAGCTGCTGAACCAGGTAGTGACAGGGTAGGAGAAGCCCAGATTTCTGAGGGAGGCAAGTAGTAAAGGATGGTCAACAAGGTCGAACGCTTTAGTGAGGTCGATGAAAACAGCCCCTGTTAGCTTCCCTTTGTCCATGTTGGTAAGAATGTCAGAGGAGAATTTTGCTAGTGCAGTCATGGTGCTGTGGTGTTTTCTAAAGCCGTGCTGTGCTGTATTGAGTATTAGTAGGCTAACCTAAGGCTTCTGACTGTGAAGAACATTGTAATGGCCCATTATAATACAATTGACTGTTGAACATCACAAAAGCAGTTTGAATGCTAATTTAAGGCTAATTTCATGCTAAAATACTGCTACGGTTAACTGCTATGTTAAGGTTAAGTGAAGGCTTACATTTTGATAAGGGCAGTGATGTAATTGGAGACTGCTTTCCCTGTTTTGTGCTATCGCCTCAACCAAATGAGAATTTGGCCCCTAATACTTTATTTATTAAAAAAGTCTGTAAATTAGGACAACAGCAGCTGTCAACATGGTGGGTGATGTCCACAGCTGCTGCTTTCATTACTTCCAGGCTTTCCTTGGCTTCCTCAGTTCTGGTACTGCAGTCACTCAGTGTCTGGTCTATACTTCTTTCTACTCTTAAGGCAATCCATCATTTTCCAGTGGCCTTGGACCTTTATTTAGTTCAGGATCCATTGCCTTAGATCTCTGAGTCAGGGAGATTGCTTTTATATCTTTTCTTCTTTTTTTGCATACAACTTTTTATCCTCCAGAGTTCTGATGGAGGGACTCTCTCTTCGGTCCCACCACTCCCATACTTTGCCAATCTCCTGTAGTTCTCCCACAGATTGCCCCCTATGGTGGGGCCGGAAATGAGGCCACTGGCTTCTCTCCTCTCCTGGAGACCCAATCAAAAATACAGGGATGACTCCCGGATGCGGCAGACCATCATTAAGCCTGCCAGGCTCGTTTTTCCTCCATTTTTCCCTGCCCCCTCTCCTACTGACATAAGGACATCGGATCATGCCTCCTGACCCATACTGCCTTCCAGTCACTGCCAGAGGGCAGTCAACAAGTGGGACAACAAGTCTCCCTTCCCCCCAAGAGAGGAGAGCAGTCCAGATGCTCGATCTTCTCTCCCCCCTGCTGAACCTGGGTCACCGGCATGGCGTGAGGTGTACTTACCAGTGCCTCAACCTCCAGCACCACCGGGCCAGCCTTTATCTTTTCTTCTTTACTGATTACAAGGATAAGATACAGATCTTAGTGGCTTGTTCTAGAACCTTCTTTAATTCACTATGTGCTCCAGGTTGCAAGCCATATGCAGCTGCTCTGGACCCTTGATCTCCAGGTTCTTCAGTTTGGCCAGTTTCATCTTCCAGAAACTCCATGTTTTGGTGGCTGAGTTCTGGCTAGGTATTTCTGCCACCAATGAGAGGTTATTTGATGTCACTGCCTACCACTGGTTCACATTAAAGATGATTACATCCCCACTCTTTAGAACAAGGTCAGGAGAGGCTACAAACCTAGACCCTTGATGGACATTCTGTTCTTGGAAGCAGTCATTAAAAATCAGACAAGAATTTATTCTCAGAGCTGGCCAAGTGGCACAGAGAGCTGAGGCACTATGCACCTTACCTCATACCATGCCAGCAACCCAAATGCGGGAATGAACTTGTGTTGCTGGGGTTAGCCAGAGGGGAGAGGATCAAGCTTTTGCTGGACAGCTCTCCTCTCCCAGGATGGAGAGGCATGCCATCTCATTCCTTGATTTCTTCCTGGTGGAGGCTAGGTGGTAGCATGGGAATTATGAGTGGCATAGAATGGAGGAACCACGGATTCATAGCATTTGTATGTCTCCATGCACACACACTTATGTGCCACTGTGGCTGGGGAACATGGGGAGAAAACAGAAAAGAACTGGAACCAGCTAAATGAAGCCCTGTCCACCTACCCCTGTCCCCACAATGCCACCTGAACCACAGACTCTGTTTCTGGATGAGAGACAAAAGGTGGGGGAAGGACAGCCTCCCCTTCCTGGCCCCACCATGGGGTTTAATTCATTTGTGAAATATGGGCAAAGTGAGTCTGGGTGAGGTAGATGCCAGGAAGGGGAGGCAGGAAATGGGCTGAGCAGCCCACCGGCATTGAACCACGGGAGAAAAGCCTTTATAGCAAAAAAAAAAATCATTCTCAGCCCTGCCATTAGCCTTTTCAGGATGCCAATCTTTGCCTAGAAAATTGAAGTCCCCAGAATAACAACTATATCTAATTTAGATTCTGTCTGAATGTTCAGCATCAGTTGTGCATTGTACTCCACTGAGCTGTTTGGGAGCCTGAAGATTATTTCTGTAAAGGACACTGATTGTTTGAAAAGAGAGTCAATTGTGCTACTGAGGTGCATGGCTACAGCAGTACAAGCTTGGTTTACAGCATGATCAGTTGTAGCCACAAATTACAGCACAGATATTTAGCTATTAAAAATGCTAGCCAATAATTATAATGCTTTAATGCACACCCTGTTGTGTGCCATGCCTTACATAATGTATATAGAAGGACACTAGCTACAAATGTTATATGATTCTGTTGTGCCTTTTCTGATCTTGTCATCATGCTGTTGCACTGTTTTGTCTATATCTAAAACCTGCTACAGGCTACCTCCTGTGTCACAATGCTACAACTGGGAACTCCTTACCTGTTTAAGGCTACCAAGATTATTCAGAGGCAACAGGGTGTGCCATATGAACTGAGGCTGGTGACACTGAACATGCACTGGCTGGAGGAGAGAAGAGGAAGGGGGGGAATATGATCAAGACCTTCGAATACCTTAAATGCATTAATAAGGTTGATAAAGGGGTCTTTTTTGCAGAAGTGAAAACAAAAACACCCAGGAACACAACTACAAATTAGCTGGGGGGAGATAAAGGGAGGTGATCAGAATTGCATTTCATTACTGAAAGAGTGGTGGTAGGATAGAACACAATGCTTAAAGGGGTAGTAAATCAAAATTCAGTTTGGGATTTAAAAGAGGGTGGGACAGATTCAAGAGGAAGGCAGAGGTGATGGGGAGAGGGTAGAGAGGGTAAAGCAACATGTAGCAAATGTGTACGAGCTCCATAGTGAGTAAACTCAATAGACCTTCAGGCCTTCTTTTACTTGCATTTTGTAGGTTCATATGTATATGTGTACATACTTACAACTCACTTGAGCTTTGTTTGTGAGGGTTACTGTGACAACAGTTTCTCTGACCCCACTGTTGGCAGATCTCCAGATGAATGTGACATGTGGAAGCCCTTGAAGAACTCTATGGCAGGTAAGCTAGAAGCCATTAAAATGTTCAAAGCCCCCAGGCTCTTTCATACTCTAGCTTACCTCCCAATTGCATTCTGAATAAGTGATTCACCATTATAGATAAGATGATAGGCAATTTCCTATGAACCCACATAGAGTCAAGCAAAGCTTAGAGTGCATTGGAAGAGAGGAGGATGAGGTCTTCCATGTTTCCATGTCTAGTCTTGAACCTTCCGCATGACAGAATCACTCAAGTGGCTGCAATCCTTGGATCTCTCCCTCTTTGGCTGAACCTGGAGGCAGCACAAATAAGCAGAGGTTCACCAGCCTTGTGTCTCTATAGCTGCCAGACATATGCCCTGAGGTTGCACCCCACAATTAGCAATTTGGAAACAGGTGCAGCATAGGCTTTCCATAGAACTAGGGCATCTAGTCATGACTCCACTATGGGACAACCCCGTATTAAAACTGGAGGATCCCACTAAGGTGGATTGGATGGGCTGGCAAGGGAATTCAGGTGATATAAGACCTTCTTGTACTGAACACCACCCTTATGGCTTCCTTGCAAGGGCTCTGCAATAGATACAGTTTGGATAAGGGTGAATTTTGGCACTTTCTACAGATCAGAAGTGCTGTTAGCCCTTATCTTTGACACCTTACTATAGTAGCCCCAACCCTCCCACAGCACCCCATGTTCAGCTAAATCAAAACTAACAAAGGTAGAGTAGGCACCATGTATTGCCACCTGCAAGACTGTGCCTCTGACCATATGTTCAAAACACATGTCACTCCATACATCCTTGTTTCTGGAACTCTTTATCTGAGATTCCCCAGAAGTGGCCCCATACGTCAATGCTAAAACTTTGAAATGGGTACTGCAGATCACACTTGAAGTAAAGACCGTGCTGATAAGAAAATGATGATTTACAGAGATACCCACACTCCAGGAACTGTTCGCTAACATTACTTTTCTGGCAAAGTACAAAAGCTGTCAAATTTGGACAGCAATATTTAAACAGCGTACTATGCCATATGATCCCCCTTCATGGATCATTTGGGGTCACAGATCATATCAGACCACCCATAGCATTAATGACCAGGCAGGCATTGGCTGAAAATGCAGTCCCCAGCTATAAGCACTGCACACCTGCTCACCCCTGCTCTACAAACAAGGCTCCTTCTATCTCCAGTCTAATGGTTAATAGATGCCAACTTTCCATATGCCAGTGGATCCTACATATTAAGACCTTTACAGTCATAACCAAATAGTCAGTCCCTTTCATTTAATTTTTACTGTTTTATATATTTATTTACATTATTGCTAAACCTTTATAGTTACCCTAGGCTACAGGGTCTCCCCGGCCCTCCAATTCTCTTGGTATATAGAATAGCGTGTGCCCTTACAGTAAGGTGAATGGTAATGTAGTGTTTAGATGTGGATGTATCAGATCACATACACTGAATGAGATATGTTAAAATATATCTGTAATTGATTGCTCACTTTTACTGTAACTATACATACTGTCAGATATTTGTATGTTCTTGTTTTCAAAAACTTTCAATAAAATGTTTAACAACAAAAATGCAGCAGAATAAGTTAATGAATGCAAATATCACAATATCATTTTTTATGTTGTTTTTTAGCAAAAAAGCATTTTTGACATCCTTAGAGTCATTATCAGTATATTTCTATTTCCTGCATATATTTTAAAAACAGGTTTTATAATTTTTTTTGTAATAATGTATACTTTGTATTATATGTATTTTTAAGCTGTACAGTATCTCTAATAAAATGTATTATTGAAAAAACTTCAAAATAACATATCTAAGTTTAAGAATGAATACACATAAAAGATAAAATGTGTTTATTGATGTTTTTGCCACAGTCCATTATTGCAAACATGACTTGATGACTGACAGATATGCTGCTCTAAACATCACCATTCTGCACTTTATATAATGTTATTATCCATAATATTTATATTTTTCTCAATGTGCAATTTTACATAAATACATTAACAAGTATAAAGTATAAGCGATAATGCAAGGATATTCTAGCATGACCATAAAGAATATTAAACCTTTGATTGGCAAATATTTATAATGCCAGAACATCAGCAGAAGTGACTCTTTATCAACTTAATAGCCAGGAAAACAACATTAAAATTATGATTACGGTTGTTACAGTTAAGATATCTTAAAGTCGCAAAAGTCTAGAACACATGATAGTAAGATAAGCAAATGCTAATAACATACAATATTTTAACATGGGAGTATGCAAGATTACACTGGCCCCAGTGCGCTATGGCAGAGAAAGAGAAATGATGAGCAGTGATCACTGTACAGTGTACAGTGAGTTCAACATAAGGACGGCAGCAGAAGCAAACCACATAAGGGCAAGGGTCCCGGACTTCAGAAGGGCAGATTTGAAAAAATAAATGGGTGAATGCCACAGAGAAGACCTAGCAGGGTGAGGATAGCCTAGGTGGGGTAGAGGAACTTTTAGCCAAGTTAAAAGATGACATAGTGAAGGCAACAATCCTCTGTGCAAAAGAAGTAAGAAAAAATTCCCACTTACAGTATATCTGTACTGTTTTTACATTTTGGAGTTGTGAAGCTGGCTACTTCTTATATGTTTGTCACTTGGAATATTAAAGGGTCCCAGGAAAGGAGGAAAAGATTTATGATACTGCGCCATCTTAAAAAGTTACAACCTGGAGTAGTGTTTTTACAAGAGAGTCACCTCCTTAGAGAAGATGTCTCTTATTTTCGGAGGGAGTGGGTGGAGTGTGTTTTTGGAGTGGCAAATAGTAATAAAAGGGGAGGTGTGGCTATCTTAGTGGATTGAAGGATTGCTTTTCAGTGGCTGCAGGAGTGTTGGGATCCAGAGGGCTGTTTTCTCTTAGTATATGGGCATTTAGGCATGTCAGATGTATTGTTGGGATCTATTTATGGACCCAATGTTGACTCCACCATTTTTATTAATTTACTAACACACTTAGGGCATTTTGCACACCTGCTAATTATCCTAGGTGGAGACTGGAACATAGTTTTCCACACAGACCTTGACAGGTCCGGTCTTCCACAGAAGGGTTTATCTCCGGGTCAGCGTGGTCTTCGGGACCTGGTAGATACAGTGGGCCTTGTGGACCCTGGCATATTTTATACCCTACTCTAAGAAATTATTCTTTTTATTCTGCTCCCCCTGCTTCTCAATCTCAGATTGATTATTTTCTTCTTAGTAAGGATATCTTGGTAGGCCTCCAGTCCTGTGACATACAGCCCATGGTGATATCTGATCACGCTGCTGTATCTCTGGACCTCATCATTCATGGGCCGAATGAACAGGAAAGAACATGGTGGCTTAACTCTACTCTTTTAAGGAATCCCACCACCCTTGCAGCAATTAAAGTTTCCCTCCAAAACTTTTTTCTGGCAAATGAGGGCTCTGTGCCAGTTTTGGGTATGCTTTGGGGGGTGGGCAGCAAAATGTGCTGTGAGGGGCAAACTTACTCAAATGGCCTCCAAGCTCAAGAAACAGCATATCGAAAAGACTGACCATTTTCACCAACGAATATTTTCTTTGGAATGTATGTTAGCCCTCACATCTGATCCTGCAATTTGGCCGCAATTGAACTTTTTGATGGTGGAATACTTTGGGATCTTAGCTGAAAAAGCTGATTTTGCTCTCCAGCAAACTAAGATGCACTATTTGGAATCCCGGGAAAGGGTGGGGAAACTTTTGGCCTTACGATTGAGGCACATGGATTTGTTGTTAAAAGCCATATCCAGCCTCCAACCAAATTCGGAAGGCCAGATTTTTACCCTTCCAGGGGATATAGCTGAAGTTTTACATGCTTATTATGGTGCTTTATATAGCTCAGATCACGTCTTACCAAATCTTTCTAAGCAGATTGCTGATTACTTGGATCCTCTCCCTCTTCTGCAGTTATCAACTCACCAACAAGATCTGCTGTAATGTCTCATAACAGAGTTGGAAGTTTGGGAGGTGACTGAGTGCCTCTCAAAGAATAAAGCCCCTGGACCTGACAGCTTTCTGAATAATTTGTATTTTGCATGCATTGATGTTTTTATGCCTTTTTTAACATGGTTATTTAATTGTTTAAGCTCTTCTGGTATGTCGGCTTTAACCTTCACCCAGGCTTGGATTCCTCTTATCCATTAATCGGGTAGGAGTGAACTATTGCCTGGTAATTACCGCCCTATATCGCTGCTCAATTCTGACTTGAAAATTCTTGCCAAGATATTGCCCAGTAGCTTCCTACATGTCTGGAACAGCCTTATCAGACCAACGTAGGTCAGTATTATGGCTGGCCAATCCTCTAGTAATCATCTGCAGAAATCATGGTACCTGATCTCCGCTTTGGGGGAGGGCAGGACACCAGTGGCCATGGTCTCCCTCAATGTGGAAAAGGCTTTTGATCTGGTTTCTTGGCCCTTTTTAGTTGCTACCCTCCAGAAATGTGGATTTCCCTCAGCTTTTCATGACTGGATGAGGGTTTTATATTATAATCCATCTTCCAGAATTTGATGCAATGGTGTTCTCTTGGCCCCAGCGAGTCTTCAATGTGGAACCAGACAGGGGTGTCCTCATTCCCTTTTTCTGTTTAATCTTTATCTCAAACCCCTACTGTATAATATCCAACAAAATCCTGGTACTGAAGGAATCCTTAGTAGGAAGGGTTAGATATAAGTTCTCCGCTTATGCGGACAACCTCTTATTGCACCTTGAGACCCCTCAGACTTCCATCCCTGTAGCCTTAGAGGAGATTCAAAGATTCTCAGAGGTGGCAGGGTACAAGCTAAACTTAGACAAAACCAAAGTTCTGCCACTGAATGCATTAGTACCTAGGCAGCAGATTATAGATTTAGGTCTCCTTTGGGAACCTTAATCTATTATGTGTTTGGGGATCTGGGTCACCTGACACCTCACTGGACTTGTTAGAAAGAATCTAGTACCCCTCTTACAAGAGATTAAGGCAGATCTGCAGTGTTGGATGGCTCTACCTCTCTCTCTGTGGGGGAGAGTGAGGGTCATTAAGATGAGTATCTTCCCATGGGTCCTGTACCTGCTGGGCATGTTGGGTGTATTTCTGCCTGTCTTGTTTCAATAAATTTCACGCCATTCTTACAGATTTTGTATCAAAGAAGGGTGCAGCTTGCCAAGCTTATTTTAAGGTCACTTTGTCCAAGGAGAGGGGTGGACTATGGCTCGCCAATCTTTTCTTATACTACTGTGCCCTGCATAGTGATGAGCTTTTCCGATGGGGTCACTTTTTACCTGCTCCTACAAATCTGGCCTATTGTCCCCTTTGGCTGTCTTTGGAAAAGCAACTATGTGAACAATATGGCCTTCCTATTAGTAGTCTCTTATACTCAAAGCCTTCCCACCTCCCCCCCTCGACTCTGCAGGACACCACCTCTGTGGTTGCTTAAAGCCCTCAGACAACTTTGTGTGTATATATATATATATATATATATATATATATATATATATATATATATGTATATGTGGTTTGATTGGGGTAAAGATCTGTCCCAACCTATCCTTGTTAACCTGAGTATTCAGATAGCCAACCACCCAATACCATTTCAAATTTTGCCCACCGCTGCAGGAAGCCACTCTATCATCATTGGTTGAGGGGAGTAATCTCAATCCAGCCACTGTCTTGCAAGAGCATTTACCATCCCACTTTATTATTCCTTAAACACCTGCAACTTACTAGAGTGGTAGCCTCCTTTCTGGGGCCCTCCCCTAGGCATTCCCAGTTTAATATGATGTTAAGAGACCTCTTGGCACTGGTAGAACTACCTCCATTCTGTTTCTAGATTTTATAGTTATTTGCTGGAGAAAGACCAGGCTAGTATGGAGGGTATATGTTTTTACTAGCAACATGCCTTGAATTTTCATGCTGAGGTTAAGGACTGACAGATAATTTAGACAGTCTTTACAAATTTGTTAAACAAGATCATTATCAGTTTTTGCAATTTCACATCTTGCATAATTTGTATTATACACCCCACAAGCTTCATAATATGGGTAAGAGTATTTCTGCAACCTGCTCTCACTGTGGACTTGCTGAGGGTCATCTTAAACATATCCTGTGGGATTGTGTGAAGGTGATACCATTTTGAACATCCATTTGGAACTCACTAGACCCCTTTTTGGAACTGGATCTCTTTTTTACCCCTCAGGTCCGTTTGATTGGGCACCACCTGGTGGAACAATTTGGTCCTCAGAGGGCTTACATGTCACTGACCTCAATTATGGCTAGGATTGTAATCTGCCATCATTGGATGGATGAATCCATTCCATCTTATAAGGAATGGCACCACGAGATATTGCAAGCCCTGGAGATGGAAAAACAGATTGCCCTTTGTCAGGAGAGATATGCCATTTTTAAGTCCAGTTGGGAACCTTTATATGCCTCATTATCATCCTCGGTGAGTCCATAGGCTGTAGTTGGTTGACTTGACTTTATGTTACTTTTTAATTTGTACTGGACTCTGTGATTTTTATTCTGTGTGCTCTGGGCAGGAGGAAGAGGGGGTAGATTGGGGAGGGGTGATTCTTCTATTGTTGGGTTATTTATTGTGTATTTTTTTCCTTGATTGTGATGTTGTACACCTTTTTTTTTTTGCAGTTGTCCAGCTCCCACGGCTTTTGGAGGAGGCCTCGTACCCCCTTCTACTCCGTCCGCCTGGGCTATTCAAGGCTACCCCTTCCCCGGTTTCATTGTTGCTCAGGGGGCCGGGGAAGTATACTATTTTCCCCATTTTCTCCCCTTAACTACCAAGGATGCCAGCGCAAAGGACATACGTCCAGGCAGATGACATGCTGATGCATGCCATTATCAAGCACCCAAAGCATCCTCCCCTCCCTGGCTCAGAAGAGCCGCCATTGCCCCTGAAAGTCCTTGCTTCATCTGGCCCCAGGAGCATTGGGTGCATGAGGTACCCCCAGTAACCCACCCCAGGAAGAGAGCATCTATTGGGATGCTCAATTGTCTGTCCCCCTGCCGGCCCCTGGCAACCCTGAGTCCGTTTCTGAACCCAGGTCACCAGCATAGCACAAGGTGTGGCATCCAGCACCTCAACCCTCAGTGCCACTGGGCCAGCTGTGATGTTGTACATCTTTTTATCTTTTAAAAAGTGAATAAAGTTTATTAAATTGGAACTAAAAAAAGTGAGCAAAAACAAGAGAGGAAAAAAAGAGACCCAATGGTTCTCATGGGAAGTGGCTGAAAAGGTTAAGGCTAAAAGGGTAGCATTCAGGTGGTACAAAGAGATGCAGAAGGAAGAGGATAGAAAGGTGTACCAGGGAAGAAAGGGGAAGCAGAAAAAGTGGTGAGGACCAGAGGTCCCAGCTCTTCTGCAGCCTACCAGACAGCCACATGAATTCCTGACTTCCTCTGTGGTAAGGACCCTAAACTTCTGTATGTTGATGGAGGCTTCATATGGTGCACATCAGCACCTGTTCATCCAGATCCTGAAGGTACCTGCTGAATGAGGATGTGATTGCACTAGCTCAAGAAGAAAGGAATTTGTTTGCAAAAAACTTTGTTAATGCATCACTTAGGGTAACTTAAAGCCAGAAAAGTAGGGAAATATGGTGTTAGGGTTTCCAACCCAAGCTCCCCACCCACACTCCTAAGTGGCAAAAGGAAACAAACTCTGACCAGAGCCAATAGGGAAGCAGCTGTGGAATTTGAGGTAAAATATTGAACATTTGCTTTTTAATATTCTTACACCAAATTTTTAACATAGTCTTGATATGACACTGCCTCATGAAGAAGGGCTAAATACCTGGGCTAAAGGTGATTTTGCACAGGGACTGTGAAATTAACTTTCAGGAAACAGAAACACATTTGGGGCAGGAGTTGAAAAATGGCAGCTGTCACATTCATGAGGTGCTATAAAGAAATGACTATATTGAAAAGTTGTGGTAAAAATATAGAATATTACCAATGTTATGAGTTGGTATTTACAAAATTCAACACAGCCTCATAACTTTATTCTTTTAATATGTTTACACCAAATTTAAAGCATAGTCTTCTTATGACCCCACCTCATGAATAGGGTCAGAGAAAATTTTCAACTCCTGTCTGAAAGGCAATTTCGTGCAGGGACCACAAAATCACCTTTCGGGATGTAAAAAAAAAATTGGATAAAATTTGAAAAATGACAGCTATCACATTCACAAGGTGTTGTAAAGATGTGGCTATGTTGTAAATTTGGGTTATAAATATTGAAATGTATCAAAGTTATGAGCCTGTATGTGCAAATTTCAACATAGGCTCATAACTTTATTGTTTAATCTTTTTTAACAAATTTTCAACATAGCTTTCTTGTGACCCACCTCATGAACAAGGGCAGATACATTTTTCAACTCCTGTTCAAAAGGTGATTTAATGCAGGGACTGCAAAATCACCTTTTGGGATATAAAAAAAAAACATTTTGGACAGGATTTGAAAAATGACAGCTGTCACACTCACGAGGTGCTGTAAAGATATGACTATGTTATGAATTTGGGGGAAAAATATTGAAAATTACCAATGTTACAAGCCTGCATTTGCAAAATTCAATGTAGGCTCATAGCTTTGTTATTTTTTAATTATTTTTATTCCAAATTTTCAGCATAGCCTTTTTATGACCCCACCTCATGAACAAGGGCAGAGAAAATTTTCAGTGCCTGGCTGAAAGGTGATTTCATGCAGAGATTGTGAAATCACCTTTTGGGAAAGAGCTACCTAATGACAGTGCAATTGTTCATGAGGTAGGATCCCAAAGAAGGCATGTTGAAAATTTAAGCCAAAACCACATAAAAATGCAAAAGTTATACCACTAAGTATACATTAAAGTGCAAACCTGTTTCGTCAGTTTGTGGCCTGACTTTGTTGAGTGAAGACATGTCTGTGGCCCAGAGAGGATTATGGCATTGGATCCCCAGTGGGCAAGTAAGGTCTTGGGGGGTGCGGGAGGAGTGCTAAGTGGGAGGGTCAGGTGGGGGGCACTTACTGCTGGAAAAGACATCGATGGATGATTTTCTTTTTGCAGGGTTGTAAAAACAAAAATAACACAGCATGAAGGATTCCTCATTGTGACAATGAGGATTGAGCACCCCCAGTGTCACTCTTGTGGTTCAGGGGGTGGGGTGGTGGGTGCTGAGAGGGAAAGTTGGGTAGGGGATATCAATATATACATATATTTTAAAACAAAAGAAATAACAGCGCATGCGGCAGTGAGGGGGTTGCTAAACATCGAGGCATCCTGAGTCATGACACTGGGGGACTGGGCATGCCCAGTGTCAATCTTGTATTTGTGGGGGGGGTGAGTGCTGAGATGGAGGGTCAGATGGGGGGCTAGCTAATTTTAAAGAAAAAAGAAACAGCGTTCACAACACACTCTGCTGTGTGCAAGATGGTTGCCGAACTCTACTATGCATTCATGACTACTAGTGCATGCACAGTAGAATCTTGCACAGTAGAATCTTGCACACAGCAGAGTGTGCCATGACCACCATTTCTTTTTTCTTTAAATTTAGAGTTATCACCCCACCCCTCCTTCTCAGCATCCATCACCCCATACACCCCACAAACATAAAAGTGACATTGGTGGTGTCCATTCCCCCAATGTCATGATCAGGGTGCCCCCAGTGTTTTTTGAGAACTAAAAAATTGTACAATGCAAGTGGAGTGCTCCATAGATGCGGAGGCAACTATAGGGCAACTCCATCATGTTGTTCATTTGCAAAGAATGCAAGGAATGTGGAGTCCTTTTTTTTGAAAGCAAGAGGTCTGCAGGGTTCTGCCTACTGCATCCCTAAAAATATTTGGATTTTGCATCTCCAGAGTCTTGGCAAACTAGAGGTTGGGTCTTCCTTGGGTGTTTTCATATTTTTCCCAGAATCACCTGGTAGTTGAAGAATAAACAACTGATGTCAGCTGGTGGCACTGCCCACATGGCCAATGTAACAACATCATGCACATGAGTTAGCAAGTGGGAAGAAAAGAAGGGTTACAGATTTCGTAGCCCAAATGGATAGAAAAAAGATATAGGATATCAAAATAATAACCAAATTAAATCCGAGTACCAACTTAGAAAACTAAGGGTTGAGCTTACCCCATCCTGAATTGACTGAGGTTCTGTCTGATATGAGCTTACACAGTAATATTGTTAGTTGGATATCATAATGGCTATCAAATAGGAGACAAAGGGCCCACTGTCAAGATGGCTTACACATGTCGAAAGGTAACTTGCGCCAAACTCTATGGCACAAATCGCATTTTACGACATGTGTTACGTCATTTTCAATTCCAAGAGGTGGCCTGCAACATGGTGCAGGCCACCTGTGCCAAGGGGGGGGGTTACGCCAGTGGCTAAGCCAGCAGCCCCCTGCAACATGGCGCAAGGGGATTTCTGGCATCGATTATGCCGATATTCCAGGAGGGCGGCTGACGGAATGGCAAATCGCGATTCCAAGTGGGACCCGGCAGACACTAGTGTAAGTACAGTTAGACCAGCTATTAGCTGGTCTAACAGTACCTATGTCTACTGGGGTTACATCACTGTGCCTGGCACCCCTACAGCTGCCCCCCATGGTCTCCCGTGGATGCCCATCCCACCCCCTGTGGCAGGGCCACCCTCTGCGGGCAACTGGCACCCCCTCAACCCCAACCCCAAGCTGTGTCCCCATGGGGCAATACCCATCCCCCACATGCCAGGCCCCCACAGTGGTCCTGTGGCCCACCCAACCCTCAGTGCCATAGTGTTGGGGTGCGGGGCTTTGGGGTGGCCATGCCTTGTGCTGTTTGCACCCTTCGGCCTGTGGCTTGCAGCACCCAGGTCGGGTGTACCCTCTTGAGGTGCAACCCTGGAGCTGCCACAAGTCACAGGTTGTAAGTGCGGGGGACCCTTCCTGTTCTGGAATATGGCACAGGGTCCCCGGCGTAGTGGCGCATGTCGCAACGTGCATGCGCTACTAAGTTGTGGCATTCATCTTGGAGTTGGGCCCAAACAGTGAGTGTTCAAGGGGTTTGCTTGGACTGAACTGAGGTTACAAGTGGGGTCCCTCAGGGTTCACTTTTAGGACCATGTCTATTTAATCTGTATGTCACCTCTATGCACTATAATAATGATAACATGTGGCTGGCCAAATTTGGGGATGAATGTCAATTGAAGGCAGTAATAGATATCCCAGAAGATGCTCTAAAACTGAAGGATGCATTAGAATTTCTTCAAACATGGTAGATTAAGTATAAATTAAATTTCAACACAGAAAAGTGAACAGTAATGCACTTGGGTAAATATAATCCAAATGTGTTATACTCTTAATGGCTGTACTCTAAAGAGTGTCATGGAGGAAAGAGACTTGTGTATAACCATATCAAACAATCTTCAGTTTAAGTCACACTGTCAAAACATTGTCAAACAGGCTAACAGCGTGTTAAATAGTATAATGTGGCATATTTCCAGTAGGGATAAGTGAGTTATTGTGCCACTGTATGGGTCATTGGTTAGACCTAACTTGGGGTACTGTGCCCAAGTTTGGTCACCATATAAAAAAACAGAAATTAAAATGATTGGGAGAGTTCAGAGGAGAGCATCACGAATAATAAAAGATCAGAAGGGCAAAAGCTATGATTCAGGTTGAAAGAGTTGGATATGTATTCACTAGAGTACAGAAGGATATGAGGGGATATGTGTTTACTGTACAAAGCACTAACAGATGATGAGTTATGGGAAAGCTTAGGTCTGGATTTCAGGGGTTAAACTTATAATACGTGAGCCCATACCTTACAACTAAAGGGTTAAAACTGTTATTCCATGAAACAGCAGAAACAGTACAGTGAAAAAGTGGTATCATTTTGGAATTCACTGTCAGAGGAAGTGGTGGGAAGTTCTACTATACAGTAAATGAGTTTAAAACAAAGCTTGATATTTTTTGCAGGCAAGAGGGACTTTTTGCATACGGCTAACATTTAGGTGAGCAATATGGACATAAAGTCTTCTAGCTCTGAGATATCCTATGAAACCTACTGGGTGACACACGGGTAGTGGACATGAAGAGACAGATCTCATTACCACCTACCTGGAAAAAAGGTAGATGTAATGAAGAATAAATAGGCAGTAGCCCTGGGCATATGGCTCTGGTGTATACACATGGAGATTCAAAAAGGAACTTTTGTGTAATTAAAAAGACAGAATGCCAGACTGGAATAAAAGAAACCTTTGTACTCTGAATTCCAGCTTAATAGGTACCCCCCCCCCAAGCTCCCTTCCAGAGGAGCAAAACAACAGCTGTTGGTAGACAGAGTCCAGGGAGCAAAAAATACTATCTTCTTGCCACTCCCAAAGAAGTGAAGAAATGTGTTCCATGAGGAAGAAGATACCAAACATGGTAAATGTGAAAACCACCAGGGTGAGTTGCCCAGAGCCCCTGGCTCTAGCTTAGTGGGGGTTGATATATGGTCATGTGAATGAATGGTGCAGCTATTCTAGAACATCGACAATTATGATGAGTACTTAATTTTCATATCTTTCTAGACTCTGTCTTCATAATTCATTCCCATGTACAGTATGGGTTAAAGTCCAAAGCTTACCAATTAGGAAGGAGCTGGCTTAACTTGATGGAAGACATCCCTCAGCACTCTACATGAGGAAAAAAAACCTGAGGCAGGACTGAGACTGGTCAGGGACTGGCAGAAGCTCCTGTGGTTCAGGAGCAGGAGGACACCATTACAACTCACACATGACTCTGCAGGAAAAGAAGTGATCCCCCTGAAAGTGGAAATGAAGCATCTTACCATGGGCCAGAGGTACCAGCCTAGAATGGTTAAGACATGCCTTCTACCGAATGCAGACTGCTGGTCCTACCAGCCTGGAGACCACTTCATTGGCATAGTAGGATGCTTTTGACTGGTGCCTCACAACTCCAGGTCCTGGGCAGGAAGGCAAATGATTTGACCAATTAATTCACAGTAAGGCAATGCAAATAGGATTTGACCTAGCTGTGACCACAGGCAGTTAGGCTGCCTGATGTGCCTTGTGTGCAACAATGCAACAATGCATATAAGGATGCATGCCAAACTAAAACCCCTCCTTCCTTGGTATTTACTTGCATAGAGTAAGCCTCAGGAGGTCAGTCATGTGAAGGGCATTTAAGCCCAGTTGGGTCTGCAGCACCTCAGTCTCTGAAGTGGGATGATGTATGACTCCTGCAGATCCAGTGGGAGTGCAGTGCCTGAGCTGGATGTCCCTAGGGGCTGGATCAGTGGGAAGGGGATGGAGCCAGACTGTCTTACAGGCATTCTTGAAGTCCTGAGGCCAAGGAGGAATCAGTGTTGTCATCACTGAACTCTTAGTGGCAAGGACACGGGATTGAGATCTTTGAAGGAGCCAATGCCCAGCACCCTCAGCATCTCCACAAGGAACATTTGGTACACAGAGTACTCTAAATCCATATACAGATGAAGGGAGGATTCCCCTTCTTTAGGGGAAGAAGTCAGAGAGAGGAAGCTGGACTTGGGAAGATGTGGTGCCAAGGCCATGGGCTTGAATTGTGACTGGTCAGACTGTAAGTGGTAAAGATGTAAGGCACCAGCTGTTCTCTCACGCTGAGACCAAGTGAGAGTACCAAGAGATCAAGAGGACCTGTGATGGCTGGTACCTTTTGGAGGGGTGTCAGAGGCCCAGGAGGAAGGAAGGAAGGAGCAGGAGGCACCAGGCTGTCTGCCAGAGCTGATGGAGTGCTTAGGGGACCCCTCTTGAGGGAGGACCTGGCAAGTCCACCTGAACGTGGTCTTCCAAACTCCATGGAGTGACCCAATTGGTGTCCTTGGGAGGGAGACCTCCAGGTGAGGAGAGTGGAGCTGTATAGGTGCCACAGAGCAGCTCTGGTCCTTACCAGTGACAACGTCAGTCACAGGTTCTGATGAGAAACCTACCTCTGAGTCACTGCCAGAACTCTGGCTAATGCTGCTTCTGACACCAGTATCAGGGTCTGCAGCGGGCCTAGTGGCAGGTCCCAACCCCTCATCATGGCTTGCACCATCCACAGAACCAGGCACAACATTGGCATCGGCACTGTCTACAGACCTGTCTCCATCCCAGGAACTGTAAGCGGCACTGAGAAACAACCCCACACCACAAGCAACACTTGGACCTGAACTAGCATCACAAGTGGCACCACAGTGGGTCTTGGCACCACCCCAGAACCAAATCTAGGGACAGTTCTAGGGGCAACACTGTCGCCAGTGTAGCACTCACAACTTGGTTCAGGGTCAGCACCATCATCACCATCCCACTCTATCACCAAGGGTGGCGCCGCCCTCTTCCCCAAAATCACGAGGACCTACCCCTCGGGTGCACTGCACAGTTTAAGTTTCTTCTCATGTGTTCTGATCTACTTTGCCAAGGGGGCAGCTGTGAACATTTTACTGTGTTGGCCCTACACTATTATTTAAATATTTCAATAACTTGGCTTTGCTTTTTTGACCTATATGGGCATATAATTTCTAACCCCTAACATTTTGTTTTCATCATTGGTTATGTTTAAGATTTTCTTTTTTCTTCCTTTGCTTTTTTTATATTTGTTTATAGTCTGACAGTTCCTTTTTTTTGGGGGGGCACCTCTTCCAAAACTGAGGGAGGGTTATCGGAGGGTGGTGGGATATGTTGGTGGGGGGTGGTGGGATAGTTAGATAGTGGCTTGTTGTTATTTAGTTGGTTTTACAGTGTGTAAAAGAAAAAAAAAGGACATACATCTTTAATATGACCTGTTCATTGTCACATGCTATGTTATAAGGTTTTCATACTAGAGACTAGACTAGAGTACTGCTGGCCCTATGGATCCATCCTAGGTCGTGAGTAAACCCTTTAATTTCTTGCTGCCCACTGCATGCTAGCTACCTGTATTCTGGCTTAGGCCCCCTGCCTCGATCCCCTATGCTCTCCTGTACCCATCGTGCCCTCCCAGGTCCCCACCCTTACTTTTCCCTTCTGTTTTACTCTGCTGCTGCATTGAACACCTACCTTGTTGTTTCGTATGATGCACTGTCACTGTTGTATTTAAATCTATTGTGTCCTGGTGTTAACCAGGCCCATCCTGTAAATGAGTTCTGTATTTAATTGTTGCCTTAATGATGTATTGTCACTGTTGTTTGTAACTTTATTTTTGACTGGCCTTAACCAGGGTCCATCTTGTAAATGAGCTTTGCTCAATGATGTTCGCCTGGATAAATAAAGATTTGATTGATTGATTGATTATACCCTCTGACTCTTGTATATCTTGATGTGTGCTTGTTTTCCTTTTTTTTTTTTTTAAATAAAATTTACTCAGTCTGAAAAAAAAACCAAATCACGAGGGACCTCAGAGGAGGAACGACAACCGCCTCGGCCACTGGACTGGGAGTACATCCAGTACCACCCCCTTTTCTGAAAGAGCGATTGGTGTCAGAAGGGGACTTGGCCTCATGACTGGCACCACTCCACTCACAGGTACCATGAACAGTATCAGAAGCCATGGCAGCACCAGGCAGCAACACTGAAATGCCCTCTGGTGTAAACCAAAGCATATAGCTTTGTCCTCACCAGCAGGGAAGTCCACTGTCCAGGACAAACAGAATTAGATGTTCAGCCTCCCACCCTGAAGAAGCCAGTTGTCCACAGGGCCCATCCCCAGGGCATCTGATGCAACAACAAGGCGAGTTCAAGGGGGACCTTGTACTTCCACATTACCAGAGGTACTGGGAAAGGGTCCAGTGGAAAGGCCAAATCTCCTAGCCTTGGCATCACATGTGTCAGGCCTTCCTGTGAAGGTAGGGAGTGAATGATCCCACTTCAGCATGCAGAACTTAAAGACCCAGTGGTCCACAGAGAAGCACGCATCGCACCGGTCCATGATCATGATCTGCGCCAAGGCAGAAGTGACACTCAAGGTGCCAGTCTGATGTTGCTATAGGGCCCCTGCAGGGGTTCCAACAGACTGGAGGGCAGCAGCTTTACTTTATATCCCCTTTTTTTCCAACTCAGCATCATAGTAGGCTAGAAAATAAGAAAACAAGAAAAAGTTCAATTCAATGCTGAATGCACACTCAGATCCTATTCTGAGAGAAGGGGTGCTGGTTCAGTGTTGAAGGGTATCAGTTCAGCATCAAAAGGAAGGGGAAATGGTGATGAACTGAGGTAAAAAACATTAAGGCAGCAGACTCTGCTTCTCCACTGTGCATTTTCTATGGTGGGAAAAACAGAACTGAGGCAAGGAGGGGGCTGGAGACAGTTACTGGCTAACTCACTTGCATGATGTCAGTACGTCAGCTGCACAGGCAGTATGCAACCAGCAAAAGTCAGTCCCCTCCCAGTTAAAAAGTCTTGGCTCCCATGAGGCCCTAGTACCTCCAGTTTACATTCATAAGTAGGAATAAATACTGAAGACTGATTCTGCTATCAGCCATGCCTTGCCCCTATTGCCCTGTTCCTGTGTTTTGTTACTTCCCGCCTACATCTTCTATCGGTATTTACTTTATCACCCTACCCTATATAGGAGGTTTCTTGCTTTCCTCCAACCAGTTCTGCACTATTCTTATAGAAACTGAGGGAGTTTTTACATCCAATGATTGGAATCTTTCTTTCCCTTTGATGGAGTGAGATTTGGAAAAATAAATATGATCTGTTATTGATTGATTCAAATGAAGATGAAATATCACTTTTGAGGGAAAATGTACATTTGTTCTCAGAACAAACTTTTTCTTGTGGAAACCAAAAATGTAAGGGTACAGAATCATAGACAATATTGGCAGAGAAATACCATTGTCCATCATATGCAATTTAACCCCAATTCCTAGTGTCTAGAAGGGGCTTCTTCCTTTGCCTCCTGCCTTGTCCCCTGCCTTACTGGTACCCCCCTGAGTACTATTAAGACCTTAACTCTGTCCCAGTCTTGATTGAAACTACTGATATATTTTTGCACCTCCCACCTCTCCTGGTAGGCGTATTCACTGCTCAGCAACACTCTCTCTCTCTCTCTCTCTCTCTCTGTAAATAAACATCTCTGATGATCCTCCTGAATCCCCCCACCTGCTTTCACTCATGTCCCCGTGTGTTTGACTCACTATTCCTGAAGAATAGTTTCCCACAGTCTACCTTGTTTAATCCTTTAAGGAACTTGAAGGTCTCTATCATAACATCCCTAACCCTTCTGATCACCAGTGAGTACCTGGTCAAAGTTTTAAGCCGATTCTCATAGGATCTGCCCTCCTGGCCCTGAATCATTGTGGTTACCCTATGCTGCACTGTCTCCAGCTGGCCTTCACCTTTCCTTAAGCTGGCACTCCAGAAATGGGCACAGTATTCCAGGTTGGGCTTCAGTGATCAACAAGGAAGTAGTATTACCTCTTTCCTCCTGCAATTAAAACCCCTCCCAATGCAGCCAAACACTTTGGTTGCCTTTCTGTTGGCTTATTGCATTGGCCAGATTGTTTTAGAGAGTTGCATACAGTATGATTACTGTCAATTCCCTTTTCCCAGAAGTAGTGCCCAGCTTACCACTTACTATCCAATATTCCATCTGGGGCTCTTGTTCCCTATGTGTATCATCTTGCAGTTTTTGGCGTTGAAATCCAGCTGCCAAACCTGGTATGACATCTTTAACTTTTGCAAGTCCCTTCCGCCCTCCTCACTGTTTACCCTGCCCTAAAGCTTGGTGTTGTCTATGAAAAGATGCATCTTGCCCTGTATTCCTTCTCCTATAGTGCTACTAAAAATATTGAAAAGGACTTGTTCAATGACTTACCCCTGCAGCACCCCGCTCATTACCTCTCTCTCTCCCCTGAGTTTACCCCATTTACCAACATCCTCTACTATCTTCACCCACAACCAACTATCCACCCATTTCACTAGATCCTTTGCTGCACCCAGACCCTCTAACATCTTCAGCAGCCTTCTGTGAGTCATAGGTTTTGATGAAGTAAAAATACATTAAATCTACTGCTTGTCCCCTGTCTATTGCCCTAGTTATTGAGTCAAAGAACACTGTCAGGTTGGTATGACAAGACCATCCTGCCACAGACCTGTGCTGCTTGCTATACTGGAGCCCCTTTCTTTCAAGGTACTCCACTATGTCCTCCCAGACTAGTGTCTCTATCACTTTACCCACAATAGAGATAAGACTGATGGGCCTGTAATTATCCTGTTGATCCTTGTCCCTTTCCTTGTTGAGCAGATCCATGTCTGCTATCTTCATATCTTTCAGAACCACACCTGACTGTATTGAGCTAATGAATAGCTCTGCCAGGGGTACAGCCATTTCCAATGCCAGTTCTCTTAGCACCCTTGGGTGCATCTCATACAGACCAGAAGACTTATTTATTTTCAGGGCTGCAAGCCATTTTCTAGCCCTATCTCCTGTATTTACCATCAGCCCCATTTCTTTGATCCCCCTCACAGCAGTCTTTGGTCTGCTTTCTGGAAAAGGCCCATTATCTTCTGCCTTGAATGCCAAGCAGAACCAATCACTAAGAAGGGTTGCCTTCTGATTGACCTCCTCCTCCATTACCCTTCACATCTCCATCAGTCTTACAATTCCCCTCTTGTTTTTCCTTTTTCCCAAATGCATCTGAAAAACTATTTTCCCATCCCTTGACCCCTCCCCCACACACACAATACACAGCTCTCTACCTGCTTTTACATCCCTGAATGTCTTCTTGGCCTCTGTGGCAATTGGCAATGTTATATATAAAACAGTTATTGAGATACATTTGATATATATATATATACATTTGATATGTGCATGTAGCGTCCCCCAGGATGAAACCCAATTCTGCAGCATTTTGCAGCACTCTGTAGAATGCTGCAGCAGACTACTGATATATGTATATATATATACACATACATACATATATACATATACATATACACGCTGCACACACACAATATATATTATAGTGGCATTAATTGGCGCCCACTATAGTTAAGTTCAGTTGTCGCCGTACTAAAGTCAAAAGTTTGGGCGTTAATAACTTTGGACCTATTCAACAGATTTGCCTAAAATTTGGTATGCGCAGTGGGGCATGGTAGATCTCCTGATCTGCTAAATTGTGTTTCGGTCAGACTTATGGTCTTTGCGTATGAAAACACTGAAAAATGCAAAATTATCCATTTTTGGAGGAAGCTTTTGGGATTTTGGACATGGCCCTGCACTGCTGTTGTGTGGCATGCCATGCTGTGAGATGGCTCATTTGAAAGAGCTTTGGTGGCCGAACATGCCACTTTTTGTTTGGTGAAAACATATTAAGGCATTCAAAAGTTATGCCACTTTTAAGTTCCCAGTATAAGTCAATGGGAACATTTATATGTACGTTTTGCGAACAAAGAATGGGGCTCTGGCCATCTAGTCCCACCTGACAATCAAAGTATTTGCAGCCTCGCGGTTCAAGAATCTTTGTCCCAGAGAATTTTAAAAATTCTTTGATCGCAAGGTCCGCCACATTGTTTTCAATTTTCCAATCGGAAAAACACAAATATCTCGGCTCAGGGGTCACTTCTGAAGTAAAACTTGGATGTGTTTTACTCAGGGGACTCTGATCTATCGACCCATGCCTTTGGTTTGATTCAAATCGGTCTAAAAATAGAGTTTTGAGCATTTAAAATCTTAGTTCACGTCTCGCTAATGATCTTTGATCGCTAGCCTGAAAATTCTTTGATCGCGAGATTCTTTGATCGCGATCATGCATCGTGAGCGAGGGACAAGATGGCCAGATTTAAAAATAGATTTTCTCAGCCCAGGGGTGCCCTACAAAGTTAAATGAGGGTGCATTTTGCTCAGGAGGCTTCGTTCTGCCCCATCTGAATACAAAAAAATAATGTTTTCAATATCCCTGGTAGTCTAGCACCCCCATCATGATTAAATAGATAACTATCTCCAATTCCCTGGTAGTCTAGTGGCCCCCCCAATGTATATTTCATACATACTGCTTTTTTATGCCTCTGGTAGTCTAGTGACCCCCCTGATCTGTATTAAATTATTATAGTTGTTCATACCCCTGATAGTCTAGCGCCCCCCATCATAATAAGATACAGAATGATCTGGAATTTCATTCAGTTATAATATTGGCAAAATAAATATTTAAAATTCACGGATAGGAATACCATAAATATAATCATGTATTTTTTAATAGGTAATGAATGGAACAGGGCATTTAAGTGCTCGTTAAAGGACATACGACATTATTCAATGACCAGTGGAAGTAAATTAATTGAAAAGTAAGAAATTTAATTTTTAACAAGGTACAAACTGCAATTATAGCGTAGTTTGTATAATGAATTACAATTAAGGTATTTCCTTAGATTATTCATGGATATATACTATTTACAGGGGAACTGATGTTTGGTTGAAGGTTACAAGGAAAAGCAAAGTTAGAAAGATATCTAAATTAGAGAATTAATTTCTTATATACTTTTAATAGGTATCTATATTGTATTAGTTACTTTATATAAGTGATTATGAAAATGTGTTGGGTTAATTTAATGTAACATTTTGTGCCTTATTGAAGCAGAGTATTGTTAATCAGTAACCATTTGGTATCTTGATGTATGAGGAAAAAGATTGCAAATACTGGAAACTTAATGAATACTTTTATGTTTTGTATTTAGTACCAACACTGTTTTATACAAATGGCCTGAGGAAGTGACATGTTCAGCCATGAAACTGTTGCCTACAGTATACTGGTGTGAAGATAAGATAACAATAAGTATATTAATTTTAATGGACATATTGGACTATATCTTACAATTATTACACATTTTCCCAATTCTCAAAGCCCCGGGTTTGACACAAGGTGCCTGCACCAAACATAAATGGCACAAGTGGCACCCTGTGTCAAACACTGCCCCCTGAGCTATTCACAAAGGCAGCCTGCCTCAAGCTCATGCTGCCTGCCTCAAATGGGGCTTGCACCGGAAACTGGGCCAAGACATGACACTAGGAGGCTTGCGGCATACAGGGCCTGCCATATCAGTGTCAGTGGCTCAGTAGGTTGCACACCTGCCTCTGAGGTCAGCAGATCAGAAGGCTGTGGGTTCTATCCCCACATCAGGTGCTTCAGTTAAATACCAGTACTGACACTGTGGTGTATAATGAGGGGGACCCTGCGCTCCTGAGGTGCCATCTTTTAGATGAGACATTAAACTGAGGTCCCATCTGCCTGTTCTGGTGGTAATTCAGGGGGATGTTAAAGATTGCATGGCACTTCTCGAAAAGAGTAGGGTGTTTTTATTGATAAATGCATAACAGAAACATACAAAAGGATACTAAAACAAAACAAAGATAATTTCTTCAAAACTCATAATACAAAATTACATCTTACTTTGAACATCCTAGAAAGTAAATATAGAAAAACAGTGTCTAGTTTGAAACATAAAACCCATCCCCTATTCTTTAATCATATTTTCTCAAAAAAGTAAATCCCCACACCACCACCACACCATCACATGTGCTCTAGGATGAACTTCACATCATTTCTATAAACTTTCAGTAACACCTGTTCACATATATTCCTAAAAACATCATACAACATTAACTTCTGTTAAAATAAAAATTGACATTGACTCTGCCATAAATACTTTTTCAGAACAGCAAAATAAAAAACAGTAACAGTTCCAGAATCGTATTTGTTCAGCAATCTTGGAAAGTGTTCTAAAGCCAATTCTTCATAAGTAAGGATAATCATCCATGGCATCTTCCATGTTTGGGCCAAAAAGGACCACAAACCCATTACCAAAGAGTATTCCACTAAAAAATGTTCCTGTGATTCTATAACACCCACACAATCACGATATAAACCCTTTCTATCCATCACACTCTTGTGCTTATGGTTTCCCCTGACAGTTAAGCTTCCATGGGCACTTAACCATTGTGTGTCCCACATTTGGCTTGGTAGCCTTAGATTTCTTAGTTGCTGATATACAAAGGAATTGTTACCCTCCCTGCAGTATTTAAATATAGGTTCTTTCGATTCAATATTCCGTAGGACTTGATCATATAAATCTTTCCTGGTCTGTTGAATGACCATCGATTTTGTAATCTTCCACTTCCATAATTTCTGGAAAGTTACTTTCAAAGATGTGTCAATGATACAAGCCTCAAATAATTTAATGGGTAAATTTACCCACTGGACCAAAATCTCTCGAAATGAGTACCACAGCCATTTCTGGGACATATTGGTTCTCATTACTAGTGCTGGTTTTAGATTTGTTACCCAAAATATTGAATGAAACAAAACAATGGGGTTAACCATTCCCACAACACCTCTACTTATGGGCAGGTATATGGTTTCTCTGTTAATCAGATTTAGTCGGCTTCCCCCACAATAATTGACAGAATGCCCTATAAATCCTTGTCTCTAAAACCACCGGGGGAGGAAAAACTGCATTAATATACAAAAATATCGGTAATAGAAATTGTTTTATAACATGCACACACTTTAATTTTGATATCCGCCAACTTTTCCACTTCTCAACCTTTTGTTCTCTCTGTTGTACAGCTGCCTCCCAATTTTATAAAACACTATAGCCCTCCCCCCCCCCGTACTGGACCCCTAACATTTTTATGGATTCTTTAGTTATTCAGATTCCCTCAACCCTGTCTGGTTGCCCTGAGTGCTCACCTAAATATAAACCTTTACATTTCTGTAGTTTCAGACTAGCTCCAGATACCTTTCCGTATGCCTTTATTTCGTGCAAAATAACCATCACACTTTTAGAATTTTTTTGCAAACACACATACATCATCTGCATAAGCCAGTACATACACCTCATCCCCTGACTGAGACCCTGAGATGCCCTAAAAATCATGTTGAGCCATGACCTTTTGAATGAGTAGGTCTAAATGAAAACATATAAAAAGGGGCTCAGAGGGCACCCCGACGTACCCGGTTACCCACCCAAAATTAAGTACTTCCTGGCTGAGCTAAAACTGAGGATATTACAGCATTCCCATACAATAATTTAATCCATAGTATGAAAGCTGGAGGAATCCCATACTGTACCAAAACCTGCAACATGAAGGCATGGTCAACCTGGTCAAAGGCCTCTAACTGATCTAAAGATAATAAATATCCCTGTAACTTCTGTTTTTCACACAAAGATACCACATCCCTAATGTCACATAAATTTGTCTGTATGTGCCTACCAGGTATGGCACAAGCCTGTACTGGGTATATGAGAGCAAGAGCTACTCTTTTTAGCCTGGTTTGCAGAAGAAATGTCAAAATTTTAAAATCTGAATTTAGCAGGCAGATAGGTCACCGGTTTTCTATTGACAGCCAGTCTCCTGCTTTGTATAAATACAGGATCAAACCCCTTGTGAAATCATCTGGTAATTCTGGTAAATAAACTATATATAAGTATACTTTTACAAGAATATGTGCCATAATGTTTGGAAATAATTTATAAAATTCATTAGAGAGGCCATCCTCCCCCAGTGTGGACCCTAATTTAAGATGCTTTACTACACCACAAACCTTA
The DNA here is from genome assembly GCA_016271365.2 of Neoceratodus forsteri. Lineage (NCBI taxonomy): Eukaryota > Metazoa > Chordata > Ceratodontiformes > Ceratodontidae > Neoceratodus > Neoceratodus forsteri. The sequence continues at coordinate 101,737,994 of CM028132.1, forward strand.
TCCACTGTAATATCTTGAGTTAAATTTTGTTTTTACTCTGGAGATAAGATGGGAACCTGCAGGTCTTACAAATATTCTAAAATGTTTTCTTCCTCCAAGTTAGTTGCACTTTCCAACTGGGAAGGATGTGTGTTAACTACATCCTGTATCCCCTGTGAATCAGATTTCAGTACCCCTCCCTCATCCCACAAGGTCGAACATTAAGCCTTATGCCTTCTTTCCTTACAGGCCTGGCATGGGTTAGAAAACAACATTTTCTGCACCCCAAAACAGCGTTCGGCTTGTAATGTAGCTACCCTGTCATACTGCAGGGTTTACATTTCTTCCTTAATATTTACTATTTGAGCCGTGTAATCTGTTTTTCTCTCAAATGTCTTAGTCAGTAAAGAAAAAATTGTTTTCTTAGGGAAAGATATCTCAATTGTTTAATATTTGCAATGCCCTTCCTATGTACCAGTAGCCATTTAACCAGATCTGTTTTAGTTTGTAACCATCAATGCATGATATTAGAATAAAGATTCAGTAGTGAAACTCTTGCAGTCAAGACATCTAAAATGCCTATTTTAACTTCGGGTGTTACTAAACTATTGGTATTCAGTTTCTACCTATGTGTATTCTGCCTAGCTCCTGGCTCTTTAGTTACCAGACTTTTAACCATAATGTGATCTGAAAATTCGACAGAAATTATAGTAGCTTGCTGTACATGTATAGTCAGTGACAAAAAAATATAATCTATTTTCAAACTATAGTGACTTCTCACATAAGTGTAATCAATTGGAGGAACTGCTTTGGTGCTGCAGTCTATAACTCTGCCATGTCAATACAGGCTTGTAGGGCTGTAGAATTACAATAGACTTTCTTCCTTTATTTTCATTGGTCTGCTACCATCAAACTGCAATTAAAATCCCCCACTAATTATACCTGCCTGGATGTTGCTAAGTATGGCTGTATGTCCTCCAGCATCTCAACTCTAGCTGCCTTACTCTGTGCTGCATACACCACAAAAAACATACTCGGTGACCCCTGCCATATAGCATCTAACATGAGTAGCCTGCCAGGAATTAAGTCAACTAAATTATGAAAAAAGAAAGCTGCACCTGAAAATAAAATATCCACCCCATCAGCTACATCCTCCCCAAAAGATCAATAAGAGGGTCCCCACATCCATTCCCTCTGAGCTTGTGCTAAGAGAATGCTGAAACTAAACAATGTGTCCTGAAAAAAAAAAAGTCAATTCTAGAGTCATGTAAAAAAGAAAATACAACTTAGCGTTCCGTACTAGACAAAATGCTGTGAAAATTCATAGTAGCTAAAAAGAAAAACATTGGTAAAGTAAACAAAAGATAACTCATTTCTTTTTTTTCTTTTCTTTTTCTTTTCTCCTTTCTTTTCCCCAATCCCTGGATTGTCCTAGTCTTGGGACTTGGACTGGGTATTGGAAGAGGAAGCATCAGAATCTAAGTTCCCCATGTCTAATTCTCCACTACTGGTTTTTGATAGAGTTTCAAAAGGGTTAGACATCTCGGTATTCTTCTGGATCCTCAGACTTCAACATCTGGGTAGGGGAGCTTTCCATGGGGGTGAGGATGGAGGTATCTCTTCCCCTGTGTCCGATGTGGTAGGGACTGCATCTGGAACTGTGTCCAATGGTGCAGATTCATATTCTGCACTTGGGTCAATACAGGTGAATTCATGTGGCACCTGTTTTTTTGAGGGGCCAGCTGTGTTTAGTTCTGTACTCCTAGGGGAAGGGGGTATGTCCATGGGAGGATGAAAGGCCTCAAGGTGCCTTGGTCTATATGGCTGGTATAGGAGCTGACAATGGTTCCGTGGCTCTGAGGTTCAGGACCAGGTTTTGGAATGCTGGGTTCAGAGGGTCTGTATTTTGTCTGAGCACTTCTGATTAATTCATCAGGGTTAATGGTGTGCACTTTATTATGTGCTGCCCAGGGGCACCCCTGGAAGCTGTGGCAAAACTCTTCATATAAATTGCATTTAGTCAAATTAGTACATTGGTGACTGATGTGGCCAGGTTCATTACAAATACCACATCGAAGTTTATCGCACACATTGGTCAAATGTGTTCTTGCCCCACACTTATGGCAGCTTTGGGCTGTCCTGCATAATAACAGACTCCCCGCCTCTTCCTTAAAAAAGCTGTTTGGCAGATGGACTGTACCTTCATCTGAATGACACAGCTTAACTTTAAAGGTCCATGCTTCAGTCCAGAAATTCTCCCTATCTAAAACTGTCTCTGGAGGGCCAAGTACTTCACAATGTTGTTGTTGCCAGAAGGTAATGTTACTGATATGAACGCCATCATTTTGAAACATTATAGTCACTTGTTTGAAAGTAAGTTTTGACAAAAGAATACAGACAAAGGGGGAACCATAAGGGGGAGAACTTTAACTGGCCATACTTCATACAAAAATGCTCCAAGGCATGAGGGAGCAGAAACTGATGTCAAAGATATCCTCGCCTGAAACATGAATAAGGGTGCATACCTCTGAAGCCATAAAGCGCATCGACTCATTAATAAGGGTGCACCCTACAAAGTGTCTATCTGGTTTGTTGTCCATACCACCTCTGTATTTAAGTCACACAGTGTTTCTACATTGTGCCAGCTCTGTTCTGGGAAACAAATCTGAGTATCAAGGCCTAGAAGCTCTGGGTGGGAAGGGAACACCCCTTTGAGCGCATCCTGGGACCTGCACCAGCCCTTTGTCTGGATCCTCCAGGAGGAAAACTCACACCCTCCACATTTGTTCCATTTTCAGAGTGTGTCCCTTCTGCAGGCAAGCCTTTCTGCTGGTTCTGGGTCTCCCTTGGGACCCCATTCTGTGTCATGTCACTCCCTCCCCCACCTAGTAGCTGTACAGTAAAACCCCAAGCCTTTGACCCGGTTCCCTGCTCTTCAGCGGTGTAATTTAAACCAACTTGCTTTTCTGAGAGCCCCAACAAATCACTTACTTTCCCCCTGTTCCTAGTACCTGTGGGGTATCATCCACTGATTGCAGACCTCATCCATCCTTCATTTGGCCTTCAGTCTCTGCCTAGTCCCATTCCAATTTTTCCTTGCCAATCACTCTCTGGGAGTCCAAGAAGGATAAACCAGTATCAGGCAGCTAGTTCTCAGTCGCCTTTTGTCTCCAGCCCACCTTGCGAAAAGGCGCACTCTGGAGACTATTGTTGCTCTGAGGGAGCTGATTTCATGTGGAAAGCTGCCTGGAGCAATTCTTGTGCCATCATTGGCCTGGCGCAGTCTGCTCCCACAGGCAGATGTCCAGCAATATTCACTTCCTGATTCAAAAGTTCCTCCTTCTGCACCACACTAGGCCCGGGTGTTACTTCCTCAATTTCTGGCATCACCTTCCGTGTAGCCTGCCTGGAGGCTATCTTCCTTCATGTATAATGCTCCTCATCCTCTGCAAGCAAGGTAAACAACAAAGTTCTTCTTTCATCAAGTTCTTTATGTAACTGAGCCTCGGTGGATGCTATATCGTCCTCATTAGTGTTGCCGTTCATATTAGAGGTTGCATGCATGCCGATAGGCTCATTTTCCTGATTTGTGTCTACATCCTCATCTCCTTCTAATAAATCAGTATCTTGCCCAGATACTGCTGACAGCATTTCTTCTTCATCCTCCTTATTTTCCAAGGCTGGGGTGGAGGATGAGCACCCAGCCTGCTGCTCTTTTACTGACTCCTCTGGGTCTGGATCCTCCATCAGGTTGGCCTGCAGCACCCCCACCTGATAGAGATGGGGAATTTCCCCAGTGCCCTGGCTAAATTTCCCCCCATTCACTAAAAAATATCACCAGCAGCTTAATCTGGTTCAATGTCAGTTGCCATCCATCTGTATCCCCCTCCCCAGAACGAGGCTGAAAATAGGCAGAATTGTCTAGTCCTCCTTTCCCAGTCAACAAAAACTAAATAAATAAACAAAATAAAATATCCCTGAAAGTGGGATTCACAAAACACTCTCAGAGGGAGAATTTCTTTTTTTGTTTTGAAATTGCAATTTTTTATTTTCAATTTTTCAATCAACAGTACATTCATAAATGCTCAGACAGGAACAAATATAAAGGGGAAGAAAGGAGAATACAAATTACACAACAAAAAGACATTGACTTCATGATAACAGGCAAAAAAAAAAAATTAAATGGGGAACAAACAAAATAACTTACTAAAACTCCCTTCGATTCCTCCCAACCCTCCCCACAGCAGCAGATTCAAAATACAACATAATAAATTCATCATCCAAAGTAATATAAGATGTATAACAAGTAGTATATAAAATACATTATTCAGTAGTGCAGTCAGCAATAGGAATACAGGCTAAAACCCCTCTGCTCCTCCAGTCACTTGCACTGAGGAGATGCCACAAAAAGGGGAACCCTCCACCTGAACTGCCAGAGTTTCTTACTCAGAATTGACACCTTAGTCACTAGCCGTGTGCCATCTGGCTTTGTATAATTCTATCTGTAGTCGGAGATGTGCAGTCAGCCTCTCCATGTCCTTTATTTAATGGCATCACATCAACCACTGCCCCACCCCCGGTGGTTTGCCAGAGAGCCACCACTTGGTGATGGCCTTCTGTGCAGCTGCAACCAGTATATTAAACAGATGTTTCACTTTGGCCTCATGTAGTCCTGGTGGGGGTTCTCCAAGCAGCAATACCTGGCAATGATCCGAGATTTGGATTTTTAGTATGGAACACATTTTGTCTCAAATTTTCTCCCAAGAACTTTTAAGTTTAGGGCATCCCCAGAAAATATGTTCATGGGTCCCTAGTTGTTCACACCCCCTCCAACATCTATCAGAGGGGAATCTCCCATAATGCTTTGTTACAACTGGGGTTCTGAAGTATCTAGTTAGAACTTGCCATCTGAATTCCCTCCACATTGGGGAGGCAATGTTCTTATGTGCCAGTTCCCAGATTTGATCCCACGTTGTCAGAGGCAGAGTTATTCCAGCCCCTTCCTCCCACTTCTGTTGTATTATTACTCTTTGGCCAGAGTGGTCTCTTTTACACAACTTGTATAACTTTGAAATCAAGTGTGTCTTTTGTCCCACCCCCTCCAATAACCCAAAAAGAAGTTCTGTCAGTAGATGCATAGTAGAGGTTCTGGGTGGGTCCTGTCTACCTCCTAACATCAGATAAAGTCTGATCTGCAGGTAACCATAAAGGTCTTTACGTGGTAGGCCAAATTCACTTTGCAATTGACCGTAACTCTTTAGGGTGTCTCCTGTAAATAATTGAGACATTCACACCAGGCGTTTCCTACCCCACTGGATAAACAATGGATTGTCTCTCCCCGGAGGGAAGTCCCAGCATGATCTAATCACCACATGTTTAGGTACCACATTCTTTAACTTCAAATCCTTCACCATTTCCCTCTGTGTGATTACCAAAGTCTTAAATCAAGGAGTGGGTAAGGTTCCAACTATTTTAGGATCCCACTTATTGAAAAAGATAGATGTTAGTGTCCTAGGGCCCATTAGGTGTAGCTCCATCCTTATCCAGCTCAACAGGTAATTGTCCCCATGATAAGCTGCCAGAAATTGTAATTGTGCTACCCTGTAGTATGCTCCTAGGTCAGGGATTCCTAACCCGCCTTTCCCTTTATCGAGGCCAAGAACTGACCATTTCATTCTTGGTCACCCCCCCCCATGAACTTTTTTATGATTGTAAAAATAGTTGTCCAGAATCTCTTAGGGGGACAGATGGGCAAAGTGTGAATTAAAAAGAGCAAGCGAGGGAGTATGTTCATCCGAACCAATTCTGAGTGACCCATTAAGGATAGCTGCGGTGTTGCCCATCAGCTGCAGTCCTGGTGGATGCTCTCCAACAATTGCATATGATTTGCTTGACATAGTTTACTTAAGTCAGTGGTAATCTGACTCCCAGATACTTGAACCCTTTAGTGGAACATTTTAGATTGGTTAATGTTTTAGTTTCCAGTGCAACAGGGGCTCCTATAGATAACATTTCAGATCTTGTTTCATTCATTTTAAAGCTAGATATATTGCTATATTCAGTTAGGAGAGTCATTGCTTTTGGGAGTGAAGCTGCATGTCCTGCAGATATAGAAGGGTATTGTCTGCATATAAATATAGGCGATTGTCAGTGGAGCCTATTTTAATACCAGTTATGTCTGGGCTGGACCTGAAGGCATCTGCCTAGGGCTCTGCACTCAGAGTGAACAAGAGCAGGGAAAGAGGGCACCCCTGTCTTGTACCCCTTCTAATGGAGAAGTCTGAGGACAGTACCCCATTCAATCTTATCTGGGCTGATGGTTTGGAGTATAAGGTGGTGATCCAAGCCTAGAATTTAGCACCAAAGTTGAATTTTTGGAGGACCACATCCAAAAAGCTCCATTCCAGGCAGTTGAATGCCATTGCAGCATCTAATGCAACCACCACTGCCTGCACCCCATCCAGACCTCAGAGGGAGAATTTCTAAGTACCCTTAGATCAGGCAGAGTTGGTCTATGGGTACTTAGAAATATCCCTCTGGGAGTGCTTGGTGCAATGTGGCATTCCTATCTGCCCATACTGGTAATATGTACCAAAAAAGCTATCAATGGTGGACTATAAGACACTCTCCTCAATCCCCAATCCCAGATGTTGCACACATACATAATATAAAACATGCCCTATGTACCCCCTCCCTGAACCCTGCTGGTGCCGATTCATGTAAAATATAAGATATTCCCCATGCCCCCCTGATGAACTCCACTGGTGCCAGTACTAATACTGAATAATAGTGCCCCTGCCCTAGTGGTATAGTATGACCCCCCACCAGCCCACCCCAACAGGTAGTGCCCACCACCCATACCCCTATCTCTGAAGCAGAGCTGCATCAGTTATTAGCCCACTCACACTCTCCATGCACTGGTTACTGACACTGAAAACAATGATGTACTGTAAGTTGTGTTCTTATTGTGAGCACTTACACCTTACAGTACATCATTGACAGTTCAGTCAGTGGTCAGCCACAGAGGTGTGAGGTGGGCTGTGCTGGTCACTGGCTCTGTTTCAGGATGGGGAGTAGCAGGGTATTGGGCACTACCTGCTAGGGTGGGGGGCCACTATATCACTAGGGCAGGGGCACTATTATTCATTATTAATACTGGCACTAGCACGGTTTAGGGAGGGGGGGCATGTTTTATGTTATGTATGAGTGCAACATTGGGGATCAGTCAGGGGGGCCGCTAGTCCACCATGGTCTACAGCAGTGTGGGACAGCCCTGCAGCTTCTAGCAAACACTCCTGGTGCACCATCAGATTGGCATCTGGCCACAGCTGCTGCAAGCTGTGGGACTTTGCCACCAGGACCCTGCCCAATAGAGAATCAGGCACAGGGTCCCTGGTGCACTGGGCTTTGGCACAAGCTGCTGTTTGCCGCAGCTTGCACCAATCCAAGTCCGGTTTTCAGAATCAAGCCATCTATGATTGAAGCTGGCACATCTTGAGGAGCTGTGCAAAGGAGAGGACCAGAAAGCCATGGAAATGTGGTCACTGCTAATCAAAGTTATGAGACAGAGTCTAGAGAGAATGTAAATGAGACAGAGCCTATAACTGGGGCAGCTGCACAAGCAAACTGGATATAAATGGTACAGCTGGAGCACATCCTATTTAAAGTGAAGGTACAGGCTGAGAGGCAAAAGGCAGATGCGGAGCTGCAGAGGACAAAGTTGGAAGCTGTGGAGCATGAGAAAGGGAGAGAGGAGCAAAAGGAGTGAGAAAGGCAACACCAGAACAAAATCCAGAGAGAGAGAGAGAGATGGTGATTCTTTGCAAAATGACAGCAACACAAACCATAAGTACTGACATAAGGGGTTTGAATTAAAGAAGCCAAAATACATTGCAAAATGTTTCCTCAAGTATCAGGAGGAGCATGATCTTGCTTTGTTTTTAAAATATTTTGAGAGAATTTGTGTGCAATTTGAACTGGACAAGGCCTCTTGAGCAGCTCGCCCTTTGCCACTCCTTATGGGCAGGACAATAGAAGCCTTTGCCAGGATGGACAATGAGGACTCTATGGACTATAACAAAGTGAAAAATACCTTATTAAAATGTTTTGAATGGACTCCCAAGGCCTATAGACAAAAATTTAGAGGTTTAAGGAAGGCACCAGGGGATAACTATTCTGAAACGTGTGCACTGCTAGGGAGTCTGTTAGAGCAATGATTAGAGGGTGCAAAGGCTAGCTTTGTGGAACAGATAAGAGAGTTATTCCTCATGGAGCTGTTCTTAAAAACTACACTAGAAGTGTTGAGAATATGGTTGCTGGGGTATCCCGTCAATACGGTGTGAGAAATAGGGCATCATAATGTGGGCATTGTGATGAGGGTTAAAATGATTACACCGACCAGGATATTAGAGCATCTCCAATGATGAGTATCTTGGGGTGTTCCCTCTGTCCTAGGTTGTGCACCCCTACATATCATGCAATGGGTGGAGGATATTATATATCTGTTAGGGGGGGCACAGGTTGTGCAGTGGGTAGAGCCCCTCACAGAAAATTAATGGGGACTGCATTGGTGGGCTATGCAATGTTACAGAAGGGCAACACAATTTGCGAGAACTCTTTTTGCTTGTGACATTGTTCTTACACAATTGATTTCCCATGCCCTAGATAAAGTATATTAGATACGTCATCTTCTGTTGGCTCTTTTCATATGTTCGTATTAATTCATCCTAAAGTGGCTGAACCAGTTGCTGGTAAGGACTTTGAGCTTCACAAAGGAGGCAAGTGAGAGGGCTGATCAGTTGGTATCCAGCTGCCCATGCTTTCAGTGCAAAACCAATGGGGGAGGGACATCAAGATGTTTTAAGTGAATCCTAGGGAGCACACCAAGGGAAGCCAGCCTGTGCCATACAAAAAGGGAAGTGGAATGATTTCAAAAGTAAGGAGTCAGGGAGATGAAAGTGTCAGTAGCTCAGCAGGTTGCACACTCACTTCTGAGGACAGAAGATTAGAAGGTTGTGGCTTGTAGCCCCACATAAGGCAGTTGGGGTAAAATCCCAGTACTGACACTGTAGTGAAGCAGAAAGGGGGTGCTGCACTCCTGGGGTACTGTCTTATAGATGAGATGGTAAACAAGGTCTCATCTGCCTGTTCTGTTGTTTGTTCAGGTGGACATTAAAGATCCCATGAGACTCTCGAAAAGAGGAATTTCCCTGGTATCTTGGCCAAATGTCCCCCAGTCACTAAAAAAACCACTAACAGCTTAATGTGGTTCAATTCAGTTAGGTTACCATCTGTATCTTCCTCCCCTTCCCTGGGATGAGGGTTAAAATAAGCAGAATTTCCTAGCCCTCCTTTCCTGGCCAATAAAACTTTACTATATATCTATCTATATAGTGTGAGCTGGTGTACTGTAGGTGTGTCCAAGGAGAATATACACAGTTCAAGGTAAAATAAAACAGTACTGTTTATTTAAGGCAGCTTTGTCTCCAACTAACTGGGGATGCAGCCCCTTTAACAAATATTAACAAAATCCTACTACTGTCTGGAGTCCTAACCAAACAGAATAAACCCTCACTACCTCTGGTTACCAGCTACTCTGGTTCCCAGCCTCCAGGTAATATCATAAAGTCCACTTATAAACTTCATAGTTCTTTTCCAAAGGTCTCCGTAGCTTGAACTCACCATCTGTGTGACGTTTGTCCATGATATATTGCAAATGTTTCCACTAACCCATATTACTCAGCCTTTTCATACCACTGTCCTGGACACTATAGAAATAACTTCTTTGCCCCTCTGCCACTGCTGCCTGTCTCTGTTCTCTCTCCCGTGACCTCCCTAACCCCTGTCCACCCACCCCACACCCACTCCTCCTACTTTCAATCTGCACACCCCACTGTTGCCTCACCTTCCCCTTCCCCCCTCCCAGCACTCCCCCCTTTCATTTTTCACATTACCCACCCTACATCCTACCCTTTCCCCATCTAACCACATTGAAACCATGCCGCCACCACATCACCCTCCTTCCCCTATGACATACCCTGACAATGCCTGCTCTGGCTGCTTCAACACTGGACAGTGGATCCTTAGTCCTTGCTCCTTGTGTTGCACTTACTCTGTTTCTGCCTAATACATAATCTGTCCTTGTTCAGGATATTGTTCCTTGACCTCACACTGACCTTGCACACCTGGTCTACCATCTTCCAGTGGAAATACTTATATAAATGCACCATCTGGAGCCTGCAATGTAAACTTACTATGTACTCTTGGGAAACTTATGTAACTTATTTGTTGTCTGTTTGTCTATTGCATCTGTATGACCTGGAACATTTGTAAATGAGTCCCTGATCCAAAGGTATTAATCCCAATCTGAAATAAATAAATATACCCTTTACTAGATACTTAGGAGTTAGACATACAAATAAACTCTAGCCAGAGCCAATACAGCTGTGACGAGCTGCCAAGTGACCAAAGTTACACGTGTGCATAGAAATTATTGGACGCTCGGGTGTAACTTGACCATTTTTTGGAGGTATTGCATCAAATTTTCAACATGGCCTTTTTGGGACCCCTCCTCATGAAGAGTGCCAGTGTCATTTTGTTCACTTGTCCTGAAAGGTGATTTCGCAGCGTGACCGTGCTATGTCATGCCTGTGCTCCGTGAATTGCACTGGCTGCCAGTGAGGTGGAGGATCACCTTCAAGGCCACTTTGCTGATCTACAAGATCCTTCATGGATAGGGATTGCATTATTTGCAAGACTGTCTTCATCCCTACTGCCCTCTCTGCCCGCTCTGCTCCACTGATGAGGGATTGCTGGAGATTCCCAGGGTCTGATTAAAATCCTCGGGGACCAGAGCATTTTCTTTTGTAGCCCTGACCTACCTCACTAGATTAGAGAGTGCTTGTCCACTGAGATTTTTAAGTCCGCATTAAAAATGTAATTGTTTGACTTAGCATTCTTGGATGTTGGTTAATGCATAAGTAAGTGTGATGCCTTTTTTTAACTTTGGGTGTTTACATGTTGATTTTTGTTTTATCCTGTATAAGCATTTTAGCATTGGAAAAGCACTCTATAAGTAAAACCTGATTGATTGATTAATTGATTCTGTGCCACAGGTGCGAAAACACGTTTCTGGAAGGATGTGAAAAAATGACAGCTGTACTATTAAAAAGGAGGTGTGCAAAAATGGCAATGTTGAAAATCTGGAGTGAAAATATTAAACATTGGCAAAGTTAGGAGCATGCATAGAAACTGCACAATGCACACTTGTAACACATTCATTTTGGGGAGTTTTTTCACCAGATTTGCAGCATATTCTTTTTGGGACCCCACCTCATGAACAGTGGTGCTGTCGTTTCATTAATTGGTTCTGAAAGGTAATTCTACACAGCGACCACAAAATCACCTTTCAGGACCACAAAACAAAATGACAGTGACACTGTTCATGAGGTGGGGTCCCAAGAACCCCATGTTGAAAATTTGCAGCCAAAATTCCAAAAAATGGCTGATTTATCAACTTAAGTTGAAACACCCATTGAATGCCATTACAGCACTCTTACCTTTGATTCTTCAGTTTGCAGTTCAGCTTTGAAGAGTGCAGACATGTCCTGGTCCAGAGAATATGACAGCACCGACCTATGGAGGTAAGCATGGTGTAAGGGGGGTAATGGGAGGTGGGTGCTCAGTGGAAGGGTGGGGATAGGGGAAGAGGGACTGGGGCGATGATGAGGGATCATTTTCTTTTTTACAAGTTAAAAAAATATATCTGGGGAGGTTTTCTTTCTTTACAGGAAAAACAAAAAAACATACATTTGGTTAGTGTGGCGGGTACTTGATGCCAACACTGGAATAGAGCACCCTGATGTCAGCCTGGGGGGAGAAAAAACAAACATTTGGGCACACTGGGGTGGGCTCCCAGTGTGCCACATGAGGAAGGGGACACATAATGCAGACACAGGGATTGGGCACCCTGATGTCAGTGTGGGACAAATAAATAAATACATTTGGGCACACCGGGGTGGGCTCCCACTGTGCACATGAGTTTGGGGGGGCTACATAATGCCAACATGGGGACTGGGGACCCCAATGTTGGTGCAGAGATGGGGAGTGGGGAGGACAGCAACAGTGGAAGGGTTTTCTTTCCTGCTGGTGATGGCAGCAGCGACACGACTGCGCATGCGTGACACTCGTACATGCATAGTTGTGGTGATTGGCATTTTGCCATTCACAACATGGCAGTGCCAGAGGAGTTGTGCATGTGCATGAGTCGCGCATGCATAATTCTTGCCCTGGAATCCAGAAGTAACAACTGAAACAGTGCAGCTGTTATTCCATAGTGGCTGATCAAGGCAGAGTGTTCCAAGTTCCACTGGACTTTAGGAAGGATAATTCCAAAAGTCCAATGGAAGGTTCCACGATCGGCCATTTTAGTGAGTTACAATTGATTTCAAAATGGCTGTAGGCTCTGCCCACAGCCGTAAAAAGGTGGCTAACAATTTTTACTGGCCCAGTACCTTTAAGGATGTGGCAGACTACTGTTGGATTTGTCCAAAGTGTCACACATCCAAAATTCAGCGATGTGTGATATTTCATGTTATCCAGAGCACCACCAACCTTGTGCAAACATTTCCATAGACATTCATGTGTCTTCAGTGCCAGAGTGTGGAAAAGGTTCAGAACAAGGCTAAGACATCTTCTGATTCCCCTGCCTATAATTCAAAAGCCATTTTGGTTAGTTGCTGTGGACATTTTGGGGACAGCACCCCAAGTCACCCAGGCAAGAGGTACATCTTGGTGTTTATGGATTATGCCATGAGGTACCCAGAGGATGTGCCCTTGTACTTCATTGAGGCAGGAAAAGTGGCCAATGAACTGCTGTGGATATTTAGCTGGGTGTTTTTCCCCAAGAGATTCCATCAGACCAGGGCATCAAGTTCATGTCTACCCCAATGGCTAATCTTTGGGAGAAGTGTGGTGTAAGCTAGCTCAGGCCCTCCCTATGCCACCCCCTGACTAATGGTCTGGTCAAGTGATTTAATTCATCATTAAACACTGTGTTAAAGGCATTCACCAACCAGCATGCAAGAGAGTGGGACATGTACCTTCTCCATCTCTTATTCACATATAGGGAAGCCCCTCAGGGGTCCAGAGGGTTCTCACCCTTCAAGCTTCTGTTTGGCCATAGGGTAAGTAGTTCCATTAATTTAATAAGTGATGAATGGGCTTGCACCCCAATGGGAATCTGTTGTGGAGTACATCCTGACTTTTCAGTCATGGCTCAAGTGGCTCATTGGGTTTACCTAGAAGTGCCTAACCACTGGGAAACAGACATAAGATACAGTATGACCATGGGGCCAGAGCCCAGGAGTATGATATTGGGTAATGGGTGATGGCACTCATCCCTGTCTGACAAAATAGATTACGGGTGGCTTGAGAGGGTCCTTACTCAATGGACAGGAGGGGAATGATGTTAATTATGTGGTGGAGTTACCCAACAGTAGGCACAAGCAGTGAATCTAGGCTCAACTCACCCTCCGTCATCCCTCCTGCCACATGCTAGTCCACCTTTATAGGCAGACTGCCAGGATAAGGGATATCAACATCCTTCTTCTGAGCAGGACATGTAATTCCCAGTTGCACCATATAACCAATACACAAGTAAGGGACAAATAGCACTCCTGCAGTGTGTCAGAGCCATAGGAAGGGGAGAGGAATTCACAATAGGAACAGAAAGAGAATGAGAGAACGAGAGAAAGAGACAGAACATTTAAAAAAAAAAAGGTGGGGACCTGACATAGTAAAAGGGATACAAATAAGTACAGGTGAGTCTCACTGGTGTTGTGGGGCATAGTTAATAAAGACAGAGAAGATGCTTGTGGTGGTGCACTTTAGTGGATGTGGGGCCACAGTGTTCAGGAGAACATTCTGGATTATTCAGTGCTCCCCCATCTGAAGACACCTCTCTGGGTTGAGGGAGGAGGTTGCCTGTCTCCAAGCCAAGTTGGCCAGGATTCAGTGGACCTTCACCCCCACCCAGAGGCCACCATGTCCGCAACCTCAACAGATGCCTAGGAGAAGGAGTGATTGGACCACGGTGGGCACTGCACAAGGGCACCCACAGCTCAGACCAAGGAGGATGGAGCCACAGGGAGGGGGTGGTAGAGGACCCCAGAGAAAGAGGAAGCTACTTCAGGTGGAGGACTCATTTGACAGGGGATTGAAGATAGGGACACCTAGCAGGGGGGGATTGTGAGGTCAAGTGCATTCCAGGAAGCACTGCATGGAGGGATGGGGAGCAGATCCAGAGGATCACAATGGCAATAGTGAGGAGGGAGGAACTGGATGTCATTGTCCACCTGGGGACAAATGACCTGGCAGGGGACAAGGTAGATATAGTCAGAATCCAGGAGGATTTTAGGAAGCTGGGGGGGAGAGCCTGAAGCAGAGAGCACACTCTGTCTCCTTCTTGGAGGTGCTACATGTCCACAGCAAGGGGGAGGCTATGACACTCCATATCCAGAAATTCAACTCCTGGTTGAAGCAATGATGTGAAAAGGTGGGTTTTGATTTATGGGGGACTGGGGTCCCACCTCAACAGATGCAAGCCTATTGTATGTAAAGATGACAGTCTACATCCATCTGGGAAGGGGACCTTAGTCCTAAGTGAGAAGTTTGAATGCTTCAGCAGCAAGCATTTAAACTGGTCAAGGTGGGGGGAGGAGCAAGGAAGGTCAGGAGGCTTAGTAACACCCCCTTCCCTGTGGGTTCATGCAGGAGAATGAGCTGAGGTCGCAGACAACTGAAGCATCAGAAAGAAAGAAGCAGAAGAAGCAAGTAGAAAGGGGTAGAAGAGAAATTGACACCATATAAGAAAGATTACTGGGGTGGGGGAAGAGACAGGAGAGCCAAAATAGGAGCAGAAGGAAGATATCAGCAAAACATGGAATGCCATGGTAACTAGCGCCCGCAGCCTGGGAAATAAAATCCCACACCTGGAGGCCTTGTTAGAGGAGGCAACCTGGACATAGCAATAACAAAGACATGGTACTCTGCTAATCATGGGTGGGACATTAAATGTACTGGGTTATGCTCTGTTCAGGAGGGATAGAGAGAATAAAAAAGGTGGGGTGGGGGGCAGCCCTGTATGTAAGAGAGGGGATAAAGGCAACAGAGGTGCAGGGTAGACTTGGGAGACTGAGACACTGTGGGTCACTCTTGAACTGGGAAATTGCACAGCAATATGCACAGTGATGATCTACAGACCTCCTGCAGAGGTGGAGGAAGGAGACAGGGAACTAATGGATGAAATACACGAGACTGTAACTAAAGTTGAAGTTCTGCTCATGGGGGACTTCAATATGCTGGACATGGATTGGACCACCCAAGCATCTGCTTCAGCCAGAAGCAGAGGCATCCTAGATTCCCTACAGGTAGCAGGTCTCAGGCAGCTAGTGCTTGATCCCACCAGGGACTGGGCAATTCTGGACCTGGTATTGACCAATGAGAACAGGGTAGAAAAAGGCCAGGTCAAAGGACAGCTGGGGTCCAGCGACCACAACATAGTGTGGTTTAGCATGGAGACAGGGATTAAACTG
Organism: Neoceratodus forsteri; assembly: GCA_016271365.2. Taxonomy (NCBI): domain Eukaryota; kingdom Metazoa; phylum Chordata; order Ceratodontiformes; family Ceratodontidae; genus Neoceratodus; species Neoceratodus forsteri. The sequence goes on from CM028132.1 coordinate 101,753,566, forward strand.
AGTCACACAAAGGTGAAGGTTTTAGATTTCAAGAAGCCAGACTTCATGGAAATGGAGAGATGTATCAGAGTAGCCCTGGAGAAGGGGGAGGTAAGGGGGGGCTGAAGAACAGTGGGGGCAACCAAAAGGAGCCATAGTGGAAGTGATGAGCAAATGCATTAGGTTGGTGTCCAAAGAGAGGAGAAGAAGGAAGCCACTATGGTTCTCAAAAGAGGTGGCAGACAAAGTAAGGACTAAAAGGGCAAGTTTCAGGATGTATAAGGGAACCTAAAGGGAAGAAGACAGGGAAGTGTACCTTGAGTGTCTAAGGGAAGCATGGAAAGCTGTTAGGAGTGCAAAGACGTGAACTGAGGAGGGATCAGTGCAGACAGTGAAGAAGGGGGACAAGACTTTCTACAGCTACATCAGCAAAAGAAGAAAAATAGGTGGAGGAATTGTAAGGCTCACAGGGTAAGGAGAGTGTAAGGAAGGAGACATAGACAAGGCAGAAATACTGAATAAATACTTTTGTTCAGTATTTACTGAAGAGGGGGAAGGTCAGGGACCACAGCTGGGCAATGGATGCAATGAGGAGGGAGGAAGGGAGAGGTGGACACCAGTTCTTTCACAGTGGAGAGAGTCCTAGAGGAGCTCAGAAAACTGAAGGTGGATAAATCTATGGGGCCAGATGGCATTCACTCAAGGATAATAAGGGAGCTGAAAAGGGAACTAGCAGAGCCACTGGCAGCCATGTTCACAGAGTCACTCAACACATGAGTGGTTCTGGAGGACTGGAAGAAGGCTCATGTAGTCCATCTACACAAAAGCGGTACAAGGGAGGAGATGGGAAACTATAGGCCAGTCAGCCTCACCTCAGTAGTGGGGAAGATCATGGAGGCACTGCTGAAAGAAAGAACAGTGGCACACCTGGAATCCAATGATGTCCAGGATCCAAGGCAACATGGATTCACAACAGGAAAGTCATGTCAAATGAGGAGGCTAGGAGAGGGGAAGGGCAGCTGCAGTATAATGGTCTGTTAGCTGCACAATTAAGCAGATTTGATAGACGGTATGGCCTGCATCTTCTGGCATTTTTCATATGTTTGTATGTAATATATTTTTTTGATTGGGTGACAAAGGTGACTGACTTTGATTTGTCTGCTGGAAGCTGAGAACCTTGCTACACTGCAAAGAACAAACTATAACTCTGTTTAGGACCTGGAAATCTGGTAAGGCATAATATTGTCAGGGACTTGTTGAGAAGGGGAGCTACGCTTTCTACAAAAAGGTTCATTTTTTTCCCTTATTGGCATTAAGCAGAGAATTGCAGGATTCCATTAAAAGTGTAGTAATTTTATAACCAGAGGGAGTGAGATACAACTGAATTTGCTTGATTCCTAGGGTTGAGACCTAGGATTTGGAAGGATATTTTTGCAACATTTTAAAAGTGTCCTGCTGGCTGAGGAGCGAGTTCATTTTTATCCCTGGACTCAGTAGAGTGGTTTGTGTAGGAGCAGTGGTCTAGTAAATTGTGGTGTTAGTTGAATTACTATAAAGGGCAGTACTCACCAGGGTGGTGGAGCAGTTGTGTATTTGATTGTTTCTAACAGTCACCAGTGGCTGTGGACTATCAACCCCTTCCACCCACCCCCAGGTGTGGCATTTCCTTTAAAGCCAAAGTTCTGACATCACTTCCTCAACAGGTCTTGGGGCAGAACTGTCATATTCTTAAGAACCCAGCACAGTGCATAAAGGGTAGGTACACACCAAAAATAATAATAATAAAAATATATACATATATATTACATATTGTATATTATAAGGGAGATGGACATGTGGGAAGTGGTGCAATGCACTGGCTGTGGGGCAGCAGTTTTCTGGGAGACATTCTGGAAAATGTGTTGCTGTCCTATTTGCAGGCAACTGTCAGCTCTGAGGGAGGAGGTTGCCCACCTCCAGGCTGAACTAGCAAGGACTAAGGAGGCCTCCCCCACCCAAAGAGCACCATTGCCACAAACACTGCCTCAGAGGTTACTAAGTATGAAGAGCAGTTAGACTACAGTGGGTTCTGGGAGGGTGCGGGTAGTGGACCAGAGGTGAAGCCCCCTAGTTGTACCTCTACACAAATCATATGCCATTCTGGCAGAGCAAGGTTCCTCTATGATGGCACCCTCAGTGGAGACCCAGAAGAATGCTGAGGACATCCACAAGGGAGACCCACAAAAGGGTGGCAAGGGACACCACAGGGGAAGGAAACAGCTTCTGATAGGGGACTCAATTGTTAGGGGGTTAAAACTGGGGAAGGGAGAGGAGAAGGAAGTAGGGTGCCTGCCTGGTGCCATGGCTTGGAGGGACAGGAAGCGAATCCTCAGGATTGCAGAAGCAGCATCACAGGAGAGAGAACTAGATATCCTTATCCACCTTGGGACAAATGATCTAGCTAGGCATGGGATCAGTGCAGTGCAGAATGAATTTGTGGAGTTGGGGAGGGGCCTCAGATGGGTAGCAAGCATGGTAACCTTCTCAGAGGTGCTGCCAGTACATGGCAGGGGTGAGGCTAGGGTACTGCACACCATGCAGTTTAATGAATGGTTGCAAATCTATTGCAGAGCACAGGGCTTCGGCTTCAATGGGGACTGAGGGTCCACCTGGAGAGATAAAGGTCTATACTGGCACAATGGTCTGCATCTGTCCATGAAGGGAACAAAGCTCCTAGGTGACAGGTTTAAATGCTTCCTTGGCAAGCTTTTAAACTAGCCAAGGAGGGAGGTGATGATAAGAGGCAGGAAATGTCAAGCCTCCCCCCACAAAACATGGCAGGTAATAAGGTAAACACTGAGGTACAGAGCTCAACACAGGGCAGGACATGGGTAAATGGAAAAATAGACAAGGGCAATAAGGGGATGGGGTAAAAAGGATAAAGCCAACATTAAATGGAGGGCAATGAGTACCAATGCCTGTAGTCTGGGAAACAAGCTTCCTGAGCTAATAGCCCTGATGGAAGATGAACAATTGGATATTGTGGCAGTCACAGAAACATGGTACACAGAGAACCATGACTGGGATGTCAACATACCAGGGTACACAATATACAGAAGGGACAGGGAAGGTAAAAGAGGAGGTGGAGTGGCTCTATACATAAGGGAAGGGATCAAAGCTACAGAACTAAAAAGTAAAGGGGGAGGACAAGAGGCACTCTGGGTCACCTTGGAGACAGGGAATGGCATCACAATCCACACAGGGGTTGTATACAGACCACCATCTCAAGAGGAGGAAATGGACAAGAAAATGATAGAGGACATTCTCAAAATGGCTGAAAAAGGGGAGATACTGTTGATGGAGGACCTGAATATGCCAGATGTTAACTGGATGACATGTACTACAGCCACATCCAAGAGCAGGGTCATTCTCGATGCCCTGCAGGGGGCAGGCCTTAGACAGCTAGTGTTGGGACCTACTTGGGAGGGGGCAATACTAGACCTGGTACTCTCAAATGGAGAGAGGATCACAAATCTAGAAGTCAGTGGACTTCTGGGAACAAGAGACCACTGCATAGTGTGCTTCACAATGAGCACAACCATGGAGATAAGCCATACAAAAACAAGGATAGTGGACATTAGAAGGACTGACTTTGGCAAAATGAGTGAATACCTGAAGAATGCACTAGCAAATGGCCAAAAAGGTGAGGTGGAAGAACAATGGAGAAAAATCAAAACTGCCATCATAGAGGCAACAAGCCTTTGTGTGAAACAAATAAAGAAAACAAAGCGGAGTAAAAAAACACTATGGTTCTCAAAAGAGGTGGCAGGGAAGGTTAAGGAGAAAATGGCTGCATTCAAAAAGTATAAGGAATCACAGAAGGAGCACGACAGGGAACTGTATCAATTAAAGCAGAAAGAAGTGGGGAAGGCAGTCAGAATAGCAAAGGCCCAAACCAAAGGAAAAAATAGCCAACTCAGTTAAGAAGGGGGATAAAACCTTTTATAGATACATTAGGGAGCATAGAAAGGTTAAGGGAGGGATAGTGAAGGTTAATAAAGGAGAGGGGAGGTGGACAGAGGGAGACAGTGAAAAGGCAGAGTTACTGAATGAATACTTTTGCTCAGTACTCACAAAAGAAGATGAGGAGGAGTTACCTAAACCAGACAATAGAAGCACTCTGGGTAGGGGGGTTGACACCAGTCCATTCACAGAAGAAAGAGTCCTGAAAGAACTCCTAAAACTCAAGGTGGACAAAACAATGGGGCCTGATGGGATTCACCCCAGAATCATAAAAGAACTAAGGGAGGACCTAGTGACACCACTGACCACGCTTTTTAACAAATCATGGCAGGATGGGGTAGTACCTGAGGACTGGAGGAGGGCAGATGTGATTCCCCTTCACAAAAGTGAGAGCAAAGCAGAAGCAGGAAACTACAGACCTGCAAGTTTGACCTCAGTGGTAGGGAAAATGATGGAATCACTTCTGAAAGAAAGAATTGTTGAGTACCTAGTCACCAGCGGGGCACAGGACCCAAAGCAGCATGGATTTACAGCAGGAAGGTCATGTCAGATGAATCTAATTGATTTCTTTAACTAGGTGACCAAAGTAATAGACCAGGGAGGGGCTGTGGATATGGCCTACCTAGACTGTAGCAAGGCATTTGACACAGTCCTGCACAAAAGATTAATAATCAAGTTAGCCAGCATGGGAGTGGGTCCCAGGGTGGTAGCCTGGGTAGCAAACTGTATGCACAATAGGGCACAGAAGGTAATAGTGAATGGAACACATTCCAAAGAAAGGGGGTTTACTAGTGGAGTACCTCAGGGCTCAGTACTGGGTCCAGTCCTCTTTAACATCTTTATAGGTGACATTGCAGAGGGTTTGGAGGGAAAGGTATACCTTTTTGCAGATGACACAAAGATCTGTAGCATAGTTGATACACAAGAGGGGGTAGAAAAGATGAGAAGGGACTTGGGAAGGTTGGAGGAATGGTCAGACATATGGCAGCTTAGATTCAGTGCAAAGAAGTGCAAAGTAATGCACCTGGGAAACAAAAACCCAGAAGAAGAGTACACAATAGCATGGGAGGTACTAACAACAACAAAAATGGAAAGGGACCTGGGGGTAGTCATATCAGATGACCTAAAGGTGGGTAAGCAATGTGAAAAGTTGGTAAGGAGAGCCAGGAGGATACTGGGATGCATAGGAAGGGGCATCATAAGTAGAAAAAGGGAAGTGGTTATCCCTCTATACAGACAGTTGGTGAGACCCCATCTGGAGTACTATGTGCAGTTTTGGAGACCTTATCTACACAAGGACATAGACAGGATGGAAGCAGTTCAGAGAAGGGCAACTAAAATGGTGCAGGGTCCGCAGCAGAAACCATATGAAGAGAGACTGAGAGAGCTTAATATGTATACTCTTGATGAAAGGAGGGATGGGGGGACATTAAAGAAACTTTCAAGTACCTCAAGGGAATCAACAAAGCCCAGGAGGGTAGCATCTTTCAGAAAAATAGATGTGTAAGAACAAGGGGGCACAATTTAAAGATAGAGGGGGGACGACTCAGGGGTAATGTGAGGAAATTTATTTTCATGGAGAGAGTGGTGGATACATTGAACTGTCTTCCTGAGGAGGTTGTTGGGTCTAAAACAGTGGGGGAATTCAAACATGCATGGGACAGACATAAGGCAATTATAGTGGGGGGTTGCGGAAAGTAGGCTGTTGGTTAACTAGAATCTGCAGCTTATCCAGTAGGTAGGGAAATGGGCAGACTGGGTGGGCCAAGTGGTCCTTATCTGCCGTCAAAGTCTATGTTTCTATGTAAAGGAAGTAAATCGGGGGAGGGGCAGTGGATGTCACCTACCTAGGTTATAGAAAAGCCTTTGACACCATCCCACATAAAAGGCTGGTTAGTAAAATGGATAGTCTGGTCATGGGGAACAAGGTGGTAAACTGGATTAGGGACTGACTAACAGACAGGAGGCAGAGGGTGGTGGTAAATCTGATCCAATCCTGGGAGAGGGGGTTACCAGCGGGGTACCTCAGGGATCAGTCCTTGGGCCAGTCCTGTTCAATGTCTTCATTAGTGACATTGCAGAAGGGCTGGAGGGAAAGGTCTGCCTCTTTGCAGATAACACCAAGATCTGCAACAGGGTCAGTACTCCAGAAGGGGTGGAGAAAATGAGGAAGAACCTGGAGAAACTTAAAAAATGTTCTGAGGTATGGCAACTGAGGTTCAGTTCAAAGAAGTGCAAAATAATGCACCTGAAAAGAGAGGACCCCGGGGAGAGCTACTGGATGGGGGGTGGATGCTGATGATCACCAAGGAAGAAAGGGACCTGGGGGTTATCATTTCAGATGACCTAAAGGTGTCAAAGCAGAGTGCAAAGGCTGCAGGGAGGGCCAGTGGCATGCTGTGGTGCATAGGCGGAGGTATCATAAGCAGAAGGCAGGACATGGTAATGCCATTGTACAAAACACTAGTGTGGCCTCACCTAGAGTACTGTGTGCATTTCTGGAGGCCACACCTTCACAAGGACATTGACTCGGTAGAGGCAGTCCAGAAAAGGGCGACCAAGATGGTACAGGGATTGCACCACAAAACACATGAGGAGAGATTAAAGGACCTCAATATGTACTTACTGAAGAAGAGGAGGGATTGGGGAATATGACAGAAACATTCAAGTACCTCAAGGGCATAAACAAGGTGCAAGGGGGAGTCATCTTCCAATGTAGGGTACAAGAATGAGGGGGCATGATACGAAATTGGAGGGGGGCAGGTTAAGAGGAAATGTGAGAAAGTTTTTCTTCACAGAGAGGGTGGTGGATACATGGAATTGTCTGCCACAGGAGGTGGTGGGAGCGAGCACAGTGAAGGGATTTAAACATGCCTGGGATAGGCACGGGGGAATATTGAGGTAGGGAGGAGTGATGAAAAGCCACTGATCACATAGGATCAGAGGTCATAAACAAGTATAGGGCTTATAGGCAGACTGGATGGGCCTAGTGGTCCTTATTTTCCAACAATTTCTGTTTCTATATCAAGCTAATACTGGCTCTTAGGTTAATCCAGTAGCCCCTTGGCATCCCCAGTGTACTGATCCCCAAGAAGGATGCAACCGTGAAGTTCTGCATTGACTACCACAAGCTCAACAACAGCTGTAGAGAGTCGGATACATATACCATGCTGAGATAAATGAGGTCATAGAGAGGTTGGCAAGCCATGTACCTGACCACCATATACCTAACAAAGGGCTATTGGCAGGTATCTAGTAAACAAGCAAGAAGGTGGGGTGGAGCAACAATGGGGAAGCATCAAAACTGCCATCACAGAGGCAACAAGCCTTTGTGTGAAGCAAATAAACAAATCAAAAAGAAAGAAAAAAAACACTATGGTTCTCAAAAGAAGTAGCGGGGAAGGTAAGGGAGAAAAAGATATCATTCAGGAAGTATAAGGAAACACAGAAGGAACAGGACAGAGAACTGTACCAGTTAAAGCAGAAAGAAGCAGGGAAGGCAGTCAGGATAGCAAAGGCCCAAACTGAGGGAAAGATAGCCAACTCGGTTAAGAAGGGGGACAAAACCTTTTATAGGTACATTAGGGAGCAAAGAAAGACGAAGGCAGGGATACTGAGGCTAAATAAAGAGGAAGGTGGTTGGGCAGAGAGCGAAAGTGAAAAAGCAGGGATACTGAATGAATATTTCTGCTCAGTGTTCACAAAGGAAAAGCAGAGGAAGAGGCCTAATCCAGTGAATAGAAGCACTCTGGATAGGGGGGTTGATAATAGTCCTTTCACAGAAGAAATGGTTATGAAAGAACTCTTAAAACTGAAGGTGGATAAAGCAATGGTTCCTGATGGGATTCACCCCAGAATTCTAAAAGAACAAAGGGAACAACTAGTAACACCACTGACTACCCTTTTTAATAAATCATGGGAAGATGGTGTGGTACCTGAGGACTGGAGAAGGGCAGATGTGATTCCCCTTCACAAAAGTGGGAGCAAGACAGAGGCAGAAAACTACAGACCTGTCAGTTTGACCTCAGTAGTAGGGAAAATGATGGAATCACTTCTGAAGGAAAGAATTGTTGAGTATCTAGATGCCAGTGGGGCACAGGACCCAAGACAGCATTGATTCACAGCAGGAAGGTCATGTCAGACAAATCTAATTGATTTCTTTGACCGGGTGACCAAAGTAGTAGACCAGAGAGGGGCTGTGGACATGGCCTACCTAGACTTTAGCAAGGCATTTGACACAGTCCCACACAAAAGATTAATAAACAAATTAGCCAGCCTGGGAGTGAGTCCAGGATGGTAGCCTGGGTAAAACACTGGCTGGACAACAGGACACAGCAGGTAATAGTAAATGGAGTCCCCAGTGAAGAAATGAGGGTTACTAGTGGGGTACCACAGGGTTCAGTACTGGGGCCGGTCCTTTTTAATGTCTTTATAAGTGACATTCCAGAGGGACTATAGGGGAAGGCATGTCTCTTTGCAGATGACACAAAGATCTACAACAGGGTTGATACACAAGGTGGGGTGGAAAGGATGAAAAGAGACTTGGCAAAGTTGGAGGAATGGTCAAATGTATGGCAGCTTAGATTCAACACAAAGAAGTGCAAAGTAATGCACCTGGGAAACAAAAACCAAGGGCAATATTACACAATGGGGGGGTGAGATATTGACAACAACAAAATGGAAAGGGACCTGGGGGTGGTCATATCAGATGACCTAAAGGTGGGCCAGCAATGTGAGAAGGCAGTAAGGAGGGCTGGGGTGATACTGGGATGCATAGGGAGAGGCATCACCAGTAGAAAACAGGATGTTGTTGGCCCTCTGTACAGACAGTTGGTAAGACCACATCTGGAGTACTGTGTACAGTTCTGGAGACCCCATCTCTGCAAAGACATAGACAGGGTGGAGGCTGTCCAGAGGAAGACAACCAAAATGGTGCAGGGTCTGCACCAGAAGACATATGAAGAAAGACTAAAGGAGCTTAAGATGTATAGCCTCAAGGAAAGGAGGGAGAGGAGGGACATGATAGAAACTTTCAAATACCTCAAGGGAATCAACAAAGTCCAAGAGGATAGCACCTTTCAAAAAAGAGAAGTGCAAGAACAAGGGGGTACAATTTGAAGATAGAGTTAGGACCGCTCAGAGGTAATGTGAGGAAGTATTTTTTCACAGAGAGGGTTGTAGATGCATGGAACAACCTTCCTGAGGAGGTCACAGAATCAAAAATGGTGGGGGAATTCAAGAATGCAAGGGACAGACATAAGGCAATTCTAGTGGGGGGGTAGGAGGAAGTAGGCTGTTGGTTAACTAGGATCTGCAGCTTATCCATTAGGTAGGGAAATGGTCAGACTAGGTGGGCCAAGCAGGCCTTATCTGCCATCAAATTCTTTGTTTCTATGTTTCTATGTTTCTATCACTGATTCTGAAGCCAGAGAGAGGTCAGCCTTTGTCATTCCATTCAGCATGTTCAAGTAATGCCATTCAGGATGAAGAATGCACCAGCCATCTTTCAATGACTCGTGGACTATATTCTGCTGGGGGCAGGAGACTTTGCTGTAGTGTACATGGATGACATTTCCATCTACAGCCAGACATGGGAGGGTCAAGTCAAGCAAGCGATTGAGGTGCTCTGCCAACTAAAAGCTGCAGGCAAACAGTCAAGATGGAGAAGTGCCAAATAAGGATAGCAGAGGTTTCATACCTTGGGCACAGAGTAGAACATGGGTACATCAGGCCTGAGCAATTACAGTTTAGGCCATACAGGCATGGGTCATGTCCATGACAAAGAGGAATGTATTTTCTTTCCTAGGAATAGCAGGGTACAACTGAAGGTTTGTGCCAAACTTCAGTAGCCTGGTTAACCCCCTGTCCAATTCCACAATGAAGAAACTGCCAGAAAAAGTTGAGCAGATAGAGCACTGTGAAATAATATTCTGCCAGTTGAAGGAGGCATTGTGTCAGGCAACTGTGCTCACATGCCTTGGCAATTCTGTTAGGTACATTGTGCACTTGGATGCTTCTGATTATGGGTTAGGCGCAGTTCTGAGTGAAGTTATGCACAGAGGGGAGGAACACCCAGTCATGTACCAGAGCAGGAAGTTGTTGCCTAGAAAGGATGCCCTAAGCCACAATCAAGAGTTTCTAGGTATTGTCTCAGTTCTGTAGAAGTTACAACCATATTTTTATTGGAGGGCATTCATACTGGTCAGTGACCACAGCCCCCTCACATAACTCCATGGGATCAGCAGGCAAACCCCCAAATTGTTATGGTGGAGCCTGGTGCTGCAGTTCTATAACTTGGGAATCAGGACCTGAAGTGAATCACAGCATGGCAATACAGAAGGTTTTTCCAGGCAATAACCAGTGGCACAGTAAAGAAAATAAGGTGCTTAAAAGAATTAATGACTTGTAAGAGACAGAGAAAACTGGGGGCATACCAGGTACAGCAAACCTACTAACACAAAAGAAAACCATCATTTAGGGTCACTAAAAGAAGTGTTCTTCATTTTTTCTCAGTGGATGGAGATGTGGCAGTTTGCAATGTAGTTTCTTCCTTGTGTATGTGAGTGTTTTTTATTATCATCTTGTCTCTGCAGTGTTTCAACTGGGGGAGAGGCCTGATAGAAGCTGAAAATTACATTCCACTGTAGCCCATGGCTGGGGGCATTCAGCTAAGAGGAGCCTTTGTTAGGCAATCCAGTTCCTGCCCTATGAAAGTGTTTTTTGGGGGTGGGGTAAACTTCAAGGGGCTGCATCCCTTTCATAACAGAAATACATGTTTTGCAGGTAAACAGCACAAGACAGAATGAGACAGAACCCCACTAACTGAGCCAGATGGGAAACAAAAGGACCCAGGCTGCAATTCACAAAACCAGACTGTCAAACTCCGCCTCCTGTGTCTGTGTGTTGGCTGCTTGTGTTTGTCTGTGTCTGTAGTTTAGTTTTTGTGGATTTACATGGTTTTCTGCTTGGAGTAACTACACTATTCTTGCTCACTACATCCGTGAAAGTCTCCTGGACTGAATTTCTGCAAAACATCATCACCAGATATCTGCATTTTTCATTTTAAAATCAACTTTCGGAAGCTATCCCAAGCAAAATATAAGTCAAGCAACTAAGTCTGACAAACTCAGTTACTCTGGGTCCTACTTGAATCCACATTTTCATCTGATTTGCTCCATGATCTGTATGTGGGCTTTTCAATAACCTCTTTGAATGACAAAGATGCATACAGACAAAAGGATTTCTCATCCTGCATATGCGCAGGCACAGTTCATCACCTTCAGGAATTCTAACACAGTCTGTCACTCTGGACCTCAGCTGTTGATCATTTCTTTTGGCTTTTGACTTAACCACCAGGTATCAACATTTTCAATTGAAATCAGCTTTTAATGTACTTGTCTCTAAGGGCTATCTATCCAACAACCATTTTGAAGAACACATGAAACTTTTGGCCTGTTCTCAAAACCACTGCAACTGTGCCCTTACACCTTCTTGCTATTACTAACTGGTCACTACCTCATGCATCATCCTTATGGAAAGGAACCTGTTAAAAAGAGGGCCCTGCTACCTCACAGAAGCAACTTTAAACCTCGTTTAAAACATCTAATACTGCTGCTGTTGCTCCTCTCAGGCAACATTCACCCTAACCCCGGCCCACCACAACTTGGCCACAAGGTTACCAACAGTGCAGTGTCACACTCCTTGGCAAGTATTAACATCTGAAGCCTCCTCTCCAAACTTGATACCCTCTCTGCCTGGGTTTCCCAGCACAATCCAGACAACCTATCAGTGCTGGAAACATGGCTGTTTCTGAAGATGCCAAACTCTGCAATAGCAATTCCCGGATATGCAGTTTTCAAACAGGACAGACTTACCAAGAAAGTAGGAGGCTGTGCCCTCTACCTTAAAGAGTCCCTCATGGGTCATGTCATGCCGTTACCCATCTACAGAAATGACATCCAAATTCTTGCTGCCAAAGTACTTCTTGGAACTCATAACAAGATCTTGACTGTTGTCTCTGTCTATATACCACCCAAGTTGAGCAATCTAGGCTTTCACTTCCTCCTTGACTGTATCAACTCCCTGGATCAGAATACAGAAGTTATCCTGCTTTGTGATTTTAACGTCAACTGGTTGGCCTCCAGCTCGAATAGTTATAAGGATGCCCTAGCTGCTGCTAACTTCTCCCAAATGGTCAAATCACCTACTAAAGTAAACTACAGAACAGGGACCTGTACACTTCTGGACTGGGTGCTAACTAATCATCCAGAGCATATCTCTGAAGCTATAGTCCTCCCAGACTCCTTAAGTGATCATTCCCCTATCTTGTGTATCTGGACCAACAAATACATCAAACTGCCCCCCAGAAACTATTAACAGGAGAATGCTGCCCCCAGTTATCTTGAGTCACTTAAAACACTCCTTCGTGAACATGACTGGTCACCAATTGATATAGCCTCTGACGTACACACAGCACTTGATTACTTTATCACCTGTTTCAATTCAGCTTGCGTTGTTCATGCTCTGTTCAAGAAGCATAAGATCAAGGGCATCAATATCCCATGGATGAAACTAGGCCTCCTTATACAAATGAGATCTCGAGACCAGCTCTGGTATCGTGCTAAGGCTACTGGCACCCAGACTGATATCCTGGCCTACAAAACAGCGAGGAATGCATGCACCAGAGCAATCTGCCATGAGAAGGCTAACTATTACAGGAACGCCTAAGCCAGTTCCTGGAATGACGGGAGTAAATTCTGGTGTAACCTTGCTGAAGTGACTGGAAAGGATACCAAAACAACACCCACAATGTTGAACAAAGATGGTACCATCACTCTTGAACAAGTAATTATTGCCAACACATTTAACACCACTTTTGCTGACCTTAGTCATGTGCTACCCCCTAACTTTTTTGATCCCACCACAGTCAACTCAGCTCCTGTTAGTTCAGGTTTGTCACCAGGGCACCCTCCTTTCCATTTCAAAGCAATCCTAGAAAGCCTAGCTAAAAAATACATTCTTAAAGTGCTTGGAAAGTCTAGGGTCAGTGGTGATCTACTGGATATGAAACTTCTCACCCTCACCATTAACAAAGTCCTGCTCCCACTAACCAAAATTCTCAACCGTTTCCTCATACTCTCCCAGTTCCCCCAAAAGTGGAAACTGGCAGTGGTGACTCCAATCCATAAAAGCGGTGACAAGACTCTCATGACCAACTACAGGTCTATATCTATCCTCCCCCCCTTATCCAAAGCACTGGAATGGACAGTGACTGATCAGCTCACGGAGTACCTTGTAAAATACAGCCTGCAATGTTCCCAGCAGCATGGCTTCCTCAAAAGGCACAGAACTTCTACAGCACTCCTTGAATTCACCACACATATCCATCATGCACTTGATCGAGGCCAGTTGGTCGACGCCTCTTTTATTGACCTGACTAAGGCATTTGACACTGTCAATCATTCCATTTTCCTCAAACAATTATCCCTCCTTGGTCTTTCAAGTGAAACTACCCTCTGGTTTCAAAGCTACCTCAGTAACTGGACCCAACAGGTCAGGATTGGTGAATTCCTCTTGTCATCCCTACCAATCCACTCTGGAGTACCCAAGGTTCTATCCTGGGTACCTTGTTACTCAGCATATTCCTGAACAATCTCCCTGCCTCCTGCCATGACAGAATGTTACTGTATGCAGATAATGCAGTAATCTTCACTTGCCACACCGACCCCACCTCCCTTCAATCTCAAATACAGAAAAGTTTCACAGAAGTGGAAGACTGGTTTTGCTCACATAAACTCATCCATAACCACAAAAAAACTAAAACAATGTTGTTCCATGGAACCCACAACAAGTACAAGGACCATGAGTTCATAATTAACAACCATGAAGGCATCACCCTTGAGCAGTTGGATATGTTTAATTATCTGAGCCTGATCCTTGACTGCTCCCTCTCGTATACCAAACACATTGACAATATCGCTAAAACTGTGAACTCCCGAATAGGGCTACTGTACAAGCATTAACATTGCCTAACGGCTGAAGCCTTGAACCTCACTATCCAGAGCTCTGTTATCTTAGCTATTGACTACGGGCTCGTTATCTATGGCTCCGCTACTGATACTGCACTCTGGTGCATAGCTGTAGCCCTTAATAAGACATATAGACTCCTTATTTCAGCTGCCCGCCTTTTTCACACATGTGACATTTACGAGCAGGCTGACTGGCTCCAGCTATCCAGCAGGCTAAAGTACAAGACATGCATCCTAGCTAAGAAGACATCACTGGGCCTTATGCCCCCTGGAGTCCAATCAATACTGACCCAGCAGTGTGTCTGCCGCCTAACTAGAAGTTCAGACAGAATAACCTTTACAATACCTTGCTGCCGGACCGCTCCATCTCAGCATTTTTACCTTGTCAGAACCTCCACCTGGTTCAACTTGCTACCTACAGAAATCTCCAACATTGCGTTGGTGCTTTTAAGTGTAAGCTATGTCAACGCCTCATGGCTAGTGCCTTCTGTGATTGCTTCTTATAATCCCTTCCAGACATACTACCCTCAAGCATCCCTCCTCACTGCCACACCTCCTCCTCCTCTCCTCCTACCCGCCATTACTGGGTATAGGATGAATCTGTCTCCTCTTCCTTTTCATCCCCCCATTCCTCCTCCCTTGCTGTTTCCCATCTACCACATACCAAACACAATGACCTCTCTATTTCTCCCCCTCCTCCCCCTCTCTCTTCCATACCACCCCCTCACCACCACTCTTCTTTCTCTTTTCCCACTAACCCACTCCTAACAAAGTTTCACTGAGCTGCCTATGACTTGTACTGTATAATTAACTAGCAACACAATTCCTTGACAATGCCTTTGGCTGCTATTATTGTAACCTTAATTGTTTATATTTTTTTGTAAGTTACATTGTAATGATCATGATATGTTTTGTACCTTATTGTCCTTATTGCCTTGATGTGGAACCTTTGTAAAAGAGCCCTTGGCTCAAAGGTATCATCTGAAATACAAATAAATAAAATATAAATAAAACCAGCTTGGACCTGTTCTGGAAAGGGTGGGACCAAGAAATTAAAGGACTAGTCTAGGATGTGATATCAGAGAGGCATGTATGATGATGTGGGTCTAGAGGGTTGGTCAGTGATGATATCTGTGTGTGAGGTTGTTCTTAGAGTCCGTTTTGTCATGGGATTTTGAACTAACAACATCACAGGTTCAAGTCTGCCATAACTCACTAGCTGAGATAAGCTTCTTTTGCTCTGCTTAGAATCAAGATAGTTTTGGAGTTAGGTTATTCTGTGTGTCTTCTGTCTTTTTCATATCTTTAGTTTTATCCCTGTACAAATACTGCATTCTTCTTAGTCTTTAGTGTGTATTATCCTGCAGCATATGTAAATATTGCTGAGTATTAAAAGCTATTATTATATACACTTCATGCTTTCTGTGATGCTGTCATTTCAGGAATAGATAACTAGTGGCAAGTTGGCAAGTAAGTGATCCATCTCCAAAGAGGCAGGCTGCAGTTACCATATCTAAAGAAAGTGTTCTTAGCTGTAACAGAAGGGGTGAGTCATTTGCACTTTGATAAGGAACACTGCACTGTGTGTGAAAAGTAGTGATGTGCGAAGTTGGGACACTTCGCTCCGCAGATTGATTCACGAATTCATCTCATTTCACAGAACTGATAACTCTATGAAATGTGAAGTTGGCAACTTCACCAGCAGAGTTTGACACATAGGTGAAGTCTGCAACGTGCAAAGTTGGTAACTTCGCAGGCCCTAAAAACTTTCTTTCATTCATAGGACAGTTAAAAAAAATATGAATGAGGTCTTAGTCCAAATAAAATGAGTCCTGCCTTTTTTTACAAAATAAATACATTTTTTATATTTTCTTTGGAAGGAAAAACTATAGAACATCCTGCCAGCTGCAGTAGTATTGCACCAGTACATAACATATAATTTTGTCATATTTATAAACAAAAAACATAGATGGCTATTATATGTATAAACTTATAGTGGTACTTTATAAAGGAAAAAAAATACATGAAGCCTATTAAAGAACATTTTCCCTGGTGTCTAATGACCCCCCTGCAGATCGCCAGCATGATGTTCAAACTAAAACTGTCCCTGAGGTCTAGTGGATCTCCCCTATCAATTGCTAGCCCAATGTTAAATACTGATAATTCCCAGTGGTGTTCAGTGGTTCCCACCACCAATCGCCAGCCCAGTGTTAAATACTGATCATTCCATGGTGTCTAGTCATTCTCCCCACCCCCTATGGATCACCGGCCCAATGTTAAATAATCATTCCTTGGTATCTAATGCCCCCCCCCTCATAATTTGCCTGGCTGATGTTAAAGGACTCATAAACAGGTAATTCTTATATGTCCTCCAAAAAGATAGCATCGTGGGTCAGGGGCTTACCTACGTAATGCTGTGCTCTGTTTTGCTCTGAAACTGTGTCAATCCTTAGTGGCTAATTCTGCCAGAATTTTCTTTCACATAAATTTGTGGTAGATATGAATATGTAACCTGGACCAATATCAGAGACAGAACTGGTACTAGAACCAGAACCAGGGCTCATATGACACAACAGTATGAGTGCTCCAAATACATGTATATTATAAAACAGATCAGGGGAGTGTGGGTATAACTCAAGTGACTTTTATTTTTAGGGTATTTTCATAACACTAAACTACATAAGCATAAAGTACATGTGAAAACATGTTCCCAATCTCATATCAGAAAGATTCCTTAAAAATGTCATGACAAAACCATTTTCTTCTTTACCCAGCAAAAACAATGAGCAGATAACTATTTTCTAATCACAGCAGCCCTTTTGAATTCTAATACAAATTCCTGGTCTGAGAAACAGAACAAGCTAGCCTACAATTACATCGCAAAAATTAGTATTCCTATCATAAAGCTATTACGCAAAACTATATCTTAACCAACCTATGCTGTAACTTCTGCATGCGTGTTGCAAAGCTATTATTCCCCAAACAGCAGACATTTGAAGCTATCTGTGCTAGAGGCAAAGAGCTTATCCAGTTTCTCACCACTTATGGGGTCATGTCAGTGAGTCTAGCCAAATGGCTGCTAAGACACTCAGCAGCCTCTTCCTGGAGGGTGTTTGGAGTGTCCTCCTGACTTATCTGAAGCCTGGGATTTTATAGTCTTGCTGGAGGGGCTATTTCAAAAGTTGTTTTTTTTTCCAGAAAGAAATGGAAATGAACTTAAGCTCTAACAAGTACAACCAAGTCATTTCTATTTCTTCTTTTATGGTGAGAGGAGAAATATTTTAGCACTCTGTAGTTAGAGGTGCAGTATCTGCTAAAGGAAGAGGCTATGCTACCACATATGTGGTTAGAAGTGCAGTATCTTGTCCTTAATATTTTTCTGATTAGCTGAACTCAGCTCACTATGAGGGTACCTGTAATACGGCTGCCTTTCTTGCTTCAAAAGGCTGAAACATGATTTCTTAGGGCTTGTCATTTTCCAGGCCCTTGGGAAGACTTCCCTGGTATCATTCCCACCTCATGACCTTTTGGCTCTGCTGGCTCTTTCTGGTTCTGTGAAGACAGAGGCCAAAATGGGCACAGACATAGGTTAGTTGATATTCCAGAGTAAAACCAGAGAAATGATGAATTAGCTGTAAATGCCTTCTGATGTATTACACCATTTTATCTTAATCCACCTAAAACATATGTGACAATCTACAACAGGAGAACAGGGAACTGTACAGCCATAGAAGGGTGTGTAATATTTCCAAACAGGTGATTTTGTACATTTGGAGTTGAAAGGTATATGGTGGTCAAGTGAGTGCAGGTGCATAAAGGTAACTGCATCAAAGTCATCCCAAAAGTTATTGTCCATTTTAATTTTAAACAGTTTTAGAAGTGCTCTGCAGTTCCTCATTCTCTGTGGTTAGAAGGAAGACTTCCTTGAGTACTGAGAATGGTGTTGGTGATGTACAATATGGAGAGGGATTGGAATTTGGCAGTCTGTGATGTCTAGGTTGCAGACATGAAGTGGTATAATTTTCTTGTTAGAGACATGTCAATTTTAGTACTACTAAGAATGCAATAAAAACCAATATGACCCACAGCCATGTCCATAGACTACCTATCCCTGGTATAAAATTTCCTGTATGGGATGGAATCTTAGAAATGGCACTCCGTGGGATTTCAGGCTTAAACAGGAGTGTTTGATTCATATGCAACTGTGCTAATTGAGGGTGTATAGAGCCATCATTAAGGTCTACTGATACAGGTTCAAGTTTTAGAATTTCTTTAAGAAGTAAAAAATCTTAAGAGATCACAAGGAACCTCAATGAAATGTGTTTGTGAGACTGCTGAGGACATGATGCATGCTGTAAAAAGGTCTGGGAAAAAGTCAATATTACAGGCAGTAAGGTGGATTGAGAATGTGAGACATATTGGTGATAGAGATTTCTGAGTCAGACTACAATTAGGATCAAGATTGCTGTAAGAATCATTTGCTATACGAAATATTGCCTTAAACTGAAATTTAATATTATGCATGACAAGAGAGCAATTTCTAGGTTGTTCACACAGTTGATGAGGTCTCCAAGAACATGTATCGACCTAATTTGTCAAGTAAAACATTGTTCTCTGGAAAATCCTTTTCAGGTAGAGTAACAAGTAATGAAGTCTTAGCCAACTTTCAGTTTTGCATACATGCTATTGTCTGGCAAATAGAATCCCATATTATGGACCAAGAAACTTGTACCATATTGGGTTTTATAAATGATTGGTATTTGAACAACAAACACTAGATGGGGGTACTCAGCTGCATAAAAGGAGTGATGTGGGTAAGCCATGACTGCATATGTCATGGCATCAATCTCCATATCTGACAGGGAGTCATTACAAGCACGTAATAATGTTTTAAAGAATTGACGTCCCAGAAGCTCATTTGGTATTAATCAATTTCTTAAGTCAGAGACTGAGATTTCTATCTGTGAGTGTATGGTAGAGTGCATAACACTGTCATGTTGGGATTTTATATTTTTCTGTGTAATACTGAATGATACTTCAGTTCTTTGCATCAACTTCTTAAGGATTCTACCTGTATTTTTGATGGCTTGTGCAATAGAAAAGAAGGTCTTAATTAGGCTATCTAAAGCCTTCCCTTGCTAGTACACCTGGTGGGTGTTTTAGAGCCCAAGTACTGCTGCTAGGACTGCTATGAACCTTCTAATTTGCTGGTGTAGCTCATCCCAACAATCATCTTCAATGGATAAATAATATTGGGTTGTACCACCCATTTCTCTAAGTTGCTTTACTCTGCAACTCTGAAATGCACTTGTTATTCCCTGACTTCCCAAATTGTCAGCACATTGTTTTGACAGCAGGATTATAATATTAAAATTTAAATCCTCATGAAAGTATAAGAGAAGTTGAGGTTCTCATGTACAAAAGATGTGTACTATATCCTCCAAATTGCTGCCCTTCTCTGACCTAGTGACCTCTGGTAGAAGTAGTATAGTAAGTGGGGGCCGGAGAAAGGCTCCGATCGGGGTGAACTCAGGAGTAAAGAGCTGCTGACATAACTCTCTAGAACCTGTAAAGGTCAAATTACATTTTGCCCCTACCTTTTCATAACATATCAGACTGGGGTGGCTACTATTTTTGTGCTTTCCTGACATGTCCAACAGAGGTAGGGTCCAACCTATGTGTAGATTGTATTGACAGTTATGTTGTCTGTTCATAAAGCAGACTGGAAATTTTGCTATGAGATTCTAGTAGGGTTTCTGAAGTTGTGCAATGGATCAGGACAAGGCAGAATAAGCTGGTCCTTATTAAAGATATCCTGTGTTACTTGCTGTCACTTGCATTCATTCCATCTGCTTTGTTCAGCTTCATTGCCAGTCTGCATATTTGCTCATTTAACTCTACAAGTCTTTTACCATTTTCCAGTCCTGAATCAGTATTGTTGTCACACAGAGGCTTGTTCCTTCTGCTCACAGTGTAGTTCCCAGTTTGGTGCACCTAGATTGTTGCATGGCATTTGATATTTTATTTGTTAGCACAATCTTCATCATTATATGCAATTCAGGCCATTTGTTAATCCTGCATTGTTTATTTGCACTTGCTATAGCCCCGCTACTATACTGTGGGTCCTTACTGCATAATACCTTGATAGTTGTCAGATCACCTTATATTAGTCACTTGCCTACAGATTACTATTGTAAGTTTTTCCATTCACTACTTAGTCCTACTAATAGGTGGAGGATTTAAGTGTTTCACTGTGAACTACCTCATTAAATTATCTGTACTGTGTGGTGCTCTGTTCTGATGATGGAATGAGTGGAACACCAAGGTCTGAATTGATGTGGATAGATGAAGGTTATCCAGACAAGGAGAGGCAGGAGTCATCCAAGAGATTCAATGCCCTCAAGGCATTTATTCAACACCATTGGGTAGGGAGACACAGTCACAAGAGGGGTAGGCAACACAACAATAAAGCAATAGAGAGAACAGAACTGCTTTTATCTCACACTGCTAAAATAACTACCAGAAAATATTTTGAGGTGCACCTCAGCCTATTGCAAATATACTCTAAGATCTCTTAGCAGTAAGCTGTACATAAGACTAGTACCATACTACAGACTTCAGGTTTTATTCACTACCCATAGTATCTGGATTTACCATGACCATAGAAGCATAACAAAGTCCAACTATCTGAAATCTTCATACGCACCATCGATACCCATTGGTAGCTACAAGAGAAGCAGAACAGAACAGTAGAACACTTAGACACAATTCTCAGCACGGACCTAGTTAAGGCCACTGGGGTGGTGAGAGGTTTTGTAAACAGACCATAGGTTTCTTGGCAAAACCCTCTCTCTCCAAGGCTGCTGGAAAGAAGAACCAGAGAAGCTGGTTCCTGGAATGAACTCACTTTCAGGTTGTCAGATTCAACACTGGATGCAAAGAATTCCTCAGCCAAAACCCACTTCTGGGGCCGACAAGGATGAAGAGGAACCAGGAGATGCATGGTGACGAATCCACTGGAGGACTACCATGACCTGGATGACACTGCAGCACTCCAAGGGTCAGCAAGACTTTGAAGGATCTGAGGTGAAGATGGATCTCCGATGCAACCAGGAACTAGAAGGATCTGAAGTGAAGATGGTTGATTCTGAAGTATCGTTGCAAGGATCTAGAACAAAACAATGAAACGGCGGACATGTCCCACACTGGGCTTTGACGGACTCGACTTGTGGTGAACGACCAGGGGACGTAGACCAGGTTCTTCCAGGATGTGCACACTCTTCTGCGGAGGGTGACCAACTTCGGGACATCTGGATCAGGAACCAAATGAAACGACACTGGCACAGCGGTTGTGATGCGCTTAAACTTTGGCGAACATAACTTTGAACTGTAGGACAGAAGAAACGGCGGGTGCGACTTTATACGAGCTGCAATGAACTCGACTGTGGTGAATGACACAGACAGAGTAGATGATCTGATGGTAGGACACTTTCTGGTGAAGAATGATGATGAAGACGTCTTCCTCCAGGTAGAGACTGATTCTGGATATGTAGAACAGCAGACCACACCATGGAACATCAACGTGGCAGAAGATTAAGTCTGTTCCCATATGCTGGCAATACTGTAGCTAATAGGCACACCTTCTCACAATATGTGGAGAACTACAGGATGACCAGGTAATTTGCTAGGAGAAGGGGTAAATTATCAGCTTTGGGGCAATTATTTACTTGGGGCAATTGTTCAGATGCCTGGGGCAATTGTTCAGCTACACGGGGCAATAGTTCAGCTGCTAGGAAAATTGTTCAGATGCACGGGGCAATAGTTCAGATGCCAGGGGCAAATAACCACAGTCCTAATGTCACAAGGCAGTCTCAGTGCTTTTAGCAATTACACAGTCTGTCAGAATGCTTGAGCAATAAACAGTTGCATAAACAGTACAGTGGTTAACAGTCACTTTGCAGCATATTGTGAGCTAGGCACCCTTGATTGGACCCTTTTCTTGCTTTAGGGCCTTCTTGGAATAGGATCTGGCTACCCCTGAACACTCAGCTACGAATGCCCCAATCACTACACTAGGGTGTACCACTTGCCACTGTACCAGAAGCCCTGAATACGAGAGGCCTAAATGCCTTTCTTGTTATGGGGCCTGTATGCCCTACTTACCACTAGGCTGGCTTGCCTTAACTGGCTAGGCTGGGCCTGCCCTTACTACCTCAGGGCTGGCTTGCCATAACTGGCTAAGCCAGGGCTGCCCTTACTACTTCGGGTCTGGCTTGCCCTAACTGGCTAGGACTGGGCTGCCCTAACTACCTTTGGGCTGGCTTGCCCTAACTGGCTAGGCCGGGACTGCCCTTACTACTTTGGGGCTGGCTTGCCCTAACTCACTGGGCCGGGGCCCTCTCTTAATCCAGGCCTGGTGCCCAGCTGTACTGTGAGCCTAGCATCCTAAATACCGTGAGCCTGGTGCTCTTTTTAACTGTGGGCCTGGCACCCCTAAAATAGGCTTGGTGGCCTTTTAACTGTGGGCCTGGTGCCCTCTGAAATGGGCCTGGTGCCCTTTTACTTTATTGGGCCTTGGCTGCCCTCTCAGAACTGGGCCTGGTGCCCACTCTTAATCTGGGACTGGTAGCCCTTTTACTTCAGGGCCTGTATTGTCCCTTTAATTTCCTGTGGCAGGTCCCCTTTAAATTCTTAAGGCTCTCTGAGCCTGCTGTCACTCCTATCCTGGGTCATCTCCCTAATTTCACCCTCTCGTGAATATGTATAGGCCTCTTTACTGGCCTTGCTGCACTGGCCCCTTCCCGTGGACGTCACTACCTCCCTGCCCCATCTGAATAATAATTACAGGGTCCTTGTGCCCCAATCTCCCTGTGGCACTCAGCCACTTCCTTCAAGTGCCTAGTGCACTAACAATAAAAAGAAACAGTCCTTTATTTAGAATTTCAGGTGGACAGCATGAATCAGCATGCTGCTGCCAACTCACTGCACACCACACAGGAACAAGGAGGTGAATGGGAGGCGGGCAGCTGTCTGGAAGAGGGAGGGAACTGGCACGGCTGGAGACATGCACCAAGAGGGATAGCAGGGGGCTTCTGATTGCCGTCGGCTTCTGTGTGCGATGCGACTCTTCTCTGCCTCTGACAGGGGACCGGAGAGCTTTTTAAATAAAAATAAAAAATGAATGGGGCTAAACAGAGCTCACACCGCAGCAGGATACTGGAATCTTCTTTTGGGGAGGAACGCCGGACTCGACCGCACAACACAGGAGGAGCACCAGGAACAGCAGCAGGGAACTTCACTGGCTGGAGGAGGCACCAGGCAGAGTCAATGAGATGGCTTCAACCAGCCCTCAGGTAAGCCCTGTCTCCGTTGCACTCTGTAGGTCTTCACACTCCACAGACCAGCACAACAACTACTTCAAAAGGCTAAAGCTCCATTTGAAAAAGCTCTCTGGGTTCGGATTCTGGAACCCCGAGCTCGCTCCCACACAAATGGCCAGGGACTTGAACAGGGCACCATGCACTGGCCAGGGACAGTGGTCCTAGTGCGTGGGTGCCCACTCTTCTGCTGCCTGCTCTGGGGGGGGGGGGTTGGAATGGAGCAGGCAGGCAGCAGACAGAAAAAAAAAACTTTTTTTTTTTTATTATTATTAGTATCACTGCCTAGCATTTTTCGAAGGGCTCTATAAGGGACCCTCACCCTGAAGCCCCAAAGCCACAGCACAACACAGGGACCTCTGGGGCAATAGTAAACCCCTAACTATTTCTGTGATGCCCCATTAATTTTAACCCCTTACTTTGGGGCATTACAACTGCATCATTGTTGGCTGTTATACTATACTTCTATTTATGCTTAAAATGCTTACAGTGTACATTGCTCTTGCTTTCCTCATTCCATTCTCCCAAGAAACATTGCCACTATCTTCCGCTCCTTCCATCCCACTAATCCCATCACCTTTCCCCCACTCTTTGCTCACCCTCCCAGAGCTTTCCCCCTTACTCCTCTCCTTTTCTATTCATCCTGGTCTCCTGTCTTCTCCTTCCCATAACCTTGAATTTCTCCACCATATTCTCCTCTCTAATGCTGTGTGGAATTTTCAAATTCTGGCAGAATGGAATTTCATGGAATTTTTGAAATTCCTCAGAACTTCCTCTGAATTTCACCAGAAACAGAATGGCAGAATTCTGCAGCATGAAATGAGTTTTCTGTAACATTTTCCTGGAATTCTATTCCACAGATCTCAATATTTTCAGTGGAAATGGTTGCAGAATGGTTTTCTGTGGGGAAAAAAATGCTTTTTCATGGAATATAATTCCACTGATCACAGTAGGCGGAATTCCACAGAAGAACCAGTGAAATTATGGTGGAAATTCCATTGGCAGAATGATCATTCCAGCAGAATTCTGCATGCCACACAGTACTACTCCTGACTCTTCCCCACCTCCCTGCTCCCCTTCCTCACCTGCTCTAGGAGAAGGAGGAAATCCCATTCCATCCTACTGCTTCTCTTCCTGCTGCTTTTCCATTCTGGCAATGTGGAGTTCAACCTAGGTGCTACCCCTCCTTTCTTCTTTTCATCCTCAACTGCCAAGGTCCTGAGCATTTTCCATCTCAACACATGGCACCATCTTCCAAAGCTAGACCTACTGAAAGCATATCACTCTTTCCTAAACTTGTCCATTTTCCCTTGGACTATGTTGGGGATGGGGACTGGAACTAGTACTGTGATCATCTCTGACTGGTAGCTATGCCAGAAAACTTGAAGTGCCTGTGTAATGGCCATCAGAATCTTTTTCTCAATTGTAAAATTTCTTTGAGTTGGGGTAAATGTCTTTCCAACAAACCAAAGTACCTCGCTGTCAGAGTTTTGCCCCTTGCATCAGTGTTGTATAGTATGATTCATTGCCTAATGTGATTTGAATGTAGAGCTGTTTGGTATTATCCCTGACACAGGTAATTACACAATCTTGAATATCTTGTTTTAATAAATCTAGATGTATTTGTTCCTCAGTGTTCCATGTGGTTTTACCTTTTCCTCTGTTTTTTTTCATACACAGTCTTTGCTAATCTGCTATGGTCTGGTACCTGACCAAAATTTAACAGCCCTAGTGAGCTCTGGAGGTGTTTTATTGTCTTTGGAGGGTTTTAGAACATAATTATTTCTTTAAACTGTTTGAACAGTGCTATTCCCTGTGGGGATATGGTTGTTCCTATAAATTCTATTTCAATTAGCCAGCAACCCTGGCACCAGCCCCATAGGACCCACAATCCCCTGCAGTGTAGTCAGGCACCCTCTGGCCACCACATGGGGGCTGTGTACCTGAGGAATGTCATGGTGCCCAGGGCATGTCCCCAGCCACCAAACAGACCCCACAAGTTGCATCCACTGCAATCCACCACGTTTTGGGGGGCTGTGGGTCTGAAGGGTCAGGTGCCAGGGCTGCTGTCAACTGGTCATGGTGGTCTATCAATGCCCCCCTACCCGGTTAATTGGCTGAGTACCAAGTCACAGGGCACCTCTGCCAGGTGCCTCCTCACAACCCCCCCCACTGCCTCCTTGCTCCCTTCACCCCCATGGCACCACCAAGGCAACATCAGCCCTCAGTCCCCACCTTCCAGGTCCCCCTGAATCGCCACCCTGCCAAGAATCAGCGCTGGGCTCTTAGACTACTTCCTGGCTGGTCTAATGTGAGCCCCCTCTTGTGACCATGGTGGGGCTTCTGGAATTCCAAATGAGGGAATGCTGCAGACCCACCATGGTATAAGTCCCCCTTGCAATCAGGCCCAAGGGCACTTCTACTGCAAGGTTGTCAAAGTGCAGCTGTGGCACATGGCAATCCAATTTTGACACAGTCTGCATTCAAAAATTAGGACTGCTGCAAACTTTGGTGCAATTTATCACTTGTATCAGAGCTGTTTGGTGCTGGCACCTTGAGCCAAAGTTTTGTGTTTGAAAATCAAGCCTAGTATCTACAAGAGCAATGTATTCTGAGCCTTCAATGTCAACCAGTTCTCTAGGTCTAATGTCAGAGCTGTCTGCATCCTATGCATGTTGGTTGCATGGTTGATACGGGTTGGGGCTCTCTTTTGCTTGTAATTGGCTCTGTTATGTGGATTATAGTTTGATCCTGCAAAATACCCTTGATTTGGATAGGGAGGGAATGCTCCTGAAAGAACTATTAATTTGGATATAAAGTATTGTTCTGATGATCTGTGGACTTTTGATTCTGGTTCAGTTGAGGATCTGATTTTTGTGGTGATGATTCTTTATTTGGCTTGGATACTGTTTCATCTGGTTTCCCTATATCAGACATTAATTGTGCTGCTTTAACTAGGTCTGCAAAGGAGGTATTTTCCATATGGCCTAGTCAAATTAAGTTTCTCTGAATGTATGGCTTACAGCCATTGACAAAACAAATACTGTAATAAATTCTTTGTCATTCATATCTTGCTTGCTAACCCCACGCCAATGTGCCTACTTGAGTCAACCTGCAAACTGTTTAGGGGATTCGTCATTTTGTTACTTCATTTTATTAGATTTTGCTCTGCTCCAATTCAATACTTATTAAGGGTGCTGACTGCCAGATCTACTACATCTTGTGCAGATTCTCTACTATTTCATTCCTTACTTCCGGTTCCATACAGAACTGGATACTTTTTAATTTTGTCTTGTCAGTCCGGTCTGAATTGTCTTCCAATTCTCTCATGCACTGCTGTCTCCACATGCCTGGGTCTATTGTCCTGCCTTGTCCACCCTTTTAATAATTTTTGCTATGCTTTCTAAGTCCTTTTGGGTTGGTTGGAGTGGGACTTGTCCCATTCTCCCATACCCCAAGGGATAGTAGTAAGAGGATTGTTCTCCTTAGACTGAATTCTATGACTGTGTGTGGAGGTGAGGGGTGGTAACTTTGCCACTCTGGGCTGTGTACTGAGGCTGAGGTAGGGGATTATAAGTGTGCCCTTCCTGGGTTGCAGTTTGAGTTTAGGGGAAGGGGTTATTTGTAAAGTCATCGTTAGGTAAAACATTTTCATTTGGAGGAAATGGGGGGGGTCATGGGAGTATTACAGGGATCATTATGAAATTCCCAGTGGTCCAAATTAGGTTTGAATGCATTTTGTTGCAGAGTCTTATCATTATAACAAATCTCTAAATGTCTCATCCAATCTTCTCCCCTTTTAATAGGACTTGTCCCTTACTGGTAATCTTATTCCCAGTGGTTTCACCACTGGTAGTAGCACCACCAGCACTTTCAGGACTGGTGGCAGTAACACCAGAAGCTTTTGTATTGGTAGTGATATCATTGATTGTTTCTCTCTGTGCATTCCCCCTAGTATTGTGTCTGGGGTCTTCTAATTGCTGGAGTGTCTGTTTGTATGTGTGCTGTAAAGAGTTACAATTTGTGAGGATTTTATTGTAATGTTATATTTGTTCTGTTTTTTTTCTCAGAGTTTCTCAAATCTTGCCTAGCAACTCTTTCTAACCCATATAATGCACATAGCAAACAACTGTGTATTATTAGTCATCCCTTCATCAACCTTTTCCAATAGTTCAATTGCTGTAATCGCATGGTTTAGAACCTTCTTAACTTTTATTTTGAAACCTTGATCAGCATACATACTGTCAACAGTTCTATTTAAATATTGACCTCGGCTGAGGGAAACCATTTCAGGATCTTTAGAATCCTTTTGAAGTGATTCCTGAAGGGGCAATGGGACAAAGCCAGTTCTTCTATGTGGGAGAAGCCAGATGATCCCTTGGTTGTCCTGCACTGGGGTTCTGATCATTTCATCTCAAGGCAGGGGTGCTAGTAGCTTTTGGTACCCCTATCGTTTGATCTGATGACCCTGGTGGAGGTGGGCTTGGATGCTGACTCTGATGTCTAGAAAAGTCATTTGAATCTTCTAGTGGTTTTCTTCACCTATTCACATGGTCTATCAGTTTCAGTTCCTGAATTATATTACAGTTTGCTATTCTACTCATCTCCCAAGGATTTTGAATTTTAAGTAATTTGATATAATCTGATTGAATTAAAGCTGTTCATGAAGTGCAAGGTTTGCCAACAGGCACAATTTTGGGAGGTGGGAGAGTTGTACTAAAAGCGATGTTAGCAGCTCAGTAGCTGCTCAACCTGCTGAATGCAGACAGCTGAATATGGCAACAGCACATTTTTGGGAGGGGGGTTTGTAAGGAAGGCGATATTAACAGCTCAAAAAATTGTAAAGTGCAAACTTAAAACTATTTAAATATTATTCAGTTCTTTTCAGACTATCCAGACTAAAGAAGCTAATCCTACCAGGTCCACAATGAATCATCCAAGTTTACACCCCATTGTTATCTCTTTTTTTCGTGTTTGGGCACCACAAAGTCACCTGAACTAGTACTAAAACCAGAATTGGTACCAGAACCAGATGCCAATGCCAGGGTTCATATGACACAAATATATGAATACTCAAGTTTACATGTATATTGTAAACCAGATCTAGGGTACAGTATGTTAGCATAACTCAGCTACATTTATTATTAGGGTATTTTCATACCAATAAACTACATAAGCATAAACAGTATGAGAAAACATGTTCACAGTCTTGTATCAGAAAGATTGGTTAAAAATGTTATTACAAAATCATTCTGTTCTTTATCCAGAAAAAGTAATGAGCCGATACAACAACAATTTTCTAATCCCAGCAGCACTTTTGGACTCAAATACAAATTCCTGGTCTGAGAAACAGAACAAGCTAGCCTAACTGAATTCCATAGCAATGTCAGTATTCCTATGTTGGAAAGATGGTCACAAATATGGCAATTAAACTTCAGTGCTAAGAAGTGTAAGGTGATGCACCTGGGTAGGGCCAACCCCAAGGAAGAATACTGGCTAAAAAGAATCCAGCTGAGCTCCACTCCTGAGGTACGTGATCTGGGTGTAATCATTAGGGATGACCTTAAGCAGCAAAGTCAGTGCAATAAGTTTTACAGCAGGGCTAGCAGGGTGTTAGGATGCATTGGTAGAAGGATAGACAGCGGAGACAGGGAGGTGATGCTACCACTTTACCGGTCATTAGTGAGGCCTCATCTGGAGCATTGCGTACAATTCTGGAGGCCTCACGTAAGAAAGGACATTGATAGATTGGCAGTGGTCCAGAGAAGGGCAACAAAAATTATACATGGCCTTTAGGAAATCACCTATGAAAAGAGGCTTGGAGCTCTGAAATTGTACTTGCTAGAGATTAGGAGGGAGAGAGGGGATATGATTGAGTCATTCAAGTTCTTTAAAGGCATCAACAAGGTGCCAGAAGTGCAGCTTTTTACCAGGAATGTCAATTCTACTACAAGAGGTCATGAGTGGAAATTGAAGGGTGGAGTGTTCAAGGGGGACATCAGAAGGTATTACTTCTCAGAGAGGGTGGTGGAACCTTGGAATAGATTACCTCCTGAGGTGGTGGCTGCAAAGTCAGTATCAAGCTTTAAGCATGGGTGGGACAAGGATTAGGAACAAACACATGGCACTAGCAAGGGCTAGGCTGGGTGTCTAGGAGGACAGAACATTGGTACACATTAGGTCCCAGGATACCTCACTTGGACAGACTCAATGGACCACAGTTCCCCTTCTGCTATCATCTTCTATGTTTCTGTCACAAAGCAATTATTAAAAACTACTGTATATGTTAACCAACCTACGCCATAACTTCTGTATGCATGTTGCAAAGCTATTATTCCCCAAGCAGTGGTCTTGTTGAACCTGTCATCCTGACTACTAATATTTTACATCTGAAACTATCAGTGCTAGAGGCAAAGAGCTTATCCACTTTCTTACCACTTGTGGGTCCCTGTGAGCTGGTCTAGCCAAATGCCTCCTAAGACACTCAGCAACCTCTTCCTGAGAGGGTGTTTGGAGTGTCCTCCTGGCTTATCAGAAGTCTGGAATGTTATAGTCTTGATGGAGTACACACTCTAATGCTCTGAGGAGGAGAACAAAGAAGCAGGGGGATATATTGCTATATTACGAAATACAACAGGTATGCTATCATTGCCTGTAACTATATCCTCTTTCCAGAAAATCTTTTTGCAGTCTATCAGCTAGTGCAGTTTTCTCCCCGGTGTCTCTCTATTTCTACTAGGAGGAAGACCTGCAGATGATAGGATATAGGGGAGTCTCCAAGGTAGAGGGAGAGCTTGTGGGAGCTGAGAAGCCATATGGGAGGGCCAGATGCAGCAGACGGATAGAGAACTGCAACAATAAATGGAGTGGATTTAGCCAATCATCCAGACAAATAAAGACACCCAGAGATACAGAGATATGGAGACGAACAAAAAGATGAATAAGCCATGGAGCTTTGATAAAGTAATCAAGGAAAAGAGAAAAAGATTGTGGAGAAAAGCCATATAAGTTATAGAAATGAGGACATAAAGGACACAAAGGAGGACAGACAGAGGACACACTATATTTATTTTGTTTATGAACTAATTTGAGCATATGTTTAACGTGTGTTTAAAGTGTATTTCAGGTGTTTTAGGTGTTTAAGTTTGTTTTAACTTGTAAACAGGTAGAATATCTTAATGTGCTTATGTGCGCTACATGCTTGATGTGTTTAACGTGCTAAGGTGTTATTTTCGTGCAGGTCAGAGTTCCCTAGTTAGTGCCTAGGGCCCAGATATTCAAACTGTGCCCAAAAAAGTGCTCAACAGCAGAAGCAAGTGCAAGAAGCGCGATATTCAAAAACTGCGCAGGCCAAGATGTGCCTAAGGCCGACAACTGAATATCGCACCACCTGCACCATAGCGCAACTAGGGAGGTGAAGCTGAGCATATCTGATGTGCCATATCGCAACAAGGGATGTTCAGCTGAGCAGTCCAGATGTGCCATAGCACAATCAGGGATGCCCCCCAGCAGCAAGGCAGCAATGCAACAGCACAACCAGGGATGCAGGGGCCCACCACCCATGCCACAGATGGGCAGAGGAACACACAGCAGAACAGACATCGTCCCCCCCACACCCCATGCACTGCATAACTGGGAGAGGGCTGGAATAACCACTGGCCCATGTATACCAGCAGCCAACCCACAGCCGGGCCATGGTGCTCCATCACACCCCCTGGCAAGCTGTGACTAGCACACAAGGATGGCCGACCACCCCATACCACACCATCCCACAAATGCAGAGCACACTCTGCACCATGATCCCCATACACCCTGCCCAGGAGTAGCACTCAACAGTGCAGAACACCCCATGCATGCCACCACCCCCACTGTGACAATGCAACCCTGTGCACCATGGAGCCATGCAAGGCAGCCCCACCATGGGCACCCTGCAGTGGGTGGCAGCAGACAGTGATGCAACAGATGCATACACAGTGCTGCCCTGCATGTCCCCCCCGAGGTACAGCTGAGAGACCGACCGTGTGTCAGCACATGAGGTATCCCACATGCGACAGGGCATGCCCCGGACCCCACCCCCAGTGGTACAGCACCTTGCACACCCTGCCAAGGACACATCCCATCCCAGCACCGGCCACAACAGCCAGCACAGACACGCACAGTGTAGCATGGAGGCATGCACCACACAGGATGCAACACAGTGCATGGACAAACACACACCCATACCCAAGGGCACACCGACACAGGGACACAGTAGTGGGTCAACCAAGCCACTGGCATATGGCCACGGCTGACATGTACACATGGCCAGCACCCCTACATTGCAAAGGTGTGCCAGCCACCCTGTGCAGACACCATGAAGCTGTATGCCACCAGCATGCAGCCGGAGCACAGGTGACAGACACTGGAGCACATCCCCTGCAACAGACACAAGCAACAGCATGGAGGAGGGACAACAACAGCAGAGGCCACAGTGCCACCGGAGGCAGAAGTGCACCATACTGGTGATGGAAGGCAACCTGGCATTGTGCCAGGTACAGTTGTTATCCAGCATGGACAGCCACCACTGACATGCCAGCACACCGTGCATATCACAGACATGCAAGGGTGTTAGCTGCACAGACCATGGATGGTCTGACAGGGGTGCCATGCACACAGTGCAGGCCCCATGGACCACTGCACACAGGCATCCAGTGCACAGAGTACACCACACAAACCACAGACAGTGACTGATCCCCCTGCCCACACCATAGATGGTTTACCTCTGCACACACACACACACACGCCCATGCGTGAACCACCCCTGACGCCATGAACACCACTGCAGTTGAGCACCTGTAGCCCGCTGCAAATCAGAGACCACCACAGTTGTCATAACAAAATGCTTATATTTAAAATACGTATCAAAAACTATTTACAAATATTTACAAGGGGGGGAAGGGACACATGACAGGTGGGGGGGTAAGGGGCAGGGGTAAACATATGGGAGAGGGAAGAAGGGGTGTGAAGGTGGGTCAAGGGGGAAGGTGGTAGTAGGGGCATGGAGTCCTCAGTGTGTGCCCTGGTCCTCCTCCACATGGCGCCTATGTCTGCCGCTCCTCCTCCTCCTCACCCCGTGGCGGTGGATGTGCTCTAACAGCTCCAGTGTCACCCTCGCCACCTGGAGCACCTCCCTCACACAACTCTCTAGCACCTGGAGTCACCGTCCACCTAGGATGAGGGAGCAGGGTCAATTATTTTGACTGTCCAGCTCCCTGCTGCCCACCCATTGCACATGGCATACAGCCATGTGCCACGCCCCTGTGATGGTGTGTGACCACCCACAGTGACCATGTCCACAAAACCTGCCTACCCAGGCAGCCACAGCCATGTGGACCACTGCACACCCCCACCGCCCATGTCCTGCACAGCACCACCATGGCCATACAGTGACTTGGCTATGCGGTGTGAAGGCAGTGCCACAGCCATGTGCCCGGTGCATGCATGTACCACCATTGACGTACTCCCAGACATGCAGTGCCACTGGACAGTGCTGACTGTAACAAGTCATGTGCATGGCAGTGGTGTCAATGGATGGTGGCCATGCCCCGCTGCCTGCCCAGTTATACAGCATGCAATAGTAATCATGGATGTAAGGCACTCACCATCATCAGGGTGGTCCATGTGCCGCTGACCACCATTACCCCTCCTGGCCTGCTGCTCCTCCAGGCGGCACCTCCGGTCTCTGGCCTGCTGGCGTCCTGCGGGCCCTAAGGTGCAAAAATGGAGAGAGGAACATCAGTACAATCCGGTAGCAATGTCCCTCCCCACCCCCATGTGTGTGCAGTCCCACACAGCCAGACCAACCCTCCCCACACCCCGATACCACCACCACGGCCAACACCGGGCGGCACCCCCCCATGTGCTGGACACATGCAACTGTGATACCCGTATGGACGATAAAAGTGTATGGATGTTGCACCTACCTGGCCGTGGCACTGTGCCCCTCCTGGCACATCCCCGCAGTCAGGCAAGCAGGTCTGGGTCCCTGCGCCTCAGGTCCCCATATCAGTGCGGCACTGCTCTGCCATCTGCCCCATACCAGTGGCCTCCTCCAGGGCGTCAGCCACCTCCTGCCACACCTGACTTCTGGCCCTGTCCAGGGTGCCTCCCCAAACAAAGGCCCAACATGTGGCTCCACTATGGCCACAAGGTTTTCCTGCTGTATCTGGCTCCACTGCACAGCATGCCTCCGCATCATCTCTGCTGCTCAGTTCAAAATGGTGCTCTGCAGCGTGGTCCTGCCACGTGCAGATGCTGCATGGTACAGCACTGCCATTCCCTATCGCGCAGTCATGGAACAGCATGATAGTGGTGCACCCATGCCTGATGCATGGTGCCTAGGGGGAAAAGGTTGGGCACATGGTCAAAGGTCTCTGGTGCAGGGACAGCCACAGTGCTATTGGAACCCAATGCATGTAGCGCGATTGGGTACCTGTGTGCCACCTCCTGTAGCAGCCTACTGCGCTGTTGCCCCAGTGGGCCTACGACGCCCCAGTGCCACAGCACCATATAGGTGAACTGCGCTGTAGTGCCACTGGCACAATGGTGGCCGTGCCCTGCATTGCCTCCCGTGCACAGCACATCAGCAGCACAGCAGGCGCCTGCGTCATCAACCCAGTCATGCACAGTTAGGTGTGTACTGTGCATGTCACAGAACTGCGCCCTTGGCTCAGCACATTCAACACAATTGTGCAAATCGCAATAGCACGATATTCAGCTGGCATATGCAAATCAGCTAATCAGCCATTCAATGGCGCAGTCACTGCATTTGCATCCACTTAAAGATGCCCCTCGCCTCATTTGCATGGGTTTTGCTATAAAAGTGTGACATTGGGCTGCACTGGCCATAGTCAGTTACTGCAGTCTATTGCGATGAGTTGCATGCTGTTTGGGAGTGTGGACTGTGGATTTTGGGACATGCATGGGACTGCACAGTCACAGGTAACACCTGTCATTCTCACAGGCTGAATCATGACTGAGCGTGTGGTGGAGGAAGATGAACAGAGTTGTGGGAGGAAGAGGAGGCCGAATTTCACTAAGGCCGAGATAGATGCCCTGTTCGAGGCCTACCTAGACCAGGAGCCACTTCTCAGCGGACGCCAGGGAACACCACAGGCCCATGCTGCTGCATGGGAGGAGGTGGCTCGTGCTGTAAACCTGCATGTCAGCCACCAGCGCTCCGTGCAGGAGTGCAAGAAGGAGATGGGCACAGACAGGTGGAGGATTAAGGAGAAGGTGGCTGCCATCAGGGCAGCACAGTCTGCGACAGGTGGAGGACAGACGGAGGTGCTATGCCTGACCCCACAGAAGAAGCAGGTTGCTGGCAGCATGCAGCATTGTGCCATTGAGGGTGTTCCTGGTGGTGGATTCCAGATGGGTGGTAGCCCATCACTGCATGGTAGGTCATGGTCTGTCTTTTGGGGGGGACAGGGTAGGTCATATGCAGTAACAAGACTTTGTTTTCCCTTACAGCTCCTGAGCGTCTGCATGGGTCAGTGGTGGTGGGCTTCTCCACTGAGGCCAGTCACATGGAGATGGAGGAGGGCCCATCCACCTCCACAGGAATATGTGGGTCAGGGCAACAGTGGGTCCACCTGGATGTCCAGACTGATGTTGGTGGAGCAGATGCGGAGGAGGCCCTGCCCGTGTCCCAGCGTGCCAGTGTCCATGGATGCCAGCATGCTGAGACTCGGGCTGGTGCCAGATCCATCACCAATGATGATGGTGCTAATGTCATGGGCAGTGACACGTGTGTGCCACAGGATGGCCACACAGCAGGTTACATCGCAGCCATGGCTGTGGGTGGTGCCACTGTGGAGGCCTGTGTGTCATCACAGTCCCAGCCTGTGCCTGTCAGCACCGGTGGGGCAGCACTGGTGTGTGTACAGGACAGTGGGACTGTTGCGGCCATGGCAGCAGCACCATTGAGCCCTGGGGAGCTGCAGCCAGAGTGGCAGCATCAGCAGTCAGACAATGGCCATGGGGGTACAGTGTCAGGGGGGCGGATTCAGTGCACTGCCTGTGGACATGCCCAGGCCTGGCACTGCTGTGTAGCACCCACCCTCAAGGGGTGATGAGTATCAGGGCCACGAACACCCTGAGGGACAGCATGCCAATCAGGCAGATGACCTCTTGGATGAGCACACCCACATACTGCAAGCATCAGTCAATCAGCAGATGCTGCTTGTGATGGCGGTGGATGCACTGAGTGCAGCTCAGCACCAGGCAGAGGAGCGTCGCAGCAGAGACACCACTCTGTTCCTGGCAGGGAAGGACTGGTTGCGGGAGGATGTGACTGCTGCCATTGACAGGCAGACACAGGCATTCACTGCTGTCATGGCCACAATGGGCACACAGTTATTTGCCCATGCATCGCAGACACCACGCAATGCATTGTCCACCCCCCGTTCCCAGCGTCATGAGACACCATCCTTGTTGACACCGAGTTCAGCTGTGGGCATCCCGAGCACGCCTGGCGTAGGCATGTTCGGTGTGCTGCAGACCCCTGCGTGAGCACAGTCGCATTCACACAGTGGAACCCCTGGGGGACCGTCGGTGCCACCCCAAGAGGCCAGTGGTCAGCCTGTCACTGCTGGTGGGTCTTGGTGGGGCCGCCCAAGCATCCGTGGTGGCCGTGGCACTGTGGCGCGTGACTGACCTGCCTCCCAGCATGGCTACTTTCTGATGCTGCACTGTGTGCATTGTGTCATTCAGCGGGCAATGCACGGGTGGGTACCCGGCCCTGCACGCACACACACAGTCCATCAGCACACCCTCCCAGCTGCTGTCCACAGTTGCATGTGCATGATGATGCCTGCATTGCGCTGTACACCACTGTGCAATGGTGCCCAGCATCTGACACACGCACAATGACAGGCAGTGGGCATGGTGGTCTGTGGACATGTGTGTGGCTAGGGGTGGCGTTCTGAGTCAGCGTGCCTCCTACCCTTTGTGCATGTCTGGTGAGTTGTGTATGTGTGTGTGTGTGTGTGTGTGTGTGTGTGACCGTGTGCCATGTTAAACCTCACCCATCCCTGGTGGTGTGTGCAGTTCTATGCCTGGCTACTTCCCTTGACGGCATGCACCCCTGGTGTGTGTCCATGCATGTTTGTGGGTTGTGCCTTTGCCACTGGTGGTTGCACATGGCCCCATGACTTACCTGGGTTGGCTGAAGTACTCCTCCATGATGGTGTCCCAGTGCAGCTGTGCTAGCCGGAGCAGTCGAGGGTCCCGTCGCCCAAGGGGGGGCTGCCCATCACCATTGTCACCGGCATCCTCATCGTCCCCATCGCTGTCCCCCTCTTCGACCTGTATGGCTATCCCACATTCGTTGGCCATGTTGTGCAGGATGCAACAGGCCAGGAATAGCCCACAGGCCTTTGAGGGGCTGTACTGTAGGGTACTGCTGGAGGTGTCCAGGCAACGGAAACATGCCTTCAGCATACCAAACACCCGCTTAATGACATTACATGTGGTGGCATGTGCCTCATTGTAGCGTTGCTGCGATGGGGTCGCGGGCCGCCAGTATGGTGTGAGCAGCCAGGGATGGAATGGGTATCCACTGTCACCTGTGTGTAGAGGGTGGAGGTTAGTTTGGTGATGATCAGCATCACCCTGCCCCGGGCCATGTAGGCCTCTACCCATGTCACCTCTGACCATGCCCCTCCCAAGCCCTATGTTTGTCCATGTGGTTTGCATACTCACCCACTAAGTGGCCAGTGGGGATGTCCCCACTCTCCAATCTGTGGCACAGTGCTGACTGGTGCCAGATGAAGGCATCGATTGCTCCCTCAAGGTGCATGGCACAGACATTGATTATGCGCCCCTAGCATCGCACACCACCTGGCAGTTGATGCTAGCATAGCCCTTCTGATTAATATATGCAGCCCCCTCGGGGCCAGGTGGTGTGTGGATGACCACATGGGTACAGTCTATTGCCCCTTGCATGCCAGGCATACGTGCTATCCTGTGGAACTCCTGTATGTTTGCTGTGTGCTCCACCGGTGTGCTGGGGAAATGGATGCACTCCACAGCATGTGGCAGCAGTGCGCTGAGGAACTGGGTAAGGTGGCAGGATGCGGCAACTGGGTTATGCCTGTGGTG
The DNA here is from genome assembly GCA_016271365.2 of Neoceratodus forsteri. NCBI lineage: Eukaryota > Metazoa > Chordata > Ceratodontiformes > Ceratodontidae > Neoceratodus > Neoceratodus forsteri. The sequence continues at coordinate 101,791,094 of CM028132.1, forward strand.
TCCCCTGTTGGTCTCTGTAAGGTACCCGTGGTGAGCAAGCACATGCAAGCTGTAACTTTAGTCTCCACTGACAAAGCATGGCTCTGTCGTGTGGGTGCCTGCATCACATCACTGCACAGCTCACAGAGCTGCCTCAGAATTGCCCAATTCAGGTGGTACCGGCCCACAATCTCAGTATCATTGTACAGCTCGAAGCTAGTGCTGGCTCGGTACTGCCTGTTGGGGGCATACCGCTGACAGGCCCTTCCACGGCCGTGCGCCCTGCTGCCCGTCTTCTCACCCCCCTCATTACTGCCTCCATCTGGATGGTGGCACTGACCATGTCCCTGGCTTGTGTTCACCCCCTGGCAGCTGTTTCTGTGTTCCCCCCGCTGTCCTGGCTGCTACTTTCCCTGCACTGGGAACACCTAAATGTGGTGGCCTCTATGTTGTGTGGCACTTCCCCCTTTTTCACTGGCTGTGGCTCCTCACGCCTTCCCTGTGCCTCTCTGTTCAGGGTGCCCTTTCCCTGGCCTGCCCTGTGTGTTCCTCCTGCCCTGTTTGTGCAGCTAGAGTTCAGCCTCATGTGCCTTCTCTGTAGCGTTCTTGCACCTCTCTCTTGTTCCTTTTTATTTTGGCTCATTTCCACTATCATGCAACTTCTGCTTGCTCCCCTATTGCGCATGGCGCATGTTGTTGAATATCGCACTGCACCATTTATGCATGGTTCCTCCCCCTTCAGTTGTGCATACGTTCATTATCATTGCGCTATTGCTCAGCGTGATTTGGGGGGCACAACTGCCTCCAGCTGAATATCACAGAATGGTGCATTTTCAGACTTGCGCTGGTGCAACCCTATTGAGCATGGCGCAACCCTTTTGAATATCTGGGCCATGATGTCTACAAAACAAACATATGTCTGCAATACATCTTTGCTTTAGGAAACTTATCTATTATTAATTTTAAGAATTTTCCCCTTGATATAGTTGAATTATTTTACATTTATATTTTCATTTTTTGTATCTTGCACCACGGGGGTCACGCAATCTTGGATTCACATGACTCCTGCAGTATAAGAGCATGCACAGCATTTTCTGAGGCAGATCTGCTTCAGTACACCATTTGCATTTTGCACTTTGGGATCACAAGAGCAAGCAAGCAAGCTGTTCTTTTTTTGTAGTCAAAGTATCTGCATCCACACTAGGAAGCCTGAATATGCTGAGTTTAGAGAATATGAATCCGAAAGCATTCAGTTGCATGGTACCAATGGGAGGGGAATCCCAACTATGGGTGTGAGCACAGTAGTTGGTGATCAACTGAATGGCTCAGCAAAATAGCCTAAGGCGGTGACTACTGATTGTGGAAACCCATGGTGTTAATCGGGCACTTCATAGAGATAAGACAAGACAACTGCACAGGCTTTACAGAGCCTTTTCAGAAGCTTGCAATACTAGTGACACTAGCAATAGCCAGCGTTAGCTAAACTTAAAAATATATTTATAACAACGGGAATACCAGTAAGTAAATATCTGGAATTAGTTGATTTAAAAATACAAAGTGGCACTTTTGTAAAGATTATATAGGCTCTACAGAATAATGTATAGCTTGCCTATATTTTTTATATTAAGGTGTACACCAATTAGTTAATCAAATGACTTAAGTTAAGCTATGTTAAGTTGGTTAGGAATCAAGTGATTAATTTAAATAACCAAATTCATTTAAATAACCAGATTACTGATTGTTTGCTAGTTGTTTTGTGCACACTGAATATTAATTTTTTAATTTTCCCACTTGGAAGCAAAGCAAACCTAGTAGAAATAGAATTGAGCTAGACAATTTCTTCTTTCCATTCTTTTGCAGTGGAGCACAGAAGGTACCCTGTGGGTCTGGATATTTGTAACACAATTAGCATTAATAGATACATAAGCTTGGAGAATATTAATTGGTGGAATTAGTGGAAGGAATTAACAATAACAAGATGACAGTGGAAGTGGCAAAGAACATTTAGATTAGAGTGTCAAAAAAGTATCCACCTCAATTACTGCAATCAAAATCGTCAGGTCGAAAATACTAAGGCTTGAGTAAGATTGGGGTCCTGGGACTTTGCAAAATGGTGAGGTGACCTTTTATGAAAATAATTCAACAATTAAGAGACTACAATAGATTGTAACAAAAGAGTATTACAACAAAGGTTATTGTGGAGAAGATGTTATTTGTGTTATAAGAAGACACTGAGCTGAAAACTGAGAAGGGTGAATTAAATTTAAAAGGGTCCTTCATTGCCACACTCTGTGAACAAGCAATATCTGTACTCTAATATTCATTTTATTTATTTATTTTTACAGGCACAGGCACTTTCTGGGTAATTCCCTACTATTGATTGTTTATTTGACTTATTTAATAACTGAGTCATAAGGGTGAACTTGATTAATCTTACATAGCCTGTATTTTGCATCTTGTAGGAAAATGCCAGTATGAACGAGAAGTCAATTACTTCATGATTCACTAGATATTACCCTCCCCCCCACCAACATGGTGAGCAGATAAAAAGATAAAAGGCTCTAAAGAAGAAAAAGGGTAAAAAAATACTAATAAATTAACCAAAAAAGAAGGAACTACAACAGAAAAGGAAACTAGAGAAATACAGATAAAATCATATTTACACAAACAAGATAACAGGGGAAAAAACTGTGCACATAGCAGATGATTGCACAAGAAATTCCACTCCAAAGGGAGGGGGGACTACTCCATCTAGGGTAAACATAAAGATGGACAACTATAGCTGGACAACTATAGATGGACAACTAATTGCAGGAGTATTCCTGGATGCTCTTAGTGATCATTCACTACCTACTGTGTCTGGAGAAATAATTTTCAGAAACCCCCTCCAAAACTCATTAAAACACATGACCGAACGAGGTTTCATGCTGAAGCCTTTCTTGAGTGTCTTAAGTCAGTAGACTGGTCTCCCATCAACCACCTCCCTGATGTCAACCAGGCATTAGAACACTTCATAAACTCTTTCTCAACCATCTTAGATTCCCTAGCCCCTATTAGGTTTCAAAGAGCTAAGGGAATAAACTCGTCCTGGCTGTCTTACGATCTTAGAACACTGATGCATTCCCATGACAAAGCTTGGAAGGAGTTTAAAAAAACAGGACAGGTGTCTTACTGGCAATCCTGTCACTGATTGCACAATGCTTGCAAAACCAAGGCCACAAAGGCCAAATGGACTTACCTCCGCTCCTTACAGGAAAACAATTTCTCCAACCCAAAGACTTTCTGGACCCAAATAAACTCCCACCTTAAAGGAAAGGACAGAAACATTCCCAAGTCCATGGTCGCAAAAGGTGCCATGCTATCAAGCCCCACAGGCATAGCTACTGGTTTAAATCACTTTTTTACTAACCTTGACAAAAACCAAAAAGACCTGTCTCCCCTCCCAGCTGACTCAACATCTTCCCGACCCCAACTGTACCCTCCCCACCTTCCACCTAAAACTGGCCACAAGGCTAGAGGTCCTCAAACTACTCAAGGGTCTCAACCCAGACAGTGCCCCAGGAATCAATACCCTTCATCCAAAATTCCTTAGGATAGGAGCACCTGCCATCGCCTACCCAGTAATGCTATTAATACACAAATATTTCCTTTCTCAAACAATCCCAGACAAATGGAAAACTGCAATTGTAGTCCTTGCACTTAAAAGTGGCCCCACAAACCTGGTAGAAAACTATAGGCCTATATCTATTCTATGCCCCCCTAGCCAAGATCCAGGACAGAATTCTTTATAATCAACTCTATTCACATCTCAGACTCAACAATGCCTTAATTATCCATCAGCATGGATTTCATAAACTGCATGGCACAGAATCAGCACTGCTATGAGTAACCTCTGACATTTTCAGGGCAATGGATCAGGGTGAGGCTACAGGTGCCACCTTGGTGAACCTGACCAAAGACTTTGACCTTGTCAACCACCAACTTCTCCTCACTAAGCTCCATCAACTTGGTCTTAACCCTGCATCCCACTCCTGGCTAGCCAACTACTTAACCAACAGGCTCCAGTGTGTAAAATGGTCTGGTGCCACATTCTCCCTCACTCTCATAACCAACAGTGTTCCAAAGGGCTCCATATTAGGACCACTCCTAGTCTCCATTTTCATCAATAAACTCCCACTCAACTGTGGGACTACAGCAGTTCAATTACATGCTGATGACGCCGTTCTATACAGGCCTGCTAAAGATATCAATGTCTTAAACGTCAATTTTGAGAGTGATTTTCAGGTTTTGGAGACCTGGTTCAAAGCCAACCTGTTAGTACTTAACACTAAAGAGACTCAAACCATGTTATTCCACCACACCTCCTATAAACTTGATTATCAACTGCCTTTAGTTGTTAAAAAATCAGCAGGAGTGATGCTGGAATGTGACAAAAGCTTCAAATACTTGGGCGTCACCTTAGACAAAAACCTATCCTTCAAGATCCATACCAATAAAATGATAAAATCAACTCACCAGAAACTAGGGTTACTATACCGTACTGCCCCCTACATCGCTTCCCAATCCAGAAATACCATCTCTACTGCAACCATACTCCCAGGTCTCTTCTATGGTGCATCCTTGCTTTTCACAGTGAAGCCATCCATTCTGAACAGATTTAGGCAAGCATATCACCATATTCCCAGATTTGCTGCTTCAGCCCTGGCCCAAACTCACCACTGTGCTGTTCTCAGTACCTTAAATTGGCCAGATTTTGAGGTGAAGTTGGACTACCCCTTGCTGTGTACCACCTTCAAATTAATTCACCTCCCCTCCCCTTCCCTCCAAGCCTGTCTAACCTACTGACCCAGAAATCATTCACCAGGTCCCTTAGAACATCTCACCAACCATTACTAAGTAGATCTAAAACTCATTTAGCAGTTGGAAAGAGATTTTTCTCATATGCAGCTGCATATAAATGGAACAATCTTCCAATAGGACTTCTATCCTGCACATCTCTGTCGCAGTTTAAAAAACAGTACAAGGACCTATTCTTTGCCACTGGCACGTGTAACTGTATATAACATAGAAACATAGACTTTGACAGCAGGTAAGGACTGCTTGGCCCACCTAGTCTGCCCATTTCCCTACCTACAGAATAAGCTGCAGATCCTAGTTAACCAACAGCCTATTTCTTTCTACCCCCCACCAGAATTGCCTTATGTCTGTCCCATGCATTCTTGAATTCTCCCACAGTTTTAGACCCCACAGCCTCCTCAGGAAGGCTATTCCATGTATCCACCACCCTTTCTGTGAAAAAATACTTCCTCACATTGCCCCTGAGCCGTCCCCCCTCTATCTTCAAATTGTGTCCCCTTGTTCTTGCACATCCCTTTTTCTGAAAGATGCTGCCCTTTTGGACTTTAATTTCACTGAGGTACTTAAAAGTTTCTATCATGTCCCCCCTCTCCCTCCTTTCCTCAAAGGTATACGTATTAAACTCCTTTAGTCTCTCCTCGTATGGCTTCTCTTGCAGAACCTGCACCATTTTAGTTGCCCTCCTCTGGTCTGCCTCCATCCTGTCTATGTCCTTGCAGAGATGGGGTCTCCAGAACTGGATGCAATACTCCAGATGGGGCTCACCAACTGTCTATACAGAGGGATAACAACTTCCTGTTTTGTGCTGGTGATGCCTCTCCCTATACATTCCAGTATACCCCCAGCCCTCCCTACTGCCTTCTCACATTGCTTGCTAACCTTAAGGTCATCTGATATGATTACCCCCAGGGCCCTTTCCATTTTTGTTGTTGTTACTACCTCTCCACTCCCCCCAATTCTTTACTCTTCCCCTGGGTTTTTATTTCCCAGCTGCATTATTTTGCACTGCTTTGCATTGAATCCAAGCTGCCATACTTCTGACCATTCCTCCAACCTTGCCAAGTCCCTTCTCATCCTTTCCATGCCTCCCACCCTGTTGCCGATGTTTGTGTCATCTGCAAAGAGGCATATTTTTCCTTCCAGTCCCTCTGCAATGTCACTTATAAAGACATTAAAAAGGACTGGACCAAGTACTGAACCCTGCGGTACCCCACTAGTAACCTCTCTTTCTTTAGAGTGGACTCCATTTACAATTACCTTCTGTGTCCTGTTGTCCAGCCAATGTTTTACCAAGGCTACCACCCTGGGACCCACTCCCAGGCTGGTTAATTTGATTATTAATCTTTTGTGTGGGACTGTGTCAAATGCCTTGCTGAAGTCTAGGTAGGCCATGTCCACAGCCCCTCCCTGGTCTACTACTTTGGTCACCCAGTCAAAGAAATCAATTAGATTCATCTGACAGGACCTTCCTGCTGTGAACCCATACTGCCTTAGGTCCTGTGCCCCACTGGCCTCTAAGTACTCAACAGTTCTTTCCTTCAGAGGTGATTCCATCACTTTCCCCTACCATAAAGGTCGAACTGACAGGTCTGTAGTATCCTGCCTCTGTCTTGCTCCCACTTTTGTGAAGGAGAATCACATCTGCCTTTCTCCAGTCCTCAGGTATCACACCATCCTCCCATGATTTGTTAAAAAGGGTAGTCAGTGGTGTCACTAGTTCTCCCCTTAATTCTTTTGGAATTCTGGGGTGATTTCTATCAGGCCTCATTGCTTTGTCCACCTTCAGTTTTAGGAGTTCTTTCAGAACTCTTTCTTCTGTGAAAGGACTGGGATCAACCCCTCTATCCAGAGTGCTTCTGTTAATTGGATTAAGCACCTCCACGTCTTCCTCTTTTGTGAATACTGAGCTCAGTATTCGCTCAGTATCCCTGCTTTTATATTGTCCCTCTCTGCCCACCCTCTGTCCTTTCTGTTCAGCCTCACTATTCCTCCCTTTGTCTTTCTACGCTCCCTGATGTACCTATAAAAGGTTTTATCCCCCTTTTTAACCAAGTTGGCTATCTTTTCCTCAGTTTGGGCCTTTGCTATTCTGACTTCCCTCCCTGCTTCCTTCTGCCTTAACTGGTACAGTTCTCTGTCCTGCTCCTTCTGTGTTTACTTATACTTCCTAAATGCTATGTTTTTCTCCCTAACCTTCCCTGCCACCTCTTTTGAGAATTATAGTGGCTTTTTCTTTCTTTTTGATTTGTTTATTTGCTTCACACAAAAGTTTGTTGCCTCAGTGATGGCAGTTTTGATGTTTCCCCATTGTTGCTCCACCCCTCCTTCTAAGCCTGTTTGCTAGTGCTTTTCTAAGGCACTCTCCCATCTTGCCAAAGTCAGCTTTCCTGAAGTCCAGTACCCTACTTTTGTATGGCTTGATTCTGTAGCTGAGCTTATCATGAACCACACTGTTTGGTGGTCAGTTGTTCCCAGATGATGACCCACTTCTAGATCTGAGATCCTCTCACTGTCCCCATCTGAGAGTATGAGGTCTAAGATTGCTCCCTCATGAGTGGGTTCCAATACTAGCTGTCTGAGGCATGCCACCTGTAGGGCATCAAGAATGGCCCTGCTCTTGGATGTGGCTGCAGCAAAGGTGCTCCAGTTAACATCTGGCATATTCAGGTCCCCTATAAACAGTATCTCCCCTTTCTCTGCCATCCTAAGGATGCCTTCTATCATATCCTTGTCCATTCCCTCTCATTAACGGTGGTGGTCTGTATACAACCCCTGTGTGGACTGTGGTGCCATTTCCAGTCTCTAAGGTGACCCACAGTGCCTCCTCTCCTCCCTCTTTATTCTTTTGTTCCATTGCTTTTATACCTTCCCTTACATAGAGAGCTACTCCTCCCCCTCTTATTTATTTATTTGCTTTTGTTTACCAGGTGAGCACACTAGACAGCCAAGTGCCTAGTTTCATGTGTGAGCCGGGAGGGTTACAATGGTACAATACATGAACATCAGGCATAAACATGGTTAACATACATTAGGTTCAGGCCCATGATATGTCATAAGAATAAGGTACATAGATTAAGGCACTTATGTAACATATGAATAAGGTACATAGTCAAGGTACATATATCACAATTTGACCGAGCACATTGAATAGAATCATCAGTGAGGTAACATGGATAACTACATGAGGTGGCAACCAGCCGAGCACAGGAAAGTAGCTGATGGTAGACTCCCAACAATCTTGAAGAATACCAAGGTACAAAGCAGCAGGATAAGTCAGAAGAGGGTACAAAGAGAATCAGGTAGATTACCAACCAGGACCAGTCACTACAGGGTAATAGAATTCTACCCTCTCTGTCTCTCCTGTAGGTTATGTACCCTAGTATGTTAACATCCCAGTCATGGTTCTCTGTGTACCATGTTTCTGTGGCAGCTACGATAGCCAGGCATCCCTCTTCCATCAAGGCCACAAGTTCAGGGAGCTTGTTGCCCAGACTATGGCCATTGGTACTCTTTATCCTCCATTTCTTGATGGCCTTACTCCTTTTTGCCCCATCCCTGTCCTTATTGCCTTTGTCATTTTCTCCATTTACCCCTGCCCTTCTCCCTATCGACATCTCTATCTTGGTGTTTACCTCACTTACTACCCTGATTTTTTTGGGGAGGGGTAGGATTTCCCTGGTTCTTTCCAGTTCCTCCCCCTTTGGTTAGTTTAAATGCTTGCCAATGAAGTATTTAAACCTATCAGTTAGGATCCTGGTTCCCATTCCTGGACAGATGCAGACCATCACACCAGTATAGGCCTGCATTACTCCAGTTGGACCCCCAGTCCCCAATGAAACCAAATCCTTGAGCTCTGCAGCAGTTTTTCAACCACTGATTGAATCCCATGGTGTGGAGCACCCTAGTCTCATCCATGCCATAGACAGACAGCACCTCAGAGAAGTTTACCATGCAAGCTACTTGTCTAAGGCCCCTCCCCAACTCTACAAACTCTTCTTGCACTGCTCTGATCCCTTTCTCAGACAGGTCATTTTTCCCTAGGTGGACAATGACATCCAGCTCCCTCCCCTGTGCAGCTGCTTCAGAGATCCTGAGGATTCGCTCCCTGTACCTCCAAGCCATGGTGCCAGGCAGGCACCTTACCTCCCTCTCCCCTTCCTCCCTCAGTTCTATCCCCAACAATGGAGTCCCCCACCAGGAGTTGTTTCCTTCCCTTGTGGGGTCTCATGCCACCCTCCTGTGGGTTTCCTTTGTGGAGGTTCCCAGCATCTTCATTGGTCTGCACTGCAGGGGCCTCCATAGAGGAACCACTCTTTGCCATAATGGCATATGAATTTTGGAAAGGTACAACTGGAGGGATGTGCCTCTGTTCCACCACCCTCACCCTCCCTGAGCCCACTGTGGTCCAGTCACTCCTCTTTCTTGGTAACTCTGACACAACTGCTGTGGCCCTGGTGGTCCCTTGGTGGGAGAAGAGGTCCCCCAAATCCTGGCCAACTCAGCCTGGAGATTAGCAATCTCCTCCCTCAACCCAGAGAGGTGCCTGCAGATGGTAAAACACTGCATCTTCCAGAATGTCTCCTGGAAGACTGATGCTCCACAGTCACTGCATTGCACCACTTCCAGCTTGTCTTATTTCTAGCCCCTTAACTGTTGTTTGGAATAGTTACTCTTTCTTCTGTTTTTTTTATTTTTTATTTTTTCCCTTACTTATTTACTACCTCTGTACCCTTTAAGCTCCTGATCTTCCTGTTCTGAGGCAAGAAGTTCCTATATTTCTCAGTAGTCTCCTTACTTGCTCAGAGTCAGACCTACAGCAGCTTGGGGGGAATGGCGAGCTACTCATTTCCTTCTAGGATGGTGAATCTTTTGTGGCTCTGTGATCACTCACTTCCTGCTCCCAAACAGGAAGTTCCTGTTGTCTGTCTAATCCTGTGCCTATAAAAGTAGAACTGGCTTAGGGTGGGAGGGTGGAGGGGAGTGAAGGAGGGCAATAAAGTCCCAGTAGAGAAGTATAGTTATAACAGCAGCTCCTTCTTCTTGGTGTTCTCTGCCTGTTTTCTGGCAGAGGCTATCTAGGGCAGTTTTTAAATATGGCTTTAACCTGGCTTCCTTCTAGCTTAGCCACTCCCTCTACTTCACAGATCTTTCTACACTTAGTTATTTGTACAGATAACAATTCCCTTCAGCCACCTGAGACAAGCACAAGCAGCAGAGACTGAAACCGGGGATTGCCAGAGCCTGGAAGAGGTAAAGTGTCCTGCACTACAGCCTGACTGTTGTGAGGCACTTCCCACCTGCCCACCCCAACCACCCTCCCACCCAGGGTTGGCACTCCATATATTGCTGCTGGCAGGTCACGTGATGTGACACATGACCCACCCTCCTTATTACTAAGTGTCCACTTTCCCATTTGCAGGTTATAGGCACCAACCACTAGGGGTCACTGCACTTTCCACTCTAGCTCCTCTCTGCTCTCTATATCCCTCCTAGCTACTGCTGCACAGCTGTCCCACTAGAGGTCACTGCAGTTCCCTTGGATTCCTTCGACTACCTACTTTCTGCACTCATCCTATCTCTAAGCAACTGCTAGTATCAAACCTGGTACCCTTCTCTCTACATTCTACTGACTATCATCTCAGCCAATGAACCAGGCCAACAACTTCCTGTATTTCTATGCTCTTAACCATACCTCACTCCCTCCTGCCCAGATTTAAAAAATTGGCCCTCTCCCCTCTGTCCCTGAGCTGTGTTCAAACCCAGTACCCTTGTGGTCAGAGTCTGCTGCTCTGCCTCTGCACCACAGTGCCTACCTACTTTATTACTACTTTCTAAGCCTCTTAATCACTTAGCTACCCAATCTGCCAAAATATAAGTTTACCTGTTCTTCCTGCTGCCTTTGAACCCTGCCCTTATTTCCAAAGTCCACAGCTCCACCACTCACCTAGAACACCTGCATATTTTACTGCAGGATTTCATTACTATAAAGAACACACTAACCCTGTGACACAACTAAAGTGTTGTCTAGGTGCTTCTACAAACCTGAGCCCAGCTCCCTGCTGCTGCAGCCACTGGTCTGGCTCCCTCCTATTGCCCTGATCAGGGCTTGAACCCAGTACTCTGTGCACTTCAGGCACATGCACTGCCACCACACCATAGCAGCAACTAGACTCTGAGGTGATCTCTCCTACTATCTCCCTTTTCATCCTAGTCCCATTCTTTCCTCACTCAGCTCCACCAACCTTCCCAACTATGCACATGCATCCCCTGCTCACCAGTCTATCTCTTCTCCTCCTCCTCCCTTTGCCTTCCACATACCCTACTGTCCCTATGAACCCTCAGCCTCACTACTCCAGTGTTCCTACCTACCCTCCTGTCCTCCCCTCCTCCTTTACCACTGCTCCTACCCCTCCCTCCTCCTCCACACATCCCATTTGCTCCTCTCCACCTCACCCCCCTTCCAGACATCACCTGTCCTCCCCCCACAGCCCCCTTGCACTTCTGATCACTCAGGCCTTCTCTGCCTGTGCTACCCTACCCACCCCTTGTGCAACCAAACCCCATTCCTTATTATATCGCTCCCGGCGTAAACTCTCCATCAGCCTCCCTCTGACCAGAGCACTTCTCCTCCTTCTACTCCTAACAGGGAACATACACCCCAACCCAGGCCCTGCCCCCTCCCATCCACCCACTCAGCCCACTGGTCTTCGAGTAGCCTCCATGAACATATGCAGCCTGCTGAAGAAATTTGACGCCCTACAGTGCTGGGCCTTGGCTCACCAACCAGACATCATAGCCCTGGTTGAAACCTGGCTGTCCAAATCAACTCCAGACTCATTTGTCTCCCTCCCAGGCTATACCTTATACCGGGAGGACCGAGTAGGCAAATGAGGGGGTGGCTGTGCAATCTACACCAGGGACACAATACCTGGACACGCACTCCCCACCCCTGCCCTCACAAATGGGGCCCAGGCCCTTACCCTCAGACTCACCCCAGACCCCTCTAGGAGTCCTCTCTATCTCACCACAGCCTATGTTCCTCCCAAAGAACCAGCACCCAGCCCTAATATCTTTAACGGACTACCTGGCCACCCTCCACCATAAGGCAGAACAAATCCTAGTGGGGGACCTTAACGTAAATTGGCTCAGCACCTCCTCATCCACCACCAGAGACTCATTTGCCACCCAAGATCTGACACAACTCGTCACCCAGCCCACGAGACTTAACCCTAAGAGTGGTACCAGCACCCTGCTGGATGTTATTATAACTAACCGACCCCATAAAATCCAAAACATCCAGGTCCTCCCAGACTCCCTGAGTGACCACTCCCTATCCTATTCCACTGGGTAACCCCAATCCCAAACCCAAAGCCCAGACCACCCTCCATGAGGCGCCTCCGCCCTGGTGGGCTGAAGAAACTAGGAACTCCTCACCCAGATAGACTGGTCCCCATTCAGCAGGCAACCAACATTGATACTGCCCTCGCCTTTTTCACTCACAACTTCAACATGGCCTGTGATCTCTTTGCACCCTTAACCAAAACCGGTCCAAAAACAGAACGCACCTAGGTTAGCCGGGCTTCCTACAATTACTTAGAAACGGGATAACCTCTGGCACCTTGCCACTGAAACAGGTCGTCTGTCTGATAGGCAAGCATACAATGCAGCCCGAAATAAATGCTCATGGGCCATCAGGAAAGCCAAGGCAGACCATTACCAGGCCTCCCTCACCTCCTCCTGGGGCTCAGCCGGACCTTCTGGGATAATATTAAGCAACTCAATGTAAAGCTTGCTCCCCCGCCCCATCCCAGCTCACTAGAAATGGCACAACCTCCACTGAGCCTGCCACCATAGCTAACTGGTTCAACACCACTTCTCACTGACCTTAGCTCAGTCCTCCTAGTAATTTCTTTGACCTCCCCCAGCCAAACTCCCCTGTCCTCCAGCACCCCAGCTTCCTCCTGCGAAAGATTTCCACCCGGAAGCCAGACCCATCTAACCAAAGCTCTCAATGGCAACAATCCCGGCAGTGACTCACTGGACCCCAGCATCCTCAGGCTGGTGCTAGATGAAGTCCTTGCACCTCTCACAAGCCTAATTAACCAGTCACTCTGCCTAGGACAATTCCCCACAGCTTGAAAACAGCCATTATCACACCTATTCATAAAGGAGGGACAGGTCGTCGGCCAACAACTACCGGCCAATCTCCATCCTCCCTCCCTCTCTAAAGCCCTGGAGAAAGTGGTGGCCATTCAAATCACTGATTATCTGGCTAAGCATAACATCTTATGCCCAGAGCAACATGGCTTCCGTAGGGTCACAGTACCAGCACTGCCCTTATTGAATTCTCCAACTTCCTACACTCCTCCTTGGATACCAGCTCCCTAGCTGGTGCAGTGTTCATAGACCTCTCAAAGGCTTTCGACACTGTCTCCATCCACTGCTGCTGAATGCACTCTGCCTCACTGGTCTCTGGCTGGCCCCTGGCATGGTGGCTAGCTATCTTGACACCTCGATCCCAGTGTGTCAAGATTACTAGCACACTCTCCATACCCATCCCATTCTCTCTCTGGGGCCCCCAAGGCTCCATCCTGGGCCCCCTTCTCTTCTCACTGTATCTGAACACCCTGCCCAGTGCATGCTCTGGCAAAATTCTGCTGTATGCAGACGACGCTGTCCTGTTTGCCACCCACCATAATCCCATCTCCCTACAGGACTCCCTACAGCAGTCTTTCAACAGTGCCGAGGCTTGGTTTAAGGAGCACAGACTCATCATCAATCTTAAGAAAACCAAAACTATGCTCTTTTCACACCCCCAAAACAAAGCCAGCAACCACCCACTCTATATCCTTCCAAGCTCCAAACAACCACTGGAACAAGTCTGCTCCTACAAATACCTTGGGGTTACCTTCGATTCAGCCCTCACATTTCACACCCACATCGACACCCTAACATCCGCCACCAACACACGGCTTGGCATCCTATTCCACCATAAAAGCTGCCTTCCCCCAAATGCTCTCCGCTAAGCGGTTACATCGTCCATTCTGTCCCTTGTAGACTATGGTCTCTAGTATACAGTGCTGCCGACACCACTGCACTAAACAAAATTCACCTAACCCTGAATAAAGCGTGCAGATTAATTACGTGCCCCAGACTCACACACACCTGTCAGCTATATGTCGATGCTAACCTGCTTACCCTGGATGAACGGCTCCGATACCAGACCTGTCTCCTCACCAAAACCCTACTGGGCTCTCCCCTGGGGTAACAGCATCCATCCACAGAGCCCTCCCACCATTGCAACACGGTCTTCCTACAAGACCACTCTAAAGGTCCCCAGAACAAGAACCAGCCATGGCCAGAAGTCCTTCAGCTATAGAGCCCCAACCTGGTTTAACTCTCTCCCTGCCACCATCACCAATGCCAGCCACCATCTCCACATTCAAAACCGCACTGAACCACATCTTCAGCACTCGTAACTGCTCCTGTCTCTGAACATAGCCTCCACCTCTTTATTTCTCTCCTGACAATGCCCCCGGCAGCTCTCCACCCAACCATCCCCTACACCACTTCCATGTCCACCATGCCTAGGTTTAACCTGGCCAGTGCCAGCTGTTTCAATGTTTATCTACCAGAATTGCTTACTTGATACCAACTTGTTTAATACCTGCTATCGATTACATGTACCCTGTACCCAATTGTATCTGTCTGACCACAATGTGACGTGGCACCTCTGGTGAATGCCTACTGATTTTTGGCAAATTTTTGCTATGTAACTGAAACGCAATGTATGTCTTTATGTGACGAAGTATCTTTGTAAACGAGCCTCTGGCTCAAAGGTTGTAAACTGATTCTTAAATAAATAAATAAATAACTGCACAGATAACAATTCACTTCAGCCAGTTCAGACAAACACACTAACTGTTTTGTTTTGTTCTGTTTTGTTTTTACCCTAAATTGAAGGTCCCAGTAGTAGAGTTCTAGTTCTTTAGTCCCAGTAGATAAGTATTGTTATAACAGCAGCTCCTATTTCTTGGTGTTCTCTGCCTGTTCTCTGGCAGAAGCTATCTAGGGCAGTTTTTAAATCTGGCTTTAACCTGGCTTCCTTCTAGCTAAGCCACTCCCCCTACTTCACAGATCTTTCTCAAGTTAGTTAATTGCACATATAATTCCCTTCAGCCACCTGAGACAAACATCTAGATAACTGCACAGATAAAAATTCCCTTCAGCCAACTCAGACAAACACACTAACTTTTTTTGTTGTTTTGTTTTTACCCTAAATTGAAGGTCCCAGTAGTAGAGTTCTAGTTCTTTAGTCCCAGTAGAGAAGTATAGTTATAACAGCAGCTCCTTCTTCTTGGTGTTCGCTGCCTGTTCTCTGGCAGAAGCTATCTGGGGCAGTTTTTAAATCTGGCAGGGGTTAATCCTATGTCATGCTTTCAAGGTTTCTCTGAACCCTGTGTAATCAATGAGTCTGAAAGTTGTTTATGCCCTAAAGTGTATGATGTTTCTCTATCTTATGTACTTACTGCATCAAATTGTTGAATATTTCTACTTGTTAATGTCACTACTGTTTGTACCACTGTTGGTGCTATGTTTAAAGTCCATCTACTATGTTTATTGTCTATCATTTCTGGAATGCTTAGATTCCCTGGGTCGACACTGAAAAAGGGAATATCTTGTCTCAGTGGGCCTACCAGTCATCAAAATTCAAATAAATAAATATAGTTACACAATGAGGGGAATTTCAAAGGATACTAGAATAATGGATATGGGGAGAGAAGCTTGTAATAGTGAAGGAAGAAAAAAAGGACCAAGAGAAAATCACAACTTTAAAGCAATCTGCTAAATTAGAGACAAACAAGTCAAGCTTGCCAATTACCCATGATAATGAGACAGCTCTAGAAATTAACAACAAAGTGATAGACATTCAGCCAGAGGAGCTATAGGAAGTATTTTCACAATTGTGAAATGCTATAATAGGCCTTAAGGAATTAGATGCATCTATTAAGAAAGATGAGTCTAAAACGGAACCACAAGGTGAAAGACCATTAAGAACTGAATTAAATAAGAATAGGCAAAGCGTCATGGAAAGGGATGTGGGTGAAGCATCAAATCTGAATTCAACTAGTTTCAATGATTATCTAAGTTTTGAATCCTCTGAAGTCTGTGATACAGAATTAATTTCAAAAGATTTGGCGAAGGTTCTGAAAGACCAGTATACAGCAAATATATTAATGTTTGAACAATTAACTTTGATAAAAAGGGTTTTGAGCTTCTTAGAGGGAGTAGCAATTAATAATAAGAATGTTAGATGATGTAGATCAAAAAATAAAAGCGGACATTGGGAAGAATGTAGAAAAGGCAGAACCAAACAAAGTGGAAAATGGGCCACAAAATGATGAATACACCTTTAGTACAGAAGCAGACAGTAGTCAGAAGCTCATCATACTGCCTGATCCAAAATGGAGGGAAGACAGCATAAGTAAAGAATCAAAAATGGCAAACCCAAGTTTGTGGGGAAAAGGGGGAAGAAGAACATAAAAACAAATTAGACAAGCTAACCAAATTAGATGGAGATATTGATGGAAAATCAAATAACACAAAGAACATGAAGGTTAAAAGAGCAGAAAATAATTGTCCTATAGAGAATTCTAAGAAACCAAAGAAGAAAGCCATACAGACAAGTGAGAGCAAGTAATAACAAAAAGCAAGAGGAGACACAAGAAAAGTCTAAGGACATTGCTTTAGCAAATAATAAAAAGGCAACAGAAAAACAAACAATAAAAGGTAAAGTAAAAACAAAGCAAGGCAAGAAAGCATTACATAAAAAAATTTAAGTAAGCAGAAAAAAAACAGTGATGTGTCCAATAAGCATGAACCAATTTAAAATATGCCCGAATAGCAACAAAATCTGGACAGAAGTCTAAACAATAATGAAAGGGAATCCCAAACCAGCAAAGACACCAACACAAACAAGAAACAAAAAGACAAGGGAAAATTAAATAGTTATGAATTAGGAGAGGAATTTAATATATTCATGAAGAAAGCTAAAAATACCGACTTTGCAATGTCCTTGTTCAATGCTGACATTATTCCTAATGAATCTGAAATGACACTCAATAAAAGTGTCAAAACTTTATTGAATGCAATATTAGTACCAGACCAGAACTTAAGATTTTATCTAAGTATAAAAAAATCCATTACCAAAAGAAGATGGATTATGTGGTATTAGATCAATACCATATTCTTAAAGCAATTAAGTATAATAAAACCAAACTACAACAAATGGAGATAAAATGTGGAGATATAAATACCCTGGGAGATTTATTCCCAGATAACTTTAGAATCAAGAAAAGCTCTGATGATAATCATAATAATAATAAGCTTTATTTAAATTAAGCACCTTTCAAATATCAAGGCACTGTACAATAGGGTTAAAACAACAGTAATAAAATCAGCAATCACAGCAATAAAATGATCTGTTGGGGTCCCTTCAATCCATTCCATTAAAGGCCTGATGCCATAAAAAAGTTTTCAAAGCCTGTTTAAATCCCCCCCCCAGTCACGCACTCCCGCGGCTGATGGGGTAGAGAATTTCAGAGGGTAGGGACCACATACATATATGTACAGGCCCCAGAAGACTTTAAAGATGCCCTTGGAATCTCCAGCAACCCCTCATCAACTGAATGGAGCTGTCACTTGGGGCAGTAATGTACGAGAAGCTCTTTCAAGAAGTCAGGACCAAGTCAGTGTAGAGCTTTATAAGTCAATAATCTGACTTTAAAAGTGATCTGCCACCAAATCATCAGCCAGTGCAGATCATGCAGCACAGGGGTAATATGAGAAGATTGAGAAGTTCCCATCAGTAAATGTGCTGCAGCGTTCTGCACTAGCTGCGGGTAGTGGATATCAACCCCAGTTAGCCCTAAGTACAGCGAGTTGCAATATTCAAGGTGCAAGGTCACAAAGGCATGGACCAATGTAGGCAGGTCACTGGATGGAAAAAGGTGCTTGATCCTGGTGATGTTGCTAAGATGGTAAAAGGAAGACTTGATGACCTGTGATCGTAGTGTCAGCCCATCATCAAGCACCACCCCCAGGTCTTGCACTCATTCAGAGGTAAGGATCTGGGAGCCTCCCAGACAAAGTCCAGAGGGCTGACCAGCCCTCATCCCCTCTATCTGGTGACCCAGATCCACAACCATTACCTTGGTCTTTCCCGCATTCAATGAATATGAAGGGGTATTATCTGTATTTGGGTTAAACAGATTTTATAATGAGACATCAAAGAACCTGAGATTCAAGGTGGGAGATCTACTGGAATCCACCTTAAAAATAAAAAGCCTGGGCAAGCAAATTAAGAAAGCAATAAGATGGGAGGTGAATGATCAAGTGCTCCTATGGATCAAAGGGGAAGAATGGTTCAAACGTCTGACATGTAAACTAGGGATTTTAGACACACTGGGAATATTTATATATGATTACAATACAAAGAAGTTGACTAGGGAAACCACAAAGGAAAAACCAGATTGGGTATTCATGTTGGAAACAGTTAAAAAATATGCAGTGCTGGAAGAAATTGACAAGAATTGACAACAACTAAAACATGCTGTGTCTAAAGGGAGCATAGATTTTGATCCCAATATGCTGTCATGGAACATCTCAGGAATAAAAAATAAATGGGTAGATAAAGAATTTATTTCTTATATTTCTAAATTTAATTTTGTGTACCTACAGGAAACTTGGACGAATAAACATATTTAGATGGTTTCAAAATGTATTTTAAACCTGCTGTAGGGACAAAAAATATGGTAGATATTCACGGGGTCTGATTACATTTTGTAAATTAGACCAAAATTATAAAACAGAAGAAACAGAATTGAAGAAAGACAGTATGTTGGGAATTAGGATCCGGTTTGCTAAACAAGATAATGTAATACTGAATGTATATATGCAACCTATAGACAAGATGGTGTAAGAGCTACCACCCTCAGTGAATTGGGTAAGTTTATAGAGAATTATATGGTAGAAAACTCAGCAACAGGATATATAATCACAGGAGATTTTAATGCTAGAGTTGGACATTGCCTAGAATTGAGTGATAATGTAATAGATCATATGGCAATAGACATTTTTGATTATCCATTCTCCACAAAAAATACAATGGATAGGAAAAGCAACAATGATGGTCACAGAGCTTAGTAGTCTATTAGTTGAAAGGAATTGCATCCTTGTTAATTGGCATACTAAACAAGATAAAGAAGGGACATTTACATATATAAGTACAAAGGGTAATTCTATAATAGATCAAATATAGATAAGAATGAATGTAAGTAATAGATGCAGAGATTTTAGGGTAGATAATAGGGGTGAAAGCAAACACCTACCACTGGGACTAGAAATATCTGTAGCTTATGATAAAAGTAACAAGAATCAGATCAAAGAACCAAACACCGTACAATATCATAATAATTATAAGAGAGGTATAGAGTGGAATCTGATAAATAATACCGGGTATATTGAGACACTGGAAGTGAGAGGCATATTACAAAAAAATGGATGAATACATAGAAATGAAAGAAGAAAAAGACAGTATATAGGTGATACATAATGGGCAGGAGTGGGATATGGAAAATATTCTCACCCCTGCAGAGTGATTTCTGTATTCTCATGAGTGCCGAAGGTATGAGTGAAAATGCACAGCTCACTGTGCAGGACTGAGAATATTTTCCATATCCCACAATCTGCACATCATGTGTGTGATTTATACTATGAGGTGAGAGCTTTAGGAACATTTTTTCTGTTTCTGTGTGTGTTCTGCTCATTCCGTGTGTGGTGTGAGTGTGTGTGTGTGTGTGTGTGTGTGTGTGTGTGTGTGTTGTGCTGAATGGACTGGGAGTCAAAAACACAATGGGACACAGGTGGGTGTGTTTTGCAAAGCTAATTGAGTAAGTTGTAGGTTTCAGTGAGAAAGAGAAATCGTTGTAGGTAGCACTGAGAAAGAGAAACTGCTTTGTGAAGGAGTTTCATTTAGAATGCAGGTTATTTTAAAGCTGAGATAAGCACAGTAATGGGCTAGAAGTGTTAGAAACACAATGGGACACAGGTGAGAGTGTTTTGCAAAGCTAATTGAGTAAGTTGCAGCTTCAGTGAGAAAGAGAAACTGTTTTCTGAAGCAGTTTCATTTAGAATGTAAGCTGCAGTGAAGATATCCTCACTCTGGTGACATCAGCAGAGTGTGGATAAATGGCATTTATCCTCACTCTGCTGATGTCATCAGGATTTAGCCTTACTGCAGTGGAAATAACACAGGATATTCTGCTGAGAAAGTTCTCACCCCCATGGAATAAAAGCTTTTGAGCATATAATATCACAAATATCTGAAGTTGTAAATAAAGAAATAAAATTATACAAAAAGAAAAAAGGAGCACCATGGTTCAATAAAGAATGTCGGCTTGCTAAAAGACAACTAAATCACCAGTCAAGGGTAGTCAAATGGTTCCCAAACAAGGAAAATAGAAAAAGATTAAATATATTAAGAACAAATTAAAATGAAAGTATAATTAAACAGAAAAACATTTACTGGGAAAGATCCTGGCAAAAATTAGAACAATCTGTAATAACTAAAGATAGTAGAAAATGATGTTGCCTTGTGAATAAAGGACTAGCTCAGCATTCAGAATGCATAGAGAATCACATTTCACCATTGGCTTGGATATCCCATTTTAGAGGCATATTATTTGATGATAAAATAAAATATTAGCATAAAAAAACAAATATGGAACCTCTACAAAGGAAAATATTACCAGAAGAAATAATTGTAGCCCTAGAAGCATTCGCAAAACATTAGGCACCAGGCCCAGATGGAGTACCTATAGATGCTATAATAAAAACTTGGTAAAATTGGGTTATGAGTCATCCCAGTGGCATTGAGGGCGGAGGCACTGCATGTCTTACTTCATGCCATGCCATGACCTGTGTTTGGGTATGAGCATGGGCCTCCAGGGTCAGCAGGGGAGGAGAATGATTAAGCGTCCAATGGACTGCTCTCCTTCTCTGGGGAGGGGGGTTGCCAGTGGTCAGCATTTGACTGGCCCCTAGTGGAGGCTGGGGACAGTGCGCTGATGCTGCAGAAACTGGAAGGTGATGGGGCAGACGCTTGGAGGAGCGCATGCAGATGTGTGCACACTCTCTCCGTGGGCATCATTGCAAGCCTCACCTCCTGCAAGGGAGAAAATGGAAATGGTTGCCTCAGTGAGTGATGGAGGGCTCCTCACAGGCTCTACTTCTGACTAGCCATGGTGTTGGCCACACTGGATCCAGTCTCCAGTGGGGGTTGGGGAATCCTGCCAGCCTCATCAGTGGGGGAAAGCCCTGGGGGTATGGTCTGCGCCAGATGGTGGATACCAGGGGGACAGGACTGAGGGCTCCCTCTGGAGGTAGGGGACATGGCACAGGAGGAGTATAAATCAATAACCAAAAAACAAAAAAAATTGGGTTATGATACAATGTAAAGTACTCAATCATATCAATAAAACAGGAGAAATACTGCACACTTGGACAGAGGTGATAATAGTGCCATTATTCAAAAAAGGAAATAAGGCAGATACAACCTGTTATAGGCCAATTAGTTTAATAGCTTCAACCCAATAATTTTTTGCAAGAATACTGAATAATAGATTAATACAGTGGGTACAGGAATTTAAATTAATTGACAAAGCACAGACAGGTTTTTTGTCAAGGCATCCCACCCTGGATCAGTGTTATACACTAATAGATTTTGTTTTACAAATACAGAAAAGTTAAGAAACAGAATTTTATTTTTCATTTCTGTTGACCTAAAATCTGCCTTTGACTGTATCAATAGGAATTTGTTCTGCTCAACATTGCAGAATATAGGTATAGACAAGGTCATGTTAGGTCTATTAATCACTCTATGCCAGAATAATACATTACAAGTGAGATATAATAACAAGGAAGAGAAGATGGATACAATCCCTGGTAACAGAGGGGTAAGGCAAGGGTGCGTACTGTCCCCAATTCTTTTTCATTTATTTTTAAGTTCTGTCTTGACAAAACTATGTAATACTGATTTCTATACACCAAGAATAGGTAAAAGACCATGTTCATACCTCGCATTTGTGGATGATGTAGTATAGATGTCCACAAGTTTTTTAGGCGTAAAGAGACTACTCAATGATTTTCAAAAAAGATGTCAAGAGAGTGATTCACAAATAAATTATAATAAAACAAAGCTTTTAATTTTCAGAAATAATAATAGGAAGGGAAATACAATTAAAACATGTGATGGGAAAATTGAAGAAGTTAAAGAATTTAAATATCTGGAAATCGTGATGACCAGTATACTATCATGGAAAGCACATATAAAGAATATAGAGGTGAAAACAAAGAACTTTCTACTAGCCCTATAACATTTTACATTTAACCATAGAGGGGTTTCAGTTAAGGGTTGCATCAAGGTGATAAATTCAAAAGCAAGAGCACAAATACTTCATGGAAGTGAAATCTGGAGGCAGGAAAGTAAAGAAAATTTAGAAAAGTTAATAAACAGCTATTATAAGAAAATAACAGGTCTGCCAAAAGGCTCAACCACAGCTTGATACAAGCATAGCTGGGACAATTACCCATGGGATGTTTGATATGTGAGAGATTGGTTCTTTATTGGATTAAATTTCATTGCATGCAACCTGATAGACTATCAAGAATGTGCTTGGATGAAGCCTTAAACTACCAAAGCAATAACATTATTTCCCCTTCAATAGCAATTGTAGAACAATTGATAAAACCATTTGGCCTATTGCAATACATAACAAAGCCACTAATGAGACCTTTTGAGGAAATAAAAATCCATATAAAGAACAGAATAAGAGACAATTTTTGACAAAGGGCCCTAGAGAAATGTACAAAATATGAAGTAAACAGTTGGCTAGCACAAAATAAACAACATTTTGGATTTGAGCAATATTTATGATTAATAAAAAACCCAAGACACAGACAAATATTTCTAAAATACTTGCTCGAATATTACAGGAGTGAACGTATGGAGGCTATCATAAACAAAAAAGGGAAAGCTCCAGTGGTATGTGTAGATGCGAATTAGGAGTATATAATATCACCCATCCATTGCTAGTTTGTCCGCTGTATGAAAAATATACAAAGAGAATATTAGGAGAAATACTGGGGCAAATATATAAGAATCCACATGAAGCAACAAATTATCTATTAAAATTCTAATTGGATAAGAATACTGGAGAGTATCACGTCATTCTTGAAAGTGATAGAAAAATATAAATTACACTTAAGACCAGATAAGGAGAATAAAGATACAAATATATAAATAATGAAATAAAGTGACTACCAAAATCAGGGGGTTAGACAATGAACTACATCAAGCACGTCTCTAATGAATACTTAAATAGAATTCCTAGCATATTACAGTGCAAGAATGTTTTAAATAATTGATGTATGAGATCATGTAAGCACGTTTCAACAATCGTCCATAAGATTTTTATTATAGCAGTGTGTAATGATGTTTTTTAATAATTGATGTATGAAATGTTGTCTTTTTTGTATATGACATAACTTGTCTTACAATGAAACATTACCTTACCTAGTCTTGCTGGAGGGGCTCTTTCAAAAGTGTTTTTTGTCTTTCCAGAAAGAAATTAAAGGAACTTAAGCTCTAACAAGTACAACCCAGTCATTTCTATCTCTAATAATATGAGGTCTATAAGCAAAGATGGTGATTGGATAAAGGATAGCAGGTGACCGTTCATTAATGGATGTTAAGGAACAGTGAATGTGAGCAGTCATGGCTGTATGATCTGTCTTGAGAAGCAAAACTTCTTCTTCACTGTGCAGGCAAACTGAATCTGTCTGGCAGCCATTACTATCTCCCAGTATAACAGTGGCACTGCAGAACTGTGAATGTGGCATCCCAATAAAAGCATCCTGAGGATGACAGGCACACTGTGTTCACATGCAGACATATCTGTGCCTTAAGTGAGAGAGTCGTATAGAGGACAACGGTGTGTGGGTTTTCCTGTAGGAGCCACAGCTCACCCCCCCCAGCAGAAGCCTGCATGCCCTCCTGCTCCTCAGCCTGTTGCCCGTGGCATAGTTCCTGACCTTGTGTGCCCCGTAGCCATACCTGTTGGAGTTCCATAGTGCAGCAGTGGTCAGTGACTTGCTGTCATTCTTCTTGTGTGGCTCCATGGTTACCCACCCACCCACCATGTGGATTGCCACCCTCTGCTGCTTTTTGTGTGTGGTACTATTGCAAGAACCATGTGCTAGAAGTCATCATCCTCCCACTCTCCCACCCCATGGATCTTCGCCATCCCATGCCTGTCAGTGCCCTGTCTATCTGTGGAAGTCCCCATCCCATGACTTCTCTTCAGCAGTGGCGACTGGCTGGCTGTGATCTGTCCTGTGTGGCTCCATGAATGCACACCCACCTGCCCCACAGATCATTGCTCTCCACTGCTTTGTATGTCTGTTGTTCTGCCCGTGTGTCACTTCACCCACCCACTCACTCACCCACCCAGTCTTTGGATCTTCCTTATTCTGTGGCCTCACTGTACCTCCTCTGGTAATTCACCCACCAACCTGCCCCTTCAGATCTCCAACCTGACATGGTTGTTGGTGTTCTCCCTATTCATTACTGCACAGTGCAAGTGGCACAGATCCAAACTCCCATTACCGCACAGTGCAAACAGCAGAGGTCTGAACTCCCATTACCATACACTGCCAAAAGCACAGGTCTGAACTCCCACTACTGTACTGTGTGCATGGCACAGGTCCAAACTCCCATTACTGCACAGTGTGAACAGAACAGGTCCAAACTCTCATTGCCACACAGTGCAGATGGCAGAGGTCCGAAGCCAGAAACAGTTCACATTCCTGCAGTTTAGACAATCAGGAGCCACTTCAAAAGTACATAGGAGCTGACACTTCAAGTTAAGTAGAATTGCTTCAGTGTAACACAGATCATGTTTTTCCTGTCTATTAGAAGTGCTGAAAGTATAGCAAACATGTTGTTCTGCTAACATTTTCCCTGTATATCAAAAATGCAGAAAATGTACCTAAGCTCTTGTTGCGTTACCGGCTCCTAGCAGTCACATGGTTTTATATGTTCAAGCTATATACAGAACTGTATTTCAGGTCTTGTTTGTTGCTTCTCCTGCATTCTGACAGCTATCTGTGCACTGCAGTAGTTGTTATGGCAGCAAAACACATAATAAAGTTCCATTGTTTTGCACCTATTATCATGTCTCTCTCATATTCTGAGACTCAGTTTTTCATCTTAAGAGACCTCATGTTATAAGTGCAATAACTCAGTCCAGGATATGGGGTTATTGGGGATTAATGAACACCCCAGGTGCTGTGAGGACACTCCAGTCTGCGGCCGCATGCCTCACAATGCACCTTGGGTTTTAATTAATCCCTAATAACCCCATACTTTGGAGTGGGTTATTGCTTGCTTCTTTTATGGTGAGAGGAGAGATATTTTTGCACTCTGTAGTTGGGGGTGTGGTATCTGCTAAAGGGAGAGGCTATGCTACCACATATGTAGTTAAAAGTTTAGTATCTTCTCCCTCATGTTGGGCCCATTCCACAATCGGGTGGGAATTACACGCCAGAAGCATGTATCCCACCAGTGTAGCTCCACAGCTGCAGACAGGTGCACACCCACTATATTCATCAATGGCCACCACCTGTCCACAGCACCTCCCTCCCAGCATGCAGGACTCTGCAGGGTGGCCATGGGTGGGGTCATGGACCCAGCCAGGCATCCAATGAGATGCCCGGCCTGGGTCCTGGAGTGGATCAACAGCATACCTTGGTGCAGGTCTGGGTGTGTGAATAGCACCTGTCTACATACAGACCCATGCAACCATGCCCCGGTGGCCTGTGGTACACCTGGCATGGGACCTGCCACAATGGGCATGCCCACCTGGTGCACAGAGGTCCCCCACCAGCAGCACACCTGCCCCAGTCCCAAATGCCTGCTCCCCCACCTTTATGCCCCAGTGCCGATATCTGGTATGCAACACCCCCTGCACCCACAGGGTGTAGCTGACCCCATAGTAGACAGGCTCCACCCCAACATGTGATCCACTGCCCTGGAAACAGCTGGGCACCACCCCAGTAATGTGCCAATATTGCACCCACCCCACCACACCATGCCATGTCCCCTTCAGTAATGCACAAGCCCCCACCCCCCATAGCCTAGGTGCCCCAATCCCGTGGTGGTCAATGTCCCCCCAACCCCACACACACAGGTGACCCTGCATCAGTAGTCTGGTCTCTGACCCCGGTACCCCCACCACCATTGGTGTTCAGTGGCACCCCCCGACACAGACAATAGCACTTCCCAGTCCCTGTACCTGCATGTGTGTTCTGTGGCCCTGGACGACCAGCAGCACAGCACTCCTCACACATCCTCAGCTGCTGGCCATCCAAATGATGCTGGGATTGCACCACCTATACATACATCTGAGGAGGAGAAAAAGCTATATACATATATACCTATATATATCTGAGGAGGAGAGACATGGGTTTCCCATGTCATTTAATTAGTGTTGCATTTTACTCCAGAAAAATGCCCAGAAATATCAAAGGATTAATATACAATATGTATTTTTCCTACCATAAGGGTTAAAGAGCATGTAACAGAGAAATGATTGATTGTGTATATAGTTTTATGTAATTATTATCATAGTTGCATGACTTATTAACTTTGTAAAACTTAATTATCAATAATATTTGATAAAGGGAAAAAAGAAATTATGATTTGCAAGCATGGAAAAATATATTTACAAATCATTGGTCATGTCAGAAATGCTCATTATGCAAAGCCCACTTCTGAGAGGTAAAGAAAGTTGTCAGGGAACATTTATATAAAGGCAATGCTGGGTGTAATAGTATGGTGATTGCACTCTGAACTTTTTGCAAAATACAGTAGCTATCTATTCCATTAGTTATGCCTGTGAAGAAAAAAATGGTAGGGAAGCAGCTTAGAAATTCTTCAGGACTTTTGTAAAGCACAGGGGGAATCAGCAAGCATTGAAATCGATAGTAAGGGTCAGATTTTCAAAACATTTGAATACGTAGACATTTTTAAAGCACAGTGTTCCCATTCTCTATTTTTGATCATGTATTTTTTTTGGCCCCTCTAGAAATTGCAATTGCTTGAGCATGCCAATAGCTATGCCACTCAGCCTCATCGCATCTTGCCAAACCAGATCCCCATGGCTAGTTGTCTGAAACAGGAGTGAAGAAGGTGGGGGTACTCCAATAATAATGACAGCAAACATAGGTCTGTCAAGGTGCAGGGCCTGATCTAATAGCAGGACATCATCTTGTCATTTGGAGGCTCCATCTTTTTGTTGTCTTTTCCTTCCCTTTGGTGCCAGTTCCATGAGTCCCCTAGTGTGTGCAAGTATAACTTTCTGACATGGGGAGTCCACCAGGCAATCCTGTTGGTTGCTGCAGACACTCAACTGTGTCACCCCATTAGTCAAGAGCAGCAAGGCCTGGACCCATTGCTCTAACCCCTGAAGGAGCAAAGAAAAAAGAAAATACAACATAACATTCTTGGTTTTAATCATGTTACTTTTCTCTGCATCATATTCACTTGTGGACTTACTTGTACTTTTTAACTGCTCAACTTTTAATCTGATCTTTCCAGTTTTACTGCCATTGCATATTGCCGAGTAATTATGGAAAGATGAATAATTAATTATTGGAACTTTGATGTTGTAAGAATTAAGTCCCGAACAATGGAATTTTATTTCTTTTACCTGCTGTTTACGGCTCTATATTCTTTAAAAAATCCTACTCTCTCCAGATACGAACACTTCAGAACAAATTCTCTCTCTAAATTTCCAGTCTGAGTACTTTTATAAAATGAAACTCAATTTTCATTGGGTTTCTGACAGCTGAAACAAATAGATTGTGTGCCTCACTATTCATTTCAATGAGAGTACTGTACCTACAGACAAATGAGGGATAGTTAACTAGATTATATTATATTGATTATAGATAAACCTGAACCAAAAAATCCATCTGTAACTATCAACAACTCCACCATTAAACCATGTAAAAATAATTTCCCCACAGACTACACTATAAGATTAAAGAGGCAAGTGAATTACAAAGGAAATGAACAATTACACAAAATGGGTGAACAGTGGGCCTGAGATTCAGATTGATGAGGCAATTGAGTTACCACTAAGAAGTTTAACCAAATGAGGACAGTCAATTGATGCCATTCTTTAAAAAAAAACTTAAGTGTGTATGCAATGCATACATGTCTCTAATAATGTGCTAGAGAGGAAGTAGACTTATACTACAAATACTGTTTGTTTTTTAATCTGAATGTGAATTTAGAAACAAACTGCTGATATTGTTAATCCTGGTGTATTTAGACAATTCTTGGCTTGCACAGCACAGTGTTAGCTAGATGGGGTTTCCCATGTCAAGCCATGAATGGTAAACTATAACATTTTTGAGCCAGCACTTTCTCTAGGGGAAGGGGACTGCTATGAGAGCAACTTTTGCCAGTTTTGCAAAATTGTAACTGGGAAGTAGAAAGAAGGAGTAGTACACAGTTCAGACAAGAACTCGTGTATTGACCAGTTGCTACATTGGAAGTGCTATATTGATGACATCCTCATTGTATGGTGAACTGACTGGGATTATCTTACATAATTTTTGGAGGTAACTGATTAAAAACACAGATTTGTCATGAATTATAGTTCAGAGATTATCCACTTTTTGGACATTGAACTAAGGAGGGACAATTATGGTTGTATCCAAACAGACCCCTTTATGAAGCCAACTGGCTGTAATATGGTGCTGTTTGCTAGAAGCAGTCACCCTCATCACATGATGAGTAATGTCCCTAATAGCCAGTTCTTTCTGGTTTGGTGCAACTGCAGTAAGGATGAGGCATACTAAAACTGGGCAGCAGAACTAGAAGAAGGGTTTAGAATTAGGGTTTACCATGCAGATGTGAGCAAAGAAAGCAAAGGGAAAATGGACTGAGTAAATAAGGAAACCCTTATTTTGAGAACCACATCTGAAACCTTGTCAAGAATGTTTCAGTTTTGTCACTACTTACACTGCAACTTCACGAGAGTAGAAGAAACTATCATTTGTAGATAC
Source organism: Neoceratodus forsteri (assembly GCA_016271365.2). Taxonomy (NCBI): domain Eukaryota; kingdom Metazoa; phylum Chordata; order Ceratodontiformes; family Ceratodontidae; genus Neoceratodus; species Neoceratodus forsteri. The sequence goes on from CM028132.1 coordinate 101,820,125, forward strand.
TGAAATATCCTAAAAACAGATTCAGTGCCAAGACTGCCTGCTGAGAAACCAACAAGAATGCTATTTTGCAAGCTGTCTAACCTGAAAAATACTGTAGGTTAGTGCACAGCATGCAGCCAATGAATCATACCCACACACCAATGTGAGTATTGCCTAAGTAACCAGAATGATACTTTCAGTATGGCAAAGGTAAATACAGTATAACCCTCTTACATTACCCTAATACTCCCTTCTCCAGAATTTAATATTCACTTAAGCAGGTTATACACTTAAGATGACAAACAGAAAAGAGATGAAAACTTTTTTTGTTTTTCACTTGCTTTGCTGTTCACTTTGGTAATACACACTTTTGAGAACAGTGAATAAATTATTAAAAAAAATGTTGTATAAGCCACTTATAATGAACTACTCTGTGGTCCTGTTGTCTGTTTTAAGCAGCTGTCCCTTTTACCCAGAATGTCCTTTTTTCTATTGTGGGGTGCTAGAATACTGACATATTTGATACATGATCTCTTGTCAGCATATTAAATACACAGGTCAAGAATAGTAGCAGTTCCTTTCTATCCAATAATTGTTATCTCCCCCTTATATCTCCCACAGCAGCAGTTTCCTTAAACTAACGTGACACAGTTTTAGTGTCACTCACTGAATGCTGACTGCCCTCCATTTCTCCATTAAAGCTACAGTATAGATCCTGATCTGACTTTGTGCTTTGTGGTGTAGATAGCAATATGGGTTCCGGCTAGGATTTGCTATATGGGAGAGCTCTCTGTTAAAGCTGTTTCTCTGGTAAAGCTGAACTTACAAAATGCAGATTTTGTCTCACTCTTTCAGTGCTGGCTGCCTTCCATTTCTTCATAAAGTTGTAGTTTGCAATCCAAATTTGTGCTTTGTGGGATAGGTAGCAGTATGGGTACTGGATATAAAGTACTTCTTGATACAACTTTACAGTATAGGTATTGTATCAATGACTTGGAGTTGCTCCAGGGAGGAGGGGAGTCACTATCAGACAGCAGGAATGCATTGCTTAGTGATGGGCACAAACTCAGATGACTGGAAGCCACAGTTAAACACTTCATCACCTCATTAGCATAATTCAGGTAGGCTTATCAACATCTCCATGGGGGACTCTGGCATCCGATACAGCAGGCACCCATAGTATGACTTATCAGGCAGGATCTTCAGGAGGACATTCTGGACATTGCAGTGCTGCCCCATATGCAGGCACCTCTCTGGGTCGAGGGTGGAGGTCAACACTCTCCAGGCTGAGCTGGCTAAGATACAGGAGGCCTACACCTCCACCCAGAGGTCACTAAGTCATATTCAACTTGCTCAAAGGTTGCCTTGTGGAGAAAGTGGATGGACCACAGTGGGCTCAAGGAGTGTGAGGGAGGGGGTCACAGGCATATCCCCCACATGATGATGCTACAAAACACATGCACCCTCTTGGCAGAACAGGAAGGTCTAACAGAGCCTCTCAGTATAATCACCTGGAAGGATGAGTGAGTCCTCCAAGATAGAGACCCAAAGGTGGGGGAATCAAGAGACCTCAGAGGAGGAGGAAACAAATCCTGTTGGGGACCCCATCAAGAAGGGAATGGATTTGGGAGGTGGCAGTGGGGAGACAAGGAGGTAAAGTGCTTCCTCAGAGGAACAACATGGAGGGTTGGGAGGTGGATCCTTGGGATTGCCAGGGCAATGACTGGGGGAGGAGCTGGATATCACTGTACACATGGGGACAAATGACCTAGCTGGGGAGGTGGTAGACATAGGAGCAGTATAAAGAGACTTTATGGACATGGGAAGGGGTCTTAAGCAGGCAGCACACTCTGTAGCATTCTCAGATGTTCTACCTGTCTATGGAAAAGGGGAAAATAGGGACATCCACACCAGGAAAGTCAATGAATGACTGATGGATTGGTGTGGTCAAGAGAGATGTGGCTTCATTGGGAACTGGGGCCCCACCTGGAAGGATGAATAACTGTACAAGCCAGATAGCCTGCATCCATCCAGGGGGGGCACCAATATCCATGGTAAGATGTTTAAATGTTTCCTCAGAAAGCATTTAAACTAGCCAAGGGAGGAGGTGAAAGCAAGCAGAGAAAATCATATTGCCCTCCCCCCCACAGGATAAAACTGGCATAAACGAGGACACTAGGAACAGAAGATCACCTATAAAACACAAATCCTACGTAGGGAGCATAGGGGAGGAAAGTAATAATGAGAAAAATGCAAGAAGGGGAAGAAGGTGAGAAGGGGAGTAAAGAGGGAGGTGACTGAACATGAAGACCAATATGTACAAATGTCTGCAGTCTGGGAAAACAAATTCCAGACATAGTGGCATTGATGGTGGAGGCTGACCTAGGTATAGTGGCTGTAACAGAAGCATGATACACAGCAAACCATGAATGGGATATAGCCATACCAGGCTACCAACTTTTCAGGAAAGATAGGGAAGGAATAAAAGGGGAGGGTGGTTATGTATGTGAGGGAGGGAATAAAAGCAACTGAGTATCAGGGGTTGCAGGAGGGAGTGGATGCACTGTGGGTCACCCCAGAAACAGGGAATGGAACCAACTTTCACACAGGGGTGATCAACAGACCTGTGGCACGGGGGAGGAGACAGACAAAATACTAATGGAAGCTCTCCACAAAATGGCAACCAAGGGTAAACTACTGCTGCTAGGAGACTTCAGTCTACCAGATGTAGATTGGAGCTCCCAGACCTCAAGTACAGCCAGAAGCAAGAACATCCAGACTGCCCTGCAGGGGGAATGCCTAAGACAGCTTGTGGCTGAACCCACCCACACGGAAGCTATATTACACCTGGTGTTTACCAATGGGGACAGGGTCAAGGATGTTACAGTAGGCAGCCACATAGGATCCAGTGATCACAGTACAGTTTGGTTAAATGTGAACACAGTTAAAGAGGCAAACCACATAAAGATAAAGGTCCTGGATTTCAGATGGGCCAACTTTGTCAGAATGGCCAAATGCTTCAAGGGAGCCCTGGTGAAGGAGGACAAAGGGGTAACATAGAGAAGCAGTGGTCTCATCTCAAGGGGGCCATAACAGAGGCAACAAGCCTCTGTGTCAAACTGCAATGCAAAGGTAAGAGAAAAAAATTACCACTATGGTTCTCGAAGGAAGTGGCCAGAAAAGTAAGAGAAAAAAGATGGGCTTTCAGGAGATAGAAGAAAAGCAAAGGGGGGAGGATAGGGAGTAGTATCTAGAGAAGCAGAGCGAAGCAGGGAGGGAAATCAGACACACAAAAGCAAAAACCGAGGAAAATATTGCACAGCCTATGAAGAAAGGTGACAAGACCTTCTTCAGATATATTAGTGAGAAGAAAAGGAACAGGAGTGGGATTGTCAGGATAAAGAAGGAGGGGGGGAGGGTGTGCAGAGAAGGACATAGAAAAAGTAGCAATACTGAACAAATACTTCTGTTCAGTTTTCACAAAAGAAGGGGAAGGCAATGGTCCACAACCCAGCAATAAAGGTAACCATGGAATGGAGATGGACACCAGTCCATTCACTGTGGAGAGACTCCTGGAGGAACTCAAGAAAATAAAAATAGATAAAGCAATGGGGCCAGATGGGATTTACCCCAGAATATTAAAACAGCGCAGAAAGGAGCTGGTGGCCCTACTAACCACCCTATTCAACAAATCAATAGAAGCTACAGTACCTCTCTGATAGCTCCCAATATGTATGTGTAGGCCCTACTCCCCCCCGCCTGTCTCGACCAGTGTCCTTCAGGGCTCCTTTCTGTGCCCTCTCCTAATCTCCTTATTTATATAGTCCCTTCCCTTGGACAGTCTCATATGCAACTCCCTCCTCTATGCTGATGACCTTGTCCTTTTCTTCAGAGATAAATCCCTTCCCTGCATCTCCTTAGTTCTCTCCCATAACTATGCAGCTGCACACAACTGGTTTATGGCCAAGCTCCCCCTGGAAAATGTCAAGAAAACAAAATCCAGGCTGTTCGGGTCCAAGCCTTTCCTAGCCAAGTCCAAATCCCAGTCCTCTTTCAACATTGTCTCCCCTCATGGCCAGGTCCTTGAAAATGTTGATACCGTCAAATACTTAGGAGTCTTGCTCGATTCCTCTCTCTTCTTCTCTGAGCACATCAATTCAGTCATTTGCAGAATTTACTAAAAGCTGGGTGCTGCCTATAGATTCAGACAATACCTCACCCCGGAAGCTCAACTTGCCATTGTCCAGGGCAATCTACTCCCTATACTCAATTACTGCTCCACTACCTAAGCTAGGTCATCCGTGACCCTCTTGGCCAAACTCTCAACTACCTGCAATAGTGCCTGTCGCTTTGCCTTACTGGCCCATTTTTCCACCCACCACTGCGCACTCTACCAATCACTTGGATGGCTCCCACTACAAGGCCATTTTGACTTCACCCTTTGCAGCATGGTTGACAATGCTGCCTGAACTGGCAAGGAATTTCCTGTTGCTGCCTCCTCAAAGTCTGAACACTACACTGTTGTCTCTGCTCCAATAATATCCTCCATCTTAATGTTCCCAGGGTTTCTACCAATATGGGCGGGAAAACTCTGTCATCTGCTGCCCCCTCATTGTGGAATAAGTTACCTGCTGAGCTCTGCTCACCTACCACCTTTTCAAGTCCCATCACAAAGATTGGCTCCTGGCTAAATCCCACTGCTGTTGCTTTACTGGGAAGCCCCTCCCCTGACATCTCTAACTGACTGGGGTTTATCCTAGTTCAACTTTCCCTTAGTGCTTTATTCACCAATCTCTCCCTCTCCTGTACCTTAGTGCTTTATTCATCAATCCTCCCTATCCTGTACCCACCCTCCCTCCCCTCTTCCTCCCTACACTTCTGGGTATCCCTCCCCTGCCTAGGGACTTCCACCGCTTGCACTTATCTTGTTTATCAAATAACTCCTATTGCACTAGCTTGTTCTGTTTGCTATCAAAAGTGACACCTTGTTTTGTTTGTACATCTACTTTAATGAATTGTACTACATTGCATTTTGTATACTGCTATTTTGCTTTTGGCATTGTTAACCACTCCACTGTCATATGTTCTTGTGTGTTGTTAATCCTGTGCCATTTTATGGCCTGGGTCATGCCTGAAAAAGGTCCCTGTGATCAGTGCACCTACCCGGTTATCAAAGTCATAAACAAAATAAATAAATGAAGTCCCAGAAGACTGGGAAATGGCATATGTGGTCCCTCTTCACAAAAGTGGAAACCAAAAAGAGGCAGGCCACTACAGACCAGTCAGCTTGACCTCAGTGGTGGGAAAATTAATGGAGTCACTACTAAAGGAGAGGATTGTGTTATCACTTAACTCTAGCAGAGCACAAGATCCTAGACAGCATGGATTCACAGTGCAAAGATCTTGTCAAATAAATCTAATCAATTTCTTTGACTGGGTGACCAGGGAGGTAGATCAGGTAAGGGTGGTCAATGTGGCCTATTAGATTTCAGCAAGGCTTTTGACACCATATGATATAGATCATTGGCAAATAAGTTAGGTAGCCTGGGAGTAGGCCCCAAGGTGGTAAACTGGGTCAGAAACCAGTTGAGTGGCAGGACAAAGAGGGTACTGATAAATGGCACTCAGTCTGAGGAGGGGGAGGTGACCAGCGGGGTGCCACAGGGATCGGTCTTGAGGCCAGTCCTCTTCAATGTCTACATAAGAGACATTGTTGAGGGGCTGGAAGAGAAGGTATGACTGTTTGCGGATGACACTAAGATCTGCAACAGGGTCGACTTTCCAGATGGGGTAGAACAAATAAGAAAGGACCTAAGAATGTTGGAGGGGTGGTCACAAGTGTGGCAGCTAGGATTCAATGCAAAAAAGTGCAATATCATGCAGTTGGGTAGCAGAAATCTAGGGAGGAGTATAAAATGGCGGAGGTATTGGCAGCAATCAGGCAAGAATGGGACCTGGGGGGTACTCATATCTGGTGATCGAAAGGTGACCAAACAATGTGAGAAGGCTGTGGGGAAAGCCAATAGAATGCTGGGGTGTACAGGGAGAGGTGTCACCAGCAGAAAGAAGGAGGTGGTTATGCACTGTATAGATCACTGGAGAGACAGCAGCTGGAGTCCTGTGTCCGGTCCTGGAGCCCACATCTCCAGAAAGATATAGATAAAGTGGAAGCAGTCCAGAGGAGTGCTACCAAGATGGTACAGGGCCTGTATGAAAAGTCCTATGAGGAGAGGCTAGGGGAACTTAACATGTATTCTCTAGAGGAGAGGAGGGAGAGGGGTGATATGGTAGAAATGTTCAAGTATCTCAGGGGGATTAACAAGGTACAAGAGGGTAGCATCTTTCAGAAAAGAAGATGTACAAGAACAAGGGAGCACGAGATGAGACTAGAGGGGGGCAGGCTCAGGGATAGCACAAGAAAGTACTTTTTAACTGAATGAGTGGTGGATGCTTACAACAGCCTCCCAACCAAGGTGGTGGGGACAAAAACAGTTAGGAAATTCAAGACTGCATGGGATAAACATAAGGTTACCATGGGGATAGGGGAAAAGGGTGAGCTGCAGATCAACTAGGGTGTGTGGTCTTTACAATAGGTAGGCAAAAATGGGCAGAGTGGGTGGGCCACACGGTCCTTATCAGCTCAGCTTCTATATTTCTAAGTTTCTATGTTTCTACAGATTATAATGGCAGTCAATGGAGCAAAGTTTTGGAAAATGGAAAATATCTGTTTTAAGTGCCCCGTACCGTATTTAAAAACCAGCTGGCTTGTATCTGGCTGTGAGACACCCCACCAATGGTAACTTTGGACTGTGTCATGCCTGGGAAAGATATTATACCAAGGGTTTCAACTTTCTCAGGAACAGCAAGCTCAGTGCTTCTGTGCTGAATAGACTAGTGTTGTAGTAGGGTTGCAAGAATAGCATGGTACATGTTAACAGGGAGCAGGATTTAATACTCCCAGCAATTTGCAATTAACAATGCTGAATAGGGAACACACCAGATGAGGAATGATTTCTGACACATTGTCAGCATGTGCCCTTTGTCTTTAAGCTGTATATCTGATTCTACTGTAAGTTATGTTATTTATATAACCTGAGTATGTATTACTTTGTTTATTACATTGTAATTCTCCTGGGTAGTTCCTGAATAATAAGCATTTCTCTGTCTAGTGTACTTTCCTAGCCAAAAAAGTAACATTAATTAACTAACTAACTAAATAAATAACACTTGATATTAATGTTGTGACACAACTGTGTAAGTGAGCATAAGGTAGTTTGAACCCCATGCCAAAATTATTCAATTAAACAGGCTATTCAATTGCTTTATTAGGGCAAAATAACACTTCAGGTATAGGAGATTAATAAGGGCAATGAATATTTATTCCTCTAAGTGGGATATACACCTAAAAAATATTCACTTAAGTGGGTTTGACTGTACTGTGTTAAGGTACACACAAACAAAGGCATTTATAAATCCCCACTCAGAACAGACTAAAAATGTTAAAAAAAAAATCACTACTTGTAACACAGTGGACCTTCCCTTACAGAAATATAGGTGTGCTGTGTACATGCAGAATGCATGCCACATGCTTAATTGTGCAATGTTTGCATGCGGTTCACATGCACAAAGTGATCCTAAGTGAACCAGGTCTAAAAAGCAAATCAGGTTCGCATGCTGCAAACTTGAATTGTGCACAGCAGGTAAGCTGGTGTGAACATCTTCTAAAAATTACATCAGGTTCGCATATTGCATGTTTGATAAGAGTGCAGCAGTTAAGCTGGTGTGAATGTCAATTAAACAGCACATTGGGTTTACATACTGCATGCTTACCATGTGTGCAGCAGATCAGCTGGAGCAAATCTTATCTAAAAAAACACATCCCTTTCTATTTCTTATACTACTGCTAGCAGTTAGAGTCATTAAAATACATTTTTATTTGAATTCCCATAACAATTAGGTAAACTCATTAATTCTGATCCTTTAACAAGTTGTTTAATGCTGTTTGATTTTTGTCATTAAATTGCCATTAATTTGTAAAATATTGTTTGCTTACTGCATTAAATGCCTATGATATAGCCAGTCACCATCCCCCATTCCAGATGTATGAAGAGGGGACTCTGTGCTATGAAGCCTATCCTTTTTGTTTTGGACCATGCAATTCCCTTATGCAAATTTAGTGCTAGAAATGTGTTTCTTCATGACTGTTTCATCTCACTTACTTCCCTTTGTCATTCTGTATTGTGCACATACACTGTGGCCATGTTTAGCACGCTTTGTGCTGAGTAGCATCTTGGAAGCATGCACCATACCTCACATTTTGTCACAGAAATGAGGGACATGGACAGTCAAAATGAGGGACAATGAGGGCCACTAACCCACATGATGATCAGGATGCATCATGAAACATGGAGATAAACAGTACCTCAGAACACAATGGAAACCATTGCATTAGCACCTGAGAATGAATTTCTACCATTAAGCAGGTGTGCCATTTAGGTAGCCCCCCCACCCAATTTTTGCTTAATTTGTTCTTATGGTTTGGCAATAATGGAATTAAATTTGGATTTAATCTTTTGCACAAGAAGTGCCCACCTGGCCTGTGTGTGCTCACGCTGCAGGTACTCTCCAGATTTAACTGTGTCTGTATTGTGTTGTCCACTCTTTCCACTTATTAGTGGTGGAACAATCACATGTGATGTGGATGAGCTCCAGCCAAGAAAGCGCACATGAGTCTTGCAAGTGCAACACTGTCTTTCCTGCCACATAGTAGACATACTGCACACTACAGCTTGGAGGAGTTGGTGAGCACTGAACTCTCAATAGCAGTGTTGTGGCAGCATATTTTGTTGCACTACTCTTAGTGAGTCTTTGTCTCCCCGATGTCTGAAGAGGCAGAGGGTGAGCTAGAAGCAAAGTTAAGACTAGGCTATCTACTTACTCTACTACTTTTGCATTGCAAAAAAAACCCAGCACAGACCCCCACAGCATCAAGCTAGGCTTAGCAGCAGTGTTGACAGTCATGTGGGTGGCCTTCATTGGTCTTGATCAGTGCAGTACAGCAGCAACCAAGCAAGAAGCAAGCAACCCCAGTTGCGTGGGTTCAGTTGGTGAGGTGATTTGGTCGCAGATCACTTTTGGGGACCTGTGATGGCCAGTTCTAGCATCCAGCTTCTGGCAGAAGGAGAAGGGGGGACTGAAAACTGGGCTTGTGGCACACTGTGCCAGGCTGCAGGTTCTGGCCATATGGCTGAGTAAGTAAAAGTAAATCATTTTTTTTTACAGAGGGACTGGAGAAGGAGGAAGAACTCAAATATTGATGTCTTTTTCATGTTTCTTCACCTTTGGGTGGCTTCATGACCCATAGGGGATGAGTATTGAATGGAATGGAGTCAGGGAGAAAAATCAGACAAATTTCTTTTGGGGGAGAGGCAGAACTTCAGCCAGGGAAAAAAATGATTAGTAACTGGATGGGTTTAGTCTGATGCACTGCTCCAGGGTATATACAGATGAATCTCATAAATTTGAATTTTTCCTGATTTGCATATCACTTTTCAGTCAAAACAAGTAAGTTGTACCTTTTAGAGATGTTACATACATTCTAGAGCTATCCCTTGCATTCACAGACAGTTGAGTGGCATGGTATGCATAGACTATTGGAGCCCCACTATAATCAGGCTTATGGCCCCCAGTGAAGCTGACCTCCACATCCCCACGCTCAGGCACATTATGACAAAGGGCAAAGGAGACTGCAGGGGTGTTCACCATTGAAATGAATGGGGGTATTTTTTTATTACTATTTTATACATTATTGATGCAGCGTTGGAGATTATTGAAAGCAAGTGCTCGATTAGCAAGGGCCTTGTTAGTAGAACAGTGGCCTTCATTTTTATCCGACTCACCATCATAATGTATAAAATAGTAATAAAAAATAAGTCCATTCATTTCAAAGGGGTATGCCCCAGCACTCTGATCCATGGACATCATCTCATAAAGTCTCCTGCCCCTGGCTCCCTAGTACTCAAGTAAAAGACGTGTTACTTAAATCTATACTTGGTGGGTTGTCTGTAGCAGCATGGCTGTACCCAGTACACTGTGTTTGTGTGTGTGTGTGTGTGTGTGTGTGCATAAGGGGGGGGATTGGCCATGTGGGTCAAGTCATTGCTACTTTTGTGTTTGCCCCTTAAAGTCTGTTTGTGTGGAAGCATTCAAAACTATGGAGAGAAAATAGTAGGAGTACAGGCCAGATAGAAGTAATTCAGTGGTTTTGTGGGTACGTTTTTGTATTGTGGGTGGGAAAAAACACATGTTTCCATTGGTATGTATGCTACAGTTCAACTATAAAATTGAGATGAGTAAGAGAAGAAAACTGAAAAGTATAACAGTGGCTACAAGCATGCCACATGCATGCAAATGTAGTCAGATACAGTATGCATTGAAGTGCAAGTGAGCCATATGTGTACAGAAAGTGTCATTTAGTGGTTAAAGACACTAAACTGCAAGCCAGGAGAATTGGAGGCATGAAGACCTGTGTTTGAATTTCATCATTCCCCACTTGTATATGGTTTGATCCTGAGCAAATCACTTAATTTTTTTGTGTGCAGGTATCAGTGACTACTTGCTTTTGTATGCATGTTACATGCATGCAGTCTTTCCCAATTTAACATAGAAATCATGGTTACCACACTTGCTTGCTGCACACATGCCATATGCATGTAATTGGTTCCAATTTAACATTTAAATCATACTTGCAGCATGCCTATCACTTGGGTAGTTTTATGTGTGCAGCATGAAAACATTTCATATAATTATTTCTGTAAGGTTTGTTCACCTGGCTACATACTGCTGTAGTTTGTTTTGCATTGGTAAAGCTACAATAACATTTTAAATCAGGATAAGGGAGTACATACAGTGCATAACATAAATAAAAATGACAATATTATGGCACAGCATGTTATATACAATGCAGGTAGATGCCTGCATGTAATAACCTTTCTAGGGACTAAGAAATCCAGAAGACTAAAAAACACAGCCATTTGGACTTACAGAGCGCTTACCAACAAACTCCCCCTACATGTCAGACTGCCTGTCAACTAGTACCTCTGGAAGTTACTACCTGAAAAGCTTCTCCTACATCTCTCTCATTACTCCTTGAGGCAGAATGCATTTTGGTAGATCTTCTTTAAGTCATGCCCTCTGGAATAATCTTCAAAAAACAATGACGTTAGACAACTTTGTTAAAATGACCACCTTTAAAACGTTGCTTGCGCATTCTATCCATGATACCTGTAATTGGCTCTCTTAGCCTACTGTATGCCTGGAGCTTGTATGTTGGAACTATACCTCATCTCACAGCTTGTATGGCTTGTTGCTGTTCCTTCTTTCTTTTCCTTAATCCTACCTGGACTACCTACCCCCCTCCCCATGCCCTTGCTGCTTTGTTTCTGCCTCTCACTTATTATGTGTCTTATTTTGTCTTTTCCTTTTGGTTAGCTGTATTATATACCTATATTACATTGCATTTTGTATTTATTGGATGACCCCATCCTGTACTGTTATTCATTGCTTAATTATGTTCATCTTGCCCAGGTCTACCTTGAAAATGAGTCTTTCTCAATTGTGGTTCACCTCGTAAAATAAAAATTGATTGGTTGATTGATTGATTGATTAAGAAAGTACCCCACAGAAGAGGGGAGGAACTTTGATGATTTATTGCTTTGTACAGAGGCTTTCTGGATTTACTGCACAAGGGCACAACGGTGTCTGTTCTCCAATGGCTCTTATAAATTGGCACCCTTTCAAAAGTTGTGTCAATTACAGTTAGGGCTCTCTGCACATCTTGAAATTTCTGTAGATGAAATTGAAATGACAGTGCGAATGCATACAGTATACATTCAGAAAACCAATTATATAGTATAATTAGATGCAGTCCTATCATTGTTGAATGTATGCACTGAATATGTTTTGATTTCTTTTATGGGTATTCAGTTTGAAAAAGGCCAATATGGGTTATGTCTGAACTCAAAGAGAATTAACTGGCACCAAGTCTCCAGTATATGTGTATTTTAACCTGTGTTTAATTGAAAACACTGCCACTTTGTACTAGTATTGATTGCACTGATTTTAATGGTACCAGCACCACAAGCATTGCAAATAGGATAGTGTGTCTTTAAGGATGTTCTCTCTCTTTCTCCTTCTTTCCCTCTCTCTCTCTCTCTCTCTCTCTCTCTCTATATATATATATATATATATATATATATACTATTTATACAATAGGGGTGAGGTGGTATCTTGTAGAATATGTATTCTCACCACTATTGAATAAATGAAACATGATGTAGGGAGTGTGACAATTTGTTACATTTATACATTCACTCCCTATGTCAGCAGCTGATATTATCACACTCATTACATCAGAGGCATCACTTCTTTTTTTTGTGGGGGAACTACTTTCAAACATCCTCAAATTAACCTTTGCTGTGCCACGGACTGATATATCAGTCCAGAATTCCTATACATTCTAATTCTATTGGAAGCCGAAGGGTTAACATGTATATCACCTGTGCCATCACCTTCCATTCTGCCGAAAGTATCATAAAACTCGTGGAGAATCAGAAAACAACTGCCCTGCCAGTGATACCACAAGAGAAAGCAGCCAGCAACCGAAAGTGTTACCTTTGGAATATATTATCCTGTTGTAGTTTGTTCTGCAAGGCCATCTGCAACTAGCAAAAAAAGTCCTGTAATGAACTGGTGACATAATTTGAATGACACAAAAGTACAGAAGCACCCGTCTCACCAATTACTTCACTACACATTTAAAAAAAACAAAAGTTATTCCACCCAAAAAGCAGTACAACCATAAAAACCTATAAAAACTGAACTCATGTGTAACCAGGAAACACTCAGTCTTATCCCTGAACAAAACCCCTCCGACAGCCTAAAAAGGGACCAGTCACAATGGATGCTAAGAGAACGACACAGAGAAAGAATGAATAAAATCACACATACACCAGTCACTCACACTGCTAACCAATGAAAATGCAGTAACACCATCCAATCATACAGAGACAAACTGAAGCCATTCACAAAGCCACAGAACACCCACGGAGACCACTCACCACATAAAAAACATCACGGACAAACAAATAATAAACCCCTACACATATACAGTAAACCCTTATTGTATAAATTGCTCACATAATGGGAGACAGTATAATGCAGGAAATATTTTATTTCATGCAGAGTGACCCCATCCTGAACTCTGCTACGCTCTGCCACTCATGATATTACTCGACGTCACTCTGCACTCATGCAAATATTTCCTGTATTGCACTGTCACCCATCATGTATCACATATATACTGTATATATATATATATATATATATATATATATATATACACACACATACATATACGGAAGTGGTCGCAGCCCTACAGTTAGGGTTGAATGGGCACTTCTATGTTAAATCCGAACTTTTGCACTTTAATAACTTCACAACCTTTTAACCATTTCGATTCGCACAACATTTTGCACGCACCATAAGAGACCCAAAATCTCCTGATCTGGCAAGTGTCATTCTGGTTGAATGTATGGGTGTGGAGATACAGAGTGTAATGTATTGTGTAATTTACCATGTTTTGGGCAGTTTCTTTGTCACTCCACAGCACAGAAATGGTTTGGAATTTTGTTCTGAAATTTTCAGGGTAGAAAGGGCTTGCCTCACAGTTGTTCCTGTTGCTAGTTTGATGAAAAAATATTAATATAAAATATTAATCTGGTCCAGAGTTATAAGGATTTGAAAATTCAGGTTTTGAGCATGCTCAGTAGCACTCGCAGTTAGATATGCTGCTTGAAAAAGGATCCTTTTTCTCAAATGGGTATTCCTTTTTCACAAACAGGTCATCTTATGTTGCAAATGGGAATTTTTCTTGCTGCTACCATTTTGTTTTTCAGTTAGCAAGGGAAACCAAATTAAATACCTCAGAACAATAGTCTGTTTAGTAGAAAGTGACATGTTCTAATCGAGATCCATTTCACCCAATTGTGGTGTTAGTTTTTGGAAATATGAGTTGGAAATGTGTTTTTTCAAGACTTTGAAACCATCTTCCATGTCTTTCTTCATGCTCTTGAATTCTTTTTCATAAATTATGAAAACAAAAACAAGAAAAAGGATTCCTTTTTCACAAATTTGTGATAAAAGAACACGCAAAGGGTTTATAACACAGCCATTATTTGTCACTCCACAGTGAAGAAATGGTTAGGAATTTTCATCTGAAATGTTCAGGGTACAAATAACTTGCCCCTCAGATGTGCTTTTGCTGCTTTGGTGAAAACATATTAATTTTGTCTGGAGTTATATGGGTTTGAAATTTTGCTTAATTTCCCATAGGATAACATTGCATTGTGAGGTATTTCTTTGGCGCTATGCACCATGGAAACACTTTGCAATTTTGTTCTGAGGTTTTCAGGGTACAAAGGGCTTGCCTAAAAGATGTGCCTTTTTCTAGCTTGGTGGAAAAACGTTATTGTGGTCTGGAGTTACATGGTTTTGAAAATTAGGATTCTGAGCATACTGAGTATGCACTTTTGGATACTTGTATTTTGGCGTTCTGAGGCTTTAGGTGTAGTGCTCTACTTACTTATACTGGTTTCATGAGGTAGGGTACTAAGAATGGTATGCTGGCAATTCTGTGGCTGTTTTGTTACAAATGGAGGGCCCTGCACTTCCATAACAATATACATGTATACATAAATGGAGGGATGAGAGTGCAGGGCCCTCTATACACTCCACCTATGTAGCCATGGAAGCGTAGGGCCCAAAGGGTCCTGTGCTTCTGCACCCACATGTATATCTTCAGACACGAGTGAGAGCCAACTGTATTACTATGCCCCTGGGTGTAGTAATGCATGTGGCTTACTAAATCAAATCAAATCAAATCATATTTTATTTTTAAAGTGCTTTTCTAAAATCAAAGTGCATATACAATATTGTAACAACTAACAGACAGTTAAAACACACAGAATTAAAAGGCAGCAAAATAAAACTAAACAACCTCCCCAAATGCTAGATTGAATAAATATGTTTTTAAGGAGGATTTAAACATCTCAGTGGACAGGTACTCTCTAATCCAATGAGGTAAAGAGTTCCTCAGGGTTGGGGCTACAAAAGCAAAAGCCCTAGCACCTGATGTCTGAAGATGGACCCTGGGAACCTCTAGCAATCCCTCATCGGTGGAGCGGAGAGGACGGAGGGGGTGGTAAGGCTGTGCTAGTGAAGTTAACCCACCCCTTTTTGTTGTACAGACATTTTTCTGCTTCCTGCTTCTTTCTTAATAAAACCTACTGCAGTAATACTTCTGTTCTAGACTATCCCTGTCTTCTTTTATCATGCTGGGGTGGCCTCCCATCATGATGCCTTTTTTCTTTCCCTAATGTCCATATAGTGAGAAAGGGTTTGGGGTTCTAACGCTATGATAGAGGCTAGGCAAGTCCTCCTTAAAAACTAAAATAGTCAGAATAGTATAAAAACATTACAAACTCATTGGAAAATTCAGCTTATTTAATGCAGACTAGCCTTTGTTGAAAGGGGAAAGTATATGTGTAGTTCACTGCAGCAGCTCATTTCTCATTTTGTTTTCAGTAGCAGACATATGCCCTTTTTCAAGTTTTCAACCCCCCCCTTTGCTAAATAAATAATTAAAACAAATCCCTGTACAGTTTTATTTTCCTCTCTAAATCCCATTGGGGACTGTGGTTCTGCATAAGAGAACTGAAGGCTCCTATTCCTTGTGGCAGCTGCCGAAATAAATCAGTTTCCCAATTTGCATTTATTTTAAAAGCCGAGGTGAAAGCACTATCGTGCCTTCATGCCTAACTGTAAAATGCAGACATTCTGTTGCCCTTTAGGAATGTTAAGCAACAGTTGGAGAACCAGAGTAATTTATGTTCTTTTTAGAGAGAATAGGAGGAGGCTCTGACTCGGTACCAACTCTCCTCAGTGTCTGCCGGTGGAAAACACTCATTTGCTTTTCCATCTGTTATACTTTTGATTTATTTTATACAGATGTTTTGTTTTTTTTTTGTTTTAAAAAGGGAAGCTAAGTCGGACAATCCTCTTCTGTTGCAAGGAGATGAAGGGACAAAACTAAAAAGAAGAAAAGGGATTTAAATTTCTTTATGCCTGTTGTTTTCCCATGGCATTCGGAACAGCCCATAATAATGTTCCCTACCCCATAATATAAAAGTATCCCGGATGAAGTCCGTGTATACAGGGCTACATTACTGCTTATTTTTCTTTTATTGTTAAAAAGCCTAGAGGGGTACAAATACTTAAGCCAGGGTAAAGAAATGAATGTTTTTTTTTTAGAGCATATTAGAGGAAACTTTTCTTTTTAAGTTTAAAGTGCCTGAACATACCGAAGGACTGGCTCCTCTCCTTGCTAGGTGCTTGACTGTTCCTTAAGGGCCAGCGGCCCTCTAGTGGGCTAGTTTTATAGTCCTAACAACACTTGAGGTCACCAAAAGTAGGAGGGGTCACCTGTCATAATTAGCAATTTTATATTCATGAGTAAATTCTATTTTTGTGATAAACTCCTGTGTGTAATATGGTATGTGTGAAATTAATATAGTAAAAATAAAGACATAGGTCTGGGTGACACCCCATAATATTGTATTATAATAGGTTTATTTGATGTGTTAGAGTTAGGGGGCGGAACATGTGACCAATGATGTCATCCCCTGAGTATTATATAAAGAGAAGAGACAAGGGACCTGGCAGATAGGCGGATTGCACAGATGATAATGGTTCTATCTGTTTGTAGGTTCCACTCTGTGTCAGTATTCCATGTGGGGATACTGAAGCTCAGTTGCTATACTGAATAATTTACTTTGTTTTTTTTTGTTTATTCTAAATAAGAAGTCTCTTACTTTAAGTTTTGGAAGTTAAAGCTCAGGAAGATCCTGAATTTAATTTACTTTTTTGAATAAATGGGCCACATGAAGTCAGCGTGAGCACCAAACTGAACATTTTGTCTCTGGTGTTGTTACTTATCCCACACCCTATTACAAAGGCCGAAGGAGGTCTTGCAAGTAACCTTGTTCCTGTCAGTGTAGGATCTTATAGGTCAGCAACACTGCCGTGAAGGTAATCCTCTACCGCACTGACAGCCAGCACAATTTGCACAGCACAGGCTTGATAATCTTGAATGCCCTGTCAGCAGCCTGGCCGCCGCATTTTGCACCAGCTGCAGGCGATGGAGAGCCACCCCTGGTAATGCTAGGTATAGAGCTTTGCAGTAGACAAGACGAGAGGACACAAAGGCGTGAACCAATACAGGAAGGTCATTGGGTGGAACAAGGTGCTTTATCCGGGCGATGTTCCTCAGGTGAAAAAATGAAGATTTGACAACTGCTGACACCTGTGCTTTAAGCGTCAATTCACTGTCAAGCACAACCTCAAGATTCTGTACCCTTTCAGAAGGTCTCAACTGGTCACACCCCAGCACCAGGCCGGATGGTTGCCCAGGAATCAACTTCTCTACCCAGTGATCTGGGTCCACCATCAACACGTCAGTCATAACCAGATTTAGTTTCAACCAATTATCGCTCATCCAGTCTTGAATCTCAGTGAGGTAGTTGTTAAATACTGAGACCGCACTGCTCTGTTTGGGTTCAAAGGACATGTAGAGCTGAGTATCATCTGCATAGCAGTGAAAACTCAGTCCATACCGCCTTATAATGTCTTCTAATGGTATTAAGTATTGTACGAAGGGGCCAAAGGGGTGGGACCCCTGGACTGGGGGAGGAGCGGGGTGCTCATATACACCATGAACAATATGGAGGACAGTACAGAACCCTGCAGAACCCCACAAGGCAGGGCAAAGGGGGCTGAGAAAAAAATTTCTGACACCACCCTCTGAGACCTACCCATAAGAAAAGAATAGAACCATCTGAGGACTGTCCCCGACAATCCACAGGTTAGCCGCAGGTGTTCCAACAACAACCGGTGATTCACGGTGTCAAATGTTGCAGAGAGATCAAGGAGGACCAAGAACGAATGACTCCTCCAATCTCTCACTATTAGGAGATCATTCATCAACCAAACTAATGCCGTCTCAGTACTGTGCCTCTTCCTGAAACCTGACTGGAGAGGATCATAGATTTCATGGGTGGTAAGAAAGTTCTCAAGCTGCAACGTGACTACCTTCTCAATAACCTTACCCAAAAAGGGTAGGTTAGAGACCGGTCTGTAGTTCGTAAGACAGTCTGGGTTACTGGATGTTTTTTTTAAAAGGGGTGTGCCCACCGCTTCCTTCAATGGATTCAGGAACACCCCTTGATCCAGTGAACACCAGACTATCTCAGCAAGGATCGTTCCAATGACATCTATGCACCCCACAAGGAGGCGCGTTGGACCTGGATTCAAACTACAGTAAGTCAATCGCAAGCCCTGAAAAATCTTCATGATAACCGTGATCACTGGCTGGTGAAAATCTATCCAGACAGACCGGGTGTCTGTGTCCTCGCATCGACCTCAGCTATACTCATTTGAACAAGTTGAATAGATATCCGACCTGATGGACGACACCGTATCTGCAAAAAATTGAGCGAACTCCTCACACTTAGATTGTGAAAATGCTCTCCGGCCCTGGAGACAAGCTAGATTACACAGCCTGTCCACGGTCCGAAAGAGCTGAGCAGGTCAGTTTCTTGCTGCAGTAAACTCCCTGGACAGGAACTCTGCCTTCTTATGGGAAATTTCTGATTGATAGTCCGAATAATGGGTGATCAACCTAAGTCTGTCCTCCTCCAGGCCAGATTTCCACCAAAAATGTTCCAACCTTCGCCCCACTCACCTTGACTCCTTCAATGTCCCATTAAACCAAGGGGACTGAGGACAAAGAGGGAGGGGGGAACTCAGACAGGAGCTATGGAATTCAGAGTCTCCAGCACCACACTATTATAGCATACTACTAGATCTCCTGGATACAAGCTTTCCGATGGCCAGCTCGATAGGTCCAGCACTGCCAGTAGACCCTCTGGGGTAACACCTCTCAAAGGGTGGTACCAGACCATCTCCAAAGGGGCTGGTCTCATGGGAGGGCCGCAAAACTGAACCTAATAGAGTGATGGTCTGCCATCCAACTGGTTCCACCACCAAATCAGTGGCTTCCATGCCCATGAGGAAAACTGGATCCAAGGAGTGACCCTGACAATGGGTCGCGGCGGTAACTACCTGTGTAAAGCCCAACAAAATCATCAGTTGGAGGAAGTTTGGGCCAAACAGTGAGAGTTCATCATCAACCCAGGCATTGAAATCCCCTAGGACCAACCACCTGGAGGATTCCAATACCATGTCTACCATGAAATCTGCAACTTCCTGCAGAAAAGCTTTCTCATCTCTTGGTGGACGGTAGATGGGAAGAATCCTTCTACCCACACCTGCTCCTAGGATACACTCAAAGGACCTGATGATCCCCACTGGAATCTCCACAAGGCCCAGTTCCATCCTAAAACAGATGGCTACCCCCCTCCCAACCCTTAGATCCAATCTCAGGCAGTGTATCACCAAGTACCCAGCTGGAACCGTTGACTCCAATACCGGACCGGCATTTTCATCCAACCAGGTCTCAGTGATGCAAGCCAGATCCGATGACTCATCAAGATCAGCAATAATTGCTGTCTTGTTTTTTATAGATCTGGCATTGCACAACACCACCCGAATTGGATGAGAGGCCATGGAAGAACGGGCAACTTGCCCACTATCAGTGGAGCCCTTGGGTATGGGAACCAGGCAGGGAGGTCCCCTTTCCTGGACCCATTTTGACCCAGGGCACCTCCTCAATCTCACCACCCCTATCCGCCCACCCCACTCCTCCCCCGGTCCAGGGGCCCCACCCCTTTGGCCCCTTTGTACAATACCTAAGGCAAGACAGCACCTATACACCTCAGACTGCAATGGGGGACTATCAAAGGGGTGCAGGTCCCTTAACCTGGACGGGGAATAGCACCTGCCCAACAGAGCATGATTCCAACACATACTACCTATACAACTACCTACTATCAATATTTAATACAAACACATCAACATCAATAATTAATAAAAAATGCAAAATACCCCATAATCTCTCACTTCAAGGGTTTAAAACAAACTACATTTAATAGACTTTTGAATGTGAGTTCTAGAACCAGAGTTCTCTCACTACTCCAGCAGATTGACCAACTCTCCCCCCCCCACAACCTCTCACATAGCTGGGGAGAGTCTTACAGAATAAAAAAGTTAATTTAGATGAACCAATGCTCAGAATGGTCAGTTGCTTAATTTAAGTCCAGCAGCAGTGGCCACAGGCAGCAAGCTATGCACATACAATAAATGGCCTCCCTAGCGTGCCCTCCCCCCAGTGGTACCAACAGGAATAACCCCCTTAATCCCCAGCTACCTGTGACCCATGACTACAGTTGTCCCAGAGGCAGGCCACTAGGTCCACCTCAAAGACAACTTAGGAAACTCCCTACTCCCCTCTGACTTCCCAGGGAGGCAGTGGGGACACCCCGCCTGGTCCCAGGCTGCTCAGGGAAAAAGAATAAGGGTCCCAGGCACAAGGAGGGAGGACCCTCCACCTTCAGTACAGCACAGCAATGCTCCCTGACCTCACTGCATGCTATCTCTCCTGCTCGCAGATCCAGAACAAGTAAAGTTCATATAAAGTTGTTTTAGTACTGTATAGTCAACTCCAAATTCCATCTGACTCCAACCTATGATCTCCCCTCAATCCACACAGCGTTCAGGGAGTTTTACCAAAAGTAGCCACTAATCAGATGCAACACTTTCAAGTCATTTAAGCATTTCAGACATTTCAGACAGTTACCAAGACTGATTTACTGAACATTCGATGCACTATGCACCTGACGAAATTATTCTCTCACCAACATCTCCCAGTTCCAAGTTGAGTTTGAACAAACACTGGTTGATAATCCCCTTTTCACTAGTTGGCATCACGCAGTGACTCCCAATTAATTCCAAGATAAATTCAAACAAACTTGCTGATCTTCCTTGCCCGCCACTCCAAATATCTCAGCGGCTCCCAGTCATTTCGCTCCCAGTTCCCAACCATATCAGTCCGATCAGCGACCAAGTTGCCAAGTGAAAAGGTAGAACAATATCCTCCAGGTGAATGCTAACACACTCCCTTGAGAAGCAGTGGATCATGCACGTCCCTCCAAACAGTCTTCTCACTCAACAAAATAACATACATGATAACGATGATGTAACATCTAAAAAACATTTGACGGCCAGCCCAGCATGGCTGCCATCTTGCGGGTTTGAAAAACTACTCCCTCCTTGTATTGGTTCTTGGTGTGTAGTAATGCATGAGGCACAGCTGAGTGCCTTACTATGCCCTTGGGTGTACTCATGCATAAGCTGTAGCTCCTCTTCTGTTTTATGGTCCTTGGTACATTGTGCAGAATGAGGCCTCCCATTTCTGCTCCTTGGTGCGTGGTGAGGCAGTTGGCTGTGCCTCATGCCTTATTCTCCCTTTGGTGTACTCATGCATGATATGTAGTGCTTCCCTCCTTTAGCACTCTATCTCTGTTATAGTTGTTAATGAATAGTAACACACAAGCTGTAGCTGAGTGCCTTACCATGCCTTTGAGCGTACTCATGGATGAGATATAGCACACCCCATGTTTTATGTTTTTTAGTATGTAGTAAGGTAGGAGGCACAGCCAAGTGCCTTACTATGCATTTGCATACAGTAAGGTATGAGATGTACTGCCTCCATTCCTCTCCATACTCTGTTTTTATTCTTCTTGGTGTGTACTAAGTCATGAGGCATACTACCCTTCTCTCCCTTCTTTTTATGTATCTTGGTACATGATAAGATATAAGTTGGAGGTGCAGCTCAATGTCTTACTATACCAGGTTCATGAGGTGGGATAATAAGAAGGTTATGGTGACAGTTTGGTTGGAGTTTTGGAAAAATTGGAAGAGCAGGGCCTGGATGGTCCACCACTTCCACAGCAGCATACATATATGCATTTGTTGAGGGCTGGGAGCTCCCATGGGCAAATAACTATACTATTACACTATGTCAAAAAGTATGGATGGATGAGACCGCAGGGCCCTGCACTCCACTGGCAAATAAGGATGCAATTATACTATCTCAAAAAGTAAGGAAATTCATTGCAAAAACTTTGTTAATGCACTCATTAGGTTTACAGTGAAAAAATAGGGAAATGTGGCATTAGGGTTTCCAACCATAACACCCCACCCTGCAGGCAGGAAATCACATGTTAGGTGTACCTTGGGGTTCTTAAGCCTAGTGATCACCCCATTCCATCACTAAATAAGCCTGGATGTGTACAATTAATAACAATGGGGTGAGTGTTAGGCTCGAGAACCCCAAAACACACGTGACATCTGAATTGCTGCTTGCAGGGTGGGGTGTTAAGAGTTGGAAACTGTAATGCCACATTTCCCTACCTTTTTTGCTTTAACCCTAACTAGTGCATTAACATTTTGTTTACAATTAACATATATATATATATATATATATATATATATATATATATATATATATATATATATATGTCTTCTTAAGTGCCAGTCACACACTCTTGATGAAGCATCTCTTGACAAAGCATTAGGTATAACATAAAATGTTGAGTCTGTGGGGATGCTGCTAGCAATTTTTGCACACTATAAATTCTGTTTGCATTAATAAAGGACCTTTTCACCATAGCTCTAATTGTGTCTGAGTGGTTCTGTGCAACATGCTCTACTGCTTTTAGACCTAACAACTTTTTTATTTCCATCTGAACAAAGCCAGGTTCTCTGAGGATGGTGCCCTTTGTTTTGAAAGGACATGACATTTTGGAATTTTTACAAATGGCAGGATAAGTCCCTTTCCTATTGTCTTCAGGACCCACTGGTCTGTGGTGATGTTTGCCTATTCCAAGACAAAAAAGAAAGTAGACAGGAACTGGGGTTATGTGCCTTGGAGCAAAGAATAATGAGAGTTGATATGCTTTAAGTTTCTAGGGAAACTCAGGCAACAGACTCATGAGACCGCCTGAAATGAGATATAAAGGTAAATACCTTTAACACTGAAGAACACAGCTAGCAAATCAAAGGAGAGCAATTTAAGTTAGAAAAGAGGAGGGCATGGTTTCTTCAAAGAGAAATTCAATTGTGGAATAGTTTATCACATATACAGTTGCAGGAAATAAATCATTGCAATGTTTTAAAAGGAACATTAACAAACACATGTTTAAACTGTGCGTAACAAGGAATAACCAACCATTGGGAAATGGTGGGCAATTCTGACAGGCTGTAGGCAACTGTTTATCTATTTGCCTGAAAAACTTATGATACCCATGATAACAAATTCTAGCCAGAGCCGATAGGTCTGTGAAGAACTACCAAATGACCAAAGTTACAAATGTGCACAGAAATTATGCAATACCCGGGTGCAACTTGAACATTTTTTGGAGGCATTATACCAAATTTTTAGCATGACCTTTTTGAGACCCCTCTTCATGAAGCGTGCCAGTGTCATTTTGTTCACTTGTCTCGAGATGTGATTTTGCAGAGCGAACATGCTATTTTTTAATATTCAGAAATTGGTAGCTAACTTGATATGAGGTTGGGGAACTTTGCAAGGCTTAGGGAAGTATGACATTCCCAGATATTTACCAACATCACTTGCAAACTATACATTTACAATATCTCTATCTCCAATACAAACACATTCCATTTTTGAGTTTTTATTTTGAAAGAGATTATTTTTGCTGTTGTGCATGACATGGTCATAACAACAAGTATAAACAGTATCTACAAGTTAAATATTTAAAATGCACCCTACATATTAAAGTAATATTATATGACTATTAAGAAGCAATGGTCAAATATGGAAAACACCTTTTATTAAACACAATTTTCCATACTTTCACTCAAATATTATTTTGGATAAACATTTCAAATAGCAATTTATTATTTTCTTGTTGGCTCCGTATAGTGCTGTTCAGTCACAGTCATCAAAAACTGGCATGCAGCTAATTCAGTCCTCTTGAATTTATTTAGTCAAAGTACATGCTGCTGGTGTGTGTGTGTGTGTGTGTGTGTATGCATGCATCTGTGTGTATGTGTATGTGAGCATGCAACCTGTCACTGTGGATAAAATGCTATAGTCCCCAGTTCTGGCAGTATTTCACCAATCACCAGGATTAAATGCAGACAGTGTGGAAACCAAGCAATTATCCTGTCCCCACACTATAGCTGTCTCTGTGGATTATCCAAGGGTTTAAAGCCCAAGTGGTGTCAGTCCCTTTCCTCTTACCAGCACTAAATCCATCACAGTGTGGGTAAGTTTGCACTGAGCCTGCTCCACATGGTACTGTACCTGTGGATAAACTGAGGGTTTTATCTACTTTTTCCCAGCACTAAATTCATCACAATGGGTAAGTGGAGGGAAGGAGGCTGCACAGTACCTGTCCCTGTGGATAACCAAAGAGCTTTAGTTTACAATCTAGAGCTATCTCAACTGTACCTTGTATGAGCATTGAGAAGAAAAGTCAGCAATTAACCTGATTCTGTGCATAAACAGAGGTATTGTAAGTCCCCACCTTTCACTAGCATTGGATAGCAAATATACAAAGATTGAACAGAAAAATATTAAAAAAAAACCCAGAAGAAAATGGTCTCAGATGCCAATAAATGCCCATATGAACAAGGGTAAAAACTTAAGTTTGTCAGTAAGGGGCAAGAAAGTTGTAGAACATAGCTGCAGCTGGACTGTCTGTAATCTGACACTGTAGTCTGTCTGACTGTTTCAGAGCTTCAATAAATTCAAGCACAACAGATAATGAGTTAACCCCAAGGTTGCTGAAAGAAATAGAATAAATCTATTAGACTGAACTGGACAGACGCTCAATCTGCAGCCCTTCAACGGTTCAATTGATGGGCTAGAAACAGCAGTTTCAAAAGGTTTTTATTGTTAATATCCTGAGAATTTCAGCGGTACAATAATGTATCATCCCCCGTCCCTTCAAATGCCTTTAATATAGAGCAGTAAATAGCAAAACTCAGAGGAGGAGTGCACTATTTTGCATCAGTGGAGGAATACTTCCAAATGTCCAAAAAGGGAGTTCCACAATCAGCCATTTTTAGAGCTACAATTAGAGATGCAGCAAAGTTAAATTCTACCCATTAAGTTGACGCAAAGTGGCCACTTTGCATTACCATTCTGCTCAGCTAAGTGCCCATTTAAAATGCTCACTTTGCCACTTCATCTTGTAATTATGACTTTGCGTTGCTCACTCCGCCTTACTTCACTTTAAGGAGGAGTGAGAATTCACAGGCAGCCCACACACATCACATGGCTTACACAGTGTAGGTCAGATGCTTCAAGCAGGCAGGCAGTGACTCATGCTTGAAAGAGAGTTTCACTTTCACCTTGTAGTAGGAGAAAGAGGTTGTGTGCTGCTTAGTCAGAGAGGAAAATCTTGTGGAAAACCAACTTAAATCTTTTAAATGTTTTGCTAATTAGGTGCTTATTTTTGCATATTTGTTGTTTGGATTTATGTTTTTTGCAGTATTTCAGTTTAATATTTTTTAATTGTTAATTGTTTTTGTGTGTGTCTTGTGAGAGAGAGAGAGAGAAAAGAATGTAGGGAGAGAGTAGGTGGTTTTCAGAGATGTGGTGGAGATCGATTGGGTGTACACACATGTGGTGGCAGGCTGCATTTGGACCAGAACATCATCTTGAGTGTTCTCCACCGAAGCAAGAGATAGTGGCATTAGTGCCATGGAAGCACCACCTCCTGTGGCACCTACCAGTGCCCACCCAGTGCAAGCACCTGCTATGGCCCCTGTGCCAGCAGCAGGAAGTCAGGGAGGAGGAGAAGGAGGATCAACAGCAGTTGCAGCAGCAGGTTTCTGCACCCCCAGCCCCAACTGTACAGCAGCAGCCCCTTGCTCCAACAATACCTGACCCCCCCACCTGTGACAGGTCCTCCCCGCACCTCATTAGTGTGGGAGTTTTTTACTTCACTGCCTGAGGACAGCAGTGCAGTAAAGTGTAATTTGTGTGGTATTGTGTTTCACCGTGGCCCCAGAAAAAGTCACCTTGGCAGAGGGGGTCAGTGCACCCACATGTATAACCACCACCATGTAGAATGGCAGGCCAAGGTCACAGAACAGGGCAGTAATACACCTGCTGGGGAAGAAGGGGCAGCACGGCGTACACCTGCACATGGTGTGAAGTGGGGGAAGGCCATGGATGAACTGGCTGCTCCACCACCACAACCTGTAGCACTTTCTGATGATGGTGGAAACCCTCTGCAACTGTCTGCCACACATGCTGATTTGGGCCTGCTGTGGAGTGAGATGGATGCTGCAAACCACCGGCTGGACAATGTTGAGCAGCAGTTGGATTGAACTGAGGGGCACCAACTACAGATTATGGGGATGCTTCAACTACTGGTGTCCCATTACAACATTGATTATTAATTTTAGATTGTCCTTGCACCGACCACCTTCTGTGTGAAAAAATAGTTCTTGATGTTGCCCCAGATCTGTCCCCCCTCGATCTTCAAATTTTGGTCCTTTCTTCATGTACAATTTTTTTTCCTGGATGAGGCTACCCTCTTGTTGATTCCCTTTCTGTACTTGATATTTTCTATCATGCCTCCTTCCTTGTGTTTATATGTAACGGCCTTTAGTGAATCTTTGTCTGGCTTCATTCTGGTGCATATCTTTCAACATTTTAGTTCCCCTCCTTTGTACAGCCATTTTATGACTTAATTTAATGTGATGACTCCCAATACATCCCAGTATACCCTGTCCCTCAGCCCTCCTTACTTCCTTCTGGCATTTCTCTTGTATATCTTTAGGTCATCTGACGCAGGTCACTATCCATTTTTGTTGTTGTTAGTTCCCCACATTGTGCATCATTATGTGTATACTAATGTCAACCATGTGTTCTGTCTTTCTTTTGCATAACCTTGTTTACCTCCCAAAAATGGTGAGAACCATGCCCAAATCAGCTGAATCCTTGCCCTCATTACATTCCTACATAGCAAAACCAGAAAGCCATAATAAATAATAATAATAATAATAATAATACTTTCTTTATAATGTGCCTTTCAGCAAACCAAGGCAATTTAACAATAAGATAAAACAAAAAATAAAAGCAATAAATACAGTCTCTTATAAAATTCAGATATCAGATAAAATCAAACAGGGCAGGCTTGATGCCACCAATGGGTTTTAAGGGCCTGTTTAAATCCCTCCATGGCCGTGCACTCCCGGAGCTGATGGGGTAGAGAATTCCACAGAGCTGGGTCTGCATACTTAAATGCACGGGCCCCCAAAGAATTTAAAGAAACCCATGGAATCTCTAGGAACCCCTCGTCAGCCGAGCGGAGCAATTTCATGGGGCAGTAAGGAACCAGAAGCTCTTTCAGGTAGTCCATGCCCTGTCTGTGTAGGGCTTTGTAAGTCAGAAGTCCAACTTTAAAGGTGATCTGCCATTGCACTGGCAGCCACTGTAGTTAGCGCAGCACCGGAAAGATGTGACAAGACCGGGGAGTTCCCGTCAGTAACCGGGCTGCAGCATTCTGCACCAGCTGCAAGCAGTGGATATCAACCCCAGGTAGCCTTAGATAAAGGGAGTTGCAGTAATCAAGGCACGAGGTCACAAAGGCGTGGACCAACATAGGAAGATCGCCAGATGGAACTAGGTGCTTAACCCTGGAGATGATACTCAGATGGCAGAAAAAGGATTTGATGACTGCTGACACCTGCGATCACAGTGTCAGCTCATCATAAAAAATCACCGCCAGGTTTCACACCGGTTTAGAGGTGAGGAGCTGGGAGCCTACAAGGAAGAGTCTCAAAGGCAAACCTGCCCCCAATCCCTTTATCCAGTGGCCCGGGTCCACGACCATCACCTCAGTCTTTTCCAAGTTCAACCTCACTCCAGACAAATAAATGCCAATAAAAAATATTCACTGCTAGTGCAAATGGCTTTATGTCAAAACAAGGCACACAAATGACCCTTGCACTTTGGCAGTTAGGCCTCATTAGGGAGTCATGAAATATTTTTGGTGCCTCAGTAATGTTTCCTTTCTGTCGTGGTGGTTTGTTTGTTGAAAAGCAGGAGTGAGCAGTGCAACAATCTACTAAACAGCATGTGTGCAGTGCACTCTCAGGTGCAAACACTGCCCAGCCCCCTGAAAACATATATGATAACTGACTTGTTCCACTGTTGATGGTATAAAGAATAAAGAATATATAATGTATATTTTATTTATACCATCATGAACAGGGGACCAAAACATACAATATGTTTTCAGGGGGCTCACTGGGCAGTGTGCACCTGACAGTGCACACATGCTGTTTAGCAGATCATTGCACTACTCACTCCTGCTTTTCAACAAACAAACCATGACAGAAAAGAAACAGTACTGAGGCACCAAAAATATTTCATGGTAAACAGACATTATTAAGTAGGAATATAACAGGTCCAGAAGCACACTGCACTAACACTGGGGCCGGGTGCTGGTGGAGAGCATCTAGCTGCAAAAGTGAAGACAAAACCAGAAACCCACCACTCCAGACAAATAAATACCAAGGAACATTGTTTACTGCTAGTGCAAATGTACTGATGGCAAAACAAGGCTCACAAATGACCCTTGCGCTTTGGTGGGTAGGCTTTCATTCAGTGGCCCCCTAATAAAGGCTTAAGTGCTGAAGTGCAGGGATCATTTGTGTGTTACTTGTTCTGCCATCAATAAATTCGCACTAGCAGTGAACATTTTATTTTTTTGCATTTATTCGTCTGGAGTGGTGGCTTTCTGGTTTTGTCTTGCACTTTTGCAGCTAGCTGCTCTCCACCAGCACCTGGCCTCAGTATTAGCAAGTGTGCTTCTGGACCTGTTATATCACAAAACTCCTCCGAAAGTTCTCGGACAGCACAGGCACTGGATCAGATGGTATCGAGCACAGGCTGCTAAAGATTGCCACACCTCTCATTGCCGAACCCCTGGCTAGAATTTTTACACTCTCCTTATGTCATATCAGAGTCCTGGACATTTGGAAAAACAGCGAGAGTCACCACTGTCTTCAAAAAAGGCGACTCTAAAGACCCCTCTAATTACAGGCCCATAGCCATCCTGTCAGTTCTAAGCAAAATATTGGAAAAGCTAGTTGCCATGCAAACCACTGAATTTCTCTGAGACAATGACCACCTAACTACTGCACAACACAACTTTTGAAAAGATCACAGCACCACAACCACCTTGTTCAAATTTACTACAGACACACTCACTGCCATGGACTCAGGGCTTCTCACGGGAGCTGTTTTCATCGATATGTCAAAAGCCTTTGACTTGGTAGACCACCCACTTCTCCTCAAGACACTCCACTCTATGGACTTTGCTCCTAGTGTTGTCAGTTGGTTTAACAGTTACCTGTCAAATAGGGCCCAAACCATTAATTTCAATTCTGCATGCTCCAACCTAAAGACAGTGAACATTGGAGTTCCCCCAGGCTCAATCTTTGGGCCACTTCTCTTCTCAATTATTTTCAACAGCATCACCACTAATCTCCTTGACACCTCATCTCTACTCGATGCAGACAACATAGTCATGTACTGTACGCCAGTGTAAAGGATGTGTCCAATATCAACCTACATCTCGCTTCCGATTTCCAACTCACACAAGCCTGGCTATGAGACCTCAAACTTGGTCTAAATGAGGCAAAAACAAAGTCAATGCTATTTTGAACCCTCCTTAAACTCAAGACATTCCAAGATAAGTTCAGGGTCTCCTGCTTAGATGGCTCACTCATAACTCCTGTAACGTTGTTTAAATACCTTGGGTTCACCCTTGACCAATCTTTAAATTTTGACCTCCACATCATCAACGTACACAAATCAGTCAATTCCAAGCTAGACATGTCATCCTGGACCAGCCACATGATAACGCCTACTGCTAGAGTGGCTATAGCTTGGGGCATACTCCTACCTACTCTGACCAATGGCATGGCAACTTATGCTCCTTTACCAAAATCAAATCTTCAAAGATGGGATGTCAACTATAACAACATCGGCAGGTTCGCCTCAACCCCTACAAACTAAAACATCATTGTCTACTCAGATCTAAACTGGTTGTTCCCTAACAATACTAGACTTTACTCCCTCGGCTCCACTGCCAACAGCATCATGAGATTTCATACCCCAACAACTCTAGCCAAGCTACTTACCTACCAGACCTCCAACTATGGCCTACGCTGAGCTGACAAATCCCTACTATGTATCCCCAAATGCAGTACCACCAAAGACTCTAGATCCTTTGCCACTATGCACCTCAATTATGGAACTCACTCCCTCTGGACATCCGGCTAGCTGCTACACACAATGGTTTTAAAAAAGCACTCCACCAGTAACTCAGCTCCACCAACCAATGCTCCTGTTTCAAACCTCCTAAGTCCTCTGGGTATCCTACCTATCTTGAAGCTCTTACCTTTTCTCCACAACATTCCCCTTGCGGTACAGCCTATCCCAGCTCTCTCTCTCCTGACACTAGCCCCCTGCAGCCATCCCTTTCTCTCTTTGCCAGCTCCTATCCTATACCCTACCTTTCCTTATCCTGACCTGCTATTATCCCTACTGTTCACAATCTTGCCATTCCCCTGCCCATTATCCCCCTGCACTTGTCAGTATTTGACCACATTTTTATTTATCTATACTTGCTGTACTTTCTAAATTGTATTTTCAGGACTTCTACTGCAATATTCTTCCTACTGTATGTTTTTTGCATGCTATGGCTGTAAAATCTCTATGATCCTGCCAGGACCACCCTGTGTACTACCTGTAATGCTTACCTTATTGTTAAATGTTTTTCAAAATAGCCTGTGTACTACATGTGCTGCTTAGCCTATTGTTTAATGTTTCATAAAACCTTGTTAATATATCTCAGTGTAATCTACTGTTTGTTATAGCTGCAATGTCTGCCCTGTAACCTCCGGGTCATGCCTGAAAACAATCATCTTTATGACTAGCGCACCCACCTGGTAAACAAAAACTAAATAAAATAATAATGTCTGTTTACCATGAAATATTTTTGGTGCCTTAGTTACGTTTTCTTTCTGTCGTGATGGTTTGTTTGTTGAAAAGCAGGAGTGAGCAGTGAAATGATCTGCTAAAAAGCATGCGTGCACTGTCAGATGCACACTGCCCAGTGAGCCCCCTGAAAACATATTATATGACTTGGTCCTCTGTTTATGATGGTACAAATAAAATATATGTTTTATATATCTATATCTATATCTATATATATAGATATAGATACTGTATATAGATATAGATATGTACTGTATATATATAGATATGTATATATAGATATAGATATAGATATAGATATAGATATAGATATAGATATAGATATAGATATAGATCTAGATCTAGATATATTCTTTATACCATCAACAGTGGAACACATCAGCTATCATATGTGTTTTTAGGGGGCTGGGCAGTGTGTGCACCTGACAGTGCACTGCACACATGCTGTTAAACAGATTATTGCACTGCTCACTCCTGCTTTTCCACACACGTACATAGCAAGACAGAAATAAAACATTACTGTGACCACTGAAATAATTTATTTTTGGAAACAGAGATTATTAAGTTGGACTATAACAAGAAAGGGAAGGACACCAATTTTTTTGCTTATTTTCTACAGAATGCTTTTGGCCAGTGTTCATACAAATCTTGGGATGTTGTCAAATGTCCCAAAAATTCACAACTTGAGGCAAATAGAAATGAGAGCATAAAATGGAATGAAAAGTCTCTATTAATTCATGCAACACTCAGTCATGCATGCAGTGCACCCACTCCCAAGAATTGTGCACCCCCAAAATGCTTCTGTCTTCTAATGTCCTGAAAATTCCCCAACTCCAGATGAAGAGAAATGAGAACATAAAATGGAATGAAGTCTCTATTAATTCATGCAACACTCAGTTGTGCATGCACACACTCCAATAAGAACTATGTCACCTGCTGCTGCTGTTGGAATTTTATGTAATGCTTCTTGACCTGACTGGGCTGATGCACAGTGTCTTGTCAAATGATATGCTAGAAGGATGACCCAACCATTGAGTTAACCATCCATGATGATGTGATAATGCTGTTGATTGCCCAAAGTCTGCTGCATTGTCCCCAACAGGAAGGATGCCCTCAGTGTGTACACTAATACTACCTTTGGTAAATTAATGTGCCTGGCACCATAATGGTTTTCAACAGAACCTGACCTTAAATGTTTATATCCATATACAGTATATATATATATATATATATATATATATATATATATATATATGTTTTTCTATGTATGCATGTAATCATTGCTTTTTTTTTGTATCACAGGTCATATAGTCAAACTTGGGGTGCGCATTTCTTGGCTTGATGAGGAATTTTGGTGTTGGAATACTGTCAAGTCACTGAAGGTAAGTATTTTTTTTGAGGGGGGGTTATCATTTGGAAGCAAGTTTCATTAATGATTTCTTTTTTGTTAATTCTTCACAGGTTTTCTGTGCATCCTCCAGTCCAGTTCTGATGGTCAGGATTCATACTAGTTGTTGCGTGTGTCCCAGGGTGAGATTTTGAACTTGGAGAAAGCACCAATGGCAGCACACAGCACCAAAATGTTTTCTGCAAAAACAGATGAACAAAAAATTATTAGTACTTGATTGCAGTAACATTCTGTTCAAAGTGTGGCTGTTCCTGTTATATGTCCAGCATAACAGATAGCAAGCTCTCAGTAAGCCAAACCAAGACCAAATCACAGTCACAAATTTAGTATGTGTAACCCATATACTGTCTCAATGTGTTAACTAAAGTTACATTTTAAAATACATCTTGTCATGTCATGACCTGGATAAAACTTTGTTCAATGCCACCATGGCTGCTGCAGCAATACAGTGTCTGATGTGCATGAAAAATATATTATGAGACATACATGTCACCTACTTTATATGATTTGCACTCTTGAAAAAATGAACTACAAAAAAGAACAATGAAATAAACTTGATGTACTTACCACAAATACATATTCTTTAGGTGATTGCAGACAGTAGTGCAGTAATATAGTCATCCAGTCCAGGAGAGTGCTTGAAGCTATTAATCTGTAAAAAAAAGAAAATAAGTTGACCATATGTGTTTCTCAACTGTATCTCAGAAATGCAACAGGAAGCATAACACAGCTCAAGGAAGTTCCATAGTATGAAAAATTAGTACACATACGCACTGTAAAGTATTGATAGTAGGAAGCCTAGTGACTGTGGCTGCTGGATGCAGTCTTCCCTCCGTCTGACATGGCATGGGCAGGGCACAGGATGGAAAACAATCACATTCCCTCTGAATGAGATAGTATCTGGTGTATTTGGCTGACAGCTATTTACTGGTGGTGGTCATGGGCACATGATGACAGTCCCTCTCACTATCTGGTGGCTTTGGATAACAGCGGTTTACTGGTGGTGGTCTTGGGCACATGATGACATCCCCTCTCAACATCTGGTGGCTTTGGTTAACAGCAGTTTACTGGTAGTGGTAATGGGCACATGATGACATTCCCTCTCACTATCTGGTGGCTTTGGCTGACAGCGGTTTACTGGTGGTGGTGGTCATGGGAACAGCTGCAGTCTGCAACACATTCCCTCTCACTATCAGACACACATGGGTGGGTTGCTGGACATAGTGTGTATTGTGTTACAGTATTTCACTCTCAGTCAGGAGGCAGATATCTTGAATCAGCAGGTTTTAAGTGGCTAACACCTAGTACTACAAATGGACAGTTGTGTCTAAGAGGCTGACTGTATTTGCTAATGACAGCAGCATACATTCTGTTAAGTCTAATCAGAAATAATGCCAAGGCGGGGAAGGTAAAATAGAAGGACTGTGAATTTACTTGTGCCAAATTGCCAATATGACATTATGGAATGAGACTCATTCAGAGTGGGACACTGATTTAACGTTATGAAAAACAAAACTGGTACCACTGAAATAATGTAACAGCCTTTTAACCACTCAACTTAAAACCTGCCAACATCAACCTCATCATCATCATGATGATACAGGAAGCTGCCCTCACAGTCATCAATGTCTGAATTGTGCCCACTGGGGAATTCTTTCTCCATTATGTCATCATCTATCTCAATGGTAGCCTGTTTCATGTTTCCAGTGCCAACAGAATGGTCTGCTTCTTCCACATCACCACAACCATGACCATGCCGGGGTATGAGTACAGAGGTTGCAGTTTAAGCTGGTATGTGCCCCTGATTCATTTTTATGAATGTCAGCAAGCTGGCATTTAAAGGAGAGAGGTTTGTACGATGGTCCTGAACTATACTGCCTAGGCAGAACTGAATACCATCTCGATACTTACACTGGACAGTTGGCAGATCAGGTACTTCAGTACCACTGAGGTCAGCTCTGGCCATTCACTGACCTTTCCACTCCAGTATAAAAGACAAGCGTCAGTTACTGACAGATGCTTGTTTTCAGCCAAATATTAGTCAACCATTTGCTGTGCTGCATGAAGTCCGGTGGTTGACTCATCATCCTGCTCTCTGGATTCATTGATGTCACAAATCCCGACTTGAGACAAAGCACCCCAAAGTGGGTTAATGGCAACCAGTTTTGATGACAGACCACCTGAAACTGCTGCCACCTTACAGGATGTGCTTGGTACTGCTCCAAACTGACTTTCAGCCTGGTTATGCTGCTGAGGTTTGCTGACCTTGGAACATGACTTCTTTGCTCCATGAACCAAGCACACCAGTTGCCCACTGACATCTTTAACCTGTTCAGGCTATCCCTTTGGCAGTGGTGCAATTTCACATTTATATTGTGGGTCTAGCATTGTTGCTATTGCAAAGTCATCACTTTGCTGAATGCTCAAGATGTGCTTATTGTGGTCGAGTAGTGTCAGCATGTGATTCAGCAACAAACTGCTAGCAAAGTCTCTGGAACCATCAAGGCTATGCTGCAGATTCAGCAATGTCTGCCTCAACACCTGCAGTAGTGGAATTGATTGGCTAATGGAGGTAGACTCACCACTCACTGCCTGTGTGGCATGTTCAAAAGGCCTCAAAATTGTTATAACAGAGTCCATGAGGTGCCAATGTTCAGTCATGAGAGACATGGAGGTCCCAGAAGTGTCACAGCTAGTGTGCATGATGAAATATTCAGAGATTTCTTTGTATTGTTCATACAACCTCGCTGCCATGTATAAAGTTGAGTTCCACTGGGTGACAACTTCCAGCTTGAGGCGGTGTTGTGGGAGGCTGTTTTGGATCTTCAGCTGCTGAAGCTGGTCACAGGCCTTTGCAGAGCATGAAAAGTACGAACAGATACGGCATGCAGCTGTCAACATTTCCTTTATATCAGGGTGCTGCAGAAACACCTGGACCACCAGATTTAAACAGTGGTCCATGCATGGAACCCAAACAAAGCCACCATTCATGATGCATTTAACCACATTTCAGCCATTGTCACTTGTTATAAATCCAGCCCTCAGGGACAGAGGATTCAGCCACTTGTCAGTTTCGGTCAGTAGCAAGTCCAGCATGTTTTCACCAGTGTGGGAACAGGCCACACTGTGCATCGCAAGCGTTGCATGCTGTTGAACTCCCAGAAGATTGCTACCATGACAGTCTACCTTACTACACTGATTATTCACACTATTACCAGCACAAACAACCCCTGGCACCTGTGCCCAATGTGCAGTTATACACAAATATGAACTCTCCACCATTTTGCCACTTGTCCACATATCCATAATTAAATGGATGAATGGAGAGGAGGAATGTTGAAGGGCATGTTTTACAGAGTCATCCACAGTATGGTATAACTCGTGGCTAGCACGGGTGGAAAAGTATGTCCTTGATGGGACTTTCCATTTTGGACAGGCACATGCCACAAACCACCAGAATCCTGAATTCTCCATGAAGGAAAAGGGCAAAAGATCAATTGCCAGCATTTCAGCTACAGCAGCATTAAGTTCACGTGACACTTCATGATTGGGTGAGTACTTCAGGTTAGGGGCCAAAATACTCTCCAACGTGGGCTGACTTACAAGTTTTGCACAGGGTATGACAAATGGCTCTGCTATGTGAATACCTGGGGTAGGGTGTGGGCATGTGATGAAGAGGGGATGCACAGGTGACAAGTCCAGAAATGAAGTTATTTTCCCTGTTTTAAGCACAGGGTTTGATGTACCACTTGCACTAGACATACTGCATTGACCACCATCACCACCACCACCGCTACTCTGATCACCACATGACAAGATTTTTAAATCATAATCCTCCCCCTCATTATGCCTGTAATAATCCTCTGGTGTTATTTCAATGCTACTACAGACATTGCTACTTGGTCTTACACTCATGGAGGGGGATAACATACTCAGTAAGGTTGATGACAAGGGTGACCACCCCACCATGGCATTAGCTGCCATCTGGTGTCAGGTCCACAGTGTCTTGTGCCTGTTCTTAAGATGTGTATGCTGCCCCCCTCAACTAACACATGCATGGCAAAGCTGTCAGATTGCAGCTGACTCATCATTTGCATCTTAGACAAAAAAATCCCAAACAAGGGATTGTGATCCCCTACTTTTAACATGTCTCTGAATATGCTTATTGGACTCTGTTTTTTTAACCCCTGAAATGGGGAGTGTGCAACATGATTTTTCTGGCTGGACACAGTTGAACTCCAACTGACCACCATGACTATCTGTGATGATTACTGGGTCATCATGATCATCATCAACAGGAACTGATAAATCACAACTTTTTTGAGAAGGGAGGATTTAATGCCAACAAACCCAGACACAGCCACCTTGACTTTCTTTTTCTCTAGTTCCCAAAAGGGGTCACTGACATCATCATCATATTCATCAACATCATCCTAATCCACTATTTCAGTTTGGATGCTGTCATGTGGAGAACATGTTCCAACCACAGCATCATCATCATCATCATCATCATCATCATCCAATATTTTTGTGCCACACTTTGAATCATTGGATGGCAAAGGCATGTCCTCAACAGTGCTGGAAGAAATGTGACATTGTGAGTTATCGTCACCAGGATCAGAATCATGTTCAACTCCCATGAGGATGTTAATGGGGAGTATGACATCATCTACACTGTCAGTCACAGCTTTAGACTCAACTATATTTTTTAAAATGGTCAACTGGTCAAAAGTGGAACTTGGGGCAGCAATACTCATGCCAGCAGCAACTCCACTAACACCATAAGTGGGGACAACATCATCTCCTCCAACTATCAGTGAAGCTAAGATTGCACTGTAAAAAACATTGATGGAGAAATCCCTTTACTGACATCAGCTATGCCCTTCTGCGTACTTCCACACCCATGGCCAATCTTGCCATTGGCAGCAGTGCCATGGCCAGAAACAGCTTTGCTTGCACGTCTCTTTGCAGGCAGTTTTAGGGATCACCAAGAAAATTCTAAACAAATTTAGATTTCTGAACTTTCAGTCTGGTCGCGTGGATATGAAGCCAAAAAACAACAATTGTGGATTGCTGATGGAGACTGGACACTAAACAGATGAGAAAGCACAGACAGATTAAGATTGTACTGCGCAATCAAGAGATGCAGATGCAAAGTCACAACAGCACCTTAATCGGTGCTCACAAGTCACAATCCAAATCTGGAAAAGAATATCTTTTGCCATGGGGGGGCAGTGAACTGCAGTAACAGTCCACTACCAAGATACCACAAAGCAGCAGAAAATAATGCAGGTGCGGTGGATAACAGGTTCACACTGCTGCAGTTACTGTGTGGCACATTAAAATGTGTCTGATTTGATGGCATATGTCACACACACACACACACACACACACACTACAGGTAATGCGCAGCAGCAATTTGAAAACTTCAGTAATATAACCAAATCTTTTAAACAAACTGAAATGATGCACTGCTGCACCACAACAATCAGCAAAAAAGGTAAAAAATTACAGAAAATATTAGTGTGTGTACATTAACACAGTTATACAAGAAAAATATAACCAAAATAGAAAGACTGCCTTTTTTCCAGTTAATGTACCTCCACCACAGATAACGCCCCTCACCCAAGCACATTTCAAGTGTCTATCAGTACACAGACTGAATGTTCTAAATTAACATTCAAAATCCACACACTAACAATAAACACTCGATGATATAAGCATAGGAGGGTTTCCTACAATCGATGTACTAAATTTTGAGCAAAACAAAATGGCCCAAAAAGGCTTTTTGAATAGCTTTTAGAGGGTTTAAATCTCAGAGCTCTGAGAAAAAACTGTCTCCAGCTACCACTACACACACACTACAAAGAACTGAGGCTGTGCAGAACAATCTGAAGACCACGTGACCTGCAATCTCATGAATCACTGCAAAATTCACCTTGGAGCTCACTAACGAGGCAAAGTGATGTGAAGTACATTGATTTCAATATACTTTGCATTAAAATTGGTGCAAAAGTGGTTGGGTGAAGGCGGAGTAATGCCAAGTCATTGTTTTCAATGGAATTTGTGTTCCTCATTATGACATGAAGTACTCTGCTTAGTGTTGCAGATTACTTCACGGATTCCACCTTAATTTGCGAATTGCTTCGACGAGCAGATTTTGCCCACTTTGCCCACCTCTAGCTACAATCCGATCCCAATAATGCTGTAGGCTCTGCCCACAGCCCTAAAAAGAAAGGTGATCCCCCTATTGGCTCTGCAAGTGGAATGATAGCATTGACACAATAATTAGGGACTAGTCTCACCAGCAGCAAGAGGAGCAGAAGAAGCCTGAGGGCTACATCTTCTCTTACTGTTACTTCTAATGGCACTCCTTGTCATAGAATAATATGGTTGAAAGTAGGGTCTGTTTTGGTTACTCCTCCTATAATCTCCCCTAGAGTATGATTTAAAGGAACTGCAACCTCTGCAATCCTGTCTGAGGGTTGTGTGTGTGGTTTTCTGCTTCGTGACCTTCTCCATGTAGACTTTTTGTGCTGCTCTCAAACTGAGAATCTCTGTCAAAGGTCTGTTGTAGATTAACAGACAAGTTAGTTGTCCTGTTCCAAGTAAAGTGACTACTACAGGACTCACATTGTGGCTGAAGTGCTATTCAAACCAACAGGCATCTGAAGCTGCTGCCTAAAAGCCTCTAGGCCAGCCTTTACAACATGAGTAATATGTCCTTGTTCTTGTTATGGCAAATAAGGAATGCCTGATGTTGAACACAATCTTACAGCCTGTGTTCTAGTCAATTAACTTGTATTTCATTAAAATAATTATTTTTCACATTTTTGTCAGGAGGGGGTAATAATAAAGAAGTTCTAGTTTTTCCACAAACAGATATTTGTACAAATCCTTCAGAAGAATGTACAAATAAAATTCAGAATCCTCATCATCAGTGGATAACAAAATAAAATCTGCAAAACAGTAGACACACAGGGAGGTGAAAAGAATGAGAGATAGTCTAAAAAAGGTGGAAAAGTTGTCATGGGTTTGGCAGCTGGGTTTCAACACAAAAAAGTGCAAAATCATGTACTTGAGGCACAGAAACCTGGGGTAATTTATCAACTGGGAGAAGAGGTATTGACCGTCACAAAACAGGAAAGGGACATGGGGGCAATTTTTTCTGATGACCTGAAGGTAGCAAAACAGTGCAACAAGGCAGTGCAGAAGGCTAGCATATGCTTGGCTGTATAGGCAGGGGTATCACCAGCAGAAAGAGGGAGGTAATAATACCCCTGTATAGATCAATGGTGAGACCCCACCTCGAGTACTGTATCCAGTTCAGGAAGCCCCATCTCTGAAAGGACAAAGATTGGGTGGAGGCGGTACAAAGAGCAACCATAGTAGTGCAGGGCCTGCATAAAAAGTGCTATGAGGAGAGGCTCAAAGAATTAAATATGTACTCCCTAGAGGAAATACGGGAAAGGGGGGATATGATAGAAACATTTAGATACCTCACAGGTATGAACAGGGTAAAGAAAGGTAGCATATTCCTGTATGCCATTTGAATAGCGACTATTCAAAATCAAATGACATTACAGTGACTATTCACTGTTGCTACTGTAATGTTTCTGCATTACCCGGCACTGCTGTTTGGAGGTCTTGCACCCCCTTCCTGAATCAACTCTGACTTGGAGTCGATTACCTTTATTAGGGGGAGTGGGGGAGCAAAGTCCCCCACATGAGGGGTTTAGAGGGCTGGTCGACAACTTTGTTGTCACACCGGCATCGTGGGTCTGCATTTTCCAAAGGAAGAAATGCTGGAGGACAAGGGGTCACACTATGAAGCTGAGGGGAGGCTCAGAGGAAATGTGATGAAGTACTTCTTCACAGAGAGGGTGGTAGACACTTGGAACAGCCTCCCAGCAGAGGTAGTGGGGGCTAAAATGGTTACAGTATTCAAGAATGCATGGGAAAGACACAAAGGGATATTAGAAAGGTAAGTGGGGATTAAAACCAGGAGACCAAATAGGGTATGTGATGGCAATATACTGTAGGTAGGGAAAATAGGCCAGACTACAGGTAGGTGGGCCATGAGGTCCTTATCTGCTGACAACTTCTGTGTTTCTGTGTATGTTTCTCTAGGTACAGCATTCCTGTTTCCAATATTTTTTATTATTTCCCTGTGCTGAAGTAGGCTGTTTAGAATTTTTTTGCAGTTTTTAAGTTCTTCACCAAGAAGGATTGGTATCCTTTTAGAAGGGATGAGCCCCAGTTCTTTAAGAATTTAGCTTGAGCTGCTGGTTGCTCAAACCCTTTTTCTTCCACGACTAAATGGTGAGGACATATTCTTAACAAAGACGTTGTCAAAAGAATAGTCTAAGATACTGTAGGCAAGAAAGAGAGCTAACTTATTCATCCACTATATTATCAGGAGTCATACCAAATCATATTCTGTTCCAAAATGATAAAATTCCTCCTCTTCATCCCTTTTTTCATGTGAAGGGGTAGAGGTGCTGAAGGGCCCTGTATTTCTGAATAACCAAAAACATTTATCGCATTTTCATGAATTCTTCCAAGCAGATCAGCTGTTCAACTGAGTGACAAGTCAGGATGACGTAAGTCTCCTCAGTGTGTTTACTGTGTGGGTCTTTCACTGTTTTACTCCCACTGCATGGCTGACTGTCACTAAAGAGTTTACTCCCTGTATCAGTTTCCTTTCCTTGTGTGATTTTCTCACCACATGGCACCAAGAGACAAACTACTCCCTTCTGTTGGTTTATTGGCCTTAACTGAGCTAACATTGGTAAGGGATTAGCCAAATCCTGCAAAGAAACATTAACATTACCATTTAACAGATCTCCACTATGTTTTGTGTTACTGGGGACAATTGTGTTCAAAAAGGTGCTAATAATACCAGTCTCGTGGATGATGTTACCCTGGTGGACTTCCAGTTTTCTAATATGAGATGTCTTATTGCCATACTGGCTAAAGCATATAGTGGGTCCGATGCAAGAAAGGGCGGGAAATACACATTAGAGGTGAGTACCCCACCTGCACACCCACGTGGCCCGGACAGGCTCGGGGTAAGTGATATGCACTATGGCTAGCACCCACGAGGTGTCTGTCCGCGGCCATGCCACCACGGCTCACATGATAGTGAAACATAGAAACATAGAAGTTGACGGCAGATAAGGACTGCAAGGCCCATCTAGTCTGCCCATTTCTTTTTCTACCTTATGAATGTGCCATTGGCCTTTGCTCTATCAATGGCCTATCTATTCATACTCATCTGTATTGCTCCCTTATGCCTATCCCAAGCCTGTTTGAAGCCCTGCACTGTATTCATATCCACCACTTACTGAGGTAGGCCATTCCATGCATCCATCACCCTTTCTGTGGAAAAAAATCTTCCTCACATTACCCCTTAATCGGCCTCCCTCTAATCTCATGCTGTGTCCTCTTGTCCTGCTATTTTTCTTATATTGAAACATGTTAGACTCTTTCACCTTGTTAATGCCCTTAAGGTGTTTGAATGTTTCAATCATATCACCTCTCTCCCTCCTTTGCTCTAGGGTATACATATTGAGTTCAGTTATTCTGTCCTCATATGTTTTCTAATGCAGTCCCTGCACCATTTTGGTTGCCCTTCTCTGGACTGCCTCAGTTTGGTTAATGTCCTTGTGAAGGTGTGGCCTCCAGTACTGCACACAGTACTCCAGATGGGGCCTAACCAGTGTCTTGTAAAGAGGGATTATTACTTCCCTCTTCCGACTTGTGATACCCCTACTAATTCACCTCAACATCGTGCAGGCGGTCGGGGATGAAGCCACAGAGCTGGGAGGGCATCCAGTCAGATGCCCATACTGGGTCCCTCAGTGGATCCCTTGCACCCTTGCAGAGGGTGCAGAGAGTGAGGGGACAGCTGTGTATAGCGGCACTGGAAACACACCATCGGGCATTCACCTGAGCCACTGCCCCAGCCCTCCCCTGCAGCATAGTGGGCTGGGGAAGAACCGAGGTCCATTTTGTGGTGCCACCGCACCCAGTGGCTGGAGAACACGGGGGCATATACTGGGTTCAACCTGGTCTCAGCAAGCATACCCGGCACCCCCCAAGCCTGGCAGTACAGGGCTTTGTGAATGCCATGTAGTGCAGGCACACCCCGACACCCCCCAGTGTGGTGTTCCTCAGGTGGCTTAGGCGGCAGGCACGTAAGTGTCTTGCCCACTCTTGGTGAATGCTGCCAGGGGTCTGCCGGACATCACTGCATGACATTCACACTTAAGGTTGCCTACATGCCTCAGATATGTGGCGCATAGGCATCTTTTCCATTTGTGCATAGGGCCCGTTGTTTGTTCTTCTGTCTGTAATTCCAATCCAATACAATTATTAAACAGCATCACTTCCTGACTTTATAGTTATGTTTGTTTTTGATTATATTTATTTCGGTGTTTGTTATTTGCCAGCAATTTCAGATTTCTTTACAGTCCCAAAGTAAATGAAAATAATATACTGTATTTTACCATTAGTTTGGCACATATACCGACAAACCATTTTGTTTACTAAAAACATGGAAACATAGACTTTGATGGCAGATAAGGACCACTTGGCCCGCCCAGTCTGCCCATTTCCCTACCTACTGGATAAGCTGCAGATTCTAGTTAACCAACAGCCTACTTCCTGCCACCCCCCACTACAATTGCCTTATGTCTGTCCCATGCATGTTTGAATTCTCCCACTGTTTTAGACCCAACAACCTCCCCAGGAAGGCAGTTCCATGCATCCACCACTCTCTCCATGAAAAAAAATTTCCTCACATTACCCCTGAGCCGCCCCCCCTCTATCTTTAAATTGTGCCCACTTGTTCTTACATCTCTTTTTCTGAAAGATGCTACCCTCCTGGGCTTTGTTGATTTCCTTCAGGTACTTGAACATTTCTATCATGTCCTCCCTGTCCCTCCTTTCATCAAGGGTATACATATTAAGCTCTCTCAGTCTCTCTTCATATGGTTTCTGATGCAGACCCAGCACCATTTTAGTTGCCCTCCTCAGGACTGCTTCCATCCTGTCTATGTCTTTGCATAGATGAGGTCTCCAAAACTGCACACAGTACTCCAGATGGGGTCTCACCAACTCACTGTACAGAGGGATAACCGCTTCCCTTTTTCTACTTGTAATGCCCCTTCCTATGCATCCCAGTATCCCCCTGGCTCTCCTTACTAACTTCTCACATTGCTTACCAACTTTTAGATCATCTGATATGGCTACCCCCAGGTCCCTTTCCATTTTTGTTGTTGTTAGTACCTCCCCTGTTATTGTGTACTCTTCTCCTTGGTTTTTGTTTCCCAGGTGCATTACTTTGCACTTCTTTGCATTGAATCTAAGTTGCCATATGTCTGACCATTCCTCCAACCTTGCCAAGTCCCTTCTCATCCTTTCTACCCCCTCTTGTGTATCAACTCTGTTACAGATCTTTGTGTCATCTGCAAAGAGGCATACATTTCCCTTCAGACCCTCTGCAATGTCACCTATAAAGATTTTAAAGAGGACTGGACCCAGTACTGAGCCCTGAGGTACTCCACTAGTGACCTCCCTTTCTTCGGAATGTGTTCCATTCACTATTACCTTCTGTGTCCTGTTTTGCAGCCAGTTTTCTACCCAGGCTGCCACCCTGGGACCCACTCCCAGGCTGGCTAACTTGATTATTAATCTTTTGTGCGGGACTGTGTCAAATGCCTTGCTAAAGCCTAGGTAGGCCATATCCACAGCCCCTCCCTGGTCTATGTTGTAGCTTATTTGGAGTAATATAGGCATGGTCTAGGTTTTTAAACTGAATGGATTTGTTTTTAGTATAAGTATATATCTTGTTTGCATTAATACATTTTTTTTCCATTTACTGTGGTGTATTTATTTTCCCAGTTCCTTTTCCCATTTGCTTTATGTATTTTCATGAATGTTTTTTTCCCAGTTTTCAAGTTAGGATTTAAAAACATTTAGTAAAAGTAAGCCATAATACTCATTTTAGTGTTTAAGGGGAACATGTGCAGAGCAAGTCGGATGTGCATGCAGAGCAGTGC
Source organism: Neoceratodus forsteri (assembly GCA_016271365.2). Taxonomy (NCBI): domain Eukaryota; kingdom Metazoa; phylum Chordata; order Ceratodontiformes; family Ceratodontidae; genus Neoceratodus; species Neoceratodus forsteri. The sequence continues at coordinate 101,864,703 of CM028132.1, forward strand.
ATTGCACAAAACAGATAAACTAGCTGGTTCTGCTACCATATTCATATAGAGTGCACATTCAGCACAGATCTCACAATCTGTGTGAATTTAGAACCCTGGATCTGTGCCACAAAGCAGTCAGCCACCATGTTTGGGCAGTGCATCCAGGGTTTGGGTCTCAATACTGCCAATAAGGGTATGTGTGGCACATACCTGGATGTGTCATATCCCCCATGGGTGATATTTGGCCATTTTATGCCAATGAGCTCATTAGGCATGCATGGTGCAATGAGGCCTCATGTATGCCCATTATGGGCTCATTAGCATGGCTGTGCCCAATGGAATGCTCCAGGCCAGCCCCCTCCCAGCCCGAGCACCAGTCACAATACCAAAAGTAACATAACCTTTTTCCATAGTGTAGTAGACCCTCAGTCCTGTCCCAAACCCTGACTGAAGTTAAAATTAATAATTCCCCTATTGTCCATAGTGTAGTGGTCCCCCCTTCTCATCTCAGACCCCTGATAGCAAGGGAAATATGAAAATCCATGTTTCCATTTTGTAGTGGTCCTACCCCCCCACCCCATACCCCGATCTCCAAACTATCCAACAGAGTAATGCCCTAGAAATCTAGTGCCCCCCACCCGGCAACCATCCGACCACCCCCCCCCCAGCCCAACCCACAGCCAACAAACAGCACAGCTCACCACTCACTACCACGGCTGGCTGCCGACTGATCTACTGAGGACTGCAGTACTGTATAGCATATGGTCCATTGACAGTGATATGGCAATCACTGTTGGATGGTTCGGGGCATCGGGGTACAGGGTGAAAGGTGGGACCACTACACTATGGGAATGTGGATTTTCATGTTTCCCTTGTGATTGAAGGTCGAGGATTGGAAGGGGGGGACTACTACACTATGGATAATACCGGGGATTTATTACTTTTCACTTCGATTGGCATTCAGGGCAATGGTGGGGGGTCCTCTACACTCTGGATACTAGGAGATGTATTATTAATTACTACAATCGGGGATCGGGGAAGGGGGGACCACTACACTATGGAAAAGGGGCATTTATTGTGGTCTACTGCAATCAGGGTACAAGGCTCGAGGGATCATGTGCTCTGCTCTGGCCATTGTGTGGGTCACCACCAGGCCTGGCAAAAATTAGGGCTGGTGTCAAGTGGTGTCTTTGCCAGGGTAGGGCTGAATATTGTGATGCAGTGTTTATGCATGAGGGACCCCTCATTTGAATACCCACATCACAATATTCTGTGAAGCATTACAGTTGGGTATGCTGGGTGCACTGGGGGCTTCTGAATATTGCCATGCCTCTGATGGCCCTGGCAAGTCAGGGATGCTTGGGCACATCTAGGGATGTGCTGCACATCCGATTTGAAAATGTTCCCCTAAGTAACATGGTGATATCGATTAGTGATTTTTGTTTGTGTTTTTATCAAGGTCTGGGTACTTAATATAGTTCTTTAAATTTATTTTCCAACATTAATTATTTTATCCAAGAATTCTTTATTTGAACATTTGAACATCTTTCAAATTCTTCCCATGACATTCCAGTATTATGTTAGAAAAGTCTTCCCAGTTTACCAAAGTAATTTTCATGAGATATCTGGCTATGTTAGCAGTATCTGCATTAGTATTCCATATATTAGTATTCAGAATCACAAATTATGTAATTATTGAGTTATTATATAGAAAAAATGACATTTAATACAGATATGCAGTAATTATTGGATTTTTAATTTGGTAAAACATTTAGAGAAAAGCAAACAAACTTTCTACTTTTAAGTTAATATTTCTTTATTAAGTATTTCTTGTATTCGGGATTGATAAGTACCTTTATTGTCTATTTAATTTTTCTGACATATCCACTAGATTGCCTGCTTAAACTTAGCTGCCCAAAAGTAAAGAACAAGATCTGGACATACCATCCCTCCTTCTTTATGCAGTAAAGTTATTTTTTTCCATGCAATCTGCAGAACTCCATAATGCCACAAACATTTTTAAAGTATTTTCTTATTTGTTCTAATCAAGTCAGTGGTATTTCACCTTGTGCACTTTGGAAAAAGTATATCAAATATCACATTGGAAGCATTTTCAATGCTTCTGTTCTCCCCCATAAAGATGGGGATTTGTCTTGCCAGTTGTCAAGTAGACCTTTTATTCTCTCAGCAAACATCAATAAATTAACTTCCATTGTTTTTGGAACATAATTTGTTGTATAAATACCTAAATATTTAATTTTGCTTTTGAGTTGCATTTCATGTAATGTTTCTTTTTTTTCTGTTTCTAAATCTGTTATAGGTAGTACAATAGATTTGGGTTTATTTAGTTGGTAACCTGACAGAATGTAGTATTTCTCAAAATCAAGCATTAATACTGGGAAGGAGTTTTTGTATCAGAAAGGAATACTAAAATATCGTCAACAGAAATATTTAGTTTGAACTGACCATTTATGTTTGGTATGCAAGTAATTGCTTCTTTTCCAGATATATGATTCAAAAGGGGTTCCAAACTTAAAATAAATAAAACTGGGGATAACGAGCATCCTTGACATACCCTGGTCATCATCTGTAATGGCTCTGATTTATATCGATTAACTCAAAACAGTTTTGGATTTGTGTATTGAGCTTTTATTGATTCTATAAAAATAGATGGGAATCCCCATGCATCCAACCATTGAACATTAAAGACCCGTTTAATAGGTCAAAGGCCTTAGTTGTGTACAAGGTTATTGACCCAAGATCAATATGGTTTTAGATGGGGGTAAAGCACATCAACAGCCTTTGTCAGGCTGATGGGAGACATCTACAATGGAACTGAACATGGCCTGCTTATAGGCAGAGTTTTTGTCGATCTGACCAATGCCTTTGATTTGGTGAACCACCCCATCTTGATACAAAAATTACAAAAATAAGGAGTCTTGGATTATATATTGCCTTGGTTTAAACATTACCTAATGGGTAGAAGTCATTTGGTGAAAATTGGTACTGCTAGGTCTATAGTAAAGGAAATTCACACTGGGGTGCCACAGGGTTCAGTTCTGGGTCTGCTCCTGTTTTCGATATTTTTAAATGATCTGCCACACATCTGTAAAACTGTTTCAACTATAATGTATGCAGATAATATTGTATTACATTGTACAGTAAAGATGGGAGCAGATCTAGAACTGAAAATGCAACCAGTCTACTGGAGTTTGCAAAAATAGTTTGTGAAAAATAAATTATTATTAAATGAAAAAAAAAAGACTAAGATTTTTGGAACTAAACAAAGGTTGCAAAATAATACTATGGAAATAACATGGATAAATGGTATAGGGCTGGATAAAGTAGATTGATTATCTAGGCATAACAGTTTTACCGTACCGCAGAGACATCGTCCACAGTGACAGCCGCCACAGCACCACAAGCATGCCGACATCCTCAACACTGATTTGTCCCCAAACTGACCAGCAACATGGAGGCAGCAATGTGGGGGGCTGTGCCTCCTGTACCCTCTACTTTAGATTACTAACTCCATATCGTACAGACAGTGGAGTTAGGTGCCTACCCCCCGTTGCTGCACAGTCTGTCACAGTGGAATCCCCATTGCTACAAGGTCCATCGCCATTGAGGTTTCACTGTGGGGGTGTTGCTGTACCGTTGGCATATGGGCATAACGTTAGGGAAGATATTATACTTTGATGAACACATCACTAAGGTAACGAGTAAAATACATAGGAGGCTGGGTTACCTATACAGAAACAAATATAGTTTAACAGATAATGTAAAAGGAATAATAGCACATCAAGTGTTCTTACCAGCCCTAGAATATAACTCATTATTGTTAATAAATGTACTGAGTTCAGTATTACAAATGTAGGTGGTTGTTTTTAACAATATTTTGAGATTTGCAACAAGGAGTAACAAATTTGAGCATCACTGCAGTCTGTATAAAAAGTGTAGAATTTTTTTTCCTTTTTTACCAGGAGAGACATAATAAGGTATGACCTGGGAGCCAAGGAAGTTAAATGACTTGTGCAGGGTTACACAGTATGCATGTGGAGGCTGTGGGATTCAAACCCAGGTCTCCAGGTTTGCAGCTCAGAGCCTTAAACCACTGAGCTATACTGCCTCAACAAAGAACACAGTACTCAGCAATGATGTTCTTGCATAAAACTGTAAATCAAGAAATATCAAAAGTTGTGTGTGATAGATTTAAAAGAGTGAATAAACCCAAAATGCTTAGAACAACTTCACTGAACTTATTTCAAGAAAATAGAATAGTTACTGCAATAGATAAATAATTTATTACAAATTATGACCCAAAACATTTAAATAATATAATAAAACATGGAATTGATATTAATGAAAAAAAATATTTCTTCAAAAAGGGAGTTAGAAATTATTTGGAAGAGCAATCAAGATTCGGCAGTAATGGCAATATTTGAAGCTTGCACAAATGCATGCAGTTGTAATTGTAAATACTGTGCTTGCACAAAAGATTTTTATTTGTATGACTGAACAATTTATTGTGATTCTTAAAATGTTGTATTGCATTAAGATCATTTTAAGTGTATCCCTACTGTTGCTACCCTTTCCCCAGGTGTAACTGAAAATGGTCTTTTGCCCAATTCACCTTCCCGGTAAATCAAATAAATAAAAAATAATATAAATAAAATAAAAAGTTGAGTACTATTATTTACGGATCTCTGTGTTGGATGGAAGATATATCTGATGGGGCATCATCCAATCCCTCAAGGATATTTCTATGTCTAGCAAACCCTTTTTGGTCAAGATGTAATATATTCAGAATATGGTCTTGTATTTTTATAACTACTAATTTTGATATCATTTTATAATTGGTGTTTAAAAGCACTATTGGATAATAATTTTCTGGATATGAAAGATCTTTATTTTTCTTCAGTAATATTAGTTTCTGATAAAGATGGAGGTAGGTGAGTCCCTTCCATCATCTCCTCCAACATTTTTTGTATCCAAAAAGTCTTCTCTAAATGCTTTCAAAAATTCAGTAGTAAAACCATTGGGTCCAGAGGTAGACTTTTTTTGCATTAATGAAATTATTTCTATTACTTCTTTTTTGTAAATTGTGTGACTCTTGCTGCAGCTAGATACTCTGTTATTTTGTTAATGTTGTTAGCACTTGTCCTATTATGAATGGTTTTGTAATAGTCTAAAAATGTTGCTATATCTTTCTCTTCTGTGAAATTCTGGCCTTCTGTGTTTTTAATATTTGTAACTGTGTTGTATTCCTTCTGTTTTTCAGTGCATATGCTAATATTTTACCAGATTCATCTGCAAGAAAAAAATTGCTTATTTTTTTATCTTGAGTATTTTTTAACTCTTTGTGTTATTCATTCTTTTTTCCTATATTTTTAGATCTAACATTTCTTGTATTGAAATATCCCCTCTATTTAGTTTTTCTTAATGGTCTTGTATTTCTAGATCTAAATGTCTTTCTGTTTCTCTTAACTTCTTCTTCATTCTTATTTTACAAGATATTATTACCTCTTGAATGATAGCCTTGAAAGCACCCCATGTCAGTTATACTGTTGTATTTCTATTATAACTATATTGGCAACATTCTTTAATGTGTCTTTTGATTGATTCAGCTAATGTTTTGCCTGGTGATACAAATTTGTAAGTTAAGTGTAACAGTTGTCAAAGCATGTCAGAGAATGTAAGAGCATGACCTGATATAGACATTTCTTTAATACAGTGGAATCTCAATTACTGAACCCCCATTATCCAGAAATCCCTATTTAATGGATTCCCGGTGTGTACCCCATGTCCCTTATTAACTTTTTACATAAACCCATTTCCTAGGCTTTCCAAATTGGCTCACAACACATTTAGAACCATTATTGCTGCTTGCAAAATAAAGTGGATTTAATGAGGTGCTAATTGCAGTATGGCTTAAACTAGTCACTACTCTCAGCACTTAAGCACCATGCTAATCATGCTGTCAGGTATCCAACAATTGCCGAACTTGTGCGTAGTCATGGAGACAGAGATACTGAAATTGAGGATGATGATGATGAAGAAGAGGGACCACCTCCTCCACTCATTCTTATGCATTCTGAGGCTATGTAGAAGTTCAAAAACTGTCTTCACTACATGGTATCTCAGTCCGACTATGATTCTGTTGAGCTCATGCTTCTAAGAAATTTGTTTAGCTGAGCCAAAAAGAAGCTATTCTCAGGACTGCACCAGAAACAGGTAACAGACTTTTTTACAACAAAATAATACAGTATACATATATGCTTGCTTTCCTGCTTCTGTGTTCTATGATGTGCCTTTAAGTACTATATTTAGTTATTACTGTGTGCATATACAGTATGTGTGCTTCTCTGCTTATATGAATTGCATTTTAGATGTAGGAGTGTTGTTTTTAAGCATTAACATTTGTTTACCTTTACATGGCTGGTGACTTTTTTATGATGTCAGGCAGAACTCTCGATTGACTGAATTCCCTGTTATCCAAACTTTTCCGATGTCTCCCAAGCAGTGAGGATAATCGGGATTCTACTGTATTGCATTCTACTATTTCAGTAATCAGTTCTTTGTTTGCTAATATGTGACCCAGTTCAGAAAAAAAAGTTTACAATTCTGACTCTATATGTGTATTTGATTTTGTCTGGATACCTTTTTCAACATGGCACACATAAGCTGTGTTAATTTAAAAAGTCCTTAATAGTACTGGCAAGACACGTATCTTGTTGTGAAGGTCTAGTTGATCTGTACTTCCAGGGGCTTAAAAGGACATTTCAGGTCTTCCCCATCAGTAGTTCTTGGGTTCTTAGTTTGACAATACCTTTCGAGACAGAATTCAAAAAATTCAAATAGGCAACAAGTAGATCCTATCTTGAACAATTATTATCTCTTTACCACGTAAAAGACCTGTCACCAGAATAATTCTTCCATCATTATCATTCCACTGCTGACTACATTTAAAATCAAGACTTTTGTATATGCATACAATCCCTGGTGCTAGTGCTACCCTCCCTTCCTTTGGTCCTATTCCCATATTAAAATATAAAATCCATGGTGCTAGTAGTCCCCTCCCTACCTCTGATCTCATCCCTGTATTAATGAATAAAATTCCTGATGCTAGTGGTCTCCTCCTTCCCTCCGATCCCAGCCCAGATATAAAATTCTGCATCCCTGGTAGTAGTGGTTCCCCCTGATCACCAGCCCAGAAGTGAAAACAACCCCTCCCTGGTGTACAGTATTCCCCCTGTGGAGCTGCCCCCCATCCCCTGCCTAATTGGTATTGTAGTGTTGCAGGGGCATACAGTGACCAGTACAGGCCTCCTCACACCTCCTCGGTTAGCTGCCATATGTAAAGGCAGGGAGTGCATTGGCTGAGCATGGCTCAGTTGGTAGCACATCCGCCTCTGGACTAGAAGTTCATGGGTTCTCATCCCACACCAGGATTGAACTTGCACCTAAAAATCACTGGCATCTGAGTGCAGTATTGGGGGGGTGCTGTACTGCTGGGGTGTGCCATCTTTCAAATGAGACATTAAACCGAGGTCCCTTCTGCCCATCCTGGTGTTGTCCTGGTGGGTGTCCAGGTGGAAGTAAAAGAACCCAGGGCACTCTTCGTAAAGAGCAGGGAACATTCCTGGTGTCCTGACCAACATTCCCGTTCCCATAAACTGGTTTATGCAATTATCCAGGCTGTGTGTGGGTGATAATGTGCGATATGGCCACCACCACACATTCAGTCACTTCACTACCAGTCTAGCACTGCTTGTAAAGTGCTTTGGGATACTGTGTATGAAAAGTGCTATATAAATGCTGATTCTTCTTCTTATTATTATTTAAAGGACAGAATGATGTGCCCTGTCCTACAAATAAGAGGCACAATCCCTTCCTGTACATACAGTGGCCAGCTGAGGAACCACACTACCAATCAGGTCATTGAGGGGTTGCCCAGTGCTACAGGGGGGACACTGGATGCCAGGGAGGGGTTGGTTTTACTTCTGGGCTGGCAATTGGGTGGGGGACCACTAGCACCAGAGATACCAAATTTTACATCAGCTCTGGGATTGTAGGGAGGCAGGGGACTATTAGCATCAGGGATTTTATTCAGTAATACAGAGATGGGATTGGAGGGATGGAGGGGACCACTGGCACTAGGGATTTTATCCATTAATATGGGGATGGGATCAGAGTGAGGGAGAGGAATACTACCACCAGGGATTGTATGTATTTTTACAGGGATGAGATTTGAGGGAAGGAGGGGACCATTAGCACTAGGGATTGCTTGTATTGTTATGAGTATGGGATCAGAAGGAGGGAGGGGACCAGTAGCACCAGGGATTGCATGTATTGTTATGAGTATGGGATCAGAGGGAGGGAAGGGACCAGTAGCACCAGGGATTGCATGTATTGTTATGAGTATGGGATCAGAGGGAGGGAGGGGACCACTAGCACCAGGGATTGCATGTATTGTTATGAGTATGGGATCAGAGGGAGGGGAACACAAACACCAGGGATTTTATTCATCAATACAGGGATGGGATGGGATCAGAGGGAAAGGACCACTAGCACCAGGGATTTTATTCATTAATATGGTGATGGGATCAAAGGGAGGGAGGAAGGATCACGAGCATCATGGATTGTATATATTGTTATGGGGCTGGGATCGGAAGGTGGGAGGGGACAACTAGCACCAGAGAATTGTATGTATTATACCAGGATTGGGGATTGGAGGGAGGGGCCACTAGCAGCAGGGATTTTGTTCATTAATATGGGGATGGATTGGACGGAGGGGACCACTAGCACTAGGGATTGTATGTATTGTTGCAGGGATGGGATTTGAGGGGGGAAGGAATGATTTGTTATATTCTACAGGGGCTGGGGGTCAGATGGATGGGACCACTAGCACCAGGGATAGCTCAGCTATCATGGACAGCAAGGGGTGGTGCCACACTACCTGCCTCTGCTACCCATGCAAATGAGCCCATAATGGGCATGCAAATGGACCCTTAGTGCCTTGCATGCCCAATGAGCTTATTTACATGGGTACATATGAGAAGGAGACTGGTATCTGTAAATTAATGGTGTTTCCAAATAGAATGTTGCCTCCCACAAATTCATATACTGAGGTCTGGAACAGCACTTTCTAAATACAGCTTCTTGTATTTTAAATCCAAAGTAAAAGCAACAAAACAGTACTGATCCCTGGGGCAGCGACACTGTTTGGACCATGAAATTTTTCTACTTTGTTACTTTGCACTTATTTTACACCTGCACCTGGATTGGTTTGTTGCACTTACCTTGTATTTAGTAAAGAAGGAGTTGTATTTGGAAAGTACTGTTCCAGACCTCAGTGTATGAATTTTTGGGGGAAGTCAATGTTTTATTTGGAAATTAGCCCCATTGGGCATGCAAGGTGTTAGTCTCCTGCTCCTATGCAATTATTACTGTTTTGTCTTGGCACTGTGCTACCTCAGTTGCTGTCCATCCATACATGTTTGACTGTTCATTTTCATGAGTATCTTTGAAAATTGTAAATAGCACTCCAGCGCTATCAACTCCTGAGCTCAACTTCATGTGTCATGTCGGGGGTGGCACTACCTGACTTAGCACTGCATCAGCATTACCATATATTCATTCTGGTAGCACCCAACATAATATAGCATCCTGGGATCCCTGGGCAATAGCAAAGTGCAGCACAAACATTAGAACTATGCTTTACACCTATCTGAATAGCGGGCCAGAGGTAACCTACAACAGACAACCAGGCACTCCTAGACTGCTTATCACAGAGGGAGGTTATAGGTAAAAGTCCAAAACATTATCCAGGTAACTTACAGCAGACAACCAAGCTCTTAGACTGCTAATCACAGAGGGAGACACCAAGACGGCCAATAGAAGTTCCTGGTATTCTTCTGGAGTAGCTAGCTAGCTCAGCTAATGGATCAGGGTGCGAGCAGGTATTTGTATTATTCTTACACAGTTGCTGGGGTAATTATTTCCCTATTTAATTATAATTGAGTGGTCCAGTGCATTTTGCAAAAAAACAAAATGCAGTGGTAGCTTAGGCAGTAGACACATGGGCCAAGATATTCAAAGGGGTTGCACCTGACGCAACTGAGTTGCACCAGCGCAACCCCAGAAATGTGCCACAGGGCAATATTCAAAAGGAAGAATTGCACATCACAATTCCTGATGTGCCAGGGTGCAAAGATAATGTATGCAGCACATCTCTGGGGGCATGCCCATGCATATGTGACACATCCCGATATTCAGCCGGGATGTGTGGTGCATCTGCTGGAACATCCAAGAGATGTGCTGCATACCTGGCAACAAAGCTGAGCCTGTAAAAAATGGCTCAACTGCTAGCCACCCACAGGCATGCTGCTGTATTGCAATGTGCAACACAGCAGTCACCAGCCATGGGTGGCTATCCCCCAGAACACCGTTCACAAGCACCCACATATTTCCCTGGTAGTCTACTGGTACCCCCCAACCCTCCCCTTCCCTCCCATACTGCTGATCAGAGTATTATAATAATTGTAATCTCCCTGGCAGTCTAGTGGTAGTAGTAGTAGTAGCAGTAGTAGTATTAGTAAATACTGTTTTATTCATAAGATACATTCAACTGAGCAAAGCTAATTTTCAATGAAGTTCCATGCCAAATACAAAAACATATAGTTGCACATAGACACATATCATATTAACACACACTATAGAACAATTAAATTATAACAATAAACATAGCAACAATAGAATCAACACATCATAATCAATAATTAAAGTGCATTACAATTATTGCAAGTTATAATATTTTTAGACCAGGTCATGCACCATTTTATTAATTCTGCATTATTACTTTTAGACAGCAGATAAGGTACCCCCTCTCCCATCCCATACCTCCAATCACTGTATTATAATACATTTAATCAACCTGACAATCTAGTGGTACCCCTCACCCTGCCAGTAACCTGATCGCTGTAGAAATTGCAATGTCCAGTCCCTGGTGGTCGAGTGGCACCCCCCACCCACACAGGAGCCCCAGCTCACCCAGCTTCTCCCCATCATCGGTGGGCAGCAAATCCATCTGCATACCTCTGTGGCTGTCCATTGAATGACAGCTTACAGTATCAGCTGCAAGCCCAGTGGTCCATAATGTGGACCACTGGGCTTGCAATGCATACTCTAATAGTCATTCACAACTTTGTGAATGAAGACATTCATTCACAATGTTGTGAATAACTATTACAGTATGTATTGCAAGCTCATTGGTCCACAATATGGACCAATGGGCTTGCAGCTGATACTGTAATCTGTCATTCGGTGGGCAGCCACAGAGGTATGTGAGTGGGTTTGCTGCGGCGATGACGGGGGAGGAGCTGGCTGGACTGGGGGTCCTGTGTGGGTGGGTGGGTGCCATTGGACCACCAGTAACTGGACATTACCATTTCTATAGTGATCGGGGTTACCAGTGGGGAGGGGATACCACTAGACTACCAGGGAGATTAAAATTGTTATAATATGGTGATTGGAGGTACTGGATGGTGGGTAATACTGCAGTCCCTGGTACAGGGACCACATGCTGTGCAGGGTGCCAGGCACATTTCGCTGACGAGCCCTGCACAACACATGCAAAGGGTGCCATAATGACATACAAATGGCCCCATTTGCACCTTGCATGCATTATGGCTCATTTGCATATTTGTGTCTGAATATCAGGAATCTGCACACAGTGGCCCAGATATTCAAAATGCACCCAAAAAGTGCACAACAGCAGGAGCAAGCACTAGTCCACTGCGACAATGTGCAAGAAGTGCAATATTCAAAAACTGCACAGGCCAAGATGCACCTACGGCAGATGACTGAATATCACACCACCTGCACCATAGCACAACCAGGGATGTGAAGTTGTGCATATCTGATGCGCCATAGCGCAACAAGGGATGCTCAGCGGGGCAGTCCAGATATGCCATAGCGCAACCAGGGATGCCCCCTGGAGCAGGGCAGCAATGCAACAGCACAACCAGGGATGCAGGGGCCCACCACCCTTGCCACAGAAGGGCAGAGGAGCACACAGCAGAACAGACATCGTCCCCCACACCCCATGCACTGCATAACAGAGGGAGAGCTGGAATAACCACCAGCCCATGGATACCAGCAACCAACCCACAGCAGGGCCATGGTGCCCCAGCACAGCCCCTGGCAAGTTGTGACTGGCACACAAGGAGGGCCGAACACCCCGTGCCACACCATCCCACCAATGCAGAGCACACCCTGCACCACAATCACCATACACCCTTCCCAGGAGTAGCTCCCAACAGTGCAGAACACCCTATGCATGCCACCACCCCCACTGTGACATTGCAACCTTGTGAACCACGGAGCCATGCAAGGCAGCCCCACCATGTGCACCCTGCTGTGGGTGGCAGCAGACAGCAATGCAACAACAGCATATACAGTGCCACCCTGCACGTCCCCCCCGAAGTACAGCTGAGAGACCGACCATGCGTCACCACACGAGGTACCCCACATGCAACAGGGCATGCTCTGGACCCCACCACCAGCAATACAGCACCCTGCACACCCTCCCAAGGACACATCCCATCCCAGCACTGGCCACAACAGCCAGCACAGACACGCACAGTGTTGCATGGAAGCATGCACCACACAGGATGCAACACAGTGCATGGACAAACACCCACCCATACCCAAAAGGCACACCAACACAGGGACACAGTAGCGGGTCAACCAAGCCACTGGCGTGTGGTCACGGCTGATGTGTACACATGGCCAGCACCCCTACATTGCACAGATGTGCCAGCCACCCTGCGCAAGCACCATGAAGCTGTATGCCACCAGCATGCTGCCGGAGCACAGGTGACAGACACTGGAGCACATCCACTGCAACAGACACAAGCGACAGCATGTAGGGGGGACAACAACAGCATAGGCCACAGTGCCACTGGAGGCAGACATGCACCATACTGGTGATGGAAGGCAACCTGGCATTGTGCCGGGTACAGTTGTTATCCAGCATGGACAGCCACCACTGACACACCAGCAGACCATGCATATCACAGACATGCAAGGGTGTCAGCTGCACAGGCCATGGACGGTCTGACAGGGGTGCCATGCACACAGTGCAGGCACCGTGGACCACTGCACACAGCCATCCAGTGCACAGAGTACAACACACAAACCACAGACAGTGACTGATCCCCTGCCCACACCATAGGTGGTTCATCTCTGCACACACACACACACACACACACACACACACACGTGCCCATGCATGCACCACCCATGATGCCATGCACACCACTGCAGCTGAGCACCTGTAGCCCTCTGCAAATCAGAGACCACCACAGTTGTCATAACAAAATGCATGTATTCAAAAGAAGTAACAAACAACTATGTACAAGTATTTACAAGAGGGGGAAGGGCCACATACCAGGTGGGGGCAGGTAAGGGGCAGGGGTGAACACATGGGAGAGGGAAGAAGGGGTGTGAGTGTGGGTCCAAGGGGTAAGGTGTTATTAGGGGCATGGAGTGCTCAACGTGTGCCCCGGTCCTCCTCCACATGGTGCCTATGTCGTCTCCTCCTCCTCCTCACCCCGTGGTGGTCCATCCTCTGCAATAGCTCCAGGATCACCCTCACCACCTGGAGCAGCTCCTGCACACCTCACTCCAGCACCTTGAGTCGCAGTCCACCTAGGATGAGGGAGCAGAGTCAATAAGTGTGACTGTCCAGCCCCCTGAAGCCCACCCATTGTGCATGGCATACAGCCATGTGCCACATCCCTGTGATGGTGTACGACCACCCACAGTGACCATGTCCACAAGACCTGCCTACCCAGGCAGGCACAGCCATGTGGACCACTGCACACACCCACTGCCCATGTCCTGCACAGCACCACCGTGGCCGTACAGTGACTTGGCTATGCAGTGTGAAGGCAGTGGCACAGCCATGTGCCTGGTGCATGCATGGACCACCATTGATGCACTTCCAGACATGCAGTGCCACTGGACAGTGCTGACTGTAACAAGTTGCGTGCATGGGAGTGGTGTCAATGGATGGTGGCCATGACCCGCTGCCCACCCAGTTATACAGCATGCAATAGTAATCATGGATGTAAGGCACTCACCATCATCAGGCTGGTCCATGTGCCACTGCAGACCTTCAGCCCTCCTGTCCTGCTGCTCCTCCAGGTGGTGCCTCCACTCCCTCACCTGCCTGTGTTCTTCTTGTCCTAAGGTGCAAACATGGAGAAAGGAACATCAGTACAATCTGGTAGCAAAGTCCCCCCACCCCATGTGTGTGTAATCCCACACAGCCATAACCATCCACCCCACACCCACATACCACCACCATGGCCAACACTGGATGGCCCCCCCATGTGCCAGACACATGAAACCGTGATACCCGTATGGATGATAACAGTGTATGGATGGGGCACCTACCTGGCCGTGGCACCGTGCCCCTCCTGGCATGTGCCCGCAGGTGGGCAAACAGGTCTGGGTCCCTGTGCCTCAGGTCCCTGTAAAGGTGGCGACACTGCTCCACCATGCGCCCCATACCAGTGGCCTACTCAAGAGCATCGGCCACCTCCTGCCACACTGCACCGCTGGCCCTGTCCAGGGGTGCATCACCATATAGAGCCCCAGCATAGGGCTCTACAATTGCCACCAGGTTGGCAAGCTCCACCTGGCTCCACATCACTGCCCTTCTCCACGCCATCTCAGCAAAGTGGTGGAGTCAAAATGGTGCTCGGCAGCACGGTCCTGCCATGTGCAGATGCTGCATGGTACAGTGCTGCCATTCCCTATCATGCTGTCACTGAACCACGCGATAGTGGTGCACCCATGCCTGACGCATGGTGCCTAGGGGCAAAGGTCGGGCACAGGGTCAAGGGTCTCTCGTGCATGGACAGCCTCAGCGCGATTGGAACCCAATGTGTGTAGTGTGATTGAGTGCCTGTGTGCCACCTCCTGTAGCGGCCTACAGCGCTGTTGCCCCAGTGCGCCTACGATGCCCCAGTGCCACAGCGTCATATATGTGAACAGTGCAGTAGCGCCACTGGCACAATGGTGGCTGTGCCCTGCATTGCATCCCGTGCACAGCATGTCGGCAGCACGGCAGGCACCTGTGTCATCAACCCAGGCATGCGCAGTTAGGTGTGTACTGTGCATGTCATAGAACTGCGCCCTTGGCTCAGCACGTTCAACACAATTGCGCAAAGCGCAACAGTGCGATATTCAGCCGGCATATGCAAATCAGCTAATCAGCCATTCAATGGTGCAGTCACTGCATTTGCATCCACATAAAAATGTGCCTCGCCTCATTTACATGCGTTGCTCTATAAAAATGCGACATTGGGCTGCACTGGCCATAGTCGGTTACTGCAGTCTATTGCGGTGAGTTGCATGCTGTTTGGGAGTGTGGACTGTGGTGTTTGGGACATGCATGGGACTGCACAGTCACAGGTAACACCTGTCATTCTCACAGGAGGAATCGTGACTGATCGTGAGGTGGAGGAAGAGGAAAAGAGACGTGGGAGGAAGAGGAGGCCGAACTTCACAAAGGCAGAAACAGATGCCCTGTTTGAGGCCTACCACGACCAGGAGCCGCTGCTCAGTGGATGCCAGGGAACACCACAGGCCTATGTTGTTGCATGGGAAGAGGTGGGGCATGCTGTCAACCTGCATGACAGCCACCAGCGCTCCGTGCAGGAGTGCAAAAAGAAGATGGGCCATCAGGGCAGCATGGTCTGCGACCAGTGGGGGATGGCCGGAGGTGCAACGCCTGACCCCACAAGAAAAGCGGGTTGCTGGCAGCATGCAGCATTGTGCCATCGAAGGTATTCTAGGTGGTGGATTCCAGATGGGTGGTAGCCCATCACTGCATGGTAGGTCCTGGTCTGTCAATGGGGGGGGGGACAGGGTAGGTCACATACATTAATGCTACTGTTTTTTCCTTACAGCTCCTGAGCATCTACATGGGTCAGCGGTGGTGGACTTCTCTACTGAGGGCAGTAGCATGGAGATGGAGGAGGGCCCGTCCACCTCCACAGGCATACAGGGGTCAGGGCGAAGGTGGGCCCGCCTGGACATCTGGACTGATGTTGGTGGAGCCGGTACAGAGGAGGCCCTGCCCGTGTCCCAGCGTGCCAGCGTCCATGGATGCCAGCATGCTGAGACTCAGGCTGGTGCCAGATCCATCACTGATGATGATGGCGCTAACGTCATGGGCAGTGAGATGTGTGGGCCACAGGATGGCCACACAGCAGGTGACATCATTGGCATGACTGTGGGTGGTGCCGCCGTGGAGGCCTGCATGACATCACAGTCCCAGCCTGTGCCTGTCTGCACCAGTGGGGCAGCACTGGTGTGTGTCCAGGACAGTGGGGCTGTTGCAGCCACTGCGGCGGCACCATTGAGCCCAGGAGAGCAGCAGCCGGAGGGGCAGTATCAGCAGTCGACCAATGGCCATGGGGGTACAGTGTCAGGGGGCGGCGTCAGTGCACTGCCTGTGGACATGCCTAGGCCTGGCCCTGGTGTGCAGCACCCACCCTCAAGGGGTGCTGACCATCAGGGCCATGAACACCATGAGGGACAGCATGTCAATCAGGCAGATGACCTCTTAGATGAGCACACCCGCATACTCCAAGCATCA
Organism: Neoceratodus forsteri; assembly: GCA_016271365.2. Taxonomy (NCBI): domain Eukaryota; kingdom Metazoa; phylum Chordata; order Ceratodontiformes; family Ceratodontidae; genus Neoceratodus; species Neoceratodus forsteri. Next base: position 101,881,360 of record CM028132.1, read on the forward strand.
GTCAATCAGCAGATGTGGCTTGTGATGGCGGTGGATGCATTCAGTGCGGCTCTGTGCCAGGCAGAGGAGCGGCGCAGCAGAGACACTGCTCTGCTCCTGCAGGGATGGACTGGTTGCGGAAGGATGTGACCACTGCCATTGACAGGCAGACACAGGCATTCACAGCTGTCATGGCCACAATGGGCACACAGTTATTTGCCCATGCATCACAGACACCGCGCAGTGCAATCTCCACCCCTCATTCCTGGCGTCATGCGACACCCTCCTTGTCAACACCGGGTTCAGCTGTGGGCATCCCAAGCATGCCTGGTGCAGGCATGTTCGGTGTGCTGCAGACCCCTGCGTAAGCATGGTCATGTTCATGCAGTGGAGCCCCTTGGGGACCGTTGGTGCCATCCCATGAGGCCATTGGTCAGCCTGTCACTGCTGGCGGGTCTCAGCGGGGCCACCCATGCATCCGTGGTGGCCGTGGCACTGTGGCACGTGACTGACCTGTCTCCCAACATGGATACTGTCTGATGCTGCCCTGTGTGCATTGTGTTGTTCAGCGTGCAATGCACGGGTGGGGTACCCAGCCCTGCATACACACACAAGTTCCATCTGCACACCCTCCCAGCTGCTGTCCACTGTGGTGTGTGCATGATGATGCCTGCATTGTGCTGTCCGCCACTGTGCAATGGTGCCCAGCGTCTGACACACGCACAATGACAGGCAGTGGGCGTGGTGGTCTGTGGACGTGTGTGTGGCTAGGGGTGGTGGTCTGGGGTAGGCGTGCCCCCTACCCTTTGTGCATGGCTTGTGAGGTGTGTGTGTGTGTGTGTGTGTATGACCACGTGCCATGTTAGACCTTGCCATCCCTGGCGGTGTGTGCGGTTCCATGCTCGGCCACTTCCCTTGCCAGCATGCACCCCTGGTGTTTGTTAATGCATGTTTGTGGGTTGTGCCTTTGCCACTGGTGGTTGCACATGGCCCCATGACTTACCTGGGTTGGCTGAAGTGCTCCTCTGTGATGGTGTCCCAGTGCAGCTGTGCCAGCCGGATCAGTCGGGGCTCCTGTCACCCAAGGGGGGGCTGCCCATCACCATCTTCACCAGCGTCCTCCTCGTCCCCATTGCTGTCCCCCTCTTTGACCTGTACGGCTATCCCACAGTCATTGGCCATGTTGTGCAGGATGCAACAGGCCAGGAATAGCCCATAGGCCTTTGAGAGGCTGTACTGTTGGGCACCGCCAGACATGTCCAGGCAATGGAAATGTGCCTTCAACATCCCGAACACCCGCTCGATGATATTGCGTGTGGTGGCATGTGCCTCATTGTAGCGTTGCTGCGATGGGGTCGCGGGCTGCCGGTATGGTGTGAGCAGCCAGGGAAGGAGTGGGTATCCACTGTCACCTGTGTGTAGAGGGTGGAGGTTAGTTTGGTGATCAGCATCACCCTGCCTAGGGCCATCTAGGCCAATACCCATGTCACCTCTGACTATGCCCCTCCCAAGCTCTATGTTTTTCCATGTGGTTTGCATACTCATCCACTAAGTGGCCAGTGGGGATGTCCCACTCTCGAATCTGTGGCACAGTGTTGACTGGTGCCAAATGAAGGCATCATGTGCTCCCCCAGGGTGCATGGCACAGACATTGATTATGTGCCCCCTGGCATCGCACACTACCTGGCAGTTGATGCTTGCATAGCCCTTCCGATTGATACATGCGGCCCCTTCAGGGCTGGGTGGTGTGCAGATGGTCACATGGGTGCAGTCTGTTGCCCTTAACATGCCAGGCATACATGCTACCCTGTGGAACTCCTGTATGTTTGCTGTGTGCTCCACCAGTGTGCTGGGGAAATGGATGTACTCCGCAGCATGTGGCAGCAGTGCGCTGAGGAATTGGGTGAGGTGGCATGATGCGGCCGACTGGGTTATGCCTGTGGTGGCCCCTGTTGGTCTCTGGAAGGTACCCATGGTGAGCAGGCACATGAAAGCTGTCACTTTTGTCTCTACTGACAGAGCATGGCTCCGTCGTGTGGGTGCCTGCATCACATCACTGCACAGCTCACAGAGCCACCTCAGAATTGCCTGGTTCAGGCGGTACCAGCCCACGATCTCAGTATCCGTGTACAGCTCGAAGCTGGTGCAGGCTCGGTACTGCCTGCTGGGGGCATACCGCCGATGGGCCCTTCCACGGCCATGCCACCCTGCTGCCTGCCTTCTCACCCCCCTCATAACTGCCTCCATCTGGATGGTGGCACTGGCCATGTCCCTGGCTTGTGTTCCCCCCCGGCAGCTGTTTCTGTGTCCCCCCCCGCTGTCCTGGCTGCTACTTCCCCTGCCGGGAACACCTTCCTCTGGTGGCCTCAGTGCTGTGTGGCACTTCCCCTTCTGCACTGTGGCTGTGGCTCCCCACACCTCCCCTGTGCCTGTGGGTTCCAGGTGCCCTTTCTCTGTCCTGCCCTGTGTGTCTGTGTTGCCTGTGTGGCTGGCTATAGTTCAGCAACATGTGCCTTCCCTGTAGCGTTCTTGCACCTCTTTCTTGTTCCTTTTTATTTTGGCTCATTTCCGCTATCGCGCAACTTCCGCTTGCTCCCCTATTGCACATGGTGCATGTTGTTGCATATTGCACTGCACCATTTATGCATGGTTCCTCCCCCTTCAGTTGCACATGCATTCATTATCATTGCACTCTTGCGCAGTGTGATTTGGGGGGCGCATCTGCCTCCTACTGAATATTGCAGAATGGCTCATTTTTCGACTTGAGCTGGAGCAACCCTATTGCGTATGGCGCAACCCTTTTGAATATCTGGGCCAGCGTATCTCTGATGTGCTAGCCCATTTCCCATTCTTGGTATTCAGATCTGTCTGGGGGATGCGCCGGTGCATTGTATTTGTGCCGTGTGCGTTATTTGCTATATTCAGAAGAGATATGCCAAGGCACATCTCTTTTGAATATATCCCTTTGTTGCTCCAGTGCAAATCAGTTGAGCTGCTCACCACTTGTGCCATTGCCAGGCACAATTCTGCATATCTGGTCCATGGTATTTTTTCCCGACTTTCTCAGAAAACATACTTTTTCCTGACTTTCTCAGAATATTTATTTTCTCTGACATTCTCATAAAATATATTTTTTCCCAAGCTTGTGGTAGCCTCATGCTATTTTATGACTTTCTTAGAAAATATATTTTTTCCTAATCTTGTTATATCCTCTAAAGCCTTATGCAATGGCCTTCCTGAGGAGGTTGTGGAGTCAAAAACAGTGGAGGAATTCAAAAATGCATGGGACAGACATAAGACAATTCTAGTGGGGGTTGGAGGAAGTAAATTGTTGGTTAACTAGGATCTGCAGCTTATCCAATAGGCAGGGAAATGGGCAGACTGGGTGGGCCAAGCAGTAGTTATCTGCTGTCAGAGTCTGTTTCTATGCTTCTGTGGTCAAAATGTGCTACCTCATATGAGGTACAGTATCAATGCAAGGCTGCTATGTATTATTTGTATTCACACCTTTGTGCATGTGTAACACTAACAAGCTGAAAGTTTCTATAATATTTTTTCAGAACGTTATTCAGTTACCTGAAGTCAGTTTGTTTCTGGCTTGTCATAACTACAGTCAGAAATGCTTTTGGGACTCATTGATTTTTATTGAAGATCATAAGCAGTCACTACATCATACCATCATTATCAAAATGCAAGCATCTATCAATCCTTAAGTATACATAATATGTTGGTAGCATATCATGGCATCATTACATCCCCCCCCCCAAACACTTGGAAGTTTATAACTGTCAGGGGTTCACCAAACTAAATTCAGAGCTGAGTAGTCCATATGAGGAGGAGGAGGGAGAGAAACAGAGGATTGTGGGAAAGAGTGCACCTTTAGATGAGTCCAACCAATACTGGGGTATGGAGAGACCAAAGCATGGGCAGTAGGCTCTGGTGAGAAATGCTGGCAAAATATGCATGCTGCAAGGTAAAAGCAAGTTAAAGGGCTTTTTGTTGTTGTTGTTGTTGTTGAAAAAGTGAATCTGAGACCTTCCATAGTGAAGGGTCAGCAGATGTGGAAGCTGGAAAGGGGAATAACATCCCCTTGGCTGTGGCATGCTGACCACAGGTCCAAATTAAAAGAATCAGCTGATGGACTAGGCTGAAACCAACACAGAACATCCATGTACTTTCAAGCACCTGAACCTCAGATGAAGAACTCTGCAATGCCCCTCCCCCCAAGAGAGTGACAACATGGAGGATCAGCAAGAAGCCCACAGTAATAAGAAATGCCCAAATCCATTTCCACACACTTACTAGACAAGACAGAAAAAATGCTAAAGCAGGTCTATACCTTAGAAATAGTAGCCCATAACTTTTCATGTTTGAACAGTAGAGTAGTATTCCTATGTTGTTCTGCCAAACAAATTTCATCAGCATTATGCTGTGTATGAGATTTAAGAGATGTCAAGGTAACAGTTTCTTTCAAGGCAACAAAATCATTCAATCCATAAAGCACAGAAATAAAATGAATATGCTCAACATCAGGTTACACAGTGTATACCCTAGGTACAATGGGTAAAAATTCATAGTCATATTCACGAGTATGTGTTAAAAATGTGACATGTGCTGGCCATGTTGAGCCACTGGTAAAAAATGCAATCAGGATTCAAAATGACATAAGTACCATTAACCAGTCTATGTACAAGGTCTGATACTGTATCTTGCTAACTTTTAGGGGGCATGCCTTAGAGTTTTCACAAGGAGAGTATGCCTTCCCTTCGCAGGTGTGCAACCTTTCCTGTCATGTTCACAAGATTCATGTGGAAATCCTTTCCATTTTCCTTCATTATATTAATTGTAAGTTGTGTCTATGACAGCATAAAACATACAATCAGGGGTATAAAATCCAGCATTAACTATGGTATACCCAGTCATGGATTGTCCCTTGAGTGTAACTGGTATATGTATGATCAGCTCCAACCAAAAGGTACAACCTTTGAGGCTGAATGATATGGATACACTTTTGCAGCAAAAGTCATGGGGCTGGATTTATAACTCTAAGAATGCTGCAAGCCCTGGTGCATCAAACATATGGTGCACGGGGCTTACAACATTCCCTTGGCTGGGGATTAGGAGACTATCCCATGTGCCAAGTGTCGCAGGTTAGACCTTTTTGTGGTCTAGCTTGCAGCAGTCCTTAGGGTCTTTTTTACAGAGCTTGTACCAGGTATATGGTACAAGCTGCTATAAATCATGGAAGCATTTGCAACTGCACCTGATATTGTAGAATCAGGGGCAGTTGCAGTGAATGGGTTTGGTGCACTGCCAGAACTGAAGTGTCGAAGCACAGGGCTTGATGCAAGCCCTGTGCCATGCTTTGAAAATCCAGCCCATGGTGTCTAGATTTGGGCTCTGAGCAATGTCTGGTTCAGTGCTATAGATCAATTGTTGCATACATTCATGCCCCACTAGTTCTATTGGTATTATGCCATTTCTTAAATCAGAATGTGTTCCTTCCAGGAGACAATACATTAATGACTAAAGCACACTATCATGCTGTGCTTCAAACATATTCTTCTGTGTTAGATTAAAAGACATTTCTATACCTAACTTGATTTATGAAGGGCTTCATTAATACTGCTGATTGCTATGATTAAGTGGTCAATAGCTGTCCCTTGCTGGATCAGTTGGTAATTGTTATAAATGCCCAGGAGAGCTCCAATGAGGGCTACAAACTGCTTAACTATGCTTGAAACACATAGCAGTCCTTTTCCACTGGCTTATAAAAATATGTTTGACTTTCCTGGCTCCTCAACTAAGACAACTTACTACTGCTCAGCACAGTATTCCTGTGTCTCTCATCCCATTATTTATTCACTCATTCTTTTGCCCCTAAAATTGTAGAGGAAATATTTAGGGCCACATTATACAGTGGAAGTCTCTTCCTATAGCCACAGGCACAGGCAATAAAGGGAGCTTCATCCTTATAACCCTGGATGGTTATATCCCCACAGTAGTTATGGTCCAAAATTTTGCTATACAACTCCTATGCGGAAGAGGGGTATAAGAGTACTTGGCAACAATTTCATCTCTTCAATTACTGTTTCCCATCTTTTCCTCATAACATAGAAGTACTTCATGTGAAACCTCCTGACCTGCAACTGTCTGTACTTGCACTTCTCAATTACAGCAACTTATTTTGCACCCCAGGGATGATCCAAAAGACTAATGAAAAATATTACATGATAACCCATTCAATGTTATATTCTCATGAGCCACTGCATGAATAAATGTTTACTATGAATTTTTGGTGGGGTCATGGATGCCATACAACTCATAAGGGTAAACCAAAATAGCTACATGTTGCAAAATTACAGTCTGATTTACAATCGTGGTGGGCCGACATGGGTCCCCCATGAGGTAAACCTCCATTTCACCATGTACCTCCAATCTACCTTTGTTATTTTCCCCAAGGATAATTACTGCACATTGCCCAAAGGCTTTGAAACACTTCTGTTGTTGGCCCCCTTTCCAGAATGTGGGTACCTAAAGGAGAAGTCAAAATTAGGAATGTTTTTCTTACATGTAGGTAATGTGAAGATTTTCTAAGTCCTTCCTCACTGAGTCCAATTAAGACCATCCCTCTTTGTCTGGCTTTGTCAACCTAGTTGTATAGCTTGTGCCCCAGTCATCTGCTTATAAAGCCCCACTGGGCTCTAAGGAATCTTTACTGATATGACAAAGGTTTCATTACTTAGAAATTTCAACAGATTGATTTATGACATGCAGACCTTTCCTTGGGCCAAAAAGGCTACACTCCTGACAGCTGCATTTGATGTGGACCAACACAGGCCTCATTTAAGAGCATTTCAAACTTGGCAGCACTCTCTTTTCATATCTCTTCACTTTACTCTGTCTTCACCCACTCACTTACTTGCTTTTCCGTTCTCTGAGTCTCAGGAAAACTTAAAGGTAATCCATATAATTCCCTATATAATTATTGTAAAGGTTACTATGAGGATCTAGTACATAAACTGCTTTGTTATACTTACAAAATGTCTTCAGTAAGACAGAAAAATACTTTCAAAATTGTGATGTGGAGGAATCCATTTTGTGGACAAGAAGGATGTTGTGATGATGTCATTACCTCACCAGCTCCAATAGTGTGCAATGAAGCATGTTAAAAAAAACTGTTCCTACAAACAGAGATCCTATTAAATCTTGAAAATAGCACTGGATTCTTTGTTACACTCTGCCAAATATAAAATCCAGGGTATTTTTCAGAATATAATAGGATCCCTAACAGCAAAGCCAAACTCTTCTCACCTGCTACACTGCACACTGTTAACACTAGTGAGGCAATTACATCATCACAGCACCTTTCCTGTCTACAAAATAGATGCCACCACTTCTCTATCTAAAAGTATTTTCCAATATTTTATTAAAAACCTTTTCTAAATGTATCTTTTTCAATCAATTTCTGTGTAACTATGATAACTGTTGAAATAATCATATAGGGAAACATACGGATTCCCTTTAAACCGAGGTAGCAATTGTGACAACACGAGACATTTCCACTGTCCCAATCCCATTTCTTACTTTGCCTTTCTTTAACTTGCTACACTGGGGATTACCTTAAAATGTAGGGAGCTGATTTTAAAACAGTGAGCAAATTCTCTTACTGAGGGGGTCTCACACTGTCTCAACGGTGTTGCTTTTAGCATGAAAACAAACCATCAAAGACCTTTCAGATACCCAGTCACTGATGCCATGTGCCAAACTGTTCTCCCCAAGGAATTATGAATATTCCTGGACCTACAGACACCTAGGGTGCAATCTGCTCATACAGTGATTTCAATTTCTGGACTGCCTTCACCCAGTGGAATGCTTGCTGTGCCACATGAAGCACCTGGACAGCCTACCACCCCACCAGGGTCCCAATAAACCACTCACCACATGGATCTTCTACTGCCTCCACAGGCTGCACACCCTGAGAGCCTTAACACTGTAGTGGCCACCGACAAGGGGAAAAGGGGTACAGCTGACACCACTACACCCTCAACAGTCCAGGCTGCCACCTCTGGACCACTCCCCAGGACCTATCTGCCAGAGCAGGCCTGCCCACAGAAACACCACTGGCTCAGCAGGGTACACTTGCCAATGGGAGAGATTACTGACAAACAGGGTCCCCCATTGGTGCTTACCCTACCAAAGTGCTGAAGACCACATGGCATGCCTCCAATCTTTAGCTTCTCATGGACTCCAGCTTCCAACAACACTGATAGGTCCCAGGCTGATGCTCTACTGCTCTCCTGCCATTTACGGCCCTAACCACTGCACCTTCATACGTGGGTCTTCTAGGGAGGAGTGTAGGGTGATAAGCAACCCACCCCAGCACCTCCACAGCCCTCCAGCTAAACTTGTGGACCAGACCCCCTGACATCTCTCTCTTGTTCCCTGAGATATCCCTCTCTGCCAAAAACCTCCCACCTTTATAGCCTATGAGCTGGAGCCCCCCTGCTTGCAGGCAGGCTGCCAGCTCCAGATGTACAAGACCAGAACTTCCTTTGCATAATTAAAACACCCAGATAAATTAACAAGTAAGCTCCCAGAGGGTACTTACACCTGATTTTCTCATATCACAATCACTGGTTCCAGCAGCAAGACATATCTTTGATTGTACACTGGATCTATGTCATGGGACATGTTCAGGTGAATGAGGGTGCGTGGGGATGTGGGAAGGTGGTTGGTACAGAGCTGGAGGCCAGGGTGAGGTTGCTGGAGGTGGTAGGGGGAATCAGAGTGGTGAGGGACCATTTTCTTTTTTTGGAAGGCCATTTCCTGTAGTTCAATGGGGTGAAGCAACCAGCCATGCCCCTTCTCGAGCTATATAAGTAGTCCCTCCTAGCCTCCCTCTGAAGCACTTTTTCTTTGTGGATGAAGGCTATGTCCATCTCTGCCTTCTCTCCAGGGGCATCCTAGGGCTTTGCCTCCCCCAAACATTTGCCTCCCTCCTTCCCTTGTACTTTGGGCTCTGCTTGGTTTGCGCTGGACTTCTGTTTTTTTGTGTTTCTCCTGCTTTTTGTTAATATTTGCTTTGCCTCCGGCTGCTGTGTGCTTCTTTATGTTGCTTGTTTCCTGTTCTCCTGTGTTTGTGTTTTTTTTTTTTATATTGGATTTTCTTTCTTTTGGGGATTTTCAAGTTTTTCTAGCGTCCTTTGGCCCTTTGTTTGTATTGTGCTATTCCTGCACTTGTGCTATTCAGGCACCAGATTTTAGCAAACCCTCAGTTCAACTATGATTGTTATCTGTATGCTTCAGCTCAAGCTACTTCTTCCCTTGCCACTGTTGTCTCCTGTGCTTATCCACCTTAATTGTTTGCACCTGTTCCAGGCTTTTTCCAGATCTAGATAACTGCCACTCCCTGCTGTGCTATGTCTGTTTCTCAGCAGCTCTGCTCAATTCATTTAGTGTTATCTCAGTTGGGCAGCTACTACTCTCAACTTTCAGTCTTCACACTGCTCTAGTATATTCATGTTGCTGAATTACTTACTATACTGACCTGGATTACAGCTGGATACATTTTAGCAGTATGTTTCTGTTTTTAACTATTTATCTATTCTGAACCATCAGTCATTAAATTTGCTTCCACTTGTTCACATTACTCTGGGCTTGCTATCATATGGCTCTGTCCTTAACTAGGACCTTGCCAATACAAATGCCTCCATTTTTGGAAGTTCCTACCCAACCAACATTACAGGTGCTGTTTTGTCTCATGGTGCTCAGCTTGTGGCTTCCATGTTACTGCCACGGTGGGGGACTATGATTTCACGGTGGGGGATTGTGGCTTCAAGTAGCAGGAGCATGATTTCATTTTAACTATGTGATTCTGCCTTGCTCCTTTGCCTACTTGACTTTTCAGTTTTACATGCATAAATACAGTAATCTCACAGCCTGCATGGCTTTCAAGATATTCATTGTATTTCATTACTGCCTTGCAAATGATCCTTACTGGAATAACCTAACTCTGCCTTAATAGCATTTATAGTGTTCATGCCAATCATATCAATTCACCATTCATGCTGAAACTATAGCAATTCTCTGCTAAACCTCATCAGTTCAATTATGCTAAACCTCATTGAATCAATCACTGGCATCACAGCCTCTCACTACCTAAACACATACCTTCTATGTCACCATTAATTTGACTTCCTTAATGGAATTGGATGGCTTGCTTTCTGCAGGCTTCTACTATTATCAAACCTCCAACTGCTGGCTCGCACTGCAGCCTCCTGCTTCACCCAGGCTGCTGGCTTCACCTGGACTCCTCATCACTAATCTGCTATCTAATCTACAGTTGCTGGCTTCACCCAGCCTCCTCATCAATAACTTCCTACCTACTGTAATCTACAGCCTCTGGCTTCACCCGGCCTCCTTCCATCTAGCTTCACCCGGCCTCCTTCCATCTAGCACTTCCAAGTTGATTCATTCTCTCATTCATAAATCGGAGGCATGCCAATCATGACCATTACTTTTTCTGGCTCAGGACTTGCCATGTAAGCTGATGGTCTTGCTCTACACTCACAAAGTCCAGATTTTGAGCATGTGAAACTTGGGAAGGGGTCCTTCTTGTCTCATCCATAGTGGGAATGTTCTCGGTCTGGGCGGAGCTCTAGAGTGAAGTCATACAATGCACCTCTTGATACAGAATTTAAGATTTCAGCTGCCAAGGGATGGGTCCCTTAATCCCAAGAGTATTCTTTTAGCTACAGCTACACTGTGGCACCTTCACAAACTGTTCTCTCTATTACCACCTACAGTTCACCTGATCTCCTCAACCTCTACCTCCCTGCCCAGTTCAGTTTTCAGACAGTCCTCTAGCAAGTCCCTCAGATGTCTGCTGCCACTTAAGTCTCCTGTGTGGAGGCCAGGTAAGTGCCTTCCAGCAGTTGTTTTTCTCCTCCTCCTGCCTTTGGGTGAGGGCTTCCAGTATGGGAGTCTTCCTTTGCTGCAGAGCTATCTTTGCAGACACCACGGCATTTCCCATAGAGGGATAGAGCTAGAACATTCCTCCACATTGAACAAATCCCCTGAAATTTGGTCTCCAAATTGCAGTAGCCAAGCCATCACTAAATAAAATATCCCAAACCTGGAGGGAGGGTGACCTAGGCCTTGGATTCCCAGAGGTTTCCTAATCTAAAAGGGTTTATTTCCTCTTCTTCATGCCAAAAGTCATAATATCTAGGTAGTTGTTAAAATAGTATTCCCTAGTTTCCTTAGGTAGTTTTCTGCTGTTTGATGGAGATGGATGGTGGCCCTACTTGCCATTTCCTCTCATTAGGAAGCCCCCTTATGTCATTAGTGCAATCCATTTTATCAGTGCAATCCTGACAACCTGTACATCTCATTTGCATTTCTTCAAGCTGTCTCATTGATGTTAATCTGCTGTAAACCTCATAGTCAACATTTACTGATCAATACTTTTTTGGGGGGCTCCTTCCTAAGGTACCGTTAACCAAGGGAATCTTTTCCACAGCACCTGTAGGGGTGGAAACCTCTTTGAGAGCTCCTTGCCTTCAGTACCTCTAAAGTGTGATAATTTTCTGTGGAATAAAGAGTGCAAATGGCCAAACAGTTATCACAGTTTTACAAGCATAAATCTACTCTGGCTGCTTAGGCCCATTGAAATCAAAGGCTATTGCCTGTAGTTTAATGGGGTGAAACAACCAGCCATGCCCCCTTCTTGAGCTATATAAGCAGTCTCTCCCATCATCCTTCTGAAGCATCTTTTTTTTCCCCACCATCCTCTCTTCCCCCTTCAGTGGCATGTCTCTCTCTCTCTCCTTGAGGGGCTCCTCCCTAAGGTACCTTTGTCCAAGGGAATCTTTCCTACAGCACCTCTCGGGGTGAAACTCTCTTTGATGGCTCCTTGCCTTCAGTACCCCTACAGGGTGGTAATTCCCTGTGGAATAGAGAATGTAAATGGCCAAACAGTTCTCACAGTTGCACAAGCATAACTGTACTTTGGTTGCCTAGGCTCACTAAAATAGGTATAAAAAAAGACAAACCATCATGGGTTGGTTTTCTTTATTTCAGGTGGACACCCTGGATAGGTCACTTGAGTGCCAAGCTGCTGTTTGGTGGCATGAGGGGTGTACACCTTGTAATGCCATTTACATATTTGTAACTGGGGGTGGGCGACATGAGAAGAGGGGCATTCAATAGAAATGGTAGTGGGAGTGGGCACCCTGGTCTGCTAATATTAATGGTAACTGGTCAGAAGAGCACTAAAAATATAGCACAAGTACAGACAGCATGGTCCAAATAGGGTTACCATGGATGGCGACAGGGGTGGAGTAGTGCTGTGCAGTAAGTGCTCCCCAAGTCACTGTTCATGGTACTAGTGGAAAACACAAAAGGGGAGAAATCATTGAGGTTAGCCGAGCTGCTCCCATGGTGAAGAGCACTGAGGCATGAGCAGCTTGAATGGAATGGTGGTGGAGACCAGGGTTCTAATCCTGGTCACCCAAGTTTTTTTCCCCCGAAATCCAACTCCAACTTGGAGTTGATTATTTCAGTTACAGGGGTTGTGGGCAGGCACAACCCCGGCATTAGGGGTGTGGTGTGGCACCCTTTCAAAAATACAGTTTTACACTGGTAGCGATCGAAATCCATACTTGTGACCACTACCAGTGGTGTTGCCTTTGCTTGTGCCATTTGTTCCTGACACTTTTCTGAACAGCGCTGTATGGATGGTACTGTTATTGACAGCTTTGTCCATGCAGCCACTGTCTTGACCTAGTGCCAATATTAACATTGTGAGAGGATGGGCAACCTGAAGGGGAGAAGGGGGAGAATGAAGTGGTACCACAGCTGGGCATCCCAGACTGCTTAAGAGAAATTTAAATTACACAGATAGATAGGTAGAGAGATACAGTAGATAGAAGGATGGATGGATGGATGGATAGATAGATAGATAAATAGCTAGATAGATAGATAGATAGATAGATAGATAGATAGATAGATAGACAGACAGAGACAGAAAGAAACAAAGGCAGGGGATATGAGTGCATTTGCAACCTGCTTTGTCATATTTTGGACTACTGCAATTCCCTTTACTTTGGGCTTCCAGGGGTTGATATCCGCCGCTTGCAGCTGGTGCAGAACTCCGCAGCCCGGTTGTTAACTGGGATGCCTCATTCTTCCCATATTACACCGGTGCTGCAGGAACTGTACTGGCTGCCAGTTCAGTGGCAGATCACCTTTAAAGTCAGCTTACTGACTTATAAAGCCCTGCGTGGTTTGGGCCCTGACTACCTGAAAGAGCTCCTGGTTCCTTACCTCCCAGAGCAACCGCTCCGCTCGGCCAATGAGGAGTTGCTGGAGATTCCGAGGGTAGTCTTAAAATCTTCTGGTGCCCGGGCTTTTATGTTCGTGGCACCAACCCTCTGGAATTCTCTACCCCGTTGGATTAGACAGTGCATGACTGTGGGGGGTTTTAAACAAGCTTTAAAATCCTTTTTGTGGATTAAGGCATTTGGGGACGATGCTGACTTGGTTTGATCTTAATGTTTTATCATGATGTTTGATGTTATTTATTTTATTGGTTTTATTATGATGTTTTATTCTGATGTGATTTTACAATTTGTTCTGCACCTTGATTTTTGAAAGGCGCATTAAAAATAAAGATTATTATTATTTTCCATAATTAGTATATCTGGTTCAGCTGGGCTCATCAATTGTTTGCCTTCCTCAGATCTCCAAATTGACATATCTAATTGGTTTGCTTAGTCCTGTGTTCCCTCAAGTTAATCACAAACCATTCAAACCTTGTTTGTATTCTTTTTTGTTCTATTCTTGTTTGTTTGGATTGTTTCTCTAATTACCTCTGTTGTCTTGTTCACTTCCTTATTCACTAACTTCAGAATATCCATATTTTGCAAAATTATCTTCTTTTTTGTGTCTTTTAACTGTACTGGGTTATGTACTAAGTCATATGAGTCCTTCCTGATTGATGTCAGTATCTATCTGGCATGCAATCTTCTGTTCCCTATTATTTTCTATGATGCCTTTTATCACTGGTTTTATCATTTTAGGTTTTTGTATCATTTTAGATTTTTGTTCCCCTTGTTTGCTTAAAGAGCTAGTGTACTGCTTGAAATTAATAGTAATGTTCAGATACAGTCAGCTACCACTTCCAATACCTGTAGTGTTTTTTTAATTTTTGTTTGCTGATTAGAAGATTTTCCACCTGGCAGTATTGGGGTTATGTGTGGAGCAGCACTCTTTTTGGAGGTTAAAAAAAGTCAGTTCCGTTCCTCCCACTACATCGTCAGAAATGAGACCGAACACCTTGAGGCACCACAATCCTTGTAGCCTAAGCAGTGACTTTCATAAGCTAACAATCAAAATGCAAGAGACTGTGACATCATTAGTAACCAGGTAGAGTCAGTCACTGCTTCTTCATGTGAAAGTGAAATCCAGTGAGAAATGGTTCTCATTGGCTACTACTGATGGCATAGCTAGTGCGGTCTCAGTGTTGATGTAGTGGGAGTAACATAATTGACTTTTTTTGCCTCCAGACAGAATGCTGCTCCACACACCACCCCAGTATTGGCAGGTGGAACATCTTTTAATTAGCAAACAGAAAAGAAAAAATACTTGAGGTATAAGAAGTGACAGCTGATTACACCTGAAAGCTACAATTAAATGCAGGCAGTTTCCAGGCAGTACACTAGCTCTTTAAGTATTCTCTGCCCCCCTTTTTGTCCTTCCACTGGTGTGGAAGTTATCTCTTGATAGTTTTCCATAGGAGATTCTAAGGACCCCATTGTTCACCTCTTTAAGTGCTTCTTTTTCTATTGTTTTGTTTGGTCTTTCCCTTGTTGTTTTTGTTGTCTGTTTAATAAATTTATTCAATAACTTCTCCATCTGTTCTGTTATGTTACTGCTATCTAATGAACTTTTTCCACTCCTAGTCTCCACCAGCATTGTATGTTAACAGTTCTTGTTTACAGCAAAGTTACAAAAGATGTTGTCTCACTATTGTCTCTCAAGTAAATCACCAATGTACTACTGATATCTTACTATATCTCAATATACCTCAGTATGTCTTAATATATCTCAGTTTTGCATAATATGATGGTCTTTCTCTTTTAGCAAGATTCTAGAAAAAGGAAATACTGAATTAAGTTGTAAGTAAAGTGCAAATTTATATCTTAGTATTTGGTATCATCATATGCAGTACCTCAGAAAATTCACTACGTCATGTACAAATAATGTATAAACAATGCAGGATGCAAATTAGACTAAAAACAATCTTAATATCCTGTAAATCTTTCCAGATTCTCTAAATTCAATCCCCCAATTTACTTAACTTATTTCAGTCCTATTCTCATTCTTTCTTGTAAGGAAGTCTTCATTTTATATTCAGGACCAACAGCTGTTATTCCTCTGCTCCCAAATTTCACAGTTCCGTAAATTCAGTAAGTCTTAACACAGGTTTTAGGAAATACTGTACTTCACTTTGGGTTACTTTGGGATGCTTTGGGTAGCCTCCACTAATTGTTCTTAATGCCCTTTTGTCAACTTTTATCACCTTTTATCTTTGTTAGTTTCTATTTTCAAGCTTCTTCTTCTTGTTACTCCTCTTATTAGTGCACACTTCACTATAACCAAAATAAAAATTAAGAATTAAGACAGTAAAATCTAGTAGTAGCAGAATATTCCCTGATTACACATATATAAAGTTTACAATTAGCATATAATCAGAATATATTTTGCATAAATACAATATTAATGATGCTGAGATTTACTTACTTCTCAGCTAATTCACATTATGTTTCATAGTGCTACTCACTCCTATTTGCTACTGTTTTAATTATCTTTTTTGATGAATCTTATAGCCTCTAACCATTTAGTAGTTTTAACTGTTTAACCATTTAAGGCATTGGCAACCAATTTGCTCAAAACCCAAATTGGGAAAGGAAAAACTTAGCTCCAGCAGGCGGCAAGCAAACAAGCTGTAAAATCAGTAAAAACAGTATATTGCACTCTATCGAGGTGTAACCACAATACAGGTTTAGGCTTATGGTTAGAGCCATGAATTTAACTAAAAAAAAAGAAAAAAGCCAGAATTTCCAGTAAAACAAAGTATGAGTAAGGTACAAAGCACTTGCAGAAAGTACGTTTGTTTGCCTATTCCCTCCAGGGTGCTCAATAATGGTGAAACCCTGCTGAGCACACCAGCGCATGCGCATTATGTCTCTTAATCATGTGGTAGTAGTCTACCAATCAAATAACTACTTCTGTTTTCTATACTTCTACCCTAAAAATGTGTTTTAAACTTCATAAAAATGTATACAAAATAAAAAAATATATATGTTTCATCACGTTATGCATAAAAGAAAAGGTATAGCCCGAGCTCAAATGTATGGAGACTGACAAGCTGTTGCACTAATGCACACGGACAAACCAAGTTTGATAAACTGGGTATAATGAATCCCTCCCATGCTATTATTTCAATTCTGTGTTCTTTAGTTTTTAAAGGATGTTACAAAGTTCATAAGCATCCAAACATGCAAAAACAAGCAGCAACCGTTGACATGGATTTCAGTAGTCCTGGTTTATCGGGCCAGCCAGGTAAGTGGTGATAAGTGCATGTTGCAAAAGTACATAAATTAATATAAAATCATAAAACTCAGACATTTTCAATGCAGACTAGTTTTCTATAATGATTCCCTTCAATAACTCCTATCAAGCAGAGGGATATCAAGTTGTGGACAGTGTAGTGCAGTGTTGAAGGCCTTCCAGGCCGATGGTTCTCTGCAGAACCCACTGAAACTGTTCACCTCTGCCAGTAGCTCCTCTGCACCACCGAGGACTCAACCTAGCAGCAGTATGTTAAGAGACCTGGAGCCTCTCTCTCTCTCTCTCTCTCTCTCTCTCTCTCTCTCTCTAACTGTCTTTGCTGGAACAGGCACAAAGTTGGACTAGAAAGGTCAGCAGATTTAAAATCTTGAGTGTGGCAATGATAGCATATCTTTTATTAAAACATAAAGTACCTTTTGCTTACTCCTTCTAAGCTGATCCTACACAGCCGTCTAGTGTCTCACCTGCTCACTACCTCCACATCCACTCTCAGAGTGCTATACCAAGTCAACTCAACTAGAACATTCATCAGTATTGTGACTTCACTTATGGGTGCATCACAGATTACCAGCCTGGCAACAGGGGATTGGCTGTTCTTGATCAGTTGCGATGTTAAAAACAGTGAAATCCTGGGGCTGATCATGTATGAGAAGGAATAGAATTAGTTATGTGTCCCTCCTTACAGTCGTGTAACCATAAACTTGAATCCTCAATATATGTGATGTTACTAAGGTTCTACTAGTGATAAGAGAAAATGAATTTCACCTAATAAATGTTGTTATGCATTTATTATTTTTGTTAGTTATACTTGTGTCTTCATAGTTAATGTACGTCAGGGAACAGAGTATTATTCCTTGTGTAAGAGTACTGATCTATCCAGTTACTCGTGACTGTGTTTGTGAAAAATTTTCAATAAACTATGATTTAAAAAAAAAGAACCAGTTTTCCTTGTGCTGCTTCTAGCTCCTTGTCTGTTCTACCTGTTACCAGTTGTGTGATTTGGAGTTTTACTTTATATCTTTTATGATTGGCTGCTTGTCTTTTCTTCTATTTATCCTTCATCATTACAGGTTTAGCTTTGTGATTTTGTTTATTACCATTTTAGTATGTTGAATCATTATATAATTAGAACTTAGTTCTCTTTCACGTGTATGTTTTGCTCAATGTAGTATTTGGCTTCACTTTGTTATTTAGAAAAACTTTAATACAAAGTTTAACTACAAAAATAAATAAACAAAAAAAGAACTATCTATGTCAGCCTCCAGGCAGAGCACAGTTCCCCATATCACACTGAGTATTGCAAGGTACAGAATTTTCTAATTCGGAAAGCAAAAAGAAAAAATGTACTACAGCTAGAATAAGAAAAAAATTACTTACCATATAAATATTGTTTCTTCCAAGTGGTCTCTTAGTGGGATTAGACTGGGGGCTGCCAGATATTCTGAGTAGACCACAGATTGTCTAATACTACCAGGAGATTCCTGGAGCTTGAAGTAATAGTTCACTACTTTTGAAAGTTAATATTAACTTTAGGAAGTACACTATCTCTAAATACAAAACCAGCCAGTAGTGCTAGACAGAATTTTAAAATGCCAAAGAAAAAGACTTCAGACAAATTTCAGACAGTTCTGACAAATGCCACAGAATTAATTCAGACGTAGAATTATTTAATTATTTACTGCTTCAGTAGGATCATTCTGACAGTGGGATGTACAATCCTCAATGATGACTTCTGTCCCCATGCAATAATGAAAATTGTCCGAGTGAATTTTTGTAAAGAAAATGGACCATCAGTGATCTGACCCCCCCAGCACCCCACCTGCCCCAACATCTCACTCTGCATCCACCACCCCACACATAACCTCGATCATGTGAACATGTCCCATGATGTAGGTCCACTCTCTAATCATAGACACATCTTGCTACTAGAACCAGTGACTGCAATATAAGAACACAAGGTAAGTATGGTTTAATGTATTTCAATGAGGTTTGAATTTTTATTCATGCTGCCATTTTTGAACATTTTTACATCAAATTTTCCACATGGCCTGTCTGGGACCCCATCTCATGAACAAGAGAGGTGAAATTATGCAAATCCATCCCAAAAGGTGATTTCATTGTCACTGCATGAAATCACTTTTGGGCAGAATCTGGAAATGTCCACGCTTGTTCATAAGGTGGGGTCTTAAGAAGGCTAAGTTGAAAATTGGGGCAAAACAATTAAAAAACAAGAAAGTTATGAGTGTATGTTTAAAATTTTCAATGCAGCTTCATAACTTTGAAAATTTTCAATATTCTGACCCCACATTTTCAACACAACCATTTTCCCACACCACTTCATGAATGTGAGCTGTCATTTTTCAAATCTTGGCAAAAATGTGTTTTCACACCTGTGGTGCAAATTGACCTTTCAGTGGGTATTTGAACATTTTCATATACCAGGCTTGTCCTTTCACTGCTGTGGGGGTGGGTAGTTAGGGATGGAAACCCTTACACCACATTAATTTGAACCATAACTGGTGCATTAATGCAGTTTTTTGCAATGTGTGTACATATTATAGTGATGCAGTAGCACAACTATAGTTAGGGTTGAGCAGGGGTTTATATGTTAAACATCAGAATTTGCACTTTAATATTTTTGCACCTATTCAACAGATTTGCACACATTTTTCACATGCAGTCTAGGTGGGGGTTTTGACTTGCCATGTTTCCTTCAGGTTGCATGTGTAGATTCCGAGATGCAGATAGGAAAAAAAAGTTTAAAAAAATGCTGTTTTTTGCTCTTTTTGTGTCATCACCTAGTGCCCAGATGGTATGTAATTTTGCTCAAGGGATTGGCTCACAGACATGTCTTTCACTGGTGTGATGACAAAATATTAATCAATTCCAAAGTTATTACATTTTTAAATTTCAGTCCTAAGCATGGTTACTACAATATTTTGGATAGCTGCTCTTGGAATGAACAAATAATTTGGTCCATATGAAAAAAGAACCTTTTCCATATGGGGGGGTCATCTTTTCTCATGAGGAAAAAATCCTTTTTCATTTGGCCGCCATTTTATTTCTGTTTAAAAAAAAAAAGACTAAACGCTACAAAAATTACATCCTGGACAGACACCAACACATCTGTCTTGATCATCAGGACTCTGTTAGGTGGATTCTGAACTTAACTGTTGGTTGCATAACTTTTCTAAGCACCCCAAAATCCTGTGTGCCAAGATTAGTGAGAGGAGTCATTGACCTGTGTTCTCTGTATGAGAACAGCAAGACTTTCTTGAGTTCTGCAGCTGCAGCTGGAACGCATGCTGCAGGCTGCTCTGAGAGCAGGGAGACACCAAATCCCTGGTGTCTATTGGTGCCCCCCTCACTGTCCTCTTTTGTATGTAATAGTTCCTTGGTATGCAGTGGCACCTGGCACTCTCAGGTTGTCATTCCCATATTTATATTATGTTTCCATGGTGTCTAGTGGCACTCCCATTCTCTGATTGCCATCCTGCATTTGTATTATGTTTCCCTGGTACGTACTGGCACCCCTCCACCTTCCAGTGCTGGCCACTTATTAATATAATGTTTCCCTGTTGTCTAGAGGAGCCCCCCCCCCATGCTCCAAGCATCATCATCCTAAATATATAATGTTTCACCAGCTCGGTGGTGCTGAGGGTTGAGGTGCTGGATGTCACCTCATGTCACGCCGATGACCCCTGTCTACCCCTCTACCCTCCTTGATGTCCCCCCCCACTGGACCTCATTTATTCAATAATTGCAAAATATTCTGACTCTTAACTGTGATCCATTCCTGCAAGGAGTTGGCTCCAAGGCTACATCAAAGTGCTGTACTATGTTCCTCAAATATGCCACTTGTAATTAAATGCATATTCCGCAGGTATGCTATATTTAATTGTATGTTATGTTACAAATGTGACTGTATGACTATTTATGATATTTTTTAACTGTGTGTTTTGTTACAAATGTAATTGAATGTTTAATTTCTTGGATATGATAAATGTTAAACTGTATGTCTAATTCTTCATCCAATTGGACCCCCCCTCCAGGTTACACCGGGTGATGAGCAACTTGTTGTTCAGTGTGCCTTCCTGGTGAAACATTTCAATAAATAAATAAATAAAATGAAGGTGTGGTTCAATGTATTTCAATTTTTTTTTAACTTTGATGCATAACTTTGTCATTTTTCCATATTATGTCCCTAAATTTTCAACATGGCCTTTTTGGGATCCCACTTCATGACCAATGGTGATGGAATTATGCAATTCCAGCCCAAAAGGTGAGTTTTCAGTTGCTTGGCAAAATCACCTCCAATCTTTTTGGCAGCAAGTACTGTATATAAGTTAGGTGCCAAAGTACTACCAGAGTCAGACTGGCCCACCAGGATACCTGGAAATTTCCAGATGGGCCCCCATTGTTAGGTACCTGGTTACCTTCTAAACTCTGAAAAAACTTTGGTTTTATCATCTACTTTTCAATTGCCTAGTCCCTACAACTAAATGTAAGATGCAAACACAGAGCTAGTATATCATACTGAAGTGGAATACTAATATGAGTATGTCACCCTGGGCTCTCCCCTATTGATATTCCAGGTTGGCCCCTGTGTCAGTGTTCCAGGCTGGTCCCTTGTACCCATGTCTGACTCTGAGTACTACATAGGTCTGTCCTTAATTTACTGCCCTCCTGATCCTAGGTCTCACATCAGAGGCCCCTCTCCTTACCCCCTGCTGAACACAGATAGCTTGCATTCCTCAGTATACAAGCCAATAAGCTAATTTTATGTAAATGGCATACAGTAGAGATTACCACCCTGCAGGAACTACTTGCATCTCTCACACACCTCAATAATTTGGACTACTGATTCCATTTAGCAGCAAACACTCTGATGTCCTACCATATGTGCTGGCAACTGTATCTGAATTATGTCATTCTGATAAATGGAATTGTGAAGACTTGGTGTATTAGTCTCTTCATATATGCAGCTTATTTGAAGAATTGCTATATGTACAGTGGATGGTATTCTCAGCCACCTCTGCTACTGTGTTTTGATGGTTATACTGTATGTTTTAGATTTTTAGACAAATAGCATACTCTTCCTCTGCAAACCAGACATGACTTATTTACAAGTTATTCATGTGCTCAGTCAACTGACAGAATAGCACTGCATCCCACTGCTCTGTATATAACCTGTACTGTTTAACTCCTGCTTGATGAACAGTATTGATGGTGTGTGTTTCTATATTTCCTCATGTACAAGAAAGACATATGTCAATAAAATGTTTAACTGCAAAAATAAACAAATAAAAATCAACTGTCCATGAGCCAAAATATTAAATTTGTTATTAATAATATACTACAAAGTTGCCATTTAAGCCACATATGAAGAATCCTCCTTGGGTCAAACTCTAAAAACCTGAAAAGTCCAGGGGCTCGATTTTCAAATGGAAAACTTTGACGTTAGGTGACCGTGCCAAACGGCTGTTCTATAAGTAGTACCTTGCATCAAAGTTTGCAGCAATCCTGATTTTCTAACACAGCCTGTGTCAAAATCAGGATGCTGTGCACCAAAGCTGTTCAATGCCACTCTAGTGGCAGAAGTGCCCTTGTACCAGGTCTCAAGGGAGCTTGCACCACAGCGGGGCTGCACCATCCCTGTTATTTGGGATTCCAAAAGCCCTGCTGTGGTTGTAAGAGGGGGGCTCAGGTTAGACAGGCCAGGAGCTGGTCTGCGGGCCTGCAAACCTGCCTGCCAAGGTGACGATTGTAGGGAACTTTGAAAGTGGGGACCAGGGGCCAATGGAGCAGTGGGTGTGCCATAGGGGCACTGGGGGCACGAAAGCAGTGACAGGGATGTGACAAGGCACCCAGTGGAGGTTTCATGTGAACTGGTGCCAAGCAGATCAACCTGGATGGGGGTGTGGCACAGACACATCATCCTGACCTTGGTCCCAGATGGAAACAGCTCTGCTACCAGCTCCACATGACCCACAGTCCCCTACATGTGGCAGGTGGCAGTGGGTGCAGGTTGTTGGAGCATTATGTGGACAGGTACATGGCCTGGGCACTGCAACATTCCCCTGATACATAGCCCCCCATGTGGCAGAAGGCAGATGGCAGATGCCAGATGACACTGCTGGGCAATGTGGGTCCTGTGGGGCAGTTGCAAGGATCGTTGCCACCTGGGGTCTGGGTCATGATGGTCCACTCATGCCACACCCCTTACCAGGGCTGATCAGCTCTGTGCCAGTTCACATGGCACCTCAGCTGTGTGCATCCTCACATCCCTCTCACTACCACCATGCCCCCATCACCCCTCATGGTACTCCCATTGCTCCATTGACCATTGGTCTCCACCTTCCAGGAATTCTAACCCCCTAACCTCTGTGGCTCATCTATGCTTGCACCAGGCAGTGGGGATTGATGGGACTTTTCGTCTAACCCCTCAGGTGTGCCACATGTTTGGCACAACTCTTCGGCTGAACCAACTCTTGAGACTTTGGCGCATGTACCCCAATTTTTATAAAATAGGGCACATGGTCCTGGACACCCCTAGAGTTTGCCATAGCCGTAGACCAGTGAAAATTGTGGCCATCTGAGAGCCGACTGAAAATCAAGCTCCAGGTTTCAATTCATAGTCATTTTTGCACTGTTAGTGAGCAACAAGTATTCAAAAAGATTATTTTTTACATTTTCAAGCTCATAGAACTTTATAGCACTGAACAGATCATTACCAAATTATTAGCACCCAAAGTTCCTGTGCCCCCAATGGCATATGCCAAATTTCAGGTTTTGCATTCAGGGATGGCTGTAGTAATAAATTCAGAATTTAACATAGAACAGCATTTGTAACACTAACTGTAGGGGTGCTACCACCAAATGTAATACTGTATACCACACCAGCAGTGAAAAAAAATTGGGTAAATAAATCCTGTTATCTTGGTATACATGGGATATGCAACGGGCTGACTCAGAATAAGCAATTTATCTTCAAGTGTGAAAGGGAAAGACCATAACTCATGAGGGGCAGAACTACAAGTGAGATATGAAAGACCTGCCCACTCACAAGTGATGATAAATTGCCTATTTTGAGTCAGACTATTGCATATTTGATATATAGAATCTGTCAGCAAATAAGGACCATAATACAACCCACCTAGTCTGCCCATTTCCCTACATGGTTTGGCAATCCCTACTTTTATTTGGACTGCCTTTCCCCCACTCTGCTATACTGATGGGTGCCTTTATGCTTTAGAATCCTCATACTGTTTTCACTTCCACCACCTCTGCTGGTAGGATGTTCCATGGATCCACCACCCTCTCTGTGAAAAAATACTTCCTAGCACTACTCCTAAGCCTTCCTCCCTCCAGCCTCATGTTATGTCTCCTTGTCCTTGTGCACTTTCTTCTCTGAAATATGCTCCCCCCCCCGTACCCTGTTTATTCCTCTAAGGTATTAGAAAGTCTTTATCATATCCCTAATCTCTCCCTTCTCTCTTCCAGTGAAGAGATGTTAAGTTCTTTGAGTCTTTCCTCATAAGGCTTGTGGTGCAGTGCAGGTATCATTTTTGTTGCTCTTCTCTGGACTGCTTCCATTCTGTCTATGTCCTTCCTGAGATGCGGTCTCCAGAATTGGACACAGTATTCCAGATGAAGCCTCACCAGGATTTATACAGTGCCATCACCGCTTTGCTCCTCCTAGTGGTTATGCCCCTTCCTATGCACCCCCAGCATTCTGTTTGCTTTCCCCACTGCTTTTTTGCATTGTTTGGACGACTTCAGGTCATCAACTATGATAACCCCCAGGTCTCTCTCCTGATTTGTAGTGGCTAGAACCTGTTCCCCACCCACATTCTGTATTGCTCTATTGGGTTTCTGTATCCCAGTTGCATTATCTTGCACTTCTTAGCATTGAAACCCAACTGTCGAACCCTTGACCATTCCACAAGTAGTCTTACGTTATTTCTCATTTTATCTAGCCCCACCTGTGTGTTGAATCTGTTGCAGATCTTGGTGACATCTGAGAACAGGCATACTTTCCCCTCCAGTCCCTCTGTAATGTCACTTATGAAGACATTGAATAGGGCTGGACCCAGCTCTGATCCCTGTGGTACTCCCCTGGTCACCTCCCCCCCTTCAGATTTTGTGCCATTTAATTCCACCCTCTAGGTCCTGTCTTTTATCCAGTTTCCAACCCATTTTACCACTTTAGAACCCACACCCAGATTCCCCAATTTGTTAAGCAACTTTCTATACAGAACGGTGTCAAAGGCCTTGCTGAAATCCAGGTAGGCCACATCTACCGCACCTCCCTGATCCACCACCTTGGTCAACCAGTCAAAGAAATCAATAAGATTAGTCTGACAGGACCTTCACTCAGTGAATCCATGCTGCCTTGGTTCTTTTTCACCACTTGACTCAAGGAACTTCACTACCCTCTCTTAAGCAGGGACACCATCAGCTTCTCCACCACTGAGGTCAGGCTAACAGATCTGTGATTGCCACCACAGACAGAGCCAGACAGGGGTAGGGGTGCTCAGTGACTATGAAATCAAACAGAAATAAAGTCACAGCCCTCACCTAGCACTGGCAATTGTGGGCTTTTATTGGGTGAAACATGAGAAGCTGTTTGTGCTGCATCTGTACTGTCCTTTTTTGCTGCTATTCCAAGTAAAGGCTTACATGTTTTGCAACACATTTCTTGACTCCTGCCTTTTTTGGTGCTAGGTGAGTGCTGTGACTTTATTTTTGTTTGTTAGATCTGTAATTGCCTGCCTCCTCCCTACTTCCACTCTTGTACAGGGGGACCACCTCTGCCCTCCTCCAGTCCCCAGGTACCACCCACATCTCTAGTGATTGGTTGAAGAGGGTTGTCAGCGGACCTGCTAGGACTTCCCTGAGTTCCTTCAAAACTCTAGGGTGAATCCCAATCTGGCCCTATTGCCTTGTCTGTTTTTACTTTTCTTAGTTCCTATCCACTGTAAATGGGCTGGTGTTCACCTCTCCCCCCTGTAAACTTTTCCTCATGAGTCTTGGCCCCTCCCTGCCTCTTCCTTGGTAAATACTAAGCAAAAATACTTGCTTAGTATCTCAGCTTTTTCAAGGTCATCCTCCACCCACCCAGCCACCCACCCTCTCCCTTCTTTAGCCTAACAATACCATTTCTGGTCTTCTTCCTCTTGGCAGAAGGTCTTGTCTCCCTTCTTAATAGTCTGTGCTAATCCTTCCTCCATTCTTGCCTTAGCCTCTCTGAAAACTTTCTCAGCTTCTCTCTGCTTCTCCAGATATTTCAGTCTGTCTTCTTCTTTCTGTGTCACTTTGTAGTTCCTGAATGCCTTACTTTTTTCTCACACTTTCTCGTTTATGGACTTAGAGAACCACAGTGGCCGCTTCTTTCTTTTGCTTTTGCTGAGCAGTCTGACACATTGACTTGTCATTACTGCTATGTATCTCTTGAGTCTAAGTCACTGTTCTTCTACCCCTCCCCCCACATCTTCTGCTGCCAGAGTAATTTTCAGCTGTTCCCCCATCTCCACGAAGTTGGCCTTCCGGAAATCTAGGGCCTTAATCTTTGTATGGCTTTCTTCTGCCAATGTGTTGACTCTAAACCACACAGTTCTTGGTCACTGGTACCAAGGGGACTGCCCACCTCAACATCCATGATTCTGTCTCTGTTTGTCAGCAGTAAGTCCAGTACAGCTCCCTCCCTTGTGGGCTCAACCACAAGCGGCCTTAGGTTTACCACATACATGGCAGACATGAGGTCCCTGCTTCTTGATGTACTTGCAGTCTGGGTATTCTAATCTGCATCCGGTGTGTTGAAGTCACCCATTAGTAGTACTTCCTCTTTAGCTGCCGTATTATGGATGGCCTCCACTAATACTAGATCTACAGTACAAGTCACATTAAACTGTTCCTTCAATGAGTTGCTGTAGCATTTCTGACTGAGTTGCATAAGTGTTGCTGGATCCAGCACAAAGTTCTGCAAAAACAGTTTCTTAAAAGTTAAAAGTCAGATTTGCATTGCAATGTGACTGGACTGTAGATAGATTCCAAATGAGTTGCAAACACATTTTATACACATTGCTATTGAGCTGGTTAAGCACTGAAAAATAATGCAGTATGCACTGCCAGTGCATTGGCAACTCTGAAAAACAGTGCTAAACCAACTCATTGGTGGAACAGTTTAATGTGACTTGTACTGTATATCCTCCCCCAGCACAGGAAGCGTGTAAACTACCCCAGCACAGATGGTTCTTTTCTTCCCCAATGCCAGAGTGACCCACAATGCCTCTGCTTCTTCCCTGGATCCCTGAGCCTCTGTAGCTTTAATCCCTTCCTTCACATGCATAGGAACCATGCCTCCCCTCTTCCCCTCCCTATCCTTTCTAAAAAGTGTATACCTTGGTATGGCTGCATCCCAGTCATGGCTCCCTGCATACCATGTCTCCATAATAGCCATGATGTCCAGGTTTGTGTCTGCTATCAGGGCCATTAGGTCTGGGATTTTGTTTCCCAGACTGAGGGCATTTATGCACATGACCTTCCACTCTGTGTAGCCCCTTAATGTTCCTTGTTTGTTGGTCTTTGCCCTGCGCTGCATTAGTGATGTACCTTCTGTTCTCTCCCCCACTGTAACCATGGTAGTTTTATGGTTAGATAATATGCTAGTTATTGAGTCCTCACTGCTTTCAGTTATGTCCTGTAGGGGGGGCTATGATAATTCCCTTGACAGTCTATGCCCCCCTGGCAAGTTTAAATGATCACTAAGGATGCACCTAAACTTCTCAGAGAGGATACATTTGCCTCCCCTGGATAGATCTAGGCCATCTGGAGAATATAGTCCTTCATCCCTCCATGTGAGGTTCTAGTCCCCAATGAAGCCATACCCCACTTCTCTGCACCATTTCATCAGCCATTTGTTGAATTCAGTGATGCCAGTGTCTCTCCCTTCCTCCTTGTTGTGGACAGGTAGCACCTCTGATAAGGTCACAGAGTGTGATACTTGCCCAAGACTGCTCCCCAGCTCCCTGAACTCTTCCTGTACTCTTCCTACATGTGCCCCCTCTCTAGCCAAGTCATTAGTCCCCAAGTGAATAATGATGTGCAGCGCTCCCTTCCTTGCTACCACTCTTGCAATCCTAAGGATATATAAAACAGTATTTTACAAGTTATAGCTTGAAATCTGCTGTTTGAAGATTTTGGTGTTTTTCTTTGATTGTAACGGCTGGCTTCAGTGCTGCACTAGGCATTGTTATATCATCAGTATTGTGAAAGCTGCTCTCTGATTAGTCCAGTATTCCACTGAGATAATAGTAACCTTAAAAATATCTATTGTGACAACAGTACCAACAATATTTTTGAAATGTTGCTGTTACTGATGTCACTAATTAAGATATCAGGCCAGATTCTCAAAGTCCATGCAAATCCTGCAGCTGCGAGAAAAACTCATTGTAAGTGGGTTGCCACTTGTGAAGCTGCAGTTTTTCCTGCAGCTATGGTATTGTCAAAAGTTGAGCCAGTTTATGACAAGCTAAACAATTTATGGCAGCTTGTGGCTGTTTGTTCCTCCCACAGCAGGAGAAAGCTGTCACAGCCAGTGGGACCAGGTTTAGCATCTTCCACAGCTGTGGCAGATGAAGATACTAATCCTCACAGCTGTGGAGACTTTTGGTCCACAACTAGAGCTGTAGAGTGATACTTAGTCCCATGATGTTTTGAAAATCTGGCCCATTGTTTTGATCTTGTCACTTTTACCCCCACTCCTGTAATATTTACATGTTTATTTTCACTTAAAGCACATGTTCTTTCACAGAGCACTTTATTTCACTTACAACATGTTATTTTCTCCTAGAATCTGCAAATAGAAAACAGAACAATGG
Source organism: Neoceratodus forsteri (assembly GCA_016271365.2). Lineage (NCBI taxonomy): Eukaryota > Metazoa > Chordata > Ceratodontiformes > Ceratodontidae > Neoceratodus > Neoceratodus forsteri. Next base: position 101,909,859 of record CM028132.1, read on the forward strand.
ATTTGATAATGAATTTACAATGGAAAAAGGGCAATTTTAAGCACAACAAATGTAAACCTTCATAAAAGCATTACAAGCAGTGTGGTTTATAACAAATACATAATGTGTTGTAGTAGAATAACATTTTATCTCCACATATCAGTGGTAAGATCATCTTACTGTAACTAACTCATGGCTCTGCCACTAGTAAATTAATGGTCTAATCACTCATTGGCAAGGCCACTGTTTTTCGTTTTTTAACGGAAAACCTGGTAAAATTCTGGAATTAGGGCTGCCTGAACACCGGTAAAAACAAAGATTTCATGGAATCTGTCATTTTATACTAGATCAGTAATTCTACAAAACTTGTATTTTTTTTATAATTGCTTCCTGAACTATTTTCAATTTGCTTTATTTAATGCTCTGTATATTAAGCCTTTTTATTCTGATTATTTATACATATACTAAAAGAATGACAGCAGAATCCCGGTAAAATCCAGAAATTAGAATAACAATCACCGGTGCAATTCTGGAATCTGAAGTATTGAAAATGGAATTTCAATGTTTTAATCATCGTAAATCAGTGGCCTTGCTCATTGGTGGAGATGAATGCTTTGTCGTCCACCTACAGTGAGAATATCATTTTACTGTTATTGATGGTCCATGACCAGCAAAAATATTAGAGTTATTAGGTGAATTTTTTCCAAAGGTGTTGCATAAATACACACACAGACACATACTAGAGAGGCACAGTAGTGCCACAATAGTTAGAATTGAGACGGGTGTTTATTGTTAAACCCCTAACTTTGCACTTGAATAGCTTTGTAGCTGTTTGATGGATTTGCAAAAAAGTTTACATTTATATTCTCAGGGGCAAAGTCTGTTTATGCCAAGTTTCATTCTGATCTGATGTGCAGATTCCAAGAGCTGAATAGTGAAAAAAGTGAACATATTTTTCCTGTTGTTTCTAATTTTTTGTCATCACCTAGCACCCAGATGGTTTGGAATTTTGGCCTGAATTTTTCAGAGTAGAAAAAGCATGGACCAGAGTGATGTCTTTCATTGCTTTGGTGAAACAATATTAATCATTTCCAGAGTTATAAAGATTTACAATTTTGGCTCTCAGCATGTTCAGTATACTCTTTTAAATAGTTGTTTCATATGAAAAAATAATTTAGTTATATGTAAAAAGATTTTGTTTCAGGGGGTAATCTTGTTTGATGAGGAAAATATTTTTTTTGATATGGTTGCCTTCTTGTTTTGTTTTTGTTTTTTAAATCGAAAACCCATAAAAATCATATCATGGAAACATACCAACACATATATCTTGCTAAGTTGGATTCTGCCATTAGTTTTGCGAAAAATGACCCAGAAATGTGTCTTTAACAGATTTTTAAAATCTTTTTGCCTAAGATGATTTTCTTTTTTCATATAACCATAAAAAACAAGAATACGGCCCTACGAAACAACATTGCCTTCATACGAAAAAAAAAAGAATTTGGACTTAGTTTTTTCATTTGAAGGAATTTTTTCTTATTAGAACAATACAAACTCATGAAGAAAGATTCCTTCATATGAAAAAAAGAATTCAGACTTAGTTTTTTTTCACTTTTTTCATATGAAGGAACTATTTTTGTAAGAATGACACAGTCTCACAGAAAAAGATTCCTTCATATGAAAAAAGAATAGACTAATTTTTTTTACATTCTCTTTTCAGATGCAGGAATCCTGTTTGAGGAGAATGACACAATCTCATGAAAAAGGATTCATTCATACGAAAAATGAATTTGAACTTGCTGTTTTTTTTTCTACATTTCAACTTTAGCAAGCCAAGATTCTGTCAATATTTACAGTTAAGGGACATTCTATATATCAAAAGAAATGTCTTAATAAGTACTAAAACATTCATACTTATTACCCTACAAAAGAATTCAGGGGCCCTATAAAAACATAACAATTAAAAAATTACAATTCCATAAGAAAACACTGCAACTTCAACAAGCTGTATGTCAGGAAGTGGTGGATATGAATACAGTGCAGGGCTTCAAACAGGCATGGGATAGGCATAAGGGAGCAATACAGATGAGTATGAATAGATAGGCCATTGACAGAGTAAAGGCCTATGGCACATTCATAAGGTGAAAAACATGGCACAGTGGATGGGCCTTGCAGTCCTTATCTGCTGTCAGCTTCCAAGTTTCTCTTCCTATGTCTGCTAATCTTTGGAGTTAAGGGGCAATAAATGGTCTCAATGAGTACCATAACAGTAACAAATAATACCCACCAAAAAATGTAGGGGTCATATAAATAAATAATGATTAAAAAATGAAAATTCCCACAGTATAACACTGCAACTTTAACAAGCCATAACTTTGTCACTCTATGAAGTTAAGGGAAAATTTATGTATCAAAAGAGATCTCAGTGAGTACTTCAATGCTAACACATAATACCCCCAAAAATGTAGGGACCATATAAAAAAATAAATGCAAATTAAACAATGAAAATTCCTGTAGCTTAACATTGCAACTTTAACAAGCCATAAGTCCATCAGTAATTGGAGTTAAGGGAAAATGTATGTATCAGAAAAAAGGTGGGTGTCAATGACTACTACATCACTAACACATAATCCCTCCTAAACATTCATGGGGTACACACCGCATCCCAAAATTACCTCCAATCTTTATCATTTTGATAAATGCACAATAAAAGCGCAGTCATCATCAAAAATGCACCAAAGGAGTAGCTGGTCTTCCAAAACTGTAATGCTTTTTCCATTTCTTGCTGGGGGGGTCCCTAACACCACATTTCCCTACTTTTGACAGTTTAATCTGAACCCTAACTGATGCATTAATTTATCTCTGAATATGCTTATTTATTTTCATGAGTGAGAGGGTAGGACCATAACTCATGAGTAACAAATCCATGAGTGTTATGAAGGTGGCACCCCTTTAACAAATTCAAATAAATGCCTATTTGAAGCAAAGGCCATCACATGTTCAATTTATTTATTTATTTAGCTTTTGTTAACCAGATAAGCACACTAGACAGTCATATGCCTATTTTAGGTGCGAACAAGGAGATTACAATCAAAAAGCAGGTATTTCAGAATTTCAGAGAGAAGACAATAGTTAGATGCAGCATGCCTTAACAAGGAGGCAAGTAGAAAAACATAACATGACATGGTAAGCAATTGACAGTCAACCGTAGAACATCACATAGTAAGGTAACATTTGACAGTCATGTTTATAGTCTTATACAAATTATGTGAAGGAACGAGTTTAAAAAAATGAACTAAAAAAAAGTGATGTGACATATTGTGTTTGTTTGCAGTCCAATCAGTTTAGAAAATGTTTGAGCTCCATTGGCGGAAAGAGAGAGGTTGGCTTTGGCAGTCTCAAACAGTTCTGATTCTTAGTTTGGTAAGCTTGAACGAAGCAGATACAGTTATTTGAGAGACAGCTGAGGATTGTTATCTACCTATATTTTATAAGGAAGATACAGATTTAGGCTGCCATCTGTGGTCCCCTGTTTTATAAGCCTAAAGCTCCATTTTTTATTGGTGCTACTATTGCTGACACATTTTTCTTCAGACCAGAAATATGTCCGCAGAATATGTTTTTACTATGTATGTATCAGCATAAGAGGGAAGAAAATGTCAAGAATGGTGTTAGCATTTCTTAAAAAAAAATGCAAACCTGATGCTGCAGCCATTGGTGTAGTCATAGCTCTCATGCTTATGATGCCAGCCTTCTGGATTCTGAGGTGAGTCTACAACTTTTGGGGTCAGACAAGGGAATGAGGACTGAACATCCCAGCAGCCACTCTCCTCTACTGGGAAGGAAGGGCTGCATTCTACTCAGATCTATAATAGTCGGTTGACAAATTCATTCTCGACCAACTGTACAGTGACACCTTTATGTCAACCGGCTTTGCGGTCAGCATAAAGGCGGTTACCCCAGACTGTGTATTCATCGGGGGGCTTTACCCCCAGAACCTGCCATGCAGGGGGCTCTGCCCCTGCACCCCCTGTAACTAATATAATCAACTCTGAGTCAATGTTGATTCAGGGAAGGGGGTGCAAGACCCCCAGAAAGCAGTGACAGGGTCCCGCACCAACATTACAGTGACCTGGTACTGTTGTTGCTGTAATGTCGGTTGCGGTAAAATTGTTGCTGTAGCACTGGCATACCCATTCTACTCTACCACACAACCACCTGGGTGACCAGAGGGTGGTGGTGGTGCAGCTGGATTTCCCAGTTTTGGTTTTCTGTCTATTGCAGATAAAAAAACATGGGCCCAGATATTCAAAAGTTTGCCCCGAGGCTACATTAGCATTGCCCGGTTTGCTAAATTAGCCCGGAACCAATAGCCCACTATATTCAAAAGGGATATCCCCGGTGCTATACCTGCTGAATACAGCATGTTAAGGAAGCCAGGCAAACTGGGCTGGGAGTGCAGTGCAAAAATAGCCTGGGAATAAGACAGCTCTGAATATAGCAACCAGGAAATGCAATCCACAACAGCATCCCAGTTCACAGCGAAGTGAAGGAAGGTAGAGGTGAACTATGTCACCAATGTGTGTGCTAGCAAAGGAGTGGAGTCGGTAAAGCTGCTAGCATCAGCGTATATGAAATTACATTGTGCAGAAATGTACAATATTTCTGAAATGTTTGTGAGGCGCAAACATCTGAGCAGGTTTAGCATGGAGCTAGGCCTCTTGCCTGGTGCTATCAGGATTGCCCTGTGCAAAAATTTGTTATATTCAAAATTGACATGCAAATGAGCCTACTTAGGTAGTCTGTTGGCAAACATCCAGATTAGCATCTCATTATGACCTGATTAGCATGCAGTTTGCCCAGCACTATTGCAGGGTCCCACAGCTCCGCCTGTAGGTGAGTCTGAATGTACAGGGGTTGGCTGGGTTTGCCCACAGCTCCACCTGTAGATCAGTCTGGCAGTGTATGGTGGTAGCTGCAGGCTACATTTGTACAGTACAGCATAGAATATTGTGCCCCAGGGGACTACACAGCACAGGCACAGGTGATGGTGGTGGTGCTGCATGCAATTGTCAAATTGTGGTTCGTGCTACAGTGCACAGCAGACACTACAGTAACAAGGGGACTAGTAGTGTGAGGGACACAGCAATGCCTATGGTGTGTAGGACATTAATTACCACTGCACTGCACATAATGACAGGACCAACCTGCAGGTGTGTACTGACAGCGGACTTTATTGTCATGCTGTTGTGTGACTCACACATGCTGCTCCACTAGCATGGGATACTCACAGTGACATATACATGGCTGGCTGTGTGTGCTGTGGTGCCTGTACAGATGTGTGGTATGTGGCTGGGGGGGGGCCAAAATTTTCAGGGTACAAAGGGCTTGCCCCACAGATGTGCCCTTTGCTGGTTTGCTGAGAAAATTTCCATCTGTTACATGGTTATAAGATTTTAACATTTTGTGATTTCCCATGGGATAACATTGCAAAGGTCATAGTATCTTTCAGAAGCTATATCTCGAAAATGCTTTGAGATATGGACTCACTACGACGTGCAACTTAGTACTCCTATAGGTGTACTAAGCTGTTAGGCATGTTTCCAGGCCTTGTTTCCAGGTGTGGAGGACATTTTTATGAATGGGCTTACAATGGCTGTGATGCTGTGCCATGCATTCACAATGTGACATCTGTACTGGTTTGTCTACATGAAAATGAGGGCCACTTACAATATGCATGTACCGGAGCACATGGACATATAACATTATGGACTGATGGCACCACAGGGCCCCAAAGGCCCTGTGGTCCCACAGGGAAATGAGAGTTCATTATAATCTCTGTCAACTTATGGACAGATGGGAGTGCAGGACTCAGAGGGCCCTGTGTTCCCCATGCAAATGAGGGACAATTACAATATGCATGCATGGGAGCACAGGGCCCACACCCACATGCACAACATTTTTTTTCTGTGTCATGCTTTTTTGCTATCACAACATCAAAAAAGGTCTCATAGCATTATTTATGGTGTCATGGTAGAATAAATAATGCCACCCCAGTTAATGAATTTGTGACGCTACTTTTCCAGATATGTCTGTTTCTTTGTCACTTCATTGCAAACAAAGGGCTTGCGCTTATGAGATGAAACATTCAGGATTCAAAAAGCTTGCTCAACAGATATGTCTTTTGTTAGTTTGCAGAGAAAATTTTCATCTGTTGCATAGCTATACGATTTTGAAGTTTTGTGATTTCTCATAGGATAACATTGCAACGGTCAGGGTACCTTTTGGGAGGTAAATCTCGAAAACACTTTGAGATATGAACTTGCTGTGACACACAGCTTAGTATACCTTCAGGTGTACTAAGCTGTTATGCATGTTTCCAGGCCTTGTTTATAGGTTCCAAAATAAGTAAGAGCACCGACCACCATCCAGGAAAGAAATAGTTCATTTATTTATAATTTGCTTTTTGGTGATCCAAAGAAGCAAAGCAATGCTTTCCATACAAACAAGTGAAAAACACTCCCCCATGGCCCTGACCAGTTTTGCACATGCCCGCTTCCTCAGGGGGGCCGGTCTTGTAGTGGGTGATTCAAATTTAAAGAAATGCTCACAGCTGAGCTAAATCAGTGCTGGATATACCCATGCTGACATTACATAAAACTGTGCTGTTACATCTAGCAATATGTCATAAGCAGTGACAGTTGTTTATGCACCCAAGACAATGTATAAATTATGAAAATTACAATTTTAAGGCCTAATTAAATACAATTTTAACATTATTATTATTTATTAATATATATGCTGGGGTGAAAAACTCCCCATAAGTGCACTATAATGAAAAGGCCACACATTTCTGTATGACCCCTATTTTACCAGGAGGTCAATAAGGTCAATGTATGCTTTTTGAGTGTAATTAAAACATCTCATTGCTAAAGTCCCAAATTCCATATGAGAACTGATACTGGTGCACCAAAAAAATTAAAAATGATGTATGGTCTGATATAACAGACCAGGTAATGATAAGGTAGGGTAAGGTGTGGGAGAAGGTTGGGGTGAAAATGAGGGATTGGGAGAGACAGGGAGGGAAAAGGTGGAGGGAGAAAGGGGGCATGGAGGCAGGGCAATGGGGGATTGGAAGAAAGGAGGGGGATGTGAAAGAGGGGAAGGATAAAGGGTAAGAGGGGAAGGGGCAGAAAGGGGGAAATGAAGATTTCATGAATTATTCAATATACATCATATGTAAATCAAATGACAATATTAAACCATATTGCAATACATACTACTATGGTATTATTCCTATATTATAAAAGTTGCCATTAGCTAAATCTGTAAATCTATAATACAAAAAAATCGTAATACGTAAGGTCAATTCTTGTAAAGAAAAACATTGATTCAAATAGTATATAATGTTACAATAAATATTTCAAACTCATACAATATTCCAATAGGTGCTATAACCTCAAAAATCAATATGTCATAACTCATCATATGCTTTTCAACTACACACTTCCAGCATCCTATATTTCTAATTTCTATTTTTCCTTTAGAAATGGAATTAGATGTATACCGCCATTAAGTCCAGGCTTTCTCACTGCATTTAAGTGAAAAAAACAAAATGTTTCACACTGCAGCAATAAATCATCCAGGCTGCCTCCCCTAGCTCCCACTCTCAGCTTTTCAATTCCAGAGAATTTAAAAGAATGCATCTGTGCGTTAGTGCTGGTGTGTATGTGTTTAGCTAAGGCGTTTTTAAGTTCTTTATTTCTGATGGCTCCTTTATGCTCTCGTGCCCTAATTTTTAGGCTCCTACCAGTTTTCTCTACATAATATGCTTCACAATTGCAAGTCGTGAGGTTGATTACTCCTGTAGTAGAACAGTTAATGAACTGTTCAATCTGGTAGGTTTTATCACTATTTTTATGAGGTAAAGCAATCTGTTTTTATTGTAACATCATAGTGTGTGCATCTACCACATTTGAATGTACCCTTAGGTGGAGGTGGCAAAGTTCTATTTTCTTTTTGAACAGGCTGTAGGCTATGGACCAATATATCCTGTAAGCTATACCCTCTCTTATACACCATTCGTGGAGATTGCTTTGTTTACAGGTGCAGGGGAAATTTTTATGAATGGGCCTGCAGTGGCTGTGATACTGTACCATGCATTCACAACTTGACAGCTGTACTGGTTTGCCTACATGAAAATGAGAGCCACTTCCAGTATGCATGTATGGGAGCATATAGACATATAACATTATAGACTGATGGCACTGAAGGGCCCCAAGGGCCCTGTGGTCCTATAGGGAAATGAGGGTTCATTATAATCTCTCTAAACTTATGGATAGATGGGAGCACAGGACCCAGAGGGCTCTGCATTCCCACATGTGAATGAGGGACAATTACAATATGCATGCTGCTCCCACATGCACATAGAGATACCATTATGGACTTATGGGAGAGCATAGTAAAATAAAGATACTATTATACTGTCTCAAAAAGTAAGGAAATAAATTGCAAAAAACTGCGTTAATGCTCTAGTTAGGGTCAAAGCCACAAAAGTAGAGAAATGTGGCATTAGATTTTCGATGCTAATACCCCACACACACCCTGCATACACCAACAGGTGTTAGGGTGCCTTGGGGTCATCAGCCCTAACACTTACCCCATTCTCTTATACTGTACCCATCTGAGTTTATTTACTTATGGAATGGGGTGAGCATTGGGGCCAGAGACTCCAAGGCACCCCCCCTAACGCCTATTGGTGTGTGCAGGGTGGGTTTTTGGTCTTAGCTTTGAAAATCCTAATGTCACATTTCCCTAATTTTATGGCTTTGACCCTTACTAGAGGATTAACAAAATGTTTTGCAATTTATGTATACAGTGTATATATATAGTTCCATTTAATGTACAGTACTAGTGCAAAGATTAGAGGTGTTTATTTTTTCTTCAGTGGAAGGGTATTTCTTTTTCTTTCTTTCCATAATTTCAATTTGTTTTTTGTTTTTGTTTTTCACTATTTACAGTTTGTAAGCCTCTTCTGCTCTGGCTGTCTGGTGGATTACCTGATTTACCTGCCTTCAGTATGGATGTACTAGACTTTATGGAGCTGTGCAGAAGGAGTTGTTTTTCATATTTTATTAGTTTCCCCATTCTCTTTTGTGAAATGGATCCCCAAACCCTAAAGCGATGCCAGCACTGGAACATAATCAATGATATGAGTGTGAGTTGGCATGCTCACATGATATGCAGCACGACATGTCCCTCCCTCTCGATGTCCCATGCGCTCTGCCACATGTATGTCTACAGGTGCTGCTAGTGCAGCAGGATATTGCACCCATCTCCCCAGGAAGGAAGACAATGTTTCCTGGGATGTTCGATCCTCCTCCCACCTGGCCGGCCCCCATTCCCAAACTTGGGCCATCGGTGTTGTGATTGGTAGACCTACCACACTGCCAATGGGCCAGCTTTTTTATGTCATTTCTAATAATGTGGATTTATGTAGTCCCTCATTTGTAGATTCCCAGCTCATGAAGCCAGCCTCAGAACTTTCCAATAGACCTGATCCTAAGTACATGTACCATCCCAAAACCTGCCAAAAACATATTGTTATTTTCTATCAACAATATTGGTCACTCCTTCATCTGATCAATGTTTCTGAATTTTCTTTCCATTTTATGACTTCCATAACAAATGCACAGTCCTAGTCATGATGTACATACACTTCTTATTCAATATGTAAAGTTACTGTACCTTTTATGGTTGTAAGAGTGCATTCATGAGTTCTTTAGGTGAAACAAATGTGATGCAAAGCTGAGCACTTCTAGCACACAAAAGGCTTAAGAAATAACAATACATACTGTATAAACATTATGAACAAAGAACTGTACATATAAACATATTATGAACAAAGAACTGTCCATATAAACATACTACAAATCATGTTGTGAACATACGAACATACGAAAAGAGCCAGCTGAGGAAGACCACCCAGTCTATTGCATCTGCTCTGTAAGTGTTGCAGGGTCTGGCCTTACAATTTATGCCAATGAACCTGCCCCCCAATTGTTCCTTCCTCTCCCTCCTTCTCCAATTCCATGGTCCCATGGGTTCACTTTGTGCTTGTCTGTGATCCTCTTGAATGTTCCCACCATCTTTGCTGATACCACCTCCTCTGGCAGCTCATTCCAGGTGGACACCACCCTTTCTGTATAGAAATGTTTACTTACATCCCTTCTGAATCTCCCCCTTACCATCAGTTTTAGGCTATGCTTCCTAGTGGTGCTGTTGTCACTCTTTTAAATAGACTCTCCCTTTTCACTCTGTTAATTCCCTTCATGTACTTAATGGTCTATATCGTATCACTCCTTTGCCTCTTCTCTTCCAAGGATTACATCCCTAGGGCTCCCAGCCTCTCCTCATAGGACCTATCCTGTGACTCCTTGATTGTTTTGGTTGCTCTCCTCTGGACCCCATCCAGTATATTGATGTCTTTCTTAAGGTATAGATGTCAGTACCTAACCCCATATTCTAAATGTGGTCACACCAATGACCAGTACAATGGTAAAAATAACATCACTCCACCTACTACTGAATCCCCTTGCAATACACCCCAGCATTCTGCTAGCCTTCACCATCACCTTTTTACACTGAGAGGTGTGCTTCAGGTCACTTGTAGTCACTACCCCTCAATCCTTTTCCTTTTCAGAAGCAGTTACCTAAACTCTGTCTGAGGGTTCTTGGCCCTTATGTGCACCACATTGAATTTTTTGGCATTGAAACTGAGTTGCCAGATTCCTTATCATCTCTCTAGTCTAGTGAGGTTCTCCCTCAGGTCCTGTATCCCCTTCTTGATGTCCACTGTCCCACAGAGTTGGTGTCATCCTCACACAGGCACATTTTGCTTTGAATGCCTTCCCCATTGTCACTTATGAAGACTTTGAACAACACAAGCCCCAGTAATAATCCCTGCTGGACCCTGCTGGTGACCTCCTTGGTGCTTGAGAACTCATCTCCAACCACTGTTCTCTGGGTTCTACTACTCAACCAGTTTTCAACCCATTTTTCCATATTCTCCCCCACCCCTAGTTCCCTCAGTTTTATTATCAACCTTTTGTGTGGTACAGAATCAAAGACCTTGCTAGAGAAGTCCAGGTATATGATGTCCACAGCCTGGCCTTTGTCCACTGCCCTGCTGACACAATTGAAGAACTTGATCAGGTTCATTTGACACAATCTGCCTGCCACAAACCCATGCTGTCTTTCATTCTGTAGACATTCTCCTCTATGTACTTCACCAGCCTTTTCTTTAGTATGGTCTCCATGAGTTATACTATGGGTGGGATATTCAAAGTGGTTGAGCAAAGGCGCAAGTGAGATGCACCAGCGCAACAGCGGATATGTGCCAATGAGTGATATTCAGTAGGTGACAATACACTGCACAAATCACAGTGCGCCAATGCACAACCCTAATGAATGCAAGCGCAAGTGCAGGGGGCATAGCCATGAATAAACAGCGCAGTGCAATATTCAACAGCAGGCCAATGGCGCAAGCGCAGAGCAACAGGGACATGTGCTGAGCAAAGTTGAGCCTATAAAAGGATGGAGCAAGCAGGGGATGGTGGCTTGCACCCAGGGGAGTAGGGGTGAGAGAGGGAGAGAGAGTGTGAGAGAGAGAGAGAGAGAGATAGAGTGAGGGACAGAGACAGTGTGAGACAGTGACAGGGTGAGGGCCATTGGCCAGGCAGGACAGCAGCAGGGGTGCAGGACAGTCACAGAGGCACAAGGTGCAATGGGTAGTTGGACAGACTGCATGACCCAGACTGAGCCCGTGGGCAGGCCAGACCATGTGTGTGGGTCCCCAAAACAGAAGTGTGCCTAGTGCAGGGGCCCAAGCAGCAGCATAAAGCAGGGGAAGCCCAGGAAGACAGCTGCAGAGGGGGGTCAGACAGGCTGGGCCATAGCCAGTGCAATATTCCAGATGGAGGTGGTAATGAGGGGTGTGAGGAGGCAGGCGACTGAGCAGCATGGCCGTGGAAGGGCCTGGCAGTGGTATGCCAGGGACAGGTGGTACCCTGCCCACACCACCTTCAAACAGTACAGTGACACTGAGATCATGGGCCAGTACTGCCTGAACTGGGTGATTCTGAGGCAGCTCTGTGAGCTGTGCAGTGATGAGATTCAGGCACCCACAAGACAGAGCCACGCCCTGTCAGTGGAGACCAAGGTCACGGCCGTGATGTGCCTGCTCGCCAAGGGCACCTTCCAGAGACCAAAAGGGGACACCACAGGCATAACCCAGTCAGCTGCGTCATGGCTCCTCACACAATTCCACAATGCATTGCTGCCACATGCTGCGGAATTCATCCACTTCCCCAGCACACAGGTGGAGCATACAGCAAACATGCAGGAGTTCCACAGGGTTACAGTTATGCCTGGCATGCTAGGGGCCATTGAATGCACCCATGTAGGCATCCGCACATCACCGGGACTGGAGGGGGTGGCCTACATCAACAGGAAGATCTACCCCAGTGTCAACTGCCAGGCAGTGTGCGATGCCAAGGGGTGCATAATCAATGTCTGTGCCACACACCCTGCGGGAGCACATGATGCCTTCATCTGGCACCAGTCTGCACTGTGCCACAGGTTTGAGAGTGGGGACATCCCCACCAGCCACCTAATAGGTGAGTATGTAGCAGGAAAGGGCAGCCCTGCGCAACAGGGCAGGGCATGGGGGGTGATGCAATGTATGGGGTGTAGAGGGTTCAGCTGTGTAGGAGGGGGGGCAGCCACACTGACCAACGTGCTAACCCAACGTGTTCCCCCACAGGTGACAGTGGATACCCACTCAGGCCCTGGCTGCTCACCCCGTACTGGCGCCCGTTGACCCCAGTGCAGGAGAGATACAATGAGGCACACGCCAGCACATGGAACATCATTGAGTGTGTGTTTAGACTGCTGAAGGCATGATTCCGTTGCTTGAACAGGTCTGGCAGTGTCCTACAGTACAGCCCCTTGAAGGCCTGTGGTCTATTCCTGGCCTGCTGTGTGCTACACAACATGGCCACTGACCGTGGGATAGCTGTTGAGGTTGAAGAGGGGAACAGCAGTGGGGACAACATGGATGCCAGGGCCAATGGTGGTGGGCATCCCCCCTGGACGACGGGAGCTCGGCTTCGCAGGGTGGCCCAGCGGCACAAGGATACCATTGCAGAGGAGCACTATGGTACATGCAGGTAGGTGTACAGGTGCACACACAGGTCACAGGGACCGAGGCAAGGTAAACAGGCATGGCTGGCAGGAGGGGGTGATGATGAACATAGGACAGGTCACCATGGAAGCACCCCTGACAGAACAGTGGACCCCACCCACACAGCCCCACATGCACACACCCACATAGGCACAGTCACATGGGCACACACACACCCCGAGGCCACCATCGGGCCTGTGTCAGACGCTGAACACTGGTGCACTGTGGTGGCTGGTGCTGTGATGGCATCATCATGCACATGCCACAGTGGCCAGTGGCTGGGAGGGTGTGCATAAGGCAGGCATGACGTGCAGCCACAGATGTCATGGCTCAGGTACATACATGCACATACCACACCTCCGTGCATACAGGACTGAGGCAGGCAGCAGACAGGAAGGGCGGCAGATTATGTCTGCCGTGCAGGTGCACGGCCACCATGGACAGGTGGATGGCCACGCCTAGACTGCCCAGCAGATGCAGGCTGTGCAGTGTCAACATGGGGTGTCACAGTTGTACCCCCAAGCATGTTGCTGCAAGAATGTGACCGGGCCCTCGCAGGCGTCTGCAGGCCCCCGAACAGGCACACTCCAGGCTTGCCTGGGATGCCCACAGCTGATCCCGGTGAAGACAATGCTGGGGTCACATGATGCCAGGACCGAGGGGTGGAGATTGCACTCCACAGTGACTGCTGTGGATGGCCATGCACCAGGGTGGCCAGTGGTGCCAGGCTGGCCATGACTGCAGCGGTGAGCCAATCCAGGTTTGCGATTGTGTCCTCCCGCATGCATGTTTCCTTGGCCAGGAGCTGTTGAAAGTCCCAGTCATGCCTCCCTGCAGACTGGCGCAGCTCAGTGTGGAGTGCATGCACCCCTGCCATGACCTGCATCTGTTGCTCCACTGATGCCCTGAGCAGACGAGAGTGCTCATCAAGCGGATCGGTGCCCTGGGGGGCTTGGGTATCGCGTCTACCCGCGGGGGTTGTGTGGTCCCATGGCACACCCCCATGCAGGTGGGGGCTGCACAGCAGTGCCCTTATTGGCCTGTCATGTCTGCAGTGCACTGGCAGTGGACACTGCACCAGGTCCACCTTCAGCACCATCCTGCCGCTGCCCCTCCAGCCGCTGTGCACGCAATGTTGCCAGGGAGGCTGCACTCCCACCACCAGATGGGCCTGACTGAGCAGCAGGTATGGTGGCCACTGCAACACCAGGCGGTGCAGCTGGTGGGTCTGCCAGTGTCACCCATGCACCATTGGCACTGCTGTGTCCTGTGCGTGGTAGGGGTGCCTCCCCCTGTACAGCATCACCACTGTCCTGGGAGCAGCCATGTCATCATTGGATGTGGACCCCACCCCGATCAATGTCTCAGCATACTGGGCACCATGGCTGGCATCCCACTGAAACACTGCCTGGGTCTCATCCGCGCCCACACCACAGGCATCCGTGCAGACAGTGTTGGCTCTGGCAGGGGTCCGGGCCATGGACCCCAGTGGAGGTGGATGGGCGCTTCTCCAGGTCCCCGACATCACCCAGGGTGGGCACTACTGCCCCTGCATCTGCACACAGGCACCCTGGAGCTGTAAGGGAACATATACACATCAGTGCCGCCACCATACACCCCCGGCCCAATACACCCCTTACCCACATCCCTTTGTACCGCTGTACCTACCATGCAGGGAAGGGCTACCCCATCTGGAATCCACCACTGGGAATGCCCTCAACGGCACTGTGCCGCATTGTCACCACCACCAGCTCCTCTCACGGTGTCAGCTGCAGCACCTCAGGCTGTCCACCTCCTGTGGTGGCACATGTGGCCTGGATGGCTGCCACCTTCTCCTTGATTTGCCTGTGGTCTGTGCCCACCTTCTTCTTGCATTCCTGCACCGACCTCTGATGGACGCCCTGCAGGTTCACGGCCCTGGCTACACCCACCCATGCTTCCGCCCTGGCTTGCTGGGTACCTGTGAAGCCACTCAGAGGGGGCTCCTGGTCAAGGTAGGCATCATATAGGGCATCGCAATCTGCCATTGTGAAATTGGGCCTGCGCTTCTGTGCAGACCCCCGCTCCTCAACTTCCTCTTGCTCCGACATGCTGTTTCTGTTGGTGGGGACATGAGGTCAGTCTGGTTGCCACACATGAGGGTCCCCCCCCAACCTGACATGCCCAGTGCCTGGCATCCTACCTGTGAAGGTTGCAATACCGGTATGGTGCCTGTGCCACCACATGGTGCCTTTATAGAACATCACATGCAAATGAAGGAATGCCCAACTGTAATGGGATGCAAATGTCTCCAATGCGCCACCGATATGCTGATCAGCTCATTTGCATATGCCCACTGACTATCGCGGAATTGCACATTGCGCAATAGGGTTGCTCATGCGCATGTCATGGCACATCTGTGTGATGTGCGCAGTCCGCATGGTACAGTGCATGCGCGCACTGACATCGTGTATGTTGGTGGCGCTTCCTATGCATGATGCGCTACAGGCAGCATGGTGCTCAGCCGCTATTAGGCATGTGGTGCACATGCACCATATGCCCAGTCGCGCATGTGCGCCATTGGCACATGGCCCATGGGGCACACTGGACTCTATAGCGTACCATGCTATCCATGCCCTGTCGCGCTGCTGTGCACAGTGCACCTGTCATCCTTTGATCCTTACATGTGCCCCTTGACTCCCTGGTGACTGTGGCACATGTCAGCATTGGCCCATGCATATTGCGCATACCCTGCCAATGTGCGATAGGGGATGCCAGCGCATAGCCAGGCATATCACGCATTCTTCGCACGTGCATCTCATGTGCTCTCTAGCACCATTATGCTGCTGCAGTTCCCAATACAGCCATGCCATGCAGGAGCACACTGAGACTGCCAAACTGGACACAGGTGGAGCTTGTGAACTTGGTGGTTTTGGTGGAGTCACATATTGGTGCCCTCTATGGGCAGGTACCCCTGGACCAGCCACGCACTGAGGTGTGGCAGGGGGTGGCCAAGGAGCTAGAGGAGGCAACAGGGTCATGCTATAGTGGGGAGCAGTGCCACCACAGGTACGGTGACCTGTGGAGGAGGGATCCGGACTGGCTCAGGTCACTGCAGGCACGCGTCTGGATGGGTGCTGTGCCACGGCCAGGTGAGTGCATTTATCCCCATTCATGCCATGTCTGTCTTGTGTGGGTTGCCAGTGGTTGTCATGCTGTGCTGCTGTGGGTGGGGGGCAGTGGTCAGGAATGCTGCTGGACATGGCAGTGCACAGCTGGTGTGTCATGCCTTGACACTGCCGCTGCGTGGGCTCATGGTGTTTACTGTGCTGGGGTGGGGCCCATGTCTTGCTGCCCAGTGCTGATGTCTGTCTCACACTGTCTCCCTACTAGGCCCTGAAGATCGGCGAAGAGCCCAGATGGTGGGTGCCACTGCCGGACAGCAGCAGGCCAGTGGTGGTGCACAACAGAGGGTTGCTGGCCAGCCAGGTAGTACAGGTGGTCAGGCACCAGTCGGGCCACAACTTGCAGGTAGGCACCTTGGTGGTGTATTTTGTTGTGTGGGGTAGGGGTGGGCCACATCCCCCCATGCACATGGCCATTACATTCCGTGCCTTGCCAGCGTGGTCCATTGCACCATGCTGCACCCAGGGCATGTGTGTATGGCCACTGTGGGTGGGCTGTGGGTGCATCCAGGTCCCAGCCAGGCCACTGTCAGCCCCACGCAATGGCCATTCACTTGGCTGTCATGGTGGTGGCATGCTGCACCTGGTTGGTGGTGGCGGTGGTGTGCAGTGCTGTGCATGGCTGTGGATGGTCGGGATGGTGGCTTGTGTGGGCATGCACACTGTGTTTGGCTGTGTGCCCCTGCAGAACCCATGCCAACATTGTCCACTGTGCACGGTGGGTGGGCTATGGTCATGTGAGTGTGCACTCATTCATGTCCCCTCCTTTGTCCTAGGAGCCCAACTAATGGATACCCATAAAAGGCTGCTGGAGCGGATCCTGTGGGTAGCCACGCCCACCCTTGTGGTGGCACGCATAATTCGCCAGGCCATATTCTGGCCACAGTGGAGGAGATGGCAGAGGCGCCAATAGTCGAGGACCTTCCAAGGGGCCCATTTGCCTGCTTCACCCTCCCTTCCACTGACAACCCTCCCATTCCTCCATTGTACCAAGCCTACCATGTCCCCTGTCTCCCCACCCCCCTTCCCCAGCATACTTTCCTGAATGTGTCCTCCCTGTTCCCTGCCCCCTATCCCTGTTCAACTGTACATAGTATTGCTTCATTGCTTGTTGTTTAAATACAGTTATATTTTGTAGCCATCTGTGTCCTTGTCTGCTTTGCAGATGGCATTGGTGCCATGCTGCAGTAGTGTGCATGGTGGCTGTGTGGTATGTTTGCGGTTGCCTGGGGTTTGTGTCAGGTGGTCTGCGTACAGTGGCCTGTGTGTGTGCCCTTTGGCATGCATATGTTCCCTGCTGGCCTGTGTGGCTGGTGCGGTATGTGCTGTTGACTTGTGTGTTGTCTGCTTTGGTCCCTGTGCCATGTCCCATGCCATCCTGTGGGTGTTGCCCATGGCTGCCTGCCGGTGGCCATGGGTGTCACACCACCTCCATATGCTGCAGTGGGATGTGTGGTCAGGGCATGCAGCCATGCACCTGCCTTGCCACCCTCCAGTAATCCCCTGCACTATGGTGGCAGTGTGTCCTGTTCTTGTGGCCTGCTCCACACTGTACTAGGGGCCCTGTGCCATGGCCCATGCACCTTTTTCCATTGCCCTGCCCATTGTATGCTCCTGCGCTTCCTGCCTTGCTCCATTGCACAACCCTAGTTGCGCGATGGCACCTGCTGCTTTGCTTCCTGGCGCAGCCCTAGTTGCACTATGGCACATCCTGCAATATTCAGCCATCTTGCGTTGTCACTTGCCTTGGTGCTCAGCCTTTGAATATTGCATTGGCTGCGCACCTGCACAGTGTACCTGCGCTGTGCCACTCTTGCGCCTGCTTCTGGTGCATTTCTGAATATCCCACCCTATATGTTAAAGACCTTTATTTTTTAAAAAGGAAGGAATTTGAATTTAAAATCAAAAACTCATGTTAACTTTAAGCAGCCTCACACATTTTCCTGCAAAGAATAATACCTAGACTCATATTTGATAAAATGATATTAGAAATACCACATTTCAGTTTTGTGTATTTGAGTAATTATAGTTACTGCATAGAGTTGAAGATGACTGTTAGCACCTAGAAAGCGTGTTTGTTTGTACACTTTCCATTCTTCCTGTACCTTCTTCATGTTATATGTTGCAATATATTTACAGGTCATTGATAATTGTTATAATGTTGAAATGAGGTTTGTAAGATGTGTAAATGGTGTTTTTTTATTAATAAAAATATGATTAACTTTAAAAAAGTTTTACTTTGCATAGTATTGGAGAAGCCCTGTTGTGGGGAAAAAGATTGAACTGAGAACTTCACAGCTTTAGAACTGTTTGTATGAGACACCCTTTCTATGGTATAAAACCACCTGAAAAGTTTTGAAAAAAAATCCTAATTGGCTGAAACTAATGTTGTAATCTATAATACTGAACTGCAATAACATACATCTTTCTTTAGTGAAGAACACCAGATAATTTATATCCCACCCAATAACATACATTAAGGGCAGGAACAGGAGTTGCATTTTAATTGGTTAACTCTAGCTCCTATAATGTTAACTAAGCAGGGAAAATAGAACAAACTACTATAACAGCAGCATGGCTGACACATCAGATGCCACCTCACAAGAAATACAGTGATGCTTCATAACCATACAAGCCAATTATAGCATCTTACTTGTATTTTGCATTTCTTGTCCTCTGATGCTGATCCTTTGTCTCCAGCCATATCATGTAACAGCCAGAGAAACTGGTCTCACTCACAAAAGTAAAATGACTGACAAATAGTAAAATTCTGTATTTACTACTGTTAGAACCAACTGTTTTAAAATTACTGTATCTCATTATGAATGCACCATTACCACAAGATATTAGTACACTTCTATTGTCCAACAGCACTTAGCTTTGCCTCTTATTTCTTACAAAAAATAGGCATGCTGATCTCATAACAGCATCACCCCATCACGTGCTATCATTGGCCAGTACAGATTGGAGTGTACAAATACTGGAACAAGAGTCTCAGGGCTCAGTGAACTAAAGGTAAGAGGTAGTGTAATTGTTTCAAATTGGGTTGCTGAAGTACTGCAACTGGAGTTTCCATCAGAGTACAATGTCAGAATGGATAAATATTATTTTATTAGCCATGGCTGATGGGCTAACTTTTGGAACGTGTTTGTGGATTACATTTTAATAGTCCAAATGTGTAGGGAGACATGCATTCCAAAAAGGAGTACTATAAACCAAACAGCTCAGTTGTTATTTTTCCAGAGAAATGTTGCATTCAAACAGGATCCTTCAACAGCATGTTGCACAGAGCCAACATCCATTTTTTCTTTCATAAACGTCATAATCTTGTCAGTTAAAAGCATTCATTTAGCTGTAAATAATTCTTAGTCTGTCTGTTTTCTGAAAAAACAGGGCACAAAGTAGAATAGAAAATGTAACAGTGAAGCCTTTTTGTCTGCTACAGGTCTGCCACTGTACATCCAGAAGGTCATGGATTCAGAAATCAGTAGGGGCTGACATTTATTGTCATCCCTGTCTCTGCAAAGAGGTTTTTAGTAGGCAGCAGAGGAGTTTCAATATTGAATTTTGCTGGCGAAGCACATAACACAAAGCAGAACAGAAGTTGCTTTTTTATAGCCTCTGTCATACATATTCTTTCTGAAAGCATTTGAGCTTGAGACAGTGGCACAGCACATGAACACAGTGCAGGGACCTGTATTATATAGAATGGTGCACTCAACCCATGACCATCTGGGACAGAGATGAGAGTGCTATAAATTTCTAACATATCTTCCCCAAACCAATTACAAATATATCTTCTAAAAGCAAACTGTTTCTGTGTGCGTAATACTGGTATAGATACATCTCAAAATTCTATTAACCTCCAATACAAAAACAAATACTGAATTTTTCTTCTAAATTACACTTTAAGTTAGACCACCTCACACAATTTAATCATCTAGATTATGTCTCTTTGTAATAGAAACCCTTTCACTTTTTAACATCCGAGCTACTTAAAAGTACAACATTTATTTATGTATTGAAATTATTTTACCAGGTAAACATACAGAGATATAGAAAACATTTAAACTCCTAAATAGTAAGATGGGTGGAATTTTGGCATAGAGGTAGAAGCCAGAGGGTGGTAGTAAATGGGAGTCACTCAGGGGAGGGCAGGGTGGCAAGTGGGGTGACACAGGAGTCAGTCTTGGGCCTGGTCCTCTTTAATATCTACGTGGGTGACATAGCAGTAGGATTGGAAGGGAAGGTGTGCTTATCTGTGGATGATACAAAAATCTGCAATAGGGTAGACACACTGTGTGGGTGGAAAGGATAAAGGTGGACCTGGGGTAGTTGGAGGAGTGGTCAAGAACTTGGTATTTGAGATACAGTGCAAAGACATGCAGAATCATGCTCTTGGGGCATAAAAACCCATGATCCATGTAAGAACTGAGGGAGGAAATAATCACAGTAAAGAGCTGGAGAGAGACCTGCAGATTATCATATCGGATGACCTGAAGGTGGTGAAACAATGTGATAAGGCAGTGGGAAAGGCAGACCATATGTTGGGCTGTAAAGGGAGGGGTGTAACCAGTAGGCGGAAGGAGGGGATACTGCCCCACCTCGAGTATGGTGTACAGTTCTGAAGGCATTATCTATGTAATGATATAGACAGGATGGAGATGGTACAAAGGAGGGTGACCAAAATGGTGCAGAGCTTGCATCAGAAGTCCTATGAGAAAAGGCTAAGGGATCTAGATCTGTACTCCCTGGAGATCAGGAGAGAGAGGAGACATGATTGAGACATTCAAATACCTAAAGGGAATAAACAAGGTACAGGAAGGGAGCATCTTTCAAAGAAAAAGATGTCCAAAGACTGGAGGTCACAATAGAAATTTGGAGGGTGGATGGATATTTCTTCACAGAAATGGTAGTAGACCCCCAGAACAGCCTTCCAGTGGAAGTGGTGGGGGCTAAAATGGTTACAGGATTTAAGAAAGCATGGGATAGACACATGGGCATCACAAAAACTGGTAGAGAAGGTAACCTGGAGTCCAAACAGGATCTTGGGACACTATTGGTAGGACAGGGAAGGGGGCAGGAGTGTAGTGACTAGAGACCATGAAGGATCTGTTACTTTATATTATGCAGGGAAAAATGGGCAGAATGGATGGGACAGGCAGTACTTTCCTGCCATCAACCTCTATGTTCCTATGTTCCTATGTTTCACCCTCTCTTCCATTGTCTATTTTGCCTTACAAGGCTATAATTTGGGATTTAATTCTCTGTAATAACTGATGCCCTTTTTTTCCCATAGGGAAACCCGGTTGTAATTTGCCATTATAACCAGCTGGTTATAATGGTGAACACATACCAGGATTCCCTTGTACTGAGTATGTGTAGCCATCACTTCTCCACTCCTTTGTGCTGTTCACATTTCCCCACTGCTCCACAGACTACAGTTCACTGCACTTGGACTCAGCAGGAGTAAGTTAATAACAACAAAAAACAATCAGATGAGCAGATTTTTGATGCGGCTGGAAGAAAAAAAAGAAAAGGTTTTAATCACATGTCGCAGACCTCACTGAAACCCAACCTGTCCATGGCTCCATAGAGATATATTTATTTTATATAATTGCTGTGGTGAAAAAATGATCCCCAGCTATTATATAAAAAAAGGCTGGGTAAGGGGGTATAAATCTCAAATTTTACACACACCCTTGGTAAGGGATGCCTTTATGAACCCCTTGAGCTTCACTCTCGGGGTTTATGCGGCATTCCACACCTCGGGGGGGGGTACGTAAAATTCTCATTATGAACTGGGTGCCTAGAATCAAAAAAGCTGATTGTTTGAGAGGTCTTTGAAGCCGTGATGATATCGGGCTACATCATCACGGCTTCAGAAAACCTCCAGTCACCAGCCTCCTCACTTACCACGCAGTGTGCCTCATCTTGCACAGTCAGACCTCCAGTTCACCGCTATAAAAAAAAAAAAACTCAACTGTGCCCATAATGGAACGCAGCACCACACAAGCTCCTGGGAGGAGAGATGGTCGAGCTGCCCACAACATCCTCCACATCCTGCCCTTGCATTCCCCACACAAATGTCAGCCAACAGCCAGCACTCGCAGACCACTCATCCTATCTAACTACAAGACAGAATGGCACGAGACGCGCCTTCAGCGAGTATTTAAAAAAAACAACAGTAAAGGATCCCAAACTGTCCCCCAACTCCTCTTTTTAAACACAACTAATGTCCAGCCAAGCAGAAGTTTCAGATTTCTGGGTGACTTACTAGGAGATGTGCTTCCCATTTACAATGCTGCTTCCTGCTTGCCACACATAACATAAAAAAAAAAAAACACACACATCTTCACTGACCCAGCAGCACCACGTCAAAGGCAAGACAAATAGAGTTCACTTCCTGGTGCTAAGAGAGACACATAGTACACCACTCCTCCATAAACTCAACTTACAACAGTGCCACCTGCAGTCCAGAGCTCTCCAGGGACTATTTTATTAAAAAGTACTCCTCCAACACCTCAGAAAATACATTTTCAGAAGGATTTAAACATTTATTTTTATTTTTTTTTACTGCTAAAACTTGATTTCCAGTTCATAATAGCAATAAGGCACTCCAGGGTTTGATATATCATGGGGTATCATTACTTCTCGGATGGTTGGACACACTCGACCTGAGCCTCGTGTCCAACCACCCGAGGCGTGATGATATACCATGATATACCACACCCTGTCGTGCCTTATTGCTTAATTATAACCTCCTACTGAGCCATTATTCTATATGTAACCAATATTTTTTTAGATAACCATATCTGAGACACTGTGACATATTCAGAATCATGCAGCTGCATCCATCTCCTAAGTTCATTTAGTTTTGCTTATAAGCTTCTAATATTTACATGGACAATGGACAGGGCATGTTTAGGTGCCATGATTTTTCATCATGCCCACCAAACAAGCATTTGTCAATGCCGAATGTTGTTGCGCTGGCATTGGCAGTGGGAGTGGTGGAACTAGAGACGCATAGTACTGTGATTTTGTGAATGTCTCAAAAGGTTATTTTGCACATCGAGCACGCCATTGTGCGCCACAGCTGCGGAAACACGTTTTGGGCAGGCTGTGAAAAATGGCAGCTGGACTGTTGATAAGGAGATGTGCACAAATACCAGTGGTGAAAATATGGCATGAAAATATTGCAGATTGACAAAGTTACAAGGGTGCGAGGAAACTGCACAATGCACACTTGCAACACAGTCATTGTATGGAGTTTTGGCACCAAATTTTCAACATAGGCATTTTAGGACCTCTGCTCATGAACAGTGTCACTGTCATTTCCTCAAACTGTCCCGAAAACTGATTTTGCACAGCGGCCATGCAATTCTGTGCCAGACGTGCAAAAACACATTTCAGGCAGCTGCAGTGTTCATAAGGAGGTATGAAAAAATGCAAATGACAAACAGCTGGAGTGAAAGTATTACAAATTCACAAAGTCATGAGCGTGCGTGCAAACTGTGCAATGCACACTCATAAAACACTCATTTTATTGACTTTCATTCCCAAATATTCAACATAGCCATTTTAGGACATCTGCTAATGAACAGTGTAACTGTAATTTTCATCATGTGTCTCGAACACGGACTTTCCACAGTGACACGCTATTCTGCGCTGGAACTGTGGAAACAGATTTTGGTCAGGATGTAAAAAATGACAGCTGTGCTGTTCATTAGGTGGTGCAGAACAATGGCACTGTAGAAAATTTAGGGTGAGAATATTAGAAGTCTGCGAACGTACGAGTGTGCGTGCACACTGCGCAACGCACGCTCGTAACACAGTCATTTTATGTAGTATTGTCGCCAAATTTTCAATACAGGCATTTTAGGACCTCTGCTCATAAACAGTATCACTGTCATTTTTGTAATGTGTCTGAACACTGATTTTGCACCATGACCATGCTATTCTGCGCCGGAAGTGTGAAAACAGATTTCGGGCCAGAATGTGAAAAATGACAGCTGTACAGTTCACAAGAAGGTGTGGTAAAATGGTAATATTGAGAATCTGGCATGAAAATAGTGTGAATGCAATAACGTACAAGCGTGCATTGCGCAGTTGCTATGCACAGGTGTGAATGCACTAATGTACAAGCGTGCATTGCGCAGTTGCTATGCACGGGTATGAATGCACTAACGTAAAAGCGTGCATTGCACAGTTGCTACGCATGTTCATAACACAGTCATTTTATGGAGTATTGTCACCAAATTTTCAACACAAACATTTTAGGACCTCTGCTCATGAACAGTATCACTGTCATTTTTGTAATGTGTCCGAACACTGATTTCGCACCACGACCGTGCTATTCTGCGCCGGAAGTGTGAAAACAGATTTTGGCCAGAATGTGAAAAATGATAGCTGTACGGTTCACAAGAAGGTGTGGTAAAATGCCAATGTTGAGAATCTGGCATGAAAATAGCGTGAATGCGCTAATGTACAAGCGTGCATTGCGCAGTTGCTATGCACGCTCGTAACACAGTCATTTTATGGAATATTGTCACCAAATTTTCAATACAGGCATTTTAGGACCTCTACTCATGAACAGTATCACTGTCATTTTTGTAATGTGTCCCGAACACTGATTTTGCACCACAACTGTGCTATTCTGCGCCAGAAGTGTGAAAACATATTTCGGCCAGGATGTGAAAAATGTCAGCTGTATGGTTTCACAAGAAGGTGTGGTAAAATGCCAATGCTGAGAATCTGGCATGAAAATATTGCGAATTTGCTAACTTACAAACGTGCGTTGCGCAGTTGCTATGCACGCTCGTAAAACTGTCATGTTTTGGATTTTTCCCACCAAATTTGCAAGATAGAGTTTTTGAAAGTCCCCTCATGAACAGTGGCACTGTCATTTCGTTACATGGTCCTGAAAGGTAATTCCATGCAGTGACTGCGAAATCACCTTTCGGGACCGAATAACACCATGACAGTGCAAGAATTCATGAGAAGGGGTCCCAAAAATCCCATGTTGAAAATTTGGGGCCAAAATTTGCAAAAATGCCTGAGATATGCAGCAAAGTTGAAAAAAACTATTTATGCCATTATACAGCTTACCGGCATTTCCTCAGTTTGCAGTCGACTTTGAAGAGTGCAGGCGTGTTCCCGGTCTCCAGAGGTAAGTATGGGGTGGGGGTGTGTGGGAGGCAGGGTGCACAGAGGGTGGGTGCAGGTGGTGGGAGGAATGGAGACTACAAGGGACCATTTTCATTTTACAGGTTAAAAGAGAAAATAAAATTGCGGGACAGTTTTTTTGCAGGGCTTTACGCTGGCATGGGCTCCCAGCGTGCCACCTAACTGTTTGGGGGTGTCTGTAACCGATGGGATTGGTCACCCTCGCCGCAAACAACATCGGGGGAATTTATGCTGATAGATTGGGCAACCCCATCATCACATAAAGAAGGGTAGGGGTGCATAGCGAGGGGATTGAGCACCCCTCGCATTAAACAATAGGTTTTTTTCAGCCAACGGGAGTGGGCTCCCCTGTCAGCACACAAGGAAAAAGAGGGCGGGGTAACAGCCGAGGGGGATTGGGTACCCCCCTCAGCATATCACAAATGGGGGGGATGCTTTATGCCAACGGGGAGTGGGCTCCCCCATCGGCACATTCACAGGGGCAGGGGCAGCAGAGAGGGGGATTGGGCAACCGCGAAGTCGCCATTTCGATGGCCAGTGTGCTGCCATGTATATAATGCCGGCAAGCACGGCAAGAAAAGGACCACTGAGTCTGATGAGCTTTGCTCAGATAGCAGCAGACCTTTTCTTAGATGTGATCACCACATTATGTATGCACAGTGTGGCGCCAGTATGCAGGCTAATTGAATGCGGGATGCACTTACTGGTGCGTGCCCTGCATTCGCCCAACGGCGACTGCACCTCCAAAGCTGCACTGTCCCACAATGTTGGTTGCACAAGCGCACCAACATAAAAAGGGGACCAGCATTTTGTTGAACATCACCTGCTAAAAGGAGATGGAATAAAATGAGGGTTTGTTTCCTGTTTTCTAAAGAGGCGCCATACAGTTCATTTCTGGAGGTTACTGCATTACAATTATGAAGAAAGTTTGAAACCTACAATCTGTGACTAGCTTCCAAGACTAATAGGCCCACATGAAAGTCTGAGGAAATCTCCAGGCCTAAAAATATATCAGTACACACTGAGCAATATAGCAATGTAGAAGTAGATGAAACAGAACTACCAGATGAGGAAGACTTGGTAACATTAAATAAAACTAACTCAAAATTAATAAATAATTCAAAAGTGACCCATTTTAAGTACACTGGCATACTTCCTGGCTTCAAGCTTCAATGCCTCCACACAGACACCAAGAATACTTATAACTAAGGAAGGGCTCACCAAGGTAGGATATGAGATAAATTCATGGCACATTCATTATACTGCACATAATGCATTCCCTACTTGTAGCACCTGGAATAATTGGCAAATACCCATTAGGCAGGGCTCACTCAGATGAGGTATAGGCTACATATACTACAGAACACATAATGCAGGCTCACCCTGATATGATGTTAGCAAAGTACATTACTTCATTAATAATGATAGTATTTCATTGAAATTAGCATTCATTTCAACTGGGACGAGAAAAATATAGTACCTATGCCGGTGTACAGGGGGGTAGCTAAAAATAACAGAAGACAATTCAATAAATACCATGTGTGACATGTAATGTTTTATGAAATAAAACATTACCTAATTTGCATTTCCAACAAACACAGAAATTTGTAAAGGAATGCTAACATTAAGCTTGCCAAGTGTTTCCACACATTGAGTAGGCTGACTCTTTACCATGCACTATGATAACTCAAAATGATATACCATGCTACTGGTAGATTGACCCCCCCCCCCAACGCACACACACACACAAACTAAAATGCCTCACGTGCAGCCTGGATTTCAATTTTATATGTGTCAGGGAAAGCAGCAGGGATTTCCCCATTAAGCATGTACAGGTAGGAATTATTTTTTCCCCTATGGTTAGCAAAAGAACACTAAAAAATAAAATGATGAGCTAGTCTTAATTTTTTAATTGTACAGTATGTGTATGTAAGGAGGGAATTATGGTGGGCATTTAATTAATTTTTTAATATAGGAAGTTTTATTTTTTATGTCCTAGCCGGATGTTTCAGTGAGTAAAAGTAGCAGCAATGTTTGTGATGGAAGCTTAGTTCTTGGTGTAGGATGATTGATTTGTTAATTGTGATGAGACTAATAACAAGTTCCAATCCTATAGTGTACAATAATTGTGATAGATTTTTTACCTTGGAAGGCCTGGGATCTGATTTGGTAACTTAATTTTTCTTACCCATTTAATAACTTGAGGTTATCACACCTCCAAAGTATTCAACATGAGCTGAAAGTGCAGAGATGACATTACCTCCTAGAACACCCCCACCACACCATACCTTAACCACAGGGCCAAGAATAATAGAGTTTGCTCTTTAAGGGGCAGACCATGTTATTCTGGTGTACCTCTCCCCTTAAGTTAAAGATGGTTTTGCTCAGAGAGGGAAGGGGGAAGGTAAGGGGAGGGACAGGGAGCCAGGACAATAGGTAGGTAGACAGTAAGGGGAGGTGCCAAACGGGGTACATAAGGGTCAGCACATAGGTTGTTCAGCCACTTTTGCTGAAGTTTTATTACCTCCCACCCGCCCGACAAAAAGAGAACAGGAAGTGGATAGTTGGGAGGGGGACGGTATGGTCTGTCAGAGGTGGATGACAGAGGATGTCCGGTTGGACGTTTTAAGACTGCCAGACATGGATGGCAGCGGGGGGGGCCCATTACCTACCAGAAAAAGAGGAGAAGAAGGCACCCAGGTTTTCATCTGGGGATGCGAGAAGAGGAAGAAAGAGGGATGATCAGAGATTGATATTTGGATGCAATACAAATAAAATAGTGGAAGAAACAATAATGAAAAATGATGATGGGAATTGCAAATGAAATTATGATATACAATAAATGAATTGCCAATCTGAGCACAACAACACACAAGTGATCTGTCTTTCATGGGGGAAAAAGGGGGGAATCCGGGACAAAGACCTGTGTGATGTCAATGTAATGTTTAGTATAGGTGAGTTTTGCCCCATAAAATTAGCTATAAATTAGAGATAGTTTGTGAACTCTATATCAGCTTGCACAACAGTGATATATGATACTATTTTCTGTGTCAAGGTTCCCTGAAATTGTGTTGCTTTGAGACTTAAAAGATTTATACCGGGTTAAATTTGGGCTGCAGACACAGGAAAACACAATACCTTGTTCGAAAGAGCTTTCCATGGCCAGCAGACTATAAATGACCCTGTACACCGGAGTTGCCCTTTAGGTTGCTAAAACCATATCAGTAATGGCATCTAGTGTCCATAACTTGGTAAACATCCCTTGTTAGTTTTCACAGGGCAGTTACAGTGGACAGTCCAGATGTGAATGTAAACTAGGCTGAAGTATTTTTTTTTTTTATTTATATGCTACTGAACTTTTTATAAAGTACAACAAACTCCAAATTTCAAGCACAGAGGAAATCCATTAGGGGAAGTTATACCACCTTTCATTCTCACACTAATACATCACTGCACCTCATTTGAAAGTCAAGCCGGCAACTGTCTGTAGAACCACAATATGAGTACAACTTCAACAAGAACTTTAGAATGACAAATTATGGTGCGTATATAGTATAGCTAAACAATTGGCAGCCTGGATACCCAGACTTTCATATGAGAGAGAGAAGGTATTACCATGCTAGCGCTCTGGTGGTGGTGGTGAGGGGGTGGGGTAATGCCTTTTTGTTCACAGAGCAGTAAAAAACTTGAGGACTGCCAATATGGCTTCTGATTTGCCATGTTCCACATGAATGATTCCCACTCCATTAGTGACAGGATATTGGGGGTGTAGACCACTTTTGAGAATTGACAACTTTATATATGTGATTATAATATATGATTTCTTTCTTCTGGTGTTTTCCATCAGTTTACCACACTTTGGGCAAAACAATGCTTCTTCACATTACCCCTGACTGTACCCCACTTCTAGTCATAGAAACATCCATTAGTTCTACTGCACTGAACAATCTGTAAAAAGTTTCCCCTGATCTACTGTATTGTTAACAGTTTTAAAAGTGAAATCAAATGTCCTCGTGGCCTCCTCTTTTCCAGGGGAAAGCATGCTGTACAGAAGCTGATTTCTTTAATTCTGAAATTAAAAAGTGATCCTCCCTATTTTACAAAACATAACTTTCAAAATATCAGATACAAGGCTAAAATTCCATCTCTGGATAATGTCACTGAAACCACTTGAGCTTTGCTGTTATGGTTAGGATGTTACTGTCATCCCTCAGTGGAATTATAGAATTGTACCTGATGGCTTCTCATAATTCTCATAGTACTATATGATCAAGAAATGCCTAATGACCTATTCACAGCTTCCCCTATTTTACATATGGGGAGTTCCATATAATGCCTTCCAGCAAATTAGTTGTCCAACTTAACTTTGAACTGTGACATGTCTTTACTGCCCACTACCTCCAAAGGGGGACTGTTCAAAACTGCAATCACCAGTTGGTTAAATCAATCCTCCTTATGCATGGTAGAGCTTATTTCCCCTTGTAGCTGTAGACCATGGGCTCTAGTGTTATAATTCTGGTCTTTTAGTTGGAAACCTATGCACTCCTAAAGGTCATTGTTTGTAGGGGATTCAAACAGCAGACAAAGGTCACCTCAGAGCCTTCTATATTCCCAGGAGTACTGCGCTAGGCTAGTCAACCTTTCCTCATAATTCAGGTTTTCAAGACCAGTCACAATTCTGGTCACATTTCTCTGAACACTTTCCAAAGTTTTTATTTCTGCCTTAGAAATGGGTGACCAAAACTGGATACAGTATTCCAGGTGGGGTCTTACGAGGGATGTATACAAAGGCATCACCATGGAGGTCATGAGATGCACTGCTGGAGCTAGCTGCTTTCCTTGTACACTCCCACCCCCCAGTTGTACAGATCATTTTTTTACCTATTTAATACCTTCTTTGCCAGGATAGACTAGCTGGTACTATCACCCAAGTTTGAGACTTACCTTGAGTTGTGGTTTTCATCTGTATTAGACCGCAAAATGGATGCCAAAATGAAGCAAGTGCCACCACGGCACACGCTACCGGCAACACCCAACAAAGTCCCAAAATGCTCTAAAGCACAACATTCTATGATGATTAAAGAACCTACTCCATCTCCTGCCTTATTGGAGGACAAATTCCTCCAAGAGTTTGGCAAAGTACAAGAAATGATTTCCGGACTTACTGGAGAGGTCAAGGCTATTCATTGTTCTATTGATGCACTCACCATGCGGGTCGGGGACAATGAGGCCCGAACCAGCTCCCTAGAGGACTGGAGGTCAAGGCCAGACCCTGAGGTGGTATCACGCTGTCATAAACTCTCATGGGTGGAGTCTCACCTGGAGGAACCTTGAGGGCTGAAGTAGAAGGAATAATGTTGTTGGCCTGTGTCTTCCAGAGTGAGCAGAAGGAGTGCATACCATAATCTTTGCTAAGAAGCTGGTAGAAAAACTGGCAGGCCCATCTCCTAATGGCCCTACTTGTATCATTGAGCAGGCACATAGGGCACTTCAGCCAATGCCCACAGATTGAGCTCCGCCCCGGCCCTTCATCTTCAAGTTCTTAAATTTCTTCAATCGCCAACACCTATTGACAAGCTATGAGACCTTCGAGAAGTCCTGTGGGAAAGTTCTAAAATTAGAGTGGCACAAGACCTCCTATCATCTGTCTGTTAATGAAGGGCATTGTTCCACCCTGTGGTCTCCAAACTGCTAGCTGCTGGTATTCACTTTAGGATATTAAATCCTGTCAAACTTCAAATACATCACCAGGGTGGGTAGAAATTGTATGATACCTCTGATTTGGTGACTTTGTTTCCTGATCAATTCAAAGCCCTGTGAAATGATCCGACATGTCATGCTTGGCGGATGTACCCCTCTAACTCTCGGCAGGTACTGATTTAATTATCCTGCAACAACTAGTTATATTATTACTAGAGGATAAGACTTCTACCTGGTGTACCACTTCTTTTTTGGCTATGCTCAGTTAACTTGGATTCTTCCATATGATCGAATGGCGGCATTTTTAGCAGATCTTTCTTCAGCTGTTATTACTACATTTTACAGTCATCTCCTTCAAGGGATAGCTTTGGAGTTAAATTTGCCTTGTCATTTGGCCTGGACCTCTAACCTTGTGTCCAGGATCCTACTGACAACACCCTATAGATCAATATTCTCTTTGGCATTGTAGACCTGAGCTTGACTTAATACCTAGGGGGCTAAGCTATCTTTAAGCAGTCTAGTATGTGGCAGTCCCAACTAACTTTATTTGAGCATTGGTAACCCAGAGTTTGTAGACATGCACCTGTGTTTGCTCTGGTTGGTTGGTCCACTTACACACCTATTTCACAGCTTGGCCATCCCAGGTTGTCTAATTTCTGAACACTACAATCAATCTACTCCATCCTATGGCTGCCCCTAATCCATTTTTGTCCACTTTCTACAGTGTTGGTCACAGAAGATCGGACTCCTTACCTGTTGTGTATCATCATCAGGTCATGAGAGGACTGATTTGTTCTGTCTTCTGATTTTTTGAATGGCCCATATATCCTCATTCTTTTTCAGTAGATGGGACGTACCCTTTGACTCCCCCGGATACAGTCGGACATAAGAATCTTTTTTTTTGCTCTGGACCTTATCGGATCATCAGGTCTTCTACCACTGAAAAGAATGGGACTACACTTTTCTTTTTTAATTTTTGGCTGCTATTGTAATTTACAACATGGAACACTGATCTGTGGACTTAGCGGTTTGTACTTTGATTTTGTTCTAGTTTAGCTACAGCCTGGACTTTGCTTATGTCTCTTTTATTTTTACAGGTCCTATGTCATCTTGTTAACTTCAGGATTTACACTTTGCTAAAATAATCACATTTATAAGAACCTTTTATGTGTTTAGTCACACATCATATATGCTTGGTGTGTTTATATGTTTGCATTTCAGATAGATTACTAAGCAGTTTCTGTTTCATACA
This sequence comes from Neoceratodus forsteri, assembly GCA_016271365.2. Classification (NCBI taxonomy): domain Eukaryota; kingdom Metazoa; phylum Chordata; order Ceratodontiformes; family Ceratodontidae; genus Neoceratodus; species Neoceratodus forsteri. The sequence goes on from CM028132.1 coordinate 101,942,380, forward strand.
TTGGGCTTTCTCCCTATTTTGAGAGTACCTTTCTTGTACAATGTCTATAGTTTATTCACTGCTGAAATGCATGTGCAGAAATGTTGATATTACCATCTATCTGTTTTGTGAGTATAGGGTATAAGTGCAAGTCAATATATTTAAGCTTTTTGGGACCCTGGGATAACATGATGCTAAAGTATTTTTAGGTCTTACCTTTCCCTTTGGAACTGTTCATTTTATCCTTTGCATACTAAAGTTTTTGTTTGTTTGTTTGTTTTACTTTTCTTGCTAATGGATTTTACAGTACCAAAGGTTTATGCATGGTCAGGGTGGCTTCACCTTAGTCACAAGATTCTTTTATTATTTTAACATGCCTCATTCACTATCTCTTTTTCTCATTCTTGAGTTTTTTTTTATTAGTTTTTTCCTCATTCATGGGGTCCCTTACTCCTCTTTAATATGTGGGGAGGCTTAGACCTGCAGTAGATGGACCACTGAGGTGACCTAGTTGTGTTTCCATTGGGATCGGTACCCTTTAGGATCAATCTTTGGGGTGAGATGGGGAACCTAGAGAGAAGGGGGTGGTGGGACCTTGGCAGCTGGGTCTTGGTGGGTCTATAAGCACCATGGTCTGAGTTTTTCCTGGAGGTTGGTCATCTGGACTGAGGGTAGGTTTTTTTATTTTTGTTATTTGTTCTGTTTGGAAGGATTTCTTTGGGTAGCAGTTATTCTGCGTCACTGTTTTGTTTATTGAGGGTTGGTTTGGGAGTAGACCCCCCTCTTTTACCCAGGTAAATACTCTAGACCTCACTGCTGCCTGACCTAGCTCTATGGTTCTTACTGTGTTTCAGTGGGGTCTCCCTACAGGTAGGTGGGTGTCTCTGGGAGGATATACTTTTTTACTAGGAGGGTATTGGTTTTGGGAGGGGGGAGGTTGTCACTGGAGGATTGATTTCTATGTTCTGGTCTTTCTTATCCTTCTTTTAGGACCCTGTGAATTTGACATAGTTGAGATAGTCTCAATATGTTCTCTAGTATTAAATATGCTTCTTGGAATGTGAAGGGCACTCAACCCAGGGTGAAAAGATATCAAATCATTAAACATCTAGAGCAACTCCAATGTCCTAGCTCCTTTTTGCAAGAAACCTATCTACTTGCCTCAGAAGGGCTTCTCTTCCATAGGCAATCAGTTGGGCAGGTCTTCGCTGCTAGAAATAGCACAAATAAACAAATTCTGGCCAGAGCTGTTAGGGCTGCAGGAAAGGAATATGGGTTAAAAATATTGAAAATTATTTTTTTTTTTATGTTTTTACACCAAATGTTTAACACCACCTTGTGTTGACCTTGCCTCATAAAGAAGGGCAGAGAAAACATTAAACTCCTGTCCTAAAGGTAATGTCATGCAGGGATTGCAATATCAACTTCTGGGCTACAAACACACATTTTTGGGCAGGAGTTGAAAATGACAGCTGTCACATTCATGGGTTGATGTAATGAAATGGCTATGTTGAAAAATTGTAGTAAAAATATTGAATATTACCAAAGTTATGAGCCCGCATTTGCAAAGTTCAATATAACCTCATAACTTAATAGGTGAACATTTTATAATCATAGAACACAGTAATGTGCAAAGTATAATACCACCCCATATTAAATTTATTCAAGGCCAAGGAATGCATTGTTAGTCTTTTTTTTTTTTTTTTTTTTTGGCATTGAAAAAGTTTCATTTGGTATGCAGGGAGAAAATTTGGATAAAGCTTTACTTAAGCCCCAAATATCATGATATCAGGGCAGAAAGGGGGTTAGGGTGCATTCAGATGGAAGTGAGGATAAGGTCAAAAAAATGTATAGTGGTACTGTACTTTATAAGACCCCATGAAAGAATGCAACACATATGTTAAATAAAGAAACACCAGCTTGGCATAGATGCTGAAATCTTTGGTGTGGTCTTATATTGCAACAAGTTAAATTGTATCTGTATTCATTTTTGAGTGGGGGATTGTGAAAAATATCAGATGGTTGTCAATTCCAACCCACCTTTTTTCTTCTTTGATGACAAATCTGCTGCTTTAAGAAAATGGGCTGTGTAGAAAATTATGATCCACCTTATTTTCAATAACCCCAACTTTTTACACGCTGTGGGTTACTGTCTCACATAGGAAAACTGACCTTCTCATTCCTCTCTGAGTGCAAACCAAGCCCTCTTTTTTGTGTTGACAACCCCCTCCCCATCTTTCACTTGCTTAGTAGCAGTGAATTTATGCAACATTTTTTAGTCCTGAATATTTATGCAGTCATAAACGATGCCTACTGACATTCTTTGTAAGCTTCCCTCTATCAGTTTCTTCATATTTCCTCCAGTGTTTACATTTACCGTAGGTTCATAGGTTCATAGCTGAGTACAAGATCAGGAGGCAAAGCCTATTATTGAACTTGCCACCCAAGGGTGGGATCTTTTTATAAATAATCAAATTTTGAGTTACCCATAAATTGATCCAACTGATATATGAACGTGTCAATGGTCTTACTCTCTACAACTATGGCTGGTAATGTATTCCATGTGTTGACTATTCTTTGAGAAAATCACTGACTTCTCCTTTTAGTTCTGCAGTTAACCCCTATAAGTTTAAAGTTATGAGATCTTGTTTGTGAATTGGGAACATTTGTTTCTATTCCTAAAGTTTCAGTAAGGTCTGGTTCTCTAATGGCTTTGTAAGCTAAACACAGGTCACCTCAAAGTTGTCTATATTGGATAGAACATAAATCCAATATGTTTAATCTTTCTCCATAGGATTTATCTGCGATACCCTGGATTCTTTTAGTAATTTTTCTTTGAACCCCTTCTATTTGTTTCTTACCCCGAATTGTAAAAGGTGCACAAAAAGGTGCACACTATTCCAGGTGTGATCTTACTAGGTTAGTATAAAGGGGTAAAATGACCCGAGATTGTCTTCTTTTAATATTTTTCCATATGTATCCCATTATTCTTTGGCATTTCTTAACTTTGAATATTGTGTTATTATCAAAGTTAAGCTTATTATCTATATGAATCCCTAGGTCTTTTTCATTTTCAAGGTCTTGTAATTTTACATTATTAAGTAAATAGCTATTTTTCATGTTATTTGACCCAAATGCATCACTTTACACTTTAGTTAACTAAACATCATTTTATTTCTTTGTGCCCATACTTCTAAACCTTCTAATTCCTTTTGGAAAGTTATAATTGCCTCACTGGAGTTAACAATACAGCCTATCTTACAATCATCTGCATATTTTAATATCCAGACATTATCAGTTGTCTTCATTGATTTAATCAAAACATTAAATAGTACAGGGCCCAGTACAGAGCCCTGGGCCACTCCACTACTTACCTCTGCCAATGGGGACTTAGTTCCTTTTATAATTGTACATTGACATTTATGCAGCGATGATTCTGTCCATTTTATTAAAGTATACGGAAACTTTAAATTAGACAGATGTTCTAATAATATTTTGTGATAGACTCTATCAAATGCTTTTGCTAAATCCAGGAATACTATATCTACTGGAGGACCCGCATCCAGGGCTGCACTAACAGTCTCAAAAAAATGTTGTTGATTTGTTAAACAGGACGTTCCCTTTATAAACCCATGTTGTGTTATATCTTGTAAGTTATTCTGATTCATATGATGTTCAAATCTATGTAAGATTAACCTTTCTAAGATTTTTCCAATGACTGAGGTTAAACTTACTGGTTGATAATTTGATGGTATGGTTTTATTACCAGTTTTAAATATAGGAATAACCACTGCTTCCTTCCGTGCTGAGACACTTTCTCCTACATCCAGAGATAGGTTAAATAATTTGCACAAAGGGCCTAAAATATGTATTTCAATTTCCTTAAGAAAACTGGGGTGGATACCATCTAGTCCTGCTGATGAATTAATTTTTAATTTTTGTAATTCCCCCAGGATTTCTTCTACTGTAATAGGATTGACGCTAACATTATTACAATCAATAATTGAACTATTACATTGTTCTTTAGCAATAAATATAGTAAGGAAATTATCATTAAATTCTTCTGCCATTTGAGATTCATCATTAATAATGCCTGTGTTTGTTTGTAAAGGGCCTAGTGTAGTCTTGGAACCTCTTAGTGAACCAACATAATTATAGAATTTTTTTTTTTATCAAGTGTATCTGTTGCTAATTTATTTTCTATATATATCTTAGCTTTCCTAATTGTTTTGTTTTACCTGATTATAATAATTTTTGTAATTATACCATGTATTTTGAGATTGTTGTTTCTTATATTTCTTATAACATTTATGTTTTTTATTAATTAATCTTTTTAATTTTGTTGTTCTACCAAACTGGATTTCTAACTCCCTTTTTGTATTTATTCCTGGTTGGGACCCAAGTATCCAAGCAGTAGTTAATTTTGGTCAGTATAAGAGTCCAAACTGGATGAACATCAAGACCTATAGGTTCTGTATTCCAATCCCATGCAGACAGATATTGATTTATTTCTTGGTATTTAGCTCTGTTGTAATCTTTAATTATATTATTCCCCTTGGTTTCAGTTGATCTAGCCTGTATATGAAACAGAATCATATTATGATCACTGTTTCCAAGAGGTTCTAAGATTTTAGATTCATGTACAGCTGACCTCATGTTCATAAGAACAATACCTAAAATATTGTTATCTCTAGTTCCTTCCTGTATTATTTGATCAAGATCCTGGTTATCTGTAATTTCCAATAAATAATTTTCTATAGATCCAATGCAACTGTGCTTTACCCAATCAATGTTAGGGAAGTTAAAATCCCCCATTAAAATGTAATTATTAGTTGGTTCAAAATTATTTATTATTCTAAGAAACTCAGCATTCTGTTCTTTGCTAAGATTTGGGGGTCTATAGGCTAAGTCTATACATAGTTTTTTTTTAATTGATAGAACAGTAGATAAATCAATCTCTACCCAGATTATTTCATTATCTCCTGTTTGGGGAGAAATAGAGTGTGATGTATAGTCCTCAGTAATATACAGTACTATCACCACCCCCCCCCCGTTTATCTTTCCTATTCTTAATTATTTTATTAAAACCCAGAATATCAGTATTCCAACTGTCGTCATGAAACCATGTTTCAGTTATCCCACAAATAGCTATTTTGTCCTTTTTAATTATATACTTTAACTCATCCATTTTATGGGTAAGAATTTGAGCATTAAGTAATAAAACTTTTATGTCCTTGTCTATATTTTGGTGTTGTGAAGATTCATCAGGAGATACTAAATTTCTTGGGAAAGTTAAGGATGAGATTAAATCTAGACTTGTACCTTGGTCATATAAGGAATCTGTCCCCCTCCCTCCCCATATTAGTTTAAATGTTTGTCAAGGGAATTGACAAAATGTTTCCCTAGAAGATTATTCCCTAATTTAGTCAAATGCAGTCCATCATTATAATATAACTCAACTTGCAGATAGAACTCTTCCCAATGTGTCAAACACTGGATCTCTTGCCTCACTGTCCATGTTCTTAGCCAATTATTAAATGTATGAATTTTCATATTAATTCTTGGTGAAGCTTTTGCTATTGGCAGAATCTCAGATATAATAACTTCACATCCCAGGTTAGTCAGTCTATTGGTTAAGGCCCCCATGTCCTGCTTAATGTCATCTAGGGGATCACTAAACATATTGTTTGTTCCTGCATGTATCAGTACAAGGGGTTTGTTGCCAAGATTTTTAACCATTGTTTTACACATGTATGTTAGGTCCACTATTTTTGCCCCACTAAATGATGATAATAGTATCATATTAACATACTAATTGCCTACAGATTAGGCCTTATGGTCTATCAAGTCTGCTCAAACCTCAGATCCCTAGTTGGGTACCGAGGCCCTCCCCCCTTGTGTTACAGAAACCCCTATCATCCATCCCCACCCCCCTGGGCCAGGCCATCATCTGATACATCCACTTTCTGTGCTTGTCCCACCCTCCCTTGAAGTCCTGTACTGTGGATCTCTGAACTAGCTCACCAGGCAGCACGTTCCAAGGATCCACCACCCTCTCAGTGAAAAACCTCCTCCTCTTTCCCCCCTCACCCTTCCACCTTCCAACTTCAAACCATGCCCTCTGGTGATACCTCCCTGCTTTAGTCTAAAGATCCCCTCTGTGCTTATCCTATTTATTCACTTGAGGTACTTGAAGACCTCAATCATGTCCCCCTGTCTCTACTCTCTTCCAGTGAAAACAGGCAGAGCTCCTCAAGTCTGTCCTCATACGTCAAATCCCCTAGTCCTTGTATCATCTTAGTTGCCCTCCTCTCTACCCTCTCCAGGAGCTGTATGTCCCTCTTCAAGTGTGGTTTCCAGTACTGTACACAGTACTCAAGGTGTGGTCTAACCAATCCATTGTACAGTGGCAGAATCACTTCTCTGCTCCTAGAGGTGATCCCCTTTACAATGCATCCCAACATCCTGTTTGCTTTGCTAGCCGCTGTCCTGCACTGCTCGGAGTTATTCATACATGCATCCACCATGACCCCAGGTCTTTTTCCCCTGTTGAGGCCTCCAGCACATCCACTCCCAGGGTGTACCTGTGTTTAGGGTTTCCCCACCCAAGATGTAACACCTTGCACTTGGTTTACTTGGTTTACTTGGTTTTTTGGACAAAAGAAAGCTGATAACCCATCGGGATTGTCCTCCACATTGATGGATCATTTGCCCATATCCCATTCATTCATCCATTTATCTAGTTTATTCTTGAATATTGTAATATTTGTTGAATCGACAATATCCTGGGGTAATTTATTCCGTAGTCTGGGTGATCTAATGGAAAAGAAATTTAGTCTCTTATTGTTATTTACTTTTTTCACTTCCAATTGTCTATTATGAAGTCTTGGCACAATTTTTCTTACTGAATAAACAATACCACATCGTTCCATTTGATCAGGTGATTTAAGTATTTTAAACAGTTGTAGAAGATCACCTCTAGTTCACCTGCGCTCAAGAGAATGTAATCCGTTTTTCTTTAATCTGGTATCATATTCCAAGTGAGTAAGATGCGGTACTAGCTTGGTAACTCTATGTTGAATTTGTTCAATTTTGTTTATATCTGTCTTTAAGTAAGGGCTCCAAAATGGAGCTCCATAATCAAGATAGGGCCATATGTGTGACCAATACAAAGTTAAGAGACATTCTTCTGATTTAGAAATAAATGTTTTATTTATTCTATGCAGTAATGCATTAGTTTGATTTGCAATTTTTGAACAATGTGAGGAAGATGATAGTTTGTCATTAACCATAATACCCAGATCCTTTTCTATAGAAGATGTCCTAATAATGCTGTTGTTCAGGTAATATTTTTGTTTAGGGTTATCTTTTCCAAAATGGAGCACCGCACATTTAGTTATATTAAAGTGCATTTTATTTATACTAGCCCATTGTTCAATTGGTGCAAGATCCAATGCTAAGTTATGACACTTTACAGGGGTGTTTACCTTTCCTCCAAGTTTGGTATCATCTGCGAATTTAACCATTATGTTGTTTGGTGAAATATGCATGTCACTGATAAACAGATTAAACAGCACCGGACCCAGGACGGTTCCCTGTGGCATGCCACTAGCCACCACACCCACCTCTGATAGTACACCGTTTACCCTGACTCTCTGTGTTCTGCCACTCAGCCAGTTATTTATCCAGGATATGATAGGTGCTGAGAAACCTAAACGGTTAAGTTTATTAACCAAAATACTGTGTGATACTTTATCGAAAGCCTTGCTGTAATCCAGAAGAATGACGTCTGAAGGTATTTTACAGTCAAGGTTGGAACTAATATAATTGTTAAAAGTGATCAAGTTTGTGGTACACGAGAATCCTGTTCTAAAACCATGTTGATAGTCATCATTAATTTTTAATGTAGACATTTCGTTTTCAAGTTGATGTTTAATTATTTTCTCCATGAGTTTACATGGTATCAATGTAAGACTAATAGGTCTATAATTTTTGATTTTAGAATGGTGATATTGAAATTTAATTTCCATGTGTGAGCCCACCTTTCCATGGTGTCCAGGTCCTATTCCAGGTCCTATTGCAGGGCCAACCTCCCCTCTTCCCCCTCATCTACTGCTCCCTTCTTGGAGTCATTGGCAAAGAGACTCATTTCACACCCTATACCCTCCCTGATGTCCGAAATGTATGCATTAAACAGGATTGGATCCAGGACCGAGCCCTGCGGTACCCCACTACTGACCTCTCTAGGGTTAAAGAGCTCCCCACCAACCACTACTCTCTGAGTGCATTCATCTAGCCAGTTTTCAATCCATTTGACCATCAAAGGGCCTACTCCCAACCCTGTCAGTTTCTACACCAGACCATTGTGGGGGACAGAGTCGAACGCCTTGCTGAAGTCCAAGAATAATACATCCACAGGCTTTCCCCTGTCCAGTTCTGATGTTACCCATTCGTAGAACTCCACAAGATTGGTTTGACATGATCTACCTGGCAAAAACCCATGTTGCCACCTATCCAGACCTCTCACATCCTCCAAGTTCACCCCTAATCGTTCCTTTAGTATACTCTCCATTAATTTTCCCACCACCGAGGTCAAACTGATGGGTCTATAGTTACCTGGCACTTCCCTCAACCCCCCCTTTATGGATTGGCACCACATGTGCCTCTTGCCAATCCCTAGGTACCCTCCCTGTCTCAAGCGACCTGTTGAAGAGCTCCACCAAGGGTGCAGCCAGTATGTCTGCCAATTCCCATAGTACTCTCGGATGAATGCCATCCAGCCCAGGAGATTTATCTTTCTTTACAATGTCAGATAAGATTTATTTGGGTTACAAACAAGCCTGTCAAGTCATTGATTCCCCCATTACCAGAAGGTTTCTATGACTTAGCTGAGTATTATCGCCACGTTCTAAATTGGCAGCTATATCATATCTGGAGTTATTTGATGTAACTTCAGTATTCATTGGACTGTTATCACTATTACTGTCTGAATTCAAGGAATCTTCTGACGTATCAAAGGTTATTAAAGTTGGAGATGGACTAGTTTTTATTCCTCCCTCCATCATTGCCAATCTGGAATATCTATTATTAAGGGGGATGTTAAAGGTGGTTGCACAATGTCCTTTTTTAGCTGGTTTGAAAATTGAACGTTGTACCATTCCTCATCACCTCCTGTTACTCCATTCTCATCTCTAGTTCTTTTTTTGGTTTTACTGTTATAAGGAGTAGATTCTTCCTGCACTACCTCTTTAAGTGTAGTATCAGAAGCACTAGCCGCAGCCCTGTCCTGGACATGTATAGATGTAATAGGAACTGGGGACATTGAAAACACAGTCTGACTAATAGATAGATTAGTACTAAGTCTATCTGCCATATTTTTCTGACTTGTCTCTAGTTGGGCGAGTCTATCACTGAAAGAATTGAATTCATGCAGTCCTCGTTGTGCACACATTTTCTACACTTAAAAGGATCTGGTAGAACCTGTTTGGTTATTAAATACATAAGGCAATTGGTACATTTAATAAATGTTTTCCCATCTTGTAAGGTTATTATTTCAGCCATCATAGCCCTTGTACAGTTGATATCCTAAACTGTGGTTTACACCAACAGAGAGATGGTTTACCACTATAAGCTTAAAACTAGTTTAATATCTAAAGTATTTCCCACAGTACTACCTTTTTTTTATTTCAATACGCTATATTCAAATATTTCTTACTTCAGGTCAGGTCAGTGTATCCTATTAATAATATAATTACAGCTCAGGGTTACTATTTAGAACCATCAATATCACTTAAAACTTCAAGGCCAATCGTCCCTGACAACACATCCAAGTATAAGTTTGACTTAAATTTCCACACAGTAATACTAAGCCTCTATTTCCTGTTACATACTTTCCAAACCTTGTTCCTCTTGATATACTTCTTTGATATCCTTCCAATCCCTCCAAACATGCCTAACACACGCAGACGCATGTGTCATTGTTCACGTCTTCACATGTGACGATGCACGCTTGCCCTGCTCGCTGCAGGGCTCTGCTTAAATACTGAATATGATCCCCTGGAAGGGCTCCTAGGGGTCAGGAGTTACTCCGTGCAACTAAGTGATTAAAATCACTTTTTATTAGCTAAAAACACCTAAAAAGGCTAGGCTAACACTATTTAGTCCACCTGGGGGTATAGAATTCCCAATAAATGTAGCTCTTTTTTGAGTTGTAGTTCAAGGATAGGACTACAGCCCCTCTTCCTGGTTACCAATGAACTAAGCAGGGCTCCGAGGACTCGCCCTAACGAGTGCTCTTAATATACAAGCTCAATTTCACAGTAAAACACACAAGTTGCGTATAACAGCACATAGCAGTTTTTATAAGTCAAATTATGCTTTCTACAGCAAGAAGTCACAAATCTAAAGATCTGCTTGCTGCAAGGCTCTGCTTAAATACTGAATATGACCCTGGAAGTGCTCCTAGGGGTCAGGAGTTACTCTGTGCAACTAAGTGATTAAAATCACTTTTTATTAGCTAAAAATGCCTAAAAGGGCTAGGCTAACATTATTTAGTCCCCCTGGGGTATAGAATTCCCAATAAATGTAGCCCTTTTGCAAGTTGTAGTCCAAGGATAGGACTACAGCCCCTCTTCTGGTTACCAATGAAGTAAGCAGGGTTCTCAGGACTCGCGGTAGCGAGTGCACTTAATATACAAGCTCAATTTCACAATAAAATACACAAGTTGCATATAACAGCACGCAACAGTTTTTATAAGTTAAATTATGCTTTCTGCAGCATGAAGTCACAAATCAGCAGTAGCAGTAAAGAGAATGTGTTCAATACTAAAAAAAAAAGAAATTTGCTGGTAGGCTTTCTATTTAGATACCACTGCTAAGGGGAAGCTGCATTTTCAAAACAGGAAAACCTGTAAGAATCTAACCAATAATTTCCACATTTATGTTTACTAGTAGTTGTTACCATCTTCTCCCTGTGGAACAAAGCAACATGGATTCTAGGCAGTGGAACAATTAATATTGTGCTCAGCAATGAAAAAACTGAAACAAGCAAAAGGATAAGGAGCGCCCACATATGCAAAAAGCACCAGGACTACAAAAATATTATTCAAAGTCCTTTATTTAACTACAATGCATAGAGAACCCACCCATAGTGAACATAAAAAAGAGGTGATTGAGTCTCTCTGAAACTAACATTTCTCCCATCCCCTGCCAGGCATCATCACAGTGAATCACTCTGCTTCACCACCACTTGTTTATTCTCACTGTGTGTGGGTGCACTATGCACTGTAGTTAAATAAAGGATTTTGAATAATGTTTTGAGGTCCTGGTGCTTTCTGCATATGTGGGTGCTCCTCATCCTTTTGCTAGTCCTTCTAAAACAGTAGGCTGAGATGGGACATAAACTCAGTCTTCTCATTCTCAGGGGTATTGACAGGTTTGAACATATGGATATGTTCTCCAGCAGGACACAGGGACATGCTCTAAATGTCACAGATGGCAAGTTAAGGGGTAACATTAGGAAGCATATTTTGTCCCAGGAGGTTGTGGCCTTCTAAAATGACCTGCCAATAGAGACTGTGTACATGAAGACAGTAAAGTGGTCCCCTGTTTTGCCCATCCCTTAGCTTTTGCCAGCACTGAAACCATCAGTGTAGGAACTCTGCACTGTCCCTGCCCATGCTGTACCCACCCATGTGGATAAACAGAGGGCTTCAGCCTCTAGTGCTGTCAGTCTGCTACCTTTTATCAGCACTATATCACATTGTAGAAACCCTGGACTGTCTGTTCTACACTGCATCTGCCACTGTGGATTATATAGGGCTTCAGTTTCCAGTGGTGTCAGTCCCTAACTGTTCACCAGTCACACACACTGCACCTTTCACTGTACATAAACAAACAAGCTTTAGTGCCTAATTCTGACAGTCCCTCACCATTCCCCTTGACTAAATGCAGACAGTGTGAAAACCAAGCACTGTCCCTTCCCCCAAGATTCAGAAACTTCACCTGGAAATCAGTGAACCACACCTACTGGAAAACAGGAGTTAGGTACTAAATCCCAACATGTAAAATCCTGATACCAAAATCCTGACAACACAAAATACTGACACACCAAAATTCTAACATGACAAATCCTGACATTACAACTGCCTGTACTCACATAATCCCAACATGTATAACAAACAATAAATTGCAATTTACCATCGTTGATGTTCATTCCATTCTGCAGTAATCCAGTTATCCAGTCCGATCCAGAAATTCAGTAATCCAATTAACAACACCATTAAAATGTATATCTTTAATTATATTAATAGTTCAAAGTTAACTTAAAAGTTAAAACACTGTATTTGAAGTATTTATAGTGTCAAGTTATGAGCAATCCCCTGGAGATGATCTAGGCAAACCTTTGCAGGTGATCTAGGCAAGCCTTATACGATCTTCTCAATTGTTGTCTCAGCAAAATACTGAGATAAGTAACAAAGGGGATAGGCAGAAAGGGGGCAAAATTCAACGGACGGGTAGACAGCAGGGAGAACCAGGAATAAAGGACAACCAGGGAGGGGGCTGCAGTAGAACAGCTAAACAGTACAGGGAGTTCACATCATGGAAAGCCACATATGCCAATGCCAGGAGCCTTAGCAACAAGATGGAAGATCTGGAGGCTGCCATGGTGCAGTTGGACCTGGACATTGTGGTCATCACAGAGACCTGCTGTAATGATAACCATGACTAGGAGATTGCCATACAGCATATTCAGAAGAGACAGGGTAGGAAGGGAGGAAGAGTGGCATTTTATGTGAAAGATGGCATAAAAGCCACAGAGATCCAGGGGGAACAAAATGGGGGGAGAGATATTGTGGGTTAAGCTGGAAAGGAAAATGGAGTCAGCCATATGTACAGGGGTGGTCTACAGATGACCAGCCCAGGGGGAAAAAACAGATAGGGAGTTGATGCTAGCCATCCAAAGGATGGCATACAAGGGGGAGGTGGTGCCGGTTGGAGACTTCAATATTCCAGATGTGAACTGGAGTCTCCAAGCAGTAGCATCAACCAGGATCAGATTTATCCTGGACTCCCCTCAAGGTGCCTTCCTTAAGCAACTGGTCATGGAACCAACTCAGCAGAAGGCAATACTGGATACTGTGCTCACAAATGAGGACAGTGTGACAGCAGTAACAGTGGGGGAAGCACCTGGGGAATAATGACCACCGGTCACTGTGGTTTGAAATCCCAGGAGGAACAGAACCAAGCCACACAAAACCATGCATCCTGGATTTTAGGAGGGCAGACTTTGGGAAAATGGGGACATGCTTGAAAGAGGCACTAATGGGAATGGGGAGGAAATCAGGGGTAGAGGAACAATGGGCAATATTTAAAACATGGATTACAAGAGCAACAGAATTAGGCATTAAACAGGTTAGCAAGAGGAAAAGGAAGAGGAAGCCATTATGGTTTTCTAAGGCAGTAGCGGAGAAAGTGAAAGCCAAAAAGATTGCATTCCAGCAATACAAAAAGACACAGGCACAAGGGGATAGGGAGAAATTCCAGGAGGAGCAAAGGGAGGCAGGGAGGTCAGTAAGAGTAGCCAAAGCTCAGACAGAAGAGCGCATTGCAAATCAGTGAGTAGTGGGGACAAAACTTTTTATAGGTATATAAGTGAAAAAAGAATTGTAAAGGAAGTGATAGTGAGACTGAAGGGGGAGGATGGGGGTTGTGTGGAGGATGATAACAGTAAAGCTGACATACTGAACAGATATTTCTGCTCAGTCTTTACTGAGGAAGAGGGTAATGGGCCTGAAGGGAGTACAAGGGGAGGGAACGGCTCAGAAATGGACACAAGTCCCTTTACACGGGAAAGGGTCCTAAAGGAACTGGATGGAATAAGAGTCAATAAAGTGAAGGTGCTAGATGGGGTGCACCCCAAGGTCCTAAAGGAACTAAGAGAGGTGGTGGCTGAACCTCTGGCAGTCCTGTTTAGCCAATCACTGGAAACAGGGGACGTGTCCAAAGACTGGAGGGCAGCAGAAGTAGTCCTCTTATACAAAAGCAGGAACAAAGAGGAAGCAGGGATCTACAGACCAGGCAGCCTGACCTCACTAGTGGGGAAGATCATGGAAGCACTACTGAAAGAGAGATTGGTGGAACATCTGGTTACCAACAGACTACAGGACCCAATGCAGCATGGTTTCACCAGGGGAGGTCATGTCAGACCAACCTCTTTGAATTTTTTGACTGGGTGACAAGGGAGGTGGATCAGGGAAGGGCAGTGGACATGGCCTGTCTGTACTTCAGCAAGGCCTCTGACACAGTGCCACATAGAAGGTTATTAAACAAACTTGGGAATATAGGCGTGGCAGGACAGTAGTGCGATGGATGGGTAATTGGCTGGGTAGCAGGACACACAGGGTGGTGGTAAATGGCTGTTACTCCACAGAGTGAAGCATGACCAGTGGGGTACAACAGGGATCAGTGCTGGGACCGGTCCTATTCAACATCTTCATCAGTGACATTGCACAGGACCTAGAAGGTAGAATTTCCCTGTTTGCTGATGACACAATGCTCTGTAACAGAGTGGACACCCCAGAAAGAGTAAACAGGATGAGGCGGGACCTGCAGAAACTTGAGGAATGGTCAATGGTTTGGCAGTTGAAATTCAACATGAAGAAGTGCAAGATAATGCATATGGGGCACAAAAACCCTGAAACAACATATCAGTTGGATGGGGAGGATATAGTACACACCTAGCAGGAAAGGAACCTTGGGATTATCATCTCTGATGACCTCAAGGTAGGGAAAAAGTGTGACAAGGCAGCAGGTAAAGCAAATAGGATGCTGGGATGCATAGGCAGGGGCATCACCAGCAGGAAAAGGGAGGTTATAATTCCACTAGACAAGACACTAGTGAGGCCCCAGCTGGAGTAAGGTGTACAGTTCTGGAGACCTTACCTTCATAAGGGCATAGACAGGGTAGAGAAGGTTCAGAGGAGGGGAACAAAGATTGTACAGGGGTTGCATCACAAGTCCTATGAGGACAGGCTGAAGGACTTGAATATGTACTTCCTGGTTGAGAGGAGGGAGAGAGGGGATATGATAGAGACATACAAGTGCTACCTTACAGGGAGGAACAGAGTGCAGGAATACACTAAAAATATGTTCCAGGACTAGATAGCATGGGACGAAGTTTGAGGGAGGGCGATTCAGAGGAAACGTGAGGAAGACTTTTTTCACAGAAAGGGTGCTGGACAAGTGAAACACCCTGCCAGAGGAAGTGTTAGTGGTTGAAACAATTGCAGGATTAAAGAATTCATGAGATAGACATAAGGGAATTCTGGAAGTCAGGGATAAGGAAAAACACTTCTAGAAAAACTTAAAGGGAACTTACAAGCTCAGATGGGCAGACTGGGTGGGCCATATGCCCTTATCTGCTGACAATGTCTATGTTTCTATGTAGCAAGCATCTCCACCTTTTGCAGCTGAGCTATGAATCGGTTGGTGTCCACATGTGAAGAACCTATTAATCCACCCAATCTGCAGTGCCATGCTTCTATGTTGTTTTCAGTGCATGGAATTCCATTGTCTACCTGGTCATGGACAGACCAGAATTCAGGTGAGAAAATTGGTGGGCTTCTAATAGCAGTTTTGTTCCTCACTTATCCCCTGACTCTGCCCAAAATATAATTTTCTTCAAATCATGCCAACAGTGGAGCACTATTGTCTGGCATAATACTTTTCACTGCCATACTGTGGTGCTAAACCCAGCCCCTGTGTCCTTCTCCACACTATTTCTACAAAATGAAACAAACACCCCTTATTAGATAAATCTGTTACTATAAACTCAAGTGACAGACTTAAATCTGGCTCATCTGCTAAGTCATGAAGATCCTGGAATATTCAATGATGTTAAGTTACAATTTATTGTTTGTTATACATGCTGGGATTATGTGAATGCAGGCAGTTGTAATGTCAGGATTTTTCATGTTGGGATTTTGGTGTGTCAGTATTTTGTGTTGTCAGGATTTTGGTGTCAAGATTTTACATGTCAGGATTATGGTTGTCAGAATTTAGTATGAATCCTGGAAAACAGAATCGCTTGATACATGTATCTGTCACTGTGCATTACCATTCATTTTCATGTGGGTCACTGACAGCGTTTGCAGTTTGCATTTCTATTACTGTTCCCTTTTGAGACCACATGCTACTTCATTTTGCAGTTGGAATATAGACTTTGTCACTCTGACTACGCTTTTCTTGGTCATATTCTGCTTGAAATTTACTAGGAGCCTGGCATTTTTGCTTTTTATTTTGCATTGAGCAGTTGACATTGTTTTGTTTTGGTTTTTCCAGGGGAGAAATTGCAGTTCTTGAGAGGGGAAAAGGATCTTGGGGTGGTTGTAGATGCCAAAATGAACAACTCGGAGCAGTGCAGGAGAGTGTCAGTGAAAGCAAATAAAATGTTTGGGTGCATCGCCAGGGGGATAACCTCGAAGAGATGGTACAGTAGTAGCCACAGACATTGCCAGCTATTTCCCGAAATTTCTGTGATATTTCTAGAGAAATCTCCTATCTTCTGCATTACCACAGTAGGGGCAGCAGAGGGAAATGCTTTAGAAATTTCACGAAATATCTGGAAATAGCTGGCAATGTCTGTGGCTACTACTGTAGGTACTTCTCTCTCTGTATAACTGCCTGATTAGACCACGCCTAGAGTACTGCATGCAGGTTTGCCATCCGTACTTGAAAAGGGACATTGCACTCCTGGAGAGGGTCCAGAGGAGGGTAACCAGGATGATGCAGGGTCTGGGGAAAAGATCCTATGAGGAAAGACTCGAGGAGCTCAACTTGTACATCCTGGAGGAGAAGAGAGGCAAGACAGAGATTATATGATTGAGGTCTTTAAATATCTAAAGGGAGTAAATAGGGACAGCCTAAATAAGGTGTTTCAGCTGAGAGCAGGGGGCCACCAGGGAGCACTCAATGAGGCTGGTTGGCAGGAGGCTCAGGGGTGAGGCTAGGAGATGCTACTTCACTGAGAGGGTGGTTGATGCTTGGAACGCACTGCCTGTTGAACTGGTGACTGTTAATACAGTGGAGGGATTCAAGAGGGGCTGGGACAGGTATGGGGAGAAGGTTAAACTGAGTAATGTCAGATCTGGAGGTGCAACCCCGATGGAAGATGGGTTCGGGAGGGGTTCAGGGGAGGAGGGGAGGCCAGCAACGGTGTCCTGGCCAGGTGCTGATTTTGGAGTAGACTTGATAGACCATTAAGCCTAATCTGTTGGCATCTTAGTATGTTAGTATACATAAACAGTAAGAATTGTGAATTTACTTGGAGTTCTGTAAAAATGCAGGCAGTTTGCGGCAGTCTTGAATCATGGCTTTCTACAAACATTCTTGTGGATATCTTTTAGAATTACTCTCCCAGGATCATGTGATGCAGCAGGCCTGAGAAGATGCTTTCCCGTTCTCTCCTGCCCATCACCATTAATTTTACATACTTTTAACGTCTCCAATTTAATCGAGAGCCTGATTTGTGTGGTTTTTTGGAGGGGGAAGCCGTCAAGAGCAAATTGGGGGAGTTCGCCGAAGAATGGAAGCTGACATGAAGAAACTTCCACCAAAGCATACGCCCCCAGTCACCCCAGAGAAGGCCCCTAAGAAGCCTCGGGCTGGAGCAGCTGAATCAGTACTGGCAATGACTCCTTCTACCTCTGAGCAAGAGCCCTTAACTCTTGCTGGATTTTTGGCTGAATTTAGGCCGTTTAAAGAAGAGCTAAGGAACCTAGCTACCGACTTCAAGTCTGTCTCTCAGGCTATCGAAGAAATAGTATTGAGAATGTCTGATGTTGAAACTCGTCTTATTTCAGTAGAAAAAAAGATGGATAAACAGGGTCCTGAGGTGACGGCACTCCAGCAGAAAATCGCTAAGATGGAGAAAAAGCTTGAAGACCTTGAGGGCCTTAGCCACAGGAATAATGCAGTCATTATCGGCCTACCTGAGATGGAAGAAGGGCAAGATGTGATTCTGTTTGTACAGAAGTTCATTGAGAGAATTATAGGACCTTCTCCTTATGGCTCCCATTACATTATAGAAAGGGCCCACAGAGTTCTACACTCTAAACCTCCGATGGGGGCACCTCCTAGACCGTTAACCTTTCATTTTCTAAACTTTCTGGAGAAACAACATTTCTTTTCGAAGCTTAAGACCATACAAGAACTGCAATGGGAAGGAACCAAAATTAGAGTTACCCAAGATCTGCCGCTCTCTGTAAGGCAGCGGAGAGCCGCTTATCATCCAGTAGTCAAGAAGCTTCTGGCAGCTGGCTTAAAATTCAGAATGCGATATCCCTCGATATTACAAGTTCAGATATCTGGACAATGGCACTTCTATGAGAATTCTGAGTCTGCAGTGGAAGAACTGTAAAAAGCCATGCCTGATCTCTTTAAGGACTCTTAATTGCAAGGGAGTTACTAGAGAGGACTGTTTTACTCAGTCTGAGATTTAACAGAATTTTTGAGAATGTTTAGTGTTTAACACCCCAGTTGGTTGTTGAATATTCTTGATTCTTTAACTATATTGGGTTTTTGGGGAATAGCAATGGGAATTTGCTGTAAATGTATACCCTGGGAGTGGTCAGTTGCATTCTAGCTTGATTGGGCAAAGGATGAGGCAAATGGCAATGCTATCCGGGGCAAGATCTGAAGGATGATAATGCTCACTTATGTGAGGATGTTGCATTGGGGGAGCCGCAGTGGTGTCAACACCCTGTTTGTTTATGGCACAGAGCCTGGCCTCTCTCTCCCCTATTTGGTTTTTGAGCTGGGAAGCAGGAGTGCTGGTGTTGGGTCAGTGATCCTCAGGGGGAGAGCTCTTGTTGTGGGCTGGGGGCTGGCTCTGCAATCTGTGACAAATTTTGTGGTAGGCCGGTGAGGCGGAGGCCTTTTCGGGCTGGTGCTGCCTGCCGCTCCTGTACGAAGGGATAAGGGGAGTGTCTATGGGGTGAACAGTTTTCTGGCAGTTCAGTTCCGAAATCTCTAGAGGGGAATGTTTTTTCTCGCCTTATAGCGCCCCCTCATAATATTGATGATGGGGAAAGGTAACGTTGGTAATTAGGATACAGGCCTAGCATTGCACTACCAGTATTGTTCTAGTATGGAGCAGGAATTCAGCTAATTTAGGGTTTCTCATTTTCATTCTCTCAGGGGGAGTTCCCCAAGTCAGGGATTCTGGTCGGTATTACCGAAGGATATTTTGTCTCTTTTTTACATCTCACTTTTTTCTCGAGGTGCGGATTGACTACTGAGGGGTTTGTTTTTTCCTGTTTGGGCTTATAAGTGGAGACAGTGCTTTTCTCAAGTGCTCTTGCCCAGAGGCGAGGCAGAGGTTGGGAGATACAGGGTTTTGGGCCGCCCCATATTAGAGGCGATCCCTAATCGGGTATGGAGTTTGTAGATTAGATAGGGCTCTCGAGTGGTGTTATTAACAATAATAGGTCTCTTTTGTTTACCGCAGATCTCATATACAGTTTAGGTGTTTGTGGACTCCATATGTGGAATGGGCTGGTATCATTTTGTACTCCTGTTTGGATTAGTCATTAATCTGGCCCTTTGTACGGAGGTGGGTGGGAGGATGGGAGTGGCTGTTTTGTAGGAATGCTGCTTAGCGATGCTAGGAGGCTTGGGCAGGGATGGGTGGGCAGGAGGAGCCGATGGGTATCTTATTGGGGGTTAGTGGCATACTGGGATAGCTGGGAGGATGGGGCCATTAGGGTGGGGGGAGGGTTGGGTGGGGAGAAGCGTTTCTGGGGAGACAAAGTTCATTGCAGATTGAGGGAGGATCTTATTCAAAGGAGTCTGTTGCATTATTTATAGGATTGTTATAATATACTTGTACAATGGCTAGAGAGCTTTGTTTTTCAACCTGGAATGTTAGTGGGGCTTGGAAAAAAACTAAGCAATATAGGATATTGAAGCATTTAGATATCCTAGGTGTAAATATTGTTTTTATCCAGGAATCTCATTTACTTGATTTGGAAGCCATTCAGATGAGACGGATGCAGATTGAACAGGTCTTCTCAGCCCAAGGAACCATAAGTAGTTGTGGGGTCTTAATTCTCATTAATAAGGGCATTCCTTTTCAGGTTATCCAGGAAATTAAAGACCCCCAAGGCAGATTTGTTCTGGTTAAGGGCACTTTGATTTCGTGTTAGGCAGTATTTATGGCCCTAACAAAGACGACACTGTGTTTTTCACGAGATTGCTTAATAATATTCTTCAACTACTGCCCTCTACCATTATTTTAGGGGGGATTGAAATTTAGTGGTAGACTCAGGTAAAGACCGTACCGGTCCTCAAAAGAGTACTCCTTCCCCTGCACAATGTGCCCTGCAGGAATTAATGGACAAGTTGGGCCTGTGCGATATTTGGAGGGTCCTACACCCTGCGGACAGGGAATACACTTTTGTGTCCCCTGTTCACAAGTCTCTTTCCCATATTGATTATTTACTAGTGTTTCAGGTTTTGTTACAGGGGGTGACAGGTTCCCATATCTTATCAGGTCCTCCCTCCGACCATTCGTTAGTGCTTTGTAAGTTGGCCCTTAATTCTTTGCCTAAACAGCAAACTAGATGGAAATTGAATGCCCAACTGCTTAAGGATTCCAAATGCAGAGATCAAATCAAAGAACATATTACACAATTTTTTGATTTGAATGCTACCCAAGATACCAGACCAGAAATGCTTTAGTGTGCTTTTAAGGCATACCTTCGAGGCATTTTAATTGGGATGGCTGCGGCGAGGAAAAAGAGGCGTGAGGAGAGGCTGAGGGAGGTATTGGCCCGGATAAGAACATTAGAGATTAGCTTACACTCAACTCCGTCGGAGGAGTCGGAACAAGAGTTGGTTAAACTGAGGGACTCCTATGTTGCTATGCTTAATGAGAAAGCAGAGTTTGCTATTTTATGTACTAAAGCCTCTTATATAGAACACGGGGAAAAAGCAGGCAAGCTACTGGCCCAGAGAATTAAACAATGGGAGTCCAATCGGTTTATCCCTCTGATTTGCTCCAAATCTGATGGTACTCTCAAATCTAACCCTCAGGAAATTGTCTCGGAGTTTGTAACTTATTTTGAACAGTTATACGGTGAAATGTCTGATCCACCCTCGGCCCTCTCTCTCTCCTCTTATCTGGCGGGGACCCATCTGCCTCGGCTTTCGGAATCCCAGAGCAGGAGGCTGATGACCCCTATTACAGAGTCTGAGATTTGGGATGTGATAAAGGGCCTACCCTCGGATAAATCTCCTGGGTTAGATGGTTTTTCAGCAAATTTTTATAAGTGTTTTAGGGAACAAATTACTCCCTATCTCTTGTCTCTTTTTCATTATATTCTTTCAGGGGTTCAGGTTGATTCCTCCTTATTTGAAGCCCTTATTGTGCTTCTTCCAAAGCCAGGGAAAGATCCAGAGTGTGTCGAGAGTTACAGACCCATATCTTTGTTAAACCAAGATATTAAAATTTTAACTAAGATTTTGACTGACAGACTTCGTTTAGTTCTGCCTGATTTAATTGTCTCGCATCAAGTTGGATTTATGAAAGGCAGATTTTCTGCTGGCCACCTCCGTACTCTTTCACATGTCTTCTCGGAGTCCAGAGACGCGTCCGTACCAATGGCATTGGTTTCCCTGGATGCCGAGAAGGCTTTTGACAGAGTTAACTGGAGTTTCTTACTTCAAACATTAAACTTTTTTGGTTTTCCTCAACAATTACAGTCCTTGATAAGGGCTTTGTACCAGCGACCGACGGCTAAAATATCAGGAAACGGTGTGTTCTCCAGGATTTTTGCTTTGCATTCTGGTACCAGACAGGGATGTCCTCTTTCTCCTTTGCTTTTTAATCTCTATTTAGAGCCCTTAATCTACAGACTAATATCTTGTCCGGAGGTGCAGGGGGTTTCCATTCTTGGTGTTGAGTTGAAGGTAGCTGCTTATGCAGACGATTTGCTTCTGTATCTCTCCCACCCAGAAACTTCTATCCCCCCATGTTGGGTATAATAGAACAATATAGTAAATTATCTAATTACAAATTAAATGTAGGGAAGTCGATTGTATTCCCTTTAAATCACCACGTCTTTAAGAATGACATTATCTCCCTGGGTTTGGCTTGGTCTAAGGACTCATTGCGATATTTAGGTATTGTGCTAACAAGGGATATGCAGTTGACCTATAAATATAATTTAGAGGCCATACTGTCCACGGTGGCTTTGGATTGGAGAGATGGTCGGCGTTACCTATTTCTTTTGGGGGGAGAGTCAGTCTGATCAAGATGAATATTTTCCCACGTATCTTGTATCCTCTCCAGTTGTTGGACATTTCTGTGCCAAGTAGCTGGTTCCAAAAGGTTCAAGCTGTGATTGGAAATTTTATCTGGTCTAAAAAGAAGCCTCAGTTAGCTTTTTACAAGCTGGTGGCTCCTAAGTCCAAGGGAGGCCCGTGTCTTCCATATATAGGGTTGTACTTCTGGGCTTCTTGTGCAGCTAAATACTTGAAATGGATGGTCCCCTATCCCCTGGACTATTTGCTTGCCTGGCTTAAAATAGAGAGGGAAAAGATCCGGTTGAGTAACATTGCTCCCTCAGCTTTATTTTTTCTCAATGTAGTTTTGATACATAAGGAGTTAAAAGACTCTACAATCGGAATTTCATTGAAGATTCATTTACAGATGTGCAGATTCCTAAAATATAAGAATTGGTTGGACGCGGACCAGTCGATTTGGAATTCTCCTGCTTTTAAACTGGATAGCAAAATGTTACTCCCTAGATGGTTACCCAGTTTAGGCGAGGGGAAGGTTCACTCATTTCTCAAGGAGGATGGTACTTGGTTATCAGCTGAGGATATGGTGGCAAAATTTGGGCTCAAGGGAAGTGACTATTTCAAGGTATACCAACTTAGACATCTCCTTCTCAAAAAATTTAGGGAGGGCCCCCCCTATATCTTACGATTTTGGATTTCTCACAGATTTAGCCCCTTTGGCAAATTCCCCCCGAAGTATCTCTAAATTATATAATATTTTGTATGACTGGCGTTTCCCTACACCATTTGGCCCCACAGAGTTCTGGGCGACCCAATTCCCGAACTGGGATAAAGACCGGACAATCATCTGGAATAATTGCCATCATTTTGTAATACAAGATAGGTTATGATTGATGCAATTTTGTATTCTCCATAATCTCTATCACTATCCCCAGAAACTGGCTAAATGGGGTTTAACCCCCTCTACTCTTTGCACTAGGTGTGCTCAGGCAGAGGGTTCTCTACTTCATATTTTCTGGGATTGCTCTAAGATATTACCTCTTTGGGAAGCTATAAAGGAAAAGTCTGACCCACTCCTTAGGCTGGGAGACCTGTTCACCCCGGAGGTTTGTATTTTTGGGGACTTCGCGAAGATTTCAGTTAATAAGCGCAAGTTTCATATCGCTTTGATTTCTATGTTCATTAAAAAATTAGTGCTTAAGTATTGGAAAAGCTCTGAGGTTATCTCTTATTCTGAATGGCTAAATGAGTTATTATTTAATCTTCGAGTGGAGAAGATGATCTCGAGTATTAATAATAACAATTCCAGATATGATCGGATCTGGGCCTCTCTTCATACATTGTACTCTATCTAATTTTTGTTTAATACATTTATTTTAAATGGCTGGATGTCAAGGGCCCCTAATTCTTAGGAACTGTGTCGGGGGGGTGGTTTTTGGGGTGGGTGACCGGTTGGCTGGGTCATTCATGCTGTTTTGTTTCAAAGAATACTCTTTGGATCTGTGGACCCAGTCCTATTTGTATACTGAAACTTTCAATAAAATTTAAATTATAAAAAAAAAAAAAAGAATTACTATCCCTTTTTATAAGAATTTATTGCTATTACCACTGCTACCAAAATATTAAATGTAAGACTTTTTATCATAAAGACCCCTCCCCCCACCACCACCGGTTTGTGGAAATAAATCTAGTTTCAGTTTGCATTTGGGTTGCAATTTCATTATCTTGATTGCTTGCAGAGGCAGTTGATTCTACTTTTACTTCAACACTGGCAGATGCCTGCACGTGTGTAAAAAAAAAAGGTTTATAATATTTATGTGTTAATTTGAACCTCAGATACAGCTTCTCTTGCCCTTTAGGTTTTCCCCATGCTTCTGTTGTGTTTCACTTGATTGATTAGATGCATACTATTTTACGATGCAGCCTAGGGGTATCACAAGTCGTAAGAGGGAGGTAATAATCCCTCTGTACAAGACATTGGTTAGGCCCCATCTGGAGTACTGCGTGCAGTATTGGAGGCCACACCTTCACAAGGACATTAACCAAATTGAGGCAGTCCAGAGAAGGGCAACCAAAATGGTGCAGGGACTGCATCAGAAGACATATGAGGACAGATTAACGGAGCTCAATATGTATACCCTTGAGCAAAGGAGGGAGAGAGGTGATATGATTGAGACATTTAAACACCTTAAGGGCATAAACAAGGTGAAAGAGTCTAACATGTTTAAATATAAGAAAATAGCAGGACAAGAGGACACAGCATGAGATTAGAGGAGGCCGATTAAGGGGAATGAGAAATTCTTTTCACAGAAAGGGTGGTAAATGCATGGAATGGCTTACCACAAGAAGTAGTGGCTATGAATACAGTGCAGGGCTTCAAACAGGCATGGGATAGGCATAAGGAGCAATACAAATGACTATGAATAGATAGGTCACTGACATAGCAAAGGCCGATGGCACATTTATAAGGTAGAAAAAGAAATGGGCAGACTGGATGGGCCTTGCGGTCCTTATCTGCCGTCAACTTCTATGTTTCTATGTTTCTATGTTTCTAGCCTGGGTTGCTGGTGTAGGTCCTTTGCATGGCAATGTATGAAAATCAGGCTAGTGAATGTTTTATTTTCATGGAATAATCATTCTTTATATCCAAACATTATTTTTCCACTTGTGCTACACTGTCAGGCTGGTTCAATCCATGTGATGATTTGCACCTGGTTAGCACAGCTTATCATGGCTTTCACACAGTTGTGTAGCTTTACTTTTGGGAGCCTGCTTACAGCCAACTTACAGGCATAGACTAGTACCGTATTAGTAAAACCTGTTTCTTTTGGATACATATAAAAATACACAGTTTAGTTTTACAGTACTATGTTGTATATTACCGAATGTGGATTGAGTTCAGTAGGTCTGGTGTGCACTGCCATCAAGTTGGCAATGATTATGAGAAAGATGGCTTACAATGATAAGTTGCTTATTACTTGGTTACTTGGTTTGTATAGACAAAGTAGGCCTGGGCCCATTTAATTGTCTTCCACTCCTAGTGGGCTTATCTGTTGATATATTGTTTTATTTTTTGTTTTTTATTTTTATTTTAAGGACAGGAAGTTATCTAACTCATTTTTAAACGAGTCAAA
Source organism: Neoceratodus forsteri (assembly GCA_016271365.2). Classification (NCBI taxonomy): domain Eukaryota; kingdom Metazoa; phylum Chordata; order Ceratodontiformes; family Ceratodontidae; genus Neoceratodus; species Neoceratodus forsteri. The sequence goes on from CM028132.1 coordinate 101,967,795, forward strand.
TGAAGTTGTTTCCACTACTTTTTTGGCAGGTTGTTCCATAATATGGGAGTCTGTATATTGTAAAAGTTCAAATGCCTATTAGTTCTTGCCCTATTTATAGAAATTTATCATGTGACCTTGAATTGACAGTTTTATGAGTCCTTGTTATATTACATTGTGACAATAATGCTTTATCTTCCAGAATACGGTGTAAGAATAGTAAATCTCCCCTAATTCGTCTTGTTTAAAAGGAATAAAGATTGAGTTCTGATAACCTATTAGCATATTCCATGTTTTGTGGGACTTTAATTGATTTGTTTCTCAAAATGTACCATTTGCACACACAATCAATACAAGTTCTGTCAGTGTGAACTACTCAAGGTATGCAAATGAGCTGTGGCCATCACACTGCAGCAGCAAATCAGTATTGAAAGCCTGTCTCTCTTATAATTGCCAGCCCCAGTTCTCATATAGTAATGCCCTTGGGACATGCAGAACTTGATCCTCAGTACCTAGTAAGTAAAACACTGAACTAAACTGTGCTCCACACTCACATCTCTCACATGTTATTTCTGAAACTATGAAGCATTTTAGAAATAGTCAGCAATAGAACACAGAAGCTTCAAAATAGAGTTGTTGCTTCAGAGTTCCATGCATTTAAATATTTGGTGTTGTTACAGATAATTTCTGGTATATTACAGACTCAATCTACTTGTGAAAACTAATATTTTGCATAAATTGCAATAAAAGCACATTTTCACATTATGGAATTCTGGAGCTATGCAAATTAGCTGCGACACAGAAAGCAGATTTAAATGACATGGAGCTGATCAGCAGCAATCTGGTATTGTGTGTCTTTTCCTGTTCTGTTGCAATTTACTGCTGTCTACTGAAATGCCTCAGAGTGAGTGTAAATGCTGTTTACCAAGTTGGATTCAAAAGAAAACACGTTTCTTGTACTCACTGAAGCACTACAAAGTGGGGGAAAGCATTTGTTTCTTAAACCCTAGGCTGCTGAAAGAACTAGAATGAATCTATTTGATTGAGCTCTGGACATGTTCAGTCTGCAGCCCTGCAAGGGTTAAATTGAACGGCTGAAAAGATGTGGAAGGACCACTGGAAAACTCCATAGGAAGTGTTCCAGGGTCTGAATCCAGTAGCTAATTTTAGAGCTAATGCAAGAGGGCTGCAGGCTCCGCCTACCTGCAGCCCTCAAAAGGGATCGCTATCTTAATTTTCATGGATGTTAAGTTCCATGATCACAGAGTCTTGAAGATCCAGAGGGGCATCATACCTTTGTAAGAGGCATTTGGAAAATACTGAACTTCTACTGGGTAGTGTTTATGGGCCCAGCACCGATACCCCTTCCTTTTCACTGATCTATCTACCCTCTTAGCTCCATTTCTCTCCCTTCCTATAATAATGAGGGGGTGTTATGGAACACAGACGGGACTGACTCCTGCTCAGTGCCCCCTTCATGATTTGGTGGATGCAGTGGGGCTCTGTGATCCATGGCGAGTTTTATACCCATCCCCTCATGAATACATTTACTATTCCACAACTCACAGGTCTTATTCTTACCTAGACTTTTTCTTCATAAGCTGGAGTCTCATGGAGGAGGTGCTGAGCAGCGAGATAGCTCCTTGGGTCCTTTCGCACTACTCTGTAGTGTGGCTTGTACATAGTGTTCCCTCCCACACTCAGAAAGACACCATCTGGAAACAAAAGAACCAGCTTTTAAAGAATGAGAGAGTGATAGCCAAACTTAGGGAATCATTAGGTTGTTTTCACCCAAAATAGGGATGTCATCACACGAGGCGATATGGAATGGAGTGTCCTAAAGTGTTACCTTCATGGCGAGTTAATTTATTTGGCTACTATTAAGAAACATACTAGGGAAGCCAAGGCCCTTCACATCCTCACTCATATTAGAACTCTGGAGAAACACTAATCTCACACTTCCTCCTTGAAGGATAGGAGGGAGTTACTTGCTCTTCGGGATAAATGGTTGCATGTCATGAAGGTGACTCATTAACACCAAGTCAATAATGGCTATGCAAGTATAACGAGAATCACAACGGTGATAGGTAACAAATGGCAACCAGAATTAAAGGGCAACTCAGAGGTCCATCATCACCCCAGTGTCCAGGTTCGCCTTAGAGTTAGAATATTAGAAATAGTGGGGGGGTTGGAGCCCCCACTAAAATAAATAGGACAGAACATGGCGTAGCTTCAGGTTGGATGGTTTAGGATAGCAATGTATCTTGTCAGTCAGAAGGGGTGTCCTCTGCTGTGCCATGGTGGATACATCTGTTGCTGTGATAAGGTTGTGCTCCCTAAAGTATACTGGAGGTGTGTGGAGAGCCACAGGTTGTGGTGCATTGGCAGAGTGCATGCAATTGGCAATGATATTGTGGCTGTAAAGGGAAGTCACAACCATGTGGCCAATGACGCAGAGGTCGCTGTTCATGAAGTGCTGGGGGATATGAGACAGCAAGCCCGAATGAGCTTGGAGATCACAGGGCAAGTGATTTTGCAAAGCACCATGCAGGCAAGTGACACTGTATTAGGGCAACTACCCCATGTCTCGTTGATGAGGAGGATGGTGCAGCATGTAAGGATGTCAAAACGACTGTGTCCTATGCTGCCAACAAGTATTGATGAGCTGGTTATTCCCGATGAGTACAGGCAGACACTAGTGGTGAGCAATTTCTGTACTGTGATTATGCTTCAGGAAATGATTGTTTCCTACTGTTTGCAACTGAGTGAAACTTGCAATTCTTGTCTCAGTGCCAGGAATGGTTTTTAGATGCCACTTTCAGAGCATTCCCTTCTTTCTTTAAGCAGCTTTACAGAATACATGGCTTGAGTGGAGAGAATGTGATATCTTCGGTGTTTGGGTTAATGTGCTCCCAGACTGTAGCTGCCTACAAGAGGGTGTTTTATACCATAAAGAGTTGGGGCACCACCATTTGTCCTATGAATGCTATGATGGATTTGAAAAGGGCTGCTTATAGGGCATTTGGAAATGTGTTCCCTGATGTGACACTAAAAGGGTGTTTCTTTCACTGTTGTCAGGCCATTTGGAGGAGAGTGCAGCAGTGTGGTAATATTCACGCGTGATATGTGCATGATGCAGAATTTGCACTTCATGTGCGAATGATACTGGCGGTTGCATTTGTGCCTGTAACAGATGTTGTAGAAATATTTGAGTTGCTTAAGAAGTGGCAATATTTCATTGACAATAAGGAGATTCTGGAACCTCTATTCAATTACTATGAAGAAATTGGTTGGGATGTCCTATTAGCAGGTCTGGAAGAAGCCTTCCAGTATTTGAAACTAAGTTATGGAACTGCTCTGAGTCCACTCTGCAGGGATTTGTGAGGATTAACAATTCAGTAGAGGGTTGGCATGGAGGGTTCAATACCCATCTAGGAGCATGCCACCCTAATATTTGGAGATTCATCGAATGTCTGAGGGAAGAGCAGAGGCCTGCTGAGTTGTGGTTCGAGGAACTTGTGTCAGGTGCTGGAAATGCTCAAAGGTGCTGCAGGTACCGGAATCTCAATGATAGACTACTATAAGTGGTACAGGAGTGCGGTGTTAGGGAGTGGTATGATTATCTCCATGGCATTGCGTACAATGTACAGTTGCAGGTCTGAAAATGATGCAGATTTGCTATAAAATACCGCTTGTCATTAATTTCGGTCACTTATATTGAATGCACTTTTACGAATTCACCATTTTGACGCTCGCCATATAGGAATCGCCGTTATGACATGGATCCAGGATAAATATGAGGAGTGTCTGAGGGAGAAGGCCAAATACACCATCTTTAAGACACGGTCCATATATGTTGATCAAGGGGAGAAAGAGGATCACCTCCTGGCTTTGCATCATTGCAGACAGGGGGAGTCCTGCATAGTCTCTTCTATTAAACCTGCGGTTGCTGGCTCCGCTAAGTTGTCACCCCAGGAGATAACTGGGGAATTTGAACTGCATTATCGGTCCCTCTATGGTCCTTTTTCAGGTCCACCTTCAAATGAGGACTTTCAGGCCTATGTGGACAAGATACCCCTACTCACATTACTGCATACTTAGCAGGGATTCATAGAATGACTGATTTCTCAACAGGAAATTTTGGAAGCCATATGGTCTCTACCAACCAACCAAGCTTCCAGACCAGACAGCATCTCTTCCAACTTTTATAAGGTTTTTTCTAAGGAATTGGCTCCCTTGTTGCATTGCTTCTTTCTTTTTTTTTGTGACTTTGGAATATCAGATTCTTCTCTTCTCAAGAACATGATTGTGGTCCTACTTAAGCTGGGCAGACCCTCAGATAGTGTCATCAGTTACATGCCCATCTCCCGTATGAACTGTGACATCAAAATATTGGCTAAGAGATTATGGCCAGCAGGATTGCTCAAGTCTGGGAGGGGCTTATTAGCCCTGAACAGGTACAGTTTATGCAATCTCGTACCTGAACAGGTTCAGTTTATGCAATCTCATTCCTTGGCTGATCACACATATTCTTCATATCCTGGGATGCTAGAGCCCCAGTAGCTCTGGTCTCTCTGGACATGGAGAAAGCCTCTGACTGAGTGAATTGGGCATTTCTTTTTGCCACCCTTAGTAAATCTGGTTTATCGTCTAAATTCATTGATTGGATTAAAGTTCTTTATTCCTGTCCAAGCACCAAAATTTACTGTAACGGAGTGTTCTCTTCAGTTTTCCTTTTGTGCTATGGGACTCAACAGGGTTGTCCCTTGTCACCCTTATTATTTAATTTATACCTAGAGCCCCTATTATTGAAGCTCAAGAGCTCACCATTTTTAATTGGAGTTAGGTGTGAGGATATTGACATGTTACTGTCTGTATATGCGGACAACATACTGTTACATGTCACTGACCCACAGTCTTCCATTCCTGTGGTCCTGTCAATTATCGAAGAATATGAGAAGTACTCCCATTATAAACTTAATATTGACAAGACTGCAGTGATGCCCCTCACCCCTTTTGTTTCCAAATCAGAAATAATTAATATGGGACTGACTTGGTCCCCTACAAGGCTTAATTATATAGGTTTTATTCTTACTAAGAGTACTTTATGTAAAAAGCTTAATTTAGATTATTTAGATGCTGCTATACAATGTGATCTCAAAAGGTGGTCATCCTTACTGCTTAGTCTCTGGAGTCATATAAATATTATAAAGCTGAATGTGCTTCCTGCTATTTTCTACCCCCTCCATGCTATGAATGTTATTCTTCCCCTGTCCTGGTTTTGGCACATTCACAAAATCATCTAAGACTTCATTTGGTTAGGTAACCCCCCTAGATGGGCATATAACCATCTATCAGCACCTAAAGTGTCCAGAGGGCTTCGGTTACCAAATGTTTTATTACACTACCTCACCAGTCATGCTAGCAAGTATTCCCGTTGGCCTATTCGAATATCAGAGAATGTGACTATTTCCTACATCCCAATCTGGCTACAATTGGAGAGATCCTTAATTAATTATGCTGTTTTTTCCCCCAAGCCCTACATCATGCACCTTTTAAATCTCTGTTAGTGATTCTTCGAGAATCAGTTGTGAGCACTTCCTTGTGAGTATATGCTCAGTTATGTAAGTACATGGGCTATATCCCCCTGTTAGATATTACCCAGCCTATTTTTCGTAACCCCAATTTTAAAATTGGTGAGGGCAGTTCTCCCAGAGACTTAGTTGTCCAGTTACAAGACAGTTGTGATCTGCTTCGGGATGGGCACCTTCTATCCTGTCAAGATATATTAACTCAGTTTCATTTGCATACTAAGCATGTTTTCAATGTGTTCCAACTTCACCATGTTCTACTTCAGTGATTTTGTTCAGTGCCATGCTTAGTTAACCATAGTGATTTCCTGCAGTCACTCAAGGCTGTAGCTGAGCAAACACATTTGGTGTCACGTATTTCAACTTTTCTTTTCCCCAAACTGTTCCCCAGTATTACCAGACAATCTTTATATTGGTCCTTAGCTTTTCCACAATGTATCTTTAATTGGAAGAAGATTTGGGAGGATCTTTACAAGTATGTTTCTAACGATAAACTTCATCTTACTCAGTTTTATATATTACATAACATTTACTTTACTCCTTTAAAGTTGGTAAAATGGGAAAATTGGGTTCCACTCTTTGTACAAGATGTGGCCTAGCTGAGGGCTCTTTATTACATGTCTTATTGAACTGTGTTAAAGTGGCTCCCTTGTGGGCCCAGAGTAAAGCCAGAGTGGATCCTTTTTTAGGTTTAGACGGGCTTTTTATGCCTGAAGTGTGTATTGTTGGTGACTACATGGGGATACAGGTGCAGGAAAGGAAACACCATGTAGCCATGCTCTCTCTAGCTGTTAAATGGATTGTCCTTCATCATTGGACTGATCAAGTATCACTTTCCTACCGTGAATGACTGCAGAAACTTCTGTTTACTTTACAGATGGAAAAGATGTTAGCTAGTCTCTGCAATAGAATGGACTTGTACAAAAAGCATTGCAGCAGATTGCACACCTTATACTTTCTTTCTTCCTCTGGAGTGTCACCAATTGTGTGAAGCTATGTCATGTTTCTTTCTTTTCACTAATGCCTCTTCTTAATTCATTGTTATCATGGGGTCCCTTGTATTTTCTACTTATGGTCATAATGTTGCTTCATTAGTCCTCATCACTGCTTATGGGTGGCTGGTAGGGGAGGTTGAGGGGTTGGATGTTATGTAATTGTTTGTTGTTTGTATGATGGTTTGTCTTTACATCTAAACTTCAATAAAGTATACTGAATTTCAAAAAAACAAAGACATCACCACTCTTTTTTCCCTGCTAGTAATGTTCTTTCTTTTTTTGTTTCCCCCTGCCTCCATGGATGTCAATCTCTTCTGGGGTATCCTCTGCTCACTCTGCCCACCCCTGGTACCCCTCGGGGTACCACCAGATCTGCCCCCATACTGCTTCAGCCTACCCTCCCCCAGGTGGGGAGGAGGGAGATCCCAGGATATCCCCCTCCAGGCCACTAGTGTGTGTCAGGCAGTCTGGACAGTCCCCGAGAGCCGGGTTATAGTGTCTGGGAGTTTGGATCCCCATCTATGCTGGCATCCAAGAGGTCCATTTTCTGTGTTTCTGGTACCATCCCCTGAGGACGTAGGGCATGCAAGGGGGGCCAAGGGGCTGAGCACTTTGTAACCTGCAGACACTCCAGCTCCCGGCCTATGTCCTCCCCTTCCACTGGCTGTCCCAGCTGCACCACCACCCATGGTCACCCAGATGGCGGTAGAGTAGCAGGACAGGCAACCCTTCCCTCCCAGAGAAGGGGAGCTTCCTATGGGAGCTTGATCCTTCTCCCCTGGACAGCCCTCCAGCTGTCTGAGTCTGTTCCCGAACCCAGGCCATTGGTGCCGCGAGCAGTAAACCTACCACTGCGTCGGCAGGCCACTGTAGTAATGTTCTTTCTAATACAGTTTAGAATATCTGTTGTAGTCCTACTTCTTGAATAACATTGGCTCTTAAATTTTAAATCATTACTCATAATAAGTAAACCCAAGTCCTTTTCCTTAGTTGTTACATTGAGTGTTCATCCATTTAGGCCATATTGTGCCTTTAAGTTACACCTTCCTACGTGCATAAATGCACATTTGTTGAGGTTGAATCTAAGAGTATGTATGCTGACCCACTCTTCCAAGGCCCGGGACTGAGCCCTGAGATACCCCACTCATATCACAGGCCCAATCTGATGTTACACCACGGATAGTGACCTGCTGTTTTCTATTTTCTGACCATGAATTTATCCAGGTTATGAGAGTGTCATCTATTACAGTATGACAGCTTAAATTCACATCCTTTAGATTTAGCAGCACTTTGTGCATACCCAACGTGTTCATGTCATTTTATTTTCACTGGTGGAACACTAGTGCTGCTATTGCATAGTGATTGATCTAATGCTCCCCATCTTTAAATAAAAAGACAGTGAGTATTTCTTGTTATACAGAATTCTTTTTATACTTTACAGGAACAGCAGCTGCAGGCATAATGATTTTACTTGTAACTAGCCTTCTGAGTCTTAAATAAAACTTATGAATGTACTGCTGTTGAATAATAATCTCCATGTTGGACATTTTTCTTGTTTTTTTTTTCTTATCAATATGAAAAGCTTTCAGCCCTCAGCTTCACCTTAAGAGAAAACCACTTCAAGTGGGATGAAACCGACGATAAATACCCACCTTGGAAGTCATTATTGCCTGGTGTGTAGTATGTCAGTTAAAGCTAGTGCTTTGGCAGTTGAAACCACCCACTTCCTCTGTAACAGAATTATGGAAATTTGATCTTTGTTCTTGTTCATCTAGGAACACAGGTCCTTTAGAACTAGGGGGGAGAGTATGAATACTAATAGCCTTCTTAGAGCAACAAAAGCTGATTATTTTCCTTGGCAGTTTCCATTATAAAAAGAAAATCAATGGCAGAGTTTAAAGCTCATTTCAAGCTTCTTATCATAGTACTCAGAGAATTACACACATTGAGAAACTATGCATACTACAGCTAGGAAATGCCTTATGTTTCCTTGAAGAAGTAATTTTTATTTGTAACATGACAGGCTAATAAAGAAACTATCTTCAGCATGAGCATGAGGCAGTTTGACCTAGTGATTAAAGGACAGAGCTGCGAACCTAGAGAGTAAGGTTTGAATCCCACAAACAGCACTTACTCAGTGTGCAGTCCTGAGCAAGTCACACTCCCCTGTGTTCAAATTTTCTCTAGTCTCTCTCTCACTCTCTTTCTGTCTATTGACTCTGCCCCTCTACTTCTTGAATCTCCCAGCACTCAGAAAATGTCAGCTGCTTTCTTTTCTCTTCTTTTCCTGGATTGTGAAGAACGTTGGGATGCGGTTTGCATGGCAGGTGTTATATAAAGAACAATCAATGTCCTTCCCCATTTTCTACATACTGTATATGTGCGAGGTATTATGTCCAATAGTCTTTAGTCATCTAGTTATTGGGTTTCACATACTTTCTTCCCCAGTTCTCTTGCTCCCATTCCAGAACCACTAACTATTACCAAATCCAGCTTCTGGATTCATCAATTCCATTCCTGTGGTTTGCCCCCTGTGGGACTTAACCTCCTTAGTTACAAACATGGGGACAGCTAGTCCTATGATCTCTCAATGGACCATTAAAGTGGGGTTGGGGAGAAACAGATGAGCAATCACATTTTTTCCCTCTAGTATAACCCCCAACCTCTCTGCCATAGCACTGTCCTCATTGCAAGTGACCTTCCAAGGAATGGCCAGTATCACATGGCCACACTCAACATCAATGCTGCTCCAGTCCACCATCAAAGGAGTTGCTAAAGCAACAGAGTGAGTGGCTTCTTTCTTCCCAAGTCTAAGGTGCTGCCTCCACAGCAGATCCTACATTGCATCGTGTTGCAGGATTCTGACTAAAGAAGCAAACCCATGTCTCCTGCATGGTTCTGCAGTGCACTACCTTCAGTGCAGCCAGTCATATGTGAATATACAGCCTAAAGAAAGGATGGAGTGCCTTTAATGACAATGCCAATTTTATTTATATGGTGCCCAATCCCTAAGGCTCTGAGAGCCTTACAATGAAACAAATCAACAATTTCTAAAATCTAAGACAAATTAACAGTCATAAAACCTGGCCATAACATAAATTGAAAAAAATGAGTTTTCAGAGATTTTTTTTAAAAGCAGCAAGTAATAAGCCATCCCAGTGGCATGGAGGGCTGAGGCATTGTTTGTCTTGCCTCCTATCACACCAGCAACAAGCATGGGTTGCTGGGGGTTGGTGGGGGGGATGGCTGGGTGAGGATCGAGCAGACGCTTGGCATCTCTCCTTTCCTGGATTGGGAAGATTAGTCTACCCGGCCTTTGACTACAACCATGTGGAGGCGTGGTGGTAGTGTGGGCATCAAGAGGGGGGCTAGGGCTAGTCCAGGGCTAACAGGAGCGGGGTCATTCAGGCCAAGGCAACATGCATGCCTCCATGCATACATATCATCCTTGCACTGGGACTCCATGGACATAAGGGGTGAAATGGGAGAAAAACAGAAAAGGAGCACTAGGGCAGGCACATGAAGCCCGCAATATGGAACAGGGCTGAACGGAGTCCTGTCAAGGAGGGGTCCATCAGCAGCCTGCCTTGGTGTCCCATTGGGAAAAACACCTATATGAGAAAAAAAAGGGGCCAGTGAAGGAGCTCCTTTTACCTCACAAGGAAGGGCATTCCACAGGATCAGAGCTGCCACACTGAATGCCCTTTCACCCAATGATTTTAAACTGGATCGTGGAACTGAGAGGAAGTTTGCCTCCACTGACTGGAGGGCATGGCCAGCAGCATACAGAATCAGGAGGTCTTTCAGTTAGCTCAGACCCAGACCATGTTGAACCTTGTATGGTAACAAGCAAACTTTGAAACTGATGCGGCACCTAACCGGAAGCCAGCGGAGAACACAGAGAACCGGCTTGATACTGGTAAGTAAAACTGAGACTGCACTGTGGTAAGTACTATTGCTCCTCCTTAGGGGAAATATAATTAAAGAAACTAACTCATCTCCTCCACACTGGAGAGACTAGATGGGTAATAGACTTTCATCTGCCAGCATTATCTGTTTCTAGTGTATGCTGACACAGAGCACCACTAAATGTAATTCTACCATAAAGACAAATGGAATGTAAAGGCAATGTAGAATAAAAGTGTGTTTTAAATAAAAATTGCTCTCTAAAAATGTACATTTTATGTGGTAGTCATGTTTCTTCAAGATTAAATCTCTCCCATGACTGTAAGGACAATTTTAAATTGTGACAAAACAAACAAAACAATCATGTTCCTAAACTCCAGTGGTATCTTAGACATGTGTACGTACTGCAACCACATATATTTCAACACAAGTCAGCCATAAAACACAGAAACATACAAAAGAGAAAGACAGAAAAAGATGTAAACAGTCTATCTATCAAGTCCAAAGATTCTCTGCTTGGAATTTTACTAATCCTAATTATTTCCCTCATTCTTCCCTTTGCTTTCTACATAATCTTATTCTGTAACTCCCTAAATGCATCTCAGTTTTGTTTAAACCCCAATATTGTCTGTGCCTTCACAACCTTGTCTGGACATTTGTTTCTCCAATCCCACTACCAATTCTGTGAAATAGTACTTTGTAATGTCTTTTTAACCCTCCCCCTTCAAGCTTAAGCACATGACCTTTAATGGACCTAATGTTTCTTCAGATTAAATAAACTTGCTGTTTCCACTCTACTGAACCCTTTCAAGAATTTGAAAGTCTATCATATTGCCCTCCCTCTTCTATCCTGCAGTGAATGCACATTAGGACTGTTCAGTCTTTTCACATACATTTTGCTTTGTCCATGGATTATCTTTGCCCTTCTCTGCACTGCCTCTAATCTATCCTTATGCTTTTTTATGTTTGCTTGTGCACATGCGCAAGAAACATTTTGTGGCAACTTGTTGGAGTAGCAGGTTGTGGATGTGCAGCAGTGTTGTGGCCAATGCCGCCACTGCTTTTTTGGGCCTGTCTCTGAGGCACCAAAGAATGAGCATGCTGTCTATGACAGCAGTTGAGAAGCGTGCCACCAACTTGAAAGAAATCTGCCACGGCAACAAGAGACAGGTTCGTCATTGCAGTGACAGATCTGACACGTCTCCATTATGTGCCTTTCCTGGTGTAACATTTCAGCAAACATGGTGGCAGCTCCTGCTGTCCACCTTTCACAGTCCCTAGAAAGCCAACACTGGGGGTGCCCAATCCCTCTGTCAGCATGCCCCCTCCCCAGTTTATTTGCCAACGGGTGTGCCCAATCCCCACCAGCATAATGTCCCCCTTGTTTTATTTATCTGCCGAGGGGGGTGCCCAGTCCCCCTCGGCATTATGCCCCCAAATGCAGACAAGCTTTCTTTGCCAATGAGGTGCCCAATCCCCATCAGCTTCAGTCCCCCCTGCCAAAAACAACACAGGTGGCACACCCGGAGTCCACCCCAGTGTGCCCAAATGTATTTGGCAAACCTGTAAAAAGAAACCTTCCCACGACATTCCATTTTTTCCCCCTGTAAAACAGAAAATGGTCCCTCGTGCATGATGTCCCCTCCCCAACCTGCACCCCCCTCACTCCGTACTTACCTCCAGAGCCCTGCGCGATGATCTTCGGTGGAGCACGAGACATTGGAACTCTTCAAAAGCTGACCACGAACTGAAGAAAATCACGGTAAGCTGTATAATGGCATCAATGGGGTCAACTTAGGTGGTTATCTAAGCCATTCTCATGACTTTTGGCTCCAAATTTTCAACATGGGGTTCTTGGGACCCCACCTCATGAACGCAATCATTGTCATTTCGTTATTCCGTCCTGAAAGATGATTTCATGATCACTATGTGGAATCACCTTTCAGGACTGATTAATGAAACAACAGTGTCACTGTTCATGAGGTGGGGTCCCAAAAAGTCTATGTTGCAAATCGGGTGAAACAATTCCCAAAAATGGCTGTGTTATGAGCATGCATTGCACAGTTCCCAAGCATGCTCGTAACTTCAAGAATTTTTTATACTTTCATTCCAGATTTTCACCATTGCCATTTTTCCACACTTCCTTATGAACAGTATAGCTGTCATTTTTCACATCCTGCCTGAAATGTGTTTTCACGCATGTGGCGCACAATGGCGCAGTCGCTGTGGGAAATCAATGTTTGGGACAAATTAAGAAAATCACAGTAACAGTTTTCGTAAGGAGAAGTCCCAAAAATCCAATGTTGCAAATTTGGTGAAAAATTCAAAAAAATGACTTCGTTGCCAGCGTGCGTTGCACAGTTTCTATGCACGCTCGTAACTTCACCAATTTTTTATATTTTCACTCCAGATGTTCAACATTGCCATTTTTGCACACCACCCTACGAACACTACAGCTGTCATTTTTCACATCCTGCCCAAAACATGTTTTCACATCTGTGGCACACAATGGGTGCGGTCGCTGTGCAAAATCAATTTTCAGGACAGAGTAACAAAATCACAGTGACACTGTTCATGAGGAGAGGTCACATAAAACCCATGTTGAAAACTTGGAGTGAAAATACCAAGAAACATCTGGGGCATTAGGGTTTCCAACCATAACGCCTTACCCTGTAGGGACTGACAGGCGTCAGGGATGTGACTTGGGATTGTCGACAGTAATCCTCATGCCATTCCACCCCCACCTCCATTCTGCAGCATGTGACAGGCATCGAGGTGTGCCTTGGACTCTTTGGCCCCAAAGTTCACCCCATTCTCCTATACTGCACCCATTTCAGTGTATTTCCTTATGGAATGGGGTCAGTGTAAAGGCTGAAGACCCCAAGGCACACCTTGACACTTGTCGGTGTCTGCATGGTAGGGTGAGGTGAAATGGCATCAGTGTTATGGGTCATGACTCAAAGGCACATCCCAATGCTTGTCCATCTCTGCAGGGTGGGGGTGGGGTTGGCGTCAGTTCAATACTTCACTGCCATTCCTATTATGCATCTGTCTAATGCCTGCACTTCCAATGGTAATGTAAGCAAGCAAACATTAGGCATTGACAAATGCTTGTTAGATATGGACCCTAGAACTGCATAAAAGTACTTCTGGTGCAGCCTGACAAGAGATTCATGCAGGGTCAGTATAACCTACTGCCTTCTATTAGTAATCCTCAGGGTCTTGTTAGCCCTCTTGTATGCCTTACTGCACTGAGTAGATGCATTCAGGTTATTTTTACATCACCACCAGGTCTCTCTCTCCTTTGAGCTCTCTACTGACATTACATCAATATAGTAAACTGATCCAGGATTTTTCTCACCTATATGTATCTTATTCACATTTTGACACTGAATTTCAAATGCCAAAAATTGACTGTATCTCCAGTCTTCTGACACATCTTGCCTCATATTAACTTCTACTTCACTGTCATGCCTCCCATAGAGCTTTGTATAATCTATAAATAGACTAAATTACTTGCCCTGGCCATATCCACATACTGTATGTCTAAAATGCCCCAGATATACATATTGAACAATAGTGGTCCAATGACCAAATCCTATACTACTCCACTAGTTACTCTTCTGTCTTCAGATAATTTTTAGGACCACCCTCTAGGTTTTAATAGTCAGCCAGTTTTTGATCCAAACAGCTATCCCTTTCACTACCCAAAGCTGGTTCATCTTCCTTACTAGCCTCATGTGGTAGACAGTCAAATGTCTTGCTAAAATCAAGGTACTATATAACACATCCATTGCCCAACCTGCTATTTGTGTCACTACATTAAGAGCTGTCTTCTATCTGCTTTGATGAAGACTCACAGGGTCCGATTCCCAGACATATGGTGCAACTCGCCAGCACTTGCGAATTGTGACATATGTTGATACGCCGTGGACCCTGGGATTCCAGAACAAGCAGGGCCCCTGGCGGTTACGTCCTGTGATTTGTGGCACCACAGACAGTGCGCCAAAGGGAAGGTGCACCACAACAGGGCACCGCAAGCCATAGCAATGCCCTCTGACAGGGAGTAGATCCCATCACCCTAGCCCCGAATGCACAGTCCCCCCCAAGGCCCGCACCCTGAAACAATTGCCCTGCCTCACAGGGCTATACATGCACCCCCTACACACACACAGGCCCCGTGCCTGCCGCCGTCATGTACCCGTGATTTCTGGTAGTCCAGTGGCCCCCCCCAATCGGCAGTGCTAGTCCACCCCACCACACCCATTACCAGTCAGTGACTGGCACAACCCACCTCTCATCTCCATGGCCAGCCACCGACTGAGCTCCATCGGAGCATGTGCTACTGTAGACAGTATGCGCTCCATCAGTTATTGAGCAGGTACTGTAGCACGTAGGCATGCACTCAGATAGAGCTCCAGTTGGTGGCTGGCCCTGGAGGTGAGGTTGTGCCAGCCCTTGACTGGTAATGGGGTGTGGGGGGCGGGGATGGGGATGGACTGGCACTGCCGTTGGAGGTGGGGGGGCACTGACTACCAGAGACCACCTGGCATGGCATGAATGCCAGTAGCAGTGAGTTGGGGGATTGGGGTTGAGGCTTCAGGGACGAGGGGCGTGAACTGCCCTCTTTGAAGTCTAATAATGTTGGGGATTGGGAGGATGACATGTTCTGCCCTGCAGGGTAATACTCGGGATGGGGTGACATGTTCTGCCCTGCAGTGCACTACTTGGGGATTGGGGGATGACATGTTTTGCCCTGCAGGGTAATACGGGGATGGGAGTGGGGGTGCCAGCAGCCAACACAGAAGGCTTTCCTGCCAATGGGATGAAGGGTGGGGGGGCTTATGTGGGACTGTCGGGGATGGCTGTTGGGGCACAGTTACAGAGGTGCACCTCTGGTGGATGTGAGTACACTTAGACCAGCTAATAGCTGGTCTAACTGTACTTAGGCCAATGTCCTCCAGGGAGTTGTCTTCGAATAGCACATTGCTGTTCTGACAGCCACCCTCTCAGAATCAGGTGTAACTGCCCTTACAAACCCCCTTGTGTCATCTTCGCAGGGGTTTATGGTGTAACCAGTGGTGTAGAATAATCTCAGCGCAGGCAGCCTGCGACATGTCGCAGGCTGCCTTCTGGAATACCGACTGTCATAACGCATGGCGCAAAGTGCTACTTGCACCATTTTGTTTGGTGCAAGTCACTTTGTGACATGTGTAACTGTTCTGGAATCAGGCCCACAGTGTTTAAATAACATTAAGTGAAAGATGTAAAATGATTCACCCTGTGTGAATACACACCAACAAAAGTTTATGAAATTATAATAAACTACAGATGCTGTGGCACGGGAAGTACTCTGGCTACTTTTAGTTCTGAAGTTTGTAGTAAACCACTTCTGTTACTGGGTTTGTCTGAGCTGTAACTTAATGGTACTTAAGGACCTTGTCTAAAAGGTCCCAGTAGTAATATT
Organism: Neoceratodus forsteri; assembly: GCA_016271365.2. Taxonomy (NCBI): domain Eukaryota; kingdom Metazoa; phylum Chordata; order Ceratodontiformes; family Ceratodontidae; genus Neoceratodus; species Neoceratodus forsteri. Next base: position 101,983,733 of record CM028132.1, read on the forward strand.
TTAACACATCTAAATGCAAGTCCACAACTATGGGCATTGGATATCCAGAGTGTCTCTTCCTGTGAGAAGGTCCTGCCTGACCAAAAGCAGATTGGGATCGCAAACACAAAGGCGAAGGAGGTCTGAACATGAAATGTGCCTGGCACAAGCTAGGGAAATTAAAGTCATCTCAGCTAACTCTGGGCAAACCGTCAGGATGACATTGTAAAACTGTATGCAAGTGACAGAAGGCGTACAAGGAACTTTTTTTCCAGGAGCAAGAACATCCATCAGGATTATTTCCCTTTTTATGTTGTCTTGCACACACAGTGCAGACAACATATTGGAGTTGCTTGAAGTGGAAAAGCAGGTTTTGGAGGCGTGGTCATGCTGTGGCCAGTGGCGCCACTACTTTTTAGGGCTGGACTCCGTGGCACAAATTAGATTGCATGCTGTCTATGACAGCAGTTGCAAAATGTGCCACCAACTTGAAATGTTTTAGCTGCTGCAATGAGGGAGTGACCCCTCACTGCAGAGCGTACCTTGCCTGGTGTAACATTTCAAGAAATATGGCGGGCGGCAGCTCACCACCTGCCTCCCGCCATTCACAGTCCCTAGGAAGTCGATATAGGGGGTGCCCAATCCTCCTGTAAGCATATGTGATCCCTTTACTGATGTGGTCTGCCGAGGAGGTGCCCACTCCCTCTTGGCATCATGCCTCCAAACACAGATATGCTTACCAAAGGGGGTGCCCAATCCCCCTGTTGGCACGTGAACCCCCTTCCCCATTTTTCTGCCACTGTCCCACCCCGATTATGTGCCACACCGGGAGTCCACTCCAGTGTGGCTAACATGCCCCTTTCAAAGAAATGTGCCAGACTGGGGGGTCACGTGATGCAAGCTCCGTGATTGCAGCCTGGTCGAGTAGCTCCAGCCTCCTACCTTATTAAAACCTCTACTTTCAAGCAACCCAGAAGACTAACGACTTTATTTTAAGTTGTCTAACTTTATTAAGGTTTCCGATACACTTTTGGGCTGAATTGGTCGCAGATGGAAGCTGAAATGAAGAAGATCACACCTAAACATACTCCGCCAGTCTCCCTGGCGAAGGCCCTGCCGAAAAAAGCGAGGGTGTCCATGTGCACAGGAGGCCCGGAAGGCGAGAATACTAATCCGGAGAGTGAGCCCCTGACCCTAGCACAATTCCTCGCTGAGTTCAAACCGTTCCGTACAGAATTGTGTATGGTGACCGAGGAACTGAAGGCAATAGCTCAAGCGTTGGAGGATTTGTCCCGTCGCACTGGGGACACAGAAGCTAAAGTTTCCTCGTTGGAGAAACGAGTGGCTAAGCAAGAGCCGGAGATTGTGAACTTGCGACAGAAAATCAGTAGGATGGAGATGAAGATTGAAGACTTGGAAGGATGGAGTAGAAGGAATAACATGGTGATTATCGGTCTTCCGGAAAGAGAAGAGGGCACGGACACAATTCTATTTCTCCAAAAATTTTAAAGGAGATTGTAGGCCCACGCCTCTTCAGAGAAAAGTTCACGATAGAGCGGCTTCACTGGCACTGGCGCGCGGTCCCACCATCTGGGTCACCGTACTCTAATTGTGCGCTTCTGAACTTCCAAGAATGACAATTTGTATTTACAAAGGTAAAGGAACTTAAAGAAGTGAAATGGAACGGGGTCCCGATAAGAATCACACAAGACTTGCCACTGACGGTCCGCCAAAGAAGAGCGGAGTACCATCCAATCGTTTCCAAATTAATAGCTGCAGGGATTAGTTTCAGAATGGCATACCTGGCTAAGTTGCAAGTCTTTTTGTCTGGTCAGTGGTCCAGCTTCGAGGATGCTCCGGCTGCGAAGAAAGGTTTATCGGTAGCTCTCTCAGAATTATTTAAATAAGCTTAAGGAGTGTAAGGTTGCGGTGGGAGGCTAATAGCTGGACAGTGGCGCTATTATCGGCCACCAACCAACACATGGGGATCGGGATCTCTTTAATATAATTTGCTTTTTTTTTGTTTTGTTTTTTTTTGGCAAACGTAGTGCGGAAGCAATTTTTTATTCCGGCAGTTGGAAGAGTGGGGCGAGCCCTTCACGGAGAGGTTTGATGATGTTTGGATCCTGCAAGGAGTGTGCAGGTATGTTCGGTGAGAAGAAGGTTCTGATGTGAGGGAAAAGACTTGAATGGACCTGGGGGTACGAGTCTGGTACGATATGTGCAGTGGGGGTGACCCAGAATGTGGAAGCTACAGACGCCAGCAATGCTCAGGTGTCAGTTTTGACTTTTCAGTCGTTTAATCGTGGCTGGCATTTCTTTCTTTGGAGCTCAGACGTGTGTGGGACTGATGTAGTCAAGCAGCGGTACTGGAATTTAAATAGCGCACCCGATTGGAAACTTAAGACGTGGATCTTGTATGAAGTGCCCGGCGGCTGGACAAATTAAATCCTAAGCGGGGATTAGAGGAAGAGGGGATTTTATGCGTTTGCCGGTATCTGGACTAAGAGACTGGATCTTATGATGTTATTTTACACGAATCCCCTGTAATGAAGGCTCATGTTTAGTGTTCACTTGAAATTGCATGTATTATGGGCTTTAGCCGCTAGAGGGAGCCCTCTTAATATTAATATGTTGTGTTACCAGTTCTGTTTTTAGTACTGTGATGTTTAACAGTATAGCGTGAATTCAATAGGAGGTTCACTTGTGTTTCTATACTATGGTTTTGGGGATCACTGTAGTAGGTATCCCCTAAAGGCTTGGGGCAAAGTGATGAAACTAGAGTGGGAGTAAGGATAAATGGAAGAGGAGGTAGTCCCAGATTTGACTGGCTTAAGGTATTGGTTTCAGATTATTTAGGGCATGTTAAAGGTGTCTTTTAGTATTGATCATTGGGGAGTGGTCCTTTTAATCCAGGATTATTATTTTATGTTTTTCTGTTTGTTTTGTGGGTTATTAGGTACATAGTGGGTTACAGGAGGATTGCATAATGTAGGTTAGGTATTCAAGGGCTTCATGGGGGGCTGGAGGAGAGATCAGGGTAAATGGAGCTGTGGATATCATGGGCCAGAAGGTAGATTCGTGGGATTGGAGGGAGGGACACAGTGAGGATTGGGAGCAGGTGGGAAGGTTGAAGGTTTTCTTAGGTAAAGGTGCTAGGAATAGGGGTTAACTGGGGAGTTTTAGGAGAGGCAGGGATTGGAACGGGGGTAGTAGCAGTGGGTTAGAAGGAAAGGTAACGGAAGATCTGTTCACCCAATAGAGTCAAGAGGGTGTAGGAATGAGGTGATGAACAATAAGGCTCGATGGTTTTACATGGTTCACTTAGAATGGGTGCTTTATCTGAATTTTTACTTGGAGCGTCAAAGGTGCCAGGCAAAAAATAAAGAGATACAAAATTTTGAAGCACTTGCAGTTGCAAGGGGGACAAATAATATGTTTGCAAGAAACACATTTACTTGACAAGGAGCTGAATTTGTTTAGATGTCAGTTCATTGGTCAGGTATATGGAACCGGAAATAGTACAGCTAGTAGGGGGGTAGCGCTTCTAATTCACAGGAGCATTGCCTTTGTGTGTGAGAAGCAAATAGTGGATCCTGCGGGCCATTATATAGTAGTGATAGGGCTTTTAAATCAGACAAGATTAGTGTTGGGTAGTGTATATGGCCCCAATGCTGATACACCGGGATTTTTTGTGGACTTGTTAAAAGTTTTAGCTCCGTTTCATCACCTTCCAATACTACTGGGCGGTGATTGGAACTTACCATTTACTCCAGAATTGGATAAAGAGGGTAAAAGAAATAAGGGTTTATCTCCAGCACAGAGAGCTATTAGGGATCTGTCGGATAATCTGGGACTATGTGACCCATGGAGAGTGCTGTCTCCTTCATGTAGGAGTACACATTCTTATCGAAGTCCACAAGTCCAGATCCGGATTGATTATTTTTGATGAGTCGATGTCTGCTTCCGGATTGGTACATAGTAATATTATTCCAGGGATTATCTCGGATCATTCTATGGTCAGCTGTTCTCTTAATTTGGCCCCTAACATTTCTAGACAGACTATTTGGAAGCTAAATAATCAACTGCTCCGTTCAGCGGAGATAAAGGAGTATATTGGTCAGAGGATTGAACAATTTGAGATAGAGAACCGACATTCAACTGATAGAGGGGACATAGTATGGAGTGCATTTAAGTGCGTAGTACGGGGGAATTTATTCAGCTGGCGGTTGCAAGGAAGAAGAAGAGAGGATAGGGCCAGGTACTTGTTGGTACAAATTAGAGATAGAGAGGAGTTTGTCAAGGACTACATCGGAGGAGACCAGGAACAGTTGGTTAAGTTGCGTCATGAGTGCGAGAGTTTTGGGAGAAAAAGCAGAATATGCAGTTAATAAAACAAAGGTGCTATACTTGGATCAGGAGCAGAAATCAGGTAGGCATTTGGCTATGCGTTGAGACTACGGAGGCATCCAGAATTGTCCAAAGTATTACTTCTCGAGCAGATGGGTCCGTTAAAACTTCACCTACTGAAATTGTTAAGGAATTTGAGGAGTATTATAAGGCCTTATATAGCCCTATGACTCCTAGACCCAGTACAGAAATGGTTGAGGAATTTCTTTCCTCTTGTAAGTTACCCCAGGTGACAGAGGATCAGAGGAGAGAGCTCTCATTATCTATCTCGGATGCGGAGATTCTGGATGCAATCCGAATGCTCTCAAGTGATAAGGCTCCGGGTCCAGACGGATTTTCGCCAAATTTTTATAAATGTTTCGCGACCCAGTTATGCTCTGGTTTGCAAAGACTATTTCAGAGTATACTGACTTTGGACGCAGTAGATGGTTATTTATTTGAGGCTCTGATAGTGCCCATTCCAAAAGAAGGGAAGGGATTAGACAAGGTTACAAGTTACAGGCCTATTTCCTTGATTAATTATGACATTAAAATTTTGGCGAAGATCTTGGCGACTCTGTTGGCTAAGGTCATGCCTAAATTAATCCATCACGACCAAGTTGGGTTTATGAATGGCAAATTGGCTTCAGACCATCTGCGCAAGTTATCTCACATCTTCTCTGCATCCAGAGATAGTAAACTTCCATGTGGATTGATGTCGGTGGATGCAGAGAGGCTTTTGACAGAGTGGATTGAGGTTTTATTTATTACTATGGAGAAATTTGGTTTCGCTTCAGTTTATCAATAGTGTGTTTGCCCTATATAAGGATCCAAGAGCGAAAATATATTATAGGAGTATTCTCTACAAATTTTTCCCTTCATTCTGGTACTAGACAAGGCTGCCCCGGTCACCTCTTTTATTTAATCTATATCTAGAGCCTCTCCTCACTAAAATTAGATTAGACTCTAGGGGTTACGGGTATAAAAGTTGGGTCGCAGGAGCTTAAAATTTCCGCATATGCTGATGACATCTTGCTTCATGTCACCAACCCGTAGCTCAGTTCCAGCAGTGATGGGTATTATTGGGGAATATAGCAGACTGTCAAATTATAAGATTAATGTGGAAAACCCAGATATTTCCGCTAAACATGAGAGTATACAAGTCGGATGATCGCTATGGTATGCAATGGGCCCCGCATACTTTGAAGTATTTGGGTATTTATTTGGCGAGATCTGATTCAAAATTAACGAAACTTAATCTGGATGCCACTAGAAATACTATCAAGCAGGACCTAAAGAGGTGGGTCGGCTTACCGCTCTCTCTCTGGGGGAGGATTAATATAGTTAAAATGAACATTTTACCTAGGATTTTTTATCCACTTAATATGCTTAATGTGTTGCTGCCCCTAAAATGGTTTAAGGAGTTACATTCGATCATTTCAGATTTTATTTGGAAGGGGAAAACACCCCGTAGGGCTTATTTCAAATTGGCAGCTCCCAGGGAGAGAGCGGTGTTGAGACTACCGCATTTTGGTTTATATTACTGGGCAAGTAATCTTTGTAAGTATCTGAGATGGTTAGTACCCACAACAAAACTTGAGTCTTTGACTTATGTACCCTCATGGGTTAAATTGGAAATAGAAATGATAAAGGAGGCTGGGATGGATCCATAGCGCTTCTTACTCCACACCAAAGATGTTGCCTCCTAAGTTGGCAGCTACCCCAGTACGAAATCCTGTGTATTCACCGGCAGTTAAGTGTTAATTTAGGCTACACCCTAATAGGGACAAGCATCAACCAATCTGCCATAATCCCAATTTGAAGATAGGGAAAATGATTTCAGAAGGCTGGCTCCCCCAGCTAAGGATTACGGATAGAAGATATTATGTGGGACGATCGTCTCCCGCCAATAAGGAAATATTAGTCAGGTATGATATAGATTATAAGCAGATTTTCAAGTTGTATCAGGTCACACACTATTAGAGCAGATGAGGACTAAACTCAGAGGCAGGCGTATGAAAGGAGTTGGTTTGAATCGCTGGTTCAGACAGTTTGGGAACCATGTCACGGTCTCAGAATATACAAGATATTGTTTGAGCAAGTTCTTGTGGACTTTGATTATAAGCCTAGGTATTGGATAACCGGTTGGGGACCAAGGGAGAGACTGGGATAGCATTTGGAGTCATGTGTATAGATATGTTAAACAAGACGGTTGAGGTAATGCAGTTTCATTTTTGAATAATTTATATTGGACCCCTTCTAAGCTATGTAAAATTGGTCGTAGATCTGATCAAAATTGCTTCCGGTGCCGCCAGGCAGTAGGGGATTTGTATCATATTTTGGGAAGTGCCCATCGATAAAACTGTTGTGGGCCCAATTAAACAGAAGGTAGACCCAGTGCTGGGCATTGATCAGTATTTCACCCGAAATCTGTCTGATAGGGATTATTCTGGCATCAAGTTTAGTGAGCGAAGATACTATATGGCTTTGATATCATCCTCGCTTAAAAGGTAGTATTAAAATACTGGTTGGAGGACACCTCAATTACTTATCTGGAGTGGCTGCAGGAGATGTTATTTAATCTGAATATGGAGAAATTAGGAGGGAAGAAGTAATAGGCTCAGATGTTTGAAAAGACATGGAGTCGTTTTCAGATGCTGTACCTGCTCCAATCTAGGCCGAGTTAGGAAGGTAGTATAATAGTGGAGTATGGGTGAACAGATCTTCCTTAGAGTTTTAGCTAAGGGAGGGGGATGGATAGGGAGGTAGAAAAGGGGGGGGAGGGACAGGGGGGAGTAAATAGCCTGACTCTTCTATTTTATGTTAATTGTTATGAAGAAAAATTATGTCTCTGGTATTTGTCTTTGTTCTGAATGTGGATAAATACAATAAAATTCGAATTTTAAAAAAAAAGAAATGTGCCAGACTGGGATCCCACCCCAGTGTGGCCAAACCTGTGAAAAAAAAGAAAACGGTCCGCGATTAATTTTTTAATTTTTGTTACCTGAAACAAAGGAAACAGTCCCTCGCCGTCCTGTCCCCTCCCCCAGCCTGCAGCCACCCTCTGTACACCGCACCTCTCCACACCCCCCCTCACCCCATACTTACCTCTGGAGACCAGCACGATGATCTTCGGTGGAGCGGGAACACGTCTGCACTCTTTAAAGCCGACTGCAAACTGAAGAAATGCCGGAAAGCTGTATAATGGCATAAATGTTTTTTTTTCAACTTTGGTGCATATCTCGGCCATTTTTGTGAATTTTGGAACCACATTTTCAACTTGGGGTTCTTGGGACACCACCTCATGAATTCAGTCACTGTCATCTTATAATTCGGTCCTGAAAGGTGATTTAGCGGTCACTGCATGGAATTGCCTTTCAGGACTGATTAACGAAATGACAGTGTGACTATTCATGAGGTGGGCTCCCAAAAAGCCTATGTTGCAAATTTGGTGAAAAAAATTCCAAAAATGACCGTGTAACGAGCTTGCGTTGTGCAGTTTCCATGCACGCTTGTAATTTCGAGAATTTTTAATATTTTTACTCCAGATTTTCAACATTACCATTTTTTCACACCTCCTTATGAACAGTACAGCTCTCATTTTCCACATCCTGCCCAAAATGTGTTTTCACACATCTGGTGCACAGTGGTGCAGTAGCTATAGGAAAACAATGTTCGGAACAGAGTAAGAAAATCACCGTAACACTGTTCATCAGCAGAGGTCCCAAAATGCCTATGTTGAAAATTTGGTGAAAGCATTCCACAAAATTACCATGTTATAAGCATGCATTGCACAGTTTCCATGCATGCTTGTAACTTTGAGAATTTTTAATATTTTTACTCCAGATTTTCAGCATTGCCATTTTTCCACACCTCCGTACGAACAGTACAGCTATCATTTTCCACATCCTGCCCAAAATGTGTTTTAGCACATCCAGCACACAGTGACGCAGTCGCTGTAGGAAAACAATGTTCCAGACAGAGTAAGAAATTCACAGTAACACTGTTCATAAGCAGGGGTCCCAAAATGCCTATGTTAAACAGCTGGTGAAAAAATTCCACAAAATGACTATGTTACAAGCGTGTGTTGCGCAGTGTCCACGTACAGTTATAAGTTCAAGAATTTTTAATATTTTCACTCCAGATGTTCAACATTGCCATTTTTGCCCACCTTCTTATGAACAGTATAGCTGTAATTTTTCACATCCTGCCCAAAATGTTGTTTCACACATCTGGCGCACAATGGCACAGTCGCTGTGGGAAATCAACATTTGGGACAGATTGAGAAAATCATACTGCCACTGTTCATGAGTAGAGGTCTCAAAATGCCTATGTCAAAAATTTGGTGAAAGAATTCCAAGAAAAGACTGTTACGAGTGTGTGTTGCACAGTTTTCATGCACACTCGTAACTTTGAGAATTTTTAAGATTTTCAGTCCAGAGTTTCAACATTGCCATCTCTCCACAGCTCCTTATGAATTGTGCAACTGACATTTTTATGTGGTGCAGAATGGCTTGGTCACTGTGGGAAATCAATGCTTGGGACATATTAACAAAATCACAGCAACAGTGTTCATGAGCAGAGGTCCCACATGCTTTCATGAGGTGGGGTCACAGAAAGGCCATGTTGAAAATCTGGAGTGCAAATACCAATAAACACCCAGGGCATTAGGGTTTCTAACCATAACGTCCCACCCTGTACAGACTAACAGGCATCAGGGTGTGCCTTTGGATTGTTGGCTGTAATGCTCATGCCATTGCATCTCCACCCCCACCCTGCAGCCACTAACAGCCATCCAGGTGTACCTTGGACTCTTTGGCCCCAAAGTTCACCCCATTCTCCTATGCTGCACCCATCTCAACATACTTCCTCATGAAATGGGGTGAGCATAAGGCCCAATTACCCCAAGGCACAATTCGACACTTGTCAGAGTCTGCAGGGCAGGGTTAGGTGAAATGGCATGAACGTTACGGCCAACGACTCAAAGGCACACCCCAATGCCAATCACTCTCTGCAGGGTGGGGTGAGGTTGACGTCAGGTTTATACTTCACTGCCATTCCTATTATGTGTCTCTCTGATGCCTGCACTACCAATGCCAGCAAGACAACATTTGGCATTGACAAATGCTTGTTTGCAATTCATTTACCAAGAACAATCAGCTCAGATGCAAGATTTCGATTTTACTGATGTCCTGCATTTACACATTTCTTTCCAGCTCAGTGGGCTAAATCACTGAGAGATTAAATGGCTTGCTTCAGATCACAGAGTGAGTAGCTGGCTCTGGATGGATTTGAGCCAGGGTCTCCTGGCTACCAGATACACTACAGTAGTACTCTAGTCACTAGATCATAATACAACATGCTTTCTACAGACTGTGCACAAAGAGGGGAAGATTCATGTATTTTTTTTATGAGCTGAACAATTCTAGAAGTATGCTACAAATCTCAGAGTAACTGTCTAACACATACTTGTGAATGGTTACTCTCCTGAGTGAAAATTCCCAACAAGACCAGTGTAGTTCAGTACCAAAAGAGAAAATCAACAACACACACAGAATGCCTTCCACCCTATTACCTTAAAGAAGAACTACTGCCATAGATAAAGCAGCGACCTCTACACAGAATGGGGGGCACAATCTTCACTGAAATGCTTTCATACCTCAATCCTCATAAAATCTAAGAAGGCTCTCGTCGCAGGCAGCATTTTGTAACATGCAGGTCCCCACCCCCTGAGATCTCGCAGCTAACAATGCAATATCATGACACACCACTGCCCGTTTCCTGTATTTGCCGTTATGTACAGAGATTTAATAATCTCTGTACCTCCCAATCCCTGCTCTGTTTTTACAGACTTTGCCTAAATGCTATGTATGCACATGACATTGGTTCTACAATGCCAATTCAACAGAAAATCTGTCGCCCACCGTTACAACGATGACATTATGTCAACCACAGTTGTGGTCAGCATTGTGTTGCTGTACGAGAAGTATTCTCATCATCAAAGAGCTGGTCACAGGCAATACTGGGACATTTAGTTTGGCAGCATGGCAGGCGGGGGAATGCAGATCAACCAGACAAAATATTAAAGATCTAAAATGTAAGGTACTAAAAATGATTTCTTGAACAAATTTTCTTAATTGTGACCTCTCGGTCCCACAGCATTTAGGCAGGGAAATACAGAGAAGAGGTATTTGTGCTCACACTTTCAGAAGCATGACCTTGAGTGACGGGCACTGATTACAACCACCCTGTTGTAACACAAAATACCAAATAAATGGCTGCAATGTGATTTTAAGGTCTGGTTCTCCAGACATTAAAAATGAGGACCAGTAATTGCAAATGCAATAACACTATTGCTGATGGAAATAACGCATTTTTGTAACAAATTATTACTATGACACCCCTAATGGCCTTCACAAAGAATGGCAGTGTAGTGTAGTTTGTAGAGATGTGGAAAGTCTACAAACTTCACTCCGTGAGAAATTTCGTAGATTGTGCTCAGTACGATAAGTGCAATCCATGAAATTCACAGGTCATGGAGTGAAGGATCAAATGCCAAGTGTGTAATTTTATGGGCAACATTACACACTCTGCAAACAAACTTTGCCCATAAACATGTACAAAAAACAAATATAAATCCCTCTTTAGTGTCCAGTGCCCCCCACTGATTGCCAGCCACTCCCCCCTCCTCCATTGCTGGTCAATTGGCCACAATGTACAACAAAATATATATTTTTTTTCCAATTAAATCCCTGGTGTCCCCCTTCCTTCCTGGCCAATCACAGGCCACAGTTGAAATAAAGAAACCCACACCAAGTCCAGCCCCCCACACTCACACCTGCCGATTGATGGCCAGTCAGCCACAATGTAAAAATACAACATACATTTTGTTAAATTCAATTCCTGGTGAATAGTGGACCTCCCACCCTCACCCACTCAGGGAGTGCCTCACCAGTGCCACCACATCACCCCACCCCATCCCAATCCCACCCCGACCATGTCGCAATCTCAGCCCTCCACTCACCTCCACAGCTGGCAGCCCAACTGAACTCTTAATGAATCAGTACATGCTTGTACAAGCATGCACTCATTCATTGACAGCTCATGGTTATTTTAATGGGTTTCTCGGGGGTACAGGATGGGAGGTGGCTGCTCAATCACCGGGGGGCAGGATGGGGGAATGGCACTGTGGATCCAGAGGGTTTCCCCATCACACCTCCACCAGTGAATAGAAGCCCCTCCTTCTCTATCCCTTTAAAACTCCTTTAAATAACTGTAAACTGATCCTGTCAATGAATGGCGCATCTTTGTACAAGCACCGTTCATTCATTAAGAGCTCAGTCAGACTGACGGCTGTGGAGGTGAGTGGAAGACTGTGCCAGTGGTCTGGTGGGGTGGGATCAGGATGGGAGGAGTGGGGTGGTATGGTGGCACTGGTGGGGCACACCTTGAGTGGGTGGGGGGTCCACTAGACACCAGTGACTGAATTTAAAAAAAATATGTGTTATATTTTTACAATGTAGCCAACTGGCCAGCAATCAGCAGGGGTGTGTGGGGGCAATTTGCAGTTAAAAAACACCCAAAAGCAAGGCAAAGTAAATTGTGAATTTTCAGCAACAGATGCAATTTTGTGAATTGATCTACGGAAGCAAAATTTGTGACTTTGCTGAAAATTCGCTGGCAAAATTAAACTTCACTGCACCTCTAGTAGTTTGCACAGAGCAGGCACTGGAACCAGAAGGCTCAGGTTTAGAGCCCACAACTGCCTCTTTAACACTGTGCAATCCTGAGAAAGTCACTTAACCTCCCTGTGCTTCAGTCCTCGCCACTATAAAATTAGGTCAAAGCAGGACCCCACCAAAACATTAGATGCTGCATCTCAGTTGAGCCAGCCTGAGTAAACAAATTGTGAACATATGGAATATGCATTGGTCTGACTCAAAATATGCAATTTATCTTCACATGTCAGGGGGCACAAAGATAACTCATAAGTGAAAGATCCACATGGGAGCTATGAAAGTCCTGCCCCTCACAAAAGTTGATAAACTGCATATTTTGAGTCAAGCCATTGCATTTTGATTTATACAACATCAGTTGACAACTTTTTTTTGCTGTTTGTGTGAAGATTTAACTGTTTCTTATTGATTTGAACAACTGGCTTCAACATTGCATTGAGGCCTTGTGGTGTTATTAGCATTGTGGAAGCTACTCTATTGTCCCAGATTCCCCCCTTTTCCCTCACAATAAGACAGAGACCATTGTTTGCTGTTGTGCTCAGACTGGCAAATAATTTATTTATATCTCATAATTCCATGTTCCATTTCACCATCTTTTATTATTATATCTCTCACAATTTCATTTATTTTCATCCATATATCAATCTCTGATTATCCCTCTTTCTTCCTCTTTTTCTCCCCCCAGGTGAAAATCTGGGTGCCTTCTTCTTCTTCTCCTTTTTTGTTAGGTAACTGTGAAAACCGAGACTGCTTTTCTCCTTCAGCTTCTTCCTCTTTTGTCTTATTCTTTTCTTCCCCCTCCCTCCTTCCCCCTTCCCCCCTTTTTGCCATCCACCTTTGGCAGTCCAATAACCATATTATTATCTGCCATCCACCTTTGGCAGTACAGTAACCGTCCTACGGACCGTCTGTCCTCCACGACAGACCTACCATACAGTCCCTTCTTGACTGTCTTCCCTCTTGCTCTGTCTTGCAGGGTGGGTGGGAGGGATCAAAACTCCAGCAAAAGTGGCTGAGCCCTCTGTGATGTCCATTATGTACCTCCACTTGCCCCTCCCCTTCCTGTTGCCTGACCATTGTTCTACCCCTTGTCCCCTTCCCTTCTGAGCACACCATCCTGATGGATAAGGAAGGGGTGCACCATTACAACCTGGTCTGCCCCTTAAAGGGCAAACTCCATTATTGGTTCAGAAATGTACCTAACCTTCAAGATATTATTTGTGAAATATGTAACTTTCAAGATATCATGATACTGTACCATAAGATTTTGATACAAAGATATCACTTGTCTCTTTTATCATGACTGGTGTCATATAAATAGGGAATATAACATGGCCTGACTGAAAATATCATATTTATCTTCATGAGAAGCCAATAGAAACATAGAAACATAGAATTTGATGGCAGATAAGGACCGCTTGGCCCACCCAGTCTGCCCATTTCCCTACCTGATGGATAAGCTGCAGATTCTAGTTAATCAACAGCTTACTTCCTCCTACCCCCCACTAGTATTGCCTTATGTCTGTTCCATGCATTCTTGAATTCTTCCACTGTTCCTGACTCCACAACCTCCTCAGGAAGGCTGTTCCATGCATCCACAACCCTCTCTGTGAAAAAATACTTTCTAACATTACTTCTGAGCCACCCCTCTATCTTCAAAGTGTACCCCCTTGTTCTTGCACATCTCTTCTTCTGAAAGATACTACCCTCTTGTAATTTGTTAATTCCCTTGAGATACTTGAAAGTTTCTATCATGTCCCCCCTCTCCCTCCTTTCCTCAAGGGTATGCATATTAAGCTGCTTTAGTCTCTCCTCATATGTCTTCTGGTGCATACCTTGCACCATTTTGGTTGCCCTCCTCTGAACAGCCTCTACTCTGCCTATGTCTTTGTGGAGATGGGGTCTCCAGAATTGCACGCAGTACTCCAGATGGGGTCTCACGAACTGTCTGTACAGAGGGATAACAACTTCCTGTTTTCTACTGTTGATGCCTCTGGTTGATGCCAACGATATTAAGATCTCACTAGTCATGAAATATGTCTTCAGTCAGGCCATATCATATTCTGTTTATAGAGACATATATCTTTGGCCAAATTATGGTACATATACTTTTTCTATCTCCATTTTTTATGTATTTTTGAAGTCTGTTTCCATTTCACTATTTCTCTTCTCATCTTCTATGTCCATTTTTCTATCTCCCCCACTGAATGTCAGTCTTTGTGGTAAAGCTAGCTATATTGTGTGAAATGAAGGGCCTTTAGGGTAGAGTCCTGCACCACCTTACCTTGCCGTGGTTCTTGGTTGCTGTGGTTTCACTTAGAAGAGGACAGGAAAACAGCTTCATTGTTTAATATTCCCACTCAATGTCATATAGTTTGTGTTTTAGATTGCTCTGTCCAGTGTAGTCCTTATTTAGAAAACTGCACCCCCAGGCATTCTCCTTGGTGTCATGTTTGAATGATGGTAGGCCAGAGAATCAGCCCTGAGAATTTTGGGTAATGTAGCTGGCAAAGTGCTATCATCTGCTGTAACACATTTCATAAAAATACTGCCGGTGTGCTGCTGTCCACATTGGTAATTGGCCGGTGTGAAAGCAGAACAGCGCCTATAGAGGAGTTTCATCTGTTGGGGGTCAGGACAGCATGATATAGGTATTTGAAGTGGACTGGAATTGAAATGCAGTCTTTGAAGAAAAATGAAAAACCTGATTTCTCAGAGCTGTGCACTGGTCATAGTTCTGACAGCCACCATGGGTCATTGCAAAACCATTTTCACTTCTGGATTTCATTAGTCATGCTTGCACCTATGACATACTGGTACTGTCAAGGATACAAGAATGATGTGTGCAACAAATGAAAGATAACATTATCTTCCACAGTAGCCAAGATATTACTCTTTATCTTCGAATTTACCCAACAATGTATGTTTTTGTATAAATATATAATACTTAATGTGCCATAGTGGATCACAGCAACCTAGACCAACTAGGGCAAAACAATCAAGGCCAGGGGGCCACCAAATCCAAATATGGCACATTGACAGCTATGCCAGCTCCCAAGGCATCTGTCTGTGTCATTTAAAATATTGAAACTAAAGAGGATGGCTGACAGAAAAAAATGGTTTGGGAGGGATTAGCCAGCTGACAGACCATGGTTGCTTCAGTTAGAGTTACTGTACATACAATGGCTTGAGTTTAAGAAATTAGTCTGTTTTTGTGATTCATTTCTCTTTTCCTGAGACTCTCATTTCTAGACAGTCAGTTAGCTAAAAGACCTAAGCCAGGTTCTAAAAGTTTTGAAAGTTGTGAGAAAGTCAGAAACCAGGAAAATGTATATTTAAAAATGAAAAAAATGATTCCGTGCTTGGCGCAACTCTAATCAGGTTACAGCAAAATCTGTGGAGATATCAGTGACTTTGAATTATCTGGTGCACCTAAAGGCACAAAGGCTAAAACAATTCACCATTAAATTGGAGTATTCTAACTCTTGAGAATCATGCTTTCAGATGTAAGAATTTGAGGTCTGCGTGAGACATCCTACCCTGGGATAGAGTCAACAGGTCTTGTTTCAGTCTCAGTGACAGATCTGTTGGAATTCCCAGTGACATCATCAGCATCAGACAGTAGTACCATGACATTGTTAGCACAGGGCTAAATTTCTTGCTACACATACTGTAGGTGGCATGAAGTTGGCACTTCTCCAGCAATTCACTAGGCAAAGTATCCAAAATTTCTAAAAATTAAGACAAAATATGCTCCCTTTGCCCACCCTCTGTAGAATCTTAAAAACCAAACCTGCCCCCACCCAGACCTAGTAGGACATTTATTAAGTAATACTACCCCCTTTTTTCCCACCCACACAGCAGTGCCATGCACCCTCCCTCCTCACAGTCCCACAGAGAGATTAACATGAGTTCAGAACTGGATGTGGTGGCACTAGCATCGACAGTCATTTGAAACTGGTATTGAGAAGCTTCCAAACCAGCCTTCACTGTATGAGCAAGATGGATTTTCTCTTGAGATGCTAAACCCTCACATAAAGGCATAACTGCATTTCACAGTGCTTGCTGGTAATATGCAGAATAACTCAGGTAGGCTGCCTGCCTTAACAGTAAACTAGAGACAGTGTAATTACCATTAAATCAACTTTTCTGGATCTCCACCAGAGGGTGTTTATGAAAAATTACCTTTAGCATTCCCATTAGCAACTGACTAGATAACTCCCTCAGGGTCAGATCAATGTAACTGAATTCAAAGATATCCTTGGATACCACACATCTTTCCTCAGTTCTCTTGTTTATAGCTGTAGTGGTTGTAGGCAGACTGTTTTAAGTGGCATTTTTTAAAAGACGCATTGATGGGTACAGACACTCTTTCGGTTGAGGAGATGTCCAGCTTACTGACAGTTCTGTGTCTTCTACATCCACTTCTGTTTCAGTGGTATGTAGATTTATCGTGTCAGAAATTTATCTCGGAAACTCTGTATGGGGTTAATAGCCTTCATACACCTTTGGAAGGGCATCAAATTCCTCTTCAGCAGTGCCTCTGGAAAAAAAATCGGTTCCTTCTCCTATTTCTCTTAGAAGGAGTCTTAAGCAGGGATCCTAGTAAATACATCTGAAGCAGATCTTTCAAAATTCTGCATTGTTTTGAAAAGCTGACACATCTATTTAATGTCATCCAAGAAGTGCATTTTTTATGCTTCTGGTTCTTCTTGTTGCTTTTCAAGAAGAGGAACCTCAATGTGCTTTTCTTTATGCTTTCCTTTACCAGTTCTACTTTGCTGGTGTTTAGAAAGCCATTTTTTCTTTCTCTAATTGCAATCAAAGCTATCAGACCAGTCCTGGCTTGGAGCCCTTTGCTGCTTGCTAGGCAATTGTTTTGCATCTTTTTCTGTCTCCATGGCTGCCAGAGACATCTTTTCTATACTTGCTGATTGCTTTGCAGATTTTTTCAGTCTACCTGGATGCCAGAGGCCACTGCATAAAGGAAGAGCCATCTGAACCATATGTTCTACCTTCAGTGGTACTTTTCTCCATACTACTGTATATTTATTAACACAGCATGGTTTACAGGTGAGCACTCCAGTGAACCTGTTGTGGAAGCTGGTGCAGAGAGAGAGACTGTCATTTAGCTGCCCTTTTTTTCCTTTGTCCTAGGGAAGAAAACTTTGCAGAGTTCTCAGTTTTCAAAATCATGATCAGGGCCTAAAAAAGGTCAATGGTTGTTGTCATCTGCTTTTGAAAATCAATGGGTACAGCACTTGTCCTGTTTAAATCCTGCAGACCATGTTTTCTTGTATGCTTCCCTGACATGCTAATTTGACAAGAGGCATATAAAACATGTGTTGTGATGGTTGTACCATGGAAACAAGTGCAAGCATTGCAAAAATAAAGTCCAATTTAAACAAAATATATTCATTTCTGTTTGATTAGAAACCAGGAACCCTGAACTGGGGACCAGTGAAAACAATAGTTCTCCTGCTTCTGGGAACAAATAGGACACCTGTAAAAGCCACTCAAATTGAACAAAACTAAGATAAACAAATACAGAATATCAAATAAACTTAGAAACTTTACAAAATAATGAAATGTCTGTCAAAACAAGGAATACTTAGCCACGGTGACTGGAAAAGGAATCTGATAACTTAAGTGGAGAAATAAATCTGCTGTTGGAGAATCAGATGGAGCATGACCACACTGCAGAGTTTGAACTTGTATGTAGAATTCTTAAAAGCATTTGAATTTTACCATTCTAAAGTTCTATCTCTAAGATAACACCTCAGGGCTGAGGTGATCCAAGTTATATGGCATCACAAATGCACTCTCATTTCTAGAAAGATAGTTATATTTATTTATTTGAATATCAGAGTACCTTTGAGATAAGTGCTCATTTGCAAAGGTTCCACGTCAAGTGTTGTAAACATATAAAGTTGTAAGCATGCAACAAGGAGCAGTTGTCATTACATTCAGGTTACAAGTCAAGTGTTACAAGTCAGGTGTTGAGAAACACATATTTGTGTACAAGCAGAAAATCATTTGTTTATTATGAAGATTACAGGCAACTCAGAAGAGCTTTGTCAACACAATAAATATGTAATATGCTACAGGTTACAACCCTTAATAAAATACCTAATATACTATGGATTACAACCCCCAGTGGACACAGTTATCCAGTTTGTTTACGAGAAGTCTACCGGTGTAGGGATTGGTAGTCAGGGGGTGGGGATTATTGTGTAGGTTATTGTGTAGGATTAGGGTAAGCATCTGCATGTGGAAGATTGAAGAAGTTTATTCTTGAGGGCTCTCTTGTACTGAAGTAGTTTTGGTAGATCAGAGAAGGAGGTAGGAAGGTTGTTCAGCCAGTGTACAGCTTGGCAGGCAAAAACTCTTTGGCCCTAGCTGGTCCTTCATCTGGGGACCCTCAGATCATGTCTTTACATACTCCTGGTGGAGTGCTAGTCATGTACTGGGCGGAGGATTGGGGCTATGGTGGGGGGGGCAGGCCTACAAGTGCTTTTATTGCAGTAGAAGACTTTGGTATTATATTCATGCATCCAAGGGAAGCCAGCCTCTGAGGGAATATAAGGTATAGCAATGTGTAAGCCTATCAGAGCCTGTGATGAATCTGCAGGCCTTATTGAGAAAGACTCTTACCCTGTTCAAGACAGTGGGAGAGGCAGATCCATAAACTGCAAGTCCGTAGTCAATGAGAGGGAGGACAGTGCTTGCTATGGCTAGGCTCCTGGCTTCTTTGCTTAAGTTTAGCCGCTGTCAGATAAGGGCTCTCAGCTTTCTGTTCACTGAGCTGACCATGTTGTCTACATGGTCATCAAAAGTGAGGGACTCAACTAATGTCACCCCCAGGTATCTAAAGGAGGACACCTGCTCGAGTGGTATGCCCTGATTGTTCAGGATGCAGACAGGGGAGACTTTGCCCCTGGTGTGGGTAGTGGCGAAGAGCATTGTTTTTGTTTTTTTGTAATTAAGGACAAGCTTGTTCTGCTTGAACCATTGTTCGAGGGATCCAAAGTTAGCTTGTAGCTCCCTTGTGACTAACTCATGCTAAGGCCCACTCTTGAAGATGACTGCATCATCTGCATAAAGCAACATCTGAGTTTGGGGGCATGCACCTGGAAGGCCACTCATGAACAGGCTGAAGAGAGAAGTGGTCCCAGAATTGACCTCTGGGGACTCTGACAGAGACTTGCTTAGCATCAGATAGCATGCCATCAATTTTGACTCTCTGTGTGCATCCAGCTAGGTAACAACAGAACCAAGAAACAGTCTCAGTGAAGAGGACAAGTTGCTGAAGTTTAGAGAGCAACAGGGGGTGATCTACAAGGTCAAATGCCTTGGAAAGATCCACGTATGAGGCACCTATTAGAAGACCTTTGTCCAGGGCTTTGTGTATATGGGTTGTGAAATCTATGAGTGCAGTTGTAGTACTATGTAGTTTCCTAAAGCTGTGCTGCTAACTACACATCAGGTTGTAGAGCTCGAGGTAGGTGACCAGCTGATCTGATAAATCCCTCCAGCACCTTAGAAAGAGGGATAATATGGAGATGGGTCTGTAGTTGGACACCTTAGTTTTATTCCCACCCTTATGAATAGCTGTGACTAAGGCAGACTTCAGATCTTGGGGAATTGGCTGAACTGGAAAGAGATGTTGAATATCTTAGTCAGGGGAAATGCCACTTCTTCAAGGGCTTGGGCCCGTAGTACCATGTCAATTTTGTCACTCCCTACTCTAGTTTTGCCAATAACTCTTCATAGGTACTTGATTGTTTCTTTGGTGGAAACCTGTTTGAAATATAATTTGGGGAGGTTAGTGTCTTGCCAGACAGTGGCTTCTGCAACACTGTCTTGTCCAGTAGGCAGAACTGTGGATAGGTCAGTAAAAGCATTATTGAAGGCATTAGCTACTGTATATTGGCTAGGATTAAAAGCACTTGTGCATTGTTTTTTTTTTTTTTGTTGTTAGTACTTCTTGCTCCTCCTGTGCTGGCTATTCTCTGGAGGGCACCCACAGCCCCATTCCCTGGCGTCCACCATACAGTACTGACCCGGACTCCCAGGGCTTGCCCCCCTGGCAGGGTTGGTGGGGTTTCTCAACCCCCACCAGAGTCCAGATCCAGTGGGCCAGCACCATGGCTGGCCATGAGTGGAGCCTGCGATGTGCCCTCCACCATTGTGCTGCAGCATCACTCTCTTTTTCCTGGTGTTTTTTCTCTGGAGCTGGAGCATGCAATGACACTGGTGGAGGGGAGTGCACACGCATCCGCATGCACTACCTCCAAGCATCTGCCCCAACTCCTCCCCCTACTGCAGCACAGCACCCTGTCCCCCAGCCTCTGCCAAGGGGTAAACGAGTGCCGACTACTGAGAACCTCCCTCCCTGGAGAAGGAAAGCAGTCCAGTGGACACTTAATCCTTGTCCTTTTCTGCCAACTCCTGGCAGCCCGTGCTTATTCAAGAACATGAGTCACCAGTGTAGCATGACGTAAGGCATCCAGTGCCTCAGCCCTCAGAGCCATCGAGCTGGCACCTGTGCATTGTTGATGAGAACAGTAGGAGGAGACCGGTTGCTACTGCCTATAGTTGAGGGAAGGGGTACGATATACTGTAGATCTCAGAGACATTTGAGGTTAGGAGCAGAAGATCAGAGACTACATCTGAGGCAGGGGTGAGAGAAGATGAAAAAGAGTGGAGGGGTCAGGGGAGGGAGGAGGAGGAGGGTGATTGGGGATTAGAGATATTGTGAAATTAAATTTCCCCAATGAAATTGCCATGAAATCAGCAATTTTGCTTTGTGAAACATTTTGTGAAATTCCACCATTCTGCGAAAGTTTTAGTTGGGTGGGAAGTTGCAAAATTACGCCCAAGGAATGCGGAAATGTGCCACAAAATGCACAATTTCACCCAAAAAAGGCAAAGTTTCACCTGAATTTTACCATTCCATGGGCAAAATTATGCATTTCACAGGTGAAGTTTTGTGTTACACAGGTGAAATTTCGCATTTCGCAGCCACAAAATATTTCACAAAATGTGCCAATTTCACAAAATATTTTGTGTAACAAAATTTCTTAATTTCACACACCTCTACTGGGGATGAGAGGAAAGGGGATAAAGGCTAGAAGGGGGTAAAGAAGGAAAAGAGGTAACAGAAATATGGTGAGAGAAGAAATAAGGGATGGAGAAATAAAGGGGAAACCAAAGATGAGGGGGTGGGGTAGCATGAGAATAGAAACACTTAGGGAGGAAAGCAAGGGGCTGCAGATGTGGAAATGGTTGAGGGGGGGAGAAGGAAGTGTGCAGGGAAAGGATTAGGAAGGCAGGTTAAGGAGAGAGATATGGGGGTGGTGAAACAGGGTGAGGAGGGAGAATTGAGGAGGGAAAGGAAAACAAAGGAAAATCTCCAAAAGCTCTGGCACCAAACTCTTCACCAGCAATGACCTCAGCACCTACATCACTGTCAAGCCCAACATCAACCTTTCCATTGGTATGGTGCTGACTGCAAAGCTGACACCATGATCAACATCAGCACCAACCCAGTACTGACATTGCAAATGATGTCAGCATTAGAGTCTGTGTCGGTGTCAGTGCCACCCTCCATATCATCACAGTGAGTGGTGACAACAGCCATGGCAACAGTACTGGTCTGCGTCAGTGTCACCAAAGCTATGGAAAAGGCCAAAGGCCTTGACCTCTTGTCTAGGATGGTCAGGTGCAATGTGAATGGACCATGGTAAGTTCTCCACTAGTTACCCAAGGAGCCAATGGACCACCCAACCCAACACTACCACTGGAGACTTTAAAGTAGCCCTGGTATGGTGAGGGGGGCTCCTTGGCTCCACTGTCTCTGAAAAATAAAGAATGGACCTTGTGGAACAGTCCAGTGTTCTGTCTAGTGAACCCTGGCTCAATGCTTACCACCAAAAGTTGTGACCTCCCAGTCCAGCTTCAGAAAATGGACTTGGAGCATTTGGCAGTGGAATGAAAAGCAGGCATTCCAGGAGTCCATACTGTGGCTATGCACATCCCTGGTAGAACAATCTGAATGCTTATTGTCCATACTGATTTTTTTTCATCACAACCACATTATCAGAAGGGAAGGAATTTTGAACCCATTCTCAATGACCTAGGCATTTAGGAAAACAACAAACCAAGAAGAAAAGCAACAAAGAGGAGAACTGATACAATGTGATCTGCTCCCATGGTGCTCACTTGATATGGGAAAAACAGAAATGAAAATCGCATACTTAGCATAACTGTTGATCTTCCAGAATATTTTCACCATTCATTCCCACTTATGAGTCCAAGCCAGAAGCAGCAGGACTCTACTAGAGCAAAATCTTATCAACCAGGACGGGACTGATGTCAGCAGGCAGCACTGCCCACATGGCCGACACACTAACGTTGCACACATGAGCTAGTCAGTACCTGACACTGGCTACCCACCTCAATTCTGTTTGCCATTAGAAGAACAAGTGGGAAGAAAAGAGAGTGCTATGGAATTCCTAGCCCAAAAGGATAAGAAAAAGATGTAGGATATAAAAATAATAACCAAATAAAACTTGACTACCAACTTGAAAGCTAAAGGCTGGCCTACTGGATGGCTTTATGGTAGTGGGTATGAACAGCCAGAGCATATTATCACCTATCTGGACAGAAAAGGTAGTGGTAACCTAGAAGATAGACAGCAACCCAGGGCATGTGTCTCTGGCATATTTACAGGGAAGTCCAGAAAGGGACTCATGTGAAATTGAGATGGCAGAATTGTAAAAATAGCTTTTGTACTCCCTCGAAAACAACTCCAAAAAGTAAGTAAAATAAACCCCAAAGCTTCCCTCCAGAGGAGGGAGACAACAAGAGTTAGTTGACAGAGTCCAGGAAGCAAAAACACAATACAAAAACAGGGACATACCATGTGTGAAAGCTGAATATTGATCCAGGTACTAAGCTTTATCCATGTGTGAGCAATACTCAGTGGAAGAATGGATAAGCTGCACCCCAATGTTGCCTGCAGCAACAACAACAGGGATATACCGTATAAGGGATATAATCTGGGCAAGAGGACGCATGCACGAGGTGCAGAATGGGATGCCAGCCTCAACAGTTAGCTCTGTGCTTCATTGGCTTTTATTAGTTTATCAACCCAGCAAAGCGGAAGCTTTTGTTGTAAAACTTACTTTACTCAAATGGGGATATCCATTGTCAATGAACTTTCACCTTTTTAAAACGAAAATTACAGTTGTTCTCAAATCATTTGACTTAAACTCCAGTGGGTGAGTCTGGTGGCCAGGGATGGCAGAAAGCACATCGAGTCAAGCCTCTTGTATGGACACCCAAGAAATTAAAGGGCCTTTTCAGCAGGTTCTAAAGGAAATAACCACCTTGAAAACCTCTGTGGCCACTTTAGAAGAAAAGGGTACAAGATCTCCAGCAAAAATCTCGAGATACAGAGACCTTCCTATCATATATCAATGATAAGGACTCCAGAGATGAGGCTCGAATACAGGAACTTGAACGGATGGTGGCACTGCTCTGGGCCAGGGCCAGAGACTCTGAAAACAGGAGCCACCATAACAACTTCCACTTGGTTGGCTTCCAGGAGGGGGTTGAAAAACAAGATTCCATTGGCTTCCTTCAGAGGGAACTTCCATAAATTGCTTCTCTACAGTTGGCAGCCTGAACTAGAAACTGAATGGGCACACTGGTCCCTGGAACCCGTACCCAAACCTGGTGATCGTCCATGTCCATTTATCATTAAGTTGCTGCGCTACCCAGAGAAAGTTCAGATTCTCAAAATGGCCAGGGAGAGAGGACCACTGTCATGGCAGGAACACTGAATACATATATTTGCGGATTACTCCACTGAACTTTCCCAACACAGAAAAGAATATGTTCCCTTCAAAAACGTCTTACAAGTGTAAGGCATCCACTATAAGCTGCTGTACCCAGCCAAACTCTCCATTTCCTGCAACAGAGCCTGGCACACCTTCTCCTCACCAGGGGAAGCTGCCCAGTTTGTTCAACATCATTGGCCAAACACCCTCCATCACCCTTCAACTGAACCAAAAATAGCAGATGTTCATCGGACAGACAGTAAGGGGCTATAATGGGCACCTTATGTGATTACTGTGGGACAGACGGCCATGGACTCTGAGGGTATGGACTAGCAAACTAGCAACACAAAATGCTCCAGATGGTGAGGGAGAGATTGCCAGCACAAGGACCAGCAGACTCAAGCCTCCAACCACAGAGAACGTAGTAGAGACTTCCATCACTCGGCTGCCAGTTCCGACTCCAATAGGGAACCAGCCCTGAAGTATTTAGGACCTCAATAATCATTGCCACTGAAAGCACCCTTGCCCACCACTCTGAGCAAAGCCTCCACAGACAACTCCTCCACTGGACTCCAAAAGGACAAGCACTACTGGGTGGATAGAGTCACTGCATCTGAATCCAGGTTATCCAGTGCTGGGCAGGAGCATACTGGTCACCTCACACAGACTGGCTGAAACTCTTAGTGTGGTACTGGCAGGACTGAGTTCTTTGGAGCCTCTGTGCCTTCTCTACTGGTGCATATGGCTTTCCCCTACAGATAGCTTATTGCTTTACTGCAGAACTCAACTGTTTATTCTGGATTTGTTTGTTAACTTACTGTTAGGGGTGAATTTGAGTTATTGCCCCCATGAAGGTAAACTCTCTGTATTTGGGAACAGGTTCACTGGGGTGGATTGTTTTATCTTTGAATGTGTTAGATTAGTTCACATTGTTTGCTGTATTGCTGGCAGCAGGATTTCCCACATAGACTGTCTGAGACCCGGGGAGTGGTATGGGAAGAACCAAACTCGTTACAGCCTCTGCGCCCTCTCTACATGCGCAGATAGTAGTCCCCTCAAGAATGAATTCTCCCTTTCACTGCTGATTATCATTTTATATTTTCGGGTTGTTTGATAATCTTATTGACAGGGCGCAGCTGAGAATTGGCTTCTATCCCCTAAACAAATAACACCACTGTGTTGGGGCAATAGATCATTGGGGCAGACTGTCTTACACTTTAATGGGGAGGATGTGGTCCACTCCATTCACTTTGTTTTAGGCAGCGGGATCCTGATTTTAGTGATTGGAATATCCCCCTTCCTCCTTTCTCGGCTGGCTTTGGACAATCGGAGCAGGTAGGGTGATACACGGTTACAGACCCTGTCTGATTCCTCCTCCTCCCCTGCCAGGGAGTCCTATTGCCTACTAGGAGGGTAGAGGTTTATTTCATGCCCTCCCTCAGACTCAAGTCTCTGCTGCCTTCAATGGGCCATAGATATAGCCACCTCTACTGGTGTCTATCACTAATGTCCTGTCAGTAGTTGTACTTAGGCAGATTGCCAGGACAAGGAGATGCCCCCCCTCCCCCGGCCACTCTCCCCTAAGACATCTCTTTTGAGTGCTCACAGCCCACGAGAAAGCAGGTCGCTTGATGACCCTTGAGATCTGCCAACCACAAATGTTTAGGCGGTAAAGCCTTATTTTGACACCCAGGCACAGTCATAATATCAACATTCCAGTGCATGATACATGGACAGAGTAAGCAGCTGGAACATTGGTGGTCTTTGGATTACTGTCTGCTTGCCCTCCCTCAGTTTGCATTAAGATATAATTTTGGATTCCAATGCATGTACCTAATTTCTTTTATAGTGCCACTCACTCTGATTATGCGCCCTACTTGATATGTCCGTGGAGGGCACTGGAAGTGATGCTGCGGCTAGCCTCGTGACCCTCCCCCCACCTCCGATGCTACTAACCCTCACATGGAGACTGGGGCTTCTTTCTGCCCCTTGTGCCCTCCCCCTTCCACCTTTTTTTCTCTACTGTCTTTCTTACTGAAGGCTCCAGGCTTGCACCCTGGATTGCCAGCTGCTGTCCCCCTGCAGCTGCGGACATTCCCTGCTCCTTCATCTCTTAATACTCTCACTTCACTTCTACTACCATAGACACCCCCAAAATATGTTCCGTTGACACCTCTCTTCCCTCTCCTCTTAGATCCGTCCTGTCACACACAAACTGAGTGGATTTCTTGCCCCAAGCATTGCAATTGTGAATTGCATGGATCCTTTGTAGTAGTTCTGGGCCTTCCTTCAATACCACTGCTGAAATAATTGTGAACACATCATAGGCTTTATTGATATTCATGTTCTTTCTAGTTCCACATGCTATGACTTAGAATTGGTTGTGAGCTCTTGACAGAAGGAGGCATGCCTATCTGGGGGTGGGATGTCGGCCACCCCTCGGTTGACACGGCTAGACTCCACCTCATGGACCCTCTGCTGCTTAGACATACTGTAAGTCCAGCTATACCCCATTCTGTTATTCCATAGCTGCACTATCCCCCAACCCTTTTCCTTCCACCCAATATCTGACCCTACTGCCCCTTGTAATTCCTCCATCTCCCAAATATCTAATCCTTTCCTTGTTGCCACTGCAACTCCTTCAACAGCTGGGATGCACCAGGTATTTCCAAGGTTTAGCTCCTCACACATGGAAGACAGTGCCAGATGACTGGACCAACCACTTCAGGGGGTCTCTACCCCTGCACGGGCTCAGTGCCACTTGCCCACTCAGGTCAAGTTTTTGTTCTTTTGGGGTTGTACTCTTGTTGACAATTTATAGTGTGCATATTCTTTTTATAGCAGGTTGTTGTATGCAGCTGCAATGGTTCCAGTTTTTACAATGTATATTTTTTATACGGGTTGCCTTTATGACCTGTAATAATCTTTTTTTGAGCTTTTTATGCTGCTAGAGCAATACTTGCTTAGGCAGATTGGGAAAGGAATCACATATTAGACCACTCCTACTCCCTCCCCCTATATTAGTTGGGCTGCTAGTCGAGACCAGGACGCTCGCCTGCAGCTCCTTGGAAGCTGCCCGCCCTTGAACAGGGCTGCTTCAGCTCCCCCACGGTCGGCCGGCACCCAGCCAGCCACTGACCGAGACCAGGACACCGGCCTACAGCTCCTTGGAAGGTACAGGACAGCGCAGCCAATTGGAACATGGGTGCTTCCAGCAAACCTGCTCTGATTGGCCAGGACTTTTCCCCTGCTTCAGCCATCTGGCACTTTTTACAAATAGATTTTCGATAGAACTAAGCACATTTCAGCTGTGTAATAGAAGTTTTTCAACTGTATTAGCTGGATTGTAATTTCTACTAGTGTTTTAAAGTGCTTACACCTCTTCTTTCTCAGTGCTAGCCACCCCATCCAAGCACTCTGCCTTGGCGCCGAAAAGTCTAACTACCTTTTGTCTTACTAAACTGCTCAGATCTAACCCATCCTAACCTCTATGCTATTTAAGACCTGCTCTTTTTTCTTCTCTCCAGCTGCCTGCCCTTGAACAGGGCTGCTTCAGCTCCCCCACGATCGGCCGGCACCTAGCCAGCCACCGACCAAGACCAGGACGCCTGCCTGCAGCTCCTTGGAAGTTACGGGACAGCGCAGCCAATTGGAACACGGGTGCTTCCAGCAAACCCGCTTTGATTGGCCAGGACTTTTCCCCTGCTTCCACCATCTGGAACTTTACAAATAGATTTTGATAGAACTAAGCACATTTCAACTGTGTAATAAAGTCCCCAAGTGGCTAGTTTTCCATTAGCAGGTTATACAGACCTGCCACTAGAGGATTCTTGGTCTTTCTACACAAATCACTGTACTCAATAGTGGGCAATATGGCCTGCATTATCATTCTCAATATCATTATCATTGCCTTTAAAGTGCTAATTTCGGCCCCCTGCTGCACTGCTGACGCTTGCCATTGCAAAGCGTTTAGCCTGCTGTGCTCTGTCTTTTTTCCTCAGAAGAGGACCCTCGTTGAGTGCCCACAGTCAAGCGCCGGGGCCAGTCTCTGCCAGCGGGTGGTCGGCAGCCGAAAGCAGACTCTTGGAACCGCCAGACCGGAGGGACTGTCAGGGAAAGGTACGGCAAAAACCGCAATTTTTATGCCCACCCGCCCTTCCCCTTTTGTAGCCTTTCTTATATAGACACATTCTGCCAAAACATAAATCACGCCCCTGCATCTCGCTGCCCTGTAGCCTGATCTATATCCCCTTGTTAGCTACCATATCAGCAGACTCCCTTTCTGCTCGCTCATGCTGCCCACACTGTTGAGCCGAAGCTTGACCATTGTTTTCCCTTAAACATCGCAGTGAGAAATACATACGCTAGGCATCCCCATTGTGTTTTTCTATCCTTCTTCCTCTAATTTATATTCCCTTTTTTTAAACTCTACTCACCGGACAGTAGCTGAATAAGTCGTTTATATTAGCAATCTACTGAGGGCACCACGAAAGACATTTGATATAGTACCTTCTGCATACCAGTTATACTTTTCATAATGGAGGGATTTCTCTGGATTCTGCTAGCTCTATTACTGTATCCTGAGTGCAGTGAAAAAGGATATCTCTCAGAGGATGCCACACAGGGAGATATATTACATTACTCGACTTACTGCATTACTGTAACAGTCACAAGGGACTGGGTATGTATATATGACCTCCCAATGCTACAACATAACCCATGGAGCAGTTGCCATGGAGGGACTCAGGTGGATTTACTATCTTATGGGACCTTGCTTCAACTCTGTACAGAAAATTATTCAATGCGCCTGTCTGCAAGACTACTAATCAGCGCTCTAACAAGAGGCCAAAGCTCCATATCCGGATGGCAAACAAAGCGGTATCAGAATAAAAATAAACGGGCAATGGCAAGAATCTTTAACCTATCTCTTGCGGCAGCTATGAAACTATTGATGCTATTATTAATATGCTCAGGAAATGTAGAACTTAACCCAGGACCCCCAGAGGTCATCACTGCACCAACAGACTTAGCCAAGATCAAAGGGGCTAAGCTTTCTCCATATTAATGTAAGCAGTCTGTTAAAGAAGATCACGATGATCCAAGCCTGGGTTAACCATACCCTACCAGATATACTAGTAGTGTCTGAGACGTGGCTCAGGCCTGTCACAGCCGACAAAGACATAAACTTACTTAATTATCAAGTATTCAGAGCTGACCCGTCAAACTAGGGGTGGGGGCATAGCGATATATGTGAAGGACAGCCTATCTGTAACCTGCCTCGACTCATTCTCCATGGTAAAGGAATTTGAATGCCTATCCCTCAAAGTGACCCTCTCCCACACCACATCACTGCAGCTAATCGGCTGCTATAGGCCCCCCCTCAGCTGACCTCAAGCTATTATCCCACCTAGGTGACCTAATCAAAAAGGGAACAGAAGAAACTATAATCATAGGAGACCTAAAGCTAAACTGGCTCTCAAAGGCAGCTGCACCCTTAATATCATTCTGCGATACACATGGGTTTACACAGCTTATAAATGAACCCACCAGAATCAACAAAAAGAATACAAGCAACAGCACACTATTAGATGTTATACTAGTGAATAAACCTCACCTTTTCTCGCATGTTGGAGTACTATTCAATGACATCAGTGACCACTGCCTTATTGCGGGAATAAGATCAGCATGCAAGCCGTCATCCCCCACCAAGTTCACAATGAGGAGATCAAAGCAAGAATTCAACATTGAGGCATACAGTATCTGGAAGAGATAAACCACTCCACACGATGGCAAGAGTTTTACTTAGCAAACACAGTGGAGATAGCGTACGAGGTGCTAAATGACATTATTACAGGCGCCCTTAATATCCATGCTCCAATTTCTAAGGTACGCATCAAAAATAAAACTTACCGTTGGTTCACTCCTGACCTTAAAGCCGCCCTCCTTGACAGAGACAAGTTATGGAAAAAGGCACGAAAAACTAAGATATCAACTGATTGGGAGCTGTTCAAAAAAGCCAGGAATATCTGTACCAGGAAAGTACGAGATGCTAAGGCTGCTTATTATATGTCTGAACTAGACTCCTCCTGCCACAACCCTGCCAAGTTCTGGAACACCATAAAAGACATAACAGGATATGATCCAAGTAATACACTCCCACCCAAAATACACAATGGCAAGGGAACCATCTCTGATAGACTGGAAGTCCTGGAATCATTCAACAATCACTTTACAACTGCTGGTCTAGCATTCGACACCTCTCCAGCTAACCAAATGCATTCCAGTTAGGTATCAAGAACACTGAAGCACGATAGCAGGTCCACCTTCTCCTTCATACCAGCCACCCTGAAGCAGGTGGAAGAATTAATATCACAGCTGGACACCAAAAAAAGTGCAGGTGCAGACTCCCTTGATCCCTATTTTTTAAAAATTGCCATACAAGTATTAGCAGTGCCAATAACATACCTATTTAGCCTCTCACTACAACTAGGATCTATTCCATCTATCTGGAAAACAGCCCAAGTTATCCCACTACTGAAAGCAGGGGACCCCATGGACCTCAACAACTATAGGCCAATCTCTATCCTCCCTTCGCTATCCAAGCTGCTAGAAAAAATCGTAAGCACCCAACTAAGAGGATATCTTGAAGAGGCTAATCTTTTAAATCCAGCGCAATCTAGGTTTAGAACCAACCACAGCACCATCACAGCCCTGGCTAAAGTAACCAATGATTGGCAACTCGAACTGGACAAAAAAATTGTGTCCGTGCTGTATTTTTAGACCTGAGCAAGTCATTCGATACAGTAGACCACGAACTGCTCCTCTCCTCCCTGAAATCCATAGGACTTGACTCAACCTCCATTAGATGGTTTAATAACTATTTCATGGGAAGGACCCAGCAGGTGAAGGCTGAAGGAGACCTATCACCACTCAAATCTCTCCAAAGAGGAGTTCCCTAAGGATCCATCCTCGGCCCAATCCTATTTGCCATCTATATCAATAGCATCGACAATAACCTCACCAAAGCCACTGTACACCTGTTTGCAGATGATACAGTATTGTATGTCAGTCACCCCTCTCCCGTAACAGCATGCATAGAGCTACAAGCAGAATTCAACCTATTACAACACCAACTACTGGAAAAAAACTACTGCTAAATGCAAAAAAAAACAAAGGCGATGTTTTTCTCCCCCCAAACACAAGCCGGACACTCCTTCCCAAACAATCTCCCCCACATATCCACTGTCCTTGGTGAAAGTCTTGAATATGTTACAAAATTCAAATATCTGGGGGTCTGGGTAGACAGTAGACTCGACTACTTAGATCATCTCGAAGATCTGCTAAAAAAACTCTGTCAGAGGCTTGGGCTGTATGACAGAATAAAGCACTTTCTCACAAGTGATTCTAAAAAGAAGCTGATCCAGGCCACATTTCTATCAGTATTAGATTATGCAGATTTCCTATATGGTCGTTGCCCCAACTCATATTTGAGCAAACTGGACACACTTTACCATACAGCCTTGAGGTTTAGTACAGATCTTCCTCTCAGCACTCACCACTGCTCACTTTATGCTGCAGTTGGATGGATCTCGCTCCAATTTAGAAGAGACAGGAATGCCACACTATGGACTTATAGAGTGATATCAAAGATGCTGCCAAATTACGTCTCAGACTGCTTCACACAAATCACATCAAGTAAATATGCTCTAAGAAGTCTAAACTTCATCATGCTTAAAGTGCCCAAATTCAGTTCTCGATATGGTAGATCTGCTATCAGCTATGTCTTATCTGCCTTATGGAATACAATGCAGAAGACCCTGAAAGTGAACAGATACATCTCATTTACATCCTTTAAATATCTGTATTCAAGGCTTATCAAAGAAAAATGTAATTGTTTCCACAAACAGTAGAGTATTCCTAATCTTATCCATCTCCCTCTCCAGATAGCCAACTCACGGAAGGTATCCACCTTTACCAAGAGTCACCACCCCTCACACTCCATGCACCCCTCCTTTCCATCCACCTCCCCTTAATCCCTTGTCATATATCACAGCCCTATACCCCTGTTATACAAACCCCCCAGTGCCGCTCTCCTGCCCTCTTCATAAGGCCCACAGTTTATCCGTTCCACAGTATAGGCCCCCACCATCTTCCTCCTCCCTCACCAGTCAGGCACACCATTTCCCGCTCCCCTTTCCCTCACCCCTTATTACCACTACACCTGAATTTAATGTATAGTCTGATTAGAATGTATCCTTAGACTGTGTGTATACTGAATATTCTATGTAGTATCCTAGAGTGTGTGTACAGTATATTTTATATTTTTTATGTATCTATGTAAATTGAACCTTGACCTTACCAGGTCCATCTTGCAAATGAGCTGTGCTCAACGATGTTCGCCTGGATAAATAAAGATTTGAATGATTGATTGATTTTGAGATCCCCCCCCCCCACCTGGGTCTGGGTTTGGCTCCCCTTACTGCATACCTTACTTTCCTCTACCTTTACTGGCTACCATGGCTTTGGGACCCATAAAATAGCTGAAGCTAGCTATTCAATCCTCGATCATCTCAGTCATCGACTATGGATTAGTTATTTATGGGTCCGCCCCCTCAAGTACATTGAAACGGGTCACAACCTCCCTAAACAAGGCATGTCGGCTGCTCACTGGTGCTCATCGACTTACTCATACCTGTGAACTCTATACTGAGACTGGGTGGCTACAGCTATCAAACCGGATCAAGTTCCTCACCTGCCTAATGGCCAAGAAATCCATCATGGGCCTCACCCCTTCCTGCATACAAGGCCTACTATGTCAGAACCCTAGTGTACGATCCATGAGAAGATCAGAAACCCAGCTTCTGCAGGTCCCCACTGTCGGACCACACAGGGTCAACAATCTTTTGCCTACCGTGCCCCCAACTGGCTAAATACCCTCAGCACCTCTATAACTGCCTCTTGCTCATTAGGAGTTTTTAAATCCAGACTAGTCTCTCACCTAACCACCACAAACTCCTGTGACTGTATCTGATTATCTCATAATCTATTCTTTCCTATCCTCCTTGCCCTTCTACCTGACAATGGCCTAGTCATGGGTCCTCATCCCTTACTTAGGTCTGCTCCTGTTGTCCTCACCCTCCGCCCCTTCTCTTTCTCTCTCTTCTTTTTCTTCCTTTCTCCGCTTGTAATTCCTATGCTGCCGCTCACCTCCCTCTCATATCTTACCTTTCGGACCACAGGGTAGGGAGGATTGAGCACATGTGACCTCTGTACTGATGATAGTGCTTAAGTTATTTATTCTGCTGTACAGCTATATCAATTTTTATCTAGTTTTTTTTTTTTCTCTTTGTTACCTAATTGTGCAACTCTGTACCTTTGTCTGTTCTGTAAATGTAAATGTCTTGACGTGGAACCTTTGTAAAAGAGCCTTGGCTCAAAGGTATTAATTCCTAGATTTTACAATAAACAACAATAAACAATAAAATGGATGTCTTGGAAAGTTAAGGGCTTCTTTTCCCCTATCAAGCAGGGGAAAGTCTTAGACCACCTAAAAAGAGAAGGTGCACACATTGCCTTTATACAGGAGACACACCTAAACCGAGTAGACACAGATAAGCTTAAAATGGACTGGGTGGCGCGAGTTTTCGGTAGCTCATATAATGCCAAAAGCAGAGGTGTTGCTATCCTAATTCATAGGTCCATTGCTTTCACTGCCACAAGGATAATCTGTGACCCAGATGGTAGGTACATTATAGTCCAGGGCACTCTTGAAAATCAGGATGTAACCCTCTGTAATATGAATGCCCCTAATTCCACAGAGTCTAGCTTCTTTCACAAGCTGGCTCAGACTTTCCTTAGCCATAGCAAAGGCTGTCTTGCTATAGTAGGAGATGCAAATGCCACTATGGATGACTTTTTGGACAGAAGCACTGCTCCATCTGGTCATAAATCATTAGCCTCCCAAGCTCTTAGTGATCTGGTGCAGGATCTGGGGCTTACAGACATTTGGCGTCTGGTGCACCCCAGAACAAGGGAGTACACCTTTTTCTCCAGTGCATACCACACTTACTCCTGTATTGCATTATGGCTGATCCCTCAATCCTGGATGTCAGATGTCATACAAGTCTCCATAGGCTCCATTATCCTATTGGACCATGCCCTGGTCTCCTTCGCAATTCTAACAGGCACCACAGACACTTCAATCAGCAAACCCTGGTGGTTTAATACTTCTCTTTTGAAACACCCTGCCTTTTGCACGTTCCTCCAGAAAGAGATCTCCACCTTTCTAAACACCAACCACCTCCAATATACCTTGGCCGACAATAGGTGGGATGCTCTTAAAGCTTTTATTATATGTCAGTGTATCAGTTATGCCTCCCACCTCAAGAAGGAAAAGGCTAAAGATCTGGAGAAACAACTTATAAACCTCTGAGATTTGGAAAAGAAGTATAGGGAAGACCCCAACCCTGCTTCCGAACTTCTGACTCAGATAGTGGACATTAGGTACAAAATCAAACCTATACTTGCACCAGAGGACCGAGTTTTTTCTGTTCAGATTTTGGCAAACCTTTTGGGAATCTGGAGAACACCCTGGGAA
Organism: Neoceratodus forsteri; assembly: GCA_016271365.2. NCBI lineage: Eukaryota > Metazoa > Chordata > Ceratodontiformes > Ceratodontidae > Neoceratodus > Neoceratodus forsteri. Next base: position 102,018,280 of record CM028132.1, read on the forward strand.
GCTACCATCCTACCAACTCCAGAAAAGGCAAGAGAGATCGAAGATCTCAGGGATCACTGAGGGATCTGGGGGTGATGCAAAGAAAGCAGGTAGACATCAATGCTGTTTTCCAGCAATTCTATGAATCTCTCTACAGGTAGGAGGTTAACTCCAGCCAGAAGGAACTGTTTGCCTTTACCCCCAAATTAGACTTGCCCCAAATTCCTGCACAGAGCTTAGTCGGCAGCTTGACCAACCATTCACACCAAGAGAATTGGACGAAGCCATTAGCTCCATGCCCTCATGGAAAGTCCCAGGCTGTGATGGCATATCAGCTGAATTCCGGTGTCATTTTAAGCAAAGTCTACTACCTCCCCCGATGGATGCCCAAAATGAAGCTACTCAGACAGGGAGATTACCCAGATCCATGTGCACAGCTATGATCTCACTACTCCCTAATCCTGGGAAGGACCCCCTTGTCTGCGGGAGTTACCACCCCATTTCACTTATCATTGCTGACTGTAAGGCATATGCTAAGATGATTGCCACCCATATTCACCAGGTCATCCCTGACCTTATTACCAGAAATCAGGCTGGCTTTGTAACAGCAAGACACAGCACAGATAATACCAGACATCTGATCAACCTCATATAGCAGGCATCGCACCTCCACCCCTCAGCCATTCTCCTTTCTGTCAATGCTGAAAAGGCATTTGACAAAGTGGAGTGGCCTACTTGTTTCATGTCCTTCAGGCCTTCAGCTTTAGGAAGACCTTTGTAGATTATATTCATATCCTCTACAATGGCGCAGCTGCCTCAGTGCTCACTAATTCGGTCACCTCCTCACCCTTCTCGCTGGGGAGAGGAACGCAACAAGGTTGCTTCCTCTCTCGCTTTTATTTGTCCTTGCTCTGAAGCCACTTTTGTAAGCTATAAGACAGCACCCTCATATCCACGGTATATCAATGGGTGAGGTCCATAGAGCGTTGGACTATACAGAGGATATCTTTTTCACACTTACCAAACCAGAGGAATCGGTCCCTGCAGTGCTCTCTCTTTTACAGCATTTTGGTTCCTTATCTGGATGCAAAGCCAATGTAGCTAAGTCATTATTGCTGCCACTCAGCCTGCAGACCACCCACCTACCCAGATTCCCTTGGGGACTTCAAATAGCTCAAGGGAGTCTGAAATACCTTGGTATGCAGTTCTCCTGGAATTTAATTACTCTGGGTAAGTTGACCCTTCTCCCCCCTTATCAACTCTCTGTCTAAGGATTTAGCCAGGTGGACCTCTCTTTATCCTTGTGGGGCAGAGCCCAAGTCTTTAAGATTATGGCCACAGCCAGAGTACAATATGTTTTTGACAACTTCCCCTTGAAAATCAAAATGAGATGCTCTGTGAAGCGCATCTACCGATTCTTAACTTCTAATGGGGGTCAGGCCCAAAACGTATAAGTCATAGGAAACTCACACTCCCCTTGGAGAAGGGGGGATTGAACCTTCCTAATTTTGAACTGAAACACGTAGCTCCTCTACTGTTGCAACTGTCTCAGGACTCATCTTCTTCAAATTACATAACCAAGCCAAAGTGGACAGTATGCGAAACCCATCTCCCTGAGGGCGACCCTCACATCATAAAGTATTGCAATATCCCGTCTATTCTGCTCACCCACCCCATGATTGGGCACACTGCAAAGATACTGTATAGATATATCAGCCAGGATGAAGTGCAGTGTCACAAGTTTACTGCATAACAAAAGGGATTAACTCCCATTGAAATTCTGCTGTTTACTGCAGTAACTCTACTGCAGAATTCTGCAGCACTGCCCTTCATCCTGGGTGACTTCACTGTATGAAGCAATGTCACCAAGCACACAAACTGGAAGCCTGGAGCCTCCCCAAACCTCCCTCTGTGGCAGAATCCTCTTATTTCTATTAGTGGTTCCTCAGTCCACTGGCAGGCATGGTCCTCTAAAGGCATCACATTACTATCACACCGGATCCAGGATCAGCACTTCCCAGTCAATACCCAGAGAGTGAGAGGTGGCTGTACTCACTGGGTCTCAAAGGAATTTCTGGCCATGATGAAAGTAAGGGACACAAAGTGGTCTGTCTATAAAACGGCCCCCTCCCCAACTCTCTCAAATGACTACAGGTGCCTGAGAAACCTGTGCAAGCAAACCCTCAGGTCCAGAAGTGAAACTTCTTTCACAACCAGCAAAGGGACAACCTTGGAGACACCCACGACTTCTAGGGCACCATCGGTTCCCTGCTTAATCCTCATACCCGCAGCTCTACTATACATCTAAGCTCCCCCTCTGGTACTCTGACTGATCCCGTGGAGGTCAACCAAGCTTTCAACAAAAAGTTTGCTGAACTCACTGCCCACCTTAGCAAACTACCCAGCTGCCAACCAGTTCAGTACCTGGTCCTAATGACCTGTCCTCCTTTTCCTCTCCCACTGGTGTAGCCCCTTCTATTTCAAGGCCATCTCCACCAAGGACAACACCATAGAAACATAGAATTTGATGGCAAATAAAGACCACTTGGCCCACCTAGTCTGCCCATTTCCCTACTTAACGGATAAGCTGCAGATCCTAGTTAACTAACAGCCTACTTCCTCCTACCCCCCACTAGAATTGCCTTATGTCTGTCCCATGCATTCTTGAATTCCCCCATTGTTTTTGACTCTACAACATCCTCAGGAAGGCTGTTCCATGTATCCACAACCCTCTCTGTGAAGAAATACTTCCTCACATTACCTCTGAGCCATCCCTCGTCTATCTTCAAATTGTGCCCCCTTGTTTTTGCACATCTCTTTTTCTGAAAGATGCTACCCTCTTGGACTTTGTTGATTCCTTTGAGGTATTTGAAAGTTTCTATCATGTCCCCCTTCTTTCCTCGAGGCTATACATCTTTAGTTCTTTTAGTCTTTCTTCATATGTCTTCTGATGCAGACCCTGCATCATTTTGGTTGCCCTCCTCTGGACAGCCTCCACCCTGTCTATGTCTTTGGGGAGATGAGGTCTCCAGAACTGTACACAGTACTCCAGATGTGGTCTTACCAACTGTCTGTACAGAAGGCCAACAACTTCCTGTTTTCTACTGGTGATGCCTCTCCCTATGCATCCCCAGTATCCCCCAGCCCTACTTACTGCCTTCTTACATTACTGGCCCACCTTTAGGTTGTCTGATATGACTACCCCCAGGCCCCTTTCCATTTTTGTTGTTGTCAGTATCTCACCCCCCATTGTGTACTCTTCCCCTGGGTTTTTGTTTCCCAGGTGCATTACTTTGCACTTCTTTGCATTGAATCCAAGCTGCCATACATCTGACCATTCCTCAAACCTGCCAAGTCCCTTTTCATCCTTTCCACCCCACCTTGTGTATCAACCCTGTTGCAGGTCTTTGTGTCATCTGCAAAGAGACATACTTCCCCTTCCTGTCCCTCTGCAATGTCACTTATAAAGACATTAAAAAGGACCGGCCCCAGTACTGAACCCTGCGGTACCCCACTAGTAACCCTACTTTCTTCACTGTGGACTCCATTTACTATTACCCACTGTGTCCTGTTGTCCAGCCAGTGTTTTACCCAGGCTACCACCCTGGGACCCACTCCCAGACTGGCTAATTTGTTTATTAATCTTTTGTGTGGGACTGTGTCAAATGCCTTGCTAAAGTCTAGGTAGGCCATGTCCACAGCCCCTCCCTGGTCTACTGCTTTGGTCACCCAGTCAAAGAAATCAATTAGATTTGTCTGACATGACCTTCCTGATGTGAATCCATGCTGCCTTGGGTCCTGTGCCCCACTGGCCTCTAGGTACTCAACAATTCTTTCCTTCAGAAGTGATTCCATCATTTTCCCTACCACTGAGGTCAAACTGACAGGTCTGTAGTTTCCTGCCCCTGTCTTGCTCCCACTTTTGTGAAGGGGAATCACATCCACCTTCTTCCAGTCCTCAGGTACCACACCATCCTCCCATGATTTATTAAAAAGGGTAGTCAGTGGTGTTACTAGTTCTTCCCTTAGTTCTTTTAGAATTCTGGGGTGAATCCTTAAGAGTCTCCACAACCAGGGCATCCCTGGCAGCTATAGTCTCTTTCCTGCAATGTTCTAGCTCATTTCCCCTGCTATCTCCAAACCCCTTACTTTTATTTTTAATCTGGCATTGACCACCTCAACCGTGCCAGACTCCTGGAAGCTTGCCAAGGTGGTACCAATTTTCAAAGCAGGTGACCCCCTATCCTTGGATAACTACAGGCCAGTCTCCCTGCTTCCCCACCTGAGCAAACTCCTAGAAAAAATTGTTCACTTCCAGCTATTCGACCACAACGAGAAATATAATCTGATGTGCAGTCAACAACATGGGTTCAGCAAGTTTCACAGCACTACATCTGCCTTGGCACATTTTACTAACCATGTCCATAGGAACATGGACCTGGGGAAAGCCACAGGTGCTGTATTTGTGGACCTGACCAAGACTTTCGACCTGGTTGACCACCCCTACTACATGCCACTCTCCACCAACTTGGCTGCTCCACAGACACCTCACTGTGGTTTAGGAGCTATCTTTCTGGGTGATCCCAGTCAGTGTGTATTGGCTCCGCTACCTCCACTGACCTACCCGTCTCAATGGGTGTCCATCAGGGCTCCATCCTAGGCCCACTGTTGTTCTCCATCTTTATTAATTCCCCTCCCTTCTGATAGCATCCCTTGTGAATCACTACTGTACACTAATGATCTTGTCCTCTTTCACAGTGACAAGTTCCTGACAAATATATCTTCAGTCCTGTCTAATAACTACTGTTCAGCCTATAATTGGTTCCTGTCACATAGGCTCCTGGTCAATGAAAAAAACAAACAAAAGCAATGCTTCTTGGGTCCAAACCCTACCTGGCCAGCATCTCCAAGCCCTGTTCCTCCCTCGCTGTGCTTACATCCAATGGCTCCGCACTATAGAATGTTCCCAACTTCAAATACTTTGGCGTAACCCTTGACCCCCCTCCCTCTCTTATATGGGGCACGTTAACACCATAGTATGCCGGGTAAACCATAAGCTTGGGGCCACCTATCGGCTAAAACATTTTCTGACCACTGAGGCCCACTTGGCCTTGCCCAAGGCAACCTGCTCCCAATCATTGACTACTGCTCCTTCATTTATTCCCATGTGTCCTCTGCCCTGCACAAGTGCCTAAACTCAGTCTACAACAACATCTGTCATTCTGTGCTCCTGGAACCCTACTCAGCACATCACTGCAACCTCTACCAGGTGATAGGATGGCTCCCACTCTCAGGTCAATATGACTATGCTCCAGGCTGTATCATAGACAACACCCTTAGAGGCCACAATGCATGGCCTTATTCATTCTTCTTGAATGCCAGAGCTGCTCCCGGATGTTTACACATGTCCTCAGATCCCCCATGGAAATCTCTAAAGTCTCCACGGTAATGGGGGACAAAGCACTGTCAGCTGCTGTTCCCTCCCTCTCTCTGGAACAGACTCCCTGCATCCCTCCATTCAGCTGATACCCACAGAACTTTCAAACACTGTCTCAAAACCTGGTTGTTGACTGAAGCCAAATGTTTGTTCTAACTAGGGTAATCTCTCTCAACTTGCTATTTTTCCCACCTACCATATCTGCCAACTCTGCTCTTAAAGTTGCCGTGCCTCATGGCACTTGTGCCTGCTCTCTGCACCTGATATCCACTGTGTTATTGCCTGATTACTTTTTGCCTATGAATCATTGTGGTATGTATTCTGGAACTGATCAATTATGTACTATTATCCCCAATGTGGGTATGTCACCATTCCCTCCAATTCATTGTAAACTGTATTGTAATAATTGTATTCCTTTGTAATCTGTTTGCAACTCTTTTGTGCCAAATTGTTGACCTAGGTAGTGCCTGAAAACGGTCCTTTGGATCAGTGCACCTACCCGGTAATCAAAGACTTAAATAAATAAAATAAATAAATAAGGATTGACAGTTCATCCAGATACCTAAAATCGTTCAGTTAGTTGCAAGAGGAATTTGGGCATGAGAAACAGAGTCATTGGCAGTATCTCCAGCTTTGATCCTTCCTTGCCTGTCTTCTCAGCTCCAGGTTCCATCTCGAGACTACTACTGATATAGAAAAGCTCTTAATTTCTGGAGATGCTCCCCCCGGAAGGCAATCCTTATCTAGAAAAGGTTATGCCTTGCTGAAATAGCGGTTATGGAGACACTCTGTAAAATGGAATGAGGAACTGGGCATAACCGTGGAACAGGCAGAATGGGAGTCATGCTGGAAGCACAATCAGCACTAAGGGACACCCGCAGTTGTTTTACCCAGTTTAAAATACTGCACAGGTGGCATAGAACCCCTTCCAAATTACAGAAATGATGACTGCTGCCCTCTGACAAGTGCTGGAGGTGCTCAAGCACGAAAAGAGATATTTCTCATACTCTCTGGTACTGTGCGTCATTACAACCCTACTGGGCTGATGTCCAAAAGGTTGTTAGGACTGTATTAGGTACAGAACTCATCTTCACCCCTGCACTGGCACTATTAGGGATTCTGCCTGAAGGGGAAGAAGCCCTGGCAATACCAGCTTTACATAAACGCTGGATGCTAGCTGCATTGCTCACAGCAAAGAGAATAATACTCAGACACTGGAGAGAGGTTATCCCCACAGCAATCTCCAAATGGCTGTTAGAACTTGGGAAAGCAGCATGTTTTGAGAGAGTTTTGTACACTGTTAACTGCAAACTTGATCTGTAGGATAAAGTCTGGAACTCCTTCCTTTCCTCCCCCAATTTTGTCATCCCACAGGGCTGTCATTTGCCCACACAAAATTCATCCCCATGTCCTGCAATGAAGTAGGACATGTAAGTACTTACGCCAACACCCCTTCCCTTGAAATACTAAATTCACCATTACCCACCCACCACCACCAAGCCAGACAAAGGTAGGCAGAGAATTCCCTGCAAGCAAGTAACAGAAATCATGTTATCTGTCTCGGTGCAGGACACCTCAATGTAAGGAAATGCAATGGGACAAAATAATCAGCCAAAACAGAACACTTTGTGGTGAAGGGCTTGAGGTGGGCTGAAAGCCAGCCCTCCCAGCATATAGGCAGTATGACAGAGTGGAGCTGACAGATGCCCCAACCCTGGTAGACCCATGGTCACACCATTAGCAAGTAAGATTTGTATTTATTTATTGAAGAGTTTTAAAAGCAGTATTATAAACACAGTAAGAGGCAATCTAGCTGGCAATGTTTTTTAACACAGCCAATATGTCAGACAGTGTCAAAGTCTGCTGAAGTCCAGGTTCACTTCACTTGATATGATCCAGCTGATAAAGGAAAAAAAAACAGTGTCTATACCTGGTCTCCTGCACAGTGGCCAGTGCCTCAGTGGCTTGTTAAGAGACCCCCTTGCTGGTACCTGCATTCCCAGATGCAGCTGAGGAGAGGAGAAGAGAAAGACGCCGCAGGTCCAGTACCAAGACGGGACATTTTTCAATAAATGTTCGACCTCCGAATAAGGGCAGCATCTGGGACATCATACTGTAAGTACAGTACTAGTAACTAAACACTGGGTTTGCTCATGCTCTTATCGGCAGTTTAAATAATTCTTTTATTCTTTTATTTTGTACCTCACAGTGCAGTCTCTCACGATGCTGCTGTATTAGGGGATATAACCTCAAATGCAAACCGTTATGTCAGTGCTAATTGGCCAAACTCTTTTGACGAGCACTTTGTTAAAATAAAACCACACTCACCACTGTTAGGTTTTCAGTGCAATTTACTTTTTTTTACTTGCAGGAATACCAGAACGCTGCACCATTGTGCTTAAAAGCATTAGAAAATACAAGCTGGCAACTTTAACTTTCAAAGTAATTATTACTGTTTGGATGGCGCCCGACCCGAATAGGGTTGTCAGAACTAGTTCAGGAAAGATTCGAACCCATCTCGAACCCTGGTGTTCGAGTTCTAATTTAGAACTCGAACACTAGAGGGTTCGCAAAAGGGCTCAAATCAACGTGAAAAAAATTTTAGATTTTGAATGCATTAAATGAGATAGGAGAAATTAGTGCCTAAAATATGCTAAAAATGATTACTGACTAGAGGTCATTATTGTACCTTTGTCAAATAAAGATCTAGTTTTGAAGAAAGTGGTTTTGTCTTTTCTAAACTCTGTTAATTGTGGGCTAAAGTCATTTTTCCTGTCAGTTTCTGCCGTAGTTAGCGCGTGCATGCACACTGCCTTTTAAGTCAGACACTCCGAATCCTGGTAACCTCACATAATTCTCTGAAAGCTGAACCCTTTCCCAGATGATCATCACTACCATGAGGAAAACATTAGTTACTTGGGCTCTGAAGTGAAGAGAGTGGTGGACTTTATGTTTTTCATGGTGGACCCCGTATAGTTCAGCCACATATGTACGAACTGCTAGCTGTCTGAAGGCAAAACCTGGTTGCTGGCGGTGACAATGTTGAATCATCGTCCGAAAATAATGATTCAGCACCTGTAGGATATCAAGCTCATCATGAAAACTCATTTTTTGACATGGCATAGTAGTACTGAAACAGTTGTTAACTACATATATATATTTTTATTTCAGTTTTGATTTGGTCAACAAGCATTTCTTTGAAATATCAGGGGCTGTCACTGAAGTCCAGTGGAGTGCTGTGTTGAGTTCCATCACACAGTCTCATCCATTAGTTTGTCACTTGTCAGCACCTTTTTTTTGTTAGATGTTTTTTTTTCTATATTTTTCTAGCAGGGGTGTAGTGTTTGAAAATGAAAATGGTCCGCATGGTAACATACAGATGTAAAATTACCGGCCATAATGCCCTGAATTTCCCTGAATTGTGTTTGTTTTGAAAACACCAGTGGGTCGGGAGGGAAGGTTTACCTGTTGAAAACGAGTTATGCTCTTTTCACGGCTTCTTTTTTTTTTCCATTTGTTACTGTGTAGAGCTACGAAAATGACACTACTAATGCTAAGATTTTTTTATAAGCCCTGTTTTATATCAGCATTTGTCAGATAGTTTGTGACAGGGGGCAAGAGTGCATGATAAATTTTAACCTTGGGTCTAGGGAACAGAGTTCTTAGATCAGTGACCAGTCAGGGGAAGGGGGCATGTTGGACAAGATGCACCTTGGTGTCTGTGTTTGCTGCGGTTCTCTGGGGCACTATGGGGGGTGGATTAGGGATCAACTAACATCAACACTAAATGACACTGTGGAATCTTATGTTGTTGGTGGTGCGTCCCCCCCCCCCCGTGATCCGTAGCAATCTAAAAATGGAAAGTCCTTTTTTTTTGTTATTTACATTCATGCAGGGGAAACACTGTCACTTGTTTGGTGCACGGTTCCTCATATGCACTGCTGTACCGTACTGTGTTCAACAGTACAACTGCATCTCAGGGTTCTGACAGGGTGAGGGAGAGCGAGACCCTGACATTCAATTCAGTAATACTCATGCAGTCTCCTCTCTCTGTCAAGTTGCAACTTTTTTTTCCCCTTTTTAGCTCCATTTGTCTGAGCATTTTATTTGCTCCCAAACAGATAATGTAGTGCACAGACGTATTATGAGTAGCTAGGGGATTCATTTTCTTCCTGCTCTGGCTGTTATGATAGCAGAATTTTTTTGAAGCTGGCATGCAGTCAGTCTAAATGACTTTCCCCTTTTTATTGTTTGGTAAGTCACACAGGATATTTTTAAATAGGTATATATCACCTCAGCTGATCCCTTCTGCCTGCTGTCATCTCGCCAATAGCGCAATCTCAGAACAAAGTTTAAAAAAGATATTCAGCAGCCGACACACCTAGAGCTGTTTTAATAATACACTTAATGTGATGTAAAATCAATGTAAAACATATCCATGCAGTACCTCTGTTTTCTATAGTTCATCCCTATTGCTGGACTACATGTGTCCGCACTGCAGTGTGTTCTGATTTTTTTTAAAGATCTGTATAACCACAGCTGAAGGTTCTCAGGCCACCTCTTCTTGACGACTGTTGAAGAAGTTCCAAAAATTGCCCCAGTTTTTAATTTTTTTTCCAAAGCTCCTGTAGTTTAAATGTAATCATTTGGATTCAACTGTAGTAAGTAGTAGTAATAAAATGTATTTATACAGTATAACACAGCATTGTAATCGATGTAGTTACTGGTTTGTTGGTGTTTTTGCTACTCATCCATCCCGTTACATGCAGATGCATTACACATTGACTTTTCTGTCATTACTATTCAGTTGACTTAATCGGAACGAAAAATGCAGCTGCAGTGGGTTTTATTTGTATGAGTTATTGTGTGTGTGTGTGTGTGTGTATGTGTGCGTGCGTGCATGTGTGAGTAGTGGTGACAGCCTAATTTGAGACGACTGTCAGAGATGCATGGTAGTACAGACTTTTCAGTACAGATGTACCTGAAGCTTCTCATGGTTCATTTGAGATTGGAAACCAACACTGGGTTCACAGGTCTTCTGCCAAGTAGTTACCTAGATGTATTATACTCACTTTATAATTAACATTATCGTAGAGCTATAAAATATTTAGTAATCTGATTTGTGTAGGAACACTAATCCCTGTGAGATTTGGGACACTTGTCCACCATTCTTATCCCTAACAAGTACTTTACAGTCACACAATCAAGTCGCATATGTTGCTCATGTCAATCTTGGAGTACATTTGCAGTGCTCTAAATCTTCCCTCCTATGCATCACCATGATGACCCACTGTTGTTTTTGTAGCTCTTCTCTGTACATTATCCAACATGTTAATGATGTTTTTGCAGGTTTTGGCACTAATATTGAACTATAAGCTCAAGATGTTGCCTAACAAGTGACCAGTACAAGGGAAGTATAACCTACTCTCCCCTAATACTGATCCTCTAAGCTACAGTATACATACCATCATATTGTTTGCCCTTGCTGTTGCTTTCTTTCATTGTGGGTATGGGAGGTATACATGTCAGTAGTGCTAATCTCTTATAGTACCCTCACCTCCTCTGATGCAGATAACTGGACTACACACAGGTCCTATTCTATCCATTGATTCTGGTCTCCAATTAGCATTGCTTTACAAATGTAAATGTGGTCAGTGAGATGGGGGGAAGGGTAATGGGTCAGATGACTATCTTAGTCTAGTGAGTTTCAAGCGCTATGAAACCCCAATTACTAAGCTGTCATTCATAAATTACCTTATGGGTTTGGTATCGGGGAGGTTCAAATTGCCCAAAGAAACTAACTTGTAAAACTGCTGTCATGGGTTCGAGACGGGGAGAGGGACTACACACAATTTAAAGTGTTTTACGTATCATGTGCATTGGATTCAAAACTGGGAGGTTGTCAGTAGCACAATGTGACATTTTTAAAAAACTGCAAGCATGGTTTCTGGAGAGGGTGATGGACACTTACAGATTTGAAGGGAATTAATAATAAAATTACAATCATAGTAGTGGGGAAAGGAATCACTAGCCACCAATTACTCCTTATAATTCAGTCTACAGCGACGTTTGTTTTTAGAATGTGTATGTCTGTTGGGTGAAGTGGAGGAAAGAGAGTGGAGATTAACTGCTGAAAGACAAGACACTCATTACGAAAGAAAGAGATCAGAAAGCCTTTTTTTCCATAATTGGGGGGGGGTCACTATCTTTCATTCATTGAACCTCAACTGATTACACAGATCATCAGGGGAGATAAATTTGACTGTGAAACCAGCATTTTTAGCAATTCTGATCTTGTTCTTCTATTAGGAGATTTAGTACCTTCTCATAGAGGGGTACTACAAAACAAACTGCCGTTAAATTTCCATTTAGACTTTTACATACACCGGCACCAGTCCCATACAAGATTTTACAATGATTGGGGGGGGGCATCTATTTTTCAGTTTTCAACAGGACAGAAAATGATTTCTAACTGGTAGCTGTTTATTATTTTCCCAATTACAGAAATGTTAGCCATAAACCAAAAGGATCCATATGTAACTTTACTGAATAGAAAGTGATGGGAAAACTGCAGTTTGTATTGTTATGTTTTTGTGGGCAGCATTCTGTTACAGGTCTCTTCAGGAAAACAGTGATCTGGAGTTTTACCTATGTCATGGTTGGGCACATAACTGCAAGCATAGGTCTCATATGACAGTAGCTCATGTTTAACATTCTGTTGTACATAAACCATGGCATAATAGTAAAAACTCTTAAATTACTGGTTACGTAAAAAAGAACAGTACAAAATGTTATCCATAAGAAGAATACAATTGAAAGACAGTTTTTTACACAAGTGTTCATTAAGGAACAGTTAACTATGGCTCACTTGGAGACAAGATTTTCGTTTCTCTTAATAAGGACATTATAAACTGTGGCCATGTAGCACAAATTTCCTGTCCCCTTTAAAAAAGAAGAAAGGAATCAGAAAAAAAACAGCAACATCAGCAGTTTTTTACAGAATGTGACCAATCATTAAATGTGTTTGTTTTACAGATAGTGATAATTTGATGCATAAGGGCCAGGGATTGACAGACACTGTCCTTTAAACATCACATGCCAACTGCTGCAGCTATATTAAATGTTCCTTAGCACAGTATGTCATGAGGAAACCTCTTTTTTCTTTATGTGACTGAAATACACATTTTATTTATCTATCAGCTGGAAAGTCGATGCATTATCTTTGAAAGTTGCATGTGTTACTTCAATTTGCCAACAAGAATGTTGGTATATGTACACATTATCTTAGAAAATTGCATATATTACTTGCCAATAAGAATGATTGGTATTTTTTGTATTCAAATGTCTTTACTTACTACATTATTACATAATGTCTTGCACCAGTTCCATGTGCTGTGGCTGCAGTACATTGACTTTGTTATGCAAACTTTCTTTTAAACATAGCAACTTTAGATTTATTTATTTAAAAGAGAAAGCAGCAAACAGCTGAGAATAAGGTAATATCAGTAATTTGTTTTCATAATTGATGATGAGACTATATAACTGAGTACATAAATAGTTAATGTGCCAATTTATTTTCACTAAGGAGCTATAATGCAGCTGCAGCAGGAAAATGTTTAGCATATGGGTGGGTGGGTAGGTGGGCTTGTTAGCAGTCAACACCTGTAAGTTGCTGGCTTTAGCAAACAGATCAAGAAACCATAGACAAACCTAGCTATAGTCATATCAAAGTCACACATGATCATTTTTCTTCCCCTCTTGTACTAAACAGTTTGTAATTCTTTCTGTCCTTGATGTCACATGTATTTCAATATTATCTTCATTATTGACAGAATGTCCTTGATTCCACATTTATTTTATTATTATTCTCATTATTGGCAGCATAATTAAAAAAATAGGGTTCGAGTTCTAAAAAGTTCTAAAAAAGATTAGAACCCTAGAACTTTTTCAAAAGTTCTAGACTAGAACTAGAACCCAGAACTTTAGAGGGTTCTGACAACCCTAGACCCGAGAATTCATGTCCTTTATATTAAACATTGATTTCTTCATGGCTCTATTGCCTAAATCCCACTTTTGTCTTATGTCCATTTAGTATGTGGCTTCAGGGCAGGTTCAAGAGAGTTCCCAGTAGCTGCATGTGTTGAAAACATAAAATGTCGTTCCGAGCCATTGCACACCTTTCAACGCCATCTTTACTGCTCAGCTACTTCCTGGTCAGGTCTGGCCTTCACGTGGCAGTTGCCACGGTAATTGCTGACATTTCTGACATGTGTACGTCTTCCTTAGAACAAATACTAGTGTCCTTTGGGGCTTGATTTATGCCTCTTTAGTTGCCATGGTTACCTGTAACACTGTGCTTTAATATATTAACTTAACCATTACTATGTGACTATTTGTGAAATCTTTCCTCCATTGCTACAATATGTGATACAACAACACTGTTATTTAAAAAAAATCTGCATTTCTAAGATTTCATTCACTGGCTGTAACAGAATCTTTTATTCTCTGTACTTATTTTATATCTGGATAAATCTCACCAAAATTCCAATTATTACCAAATTTCCATAACTTCCTAAGTTTATTTTGTACTCATTACATTTTTAAACAAGCATTTGTCAATGCCGAATGTTGATTGCGCTGGTGTGTTGCGCTTGCTCACTGCCCCTCTGTCACTCGCTCAGTCTGTTTCTCCCGGTGCTGCAGGCTACTGTTTTGTACTGCCCACTAAGAAATCTGCAGCTGTCCCGACACAGCTGCATTGAGGTGGCTCACTCCCCCTCTCTCACTCACTCATTCTGTTTCTCCTGGCGCTGCAGGCTGCCCTTTTGTACTGGGCTCCTGCCTCAGTTGGTGGCTTTTTCTGCCCACAAAGAAATCTGCAGTAGTCCCAATACAGGTCTGTTGAGCCTGCTGAGTCCCCCCTCTCTCACTCACTCATTCTGTTTCTGCCGGCGCTGCAGGCTGCCTTTTGTACTGGGCTCCTGCCTGTGTTGGCACCTTTTTCTGCCCACAAAGAAATCCACAGCTGTCCCAACAGAGCTCTGTTGAGGGCGCTCAATCCCTCTGTGTCACTCATTCATTCTGTTTCTCCTGGCGCTGCAGCCTGCCTTTTTGTACTGGGCTCCTGGCTCTGTTGGCGCCTTTTTCTGCCCACAAAGAAATCTGCAGCAGTCCCGATAATGCTTTGTTGAGCTCGCTCAGTCCCCTTCTCTCACTCGCTCATTCCATTTCTGGTGGCGTTGCAGGCTACCTTTTTCTATTGGGCTCCTGCCTGCATTGCCGCCATTTGCAGCAGTTACAATACAGCTCCATTGAGCTCGCTCACTCCGCCTCTCACTCACTCACTCACTCATTCTGGTTTTCCTGCCACTGTAGGCAGTCATTTTGTACTTGGCCCCTGCAAGCATTGCTGCCTTTTTTTGCCCACAAACAAATCTGCAGCAGTCCCAACAGAGCTCATTTGAGCTCACTCACTCCCCCTCCCTCATTCACTCATTCTGTGTCTCCTGCCTTTTGTACTGGGCTCCTGCCTACATTGGTGGCTTGTTCTGGCCAGAAACAAATCTGAAGCAGTCCCGACATAGCTCCATTGAGCTCGCTCACTCCCCCATCTCACTCACTCATTCCATTTCTGCCCATGCTGCAAGCTGGCCTTTTGTACTGGGCTCCTGCCTGCATTGCTGCATTTTCTGCCCACAATGAAATCCACAGCAATCACAATAGAGCTCCATTGAGCTCGCTCACTACCCACTCTGTCACTCACTCGTTCTGTTTCTCTTGGCGCTGCAGGCTGTGCTTGTGTATGGGGCTGCTGGCTGCATTGGCACCTTTGTCTGTCCACAAATAAATCTGCAGCTGTACTGACAAAGCTTCATTGAGGTTGCTCAGTCTCCCTCTGTCATGCGCTCATTCTGTTTGTCCCAGAGCTGCAAGCAGCCCTTTTGTATGGGGCTCCTGCCTGCATTGGCGCCTTTTTCTGCCAACAAAGAAATCCACAGCAGTCCTGATAGAGCTCTGTTGAGCTCACTCAGTACCCCTCCCTCACTCACTCTCTCGTTCTGTTTCTCCCAGTGCTGCAGGCTGCCCTTTTGTACTGCCTTCTTGCGTTGGGGCCTTTTTTCTGTCCACAAACATATCTGGAGCAGTCCTGACAGAGCTCAGTTGAGCTTAGTCACTCCCTTCTCTCACTCATTCCATCTTAATCTATCCCAAACACTGATGTCCCACAGCGACCGTGCTATTCTCCATCAGGAGTGCAAAAGCATATTTTAGCCAGGATGTGGAAAATGACAGCTGTACTGTTCATAAGGAGGTGTGAAAGAATGCCACTATTGAAAATGTGGCATGAAAATATTACAAATTTGCGAAGTTACAAGGATGCGTGGAAACAGTTGAATGTACACTTGTAACACAGTCGTTACGTAGTTTTGACACCAAATTTCCAACATAGGGATTTTAGGACCTCTGCTCATGAACAGTGCCACAGTCATTTTCTTAATCTGTCCCAAACACTGATTTCCCACAGTGACCGCATTATTCTGTGCCACAACTGTGAAACCACATTTCACTCAGGATGTGAAAAATGACAGCTGTACTGCTCATAAGGAGGTGTGAAAAATTGCCATTGTTGAAAATGTGGCATGACAATATTAAAAATTTGCAGTTACAAGGGTGTGTGGAAAGTGTGCAACGCACCCTTGTAACACAGTCATTTGATGGGCTATCATCACCAAATTTTCAACATAAGGATTTTAGGACCTCTGCTCATGAACAGTATCACTGTCATTTTATTACTCTGTCCTGGACAGTGATTTCTCACAGCGATGGCTCTATTCTGTGCCGGAACTGCGAAAACACATTTTGGCCAGGATGGGAAAAATGACAGCTGCACTGTTCATAAGCAGGTGTGGGAAAATGGCAATGTTGAAAATCTGGAGTGAACATATACATTTGTGAAGTTACGAGTGTGTGTGCAAACTGCGCAACTCACACTCATACCACAATCATTTTATGGAGTATCGTTACCAAATTTTCAACATATCCATTTCAGGACCTCTACTCATGAACAGTGTCACTGTCATTTTCTTAATCTGTCCTGAACACTGATTTCTGACAGCGACCGTGCTATTCTATTCCGCTATTCCAACTCGTAACTCACCCCACCAGACTGAACTACAAGGCTGGCACCAGCACCCTAATTGACTGGGTTCTGGTCAGCACACTGTCCAGATTCTCTGAACTCAGAATTCTCCCAGACGTACTGAGTGACCACTCACCAGTGTCCTTTCTCTGGAAGAGTAAAATTGCCAAAAGCCCACCACATCTCATCGAGAGCAGGGTCCTGTGAAAAGGCAAACTGGGTTCCCTCAAATCAGCACTGTCTGCCAACAACTGGTCCCCCATACACAAGGCACCCACTCTGGACCAGGCATTCAGCTTTTTCATGGAGGATTTCAACTCCATCTGCAATATTCATGCCCTACGCACTAAACAGAAAATTCGAGAAATGGAAAATGGTTGGCTGGATGGAAAGCTCCTCTCTCTCCTAAAAGAAATGGACTGCATCTGGGCCAAAGCCTTAAATTCTGGCTGTAAGCACAACCTACAATGTTACAAAACTGCTGGAAATCAGTGCACTAAACTGGTCCAGCTTGCAATGGCCAACTTCCATAAGACCCAGCTCAACAACACTTGGGGAGATGGAAAGAGGTTTTGGGATAATCTCAAGAACACCCTTGGCAAAGACCAGAAGCTTAGTCCTACAACACTCAATATCAACAACGCACCCTCCACAGATCCTCTAGTCATTGCTGATGCCTTTAACCATGCCTTCACTGACCTATCCCCAGTACTACCCCCAGACTACCTTCTGCCGGTGGATGACCAAGGTTGCGCCAACCGTACCACTACAAACCACCCAACTTTCTACTTTAAGAAGGTGATGGAAAAGGAGGCCTTAACAATGGTCAGGAAAGTCCTAGGAAAAACTAAGTTGGGGAGTGATGGAATAGACATGAAGATAAGATCTCTGACACTTGATGTTCTGATCAAACCCGTTACGATGATATTTAACAAATCCCTGGCCCTAGCTCAATTCCCAGAAGTCTGGAAGCAAGCCCTGGTAACTCCAGTGCATAAGAATGGTGACAAGGCACTGGTATCTAACTACAAGCCAATATCTATCCTCTCCCCTCTATCCAAAGCGCTGGAGAAAATCGTGGCAAACCAACTCACAGAATACCTAAACAAGTACAGTCTGCTCTGCTCAAACCAACATGGTTTCCTTCAAAAACACAGTACCACCACTGCATTGCTTGCATACTCTGATTACTCACACAAGGCACTAGATGAAGGCAAATTGGTGGGGTCCATCTTCATCGACCTCACCAAAGCCTTCGATACCGTCAACCACCCTCTACTGATATTCCAGCTCCAAAGACTGGGAGTGGCACCAAACGCCCTAAATTGGTTCAATGATTACCTATCACAAAGGAGTCAGCGAGTCAAAATCAGGCAGACATTATCCAGCTCCGGAGAGGTACTCCTAGGAGTTCCTCAGGGATCAGTCCTTGGTCCCTTGCTTTTCAGCCTCTTTGTTAATGAACTGCCCACGGCCTGTGACACCAATCTCATCCTGTATGCGGACGATGCTGTGCTGCTGAGTAGTGGCACCTCCCAGGCAGCACTACAAACAGAACTACAGACCTCCTTTAACAAACTCGAGGACTGGTTCTGTAGGAAAAGACTGCTACTGAACTGCAAGAAAACCAAGGCCATGCTCCACTCCAGCCATTATAATAAACACAGGCTCCCCCCCTCGATATTACCAATAACGCTGGTGAGCAGATTGAGCAGAAACAATCATTTAAGTACCTCGGGGTCACCATTGATGACTCTCTCTCATGTATACAAACCATATTGACTCCCTTCTCAGATCAGTAAATACAAAGATCGGGGTTCTCTACAGACATAAGAAATTCCTCACTCTGGAAGCACTCTGAATCTCATTCTCCAGCTCAATACTCCCCACGATAGACTACGGGCTTGTGGTCTATGGAGCTGCCACTGACACTGCACTCAACAGGGTCCAAATTGCATTAAATAAGGCATGCCACCTGACCCTGTGCGCAGACCATTACACTCACACTTGCACCCTATATGAGAGCACTAACTGGCTTAACCTAAAAGATAGGCTCAAATATCAAACCTGTCTACTGGGTAAAAAGGCACTCCTCAGAAAAACACCATTCTGCTTAGAAAACCTGCTCGAGGCCTCTCTCTCATCCCATATCACCAGAGGGAAGAAGAATGGAGCACTGTCCTTCCCATTCCGGTGAACCTCACTTGGGCAGCATACTTTCTCCTACTGAGCCCCCCCTCTGGCTAAATGAACTCCCGAAGAAACTACAAACACACAGCCTGCCACAGTTCAAAACAGGCCTCAAACAGCACCTACAGTCTAGCTCACAATGCACATGTTCCTCAGGCCAAACCTGAAAGACAAACCCACTCCCACTGTTAAACCCAGCACTGACACCGAGAAAACTTGCCCTCATCCTAGCCTAGCCAGGAGCACTAGTAAGCTACTAGTCCTCCTTTCAGGCTCTGCGTACAGACCCCAACCCCCCCCCACCTTTTCAACCATAGTCTATCACTAGACCGCTCGAGGTTTCTAGGGCGGAGCCACCTCTAGAATCTTCCATGACATAATCAACTTCCTCTGACGTTAGATTTGTTTTCCACTACTTGCCAATAAATCTCATACTACTCTTTAACTGCCTAATGTGCTGAACCCATTAATAACTATATTTGTTCTGAAATCTGTAACTACTGTACTGGTATTTTATATTATTTGTCCACCCTGACGGGGAACCTTTGTAACTGAATTTGTTCTGAAATCTTTTACTACTGTATTGGTGTTTTGTATTATTTGTCCACCCTGACGTGGAACCTTTGTAAAAGAGCTCACACTCAAAGGTCTGCCGAAAATTTATAAATAAATAAATAAATTCTGCACAGGAAGTGCGAAAACACATTTCCGCCAGGTGTGAACAATGACAGCTGTACTGTTCACAAGGAGGTGTAACAAAATGCCAATGTTGAAAATCTGACGTCAAAATATTGCAAATTCACGAAGTTACAAGCATGCGTAGCAACTGCACAGCACATGCTCGTAAAACAGTCATTTTGGGGATTTTTTCCACCCAATTTGCAACATAGACTTTTTGAGGCCACCTCATGAACACTGGCACTGTCGTTTTGTTAATCAGCCCCCAAAGATGATTCTGCGCAGTGACCGCAAAATCACCTTTCGGGACTGATTAACACCATGACAGCTGAAGCATTCATGAGGAGGGGTCCCAAAAACCCCATGTTGAAAATTTGGTGAAAAAATTCCAAAAAATGCCTGAGATATGCAGCAAAGTTGAAAAAAACCCTATTTACTCCATTATACAGCTTACCAGCATTTCCTCAGTTCGTGGTCACCTTTGAAGAGTGCAGAAGTGTTCCCGGTCCACCGAAGATCATCCCGGCGGACTTCGGAGGTAAGTATGGGGTGAGGGTGGCAGTGTGGGGAGGCAGGGTGCACAGTGGGTGGGCGTGGGTTGCAGGAGGAGGGGTCTGGGAGACCGCTATGGACCATTTTTTCTTCCCAGGTAAAAAAAAAAAAAGACAATGCGGGACAGTTTTTCACTTCACAGGGGCATTTGGCACACTGGGGTGGGCTCCCAGCGTGCCACCAGAGTCTCATTTTTGGGGGGGTGCTGTAGACAACTGGAGATTGGGCACCCCCGTTGGAAAACAACAAAAGGGGGGATTCCTTTCTGCTGATGGGGATTGGGCACCCCCGTTGGCAAACAAAAGGGGGGGATTCCTTTCTGCAGATGGGGATTGGGCACCCTGTTGGCAAATAACAAAGGGGGGGAGAATCCTTTCTGCCAACGGGGATTGGGCACCCACTGGCAAACAACAAAGGGATTCCTTTGCGATGAGGATTAGGCACCCATTGGCGAGACAATGAAATGGGGCCACATTATGCCAACAGGGATTGGGCTCCCGTTAGGAGATAAACATTGGGGTTATATGGTTTGTGAACAGGGCGGCAACCCGCTACCATGTTCATAAACAATATCAGGCTTGCTAGAGCCACCCTACAATGATGGGTCACTCCCTCATTGCAGCGGATGGCTTACACTGCAATGACGAGGCGGCCCCTGATTGCAGCAGCTGATTTGTCACAAGTTGGTGCAAACGTTCCAAACTTGTGTCACCAGCAGTCTGCAACGGCATTGGGGGAAGCCTGGCAAGCCTTTGCAGGCTGTGGGGGGCATTGGCCACACCAGTGCCATGTCTCCACAGCCTGCTTCTCAGCAAGCTGTGCCAATATGTTTCTTGCACTGCGTGCAATCAACATAAAAATTGGGTTCTATTTTGCAGTATGCATAGCAGTGTCCAAATTCATACCACTGATTCAATTATTTCAGAACTCTTTAATTTTATTTTATCTTTTTATCATTTTGTCACAACAGTTCCAGACTTTCTGTACCTCAATATTTTTTAAAAGCCCCATTTCCATCAGTCTGTTAATAAATACTGTTTATTACATGCTGTTGTGAAATGTGTGCTCAGGCACAAATGCAGTCTCCTGTCTTCTACACTGCTTCAATTTTTTGCCTTTAAACAGTGTGTACTCAGGCTCTCGTATAGTCCGCCTGTTTTCCACATTCCTTTATTCAAATTGTGGTTCTGCCTTCGTTTTGTTGTGTAGTCAGGCCTCTTTCTTTTTCCCTGCTTTCCACAACCCGACATATTAATATCAGTTGCAAAATGTATTTACTAATCATACTGCAAAATCAAACCAGTTTTTCTTCAGAAAATAACATTATATAATTTTTAACTTTAATCTGGTAGATCTACACAGATCTACAATTAAATCTATTCAAGTTGCTTCCTATCTTTTATTGCTGTAGACTACACCACCCTCCTTCTAAATGAGGGTGTTTGAAGGTTCCTCTACACCATTTATTTCTTTACACATGTTCTCATGATGTGTGCTATACCACCCTTCTTTTAAGTTAGTGTGTTTTTAAGTTCCTCCTTCCCAATTTTGTCTTCCTTTAAGGGCTATGTACCATTTCTTATTCAATTTCATTAAAGCTCTATATCTTGTCATGTGTCTAGTGTTCTGCAGCACAAAGGTACAGGCTACTGTCCCAAATAACTGTGGTAATCAGTGTCTTCATTCAGACCCCTCGGGACCATTGCATCCAGCTCCTCTATCCAATAGCTCTCTCGCTGTTGAAGTAATGTCTTTAGGTCTCCACCTCTTATGGGGACCTGAACTAACTCAATCCTGATGGATTTCAGTGTAGCTGGGGACCCAGGTTCTCTTTCATCATAATGTTTTGCCATTGCATATGCTAGATTTTTCACCCTAACGGTGGTTTTTGTTCTCCAATTCTGAGTTTTAACTCTTTTTTTGTTTGGCCTATGTAGATCTGACCACATGGGTATGTCAACATATACACCACCCCATTTGTTTTACAGGTGATAAAACCATGTATTCTATATTTTCTCCCTGTTCTCGGGTGGTTGAATGTTTTGGCATTATTTGTGTTATTGTAATGTATGCAATTACCTCATCAAAAATTTCCATTTGGTGCCTCTGGCATCCACTTAGGATGCAAGACTGCCTTCTTTCCTTCAAAAAAACTTTTCATTAGAACATCTCTCAGATTTCTTCCTTTTCACCTAGTAATCCTTGGCCCCTGATTTACAATGTCACTTAGACATGATTCTGCGGGTAGCACTCCCCAGTGTTTCCTTACAATCTCAATTACTTGCTCAGACTTGTTGCTATGTGTGGTCCTGTATGTCACCCTGTTCTCATTGTTACCTCTTACTCATTTCTCCAACAGCTCATTTCTTGTTTTCATTTGTGTTTTTCTCACTGCTGTCATTATTATGCTTGGCTTGCATCCTCTATTCATAAATCTCTTGCACATATTTGCTATTTCTTTTCTTTTGCTATTCTGAACTGTTCCTTTTCACCCTTAATAGTTGCCCATATGGTATATTTTTCTTTAAATAATAAGGGTGATTGCTCTCCCAATGCAACAGTGCATTCCTGTCTGTGGCTTTTTTGAATAAAGTGGTCTCCAGTCTGTCTTCTTTTCTATAGATCTGTAAATCCAAGTAATTAATGTTCTATTTAATATATTCTTCTGTAAAGTGTAGCTGTCTATTGCTGTTATTAATGTAGTTATAAAACTCTTTAAACTCACCCTCTGTACCTGACCAGAGGCCGAGCACATCATCTATAAAGCAGACCCATAGCTTTACATTTTCTTTCCATTTGTTATTTGTCTCATTCCAAATACATTCATTCTCCCATCTTCTTACATACAAATTTGCCAGTGATGGTGTGAATGTAATGCCCATTACTGTTCCATGGTGTTGTTAATAATATTTCCCTTTAAATAAAAAATAATTCTAATTCAATGTAAATTCTGCCATCTGCACTATTAGTTCTGATGGTGGGAGTATGTACTGTAGGTGTCTCTGTCCTGTGATATTTCTTGTATTGTTTTAATTCTGCAGTATGTTATTGTACAGGTTCTCTATGTCCAATGTGGTCATCCAATCTACTTCAGTGGCATCTATATCATTAAGTACACTTCTTGTGTCTTCAATGTACAGTTTCTCCAATGCCACTGATGGTCTCAAAAAATAATCTACAAATTGTGAAAATGGCTCCATAATGGTGCCTAGACTGCTGACAATGAGCCTTCCAGAGGGTAAATTCACATTTGTATGCACCTTGGGCAGTAGATACAATGTAGGTCCTATCGGGTGATTAACTATCAAAAACTCTTTTTTCATTCTTTGTGATACATTTTCTTTCTTCCGCATTTTGTATTATTTTATCTGCCCTTAATTTTATTTCCTCTGTAGGGTCACATCTCAGTTGTGTGTAATACTTTTCATTATCTAGTTGTCTATATATATATATATATATATATATATATATACACATCTGTTAAATACCTTTCTGTGGGTCATATAACCACAGCTCCACCTTTATCTGCCTTTTTTATTTGTATATCCTTATTCGTGCTTAACTCTTTTATTGCTGTTTTTCCTCTATAGTGATATTATTCTTTGTTTTCAATGGTTCTTTAAATATTTCTTTCATATCTTTAGTAACAATTTTACAGTATGTGTTTACTACTGCACTTTGATTGCCTGGCGGTATAAAGGTGGATTTTTTCTTAAATCATGTTTCCGCTTGTATACCTGACTTCTTCTTCAATTTCTTGTCCATTCTCTATTCTATTTGTTGTCATCATAACATATCTTGGTCTAGTTACTGGTTCCACTGGAATTTTGGAAAAATGTACTTTTAAATGGAGTTGCCTAATTAATTAAAAATTATTGATTTTAGTCCTAAAGACATTTATTTTTTCTGTAGGGATGAATGTAAAGCCCTTTTTCAACACATTTGTCTGACTCCTAGTTAATTCTGTATTTGACAGATTTAAGATTTTCATTTCATCAGTCTTTTTGACCTCCTCGGTGTCTGGTTTCTTTCCCAGTGCCTCCCATAATTCCTTCATTAGCCTTTTCCTCTCCCTCTGCCACCTCTTCCTCTTGCCCCCCCAGTCCTCTTCCTCTCATTGTATGGCTGCTGCTGCTTTCCATTGGATCTTCCCGAAAATCCTGATTTTCTCTATTATTTGCCTCTATTTCATAATTCTCGCTACCATTTTCATCTGTTGTTTCTAAATTGTCCACATGGACATTCTGTTTTTCTGGCATAGTGATGTTGTCCCATAGCCTTTTCCCATGCCAGTTACAGATTGTTCCATTTTTATAGTCTCTTGCATCTCTCTCATGTTTCTTTATAAGCTTTTAAGTCTTCTTCAAACTTCTTCATTTTTTGTTCTAGTTTCTTTAAACTTTCATCTATTTTAGGTCTTTCTATATCTTTAAAAATGTTGTTTTCTTTTGTCTTCATTGTGTCTTTCAAATTCTCATGCTCTTTCTGTGCCTTTCTGATCATAGTTAACATTAGATCATGTGACCCTTTGTTTTTATCTCTTTACCAGTCTCTCATGAAGTCTGGATCATCTAGGCCTAATGTTGGTTCCTGCAAGTAAAAAAAAGGTAAATTGCACTGAAAACCTAATGGTGGAGAGTGTGGTTTTATTCTAGTGAAGTGCTTCTCAAAAGAGTTTAGCCAGTTAGCGCTGACAGAACAGTTTGCATTTACAGTACTAGTAAGTTTACATAAGGCTCCAACTCCTGAGTCCCACAGAATACTCTTCCCAAATTACTAGGCTACACTGGAGACAAGGACAACAGCAAACATCAGGAGCTAGACCCCATCCCCACTTTGCCTTAAAAAAAATCATGCCCCTCTTGAGTTCCCTGGATCCTGACCCACTCCAGCCTTGCACAGACCTATTGCCACACTCAGTGCCTTTAAAATCCTGGATCTTCTGCCTGTTCAAAGTGGGACATGCTCCCATGTTTTAAACATGACATCTTATCTCCCTACAGCTAATGCGGCTACACCGGAACTCCCTGGGGGAAATCAAGCAGCTCCATGCCACTGGAGACTAGGATAGCAGCATTGAAACTGGTTTTATCATGTTGGACTACAGTATGTCAGTGAGCCAGACTCCAAGAGACCAGGTCACTCAGGAGCAGAAGGGGAAAGCCCATCAGTTTTATTTGGCATTAAATTTTAAATATTTACTTGAGCAATTTTTTAAGCCCATTGGACCAGACCGGAGTGGATTATTCAAAGTTCCATCCATCAGGCAATATATCTTTAAAAAGCAGCTTCAGCAGAGGCTGCTGGTCCCCTCTAAATGACTGATGGCAGATTAAAGTTCTTATGCTGAGCTGCCAGTTCGCATTCAGTTTGGGATCTTTTCATTTTTAATTTTGGAGATTCTGGTTTGGTTAGTCTGAAGAAACAGAAGTTTGGGTTCAGTTCGGATTCAGTTTGGTCAAGAACCCGGGCTCTACCAGTACTGTCACAGGCCATAACTCACCACGAAACCAGAGGACTATCTTGACTGGAGTCCTGACTTTGCCCTCACATATGAAGGCTTAAGAGGGAGCACTGAGTCAGAGAGCTGAGACTACTTCAAATAGATTTTCTGCCCTGCTGCCCATGACCACTGGTACCCACACACCAGGCACAGTCAGGCTGTAATAGCTCCATTAGGGTGACTCCCCTGACACTAGTCCAAAGTTACATCACCCCAGGGGCAAGTACAGTATTTTGGGGACAATTACTCATACACTTAATGTTACAGAGAACCCTGGCTTGAGAGCCAGGCTGCCAAAGTCTCAGTCTGCTTGAGCCTGACTCACTTTTTGAGCAGTTGCACCTTATTTAATTAAAGCACATAAGGTTAGCAGCCTGAAGCAAGGAAATCAAGGCATACATGGCAGGGTGGACGTAGAAGCCAAACAAGACTGCAAGAAGGAGTTCAGGAACCCACCAGCATAGGTGGGTTAGGTCCCTCTGCTGGGAGCAAAAATGAAAACCATGTACAACCCCCTTCCAGCTGCCCTGGCCCGCCCCGACCCAGCAACCATCAACAGACATTTGAAACATATCTTAAGGGATCCGAGGAAGGATAAGGTGGCAGCAGCAGGGAGATTACTTTTTCCAGTAGGAGAGAACTAGCCACCATGACACAGAGAGCAGTGTTAGATGCCAATGACCTCTAGGCCTATCTACACACTGGTGCTGTTGATAGTGTTGCAGTATTGCAGTGTTGATAGTATTGCAGCGAAATTTAATTTTGCAGGTGAAATTCTAGCAAATTTTCACCAGAGAGTGGCACAACTTTGCTAGTCACAGGCAAAATTCTGTATTTCGTGGGCAAAATGCACAATTTTGCAGGTAGAATTTCACATTTCGCACCCACAAAATATTTTGTGAATTTCATGAAATATTTCACGGAATGAAATTAGCACATTGTCCACATCTCTAAATCCAGAAACTTCTTTATTAATTTATTTAATCTTCTGTGCATTTCCTGTTTTAGTACTTTTCATTCTGTGCATTTAGGGATCCCTAGCCATGTGAGGGAGGGGGCATCCTGTCCCTATCTTTTGCATCCCTCAAGTTTTCATTTCAAACAAAAAAAATATCTCAATAGAAACTAACCCTACTACAGTGCTGTATGTTTTTGTTTACATTTGTGTTTTAGCTGTGTTGTATGTTTTTGTTTGCATTCACTTTGTAGTTGTGCTGTGCTTTTTGTTTGTCATCACTTTTTAGTGGTGCTGTGTTTTTTTTTTTAATTTGCATTCATGGTTTAGTTGTGCTGGTCTTTTTGCTTGATTTCACTGTTAAGTTCTTAAATACTTTACATTTATTTTTGTTTTGTTACTTTATTTTTCTGGCATCACATTTTATGTTTGGTTTTGTTGCTTTACTTTATTGTTTGCATTGCATTTTTTGGGTTGCTGCTTTACATTTTTGATGGCATTTCACTTTTTTGGTGTGTGTGTGTGTGTGTGTGTGTGTGTGTGTGTTGCACTTCAGGGCCATCGTAGTTCAGTGCTGACAAACAACCCAATGTAAGTTGACAGTGCATTACCAACCTTAAAAACCAATTCAAAACCAACTAATTGGCATAACAGTTTAATGCAAATTATACTGTACAAAGTTAAATGGTAACTGCTTTCTTCTGCTATAAATCTGAAACTGGAATGTCAGAGGGACTGTGTCCACACTGCAGAGTCTGAACTTTAATATCCAGAAGTTCTATCTCTGGGGCAACCACTCAGGGTGAGAATGTTGCTATATGTATGTTTCTTAGTATGCTAGTATGACTGTGGAGGGGTTCAAGAAGGATTGGGATATGTATAGGGGAGGGTGCATTCCAGAGACCCGCTGGAGGGTGGGGATGGGGAGTCTTGTCAGGAGGGGGGGCTAAAAACAATGCCCTGGTAAGGCACTGATCACCGAGCAGACTCGATAGATCATAGGGTCTAATCTGCTGGCTTCTTAGTATGTATGACTAACATAATTTCCAAAATGAGTATTTTTTTTTCTTGGGTTTGCTGTCAATGCAGCAGCAAAAAAATAAACTTTTTGGTCTAGGACAGTCATAAAGAGATTATATTTGTTTAAGCCTGTTGTACTTTTAAAGGCAGAAAATTACCTTTGTATTTTATTCAGCCCAGTCATTGGGAACTGAAAGCAGGCTTCAATTTTATTTTTACTGCAATTCAGCCAGTCATAATGAGCTGAATATAAAAGTGTCAAAATCACATTTCTGAGGACTTTGAGGTTTACTGGGAATTGTACATGCATGAATTAGACGCAGCAGTTTAACTGTGACAACATCTATCACAATAATGTTGTTAGAACTGATAACAGACTGAAAAAAATAAAAAAAAGAGAAAAATGGCACAGGAACTGACAACAAACTGTATACCTCTATATCAACATTTCTAACTTTAAACTGCAAAATAATAAATTTAGCCAAGTAAATTGGTGGAGTAACGATCCAAGGCAACCACTCTCTTCAGTGGAAACTAAAGATTTACCATTGGAGTTCCGGGGAGCTCACAGCCAACATTGTGCAGAGGGCATCCTTTGAAAACTGGTGGATCTTGGATAGATCCTTTTGAAAATACTGCACCAAGTGGTCTATCTAATCCAATACGCCTTTTGTGTTATTTTTTGTTGCTATAATGTGCTCAAGAACAGGGTAATGTTTTATTTTCATTATTAAACTGGTACACAGAAGAGGAAAAACTGGACATGCAAGCAGGGGTGTCATTTCAGAAAAACCATAGTTGTGCAAGGTAAAGTGTAGGCGGGGGGGGTCTGGGGTCTGCCTAGACCCCCGGAAATTTTTTTTAATTCTGTGCATTTTGATGCATTTTGGGGGTCATTTGAAACAGATTTTGCTGCCTTGTTACCTTCTCCCCATGCCCGGAAATTTGCACCCTTGTCCCCTCCTCAGAGTGCCAACAATCCAGAATATTGCCCAAGCCACCCTCTGCATAGCATTTCACCAAAACCATAAGGGCTGCAAGACTAGTTGATGGTGATGCCCATTCTTACATAAAATACTTAAGTCCCTGGTTATTTGTTATATTCAACATTAATACTCGGCTCACTGGACACCCCCATTAAGTTGGGTTTACCTCTATTACTCTTAGAAATTTTACTAGTGACATGTCTTACCTTGCTTGGGTATTGAAAACTGGACTGGCAGCTGACTGAAGACACTGCTTGCAAACTGGACTGGAAGCTGACTGAAGACACTTCCTGCAAACTGGACTGGAAGCTGCAAGCTGACTGGTGACATTGCTGGCAAACTGGACAAGAAGCTGACTGGAGGCAGTGCTGAAAAACTTTACTGGTAGCTAGCAAGCTGACTGGAGACATTGCTGGAAAACTGGACTGATAGCTAACAACTGGGCTGTAGACACTGCTGGCAAACTGGACTGGTAGTTGACTGTAGACACTACTGGAAAGCTGGCTGGAGACACTGCTGGCAAACTAGACTGGTAGCTAGAAACCTGACTGGAGACACTGCTGGCAAACTGGACTGGCAGCTGACTGGAGACACTGCTGGCAAACTAGACTGGTAGCCAACTGGAGAGACTGGTGGCAAAATGGACTGGCAGCTAGTAACCTGGCTGTAGACACTGCTGGCAAACTGGACTGGTAGCTGACTGGAGACACTGCTGGCAAACTGGACTGGTAGCTGACCTGACTGGAGACACTGCTGGCAAGCTGGACTGGTATCTGACTGGAGACATTGCTGACAAGCTGGACTGATAGCTCACTGGAGACATTGCTGGGAAGCTAGACTGGTAGCTGACTGGAGACATTGCTGGCAAACTAGACTGGTAGCCGAGTGGAGAGACTGGTGGCAAATTGAACTGGTAGCTAGCAACCTGGCTGTTGACACTGCTGGCAAACTGGACTGGTAGCTGACTAGAGACACCGCTGGCAAACTGGACTGGTAGCTGACCTGACTGGAGACACTGCTGGCAAGCTGGACTGGTATCTGACTGGAGACACTGCTAGCAAGCTGGAATGGCATCTGACTGGATGTCTTACGATTAATTCCTGGCTTGTGTTGGCATGCAGATCCTGCGTGTTAGCAGCACATTTCAAGTGTCATCTGTGACTCTGAAGAATTGTCTTTCTTGGTGTAAACACTTGATTAAATACAACATACTCAAAGCAAACCTATCACCTTACTAAACTGCCAGTCTAATGTGGAATAAATGGCTAAAGTGTGGGATGTCTAGATCTGAATTTCCTCTGTGCCCCTGACCTCTGAATCTTTTGCAGGCTATTTTAAATACAGACCAATATATCTCTACAGTTGCAAACTTCTGGCTGTGTTAATACCCACTGATATACCACTTGAGGAGGCTCATTAAAAGAATATGTTCTTCTCCATGGAAGTACACAGAACAGGTGAGGTTTGCAGCTAAAACATGAAAGGTTCTGAGGATAACCATGTTAAAGGCCTCCAGCCTTTCCTCATAACTTTTGTCCCCAGTACTGCTGATCATTTTGGTGTCCCTGTTCTGCACTCACTCAATTTTCTCAAACTTTTTTTTGCATTGTTATATATCTGTTAATCGATACATATATCACACTGTGGTCCCCTTTTGGCATCATGGTACCACTTACTGTGCTTTATAGACTCTGATAAGGTTAAAGGGGCACTGTCAACCTTTTTTGCATCATATTATTTCTAGGTAAAAACCCACATTTTATGATTGCTTACCTTCTTTCAAATTTATTGATGTTGCTGGTTGTTTAATCTGCTTCCTTGCTTATTAGAACTGAACTGCATCGGAATGTATAGTTATACACAACCTTGTTTTGTTCCAAACTGTTTACCTAAGCTTACTGCATATTTCCTGAACATTAGAAATACCCTCAAACAGTGCAGCCACTAGTGATACAATGGTATCATCTACTCCCACTGCATAATGAGTAGCTAGATATTGTTGGAGGTGTTCCTGAGTCCAGGAAAGAAGCAGTTGTAGTGGGTCAAGAAATGTAAATAAAGATGTTTTGGTGTGGTAACAACAGTATGGTTGACACTCCGTTTTTTACTTTTTTTTAAAAAAAGGAGTCTGAATCAAGCAACCAGCTACATCAGCAGTCTCAATACAATGAGAATAACCATAAAATGTGTTTTTTAAACTAGGGACACTTTGAGGCCAAATGGGGTTGACAGTGTAAGTGACCTGGGTCATCAAATTCCTGTTGAGGTTCATTATCCAAAGCTGAAAATAGATTATTCAATACAGTTTCTCACTGCCTCCACCCATGGAAAGGTAAGTGAACTAGATGACAAGTGTAGTACTCTCCCCCTGGAAACAATACTATGTTGTACTATGCCTCGCAGGCAGGTTCAACCCACCCAGCGCCCACACTGTACAATGCAGTGTAAACACAAATGCAAGACAGATTCAATGGAAATGCAATGAACACCACAGTAAAACGCCCAAAACAGTAAGTGATTTTGTTGGGGAACAAGATTCAAGGATCTTGGGTGAGGGGTTAAATTGGGCAATGAATTTGAGAGAGTGGGTTATTCCATTTCCTTCTGTATTCATACAAAAGAGTGGGCAGTGACCATTTCTCATAGTAAAAGGCTTAAGGGATGGGTGATGTGGAAGGTATGGTGATAGTGGAGAACATTGGACCACGTCAGACCTATGCTATTAGCACAGCATACCGATGTACATTGAGTGGCATAATGTCGTGAAGCACAGATCTGCCTTGCAGTTATTTATTTATTTATTTTTTTTTACAGTTACATGTTTCCGTTATTTTCTTCCTAGTTTATCTGAATTGGGGGGGCTTCACCCCCACACCCGCCATG
This sequence comes from Neoceratodus forsteri, assembly GCA_016271365.2. Lineage (NCBI taxonomy): Eukaryota > Metazoa > Chordata > Ceratodontiformes > Ceratodontidae > Neoceratodus > Neoceratodus forsteri. The sequence continues at coordinate 102,049,603 of CM028132.1, forward strand.
TTAAAAAGACAAGGTGGGTGTTGGGGCAGAGCCCCCTAACTCAGACAGGCAAAATCTAAATCAACATCAAACAAGTGACTACTTTATTTGAGTTGGGGTGCTTTGCCCCTCACAACCCCATGTTAAAAAGACAAGAGGTGTGTGGGTGGTGGAGCTCCCCTACTCAAATGAAACTGATAAAACCTAAGTCAATAGCAAACACTTGACAAAGGTAGTGTAGCGCAGCTGCTGTACAGCACAGCGCAGCAACCACGTGATACTGTATTCACTTTAGGTATGCTAGTTGCGGTGGTCCAATGTTCTCCACTATCACCAAAGTTATATGGCCCAAAAGCAGTGGGTTCTGTGTGATTTGTTTGTTAACAAATCTGTTAGAACAGAAGGGCATTTCTATGAGGTAAAATGGAGAGAGTGATATGTAGCAAACCTCTCCAGAACTAGCACAGTGCACATGTGCAAGCCAGGTTTATTGTTCTCAATTCAAGTTTCTAACTGTAATGTTGTTCTCCCCACCAACCATGCAAATGAAACAGTAAGAGCAGGACTTTTTAAGGTGACTGTGAAACCTGGGCAATTGCATGCCAGTCAATCTGTATATTTTTCTTACTTGTGATCTGGTTTATACAGAAGGTAAGAGAGACCTATGACTAGAGATAAAAACTAACCAGGTTGATTGGGAACTAGTTGACAAGCAGGAATCACAGAGCTGTAATGAATTGCAAATTCTCTGATGGAGGTGTCACAAATAGTATGCCATAGGGGTCTGTCCTGTGGCTGTTATTTTACACATATAAAAGCAACACTGAGGAGGGTGCTGCAGTGCAACCCCTGCTAAGTGTTGCTTTTCTATGTGTAAAATAATAACAGCCACACTGGAGATTAATTGTACAGCTAGCAGCAGTCTCTGATAATTATACACAAACTTTGCAGGAAAGAGCTGTTCCAGCCAAATTCAGTCCTATGTTTCAAAGACTTCACTTTACTTATATCACTTGTCAGTAACTGGTGGTCCTGTACTTTTTATTAAGCTCCTTCATGTTACAACACGTAAGGTTACAAGTTAGCTTGCTTGCTATAAGGGTTCACTCCATTGCTTTCTCCTGATCCTACCAATCAACTGCAGAAATGTAGTCCTGGGTCCTGACTCACTGCCTAGACCAATGCCAACCAGATCATGTCTCCATCCTGAACTGATTCCTGAGTGACAGCCCTCTCTCTCCTCCTACCTGCTGCTCCAAATTGAAAAGTTGAACCTGTTCCGTTCTTCCTCAGGCTGACTATGACTGGACAACTAAACTGTCACTATGTTTCAGCACTGCACTCTCTCTTCAAGGGTCACTCACATGTTAAGTGTGAAGCTGCAATGTTTTGGAATTGGTGCCTTAACAGAGCACACTCTCACCATCCAATAAGGTAATGACTGCAAGGGGGGAAAAGTTTCAGGACCCCACAATTGGTTGGGACTGGGACAGGAGGGAAAGAGTCTGCATGGGGGTGGAGGGAATTAATGAGGGGTGGGGGAGTGACCAGGGACCAGCTGTCAGACAAAAAAAAACACAGAAGCTAGAGCAAGGAAAATGTGAGCCAGGAGCGTCAGGAGCCAGCCAGCACAGGCAGCAGCAGTAGTGGGGTTCCAAAGATTTCATAGGGGTCACAAAAAAAAGCATAGGGGATGCAGTTATGACCCCTAATGACCCCTAAATGATGCCACTGCTTGATATTCTTAACACTTGCCCCCACGGGCAGCGGTCACAATCCAGCCATAGTACCTCCATGGTGCAAGAAGCCTGATCCACCTACCCAACAAAGAGATAGATAAGGTGCCACTTGCCCCCTTGGGCAGCGGTCACGATCCAGCCATAGCACCTCCACGGCGCAAGGAGCCTGATCCACCTACCCCCTAAAGAGAGAGAGAAGGTACGACACTTGAAAAATTGCCACGATTTCTCTGGGCTGTGTGAACGCTGAACCAGATCATCACTTGCAATTTGCTGTTTTCAATTTCAGTGCCTTCTCAGGGTAGCGCAATTGGCTCCACACCTGTGTAGAGCTCCCTGATTGGCTGGTCTCACTCACCTGAGACAGGAGCACCCAAGACGTGTGGCTTAATGTAAGCCTGCATCCCTGTACTCGGCTTCTAATTTATATATTTTAATTTAGCCTGCTCTGCTCAGCCTGTGTAAAGTAACTTACCATTCCCCCCACTGCAGTTTATCTCCAACTGTATGTGCACTGATTCAGTGCTAGCTCTGCAAACTTCTCCTTGATTTTTGCCTCGAACTGAGTTTGTAAAAAAGTTTTACTGGCTTTGTTAATATATATTTTTTTAATCCTATTTAAGACTGTACTGGGTTTACATGCTTACTGCCATGGACTTAGAAAATTTAGTGAATTATAAAATCTGTGTAGCCTCTGTCTTGAGCCTAAGGCTTCTGCCTTTAACTTTCATTATTAATCATCTTTCTTTGTCCCTCTGTCCTTCTCTGTCTCTGTTCTGTCCCTCTTGCCTTCCCCCATCAGTCTGTTCCTTTGTGCTTGTTTTGGATTCCCGAGTTAGCCGGCACCTTATCTCTGTCTGAGACTGCCCCCTGATTTGTCTTTCAAGTTGGTGCTCAGCTGTCTTTGTGTGTCTCTGTTTAGACACCCCCCATCTGCTCCTATTTAATCTGCTGTCTCCTTACTTACAGGTGTCACTTGCCCCCTCGGACAGCAATCACGATTCAGCCATAGCACCTCCACGGTGCAAGGAGTCTGATCTACCTACACCCTAAAGAGATAGATAAGGTACGATGCTTGAAAAATTGCCACGATTTCTCTGGGCTGTGTGAACGCTGAACCGGATCATCACTTGCAATTTGCTGTTTTCAATTTCAACACCTTCTCAGGGTAGTGCTATTGGCTCCACGCCTGTGTAGAGCTCCCTGATTGTCTGGTCTCACTCACCTGAGACAGGAGCACCCGAGACGTGTGGCTTAATGTAAGCCTGCATCCCTGTACTCGGCTTCTAATTTATATATTTTAATTTAGCCTGTTCTGCTCGGCCTGTGTAAAGTAACTTACCATTTCCCTCCTACTGCAGTTTATCTCCAACTGTATGTGCACTGATTCAGTGCTAGGTCTGCAAACTTCCCCTTGATTTTTCGTCCCCCCCCCAGGCCTCCCCCTCCCAGGCCTCCTTTAAATGCACACAGTCTCCGCCCACTCTTATCTGATGTTTCAATTTATTTGGTTACTTACTGTCAACAATACAGGTTACTGATTCTTGATGTCTTTATAAGTGACATTGCAAGAGGGACTGGAAGGAAAAGTATACCTCTTTGCAGATGACACAAAGATCTGCAACAGGGTTGATACACAAGGAAGGGTGGAAAGGATGAGAAGGGACTTGGCAAGGTTGGAGGAATGATCAGAAGTATGGCAGCTAGGATTCAATGCAAAGAAGTGCAAAATAATGCACCTGGGAAACAAGAGCCCTGGGGAAGATTGCCCAACGTGGGGGAGGTAGTAACAACAACAAAAAAGGAAAGGGACCTGGGGGTAATCATATCAGATGACCTTAAGGTTAGCAAGCAGTGTGAGAAGGAAGTAGGGAGGGCTGGGGATATACTGGGATGCATAGGAAGAGGCATCACCAGCACAAAACAGGAAGTTGTTATCCCTCAGTACAGACAGTTGGTGAGACCCAATCTGGAGTACTACGTCCAGTTCTGGAGACCCCATCTCTGCAAGGACATAGACAGGATAGAGGCAGTCCAGAGGAGGGCAACTAAAATGGTGCAGGGTCTGCAAGAGAAGCCGTACGAGAAGAGATTAAAGGAGCTTAATATGTATACCCTTGAGGAAAGAAGGTAGGGAGGGGACATGATAGAAACTTTTAAGTACCTCAGTGGAATCACCAAATTCCAAGAGGGTAGCATCTTTCAGAAAAAGAGACGTGCAAGAACAAGGGGACAGAATTTAAAGATGGGGGGGTGGTTCCGGGGCAATGTGAGGAAGTATTTTTTCACAGAGAGGGTAGTGGATGCATGGAACAGCCTTCCTGAGGAGGTTGTGAGGTCTAAAACTGTGGGAGAATTCAAGAATGCATGGGACAGACATAAGACAGTTCTTGTGGGGGGTAGGAAGAAATAGGCTGTTGGTTAACTAGGATCTGCGGCCTATCCTGTAGTTAGGGAAATGAGCAGAGTAGGTGGGCCAAGCGGCCCTTATCTGCCATCAAAATCTATGTTTCTATGTTTCTAACAATTGCAATTCCTCCCATCCCCTTTTTGCAACTAAGTCTTCTAGCAGCCTTATCTCATTCTGTCTTGCTGAGGCATACTATTTTGGTAATTTAGGTATGCTTATTGCTGACTAGCATATCCTGTCCTGCTGACTAGCATATTCTGTCTTGCTAAGGCACTGTTTTACTTGAAACATCCCTTTTACTGAAAAAATCTAATTACTGAACTGTGACTGATTTGCCAAAAAACTGTGTTTGTTGTCTAAAAATGTTCCCAGCAACCAAGTGTTATAGCCCCTTCGTGACTTTGTAGCTCTCTCCAGTCTGCAAGACACCAAGGAAATCGCAGGCCTTTCAGTTGCTAATTGAGCTGTTTTTGCTTAGACTGCTAGCCTTTGTGTTGCCCCACTATTAATTTGAGCTACTCTCTCCTTTCTCTAGCCAATGGCGGTATACATTTATCTTGCGTAACTCCGTTTTTAAACTTCCCCAAACAAGTCGCATATGGAACAACGACCCTTGGGACTTACATAATCTTCCATTGGCCCACTCCACTCTGCACAGGCACCTCTATCAGCCCACTGAAGAAATATATCTTTTGCAATCCAGACATTTTCCGTCCTCCTGTCCATTCTCCTTCCCTTAATGAGGAACCCACATCAAATAAATTTTGTTCAGAGATGTGCCACTGTTAAGGCTACTCTTAGATCCCCTTTTAGTGCATACTGACCCCTATCTTTCCACAGCAGTAACTACCCATACAACAAATTTGAGGACCTAAAGACTCTGGTTAGCAGCTCCCTTGATAGTACACTCCACTTTTTGAATAAGCTACCATGGCAGGTCTCAGCTGGCTTTACTTACTAGCTTGCATTTCCCTGATACCTAATATTAGTGGACCCCCTGACAGATCTGATTCTAATAAAGGGACATGTCCTACGCCACTAGGACATCCACATAATATGACTATGTATTTATTATGCTGCCCGTGGTTGGCCCTGATTCAGTCAAATTTTGTTGAATCCACTCGAAGGGGGACTGCAAACTAACCTACACAAAATGCAACAAGGCCCATGCTTTTAAACGTCTCCTTGCCATTCTGAGAAGTATTGTGCTCCTCCTCCTACTACTGTGCTCAGGAGACATCGAGTTCAAGCCTGGCCCCACAAAGTTGATTCCATCTCCAACCAAAATTACTACCCTAAAAGGAATCAGTTTTCTACATGCCAATGTCTGCAGCCTTCTAAAGAAGTTGGAGTCTGTCCAGGCCTGGATTATCCACACTGCCCCAGACATACCTGTGATCTTGGAATCCTGGCTTCGGGCATCCACACCAGACAGTGAGGTTAATATCCCCAACTACCTCCTTTTCAGAGCAGATAGAAAGACTAGTGGGGGAGGAGTAGCCATTTATGTTAAAAACAAATTTACAGTATCTATATTAGATGCTACTTCCATTGCACGGGGCTTTGAATGCCTGTTTCTCAGGGTCGAACCACCCCAATCTGTGGCACTCCACATAATAGGTTGCTATAGACCCCCAGCAGCAGGACCACAGCTCCTGGCTCATCTGTCTTCACAAATGGACATGACACCTCTGGAAACAATTATGTTAGGTGACCTTAACTATGACTAGATATCGAACGGATTGCTACCCCTAAAACAATTCTGCGACTCCCACGGGTTCACCCAAATGATTACAGAACCAACACGCATCGACAAGAAAAATCCAATGAAAAGCACACTTCTGGATGTCCTTCTTGTCAACAAACCACACTACTTTTCACATGCCAGTATCCTTCCAACAGATGTTAGTGACTACTGTCTCATAGCTGGCATAAGAACCATCTCGAACCCACTATCTACATCAAAGTTTTCTACTAAAAGATCCAGATGGAACTTTGACCCTCTGGCCTACATACAAGAACTGAAAAACTCCTTGCTGTGGCAGACTTTCTACCTGGCTAAATCAGTGGGTGATGTCTATAATGTTCTCCATGAAATCATAGCCTGTGCCTTAAACAACCATGCTCCTCTAGTTCAAGCATGAATAAAAACCAGAACCTGCCATTGGTTTTCACCAAATCTGAAGAATGCTTTACTCAAAAGACACCAGCTATGGAAAAAGGCCCAGAAATTGCAGGCTGATGCAGACTGGTGTCTCTTTAGGACAGCTGGAAATGCCTGCACGAAAATGGTCAGAGAGGCCAAGGCCAAATATTATCAAAACTAATTACTATCTGCATCCAACAGCCCAACCAAATTCTGGTCCACCATAAAGGAACTGTCTGGACACTCCCCAGGTAGTGCACTACCCTCTAAAATCTCCATTAACAATGTCACTATCAGTGATAAATCTGAAATTCTTCAAGCCTTCAACAACCACTTCGCCACTGCAAGCATGGCATTTGATAATGCACCAGTAAGTAGTCTCCGTCCACAGCTCACTGCCCAGCCTCCAGACCAAAGTAACAAAGATATGATCTTCTCCTTTTCCCCAACCACCATAAAAGAAGCTGAAGACCTTATGCTATGGCTAGATACCAGAAAAAGTGCAGGAGCCAACTCCTTCAACCCATACTTTCTGAAAATAGCATACCACATACTTGCCCCACCTATATCACACTTAATCAACCTGTCCCTAGCCCAGGGCTCTATCCCTGTGGAATGGAAAACCGCTCATGTTATCCCCCTATTTAAAGCAGGGGACCCATGTGACCTGAACAATTATAGGCCAATCTCTCTTCTACCTATACTCTCAAAAATGCCGGAAAAAGTCACGGATTTACAGCTGAGATCGTTTCTAGACAACTCTGCATTGCTTAACCCCATGCAGTCTGGCTTTAGAGCAAAGCATAGCACTGTTATGGCACTGACCAAAGTCACTAATGACTGGCAATGGGACCGTGACAACAAAAAATTTGTTTGTGCTGTGTTTTTAGACCTCAGCAAGGCCTTCGATACTGTCGACCACTGCCTACTTCTCTCCACCTTAAAAAACATAGGTATGGATTCAACCTCACTGGACTGGTTCCAGGATTATCACTCTGATAGGCAGCAACAAATTAAGGCTGAAGGTGAGCTCTCTCCTCTCAAACCAATAAAAAGAGGAGTCCCACAGGTTCCATACTGGGCCCTCTACTGTCCACCATCTACATTAACAACACGGACCTAGGCATTACAGAAGCCAGTATTCACTTGTTTGCCGATGATATGGCGCTCTATCTAAGCAGTGACTCCCCTGGAGCCGCATGCACAGATCTACAAACTGAATTCAATACACTGCAGCATCAGCTTCTCAGCAAAATGCTACTGCTAAATGAAAAAAAACTAAGGCCATGCACTTTACCCCATCTAGCACTAGGGCCGACTCTGCTGCTGCTGGTACCCTGCCTCCCATAACTACCCTTCTAGGTGAAGATCTTGGGTTTGTGCCTAAATTCAAATATCTGGGTATATGGCTGGACAACAAACTCTCCTTTGCAGAGCACACAGAAGAATTGATGAAAAAGCTTAGGCAGAGGCTTGGCCTCTTCTTCAGAACTAAGCACCTTCTGACCACAGACTCAAGAAGACAGCTTGTTCATTCAACTTTCCTTTCATTAATCGACTACGCTGACATTATCTATGACCAATGCTCCATCTCACACCTTGCAAAACTGGATGTCCTGTACCACAGAGCACTAAGATTTATAAATGGTCTCCCATCCTCCACAAATCACTGCTCTTTATATGCAGCCATAGGGTGGCCTTCCCTTCAATATAGGCAGTGTAGAAATGCAGCACTCTGGACATTTTGAACCCTTACCAGCAAACTCCCAGATTACATTGTTGCCTGCCTCCCCCTGAGCCCAATCAGTAGCTACGCATTAAGAAGCCACTCGCTAATTTCTCTGAAAATCCCCAGGATCAGTACCCACTTTGGCAGGGCTGCCATAAGCCATGCTTTGCCTACGCTATGGAACAGGTTACAAAGATCCTTGAGACTCAGCTCTCCTGTCAGTTTTGCCCTGTTTAGGATCATTTATGACAAAACGTTCGCCAAAATCTGTAAGTGTTTCCATAGTTCCTAGCTGTCCTGCTGACGGTTCCATCCGTATCCTTTCCACATCCAGCCACGAACCTAGTTCATCCCCTCCCTATTTTAATCAAGTCCACTAGTCAGTTGCCATAGTGGCCCTTGGCATCCAAGGCACCACTTCTCCCATATTACTCTCCTCTCACTGTTTAAGCGGAACATACAGACCTCATTAGGGGCCCCTATGCAGCCCAGTACCCTCACCCAAGTATGGTAAATGGTCACTGAGGGCTGAAATGCAAATAATTGTAGCCTCTGATGGAGGCTTGACTAAGAATGACTAAACGTACCACCTCAACTTCTGCATACATGGAGTCTGTATATACCACAGCAAAGCTCAATGATGCATGTATGTTCCTACAAGAACGCTTGGAATGTATATCGTGCACCTACCACACATGTTGTACTTTGTATTCTCAATCTATGTATGTATAATTGTCTTGGACAACAGCAGGTCCATCTTGTAAATGAGCTTGCTCTATGATGATCGCCTGGATAAATAAAGATTTGATTTGAATTTTTAGCTCTGCAGTTCTGATCACCTTCTTGGTCTCACTCAGCTTACTCTGGTACCCCCCACACTCCTCCTCCCCTTGATTCTTCTTGTAACTGGACAAGGCTCTGGCTCTCACCTCAACCCTTAATTCTTCTGGCAGTCAGGTTTCTTATGCTTGTTTCCACATTAAAATGAGTGGAGGTAGCCCTGAGGAAGAGTGCATGTTTCACATGTATGCGGCCCTGGGTTTAGTGGTTTTTGAGCTCAATGCTTGGAACTACAACTTGCCAGAGTCACAAATAATTTGAGTTTTCAGAGTTTGGGGCACTTTATATCACTGTATAATGCCTTTGTATAGGCATTACTCTCACTTTTAAGTTCATCTGGGTTAGTTTTCAATACTACTCGTAGCGTGACCATGGAGACATTTCTGGGTCACATGACCACTATTTTAGTTCAGTCTGCAGTGAGCAGGGTGAGCTGAGGAGGGCGAGCATGCATGTTCCTGTGCGTGAAGACCTGCACAGAGACCCGCGTGTCTGCGCGTGTTCTGAGTGTTCAAAGTGATCAGATGAGCAGGGGCCTGCAAACTGCTAGTTTAAGATCCATTGTGTGTACCTTTGAAGTGACTTTAATCTCTTCTGGTTGTATGCATCATGGCTGAATCTGGTATGCAGGCAATAAACATGTTTAGCAACCAGTGCATTAGTTGCTTAATGTATTGCATGAATGTGGGAAATAACATCAGTACAAGGTTTACCTGTGAAAAATGCATAAAAAATGAGTCCCTCAGACAGACAGTGGCCATGTTTAATGAGAGGTTAACAGAATTGGAAGCAAGTCAGTGCCTAATGAGGGCTAGGTTTCAAGCACTCAACTGAACTAGTCCTTCTATATCTAATGTACCAGCTGCTGCTAGTGCATCTCTACCCATTATAGATTCATTAAATGATAGGACATAGTACACTGATATTATTAATATTGATTATAGTGGAAGTACTAGAAAGCACCCTAGAGAGCAGGAGTACTCTGAAAACAGGGATGAACAGTAGTATGAGGTACAAGGTAAAAGAGCACATAAAAAAGGATGAAAGGCCACACCGTTTTTTCTGCCAACACTTAATAGCTTTGAGCCCCTGTATGTTACTAATAATACTGCAGATGTGACCCCTCTGCCGGTTAGTTTTCCCCTCCTTTTATCTGATGCTGACAACCATGGTGTCTTCCCCAAGTATATCTGTAGTTTACCTGGCCCCCCTCAGATTTGCCCTCCTCCTCCTTCTCTGACCCCACTGATCCCATTAACTATATCTTCCCCTAACCTTATTCCTGATAGTGTGGCTCTTCAGGTAAATGATCCAAGTCAGATGGAGATCCCTTTGACACCTTGTAGTGAACATAGGCAAGTGTTTTTACTAGGGGATGCCATTGTTAAATATTTAGATAGAGCAATTTGTAAACCTGATAAAGCAAATTATATGTGCTCTAGTTTTTGTGGTGCCAGGATCTCAAATATCTCTAATATAGTCCATGATATCGTAAATCATTGTGGCCAAAACCCTTTGGTAGTGCTCCACGTTGGCACTAATGATTTCTTACGTTCAGAATTATTGCATATTAAGAAAGATATTGTGGCAGTTTCTAACATTTTGGTTGATAAGGGATGTGAGATTGCCTACTCTGAAATGTTACCTGTTCCCAAAGCTTCTGAGGTATTTAATAATAGAATACATAAATTTAATAACTGGCTTTGCCGTTGATGTCTCAAACAAGATCAGGTCTGTCTTACTCATTGGGAATAATTTGTTGACAGACTGGAACTGTTCTGTAGAGATGGTCTCCATTTAAGTGCTAGGGGAAATTGTATATTGGCAGAACATATACGTAAATATATTAACAAACATTTATACTGCTTGACCTGGGGGTGAGAATGACCCCCCCCCCAGTGGCAATCAAACAATGATCCTGCTACTTACAACTTAAATTATTTAAAATACCTTTATTTCAATGCTAGGAGCCTAACAAATTAGACGAGTTACAGGCTTTACTTTCAGTCGATAAGATTGATGTGATTATGATCACTGAAACTTGAAGTGATGACAGTATCAGCTGGGATTCATCTCTACCTGGGTATAGTCTTCATAAATACAACAGACAAAATAGAAAAGGTGGTGGGGTTGCAATTTTTCTTAATGAATCACTTAAGTCAGTCACTATTTCTGATAAGATCAAGTCTCCAGCTTGTGTTTCTGAGTCATTGTGGATTAAACTAATCCTAAATAACCATTGTCATTTCATTTTAGGAGTGTGCTGTTGTCCTCCCTGTACATCCTTTGATTATCTTGATGGTTTAATCTTAGAAATTGAAACTGCCTCCATTTTGGGAGATATTATCCTGACATGGGACTTTAATCTAAGTGAAATTGACTGGATCACACAAACTGCTGCCACTTGTTCAGGCAGAAAACTGATTAACATCTGCCAGCAGTGTAACCTCACCCAGGGTGTAAATCAACCAACTAGAGGTGAGAATATTTTGGATCTGGTGTTTCACAGCGATAGCCTGGCACCAAAAAATCTTATTGTGACTACACCTATTGGGAATAGTGACCATTGTTCCATCAGGTTTCAGTTAGAACATATGGTTGTTCCATTAATAAATTACTCTGTATTATGTCCGTATGATAAAACAGATATTTCTAATATTAAAACCAGTTTGGACAATGTTGATTGGGCTTCTATTTTAAATACAGTGGGCATTGGTGATAATTTTTCCTTTTTACATAATAATATTTCGGACTTAAGAAATTTGTTCATCCCAACCAAACCAAAAAGGATTTCTAAACAACATGTACCTAAATGGATGACTAATTCTATAAAAGCCCTATTAAAAAATTAAAATAAAAGGTTTGCTACATACTTGAAATCACAGAGTACTACTGATTGGTGTATGTACCACAATGTTCAGAAGAAATGCAAGAAATGTATAAGGGAAGCTAAAAAGACATGGAAATTTAATTTGGTTGTCAATGCAAGGAAGGATAATAGTAAATCATTCTTTGCTTATATTAACTCTCTTAAAAATCTCACCTGTCAAGTGGGGCCTAACCTGTTTAATGATTCACAAATTTATGATCCCCTGGAAATGGCAAATGTATTTAATGTCAATTTTTGTAAAATCTTTTCAGATAAACAGATAGTTGTTATTAATATAGATTCCGTGAAAGGGAATATTACTATTTCTCTATCTGATGTATATGCAAAATTAATCTCACTCTTAAAGGGAAATTTAGTTTATCACCGGATGGTATACCAGGCAATCTCCTGTATTTACTGGCCAATAGTCTGGCATTTCCTCTTAAATTACTCTTTGAATTCTGTATAAATCACAATTTTGTGCCTCAGCTATGGAAAACAGCTTATGTAATCCCGGTTCATAAACAGGGACCAACATGTTGCTGGGAAACCTATAGACCTATTAGTTTAACTGCTCCTCTGTGTAAAATTTTGGAAAGCCTGATTAAAAATATTATTACCTCTACTTTGGTGACACTTGATGAGGAGCAACACAGCTTTAAAAAGGGATGTAGTTGTCTAACTAACCTACTGTGTTTTTATGAGGATGTCAGTTTGCAGCTCGACAATAAACTTCCATATGATGTAATATATATTGATTTTAGTATGGCCTTTGACCTTCTTCACCATTGAGCACTATTACAAAAACTTGCCTCCATTAATATAGTTCCTGTTATTGTTCGATGGATATCCAGTTGGTTGATGGGCAGAACTTAGCGGGTCTTAATAAATGGACAATTGTCAAGAATAGGCATATCACCAGTGATGTACCACAGGTCTCGGTTTTGGGCCCTAGCCTTTTTCAATTGTTCACATCTGATATTACAAATAGCTGTCTTTCTATTACTATTAAATATGCTGATGATATCAAAATTGGAGGCTTGTGTTCTACCCCTGAGGAGATTGCAGCCATTCAAACTGACCTGAATAACATCTCTAAATGGATCAATCTCTGGGGTATGAAACTTAATTATAACAAATGTAAGGTTATGCATTTTGGAGTTTCTAACATTTTCCATCCATACATTTTGGACAACAAAGTGATGAATAATACTAGTATACAGAAAGATGTGGGGGTGTTAGAAACAGAAGATTTCCGGTTTGGCTCCCAGATTAATGCCATAATATTGAAAGCTAATAGGGTCATCTGGTCTATTTTGAGAAATACCAAATCAAGGGATAAGTATGTATTATTGCCCCTATAGACAGCCTATGTTCGTCCGCATCTGGACTTCTTTTACCCATGATGGTGCCCTTTTAGGAAGCATGATATTTTACATCTTGAGAAAGTTCAAAGATGTTACATTAAATGTGTAAAGGGGTTACAACAAGTTTCATATGACTCCAGATTAACTATATTGAACTTAATGCCTCTCACAACAAGATGGTTAAGAGGGGATCTTCTTCTTATGTTTGATATTATGAAAGACCCATATTTATTGACAAACCTTGGATTGATGTTCAGAGATGATACCTTTAATCTCAGAGGTCACCCACTTCAATTAAAATTTAGAAAATTCAATTTAATGCCCAGAAAATTATTTTATACTTTACGTATTATAAAACCCTGGAACACTTTACCTATAGAAATTATTTCTAGCAGTTCTAAACTTGTGTTTAAATCCTGCTAGGACAAATTGATACAATCTGATTTTACTCTTTGTTATTATTAAATGTAAGGAAGCGCCTATGGGCCTCATGTCTCTCTGACTCCTTTTCCAACTTTAGTAAGCAGTATAGCATAGTGATTAAGTGCACTGGGCTGAAAAACCTGGAGACCCGGGTTTGAATCTCACAGCCCCCACTTGCATACTGTGTGACCCTGAGCAAGTCGCTTAACTTCCTTGTCCTCCCAGGTCACACCTGGAAACAAACTTTGACTTAGTGTGTCTTTCCTGGTTAAACAATTTCCCATTTCCTTTAAAATACACCATAAATCCAGCATACTATGTTGGAGCTATTTCTGGACATGTAAACTATTGATTAGAACTTTATCAAGATAGCGTTAAGCTGATAGTCCTAACTATTTTCAAGTATTTTGTAGTCTATGAAGTAAGAAAATGCTATGCAGCATGGGCACTAGGTCACATAGTAAAGACCAAGGCTAAACATTTTATTACTAACAGATTAAAGGAGACTTTATTGATGATCCACGCTGTAAATAAATCCATTTCCACATTCTTGTCTTCGGAGCGTGTTTGGCATTTTTTTTCCCAGGACATTTCGAAGTGTAGCCTAAGTTCTTTTCAGCTGTTTTCCTGGAGTCACTAAATGAGAGAATACAACTGCTCTTTTACATGACCAGATCTGAGTTCCATAGACTCACAGGCTTATTCCTGAGTTCCACATGCAACACACTGAAGACACTGTGAAATATTTAACGTCAAGTCCTGCAAAAGATGTATGGATTGTATACGGTATCATACTAAAGAAACAGCTACTGCAATAACTGTTCACCCATTCTAATAGCCTCAGTAGTGAAGAAACTGATGAAGACCCTGCTGAAAGAGTAATAAGAGAGACCGGTAGGGTACCTAGAGGAGGATGGTCTGATTGTTGACAACCAACATGGGTTCACAGGTGGCAGGTCTCGTCAGACCAACCTGATCAAATTCATTGAGGGGGTTATGGAGGTATACCATCGGGGGGTGTGGCCTGTCTGGATTTCAGGAAGGCATTTGACTCTGTCCCTCACAGAAGGTTGGCAAGCAAGTTGAACAGTTTGGGTGTGGGAGCTAGGCTTACAAAGTGTGTGGAGAATTGGCTGGGTGGGAGGGTCCAGACAGTGGTAGTCAATGGGAAGCACACCAGGGAACTAGGGATGAGGAGCGAGGTACCATAGGGGTCAGTGTTGGGGCCCATACTATTTAATGTCTATGTGAGGGACTTAGCAGGGGGTCTAAATGGAAAGGCGTGTTTGTTCACGGACAACATGAAGATATATAACAGGGTGAATGCTCTGGGCGTGCTGATATGGAGGATGAGGCAAGATCTAGCCAGGTTGGAGGAGTGGACAGAAAAGTGCCAACTGTAATTCAATGCAAAAAAGTGCAAAATAATGAACATAGTACAGAACAACCCAAGAGCCACTTACTGCCTGGGGGTTGGGGGAAGCACTGCAGGTGACAGAACAAGAAAAGAGCCTGGGGATTTGGATCACAGACACATTAAAGGGTAGGAGTCAGTGTGAATGAGCAGCTGGGAAAACAAAAAGAGTGTTGGCATGCATTGGGAGTGGCTCCACTAGTAGGAGGAGGGAGGTGATCATGCCACTATATAAAACATTTATCAGACCACATTTGGAGTATGGAGTTCAGTTCTAGAGGTCCCATTTGCAGGGTGATAAGGATAGGCTGGAAAGACTACAGAGAAGGGCGACCAAGATGATCCAGAGGATGTAGGGGAGACCATATGGGGAGAGGCTAGAAGAACTTGGTCTTTATATGCTGGAAATGAGAAGGGGGGGCATGGTGGAAACCTTCAAGTACACAAAGGGAAAAAGAAGGTTAAGGGAGATAGCATCTTCAGACTGAGTGAAAACAAAAAAAACAGAAGGCATGCATTTAAGCTGGAGGGGGAAGATTTAAGGAGGACATGAGGGGGCTTTATTTCTCAGACAGGGTTATACCACCATGGAACAGGTTTCCAGAGTGGGTGGTGGAGGTGGATACAGTGGAGAAATTCAAAAGAGCATGGGATAACTACATGGGACTAGGGAAGGGAGAGAGGGCAGAAGGGAGGGAGGTAAAAGGGAGGTGGGGGGTTATCTTGGGCAGACTCAATGGGCTGAATGGTCTGTTTCTGCTGGCATGATTCTAGAATTCTTAGAATCTAATTTATAGGACAGTAAGCAACATGGGTTCACCAGGGTGAAGTAGTGCCAGATGAATCTAATATAATTTTTTGCTGGGTGACAATGCAGGTGGACAGAGGGTGAGCTGTCAATGTGGCTTATATGGACTTCAGTAAAGTTTTCTACATAATGCCATGTGAGAGGTTACTACAAAAGTTAAGACGCCTAGTGGTAGGTGACAAAAAAAAAATGGGTGGGAAATTGAAACATAGAAATTATTGACACAAAGTGCCACTTGGCCCACCCAGATTTTCCCTGCCTAGTCTGTCTCTGCAGACCCAACCTGGTGTTCGTCAATCCCCATACCTATTAATCAATATTCCCCTATGCCTATCCCATGCATGTTTGAAGCCCCGCCCCACTGTTTTTGCTCCCACCATCTCTGCTGGCAGACTATTCCAGGTATCCACCACTCTTTTAGTAAAGTAGTTCTTTCTTACATCCCTCTTAAACTTCCCCCATTCCAGCTTCATTGCATGCCCTCTTGTCCTGGTGCACTTCCTCATTTGAAACAGACTCCTGACCTGTACCCTGTTTACCCACACAAGGTACTTGTAGGTCTGTATCATGTCCCCCTCTCCATCGTCTGTTGTAGGGTGTACATGTTAAGATCCCTCAGTCTCTCTTCATAGGGCTTTTAAAGTAACCCCTGCACCATTTTAGTTGCCCTCATCTGGACTGCCTCCACCTTGTCTATGTCTTTCTGAGATGTGGCCTCCAGAACTCAATGCAGTACTCCAGGTGGGGTCTCATGAGCTTTCTGATACAGTGGCAACATCACCTCCCTCTTCCTGGTTGTAGTGCCTCTCCATATGCACTCAGCCCTGCCCACTGCCTTGTCAAACTGCCCCACCAATTTGAGGTCATCCGATATGATAACTCTAAGGTCTCTTTCCTGCTTAATGACTCTCAGTATCCCCCATTTTATAACTATCTCTGCCCTATGTGCATGATTTTGCATGTTTTAGCATGAATCCCAGCTAATAATCACATCAAAGGGTTTGCAAGCTCTACTCCTGCTCATTCAACAAATTTAATCACATTTTAGTCACATTTTCCTTTATCATTTCCATCCTTGATTTAAAAATATGTATACCTTGCAGGGGTTAAACTGCACTGAGAGAAAGTTGTATTTCTAACATTGGTTCCTAGTTGCATAACTGTACAATACTAGAGAAAGGAGTGTGTGTTGCTGTAAGGAAATTCCTCAGATGCTTTGACCAGTGAGCTTGTAGATTAATGGTTAGAGTGCTGGAGAGGCATACCAGAGATCTGAGGTTCAAATCCCAGTAGGCCACACTTTTCTTTCTCATTTCCATCCTTGATTTAAAATAATGTATACTTTGCAGGGGTTAAACTGCACTGAGAGAAAGTGGTATATCTAACATTGTTTCCTGGTTGCATAATTGCGCAACTCTAGAGAAAGGAGTGTGTGTGGCTGTAAGGAAATTCCTCAGATGCTTTGACCAGTGAGTCTGTAGCTTAATGGTTAGAGTACTGGAACGGCATACCAGAGATCTGAGGTTCAAATCCCAGTAGGCCACACTTTCCTTTCTCATTTCCATCCTTGATTTAAAAATCACATTTTTTATAAATTCCTGTATTTTTCTAGGGGTTTGCTACTGGTTTGTGGCCCATATCGAAACAATCATTATAAAATGGGCAAAGGAGTTCAAGGAATCTGATTGGTTCTTGGCCATGCATTAGAAGTGTCTAATGCATGGCTAAAACTGGAAACCCCATGTAGAATACACGGACTCATTTTATAAGTGCAATAAGCCACACTGGGAATGTGTTTTAGACAGTTCTATGGGACTGAATGCACTGGGCCAGCAGCTTCATACCTCACTACGCCCGATAGGCATGCATTAGAACTAACACCCACTCCATCATGTCTTATTTATTTTATTTTTGTTTTATTTTAGTCTTTGGTAACTGGGTAAGGCCCATGAGGCACAAATGCCTTTTTTCAGGGGTGACCAGGGAGCACTGTGTGGTTAAGTGACTCACTCAGAGTCACACAGTACGCAAGTGGAAGTTGTGAGAATCAAACCAAGGTCTGGTCTGCTGGATGTACCAAGCTGTTTCATAGCTTGTTACTCTAACCTCTAGGCTATACTGCCAGCTTACTCAGTGTTCAGTTCAATTCATTCCCCCCAGCTGCCATGCCCCTGACCATTCTTCAAGTTTCCCAAGGTACCTATTCATTCTCTCCACCCCCTTCTACTGTAGGTATCCACCCTATTACAGATTTTGATGTCATCTTCAAAAAAGGCATACCTTCCCTTTAGTTCTTCTGCAATGTGACTTATGAAGACATTGAAGAGGACCGGTCCCAATGGTGAGCCCTGCAGCACCCCACTAGTCACTCTCCCCTCATTAGAATGAATGCCATTTACCATCACCCTCTGTCACCTGTCCTTAACCAGTGATCCCTCAGTTGTCTAAGGAATAGAACCCAGAGGGTTATACTAAATAGGGAATTCTTGGGAGAGAGGAGGGTCATGAGACAGTACTTTTCCCTGTTCTCTTCAATGTATTCAAAGGGGATATAAGGGTAAAGCATGAAGGATAGTTTATCTATTTGCAGATGACACCAAGATCTACAACAGAGTGGACCTAATGGAAGGAATGGAGGCCATGAGGAGGGTTCTGGAATGACCAGAAGAGTGGTCCAGAATTTTACAGCTGGGATTCAATGCCAAAAAAGTGCAAAGCCATGCTCGTCAGATACAAAAAACCCAGAGCCGAGTAAAAGATGGGAGCAGAGGTCATAGCATATACCTCACAGGAAAGGGACCTCAGGGTTATCAATCAGGATGATCTGAAAGTAGTGGCCCAATGTTCAATGGTGGAGGGGAGAGCAAAAAGTATGATGGACTGCATAGGAAGGGCATAGCAAGAAGAAATAGATAGGTTATACTCAGTAGCATTATTTCACTAGAATCATAGGGGTTGCGAAGTCCCATTTCAGTAGAATCATAGGGATTGTAAAACTCCCCCAACCACCACATTTATATAAATAAATGCTCGGAAAACCTTGTTTTAGGGTTCTTAGGGGTTGCAGTGGGCATCATAGGGGTTACAAAAAAATCATAGGGATCTCAACCACAACCCCTGGCTACCCCAAATGATGCCCCTGCATGCAAGGAACCTGAAGCTCAATGGGTCTGTTGGTTCATTCCAGGTACACTACATTATTCCTTGTTGGGTTGGTAAAAACTTTCTTAGCTAGCTACTGTAAGTTCTGCCACTTTAAAATCTTGGTTTTAAAACACACGCTTCAAGGACCCCAGATGTCTAAATTAATAAAGAAATATGAATAAATATAACCATTCAAAAATAGCCCAGATTGTCCTGTGTCATTAAAAGACATTTAAAACATCAGTCTAGCTATAGTAATGACAAAAAAATCTCCCTCTAATGAGATAGCAGTTGTACTTCTGATCACATGCCAGCATTAGCCTTGTACAAAATTGCCAGTGACTTATGAAATGCTTGATTGCTAGAGACAGTACAAGAAAATAAAACAGATTTAAATAAATAAAATACATGTTGAAATTATAAATGGAGATTTTTCTTTTAAAAGGTAAGGTGTCATATGAATGAAGATGAGTAATTCTAAATTGTTGAAGAAAAAGAAATCCTACAAATGTTCAAAATTGCAGAAGTCATATATCACAGGATAGCCACTGGGAAATGTACTCATATTGGCTGAAACAAACATAGAGTGCTATATTTAGAACATATTTGCCAGGATAACCCAAGTGAGATCCAACATCCTTTTCAGCGAGGCATCCTGCTAACCAACTGCACAGCCCAGGGGATGGATGCACAAGAATGGTCTAAGGACTTGTACAAGGTCACATGATGAGTCAGTGGCAGAGGTGGTATTCAAGTCAACAGTTTCTGGCTCCCAGCCCTTTGCCTTAATGATTAGATCATACTACCTCTATTCAATCAATCACTTCAATACCTAATGATTCAGGTGAGATTTATGACTGGTTGCAAACACTGTGATTATATAAAATAACAAGCATGGAGTCTGAAATGCAGGTAGATTTTTCAGGCAATATGAACCTACTGTAGATGAAGTTATAAATTACAAAATGAGATGTTATGGTGAGGAACATATGCTAATTAGGTCTACAAAAGGCTTCTCCTCAGAGAAATTACAAGTGAAAATGTAATTTTCTGCCTATTGTTTTTTTCTATGGAAACACTTATTTTAAAGCAGTCCTTGGCAGCAAATAAGAAACTGCATTTTAATGGAAATGATATCAAAATGTGCACAAACTGGCACAAAAATGGAAAAATTAACTTCTTAGTAGGAGAGAACAATATGTTTAGTGCTCTACATTTTCACTGAAAAAGTGTCCCAAAGGAAATGTAAACTCAATGTAGACAAGCCTACCCCTCTCACCAAAGTGAGTATGATCTTACAGAATTTCTGAGCAAGTCCTTCTGAACCAGTTTATAAACTTTTCAAGTTCCCCAGTTAAATGTCAGTGAGGAGCAGAGGAAGACAGTATGCAATAAAATATTGAACATAGCGCAAGTTAACCCTTTGAAGGTTCTCAACTGTCTATGCTATTGGCAACAAACAAAGCAGTCTGTACTGAATGCAATATTTCAAGAACAAGAAAAAAAATGAAGGTTTGTCTGTGACAAGTATCTGAAATCTTAAAAGAAATGGTGCAAATAAAATTTAACTTGGGTTGAAACTTCAGTTTCCAAATGTTTTACAATTTGAAAGGAATTTAGGGTAATAGACATTTCTATTTTTTGAAGGGAGCTGTGCAATAAAAGAGGCAGATGTAATGTTCACTGGGATCAGACTCCTTTCTCTAACTCTCCCATTGTATTTTGTTCTGTAATTAAAGTGAACAAGCAGCAGTAGACATTTTTTAAATAAACAGCTTTTATTTTTTTTCATGGGAAGAAAAGACAGTGATTGGAAGTGAACCAGACCCCATTATTTATTTCCCATCTGCAGTTCCTCTGATTTCACATCACAGCATTTTTACATCAACAAACGTGTAATGTTACAGGCAGAGGATTCTAACCCTGGACAGATCAAAGCCTACTTCGGACCTTGTGCATTATGAAATTGGGGCATTTCCACATATAGTTCACTGTACTAAGCTATACATTGTAGACAAGGCAACCCAAACAATAAAGTACTCTTGAAAGCAGTCTTCAACAGGTACAGTAGCCAAGGGCAGAATAAAGTTTGTTTTTTGAGTCACTCAGTGATCCACTTCATTAAAGTATGAGGAGGGTCCCTGGCCCAAGGCTACTTTACTGTGAATATCACTGAGATGGTCAGGAAGCAGTACCTTGTAATCCTATGGCAAACACTAGTTAGTGCAATTTCTGACCGCTGCCAAGCTTATCTTGGCTTCTTGAGCACTAGCACCTTACATCATGAACAAGGTATAAAAGGCATGCTGCCTAAGTGCATGCCATTGATAAGTAATATCACTTCAAGGCAATTAAGGGTCATATAAGGGGATCCATAAATCAGTAAGCTGGGCTAGAAACTTAAACCATTTGCACATGTAGTTTGGTTGCTCCTGAAAATTTAAAAACACTTTGGTTAAAGCCTGTTTGTCTGGAGTCTCCAGGACCATAATAACATAGTAATATAAATAGTAATGCAGGCTTAGAAGGGATTCTAGATCCATCATCCTCTACCTCCAAAACAGGGAATAAAAAGTATGCTGTGTAAACATATACTAATTTATAGAGATGCCCCAGTCCACTGTACTACCCAGAAATCCACCAAGATTCCCTTGGTAAGCAGAAAGTTGTCTAAGCTTATCTTGAAGGCCTGTACTGTCTCCATAGCCACTGTCTTCACTAGTAGGATATTACATAGGTTCCCCACCTGCTTGGAGAAGTGCCTCCTAACATGTGTCATAAATTTACTGCCTTTGAGCTTCAGGACATGCCTTCATATTCTACTGAACACACCAAAACAAACATCTAGAACCATTGAGCATACAATAGACTGAGACTGGGTTTCCATTCTGATTCTTTCCCTCAAGGGTGACCATTGTAAGGGCTCCCAGACTCTCCTCATTGCTTTTGTCCTCCTCGCATACATAGAATCATAGACATACATCAACAACATTTATCACGATTTTAAATTCTGGTGATGTCTCTAAAATTCTAGGCAGGCATTTCCTCCCTAGAAAGGTATTTTAGAAAAACTCCTGAAGCAACAAAAATTGCATAGGCAAATTTTTTGTATATCTGGCCACTTGATCTTGTAATTTGGCAAATTTCTGATCCACTTTGATCCTGGACTTGTTGTGCAGTGTCTACTAGGCCCATCGATTACACAGCAGTGGACATTTTGTAATCTAAATATCCAATAACTTAGTTTATTGTCTGAGTCACTTTTCAAACACATCCCCATGGGGTTTCAAGCTAATACCTAGGCACATTGTACATTATTCAACCATGATTATGACTTCAGATGAGGCAAGGAGGAATAATGATATTCTGTGGGGAAAACATTCAGTTTTGAGAAAATGTCCTCAATAATAACTAATATGAAGAACAGAAATACAGAAAATATATATGGTATTAAATACAACATACATAGACTCAAAGAATTATATGCACAGGAGGAGGTTGTCCTGCGTGTCTTGCCTATGCTGAATTTAGCTCCCTCTTTGGGCTACTGTTACACTGATTCTGTTTCTCTGTTTTCTCCCCATACCCTGTTGAATTCTTCTTTTTTTTTGAACAAAGGCATGTTATCAGTAACTAAATGATAAAAAAAAGAACTACGAAAAAGCAACACTAGTTAATCTGTGATTCTGTTTCAAAAGACTTACAGCATCAGTTGGGGTACATACAATCCATGAATAATTGGGTATACATTATTCTGAACTGTCCCTGACTTTCAAGGATGTCTTGATTAGCCTTTATAATTTCCTGTGTCCCTCCTAAAATGCAGAATTTTGTTCCTGAAGAGCAGTATTTTAGGCAGAAAGCATACTATTTACATCCTAGCACTGCATACAGTTTTTTTCTGAGAGAGAACTGGCACAACAAAAACTATGGTGATGGCACAGGTTCTAGGTTGAACAAAATGGAAAGTGAAGTGTTGTCTTCATTAACGATCCTCTCTAGAGGTTTAGGACAGAGCTTGTCATGGATGGCATCTATGTGGACGGAGAAATCAAGCTTGCTGTCAAGCCACACACCAAGGTACTTGAAGGAAGGAACCACTTTAAGTGGTAAGGCATCCAAGGGGAAGAAAGTGGGCACTGAAGTGGGCTTGGCCAGTTTTTGGCTGGTACCAAAGGTCATGGATACCATTTTCTTAGTGTTCCTGTAGAGCCATGACTGAACCAAGAAGATATGCTCCTGTAGCTGGGACAGGACTGTGGAGATGGAGGAAGTGCTAATGTACAGAACAATATCATCTACATACATTAGCAAGGACCAGCAAGGCAGGAGAGAGGGAAGGTCATTAACAAAAATTGAGAAGAGCAGTGAACCAAGTATGGATCCCTGTGGGACACCTCAGTTTATTGGGGTGGGTATGAGATTGTGTTATTGAAATGGATGAACTGCTGTTGCCCAGAGAGGTAGCTCCCAAATCAAGATTCTGCATGGTAGGAGAGCCAAGGACAAGAAATTTGGAATTGAGCAGCGTAAGATCAACAGTGTCAAATGCATTGGAGAGGTCAATAAAAATGATTCCCATGAGGGAACTAGCATCCATGGTACGTTTACTGTCATGGGTTAGATGTATCAGGGCCATAGTGGTGTTATGATCCTTCCTAAACCCATGCTGGTGAGGTGAGAGTAGGTGATATGAATGGAGAAATATGACAACTGGGGGAACACAGCTCTTTCCAGCAGTTTTCTAAGGATGGGAAATAAAGCAATTGGCTGGTAGTTATTCAGAAGATTTGGGTCCCCTTTCTTTAGCACCTTTGTAACCTTGGCCATTTTCCATACATCAGGGACAATGACAGAGCAGAGTGACAAGTTAAAGATATGCACAGTAGTGTGAGCTAGGATTGCAGCCCCAAAGTGCAACAGCTTGGGTAGGATTCCACTGGGGCATGTGCTGCCATTTGTAGATCAGAACCTAAGGAGTCTGCAAATTCCCCTAGAGGATCCAAGCTTAAGATGAATGGATGGTGTAGGAGGAGGAATGGGAGAAGGAGGCTGGGATTGGTTGTCAGCCATAGCAGATGGGAGATCTATAAACTGTGAATTGAAGGCATTGCCAATGGTTCTGGGGTTATTGCAGTGAACCCCATTAATTAGGAAGTCACTGGTTGAGTTATTGGGTGGGCATCATAGTGGGCCTTTTATAAGCCATCAGAAACTCCTGAGATTCCCAGAGGTGGCAAGTAAGTGCTCATGGCAGAAAAGGCTCTTGGTGCAGTGAGTGACCCTTTTATAGAAATTACACAAGTGTCTATAAGCCAGCCAGTCTCAAAGATTAGTTGTAATCTTGTATTCATGCCAGCATTTGTCCATGGACTTAAACAGGGCAAGGAGATCTGTATTCAACCATTTGGTGATTATTCCTTTAACCCATCTCTTAGGGAGAGGGGCAAGTTTTTTCTGGACTTGGGTCAGCAGAGATTTGAGTAGAGTGAGAGCAGACTTGCCTTCATGGGAGGAGAGGATAGAGTCCCAGTCAACAATGGATAGCTCACAGAGAAAGGGCAGGAGACTCAAAGTGAGTCTGGCCATGTAGGGTGAGGATGCTTGTGGGTGGGGGTCTGAGGAAGCCCTGACATTTAAGATGCAGAAGGTGGGAGAATGGTCACTCAAGGCATCAGGTAGTACCCCCAAGGACAGGATACAGTTGGTTTGTTAGAGATCATCCAATCCAGGAATGTATGCTTCCCACCATTAGATGAGAAATGAGTTGGGCCCAAGATGAGCTGGGCAAGAGCAGGCTTGCTGTGTGGGTACCATAAACTTTTTCTGGGGACCCATCCAGTCCAAACTGAAGTCACCCATGACAAGTACCACATTTTGCATAACTTTATGGGAGATGACACTGGAGAAGGTAGAATGCTCAGTGATACCATTTTGGAGGGGTTGTAAAGACAGATGAGGTGCAGTTGTGTAACAATTTCTAAGATAAGGGTGCAGTGATGTATCTCACAAGGAGATTACAAGGTTCGTGTGGTGTGGGTTGTGATATTTAAATGATTCTTGCAGTACAGGAGAAGCTCTCCACCATGCTTTGGAGGGGGCCTATCCAATCTAATGAAGTTGTAGTTAGGGATGGAGCAGGCAGAGTCAGAGATGTTAGGTCTAAGCCAGGTTTCGGAGACTCCTAGCATATTGGGAGAGTAAGTGACCACCTAGACAGCAAAGTTGGGCTTAAGGAGACTGTATATGTTAAGGTGAGCAATTTTGTTTCCCTTACAACCCACCCAAAGGTGTGGAGTGGAGGGAGAAGAGTTATTGGGCCTAGCGTTTAGCTCTTTATCCCCTGAAAGTATGAAAAGCAATGATAAGGCCAGGCCGAAGGTGGGGGGCCTGCCTAGGAGATCTGAGAGGGAGGTAATGATAAGCCTAACCTTCAGGAATGGCCCAATGAGGTAGATAAGTGTTTTGTAGAGGAGGCCAGTGGGGTTGGGACATGGACATAATAGATATAGGGTGCTGGAGGAATGAAAGGCAATATGGGGGTTTATATGCCTATGGTCAATAAATGTGGGTGGGTAAGTGGTACCAAATCCACTGGAATGGTGGCCAAGCCTAGGAATCCTGTCATTAAAATAAGGGGTAGAATCTTCCCCTACTGGGTCAATATGTCACATGTTTAATAGCGTATGACATACCTTCACAACAAGAACAGTGCGGCAGTGAACAGCGAGAGGGTGTAATACCACTAAAGGAAGTATGCGCAGTAGTGCACCCTCTCTCTGTTCCCATGCAGAGGACAAGACCTCTGCTGGGACAGGGGGCCGGCGAGATGCTGTTGTGGCTTGACAGGCTGAGCCACAAGCAGCAAGGGATGCTGGCAGGGCGTTTGGAAGCAGGTGTCTATTTCCAGTCCCAGAAGCAAGAAATTTTAGTATTTTCACACGTTGTGCAATTTTAAGTGGTACCCCCCCCCCCACTGAGTTAGATATTTTAGAAGGAGGGGGTTTGGGGACACAGCCCCCCCCTGAAATGGGGTTTGTGGGGCATAGCCGCAGCTTCACCTTGATATTCAAAGTGCACATGCAAATGGGACCATAATGTATGCAAGACAAATGGGGCCATTTTTAGCACTATAGCTCTTCATTTGCATGCAGGTGCGCCAACTCTCGGCGATTTCTTGCACCTACGCCCTGCCAGGCTACTGCCGTCGGGGACCGATGCCCCCTGCACAAGTGGCAAAGTGACCCACTGCCTGATCGCAGGCATATGTTATAAAGAATAGACCCATATTCCTGGTGGTCCAGTGGACCACCGCAGTCCAATAACGGGCATCAGTAATATATTATGACAAACCAATCCAACCCTGGTGGTCCAGCAGTACTCCCTCCCCACCCGCCCACTGAGCCCCCACCGCCCCTGCTCCCCCAGTCAGCAGCGGGTGCATCTCCCACCACTTGCTGCCCCATCACCCTCCGACTGACTCAAGACAGTAGCTGTACACCCATTGGTCCACAGCGTGAGCCAATGGGCGTGTAGCTCAGAGCATACCACATAGTCTAGAAATGTGGGAATGGATCCATTCACGTGATTTGAACTGTGTAGTACGGTAAGGGCTGCACGCCTATTGGCTCACGCTGTGGGACCAATGGGCGACAGCCCCACTGTACAGAGCCAGTCGGGCGGGCGCGGGCAGCAAGTGGGTGGGAGCTGCCACCCCGCTGACTGGGGAGCTGGCAGTGGGGCCCAGTGGGTGGGTGGGGAGATACCACTAGACCACCAGGGTTGGCTTGGTTTGTCATTATATACTATTGACGCCCGCAATCGGGCTGCGAGCGGTCCACTGGATCACCAGGGATATAGGACTATTCTTTATAACATATGCCTGTGATCAGGCTGCGAGCGGTCCACTGGACCAACAGGGATGTGGGAGGGTTAATATCACTACATATGCCCGTGATCGGGCATGGGGGGGTTGCTACCACGCAGGTGCCGCTGGAGCTCGGGTGGCCACCCACAGCTGGCAGCTGCCGTGATGCACCCTGCAATACAGCAGCTCACCTGTGGGTGGCCAGCTGTTGCTCCTTTTTCTTTTGGCCCACCTGTGTGCAGCGCAAGTAGGGGTTGCACATGCATGGGCTCAGCACATCCTGGGCTGAATATCGGGATGTGCGGGTATGCATGGACATGCCTCCCCCCCTTGCACTGCGATACATTACAGATGCACTCGGCGATGGGATTTGTCGCAGGCCATTCCCCTTTGAATATCGTGCTGGTGTGGATCAGTGGGGTTGCGATGGTGCAACTGTGTTGTGCCATGCGCAACCCTTCTGAATATCCCGTTGTCTGTGTAATAGGCTGTTACAGGTCCCTGTCTGCAGGGTCACATCTCTTGTCACATCTAAGTTCTGCCCTGGGGCTTAGTACGCTGGAAACTATTATTCTTGGCGATCTGAACTACGACTGGTTATCAAAAGCCTCGGCCCCCTTGAAATCCTTTTGTGACACCTTGGGGCTGGTGCTACTCATTGGCGAACCCACTCACCCAAATAAAAAGAACCCTAGTAACAGCACCCTTTTAGATGTAATTTTGGTTAACAAACCACACCTGTTCTCCCATGTTGGAACATTTTTCTCTGATATCAGTGATTACTGTTTCATCGCCAGCATCAGATCTGTGTATAATCCACAGTTTGTAGCAAAGTTCTCTATCAAGAGGTGTAAACGTAACTTTGACTTGTTTGCCTACCTCGACAAATTGAAACATTCCCTGCGAAGGCAGGATTTCTACTTAGCCAAAACAGTTAATGAGGCATATACTATCTTTCACAAAATACTAACTGCAGCCTTAAACATGCATGCCCACATGGTAAAGGTATGTGTAAGGAGCAACACTTGCTGCTGGTTTTCACCAGAACTCAAAGCTTCCATGCTAGATAGGGATACGCTTTGGAAAAAAGCACGCAGAAACAAGAGTGACTTGGATTGGTGTCAGTTTAGGAGGCTACACAATAAGTGCACCAAGTTGGTCAGAGCAGCCAAGGCCGCTTTCTATCGCACTGAGCTAGACTCTGCCTCAAGGAATCCTTCAACATTTTGGAAAATAGTAAAGGACATGTCTGGTCATTCACCTGGAAATTCCCTCGCATCAAAAATTATATCCGGTAGTAACACCATTTCAGACCGATCAGAGATACTGGAAGCCCGCGATAATCATTTTGCAACCACTGGGCTAGCATTTGACACATCCCCTGCTAATGTCATCCACACTCAGCAGGGATTATTGTTTCACAAGTCTCCTGCTACCAAAGAAGCCTTCTCCTTCCTGCCTGCCTCTCTAAAAGAGGTTGAAGATCTATTGCTGCAGTTGGATATCAAGAAGGGTGCAAGTTCGGACTCTATAGAGGCTTACTTTCTGAAATGTGCATGCCATGTGTTGGCAGTGCCAATCATGCACCTCTTCAACTTGTCACTATCCCAGAGGAGCCTCCCCTCACAATGGAAAGTAGTCCATATCATCCCTCTGCTCAAATCAGATGACCCGTGTGATCTTAATAATTATAGACCGATCTCCCTCCTCCCCATTCTGTCTAAATTATTGGAAAAGATGGTGAGTGGTCAGCTAAGGGCATACCTTGAATCCAGGAGTCTGTTAAATCCAGTGCAGTCTGGATTCAGAGCAAAGCACAGCACCATAACTGCCCTATCAAAAGTGACTAATGATTGGCTCCTTGTCCTTGACAATAGGAATTTTGTCTGTGCCATTTATTTGGATCTAAGTAAGGCCTTTGACACAGTTGACCGTAGCCTGCTTCTTTCCTCCCTATGTAACCTAGGTCTGGATCCTAACTCTATGTACTGGTTTGCTGACTACCTCACAGATCAGAAACAGCAGGTTAAAGCTGAAGGTGATCTTTTGCCACTTATACCCTTACAGAGAGGTGTGCCTCAGGGGTCTATCCTTGGTCCCCTGTTGTTTGTGGTTTACATTAACAACATCGATGACAGCATCAATAAGGCCAATATCCACTTGTTCGCTGATGACACAGTACTTTATTTGAGTCGTCCTACACTGGAAGCAGCCTGTGAAGACCTCCAAGCTGAATTTAACCTATTGCAATACCAGGTCATAAGCAAAAAGCTTCTGCTTTATGTGAAAAAACAAAAGCGATGCTCTTTTTCCTTCCACTCTATGAAGTAACCCTGCTTATGCTTGGGGCTATCCTCAGATTATCATAGTACTTGGAGAAAATCTAGAGTATGTACAAAATTCAAATATCTGGGTTTATGGCTTGATCACAAACTCTCCTTCTCAGAACAGCTCGAAGAACTACAGAAGAAACTAAGACAAAGACTAGGACTATTCTGCAGAATTAACTACTTCTTTACTAGGGATGCCAAGCAGTGGTTGGTTCAAGCCACATTCCTTTCATTAATAGATTACGCAGACCTTCTCTATAGCCATTGTACTGCCTCTGCCCTGGCTAAGTTGGACACCCTATACTACAGAGCAATCAGGTTCATAACAGGCTTTCCACTTTTCACACACCATTGCTCCTTGTACATTGTGGTGGGCTGGACTTCCCTTCATTATAGGAGAAATAGAAATGCCGCTCTATGGGCTTTCAGAGTGGTTACTAACAAGCTCCCCCTATACTTCTCTGATTGTGTTCCACTGAGTGTGATAGGTGCCTATGCTCTAAGAAGCTATCCCCTAATTGCCTTGCAATTACCTAAGGTCAAATCTTGTTTCAGCAGAGCTGCCAAAAGTTTCTCGTTGCCTTTCTTGTGGAACAATATGCAAAAAACTTGAAACTGAGCTGTCCTGTTAGCCTGAATATTTTCAAGTCATTCTATGACCGCTCCGTGAAGGAATCCTACAAATGTTTCCCACATCGCTAGCTCACCTATTTTCCAGTTTCCCTCCTGCCCACCCTGCCTCCTGCCCTGCCTCTCTCTCTCTCCCTCTCCCTACCAAAATACTGGCTTCTCTGCCTCTCTTTAGCCATGGTCAAGTTCCACCCCCTTCCCTGAAGTATGCCAGTTAAGCCGACCCGGTGGCGCTGAGGGTTGAGGAACTGGACGCTACACCTCATGCCACGCCAGCGACCTGAGTTCGAGAGTGAGCTTGGGTGCCAGGGGTCATCAGGGGTGGGACTGGATTGAGTACCCATAGAGTAGCTCTCCAGTCCTGGGGGGAGGGTGTTGGGGAGCTCGGTGCTCTGGTGGCCCCTGCTGGAGACTGGGGGCACTGCAGTAGCATGAGCTGCATGTAACCATGGTGTGCCTGACGCTGGCAGGGTTGCCATGCACCAAGCGTCAGGACCATACACACACTGGGGAGGGGAGGAAACAGAACACAGGAAAAACTTGGCTCATGGGGCAGGCAACGGCACTGGTCCCTCATGCTCTCTGCCGGGTTCCGCCTTGGATGGCCTGCCAATATCCTCCCCTGGTGCCCTACCTACAGCTGGAGTCTGACTCACAAGGAGCCCAAGAGGCACAGGGCTACCCTCCTTGGGAGGGGTTAAACCAAGGGTGACAGCTGCAGGTGGGGGAGAGAGGGTAGGTACAGTCTGGAGGGGGCCTCAGGCGGGCAGGACAAAGGACCAGTTGCCTGAGAGAGATCCTCACGAGCCGCAACTGGAGTGAAAGAAAGTTGAAAAAAAAAAGTATGCCAGTTAACTATTCCAACCCCGTAATTTCTTCCTATGTCGGTATCTCTCTTCTTGCCTCTCTCTCTCTCTCTCCTTTTAAGTGAACACTCCAGCTGTACCCAGTTATGAGCCTATCTGTTGTAAAGACCCTCTCACTCAAATGTTGATGTACATATGTATAGTTTTCTTCTTTGTATAATATTGCATTATGTTTTAACCATGTGACTGTGCTATGATTTTTGTATGATAGGTCCATCTTGCAAATGAGCCCTGCTCAATGGTGCCTACCTGGATAAATAAAGATTTTGATTGATTGATTGATTGACTGACTAAGTGAATAATTCCCCAATGAAATAAACTACCCAGTGATACTGTAAAATCTGAAACATTTGAGATATTCAAGAAAAACCTGGATACACACATTTAGGTATCAGATAGGGACTTATACGCACCGTTTAGGGAGGCAGGTCATATGGGCTCATGGTTTTCTGCGTCTGACAAACCGAGTATATTACCAAGTATAGGTGCTCTTTTACAAAGGTTCCACGTCAAGGACAAGGACAAAGTACACAGAGAAATTAACAATTAAATGCAAAAGTAAGCAACTCCAGTAGAACATTGCCAAGTAGCAGTACAAGTAAGTAGTTGAAAGTAAATTATACAGCATATCATGAAGTATTCGGGGGCAGGAATGATCAAGGGAATGTTACTGCAAAGTATATGACATTGGCTTATTTGGAGAAGACAGTGGTATCAGTATACTATATTTAAGCAATAAGGCACAACAGGGTGTGTGTTATTGTGTAATAATGTCACTTCTGGGGTGGGTTGAAGCACGAGGCAAAACCAAGTGCTTCCACCACTCCATGAGTGACGTTATTACACAATAACACACTCCCTGGAGTGCCTTATTGCTATTATACAATGGCTCGTTTTAAAATAATATTAAAAAGTTAAAAAAAAGAATTGTTGTAATATTTGTGTTTTTTTTTGTATGAGAGGCATAGTTTTTGAAATAAATGAAAGAGTAGTCCAGTAGATGGTGCTGCTGCTAATATTGTGTTTTTTTTGTGTATGGTCTCCCCCCTCCCAACTCGTCATTTTGTGGTGGTAACTTTTAGTGAAGTGCCACATTTATTTAGTGTGTTCTTGCTGATTGTTCTGGGAGCAGTTGAAAATGTTTCTTTATTTTTCTTTGCCCTGTGAGAAAGACGTGGACAGTAAAAAAAGACGAGAGCGAAGCCAATCGGTAATTTCCAGTTTCCCGGTCTGCTTGGTAACTGGACATCAGTCGGAACCTGTAAGTTACATGTCTTTTTTTCTTTTTATGTGGGGAAACTGCTTTTTTTTTTAAAGGCAAAGTTCAGTGTGTGGGTTTTAGAAACTGCTGAGGGGTTAAATTCAACTGCCACTGTGTTTAGGTTTTCTGCATGGAAAGGGCCAAGCGCTCGCGGATTGAAAGACCGAGGCAGATACAATGAACTTTGGGAGTCAACTAAAAGATGGATACCAGGTGTTTATTCTGAATATTGTGGCTTTTGCTTCAGTTGACTGAAGGGTGAGCAGCCAGACAGGGAACGTGTGTGTTTGTTTGGGGGGGCAGTTAAGCTGTCATGCTTCAGGGCACTGTCGGCTTCCTGGTGGCTTGCATGGGGAGCGAGGGGGGATTTGTGTCACTGTTCTGTGGTCCCTTGTGTGCCTGGACTTCATACAGAGATGTTATTGTTCAATAACCTCACTGTCCAAGGCACACACTGACCAATCAGGGAACCAGAAATGTTCTTGCCATTGTATAATATCAGTTGCAATAGCCGACTACATCAGTGATAACAGTAATATTTGGATCCAAGCGTGAGAACCTTTGTCAGTTCTCTCTTAAAGAGGGCTATTTTGGAAAGGCCCACCAGGAATTCAGGAAATTCACTCAGCGTTTGTGGTGCTCTGTCTGCAAAGGAATGCATGGCCTGATTTGTTCCTTGGAAATGGTGTTAGCAGGGCATTCCTAGACATATTCCTAGTGGAGTATTGGTTGGTAACTGGGCAAAAGGGGTTTTCTGTAGCAGGTGGGGCAAGGCCCAGCAGGGATTTTTTCCCCAGCAGACAGGTCTGGTACCTTAATCTGTCCTGGAGGGGAAGCCAATTGGTTAGGGAATATAGGAAGCAGCTATGGGTGAGCCTGTCTGCTACAAGTGCAAAACGACATGCCTTATTTATTACCAGCTGGACTCTGTTCAGAACAGAATCAGTGGCCATGCCATAGACTGGGAGGCTGTCATCAAAAAGTGGGAGAACTGTGCTGGGTACCACAAGGCACCTAGCTTTTGCTGTGAGGTTCAGACATTACTTGTACAGTGCTCCTAGTTTTTTGTTGGCAAGACTGACTATGTTCACCACATGGGGAGCAAAGGAAAGGGTATCATCCAGGGTGACTCCAAGGTATTTAAAAGTAACTACTGGGTCCAATAGAGAACTATTAGCATTACGTATGGCATGGCAAGGGCCTTTCTTTTCATTTGAGGACCAGAGAACAGCATATTCTTTGTTTTCTTGTAATTTAGGACTAGTTTCTTTAAGTTTGAACCATTTCTCCAGTGATTCAAAGCTATTTCGTAGGTCACAAAAAAGTACAGTATCTCTTGGCTTGTACTGCATCATCCACATAGAGATGCACCTTTGAGGTGGGGCATGTTTCAGGGAGATGATTTATAAACAGGCTGAAAAGGAGTGGGTCAAGTATTGATCCTTGTGACACCCCAACTGAGACAATTTTAACATCCAATAATGCACCATTAACTTTACCTGTTGTGTGCAGTCAGAGAGATAGCTATAGCACCAGTCTACCATGTCTGGGGAGAGGCCTAAAGTGAGGAGCTTATTGAGCAATAATGAATGATTTACTGGATCAAACACTTTTGTCAAATCAATATAGATGGCATCTACCAGGTGTCCACCATCATGGGTCTGATGCAGGAAGTTGGTGTACTCTAAAAGAGCAGTGCCAGTGCTATGGAGCTTCCTGAAACCATGTTGCTGTTTACGCTGAACATTATACTTTCATAGGTGGGTGATGAGTTGGTCTGATAGAATCCTTTCGAGAGCCTTGGACAGTCGAGAAAGGATTGATACAGGCCTGTAGTTAGCAATGTTAAAGTAGTCGCCACTTTTGTGCACTGGAGTGACTAATGCGGTTTTCCAGATTCCTGGGAACTTGGAGTATTGCAGGGAAAAGTTAAATATTTTAGGCAGGGGAAGAGCAAGTTCCTCTAAGGACAAGGCCACCAATCTCATTTCAATCATATCACCTCCCCCCTAGTTTTATCCAGGACTCATTTTACATATTTGAAGGTGTCCACTAAAGTGATGGGTTTGAAATAAGATTTTGGGTTACTAGGGTTTTGATCAGGGCTACTTGTCTCATCTGCATTTATCAGTGGATCCTGCTTTTCCATTGGGGGAAAGACAGAGCTTAGGTCAGTGAAGGCATTGTTGAACAATGAAACAGCCCTTGCAGAACTATCAGGAAGATTAGCAGTGCAGTACAAGATTAAACCCAGGGCCACTCAGGTTCAGGATAAGCAGCTAAAGGGAGAATATAGCAGTGCCAGTGCAGGTACAATAGCAATTATGAATAGGCTGCCAAAAATGGAGGTAGCTGATTGGACAAATGGTCTTTGAAACTGTGAC
Source organism: Neoceratodus forsteri (assembly GCA_016271365.2). NCBI lineage: Eukaryota > Metazoa > Chordata > Ceratodontiformes > Ceratodontidae > Neoceratodus > Neoceratodus forsteri. The sequence goes on from CM028132.1 coordinate 102,083,809, forward strand.
AATATCGGAGTATATACTCACAGCTTCAAAAAACCTCCAGCCACCAGCCTCCTCATTGGCAACAAAATCCTCCAAGCCTAACGTTGCCCAGGTCCCGCGGTACACAGCAAGTCAGACCTGCAAGTAGCTGTTCAAAAAAATAAATAAATAAACCAGCAAAGCACAAAAACTCCTCAGTACATCAACGAAACTGCCACTGAACCACCACTGCCACACCAAGGAAAAGTCTGCAACTCACCATATCGGGCAGGATGGCATGAGATGCAGACGCAGCTCGAACGACTGTTTAAAAGAAAGAAATTTACCCCCAAACTGGCCACACTAGGAGTGTCTTTTTCTTTCTTGAAAACATGATCAGCTGGCTAGCTTCACCTTTTAGCAACCACTCCGGATGACTTACCAAGAAACTGCCACTGTTCCCTTTCACATTGAACTTTGTGCTTTTCACAGATGGAGTGTGAAAAATAATTAAAAAAAAAAAAAAAACTGTCACACATCTTCATGGGGCAGCTGGACAGGTGAAACGCAAGAAGTACACAGTTCATTTTCTGAAGTGGTACTGAGAAACAGACACAGAGCAGCTCCTCCATTAACTCAGCTTATAATAGTGCCACCTGCAGCCCAGAGCCCACCAGGAACTATTTTATGAAAATGTACTCCTCTGACACCCCAAAAAAGGCATTTCAAAAATATTTAAATGTTTGTTTGTTTGTTTTTACTGATAAAACTTTTGAACTCATTCATAATAGCAACAATGCACTCCAGGGTGTGGTATATCATGGGCTATTGTCACTTCTCGGGTGGTTGGATGCACTCGGTCTAAGACCTCGTACCCAACCACCCAAGGCATGACGATATCTCATGATATACCACATCGTGACATGCATTATTGCTTATGTGAACCACTCTTTCAAAAACTACAGCAGCAGCATAGCAGGTAAAATAAAACTTTGAGGCCACCCAGTTGGGGGAAGGGGAGCCAGAGAGGGATATAGATTTTGCAATGCAGGTACAATAGTACTTAAACAGCCCTTAAAGGCAATATAGCATTAGTGGAGCAGGTAAAACATTAATTAAGAATATACCCATATGAAATGTAAGCACTCAATGGTAGGTAGTGCTGTGCAATGCAGGTACAGTACCACAGATCAAACATGCAGGCTAAGGCTGGCCTGCCAGTGCAGCGGTAGTGTTACCCTCTGCAGCATCGATGATCAGGGTTCAGAACCAGACCTTGGAAATTGGAGGGTCAGTTGGGGGGAAGAGGCGGAGCGTCCAGGGGACTGCTCGTCTTCTCCGGGGAGGGAGAGAACATGGCACCCAGTGCTTACTGACCCCTAGCATTGGCTGGAGAGGATACAGCAGTCCAGGCCATGCTGCCTGGCCTTGTCAGATGGGACTGGCAGACATCGGCACGTTGGTGGTGCGAATGCGACTGATCATGTGTTGAGGTCATTGTGCAACTAACTCTGTTCTGGCAGGTCATGGAGGGATGCATAAGGGGAAAAATGCCTCAGTGCGAGTCCCATGATGCCCAGATTCCGGTAAGTTCTGGGACCAAGCTGATACGGCCATCGGCCAAGGGCAAAAACAGAAGCATAAAAAAATGCAGTCTGCCCAGATACGGAGTTACCTGAATCTGTGGTTACATAGAATAAACATAGAGCTATTCGAGACAAGAATGAGACCTAGACCTAGGGGGATCAAGGGATTATATGCAGTACCAGTCAACAACCTTTAGCACAGGAACAGCAACTAGTGCTTAGGATGGAGAAAACTGGTCTGTTTCTAGAGTGCTGACTTGAATGTTAGACCCTCTCCTACTCAGAATACCAAAATATGGCACCAAGTACCTTTTAACCCACATAGTTCACTCTTCTATACCCCCTGAGTGGTTACCTCCTGAGCAAATTTGCCCTTGCAGCTTACCAGGTAGACAGATCTATGACATGAACTCCATAAACTTGGACGGACATTCATTTCCCAGTCCCATGTATCAACCTTGGCTGGCTCATTGATATCCAGAGTCCTGACTCCTGACAAGGGAAGAGCACTTGTACTGTACCTACCTTAATCTCTGCCAGATCATTGGAACTAAACTGGACCTATAGACCATTGGTGTCCCAGGAGCAGGAGCAGGACAATAGTACTACTGTGCAGACATACCCCGTATGAGGGAAATTCCCACAGACCCATCATATCCCTCTGGGGTCATCTTATCATTGTGTTGGCTGGCTTATCAGGGGCTAGATTCATAGGGAGACTTGTACCACATCCAACCTCAAGACCCATATTGCCACCCCCCCCAAGTCTGACAAGATTCTCTCTGACCAGTCACAGCAAGAGCTGCAGGCAGAGTCATACTATTTGAGCCTCGATGTGATTTAAACTTAACTACTCTTCTTCTTGCACCTCCAGTTCCTATGCCATTACCACCAAGGTCCTTTATGCCACCCACAGAATGTACCAAGCCTATGCAAGGCATAACCACAGGGAGAATTCCGGTGGCTTCCGAAAGACCTGAATTTGTGAGGAGGGGGGGTTTAAAAACATGCAAGACTAACACTTGCTGATGAAGCTGTTTCATGTCAAGGATAAGGCACCACCCCATCTGTTTGTGGACCAAAGAGTGTCTGATTCTAAAACCTTAACAATTGTAAATAACTGGCCCTTAATCTATAGTACAATAAAGCAGATGTTTTAGGACCTCTCCTGTAAAGCATTGTGGCAAGAAGGCAAAAGTAACATGTCATGAGAAAATGCTTCATATAGGGGCAGAAAAAATTGCACCTAACCCACACCAGGAGTTGTAAACAGGGTCTGTGGTGGACATCAACCCTGTCACTTTTGGACATTAGTTGCTGCTGTTACTGCAGATAGAAATAATCATTAAAGGAGGAAGAATCGGCAACCTAAAGATGAGTCTGGACTTGTCAATGAGTCAGTGGCTTGATGGTTACATTTCATTTTCATTTTATTTGTTTTACCAGGAAAAGCTCCACTGAGCAAGGTTCATTTGCAAGAAGGTCCTGGTTAGGGCAGTATAGTCCAGAAAAATCACAGCAAGTACAGGTATACAAGATAAGGAATAGAACAAATTTTATAAACAGTGTATAGTCTGATAAGTCAAATAAAGATATGCAGCAAAAGAAAAAAGAAAAAAATATAATGTGAAACATAATAAAATATAAGAGCATGCTTGTTGCAGCTTAGATAGCTATAAACCAGCAATCTACTGTAAATTGAATAACGGAAAACAGCAGAGGGTCTAGGAGCAGCTACAACTATCTGTGCAATAGGTCTCAATCAATATTTTCAATGTTTGAAGGCTCACTGTCAAATTCAGTTTGAGTGGAGCCTAAATATTGTTCCAGTATGTCAGAGCGAGCCAGCTGAAGACCATTTTGTTATATTTTGATGCAATTCTGGAGTTTCAAACAAGATATAATTGCAGGGTCTTTACATGTAGTATTGGACTTAATAATCTCAGTCAAGAAGTCCCCAGCTGTGGTCTCAAACAATTTTTTACCCTTTAAAGGAAGATCAGGGTCAGCTCAGTGGCATGGAGGGCTAAGGCACTGGCGCCTCAATTCCAGCCAGACCGGAGACCCAGGCTCAAGAGTGGATCAGGCTCTTTTGGGGCCAGCCAAGTTAGGCAGGATTTACTGTCCTAAGATAGCTTTCCTCCCTTGAGGAGGGAGGATTCTGAGTCCTGCCACTTGCCTGCCACCTAGCAAAGGCCAGTTGGCAGTACTGGTGGGACTGGCAGACGTGGGGGAGGGGGCGTGCGTTGATGCAGAATGCATGTGCATCAATATGCACCTGCATGTGCTGCACACAGATTCAGTGGGTAGAAAAACAGGATAATGCCCTGATTCACTCGGCATCCATGGCAGGCACTCTATGACCCTATGTGGCAGGCCACCTGCTAGTACAGCTCTATGCAAGTGGTGGTTAACCCGTAAGCCCACAAGATGGATTAATGATGGGACTGGGGGGGATGCTGCTGGGACCAGGTACAGCAGGCAGAGAAATAAATGAAAAAAAAAGTTTAGGCACATGGAGGATTCCATTAGAAAATTGGAGATACAGAGCCAAGGCAGTCTGCAGAGAATGACACCTGCTGCTACTGAGCAGGAAGCCAAATCCATAATATCCAAAGTCACTGAGAGCTGATGCTTAACCACATCCATTTCATCTCTTTGGAGGTCCAGCGCATGCTGCTGACAGCTGTTCAGGAGTTCAAGAACAGTTTTAAACTTTTTTTTTAAATATGCTGGAAGTAGCAGGACATACAGGTTGGGCAAGTTGCATGACTGATCCCCAGGGTATCAATGGAATTAACCAAGTTCAAAATAAGATTCAGCTTCATGTCTCTATTACCCAGGGTCCTGAAAGATTGACTCTGGAGGCTCACCTTCCATAACAATGCCAAAGAGACCAAGTTCAAAGGGAAGGGGTGGTCCTGGCTAGGACTGCATAATGAGGATCCCTGTGGTGGGATGAGACTCTCAGCATAAATGTCTGTTACAGAACTTCAGGCCAGGTCCATAATAGCTGAATTAATAGGGAAGACTTGGAAGGACAAACCTTCCTTGGAAGTCATGCCCAGAAATAGGTACAAGCCCTCACTCTGAATCTCCTCCAATAGAACCCATGGTGTGTTACACATATGGCAGATCAATGCAGAGAAAGACTGGAAATTCTCTAATGGAGCCATGCAGTCAGGGCTCAGCCACCATTCCTATCCATTTGGCAAAGATGTCAGTCTGAAGGCCTCCCCCGACAAATTCGAACCCTAGAAATGAATGCCTATATCATAGAAACTGAAAGGCACAGAGGAAGGAGGGAAAGGAATGTTGGCAGAGGCAGCAAAGATGGTTGCTAGTGAGGAAAGAAGCACTGGGCTGGAGCCTTTGGGAACTCTTTTGAATACTGATGGCACTTCTTGTCTTAAAATCGAGAGCTCAAAGAAGAAGACATGTATGAAGATTATCTTGAACACTTCTTCCTGTGTTTTTGAGACTAGCATTTCAAAAATAGCATATTTAAAGAAAGTAAACATGATAGAAAGAGGTCAAATGGAATAAATAATGCATTACAGAAGCAAGTAAAAATATAGATTAAAAAGCTAAAATATATGAGAACAGATAAGGCCACTTCGCTAAGGATAACTAAAACATGTCTAAGATTATTTTAATAGACAGAGGTCAAAACAGAACTGTTGGCCCACAAAAAAAGGGGCAACCAAACTATAAATGAGGACAGAGGAAGCTCAGGAATTAAATAATTATGTTTGTTCAATGTTTATGCACAAAAAGGATATGGATAGTGAGCATGTCATGCAACAAAGAGGGTCCATTTATAGCAAATAAAAACAGTATCTGATTTATTACTGTTTAAACTTAATGGGTTATTTATTATATCTATGTTTCTGTGCTGTTTGTTTTCTGTACTGCTTTTTAAAAGGCACCCAGAGCCTTCAGGGCTGGGTGCTTAATAAATAAAACTACTAGTGTTTCTACTTAAACAGAATGACGACTCTAATATCTAACAAGTCATAAGGCTCTATGAGGTCCATCCCAGGGTATTAAAAGAGGCAGCATTGGAGTTGGTATCCACATTGGCCTTTATAATTAATATGAACCTATGAATCTGCCAGCAGAAATAGGCCACCGTGTCTATCAAGTCTGTTCGAGTGTGAAGCTACCACCCTCACCTTGCACGCTCTCCCCCCCTTCCCAATTACCCCCCTCTCACCTTGTCCCATTCCCTTTTGAAACTACCCACTGTCTTACAGGCTACCACCTCCTCTGGTAGAGCATTCCATTCTGCCACAACCCTCTCCATGAAAAAGTGTCTCCTCATTTCTGTCCTAAATCTTCCCCCTCCAATCTAAGGCCATGCCCTGTCGTGTCCCTCCCCATCCTTAGCCTGAGTATCCCTTCAGTGCCTGCCTTGTTTATCCCCTATACATACTTAAAGGTCTCAATCATATCCCCCAATCCCTTCTCTCTTCCAATGAGTACATGTTCAGCTCTCTCAGCCTCTCTTCATATGATAAGATGGCAAATACTTTCCCCTCACCTAGAATCAAACCACGGACCCTTTGCTTGTAAGGATAATAAATCCATTGCATTTGGTAAAGTAGTCTTAGACTGAAAAAATGTCTCAGTAACACCCATTTTTATGTTTGCTTGTGTGCATGTGCAAAATGAACATATTGGTACAGTACTGTAATGGGTTGCGTAGGTGCATACTGTATAAGCCAATGGATGTAGAAATGCAGGAGGCTTGCCTGTTAAAAGTCAAGGCTGAGAAAGCTGATGATGACAGTGTTCAGCTTGTTGATGAGTATACACTTCTTGTAGTTCAAAAGATAAAGCCCCACAGCCAGCCTGGTGGCACCAAGGGCTAAGGCGCTGGATGCCTTACCTCATGCTATGCCAGTGACCTGGGTTTGGGAACAACCTCTGGTTGCCAGGGAGCCGGCATGGGGGGGGGGGGGTCAGAGTGGGATTCAGCTGCAGTAGGCAGCTCTCCCCTCCTGTGGGTGGTTGTCCGTTCCCGCTGTAGTTCTGCTCCCACCGGGTGGCGGTCTGGTGGGAAGCATAGACGAGGGGGGGTGGTGGCAAAAATGCCTGGAGTCAGGCAGAAGGGTCTGAGCCAGTGCCTGGCATGCATGTGCATCTCCATGCATGCGCACATATGTGTCTGCCAGGGTCCTGGTTCTGGGGAACAAAATGGGAGAGAATAATAAAAAAATGTATGTAGAATAAAAAGATAACGCCCCACCAGTCACACTGTCTTTCTGCCCATTAGCCAGCTGGCAGGCATCATCAGGCTTTGAAGATAAACATCAAGCCTCACAGTGTGTGTGTTTGTGTTTTACACTAGTTATAGGCTGACAGTGCCTATTTGAAAGCACTAAACAGAGTTGTGAAAAACAGTATGCAGAATGCCAATAAAATAACTTCAAAATATGTTAACAGCATCTTCATAATGAACAGAAAACACCAGCAATTTTTGATTTAAATTACATATCACTTATGTTCCCTTTAAAGATTCCCTGATACCAGTTGGATAACTTTGAAAAATGTAACAGCTAGACACAATTCAATTTATCGTTCAAATATTTTTGCACTCCTTTTTTTCATACAGACTTTATCCTCCTGCCCCTCCCCATTGGTCCCCTACTACTGTCGAACCCCAGCCCCTTCACCCCACCTCAGGACATACCACATCTACTTCTTACCTCGTTGTGTGAGCGGGCACAATGGATGGTGGTGGCGTGGAGCCTTTAGGGTCACAGCTTCATCCAACAGACAGGGGTTCTTTTCCACCCTGTTACTTCTCTTGAGTCAGATCTATCTGTGTGCAGATGGTACACTCTTTCAACACCTGCTTCCTGCTTTCAATTCTTGTGACCACTGCTGTGCCACCAACCCTCCACTAGGTGGCAGCCAAGCAGCAGTACACACTGACCACCCTGCTCAAAGGAGGAGATCTGTTGAAGAAAGCTAAATCATCCTTCTCTTATCCCCATGACAGCCCCCGAGTGTCTTTGGTCTATTTCTGAACCCAGATCACCAGTTTGGCAGGAAGTGAGGTATCTAACTCCTCAGCCTTTCACACCACTGGCTTGGCTACAAGTTTTCTGTAGCTCAGATTTCCATAGACAATATTGTTGGTGCCTTAGCTGAACCTGCAACCCACTGTTTTACAGTTCTTTGCTTTTACCCTCTGTACCATTCAGCCAGAACATTATTTTTGCAGTTCTTTCCCTGTTTTCTTTATTACTGAGGGATGTGACATAAAAACAAGATTACTGTCCCTTGGACTTTATTAGTTTTGGCAGCTTGTGTACACATGGCATTATAATGCTCTGTTTATGACATCATAATTATCTCCACAGCAACATATTGGGATGTCCTAAACAGAACTGTGACTGCAGAAGTAGACAAGCAGACAGAGCAGATAGGGCAGAGATCCTGTTTCCATGTAAATGTCCTTAGTAATAAACAAATAAGTATGACAATTACAAAAAAGGTGTAATATAAGCTAAACTGTGTCTAGATATTATGTTTTTCAGAGTTGCCCCAAAAGCATCAGGGGCTTGTTAAAGCCCCGTTACACATCAAGCAAACATTCAGCATTGACAGAGAGAAAGGCAGTAGAAATTAAACAAGTAACTATATGGCAGTGAGCCTGACTTCTGAGGTGGTGAAACTTGCTGAAGGCTCCATAAAAGACCATATTAGCATATAGAGACTCAAACAATATAAATGATACTTAACAACATGGATTCACAATCGGAAGGGCCTGTTGTACTAATCTGATCACCTTGTTTGATGAAGTAGGCAGGACTATGGATGAATGGAATGCTATGGGTCTTATTTATTTAGAGTTTAGGAAAGCCTTCAACACTGTGCCCCATAATCAACTTATCACAAAACTAATTAACATGTGTATAAATAGTAGGATAATTAACTGGCTAACTGAATGATGTTGGGCATGGAGGGTCTAGATTCTGATGTGAGGTAGAAATTGCTGAACATGTTTACACTGGAGTGGAGGAGAGTTAGGGGAGATATGAACCTAGTCCATAAGTCAGTGTTGGACAGAACGTTGGAGTCCAATTTAAGATACAAATTTATTTATTTATTTATTTATTTATTTTTTTTTTTTGTTAACGGGTAAGTGCGCTAGTCAGCAAGTGACTGTTTTCAGGCACGACCCGGGAGGTACAATTACAATACACAAAGAGTACAGCCAGATTATTAAGACAACGAGTACAAAAAATGCAGAGAGAAATACATATGGCAATGTAACATACATTAGTAAACAAAAATGAAAGCACAGAATGAATTTAATACCAGGAGTCATTCTTTACAATAATTATCTCCATAGTAACAGATTAGGATGTCATAAACAGAACTGTGACTGCAGAAGTAGACAAGCAGACAGGGCAGATAGGGTAGAGATCCTGTTTCTTGCAAATGTCCTTAGTAATAAACAAATAAGGGTGACAATTACCAAAAAAGGTGTAATATAAGCTAAATTGTGTCTAGATATTATAGGGCTGGCGGTATAGACTAGAGGTTAGAGTAACAAGTTGTGAATGAGCTTGTTACATCCAGCAGACCTGGGTTTGATTTCCACAGCCCCCGTTTGCATACTCTATGACTCTGAGCAAGTCACTTAACCACCCAGTGCTCCTGGGTCACCCCTGAAAACAGGCACTTGTGCCTAGTGGGCCTTACCTGGCTACCAAAGAATGAAAAAAACAAAAAAAAGCACAACTGTTAGATCAAACAGTAAGAACTAATAAAAGAGCATTTTTGTTTTCACACAGAGTTATTTCATTATGGAAAATTAGGTTGCCAAACTAAGTGATCCAAGCCCCATCTGTGAATATATTTAAAAGTAGGCCAGATACGTTCATGGACTCTGTGGGAAAAAATTAGTATTTTCACTGCTAAGTGGCCAGTGGGCTAGATGGAAATTGGCCTCCTTCCATCGGTAAACTTCATGTAAACTGTACATGTTCATAAGATCCTGAATGGGAATGGAAATGAAAATGTGAAATTGGAGTAAGTCAACTCTTGAGGGACCACAACAGGGAGATCCATTGACAGAAGATTAATTGGCATCAAACCAACCCAGAGTCCTTTGATGAGGTGTCAAACTTTACATATTGTTCCAGATGCAGCTCTAATCCTGAATCCCATCTGGAACTGTTGTCAGTCTTCAACCATGTGTAAAACAAGGAGTACAATGTGGAGAAGGATGAGGTAAATCCCAGGCTCATCAACGATCTGGAGGATCAAGATAGTGCTAAATCTGAGCTATGCCCTTGAGGGTGGAAGTGCTTCTGCAACTTTTTTAAGATCCTAATCTAATGTTGATGACTTGAGGATGACAACAGGTGGTGTGGTGTGTTGCAAACCCAGGCAGATGAAAATGGTGTTCTCCTGGGAAAACTGGACTTTGCTCACAGACATCAGAAGGCTTCAGAGATCAGTTATTCAAGGTACTCCCCTAAACACACTGAATCTTAGGCTGAGAAGGCACTGATGCTTTTTGGAAACCCTATATTCCAAAGCACCAATAAAATACTTCAGGTTGCTTATCAGAGTCATCAGTCAGCCCCCGTCTTCATTTTCAAAAAATAAATTGACAATCTGACTGGGTAACTAGGCAACTGGACAGGGGACATGCAGTGGATGTCCTGTATCTGAACTTCAGTAAGGCATTCGACTCAGTGCCACATGGAAGGCTGGGAAGGAAGTTAGTAGGCACAGGGGCAGGTGCAATGCTGGTGAGATGGGTAGGAAACTGGCTGCAGGGAAGGCAACAGAGGGTGGTGGTGGGTGGGGAGCTCTCACACCAAGGGCGGTGACAAGCGATGTCCCACAGGGCTCGGTGTTTGGACCAGTGTTGTTTGGGATATTCATTGCAGACATGTCATGGGACATCAGAGCAAGATCAGTCTGTTTGCTAGATATTGCAAGGTTGGCGTGGTGGCGGATGACCTAGGGGATGGCAGGGGTTGCAGGATGATCTGGCAAAGCTTGAAACCTGGTCAGACACCTGGCAACTGGGCTTTAATGCCAAAAAGTGCAAGGTGATGCATTTTGGGATGAAGAATGCAAGGAGGACTTACAAGCTGGGGGAGTGCAGCTAGCCCAGACAGAGGAGGAGAAGGATCTGGGTGTGCTCATCACAGGGTCAATGAACAACTCAGCACAGTGTAGGAAGGCAGCTGCAAAGGCCAACAAAATGCTGGGTTGTATTGCAAGGGGTATATCCTTGAGGAGGGAAGAGGTGATTCTGCTACTGTATAGGTCATTAGTTAGACCACACCTGGAGTACTGCGTGCAGTACTGGCGTCTGTATCTGAAGAGGGACATTAAGTTACTGGAGGGAGTGCAGCGCAGGGCAACAAAGATGATCAAGGGTCTGGGGACTTACTACTGAAAGGAGGTTGAAGGAGTTGAACATGTACTCACTGGAGGAGAGGAGAGACAGGGGGACATGATTGAAACCTTTAAATACATGAAAGGAATGAACAAGACAGGTACAGAGGAGCTGTTCAAATGAGGGAGGGAGGGCCACCAGGGCCATGATATGAGACTGGAGTGAGGAAGGTTCAGGGGAGATGAGGAGACACTTTTTACAGACAGGGTGGTGGCTGGGTGGAATGCTACCTGCAGAAGTGGTATGCAGTAGAACAGTGGACTGCTTCAAACGAGGATGGGACAGGACAAGGGGGATGGTTAATGAAGGGGAAGGGTGGAAGGAAGGGGCAGCTGCAGAATAAGGGGTGCTAGCTGCACATTCGAGCAGACTTGATAGGCCTCTAGGCCTTTATCTGCTGGCAAATTTCGTATGTTTCGTATGACTTTTTGATCATTCCATTCAGGGTTTAACTTCCTGACTAAGTTTTGTTTCTGCCTTGCTAGACTGACCATTTCTTCTCTGACATTTTACTTGAATGGTTATACTGTCTATTTATTTTTATATGTACCTGAATGTTTTGTAATTATTTAATATTGTTGTTATTGCTCATTTTTGTTTGTCCTTGGATTTAAAAAGAATGCATGTTGAAATATATATCTACAGTATCTATCTGTCTGTCTGTCTAACACATTCTACATGACAGTGAGACTCTATAACACATTGAAACTCACACAGACTAAATATTGTCTGAATTGTAATGTACAAAATTGTGCTAAGAAAAACAATATGGAAAATATAAACTGAAATAAACAAATCTGCCAGACTATTTCTAGGGATGCAGATGCTTAGAGTTTCATCCAGCGATTATAAAGGCTTTGTAACAACCCCTTATTTATGTTGTTTACTGGGCAGCAAACGGAAGCCAACTAATTGTCACACCCCACTTTTTGTTTTGCCAGCTGCTGTGTAGGTGTGGTATACTGCATAATAGTGACTGTAATATTGTCAGTCATAGCAACAGCAAGGAACAAGATGCCCTTAACAATAGATCAAGTAAAATCGCTATGGCCAAACACAGTCCACTTCAGCTACTTGCACATGTACATGTACATGGGTGTAGCCCGAAAGCTAAAGCACCTATTTTCTTTTGTAACATTTATGTTGGTCCAATAAAAGGTATCAAATCATCTTTTTTCTGCATCTTTTTTTAGGAATTATTGTTTCTACTTACTACTCATTACAATCTTCCTATTGTTAATAATGCATCTACAGTGCCATGAGTCAGCACAAATAATGATAAAGTAAACAAGAATAATTTGCATTCATAAATATTATTCACTGTGAACAGAGTGCTTCAGGTAAGATTGAAGCTAATCAATTATTTTCATGAATAATTTGTCTGTCTGTTATCACACACACACACACACACACACACACACACACACACCACTCTGATAACATATGATAAGATGTGTTTAGTGTGAATGCCAGCCTGGTAGTCCTACTTGATAGTGCCCTCATTACAGCATGGAGAAATCTGTGATTGGATCTTGATCCTGACTCCTTCATTCTTGGCTGGCAGGACTTTGGGCACAATCTAGAGGCAGCAGGCAGAAGCCCTTGGGAAAGTGAGTTGTGTCCACCCACCTCACAGCATCCCCTGTAGATTTCAGAAGAACTTTGACAACACGAGTGGCCACACAATGCCCGCTGTTCCCTCACAGACTAGTACAATCATGGCAGACAAAGGTTGATGTCACAGGAGGAGAGAAAGTAAAAACTGAGAAAATATTCAGCCCTACCTTGCACCACCAATAATGTCCAGCTCTCCAGCCAATGCCAATAATCCTGGGTATGCCCGTGCTGCCCCTTCCATCAGTACCATTCAAGTAGACACATTTACTTAGGTTGCCACCTTCATGACCAGGGCTTGGCTTGCATTCAGTAGATGGGAGTCTGGTACAGGAAAGGGAAGGGCAAATGGGGATCACACTATTCATTAGGGAATGTATCAGGATGTTGGAGGATGAGGACACAGGGGAAGAGGAGATTCTGAATTATCATGGGCTCATCTGACAGCAAATGGGGGAAGCACTGTCCACATGGGGTAATATATATAGGCCCTCTTTGTTAGAACAAGGAGTTGGGTAACACACTCATCAAGATGATCATGAGGGCAGGAGCTGAAGGAGAAGTTGTGCTGCTAGATGAGTTCAGCATGCTGGATGCAGGCTGGGGCATTACTGGGGCATGCAGCAAATATTGGTGGATACATTTCAGGTCTGTTTCCTGACTCAGCAGGTGAAGTATTAGACTACTGCTAAAAAAGCTTTGGCTTAAACAGCTGCTGAATGCCTCGTTGGGCAGACTTGCCACAAAGTGGCTGCTGCTGGTGGAAGTGCCTCATCTACAAGCTGACCAAAGAGATAGGTTCTGTTAAACAGAATGTTCCTAATCTTCTGGTTAATGTTGGAGGTGAATCCTGCCATTCAAAGCAAGGAATGTCTCTATAAACAAAACCCTATAGTGGTTGCATGCACTGCTGCATCAGAGGCATCCAAAGTAGCCCTCAGTTGGTGTTCATCAGATTTAAACCCTTATGCAATAACCATCGAGGTCTTGCTTTGAGGACATGTCTGACAGGTTCTCTCATGAGATCTCTGAGGCTATTCCATAGGGAGTATTCAAACCTTCAAATATGGGTCTAGTACTGTGCAATACCAAGGCCCAGAATAGCTGAAGCAAGTGCTGTTTTTCCATTATGTCAGTCTTGTCAGGAAGCAATGCAGCTAACTACTAAGGAGTGATTGACATCATCATTAGTCATGATAACAATAGCATCTGCTACTGGCTGAGTGTAGAAAACCTTCATTTTTTCCTGTTTACCACATACTTCTCATCTTTGTACAAGCCAGAACACTGCAAAAAAGCAAGTCTCTCCCAAGTCCCCTCAGTGAGGGTCTCTAGAGAAGGTGGGATTGGTGGCACAAGAGTTACAGGTGGAGAAGGTATACTGAGATTTCCATATCTTGGCTTCTTCCACAGCCACTGTCTCAAAGTTTAGAGCTTTGTGCATCATCTTCAGCAGGGACTGAAAAGAGAGGTGCTCCTCAATCTTGATTTCCAGAAAGAACCAAGATGGCAAGAATGCTGTGCGAGTGAGCACAAATCCAACTGCTCCCTCCTAGACATGTGAGTGCAAGTCACGTGGTGCCGAAATATTTAAAAACTAGTGTAAGTGTCTTGATATGAATATATGGAGCCTTTATGACTGAGTGAGAGGAAAAAGCAATTAAGAGCCCTAAACAAGATGGCTGTAGGGAACGAGAAAATGATGCCAGGCAAATCTATGCTAAACACAAGACCTACAATCCAAATAAAATGGCTGCTAAATCGGTAAAACAATTAGAAATACAAATGAGGCTAAGAGCCAACATGGGGCAAAAGAGCAAAAAATAAACAGACTGCATCAGAGGAGAAAAGTAAAAATACACCAGAAAAAGAAAAGCGAAGACTATCAAGTGAAGGTAACTCACCTGAGGAAGCTGAGCCAAGTACTTCAGGAGGAGAAATTACATTAAATACACACCAATCTTTTTGAGAAGGACATATTCAAAGAAAACCAGAATGGAGGTTTCTGAGATATTTAAAAAGATGCCGGACAACGAGTTAATAACGACGCTAACAGACCAAGCTACAAGGGTCAGTATAACACAGGAAGCTATGGATCCCATGGCTTCCATGGTGAAAGAAGCACAGCACGTATTTGTGGAACAGGTACAACCAAATAAAATGGTGGAGTAATGGGCCCTCCTGGAGAGAAATTCAGCAAAAGAGAAGGTGTGTGATTTTAAAATAAATAAAAATAAAGGGAAAGAAAAAGACCAGAAGATATTAAATAAAATAGAAATGGGGCAAAGTACTGCTGCTTTTAATGCAGGAGTGAGCTCTGGTAAAAACAGAGAGAAAGAAGGAAAGGTGAGACAGGCACAAACAATACCCATGCATAGTTCAATGCAGGAATTAATAAATATGCTGCAGGACACAGAATATGAAAATACAAACAATGGGAACAAAACAAACTATAAAGATCATAAACAAGGATACCGGCTATCATTTTCTGTTTCAGATTCCACAGAGAAGAAGAAGAAGAAGAAGAATCAGCATTTATATAGCACTTTTCATACACAGTATCCCAAATCGCTTTACAAGCAATGCTAGATTGATATTGAAGTGACTGAATGTGTGGTGGCAGCCATATCACACATCATCACCCACACACAGCCTGGATAATTGCATGAACTGGTTTATGGGAAGGAGAATGTTGGCCAGGGCACTGGGAATGTTCCCTGCTCTTTAAGAAGAGTACCATGGGTTCTTTTACTTCCACCTGGACACCCACCAGGACAACAACACCAGGACTGGTAGAAGGGACCTCAGTTTAACATCTCATCCAAAGTATGGCACACCCCAGCAGTACAGCACCCCCCAATACTGCACTCGGATGCCAGCGATTTTTAGGTGCAAGTCCATCCCAGTGTGGGACGAGAACCCACAACCTTCTGGTCCAGAGGCGGATGTGCTACCAACTGAACCACGTTGATCAATTATATTTGGATGTGTCTCACTCAACATCAATGACATTCATTCACTGATAAAAAGAAATGATTGATCTACTTAAGAAAAAGAAACGTAGACTGCAAAGCTCTGCAGGAAACCCACTTAGACAAAACAGAAATACTAAAACTTAAACAAAAATGGACTGCACACATATTCTATTCAGAAGGAACCAGAAAAAAGGCAGGAGTTGTATTGTTGTTAAGAAAAAGACCTCATTGCAAAATTATAAAATGCTATTCTGATTCAAATGCTAGAATGGTAATGGTAAAAATACAAGTCTATGAAGTATAAATCATGGTAATATGTGCTTATGCACCTTTTTTGGATTACCCTATATTTTTAGCTGAACCCACAGAAGGCTTGGTCCAGATTGAGGCAAAAAATATAATATTATTAGGGGATATGAATGTGGAATGAACCCTAACATAGATAAAACAACAGCCTCAAATTACTTTAATAAAAAACACACCAAGCTAATACAAAATTTTATAAATGAACATGATATAATGGATGCATAGAGGATACTGAATCCAACAATTAAAGAATATACATGTCATGATAAAAAAATGGGTTAGGTACTAAATCCCGACAAAAAAAATCCCGACATGAAAAAGACTGAAAAAAAAAATACTGAACGGAAAAAATACCGACATCATAAAATCCTGACACAAAAAATCCTGACATATGTAGAAAACTCTTCCTTTTTAGAACAAGAACATATTTTAACCAGGCTGACTTTTTTCTAGCATTTATGAAATAAAGTAGGAACTTTTAATGGTTGTGTTTGTGGATTTAGTTGCTTTTCCTGTTTGGACTATTGGACTATTGGATTACAGGAAGCAGAACTTGAAAGGACATCACTACTTCTTAACTGGCAAATGGGGAGTAGAAACTTAATCTAATTAAGTTCAGGATTGTGATTTTCAGGATTTTGTGATGTCTGTCTTTTGGAAATTCTGGATTTTTGGGGGGGATTTTTTAATGCCGGATTACTGTTGGAGGGATTTAAGATAGATCCCCTTAAAAACATTAGTTTCTCAAGAATAGATTATGTGATGTTTTCAAAATCATGGGTACAATTGGTATACCCACCCAACAGTGACAGTTTGACAGCGAGGTCCCTCACAGCGACAACAGTGCCATGCTGCTGCAGGTGGCCCACTGGAACCAGGCACTGTCTGTTGGGGGTCCTGCACCCCCCCACGAGTCAGCTCCAACTCAGAGTTGATAATCCTTAGTGGGTGGTTGTGGGGGAACAGCCCTCCACGTGGGGGGTTTGGAGGCAAAGCCCCCTGAAGAAAACACTTTGTGTGCTGAGAAACCGGCAGCTGACTGCTAAAAGTAGTCGACCCGCCCGGTTTCACTGCCGGGGTGTTCGATGAGAAATTTGTTGAACACCTGTCATGGATCCTGAACAATTAATTCAAGAAGTAAAACACCATCCTATATTAATGTCTGACCATGAAGCAGTACAAACAGAGGTTAAAATCATGAATTCAAATAGAACATTTTCAAGAAACTGGAGATTCAATAATCAATTATTAATGGATCAAGAATATATTAAAAATAAAAGATTACTTGGACTTTAATATGGAACCAAATAAGTTAATCTTGTAATTATTTGATTCTTTAAAAGCATTGGTAAGAGGAATAACAATCCCTCATCAGAGTTTTTTATATAAGCAAAATAAAAAAAATGGAGGAGGATTTAAATAAAAGATTGAAGCAACTGGACAATCTGGTAACATTAGACTATCAGAAATACAGAAATGAATGGAATCAGTAGAAACTTAAAAAGCTGGAATTAAATAAAGTTATACAGGAGAATATAACTAAATTACGGAAAATAAAGTACACATAAGGGGATAAATCAGGGAAGTTATTAGCTATATTGTTAAAAAAACAAAAAGAAACAAATATAATAACAAATTTAATAAATGAGACAGGAGAAACTAAAGTTAAGGATATAGATATGGCTGAAATAGTATTGAAAGCATACAGAAAGATATATCAAAGAAGAAGCAACACAAATAAGGAAGAACTAAAGCAACATACAGTGAAGCCCGCTAGGATCAAGTGTAGTGTCATAGTTTCCCTGCATGACAAAAGGGATTAACTCCCATTGAAATTGCATTGTTCCATGCAGTAACTCTACCGCAGAATTCTGTGGAGTTGGGCTTGATCCTGGTGAGCTTCAATGTATAACGAATGTGAATTTAAAAAAGATAAATTGCAATGTTGCACCAATAACAGGAACCGAGACTAGAGACATCATAAAACAAATGGTGAAAAATAAGAATCCAGGATTGGACGGGTTCACATTAGAATTTTGTAGCATATGGCAGAACGTTATTGTGCACAGAAATCCATCAAAAGCTAATGCTGTTGTACTATCGATGTGACGTCAGCTGGCTGTTGTACTATCTTGAGTACATCACATCAATGGTACAACAGCAGAGAGTGCATTTGAGCATGAGCTTAACTGAAATGCCTCACTTCGAGTAATGGCCTGTGATGAGACCTGAACCTGATTGTGAGCACAAAGTAAGGGGATATTCTATTTTTACTAAACAGCAGGACTGAGCACATTTAACAAAAAAAGAACAGTCTGTGAGTGAGATCGGGGAACTGGGGAAGGAGTGAGTCTTGGGGGGGTGCGGCACACACAAAGGTTAAAATCACATTGCGAACCTCACAAAATTATACATTATTGATTTACTGATGCCCATATACTATACAAGATTATGGATGGGCATCAGTAAACAACAATCAATCAATCAAAATATTTACTGTATTTATCCAGGCGAACATCATTGAGCAGAGCTCTTTTACAAGATGGACCTGGTTAGAACAGGGTCAGGGTATCATCCAACATAAAAACATATATATATATATATATATATATATATATATATATATATATATACATGTATAGAAACACAGAAACATAGAATTTGATGGCAGATAAGGACCGCTTGGCCCACCTAGTCTGCCCATTTTCCTACCTAACAGATAAGCTGCAGATCCTAGTTAACCAACTGCTTACTTCCTCCTACCCCCCACTAGGACTGCCTTATGTCTGTCCCATGCATTCTTGAATTCCCCCACTGTTCTTGACTCCATGACCTCCTCAGGGAGGCTGTTCCATGCATCCACAACCCTCTCTGTGAAAAAATACTTCCTCACATTACCTCTGAGCTGTCCCCTCTATCTTCAAATTGTGCCCCCTTGTTCTTGCACATCTCTTTTTCTGAAAGATGCTACCCTCTTGGACTTTGTTGATTCCCTTGAGGTACTTGAAAGTTTCTATCATGTCCCCTCTCTCCCTTCTTTCCTCAAGGGTATACATATTAAGCTCCTTTAGTCTTTCTTCGAATGTCTTCTGGTGCAGACCCTGCACCATTTTGGTTGCCCTCCTCTGGACAGCCTCCACTCTGTCTATATCTTTGCGGACATGGGATCTCCAGAACTGCACACAGTATTCCAGATGGGGTCTCACCAACTGTCTGTACAGAGGGATAACAACTTCTTGTTTTCTACTATTGATGCCTCTTCCTATGCATCCCAGTATCCCCCCAGCCTTCCTTACTGCCTTCTCACATTGCTTGCCCACCTTTAGGTCATCTGATATAATTACCACTAGGTCCCTTTCCATTTTTACTGTTGTCAGTATCTCACCCCCCATTGTGTACTCTTCTCCTGGGTTTTTGTTTCCCATGTGCATCACCTTGCACTTCTTTGCATTGAATCTGAGCTGCCATACATTTGACCATTCCTCCAACCTTACCAAGTCCCTTCTCATCCTTTCCACTCCATCTTGTGTATCAACCCTGTTGCAGATCCTTGTGTCATCTGCAAAGAGACATACTTTTCCTTCCAGTTCCTCTGCAAGGTACTGAACCCTGCGGTACCCCACTAGTAACCCTCCTTTCTTCACTGTGTACTCCATTTACTACTACCCTTTATGTCCTGTTGTATAGCCAATTTTTTATCCAGGATACCACCTTGGGATCCACTCCAAGACTGGCTAACTTGTGTATTAATCTTTTGTGTGGAACTGTATCAAATGCCTTGCTAAAATCTAGGTAGGCCATGTCCACAGCCCCTCCCTGGTCTACTACTTTGGTCACCCAGTCAAAGAAATCTATTAGATTCATCTGAAACAACCTTCCCATCGTGAATCCATGCTGCCTTGGGTTCTGTGCCCCACTAGCCTTTAGGTACTCAACAATTCTTTCCTTCAGAAGTGATTCCATCATTTTCCCTACCACTGAGGTCAAACTAACTGGTCTGTAGTTTTCTGCCTCTGTTCTGCTCCCACTTTTGTGAAGAGGAATCACATCTGCCCTCCTCCAGTCCTCAGGTACCACCCCATCCTCCCATGATTTGTTAAAGAGAGTAGTCAGCGGTGTCACTAGTTCTACTCTTAGTTCTTTTAGAATTCTTGGGTGAATCCCATCAGGCCCCATTGCTTTGTCCACCTTCAATTTTATTAGTTCTTTCAGAACCCTTTCTTCTGTAAATAGACTGGTATCAACCCCCGTCTTCAGAGTGTTTCTCTTGTTTGGTTTAGGTACCTCCCCCTCCTCTTCCTTTGTGAATACTGAACAGAAATATTCATTAAGTATCCCTGCTTTTTCACTGTCACCCTCTACCCACATTCCCTCCCCTTTATTAAGCCTCAGTATCCCTCCTTTGGTCTTTCTTCACTCCCTAATGTACCTATAAAAGGTCTTATCCCCCTACTTAACAGAATTTGCTATCCTTTCCTCTGTTTGGGCCTTTGCTATTCTGACTGCCTTCCCAGCATCTTTCTGCTTTAACTGATAAAGTTCTCTGTCTTGCTCCTTCTGTGTTTCGTTAAATTTCCTGAATGCTATCCTTTTCTCCTTAACCTTCCCTGCCACCTCTTTTGAGAACCATAGCGTTTTTTTCCTTCATTGTGTTTTGTTGATCTGCTTTACACAAAGGCTTGTTGCCTCTGTGATGGCTGTTTTAATTACTCCCCGTTGTTCCTCCACCCCTCCTTCTTGCCTGTTTGCCACTGCTTTTCTGAGGCACTCTCTCATTTTCCCAAAGTCAGCCTTCCTAAAGTCCAGTACTCTTGCTTTTGTATGTCTTGATTGTATGGCTGTGTTTATCGTGAACCACACTGTTTGATGGTCGCTTGTTCCCAGATGGCTACCCACTTCGAAATCTGAGATTCTTTCTCCATCCCCATTTGAGAGTACCAGGTCTAAGACTGCTCCCTCCCGAGTGGGTTCCAATACTAGCTGTCTGAGGCATGCCCCCTGTAGGGCATCAAGAATTACTCTGCTCTTGGATGTGCCTGCAGCAAAGGTGCTCCAGTTAACATCTGGCATATTCAGGTCCCCCATCAACAATATCTCCAGTATATAAACACAGTATATAAACACATTCACATTGGTGCATTATTAGGAGATTCAAATAACAAAAAAAGGAGAAAGAGAAGAACCATAGCAGAGGAGGAGGATCCAAATATAAAAGGGTCAGATCCACCATTCAAACCTTAATTACATAAATATGGTTACATATAATCCATATTCACTGTAGAGAAATACCAGAGAGTCCATTTACCAGGAGCAATCACAAGAACCAGCCATGAAGATGGCATAAGGGACAGCCAACTAATGGCAGATGGGGGTACCAGGAGAGGTATGTAATGTATGAACGAGGGGATAACATGGTGAGATGTGTAGGTCCCATAGATAGGGAAATAAAATAGAGGAGGTGGCTGGGGCCTATGGGGGGGTAGGGGAGGTAGGACTAATAATGTTTGAATACGTGTATATGGTGGATATACCCTGTAAAGGGTTGTGAAGAGAAGGCTGGAGAAAGCAGGAAAGTAGGCCAATATCAAGAAGGGAAACAGAGTCACACAAATGATACAGGTTAACATGATGACCAACCAAGGTCATGGAAAACAATTGCACAGTTCATTTCTGAGATGAGAGTATAAGAACTTGAAGAATGAGATGCTAATGGGTGACCTTAATTTTCACTTTTTTTGCAGTTTATTCCACAAGGAGGACAGTGTAAAGCTTATAGCAGCCCTGCCAAAGTGTTAGTTAACTTTGGGAACCTTCAGTAAGATTGATGTGCAACTTCTCAGGGCATAATTGCCTATTGGTTTTAGAGGAAGACAGTCTGTAATGTATTGGGGAAGTTTTTTGGAGATGGCTCTCAGGGTCCATAAGGCTGCATTTCTATTGTGCCTGTACTGAAGAGAACTCCACCCCACTTCTTGATATAAGGGGCAGTGGTGAGTGGAGTAAGGAAAGCCTGTGACGAACCTCAAAGCTCTATGACATAGTGTGTCAAGTTTGGTGAGGTAGGAGGTAGGACAATGACTATACAGGATGTCAGCATAGTCTATCAATGATAGAAAGGTTGATTGGACCAGCTGCAGTTTAACATCTCTAGTTAAGAAGTGGGCTATTCTGAAGAACAGGCCAAGTCTCTGTCATTGTTTTTTGAGTAATTCTTTAATGTACTCTATAAAAGAGAGCCTATGGTCCAGCCATACTCCCAGGTATTTGAATTTAGAGATGAATTCCAACTTTTCACAAGAATTGCAGTAATCTGTGGCACAGGATCTGTTAGGGCTGACTTTACCGCTTGAGCAGAGGGAGAAAATAACATTGCTTTTGTCTTCTTGGCATTAAGTTATAGTTTTTTATTTAGAAGTTGGTGTTGCAGCAGGTTGAACTCAGACTGAAGGTCATTACATGCAGATTGTAATGATGGGCAGCTTACATAAAGAACTGTATCATCTGCAAACAGATGGATATTGGCCTTAGTTATGCTTTCATCAATGTTATTGATGTATATTGTGAATAAAAGGGGTCCTAAGATAGAACTCTGGGGAATGACTCTTAGGAGAGGTTTGAGAGTCGAAAGATCTCCTTCCGCTTTCACCCGCTGGAATCGATCAGACAGGTAGTTGCTGAACCACTGCAAAGATAATGGGTCTGCGCCTAATGAGGTCAGGGAAGACAGTAGCAGAGAATGGTCAACAGTGTTGAAGGCCTTACTCAGGTCCAAGAACACAGCACAAGTGTAATTCCTGTTGTCAAGCTCTCTTTGCCAATCATTAGTCACTTTGGCAAGTGCTGTGATGATGCTATGTTTAGCTCTGAACCCTGATTGGACAGGATTTAGCAGGTTCTTAGCATCTAGGTACTGCCTCAGCTGGTTGCTTACTACTTTTTCTAGTAATTTCGACAGAACAGAGAGAATTGAGACTGGTCTGTAATTATTTAGATCAAAGGGATTCCCGGACTTGAACAGGGGTACAATGTGCGCTGTTTTCCAGATTGAGGGAATGAATCTTTGGGTCAGTGATAGGTTGAATAAATGGGTTATGGGCACGGCTAGTACATGGATGGCCACCTTCAAAAAATATGGGTCCAGGGTATCCGCACCAGAACTTTCTTTTACTTCTAATTTTAGCAACAGGTCTTCAACTTCTTTCAGAGTTGTAGGATGCATGGAGAAGACTGAGTCGGTGATGCTGGGATCAGCACCTTGATTATCCACCTGGGAGCATATCAAATTTGCAGGGGAATTGTCGAAAGCTAGGCCTGCAGTCGCAAAATGATTATTGAAAGCATTCAGAATTTCCAATCTATCACTGATGGTGTTATTCTTTAAAGAGATCTCATCAGGTAATGAGCCACTGTGCATGTGACCTGACAAATCCTTGACGGTTTTCCAAAATGTTGTTGGATTTTTGGAGGCAGAGAGAAATTCAGAATGATAGTAAGTGGCTTTTGTGTCTCTAACCATTCTAGTGCATGGGTTTCTTGCCCTCTTGAACTGGTACCAGTCCGTAGAGGTCAGGGTTTTGTGTACTTTTTTCCATAGGTTGTCTCTCTCAGTCAATGCAGATTTTAATTCTGGTGTGAACCACCAACATGCATTTTCTGCTACTTGCACCTTAACTATGGGGGCATATTTATTTATGGTGTCTAGTATAATTTTGCTGAATATGTCAAATGCTGATTGCGTGTTTTTTGCCAAATAGAATTCTTGCCAACACAAGGAGTGTTTTAGTTCATTGATGTAGGCAGAAAGGACAAAATGCCACCTAGATCTCTTCATAGCAAACTTCAGTGTAGTAGTTGGTTTGTTACTTGATCTTATGCAAGCAATAAAGGAATGATCACTGATATCACTGAAGAAGGTGCCGGCATAAGAGAAAATATGTGGTTTGTTCACTAAGGTAATATCTAGCAGGGAGCTGTTATCCATATTCTTTTTATTAATTTGTGTTGGTTCAACAATGAGTTGTGATAGTCCATGGGTATCACAGAAGGCTATGAGAGGTGCGACAGTTTTGGATAGCCGGTCTAAATTAAGATCCCTAAGAATAATTATTTCTGAGGATTGTAGTTCAAGGATATTGCTTAGATGAGTTAACAGTTGTAGATCTGCAGTAGGCAGACATCAGGCACCCCTGCCTCCTCTTCTTATTTCTTCAAACATAATTTATAATTTTAGGTAATAACTCTTCTGTAAATGTCCAATATAGAGGATAATGGATGTGCAACATTAACAACAACTCCTGAGTTAACTTTTCGAGGTTGTCTGCCAACTGTAAACCTCTCGAGCTTCACTCTCGAGGTTTACTTGGTTGTCATGACAACCTCTCGAAGTTAACAACAGGGTTGTTGTTATCTGTTGCACATCCATTATCCTCTATATTGGACATTTATAGAAGAGTTATTACCTAAAATTATAAATTATGTTTGAAGAAATAAGAAGAGGAGTTAAATACCAGCCACCATGCAAGAAGCCGAAATAGTTTTGCTACCAAAACAACATAAAGATATAAAAAAAAATTCATAATCATAGACTCATTGCACTCTTAAATGTTGATTATAAAATATTTACCAAACTGTTAGTAAATAGAATTAAAATGGCATTGCCAGAGTGCATTCAGGAGGTCAAATTTGATTTTATAGAGGGCAGGAACATGTACTGAGCTACAGAAAAGTTCAATCAATAATATATTATGCAAGAAAGTTAAAGGCAGAGTACCATACAGTAGTGATCGATGCAACAAAGGCATTTGATTACCTAGATAGAAATGTTATGTTTACATGTTTGGAGGGTTGGGGAATTTCCAGTTCACTGTTAATACTTATTAAGTCATTATATCGAGAAATTACAGTTACATTTGCCATCAACTCATATGTTATGGATTCATTTTGTGTACAAAATGGCGAAAGGCAGGGGTGCCCGATGTCACCTACTTTGTTTTTATTAAGTTTGGAACCTTTTTTGAATTAGTGAGAAATAATCTAGATACAAAAGGAATAACTGTTGAGGGGGGTTGTATATGCTGGCGCGACAAAAAAGATTGTGACCGGCATTACAGCGACGGGCTCCATGGCGACCGCAAGTTGCAGTCTGCATGGAGCCGCACTATTCAGGTCTATTTTCTACATCTGGGGGCTTCACCCCCAAACTCCCCATGCAGAGGCTTCAGCCTCCCACACCCTCAAACTAAAGGATCCTAACTCCAGGTCAGAGTTAGTTCGGGGAAGGGGTGCAAGTCGGGGGAAGTGGTTCTCCCTTCCAGCAGCACTTCTATGGTGGCATGGTGCTGTAGTCGATATTGACGCATGTCGCTGTAGAAATGTCACTGTTAGGGTGGCATACCATTGAGGGGGAAATAATGAAAGTTAATTCTTTTGCAGACAATATTTAATTGTTTATGAATGATATAAATTCATCCATACTGGCCTTTCTAGAGGAAGTATCGAAGTGTGCTTTCAGGGTATGACTTAAATAAAGTTAAATCAATAACTATGCCTATTTCAGAATCAAATATCAATCTGGACCAGAACATTAATTAAACATTATGATCACTAGTAGCTATAAATATTTAGGGGTGGATATTTATAGCAAGCAAGAGGAAATCATTAATAATAACTATCAGGATACCACTAAGAAAATCAAACTCTTGCTAGAAAAATTATTACTATCTTTGTGGGGAAGAATTGCTACAATAAAAATGACGGTGTTGCCTCATATTATATTTATAATCCAAGCAATAATTGGAACCCCAGTACTAGCTTGGTACAAGAACATAAGAAGAATATTTACTAAATTTCTTTGCAGAGAAGATAAACCTCAATTGCATGGGAACAACTGATTATTCCAAGAAAGGCCAGGGGATATAGCTGCCCAGATACAATGTATTATGCTGTGATCCACCATTTAAAGATATGGTGGGAATGGATTTTTGATGTGGAGGGGAAAACCCATTGAAAATTTCTGTTTTGGAATACAGAGACAAAGGTTAAAACAAATAGTGTAATTTGGGATATAAAAAAATAAAATAAAAATACCAGAAACGTATTTACCATTAGGAATATTTAAAAAAAAAACTATAAACAAATTAGTAGAAGAAAATGAAATGCCATGGTTGTACGTACATATATGGAACAGTTATATAATGTGGCAAGGGGAGAGGAAGGAAATTAGAGCAAAATTTAACAAAACATAAATAAAAAGATGGTGGGTGGGATATTCAGAACTGCGCCAGGCAGGGGCACAAGCCGGGCACAGCGCAACTGGGATGCACCAGGGCATGGCTTGGGCGATATTCAATGGTGCTGCACCATGGCTCCACACCATTGAATATGGCACTGTGCCCACTAGTGGCACTGTGCCAGTGCAAGTGGCCAGTGAGGAGCAGGGGAGTGCGCTAGCACAAGTGCCGTTGCGCTAGGTGCAGCAACTGCGATATTCTGCAGTGGACATGCAAATGGAGCCATAATGTATGCAAGGTGCCAATGGGACCACTTGCATGTCATTATGGCACCATTTGCATGCAAGTGCGCCGATCTCCAGTGCCTTGCACCTTGCGCCCTGCTAGGCAGCAGCCGTCGGGGACCAACGCCCCCTGCCCCCACTTCCAGCCTGATTGTGGGCATATGTATTAAATAAACGTCAAATATTCCTGGTGGTCCATTGGACTGTTCCCAGCCTGATGACATGCATAAGTATAAAATAAATGTCCAATATCCCTGGTGGCCCAGTGGACCGCTTCCAGCCCGATCGGGGGCATATGTAGTAAATACAATGTCAAAACCATCCCTGGTGGTCCAGCAGTACCCTCTCCCCACCCACCCACTGAGCCCCACCACCTCGCCCTTCATCAGCGGCTGGCGGCAGCTCCCACCCGAAGCCACCCAGCTACTGTCGCCGATTGATCGCGCATAGTACGGTTGTATGCCCATTGGTCCACAGCGTATAATGGACGGCAGACCGTATTCATACTACACAGTCCAGATATGGGAATGAATTCATTGGTGGTATGGAGTAAAAGAGGCCATCTTATTTGAAAAATTATTGGAACAAATTGAAAATGAAAATGAACAGGACATTTCAGTGTGGGAAGATGTATCCATGTTACCACCACTAATAAAAGTTGGATAAAGTTGTTTAGTATATAGATCTCCATTGTAGAGGGAGGGAGTGATAGGGTATAGGAGGTGTGTTTATAGTAATAATGGATAAACTAGTATAAAAAAGTGTATACATTATTATGGTATGAGATATGAGTTATTGAATTAGTACCTTTAAATTGAACGGAAATAAAAATTTGCATTACAAAATTAAAAGAGAGGTCCTCCTTAAGAGCTCTTATTGTCTGAGCAGCAGTAGATTCCTCAGAGTTTAGAAGGTACTCATCAGAATCCTCTGACTCATCATTAATGAGATCTGAACTGTGCTCCTGCTCATTTCCAAACAACGGGAATGCAGCCAGTGCCAACAGTGGCATTGACGCTGACAGAAGAGCTGGCACCAACAGTTTCACTGGCACTGTTGACAGCAACAACACCAGTGACAGAAATAGCACCAATGGCACTCATACTGCTGGTGTCATAAATGGTAACACTAGCACCAAAGATGGCACTAGGCCTGCAGAAGTCCTCTGCACTAAACATGGAACTACAACTGGTGCTGAAAGGATGCAAAGGATCCACTGCTCATTGAGAGCTGTCCATTGATCAAACTGCTCAACCAAATGCATGGGCAGAGGTAGAGAGGGTATTGTAGATGGAATAGTAGGTCCAAAAGATGCAAGGTAGTCCAGTGTGATATTCTTCCTCATTGGAGGGATGAAGGAGGGGACACCAGGACTCCCACTCCTAAGGGAGATGACAACCCCAGGGAAGAATGGGAAAACCCAACCTAGACCTGTGTCATTGGTTTTATTCACTCTTTTTTTGTGAGGTTGAGGTAGAGGTTAAACAGTCCCTGGAGCCTGAGCAAGGCAGGGCTATATCATTTTGTGACCACTTGAGGAATGCCTATTTTCCCAATTGCAAAACTGCCCAGTACCAGAACACACACAGACAGGAGTGGAGGTCCGATGCAACATTATCAGATCAACAAGTCTTTTCAAGTGCCCTACCTGGTATAATGATTTTGGAAAGTTATTGGATGAGATACGGCTGTGAGAAAACTTGACAATTCAAACTGCTAAAATCTGTTATCAAAGTAAAAAAGTAGTTAAATATGATGATAGAAAGGCAACAAACTAGACTAGAATGCTATTTGTACACCAGCTTGTGTTGTGGTACTTAATGTGGAAAGCACTGCACTATGATGGGGGAAAAAAAGAACTGATGTTTTTTGACTGGCACCGACATATTTTCTGCAGACATGGAGACTACACTGTGTTGGTGCTTTGCATTGACACCACCA
Organism: Neoceratodus forsteri; assembly: GCA_016271365.2. Lineage (NCBI taxonomy): Eukaryota > Metazoa > Chordata > Ceratodontiformes > Ceratodontidae > Neoceratodus > Neoceratodus forsteri. Next base: position 102,112,138 of record CM028132.1, read on the forward strand.
GCCCAAAATGTTCTGGTTCTCATGGGGTCCAGCTACCACCAATGCAAAGACAAAAGAGTTGGAATCTATGGACAAGACTGATTCTTGGAAGATCACCTTATTACAGCTTGTAATATACATATAAACAACACTATTTTAAATTGTTTCCCATATACCAACTCAACATTGTCACATAATTACCCAATAAAGTGTCATTTACCTACCCAACTGCCATGTACTTAACCAATTAACAGCCACTACCTTATTGAACTGTCATTAACACATTAAAGACACAGCAATGCCTCACAATCACACTCTTTTTAGAACCTTGATAACACATATAACAACCTTATTAACACATATAACAAGCCCCTTAACACATGTCACAAGCACATTAAACACCTACCAAACTCTAACAACTACAGCCTATACAAAATCAACACAGAATCTCAATCTACAAAATATTCCCTACCCTACAAACAAATGCACTCATCAAACAGCTCCCACCTACCTCATTCAAGACAGCTATGTCCAGCACTCACTTCAGTTAACAAGATCACCATGCTTCTGCCAATGCCTCTATGCTGCTGATGCTTCTTCAGTACTGCTGAGGCCTTCTGCATGCTGCTGATGTCTCCTTCATGCTGCAACAGACAGCCCCTACCAAACACACACCACAGACAGATGCTCCCAACTGCAAAATCCATACCTGCATTCCCAACCATAAACTCTATGCCTCTCCATACACCACACTGCTCCTGAGCACAGTCCTAAACCACAATAAAGAATAAATCATTATAGCCAGTCTCTATTTATGGTTAGAAAATGGGTAAAATGATTTCAGCTTTCTGATTGGCTGAGGTACTTCTCTAGCTGGGCATCTATCAGACAACAGATGCCCGGCTACTAAAAGTATTAGCCCACCCAGCCCCATCACCAGAATCCTGCTGTACAGCCTAGTCTCTAATTGGCTAAACCCCCCCTCATTTTCTTTTCAAATGTCCGCCATTTTTCCCACTTACTAACAGAAATGGAATACGGAGTCACGCTGAAGTAAAAAAATTAAAAACGGTACCTCTACCACATCGATATACCACAAAATGCATTAAGCACCTTTATGTCCACAGTCTACCATGCCACATTTGTTTCTCTTAAAAAAAAAACTGCAGACACCACACCAGACATTTCACCGCACCCCCACCCCACTGTCCTCCCACACTCTCTGTCATAAATAGATCACCCCACAATACAAACTGTCACATTTTAAATCAAAGTACCTCCTTTTTTTGTAACAATTTAGCTGAATTTCATGTTTCTTTTCTGACCAAGTCTCAAGCACGCCGTACCATTCTTGCAGCACTGCTGACCAACACAAGAGTGGTCTGTCTCTCCTGTCACTCATCCCTCAAATTTACAAATGTAATGGTGCTACTAATGATACTTAAGAGCGCTGCTGCTTAAAGAAACAAAAAAAATTTAGACTACTGCTATCCCATAGCATACTTCTACTACCTCACGTCCTAGTTTGAAGAAGTGGAATCGAGCAACGTCACATATCTAACATCCGCATCTTCCTCACAGAAAACAAAAACAAAGACTTGTAGGTAACACAAAACTGCACAAAAAAATGATTCCAACAAACTGCTGCTGTGAAAACTCTGCAAGCAACATAAATAGAAATGGAGCACAGCTTGTGGGGGGGTTACTAGGGCTAGACGAAGCTATGCAGCAAAATAAAATCAATGGTCTGTGTGTGAGTGTTTCTGTTGCGGCACAAGGTATGACAAGCACAGTTTAAAAAACAGAGCTCCATCAACAAGGAGGAAAAAGGGGAAAAAGGAAAAAGTTAGCACAGCTTGGTGGTGGGGGTTGGGGTAACAGGATAAAAATATAGTTGATGACCTCAAAGACTCTGTTAGGTGGAGGAACTATTTTATCACAAAATGTACTATTAATATTAATTAACATCAATATTGGTTATTAAACTTATTTGTTTTTACAGTGCCCATTTTCTAAGCACAATAATACCCTCCAGGGTGGGCGGTAGTGTGCTATACTGGACCTTCCAGGGGCTATAAGGCCCTCCGCCTGCAGCATCGGGCCTCATTACGCCCCTAGGCGGTGCAGTATAGCACAATACCGCCCACCCTGTTGGGTATTATTGCTTACATGGACACTACACTATAGAAAGACTAAAGGGGCACAAAAATACAACACTGCAAAAACCACTACACTACAAAAAAACACTAGTCCAAAAAACACAAAGGCAGCCCCAGAAATAATCCCAAAGCTGTTCCAAATTAAAATAGTGTCCATCCATATATGATATATTATATAAAATATATGATGGCAAAGTCCACCATATTCATGAAATAATGCCATCTTAGGGTTGACAAGCCATAAGGGACACTCGCCCTTATATGGTACATAGATACAATGGAGCTGCCCAGTTAGCAATGTAGTGTCCTGAGTTACTGCATGAAAAAAGGGATTAACCGCCACTGAAATGGCCAGCACCACTGTATATCTATGTTCACACAACAGGCATGGGTTAAATTTGATCAAGATATCACTACTATTTCACTGGCTACTGTGAACTGATTGATTCAGTTTGTAGTTCTCTTACCCTACGAATGCACATGAGACCACTCTTACAACCTTAAGAGTGGTCTTGGCAGCAGTATTACAATACAATAGTGCTATCTTGAATGCTGATATGTCACGGTGGAATACTGAACCAATCAGAGAGCAGCTTTAATAATGCTGATGATGGGTGAGCTAGCAGCCTAGCATGGAAGATGCACTTTCAGGAGCTCACTGCACATTTTACGTATTTTGTTATAAAAATTATCCCTCGAAAGATATTTATAGTTCCTCTGGGTTAGTTCACTGGCTTACTTCACTTTGTCCCAGACTATTATCAAAAAGAGACATGGGAAGATAAAAAAATGCTAAAGAAACTGATCAAATGAAAGCAGGGCTGTTGAATGCAACTGGTCCTGTTATGCCTCCATCTGAGGCTGGAGATTCGCCAGTCATGCTGGAGTTCCTGCAGGCAGCAATTAGCATGCTAACTCAATCCATTCGCTCACTTGATAAAAAGTTGGACTCCTATTCTGAATGGCTGGTCAACGTAGAGGCTACCATGGAGGTTTTAGGACCAGCAGTGGAAAAGTCCAACAAAACTGTCAGGAAATCCCTTTTGGCAATGGCAGCTTCTATTAAGGAGCAAGGGACTCTCCAGGCTAGGATAAAACAGTTATAAAATGCTAAGAGATCCTCTAATATCCAGCTTCATGGGACACCAGAAGGAACTGAAGGGGACAACCTACTTACCCTTCTAGAATGCTGGATGCCAGAAGCGCTCAGTCTGGGCTTTGCTCCAGTCCTCACACGAGACTACTGGATTTCTCCATGTCATTCTTGCACCATTGCTCAAGGTCCCCATGCCATCCTCATGGTCACCCAGTCACCAGGAATAAGTGATAAGGTTCTGAAATCAGTTAGAGATCAAGGACCAATTCACATGGATGAAAGTTGGCTCCTTTTCTTCCTGGACTACTCCTTTGAAATCCAAAAAAAAGTGCAAAGCCTTCGCGGGAGTAAGTCAAAAGTTATGAGAAATAGGAGTGCAGTATAAACTGAGTTTCACAGACTGGTTACACTTTACCATGCAAGACAAAATACACTCATTCACAGGTGCCAAGGCAACTGGCACTTGTGTAACTAAATTTCTGATGCAAAGGACTGAATCAGAAAGGGAGGACATTCATCATCAGAAGAGGAAGGCTGATTTTGATTTCAGAACTGTGAGTATATTCATTACTACTCCTCATCTTTTCATGCCTCAGTGTGCTGTTACAGTTGGGTCTAGCATAACGTCCACAGTCTGGATCCCATTTAAACACTTGTCTTGGGACTATGATCTTTGTTTTTTTTTTTTAACCCTGGACTATATACTTAGTCTGATCATAAGTCGACTTGTGGACTTGATACTGTAAAAACTATTAAAATGTTCAGATGGTCAGCTTTTGATATTCAGAGTTGCAGTATGTTACATCTTATTAGCCAGTGTGTTTTCCTTTTTTCCAGTTGTGCATACATGTATGTTCTTGAATGGAGGAGGGATGCTTTATATACTAGATTTTGATCTACACATTATATTAAAAATTGGGGTGACTGAATGAGTGAGTGGCTCCTTATGAAATGGCACCAATGAAAGTTTTTCACATGCCTGGCCATACCACAACACTCTAGAATGCCTGAGTGATTGAGAGGATGCATGGCACAGCTGATATTTAAATGATGTGAGCCTTGGACTTCCTAAACTCCTTATTGTTAACTATCCTTCTCCATCCCTCACACTAGTTGAATGTCCATCTTGTTATTGTTGGCAGATATACTTATTTTAGCCTACCTAATCAGAAGTAGAGGACAAGTATTTTGCCATGCACAATGTAACCCAAGTTTAGACACTGATGTCTGTCCAGGGGAACTGAGCTCTGCTCCATCAGCTCATGGAAGTCTTAAATTTTGCTATACTAGTTTTGATATATAAAAATAGGCTCCTAAGGCCTGGTTAACTAATCCTGTTTTACCCTTTTGATAATGTACTTATGCACTGGCTGCAATATTAGCTCATATAGTGTATTGCCAAGGAGCTATTATTTCAGTAACACTCATACAGGTACCATTAAGAATAGTGTAACTCTTATTCTGCCATGATATTTTGTTATTGATACAGCTCTGGTGTCTGGTTATTCTTGGATACAATTTAGTTTTGTAAATTGTTTCAAAACCTAAAAAATTAAACAAAAACAATGCTGATGACATCACGATAGCCATGTGCAGCACTGAAACCAGCAGATGTGAGCTGCTTTAAGATGCAGTTTAAATTTTGCACTTTCTCCATTTTTATATCATTTCTGTCATGAAACCACATAAGCACTTGTGCAAATCAAAATGATATGGGTGAGAGTGAGATACTTTGGGTGACACAGTTTACATTTTGTACTTTTTTCGGTTTGTGACTTTTTATCATTTCTATCACAAAACCATCTTAACACCAGTTGTGCAAATCAAATATGACATGGGTGAGATTGAGACTATAGCAATACCTTCACTTGTTATACTTAACAGCTTTGCCACTCATGAGGTCAGGAGGTCAAGTATAACACGGGAAGATATTTCGGTCATGCCTGTATATTAGGGTTGAGTAAGCACTTTAATGTTAAGCCTCAATTTGTGCACATTGATAACTCTGCCCATATTCACATGTGTCCAAATTTAGTAGGTGTGGAGTCTGGGCCAGGGTGTCTGGATTGTAAAAATGTTGTCTATCAGTTCGGGGTTGGGCAAAGTTTTTTTTTTTTTGCTCACCCATAACAAGAAACATTTTTTTACATGAAACTTACAGGTTTGATAGAGTCAGAACCAATGTACACTCTTTGACAACTGGCAAGTGTTTAACTTTGAGTTTTTGAAATATAAGTAAAATATGATGCCATTGTTCATGCATGCTCAGTTTTCAAAACTAAAGTTTAATGAATAGTTGGATTTTTCCATTAGTGGTTTGCTCATCACTGATTTCTTTGCCACTGCTTATGTGAGCCACTAATTAGCAGTGATTTTGGCTAACATAAGCAGTGACAAAGAAATCACTGTTGATCAACCTGCCTACACAAAAACACAGCTGTTCTTAGAACTCCCCACCCTCTCAACCCACGTTTTAATGAAAATGGCCTGTGTGTGCCCAGTCCCACCTACCTGCACCCCCTTCCTCTTCACCCTTGTCTTTGGATAAACAGTGGTTGGCAGATGCCCAATCCCACTGGCTGGTAGCCTCCCTCTCTCCCAACACTGTTTACAATGGAGGGTGCCCAATCCTGCTACTGTATCTATACATTTGTTTCTGATACTGGTGTGCCAAACTCCTGGTGTCAGCCTGCAATCTCCTGCAGACTTTCTATAGAGTGGCACTAGGGTGCTCAACCCCTGTGCTACCATACTTGAACCCCCTCTGTGTGTCTGGTGGACCCCCATATGTAGAGACAATGGGGTGTGCATCCCCTGTATTGCCTAACAGATATCCAGTATACCTGCAATGAAACAGTCTTATGTTGTTTTTTTCCTTTTCTAATGTTGTTTCCTCTGAAACAAAGAAAAATGTCCATCCATGTCTTCTGCAGTCCACCTGCCACATTCCACCCTGACCACCCACTCTGCATCCACCACTCCTCACCCCTCACTCACCTAAAAATTGGTCAACCATCATAAATCCAGTCTCCAAGCTGAAAGACAACCTCTTCCTGGAATCATTACTGCAAACTGAGGAAATAAGGTAAATGTGGTTAATGTATTTCCAATGCATTTTTAACTTCTGCTCATAACTCGGTCTTTGTTTAGTATTGTTCCTCAAAAATTTCAATGTGGCTTTTTGGGACCCCAACTCATGAATAGGAAGGTGGAAATTTTCAAAGAAACCATGAAAGGTGACTTTGTAGTTGCACTGCAAAATCATCATTTTGGCAGGATTTGAAAAATTCCACCTACTAAAGAATACAAGTGAGAATGAGAATATGTTTCCACAAAGACAAAAACAAGAGAAATTCATTGCAAAAAAATTACATTAATGCAAACGTTAGGGTTGAAGAATGAAAATCTCACATGGCAGGGAAATGAAAAAATATTAGGGTTTTGGGTTTCTGAAGTCTTTGCGAATCAGTGGTGGGGTCTTCCTTGGTGCTGGTAACCCTAAAGCCCACCCCATCCCTAAGCAAACGAGGTCAGATGTGACTCTCCTTCCCACAGAGCCCTATACCTAAGAAAGCTATGAATAATTCTGTTGGCAACATGTAACAAGCCCTACTTCTCGGCCTCTAAAGAGTGCATCTTTTATGAGGCACTGGCTTGGAGCTGTGCCTTGTGCTTTAGACCCTAAGCTAGATATATACCTGTAGGACCGATGACCCCAAAGTTGGTGGGGGTGGGGAAAAGGGGGTGGAAACCTAACATTGAAATGTCCTCAGTTTGTCACTATGGAACAACCTTAACTGATGCATTAAACAGAGTCTTTGCCATGATATATATATATATATATATAGATTAGAGGCAAAATTGTTTATCGATTAGTTGTTCCCATTAGCAACAGTGAGGAAATTAGTGTCAGGTTGAAAGCCCCCCTAGGGACTCCCCTTTCAACCATTACCTCAATCACAGGTGCACATTGGGGCTGTGTCCAAATCTCACCCCATCAGATGTGTAAAGAAGCAGGAGGTATAGGAGAATGGGGTGAGAGTTTGGACCGACAACCCCAATGTGCACCCCGATGCCAGTTGGGGGTGTGGGGGTCCTAGGGGGCTTTCAACCCTAACACCGAATTTCCTCACTTTTGTCACTGTGGAACAACCCTAACTAATGCATTAAACTGAGTTTTTTGCCCCTAATTTCCCTTTTTTTTGAGAATTAGTCTAAGAAATAGTGAATATAATGCGATGGCGGGAGCGCAGGACCCTTATAGTAACACAATGCCCACAAACGCAAATGGTAATGCGCATGGTGATGCAAAGCAAAACACAAAGATAAACAGTACTGTAGACACAAATGGTTAAAATAACTCAAACACAAGAGCAAATGAAAATGCAAAGGGTAACGCACATGGTGGAGTAGACGGGAACAGTAAACGAAACAGGTACAGAACCGCAAGCAGAAGTGGTAAAGGTAACAGTAATGTAAGCGCACAGGCTGGTTTTCCCTAAAAGCTGCATAGAGAAAGACAGTGAGCGAAAGAATGTGTGCATAAATTGGTCTCAAGCAGAAAATGAGGAGTTGGAATACTAAATTGCTTATATCTCAGGGACTGTACGACTAGAAATAATTTTTAAAGCCAGATGATTTATGACTTTCCTGGCAAGTTTTGTACTTAGCCCACCTAAGAGAGCTAAGCTTTTTTCTGATGAAAAGTCCATATCTCGCACCGTTTCCGAGATACGGGCCCTGAAAGGCGCGGTGAATGCCGTAATCTTATCCTATGGGGGAAAAAAAGAGAAGTTTGGAGTGCCATAACTTTGCCTCCCTGTAATAGTTTTTCATCAAACCATGAAAAGGCACATCTGTGTGATGTTGGCTTTTTTCTCTCCAAATTTCAGCCCAAAAGACCAAACCGTTATTTTGCAGCAGGGCGGCAAAGGATTCCTGTAATGCGGCAGACGCCATAATGTTTTCCTATGGGAAAAAGTGTCAAATTTGGAATGCCATAACTATGCCGCCCTGTAATATTTTTTAACTGAAACACAGAAAGGCACATTTGTGAGATGTTAGCAATTCCTCCAAATTTAGCCCAAAAGACCAAACCGTTCTTTTGCAGCATGGTGGCAAAGAATTGCTGTCATTTTGCCACAGCCTGGAAAAGTACTGTCGAACTTTGCGAAAGCTTTCGCAAATTCATGCGACAGTGTTGCAAATGCAAAAGTACTTTGAGAAAGTACTTTTTCCAGAAATGTGAAAAACATATTTCTGGGGTGTTTTACCCCAAAATAAAGACATGCCTAGCATTCTCATGGTCCAACTAGGTGAATACAAAAAGAATTAGGTTGCTAGAGGTCCCAAATTTAAATGCCAAGCATTTTTCTGATGACCAACTGAAAACAAAATGGCAGATTTGTGACAGTAAAAAGGCCATTTGTGAAAGTAAAAACTGCATTTGCGACACTTTCAAACTTTTTGTTAACTTTTCCCATTGACTTATAATGGGAAATTGTTTTTTGAATAACTTTTGAACCGTTCAATATTTCTTCACTAAATCTTTGAAAGGCACATTGGGGACCCCGGCCACACATTCCCTGAAGATTTTGGACTGGTCGTGCAAACCGTAGCGACCTGTAGAGATGAGCAAAATTTCAAAAGCATAAATGCGCGCACAGATCACACTTAATAACTCCACAGCCATATATCTGAACAGTACAAAAGTTGGCACATCCCAAGATGTATGGCTCTTGATTGTGTATTCAAATTTCAGGCAAATCCATTAAACGGTTGCGGTTATTAAGGTGCAAAGTTTTAGGTTTAATATGTAAATGGCCCTCAACCCTAACTATATATATTTATGCCATACCTGTGAGGATAAAAAGGCAAATATTTTCAATATTCTCATGAGGAGTCAGACCTACAGTGAGAATATCGCATTTATTCTCACTGTAGGTAAATTTATCCACATTAGGTAGAGATTGGCTCATTTACATATTCGTTCCAGTAGCAGTAGTAACCATATTCAAATGTGAATAACTTTAAAACGAAAAATGATACCAGGGTACTGTGAGCACAAATGTTGTTCAGCACAAAAATATCTACAAAATGAGTGGTGTTTCATTTATGGATAACATTTATTTTTTTATATAATTAGCTGAAAAACAGCAAAACATTTATTTTTTTCACTCTTTTTCAGCAAACAAACGTAAATAACTTTAAAATGAAAAATGATAGCATGGTATTGCGAGCACAGAAGTTGTTCAGCACAAAAATATCTACAAAATGAGTGGTGTTTCATTTATGACTAACATTTATTTTGTTATATAATAAGCAAAAAACAGCAGAAAATGCAAATTTTTTAAATTTTTCGACAAACAAATGCGAATAACTTTAAAACGCAAAATGATAGCATGGTACTATGAGCATGAAAGTTGTTAAGTACAATATCTGCAAAATGAGTGGTGTTTCATTGATAGATACCTTTTATTTTTTTTATAGTTAGCAAAAAAACTACAGAAAATTTAATTTGTTTCACTTTTTGCAACAAACAAATGCATATAACTTTAAAATGAAAAATAATAGCATGGTACTTTGAGAAAAAGTTGATCAGGACAAAAATACCTACAAAATGAGTGGTTTTTATTTATAGATTTCTTTTAGATTTTTTGTAATCTGCAAAAAATTGCAAGAATTTACTTTTTTTTCTTTTTTTTGGAGGTATGGCATAAATGGACTACTCAACCCCCCGACCGGAAATATTGTCAATACTTTTTGTTCTCATGCCAGTTGACTTAATAACATCACTCGTGATGTTATCAGGTCAATTGGTACTTGAACAAAAAAATATTGACAATATTTCCAGTACGGGGGTTGTGTATCCCATATATATATATATATATATATATATATATATATAGTTTATATATAGTGGCATGGTAGTGCCACTATAGTTAGGGTTGAGTACCCACTTTATTGCAAAACCTCAAAATGTGCACCTTAATAACTTTGCCACCATCTGACAGATTTGCCTGAAAGTATGAATGTGTAGTCTGGTTCCATAGATCTCTGGATCTGCCAAGTCACGTTACAGTCGGATGTACGGTTGTGTAGCTACAGAGCACTGACAACTGTGTAAATTATGTCTTTTTGTGTGTTTCTTTGCTCATGCCTACAGCCCGCACAGTTTGTGTGCTCAGTCCAAAACTTCAGGAAGATACAGCTAGGGTCCCCGATGTGCCTTTGAAGATTTACATGAAAAAATTTTGAACGTTCAAAAGTTATTAAAAAAAAATGTTTCCCATTATAGTCTATGGGAAAAGTGAATGAAATATGCGAAAGTGTCACAAATGGCCATTTTTACTTTCACAAATCACCCATTTTGTTTTCAGTTACAGCTCAGAAAAAGGCCTGGTGTTTAAAATTGGGACCCTCTAGGGACACAATTCTTGTTGTGTTCACCTAGTCGGGTCCTGAGGATGCTAGGCCTATGACTTTTGGGGGGTTAAACCCTCCAGAAATATGTTTTTTAAATTTTTTGGAAAAGTACTTTCGTAAAATACTTTTGCAAATGCGAAAGTGTCACAAATTGTTTTGCAAAACATTTGTGATTTGAGAAAGCAATTTATGAAAGTATGGCCAAAACAATATGAAATCTTTGCCACCCTCCTGCAAAACAACAGTTTGGTCTTTTGGGATGAAATTTGCAGGAAGAAAGCCAAGAGCTGACAGATGTGCCTTTTGGTGGCTTGGTGACAAAATATTACAGAGCTGCAAAGTTACGGCACACACGAAGTTGACACTTTTCCCATAGGATACCATTATGGTGTCCGCCATGCCTTTCGGGCTCATATCTTGAAAACGATTCGAGATACAGACTTTTCATAGCACAAATACTAGCCTGGAAAGTCATTAATAATGTGAGATTTAAATTTTTTTACATCATACGCTCCTGAGATATAAGCAATTTAATATTCAAAGTGCTCATTTTGTGGTCCAAGGGCAATTATTATGGACACATTCTTTGTATTCACCGTGCTTCTCAATGCACTTTTTGAACAAAAGCATGTGCGTTGCATTACTGTTACTGTTAGCATTTGCGTTTATGTTTCTGCTTGCTTTTCCATTACCATTTGCGTTAGCGTTTCCATTTGCATCGTGTGCATTACCATTTCTGTTTGCATTTGCGCTTGTGTTACCATTTGCGTAACTGTTTCCTTTTGCATCACCCTTTGCGTTACCGTTTGCATTACCATTACCGTTTGCGCTTTCATTACTGTTTTTGTTAGCATTTCCATTTGTGCCATCATGTGCATTACCATTTGCATTTGCACTTTTTCTATTTGCATTACTGTTTCCTTTGGCATCACCATTGCCGTTACCATTACCATTTGCATTTCCATTTGCGTTACCATTTGCATTTTCATTACCGTTTGTGTTACCAATTGCATTTGCACTTCTGTTACCATTAGCATTTGCATTTGCACTTGCATTTCTGTTGTCGCTTGCATTACTGTTTCCTTCTGCATCGCTGTTGCTGTTACTGTTACCATTTGCATTTGCGTTTGCATTTCCGATTGCATTACTGTTACCGTTTGCATTTCTGTTACCATTTGCATTACCATTTCTGTTAGCATTTACCTTTGCGCTTGCATTTTTCTTACCAATTGTATTATCATTTCCGTTTGTGTCACCATGTGTTACCATTTGCGTTTACGCTTGCGTTTGTTTTACCATTACCGTTACTGTTTCCTTTTGCGTCACTGTTGGCATTACCATTTGCATTTGGGGTACTGTTACCATTTGCATTTCTGGTACTGTTTTTCGTTAAGCGTTCTGTTTATCACCCGTGTATGTTACCGTTTACATTTGTATTTATGCGTTGCATTTTCGATTTGGGTACCATTACTGTTTTACGCTTTTCATTGCCGTTGCATTACCATCTGTGTTTGCGTTCACATTTGCACTTGTGTTTCTGTTACCATTTGCATTACCGTTTTAGTTTGCTTTTGCGCTTATGTTTGTGTTACCATTTGAGTTACTGTTTCCTTTTGCATCACCATTGGTGTTACCATTTCTGCTTGCATTTGCATTACTGTTACCATTTGCATTTTCATTACAGTTTGCATCACAATTTGAGTGTGCGTTTCCATTACCGTTACTGTTCTCATTACTGTTACCATTACCGGTAGCATTGGCATTGCTGTTAGCGTTAACGTTCCCTTTAGGATTACCATTACTGTTACCATTGCCGTTGCCATTACTGTTAGCATTACCATTACTGTTAGGGTTATTGCGCACAAATAGGAAGCAAGGTGGGAGTGTGGGGCCCTCTACCACCACATACTGTTCACTATTTATAGTGCACATTCTCAAAAAGAAGGGAAATTCATGGCAAAAAAACTCCATTTAATGCATCAGTTAGGGTTGCTCCACAGTGACAAAAGCAAGGAAATTCAATGTTAGAGTTACCACCTCTTGCACCCCACACCACCCTGTCCCCACCAATGGGCATCAGGGGTGTGTGGGTCATTGGGCCCAACTCCTCACCCCATTCTCCTATACTGCATCACCTCAGCGTATTTACATGTGGAATGGGGTGAGAGGTAGGGCTGATGACCCCATCGCACACCCCGATGCCTGCTGGTGGGGCAGGTGGGTGTGTGTGCAAGGAGTGGTAACCCTAATACTGAATTTCTTCACTTTTGTCACTGTGGAACAACCCTAACTGATGCATTAAATGGATTTTTTTGCCATGAATTTCCCTTCTTTTTGAGAATATGCACTATAAATAGTGAATGGTATGTGGTGGTGGAAGGTCCCACACTCCTCCTGTCTAAAGCACAAGATATAGCTCCAACCTAGTGCCTCACAGTGATACAGCATGGTCAACATAATCTATCAGAGCTTTCTTCATGCAGAGCCCCTATCAGCCCTGCATGAAGACATCCCATTTGACCTCATCTGATCCAGGGTAGGGGTGGGCATTAAGGTTGAAAACCCCAAGTAAGACCCAACCACTGATTCGCCAATACTCCAGAGACCCAAATCCCTGTTTTTTTCATTTTCAGTCTTTGCACGCTTTGAGTTTTACAACCCAAATGTCTGCATTAATGTAGTTTTTTACAAATAATTTCCCTTCTTTTTGTGATAGTTTAACTGTATCCTGGGTTCTGTGCAAAATGAGATAAATACAATATTGGAGACAGTCCTAGAATTGTATCCTCATTAGTGGAGGTCCCAAAATGAGCTAAATACAATATTGGAGACAGTCATGGTGCAGTGCATGGGCCCAGCAGACCCCGGCACACATCTCGATACTTTGTGGGTGAGTTTCTCTGACCCACCACAGGGTGTGACATCTGTGCCAAAACACTGCTCCATCCCTAACCAGGCTGTGACTGGTGCTGCAAGCTGTAGCACCTTCCCTATCAGCCTTGTCCCACTAAACTAGCTCACTGAATTCACACCTGAACTCAGCTCACTGGCACAGTAAGGCAACGTGTTCCCCAGAGGTGCAACGGACATCCTGCAATCAATATTACTTAATAAATTCTTTGCATTGGGGTTGTGAGGCCTAAATATCACCCCATTCCATCTGAAATTACATTCACAAGCCACAGTAAATAAGAATGTGGTGACATTTAGGCCTCACAATCCCAATGACACACCCTGTCAGCTGTCAATCTTGGGATGATGGGTGAGTCTGCGGGGAGAGGCAACCCTAAAGATGTTTCATTGCCTGACTTTTTGTGTTTTAACCCTAAAGATGCATTAATGCAGTTTTTTGCATAGAATTTCCTTACTTTTTGAGAAAGGATGAAAAACTAAGAACTTGCACAAGTTGGTGGGAGCACGGGCCCTGCACTCCCACCAACTTGTAAACATGTGTGTACCATCAACACCCTCCAAATTTCAATATAAAACACCAAACCGTGTCTGAGATATAACATGTTAAAGTTTGAGATTTTCAGTTGCCAGAGATGCAGAATTCCACACCTGTTAACATTTAACAGGCAGAATGACTGAAAACTACATCCATGACACTAAGGCTATGTACCCTATAAATTTGAAGCCACCAGCACAATGCAAAACACTGTCTGCAACATGTAAATTGCATCACACAATATCTCAGGAAAAAAACTTTGTCCAACACATAAACACAAATTCACATCTACAGGACATGCGAGAACACCCTTCAAATTTCAATGCAAAAGACCAAACCGTGCCCGAGATATAACATGTTAAAATTTGACATTTTCATTCATCAGAGTTGCAGTATTCCACAGCTGTTAAACTTTTACAGGCACAATGACTGAAAACTACATCCATGACATTAAGGCTAGGTACCCTATCAATTTCAAGCCACCAGCACAATGCAAAACACTGTCCACAACATGTAAATTGCGTCATGCAATATCTCTGCAAAAACAGTTTTCTCTGACACATAAACAACATAATTCACATCTATGGGACATGGCAAGAACACCCTCCAAATTTCAAATAAAAATACCAAACCATTTCCAAGATATAGCATGTTAAAATGTGAGATTTCCATTCGTCGGAGTTGCACAATTCCATAACTGTTGACATTTTACAGACACAACGACTGAAAAGTGCATCCATGACACTAAGGCTAGGTACGCTATCAATTTCAAGCCACCACGACAATGCAAAGCATTGTCCACAAAGCGTAAAGAGAGCCATGCAATATCACCACAGAAAATATATTGTCCAACATGTAAACACAATAATTGCCATCTACAGGGCATGCCGTAAACACCCTCCACATTTCAAGTAAAAGGACCAAACCATTTCTGAGATATATAATGTTAAAGATTAGTAAAATTGACCTATCTAATGCATTATAAAATCTGACCATCTTGTCCCTATCTCATGATCAAAGATCGTGATCAAAGAATCTCACAATCAAAAAATTTGCAGGCTTGTGATCAAAGAATTTACAGGCTCATGATCAAGAATAAAAGTATTGAAAATAAAAGTTTTGAGACAAATGCGGCAAACACACACCATGGTTCAACAGAACTAATCCCTCTGGGCAGAACCCACCCTCATTTGTCTTCCTAGGCCACACCTGAGCTGAGAAAATTGCATTTTTCAAAGGGCCATCTCGTCCCTCGCTCGCTGATGCAAGATCACGATCAAAGAATCTCACAATCAAAGAATTTGCAGGCTCACGATCAAAGAAATTGCATGCTCATGATCAAAGAATAAAAAATGGTGAAACGTGAGTTTTTCGATGATTTAGATGAAACCATCGCCATGCCGCTATAGAACGGAGCCGCCTGATCAAACCCCAGCATCATTTGTCTTCCTAGGCCACCCCTGAGCTGAGAAAATTGTATTTTTAGGTCATGATGCAAGATCACGATCAAAGAATGGTGATGCAAATGTAAATGATAACGCAAACGGTAATACAAACACAAGCACAAATGTTAATGAAAACAGAAACGCAAATGCAAGCATGCACGGAAACGCAAACCGTAAAGCACACGGGCACGGTAACGTAATTGGAAATGCAGACAGTTATGGTAACAGCAACAATGACACCAAAGAAAACAAACAGAAACGCAAACACAAATGGAAGCGCATACGCTAACGCAAATGGAAATGCACACGGTGACGCAAAAGGAAACGCAAACAAAAACAGTAAAGGAAACGCAAATGTTAACAGTTACGCAAATCCAAGTGCAAACAAAAACGCAAAGGGTAATGCACACAATGGTGTCGACAGGAATGCTTGCATTTGCATTGCTGTTAGCGACATCCAAATTAGCGATTACACTTTTTGCGCATTCTTGGCTCATGCCTACAGGTCGACGGTTTATGTGACTGGTCCAAAAACTTCAGGGAATGTGCAGCCAGGGTCCCTGATGTGCCTTTGAAGATTTTGTTAAAAAGTACTGAACGGTTCAAAAGTTATTCAAAAACAAGTTCCCATTATAAGTCAATGGGAAAAGTTAACAAAAGTTCAACACTTCTTAAATGCACTTTTAGTGTTGCAAATGGCCCTAGTAGTGTCACAAATCCACCATTTTTTTTCAGTTACTGATCAGAAAAAGACTTGGCATTTAAAATTGGGACCCTCTAGGAACACAATTATTTTTGTGTTCACCTAGTCAGACCCTCAGGATGCTAGCCATGTCTTTCTTTGGGGTTAAACACCCCAGAAATATTTTTTTCAAATTTCTGGAAAAAGTAGTGTCGCACCTGCAACACTTTCACAAAATTTTGCGAAAGCTTTAGCAAATTGCAACACTACTTTTCCAGACTATGGCCAAAATGACAGGAGTTCTTTGCCGCCCTGCTGCAAAAGAACGCTTGGTCTTTGAGCTGAAATTTGGAGGAAGGCACCCTACATCTCTCAGATGTGCCTTTGGTGGTTTGTTGACAAAATATTGCACGGATGCCAAGTTATGGTACTCTGAAGTTGACATATTTTTTCCATAAACTAACATGGTGGCATTCGCCGTGTATTTAGGCTCATATCTTGGAAACGGTGCGCTGACACGGAATTTTGTCATGACAATGTGTAGCCCTATGGGCTATGCAATTTAGCAAAATCCTTGCCAGGAAACTCATGAATCATGTGAAATTTAAATTTTTTTCTCGTCATGCGGTTCCTGAGATATAAGCAATTTAGTTTTCAAACAGCTCATTTTCTGCTCCGAGGCCCATTATTATGCATACATTCTTTGTACACACTGTATTTCTTTATGCAGCTGTTGGGCAAAAACAGGGTGTGCACTTCCGTTACTATAACAGTTAGCGTTTCCACTTGCATTTCCGTATCTGTTTGCGTTACCGTTCCCGTGTACACCTCCATGTGCGTTACCCTCTGCGTTCTCATTTGCTCTTGCGGTTGCATTACTGTTACCATTTGCGTTTCAACTACTGTTTCTGTTTGCATTTTGGTTTGCATTTCTTGCACCCCTTTCATTTGCGTTTCTCTTTCAGTTTGCGTCTTCGTTGCTGTTGCTGTTACCATTTGTGTTTCCAGCTGCGTTGCTGTGCTCGTGCACATTACGGTTTGCGTTTCTGTATGTGCTTCCATTTGCTTTTGCATTTCTGTTTCCTATGGTGTTATTGTTGCTATTACCGTTACCATTTGCATTTACAACTGCGTTAACGTGACCGTGTGCATTACGGTTTGCATTTCCGTATGCGCTTCCATTCCAGTTTCCATTTCTGTTTCCTTTGGCGTTATTGTTCATGTTAACTTTACCATTTGCATTTACAATTACGGTACCATGACTCTATGCATATTACGGTTTGCATTTCCGTGTGTGCTTGCATTCGCATTTCCATTTTGGTTCCCTTTGGAATTATTTATGCTGTTAACATCACCATTTGCATTTCCAATTGCAGTACCGTGACCATATGCATCATGGTTTGCATTTCCTTATGCGATTGCATCTCCCTTTTGCGTCACATTTCGGTTTGGTGTCACTTTGCGCTTGCATTTCTATTAACGTTTGCTTTACCATTTACATTTCTGTCACCATGTGTGCAACCGTTAGCTCTTGCAATTCCCTTGCACTTACTGTTACTATGTCAGAAAACATCATTGGTTCAGGCCCAGCGCTCCCACCACCACATTCCATTCACTACTTCTGCACGTTCTCAAAAGAAGGGACATTACAGGCAAAAACTCCATTTAATGCATCAGTTGGGTTGTTCACAGCAACAAAGTGAGGAAATTCGATGTTAGGGTTGAAACCCCCTTGCACCCACCCCTACCTGTCCGCCCAGCCGGCGCCGGGGTGTAAGTTGAGATCGCCGGTCCTAACTCTCACCCATTCTCCTATAGTTCAACACTTCAGCTTCTTTACACATGTGATGGGGTGAGTTGGGCGATAACTAACGCAAATGCTGGCTGTTGAGGCTGCGGTGGGGTAGGTGGGGATGAACCCTAACATCCATTCCTTGCTTTTGTCACTGTGGAACAACCTAACTGATGCATTAAATGGAGTTTTACCTCTAATATATATATATATATATATATATACACAAACAAACACATATATACATATCCTTGGACCCTACTTTCTCTCTTTTCATAAATAACATCTCCACTGACCTCTGCAGTACAACCTCCTTGCTATTTGCAGATGATATTATTCTGTATGCTAGCATAAAAGCATTGATGACATAAACAATTTTCTCTCTCTTGACTTTCATCTAATTCAGGGGTGGCTATCTACTCACAAACTTGTTTTAAATGAGTCAAAACCCAAGCTATGCTCTTTGGATCAATTGTTAAACTCAGACATGCACATCCTAATTTTAAAGTCACCTCATTAAATAGCTCACTAGTTGGGGTGGTAAATTCATTTTAAATATCTGGGCCTCACCCTTGATCTGTCACTAAATTTCAACTTACACATCAATCAGACCTGCAAACTGGTCAATTCCAAACTTGGAATGGCCTACTGAACCAACTATGTGCTCACTCCCTCAGCAAGGCTTGCCATAGCCATTAGCATACTCCTCCCATTGCCTATGATGCTGCAACTTATGCCTTTGCATTGGAAATCAATTCTTAGAAATGGGATGTCACATATAACAATATATGTTGCTATCGTCCTCCTCACTCCATCTGAAACATCACTGTCTCCTCTAGTCAGACCTAGGATGGCTTCCTCCTAATGAATTAAGGCTTCATGCATATGGCTCTATCATTGATAACACTGTTCACCTACAAATACCTGCATCCCTTGCAGAACTTTCCAAATCTGACTCCTTGCTATGGGCTGAGGTCTGCCAACCCAGGCCCCTGTCTTCATCCCCAGACACAAAACCGCTAAAAGGCTCTAGTGCTTTCACCTGTCATACTCCCAAATACTGGAACTCCCTTTCAGTAGCTTTGCGCCAATCAACATCTCATTCATCTTTTAAAAGGGTTGCAAAACTATCTTGATTCATCCACAAGTGCTCCTGCTTCAAACCTCCATAGCTCCTTTTGTTCCCAGCCTCCTCTTCCATGGAGTTTATTGATTCTGATCATCTATACATATGCACTTCTCCTTCCAATCTGTCCCACCTCCTACCTTACTTTCACTCCCAACCCTCTCTTCTTGGCTCTTACTTCTATCACTTACTAGTATCCTTCCCCTTGTACTATATTCATTCCCTAATTAGCACTAAATGTTCAATCTGTTCATGTTTTTTCTTCCTTAAAGCAAATTGCAGTGTAGGTTTTTATTTTGTACTGCTCCTCTCTTATTATTATTTATTCATTTTTTTCTCTACAGTGGTAATACATTTTGCTAATTGCTCTGTATAATATTGTCAATCATTTTCTGTACTTGTATTGAAATGTTTTCCCTGTATTGTTGTACTGTACCCTCCAGGGTCGTGCCTGAAAATAGTCATTGCTATGGCTAGTGCACCTACCCGGTAAACAAAAACTAAATAAATAAACATGTGTGTGCCACTACAGTTAGGGTTGAGTATCCGATTTAAGGTTAAAGTGTGAAATTTTGCATCTTAATAACTTTACCACTGTATGATGCATTTGCCTGAAATTTGGCAGGTACAGAGCAGTAGCACAGATCTCTGGATCTGCCATGCTTTTTAATGGTCAGATATACGGTTGTGGAGTTATAAAGTGACATTCCGTAGCACATTTATGCTTTTTTATGCATTCTTTACTTGTGCCTTCTGGTCACATGGTTATCACAACCAGTCCAAAAACTTCAGGAAACATGCGGCAAGGGTTCCCAATGTACCTTTTGAAGATTTCAGAAAAATATTAAACGATTCAAAGTTATTCAAAAAATTTTCCCATTATAGTCAATGGGAAAGTTGAAAAGTTCAACAGTGTTGCAAATGCAGTTTTAGTGTCATAAATGACCGATGATGTGCGTGAGTCATCCATTTTTTTCAGTTAGTGGTCACAGAAATGCTTGGCATTTAAATGTGGGACCCTCTAGGGACACAATTCTTTTGTGTTCACCTAGTGGAACCTGAGGATGCTAGCCACATCTTTTTGGGGGCTAAACACCCCAGAAATGTGTTTTGAAACTTTTGTAAAAGTAATGTTGCAAAGTAGTGTTGCGCTCACTACACTCCATTGATTTCATTGCGAAAGGTGTCATGATTCTGCAACACTATTTTGCTACACTATGCCAAAATAAGAGGAAATTTTTGCCACCCTGCTGTAAAACAACGGTTTGGTCTTTTGGGCTAAAATTTGGAGGGAAGAAAGCCAGCATCCCACAGATGTGCCTTTTGTAGTTTGGTGTCAAAATAACACATGGATGGAAAGTTACAGTGCTCTGAAGTTGACATTTTTCCCATAGACTAATATTGCGACGTCCACCGCACCTTTTGGGGCCCGTATCTCGAAAACGCAGACTTTTTGTCAGAAAAATACTTAGCCCCCCAACTAGGGGACTAAATGCAAAACTAGCTAGCAAAGTCATAATTTATATGAAATTTATTTTTTTTTCTACGTCGTACAGTTCCTGAGATATAAACAGTTTAGTATTCCAAGTGCTCATTTTCTGCTCCGAGGCCCGTTATTATGCATACATTCTTTGTATTCACTGTGTTTCGCTATGCAGCTATTGGTGAAAAAAAGGGTGTGTGCTTTTGTTACTGTCACAGACAGTGTTTCCACTTGCATTTCCATAACCATTTGCGTTAGCGTTCACGTCTATACCACAGTGTGCCTTACCCTTTGCCTTTTTGTTTACGCTTGTGTTTTGTTACTGTTACCATTTGTGTTTCCATTACTGTTTGTGTTTGTATTTCATTTTGCATGACCATGTGCATTACCATTTGTGTTTGCATATGTGCTTCCATTTGCATTTCCTTTGGCGTCATTGTTGCTGTTACCGTTAGCATTTGCGTTTCTTATTGTGGTACTGTGACTGTCGCATCACCATTACATTTCTGTATGTGCTTGTGTTTGTGTTTCCATTTGAGTTACCATTCCTGTATGCGCCACTGTGTGCGTTACCCTTTGTGTTTTCTTTTAGCTTGCATTTGCATTACTGTTATTAACATTTGTGTTCCCATTACAGTTTTGTTTTGCGTTTTGTTTTGCATCACTGTGTGCAGTACCATTTGCCTTGCGTATGAGCTTCCATTTGAATTTCCTATGGCGTCATCGTTGCTGTCCTGTTAGCATTTGCATTTCCTATTGGGGTACCATGACCCATGCACATTACCAGTTTCATTTCCATACTTCGCTTGCGTTTCTGTTTCTGTTTGCATTACAGTTCCCGTCTACGCCACCGTGTGCATTACCCTTTGCATTTTTGTTTGCGCTCGTGTTTGCGTTACTGTTAACATTTGTGTTTCCATTACTGGTTTTGTTTGTGTTTCATTTTGCATCACCATGTGCATTACCATTTGCATTTATGTACGTGCTTCCATTTGCATTTGCGTTTCCTTTGGCGTCATCGTTGCTGTTACCATTAGCATTTGCGTTTCCTATTGAGGTACCATGACCATGAGCATTACCATTTGCATTTCCATACACACTTGCGTTTGTGTTTCCATTTGCATTATCGTTCCCGTCTATGCCACTGTGTGTGTTACCCTTTGCGTTTTCAGTTGCGCTTGCGTTTGTATAACTGTTAACATTTGCATTTCTATTACTGTTTTTGTTTGCATTTCCTTTTGTGTCACCGTGTGTGTTTCCATTTGCATTTGCATACACACTTCCATTTGCGTTTGCATTTCTATTTGTGTTTTCTTTGATGTCATTGTTGATGTTACCGTAACTGTCTGTGTTTCCAATTACGTTACCGTGCCCTTGTGCATTACTGTTTGCATTTCTGTACACACCTGCATTTGTGTTTCTGTTTTCATTAACATTTGCACTTGTGTTTGTATTACCATTTGCGTTATCATTTACGTTTGCGTCACCATATGTGTTAGCGTTTGCGCTTACATTTGCGTTGATGTTACTTCACTATTTATAGTGCACATTCTCAAAAAGAAGGAAAATTCAACGAAACAATTCTGTTTAATGCATCAGTTAGGATTGTTCCACAGGACAAAAAGTGAGGAAATTCGATGGGGTTCCTACCCCCTTGCACCCACCCCACCAACAGGCATCGGGTGTGCGTTGAAGTCATCAGTCTAACTCTCACCCCATTCTCCTGTACTGCACCACCTCAGCTTGTTTGCATGGGATGGGGTGAGTTAAGCCTAATGACCCCAATGCACACCCTGATGCCTGTTGGTGGGGGTGGGGTGGGTGTAAGGGAGCGTTGAACCCTAACATCAAATTTCCCTACTTTTGCCGTCAATGGAACAACACTAACTGATGCATTAAATGAGTTTTTGCCATTATACAGTATATATATATATATATATATATATATATATATATATATATCTATCAAGGGGATACATGATGGGCAGGAGTGAAATATGGAAAATATTCTCACTCCTGCAGGGTGAGCTTTGGATATTTCACAAGTGCCGAAGGCACAAGTGAAATATCCAGAACTCATGATGCAGGAGTGAGAAGATTTTCCATATTTCATGATCTGCACATCATGTGTGCTATTTATACCACGGGGTGAGAGCTCTTCTAGTACATTTTGTTTTATCTTTGTTTGGTGTCTTCATTTCTCTTGTTTGTATGACTGAATGGGTATGAATGGTGTGTGTGTTAGATCTGTTATTGGTCATTTGCTGTTTGTTTGATTGCTGATTGGATGGTGTTATCTATAGTGTGCTCTGTGATTGTGGCATTTGTTTGTGAGGGTGGGAATTTGTTTTCAGCTTGGGAACAGCACAATTGTGATCTTCGTTAGTCAGGTATATTTCTCATGTGTTTAGTGAGTTGTTTTGGTGTGTTATGGTCATTTGTATTTCTTTGCATGCACTTTTTATACTGTCTGCTTTGGCTTCAGTGTGTGTTTTGACAGAATCCGCTTTGGTTACGTTTATGGCTGTCAGTACTTGCCAAGTTTTGTTTCCTGTAACAGGCTTCAGTTTCCTGTTCGTGGTGTAGAATGATGACCGATACAAAAAGAGAAAAGTTAGGTAAAGAACACTGTTGTCAAGGTACAAGAGAGCATTAGTAGTGCTGTATTTCATGGTAGTTGTTTCAAAGACTTGCTGTTCGATTTTGATGTGGAGGACAATTGTGCACACTGTCGGGACCGTTTGTGCGAGTGTTGCCGAAATGCTTGTAAAAGGGACGTTGATTAAGATGTTGGGTTTTATGTTTGGGATTTTAACAGATATTTGTTAGCAGTGGTATGAAACTTGAGTAGTTTTTATGTAGTGCAGGCAGTGAGATGAGGGATATCTAGTGGCAGGAATGTGTATAGAAAGAGGGAGGAAACTGACGTCAGCAGAGTATGTATAAACAGCATTTATTTTAACTCTGCTGTCATCAGCTTCATTTATTTCAACGCGGTGAAAATAACAGCAGTTATTGTAACCTTGGAGCTCTCATCCCATGGTGTGTGGGTGTGTGTGTGTATGTATATAAAATATTAGAGGCAAAAACTCTGTCTAATGCATCAGTTAGGGTTGTTCCACAGTGACAAAAGTGAGGAAATTTGGTGTTAGGGTTGAAATCCCCCCCTGAACCTCCCCAGCCCGGCCCCAACCAGCATTGGGGTGTGCATTGAGGTCATTAGCCCTAACTCTCACCCCATCACATGTGCAAACAAGCTGAGGTATAGGATAATGGGGTGAGGAGTTGGGACCAATGACCCCAATGCACACCCGATGCCGGTGGGGGCGAGGCTGGGGGGCTGGGATGTTCTAACAACACCAATTCCTCACTTTTGTCACTGTGGAACAACGCTAATGATGATTAGGAGTTTTGCCTCTAATTTCCTTCTTTTGAGAATGAGGACGATAAATAGTGAATGGAATGTGGTGGCGGGAGGCGGGGGCCCCTTTGAGCCTGCACTCCACCAGCTGATGTCTTGTTACATAGTAACAGGAACTATAGTGTAAACAAAAGCGGCAACAGTTATGCAAATGGTAAAGCAAGCGTTAATAGAAACACAAGCATAAAGTGCGCTGAAGCGAACAGTGACGCGCAGAGCATGTGCGAAAATGCAATTGGTAACACGCACAGTGACGGCACCGGTATTGTAAACACAAATGTTAAGTGTTACAACAACAAGCACACCAAAGGGAACAGAAATGAAAATACAAATGGAAACGCGCATGTAAACACGAACCGTAATGTGCACAGGCACGGTAGCGCAATTGTAAATGCAAATGGTAAAGTTAACATGAACAGTAGCACCAAAGGAAACTGAAATGTAAATGCAAATGCAAACGCATACACAAACGCAAACTGTAACGCGTAAGGTCACGTTACTGCAATTGTAAATGCAAATGGTAATGGTAACAGCAATAATAACGCCAAAGAAAACAGAAACGCAAAAGGAAACACAAGCACATATGGAAACGCAAACTGTAATGTGCACGAGCACAGTAATGCAATAGGAAATGCAAATGGTAACAGTAACAGCAAGGAAGACGAAAAACGAAAGACAAATGCAAATGCAAATTAAAGGGCTGCCGTAAATGCAAATGGCAATGCACATGGTAGCGCAAACTGAAGTAAACACACACACAGTAGTGGAAAGGCAAATGGTAACTGTAGCGCAAATGCAAAGCGCAACGAGAATGCAAAAGTAGAACACACGGTGGCGTACAGGGAACGTAACGCAAACGGTACGTAAAAGCAAGTGGAAACAGTAACTGTAACATTAACAGAAGTGCATACCGTGTTTTTCCCCAACAGCTGCATAGAGAAACACAGTGTGTACAAAGAATGTCTGCATAATAATGGGCCTCGGAGACGAAAATGAGGTGTTGGAATACTAAATTGCTTATATCTCAGTAACCGTACAACGTGGAAAAAAAAATTCACATGATTCATGATTTTCCTGGCAACATTTTCACTGAATGTGTGGCCCATAGGGCCATGCATTGTCGTGACGAGAATTCCGTATCTCACACCGTTTTCGAGATACGAGCCCCGAAAGGCAGGGCATACGCTACCATGTTAGTCTGTGGGGAAAAATACCAACTTTGGAGTACCGTAACTTGGCATCCATACAATATTTTGTCACCATACTATGACAAGGCACATCTGTGAGATGTTGGCTGCTTTCCTCAAATTTCAGCCCAAACAACCAAACTGTTCTTTCGCAGCAGGGTGGCAAGAATTCCTGTCATTTGCCATAGTCTGGAAAAGTACTTTTCGCAATTTGCGACACTTTTGCACAAATTTGCGAAAGTATCACAAGTCGACTTTCACTGCGACACTACTGTTTCCAGAAATAAGCGTGAAAAAATATTGAACGGTTCAAAAGTTATTCAAAAAACAATTTCCCATTATAAGTCAATGGGAAAAGTTAACAAAAAGTTTGAAAGTGTCGCAAATGCACTTTTTAGTGTCGCAAATGGCCCTAGTAGTGTCGCAAATCTGCCATTTTGTTTTCAGTTACTAATCAGAAAAAATGCTTGGCATTTAAAATTGGGACCCTCTAGGGACACAATTCTTTCTGTGTTCACCTAGTCAGACCCTGAGGATGGTACCCATGCCTTTATTTTGGGGTTAAACACTCCAGAAATATGTTTTTCAAATTTCTGGAAACAGTAGTGTCGCAAAATAGTGTCGCACCTGTGACATTTTCGCAAATTTTTGCGAAAGGTGTCGCAAATTGTGAAAGTACTTTTCCAGACTATGGCCAAAATGACAGGAATTCTTTGCCACCCTGCTGCAAAAGAACAGTTTGGTCTTTTGGGCTGAAATTTGAGGAAAAGCAGCCAACATCTCACAGATGTACCTTTTTGTGGTTTGGTGAAAAAATATTGCACAGATGCCAAGTTATGGTACTCCAAAGTTTACATTTTTCCCATACACTAACATGGCGGTGTCCGCCATGCCTTTCGGGGCTCGTATCTCAAAAACGGTGCGAGATACGAAATTTTCATTGTGACAATGCGTAGGCATAGGGCTACACATTCAGTGAAAATGTAGCCAGGAAAATCATGAATCATGAGAATAATTTTTTTCTACATCATACGGTGCCTAAGATATAAGCAATTTAGTATTCCAACACCTAATTTTCTGCTCTGAGGCCCATTATTATGCATACATTCTTTGTGCTCACTAGCCCAGATATTCAAACTGCACCCAAAAAGTACGCAATAGCAGGAGCAAGCACAAGTCCATTGA
This sequence comes from Neoceratodus forsteri, assembly GCA_016271365.2. NCBI lineage: Eukaryota > Metazoa > Chordata > Ceratodontiformes > Ceratodontidae > Neoceratodus > Neoceratodus forsteri. Next base: position 102,138,566 of record CM028132.1, read on the forward strand.
GCCCATGCGCAAGAGGTGCGATATTCAAAAACTGAGCTGGCCAACCTGCGCCTACAGCCAACGACTGAATATCGCACCACCTGTGCCATAGCGCAACTAGGGAAGGGAAGCTGAGCAGATCTGATGTGCCATAGCGCAACTAGGGATGTTGAGCTGAGCAGTCCAGAGGCGCCTATAGCGCAACCAGGGATGCCCCGTAGCAGCAGGGCAGCAATGCAACTGCACAACCAAGGAGGTGAGGGCCCACCACCCATGTCACAGATGGGCAGAGAAACACACAGCAGAACAGACATTGTCCCCCCACACCCCATGCACTTCACAACTGTGGAAGGGCTTGAATAACCACTGGCCCATGGAGACAAGCAACCAACCCACAGCCGGGCCATGGTGCCCCATCACACCCCCTGGCAAGCTGTGACTGGCACACAAGGAGGGCTGACCACCCTGTGCCACACCATCCCCCCAATACACAGCACACCCTGCACCATGGCCCCCAGACACCCTGCCCAGGAGCAGCGTCCACCACTGCAGGAAACCCCATGCATGCCACCACCCCCACTGTGACAATGCAGCCCTGTGCACCACAGAACCATGCAAGGCAGCCCAACCACGAGTACCCATCAGTGGGTGGCAGCACACAGCGATGCAATGATGGCATACACAGTGCCACCACACACAGCCCCCCCCGAGGTACAGCTGAGAGACTGACCATGCATCGGCACACGAGGTACCCCACACAGGACAGGGCATGCCCCAGACACCACCACCAGTGGTACAGCACCCTGCACACTCTCCCAAGGACACACCCCGACCCAGCACTGGCCACAACAGCCAGTGCAGACACCCACAGTAGTGAGTGGAAGTATGCACCACACCGGATGCCACACAGTGCATAGACAAATACCCACCCATACCCAAGGGCACAGCAACACAGGGACGCAGTAGTGGGGCAACCAAGCCCCCAGCGTGGGCCCATGGAAACCGTGTACACACAACCTGCAGTCCTCCATGGCACAGGAGTGGCAGCCACCCTGCGCAGGCACTGTGGACCAGTACGCCACCATCATTTGCCCAGAGCACAAGTCACAGACAGTGGTGCACATCCCCTGCAACACACACAAGCCACAGCATGGAGGTGGGACAACAACTGTGGAGGCCACAGTGTCACCCGAGGCAGACATGCACCACACTAGTGACAGGAGGCAACCCAGCATTGTGACTGGTACAGTGGCTGCCCTGCATGGACAGCCACCACTGATATGCCAGCAGACTGTGCAGGTCACAGACATGCAAGGGTGTCAGCTGCACAGGCCATGGACAGGCTGACAGGGGTGCCATGGACAAAGAGCATGCACCATGGACCACTGCACACAGTCATCCAGTGCACAGGGCACAACACACACACCACAGACACTGACTGAGCTACCCCCACACCATAGTCACCTCCCCACGGACACACACGCATACCCATGACTGCACCACCCCTGACGCCATGCACACCACTGCAGCTGAGCACCTGTAGCCCACTGCAAATCAGAGACCACCACAGTATTCATATCAAAAGATCTGCATTCAAAAAACATCAAAATGAACTATTTACAATACTATGTACAAAGTTGGGGGGGAGGGCCACAAACAAGGTGGGGGTGGGTAAGAGGCAGGGGTGAACAAATGGGACAGGAAAGGAGGGGTGTGAGGGTGGATCCAGGGAGGTAGGGGATATCGGGGCAGAGGGATGAGCAGCGGGAGCCCCGCTCCCCACTCTGGCTGCTCTGCCTCCGGTGCCTCCTCCGGACCCCAAGCTGGTCAATCCATTGCAGGATCTCCAAAGAAGCCTTGGCCACATTTAGGATCTCCCCTAATGCCTCCCTAATCTCCTGCAGCTGGCAGACACCTAGGACAAGGGAGCACAGTCAATAGGTGTGAATGCATAGCCCACCTACTGTGCATGGCATACGGCCGTGGGACATGCCTCTATGATGGTGTGTGACCACTCACAGTGATCACATCCACAAGACCTGCCCACCCAGGTGCATACAGCCATGCGAACCGCTGCACAGACCCACCGGCCAAGTCATGCACAGCACCACCATGGTCATTTAGTGACATGGCTATGTGGTGCGAAGGCAGTGGCACAGCCATGTACCCAGTGCATGCATGGACCACCATCGACGCACTCCCAAACATGCAGTGCCGCTGGACAGTGCTGACTGTAACAAGTTGCGTGCATGGCAGTGGTGTCAATGGATGGTGGCCATGCCCCACTGCCCACCCTGTTACACAGCATGCAATAGTAATCATGGAGGTATGGCACTCACCATCATCGGGCCAGTCCCTCGGGCGCTGTTGACCGTCGTCCCTTCTAGCGGCCCTGTCTTCCTGCTGGTGCTGCATCTCCTGGGCTAGACGCCTCTCCTCAGGCCCTGTGGTGCAAACAGGGAGAGAGGAACATCAGTACAATCCTGTAGCAAAGTCCCCCTGCCCCCAGGTGTGTGCACTCCCACCCAGCCAGACCCACCCACCCCACACCCTGATAACACCACCACAGCCAACACCAGATGGTCCCTCCCCCATGTTCCGGACACATACAACCATGATACCCATATAGAAGAAAAAGTGTGTGGACGTAACACCTACCACGCCATGGTACCATGCCCCTCCTGGCATGTGACCGCAGGTGGGCAAGCAGGTTTGGTTCCCTCCTCCGCAGGTCACCATACCTGTGGCAGCACTGCTCCGCTGTCCACCCCCTTCCTGTGGCCTCCTCCAGTGCATTGGCCACCTCCTCCCACACCTGGCTCCTGGACCTGTCCAGGGATGCCTCCCCAAACAGTGGGCCATAGACTGGCTCTACTATGGCTACTAGGTTGGCCAGTTCTACTTGGGTCCACTGTGCAGCCCTCCTCCGCACCATTCTACTTGCTCAGTCGGCTCAAAATGGCACTCTGTAGCATGGCTCCACCACGTGCAGATCCTGCGCGTTACAGCGCTGCCATTTCCTATCTCGCTGTCACCGAACAGCACGATAGTGGTGCACCCATGCCTGATGCATGGCACCTAGGGGGCAAAGGTCGGGCACAGGGTCAAGGGGCTCTGGCGCATGGACAGACACAGCGCCATTGGAACCCAATGCGTGTAGTGTGATTGGATGCCTGTGTGCTACCTCCAGTAGTGGTCTACTGCGCTGTTGCCCAGTGCACCTATGATGGCCCAGTGCCACAGCGCCATATAGGTGAACATCGCTGTAGCGCCACTGGCACAATAGTGGCCATGCCCTGCATTGCTTCCCATGCACAGCACGTCAGCAGCACGGCAGATGCCTGTGTCAGCAAACTGGGCATGCGCAGTAAGGTGTGTACTGCGCATGTCACAGAACTGCGCCCTTGGCTCAGCACGTTCAACACAATTGCACAAAGCGCAACAGTGTGATATTCAGTCGTCATATGAAAAACAGCTAATCAGCCATTCAATGGCGCAGCACTGCAATTTGCATCCCCTTAAAGTTGCGCCTCACCTCATTTGCATGGGTTGCGCTATAAAAGTGTGACATTGGGCTGCACTGGCCATAGTCAGTTACTGCAGTCTATTGGTGAGTTGCATGCTGTTTGGGAGTGTAGACTGTGGATTTTGGGACATGCATGGGACTGCACAGTCACAGGTAACAATTGTCATTCTTACAGGCTAAATAATGACCGAGAGAGTTGTGGAAGAGGATGAACACATTGCTGGGAGGAGGAGGATTCCTAATTTCACCAAGGCCGAGACCGATGCCCTGTTTGAGGCCTACCTGGATCAGGAGCCGCTTCTCAGTGGATGGCAGGGAACACCAGAGGCCCGTGCTGCTGCATGGGAGGAGGTGGCACGTGCAGTGAACTTACATGGCAGCCACCAGTGCTCCGTGCAGGAGTGCAAGAAGAAGATGGGCACAGACTGGAGGAGGATAAAAGAGAAGGTGGCTGTCATCAGGGCAGCATGAGCTGCAACAGGTGGGGGACAGCCAGAGGTGGGACACCTGACCCCACAGGAGGAGAGGGTTGCTGGAAGCATGCAGCGTTGTGCCATTGAGGGTGTTCCGGGTGGTGGCTTCCAGACGGGTGGTAGCCCATCACTGCATGGTAGGTCATGGTCTGTCTATTGGGGGAGCAGGGTAGGTCACATGCAGTAACACAACTTTGTTTTCCCTTACAGATCCTGAGCGTCTGCATGGGTCAGCGGTGGTGGGCCTGTCCACTGAGGACAGTCCGCTGGAGATGGAGGAGGGCCCATCCACCTCCACAGGTATACGTGGCTCAGTGCGACAGTGGTCCTGCCTGGCTGTCCACACTGATGTTGTTGGAACAGGTGCAGAGGAGGCCCAGCCCATGTCCCAGCGAGCCAGCATCCACGGACGCCAGCATGCTGTGACTCGGGCTGGTGCCGTGTCCGTCACCGATGACGATGCCACTAACGGCATGGGCAGTGACATGTGTGTGCCATGGGATGGCCACACAGCAGGTAACATCATGGCCATGGCTGTGGGCGGTGCTGCCACAGAGGCCTGCGTGTCATCACAGTCCCAGCCTGTGCCTGTCAGGACCAGTGGGGCAGCACTGGTGTGTGTACAGGACATTGGGACTGTTGCGGACACTGCGGTGGCACCAGTGAGCCCTGGTGAGTGGCAGCTGAAAGGGTAGCATCAGCAGTTGGCCAATGGGCTTGGGGGTACAGGGTCAAGGGGCAGCATCCATGCACCACCTGTGGATATGCCCAGACCTGGTCCTGGTGTGCAGCGCCCACCTTCAAGGGGCGCTGAGCATCAGGGCCGCACACACCCTGAGGGACAGGATGCTGAGGAGGCAGGATGGCCTCTTGGATGAGCACACCCGCGATACTGCAAGCATCAGTCCACCAGCAGATGCGGCGTGATGTCGGTGGATGCACTGCGTGCAGCTCTGGACGGGGCAGAGGAGCGTCGCAGCAGAGACACCACTCTGATCCTGGCAGGGATGGACCGGTTGCAGGAGGATGTGACCGCTGCCATTGACAGGCAGACACAGGCATTCACTGCTGTCATGGCCACAATGGGCACACAGTCATGTGCCCATGCGTTGCAGACACCATGCAGTGGACTGTCCACCCCCCGTTCCCGGCGTCATGCGAAACCCTCCCTGTCAACACTGGGTTCAGCTGTGGGCATCCTGAGCATGCCTGGCGCAGGCATGTTTGGTGTGCTGCAGACCCCTGTGCGAGAACGGTCACGTTCATGCAGTGGAATCCCTGGTGGACCATCGGTGCCACCCCATGAGGCCAGTGGTCAGCCTGTCAGTGCTGGCAGGTCTCGGCGGGGCTGCCCATGCACCCATGGTAGCCGGGGCACTGTGTCGCATGACCGACCTGTCTCCTAACGCAGCTACTGTCTGGTGTTGCCCTGTGTGCATTGTGTCTTTCAGCAGGCATTGTACGGGTGGGTACCCAGCCCTGCACGTGGACACACAGTCCATCTGCACACCCTCCCGGCTGCTGTCCGCATTTGCGTGTCCATGATGATGCCTGCATTGCACTGTACACCAATGTGCAATGGTGCTCAGCATCTGACACATGCACATGGACAGGCAGTGGGCATGGTGGTCTGTGGACATGTGTGTGGCTAGAGGTGGCATTCTGGGTTGGTGTGCCTCCTACCCTTTGTGCATGTCTGGTGCGTTGTGTGTGTCCATCTACGTGGCATGTTAGACCTCACCCATCCCTGGTTGTGTGTGTGGTTCCATGCCTGGCCACTTCCCTTGATGGAATGCACCCCTGGTGTGTGTCCATGAATGTTTGTGGGTTGTGCCTTAGCCACTGTTGGTTGCACATGGCCCCATGACTTACCTGGGTTGGCTGAAGTGCTCCTCCATGATGGTGTCCCGGTGCAGCTGTGCCAGTTGGAGCAGTAGGGGGTCTCATTGCCCAAGGGGGGGCTGCCCATCACCAATGTCACTGGCTACCTCATCGTCCCCATCGCTGTCCCCCTCTTCGATCTGTATGGCTATCCCACATTTGTTAGCCATGTTGTGCAGGATGCAACAGGCCAGGAATAGCCCACAGGCCTTTGAGGGGCCGTACTGTAGGGCACCGCCGGAGGTGTCCAGGCAATGGAAACGTGCTTTTCAGCATCCTGAACACCCGCCGATGACATTACATGGGTGGCGTGGTGCCTCATTGGGCGTTAGCGCGATGGGGTCGGGCCGTAGGGTGTGAGCAGCCAGAGACAGAGTGGGTATCCACTGTCACCTGTGTATAGAGGGTGGAGGTTAGTTTGGTGATCAGCATCGCCCTGCCCTGGGCCATGTAGGCCACTACCCATGTCACCTCTGACCGTGCCCCACCAGGCCCTATGATTGTCCATGTGGTTTGCATACTCACCCACTAGGTGGCCAGTGGGGATATCCCCACTATCGAATCTGTGGCACAGTGCTGACTGGTGCCAGATGAAGGCATCATGTGCTCCCCCAGGGTGCATGGCAAAGACATTGATTATGCACCCCCAGCATTGCACACCACCTGGCAGTTGATGCTGGCATAGCCCTTGTGATTTATGTATTCGGCCGCCTCGGGGCCAGGTGGTGTGTGGATGGCTACATGGGTGCAGTCTATTGCCCCAGCATGCCAGGCATATGTGCTACCCTGTGGAACTCCTGTATGTTTGCTGTGTGCTCCGCCGGTGTGCTGGGGAAATGGATGTACTCCACAGCATGTGGCAGCAGTGCGCTGAGGAATTGTGTGAGGTGGCGTGATGTGGCTGACTGGGTTATGACTGTGGTGTCCCCAGTTGGTCTCTGGTAGGTACCCGTGGCGAGCAAGCACATGCAAGCTGTCACTTTCATCTCCACTGACAGGGCATGGCTCCATCGTGTGGGTGCCTGCATCACATCACTGCACAGCTCACAGAGCCACCTCAGAATTGTCTGATTCAGGTGGTACCGGCCCACAATCTCGGTATCACTGTACAGCTTGAAGCTGGTGCTGGCTCGGTACTGCCTGTTGGGAGCATACCACCAACGGGCCCTTCCACAGCCATGCCCCCCTGCTGCCCGCCTTCTCACGCCCCTCATTATGGCCTCCATCTGGATGGTGGCACTGGCCATGTCCCTGGCTTGTGTTCACCCCCCCCCGGCAGCTGTTTCTGTATTCCCCTTGCTGTCCTGGTTGATACTTCCCTTGCACCGGGAACACCTGCCTGTGCTGGCCTCACTGCTGTGTGGTGTATGTCCCCCTTCTGCACTGTGGCTCCCCACACCTTCCCCTGTGCCTGTTGCTTCCAGGTTCCCTTTCCTGCCTGGCCCTGTGTGTCCCTGCTGCCCAGTTTTCCCTGCTATCTGGCTCTCATGTGGCTTCCCTGTAGCATTCTTGCACCTCTCCCTTGCTCCCTTTTATTTTGGCTCATTTCTGCTATGGCGCAACTTCCGCTTGCTCCCCTATTGCACATGGCGCATGTTGCTAAGCATCGCACTGCGCCATTTATGCATGGTTCCTCCCCCTTCAGTTGTGCATGCATTCATTATCATTGCACAGTTGCTTAGAGTGATTTGGGGGGCACAACTGCCTCCTGCTAAATATCGCAGAATGGCGCATTTTCGGACCTGCGCTGGCGCAATCCTATTGCGCATGGCTCAAGTCTTTTGAATATCTGGGCCACTGTGTTTCTCTAAGCAGCTGTTGGGGAAAAACAGGGTATGCACATCTGTTAATGTTACAGTTACTGTTTCCATTTGCATTTAAATACCTGTTTGCATTACCGTTCCCGTGTACGACACCGTGTGCGTTACCCTTTGCGTTTTCGTTTGCGCTTGCATTTGCGTTACTGTTACCATTTGCATTTCCACTACTGTTTGTGTTTGCATTTCAGTTTGCATCACCATGTGCATTGCCATTTGCATTTACAACAGTCCTTTGGTTTGTGTTTGCGTTTGTCTTTTGTTTTGCATCTTCGTTGCTGTTACTGTTACCATTTGCATTTCCTATTGCATTACTGTGCCCGTGCACATTATGGTTTGCATTTCCATATGTGCTTCCATTTCCTTTTGTGTTTCTGTTTCCTTTGGCATTATTGTTGCTGCTATCATTACCATTTGTGTTTACAATTGCAGTAACATGACAGTGCGCATTACGGTTTGCGTTTACGTACGTGTTTGTGTTCGCACTTACGTTTCTGTTTCCTTTAGTGTTATTGTTCACGTTAACTTTGCCATTTGTGTTTACAATTGTGGTACCATGCCCGTGCACGTTACAGTTTGTGTTTTCATGCACGTTTCCATTCGTGTTTTCATTTCTGTTTTCTTTGGCGTTCTTGTTGCTGTAACACTTAACATTTGCATTTACAAAACTGGTGCCGTCACTGTGCGCATTACCAGTTGCGTTTTCATACATGCTTGCATGTCCGTTTGCATCACTGTTCGCTTTGGCTTTTTACATATTTGCGTAACCGTTGCCACTTGCGTTTATGCTGCAGTTCCTCTTACTATGTAACAAGACATTTCAGGCCCCTCATTCCCGCCACCGCATTCCATTCACTATTTATCATCATTCTCAAAAAGAAGGGAAATTCGAGGCAAAAACATATTTTTAATGCATCAGTTAGGGTTGTTCCACAGCGACAAAAGCGAGGAAATTCTGTGTTAGGGTTGAAACCCCCCTTGGCCTCAGCCACTCCCCACCAGCTTGGCATCGTTGGGAGTCGTCAGTCCTAACTCTCACCTCATTCTCCTATACCTCTGCTTCTTACACATGTGATGGGGTGAGAGTTAGGCTGATGACCCCAACACGTGCCCAGAAGCCAGTTGGGGGGTGGTTGGGGGCCAAGGGGACTTTCAACCCTAATACCAAATTTCCTCACTTTTGTCACTGTGGAACAACCCTAACTGATGCATTAAATGGAGTGTTTTGCCTCTAAGATATATATATATATAGATATATAACTATATATATCTATATATCTATATAGATATCTTATACTTCTGCAGTAGCACCAGTATAGTTAGAATTGAGTAAGCACTTTAATGTTAAACGTCAAATTTTGTATCTTAATAACTTTGTCACCATATGACAGATTTACCTGAAAATTTGCATGCACAGTCTGCTATCATAGATCTCTGGAACTGACATGTTGCAATATGGTCAGATGTATTGTTGCAGAGCTATAGAATACCAAAACATGCAAAGAAATTGACTTTTTGGGCATTTCTATGCTCGTGCCCACAGCCCGCACAATTTTTCTGTTCAGTCCAAAATCTTCTTGTAAGGTGCAGTCTGGATCACCAAAGATTTGGTGTAAAAATATTAAACTATTCTAAAGTTATTCAAAAAACTAATTTCCCATTATAGTCAAAAGGAAAAATATCTGTGCATCATGAAAGTTTCACAAATGCACTTTTACTTTCGCAAATGGCCCTTTTATTTTTGTGATTAAGCCATCTTGTTTTCAGTTAGTGAGAGAGAAAAAATGCCTGGCGTTTAAATTTGGGACCCTCTAGGTAAACACTGACTGTTCAGTTTACCTAGTCAGGTCCTGCAAATACCAGCCCTATCTTTTTTGGGGGGTAATACACCCCAGAAATGCCTTTTTAAACATCGGGGAAAAATACTTTCACAAATCATGAAAGAAACAGCTGAAATACTTTTGCAAATGTGAAAATTTTGTGCTACTTTTTGAGAAACTTTCGTGATTTGCGAAAGCATCTAAAAAAAACTGCAAATCTTTGCCATCCTCCTGCAACAAAATGTTCAGTCTTTTGGGCTGAAATTTGCTAGGTGGAAAGCCCAGGTCACACAGATGTGCCTTTTGGATGTTTTGTGGCAAAACATTCAAGGAGCAAAAAGTTACAGGGTTCTGAAGCTGAGAAATTTCCCATAGGATAACACTGCGGTGCCCGTGATGCCTTTCAGTGCCTGAGTCTTGAAAATAAAGTGAGATATGGAGTTTTCACTACTGACAGCTAACCTGCAGAAACAGGTTTGGAAATCATAGATGACACCTGCAGTGGAATTTGTTTTCTACTTGCAACGGTTACAGAGATATTGGCAAAAATATGTTCCAAGGGTTCCAAGGGTGCCTTTTTAGTGCATTTCAGTGTCCGTATCTCAGAAATGATGCAAGATATGGATTAGGTTGATTTATATTGCGTTAAGTACTCACTGTCATAATTACACCAGCACTGGAATTTGTTTCCTAGCTGCAACGGTTGCTGAGATATTAGGAAATTAGTGTTACAATGGTTCCTTGCCCTGTAGGGCTGCTGTATGGCTCTGTATTTATGTGAGTGGGGCTCAGGGCCCAGGGCCCGCTCCACATACACATACCATGTAAAATGGACAATGTGAAGGGCGCACTTCCAGAGAGGGCCCATGCTCCACTAACGCATACCACTCATTACACTTTCTCTAAAAGAAGGGAAATTAATTGCAAAAAACTCCATTAATGTATCAGTTAGGGTTAATAGCACAGCGACAAAAGTTTGGAAATGTGCTGTTAGGGTTCAAAACCCTAACTCCGCATTCCCCCCCCACACACACACGCATACACACACATGCAAGGGTTTTTTCAAGATTGTAAGGCACTATACCACTCCATCACATCTGTAACCACAATAATCACAACACTGTACTTATTTCACATAACACTATGTCATGAAAAAACAAATATAGTATCATCGACTCTATACTGCCAGCACAGTATTATGACACATTGTTGCTGGCATATCTTCTTCATACAATGACAGTTAGTCTGTACACATTTTCAAACTACTGATTTTTATGTGTCAGTATTCAACAATTGAGTTGCTGCAGGCTACCACATGGGCATGCGGTAGCTGGAAACATAGAGAATACACATACGACTTTTAAGATACTGCTCAAGTATGAAACTAGCACCATCACATGTTGTTATACTGCTATATTACCTGGAAATACTCATTAGCAGCATGTTGTTAGTTTTGGATGTTACAACTCTTGCTTTCACATGTCACTTGTAAATTATACTACAAATACTTACTTTTATTATTACTACCATTTGTTATTAGGACTGACTCACTATCAGAAAAATAAATGCAAACATCCAATGACTGTTGGTAGGCTTATACTAACTCTCATTTCCAAGAAACTATCTGTGGATAACATACTGTGTGTTACATCACTTTTTCACTATTGAAATATAGGCATCTGCTTAAATCTTGTTATTGCTGTTTGTAACACAAAAATGCTACTGTGGGGCATCACCCATGGTTGCCCAGCATGTGTGTCTACCACCAAGGCACTATGATGGTGGCAGAACTCATACAGTTGGTGATCATGATGATAGATGTGTCTTGCAGAACATTTAGGGAGTTGTACGTTACTTCTGTTACCTGATGCTGGTTGCCTCTGATTGGTTGTGTTGCCTTGGACCTTGCATATGTGTGTGTGTGTGTGTGTGTGTGTGTGTGAGTGGGGGGAACACAGTGTTAGGGTTTTGAACCCTAACAGCACATTTCTAAACTTTTGTCACTGTACTATTAACCCTAACTGATGCATCAATGGAGTTTTTTGCGATAGATACAGAAGGTAGATATATATATATATATATATATATGTAGATATAGATATATTGAAAAAACATACTTAATGCACTAGTTGGGGTTAAAGTGAAAAAAGCAGGAAAATGTGGTTTTAGGGTTTCCAACCCTAACACCCCAACCCCCTCTAGGCAGCACAGCAGGTGTGGGTGTGCCTTGGGTTTCTCAAGCCTACCGCTATCCCCATTCTCATACACTGTACACATCCAATCTTATTTATGGGTGGAATGGGTGATCATTAGGCTTGAGAACCCCAAGGCACACCCCACACCTGCTGTGCTACCTGGAGGGGGATGGGGTGATAGTGTAGGAAACCCTATCACCACATTTCCCTACTTTTGTTGCTTTAACACTAACCAGTGCATTAACAAAGTTTTTTTGCAATGTATTTCCTTACTTTTTGAGGTAGTATAATTGTATCATTATCAGCTGTAAGTACATAATTTTTCAGATAGTGAAATCATATCCTTATTTCCTGTAGAAGCACGGTGCCCCCTGGGCCCTATTCTCCCATCCCTGCATAGATGTGTATATACTGTATGTATTGATGTAGAAGTGCAGGGTCCACTGGGCTCTGTAATTTCATTTGTACCACAACATCAAGCAAACTGTCAGTATAGCCTTGTTATTACCCTACCTTATCAAGCCAGTAGTAAAAGTTTCCAAATCTGTGCCAAAATGTTATTCCATGCCACCACAATGTCGTACCATGCCAGAGGCATGGAAACATTTTGGTGATGATTTGAGAAATGACAGTTGTCACATTCATGAGTTGGTGTAAAGAAAAGGCTATGTTGAAAGTTTTGGGAAGAAAATATTGTAAGGAGCAAAAGTTACAAGCAAGTATAGCGTAATTTCAATGGATGAACATAACTTTGCCATTGTAACATATTTTGACCCCAAATAATTAACCAGAAAGCAGAACAAGCATTTGTCAATGCCAAACATTTGCTGCTTGTTAAACAATTTTTTTTTTTAATTTTGACCCCAACTTTTGAAGATATTTGTTTCAGGATTCGCTTTACAGACATGGCATGTACCATTTATATTATGTTGTCCGAAATGTCATTTCACAGCAGAGGTGCAAAAATACAACTTATCTAGGATTTTAAAAATGACAAATCACCTTTATGAGGTGGTGTGGAAAAATGTCTATGTTGAAAGTTTGGAGTTAAAATATTGAAGATTAGTGACATTATGAATGAATTCTGAAATATTGTAGTGTTCAGTCATAACCTGGGAATTTTACTGTATTTGTACACCAAATTTTCTACGTGTTTTTATCAATGTTTTGGTACTATACTTCTATACAAAAAAAAAACACAGAAACACTTGCTAAGGTTTGTTATATAACCCAGCATGTTCTGAAATTTATAGGAACTGAGAGGGAAATTGACATAACTAATGCCTGATTCTGTCTGAGATGGGTGTTACAAAACATTAGATTTCCTTGGTAAATAATAATACATGCACATATTTTGGAGGCATTGAATTGTGGTATTAGTTGCAGGTGGCTAGCACCTCATATGGGTCATCCAGCAGAGACACTTTTCTGATCTGTTCCTGCAGCAGATGAAACACAAACATGCAAATAAAAATACTTTTTAGACTGGAAATGTGCAGAACACCAAATAATCACTGATATGTGATATAATGGTAAATATCTATGAACAGAATGAATCTGTCTGCACTCTGCTTGTCTCTTTGAACACAAACAGGCACACACAGGTATGTATACTAAGTGAGTTATTTATTTATTTTATTTATTTATTGAAACATATCAGAATTACTACCTTTGAGTCGCAGACTCCTTTACAAAGGCTCCACATCATAGAAAACAATACAAAGCATACAGTGTCAGACATTACAGTGCAAACAGCTGTGTGGGAAATATCACACCTTACAATTGATACAGAGGGCTGGATATTCAAACTGCACCATTCTGAGGCGCAAGCCCTTGCGCTGCGCAAAATAGTTGTGCAGGGGTGTGGCCAGGGTGATATTCAAAGGAGTTGCGCTATTGAGCAACTCCTTTGAATATCACCCCCCAGCCACAGCCACTGTGCATGGCGCAGTGGAACTTGCGCCACCGCAAGTTGTCAGAGTGGAGCATTCAACTTGCGGCAGCGCAAGTACCATTGCGCCATGAGCAAAATCTCATATTCAAAAGGTGACATGCAAATGGGGCCATAATTCATGCAAGGTGCAGGGGGGGCATTTGCATCTGATTATGGCCCCATTTGCATGCCATTAGCATGTAGGTGCGCCGATCCCCGAGGAATTGCACCTGGCACCCTGCCAGGCAGCAGCCGTCGGGGACCGACGCACCCTGCAGCCCGATCGCAGGCAGCAATGTGGCTCCCCCACCTCCTCCCATACATCTCCCTGGTGGTCCAGTGGACTGAAATGCCCGATCGCGGGCGGTATGTTTAAAAACTCCCCCCCTCTCGTTCACATCCCTGGTGGTCCAGTGGACCGAAATGCCCGATCGCGGGCACTAAGTAAATTGAAACCCCTCCCTTGTGCCTGATCACGGGCAGAAAGTAAATTGACCCCCGAACATGTCACCTGTGCCCAATTAACGGGCAAGTAAAGTACCCCACCCGGAACATCTCCTGGTGGTCCAGTGGACTGTAATGCCGATCGGGCAGAATGTGAATTGAACCCCCAAACATCTCCCTGGTGGCTAGTGTCCCCCACCCCACCCACCCACGAAGCCCCACCACCACCTCCCACGCCGCAGCCGCAGGCGGCAGCATCCCACCCGCCTGCCAGCCACGCCACCGCTGACTGACTGCCGGTATGGGCTGCACGCCCATTGGCCTTGCTCTGCACCAATGGGATTGCAGCCCTACTGGGCAGTCAGCCGGCAGGCGCGGGCAGCAGGCGGTGGGATGCTGCCGCCCGCCGCTGCCGGGGAGCGGGTGGTGGGGCTTCGTGGGTGGGTGGGTGGGGGACACTAGCCACCATGGAGATGTCTTGGGGTTCAATTTACATTCTGCCCATGATCGGGCATTACGGTCCACTGGACCACCAGGGAGATGTTCGGGGGGGTCACTTTACTTACTGCCCGCGATCGGGCACAAGGGACATGTTCGGGGGTTCAATTTACTTTCTGCCCGCGATCGGGCACAAGGGAGGGGTTTCACTTACTTTCTGCCCGCGATCGGGCATTTTGTCCACTGGACCACCAGGGATGTGGAACGGGAGGGGGAGCTACATTGATGCCCGTGATTGGGCTGGTGGGGGAGTACACTATGCCTGGGCGATCGGGCTGGGGGGCACAGGGATTGAGTTTGGGGCCAGGTGGCAGCTGCTGTGTTGCACCCTTGCAATACAGCAGCTCACCTGTGGGTGGCCCTCGACTTAAGCCTTTTTTGGCTCAAGGTCCTGCAGGCTCAGGTTGGGGTTGCACTCAGACACTCTGCACAGCCCGGGTTGGAATATCGGGCTGTGCAGTTTATGCATGGTTCCTCCCTCCTGTTGAGCATGCATTCATTTGCATTGTGCTGTTGCTCAGCCTGTTTTCAGTGGCGCAACTGCCTCCTGCTGAATATCGCAGAATGACGCAATTTAGGACTTGAGCATGCGCAACCCTGTTGCGCATGGCGCAACCCTTTTGAATATCTGGCCCAGAGTATATAACAAACAGGTAGATGTGGTACAAGATATTTACAACAGTCAGAGACAATGCAGTACAGAGGCAAAATACACTGTACAGTATCTACAGAGGTCATCATACAATAAAGCAGTTGTTGTAGATAAGTATTTATGACAGGAATGTGTAAGCAGCGCAGTCCAGTGAGTGACAGATAGTCTGAGGCCTGGGTCAGACAGAGGCCAGGGACAAGCACTCTGGAGGCAGGACCAAGAGGGTTCATTGTCATGGCATAGTTTTAGGTCGTGGGTAGGTCAGGTACAGTTACAGGTTGAGTCTTGTGAGATGTGGCTATGGAGAGGGGGTTGATCTAATGGAGGCAGCAAAAAGTTCTAAAATATAAAAAATATACAGGTTTTTTTCTCTAGCCAGAGAAAGGCTTTAAAAGTAGTAGACTCACAAATATATTTAGCCCAAGAAGCTCTTTAGATATTCTGCAAAAAAATAATGGCATCTGAAGCAGCACCTGTAGACTTTATTATCTTCATTCTTCAACATGATCCCCACTGACAGTTTTGTTTGTCATTTGCTACAGGATCTACTCTGCAGAAAAAAAATAATTCTTGGGCAATTTTATTGGATTGGAGGGGATTGCACCGGTGTCATTCTCCTTAACTTTAGTACATTATGTACACTAATTTGTTTAACTTTGTTACTGACAGTTGGCTTTTATCTAGGAGGAAGCCTTTATTTTTCAGTGTATCGTGTTTAATCAAAAGTGTCAATCATTGGTTACAGTGGCCTATGTTTATTCTCATTTGACAGGAAATGGACTCTTGGAGTTCACTAATTTTTTTCCCTCCACTTAGACCTCAGTCCTATTACCATCTGACATGGTCATGCATGGAAGGATCAGAGGGGGAAACACACACACACCGTAGCCACAATTCACAAATCATATATATATATATATATATATATATATATATATATATATTCATATTCATGGCAAAAAACTCTGTTTAATGCATCAGTTAGGGTTGTTCCACAGCGACAAAAGTGAGTAAATCTGGTGTTAGGGTTGCCACCCCATGCACCCCACGCACACCCCGCCCCCACCAACAAGCATTGGGATGCGCTTTGGGGTCATTGGTCCTAACTCTCACCACATGCCAGCCTGCTGGCACAGCAGTTGGATTTCTGCTTGCGGTGCTGACAATCCAGGTTCAGGAATAGACCTGGGTTGTCGGAGGGCCGGCCGGGGGGGGAGAAGGATGAAGCATCCTCTGGAATGCTCCTTCTCTGGGGGGTGGGCGGGGAAGTGTTCATGCTGAGGACTCCTGGCCGAGGCCAGGAGACACTCACGCTACCAACGCTCATCTCTCAGGGAGACGGGGCGGATGCTGGCATCATTGCACATCACCACCTCTGAAAGAAAAAACAAGAAAAAGAGTAGGTGGGCAAGATCCACTGTCTGAGTGAAGCCCTCCCTGAGGCTTCAATCAACCTCCATTGCTGTAGTCCCCCGACTAGTTACTGGTTCCACGGTGCGGATAGGAGCCGTTGCCATGGCCCCACCCTCTGGGGGGCAAGCCAGGGTGACTGGGGGATGTTGGCAGCAATGGATGGCGGTGGAAGCCCCTAGGGACCGTGACCAGGGCAGATGTGTGACAGTGGATCTGCCGGATAAAAAGAAGATAAAATATATGGAAAAAAACTAACTCTCACCCCATTCTCCTATACTGCACCACCTCGGCTTATTTACACATGGAATGGGGTGAGAGTTAGGGCCGAAGACCCCAATGCACAGCCCGATGCTTGTTGGTGGGGGAGGGGTGGACGTGGGGTGCATGGGGTGGCAATCCTAAGACTGAATTTCCTCGCATTTGCCACTGTGGAACAACCCTAACTGATGCATTAAACTGAGTTTTTTGCAATGAATTTCCTTTCTTTTTGAGAATGTGCCCTATAAATGGTGAATGGAATATGATGGTGGAAGCACGGGGCACCATGTGAATTTTTGTCACTTTATTGCGCAAAAACTGTATGACCGACTGAAATGAAAATCGGTAAATGAAGACATGCACCATACCACAAATGTTATCTGAATCAGTTCAACAGTTGAGCAGCGTCATGCTGGGAAAACTGCACAGGAGTGCTGCAAATAAAATTTTTGCCACCTCGCTACACAAGAACAATATATCCAATGGAACAAAAAATTGTTAAAAGAAGACATGTACCAAAACTGCTTGTCTACATGGCTATGAACCTTGATGTCTTTACTGTCCTCAGCTGTCTTATGGTTACCCTAATTGCTTTATTTTACATCCTTATTATGATCTATGCCTAAAATGTACCCTTATGTAACTATTACTGTGCTACCCAATGTATATCTTGTTTTGCTCCTGTACACCTATATTATGTCTGTGCATTTTTGCATATTGTAACCAATGTCCTGTGCTCTCCTGGGTCGTGCCTGAAAATAGGCAGGTCTGTTTCCTAGTGCACTTACCCAGTTACCAAAAACTAATAAATAAGTAACACACCATGTGTCCAGCATTGTGTGTACATCCATTCAACGGTTGCATAGTGCCATGAGCAAACAATGTAACATGAACAATTCAGAAACTGTAAGAGCCAGTGACCCAGAAATTTTCACAGTCAAAGATGTATTATAAATCTTTGTACATTCCAAATGCCAGGCAAATCAGACACACGGTTCAGAAGTTATTGAAGCATAATGAACCAAATTTTCATTTGTTGAAGTGGCATAATTCTGCACCTGTTAATGTTTTACACAGCAAACCATTGCAAGGCACCTCCATACAACTAGGGCTACCTACACTATAAATTTCAAGCCAGTAGCACCATGCAGAACGCTATGCACAAAATGTTAAACTGTGTCACACAGTATCTCCATAGCAAATTATTTTTCCAACATGAAAACAGCATCATTCACATTCCCCAGGACATCCACTCAACACCCTCCAAATTTCATGTGAAAAGATGAAACCATTCCAGAGGTATTCAATTTTTACATTTCTGCACCTTTAAGAAGTCTTCCACCACAAAATGGTGGAAATCACGGCCACAAATTCACTAAAATGGTGGACCTGGTGGCTGAAAAATCAGTAACTGCGAAGCGGGACAACTTCAAATGTCAATAACTCTGGAACGGAGCAATATTTATTCACAAACAAAAACTGCCATGTTCCTTGAAAGGTCTGCCAAGTTTCAGACCAATCAACCACACACTGACTGCACTATGCATTGTGGAGGACAGTGCAGAAAAATAGCAAAAACATAATGTTTTGCACTGCACTACGCAAACTCAAAAACACAAACGGTAACGTTAACGCAAACAGTGATGGAAACAGTGAGGTAAAAGAAAATAGTAACGCTAACTGTAACGCAAATGCAAGCACAAACAGTAATGTACACAGTGATGCAAATGGAAATGTTAAGCAAATGGTAAGAGAAACGCAAGCACAAACATAAATGAAAACAGAAATGGGAACGCAAACGGTAACGCAAATGCTAACGTCAACAGAAACGCAGATGATAACGAAGACGGTAATGCAAATGCTAACAGCAATGGAAACACAAACGGTAATGAAAATGGTAAGGAAAATACAAGCACAAACGCAAACAGAAAGGAAACGGTAATGGCAATGGCAATGTAGAAGGAAACAGTAATGCACTCGAAAACGGAAACGCTACCGAAAACGTAAACACTAAGACCAACAGAAATGCAAACACAAATGGTAATGAACATACAAACTGTAATGGTAACGCAATTGGAAATGCAAATTGTTACAGTAACACCAATGATGATGCCAAAGGAAACAGTAACGCAAATGGAAACGCAAGCGCGTACACAAATGCAAATGGTAATGCACACGGTCACAGTAATGCAATTGGAAACACAAATGCTTATGGTAACACCAACAATGACACTAAAGAAAACACAAATGCAAATGGAAATGGAAATGCAAATGCAGATGCGTACACAAACGAAAATGGTAACACCACACACAGACGTAAAAGTAAACGCAAACAAAAACAGTAACGGAAACACAAAAGGTTAACAGTAACACAAACAAAAGTGCAAATGCAAATGCAAAAGGTAATGCACACAGTGATGTAAACAGAAATGCTAATGCCAACTGTTACGGACATGCAAGCAGAAACGCTAACGTAAACAGTAACGCAAATGCACACCCTTTTGTTTCCCAAAAAGGTGCATTCAGAAACACAGTGGATACAAAGAATGTATGCATAATAATGGCCCTCGGCACAGAAAATGAGAACTTGGAATACTAAATTGCTTATATCTCAATAACCGTATGACGTAGAAAAAAATTTAAACTCTCATATTATTTATGACTTTCTAGACTAGTTTTGCACTTAGCCCCCTAGCAGGAAACTAAGTATTCTTCTGACAAAAAGTCTGTATCTTGAAGCATTTTAAGATACGGACCACGAAAGAAACGTGATGCCATATAATGTTAGCCTATGGGAAAAATTTGTTAACTTCGAGTGCCATAACTTTGCAGCCTCTAATATTTTGTTACCAAACCATGGAAAGGCACATCTGTGGGATCTTGGCTTTCTTCCTCCAATTTCAGTACAAAAGACCAAACCGTTCTTTTGCAGCAAGGTGGCAAAGATTCCCTATTGTTTTGGTCATAGTGTTGCAAAGTACTTTTGCAAATCATGACACTTTCGCAAATGAAATCACAAAGTGTTGCATATGCAAAAAGTGCTGTGTCACTCTTTTAAAAAAATATTTCTGGGTGTTTCCCCCAAAAAAAAAAAAAGACATGGCTAGCATCCTCAGGGCTCAACTAGATGAACACAACAAGAATTGTGTCCCTAGAGGGTCATACATTTAAATGCCAAGCATTTCTGTGACCACCAACTGAAAACAAGATGGCCAATTTGTGACACTACAAGGGTCATTTGAGAAAGTAATTGCATTTGCGACACTTTTGCATATTTTGTTAACTTTTTCCATTGACTATAATGGGAAACTTGTTTTTTGGATAACCTTTGAATTGTTTAATATTTTTTCACAAAATCTTCAAAAGGCACATTGGGGACCCTGGCTGCATGTTCACTGAAGGTTTAAAACTGGTTGCGCAAACCATGCGACCTGTAGGCACAAGCATAGAATTTGCAAAAATGTGTAATTTGTGCGTTTTTTTGCGCTCTGTAGCTCCGCAACCGTACAACTGACCATAATGAAACTTGGCTGGTCCAGAGATCTATGGTGCCACTCTGTGCATGCTACATTTCAGGCAAATCCGTTATACGGTGGCAAAGTTATTAAGCTGCCACATTTCAGATTTAACCTTAAATGGGGTACTCAACCCTAACCGTGACACTATAAAATATATATTATGGTAGCACGGTAGTGCTACCATAGTTAGGATTGAGGAGCCATTTACATGTTAAACCCAAAATTTTGCACCTTAATAACTTTGCAACTGTTTGATGGATTTGCCTGAAATTTGAATATATGATCAAGACCCATACGCCTTTGGGATCTGCCAGGTTTGTATCAGTCGGATATACGGCCGCGGAGTTATTAAGCATGATACGCTGCATTTACACTTTTTGGAATTCTATGGTCGTGACTCTACAGGTCGCACGTTTACACCGTCCGAAATCTTCAGGAACGTAAGGCCAGGGTCCCCAATGTGCCTTTCAAAGATTTCATGAAAAAATATTAAATGGGTTCAAAAGTTATTCAAAAAACAAATTCCCATTATAAGTCAATGGGAAAAGTTAACAAAAAGTTCTACAGTGTCACAAATGCAGTTTTTACTTTCGCAAATGGCCCTTTTACTGTCATAAATCTGCCATTTTTTTTTCAGTTATTGGTCACCGAAATGATTGACATTTAAATTTTGGACCATCTAGCAACCAAATTATTTTTGTATCCACCTAGTCGGACCCTGAGGATGCTAGCCATGTCTTTATTTTGGGGTAAAACACCCCAGAAATACGTTTTTCACATTTCTGGAAAAAGTACTTTCGCAAAGTACTTTTGCACTTGCAACACTGTCAAATGAATTTGTGAAAGCTTTCGCAAATTGCGACAGTACTTTTCTAGGCTGTGGAAAAATGACAGCAATTCTTTGGCACCCTGCTGCAAAAGAACGGTTTGGAGTTTTGGGCTGAAATTTGGAGGAAACGCAGCCAACATCTCACAGATGTGCCTTTCAGTACTTTGTTGAAAAAATATTACATGGCGTCAAAGTTACGGTACTCCAAATTTGATGTTTTTCCCATAGGATAACATTACGGTGTACGACGCATTGCAGCAATCGTTTGGCACCCTGCTGCAAAATAATGGTTCTGTCTTTTGGGCTGAAATTTACAGAGAAGACAGCCAACATCCCACAGATGTGCCTTTCTGTGGTTTGGTGAAACAATATTACAGGGAGGCAAAGTTATGGCACTCTGAACTTCTGTTTTTTTCCCATAGGATAACATTACGGCGTTCGTCGCACCATTCAGGGCCAGTATCTTGGAAAAGGTGCGAGATATGGACTTTTCATCAGAAAAATGCTTAGCCCCCTAGTAGGGGCTAAGTGCAAAACTAACCAGGAAAGTGATAATTCATATGACTTTTAATTGTTTTTTTATGTCGTACGGTTCCTGTGGTATAAGCAATTTACTATTCCAAGTCCTCATTTTCTGTTCCAAGAGTCATTATTTTGCATACATTCTTTGTACTCACTGTCTTTCTCTATGCAGATTTTGGGGAAAACCAGCCTGTGAGCTTACATTACTGTTACCATTACCATTTCTGCTTGCGGTTCCGTACCCGTTTCACTTACCGTTCACATCTATGCCACCATGTGCGTTACCCTTTGCGTTTTCATTTGCGGTTGCATTGTTTTTAACATTTCTGTCTACAGAACTATTTCTCTTTCTGTTTCACTTTGCGTCACCATACGCATTATGATTTGAGTTTGCGGCACAATGTTACTATGTGACAAGACATCATGTGGCGGTAGCGCGGGGCCCATAGGGCCCCGTGCTCCCACCGATGTATTACATTCACTATTTCTCCTTATCATTCTTAAAAAGAAGGGAAATTAGAGGCAAAAAACTCTGTTTAATGCATCAGTTAGGGTTGTTCCACAGCAACAAAAGTGAGGAAATTAAATGTTAGGGTTGAAACCCCCTTTGCACCCTCCAGCCCACCACCCCAACTGGAATTGGGGTGTAGCGTCATCGGGTCCTAACTCTCACCCCATTCTCCTATTCCTCAGCTTCTTTCCACATGTGATGGGGTGAGAGTTAGGGCCGACAACCCCAACGCGCACCCCAATTCCAGTGGGGGGGTGGGCTGGAAGGGTGCAAAGGGGGTTTCAACCCTAACATCGAATTTCCTTGCTTTTGTCACTGTGGAACAACCCTAACTGATGCATTAAACTGAGTTTTTTGCCTCTAAAATATATATATATATATTATGGTAGCACAGTAGTGCTACGATAGGGTCGAGTACCCCATTTAATGTTAAATGGTGAAACTTTGCACCTTAATAACTTTGCCACTGTTCAATGGATTTGTCTGAAATTTGGCAGGCAAGGGGCGTAAACCCTAAGTCTTGGGATATGCCAACTTTCGTACCAGTCAGATATACGGCTGTGGAGTTATTAAGCAACATTCCGGGGTGCATTTACTTTTTTTGTGCATTCTTTGCTCATGCCTACAGGTCACATGGTTTGCACGACCAGTCCAAAAACTTCAGGGAATGTGTGGTCAGGGTCCCTGATGTGCCTTTTGAAGATTTCATGAAAAAATATTGAACGGTTCAAAAGTTATTCAAAAAACAAGTTTACCATTATAGTCAATGGGAAAAGTTAACTAAAAGTTCGACGGTGTCACAAATGCAGTTTTTAGTGTCGCAAATGATCCCTGTAGTGTCAGGAGTCAGCCATTTTTTTTTCAGTTACTGATCACAGAAATTCTTGGATTTAAAATTGGGACCATCTAGGGACACAATTCTTTTTGTGTTTACCTAGTCAGGCCCTGAGGATGCTAGGCATTTCTTTATTTTGGGGTTAAACTCCCCAGATATATGTTTTTGAAATTTCTGGGAAAAGTAGTGTCACAAAGTAGTGTCGCAGCTGTGATACTTTCATGATTTTTTGTGCGAAAGTGTGGCAAATCACGACACTATTATGCAACACTATGGCCAAAATGACAGGAATTCTTTGCCACCCTGCTGCAAAACAACAGTTTCGTCTTTTGGGCTGAAATTTGGAGGGAAGAAAGCCAACATCTCACAGATGTGCCTTTTGGTGGTTTGGTGAAAAATGATTTCAGGGATGTGAAGTTACGTTACTCCAAATTTGACGCTTTTTCCCATAGGCTAACACTGCGGCGACCGCCGCACCTTTTGGGGCCCATATCTCGGAAACGGTGCGAGATACGGACTTTTCGTCAGAAAAATCTTAGCCCTCCCAAATGAGAGCTAAGTACAAAACTAGCCAGGAAAGTTATAATTCATAAGAAATTTTAATTTTTTTTCTATGTCGTTCGGTTCCTGAGATATAAGCAATTTAGTATTCCAACTCCTTATTTTCTGCTCCAAGCCCCATTATTATGCATACATTCTTTGTACTCTCTGTGTTTCTCTATGCAGCTGTTGGGGAAAATCAAGGTATGCACTCCAGTTACTGTTACATGTAGCATTTCCAATTGCATTTCCATACCCGTTTGCATTAGTGTTCCCGTGTACGCCACCTTGTGCATTATCCTTTGCATTTCTGTTTGCGCTTGCATTTGAGTTACTCTTACCATTTGTGCCTACAGTACTGTTTCTGTTTGTATTTTGCTTTGCATCATTATATGCATTACCATTTACGTTTGCGTCCACACTACCATTTGCGTTTGTCTTTTGCATCATCGTTGTTGTTACTGTTACCATTTGCATTTCCAATTGCATTCCCGTGCCCATGCCCATTACGGTTTGTGTTTCCATACGTGCTTGCATTTACATTTCTGTTTCTGTTTCCTTTGGCCTTATTGTTGCTGTTACCGTTACCATTTGCATTTCTAGTTGCGGTACAGTGACTGTGCACGTTACGGTTTGCGTTTCCATACATGGTTGCATTTGCGTTTCTGTTTCTGTTTCCTTTTACATAATTGTTGCTGTTACTGTTACCATTTGTATTTAGAATTGTGGTACCGTGACTGTGCGCATAACGGTTTGTGTTTCTGAATGCGCTTGCATTTGTGTTTCCGTTTCTGTTTCCTTTGGTTTTATTTTAGCTGTTACCATTACCATTTGCATTTCCAATTGCCGGTACCGTGACCGTACATGTTACAGTTTGCGTTTCCATACACGCTTGCAATTGCCTTTATGTTTCTGTTTCCTTTGGTGCTATTTTTGATGTTATCATTACCATCTGCGTTTGCAATTGCGGTACCATGACCATGAGCCTTACACTTTGCGTTTCCATATGTGCTTGCGTTTGCCTTTCCGTTTCTGTTCCCTTTGGCATTATTGTTGCTGTAACAGTTAACATTTGTGCTTACAATTGCAGAACCATGACTGTGCGCATTACCAGTTGTGTTTTTATATGCACTTTCGTCTCCGTTTGCATCACTGTTTGCTTAGGCATCACTTTGAGCTTGCATTTCTATTAACGTTTGCATTACCATTTACATTTGCATCACCATGTGTGTAACCATTAGAGCTTGTGTTTGCATTGCAGTTACCGTTACTATGTCACAAGACATCACGTGGTGGAAGCGCGGGGCCTGAAGGGCCTGTGCTCCCACCACCACATTCCAGTCACTATTTATAGTCCTCATTCTCAAAAAGAAGGGACATTCATGGCAAAAAACTCAGTTAAATGCATCAGTTAGGGTTGTTAAACAGCGACAAAAGCGAAGAAATTCAGTTGTAGGGTTGAAAGCCCCCCTTGCACCCCCATCCCTCCCCCCAACTGGCATCAGGGTATGTGTTGGGATTGTCGGTCCTAACCCTCACTCCATTCTCCTATACCTCAGCTTGTTTACACATGTGATGGGGTAAGACTTAGGGCCGATGACCCCAACGCACACCCCGATGATGGTTGGGGAGGCAGGCTGGGGGTGCAAGGGGGGCTTTCAACCCTAACACCGAATTTCCTCACTTTTGTCACTGTGGAACAACCCTAATTGATGCATTAAACTGATTTTTTTGCCATGAATTTCCCTTCTTTTTGAGAATGTGCACTATAAATAGTGAATGGAATGTGTGTCCAGAATTGTGTGTATATCCATTTAACGGTCACACAGCACCATGAGCAAACAATGTAACATGCACAATTCAGCAACTGTAAGTCCCAGCGACCCAAAAATTGTCACAAAGATGTATTAGTAATCTTTGCATATTCCAAATGCCAGGCAAATCGGACATATGGTTCAGAAGGTATTGAAGTGTAATGAACCACATTTTCATTTGTTGGAGTGGCATAATTCCACACCTGTTAATGTTTTACACACCAAACCACTGCAAGGCACCTCCATACCACCAGGGCTACCTACATTATAAATTTAAAGCCAGTAGCACCATGCAGAATGCTATGTGCAAAATGTTAACTGCATCATGCAATATCTCCACAGCAAATTATTTTTCAAAAATGTAACCAGCATAAGTCACATCTACAGGACATCCACTCAACATCCTTCAAATTTCATGTGAAAAGAACAAACCATTCCAGAGATATTCAATTTTTACGTCTCTGCACCTTTAAGAAGTCTTCCACCAAAAAATGGCAGAAAATGAGGCCGAAAGGCGCTAAAATGGTGGACCTGGTGGCTGAAAAATCAGTAACTGCAGAGTGGGCCAACTTCAAATGGCAATAACTCTGGAACTGAACAATGTTTTTTCACCAAATGAAAACTGGCATGCTCCTTGAATGAAGGTCTTTCTATGTGCCAAGGTGCAGACCACTGAACCACACTGACTGTGTTATGCATCACGGAAGACAGTGCAGAAAAATAGCAAAAACATAATATTTTGCACTGCACTATGCAAATGCAAAAACACAAATGGTAACGTTAACGCAAACGGTGATGGAAACAGTGAGGTAAAAGAAAATAGTAATGGTAATGCAAATGCAAGTGCAAACAGTAACACACATGGTGACACAAATGTAAATGATAATGCAAACGGTAAGAGAAATGCAAATGTAAATGAAAACAGAAATGGTAATACAAATGGTAACGCAAATGCTAATGGCAACAGAAACACAAACAGTAACGAAAACAATAACGCAAATGCTAACAGCCACTCAAATGCAAATGGTAAAGAAAACGGTAACAAAAATGCATACGGTAACACAAACGCAAACAGAAATGCAAACGGTAATGGCAATGGTGACGCAGAAGGAAAATGTAACGTACTCGATAACAGAAATGCCACCGAAAATGCAAATGCTAAGGCCAACGGAAATGCAAACGCAAATGGTATTGAACAAGCAAATGGTAATGGTAATGCAGTTGGAAATGCAAACGGTTATGGTAACACCAATGATGACGCCAAAGGAAACACTAACACAAATGTAAACGCAAATGCAAGTGCGTACGCAAACACAAATGGTAATGCACACGGTCACGGTAATGCAATTGGAGATGCAAATGCTTACGGTAACACCAACGATGACACCAAAGGAAGCACAAACGCAAATGTAAACACAATGGAAGCGTTTACAGACACAAATTGTAATGCACACGGTGAAGGAAAACTAAACGCAAACAAAAACAGTAACAGAAACACAAATGGTAATAGTAACGCAACTGCAAGTACAAACACAAATGCGAAGGGTAACACACACAGTAACATAAACAGAAATGCTTATGCAAATGGTTATGGAAATGCAAATGGTAACAGTAACGCAAATGTAAGTGCAAACGCTAAGGGTAACGTACATGGTGATGCAAAAGTAAACACAAACAAAAATGGTAACAGTCAAGCAAACGCAAGCGCAAAAGCAAACGGTAATGCACATGGTGACGTAAATGGAAACGCTAAAGCAAATGGTAATGGAAGCGCACGCAGAAGTGCTAATGGTAACAGTAACGCAAACACACCCTTTTTTTTCCCAAAAAGGTGCATTCAAAAGCACAGTGAATACAAAAAATGTATGCATAATAATGACCCTTGGGAGCAGAAAATCAGCACTTGGAATACTAAATTCCTTGTATCTCAGGAACCGTACTTTGTAGAAAGTTAGAGTGAGAGTTAGAACTGACGACCCCAATGCACACCCCGATGCCTGTTGGTTGGGGCAGGGTGGGTGTGGGGTGCAAGGGGTGGCAACTCTTACCCCGAATTTCTTGCTTTTGTCACTGTTGAACAACCCTAACTGATGCATTAAATGGAGTTTTTTGCAATGAATATACATATATATATCTATATACAGTATATATATATATATATATATATATATATATATACACACACTATGGTAGCACAGTAGTGCTACCATAGTTAGGGTTGAGTACCCCTTTTAATGTTAAACAGTGAAACTTTGCACCTTAATAACTTTGCCACCATTCAATGGAGTTGCCTGAAATTTGGCAGGCAAGGGGCATAACCATAGATCTCAGGATTTGTCAACTTTCGTACCAGTCAGATATGCAACTGCGGAGTTATTAAGCAACATCAGTATGCACATTTATGTTTTTTTGAGCATTCTTTGCTCATGCCTACAGGTCGCATGGTTTGTGCGACCGGTCCAAAAACTTCAGGGAATGTGCAGCCGGTGAGCCCAATGTGCCTTTTGAAGATTTCGTGAAAAAATATTGAACGGTTCAAAAGTTATTCAAAAAACAAGTTACCATTATAAGTCAATTGGAAAAGTTAAAAAGTTCGACAGTGTGGCAAATGTAACATAGAAACATAGAAGTTGACGGCAGATAAGGACCACAAGGCCCATCCAGTCTGCCCTTTTCTTTTTCTACCTTATAAATGTGCCATCGGCCTTTGCTCTGTCAGTGGCCTATCTATTCATACTCATCTGTATTGCTCCCTTATGCCTATCCCATGCCTGTTTGAAGCCCTGCACTGTATTCATAGCCACCACTTCTTGGTAGGCCATTCCATGCATCCACCACCCTTTCTGTGAAAAAGAATTTCCTCACATTCCCCTTAATCGGCCCCCTCTAATCTCATGCTGTGTCCTCTTGTCCTGCTATTTTCTTATATTTAAACATGTTAGACTCTTTCACCTTGTTAATGCCCTTGAGGTGTTTGAATGCCTCATCATATCACTCTCTCCCTCCTTTGCTCAAGGGTATACATATTGAGCTCTGTTAATCTGTCCTCATATGTCTTCTGATGCAGTCCCTGCATTTTGGTTGCCCTTCTCTGGACTGCCTCAATTTGGTTAAGGTCCTTGTGAAGGTGTGGCCTCAATACTGCACACAGTACTCCAGATGGGGCCTAACCAGTGTCTTGTAAAGAAGGATTATTACCTTCCTCTTACAACTGTGATACCCTTACTAATACACCCTAACACCCCCCTAGCCTTATGTACTGCTTTAGAGGTCTGCTTGATGATTTCAGGTCAATCAGTGATGATGATGCCCAAGTCTCTTTCTTCCTTTGTGACTGCTAGCAACTCCCCTCCCAGCCTATAGGTGGCTTCAGGGTTTCTCTTCCCTATGTGCATGATCTTGCACTTCTTTGCATTAAATCACAGTTGCCACTCTTCTGACCATTTTGCTAGTTTATCCAGATCTCTTCTCATTCTGCCCACCCCATCTGGATCATCTACTCTGTTGCAAATCTTGGTGTCATCTGCAAACAGACTAGCCTTACCCTCTAGTCCATCTGCAAGGTCACTAATGAAGATGTTGAAGAGGACTGGCCCCAGGACTGATCCCTGAGGTACCCCACTTGTGACTTACATCTCTTCTGACTGTATACCATTTACCACCACTCTCTGTTTTCTGCCCGCCAACCAGTTTGCCACCCAGTTGACCAACTTGACCCATCCAGAGCCTACCCAGCTTATTTATCAATCTCTATGCGGAACAGTGTCAAAAGCTTTGCTGAAGTCAAGGTAGGTGACATCAACTGCTCCCCTTGGTCCACCACTTGGTTACCCAGTCAAAGAAATCTATGAGATTAGTTTGACAGGACCTTCCTTTGTAAACCCATGCTGTCTTGGATCCTGTGCCCTATGGATTCCAGGTGTTGCACTATCCTTTCCTTAAGGAGTGCCTCCATAATCTTGCCCACTACTGAGGTAAGACTGACTGGTCTGTAGTTCCCTGCCTCCTCCCTGCTACCACTGTGGAGCGGGATCACATGACCCCTTCTCCAGTCTTCTGGGACCTCTCCTGTGTTCAGAGACTCACTAAACAGTGCTGCTAATGGCTCTGCTAGTTCCACCTTTAGCTCCTTAAGTACCCTGGGATGTACGCCATCAGGTCCCATTGCCCTATCCACCCTGAGCTTAGCAAGCTCTTGTAGGACCCTTTCTTTTGTGAAGGGAGTAGTGCTCACCTCCCTCCCCTCTGTGTCCATGGTGCTGAGCTGTGGGCCCTGCCCTACCTTCTCTTCAGTAAATACTGAGCAAAAGTATCTATTTAGGATAGATGCTTTTACATGGTCCTCCTCCTCACATGCTCCCTTTTCTCCATTAAGCTTAGCAATACCCCCTCTGGACTTTCTCCTTTCACTAATGTATCTATAGAAAGTCTTGTCACCTTATTTTACTGTCCGTGCTAGTGTTTCCTCAATTTGGGACTTTGCCTGCCTTACTGCCTTCCCTGCTTCCCTTAGGGCAGTTTGGTATGCCTCCCTATCTTCATCCCACTGTGTTCCCTTATATTTCCTGAAGGCCAGCCTTTTGGCTCTGACCTTTTCTGCTACTGTATTTGAGAACCAAAATGGTTTCCTTCTTCTTCTTTTGCACTTCCTTTTCTGTCTAACACAATGGGATGTTGCTTCAAGTATTGCATCCTTAATGCTTGCCCACTTTGCCTGTACCCCCTCACCTATGTTTCTTTTTGCCAGGGCTAGCTTAACTCTGTTGGTCATCTTATCAAAGTCAGCTCCTCTGAAGTCCCATATTTTTGCCTTGGAATGGATGATTTAGATGTAGTAGCCAAATTGAACTGGCCCCTAGGTGACCTTCTACCTGGAGATCTGTGATCCCTTCCCTGTTAGTCAGTACTAGAGCTAGGATAGCCCTGTCTCTTGTGGGTTGTTGTACCAGTTGTTTGAGGCCCTCCCCCTGCAGGGAATCCACTATGTGTCTAGTTCTGGCAGATGTTCCTGCTGGTATTGACCAATCTGTATCTGGCATGTTGAAGTCTCCCATTGTCAGAACCTCCCCTTTAGCTGTCATGTTTTGTATATCTTCTAACAGTAATGTGTCTATGTCCTCCCCTGGTCTGGGGCCTGTAGGCAACCCCAGTTCTTATGGCTGTCCCATTTCCTGTTTCCAGGGTGACCCACAGTTCTTCTGGCTCCTTATGTGTATTCTGAATTTCTGTAGCTTTGATATTTTCATTGACATACAGGTCCACTCCTCCCCCTTTGCACCTCGGTCTCTTCTGAACAATACATAGCCAGGTACTGAAGTCTCCCAAGTGTGGTTACTGGTAAACCACATCTCACTAATTGCTACTATGTCCAGTTTAGCCTCTGACATTATTGCCTGCAGATCTGGGATCTTATTTCCCAGGCTGTGAGCATTTGTGTACATGATTTTCCATTGGCCAGATTTCGTGTGTAAGTTGTTGGGTGAGGGTATTACTCTGTGTGTCGTATGGGGAGACAAACCTTTTTTCTTACCTGGTGATGTAAATGAACTGCAAACATGCTGAATCCCTGTTTGACCACTAGCTGAGGGGGGAGGGGTGTTCTTCCCGTTCGACGTATGGAGTGCTGCACCCCTCTCCCCATTTGCTAGTTTAAATATTCTGCAAAGACATCAAACTTCTACCCCCAATGCACTGACTCCCTCCTTAGTCAGATGCAGTCCATCAAATTTAAAGAACTTTCACTCCCAGAACTGTTGCCAGTTCCCTACAAATCTGTGTCCTTTTTCCTGGCACCAGCCCTTGAGCCACGTGTTTAGCTCCCCTATCTCCCCTTCTCTGACCTTCCGTCCATCTGCCCCCCTCTCCCAGACTGGCAGGATCTCAGAGAACTTTTTAGTGTCACAAATGACCCCTGTAGTGTCATGAGTCAGTCATTTTTTTTTCAGTTACTGGTCACAGAAATGATTGACATTTAAATTTGGGACAGTCTAGGCACATAATTATTTTTGTGTTCACCTAGTCGGACCCTGAGGGTGCTAGCCATGACTTTATTTTGGGGTTAAACACCCCAGAAATATGTTTTCAAATTTCTGGGAAAAGTAGTGTCACAAAGTAGTGTCGCACTTGCGACACTTTCGCAAATTTTTGCGAAAGCTTTCACAAATCACGACACTACTTTTCCAGGCTATGGCAAAATGACAGGAATTATTTGCCACACTGCTGCAAAAGAACGATTTGGTCTTTTGGGCTGAAATTTGGAGAGAAGGCAGCCAATATCTCACAGATGTGCCTTTCAGTGGTTTGGTGAAAAACTATTGCAGGGCAGCAAAGTTACGGCACTCCAAAATTGACACTTTTTCCAACAGGATAACATTACGGCATCTGCCACATTACAGGAATCCTTTGCCGCCCTGCTGTAAAATAACGGTTTGGTCTTTTGGGCTGCAATTTGGAGGAAAGAAAGCCAACATCACACAGATGTGCATTTTGGTAGTTTGGTGAAAAAATATTACAGGGTGGCAAAGTGACGACACTCTGAAATTGATGCTTTTTCCCCATAGGATAACATTATGGAATCCGTTGCGCCTTTCGGGCCCGTATCTCGGAAACGGTGAGAGATACGGACTTTTCATCACAAAAATACCTAGCCCATCAGAAGGGGGGGCTAAGTACAAAACTAGCCAGGAAAGTCATAATTCATATGAAATTTAAATTTTTTTTCTACATCATACGGTTCCTGAAATATTAGCAATTTAGTGTTCCAAGTCCTCATTTTCTGCTCCGAGGCCCATTGTTATGCATACATTCTTTGTTTCCACTGTGTTTTTCAATGCAGTTTTTTGGGAAAAGAAGGGTGTGCCCTTTCATTTCTCTGCCAGTTAGCGTTTCCAGTTGCGTTTCCATTACCGTTCGCAACACCGTTACAATCTGCGCCACCTTGTGTGTTACAGTTTGCGTTTTCATTTGCACTTGTGTTTGCGTTTCTGTGTCATTTGGCATTATTATTGCTGTTACTGTTACCAGTTGCATTTGCAATTGTGGTACCATGCCTATGCACATTACGGTTTGCGTTTCCATATGTGCTTGCATTTGCGTTTCTGTTACTGTTTCCTTTGGCGTTATTCTTGCCGTTACTGTTACCATTTGTGTTTCCAATTGCAGTACCAGGACCATAAGCATTATGGTTTGCATTTCCATACATGCTTGCATTTGCATTTCTGTATCCTTTGGCATTACTGTTGCTGTTACCATTAGCATTTGCATTTCCAATTGCTGTACCATGAACATGCACGTTACCAGTTGCATTCCATATGTATTTCTGTTTGCATCTCCATTTCCGTCACTGTTTGCTTTGGTGTCACTTTGCGCTTGCATTTTTATTACCGTTTGTGTTACCATTTACGTTTGCATCACCATGTGTGTAGCTGTTTGTGCCTGCGTTTGAGTTGCACTTACTGTTACTATGTCACACAAAATCACATGTTGGGAGAACGGGGCCTGAAGGGCCCACGTTCCCACCACTGCATTCCATTCACTATTTATAGTCCTCATTCTTAAAAAGAAGGGAAATTCATGGAAAAAAAATCCATTTAATGCATCAGTTAGGGTTGTTCCACAGCGTCAAAAGTGAGGAAATTTGATGTTAGGGTTGAAAGCCCCCCTTGCACCCCCATCCTGTCCCCCAACTGGCATTGCGGTGTGCGTTGGGGTCATCGATCCTAACTCTCACCCCATTCTCCTATACTTCATCACCTCAGCTTGTTTACACATAGAATGGGGTGAGAGTTAGGGCCGATGACCCCAATGCACACCCCAATGTCAGTTGGGGGTGGGGGTGCCAGGGGGGGCTTTCAACCCTAACATTGTATTTCCTTGCTTTTAACGCTGTGGAACAACCCTAACTGATGCATTAAATGGAGTGTTTTTGCCATGCATATATATATATATATATACATATACAGCATACATATACAGTATATGTATATGTAGATATATATGTATATGGATAGATATAGATATAGATACAGATACAGACACAGACACAGACACAGACACAGACACAGATACAGATATAGAGATAGATATAGAGATAGATATGGATATATATATGGAAAGTACTACAGGCCTCAACAGCTGACTGGTACAAACTGTAGCTATGTGATTTAGGGAGTGGGCAGGTGAGCAGACATGGAAAAGACAGGGAGAAAGAAGCAGTAGTGGGGTCAGCACCCCGCTTTGCCTACATAAAAAAAATATACATATAAAGATGGGAGCTGAGCAATATGGAGGGGACAGAAGAAGGTAGCGGGGGTCCGCTTACATTGCTGAGTCCAGTGTGCATTGCTCATGAGGGAAGGTGGTGAGAGTGAGCTGGGTGGGAGCCTGATGCTGGACCCATGGTGCTGTTGTAGGAGCCTGGCACAGTTGCAAGGAAAGTGGGTTGGGGAAGTGTGAGACAGAGAGAGAAGACTGTGCAAGGTACTTACTACAGGGGCTGCCTCCCACTTCCCACCTCCTATTTTCCCAGTATTTGAGTGGTGATGGGCATTCCTGTTTATGCTGGGGGTGGTTAGAACTGCCCACTGGGGCTGTGAGACACACACACACACAGACACATGCACACAGACTTGTTTTTTCCTGATTGGATCTTAAGTGTACGACTGCAGGGGTGAGGCAGGTGTGTTTGGTAACTGTGGTGAGGGGGTCTACAACACTCACACACACTATTTTTGTCACCATGCCATGACTCTCCTGAATGACTACAGCATGTTTTATTTTTGCATTAGCATAGCAGCAGTAGCTCAAGTTGGAGGGAGGGAGGGTCACCCTCAGAGGCTAGCTAGAGAGATGGATGAATTGTTGTTATGCAGGCTGGGGCATGCCAATCGATTTGCATACTTTTAATACCAGTATGTTTCACCACTGGACTTGAAGATTGTAAATTAAAAAAAAAGAAAAAAGATACCACAATTTGTTGCAGGATATGGTAGCTGCATAACCACATTATTTAGTTTGATAATTTGTCTGTCATGACATAAACTCCAGACAAAAGGTATCTCGGCCTTTTGATATGAGCTGAGCCCTAGGTGTTAAACCATTTGGCACATTTTCTGGAATGACAGAAGTGAAATGGACCACACATGCATGCACCATATGAATATTTGCACAATACTCTGGTTGTTTTGTAAACAAATGCATAAAAAATCATTCTGATTTATTCAGGACCTCTAAGCTAGGTGAACATGCCAATTATAATGGTTAAAACCCTCAGGGGAGCAGTAAAATATTTTATACAGTGCTTCCATTGGTGCTCAGAATGTGGCCTTCCTGTTGTTGAAGGCCAATCAGCTGCTTGCTGACTGGCTTCATGCAAATCAAAGGATCAAAGCCCTCTCTGATTGAAGCAGTTCAGTCCTGTGAAGTACACAAAGTTTCCACTGAGCAAGCTGTGAGTGGCGTCAGGACCACAGTGTGTGGTCATTGGTCTAAATTGTAGAGTCCTTGCTATTTTGAACTACAATGGGCTTGGCAGTGACAAGCGCCCCCCCCCCCGAAATCCCAATTAGTGTAACAAAACGTTTGTTGTGCAAGTGCATCAAATGTAAAAAAGGCATATCTGTTAGGCATGCCCTATGCACTTTGTACCTGAAAACCTCCAAGCAAAAATTGCTAAATGTTTCTGTGGTGCACAGCTCCAAAGAAACACCTCACATTACAGTGTTATCCTATGGGAAGAGAAGCAAAATTTAAAACCTGTATAACTCCATACCAAATTAAAATGTTTTCATTGAACAAGCAAA
This sequence comes from Neoceratodus forsteri, assembly GCA_016271365.2. Lineage (NCBI taxonomy): Eukaryota > Metazoa > Chordata > Ceratodontiformes > Ceratodontidae > Neoceratodus > Neoceratodus forsteri. The sequence goes on from CM028132.1 coordinate 102,173,824, forward strand.
AGGCACATCTGTGGGGCAAGCCCTTTGTACTCTGAAAATTTCAGACCAAAATTCCAAATCGTTTCTTCATTGTGGAGTGGCAAAAAAAGCAGTTATACTATAATCCTTCTGCATGTTTTTTTTTCACAGATTTGCCCCCAAAATTATTTATTTATTTATTTATTTAAGGGAATCAGATACACCTTTGAGCCAGGGGCTCTTTTACAACGGTTCCACATCAAGTTACTTGTAACATTAGGACAGGCAGTGGTATTGTGCAAAAGAGAAATAAACATAGCAGCCGGAGGGCTTTGTCAATTACCAAAACATCACAATTATGCAAATTACTTCTATAACAAATTAAACAATATAGATTCATAAAGGTAGCCATCCGACAGAGGGAGGTGAGGCCAGAGGCTGGTGTAAAGAGGGAGAAAGAGAGGGAGTAGGGGTGGGTCAGAGGCAGGGTCAGCGAGGAGGTGTGTGGAGGGAGTAGAGGAGGAGGGAAGGAGTAGGGAGGGAGGGAGGGAAGGGTGGGGTATGGGGTTGGAGGATAAACCATTTAGGTGTAGCAGTCACAGGAGGCACAGTAGATGAGGTATTGATGCAGGCTGAGCTTAAAGGCACCCAGGGTTGCTTTGCTGGTAACTTCTGTTGGCAGGGTGTTGAACCAGGTTCTGAAAAAAAATGATCATTGGCCTTGGGAAGTCCTGCAAAGGGGAACAGTGATAGAGAGGTTGTTTGAATTCCTGGTTTGTCGTGGGCTGCTATATGATCTCAGTAGTGCCTGTGATCCAGGGGTTAGTAGGTCTAATGTTTGCTTTTTTGCTAGGATGCAGGCTTGATATTTAATTCTGCCAGATAGTTGAAACCAGTTTGCATGTTCATAGATCTCACAGGTGTGTGTAAGGTGGTTTGCAGATGTTTGGAGATGACATGCCTTGTTTAGTGCTGTGGCGATGTGTCGTAGAGCTGTGTCAGTGGCAGACCAGTAGATCACAAGCCCATAGTCTATTATAGAGATTACTGTGAATGGCAGTGCTTGGGGCTTCATCCATGAGGCAGTTCTTATGTCTATAGAGCAGGCCTATGTGGGTATTCACAGTTTTTGCTACTTAGTTGATATGTTCAGAGTATCCAAGTGTTGGGTCAAGAATCACCCCAAGATATTCAAAAAGATGTACTTTGTTCAAGGGTGGCCCCTTTGCTGTTTGAGATAGAGAGGTCTCTGTTTTTATGTTTGCTGTGGGTACCATGGAACAGCATTGATTTGGTTTTGCTGTAGTTAAGAATAAGCTTGTGGGGTTTAAACCATGCCTCTACATCAGTGAAGCTTACTTGTAGTAGCAACTGAAGAAAGGAAGGGTCAGAGTGGGAGATGAAGATGACACCATCGTCGGCATAAAGCAGGATTTTTTCTGAGCAAGATGAAGGGATGCTGTTTAGGAAAATGCTGAAAAGCATAGGACCCAGGATAGATCCTTGTGGGAATCCTGATCGGACCAAGAGGGGTGTTGAGAGAGATTCGCCAATTTTTACCTGCTGTGTTTGGTCACTGAGGTAACTTTGAAACCAAAGAGTTGTGTATGAAGACAGGCCTATTAGAGATAGCTGTTGAAGCAGTAGTGAATAGTTGATGGTGTCAAATGCCTTAGTTAGGTCAATGAAGGTGGCGCCAACAAGATCCCCTTGGTCCAGGGCATTGTGGATGTAGGAAATAAGCTCTAGGAGTGCCGTGGTCATGCTGTGGCCTTTGCAAAATCTGTGTTGTTCTTGACGTAGCAGGTTATACTTAGTAAGGTATTCTATCAGTTGGTCAGCAGCTATTCTCTCAAGTGCTTTTGTGAGAGGGGGAGAATGGAGATTGGTCTATAGTTGCTTGTAACAGATTTATAGCCACTTTTGTGGATAGGTTTCACCATCGCTGATTTCCATTTTTGGGGGAACAGTGAGAGCATGAGAGATTTGTTAAGGATTTTGGTGAGGGGGTCAGGACTTCATCGATAGCAAGAGCAAGAAGTTTCAGGTTGAGGGAGTCGCTGCTTGATCTAGATTTTCCAAGTACTCGAAGGAGGTACTTTTTTGTGATATCCTTGGAGATGGCTTTGAAGTAGAATGGCTGATTTCCCTCCAAATTTCTGGCTTTGCCTGAGTTAATGGTATCTTGAGGGGGATCAAAGAATGTTGGCAGTAAAACATGGCTAAGGTTTGTAAATGCTGCATTAAAGGCGTTTGCCCCAGTGACTTGATCTGTGATGGTGTGACCATTTAGGTGGACCATAGTGGGTGGGACTTTTGTTTTTTTTTTCCAGTTAGTTCCGTTAGGTTGGTCCAAAACTTATTTTCATCTTTCCAAGAGTTTGTTAGTACTCTTTTGTAGTAGTTGGCCTTTTCATTTTGAATCACGCGGGTGCAGACATTTCTTGCAACTTTGAAGGCTTGAGTGTCTGCCCTGTTTCTGGTCAGCTTAGCACATTGCCAGAGGTGATCCTGAGCCTTCATTTGCTCAAGGAGACCAAGGTTGATCCAAGGGTTGTTAACACCTTTAATCTTGCATTTCATGAAGGGTGCATGTGCATCACAGGCTGTGTTGAAGCTTTGGATAAAGTAGTCAAGTGCAGTGTCCACATCTGGGGCTGCATCTACACTGGTGAGTGGTCACTTATACAGACAGGGAGAACTATTGTATTAGTAATGTGTTCAGGGTGGTTTGTAAGAACCCAGTCCAGACAAATTGAGGTACCTGTTCTTCAGTTTACTCGTGTGGGTGTTTTAACCATTTGGGAGAAATTGGCAGCTGTCAAGGCATCTTTATACTTATGTGAACTATTGGAAGATCAATTTCCATTGAAGTCGCTGAGAAGGATAGTTTCAGATTTCTGTTCTAGGGATTGAATGATGTCCAGTACAGAGTTCAATCCTTGGTTGGTAAGTTTGGGGGGTATGTAGACTGATGCCACCATCAGTGTTTTATGGTGGGTCCCCAGATGTATTTTTGTGGCAAGAACCTGGATGTCACTTGCAGGGTGAGGTATAGATAGGGTGTGCCCAATTAGTGTGCCCTTTAGGTACAGCGCACAGCCTCCCCCCTTCTTGGAGCATCTGTCTTGCCTGAAAATGGCATAACCTGGAATTGTTATTGCAGTGTCGGGGGTCTTAGGTAATAGCTATGTCTTAATTACTGATATTATATCTGGGTTGTGGAGTGTGACTCAGGCAGTGAGAAGATAAAGCTTTTTGAGGAGGCTGCAGATATTGATGGTAGCCAGGCAGAGCCCCCAGATCTGTTAGCACCACAGGGGCTAGACTGTTGGGAGCCAGGGTTTGGGTGGACGTTACCTGAGATGAGGATCAGCATCAGAATTAGGGACTTTAAGAGTGTTTTGATATACTTCTTTTGTCCCTGTACTGTTAATGTATTAGGAGCCTCTTTAAAGGGATAGTGATTTGAGTGAGAGAAAAATGTTAATAGGAGAGAGATGCCGAGGAGCATGGGAACATGTGTTCTTGATGGGAGAGCCATCCATAGATGAAGCGGTCTGGGTGGGGTGTTTTGAGTGAAAGTTAGGGAGCAGTTGTACATGATCATCCTTGGGGTAGATAATGGAAATTCAATGGAAAGGTTGGTGGTATTTTGGGGTTGCAGTATAGCAGCCCTTCCAGACTAGATGATTAGATTGAGAATAATAAGCAGGCACATTTGTGGGAAAGTGGTTCCCATACTTAAGCGTAGAGAGAGGTCAGAAATATTGTTCTCTGGGGCAGATGGTATGGGCTTTCTAGGAGGAGGTGGGATAAGTCTACTGATAGCTAATAAGAGCAGAGTAGATGAGAACTGGGCAGTACCCTTGGGGATTTAACAGAGGTTGGGGATGTGATGGGCAGGTGTGGCTGGCAGTAGCCAGTAGGAGTGAGATAGAAAGCTGGGGTGGGGTTTAAGTGTATTTAAACAGGACTGGGGGTGGGTCAGTGGGATGCAAAATCAGGCAGCTAGGGCTCCCTTCCTGGAGGTAATCAGTCCCTGAGGGCAAGTCTGTACCTGAGCTTCTGTGAGGGGCTGGTGGCTTCAGACCTGGACTGTGAATGGCAGTCTGGCAGGTCGGGTTCATCAGAGAACCATGGCTGTGGCTCTCAGACTACCTGAAAAGAGAAGGACAGAAGGGAATTAAATAAGAAAGGAGGGGGTGTGGGGCTGCTCGTGGAGCTAAAAGAAATGCAAAATGGCTTAAACGGGGGTGGGGGGGTGTTGCAGACCAAAATGTTAGGCAAGGTGCCACAAGGTTTGAGAGAGCAAGAACAGGTCTATTTAAAACACAATACTAGAGTAAAAAGGTGAAAGAGTGGGGGATTCAAAGGCCTGAGCTGAGATCGCTACTGGGTCTTATGAGGGAACACACTACAGGCATTTAGATTAAATCAGCAAACTTCAACTATATAATGCTAGCAAGACAGTATTAACAGAAATCATAATCTAGTACAATATAATTCAAGCATTAACAGTACAGAGCTATATGGAGCCAATCGGAGTGCTCCTGGGGCTGACTGCAGCCAGTGGGTCACAGCAATAACAGACTCTGGATTTAAACCGAGAGACAACTGTCCTCATGTAGCTAGGGCTCCCTTCCTGGAGCTAATCAGTTCCTGAGGGCAAGTCCATACCTGAGCATCTGTAACAGTCTGGTGGCTTCAGACCTGAACTGTGGATGGCAGTCTGGCAGGTCGGGTTCATCAGAGAACCACGGCTGTGGCTGTCAGACTACCTGAGTTTCTGTCAGGGGCTGGAGGCTTCAGACCTGGTAAAATAATACTTATTTTTGCAAATTTGCAAAACAGGATCCTTTTTCATGTTGTTTTTTCGTAATTTGCAAAAAAGGATTCCCGAGTACAAAAAAAGACACAGAAGAGAATTTCAAAATGTTGAAAAAACTCATTTCCAACTAATTTTTCTAAAAACTAGCACAAGAATTGATTGAAATGGGTCTCGATTAGCAGAACACATAAGCTGGTTTCTACTAAACATGTGGGCCCGGATATTCAGAAGGTTGCTGCATGGTGCAACAGTGTTGTGCCATGCGCAACCCACTGATGTCTTGTGCGATATTCAAATGGGGATTATGCCTGGCGCCAAATCCTGATTGCGCCAGAGTAATGCGCAGCGTATGCGCGGCGCAGGTGGTGGGGTGTTTACATACCCGCATATCCCGACATTCATCCCGTGATGTGCTGAGTCCATGCATGCACAACCCTACTTGCGCTGCACACAGGTGAGCCAAAAAAAAAAGGAACAATGGTTGGCCACCCACAGGTGAGCTGCTGTATTGCAGGGTGCAACATGGCAGCTACCACCTGTGGGTGGCCACCCGAGCTCCAGCTGCACCTCTGTGGTGGCGCCCCCCCACACCTGATCGCCGACATCTGTTTAAATAAATAACGTCCAATATCCCTGGTGGTCCAGTGGACCACTTGCAGCCCGATCGCGGGCTTCAGTGTGTAAAACAAGTGTCCAATATCCCTGGTGATCCAGTAGACCGCTCGCAGCCTGATCGTGGGCTTCAGTATGTAAAACAAGCATCCAATATCCCTAGTGGTCCAGTGGACCGCTCGCAGCCCGATCACGGGCATATGTAATAAGGCGCCCGCGTACCCCCCTCCCCACCCACCCACTAAGCTCCACCGCCCTTCCCCCATCAGCGGTGGGTGGCAGCTCCACCCGCCTGTCGCCCTGCCTCCTGCTGACTGACAGTGTAAAGTAGGGCTGTACGCCCATTGGTCCATAGGGTGAGCCAATGGGCATACAGCCCATACTGTACTACACAGTCCAGATGTGTGAATGGATCCATTTGCACTTTGCCTACATTATGGCCCCATTTACATGTGGACTTTTGAATATCGCGGTTGTTGCGCCATCACTGAATATCACACCCTGGCCACCCGCAGTGCACCTAGCACAATGGAACTTGCACTAGCACACCCCTCTGCTCCACTCTGTCCACTTGTGCTGGTGCAGTGCCACTGCGCCACATGCACTGCGGGTGGCCAGGGTGCAATATTCAGCAATGCTGTGCCATGGCGCAGCTACGTTGAATATTGCCCAGTCAATGCCCCTGTGAAGCCAAGTTGCACTGCGCCCAGGCTTGCACCACAGCCTGGCACAGTCTGAATATCCAGGCCATCATTTTTTTGAGTTATTTAATTTTGTTTCCCTAGCTAACTGAAAAACAAAATGTCGGTGGCACGCAAAAAGATTTCCCATTTGTGACACAGGATGACCTGTTTGTAAAAAAGGATTACACATTTATGAAAAAGGATCCTTTTTCAAGTGACACATCTAACTGAGAGTGCTACTGAACATGCTCAGAACCCACATTTTCAAATCCTTATAACTCCAAACCAGATTAATATTTTTTCACAAAAACAGAAAAAGGCACATCTGCGAGGCAGCAAGCCCTTTTTACCCTGAAAATTTCAGACCAAAATTCCAAACCATTATTGCACTGTGGAGTGACAAAGAAACTGCCCAAAACATGGTAAATTGCATACTTTTTTACATTCTGTATCTCCGCACCCATGCATCTGACTGGAATGAAACTTGCCACATGAAAAAAGTAGTGTCACTTGAGCCCTGGTGCTCTCAACACTATTTGTGTAGTGGCACTTTCCTAAGGAAGGGTAACCACATACTGGGGGAGCAAGCTGTGCTGGCACATGTTTCAGTGTGCCTAGCAGGACAATTATGAAAAGCATATCAGCATATGATATCACCATTAAGTGCATTAAGCATGGTTGGTCTGGCTGTGTGTTCCTTCCATCAGTGCTCCACTGATAGCCCTAGTGGCCCAAAAACAGACTCACATATCTAGCTCCTCACATGGGGGTATACCAAACCCAACCGTTGCAAGGCCCCCTCCAAATTGAAGCCCATTCTTTCAGGTACTTGATAAGGCTTTCACTATGAACTGCCTAGGACTTCATGCAATGAACATTTAATAAAGCAAGGTTAGAAAATGGGCAGGAAAAATAAATGAATCTGATTGGCTGAAACACCATGCCAGGGATGCATTTATTTTCCAATAATGGCCAGTAAAAAACAAGTGCCAATTCAAGGTGCCCCATTACTTAGGGTATCCATGGGTACCCCGAGTTTTCAAAAATGACAGGCCGCCATTTTGTCCCGCTCACTAAGCGGGACATAATCCAGCACCCAATGTTCATCTATTCCCTGTAGCAAAACCATTCAGTCAAAATTTTAAAATAATTTTTAAATAGTTTTGAAAATGAAGTGGCTTAAAAATTGTAAACACTGTCAGGCAAAGCAGTAGCTCCAGTACCACTACTGTGCACTAGAGGAATGGCATTTTGTTCTTTTTCCATACAGCACATGGATGTCCATCTGTGGCATGGAAAACAAACAAAATATTGCCCCTCTCATGCCCAGTATCATAACTGCAGCAACCACTCCATCAGCAACTGCTCTGTTTCTCTCCTAAACAGCAGAAAATGAATTTAAATGCAACACTTTTTGAGTGTCCATACCTGGAAAATTCCCTCAACCTCACCTGCAGCCTGAAGTGAAGACCTGCCTCCCCAAGCACACTCATTCTCCCAAACCACACTTTCTGCCATTCTCACAACTGCTCCTGGCCCCAGTATTTAAAAAAGGTGCACAACAAAAGGTAGTCTGGCAAATGAAAATGAAGCAATAATAAAATGCAGAGGAGAGGGACAAAACTGTGCCATGACGACGGAGGGGGACACACTGAAAAAAACAGAAACAGAAACAGTCTGCTGTGGGGACAGTAACAGCATTCTACAGGCTTTTTTTTCATTAGCACAGAGTCTCCACTAGAACAAAGGTCTGTCATTCCAATACAGGTGGAAAAAACTATTTAATTACAAAACTTAATGTAAATTCAATTTTTTATTAACAATTTGTTATAAAATTTTTTTTTACTGTGCCCATTTTCTAAACACAATAATACCCTCCAGGGTGTGTGGTGTTGGGAAATGCCAGACTTTCCAAGGGCTATATGGACCTCCACCTCCAACAACAGGCCTCATTACACCACTGGGCAGTCTGGTATTTCCCAATACCACCCACCCTGTCAGGTATTTAATCAGTTTCAGAGCTTTAAGGTTTAGAAATTTGGCTTCTGAGCATGCTCAGTCAGGTTTTTGAGATAACCTTCTGTTATGACCTAGATATTCTTTTATTCTTAGGTCATGACTCATGTTTTTAGATCACGAGAAAAAAATTCATTATGGCTGCTATCTTGTTTTTTTATGGCCAAAAAAACGTAAAAATACACAGAAACAAGCTATTTAAAAAAACAGACAAATAAATTTTGCTAAACAAACCTGTTAAGTTCAGTTCTAGTGTCTGCTTATCTAGAAACAGGCCAGAAATATCTTTTTTGGACTTTGTTAAAGTTCTCCAGCAGTCAGCTTAACATAATGGCCTATTTTTGTGTTGCAAACTGCAAAATCTTGGATTGCACATTTAAGTGAGATTGAAGAATTTTTCATGCACACCAAAAATGGAATCCTTGGGTTGCACATATTAGTGCAACCCAAGAATTTTTCACTTGCACCAAAAATGCTTGTTTTTCTGCTGGATTAATTCTTTGCTCACACATGTAAGTGGGACCCACAATTTTTTTATGAGCACCAAAAATGCTTGTTATTCTGCCAGAGTACTTCTTTGGTCACACATTTAAAGGCAAACTACATGCACAAATTATAAAAACACATGTTGTGCACTGGGTTTTTGTTTCTCTGATTGTTTCTGGAATTCTGTTACCTGTGCCTGTGGCAAGATTTTTTTTTTTTACCTTTCTCTGACAGCTTTGAGACCCCTGGAAGAATCCATGCAGGCTTCTTTTATTGCCTTTGGTCCACTGGAATATTCCCAGAATGCTTCTGAGAATGATGTCAAATAGACCTAAAACCTTCAATGGTGTATAGGCTTCATTATCACTCAGTGACAGCACTTTACAAAGAAATTTGTCACATATCCGGAGTAGCAACACAGCAACAGTAGACACTTTGAGAAATCTGACTTCTGTTGGGGAGGGAGGGCAAACACATTTTAAAGCAGTGAACTTTCACAAGCAGTTACAGTTAAATGAGTTGAGTAAATCATAACTAGGATCCTGGGCTTTCAGTTCTATTCCTAGGTCTAAATGATATCACTCCTAGAGGCATTCTGGGAAAATTCCTAAAGATCAATGGCAATAAAAAAGCATGTATGGCTACTTCCAGTGGTCCTTAGACTGGCAGAGAAAAGTAAAAAAAATCTTGCCACAGAAAGAGGTAACAGAATGCCAGAAACAGTCAGAGACACAAAAAACAAATGTACGTTTTTATATTTTTTGTAGTTAATCTTTTTATTAAAAAAATTTCACACATACAACATACAGTCGATAAAGGCATCTGATAACATGCAGTGAAACAATGAAAATGTGAACCACCTAACAGCATACAGTATATGAAAATATGTGAATATTTAAGGTGGGCATCCTATACTGTAATGTGTCAATACCACAAATGATTAACATCAAAAAACGTGAGTTGTGTTCTTATGCTACCTGAGCATCAAAGGACAAGAGAGGAAAACGCCCACACCCAGTGCTACTATACGATATTAAAAATTACTCAATTAATTGCTATAACAACAACAGAAATTAGAAGGATTCATTGAGTTGATTGTATTCTTATGAGTCTCAAGTGCCAAAAGCAATGAGCTGTTACGTAGAGGGAGAACCATTTCTCCTGCAAATTGGAGGGGGGGGGGGCTGGTGATCTTTACCTTTCAGAGACTTTTAGTTTTCCATAATTACAGCAGAGCTGAGGTCTGGTTAACCAATTCCCCATTCTAGACACAGGTGCTGGGGCCAATCTAACAATCACTAATGCCTAAATGCTGCAAAAAGGGTTTCAGGCTGCATAATACCCCATCAGAGTGCTGCTGCTGCTTAGATGTGATTGTCTTTCATATTTAACCAGTAAGGAAAGTCTGCTAAGGAGCTCAGCAAGGGAGGGTACCTCAGTGGAGTGCCACTATCTCACTAGCTAGCGTTTAGCCTCTAATGCAACAACTAAGACCCATTTTAACCAGTTTGTTTTAAGATGTGGGGCTCCTTCAGGGGACCCTAGGACTAAGAGTTCTGGAGACATAGGTATGTGTTCCACTTCCACCTGGGTGAGACACTGCATGACTTGTTGCCAGAAGGGCCATATCTTGGGGCATTGACAATATTATAGTATAGATCCCCCCTGGGACCCACATCTCCAACAATTTGAATTGGGGAGGAGATGGGCTGCATGTAGCACTGAGGGCATCCTGTACCAGAGATACAGTATCTTGTTTTGTATCAGCCTTGCTTTGGGGTCCCTCATAATCGAGTAAGTCCAGTCAATGACCACACTCAATTTGCCCAGGCTTTTGGCGCATTGTTCATTTGGCATGGAGATTCAGATCAGAAATTGTTAAGTCGGCATGTTCTAACCTGATGGTAAAACATCACACAGGAGGCAGATGTGCAGAATAAAGGTTTTATTACACTGATACTATACAGAGGCCAGTCTAAGTAAATGATCTTACCATCTGGCAATCTGTAACAATCATACATCTGGTGTAGAGGCAGCTAACCCAAAGGGCTGAGCCATGTGCATGATATTATATATGGGTAAGGGCGGGTGATAGTGCGATTTTTCACCCCGAGGAACGTCCGCAGAAATCAAGAGACTTTCATGGAAGTTTCTGAACCTCCACCTCTGGCAGAGTGGAAAACTTCCTCCAAAGTGATGGGCGAAATTTTGCCCAATATGAAAAAAAATGGTGGCTAATGGCTACTCCCTCTACCCACCCCACAGGTACACATGAAATCTCTGGTGGCTAGCAGTCCCTCCCCCCTACTGATTCATCCACTGGCTGCCCAATTTAAAAAAAATCCTTATAAATAGTGCCCTCCCCCGCTCGACAGTGCCCAAACAGTCCAAATGTCCTTATGCCCTGGTTGCTAGTGGTCCCTCCCCTCCACCCTTTCACCCCAAGTGTATAGTGATAGTAACCCCCCATGTCTGTCTATAGTCCATAGTTAAAAAACAATTCCCTGATGGTCTAGTGGCTTCCCCAATAGCCCTCCCCCTCCTGATGCCAAGTCCCATATATTTCCCTGAATCCCAGGTGGTCTAGTGCACCCCCCCAGCAGGAGTCCAACCACACCACTCCCAGCCCCATAGTAAACCCTGCAGCGGGCAGACTGGAAGATCCCTCCTCTCCTCCATGGCCGGCCAGCCCACTGAGCTTTAATGAATGAGTACATCCCTGTACATGAACATGCTCATTCAGTAAAAGCTCAGTGGTTGAACCAGGCATGGAGAAGAGCAGGGATGTTCCAGTCTGCCCGCTGCAGGGTTTACTATGGGGTGGGAGAGGGTGGTTGGAATCCTGCTGGGGTGGGGGGCACTACACCACCAGGGATTCAGGAAAATATATGGGACTGGGGATCTGGAGGGGGGGAGGGCTATTGGGGAATCCACTAGACCACCAGGGAATTGTTTTTTAACTATGGACAGGCATGGGGGGATGTTACTATCACTATACACTTGGGGTGAAGGGGTGGAGTGGAGGGACCACTAGCCACCAGGGCATAACTTCATAAAGCAATTTGATGATTCTTGTATTATTGCTGAATGCAGTATCATGACTTTGTACCATAGGTGCACGCTAAGACCACAAATGTATTATTAGACTCATGATATCACAGAAAAATAACATCTGTCAGTAGGTGGCATACTAAGGCCACTAATGTATTATTTGGCTAAACAGTAATACATTAATTCTGTCAGTACATCCTAGCTACATTAGTAAATATTATCCCTTAGGAGGCAGTATAAGTGCAGTGGGTTAAGGCTCTGAGCTGCAGATCTGGAGACCTAGGTTTGAATCCCACAGCCACCTAGGTGCATACTGTGTGATCCTGAGCAAGTCACTTAACTTCCAGGTCACATCTGGAAACAAGCTGCAGCTTAGTGTGCTACTCCTGGTTAAACAATGTTCCCTTCCCTTCTCTTCCCTTCTCTGTTGTGCTTAGAAATGGTGGTTCACATTAGGGATGGCAGATTAGGCAGGTCTACATGATGCAGTCTTGAATGTGCTGATAAATGGATCCTGCCCACCTTGAAGGTAGTCTTGACCCACCTTGACAATGGGTGCTGGGGGGACATTTTATCCAGTGCTTTAAGCTGATGCAACTATGGGGCAATGGTGCCCCTAATTTGTAGGACTCACTAAAAATCTTCTTTTTCCAGCTGGTATGTGTCATGGAGCACCTGGAAGGAATCCATGAGGATGGTTCCTGAGATGAACACGTTCTTGACTACTTAAATTCCTTACCTTAGCTTTCCCAGCTGGTCCACTTTGCTGAACTCCCCTCTATCTTGATGCTGGGGTTATCCTATAAGGGGATGAAGGCTGGTGCACTGAAGTTAGACCTACTGTAATTTATGCTGCATTTGTTTTCAGATGGCCAGTGATGGACCTATAGTAAGATGAGAATTTGGGAATTTGGGCAGGATGAGTAAAAACAGGAGTCAGGGGAGCCCCTTTCCAGTTGTGCTGCATCGATGTTGATCCATTACGATGGGAATTGTTAAGAGATGGCAGCCATCTAAGCATTTCAGCAGTACAGAAGGCCCAGTAGTATGCCTGAAACCGGGAGCATCCCCAATCCACCCTTTTTCCAGTACATATGGAGCTTTGTGTGGCTATAACTGGGTAGTCCCCTTCCATAAAAAACTGCTTATCATTTTGTCAGTGGTGCTAAACAATTTATTATGGATATGCAACAGCAAGTGAGCTGAAATGTGAAAGATTTTGGGGGTCTGTAATCATTTTTATGGCTTCTATATTGCCTGTTATAGAACACTCAGTGTGTAGGTCTGACAGTATTGATGGTAGGTTCAGATCACATATTTTTGCAAGCTTGTGGGACATGCTAACCTCTGAAGATTTATTTGGTCTTCTCTGGCACCCATCACAGCCCTAGGTGGTGCATTACAGAGGCCTCACAGAGTTTGTTCAGGGGCAAGATCTCTGTCCTTGATGTGTTAATTTTCAGAGTTGAGATGTCAGAGGAGGTGGTGAGAAAATTAGAGGTGGGCTGTTGATGCAGGGGCATGATCTGTGACAACTAACAAATCATCTGCATATAAACTATCTTTGTGTTGCTCCTGCCCAACATGAACACCAGAAATCAGAGGGTGTTTCTGGATTGCACAGGCGAGGGGCTCAATAGCCAAAACAAAGAGGAGGGGGGAGTGTGCAACCTTGTCTGGTCCCTTTTTCTAGGGAAATGGAGTCAGATAATGTAGAGTGGGTAAACACCATTGCCATATGGCCAGATTATAATGTTCAGATATTAATAAGGAACTGAGGGCCATGCCCATTAATTCCAGGACCTTATATAGGTACCCCCACTCCACCAAGCTGAATGTTATATCAGTCTACTGCTATTGCAGAGGCTGGAGTGGGAGGGCAATTAGCATGGTGGATCCAGTTTATTAGTGTGTGCATGTGGTCCGAACGGAGTCTCCCTCAAACAAACCATATCTGCAAAGTGTGAATGTTGGAGTGAGAACAAGGGTTCTAGTCTTCTGGCCATACTTTTGGCAAATATTTTACTGTCCCCTGTGATAAGAGCATTGGGCCTATAACTGGCCGGGTCCATGGACTCCCTTTTTTGGTCAGAATCATGATGGTTGCAGTTCTCATGGTTTGTGGAAAGGAGCCAAGGGTTATGAATTCCTGGCACAGGCGGAGTAACATGGGGCATATCATGGGAGCTAGAGCTGCAGGAGCTCTGCTGGGAAGTCATCCGCCCCCAGTGCCATACTTGGGTTAAGGGCTTTAATAGCCATTTAGTTTCTTTGGTGTTGATGGGGCCTCCAGAGACTGGCACTGCTCAGCAGTGAGTCTGGGGAGCTGCAGTGGGTTGAAGAAGACCTCTGTCTGCTGCTCAGGAATGCTTGTGGGTGAACTGTATAAAGCTTTATACAAATCTTTAATTGTACTGTTTATGCCACCCTCCCTGGAGCACATAACACCTGCTAAGTCCTTGACCATTTGGCCTGCTACTTTCTCAAGCAGTAAGCTAGTACTTTGCAGCAGCGTCTGCTGCTTTCCCAGTATTTGTGTCTTAGCCTTATTAGTGCTAACTCAGCCTTTCTGGCTAGGAAGGCATCGATTTCTATGCAGAACTTTAAAATGTCAGTATGGAGGGGTTCATTTGTATCGCTCTCCAGCAGGCCTTAAATTCTGCCTCTTTAGACTTGAGTTTTACCTCCACATTTGCTAGCTCAGACTCCCTGTCTTCACATCTGTGGGCAGTATAGCTGGTAATTAGCCCTCTCATTATGGCATTGAAGGTATTCCATAAGGTGTTCACAGAGGTTCTCCTCTGTCATTGACAAAGAAGTGGGCTTTGGCCTCTTTCTGTATCCAGTTTATGTAGTGCTAGTCATGCAGCTTCAGTGGGTTCCTTCTCCATGAAGGGGCTTTGCCTGGCTTGGGGTCCCATATTAAGTCTAGATGGAGTAGGGCATGATTAGAAATAATTAGGTGTTGGATGCTAACTGCAGTTACCATGTGGAGGAGATAAGGACAGGTAAGACAAAACTCCAGTTTGCTGTATGACTGATTGGCTGTTGAGTAGCAAGTGTAATCTATGGTTCTGGGGTTGTGTATTCGTTAAGTGTCTGCTTGGTCAGGCATCCAGAATTCAACTGCCTGCTGTGCTTTAGGGAGGGGTTCTATGGAAAAAAAACTTAAAAATAAATCGAGGGACACCTTACGCTATAAAAAATACTGGCTGGGTAACCCCATGCAGAACCAGTGTGTACTGCCACCTCGGGGTCTGATTTCCAAGAACCTATCAAGAGGCATTAAGGGGAATGGGGCAGGAATCAGGGGTTAAGGAACAGTGGGCAGTATTTAAAACAGGGATTACAAGAGCAACAGAATGATGCATTAAGCAGGTTAGCAAGGGGAAAAGGAAGAGGAGGCCATTATGGTTTTCCAAGGAGGTAGCGGAGAAAGTGAAAGCCAAAAATATTGCATTCAGGCAATACAAAAAGACACAGGCAGAAGGGGATAGGGAGAAATACCAAGAGAAGCAAAGGGAGGCAGGGAGGTCAGTAAGGGAAGCCAAAGCTCAGACAGAAGAGCACATTGCAAAATCAGTGGGTAGAGGGAACAAAACCTTTTACAGGTACATAAGTGAAAAAAGAAAGGCAAAGGGAGGGATAGTGAGACTGAAGGGGAGGATGGGGGCAGTATGGAGGATGACAACTGTAAAGCTGACATATTAAACAGGTATTTCTGCTCAGTCTTTACTGAGGAAGAGGAGGGTAATGGGTCTGAAGGGAGTACAAGGGGTGGGAATGGTGCAGAAATGGACACAAGTCCCTTTACACGAGAAAGGGTCCTGAAGGAACTGGAAGTAATAAGAGTTGATAAAGCAATGCGGCCAGATGAGGAGCACCCCAGGGTCCTTAAAGAACTAAGAGAGGTGGTAGCTGAACCTCTGTCAATCCTGTTTAGCTGATCACTGGAAACAGGGGAGGTACCCAAAGATGGAAGGACAGCAGATGTAGTCCCCTTATACAAAAGTGGGAACAAAGAGGAAGCGGGGAACTACAGACCAGTCAGCCTCACCTCGGTAGTGGGGAAGATCATGAAAGCACTTCTGAAGGAGAGATTGGTGGAACATCTGGTTGTCAATGGACTACAGGACCCAAGGCAGCATGGTTTCACCAGGGGGAGGTCATGTTAGACAAACCTCGTTGAATTTTTTGACTGGGTGACTAGGGAGGTGGATTGGGGAGGGCAGTGGACATGGCCTATCTGGACTTCAGCAAGGCCTTTGATACGGTGCCACATAGAAGACTATTACACAAACTGGGGAATATGGGTGTGGGCAGGACAGTAGTGTGGTGGGTAGGTAACTGGCTGGGTGGCAGGACACAGAGGGTGGTGGTAAATGCCTGTCACTCCACAGAGGGAAGCATGACCAGTGGAGTACCACAGGGATCAGTGCTGGGACTGGTCCTATTCAACATCTTCATCAGTGACATTGCACAGGACCTAGAAGGCAGAATTTCCCTGTTTGCTGATGATACGAAGCTCTGTAACAGAGTAGACACACCAGAGGGTGTAGACAGAATGAGAAGGGACCTGCAGAAACTTGAAGAATGGTCAGGGGTTTGGCAGTTGAAATTCAATGCAAAGAAGTGCAAGATAATGCACATGGGGCACAAAACCCTGGCACAATATATTAGTTGGGGGTGAGGCTATAGCATGCACCAAGCAGGAAAGGGATCTTGGGGTTATCATCTCTGATGACCTCAAGGTAGGGAAACAGTGTGACAAGGCATCAGGTAAAGCAAATAGGATGCTGGGATGACAGGCAGGGCATCACCAGCAGGAAAAGGAGGTCATAATTCCACTATACAAGACACTAGTGAGGCCCCACCTGGAGTACAGTGTACAGTTCTGGAGACCTTACTTACGTAAGGACATAGACAGGTTAGAGAAGGTTCAGAGAGGGCAACAAAGATGGTGCATGGATTGCATCACAAGTCCCATGAGGACAGGTTGAAGGAACTGAATGTGTACTCCTGGAGGAGAGGAGGGAGAGAGGGATATGATAGAGACATACAAGTATCTTACAGGGAGGAACAGGGTGCAGAAATACACTATTTTTAAGCAAAAAAGATGTTCCAGGACTAGATGGCATGGGATGAAGCTGGAGGGAGGATGATTCAGAGGAAACGTGAGGAAGAATTTCTTCACAGAACGGGTGGTGGACAAGTGGAACACCCTGCCAGAGGAAGTGGTGGAGGCTGAAACAATCACGGGATTTAAGAATGCATGGGATAGACAAAAGGAATTCTGGAGGTCAGGGTTAAGGGTAAAAGACTTCTTGGAAAACATAAAGTGAACTTACAAGCTCAAATGGGCACACTGGGTGGGCTGTAGGCCTTTATCTGCTGACACTGTCTATGTATCTATGTTTTGACCCTCTGTATGGTCCAGTACAATATCATAGTATATGGTGGAACGTTGTCTCACCCGAAATTCAGCCTTACAAAAATGCTGTTCATCCACACACACTCTTAAATGAATGGTACGCTGTACTGACCATACGTGCAGAACAGCATTCCATTCATTTAGAGTTGAAAGCTCTAGATGGCATCAACAGAAAACCGCCGCGTGGCAGTGTTATTTCAAACAGTACTAAAAATGCCTGCTGCAGTTTTCTGTGTATGGCTCACATAACTACAGTAATGGAAAATGCAGGATCAACCAGATATTTGCATATGCAATGATTTACTCACAGCTTTCTCTCTTGGTCAGCTCGTCTGCTCGCTAAGCGAGTTGTTTGACCGCCATGATTTTTTTTTTAGTAAGTTCATCCCACAGCAAATCGGCAACCAAAGGGAGTGAGTTCTGTAAATGTAGGGACAACCAGTCCCTAGCAACTACCATAACAAAAGTCATAGCTCTAGGAGACATGCCATGGGAAAACCTGATGTACAACCGAAAAAAAAACTTGAAAATAAATCGAGGTACACCATACATTATAACAAATACATGCTGGGTAACCCCATGCACAACCAGTGTGTTCTGCCACCTCGAGGTCTGATTCCCAAGAACCTATCAAGCTTCACTCTCGAGGTCACAGGGAATCAGACCCCTCTGTGGCAGAACACACAGGTTCTGCATGGTTACCCAGCCAGTATTCTCTATAAAGTCCCCACCTAGCAATATGGGGCATTGTTATTATTGAAACTTATTACTCTGTCAGCTAGGTAGTGGAAGAAGGAGGGTCAGTCCTCATTCTGGGCATAAAGGTTTCCCAAGACTAGGGTCCTGAACCTGTGTCCCATCATCACTAGCACCCACCAACAATCTGGGTCCACCTCCTTCTTCTTTACAGTCCAGTGTAGTGACTCATGTAGGAGGATGGACACATCTCTTCTTCACTTTAGCTGAGCTGTGCAGTTCTACCCTCAACTTTTTTAATACTGCATCACTGCATCAGGGCCTAGCAGTTTAGTTTCTGGCAGGAAGACCCCCTTAGGCCTGTAGCCTTTTAAGATGTATCAATAATTGCTTCTGCTTCACCAGATAATTCATCCTGTGCATGTTCTAGTTAAGAAATCTTAAGTCTGCCATCACATTGAATCTCGTTGAAAGGATGCCTGGGTGAGTGTCAGGTGAAAGGGAAGCAAGATCAGCTAGCAGTCAAACACTGTCATTAAAGATTATGAGAATGCACCCTATTTTAGTCACCTGGAGTAGGGGTTTCACTGTTGCTTTGTCATTGCAGCTTTCTGACACTTGTAATAAACCGTATATTCATCATTGTAGTAACCAACCAACTACAAGCAAGCATTTGTCAATGCCGACTGTTAGCCACTTACAGTTCTACCCTTTGCTTTACTGTTGTACGGGGTCTTGTTTGTACACATTTTTACTACATATTCATCAGGGTAGACCAGATGAGCTACAGTACCTCATTTTCAGTGATATCCTGCTTTAACACATTTTCAGATTGTATTTTCCCAGGATAGGCTAGCTGAGAGGCAGTGTCTAATTTTCAGTGGGTTCTCACATTTTGACACCACATTTTCAACAAGTAAGGACCACTCGGTCCATCCAGTCTGCCTATTTATCCCTACCTGCTGTACACTATTACCCCAGACTGTGCCCCGTCTACTGCTCTTTCACCCTCCCACCTTCCTTTTCACTATGATTCTTTGTGCTTATCCCATGAATTCTTGAACCCTACCACTGTTCCCCCCACCTCCGCAGGGAAGGCTATTCCAGGAATACAGCACTCTGTGAAGAAGTACAGTACTTCCTTACATCTCTCCTGAATCTACCCCCTCCAGCTTCATAGCAAGGCACCTGTTCTTAAGCAGCACCTTTCCTTCTGAAAAATACTACCCTTCTGTACCCTATTTGCCCCATAATGTATTTAAAGATCTCTACTATATCCCCACTCCCTCCTCTTGTCAAGGGTGTACATATTGAGATCCTTTAGCCTCTCCTCATAGGGCTTTTGCTACAGACCCTGCATCATCTTAATTGCCCTCCTATGGACTGCCTCCACTCTGTCTATGTCCTTCTGGAGATGTGGTCTTCAGAACTGGACACAGTATTCTAAGTGGGTCTTACCAGTGATCTGTACAGAGGCAACACCACCTCCCTATTTCTGCTAGTGATACCCCTCCCTATGCACCCTAGTATCCCACTAGCCCTCCTTACTGCCTTGTCACACTGTCTGGTCACCTATAGGTCATCCAATATGATTAACTCCAGGTATCTTTCCTGTTTGGTGGTCGTCAATACCACTCTACCCATTTTGTACTCCACCCCTGGATTTCTGTGCCCTAGGTGCATTATTTTGCACTGCAACCCAACTGTCATACTCTTGACCACTCCTCTAATTTTATCAGGTCTCTGTTCATCCTTTCCACCCTCCCATGCAGTGCCCATTCTATTGCAGATGTTGGTGTCATCCACAAAGAGGCAGACCTTGCCTTCCAGCTCCTTTGCAATATCACTTATAAAGACCTTAAAAAGTACCACACCCAGTACTGATCCCTGAGGCACTCCACTGGTCACTCTCCCTTCCTCAGAGTGCAATCCATTTACCACCAACCTCTGTCACCTATGCCTTAACCAATTTCTTATCCAATTTATCTCCTTTGAACCCACTATTAAGCTACCCAGCTTGCTTAATAGTCTCCTATATAGAACGGTGTCGATAGTCTTACCAAAATCTAGATAGGTCATGTCCACTACTCCACCAAAAACTAAATCCTTTGTCACCCAAAGATTTTTTTTAATTATATTCTTTGTTTTTATCATCTAAAATACACATAGAAAAACAATTTCATTTGACATTTAACTTACAATAAGTTATGCTGTAACAAATGCTTACAGTTGATGTCAAATCTTACAAAAAAGGAAAAACAGAGACTTTCCCTTATTCCACCCACTTCCCCCACTGTCGTAAATTCAAATAAAGTGGCTACTTCATGTTCTTTTAATGTGATCACAGTAATCAAATTTGTAGTAAAGGAGGTAGTAGATTTAGTATGTTCCTTCAAGTTATATTAGAAAGATCTTCATAGCATTCTATATGTTCTGTTAGCCTTTCCATTAATAAACACGCTTTCATATTGTTACACCATTTGTGCAAATTCCATTCTGTTAAGCTAGGTGAGTTCCACTAAGCAAGAATCATTCTTTTGGTGGTAATGGTTGCTAATGCAAAGATTTTTTGTTCCAAGGAGTTTCATTTTAATTTCTCAAAATCATTTAATAGAAAACTTTGTGGATCCAGGGGAATTTATTTATGTAATATTTGCCTCATTTCGGTATTTGTATTCACCTACTATTCATGTATTTTTAGGACAATTCCACATTATGTGCAAATGATCTATTTTTTTCTTTTTTGTCACAGTTGTGCCAACCTGTCTTTATTTTGAAGGCCCAAGAAACTTAGTCTATGTGGTGTAAGATATGCCCAATCTATTATTTTGTATTGAATTGACTTGTTTTTAGCATAAGTATATAGTTTGTTAGCTTTCATTCTAATTTGTAACCAGTTATGATCACTTAGCTATTGATTGAGTTCTTGTTCTTGTTCCCATTTTTTATTGTTTTTTAAAATGAACTTAACAGATTTTTTTTCTTGAAGTTTTACACAAGTTCCTGTAACACAATGCAATTATGCTTCCTTTACCTGTATGATATATTTGCAAAATCTCATTAACATCTAGAAAATGAATATTCTGATCTTTTGCTATTTTTGGTGCTATATGTTTTTTATATGTCATTGTTAACAATAGATATTTCATTCTTGGATTGTTTATTTGTTGTTCTTTGGCCTTCTTATTAAATTCTTCCCAGGTTATGAATTCGTAGTGTATTAGGTTATCTAACCATATGCTCAAATCAATTTATTGAGATTCGATCTAAGTATGAGGCCGGCCAATAACCTATTCTTTATTTTATTATGTTCTGCAATATTTGATAGTAGCGTGATATTATTGCTGAAGTGGGTGCTATTCCATGTGATTATTATTTTATAGTACTCATTAATAATGGAATTTTTAATTTGTGTAAATGTTTTGGGTTGAGCTAAGAGGTCTTGGATTTTTAATTTGTCATTTTCTAAATTTAGTAACTGTTGAAAAATAAAGAGAAGATTTTGCTCCTTGATTCTTGTATACTTTTCTGGAATTGATCAATTTAAAATGTGTTTAATTTTGATGGACCAATAATATATCAGTGGGTCAGGAGAGCCCATCCCACCTTCAGACTGAATTCTAATCAGTTTTTCCCATGCAATTCTTCCTCTCCAGAGGAATTTTTTTAAATGTACGCTTCATTTGTTCTAACCATAGAAAAAAGAGGGAATAACGGACAACCTTGTCTAATTCCACTGGTCATCGTTAATGGAGTGGATCTATATTTGTTAATTTTGAAGACTGCAGTTGGTTTTAAATATAGAGTTTTTATAGTTGTTAATAAAATTAGGGGAACATTATAGGCTTCTAAGACTGCAAACATAGACTCCCAGTTAAGTAAATCGAAAGCTTTAGTTGCATCATGTGCTGTAGCTGTTGTTTTGGTGTTAGGGTGGGGTGGGGTGTGGGACACTGTTATCGTCTACTGGGGTGAGGGAGTACTAGCCATCAGGGACAGGGAATCAGGACCATCCATTGCATCAGTGATCAGTGTGGGGGAGGTTCCACAGTATGGTTGCCAGGGCTGGGGGGGGTTGGAGTGTATGGCAATGCTTAGGGCTGTGGGAAGGAGGGACACTACATTACTGAATGTTCTGGGGATGATGTTATTGTATGGGGATTGGGCAGCAGGTGGGGGGCCACTACACTATGGAAAAGTGGGGATGGGGATGATATTATTTAACAGATTGGGGATAGGGCAGCAGGTGGGGATGCTATTAAGTAACAGATTAGGCAGTGGGTTGGGGGACAATACACTATGGGAAAGTGGGGATCAGGAAAGTTATTATGTAACAGATCGGGGGATCGGGCAGGGCATGGGGTTATGTTATCACATGTCAAATCAGCGTGGCACTAGGCCACGCTGTCTAAACAGCAAACAGAAGGAAAAACACAGCAATCCTTGCTTTCTGTGGGGGGATCCACCCCCACACCCCCCATTACAGGGGGCTGTACCCCTGAAACACCCTTATTAAAACAACCTCCTCTGGGGGGAACAACTTGGGGATAGGGTAAAATATGGAGGAACTGCAGAAAAGTCAAGAAATAAAGAAAATCAATGCTGGGACTGGGAATAGAACCCTGGTCCACAGCCACTCCATTCTCCTCCAGCACTGATGACTCCATTCCCTGAGCCACGGCAGCTGCTCAGCAGACCCTCTTCCTGCAGAGCTCCTATCCTCTTTCCTGGAAACAGCTACAGGGTCACATGCTATGTGCATTGTGTGGCATTGTGTACCCTGTAGCTGTTTTGACTCGCGCTGTTCATGTTGCATGGTTTTGCCCTGCAACATTTCCCATGTGAGATAATCACCCAGTACCATCAGACAGTGGGTGGGGGGGGTCACTACACTATGGAATAGTGGGGATTGGGGATATTATTTAACAGATCGGGGATCAGGCAGTGGGTGAAAGGACTCTACACTATGGAAAAGTGGGGATCGGGTATGCTGTTAATTACCATAATGGGGAGCAGGGCTGGAAGAGTGGTCCACTATACTATGAAAACTGCGTATCTGTTGTACTGTGATAACTGTGAGGATCGGGGCTGGGAAGGGGCGGTCCAACACATTCTGCCAGGTGCAGCCATGCTAATGAGCCCATAATGGGCATGCATGAGGCCCCTTTGTGCCATGTATGCCCAATGAGCTCATTAGCATATTTTGGCTGACTATCACCCTTGGGAGAACAGCGCATCCAGGTATACATCGTGCATTTCCCCACTGGCAGTGTTCAGCCCCGAACTCTGGATGTGTTGAGCCCAACATGGTAGCCACCCACTTTGTGCCACGCATCCAGGGTCTGTTATTCAAACAAAATGCACAATCCATTCATGCATTCTGTTTGAATATGGCATCAGTGCCAGCCTGCACATCTGTTCTGTGCAACGCACTGTTACGTGCATGCATCCAGCCGGCACAGAATATGTCCCCCTAAGATTACTAAACATGGTCACATGATGGCAGCTTGAAGAGCAGCCTTCCACAGCTCTGTGCCTCTCCTATCAAATCCAGCCATTTTGTTCAGTCGCCACATCAAACAGCGACTTATAAACCACATCAACTTACTTCAGAACACCTCTGGATTCTAATAATACCAAAAAATATGGAAGCTTACATGAAAAAGGTTCCTCCACGGCATTCCTCTCCACCAACTCCAGAGAAAGACAAGGCCACTAAGTGCCCCAAGCACCAACCTCCAGGTTTGCCTAGACCTCCCACTACAGTGGCTGCTCTTTTGGAAGAAAGATTTTTGGAGATTATGCAGCCACTACAGGAAAAAATAGATGAGATTGCCGAGGACTTACAACAAAGCAAAACATCAGTGCAGTCCCTGACTATTCGTGTGGGCAACTTGGAAGCTAAACTAATCTCCCTAGAAAAAAAGCAAGATAAAAATGAACAAGTAATAACACAATTCGGCTGAAGACTCAAGAAACTCGAGGAGAAACTTGAAGACTTGAAGGGTAGAAGTAGGAGGAATAATCTCCTGGTTATCAGAATCCCTGAAAAAGAAGAAGGAAATGCTCCCATTTTATTTCTTCAGAAACTGTGTGAAAAGATTGCAGGACCATCCCCTAATGGCACCACATACATTATTGAATGAGCGCACTCGGACCTTCGCTCTCACCCACCTCATGGTTTCCCACCTCAGCCTCTCATCTTTAAGTTGTTAAATATTCTGGACAAACAACACATACTTGCCAAAGTCAGAGAATTGCAAGGTGTCTTATGGGAAGGGTGCAGAATCTGAATTACCCAAGATCTTCCTCAGTCGGTCAGGGTGAAGAGGCAGGAAATGCACCTGATTGTTTCAAAGCTAATTGCTGCTGGTACACCATTCCATATGCATTACCCAGTGGTGCTTCAGATAAAATCTGATGATCAATGGATCTCCTTCGATTCGCATGAACAAGCCATACAAGAACTTAGAAGCCGAATGCCAGACCTCTTTAAGTTAGGAGAACCTTGGGGGTAGGTGATTACATCATTTCTTATGGGATCTGACTATGTGGTAATTTTGGGGAACTCTGTTGCTTATCTTGAGGTGGTGACTTGCTGATCGAGGGGTTGGATCTGGTCTCTGTCGGCAAGTGCATCATTTATTTGCATTTGGGACCCTCCAAAATGTATTGCTATGGCAATTTGAACTTCATATTGGAGCCTATGCTGGGGTTTTCATAATGGGGGCCTGCCATGACGCTCGAGTTGGAGTCTACCCTATCATGCAGTGTGCATCTTCTGCTTTACTTTTAATTACCTCTGGACTACCATGCTAGAACATTTTTTAGATAGTCAGCAGATTTACTGCTTGAAAGAGACTGGTTAAAGGCTATAGATCTTCAGAGTCTCTGATCAAGATGGAAGGCAACGCCTCACTTTAAGTTTCACCTCCCATTGATTTTAGTTGGATGCTAGATTTTGGCTGTGACCGTGCGCCTTGGTCCCTTGAATCTTTAACACTCCTGGGACATTTTCTTATTTAAAATAATGTGACTACTCCCAAGAAATATTGGGAACAGCCTTTTTCTTTGCTTTTGGGGACAGCTTCCTTCCGTGCTTTCTTAACGCACAGCGAAGCACCTTTGATGACACTTTTGCATGACAACAAACAGAGGATTATGCTTTTCCTCTTGACTCTCTTCTAAAATCATTTGACTCATGGCAGTGTATTATTAGATTAACATTTCCTAGATGTTAGACTCGCTATTTGTATAGCAGGGGAAGGGCGGGAGCGGGAAGGGGGCTTCTTCTGGTGTGACTCAAGTCTGCGCAAAGACATCATGCACCAGGGCATATTTAGTGGTGCAGTTAATTTGAACTGGGGTTAGAATTTGTGGAGAATGACAGGGTATTTTGTTAGGGTTTTACTAATTAAGGGGAGGGATACAGGGAATAAGTTTTATTCAGAGTAAGTTTCCTTTTAATTTTGACAGAATGGGTTGTAGGAATGGGATTCCAAGTGTGTCAGAACAATTTGTCCTTGAAGAACATAACTTGATCAACAGATCAGAACTTCTTATGTCCTATTTTAATCTTGATAAGCCAGGTTATTTAGCAATTTCCACTCGCATTAATGATTATGAGTGATTCCTATAATGTTATAAGATGGAATGTGAAAGGCACCCAAGACAGATGCAAGAGACAAATCATTCTTCGACACCTTTATCATTTAAAGATAGGGAATGCATGTCTCCAAGAGACACATCTCTGACGTGAAGATGTGACTCTGCTGCGTTGGACCTGGGTGGGATAGGCATTCAGAGCAGGGAAATCTATGAACAGTGGGGGAGTAGTGATACTATTCAGGAAAAAAATCCCCTTCAAATTGGAACAAGAAATCTGGGACCCTAATGGCTGGTACATTATCCTCCATAGTCTCCTGGAGGCACAACTAATTATATCGGGCTCTATATAAGGTCCAAACAATGATTTCCCTCAATTTATTACCCACTTGATAAGTCTTGTTGTCACCCCCCCCCACACTCACTCTCTTAGGTGGATACTGGAATGTAGCCATGTATCCACACTTAGATAGGTCTGACTCCCGGAAACAAGGTTTATCTCCTTCACAAAGGGCCTTGCATGATCTAATGAGGAGTGCTGACCTCATAGATGTATGGAGAGTGCTAAACCCTGAGGAATTCCAGTACACATTCTTTTCATCTCCACACCAGTCATTTTCTAGAATTGACTTATTGTTATTGAGCTTTTTCACCCTCCTGGGCATAATAAACACAGACATACATGCAAGGGTCATATGTGACCACTCACCTATATCCCTCATGTATCTCCTTTGACCCGGAATTAAAAGGACGCCCTCTGGCGGTTAAATACCCAACTGCTCCAAAAACCAGACTCTTTACAGCAGATTAAAGACTATGTTGCCAGTTTCCTAGTGACTAACAGGGGCTCTGTAACCAGAATAGTCATGGTCTGGGCAGCCATGAAATGTTCCCTTAGAGGGGAATGCCTCCGATTGTCTGCCACTAAATCCCTGCAGTTTAAGCGGCAGCAAGATAGCTTGCTTTGTGCCATCCATCAACTGGAACGCACTCTCAGCTGTCAATCCCCAGAGGCTGACTGGGCTAATTTACATGGGTTGCAAGCCCAATATTCAGCTTTGATGTTCCAGAAAGCAGAACTCTCACTGAAACGTACAAAAATTAAATATCTTGACACAGGGGAGAAAGCAAGTAAGTTATTAGCAATTCGGCTCAGACAAGCCAAAACCTCTCGATTTATTTCAAGTATTAGGCTTAACAAAGACAGTCACTTCCCCCAGAGATATTGCAGCTGTCTTAATATCCTACTATAAGGAACTCTATTCTAAAGCCAGATCTGAACAACCCACCGACATTGAAATCACTGAGTATCTCAACTCAGTTGATCTTCCCAAACTCTCCCCCATTCTGTCCGGGCTCCTTCACAATCCTATCAATATTCAGGAAGTAAAGAATGCATTTGAGCAGCTCCCACTGGATAAATCCCCTGGACCCAATGGCCTATCTAACAACTTATAAAAGGCATGCCTCTCAGAACTTGGCCCTCTCCTAGCTGAGGTTTACAACCTCTGGTACACCAAGGGACTTTCAGAATTGAGCTTCCTTAATGCCCTAATCACTCGTATCCCTAAACAGGGTAAAGACCCCTTGTACCCGGAAAGTTACCAGCCTATATCATTGATTAACACTGATGTAAAAATTCTTACCAAAATACTGGCCAATAGGCTGGGACCTCTCCTGACTACCTTCATCAGCAGAGAGCAAATTGGTTTCATTGTGAGCAGATCATCAATGGACCATATGCGTAAATTACTGCACTTGCTATCAGCATCCAGGGACTCACCCCTGCCAGCAGTTTTTGTGTCCCTGGATGCAGAGAAAGCATTTGACAGGGTCTCCTGGGACTTTCTTTTTGCTACTATGGCCCATTTTGGTCTCCCCTCTGGATTTCTTAACTGGGTGAAACTGTTATATTCTTCCCCTTCCTCCCAAATTTGGTGTAATGGAATACTCTCAGATCCCTTTCCACTCCAACGGGGAACCCAACAAGGATGCCCCTTATCCCCCCTTCCTGTTCAACATCTACCTGGAGCCTCTGATTAGGAAACTAGTAACTTCTCTGTGGCTCCAGAGGATTAAAATAGGAGACTTACATTATACCCTCTCTATATATGCCGATGATCTCCTCTTACACCTTAAGGAACCCCAGAAGGGTATCCCTACTCTCCTGGATGAAGTCAACAACTTCTTTGCAGTATCCCATTATAAACTCAACCTCTCTAAAATTAAAGTCTTTCCTCTAAATAACAGAACTCCCTGGACAGTGATTGCCCACTTTGCCCTCTCGTGGGAACCCAACTCTCTTACCTACCTTGGAATCAAAATCACCAGAGACATACCCACTATGCTTAAAGCTAATCTTTCAGACCTTTTGAGCACTTTTAAAATTGAGTTCAACAGATGGAATGGTCTTCCTCTCTCACTGTGGGGGAGAATAAACACTGTAAAAATGAATGTCTTACACCATTTGCTGTATCCTCTGGGAATGCTTGTTTTTTTTTCTCCCTAAAAAGTGGTTCTCTAAACTTCAAACCATGCTCACTGCATTCCTGTGGAAAGGTAAGGGAGTCAGGTGGTCCTATGCCAAGCTCACAGCACCAAAACTGCAGGGTGGTCTTTCGGTTCCCTCCTTTTTCACATATTACTGTGCTCAACATCTCACGCGACTGGCATACTGGGCAAAAGAGGCACATGCTGACAGGCTGCAGACCTACATTCCCCTTTGGTTAGACATTGAGAGGTTCTTAACTGCTCAATACCACTGTACCCTCCCAAACCACTGCGGAATACCCCAATAGGATGGTCTGTCAAAGCTCTACATCAGCTGCAAAAACACATCTCCCACAACTAGCATTCCTAATTGGATCAACCAGTCCTGGGTAATCCTCATTTTAAAATTGGCCATAAGCCCATTTTTACCTCTTTCTGGCCCCTCTTACTCAATAAGAAAGTCTCAGACCTATTCGCTGATGGTGCAATGGTTTCCTTCCCCATATTCCAAACCCAGTTTAACACACCTGTTGAATCCTCCTTCAAATACAGGCAACTCAAAGAAGACATTGCAGCTCATCTGGGATGTGGCTTGGCACAGCCATCGCCCATGGATAGCCTATCCATGATCCTACAGTTGGCTAGGGAACCCCATGGGATTTCTAAAGTTTATAAGGCAGTGCAATAGCTTGATCTCAACTTGCCTCAAGGGGTATGTTATTATTGGTCTCAGGTATTATCCGTTGGTATCAATGTAAGCTTCTGGAGGAAGCTATGGCATAGTATATATCAATTTATTAAGCAAGATAGATTGCACCTAATTCAATTTAATATCATACACAATCTATACTTCACTCCAGTTAAACTTTATAAATTGGGTCGTGTACCCTCTCCTGACTGCTCATGCTGTGGCAACCTCCCTGGAACTTTATACCACATGTTGTGGACCTGTCTGAAAGTTCAGATTTTCTGGCAGACCATTCAACAAGCTCTAGATCCACTTTTAGGTCTTGAGCCCCTTTTTACTCTAGAAGTCTGCTTACTATATGACTTTCCAAAAGGCACCCCTAGAATTAGAAAAGTGCACTTGGCAATGATTTCTGCCATTACCAAGTTAATTATCATGAGACACCGGAAAGATAGTGCTCCCCTCTCTATTTTGGAATGGCACAAAGAAATTGTACTTGCTCTTCAATTGGAGAAGCATATTTCATCCATGGGTAATAGATTAAACACCTATCAATCTAAATGGGGACCACTAGATGCTTTGCTTTCTGTATGGAAACCTTAGTTGATTAAATTGAAAATTATTCTTCATAACTATTCCAGTTTGATTGAACATGGTCACACTTGGTATAGGGTGAGCTAGGGAAGGTTTATGAGGGTGGAAGAGGGTTGGGGGGTAGGGGGTTGGGGGTTTCCCCTCCAACATGTGTTTTATTTCATCTTTGTAATACCTGGAGTTTACATTGTTGATACCTTTTCTATGAGACTGTACATTTCTGTAAAGACTATGTCAAAAAAAAAGAAAAGAAAAAGATAAATAAAGCTTACTGAATTAAAAAAAAGATTACCAAACATTTTATTAGTGGAATAAGGCAATTCCATCAAGGGATTATACTATGTCAATGTACCATGTGGGAGTTTAAGTCCCTTCAGGTTTAGGACTCCAACCCACCACTCAGTGCATTAACATAGCATAATTCCTCCTCTGCCATGCTGTATTCCTTAGTAATCCCACAGAAATCTGCATCACAATTGTCACAGAGTGCTTGGTCCTGGTGAACTGAACTATAAATAAGTATGTTAATATGAAAATTGACCTCTCCCATTGCATGACTTGGCTAGAAGTTAATTATTGCCAGCTGTTAGTCCTACCTGTGGTGCTTGTAACTTCATTAATACTTGTTAAAGAGAATGTGTACCAGCAAATCAAGAATCAGCATGTACACCCAACCTGCACAAACTCCTCAATCATCCTTGAGGGCATCCAAGGCTGATTTTTTTTATAACAGGATGAATTCTTCATACACATTCTGAGCAGTAGCATCTTCAGGAAGATCGGGTGCTCTCCATTGCCACCGCATCAACTGCCATTCCAACACTGGTCAGGAACGGAGCTGGTGAGGTGGTGACATCTTAGAGAGCTGAGATCTGAACATGGAACTGCCCTGCTAAGTACTGTATGTGTAGTGGTTGCCAGTGACAACATGCACAGGATATCTAGATATATCAGGATATAGCACAGAAATATCCAATTGAAATTAATGAGGATTTCCTGTTATATATTGTGTCATATCAAGATGCTCTGTGTCATGTCAGTGGCTACCTCTATAGCATTCATTTATTAAAAAAAAAACCAAAAACAGACGAGATGCAGAAACCCTACCTAAACTAAACTTGCATGATATGGCTGACATTTTTCTATGAGTAAGTCCACCTTCAGGGATTTGCTGAAAGCCAAGCCTATGATCTTGGCAGAATGACACAGCAATCAAAAGCTTGAGTGAAAGTGCAAGAAGGATGAGATGGGTCTGTTTTTTTAGATGTGTGGGATACAGCACTTTGATCTTCATGAGTGAAATGTCAATGGGTCTCAAAAAGGCCAGGGAACACATATCCCTTCCAGTCACATGCCAAATGGATGGAACAGAGCAGAGCTGTAATTCACTTTTAGGTGCTATGTTTTTCGAGTCTTAGTGTCGTATGTGTTTTGTTATGTGTTTGATCTGTTTGTCAGTTTCAATCATCATCATCATCATCAATACCATGAGTGCTTCTAAACTGCTTTACGTTATCTGGGACAGCCACTATACAGGACATTTTCAAATTAATTCAACTAGTCTGATATAAGCGGCATACACTATACATATTGCATTTTGGACTGATAGGTACATTTTCCTTTTAACACAGTAGTGGTATTAACCCGATGTTTGGCTTGCTTTCATCTGCTGAAGAGCAATAAGCAATGTGGACCAAAATTATCTCTTCAGCACTTAATGTGGAAATAGTCTAAAAAACAAAGTCACGGAACTCACTGGTGAGTAAGTTCCGTGACTTTGTTTTTGGACTTTGAATACTTTGCCACTAAAAACTGAACCAAACCGAACCCCCTGTGAGTGGCTGTGCTTCCTAAGAGGGCCTAAAGTTGGTTAGGTCTTGCAGGGCTGAGACCCAGATAAAAATTTTGAAGAATTTGAGGGGGGATTTCACAGGGTCTCAAAGCAGGGCCCTCATTCCATTTTTGTTTCCTCTTACCACGACTTCAAGAGGGCAGCATGACCCTTAGCTCCTTTGTTCCTCAATTTCTTGCAGTATCTTTTTTTTTTTCAATTGTTTAACCAGGAGTGGTACACTAAGCTGAAAGCTTGTTTACAGGTGCGACCTGGGAGCACAAGGAAGTTAAGTGACTTACTCAGGGTCACACAGTATAAAAGTGGGGTAGTGGGATTCAAACCCAGGTCTCCAGATTTGCAGCTCAGAGCCTTAAACCACTCACTGCACTGCCTCCTTCATAGTTTTAAGTATCTTCGTGTTTTGTGCCTTCTTTGGACTTATTACTGAAACAATGGATAATAATGAAAAGGCAACAGTAGTAGTCCATGTATCTTTTTATAATTTTATGACCCTTAGAGACCCTGCACTTTTTTTTTTTTGCATAATTTATGCACGGCATCCCTTCATTTATAGGTAATGGCCTCCAGCTTAAGCCTTATTTATTTCTGTAGATATATTTTAGTCTTAAATATAAAAACCTTATTTATGGAGCACAGAAATACCCACTGTATTTTCTATTGTGCAGTAAAACTCTCAAGAATGAGATTTCCTTTCGATCAGAAGCTATACATCTGAAATGCTGGATTATTTCATGGCTTTAATCAGAACTGCAAATAACTGCTATTCAATCAGAAACACAGCAGCAGAAAAATACTGCTTTTGTAGCAGTTCCACAACAGTTTTAGAGTACAGAGCCTGCAGCTGATAAGCAAAGATAATATGGTTACATTGTTTACAACCAAAATGTGCTGTGAGCTACAGACAAAAAGCTTGTAAAATCCATTCTTGACTGATGAATTGCCTTCAGAAAGGCCAACTGGTATAAACATGAGGAATGGGACAAAGAATAATGATAAAGCTATGGCTGCATTTTTCAGCAATGATAAAGGTGAAACATTATCAGTATCTTAGAGCTACTCTTTGCTTGCAGTCTTTCCTTTTGTAAGACAAGGATTTCTCCATACAATTTACATGCTATATCTCAGAATAAATATTTACATGCTTACAAGGCTGACTCTTGGGCAACAAGTTCCCATTTTTAAAGATGAACAATCTGTAGTGCCCAAAGTTGGGATCACAACAGAAATAAAGAAAAAGTGCCCCAGGGACCCCTGTTAGCATTGTCCCCATCAGACTTAAGCAGCTGCTACAGAACAAAGTTTTGTTTTGATCTCCCCTGCTCGCCTGCTCCATTCTGGATGCCCCCCCTTCTGGAAGCAGTGCGAGCCAGGGGAGCATCTTTTAAGTCCAGCTCGTTCTAGGCTGTTGGGAACTGGCCAGTGTTGCCAGGGACACATGTCTCAAATGCTGGCCAGTGAAGCAGTTGAACTGTGGCCGAGGAAGCGGGCAGTCATTTGTCATTGAGGAGTAGGCTAGAAGACCCAAAAGGAAGTGCTCCCAGGCACTCTGAAGAAGACATCCACTTTCCATTATGCAAGGGAGAAAGGGGACACAGGTTAAAAGTTAGAAATAGGGCTTACCTGTGGTCCGCATCTCTTCCTTCCTGGCAGCCATCACTTCCAGTGCATGTACAGTGGTGTATTGCTGTGGTGGTGTATTGGTGCAGCAGTCCTGGCCAAGTTCATCCCCTGGTGCTGGTAACCTGTGAGTTGGGCACATGAGGAAGGGCGCCGTCCGTAACGGTGACTCCTTCCTGGCACAATCCCTCATGGTGATGGGAGGGTAGGGAGACTGGATGAGGCTGTGGGCGAACTGGGCAATAGGATGTCACTATGTGTACATGCGCAGGGGGGTGGGAGTGAGCATGGGCTGGGAGGAGGGAGGTGAAGAGGATGTAGGGGGTGGTGCTGCAATAGCTGGCCGAGCTGCGTCGTGGCGACGAGGGTTGGCTAGTGGGTGAGGTACCGGGTTCGGTTCCAGGAGCTGGTGCAATTTTATTGTGCCTGGCCTGAACCTTTATTTTTTTACTGCTTTCACCCCTCCCAACAAGCACCCCCTGGAGTTGAGACTCCTGAAGTGGGGGGGGGCAGTGTGGCGAGAGCACAGCCCACCCACAGAAAGCAGTAAAAAACTGTCCTGACGCCATTGTCCTGATGTGGCAGGGTTGTCAGAGTGCCAAAAATGTTTTCGGCACTCTGACTGAGCGATAACGGTGATCGCCTTTAGGCATTCGCCGTTATCACATAGACCCTCCGGTGCTGCGGTGTAGGCTCAGTTCAGCCCCATTTATTATTTTATTTAAAAAGAAAATGTTCCTATCCCTCATTGTCGGTGGTGCCAAGAGCTGCATTTACAAGACAAGACTGTCGGGTGTCCTGAAGACCGACGAGGTCCCCTGTCATCCACCTCCCTGCCTGTCTGCCTGCTTGAAACCCTCCCTCTGCCAACAAGCACCTCCAGCCACTCACAGCAGTTCTTTCTCCCTGGGCCTGTATAGTGGTTGTATAGCTTGTAGAGCTATTTATAGAGCTTTAGAACAATAGTACATTTTAGAGTTTGCATTATATGGTTATATGTTACTTGTTACTGCCTAGATATCCACCATACTCCCTGTTGTTTTTGCTCTAAGTATTTTTCTGTATGACCATGTCCTCCTTCCCCTCTTGTCCAATAAACATCTTTGCTTCATCCAACCTCTGTGTATGACTCCTGCCTCTCCTTGTCGGGTGATTCCATCCACCCAACCCCATTCGAACCTTCAGCGGCCCCTCGCCATCCCACCTGCTGAGAGTGCCACTGGTGCTTCTGGTAGTGAGACAGTTACATCCACCTTTCAGAGTGAAGAACACCAAGGTCTACCAGTCCAGCACTGTTACAAAAATTGGCGTAGTCGGCAAGATACCGAAAATGTTCCAAGGAATACAAAGCCGGAGAAGACACAGAGCAAGATGTCACTGGGAATGGAAGGCAGTAGCGGACTGTGTGGAGGAGTTGGAGAAGGTCCAGGTTGGGTGCCCCATCACCTTTATCCATGCCATATTACTTAGGAGCACCCTGGCTTCCACTTTATACCGGGGAGCAGGATAGTGGAGACTCCAGTTACTTGGAAGAGTTTTGCTCCAGGATGCAGTCCATGTTCTGGATGTATCAGATTCCCGAGCACCAAAAGGTAGAGATATTAATGGGACAGTTGAGAGGAATGGCCCATCATGAGCTCCAGTTCTGTCCAGAAATGGAGAAAGCCACTGCTGACCAGATCTTCCATCACTTGCAGCACACATTTGAAATTCGATCTATCTCCAGTCTAAAGTTACAGTTGTTTTTCATGGAATCAAGGGCCTCAAGAGATGCTACAGGAGTATGCCTTGAGCCTGCAGGAGGCATTGAGAGCATTGAGAAGATTGACCCAAGGGAGGTCTGGGACCCTGATCGAACCTTGATGGAGAAGTTCACAGAGGGAGAGATTAGAGAGTCCCTAAAAAGAGAGCTCCATTTGCTACATTGGCAACATCCCAGTGCTCGTTTTGGTGATTTTAATGAAAAGGCCATAAGGATGTTGGAATCAGGAAGGCAGGAGGGGAAGTGGTAGCCTGTTAACAGAAGATGATGCCCCAGAGTGTGGCATGGCCAGAATACCTCATTGAAGGTCAGGTACAGGAGGATTTGTGGCAGCCGGAGGCAAGTTCTGGAAGGCTACTTCACCAAAGTTCAGATATGAGGGAGCATTGTTTGAGAGTTACCAGAGCCATTTTCCAGACTCTGACAAGGCATACTCCCAGTAGTCTCAACCCCAAGCACCTCACCAGAAAATGAAACAGAATCCAAGCCAGGAATGGACGGAACAAATAGAAAAAATCTTGCCCGTAAAGTGACTGAGGTCTGCCGGGGGTACAAGACCTTAAAGAAGGCTGGAAGAGAGGGCTTTTTACAGGACAGCCTGAAGAAGGAAGAATATGCCTGATGGATACATTTGATGGCCAGAAGAGACCCACCTGAAGAAGGCGTGATGCTGATGGACACAAGCCACAGCGTGGCCTTAGGAAAACTGGCATACACGAGAGACTGAAAGAGCAAAGTGCCAGCTATATGAAGACACCCGGAGAGAAATCAAAAGAATCTATAAGAGCAATGCAGCAATAAGAATGCACTGAAGAAGCAAACTGGAACAACAAGCTGAGGAACTTTTACATGATAGAATGGAATTGGAGAGAGAATGCGAATTCCTCAGGGAGACTCTCCAGCAACAAGAAAGAAAGTCCAAAGAACAAACCACACAGCTCTTTCAGAATGAAAGAGAGAAGGAACAATTCCACCAAGAAGTTAAGCATGGTTGAAGAGTTGTAGAGAAAATGAACACAGATACGTAAGGTATCACCGGAAGCTGAGTACCTCCAGCTGAATGACGCCCAGTCTCAGAGAGATGCAGATTGCCACACCTCTTGAGTGCAGTCCAAGAGGGAAATGGTCATCAGCCCAATAGAACATGAGATGATGACCGCACAAGAAGAATGTGTTAACCCTTGGGGACCAAAGGAAGTGGAAGGTGTTAAACTACAAAGCATCTCCTTGTCTGTGGGAGAACGTGTCATGGTGAAGAGAACCAATCAAGGGAACAAGCCATTTTCTGAATGGGAACCAGAGTCTTATGTTGTTGTGGCAATTCAGTACCCTGACCTCTCAGTGTACCAGATCCAGGTGGAAAATGGGAAGGGACTTGAAAAATTAATACATCAAAGTCGACTCAAATCCTGTATACTTCAAAGAACTGTGGAAGAAAGGACTGACTTAGCACCAAAGGAGAGGCAGGAGTGTTCTATGGATGGACTCACTGAGCTAAGGTCCCCAGTGCAGTGGTGTGCTGATCCCTGGGTTCACCGATACCATATAAACCCATCCTACTGTCCAGTTACTGAGCCCACAGTAAACCACTGCCTGTAGATGTCCAGGAGGTAGAATGTGTTCCTGCTGATCCCATGGTCCCCCTGATCCATAGGTCAAAGAGGTCCAATTCTGGTGTTCCTCAAAAGATTAATGATGGAAGTCCTCCTGATAGAATATGCTTTTGTACAATAAACTAGTAAATTTAGGGCAGACATGGTCATTTAAAGTTTGAGAATCTATTTAGAGTTATAGACTTCATTTAGAGTAAAAGAATTTGTAGAGTTAAGATAACCGTCTTAGAGTTTAAAAGTTATAAAAGTAACAGAGATATTTGTATAACTAATAGATGTTGTGCTAGTGGTATAAAAAGAACATTTGGGGGCTACATGGAGACATGCATCATTTGGCGGGCATGAATCTGTAGTGCCCCAAAGTTGGAGGCACAACGGAAATAACCCCTGTCACCATTGTCCCTATCACACTAAATCAGCTGCTGCAGAAAAAAGTTTTGTTTTCCTCTCCCCTGGCTGCCTGCTTCATTCTGGACAACCCCCCCCCTTCTGAAAGCAGAGCAAGCCAGGGGAGTATTTTTTGAGTCCAGCTCATGCTGGACTGTTGGGAACTGGCCAGTGTTGGCAGAGACACAAGTCCCGAATGCTGGTCGGTGAGGCAGTTGAGCTGTGGTCGAGGAAGCGGGCGGTCATTTGCCGCTGAGGAGTGGGCATACAAGAGCCCATAAGGGAGTGCTCCCATGCACTCTGAAGAAGACATCCGCTTTTCATTATGCGAGATAGCGAGAGGGGACACAGGTTAAAAGTTAGAAACAGGGCTTACCTGTGGTTCACCTCTCATCACTCATGGCAGCCATCAGTTCCAGGGCATGTGCGGCAGTGTATTGGTGTGGTGGTCCCAGCCCAGTTCGTCCTCCAGTGCCACGGTGTGGGCTCAGTTCTGCCCCGTTTATTATTTTATTTAAAAACAAATGTTCTGGTCCCTTGTCGGTGGTGATGCCAAGAGCCGCATCTACAAGAAGAGACCCGTCGGATGTCCTGAAGACACGAGAGGTCCCCAGTTATCCACCTCCCTGCCTCTCTACCTCCTTGAAACCCACCCTCTGCCAAAAAGCACCTCCCGCCTCCTACAGCAACTTCCTTCTCCCAGGCCGGGGCAGTGAGTTGGCGGCAGCACAAGAAAAGTGCTGTCCGCCTGAAACAAATTTAAAAGTGTTTTTTTTTTTATTTTTATAAAAAGTTCCATAAGGGCACTAGGAGAGAATGGCCAAGAGCTGAGAGGGGGGCTGGCCAAAGGGCCAAAATTTAAATATCTGGACAAGTGGCGTCCACTGGGAGGGGTCTGCCTATAGACCCAGTGGGGAAATGAATAAATATTCATAAGGAGGGTGGATGGAAGGTGGGGCAAGCCTTAGGTGACTGGCAGCTAGGCCTTGAACAGGCCTAAAGGATTAAAGGGGCACTAACCAGCCCAAGGGATTTAAGGGGGTAAAGCAAGCCCCAGAGAGATAAAGGGGACCTCACAGGCCCACAAAAGAATTAAAAAGGCCCAGAAGAATAGGCCCACAGTTAAATGGGCAATGTCAGGCCCACTAAAGATTTGAGGAGCAGCAAAGGCCCTAAGTAATTAAAGGGGCCCGGCAGAGAGGCCCACAGCTAAAAGGGGCCAAGAGCAGAAAGGCCCATAGCAGATAGAGGGGCCCAGTGGTAAAGAGGGCATTTATCCCGAGGCTTGCCAGGGGTAGCCAGGCTCTAGTACCAGAAGAAACCCGTAAGTACAGTACTGTAGTGAAGGGTCAGCAAAATGAAAGGTGCTTAGCACACAACTGCCTTTTAGTGACTGCCAATTGATGAAAAATGTATTTACTAGTATCTAAACTGTTGTGTTGATTGCAAAGTACCAAGACTGTGCTGTTACTGGGATTGTGGTTATTTGCCCCTGCAATGAACAATTGCCCTGGAACTCTGGTTATTTGCCCCAGCAACAAACAATTGCCCCAGAACTCTGGTCATTTGCTCCTGCAACAAACAGTTGCCCCAGATTCTGATAATTTGCCCCATTCCTGGCAAATTGCCCCAGCAATGAACAGTTTCCTTGGTGCAGTGTGGAAGTGTATTTACCAGTGTTATTGTTGCCAGTGTATGTGTATAGACTCAATCTTCTGCCACGATACTGCCTGATGGTGCTGCCTGCCATCCTACTTCTACAGAATCAGTCTCTACCCAGAAGAAGACGTGCTTTAACATCTTTCTTCTCCAGAAGGTGTCTGCCCAGTAGATCCTTGACCATGTTCCTGTCATCTGCTGAAGTCGAGTCTGTTGAAGCCCGTGCAAGTCACACCAGCCATTTCTTGTTTTCCTCAGTTCGAAGTCGAGAATGCCGAAGTCCAAGTGCATCACTTCCACTGTTCCAGTATCATCTCTTGGCTCCTGATCCAGATGTCCCAAAGTTGGCTGCACTCCGAAGAGTGTGTTTTTCCAGGAAGAACCCTGTCTGCATCCCCTGGTCGTTCGCCACAAGTCGAGTTCATCGAATCCCAGTGCGGGACATGTCCACCATTTTATTGTTTTGTTCCGGTCTCCCGTGTTGACACTTCAGAATCATCCATCTTCACCTCACATTTGTCTGGTTCCTGGTTGCATCAGAATTTCCACAGCGTCGTCCAGTCCTTGGTAATCCTCCTGTGGGTTCATCATCAAGCATCATCCTTGTTCTCTTCCATTCTTGGTGGCCCCAAAATGGGTTTTGGCAAGGGAACTTTCTTCATCTAATTTGATTCTGATAGCCCTCCAGTGGGCTCACCCCAGGAACCTGTTCCTCTTGTTCCTTTATGCTGGCAGCCTTGGAGAGAATGGGTTTTATGCCGAGAAACAAATGGTCTGTCTAAAAAACCTCTCACCATCCCAGTGGCCTTAGCTAGGCCTATGCTGGGACACATATCTGAGTGTTATACGAAATTCCTTATCCCTATTTCTGTAGCTACCAACTCTAGTCGACGGTGCACATGAAGACTTCAACGACAACTGGACTCTGTGGTGTCTTTATATGTACATTGCTGTAACTGACCTGAGTCAGTGGTTATAAGGCCTTCCAAGGGGTAGTTATTGTATTACAATACCTTGGGCAATACTAAAGGTGACATAGAGTATCATACAACTATACCATAAGTGATTCTAAGAGTAACATAGAGTATAGTGGCACTAGGCTGAGGTGCACCTCAGGGTTGGGGTAGGGACCTTGTAGAGTGCTCATACAGCCTGTATAGCGGTTATATAGCTTGTAGAGCTATTTATAGAATTTTAGAACTATAGTACATTTTAGAGTTTGCATTATATAGTTATATGTCACTTGTTACTGCCTAGATATCCACCATGCTGTCCATACTCCCTGTTGTTTTTGATGTAAGTATTTTTCTGTACAACCATATCCTCCTTCCCCTCCTGTCAAATAAACATCTTTGCTTCATCTGACCTCTGTGCAAGACTCCTGCCTCTCCTTGTTGGGTGATTCCTTCCACCCACCTCATTTGAATCTTACACGGTCCCTCGCCATCCCACCTGCTGAGGGTGCTGCTGATGTTGTTGGTAGTGAGACAGTTACATCCACCTTTCAGAGTGAAGAACACCAAGGTGTACCAGTCCAGCACTGTTACAAAAATAATGTGTAATGGGTGAGGGAAGCCACTGACGCCGACTGCTCTCAAAATGGAACTTTCTTCATCTAATTTGATTCTGATAGCCCTCCAGTGGGCTCACCCCAGGAACCTGTTCCTCTTGTTCCTTTGTGCTGGCAGCCTTGGAGAGAATGGGTGACAATAAACATTTCCCAGCTACAACTTGGAAAGGAAAACACAAGGTAATCCAATTACGCCATCTACCTGTAGGTGGATTTTTGTGTGATACAAAAAACTGAAGGTGGACAAAGCAATGGGGCCTGATGGGATTCATCCCAGAATTCTAAAAGAACTAAGGGTAGAACTAGTGACACCACTGACTACCCTCTTTAACAAATCATGGGAGGATGGGGTGGTACCCGAGGACTGGAGGAGGGTAGATGTGATTCCCCTTCACAAAAGTGGGAGCAAGGCAGAAGCAGGAAACTATAGACCTGTTAGTTTAACCTCAGTGGTAGGGAAAATGATGGAATCACTTCTGAAGGAAAGAATTGTTGAGCATCTAGAGGCCAGAGGGGCACAGGACCCAAGGCAGCATGGATTCACAGCAGGAAGGTCATGCCAGACAAATCTGATAGATTTCTTTGACTGGGTGACCAAAGTAGTTGATCAGGGAAGGGCTGTGGACATGGCCTACCTAGACTTTAGCAAGGCATTTGACACAGTCCCACACAAAAGATTAATATACAAGTTAGCCAGCCTGGGAGTGGGTCCCAAGATGACAGCCTGGGTAAAGAATTGGCTGGAGAATAGGACACAGAGGTAATAGTAAATGGAGTCCACTGAAAAAAGGGGGTGAGTAGTGAGGTACCGCAGGGTTCAGTATTAGACTGTCCTCTTCAATGTCTTTATGTTTACATTGCAGAGGGACTGGAAGGAAAAGTATGTCTCTTTGCAGATGACACAAAGATCTGCAACAGAGTTGATGCACAAGGTGGGGTGGAAAGGATGAGAAGGGACTTGGCAAGGTTAGAGGAATGGTCAAATGTATGGCAGCTTAGAATCAATGCTAAGAAGTGCAAGGTAATGCACCTGGGAAACAAAAACCCAGGGGAAGAGTACACAGTGGGGGGTGAGATACTAACAACAACAAAATGGAAAGGGACCTGGGGTAGTCATATCAGATGACCTAAAGGTGGGCAAGCAAAGTGAGAGGGCAGCAAGGAGGGTGGGGGCTACTGGGATGCATAGGAGAGGCATCACCAGTAGAAAACAAGAAGTTATTATCCCTCTGTACAGACAGCTGGTGAGACCCCATCTGAGTACTCATGCAGTTCTGGAGACCCAATCTCCGCAAAGACATAGACAGGATGGAAGCTGTCCAGAGGAGAGTAACTAAATGGTGCAGGGTTTGCACCGAAGACATAAAGAGAGACTTAAGGAGCTTAATATGTATAGCCTCGAGGAAAGGAGGAGAGGGGGACATGATAGAAACTTTCAAGTACCTCAAGGGAATCAACAAAGTCCAAGAGGGTAGCATCTTTCAAAAAAGAGGTGTGCAAGAACAAGGGGCACAATTTAAGAGAAGAAGGCGGCTCAGAGGTAATTAAGGAAGTATTTTTCACAGAGTGGGTTGTGGATGTATGGAACGGCCTTCCAGAGGAGGTTGTGGAGTCAAAAACAGTGGTGGAATTCAAGCATGCATGGGACAGTCATAAGGCAATTCTAGGGGGTGGGGGTTGGAAGAAGTAGGCTGCTGGTTAACTAGGATCTGCAGCTTATCCATCAGGTAGGGAAATGGGCAGACTGAGTGGGCCAAGCGGTCCTTATCTGCTGTCAAATTCTATGTTTCTATGTTTCTATACCCTGCCAGTGGGTGTCAGGGGAAATTTTCATTAAGGGGTCAAAGTTCAATTGTTACCAACTGGGACACAAGGAGAGGCATGAAGCTGACTTGAAAGCAAAGAACAATAAAAGTTTATTAAACATAACTAGACAAAAATATTACGCGAAATATTTAAACTCTAAACTCTAAAACTATAAAGGACTAGAACATTACTAAAGTTTGCATTTCTAAATTCAAAACTCTAAAAGATATCTACACCTTATTCAATTATGCTGTACCCTACTAAAAAATCAGCTGTAAACATTCTAAGCCAGCCACATTTGCATGTCCAAACAGGGAAGGGGGAAAAAAAAAGATGGGGAACCATCTGCCTGGGGCACGGGAAAACACAGTACAGGACACAGGCCAGGACTATTCCAAGGTGGTGTGGGTCATCGGCACAAAGGTCTCTATAGATCACTGGAAAATGACACCCTTTCAGGAAAGAGTCTGCCAGCTACACCCAGCCACAGCCCCTACGTGGACTGCTGGGACATGAGGTCACCCAGTCACAGCCCCTACGTGGACTGCCAGGACACAAGGACAGACAAGGACATGGCAGCTGGTTGGGAAAAACAGGGTCGGGGGCACCTAGGATCACACGCAAGCTGAAGGGTGGTGGCACAATAAACATTTACTTAAAACCCTATGTCTGTGTCTTTAATTCTATCAAACATTACTTAGTTGGGACACCTTACGAACAAATAGAGCAATTCAGGTTATCAGATTACATAAAATCACAGGAGTGTTGTCTCTTAGTGGCCATCTCCTGATGGCACACAGATACTGGCATAGGGACAATGTCATTAGAGGGGCCCAAAAGCATTGCAATAAATCAAATATGTACATTTATTTACAAACAGTTCACTTTCGAGAGTGCTTGGCCCTTTTAAGCCTTGCCTCTGGTGTAGGCCACTTGAAATCTGCTGACAGGCATTAGTCCACAATATTTAGGCAACTAGTCATTTATTTATAGTTCATGCCCCCTTTTACACCTGAGGGGCCTGTCATTGCCCCTTTAACTCTAGTGGGCCTTTCATTGCCCCTTTAAGCCCACTAGAGAGGCAGTCAATCACATTTATACAATCCCCACCCCTTCTCTACTGTCTATGAGGCTCTCCGTCTTGTAGCTCCGCCCCGTGGGCAGTCTTTAATTGGGGCCTGGTACACCCCACAGTCATTCGGCTCAAGGGAGCCTCCAATCATTCTATCACATAGGTGGTCTTTGCTGGGGCCTTGCCCATCCCCACATTTCCCTGGCTCTATGGAGCCTTGTCAAACCTCCGCCTCATAGGCGGTCCATTGCTGGGGCCTGCATAGCCCAACGGATGCTGCTGGTGCTTGGAAGCACCCAGAATTTATTTTTATTTAAAAAAAAACTCTTTTTGCACGGTGGCCAGCACCTGAATCTGGTGCTGCCACTACTCACCCTCCAGCCCTCTCTCCTTTTTTGGGCTGGGGACTGCTGCTACTGGTGCTGACAGGGCCTGGACCCACCTCCTCCCACAGGCCTCCACAGAAGCTGATAATGGAGGGGCCGGCCAGTCTCTGCCTTCGCCGACCCTTCCAACAAACCTCTCACTGCTGCTGGAGGGAGGGGCTGGCCTGGCCCCACTACCCATCCTGACAGGACTACTGCTGGGATCCTGGATGGAGAGGACAGCCTGGACCTGCTCCCCCTCCTGACAGGACCTCCACTGCTTTGCTGAGAACTGGAGCTGGAGGGATCAGTCTTTTGCTGTTGCCCCTCCAGAGACACCTGCTGCTGGACTGCTGCTGGAGGGGACAGCCTGGACCTGCCGCTCCTCACGACGAACATCTGCAACTGGGCTTGCTGCTGCAGGGGTCAGCCA
This sequence comes from Neoceratodus forsteri, assembly GCA_016271365.2. Taxonomy (NCBI): domain Eukaryota; kingdom Metazoa; phylum Chordata; order Ceratodontiformes; family Ceratodontidae; genus Neoceratodus; species Neoceratodus forsteri. Next base: position 102,217,104 of record CM028132.1, read on the forward strand.
TTTACTGTTGTCACCGCTCCTCCCCACTGAACTACTGTGTGGCTGGTGAGGAATGGAGGGGATGGCCTGGACCTGCCTCCCCTCCCGACAATGCTTTACCACCACTGTGATACAGGGGAACCCGTTGGACTACAGCCACTGACCACGGAGAAGGAGTGATCACTGAAGGACTGGATAGGACATCAGATGTGACCACAGAACATCAGATGAGTCCCTCCTTTTTGGCCGAGACCTGGACAGCCTAGCACTCCCCTCAATACTGCTGCTGCTCCTTTCTCCTCCTTCACCACCCACGGACTGAACAGCTGTTGCCATTCAAATGGGCTGAGGATTCCATAATGGAATTCTCACAAGCCCATCCCTGTCTGCTTGCCCTCACAACCGGGGCCCATGCATGCAGGTGCCCGGTGCAAGGTAACTAAATGCAAGGACTGCAGCAGGCAGGAAGAATAAGTAACAAAAAGAAAAAAAAACTTTTTCTTTTTTAACAGAGCCCAGCTGGGGCTCTATGTTTGGGTGAGGGTTCCCTCACTAAACCCAGGGGCACAAAATGAGGGGGCCCATCCTAACCCGGGCACCTTCCTTACCTAACCAGCCTCCAGAGCACCTGGATGCCCATTTTTGGAGGGCACCAGGACTCTGGGGCACCACGCTATGTCCAGAGAAAAGGTTACACATGTATAGATAGGATCATTATTCAAGTCTAGTACCATATAATGTTAGCCATAATTATGAAATGGCAAGAAACAATCCTGTGCTCCAACTGGTCAGGCTGGCACTGGACCTGAGATGTTATCCTGGCATAACATCACTGCTCTTGTCCCAGCACACTAATGACCACATTCAGTTTTAAAAAGAATCGCTCCACTGCCTATGAGCAGCTTCAGCAGTCCCCACTCTGCCACTCTGCCGCTCTGCTCAGAATCCCTGCTCCCCACTCGGAATCAGCACACTCACACACATGCACAGACATGCACACACATGCACACACACACCACACACCACACACACACACACACACACACACACACACACACACACACACACAATCCACCCATTATTTCCCACTTTAGTTTTCATAAAGAAAAAAAGCAATGACTGAAGTGAAAACACTGCTCCCGCTATAAAGATACTCCCCACTCTTAAACATAAAGCTGTCACACTCTCGCACAGTAACGGAGTGTCCAAGCTGAGTTCATGTGAAACCCCTTGCTTCAGTTCCTTACCCCTTCACCATTTTCATCCTTCCATCCTTTCTCCTGGTAATGATAAAAGCTTTATCGAGAGAATGCAGCTGCAACAGTGAATCATGAGGTGGAGCCATTTATCCAACTACCACACTATGCACCACGAACAGCTGGCAGCATTGTGACAGCAGAAGTGGGGAACCATGACGGCTCACTTACACACACTGCAACAGAAACAGCAAAGTCCAGGAGATAGAAGTAAACATAATCTGCAGATATAAACTTGGGCAAAACAGAAAGCAAAAACAAAGAGAAACATTAGTGAGGAGGAGTAAAGAACCACAGAAGCAGCAGCTCCAACACACACTAACAGCAGCTCCACTTGCTGGTCAAAACAGTACATCAGCACTATTTTTTTTAAAGTAAACCTAGGCCATTAAATAAACAATAAAAAAATCTACTTTTAAATGTACTTCCGTTATATTTTCATTTTTTTACACTCCAGAGCCACTGTATAATAGAAATTGTGCACTCCAGGGTGTGTCATGCTGGGATAACATCACTTCTGGGTTGATTGGTCACACTTGGCCTGAGGCATTTTGCCCAATCATCCCAGGCATGTCGTTATCCCAGCACAACACACACCCTGTCATGCATTGTTCTTTTGTCATCCATAGCATCATCAAGATCATAGGCCTCTTGGGAATAATCTCTGGGAAGTTTTAAAGTTACTAGCTGTTGTACGATTACTCAAATCCCATTAACAAACTCCATGTTTTGGCTCTCTGTATGCACATGAATTGTGGCCTTTGGTGGTTCTCATTAAAGAAGGAGTGAGGCTGTTACAGTAGATAGATCTAGTGTTGTACATTATTATACAGTAAATTTCTTTAAAAGGTCTATAAGCCCTGTTCAAAGGGAAACTAGATTGCTCAAATACAGTAGTTCACAATGATGTGTTTAGAAATTAGCATGCAAAGCCAGCCAGTAACATGAGAGTTAGGCACTGTAACGTGCCTTACCTCTCTCAAGATGGCAACCCACATTTGGGGATGAGTTCCAGTCACCAGGGGTTAGTGGGGAGGGGGCTGGGAGAGGATCAAGGGGCCATTAGGCAGCTCTTCTCTCACAGACTGGGGAGGTAAGTATCAATTACATTTCCACAAAATGATTCACATGTATTTTTATACCAGCAGATATGCAAGGGGGGAAGAAATGACAGAACAGCAAGTGAGGGTAGAGAGACAGCAAGAGGCAGAGAATTGCAAGACTGTCAGATTCAACAAGTCCTAGGTCTCAGGAGAAAATTTGGTTGCACAACCAGACAGAGAAGAGACAGAAAAGGAGAGAATAGAACAGATCTTTGCATTTAACCTCTTTCTGCATAACAACTGGGACAGGGCCATATTCAACCCTGTCACATACCCCCTCCTTTAGAGGGAACCTGTTTTACAAAAACAGGTTTCCAAAACTTTCTAGTAATTCTCATCAAACTTTTACAGTTCTCTGCATATGCAGTATCCTTTTTTTCATAACAACAGTACAGCAAATCATGAAGTTTAAACTCACACATTTGTTTTTTCAGCCTTCAGAATTCTCAATTCCAGATCCATATCTTGACAGAAAATCAGCATTGACATTCTCTTTCCCTGATTTGTGCATCACTTTAAATTTAAATTACTGTAGTGTCGGTACCACCATGTGATTCTAGAATTTTTTGTTTGTTTGTTTTATCTTTTTCTCCCTTGGGTCCCACTAGCCCTTTCTGAAGTTCCCCTCCCTCGCCAACCCCAAGGATTAGGACCCCCTTTCTTGTTGCCCCCACGACTTACCCTTCATGGCAGGGGGTGTGGAGCAACTCAACCCACCAATGGATCTAGCTGGGAAGTGCCCTCTTTAGGTGGCTCTTGGGGGGAACCATTGTCATCCTGCAAGTCGGGACCACTGTTTCTGATTTTCTTTATTTGCAGCAGGGAGCGTGCAATGCCACCAGCAACGCACCATGTGTGCATCCACTCATCGTGTGGCAGGCGAATGCTCCACCTCCGATCCCACATTATGGGACTAAGCTTGTCAGCCCCCAGCCACCACTAGGGGTCAGGCAAGCACCAATCTGAGTCCCCACCCTCCCCCAGGAGAGGAGAGCTGTCCTCCAGATCCTTGCTCCTCTCCCACCCCAGTCGACCTCTGACAACCCGCTAGCACCGCTAACATGGGTTGCTAGCATGCCAACAGGTAAGACATCACTACCTCAGCCCTCCACACCACTTCGCCAGTGATTCTAGAATTTTTATCCTTCATTTGGTTAAGTCAACAGAGAGGATTGTGATCTCTTACAAGAACAAAGTCAGCTCCTAGTAAGTAAAATGTAAGGGACTACATGGCTCACTTTGCCGCAAGGCATTCCTTTTCAAAGGTGGAGTACATTTTCTCTCTGTCATGCAATTAATTGTCAGACCTGCCTTTTTATCGATTGGATAACTGCTTGTAGGTGTTCCAGGTGGCTTTTCCAGTCTGGACTGTACACCACAACATCATCCAGGTATGCAGTACAATAACCAGTGTGAGGGGATAAAATTACATCCATGTACCGCTGGAATGTAGCAGGTGTGCCAAGTAAACCATGCGGCATTGTGGTGAATTGATAGAATCCTATAGGAGTGGCAAATGCAGTTTTGACTCTGGATTCTTTAGCTAGGGGGATTTGCCAGTAACTATTAGTGAGTTTGAGGGTACTGATTTTCTTAGCACTTCCTTGTTTATCCACCAAATCATCTGTTCTGGGCATAGAATAACTGTCAAATTCTTACACTTGATTAAGTTTCCTAAAATCAAGGCAGATTCTTACACCCCCTTCTTTTTTATTTATAATCACCATTGGTGATGATCAAGCACTTCTCAACTCTTCTATGATATCCAGTTCTTTCATTTTTTTTGTATTTCCTTAACCACATCTACTCTTAACTGCTCAGGTAATCCGTATGTCTTTTGTCTAATAGGGCAAGCATTCCTTGTCACTATTACATGCTCGACCCCTTTTGCTCGGCCTGTTACTGTGGTAAAAGTACTAAATGTCTTTAGCGAGTTGCAGATTTCTGTGGTTTGTTCAGAGGTTAAAGAAACATTCACCTTTACAGCATCAGCAGTTACAGTTTGTTCCAGTCTATCATAAGCTACATCAATATCTTATTTGTTTCTGATAAAACTAGCAAAACAGCTTTTGGTGATTTTTCAACCCATTTCTTGAGGAGGTTAGCATGATATACCTTAGTAGGATTTTTCCTATCAGGATCTCAATCTCATAGTTAACTGTGTACATCTGAACACTGTATAAGGCCCCTGCCACTTCATTAACAGTTTATTTTCTGTAGTGGGTAACAGTAGCAAGACCTTTTCACCTGGCTCAAAAACATTTTCTTTTACCCCATGGTCATAATACACCTTCTTCTGGTTTTGGGCCTCTTCCTGATTACTATGGGTGATTTCAGTGTATTTTGCAAGCTTCTTTCTCAGGGCACAAATATAAGATGTAGTAGATAGTTTCTGATGGGGGTTATCTTCCCATGTTTCTTTTATTACATCTAGTGGCCCTCTATGTTGTCTACCATACAGCATTTCAAATGGTGAAAAATCTATTGAATCCTGTGGCACTTCTCTGTAAGCAAAAAGCAGGTAAGGTACAGTAAGTATTGGGTCCAGTCGTTCCCTTCCCCTTTTACAAACCTTTTTAACATGTGTTTTAGTGTTTGATTAAAATGCTCAACAAGACCATCTGTCTGAGGGTGATAAGGGAGGTTCTTATGGCAGTGATACCTAGTAGTCAGTACAGATCCTTCAGTAATGCAGTGTCAAAATTACTACCCTGATCAGTAATAATCTCTTTTGGTATGCCCACCCTGCTGAAAATTTTGGCAAGCTGTGCTGCCACTTTTGGGGCTGTGACAGTATGCATTGGAACTGCCTCTGGGTATTGAATAGCATAGTCACATACTACCAAAATTAATTGATTTCCCAATTTACTTTTGTCTAAGGGGCCAACCACATCCATTGCATTTCTCACAAAAGGCACATCCATCAAGGTTAGGGGCACCATGGACACCTTGACTTTTTTAGTTACTGGGGCTACTGTCTGACACTCAGCACAGGAACTGCTATAGGTAACAACATCTTCATGAATTCTGGGCCAGTAAAATTTGTACAGCAATCTGGCGAGGGTACAATCCCTTCCCGAATGACCAACCATAGCACTATCAAGTGCTATGTGTAACAACTCAGATCTATACGTTTGTGGTATAACCAATTGTTTTACCTGGTCCTGTCTCTGAGGTTTAACCCAGACTCTGTACAGTAAACCAGTACATTTTTTAAACATAGGTTGACCCTGTTTTGGTTTTTACCCCAACTGCATAAAGTAACCCTGGAGAGAAACATCATTAGCTTGTTCTGAAAGAAAATCACAACCAGTGATCAGTTTAATTTCAACATTTTCATATGTTAATCCCTTATGCCCATCAGACTTTTGTTGCCACTGTTTCTTCAGGCGTCATCTTTCTTTCCTGGACATCTGGATCTTGGAGCTGTGCTCAAACAAGTCTGAATCAAAATCAGGCAAATGAAAAGAGTCCCCACCATCTGAGATTTTCTTTGCCTGAGCTCCTGTCACCACAGCTGCTGAAACGTCAGGAGTTACTCGCTCCTTGATTAATTCAGTATATCCTGGAAAGTCATTTCAAATAATCACAGGTATAGGTAACTTAGGTACTACCCCCACTTTCATTTGGTGTGACACACCATTAATAGTCAGTCACTTGGCTGGTGGGATAGTATCTAGTGCCCCCATGAAAGCAGATGCCACCAGTACCTGGTTCTTTTGGACATTATTTTCCTAGCAATTCAATATGCACTAGGGTCCATCTGCTTCCAAAATCTGTAAGTCCCTTCACAATCTTATCTCCCACCTTCACATCTGTTAAGTACTTGCTTCAATTGGCTAAGGACAAATCTGCTCCAGTGTCACTCTTCTTACTACAGCAATTTCTTGCAATATGACCTGGCTTATTACAGTTATAGCAAATAAAGTCTTTGGGTGCAGATTTGTTTCCCCACCAGAGTTCTTAACAAACTTGGAGTTTAAATGGGAAAAATAGTGTCTTATCGGTGCTTGGCTGTTACCTCACTGTGGTTGCATCTGTCTGGCCATTTGGTAGTCTTTGGCCAAAGAAACAGCCTTTTTGTCACTTTCTAGTCAGTGTTTTTTTACCCAAAGCTGCACCTCTGTAGGCAGGATGTTGATGAATTGCTCCATTGCAAATGTGTTGATGAGCTGTGGGATTGATTTGCTCTCTGGTTGGAGCTATTTTATCAGGAGTTCTCTGAGTAGGGTGAAGGCTTCTCAAGGATTGTTGACTGAGTTGTACTTCAGAGTCCGAAAGCTCTGCCTGTAGGTCTCTCCTGAGATGTCATACCTTTTCAGGATTTCGCTTTTCACCAGCTCATAGTTTTATGACTGTGCAGTGTCCATATTGCTGTAAGCAAGTTGGGCTTTCTCTGTCAGGTAAGGCACCAGTCTGATTGCCCATTGCTGCTTTGGAAACTGGCAGGCTGCGGCAACCCTTTTAAAAGTTGTCAGGTATGCTTCGATATCATCTGAGGGACACACCTTTGTAAGTTTAATGTATCTTAAGTTGTTTGTGTTTTGTTGTTCTGCTGGACCAGTGCCAGATCCTTCAGCTTTGATAACTTGCAAGTCATCCATCCATCACTGCATCTCTTGTCTTCTTTGCTGCTCCTGTTGCTGCATCTCTTCTCTTCTTTGTTGCTCTAGTTGTTGCATTTCTTCTTTTTTCTGTTTCTCCATCTCTTTTTGTTGTATAGCCTACCATTTGAAAAAGGCAGTAAGGCTTTCAGGTTCTGTCACTGCCTGTTCTTTTTCTATAACTGGTGCTAGCTGTACAGTCTCAGCTTGGTCTTCTGTCTCTGCTAGTTTGGCAACCATTTTCCTGGTAACCACTCTGGGCTTGCTGCTGCAGAATAAATACATTCATTCTATGCTTCCCTAGTACCAGGTCTAATACCCACACACAAAACTCCTGGCTTAGAGTATGCACGGCGTAAATCCCATTTAGGCTGACACCATCTGTCATCAAGACACAGGTCAGGAAGCATTGGAAAACCAGGAGCAGTTGTAAAATTTGCAAATAGTGTTTTATTATTAACAGCAAATAAAAAAATAAAATTATTCAGAATAACGATTTACAATGGCAGTACAAACATAAAAAGCAGAGTCCTTTTTCTTCTCAGTTTCAAACCTCAGTCTGTCTCTGTCTCTCTATCCTGCAAAACATTGCAGCTTTTTTATAACAGGTCATTAAGAGAAGAGGATGCTTTTCACACAGTGTTCTTGTCAGTTTCAGCAGGTGCAGCAAAAAGAACACTGTGACCCAGAACCAACCTCTTGCTTACATCTCTGCAAAATGCTTAAAAATTGCATCTCAGGTTAACCCTTTGAGCTCCAAATAGCTTTGCAATCATTTCAACAGTATAACTATGTACAGTTTTAGCTTTGCAATCATTTCAACAGTATAACTATATACAGTTTTAAACAAAGGGATCCCAGTATCACATACAATTTCACAAAAAGATTTGCATATATTTTATACCAGCAGATATGCAAGGGGGAGAAAAGATAGAACAGCAACTGAGGGTAGTGAGATAGCGAGATGCAGAGAATTACAAGACCATCATGTTGATCAAGTCCTACATCTCAGGAGAAAATTTGGTTGCACAACCAGACAGAGAAGAGACAGAAAAGGAGAAAATAGAACAGATCCTTGCATTTAACCTCTTTCTGCATAACAACTGGGACAGGGCTGTATTTAACCCTGTCACAAAGCTTATGCATTTCTTGGGTAAAGTTAATTGCATTTCACCACAATAATCCTAAATGAACACTAGCAGGTTTGGAAATAACCACTCATGTTTAAAGTTGTTCTCAGTGTTACCTTTATGTAATGGTTCTTCAAACCTTTCTTTTACCATAAATTTAATTTTTAACCATCTCTTTGTTGATTTCATACTTTGTCCATAGGTGACAAGGGGAGGTAATTATGAAAAATGTAAACGTCAATACCAGTGGGTTCCAAAATAATTAGGGTTACAGAGCACTATTCCATATAAGGGTTTTAAGCTATTGTGTAAACAGCTGTTTATGCCTATTTCATTTTTTTTCTGAAGAAAAAAAAGGTTCTCATGAACAAGGGGAGGTGTTTTGAAGCTGCAGGAGAACAGATTCAGGAGGGTTGTGAAGAAGTACTTCTTCACAGAAACAGTGGTGGATTCCTGGAACAACCTTCTAGCAGAGATGGCGGGGGTGAACACAGTGATGGGGTTCAAGAATGCATGGGACAAGCACAAGGTAATCATAGTGAAAAGAAAGGGGGGTGGGAGAAAGAACTACAGATCAAGTACCTTCTGTTGTAATAATGCAGGTAGGAAAAAATGGGCAGATTGAGTGGGCGAAGGGGTACTTATTTGCTATCAAATTCTATGTTTCTATATTTCTGTAACACATCCAATCTACCCATGCCCAAAACATGACTTCAGAGTTTTAATCTGAAATAACAGAGGTGCCTTCATTTCTAGAAGTGTTATGTTATATAGTATATTATAAAACAGGCTTTGGAATCCTATGAACTTCTTAGGTCTAAGCACATCATGTGACTGTTTATTAATTCCCAGTAAACACACAGTTGATAACTAACCTGACATAATCTTCCTAGCAACAGCCTAACTAAACAAAATAAAACCTTTTTTCGATTAAAATAAGAACATTTTCCATTTTTCAATCACAGTATACTGTAGGTTTCTTCAAAATTAATGCACTTCCTGAATGCATTACAAGGTACTCTATCTTTGTTATCGTAGTCACTAGTCTACCTAGTAGCTGTCTAACTACACAAAAGTAGAACCTTTTTTTATTAAAGAAAAACTGTTTTTTGGAGTCCACCGTTCTGAAATCTAGCACCTTTATCTTTGAGTGGCTGGTGTCCTGTGTTATGTTTACCTTAAAGCTTACCATGTGATGGTCACTGTTGCCTATATGGCATCCTACTTCGATGACCTTGATCCTTTCTGAGTTTGTGAGGATGACATCAAGAATGGCATCTCCCCTTGTTGAGGTTTTAACAAGCTGGCACAGTCCCGTGCCTTGCAGTGAAAATAAGAAGTCATCAGTGTACTCCAGTTAATATCTGGTTGGTTGAAGTCCCCCACCAGTATTACTTTGCCTTTATTGGACATTTTGTGGATTTCCTCAATTAGGTCTTTCTCTCCTTTATCTCCTTGATTTAGGGACCTGTGCACAATGCTGATTCTGAAGGGTTTTTCCTTGCACATGTTTACTGTTAGCCACAGTGACTCGAAGTCCCCAGGTTGTCCTTTTACTTCTGTGACTTTTATTTCCTCCTGAATGTAAATAGCTATGCCCCCCCCCCCCCATGAGCTAATAGCACCAAACATAACAGACAGAAAAGTTTTTTGATAAAAGTTCCCAGTCTTGTGGTATGGGCACTATGTAAAGATGAAATATATTGATACTGTTCAGTGCTGTGGTATTTACCATTGCAAATTTGTGATAACATCATCCTACTACATCCAGAATATGAATCTAGCATATACACTGAATAGATTAGCTCAAGGGAAGAAATTTTTTTAGAAATTGTGAGTGGTGACATGAGTAATTAATCACAAAAGTAGGCCATGACATGCATGGTAACTCCTTGTGATAGAAGGGTCCCTGGCCCCATCACAAGGCATTGCCTGTATGACAGAACACTGCAGAATATGTTCCAAGCCTCAGAGTGGTGCCTCATGAAAGTGCGGGCCCCCATCCTTTTGCTGCCCAGCTACCTCCCCAAGCTTTTTCCCAAATTCAAGTCATCAGCACAACGGTGGTGTTTTTTAAGATTTTGACCCCAAAATTTTCATCCTAGTCTTTTTATGAACCCACTTCATCAACTTTGTAGCTAAACTTTTCAAATCCTGTGCAAAGGGTGATTTCACAGAGCAACTGTAAAATTGCTTTGGAAACAGATTTGAAAAAAAATCACCTACCTTGTTCATGTGGTTTGGTCCCAAAAAGGCCATGTTGAAAGTCTGTGGAAAAATATTGAAAAATAGTGAAGTTATGAGGGAACATTGAAATATTTTAACACCCACTCATAACCTGGTCATATTACCAAACTGTTTCATCAAATTTTCAACATAGTCTTTATATGAGATTGCCTCATGAACCCAGTAGTTGAAAATTTTCAAAACACACCTGAAAGATGATTTTGTGGCGTGACCACAAAATTACTGTTTGGGACAGATTTGAAATATTTTACCTACGTTGTTCAAGAGGTGGGATAGAAAAAGGCTATGTTGAAAATTTGGTGAAAAGATAGTAATAAATTACAAGGCTATGAGTAAAAGTTCAAAACACAGTTGAACATAGATTGATCACATTTACCTTGTTTCTTCAGTTTCTGGTCAGCACTGAAGAAGATGGACATGTTTTACTTGTAGAGTGGATTTTCTGGGCAGGACCTATTTTTAGATGAGCGAGAGGTGTGGGGGATGTGACATTGTGTGTGTTGAGTAGGGGTTGGGTTTGGTCAGGAATGCTGCAAAATACATTAATGGAGAGTTTATGCTTTGCAGGTTTAAAGTAATAAAAAAAGACATTATGATAAAACAAGTGTGGCAGTGGGGATTGGGTACCCTAGTGTCAAAATGGTGTGGGTGGGGTAATGAACATCAGACTTAGGGGGTCCTAGAAGGGTTGCTCAGTCATAAAAGACGTTGATGGATGATTTTCTGCTTTTCAGGTTTCAAATTAAAACTAACATTATGACACAGGGGTGACACTGAGGATTGGGCACCCCAGTATCACTATGGTAGGGCAAGTATGGTGAATATGAGACTGGGGGTGCTCTCAGACAGGTTACCCAGCCAAGGATTGGCTTTGTTTTTATTTATTAACATTCTGGCCTGGAACAGATCTCAGCCCAGGAGAGCTTTTCAATATGTGAATTCCTCGCTCCGAGCCGTAGATGGGCATTGGCCATTAATATCGGGATGGGGGTATATTGGCAGTGATCAGCAGGTTGTTAATGACACTGCTCCACTTGCTGCTGGATAGCATCTTTTAATTAGATAAACTTTATCGGATATAATAAATCCAACAACAATAAGACAACAATTTTTAACATGCAATTTTAAAAACTCCTCTCCTCCACATACACCCGCCCCCCCGGGTGGAGCTACACCAATACCAAAGGAAAAGAGTACCATAGAAATATTAAAATGAAGACACCTTAATGTCCACTATAGGCTATTAACATACTAAAGCCTACACAATAGAATATCAGCATTGGTAGCAACCTTTAAAAGCTTACATAGTGTATAAGGCATATAATTTCCCCCATTTCCTATCAAAGCTAGGAAGTCTATGATGGAAGCTTGCAATCATATGTTCCATCCTGAGATTATACAATAATTGTTGTAACCATTCCTGATATGAGACAGAGCATTGGTCTAACCAGTGCCTCAGGACCACCTTATTCAGAGATAGTGAAATTAAAGACATATAATATTTACGTTCTTAGACTGAAATAGTACTAAAATTCCCCAATATACATATTTCCAGCTTAAATAGACCCTGCAATCCTAACATAGGATCTGCTCTGGCTTCAATCAAGCTCCATAGAGGAGCTATTTTGTGGCAAGTCCAGAAAATATGGAATATGGACCCCTCCTGCTGTTCGCACCTAGTGCATTTGGATACAGGCAGCCACCCCATACATGCCAATTTCTACGGAGTGTAATAAAGATGATTTAAGATATTGAACTGAGTAAGCCTCAGTCTAGAAAAAATAATGTTGAGGGATGCAAAGAAATTTTCAAGCGACTTCACACTGGGTTTTTCAAAACCAAATTCTTTTTATTTTGCTTTTTAATATGCCCTAATGTTTCGCACTGATTCAAAGTGCTTTTTCAAACAGCTTTTTTCATTTATCTGAAATCATAAAATGCATGTTTCAATATTAATTTTAAGATACTTTTTAAATGTATATTTTTTAATTTTTTATCTTAACTATTTTTCCATTCTTTTCATTCTAGAACAAAATATTTACCAAGCTGTCTTTACAAGAATTTCACATTTCATCGGTTATTGAAGAGTAAAATAATAAACTGTTGACTTTTCTTGAAAAAGAAAAACCATAAAAAACAAGATGAAAAAAATGTGTTTGTTTTAAAACACCTTTAAGTATATATGCTATAACTAATTTAATATTTCTTTTAAATACCTGCATTTGTCTTTATACTAGAGACTTTCAAATGTATTCTTAATTCTCAATTTGTAAAACAGTTGGTTTCTTGCTATACAATCACACACACACACACAAAAGGAAATCACAAGTGAGTCTTTACCTTCAAATAAAAACTAAAGTTCATTGTTTAAAATAGTACTGATACTGATATGTTGCTTACTGAGTTAGTAATAATACATTTCAGTTTCTATCTACATCTTACAAAACATGTTAGCACAACACTATCTTGCTGCTTTAAGCTTGCTCATCTTAACCAGGCTTTCACTGACACAACACTGAGTGCAAATTACTCACAAAAATCTACAAACAAGGCATGTTAACATTCAATATGTTGCTCAATACTCTGAATGAGCTTCACTCCACACATTGTTCAGAAAGAGTGTTTGTTTGAATGATTCCTGGAAATCATTATAAAACTGTGTATCAAAAGACAATCTATGGGGGGGGGGCCTGACCAGGCAGAAGATGGCAGCATAGTTCAGAATCTCTGCAGGAATGACTGTAATCTAACCTCATCCAAACTTCACCAGACCTTTCTTTGGTACCAACTCCTGTGACCATTCTGTAATCTTACTGCTTGACACAGTTTATATGTAATTTTTTTCCCCCTCCTCCTTCTTCGCAGCCCCCATCTCTTCAGGAGTCACCTATGGCCTTTTCAGCCCTCACTAACCTACCTGGTGACCAGTGCAGCCCATCCCCATGGAGCCGTGGTTATACCCCCCCAGGCGGGGTACAGGGGGGCCCATACACCCCGATGTGTCTATCTTTCGTCAGGATGCTGTCTCTGGGCAGGTAGGGGCATTGAGGGTCAGAGCCTGGTGCTCCATCTACTAGGAGGCTGCAAGGTATTTTTCCAGTGTTCTCGCGATGTACCATGTCCCCTGACGTCAAGGTGCTTGAGCGCCGATGTCTGGCACATCGCCCCCTGTTAAGCGTCGGGCTTGTTGTACCTCGGGTCTCCACCCGGGGTCAGACAGGCGCCGAGCCCTGGTTCCCCCCTACCCCCGGAGAGGACGAGCAGTCCCTGGGACGCTCAAGCCCTCTCCCCCCGGCTGGCCCTCCAGCTCCCAGACTCATTCCCAAACCCGGGTCACTGGCGTCGCAAGCGGAAATCCAACAGCTGCGCCAGCAGGCCGGCTTGTAAGTCATTTTTGATAGATCATCTACTTATATTCAATTATTCTACACTGTACTGCAGCATACTAGGCCTCATCCTTCAGCATTATGGCAGATATCCAAGTACAGCAAAGCTCACTTGCTAGAGTGGAAGTAGTGTTTTCTAAACTGATGGCTGAGATTAATGATCTGAAAACCTCCACCCAACAGAATGTGACCACTCTTGAAACTTTTAGCCAGAAAATTTCATTTATTGAGAAAGTAACGGCCTGTAACACCACTACTATTCATGACCTCCAGGTTACTGTCCTCAATCAAGATCGAACTATTAAATCCCTACAAGCCAAAACTGACGATATTGAAAATAGTAATCATCGCAACAATTTACGATTTTTTGGCTTCCCTGAAGGTGTAAAATTAGGAGACACTACTACGCTTTTATTATATGTGCTGCCTGCAATGCTTAAACTGCCTCCTGACCTAATGTTAATCATTAAGCGGTCTCACTGCACTCTGGGTCCCAGGCCAACATCAGACCAGCGATCAAGGCCTACCATTGCTCGCTTCTTGAACTATTCCCATACAGAATTAATACTGAAACGAGCCAGAGAAATGAAGAAACTTCGGTGGCAAGAGTTTAATATTTCCATCTACAGAGACTTTTCAAAAGATTTAACCATCAGAAGGAAGGCCTACAATCCACTTAAACAAATCCTCCACCAAAGAAGCATTAAATTTGCTCTACATTACCCCGCAACACTACGCCTTTTCTCAGGCTCTTCCTTCAAGGATTTTGAAACCCCTGACACCATGGAGGTCTCTCTCTGCAATCTTACCCTGGGAGGTTCAGCAGCAATTGGCAATCCGAACACAGCTTTGGTATCTGCACGGAGGGTGGACGACGAGGTACAGGAATGTGGGGAAAGTGTTGCAGAACTTGTAGCCCCAAGCAGCAATGCTGCAACTGATTTGACCATAAGGCAATCAACACGGCTGCAAGAGATGCTTCTGTCAGGGCATTATTCTTCAAGACTTTCATGCTGTTCTAGTGAGGTTTCACCCCAAACACCCCAAGCTGCAGCCTCTCACCTTCAAATCAACCCCTCTATTCCCCTGAGCAATAAGTTTGCTCTCTTGGAGGATGACATGCGTTCCTCACAGGAGGATCTTTCCCAGCAAAATTTCAGACAAACATCCCTCTAATTTGGGCCCTGTGCCTCAGGGATGTATTTTTGCCGATACTTCATGGGCAGAAGTTGTTGCAAGTTCCTCCCTCAAATCTTTAGAGCTGCCCAAAAAGAAACATAGGGCAAAGACCAAAAGCAAGAACATCAATAGTCACAATCCTGCTAATAAATCTAAGGTGTCATGAGATTTTATGGTCAGTAATATGGTCACAGTTGTTATATCTTGGTAGGTTTTACTTCCAGGATACTTAAAGGGAGTGCCAGTACACATTTTTTGCCTAGCCACCTGCTTTACAGTCTATGTTACCTGTTTGCTTTCACTCCCAGTGGGTACAGAAAGCAAAGGCTGTACTTCGCGGCATGGTCAATTTACTTTTTGTTGCAGTGTTTAAATGAGCAGCTTAAAGGTCTTCAAGGGAACTTTGGTATATGAGCAATGCTTTTCTAACTCATTATTTTACTGTTAGATCTTATACATTACCTCACTAAACATGCTTTCTGTATCTAGCCTTTTACTCTCCAGTTTAGCAGTGCATCAGGTTTACAGTCTTTTGGCTGTTCAGTTGCATATCTTCAATCGGTATGCATCCTGTTTATTACCTTTTCTGTTTTCATATGTGAATTATTATATATTACAAGGCAATTTACCCCTTCCTTCTCCTGATGACAGGTTCTTAAGTATTATTGGCAACTACATTTAATCTATCTCCTTCCCTGCACTCCATTATTCTTACTACCTCCTGCTTACAATATGGAACTATCATTAGCACTCAAAGAGGTAAGCTATGTTTGGTGTACTGTTGCAAAGGAGTGTCAATTTACATCTTCTTTATGCTCCTTATTTTACTTGAAGCCTATAGATATTATAGAAATCCACTGCTGTGTGGTTCCTCCTGTTTTAGGGCTCACTGGGCCTAGTCTTCTAGACCTAGTCACCCCATATAACACCTATTTAGGCGATTTTCGAGTAATCAGAGCTGATC
Source organism: Neoceratodus forsteri (assembly GCA_016271365.2). Taxonomy (NCBI): domain Eukaryota; kingdom Metazoa; phylum Chordata; order Ceratodontiformes; family Ceratodontidae; genus Neoceratodus; species Neoceratodus forsteri. Next base: position 102,232,952 of record CM028132.1, read on the forward strand.
TTTACTATGACTGTCTCTTCTGTCTACAGTTATCACCGAAGCCTATACCTCTCCACAAATCTTGATTTGCATTTGGCTCAGGCTGTAAGGGCTTAAATTTACCTCCCCTTTCTTCTTTCCCCCTCAATATTATATTTATTATGTACTTATTCTGCTGCACTGCAAAGTATACTCAGTGTCACTCTAATGTGATAATGATCTACTTTTCCTTTTATATTTGTTCATTTGCATTCCACCTGGCTCCCTGAATTCCTTGCTCTATGTCTAGGCTGTACTGGCATCTCGTATATGGTTCTTTAATTTACTGTTATTTCAAGTTGGTATATCTCGTACTATTACTACTAATGTTTATAAATAAGTTCTGGTGTTTAGCTTTATCCTTATACCTTGTCCTGTTAGCTTAGAATTAAGTTGAGATTATTACAGTCCACTGCCTTTCTTGGTATTATTCCCTTTCAGTTTAGATTATCAGGAATACTTACTTTATTTTATTACTGGGATCAGACTTAGGTTTATGCCGATATTTATAACCGGTCCTCCCTAGTCTCCTCCCTACATCGACGCTCCAGAGTGTGGTGAGAGAGTCTCTTAGCCAGTTGGCTGACTCATATCTCCTCACACCCATGAAATGTTTTCTTTGCTATTTACCTTACTAGTATTGTCGTTGTTGTTATTAATGACTTTTCTCCTTCCCCATCTCTATTCTAACTTTAATAAGATATCTGTGCTACTCATGTATCATACATCTCACTTTTTTGGCTTGAATGTTCCTGCCACTCTCTGCATATATGTAAGCTAAGTTGTATTCTAATCATCCTCTGCCTCATTTATTTGTCCCTTCACACTCCAGCAATTATTCCCTTTCTTTAACACTAACAATATGAGTGACATACTTTAGCTGATGTATGGCGCCTCCTTCACCCCGGTGAAGCATCTGGAATCGAGCAGTAGTCTGCTCAGCATGCCTTCCTGGAAAAACTTTTAAATAAATAAATATACATGGAATGCAAAGGGACTTAATTCTCCTTGTAAGCTGAAGCAAATTCTTTCACATCTCAAAAAACATAGAACACATATTGCTTTCCTTCAAGAAACAAAATTATTAGCAGAGGATGTTCATAGACTTAAAAAAGATTGAGTCGGTCAGATCTACGACTCATCCTATACCTCAAAAAGAGGGGTTGCTATTCTTATTCATAAGAGTCTCAAATTGTCCCTTGTAAACTCCGTTTCCGATACTGACGGCAGATGGGTGATGGTCAAACTGAATACCAACTCTGGTCCTCTTCTGCTTGTTAATGTCTATGCACCCAACTCCGATTCCCCAGAGTTTTTTTCATAATTTAGCTCAACAGATTCTATCCTATAACACTGATAATACATCAGTTATTCTTGGAGGGGATCTTAACTTAGCTTTAGAAGTCAGCATTGACAGAAGTAGCCCCACTACAGGGGACCTCCCTAGAAGTATTAAAGCCCTCTCATTAGTAATGCAAGATGTTGGATTAGCTGAGGTATGGCGCCTCCTTCACCCCCGTGATCGAGAATTTACTTTTTACTCCTCTCTACATAAGACATACAGTAGAACTGACTATTGGTTAGCCTCTCCTGTTATAATGGAAAAAAACTATTGATTCATCCATCTCTCCCATCATAATCTCAGACCATTCCCCTATCAAATTGCAACTTTTGTGGGGCCCATTAGCACCTAAATTTTCTTACTGGTGGCTGGACTCTCTCCTTCTCAAGGATCCCAATTTCTTACCCATGATTAAAGCACAAATTCAGGACTTCCTCTTTCACAATACCCCAACTGAATCTTCTATGTCCTCTGTATGGGAAGCTCTTAAAGCTACGATTCGAGGGAAAGTTATCAGTTATGCGGCACATAGGAAAACAGTAAGGGAAAAACAGCTGGCTGACTTGGAAAAATCTCTTAAGGCTAAAGAGAATTTATACTTTTATTCTAATAAGCACTGTCCTGAGTCTCAACTTCATCTTGAAATTCTTCAACTTAGAGTTAAAATTAACAAATTAATTTCTCATAAAACCAAACTGGCCTTGTTTAAACTTAAACATAAGTATTGGGAACACGGAGATAAAAATGGGAAACTCCTCTCTTACCAGCTCAAAGCACAACAATTGGAATGACACATCCTAAGCCTAAAAGATTAACAGGGTATGATTCACTCCGACAACCCCTCTATAAACCGTATCATGAAAACCTTTTATCAAAAACTATACTGTAACACAAATCCTCCATCTACTTGACAAATTCAACAGTTCCTTAAATCGTTACAGCTTCCTCATCTTTCTACTCTTGAAACAAATTCCTTAGATGAACCCTTCTTGCTTCAGGAACTCCAGAAAGCTTTGTCTTCCTTGAAATCTGGCAAATCCCCTAGGGGTGACAGATTCCCTGTCAATTTCTATAAAATGTTTTCCAACACTTTATGTCCCCTTCTTCTTAATGTTTATCAAGAAGCTTCCAATACTGGCAAGTTTCCCCCATCTTGCATAGAAGCAATCATAACCCTAATCCCTAAGAAAGAAAAAGACCCTACTTACCCCACAAGTTACAGTCCCATCTCTTTATTAAACACAAATGGGAAGATATTTGCTAAACTACTAACTTCTCAACTTGAATCCTTGATTCCCAAACTAACTCATTGTTTGCAAGCTGGTTTTATTAAACATAGATGTGGCTCTGATCACCTACGTTCCTTATTTAATTTAATTCACAAAGCCAAATCCCTCAAGACACCAGCTGCAGCCATAGCTACTGATTTTGAGAAGGCCTTTGATTCCTTAAACTGGAACTACCGTCATCAAGTTTTATCTTATTTCGGTCTTTCTCATACTTTTGCTCCTGGATCGAGCTATTATATGACTCCCCTGTTGCTAAAGTACTTACTAATTCCACCCTTTTCTCTTACTTTCATCTAACAAGGGGAACTAGACAGGCTGTCCCTTGTCACCTTCCCTGTTTATTTTAGCCATGGAACCCCTGACTGCTTGTTTACGTCAATTTTTTGGCATTATGGGCATACCTGTGAACAATTCAAGATATGTTTCTCTCTCCTATGCGGATGACCTCTTAATCTTACTTGAAAACCTGAATGAGACTGGGCCCCTGTTGGTTGATTTGCTTAATAATTTTACTAAAATTTCTGGCCTTGTTTGAATTATGACAAATCACAAATTATGCCCCTTAACGACCACTGTAAAGTCTTTATGAACATACGTCTTGGATTCTGCTGGTCACCACAGGGTATAACATATCTAGGAATCAAAATTACTAGTAACTTAGGGAAGATATGGGACATTAACTTTAACCCCTTATTTGATAACATCAAAACAGTTTTGGCCAGATGGAAGCTTCTTAATCTCTCTTTCATGGGGAAAATTGCAGCCATTAAGATGTCCATTTCTCCCAAGATTCTTTACCTCTTTGCCAATATTCCTTTAGTTTTACTATCCTCCTTTTTTGCATAAATTGATAAATTAATAGGTAACTTTATCTGGGAATGGGAAACCGCAACAAACTTCGATTACATTGGAAAAAGGGGGATTCGGACTCCCCTGGTTCAAAGGCTACCTCTGGGCTTTCCGAATGGCCCAAACCATTAAATGGTTTCAGAAACCCTCCCCTCACTCACCACTATGGGTTGCAATGGAATCCACATTGTGCCCGGGAGGAGTTCCCACTTCCTTCATTTTTAATCCCATTTCCTCTAAACTAAAATCTCACCTGACTAGATCATCCTCTGTTCTTTATTGGAAACTAACCCACAAATTCCTGAACTCCAATCCAACACCCTGGTTTTATGCCCCCTTATGGGACAATCCACTGCTCACTCTAGAAGATCACCCAATTTTCTGTCATACATGGAGGAACAAAGGCATTTTCTTTCTCAGAAATATCTTGGACCAGAATTCACTCACTCTTAGATCATTCTCAGACTTGCAGGTCACGTGGAAACTTCCTAAACAAGACTTCTGAAAGTTTTTAAAATTTGGGCAGCTTATAACTCTCTCTCTCTCTAGTTTAGTGTATAGGCATACTCTTCTAAACCCATACATCTTGCACTGGACTAATTTATTAGTAAAATTAAATAGCTTCATTTACAAAGACATTATCGATAATCTACCTGATCAGTCTATACAGGCCAAAAATAAATGGAGTACTCTTCTTAACTACAATATTTCAGACACACAATGGAGTAATTGTTGGTGTATTGCACATAATACCTTTAAAGATGCCCCGTAGTTCTTTCAAACAAACTAAAATCTTATATCTTTGGTATAGAACCCCCTCTGTGCTTCTGTGAATGGGCCTATTAAATAATAATAATTGCTGGCGCTGCAATTTGGCCAATGGGGATCTACTTCATATCTTGTGGACTTGCGCTCCCATTAATAAGCTCTGGCATAAAGTCTGTTTACTTGCCTCCAGGGTAACAGGACAAAAACTACCTTTTGACCCCACGCTATTCCTTCTAAGCATCTTTATCCCCAATAGCTCTCTCTTCTCACATGCACATTTTAGATGGCTAAACATACTTTCTCTTCTGGTCAAACATCTGATTCTTATGAAATGGAAATCAACTCTGGTGCCTTCTCTTTCAGATGTTCTTCAAAGCCTCTCTCAGTATGCCTCTCTAGACCGATAATTTCATGTTACTCATAACCGACTCGCTGTATATGACAGATGTTGGCAGGATTACTTCAAGTACATGAACCTAGTTCTTCTAGACCCTAATTCTTAGGGATATTTAGCCCTCCTTCTTATTTTGCTCTCAGATTAGGTTTTCTCAAAACTTTTGTGTGTAGATTTCTCCTTTTTCCCTTCTTCCCTGTTTTCTTCCTCTCTCCTTCCCCTTCTTCCTTGCTTTTTTCTCTCTTCTTTCTTTCCTTGCATACTTTTCTCTTATCTTCACCTCTCCATCACTGAACAGTGTTCATAATTCCACATTTATCATTTTTCCAATTTACTGAATGCCTTGCCATAGCCTGCCCAAGCATGTATTTCGTACATGGTTGCTATTTCTGATCCTATAATACACCCTATTGATTGTATTCCTTCTGTTCTCCACTTACATCCTGCCTAGGTTTGTGTTTTATTATCAATAAATGTATATAAGACTTCTCCAATATGTTTACCCTAAATACTGTGTTTTGTTAAGTGATATTTTATACCTCACATGGAGGATAATCTTCTATTGTATAAGATGTGTGCTTTCTTATATTCTTGAATTTTAATGAAAAGATAAAGTGAAAAAAAAGACAATCTATGTAGACACTTTTGTATAACTTCTTTGAGTCTCTGTTATAATATTAGTAGTCTAAAAGTGCTTACTTCAGTTGTTCTGGATGAGTCTGGTTTAATGGCCACTTTCCACGTGCAAAAGCAAGAAGCAAATGAGCACTTGATAGTGCTGGCTTCTTGTTCACTTGGAAATTGCTAAGTCACATGACTGGGATTTCAGTATGTAGTCTCATGAGACTTGTATAGTTTGCTGTTGCTAAGCAATGTGTGTAGAGCCAGATAGTGCTGGCTTCTTGTTCACTTGGAAATTGCTAAGTCACATGACTGGGATTTCAGTATGTAGTTTCATGAGATTTGTATAGTTTACTGTTACTAAGCACTGTGTGTAGAGCCAGATGGCTGTGGATAGCCCTTTTTGCTGTGTTGTTGTCAATTTTCAAACATGTCTTTATTGTTTCTTTAAGGTTGCAGTAGTTTTATTTTTTTGTACGCTGCACCAACATTTACTCAATGGTGTTTGACTGAGCTCCCTGTAAATAAATTTTACTCTTGACAAATGAATAACCATTTTTGGGTGTTCTAATATTTTTAAGCCTGTATGTACTATAGGTTTTTATTTTTAAGATTTTATCTTGCCTGTAGTGCAGCAGTACAATATTATCATTATGTCTTTATAAGATAAGTGAAGTTTTCATTCAGCTACTCTTGCAGCTCCATAGTTCCTGCTTATGTTATTTAAAATCTAACTTTGTCAGGCAATCAATGAGGTCTGGAAAGCTAAGTACCTCTTGAGCCCACTCAACCTACCAGCCACTAAGATTTTAAAGGGGCCCATGCACAAAAAGGGGTATGGTGTGTTGCTAAGCAACATAACATGGGTGGTTGAGCAGGCTTATTATGTGCTACCATGTATTTACAGATGTACTATGGGAGATACTATAGTTTTTTGGTAAACAACCTGTTTTAGACCTTTATTTGTTGAATTTCATGAACTGGTGAAATGGGTGACTGAACCCTGTCAAGAATTAATGCTAACGTTCTACAAGATGATATATTAGGTCTGTCGGCCATCTCCTGTTACAACTCAAATATATGTATAGTGCTCATTTCAGTTATAAGATCCTTCTGCACAGTCATAAACATTAAAGTGATATACTATGTAAACTGTTGGGGTGGAAGAAAAAAGCTTTGTGTAACAACTTTAAATACATGTATAATGCTCATTTCAGTTGTTAGATTCTTGTGTTAAGGGCTGGGGGGTGATTGAGAGGAAAAAAAACCCTAACATTCAAGTTTTGTTTTAACTCAGATAGTACTGTGCTTATTATATTATAATAGAATTTGAACTATAATGGTATAGTCTTCCAATGTCCTGACCTTAACGCTATCATGCTGCTTTATGGTGTTATTGCCAACAAGCAGGTCAATTTGTATCAGTATTCATTCCTATAGTGCTGTCCAATGATTTCATCAAGAAAATCCATTTCATCTCACATCTGTCCAATCTGTTCTTATAGTTGCACTCTCTTTCTGGTGGGTAAACAGCTTCTAGTCCCTAAAACGGCAGTGAAGCCTCATTATGTCCTGCTTGATTAAAGTGTATGGCTACTTGTGATTCCTGATCATGTCTCCTAATGTCTCCCTTGTGTTCTTGTATCCTAGTTTTTAATTGTCTGGTCGTTTGCCCTACATAAATCTTATCACAAGGGCATTGCAAAACATATATTGTCCATTGTGTTTGACAGTTAATGAGCTGTCTAATGTCAAATGATTGTCTTGTATGTGGGTGTTTGAAAGTAGCTTTTCAGCTGGTATGTCTGCAGACAGAGCACCTGCCACATGGTGTCATCCCTGGCTGCAAAGGGCCCAACAATAATTTTTGCCCTGGTTTTGGTGGTGTATAAAACTGATATTTTACTAGCTTGTCTTTTATTGTTGGGACTTTTTTGGCTACCACTATCGGGTTTTAGTTTTTATTTGAAAGTAAAGACTCACTTGTGGTTTCCTTCTTTGTGTGTGTGTGTGTGTGTGTGTGTGTGTGTGTGTGTGTGTGATTGTATAGCAAGAAAACAACTGTTTTACAAACTGAGAATTAAGAATACATTCAAAAGTCACTAGTATAAAGACAAATGCAGGTATTTAAAAGAAACATTAAATTAGTTATAGCATGTATACATAAAGGTGTTTTAAAATCAAACAAATGTTTTTTTCATCTTGTGTTTTATGTTTTTTTTTTTCTTTTTTCAAGAGAAACCAACAGTTTATTATTTTACTCTTCAATAACCAATGAAATGTGAAATTCTTGCAAAGACAGCTTGGTAAATATGTTGTTCTAGGAAGAAAAGAATGGAAAAATAGTTAAGATAAAAAATTAACTGATATACATGTAAAAAGTATCTTAAAATTAATTATGGTTTCAGATAAATGAAAAAAAAGCCCTTTGAAAAAGCACTTTGAAATGGTGTGAAACATTAGGGCATATTATCAAGCAAAATAAAAAGAATTTGGTTTTGAAAGCCCCAGTGTGAAGTAGTTTGATGATTTCTTTGCATCCCTCAACATTATTTTTTCTTGAATTTGTGGACACCTCACGGGTGCATACCCTACCAGAACTATCACCATTTCCCTGGATATCTGCCTACATAGGTTCTTTTCTGGATTAAGCCTCAGTCTATCCTGGGTGACATACCGATATAAGTCATTCCAGATAGGCTGCCACTGTGATGGAGACTTGGGGAATAACTGATCCCAGTAATGGGAAGAACTATCTAGTTAAGGAGAAAATGTAGACAGCACTAGAGAGTAAAGATTAGACACTGCCTGCTTTTGAGATACCAAGGCTGTAATAGAGGACAGAAGCCCTGAAGAGTCAGTGGTCCATGGGCCTGAGCCAAACCAATGAATCAGAACGTGTCTCAGTTGGTAAATCTTAAAAATGATCCTGCCCTCTAGTTGCAGGCATGCCAGAATATTAGTAGATGACAATAAAACCCCTCCATCCAGCAGATCACACACTTTCACCTCCCCCAACTGTGGCAGTCATTCTGTTTTAATAATCTGATCCCCAATTTTATGATTCAGGTTATGGAGTATAGGCTGTGTGACATCTTTAGAAATGGGGAATTTGTTTAAAGACCAGAATTGGGAGTAAACAGAGAGAGGTACCCATAACTGAATTCTTCACCTCTGAAGGTAATGTCTTCCAAGAAGTGTACAGTAGGGAAGGCAAAGACACTCCAGTCCTTTGCAATAGCTTTAGTTCCAACTCAAGCCAAAGTGGTCTATAACCCTGGGGGGGGTCCATTGGAAGAGAGAGAAACCATTGAAAGAGCTTACTAAAATGGCTAGCAAAGTAATTAATGAGAAAGTGAGGAAGCTTAAGGCCTACTAAACTTTTCTGGGTGGCAAGCTTCTTATAAGCATGCATGGGGGCTATTTTTTTGCCAGATAAAGCCAGCAATTATACTGTGAATACGCCTGAACCAGTCAAATGGGATCCAGCAATTTAACATGTTGATAGGATAAAATAAGTAGGCAAAATGTTCATCTTGATAATCAAGATTCATCCCCATAGAGTCAAAGGGAGGGCCTGCCATCGCTGTAGGTCCTGTTGTACACATAATACCAAGTCATCTAAGTTACGCTTATGTACAAGTGAAATGTTCTTAGTGAGATACAATTCCAGATATTTAATATGACGAAGGGACCAGGTCACACCCAAAGACACCAGTTCCTGTTTAGTAACAGTTGATGTGAGAGGTGACACTTCAGTTTTATTGAGATTAAGCTTATAATTAGAGAAAGATCCAAACTCTTTAATTACATTAAGGGCAGCTGGGAGAGAAGTCTTGGGGTAGGCCGTGTGCAATAAAATATCATCTGCATAGACAAACAGCAGAAAGGTATCTGACCCCGCAGAGATACCGGTTATATCTGGGCAGGCCTTCATTCTTTGAAGTAGAGGTTCCAGATATAAATTAAAAAGAAAGGGTGAGAAGGGGTATCCCTGCCTAGTACCAGAAGCCAAGTGAAGTGAGATGGACAACACCCTATTACAATACATTTTTGCAGACGGGGAAGAATGTAGAACTCGGATCCAATGGGGAAAGGCTTGCGGGAAGCCAAAAGCTTCCAGTGTCAGGAGCAGGAAACCCTAGTCCAACCGGTCTAATGCTTTCTCCACATCCAGGGAGACCAAAGCCATTGGACTAAGAGATTCCATGGATGTGAAGAAGCTATGGGTTAATTTCCTGAAATGGTCCATGGATGAATGATTAGGGACAACCCCCACTTGTTCTCAGCTAAGTAGACCCTCTCAGACCTGTCTGACCCTATTAGTCAGAATTTTAGATAGGATCCTAATTTCACAATTAATCAGGGAAATGGGTCTATAGTTAGTGATGAATTCTGGGGGTTTGCCAGGTTTGAGCAGGAGGATAAATAATGTTTCTAGCAAGGTGGGGTCTGAAATACCTGACTCATGAATATTAAGATAAAAGCGGTGCAAGAGAGGGGCAAGTTGATCAGCAAAGAGCTTATAAAAATTAGAAGTAAACCCATCAGGTCCAGGAACTTTATCAGGTGCTAAATTAGAAATCACCTGTCGGATTTCAAGTTCGGAAATAGGCTGAGACAAAAGGATCTGTTGGGCTGGTGTCAGTTGCAGTAAAGAGTTATCTTTTTTGATATTTAAAATGTTTTATTTATTTTTTAAAACGTGTTCACAAGAATGACAAATTACAAGACTAGATATTACATTTCCTTACAATACAATACACTACACAGACCATCCCCTCCCCCACCCTCCCTCCCTGCCCATGGCATCTTTTTAACTTAGTCTTATGCTCCCAGCCATATTCATATAATGGGATGCTCATATAGAATACAAAGTTTGTAATTTGCTCCATCGTCTATCAAACCTAGGCAAACAGTTATTTACATTAGTGATAATCTTCTCCACAGATAGGTTGAATAATAATTATTGTAATCATTCAGTATAAGATATTACTTCCCCATCCAGCCAAGGTCTGAGTACTAATTTTTTGACTGACATGGCCATCATATTTATATGAAATTTCCTTTCTGTAACAGTTATGGGAGAATAATCCCCCACCGAGCAGATTAATGACTCTATACAGTTTGATGCACCTAATAAAGGATCCACCCTTTGTTTGATTAGAGATCAGAGGGGAGCTATTTTTGGACATTCCCAAAATATGTGATATAGTGTTCCCACCCCTATCCTGCAATGGTTACATATTGCATTGGCATCTTTACCCATTTTAGCCATCTTTTCCAGAGTATAATACATATTATGGATAACTTGGTACTGCATTAACCACAGTCTATCTTGAGATGTGTACCTGTGCATGTCTTGCCAAATTTTGGTCCAGTTTAAGGGTTTTCTCCAGAAATTGTTTAGCCTAGTACTTAGAGGCTCCCACAGTGTTTGGGAAAACTATCTCCAAAAGACTGGAGTAGAGCCAGGAAATGGCATGTCTTTCTGCAGCAAGCTTGCTGATATGGCCTATGAATTCCCCTTGCTTTCCTGAGTCACTATTCAGCTGAGAATTTAGCTATCATATGTCTAAGTTGGGACACTTAAAAGCTAGATTTGTAGTCTAGTTTATTATTTTTAATAATTTCATCATAGTATGGACTCTGCCATTATCCCAGAGGTCTGCTATCTGTTTCCCGGCTAGTTGTGTGATCCAAGTGTTTGTAATCATACAGCCTCCAATTTTGAAGTTCGGATTTCCCACCACCAGTTGATTCGGATCCTGTGAGTGTCTATGAGATAAGAAAGTGCACATCTATGTATGAACTTTTACCTATACTCCTATTGGGTTATTCTTGAGTGTCAGAGGGAATGATTTGGGTGATATGTACATAAGGGCCACCAGTGTTAGCTTTTAAGCTTCTATACGCTCTTTCTTTAGCAGTAGCCAATTGGGTCTGTATTGGGACGGGTCTGGATCTGTGTTTGGGTGCATCCATCTCAAATACTTTGCTGCCATACTTGCCCAATAATAAAGTTTGAAGTTTGGAAGTCTCAGTCCACCTTTAATTTTAGGAGTTGTTAATTTGTTATAGGCCATATGGGCCTTTCTGTTTTTCCAAATGAATGCAGTGAGCAGGGAATGTACCGTAGAGAACCATGATTGAGGTAGCCATAAATTCAGCATGTTGATGGGTAACATATACGGGGTAATATATTAATTTTAACTAAGTTAATTTTTCCCCAAAGGGATAATGGTAACTTATTCCATCTATCCAGGTCTTGCTTGATGACCTGTATCAATGCTTCCAGATTGCTTACTCTGGAAGATTTTGTGCTCCTTATTAGGATAATACCTAGATATTTTAGTTGTTTATATTCCCACTGCACACCTAGGCCTTCTACTTCACTTTTATGGGTGACCATATTTAAAGGAAATCCTTTAGATTTTTCTAGGTTCAGCTTGTAGTTGAATAGCTCCCCAAATTCTCGAATCACTTGTAAAGATTTGTTTATTGAGTATCTTGGGTTCGTCAGATGCAGGAGTATATCATCAGCATATGCTGATAATCTGAGTTCCCGATTCCCGATGTTTATTCCCTGAATCTCAGGGTCCATTTTAAGCCAGGTTAGGAGGGGTTCTAGGTATAGGTTGAACAACAGGGGGACAATGGGCAACCTTGTCTGGTACCCGAGAAAAGAGGAAAACTGCCCGAGAAAGTTCATTTGTAGTACAGTGAAACCCCATTTATCCGAACTGCTTGGGGGACAGTAAAATGGTTCGGATAAATGGGAGGTCGGATAAGAGGAAGATAACTGTACCGTTTAGCTACAAATCGAAAAACAATGTAATGCAAGTCTGAATGTTAACTGTTTAATTTATACTGTATTAATTACATCTGTTTTGTATGCTTTAAAATAAATTTTGATGTTCCATTAAATGGAAAAAGAAATCATTTAAAAAAATCAGTCATTGTTCTCTGCTTGTAGCACTCGACTTGTTTGCGCGCAGCACGTTGCTTCATATTTCTGAGCAACATTACCTGCACTGTGTCACAATCAGGCTGGCTTTCAAGTTAAAGTATGCATTTCTCTAACATGTCAACTGCCTCACCATGAGTTGAGATTGTGACTGGGGGTACAGTCTCTCCTTCTTCCTCATCCTCGGACTCCACTGCTGGATCCTCAGGCTGCATTACCAGTTTCACAATTGCAGCATCAGACAGGACCTCGTGACCCATCTCCTCTGAATCACAGTGCACCCAATCAGAGATCTCCTCCTCTGTTAGCTTTTGTGGCAAGGCAGAAGTAAGGGCTGTCAATTCTTGTGTAAATTCCTCTGTCTGCTCCTCAGTAGCATTAGGTTCCATCAGGTCAGTGTCTGTTCTGCTTGTTTTGATGCCCGACCATACTCCCTGGCAAGAATGACAGCTCTCTTCCCATGCACAAGCCACTCAACAATTCGGATTTTATCGGCAACTGCCAGGACTACACGCTTTCGTTTGCCAGCCATGCTACGGGTGTTGTAAAGCGAGTAAATGATTCAGGTTTCTTTCTTTACACTGACTCATCTCACTCATTTAAGGTCAATGCAACACCTGAAGTGAATTGATTAGTGTTTAATTGGGTGATTAACAGTAACAGGGTTACAAGCAAGGCAGTTTAAACTGCTCCATATCTCAGCTTCAGTGATCTGAACACTCGTAATTTAAAACTAATCAGGTGATAAGTGGCCACAATTAAGGCTCAGCATGGAGCAGAACCTAACAGTGGAGGGACACTAATCTGGTTCATTAGATAGGGAGTTCAGTTAAGGGAGGGGTGGATAATAGAGGTTGGACTGTATATACGTGCACTGGGTGAAGTGTATAACGATTGAATCCATCGCACAAAGAGAGGAGGGAAACCGAACCTGTGTAATACTGTAAACAGAAAATTCCACTCTACCCTATCAAATGCTTTCTCTGCATCCAGTGACATCAGCACAGCAGGAGTAGTGCTATCCCTAGACACAGAAAATATATGATCTAATTTCTTAAGATGATCTGAAGAAGATCTACTTGCCATGAATCCCACTTGTTCCACACAAATGAGAAAGGGCATTACCTGATTCAACCTAATAGCTAAAATTTTTGTCAGTATCTTGAGATCGTAGTTTAGCAGAGAGATTGGTCTGTAGTTTGATACTAGTTCTGGGTCCATCCTCTCCTTGTGCAATACCACAATCAGGGCCTTGAATAGGTGGGGGTCATTGCCCTCTCCCTTCAGAATATTGTGAAATAGTGAAAGCAACCACGGAGACAGTTCCTTCCCCAGTTCTTTATATAAATTAGGGGAGAAACTGTTGGGTCCAAGGGCTTTATCTAAAGATAAAGTGTTAATTGCCTGTTGTAGCTTCTGTTCTGTGATGGGGGAGATCAGCCGCATAAGGTGTTCCGTGGAGAGCCTAGGTAGAGGTAAGTCAGCTAAATATGTATCGATGCGATCTAACGGGTGGGGGGGTTGGTTCTGACCCTGTATAAATCTGATTAGAATTCATGAAATTCCATCGCTATTTCTCTGGGATTTGTTTTGAGAGTACCATCTACTATGGATTTAACTGCGTTGATCACTTTTGATACCTCCTGATGCTTGACCCTTAGGGCTAGCAGCTTTCAATCTTGTCCCCGGGTCTATATATGTGGATTTCATTTTGATAATTGCATATTCGATTTTCTCTCCCAACAAATTGTTGTAACAAGCTCGCAGACAAGTAAGTTCCTGGCTTTGTATTTCACTAGTTAGAGGAGATAGTTTTTTTTCCAATTCTCTAATACTTTCTAATAATTTTAGTAATTTCTGTTCCCTTTGTCTTTTTTGTCTCTTTCGACGAGAATCAATCTTTATAAGCTCCCCCCTTAGGAAGCACTTTAATCCCCCCATTCCATATCCACATGACCTATGGAATTCAGATTATTCCTTGTATAATACTCAATACTAGTCTTTAAACCTTCTAGTATGCTTTTGTCTTTCAGTAACCAATTATTAATCTTCCAGGTTGTTTCTACATGTTGATTAGAACATTGGGACACGGTACTAATCACCGATGAGTGATCTGATATGACCTCTGGAGAAATCTGACAATCCATGAGATCTGGGAGAAGTTGTTTACTAAGCAGGAAGTAGTCTATGTGGTATGAGGTACTTTGTACTGTAGAACAGAACGTATATTCCCTCCTTCCCAGATATAAAACCCTCAAGGGGTCACACAGTCCCAACTTATCGGTCATATCCCTAATGGCACGTTGTGCTGGAGATAGCCCCACTTTGGTTTTGCCTGTCCTATCTGCATCTGGAGAAAATGGTAAATTCCAGTCACCTCCTAGGATCATAGGCGCAGATAGAAAAGGCAACAGTGTAGTGAGCAATTCCATGAAGAAGGAGGGAGTGCCAGTGTTAGGATCATATATAGATCCCAGTACGATGTCAGATCTCTCCAGTGTGCCACGTACAAACACATATCTACCTAACAGGTCCCAGATGCATCGAATGCATTGAAAGGCCAAATTTCCTGCCAGCAAGATAGCCACTCCTTTACTCTGGGTGGAAGACCCTGCTGCATAAACTTGGCCTATCTGCATCCTTCGCAATAGATTAGCATCTGTATCTAGCAAGTGTGTCTCCTGAAGGAAGATTATCTGACCTTTAATCATTTGTAGATGCTTAAGAACCCTGTACAGTTTACTCTTGCTGTGCATCCCCTTTCACATTCCAAGTCATAAGTCTGTATCTATTAGACATTCTGTATTATGTCAGTGAGTAATGACTGACTGGAAAGTAAAATAATAAAAGCCCCACTAGCAGAAGCCATGGTGTACCTCCCATCCCCCCCATTGCCCCAGTACAAACCAACAAACTCCTTCCATATCCATCCCTTCTTCTGCCCCCCTCCTTCGCTTCACCGTCTCTTCTAAAGTATTTATTTGTTTTCCTTGGTCGTGGAGAAACCTGAATCTACTCCTGACCATTCCCTCTACTACTCTACTCTGAATAGTTCGATCAGGTGATTTAAGGGACCCTTCTCTTAATATGG
Source organism: Neoceratodus forsteri (assembly GCA_016271365.2). Classification (NCBI taxonomy): domain Eukaryota; kingdom Metazoa; phylum Chordata; order Ceratodontiformes; family Ceratodontidae; genus Neoceratodus; species Neoceratodus forsteri. The sequence goes on from CM028132.1 coordinate 102,248,291, forward strand.
TACATGATGCTGCCAGGTTCAACTTGCCCCAGTCCTCCCGCTTCCCCATTTCCCGATTATAATTCCAACAGTAAGTGTGATGCAACCCCTTTGTAACAACTAAACCTGAAGAAAAAGAATATACTAAAATAAGACATTGTATTCTCTTATGTTCTCCCCCATAGAAATCATATACAAGGGCTTAGTCCCGCTCCATGCTAATTTTGTTTTAATCTGGTGCTTTACAGCTTCTTTGGTGATTCTGCCTGTTCTGGTTAATATACTGAACAGTCAGGTCTCTCTTACTATCTCCAAGGAATTATTATTCATTCCTCTAGTAATGACCTCTTTGTTATCCCACTTGATAATTATTATTGTTCTGGGTTGAACATAATCATTTTTTTAAGTAAATAAAATTGTGGTATTTCTCAATGCTATCCATGCTACCTATGCATTTCAAAAAGACTCCATAACAACATGCCCATCAAATTTACACTAAACATCACATTTTAAATCCCCAACTCTTTGTATTTACTCAATATTTGTACTTATCAGCACAACAGGTGCAATACAAAGAAGGAAAAAAGAAAATCACAGCATTAATGAGCTGGAGTCCCCTTTAACTCAAACAGTTTGCTGAAAGGATACATTCAGTCTACCACTCTGCGGACCTATGCATTATTGTGTTGCTCTTTCTGCAATAGAGAGGCCGCTTCTGCACCCACGCGACTGTGCACATCATCGAGAGGAAACTGAATCCCATGAAACAATATGTACCAACCACCAATCAAGGTTGCCCTGATGCACAAGCTGACACAGTTTTCCACCTGGATATCACCATTCCAGAGCGATTGCAAGCAAGAGGAAAATGTCTTTAAGAGGCATGAATTCCAGCTCTAAACTGAAATGCTATTCGGCAGCAGACTCACCCGAAAGTGAGCAAGGGACCTTTGCCTAAGCCTTCTCTAATACTAGGTGCAGTTCCACATCATAAAATCCCAAACATTGAGAGTGTTGCAGTCCATGGATTAAAGCGACTTGTTGATCTTTATTTTCCTTTTGTTTTGTCTCACTTTGGTGTTTCCTTTGCTGAAAAGACCCACTTTGACTCCTCATTACAAATTAAGATATCCTCCCTGCAGAGACTTTACTTTTGAACAGATCTGGCAAGAGATGTTGCAGCTCCTGTACTGCTTGTTCATTGGAGTCATATGCATGCCACTTATCTTGAACCCTGATCTGTAGCTGAGCCAGGTATAGTATTCTGAAACACACACCTGCAGGGATGAGCCAGGAAGTGGTGGCATGGAAGGAGCCCCTTTTTTGCTGAACTGAGGCTGGTAGGTCCTATGTTATGCAAATGTTATTACCCTCCCACGTCACTGCTTGAACTTCTCTTGAGTTTCATCATTATATGTTGTTTGTCTAAGAAATTCAGGAGTCTCAGGATAAAAGGACCGGAGGGTGAGCTTGGATCAGGTTTGGGGCACAGCATCCAGTGAGCTCATTCCACCACGTATGAAGGCTCATTAGGAGAGGGGTTGGCTATTTTTTCCAGCAATTTGTTGGCGAACATGAAAGGAGAGTAGTCTTTCTCCCTCTCAGGAAGTCCAATGACTACCAAATTGTTGCAGCAGCTTTGTCCCTCTAAATCCTCCAGTTTAGTTTCCATCTTAACTAGCTGCCTTTTGATTGCCATCAGTTCTGGATCTGTAGTTGCTTTCCACTTTTAGAGCAATATTGCTCTCGCTTCCGTGTCTCTTGCCTGTCTCGATACCTCTAACAAGTTAGTTTTCATGGAAGATACTTCTGTGGTTAGAAGAGCAATTGCTTCTTGCACCAGTTTCTTTTCAATTAGGAAGTGCTCTTCTGATAAGGGTGTCTTCGCTGCTTTGCCTGAAGAGGTCGGGTCATTTAGAGCTCTGCTGCTTTGCTTTCTTTGAGGCCTTGTCTGGCGAGGGAGGGAGAGTATGTCGAGGCAATTCTTGCCTCATTGTTACCTCCATGCTGCAGATTGGAGTTTCTTTCAGTGATTGGACCTCTGGTAGGATATTCAGAATAGCTTTTCTGTTGAGGTAGTTGCTAATTTCGTAGTTTTTAAAGCTTAATTATTGATTGGGAGAGCGGGAGAAAAACTGCAACACTGCTTACTTCTAGCCAGACATCACATGACCAAAGAGTTATCTTTAATGTATGTTATACACTTGGTATGGGATGGGGAAGAGGTTCTATGACCATATAGATCCATGTAAAAGGAAGCAAACTCCCTTGTTATGTCCCTAGATTGGGTCCAATGGGACCCATCCCCTGCTTTAATAGCAGCTATCAACCTGGACGTCTCCTGTTGTTGAATATGGAGAACTAGCAGCCAATTCGCTCTATCCCCTGGTCAATGTATTTCACTTTAGTTTTTAGGATTGAATATCTGGCCTTCTCCCTCAAGAGATCTGTATATTTATCCCATAGAATTGTAAGTTCTTGTAGTGTAGTCTCTGGGGTGGTTGGGGAAAGTGCTTGTTCAATATCAGTAATCTGTTTAAGAAGATCAGCAGAGATCTGCATGTGGATACGTTTACACTGAGAAGCAAGTCTAATAAATTCCCCCTTGAAGAAAGACTTGCATGTGGACCATTCTAAGTCAACTTGACAAATGGACCCAAATTATGCTGGACATATAAGAATCTGGTCTTTAATCCAGTCAACAATGAAGTTATTACTAAGAAGCTGGATATTAAGTTTCCAACTCAAGTCCTTCTCTAAATTAGGGTTGAGAAAAAGCCTAATCCACACAAGAGAGTGGTCTGAGAGGATGCTGGGGGCAATCTCCCCCTCCAGCACTCCAGTAAAAAGAGAGTAGCTTATGAGCACATAATCCAGCTGAAGTAGGAGCTGTGAAAGGAGGAATAAAATGTATACTTTTTATCCGCGGGTGCAGAATCCATCACAGGTTACAAATCCCCAGGGAGTGGATCATGTCTCGCAAGAATCACTGGACAGGAAAGAGTCCCACCATAGGCCCCCCTGTCCTATCCAAGTTTGGCATGGGAGAAACATTCCAATCCCCTTTGATAATTAATGGGAGAGGGTAAAATGTAGATAAGATGTTTATCAAGCTCATAAAAAATGAGCGGTCTGCTACATTGGGACCATAGTCACTGCCCAGTACAATATATATGTGATCTAAGGTCCCCTTAACGAATATATATCTGCTTTGGGGGTCTATTAATTTTTGATATTAAAATGGCTACTTCTCCACTGGCTGTAGCACAACTTGCTGCAAAGACTTGCCCAATTGATTGCCTCTGGAATAAGTTACCTTCGAAAGACGTAAGGTGAGTTTCCTGAAGAAAGGTAACTTGACACTGGATGAATTGCATTTGTTTAATGGTTTGATTTGGTGTCTCTTGGTAAGGAACCTGGCACCCTTAACATTCCAGGAAGCAAATCTTAAAGAATTAGCCATACTCATAGCAGAGCCATAGTAATTCGGTACATAGAGGTGAATTAGTAGCAAAGAAAACAAAAAATAGGCAAGCTCCACCAACTTAATCACCAAACCACCCCCCACCTCCCAAGAACCTACCCCAAAAACCAACATCCTTCCTAAGGCCCTGTCCCCCCCATCCAATACCCCTCCCCTCCATGTTAATGATACAGGTCCACTGATGGGAAAATCATACTTTTCAGAGGAGAGATCCCCCCAATGACTCAGTTAATGCTAACCCGATCTATGGCCATGCCTACCATGTCCCCCCCACCCCACCCTCTGCCAATAAAGCCCAAAATCTACATATAGTATATATATACATTCTATGCAAAAAACTTTGTAATGCTTCATTTAGGGTCAAAACACAAAAAGTAAAAAAATGAAACTATTAGGGTTGAACCCCCCCTCCCAGACCTGCCCATCATCCTGAGATTGACATCTGATGGGGTGTGTCCTTGGGGTTGTGAGACTTAAATCTCACCCCACTCCATCTATGTGTCGGATATCCACTTGATACATTCTATGCAAGTTGCTGGGGATCAGGCCTTGGTCACTATCCCTCCATTTTCCTGGAGTTCCTTCGACCATCTGGAAATCGTGGATGTTATGCGGATTGTACAGGGGATGCGCCCTACATGCTGAAGTTTAGACCCGGGCCCTACATCCCTGATTATGGGTTGTGGTGATTCTATCAGTCCGGTTCTGGCACAGATAATCTGGTGTTCCCTAGACTCAGTTGAATATCCCTGCTCCTTGAAAGAGGCAGTGGTGACACCTTTGTTGAAGAAAGCTTCTCTGGACCCAGACTCTCTTGCAACCTACAGGTCTATCTCGAACCCCCCCTTTGTGGGGAAGGTGATTGACAAAGTAGTGGCGGCTCAACTGGAGAACCATTTGACCATCCATAACATCTATGAACCTCTCCAATCAGGTTTTTGGAAGAGGCATACTACCGAGACTGCGATGGCTCGGGTGCTCAATGATATCCTGATGGTGAGAGACCAGAGAAAATGGCCCATTCTGGTACTCTTAGATCTGTCATTAGCTTTTGACACCATTGACCATGTGGTTCTGCTTGAGTTCCTGAGATTTATCTGTGGACTTTCTGGTCTAGTCCACAGATGGTTTACTTCTTACCTCACTGGAAGAACTCAGAGGGTAGTGTCAGGGTTTTTTTCCTCTGACCCTATCTCCCTGTCTTGTGGGGTCCCTCAGGACTCAGTATTGTCCCCCATGTTGTTTGCGGTGTACATGCTTCCCCTCGGAGACATTGTGAGACAGTATGGGCTGAGGTTTCATTGCGATGATACCCAGCTATACCTGTCTTTTGCCCCCGACCAGGAAGGAGAAGTCTCAGTATTTCGTTGACCGAAGCTCTTTCAGACGAGCCAACTTACAGAGTGGCACACCACATGATGGCTGTGCAGCGCCACAGACAAAATCCCATAAACTGCCCACATAACTGGAGAAAAGTGAGTTTTATAGCATTTTGGTGTGCAAAGACCGTAAGTCTGACTGAAACCGTAAGTCTGACTAAAATGAAATTTGGAAAATCAAGAGACCTATCATGCCCCACTCCACATACCAAATTTCATGCAAATCCATTGAACGAGTCCAAGGTTATTAACACACAAAATTTTGAGTTTAACATAGAAGTGGCTTCATAACCCTAAATATAGGGGTGTGACTGTGTCCTAATATATATATATATATATATATATATATATATATATACAGTGGCGTGAAAAGTATTTGCCCCCTTCCTGATTTTCTCTATTATTGCATATTTGTCACACTGGATGTTTTCAGGTCTTTAGACAAAATATAATATTAGATAAAGGGAACCTAAGTGAACAAATAACACTTTTTTTTTACTTATTTCATTTATTTAATGAAAAAGTTAACCAACACCAACTGGCACTGTGAAAAGTAATTGCCCCTAGTTAAATCAACCCAATTAAAGGGATAATTAGAGTCAGCTGATTGAACACAGCCAGGCTTGATTACAGCCAGCCCTGCTCAATATAAACCTCACTTATTTTGGCCCTTACCATCAGAGTCACGTGCCAGCACAAAGATTCAACGAGCACATTATGCCATGATCAAAGGAAGTTCCTGAAAAGATCAGAAAAATTTGTTTGCCCTCTATCAGTCTGGAAGGGTTACAAAGCTATTTCTAAGGCTCTGGACTCCATTGAACCACAGTGAGAGCCATAATCTCCAAATGGAGAACACTTGGAACAGTAGTGAACCTTCCCAGGAGTAGTGACCCACCAAAAATTACTCCAAGGGCGCAGTGTAAAATCATCCAAGAAGTCTCAAAGGATCCTAAAACAACATACAAAGAACTGCAGGCTTCTCTTGCCTCAGCTAAGGTCAGTGTTCATGACTCCACAATCAGAAAGAGACTGGGCAAAAATGGGCTTCATGTGAGAGTAGCAAGGCGGAAACCACTGCTAACCAAGAAGAACATAAATGCTCGTCTCTCATTTGCCAAGAAGCACCTGGATGATCCACAAGCCTTTTGGGAAAATGTTCTATGGACAGATGAGTCCAAAGTGGAACTTTTGGACAACATGGATCCCATAATGTCTCCGTAAAGCAAACACAGCATTCCACAGTAAGAACACCATACCAACAGTCAAACATGGTGGTGGTAGTGTGATGGTGTGGGGATGCTTGCTGCCTAAGGACCTGGATGACTTGCCATAATTAAAGGAACCATGAATTCTGCTCTGTACCAGAAAATTCTTAAGGAGAATGTCCAGTCATCCTTCCGTCAGCTGAAGCTGAAGCGTAGTTGGGTCATGCAGCAAGACAATGATCCAAAACACAAAAAGCAAGTCCACATCAGAATGGCTAAAAAGAAGTAAAATTAAAGTTTTGGAGTGGCCTAGTCAAAGTCCAGACTTAAACCCAATAGAGATGCTGTGGCAGGACCTGAAACGAGCAGTTCATGCTCGAAAACCTACCAAATGTTACTGAATTAAAGCAGTTCTCGAGGAAGGTGGGTTAAATTCCTCCACAGCGATGTGAAAGACTGATATTGAATTATAGGAAGTGTTTGGTTGCAGTCATTGCAGCTAAATGTGGCATAACCAGTTATTAAGTGTAAGGGCAATTACTTTTTCACACAGTGCCAGTTGGTGTTGGTTAACTTTTTTCATTAAATAAGTGAAATTAAAAAAAAAAAAACAAGTTATTTGTTCACTCAGGTTCCTTTGTCTAGTATTACATTTTCTAAAGACCTGAAAACATCCAGTGTGACAAATATGCAATAATAGAGAAAATCAGGAAGGGGGCAAATACTTTTTCACTACACTGTATATATATATATATATATATAAAACAATATCACCCAGCCACCAGAACAGGTTTATCTGTCCTTCCCCACCCCCCAAAAATCAAGTAATTAAAACCCAAGACAATGAAATGTAAGAAAAGGGGGTGAAGGAGTACATGAGGAACAATACACTCAGCCTTTAACCCAGAATTAGATAACTCTGATCCCCATTGGGGTGCACACTGCAAAGCTTCCCTCATTACCAGAAACTTGAAAAAACAGGAACATTGGTTAATACAGAAAAGGCAAAATGAACAACTGAGCGGTTCCTCTTTTGGTAAAAGCTGGAGAGGAACTATCCACAAGGCCCAATACCCCAGTCCCCCATTAACAGGTGATGTCCTTTGTCCATTAGTAGCCTGAGCTTAAAAAGTTAGTACTTGAGACAGGGACAAAATCAACCAACAGGGGCAGTGTACTGCATTTTCAATCTATTACCAAGGAGCTCCAGTCCATGAAATTTTAACAGGGCATGCAAGTAACTTCTCCAACTTAAACGTGTAGTTTACAGAAGATCACTGTGGTATGTCCACCAGCCCTAAAGCTGCAGCAAGCTCCACTAGACCATCAGGTATTGCTAAGTAAGTCAGGCAGTAAACGTTTTAGCTCTGAACTTGCTTGTTCCACAGTATCAAAGGAATGCCAAGAATCTTTACAAAGAATCTGGAGCCTGGCCGGCTACAACATTCTGAATCTGATAGTAGCTGCCAGGAGTTTCACAATCAGGGGAATGAAAGGCTGCCCTCTTCTGCCTGGTCACCATGGGTAGATCTTGTGACAGCCAAATTTGATGGCCTTCCCAGGCAATTTCTTTAAGATCTCTGCATTTTTGCAAAATGTGCTGCTTATCCAGAAAATTAAGGAGTTTCAGAATGAATGGCCAAGAAGGTGCCGCTGGTGTTGGTCTAGGGTATAAAGAATGATGAGCCCTTTCCACTATGTATCATGTGTGATTTGGAGAATGTCCCGCTATGCACTCCAGTTGCTTTTGTGCAAATAAAACGTGAGATGAAGCTTCAGCATCATGAGGCAAACCAAACAAAACTAAATTATTCCTCCTGCTCCTTGCTTCCAAATCCTCTAGCTTACTTTCCATTTTCCCTAGCTTTTGCCATAGCAATGCGACCTCTGGATCAGTCTCTCTCACCAGCCCTCCAGTGCAGTAGCCCCACGCCTCCACATCTCCAACCCTCCTCACAGTATTGTTTAAATCTGCTCTCAGTACTTTTAATTCGGAGAAGGACTTTGTGAAGTCCTTGAGAGGCAGCATCTCAGCCAGGAATCTCTCTTCAGTGAGAGGGGGAGCCAGTGCTGTTGTGGTAGAGGAACACCCAGAGGAAGTTCCATGTGCCTTGGCTTTTTTAGCGCTTTTCTCCTGCATTGTGGGTGGCATGTGAGGCGGCTGGACCTGCTGCATCTCGGAATCCATCCCGGTTAGAAACGTGGACCCGATGGTACAAAATACCGACCAGATAGTTGTTGGAAAGTAATACAAAAAGTTTAGTTGGTGATATTTGTAAATTATCAGAAAAAGTGATGAAAATAAGGCAGCTTATGCAGGAGTAGAGTAAAGGTGCTGCAGCTATCTCTGAGGTATCACATGACCTCCCGCTGCTGGATAGCATCTTGTAAGTCCACATGGGCATTACCCCCGCTGGGGTTACCACATCCCTTCTCTCGGCCATCTTCCTTGTGGCCACTTGCACTGCCACCAAGAACATTTGGAAGATACCCAGGGTCAGGACCACATTAGTGCAAAGATCCTTCCCCTTCAGAGCCCACTCCTGGTACTGTGCCCCTCCCCCCCGCTATCACCTCCATATCCAAATTAGGCCCCTTTAAGGCCGCTCTAAAAACTCACATTCTGTCCTTTTGCAACTGCCAGTGTGTTAGCTAAGCCTAGTCCCAGGCCCTGCTGTAGCATCTGAGGTTGAACCTGGCCTCCCACTAACAATGTCTCCCCTGAGGCAGCACCCACTGTACCTCTTCTGAAGCCTACTGGCCTTATGTTTAACTAATTATTATCTTAGCTTATACCTGTGTTAGGAATGCTTGACAATGCCTCCCCTGAGGTAGCACCCTGTTATATGAATCTAACACTGTGTTTCAACCACTACTCTTAGCTACCACATGTATAGGACAAGTACCTTTACTGGTCATCTATATACTCACTTGTAAGACAACTACCTGTAATTATCTGTTACAAATGTGATCCTGTTGTAACCTGTTGTTGATACTGTTTTTACTTTGTACTTGACGTGGAGCCTTTGGAAACGAGTCTATGTCAAAGGGTTGTAATTTCTATGTTCTTACATAAATAAATAAAATAAATAAATTAAAGGATCCAGCCACATTGTGATAGGTGTGGCTTAAAATGCTAACCTGAGTTTGCACCAGAAACCTAGGTGGGGCCATATTGAGAGGCCCCTGGGATGCTGCCCAAACCCAGCATCGCAATCAAGCTAACCATACTGTGAGGGAGCCCCTCATGCATAACTGTACAGTGGTTTATAGGAACAGTTTTGGCAGTGCTAAACAGCTCCCAGAGTGGTGCTAGTTACTGCTGCCAAAAGATCCATCCCATTGCAGTGCTACAACTGTGCCTCCCACCCCCCTAAGGCAGGAGACTGTACTGTAGCCACCCATCCCTCTGTCCATTGGACCCCTTACTCACCCCCATCCTTTTCATAATGACAGACACCTGGTAGTCTAGTTGATCCCCTCCCCCGATTGCTGTCCTTTATTGTTAATTAAGCAATAAGGTACAGTACATCAAGGGGTTATGTTAATGTTCTAGTTAATCATTCCCTGGGGTGTAACATGGCACGAGGTACAGCCGAGTGCCATATGGCTCAGGGGGTGATTAACTTGAACATTAACAGAACCTCTGGGCGAATCCTATTGCTATTATAAAACTGGATATTCCCAAAGATTAAGCACATAGCTGATTAATTATTTTTTATTAATTTTAACCTTCTCTTATAGTCAAATAGTCCCTGCGCAGGTGTTCTATGCTGAGAAGACCCTCTAACAGGCTATGACTTCATGTGGTGATTGTTTGTATGATATTCCCTGAAGGCAGACTCATCTTGTCATTTCCCTGGTGACTGGGTTAAACTGATCATTACATTCCCTGAAACAGAAAAAAGAAACAGGTCTCTTGTTACAGAAGTAGAAAAAGTCTTTTTCCTCTAGTTCTTTGCTACTGTGTCTGCTACTCTGTCATTAGGAAGCCCCATGATGCACTTCGCATAACGTCACAGAGTTAAAGAGTTGGAGTTACAGAATTACTGAGCTACAGGCATTGAACAAAACATGTTTTTCACCCTACAACACATTTTATATTTATTTAAAATTATTTTAGAAAGCTTGAGCAGCAAGTTCAAAGTAGGACAAAAAGTAAAGAAATTTAGTGCAGTAGTGGCAGGTTGCCGTGGTAAGAGACATGCACTTCTTTTTCCAGCTTTATTGTGATTGTGCAAGTGAGTTTCTTGGTCTGGTTCATTGCATGTGGTTGTCTGTTGGGATTTTAAAATAAGTGACAGAACAGAAAAAAATAAGTATTTAAAGAAGATAGCACTGCCACGGTGATCAGGACTGGACTTCAAAATCTCTACACAGGAGCACAGGAGAATCTATAAGATCGGGTTACCTGTAATGGCGTCTGATTTCATTTTTCCACAGAACTCATGCAGCACAGTCATTCTAAAGGGACTCATTAGGTATGAGTGCTATGCACGTAAAACTGCTGTGCAAATATACCCCCCTTCGACCACCCACAGCCATCACACCTCTCCCACCTACTCAACTGGGCACTCCTTCCCCCATTACCATTATAGAGGTTCTTCATACTTTCAGATCTTTGAACCCAACAAAGCAAAGCCCTGACGTGCTCAACTCCAACCTACTCAAAATTTCTGCCCTGGCTATTGCACCATCACTTACATACATTTTAAACCTGTCTCTTCCTCAATGCTCAGTCTTCAAGGCATGGAAGAAGGTAGCTAAGGTCATCCCACTTCACAAAGGTGGTGATCCCTCTCAACCAGGCAATTACAGGCTCATCTCTCTGCTCCCCTCTCTTTCTAAATTGTAGGAGATCCTCATTTTTATTTCATTTCATTTTTATTTTATTTTATACCTCCCTGGCAGCAGTTCTTAACTTGCTTCTGCTATAATATCATTTTAATGTCCCTTCCCTTACGCCTCTCCCCAGGTGCACCCCTACTCGACAGACCTGCATCTCCAAACCTAACCTATCTCAACTTGCCTATCCACTGCATCATTCACCCTTTGCACTTATTCACTTTGTTCCCATATCCTTTGGATCAGTACACATTTTGCCTACCTACCCTTGCAAGGTATATCCCCTCTCACCTGTCCCCAGCCACACCCACTACTAGCCTTGGCTGATATCTCTGAAGCTTACCCTACTCCAAACATGTATAACCTCAGTTTTCCTATCCCCTGCATCTACCCCCTTTGCACTTATCAGCTTTGTTTTCCCTATCTTCCTTGTCTGTATAATTGTCTTCCTCCAGGGTCATATCTGCTGCATGTCTATCTTTTTTCTTTTAATTTTTGCCCATTGTATCTCTGATTTAGATTTATTCCTTGTATTTTGTAATACACACTGTCTTGCTCCACTGCAAATATGCCTCATCCCAATGCTATAACTGTAAAATATGTTCTGTACCCTGCTCTCAACACCTTGTATTTTATTTATGCTGCATAACCTGCTGTGCAACACTATTTTTTATACCTTGCTGTAACCACCTTTTGTTGTATATCTGTAATGTTTACCCTGTAACCTACCCGGTAAACAAAAACTAAATAAAATAATAAAATCTGTGGGTTGATAACCCATTTTCACAGACTTCCAGTGTTACAAATACATACATTAAACAAATACAATAAACACTTAAATACAACAGTTATAAATCAGTTATTGCAGTTACATACAGAGTTCATCAGCATGTAACTTCAGCAGGCTAAACTCCTACCTGGAATCTAACGGCGTCCTTAGCCCTTACCAATCTGGCTTTCAGTGCCACCACTCCACTACAGCCTCTCTACCCCATTTCACTAATCATTTACACTCTGCTGTGGACAATGGCCAGCTGACAGAGGCCATCTTCACTGACCTAGCAAAGGCATTTGATTCGGTATCCTACTGGCTTTTACTGGACAGTCTCCATTCCATTAGCCTCTCGTCCTCATCCACCGATTGGTTCAGGGCTTATTTAACTGACAGATTCCAATGCCTACAGATGGGAGCAGGGGCGTTGTTAGGGTTGGGCCTCTGGGGCTGGAGTCCTGAACATTTTGTCTGGTGTCCCGAACCTTTTCTGTGCTGTGTGCTTCCTGCAACCCCCATTTTTGTGCACTGCCCATTGCCTCTGATTTTGTGACAATTTCTCCCCACGCTCCCCAAGCCGCTCACCAGATGGTCCAGAGCCCTGCTGCTGGACTGGTCTGTAAAATAAATTCCCTGTCATGTTTAAAACTCATATGGGACACTTAAACTCGGTGTCCTAAGATCCATAGCTGCCATGGAGCCTCTGTGCGCATGCAGGAGGGACGTCTGACTTGCCGGGGACGCCATCCTAAGTAAGCGGGAGATGCCTACTGCCGCTACAGCTTGATTTGCCTGCAAGTGCATCTGTCCAGGCATCTGCAACAAGGGATTGCTTAAGACCTTGGTTGGTGGACCGTGGTGTGGTCAGAGTTTCAGACTGGAGGGCGAAAATCATCACCAGGAGGCAGGAATCAAATTCAGCCTCTGCTCTGCGGTCTGCAGGACCAGCGGAATTGGAATGCGGGTTGTGTTATTCAGGGCTGACGGGATCATCATCACCACCCTCTTTGGACTCTGGACTCAGGAGTGGAGTCTTTGGCCTGTGCTAGTGCTGCCGAGATGAGGAGGGAATGGAGTCGGTGTAGGCACCGTGGGAGCAGAAGGAGAGGACCGATCATGATCAGGGTAAATGTACTTATTTCCAGAGATTTCTCTTCCATAGATTTGTGATATGCCTCCATTTAGCTGAACAAGGATTTGGTGGTGTTCATTTTAAAAAATGTGTCTGTTCTGTAAGAGTAATATATTTGACATCTCAGCTGTGGAAGGTGCATTTGGAGGGCTACTTTATTGTTAGAAACCTTTGTAAAGGAGTCTCTACTCAAACCCTAGTCCAGCAGGTGCAGGCTGAATGGCCTTTCAGTCTCTATGCTGCCTTCTCATGGAGGTCTCCACTGTGTGAAAATGTGCCAGTGGAGGGGACACACAGAATGCCCCAACATCAGTGGAAAACCGTGAAAAGCTGGAGCCTCAGATCTCAAGTCATGCGGATGGGAGGTGAGCAGGGGTGTTAGGTGAGGACTGATGAAATAGGTGAAGGAGGTAAAATTATAAATAAAAAAAGTGATTCAACATATTTCAATTACTGTATAAAGGAAGTATCCATTGATTTCATCAAAAGCCTTGCTGAAGAAGTCCATCAGGAAAATGCTTGTGGATTTATTTTCTCATCTTCTGCCCTTAGAGCTGCTTTTTGCAACAGAAACCCCACCTATAAGTTGCCATTGGGCATGTCCTGTCAGCGTACTCACACCAGTCACTGCAGAAATAATATGCTCCCCTCCTTCCCTCCCTCAAGCAGGCAGTAACCTGATCATAGCATTTAGTAAAGTTGAAGAATACCTAACCCCTATTCAAAGTTTTGGGCCCTGGTAGGGGTCTCATTTACGGGTTGCAAGGGGTCGCAGTTGTGACTGCTATGAACTTTTTGTGACCTTTACATTCTGTTTGTGAACCCTGCTGTCGAGTGTGGTTGCCTGTGATGGCTCACAGTGTTCCTCTGTTTTTCCCCCCTCAGTTTGCCTTGCCTTGCGTCCTGTCCTCCTGTTAGCATTTGTTGCTTCACTGCCCTATTCCTGTGCCACCCCAGCATCCAGTCCCCCTTCAAGTCCCAACCAGTAGTTGTGATACCTATTATTTTCATCTTGTGACATTCGGGCAGCACCGCTATGGTGCCAAACTATAGTTTTACACTCATCACCAGTGGCCCAAACTTTACTTAGGGGCAAACTGCCTGTACTTATTAGAGCCCAAGAATTAATCAAGACCTTTCCGCAATGCCTTGGAAGTGGCTGGGGGGGAGGGATGGAGGCAAAGGGGTGGGGTCTGCCCCTTATTTTTGAAATCCAGTGATGGCAACCCTAGTCTCAGCATGCCATTCAGGAAGGACTGTCTGGAGGAAACTAAAGTAAAGGGAAGGGTGTGGGCCACAGGGTCTTAGAGACAGAGACTCTCTGGCAGGCAGCAAACTCCAATAAAGTCAAGTAGTGTTGGTGCAGTAGTGGAGTGGACACTGACACCCAGTGTGCGTGCTTGTGTGGACTACATGTGGTGGCTGGCAAACAATTGCAATGCATTGCATACAATTTAAAGCGAGCAGTAGCTACAGGCCAAGCCCTCCTCCGTGCACTGTGTACTTCTTAAATATCAGTAGATTTAGACTAGATCTATTGATATTTAAGATGTACGCTATTAATTCTATGACTTTTAATCCACAACATGAAGTTTTTACCTGACAACTGACAAGCCAACCAAAAAAAGGACACAAAATCATGGAAAAGGAGTGGGGGAAAAAACAAGGCTAAAGTAGCAGAAACTGTGTTACTTTGCACTAGAAAGCACCAAAATTTCTGTAGCTTCTGAGGGCCTAGGCGGGTCCCCAGACTCCCAGACTTTTGACTGGAGCCCGAGCCCCGAATACTATCTGATGCTAGCAACGCCTCTGGATGGGAGGCACCTCATCTGCACCCCTCCCCATCTGTGCTGGTGTCCCCCAGGGTTCAATCCTCGGGCCAATCTAATTCTCCATTTTCATAAATTAACTCCCCTCCTCCTGATCCACCTCACACAGTCACATGTACGCTGATGATATGGTTATTTACGCATCCAGCCCCTCCATCTCGCATGTACAGGCTTCCCTTCAAGCTGACTTTAAGAATGTGCTACGATGGTTTGAAACTAACTCACTCAAATGCAACACAAAGAAAATTGTTGCAATGGTCTTTGGCACTGCACAAAAACTTGCCAAACTCCCCTCCCCCCCCTTTTCCATACCCTCGATGGCTCAAAACTTGATACTGTGGACTCATTTAGATACCTGGGTGTTTGACTTGACCCAAAGCTATATTGCTCCCGCCAAATAGATTCCATCCATGCCAAGCTACGGCCAAAACTTGGTACCTTGTAACCAACATAAGGACTGTTTTTCACTCCCAACCCGGAAAAAGCTTGTCAACAAACTAATTCTGCCCTCCACTGACTATGCAGAGGTTGTATACAGTGCTGCACCCCAATCACCTCTCATCAAACTAGACCCTCTTTACAATGCCTTCTGTCACTTTGCAACAAACCTTCCCTGCCATTCACACCACTGTTCCATGTACTCAGCTCTCTCCCTCACCTCTCTCACTAGTCATTGCCAGGCTCACTGTATTGCTTTCATTTCTAAATACTGGTTCAGGGGTCTCCCTCCCACCTCATCTCTCTCTCTCTCTCTCTCCTATCCCCCTCCACCAACCCAGGTTACTCTCTCCATTCCTGTGACCTGCGTACTTTCACCCTTCCCCTACCACATGTGATGGTCTAGAGGGTGATCTGTGAAGTGCTCTACTCTAAAGGTGGTGAAAAGAGGTGAGTAAGGCATCAAGGTCCGAATTATGTGGATAGGATAACTGTTACCCAGACAAGGAGAGGCAGGAGTCAACTTAGTGCTTCAATGCCCACAGGGCATTTATTTTGTACCAAGGGTAGAGAGACACAGTCACAAGAGGAAGGAGGGGTTGCCCAGAGAACAATAGGGCAATAAACAGAGAAATGCTTTTATCTACCACTACTAAGGTTACTACCACAGGAATAGACTTTAGGCCTACTGCCACTCTTATTCTGAAATTATTCTACACTTCGATACTCTTAGATGAGGATCAAGTAACATAAGCTACTCAGAACTGTACTAGGGTAATTATCACCACACATTTCCATCAGAGTCTAGATATTACAATAGTCCAGGGGTCCGGTGTCTTCGTGTACACCGTCGTTCTTCATTGGTAGCTACAAGGGAAATAAAACAGAACTTTAGAACCCTAATCACAATTCCCAGCAAGGACCTAGTTAAGGCCACTGGGGTGGTGAGAGGTTTGGTAAACAGACCATATATTGCTTCGGCAAAAGCCCACTCTCTCCAAGACTGCCAGAATGAAGAACCAGAGCAACTGGTTCCTGAGAAAACACACTGAAAACAAAGGGTTCCTCAGCCAAAACCCACTTCCAGGGTTGCCAAGGATGAAGATAGATCAAGACCTGCGTGGCGATGAATCCAATGGAGGACTATCACGACCTGACTGATGCTGCGGCACTCCAAGGGCCAGCTAAACCCAGAAGGAACTCTGACAGGACCAGGAACCATAAGAATCTGAAGAGATGATGGTTGACTCTACAATCCTAGGATCAGGAACTAACACAAAACAAAGAAACAGCGGATGTGTCCCGTACTGGGCTTCGATGGACTCGACTTTCGGCGAGCGACCAGGAGGGCGCAGACCAGTTCTCCAGGATGAGCTCACTCTTCTGCAGAGCGAACCAACTCGGACATCTGGAACAGGAACCATACGAATGACACTGCGGCACGGCTGTCGGATGCGTTCCGGCGAAAGTACCTTCAAGCTGTGAAAAACAAGAAACGGCGGGTACGACTTGTACGACTGAAGACGGACTCGACTTCGGCGGACGACACAGATGGACGTGATGAGCTGATGGATGATCTCCCAGGAGTGAAGAATGCTGAGAGGACGTCTTCTTCTGAGTAGAGACTGATTCTGAGTACATGGTGTTACAGACCATACTATGGGACTGCAGTGTGGAAGCAGATTGAGACTGTCTTCATACAGGAGTAACCATATGACTGAATAATGCCCAAAGAACTGTGGAATGATACACTAATTTGCCGGAGGAAGGCAAATTATAACTTCAGGAGTAATTCTTACTGATGAGGGCCAATGTCCAGGTGCTTAGAGCAATAGTTCAGGTACTTAGGACAACAGTTCATGTACTTAGAACAATAGTTCAGGTACTTAGAGCAATAGTTCAGGTACTTAGGACAATAGTTCAGGTACTTAGAGCAATAGTTCAGGTACTTAGAGCAATAGTTCAGGTACTTAGCAGTACAGTAGTTACAGTAGTTTCACAGTAGAGGCAAATCGAGCACTCTTAGACGAACCCCTGTTCCTAAATGTAGGGTCTTCCTGAATAGGATCTCTTCCTGGACGTCATGGCTAAGGAATCCTATCTTTAGTACCACTAGGCTGGCTTGCCCTATTATGCTAGGCTGGGGCCTCCCTATAGTACCACTAGGCTGGCTTGCCCTATTCCGCTAGGCCGGGGCCTCCTATAGTACCAAGCTTTACCTCGGGCCTAATGCCCTATGTTTACCTCGGGCCTGACACCCTACCAAAACTTGGGCCTGGTGCCCCACTTTATCTTGGGCCTGGTGCCCCATGTTACATTGGGCCTGGTGCCCCACTTCCTATTGGGCCTGGTGCCCCACTTTATAATGGGCCTGGTGCCCCACCTTGTCTTGGGCCTGGTGCCCCTCTTTATAATGGGCCTGGTGCCCCACCTTGTATTGGGCCTGGTGCCCCTCTTTATAATGGGCCTGGTGCCCCACCTTGTATTGGGCCTGGTGCCCCACTTTCTATTGGGCCTGGTGCCCACCTTGCTTTGGGCCTGATGCCCCACTTAGTACTGGGCCTGGTGCCCTTTAAAATGAATGTCCCCTTTTAAATATTTAGGCTCTCTGAGCCTTCTGTCACTCCTGTACGAGTCACTGCCTTTAATCCCGGCCCTAATGAATATTTATAGGCCTTTGCTTGGCCTTGAGGCCCTGGCCCCTCCCCGTGGGCATCGCTACCCGCCTGCCCTCCTGAATAATTAATTTTAGGGTCCTGACGACCCACTTCCCCTTGCAGCACTCGGCCAGTCTTCTAAGCGCCTTATGTGCGCTTCAACAAAAAGGACACAGTCTCTTTTAAACAGGCGGTCAGCATGCTTCTAGTACTGCCGCCGACTCACCGCTCCGACGTCCTCCGGAGGGTTGCTGTACTGTAGGGAGGTGGGAGGGATGCTGGCAGAGGAGGGAAATGTGCAGGCAGATGGGGGACAACAGGGGCCTCAGGCGCCAGCAGGCGAGTGGCGATCGGCTGGCAAGGCTGCCGACGGGGACAAAATTTAAACTTAAATGAGCGAAAGGAGGTCAAAACAATAAAGCGACAGGGCTAACAAGCCCAAACCACGGTAAACGGCCGATTTACTCCGTCGTGGTGCCCCAATGGCACCGCGGACCATGGAACAAAGCAGAGCAAGGAGTCTTCAGGCAGGGGAGGCAGCACAGGACCACTGCAAGCCCAGAGGGACAGCTTCAACAAGGTAAGCCCTAAACTGTCCCTTGACTTCTGTGTCCTGTCTCCTCTACCACTGCCCAGGATCAACTGACTAACAGAAGAAATATTTTTTAAACTTGAACCCCAGGGTTCTAGAGTGGCTGGGTTAGAATGCTGTGCATGAGCCACTCAGCACAGCATTCCATCCAGGCCATTGTGACATATATTGCTTTTAAATCTACTTTTTGACCATACTGTAAAGTGCACAGGGCACTTTTCTGCATTATTTTACAGTTTCCCATTATAAGGAGGTGAATCTTTATTTTCAGGGGCCCCTTATCATAGTATCCTGCTGCCTACACCTACAGCAGGTACCCTGAGCACCTGTGAACCCCTAATTTAGTTATTTATTTTCGGCTTTCTGGGATGCCCCAACTTTGGGACATTACACACATTCACAGTCAGGCAAGTTATCCTTCACCTTTAGGCTTCCTGCCCTCTGGAACTATCTCCTCCATTTGGTCCGTCTCTTGCTTGCTGCTGTTTCCCTCAAAAAACACCTAAAACTCATCTCCTCCCCCTGCGACTGCTTACATCCCATCCCTCCTTGAACCTCCTCCCACTTCTCCACTTCTACCCAGATGTCCCATCCCACACCCTAACCTTCTTACCATATGGACACCAATATGCAACTCCATGCCCTTATATTGTTGCCTAAGCTTAGAATCATTGCCTATTGTCATCTGAAATAATTGTGTATAAGGTATGCCTTCACAAATCTCTTACTATTTCCTGTATATAGTTTGTAAAATATTCTGCTTCTTCGTACCTAGAGCTATTCCATCACTTACGTACATTATGTTTCTTGTATTTAATGAATATATGGTACAACTTGCAATGCTCCTGTACTTTATTGTGAACAATGTGTACAACATCATGTATGTTATGTTACAGTTCCTTGTGCTATGCAATCACCTATGTCATAATGCACCTGGGAAACAAAAATCCAGGGGAAGAGTACACAATGGGGGGGGAGGTGAGATACTGACAAAGAAAAAAAATGGAACGGGACCTGGGGGTAGTCATATCAGATGACCTAAAGGTAAGCAAGCAATGTGAGAAGGCAGCAAGGAGGGCTGGGGGGATATTGGGATGCATAGGGAGAGGCATCACCAGTAGAAAACAGGAAGTTGTTATCCCTCTGGACAGACAGTTGGTTAGATCCCATCTGGAGTACTGCGTGCAGTTCTGGAGACCCCGTCTCCTCAAGGACATAGACAGGATGGAAGCAGTCCTGAGGAGGGCAACTAAAATGGTGCAGGGTCTGCACCAGAAGCCATACAAAGAGAGACTAAAGGAGCTTAATATGTATACCCTCAAGGAAAGGAGGGAGAGGGGGGACATGATAGAAACTTTCAAGTTCCTCAAAGAAATCAACAAAGTCCAAGAGGGTAGCATCATTCAGAAAAAAAGATGTGCATGAACAAGGGGACACAATCTGAAGATAATGGGTGGATGGCTTAGGGGCAACATTAGGAAGTATTTTTTCATGGAGAGGGTGGTGGATGCATGGAACAGCACTTCTGATGAGGTTGTGTGGTCAAAAACAGTGGGGGAGTTCAAGAATGCATGGGACAGACATAAGGCAATTCTGGTGGGGGTTAGGAAGAAGTAGGCAGTTGGTTAACTAGGATCTGCAGCTTATCCAGTATGTAGGGAAATAGGCAGACTGGGTGGGCCATGCAGTCATCACCTGCTGTCAAAGTCTATGTTTCTGTGTAACTTTTGCTGTATTCCTATACCCCCCGGAGTCGCACCTGGAAACAAATTCTGGCTCAGTATGCCTTTCCCAGTTACCAAAATTTTAAATAAATAAATATTAATTTAAAAATTAATGTGAGAGATAGATAGATAGATAGATAGATAGATAGATAGATAGATAGATAGACAGACAGACAGACAGACAGAGATAGATAGATAGACAGGGTTGGCATGGACAATGAAAATGCACAGTTCACAGAATGCTGTAACATAACCCCGGGAGCCACAAGGAGGCAACCCTCTGATGAACGTAGCGCCAAGACGGGCAGTGAGGAACAAGAAGGTCTTGCAGGTAGGCCGGTCCCCCTTCATACAGGGCTTTATAAGTCAGTAATCTGACCTTGAAGGCAATCCTCCACCTAACTGGCAGTCAAAGCAGTTCACAGAGGACAGGCATAATATGATCCGATCTCAAAGTGCCCGTCAACAATCTAGCCGCCACATTCTGCACCATCTGATAGCTTCAGATAGCCCCAGGTACAGGCCATTGCAGTAATCCAGTCTGGACATGACAAAATCATGTACCAGGGTGGTCAGTTCCTCAGCTGGTACAAAGGCCCGGATCAAAGTAATATTCCTCAGATGGTAAAAATCGTTTTTGGCAACAGCCAACACCTGCGCATCAAGTGTCAAATTGTCATTTAGGATCAAGCCCAGATCCTTAACCCAAATGGAGGGGTCAAGAGAACACCCAACAATATTAAGCCAGGGTGATCTCCAAGGCCCCCCCCCCATCAATCACATCAACAATCAGGATCCACCACCAGTACCACCATCTTTTCTGGGTTGAGTCGTAGCCAATTTTGAGACATACCGTTCTGGATTTCCTCCAGGCAGATGTTAAACACAGAAGCCACCAACTGGTTTCCATGTGTGCAGGACAGTTATAGCTCAGTATAATCAGCATAGCAATGAAAACCCAGCCCATACTGCCTGATAATGTCTCTCAGTGGTAGCATGAACACCGTGAACAACAAGGGCGACAGGATCGACCACTGCGGAACTCCACAGCGCAGAGGCATTGGATTAGATGAGGCTCACCCCATCATCACCCTTTACACTCTGCCCATGAGGTAGGACATAAACTGTATCACCCCTTGTTGTCAACACCCGGCATGAAACACAGAAAAAAGACCATTATAGCGACATTACGGTAATGGTCCTTTTCTGTGTTCTCTCAATGTTCCGCCCCTCCCGGACCAGCTCTGACCTGGAGTTGGAATCCTGAGTCTGGGATCTGTGGGGGCAGAGCCCCACATGGGGATGTGGGGGCACAGCCCCAGAAAACACCCATTGAAGAGGCAGCACAATACCTGTGTTGGTATTGTGCCGTTGCTGTGGGGGAGGTCGGCATTCTCGCCGACGAGATAACTTGGTGCTTCCGACATAAACCAGCTGATGACATTACTGGTTAGTCCACATCAGTACCAAAGGTGGTCCAGCAGCACCTCATGGTCCAAGGTGTCAAACGCCCCCGAGAGATCAAGGAGAACCAACATGGTACATTCTCTGCTATCTCTCGCCATTAGGAGGTCATTTAGCATCTTCACCAGGGTGATCTCTGTGCTATGCTTGACTCTGAATCCAGATTGGAAACACTCATAAGTGGCGGATGAGGCAAGATGCATCTCAAGCTGGATGACCACCACTTTTTCTAAAACCTTCACTAAAAATGAGAGGTTTGAGGTCTGTAGTTGCTGAGACACTCCAGGGCCATTGAGGGTTTCTTCAGTAGGGGTCTAACCAAGGTCTCTTTCAGTGCCATAGGAAAGACTCCACTCCCCAAGGAGCTCTGGACAATCTCACCAACCACAGATCCTATCAGGTCCACACATTCAACCTAAAGTCAGGTTGTGCCTGGGTCAGGTTCACAATATGTTGATGGTAGCCTCAAGACTATCTCAGCCACCTCCTCCACTCCAGCTGGATTGAACTCAGCCCACACAAGAGGAGTGCCTCAGCATGACTCAGGCTGAACCCCACAAGTCCTTTGAGTGACACTGAAAGAGATCTCCATTCTGACAGAGGACACTTTGTCAGTAAAGAACAGAGAAAACAACTCATACTTTGTGCTTTAACCTGCTCCTCCATCCAGAAACAGGCTGGATGTAATAGCTCGTCTACCATGTGGAAGAGCTGAGCTAGTCTGTTCCTTGCCACAGCAATCTCCCTTGACAAAAATCTGCCTTCTTTTGAGAAATTGCCCCCTGATAGTCATCGTAATGTGACTTCAGGGTCAATTTGTCCTCAATCAGCCCAGATCTCCTCCAGTGTCACGCCAACCTCCAGCCCTTTATTTTTAACTCCTTGAGCTTCCCATCAAATTAAGGGGGCCTCCGGTGAGTAGATAAGGGTCAGACATGAACAGGTGTGATTGAGTCGAAGATGACACCAACAGCCCTATTGTAGGCTGCTACTGCCTCCTCCGGCCTGGTCGCACATTCAGCCTCCACATTCGATAGGTCCAGTACCTCATGTAGTCCTTCTGGGGACAGTCCCCGCAATGGGCGGTACTGGATCATCTCCACAGGGGATGGATCATCGGGGGGGGGGCCAAAACATGAACATTATGGTGCTATGATCTGAACAAATGACCGGATCAATCCCGAGGTCATCAACCCCAAGAACCAGAGTGAGCACCAGGCCTACCATGTGGCTGTGCAAGCGGGTCACTGAGGTGACAACCTGTGACAGTCCCTGAGTTTCCATACTCTGCAGGAGGTCACATCCAAATGACAAGAGTCCATTGTTGACCCAGGCATTGAAGTCCCCCAGAATTAACCAACTGAGAGACTCCAAACCCAGGCCGGGGATTAAGTCTCTGACTTCCTGCAGGAATTCCCTCTCCCTGGCTGGAGAGCGGTAAAGCAGAAGGATCCTGTAACCTGTGCCAGGACCCCCTCACACTGCAACACTCTCAAATGACTGGGTAGGACTCACCAGTAGCACTGTGAGGCCCAGGCTGGCTTTAAAACAAATGACCACTCCCCCACCTCTCCGATCTTTCCTCGGGGTGTGTCACGGAGCATCTGGCTGGCACTGCTGCCTTCAAAATGGGGGCAGCATTCTCATCCAGCCAGGTCTCTGTGATGCAAGCCAGGTCTACCAAGGACTCTAAGTCTGCTATTACTGCAGTCTTGTTCCTCATTGACCTGGCACTGCATAACACAGCCGAAGTAGGATGAGAGGAGACTGCTGGATCAACTGCCTGCCCACTTTCAACAGTGGAGCCCTTGGGTATGGGAATCAGACAAGGTGACTCCCTCTTCCATTCCCATTTTGCACCAGGGTATCTCCTTGACTTCACCACCTGTATTCACAACTCCTTGGCAGCCACTCGCACAGCCCTTCCTCCCTGATCCCTCCCCTGCGTGAGCATGCCCCAACGCCCTGCATCTCCTCTATGTTTCTGTAGCAAGTGAGGGTAGCTCGAAAGGATGAAGGTTGCGGAGGTAGGTCGCTGAGTAGCTGCACCTTACAGGCTTATATTCCAGGCACATTCTGACTGTTCAATTCCCACAATCTCACTATAATCTCATTGTACAGTGTCAATTTATTTAAAACCCCAAAACAAGTATTATAAATACCCAACAAAATTACCACAATCACACTTACACTCAAGTATTCACACTACCAATCACACTAATAACAACCACCCAACCCCACAGCAAATTTTAATACAGGCAGTCCTAAAATTATCACAACTTTCTTAACAAAGTATGCAGTGCCGAAATCCAGGTGATTATTCAGTTTTTAATTTGATTTTAATTGGGCTCTCACTTCCCAAAGCACGATAATTCAGACTAGCTCAAGGGACTCTCATTTCCCAACAGCCTATTAAATTGTAATAGTCAGTTTGACCTTTAATATTTTGGCTCTCTCACACCCATTGTAATGGTATTAACTAGTATACTTTTTTAGCCCTTTGACTGCCCGCTGTCAAGGGTTTTTTGACCAAAACTATAATTTGTTATAACTTTGGTGGCATGCTATTTTTGACACTCACTGTTATCTCAGTTTTCCAAACTGGTTCACAACTCCAGCTTTTAGTCCATAACTCCTTGTGTCAACTCTGTGCCTCGGGTCTAGTCCTAAAATACTCCGGTCCACAAACAAGTCCATAGTTGACAGAAAAATGAACTGTCTTAATGAGGCCCGCTAAAAAGAATTTAATGGTGGTGGCAGACTACCATTCTGAAACCCGGTAAACCTTACAGCACTTCTCCCTCCTGTTGTTACTTTAATCACAAGGGAGAAACCAGATATAACACATGCCCACTGATGCCAAACAACTGAGTTTAGAGTAGCACAGAGTCCATTTGTCCTCACGAAGTGAACACAGTCCCCTCCATAGTGGTTCCGATCATACAATCGCAAAACCTCCTCTCAATAGTCACCATCAGAGAAGGCAATCCAGGGTCACACAGCAGCATAAGGCACAGCAAATCTACTACATTTTTCCATCTCAGGCATAGGCTCCAGCGCCATTATACTCACCCCATCAGGCGCAAGTTCCTCCACCAGCTACTGCTTCAAAAGACAAACGGTGATCCACACTGGCCATTTCTCATCAACGACCATCAGTCTCTTTCAGTCTCCAGGACAGGTCCTTTGGATTGACTCCACACTAGGGTAAGTTTCTTTTTCCACCACTGCTAAACAAATCTTGCAGATGAATAAATTACAATATGCCTGCACTGCGTTACTTTCCCTAAACTACAAAATAACAAATCTAGAGCCTACTCTATTCTTACATTCCATTAAACTACACTTAAATCCGTAAACCTACACACTAACTTATTTATCTAACAAACGTACTGACTGCCAAGAAATATAGCTAAAACTTTAAAACTTTGTTAAAAAACTCTGTAGCATTCAGTACTTACAACCAGCAGTCCAGTGTGGCCGCTATTATGCCCCTAAGGGACAGTGTTATAGACATCATAGTGGACAGTCCTCTGTGTACCAGAGTTGTGGAATGCTGTTGGCCAATCAAAACATTTTATTTCATGACCCTTTTTGTAATACTGAATGATCCATGGTAGTCAAGGGGACCTCCAGTCACCCCAGTTCCCATATACATGTAAACTCCCTGATGGGCTAGTGTCCCTAACCTAGTGCCAATGACCCCCCTGTACATGTGCCATCCCCACCCACCCACTGAGGACCCAAGCCCCACATCCCTCCTCACCCTGGTCAACACTCATGGTAAGGTCATAGCAGATCAGTGGACAGCAAAGCCCTCCTCTCACCAACATGCTCGGGAACTGCCAGATGGCGACTGATTGAGGTGGTGAGCAGAGACTTTAGCTGTCCACTGATCTGATATGATTGTACCGTGAATGTTGACTGTGGTGGGGGTGTGTGAGTCGGCTGATCCTCAGTAGACTTGCACTGGGGTGCTCATTTGTGCTCAGTGGGGGAAGTGCTAGTGCACCAGGGAGTTTATCTATACATGGGACCGGAGCAATAGTAGGGTCCACTGGGCTACCAGGGATTATTTAGTAATAACAATATGAGGGTGATCGGGGGGCGGTCCACTGGACAACCAGGGATCATTCAATATTAATATGGAGGTGACTGGGGGAAGGTGTGCCTACTAGACCACCAGGCATGTTACCACTCAGCATTAGGGGCCTGCTGCTCCCATGCAAATGAGCTCATTCGGCATGCAGGTGGCCTCTTAGTGCCTTGCATGTCCAATGAGCTCATTTACATGCTCAGGCTGAATATGTACCACAGGAAACCTGGTTCTAGCCTGTTTTGGGCAGCACTATGTCCTGTGGGCCATATGTAGCCTTGACTGTGCTGGCACAGTGCATATCCACATAGTGCAGTGCCAACATGGCCTGATATTCAGTCAGCATGCTGTCAGTGCATGCTAACTAGCTGAATATTGCTCAGGGCTGGCTGTGCACTAGTTTTAGTGCAGTACAACAGGCTGTGCTGCACTTACTGTGGGCTCCAAATACTGGGCCCTGGATTTTTGGACATACAGTACGATCAAGAAGTACTATTAAACCAATTGGCAGAGTATTATTGGAATAAACCCCTTGGTGGGTTCTCTCTGAGCTCCAATCAGTAAAACATAATAAGTCCAATCATATATTATACACAAATAAGACAAAAAAAAAGAAATAACATAAATATCTGGGACATGACTTGGACATGGTGATATCAGGCAGTATACTCTGTGTTTAGGAGTGACAGGGCAGGGAGGAGGGGTTGTTTTATATGTGAGGGAGGGAATAAAAGCCACGGAGGTAAAGGAGCACAACGAGAACAGGGAAGGGCTGGAGGTGCCATGGGTCACCCTGGAGACAGGCTCTGGGGCTGCTATCCATCCTGAGGTAGTGCACACTCCTCCAGAACAGGTAGAGGAGCTGGATAAGTCAAATGGGAAAACTCTCATTAGAATGGTGAGGGTTGAGGAGCTGGACTCCACACCTCACACCAAGCCAGCGACCTGGGTTTGGGAATGACCTCGGATCACTGGGGAGCCAGTGGGGGGGTTGGAGTGGGATTTCCCCTCCAGGGGTGGATGCTTCTCCGTAGTACCGCACCCATTGGGTGGAGGCTCAATGGGTGCACAGGTGTTAGGAGCGGGGATGCAAGTCTGGGGTGTGGTGTAAGGGATTACCAGATCCTGGCACGCACGTGCGCCTCCACGTGCATGTATGCATGTGTATGCCATGACCCCGGATAAAGGGAGAAAACATAGAAAGAAATAAACAGTATATGGAAAAAAAAAAAGAATGGTGAGTAAGGGGGAGGTGCTGCTAGTTGACTTCAATCTGCCAGACTTAAAGTTGAGCCTTCCATCTGCAGTTTCAGCAAGGGGTAGTGCCATCCTTGACTCCCTGCAAGGGACTTTTCTCTGGCAGCCAGTCAAAGAACACACTAGGGATAGAGCAATGCTGGAAATGATTGCTTACAAAGAGGGACAGCATTGCAGACGTCACAGTGGGCAGTCCCCTGTGTACCAGTGATCACCGTACAGTGAGGTTTAACAGTAAGACAGGAAGAGAAGCTAAATGTGCAAGGATGAGGCTCCTGGACATTAGGAGGGCAGATTTTAAAGAAATGGGTGACTGCCTCAGAGCTGCCTGGAAAGGGGGGGATTGCCAGAGATGAGTGGAGGCACACTGGGAAAAAATAAGGGAGTATATAATTAAAGCAACAAACCTCTGTGTGAAGGAAAGAAGTAAAAGCAGAAGGAGAAAGAGACTGTTATGGTTCTCTAAGGGAGTGGCAACAGTAGAGAAAGAAAAAAGGGTGACATTCAGGAGGTATAAGGAAACATGGAGTGAGGACGACAGGGAGGTATACCTAGTAAAGCAAAGTGAAGCAGATAAGGTGGTGATGGAAACAAAGGCACAGACAGGGGAAAGAATCACCAAAGGGGTCACTTGGGGAATAAATCTATTTTCAGATACATAACTGAGAATAGGAAAGCAAGGAGAGGGATAGTGAGGACTAGAAGGGCAGAGGGGAAACTGCACAGAAGAAGACCAAAAAG
The DNA here is from genome assembly GCA_016271365.2 of Neoceratodus forsteri. Taxonomy (NCBI): domain Eukaryota; kingdom Metazoa; phylum Chordata; order Ceratodontiformes; family Ceratodontidae; genus Neoceratodus; species Neoceratodus forsteri. The sequence continues at coordinate 102,275,888 of CM028132.1, forward strand.
CAGATATTCTAAAATGAAAGTTACATTCTTACTGTAACTGTTGATCTTCAGAATATCTTTACCACTGATTACTAATCATGGGTCTGAGATCAGAAGTAGTAGGGCCCCATGGGAGAAAAATGTTTGCTAGGAGGGAGCCAACCATAGTTAATGAGCATGGCACCTGTGCACCCTCACGTGTTGTTGCACACCAGCCAATATCTGTTGGTGGCTCCTTCACTCACCTCAGCTCTGTTTGTGAAGACAGAAACAAAGTAGAGAAAAAAGAGAGAGAGGCTATGAAGTTTCCTAGCCCAAAGGGATAGGGAAAGGATACAGGACTATAAATAAACAAACCAGACTACCAAGCTTTGGACAGAGAAATAGGGAACACTAGGTGTCACAAAGGGGTAGCTGAGTATGGAATTAGAGCCTAACACCACTAGCCAGACAGGAGAAACATAGTTACCTTAAATGCAGCAGCCTTGAAGCATGTGGCTCTGGCAGAGAAAGCAAGAGGGATGCCCCGATTTGTGATGCCTTGTAATTGAGATGGCATAAAGTGCTGAAACAGAAATGAATCACATGAACTTCTGGAAAAGACAAACCCAGATACCAGATAGAGAACTGACTGGAGAGCCAGTAAATTATGTCTTCCTTTTCCTCATCAGGGAAGACAAATGGGAATCTCAGGGGCATGTGGAGTTGTAGGTCTGAACAACCCAATGGAGTCAAGATGTGTTCATCTCCCCAGGCACCCCTAAGGCTAGTGGGCAAGCAGCCCAGCTGGCATAAAGGAAGAAAGCAGGCATACCAACCAACAGATAGTGTGACATAGTCAGAAGACAAATCTACAGTATCATAGAAAATTACCTTCTTCTCTTGCAGCTACAGGATTGTACCTTATGAAAGAGCTAGTGTACTTGATCCAATCAAGTGAATAGCACCTTTTCAGAGATGAAGCAACTGCTAAGTGAAGTTAGACTAGATAATGCCCAAAGGTACAAGTTGCATTTAACAACCAATATGGCTCTATACCAAGAAGGGGATATACCAGGGGCAGGGAGAAGGACAAGAGAGGAAGGGAGCTGCCCTTCTCTTTTCTTTTTAGTGGGTATGATGGCCCTGAAAAGGACCCTCATCCCAGTTTTTAAGTTTTTCTTGGGGGAGGAGAGTGGGAGTGGGAACCCAGTAATAAGTCCCAATCCCCTTTTTTGTGTTTCTTTGAAAGACCACTCCATAAGGAGGGTAACTGGGGAGATGTCCTGTCACTAGTAATGCCAGCCAGCACTGTCAGGGTGAGCTGTCCAGAGGCCCTGGCCCTGCTACATTGGGGGGTGATTGGTGGGTATGGTAATCAGTAGTAAAGATATTCTGGAAACTCAATAGTTACGGTAAGTATGTAACTTTCATATCTTCCAAGAATCAATCTTCATCACTGATTCAACAAATGGATCCAAGTACTGCTCACCCTGAGGATAACAGATACCCTCAGTCCCCTGTGTAGAGGAGAACACCTGAGGGTAGGAGCTCCATACAAGTCTGGCAAGAACTGAGACTGCTCAGGGCCAAGCAGGGGCTCCTCTGGCACAGGAGCAGGAATGTTCCCAGACAGTTCCCTCCCCTAGAGGAGAAGAATTCAGCTCCCTGGAAGTGCGAGTTAAGCACCTTACCTGGGCCAAAGGTGCCAGTCTGGAAATGTGAAGTCATGCCATCCTCCAGATGTAAACTGCAGTTGCTGCTAACCTGGAGGCCACCTCATTGGCACTGTAAGATGCCCTCTACTGATGCCAAGCTACCTCCAAGCTCTGGGTAGAAAGGACAATGGCTTCCTTGATTGAGTTGCTCTGCCGCAGTATAGATAAGGGTTGGTTTAGATGCATCAATAGGTGATAACTGAAGGTAGCCATATGTGCCTGGTGTGCAGAGATGTACATGAAGGTGCAAGCTGAGTTGAAAGCCTTCCTGCCAAGGGCATACTTCTGAGCAGAATTCACCTCTGTAGGTTAGTTATGCATGAAGCTGCATGGCTCTGATAGGATCTGCAGTACCTAAAGCCCCAAAACATGGGTGAAGTACCTCAGCAACAGACCCCGTGTGTGTGCAGTATCACATGAGTAGGTCCCAGGGGATGGCTGGACAGGAGAAAGGATGCCTCCACACTGGCCTAGATGCCTCCTTAAAGGCGCAAGGCCACGGAAGAATGACAACTCAATCAACATTGAGAAATCAAAGGACTCCCAATGGCAGGGCCGCCAGATTGGATTTCATTACTGATGGATGCTCTAGTTTTTCTTTTAATTAGTAAATGTGATTCTGTAATTGTTTTTTACTGACTGCCACCTTTATTCTCTGCCCTAGGACATGATCAAAAACTAGTAGTCTCAATTAATTTAGCCAGTTAATTACTAGAATAAATAAATTTAAAAATGTCCCTAACTCAGAGACCAAGGGACTAACAGCGTAAAAAATAAAGACCTGAAAATGCTTTGGATTGCACAAATACACACTTGAAACAGAGTGCACTTAAGCAATAAGACATGATAGAGTGTTGGTTGTCTGGGATTAATGCATGCCCATGTGCATACTGAAGCATGATGTGCTGATGCCAAGTGCTTTCAGAACCTGGAAATGCATTAAATCCATACAAGCAATGACCAGGAGTGTCGTATTGTGCTTTTATACTGGGTTAACTGAGAAACAACAAAAAAATGCCAGTTTGTTAAAGTAAAAATATGTGTTTTCTTATGTTAAAAGTAACTAGTAAAGGGTAATCCCATCCCACCTGTCAATCACCTGTCTTTCTACACATTCAATAAATCGGATGTTTATCATTGAATGCAAGAATTTAAACTTCTACAGACTTCTTCTAGCACAGTTTTCATGCTCTACCACACACAGAAGGCCCTGTATGGACTGAAGCTAAGAACTCAATTTTTATTGCGACAGGGTAATCAGCAAAGATTATCCCAGCAAGCTGGTAAGACTAGGAGAGGTGTTTTTCATGATCATTAAGGAAACAACATAGCAATATAGAAACACAAAATTTGATGGCAGATAAGAGCCACTTGGCCCATCCAGTCTGTCCATTTTCCCCTTCCTGCATTATCACCACAGATACTGCTTGATCTACTGCTCTTTCTCCCTCCCCCCCTTCCTTTTTACTATGATTCCCTTGTGCCTATCCCATACATTCTTAAACTCCACTACTGTTTTTGCTTTCACCACCTCCAGTGGAAGGCTATTCCAGGAATGTACTACTCTTTCTGTAAAGAAGTACTTACTCTTATCTCTCCTGAATCTGCCCACCTCTAGTTTCAAAGCATGTCCTCTTGTTCTTTTTTTTTTTTGCATGTTCTTTTTATCCCCTACCACCCAGCCACCCACTCTTTTGGGTGACCATTTCATCCACTGCTCTCCCGTTTTCACGGTCCGCTGCCCCCACCGCCCAACTGACCCAACATATCCCTTCATTGGGGGGGGCCCCTTACCCATGGGAACAACCAGTAGGGGAGATCGACATGCCCAGGGGAGCTTCCTTGCATCTACACTGGATGGTGAGAGGGCAGCTCAGGGGCTGTCCTGGCTTCACGGCGGGGAGGCGGGCCACTGTCATCTGGATGGCTCAGGTGGCCATTTTTCCTGTTTTTACTGCCCTCCCACACTCACCCTGATTGGTTCCTGAGCTAAGTGGTGACCTGAGGTGGGAACAAGCAGGTGCATGTCGAAGCTTAATGCTGCCACTGCACATCCCCAATCTGCCTCCAGGTGCCAAGGCCCCCCCCAGGAGGGAAGCATCCAATAGACACTCTGGAATCCCTCCCTACTCATCTCCAATCCTGACACCCAGGCTTGGGGCATGAACTGGGGCCATCAGCATGCCAAGTGAACCACTTTACCACTCTGCCATTATTTTTAAACCTAAGCAGTGTGTGGATGTCTCTGCAGGCTTTTTGCTTTAAAACTACAAGCTATTTTAAAAAATACTGTGATTCTGTTCTGTGTTTGTGTTTGTGCATACTACGAGTGTGTGACTGAGCCCTGCAGATGTTTTGTCAGGAAACAGGAAGAGGGACTGTAGTTCTTTTGACCAGACTCGAGAACTACAGTTCAAAAAGGGACTTTTCATTTTTAATTTGGGGACTAGCATACACTTATACTCCACCCGCTCCACGCATGAGTGGTTTTCGTGGAGTTTTAAAAGGGCATTAAAAACATTAAATCTCGAGGGGCTCTGTGACCTTCTTTGAATACTTCCAGGTCACTCCTCTCCATTTATTGCAATTCTTATGTGAGCAGGGTGAGTAAGGGAGCAGGGTGTGTGCGACTCCGTGCGCTAAGACACAGCGTTCAGCGTGTGTTAAGTGTGTTAGGTGGTGTTAGGTGGAATAATTACGGCCGTGTTGCCACCTTCACTTATACTTGTGAGTACTATTACATTATGTGGTTCTGTTGTTTCACCTCTAACACGTGGTAATGGCATCCTCCTTAAATCTACCAAGCAATATTAATGTGCTTGTAACCACTACTAAAGGGGAACAGGTATACAATGTACATCTTGCTATATGTTTAGCTTATCAGCTGATATTGCTGAAAATCTCCCCTTTCAATGTGCAAAATGTACTGACAACATTGCATTACAATGTGAGAATAGCTTATACTATAAATGGATATTAGCATTCGAATCAAGAAATGATTACGAACCTATAACAGTTCAAGATGCTTTACATGTAACAAATATCCCTTTAAATGAGACTTCCTTTACCTCTACTTACAGCATCCCTTCTGACAAAATATATCTAGTGAGAATAACCACGCTACTATGAGTAGATCAGTGATTTATCCATCTGATGTCTCTAAAAAAAGAGCTAGAGAAGATGAGCACAGTTTGGTAAACAGCATAGAAGATACAACTTGATATAATGTGCAAGAGTCTAAAGCTAAAAAAAAGAAGGAGAAAGGCTGAGTATTTTAACATTCCACTACATAATAGCTTGACCCATTGTCCACTGCCCTGTCGATTCTAATTGTATTCCTATTGAGTCCCTAATGAAGGATTAAATTCTAAAACACTTCCCAAGTCATGGTTGATATGCCAAATTCTTCAACTCCACCACCTAATTCCACGAATGATATTCCTTTGATTGATTTTGCTACTATTCAAACTGGTGAAGAGGCACCCTCTATGTGTGTTCCTAATACTGATGATTCACATACCAGACAAATATTTGTTCTGGGTGATTCTTAGTTAAACATCTGGATAGGGTTTTATACGAGACTGACAAACATAATAGAACTTGTTCTAGTTTCAGTGGTGCTAAGATCTCAGATTTAACATATATGGTCGATAATATTATTAGCTCTCAAGACATAAATCTGCTGTGTATTATTCATGCTGGAGCCAACAACATCTACAGGGACTCTGTTCAGAATATCAAATTAGCCTATGTTTCTATGACTAATAAAATGATTGATCTCGGTGTGATCTTATTTTTTCGGAGATTCTACCCATACCACGGTACTCCCGGTTTCTTAATCATAAAATTAAAATTATTAACAACTGGCTTAGGCAATGGTGTTTACGACAGACTATTCAGTGCATGACCCATTGGGAAGAGTTCTCTGACAGATCTGAGCTTTACTGTCCTGACGGCTTGCATATTAACAAACTAGGGAATGCATTGCTGAGTCAATAATTCCTATCTACAATTAACATAAATTTAAACTCACTCTTATAAAGTCTCCAGTAAACAATTACAGTTTCTTAGTTTTAATGCGAGAAGTTTGACACACAAATTCGATGAATTACAAACTGTGATTTCGAATAAGGATTTTGATATTATCACGGTTTGTGAAACATGGGGTGATTATAACTCCCACTGGATCAAGCAACTCCCTGGATATATCTCTTATTATCTGAATCGAAGTGAAAGAAAGGGTGGACGTGTTGCCTCATTTATTAACAATAAAATCAACTCAGTCAATATTTCTGGTTCTATAAAAATTCATAATCTCCCGACTGAGAGTCTTTGGCTTAAAACTTTCCTATTCAACAGGATTTTATTATCCTTGGGACATGTTATGTTCCCCCAAATTCATCTAGTTTAATTATGGACACCATTCTTTCCGAATTTGAAATAGCTACTCAAATGGGTTATGTTATTATTACAAGGGATTTCAATCTCCCAGATATAAACTGGCAGTCTTTCACGACATCTAGCAGTATTAGTAATACATTTTTGTCCACTTGTTTGGAATTGGACTACATCAATGGATAACTTCTGCAACCTGAGGTAATAATATATTAGATCTTGTTCTGAGTAGTACCGCCTTAGATACTAGGGATGTGCATATTTCATCATCAATTGGCAGCAGTGATCATAATTCTATTTTATTTAACTTGCAGAGACATATTGGGCTGGATATTCAAAAGGGTTGCGCCATGCGCAATAGGGTTGCACCTGCGCAAGTCCAAAATGTGCCATTCTGTGATATTCAGCAGGAGGCAGTTGCGCCCCCCAAGTCATGCTGAGCAACAGCGCAATGCTAATGAAGGCATGCTCAACCAGAAGGGGAGGAACCTTGCATAAACTGCACAGCCCGATATTCAGCCGGCTGGCAGAGTTGTGCAGGTGCAACCCCCACCTGTGCCTGCACAACTTTGAGCCAAAAAAGATCAAGTCGGGGCCACCCACAGGTGAGTTGCCACATTGCAGAGTTAACACGCAGCTGCCACCTGTGGTGGCCTCCACCTATTCTTGTGCCTCCTTGCAGCCCGATAGTGGACATAATAGGTAACCCCATAGCCCGATGTGGGCAGAACACACTCCCCACTAGCCCGATCGCGGGCATAACGTAATGACCTCTGACTAGCCCGATCACAAGCAGAATGGAGTTCACCCCCGACCAGCTCGATCGGCAGAACGGAGTTCAACCCCCAGACCAATATCCCTGTGGTCCAGTGGACCACGAAGCCTGATTGTGGGCATAAGAGTCAACCCACCCCCAAATTCTAATTTCCCTGGTGGTCCAGTGGCCCCACCCCACCACCCTGGGACCCCACCACCCAGCTCCACCCTGTCAGCGGCGGGCAGCAGCACCCACCACACCTGCCGCCACCATCCACAAATGACAGCTCAGTAGGGCTGCACACCCATTGGTTCAGAGCAAGAGCCAAAGGTGTGCAGCCCACTCCTCTAAGGCAGTCCAGATATGGAATTCATTCATTCACATATCTGGACTGCTGCTACTACAATGTGGACTGCATGCCCATTGGCTCTTGCTCTGAACCAATGGGCATGCAGCCCTGCAGCTGTTTGGTGGGCAGCAGGGTGGCAGGCGAGGGTGCTGCCACCACTGGCTGACAGGGGAACGGGGTGGTGGGCTCCGTGGGTGGTGAGTAGGGTGGGAGGCCACTGGACCACCAGGGAAATTGACTTGGGGGTTTGACTCTTATGTCCAAGATTGGCTTTGTGCCCACTGGACCACCAGGGATATTGGTCTTTGGGGGTTGAACTCGTTCTGCCCATGATCGGGCTAGTCGGGGTGAACTCCATTCTGCCCGCGATCGGGCTGTCGCGGGTCATTTACATTATGCCCGGATCGGGCCAGTGGGGTTCTTTTACATTATGCCTCGATTGGGCCAGTCAGGGGATTTACATCATGCCCACAATCGGGCTGCAGGGCGTCGGTCCTCAATGGCTGCTGCCCTGGCAGGGTGCCAGGCTCAAGTCGTTGGGGATCGGTGCACCGGCATGCTAATGGAATGCAAATTGGGCTATAATTAGATGCAAATGGCCCCTCGTGCACCTTGCATATATTATGGCCCCATTTGCATGTCACCTTTTGAATATCGGAAATTTGCGCATGGCGCAATGGAACTTGCACCACCGCATCTGAATGCTCCACTCTGACCACTTGTGGTGGCGCAAGCTCCATTGCGCCATGCACAGTGGCTGTGTCCAGAGGGTGATATTCAAAGGAGTTGCTCAATAGCGCAACTCCGTTGAATATCGCCCCGGCCACACCCATACGCTAACTTTTTTGAGCAGTGCAAGGGCTTGCGCCACAGAATGGTGCAGTTTGAATATCCAGACCATTGTCTTTAATACTAATTCTTCGATTATATACCTGTACGACAAAGCTGATCTTCCCAGTATCAATCTATACCTTGAAAAAATAAACTGGTTTTCTTTTTTTGATAACCAGTCCTTATATCAAAGTTGGATACTTTTCAAATCACTTATTTCGACTCTTCGTGATACTTATATTCCATCAAAAAATAAGAATTCTAATGGGAAACAGACTCCTAGATGGATGAATAAAAACATAAAATGTTTAATAAACATAAAAAATTAAAAACATCTTAACTACCTAAAGAATAGGACAACTTCTAATTGGGAATCCTATTTAAAATCAAATAGGAAGTGTAAATTAGTCATCCGTAGGGCCAAATCTAGATGGGAAATGAAATTGGCAACAACAGCTAGTAAGTCTAATTCCAAACAATTTTACTCTTATATAAACTCCCTCAGGACATGTCCAAGTGTGGTGGGGCCTCTTACAACAGAAAACATACCTATCCATGAGCCGAAAGCCATGGCTGATGTATTTAACAATGAATTTTGTAAAGTTTTCTCTGCATCAGAAGTTCAATCACCTGTACCTATGATTTCACCATCAGATACTTTTATCACATTCTCAGTTGAGTCTATTCTTAAAAACTACACTTACTAAAAGGTAAATTTTGTTCAGGCCCAGACAATATAGCAGGGCATTTACTTTACCTATTATCTAAGCATATTGCCTTTCCACTCAAACTTTTATTCAACCTTTTTTTACAATATAATTTTATCCCTTGTGAATGGAAAGAGGCATTTGTGGTACCAATACATAAGAAGAGATCAAAACATCTATGGAAAAATTATCGGCCGATTAGTTTGACTTCATCCATATGTAAGGTGTTAGAAAGTCTACTAAAGGATATTATTGCCCCTATTATTGATGCATCTGATTTGGAACAACATGGCTTTAAGAAGGGTAGAAGCTGTCTGACAATTTTGCTCTGCTTTTATGAACATTTTAGTTCTTGTTTGGATAACTGGTTAGCCTGTGACATTGTCTTTATTGATTTCAGTAAAGCTTTTGACACCATACCACACTGGGCTCTAATTCAAAAACTCACAGGTCTTGGTATTAATAGTCATATAATTACATGGATTCATAATTGGCTTTCAAACAGAACTCAAAAGGTGATGATTAATGGGGCATTTTCTAACTCTGGTAAAGTTTTAAGTGGTGTTCCACAAGGCTCGGTTCTCGGCCCCTGTCTTTTTCAGGCTTTTATATCCAATTTAACTAATTCCTGCCTTTCATTTACAATTAAACATGCAGATGATATGAAGATCGGAGGACCATGTTCTAATTTAGACCAAATATCTTGTATTCAGCATGATCTTGATATTATTAGTACCTAGGTTAATAAATGGGGCATGAAGTTAAACTCTACATAATGCAAAGTAATGCATTTGGGTTCTAATAATTTAAATTTCCAGTATATTCTGGATAATTTACCATTGTGTGCCACTAATGATGAGAAGGATTTGGGTATAAACATTTCAGATGACTTAACATATTCCAAGCATATGCATTCAGTTATTAGTACATCTAATAAAATTATTTGGTCTATTTTGCGTAATATTAGATCTCGAGATCAGGAGGTGTTGTTACCCCATTCAGGTCCTATGTCTGTCCCCATCTTGAATATGCTTCACAGTTGTGGTGTCCTTTTAAAAAATCAGATAGTTACTCTCTTGAAAGGGTTCAGCGAAAATACACTAAAAAAAATATCTGGTCTCGAATCCTCATCTTATGAGTTTAGGTTGGATACATTGAAACTAATGCCTCTTACTATCAGACGCATTAGAGGTGACCTTCTCCTCCTATATGACATTATTCATGACCCCTATATCATGACTGAGTTAGGATTTTCTTTTAAGTCATCAATACATAATACTAGAGGTCATGTCCTCCAGTTAACTGGTAGATCTTTTAAACATAATAATCGTAAGTTTTTCTTTTCTGTAAGAACTATTGGGCCTTGGAATAGACTTCTATCTGATGTAGTAACAAGTAATACTAAAGAGATTTTTAAACATCGTCTCAACACGCTAATTATGTCTGGGTATGACTTAACATTCTACTCTATGGTCTAGCATAGGAGCATTATGGGCTTTGGCCTACTAGCTCTTTCTTCTAACCTTAGTATGAACCTTAGTATGAATCTTAGTATGAACTTTACTTGGCACTATGGAGCTGGCTTTCCCCTTGTTCTTGAGCACCTTTTTTTTTTGAAAAATACTTCCCCTCCAGTACCATATTTACCCCAATTGGGTATTTAAAGGTCTCTATAGAAGCACAGAAACAAAGACTTAGATAGCAAATAAAGACTGCTTGGCCCACCTAGTCTGCCCATTTCCCTATCTATTGGATAAGCTGCAGATCCTAGTTAACCAACAGTCTACTTCCTCCTACCCTCCCCCACTATAATTGCCTTATGCTTGTCCCATGCATTCTAAAATTTCTCCACTGTTTTTTATCTCACAACCTCCTCAGGAAGGCCATTCCATGTGTCCACCACCCTCTCCATGAAAAAATACTTCATCACATTGCCCTGAGCCATCCCCCCCTCTATCTTCAAATTGTGTTCCCTTGTTCTTGCACATCTCTTTTTCTGAAAGATGCTACCTTCTTGGACTTTGTTGATTCCCTTGAGGTACTTGAAAGTTTCTATCATGTACCCCCTCTCCATCCTTTCCTCAAGGGTATACATATTAAGCTCTTTTAGTCTCTCTTAGTATGGCTTATGGTGCAGACCCTCCACTATTTTAGTTGCCCTCCTCTGGACTGCCTCCAGCCTGTCTATGTCCTTGTGGAGAGGTGGTCTCCAGAACTGCATGCAGTACTCCAGATGGGGTCTCACCAACTGTCTGCACAGAGGGATAACAACTTCCTGTTTTCTACTGGTGATGCCTCTCCCTATGCATCCCAGTATCCCCCCAGCCCTCCTTACTGCCTTCTCACATTGCTGGCCTACCTTAAGGTTGTCTGATCATATCTCCGCTCTGCCTCTTCTCTTCCAGGGTGTACATAGTAAGGTCCTTTAGTCTCTCCTCATAGGGCTTTTGATGCAGATGCTTCACCATTTTAGTTGCCCTCCTCTGGACCACTTCTACTGTCTATGTCCTCCTGAAGACATGATCTCCAGAATTGGCACAGTACTCTAGATGGGGTCTTACCAGAGATCTATACAGAAGTAACACAACCTCCCCCTGTCTGCTGGTGATAGCCCTCCCTATGCATTCCAGCATCCCACTAACCATCCAAACTGAATTGTGATACTGCCTGGCCACCTTTAGGTCATCAGGTATGATTACCTCCAGGCATTTTTCTTGCTTGGTAATTTCCAATATCGCTCCACACATTTTGTACCTGGCCCCTGGGTTTCTGTGCCCTTAGTGCGTTATTTTCTACTTGTTCATATTGAAACCTAGCTGTGATACCCTTGACCAATCCTCTAGTTCTCTCAGGTCTTTGTCCATTCTTTCCACACACACACACCCAGAGTGTCCACCCTAATGCAGAGTTTGGTGTCATCAAGAATTGTAATAGCAAAAAGTACTTGCTTTTTAATTTTTTGTGTGTAAGGATGAGATGATGAGAGAAAATAGCTTTTTTTTTATTTAAAGGAGTTTTTCTTTTTAGGGTCTTGGTGAAGGTTTTCAGTGAGTAAAGGCGGCAGCTATGTTTGTGATGGCAGTCAGGGATGAGTGAAGTGGGTCCTGGATTCTGTATGTGAATTATTCAAATTCTAAACCCAATTGCTTGAACTTGTTCCAACATGTGCGCTGCTTAGGGTTATGGGTCTCAAAACTTATTTTGATAATTAGGAAGCAGGACATTTCCAACCCATTTAATAACGATTCACAACTCTAACTCTATTGAAAGATATTTTGGAACTAACTTTTTTTGCTGAAAAACTAAGTTCTTCAGAGACAGTCTCTGACACATTACCAATGTACTCAAAATGCAGGAACCAAGACACACCAAAGACAAATACAGGTATTCAGTGATGTTCCTCTGCAAACCCTTAGCACTCAAAATGCAGAGAATCCAGATCACTGTTCTTCAAATAGTGACTGTGTACTCTGGTGGCCATTGTACAGATAGGCCTACTGTAGAGTGGATGGTTTATTATTTATCTGGGTTAACTACTCTACATCTGGCCAAAAACGAATTATCCAACGGTATCCAGTAACCAGTGGATGTTATATACGCAAATGTAATATAGTTTCCCAGAAGTCTTTTCCATGTAAAGAAAGTCTTCATATGAGTCAGAACTCAAATGAGCTATGTAATAATAAATGCTAAAAAGGCCTAAATGAAAAGTAAGCTTTGGTGTCTAAATTTGTGAAAACTGACAGAACTGAAACAAAAAGAGCAAGTGATTGGACAGTGCAACTGATGTAATTTTGCATGACTTACTTGCCCTAAATGTTCAGCTCCCTGTAACCAATATTTCAACATATTTACATATTTGTTACTTGGAATAAGTGAGGCCTAGGGTGCTGTGTGACCCATTTGTAATTTTTCAAATGAATAAATGAACAAGTCAGATGTTCTAAATGGCATTTTTCATGGCTCAATTGCCCCATGTCTTTAATTTCTGTACAAAATACCAGTTTAAAAGTGTCTTCATGCTACACATTTTAAAAAGCCCTATGGCATAAAATAAAATTAGGACCATTAGGCAAACCAATTTGGAGGCTCTGAAACAAATGTGTGGGTAGAATGGTCTATTTTCTGTCTAAAATAAATTGATGAAAAGATTAGTTCTAGAGAGACACACTTCCTGCAATTTGAAAATTCAATTTGCAATTACAAGTATTCCCTCAAGAAATATGATGTCACACTTCCTTCTATACTGCCGTCTCTGTATTTTGTAGTGTATTAGTGATAAATATTTATTGACTTAAGATGACTTAAAATACAAAAACAAATATGCCATGCAGTTAGCAAAAGTTTTATGGGAAGGGAAAATATCACTTTAGATTTAACTAGATAGGGGCTAGATAAAATGAGAAATGACTTAAGACTACTTGAGGAATGATCAAGGGTTTGGCAGTTGGGTTTCAATGATAAGAAGTGCAAGATAATGCACCTGGAACACAGAAATCCAAGACAGGAATACAGGATGGGGGGGGCAGATTCTAGCCACCACAAGTCAGGAGAGACACCTGGGGGTTATCATATCCAATGACCTGAAGTTAGCCAAACAATGCTAAAAAGCAGTGGGGAAGGCAAACAGAATGCTGGGGTACATAGGAAGGGGCATAACCAGTAGGAAGAGTGAAGGGGTGATGCCACTGTATAGATCACTGGTGAGGCCTCATCTGGAATACTGTGTCTAATTCTGGAGACCGCATCTCGGGAAAGACATAGACAGAATGGAAGCAGTCCAGAGAAGAGAAGAAAAAAATGATACATGGACTGCACCACAAGCCTTAAAAGGAAAGACTCAAGGAACTAAAAATCTATTCACTGGAAGAGAGAAGGGAGAGAGGGGGGATATGAGAGAGGCTTTCAAATACCTTAGATGAATAAACAGGGTACAGGAGGGGAGAATATTTTAGAGATGATAGTGCACAAGGACAAGGGGACATAACACGAGGCTGGAGAGAGGGAGGGAGGCTTAGGGGGAATGCTAGGAAGTAGTTTTTCATGAAGAGGGTGGTGCATCCATGGAACAGCCTACCAGCAGAGGTGGTAGAGGCAAAAACAGTACGGAGATGCAAAAGTGCATGGGATAGGCATAAAGACACCCTCTGTTCAGCAAAGCATGGGAAAGGCAGTCCAGATAAGAGTAGGGATTGCCAAACCAAGTAGAGAAGTGAGCAGACTAGGTGGGCTGTATGGTCCTTATCTGCCAACAGATTCTATGTTCCTATGTTTCTATGTAACTGAAATGTGAGGCTTAGGATCCCCACTTACTCTGATATAAATCCCCATATTAAATAGTCAGGAAACTGATATAAAAAATGAAAAGCAATAGAAAGTTACTCAACTTGTGTAACTCTGTTTCTTCTAAGGTATGCATTATCTGGATCATGATTGTGCACGCAGTCTGTGCCTGCGTGGTGCCTCTGAATTATTTAATGATTTAACTCAACTGACATACTGTGCAGTGAGCTCATGCCCTCAGACCTGCACAACCACCAGATGTTTAGCAGAGGGAAACTTCATATGCAGATAAAGAGATATTGTACAGATCATTAGTCAGACATCTTTGAATATTACATAAAGATATGGTCCCATTTAGAGTGACTGGATATGAAAATTGGCAACTTCAGTTCAGTTTCAATACTTCAGCCAGAGACACATTGGGTCCTTGGTATCGGGGTTTAGCAGACTACATACAGGGTAAGGGGGAACCCTTCATCACCTCTCATACACCCCAGTCTGTCTCAACCTCATGCACCCTGCCCTGGTCCTTCCATCAGATTTTCCAAAAAACAGTGTCAAGAGCCAGAAATATTTTGATTAATAAAAAAAATAAAAATAAAGTTTGTGGCAGAAGGAAAAGGTGGTCATGGAACTTGCTCTAGCCATCTGGGAAGGATTAAGCCTTTTTTTTTAATTAATGGACTGATGGTCAGAGTATTCACTTTGCAGTTCTCTCACTCTAAGAACTCGAGAATACACTCTCACAACCATGAGAAACATTAACTGTGCATATAAACATTAACAAAACCCAGCTCAAACTTCATATTTATCTGCTTCTTCATCTCATCCCCTCATTCTTTACTAGTATGATCATTAGCTCAAAACAGGATTATTTTGTCCCTTAGGGTTCAACTGCTCTTGTCTAGTCCCTACATGACGTCATAATTCTCTGTTTGTGACACATAATCATCTACACTGCAACAGACTTTGCTGTGATAACAAGTGAAATGAAAATAATTGGGGAATGAGCATAGGATCACATGAAGCAATAAAAGGGGAAAATATATTGTTTTCATGCAAATATTCTGAGAAAGAAAAAAATTGAGATGAGATCTATTGTATATGACAGTATAGGCAGACTTGTATTTAAATATTACACTTTCTAAATCTTTTCCAGGCATGTCATGCACTCTTGAAGCCTGCTTTCTTATCTGGCTAAGGCTATTGTTACCAAAAATACTCTAACAAAAACAGAGGGTGCATTAGGAAACTAAGCTCATGACAAGCCAGTAAATATAAAACCAAAATAAGTTGGGCAATCACCATCTTCTTTAACAGAAAAAATGATACCACTTCTAGTGATTGCTTGTCAAAGAAACATGGTGCTCAAGTTATGAGGTGCTGGGATGACAAAAGAAACCAATAAGAAACACTTGACAGATTTCAAATAAAATCCTTTCTCAAAGGCTAACTGGTAAAGGGAACAACTGTCTTAAATACTACCACATGATGACATCATCAAGTGACACACATTGTGCTCCACCAGTACAATTGAAAAACTGTGCAAATAAGTGCTAGTAAGTTCAAACAAAAAAACAGTATAGCCTAGAGGTTAGAATAAAGAACTGTGAATGAACTTGTCACTCCAGCAGACCTGGATTTGACTCCCACAACCTCAACTTGCATACTGTGTGACTCTGAGCAAGTAATTTAATCTCAGTCCAGTGGGGCCTTACCTGATTACTGAAGAAAAAAAACCTAAATACATTATTAGTACAGAAAAACCATATAGCTACACACACACACACACACACACACACACACACATAATGATTAACAAACTTTTAAAACATCTGAAGAAGTACTGTACATATAGTCAAATACATATCATAATTATTATTGCTTGCTGAGATATTGCCTTTGCATTTAAGGACACAGTGTCCCTAATTTGATCATACAGTCTCGAATCTCAAATTTTGACACAAATTAATATGATATAATGCTGAAAGTAAATGTTTACATATTAACAAAGTTCACACAGTGATTCTGAGTGCAAACTCTTCAAAGTGATAAATAGATTGGCCAACACTGGTTCTTCCAGCAGTATCAGTTACTCTTGATCTTGATTTTTTATGGCTGTGGCCGGAGCCTACAGCTATCTTGTTATCTGTAGCTGGAAAAATGGAGTATCGCAGAACACCCCCCCCCACCCACCCCTCCATACATCGTGGGCAGAAGCCTTATTTTGGGGCAGACTAGCTCACACCATCAAAGCCATTTCTGTCTGCCTCCAGCTGTTTGTCGTTCCTGTATGGGGCAACATTATCTTTTTTTAACTATTAAGTGCAATATATGTTTCTGTTACTCAGTTTACTCAAGTAGCCTTTACTCTGTATGATTATGATACACCAATCTGTCTACTGAAATTGTTTTTATCCATATGATGATGCTTTTAGTAATTGTTTTGCCTGTATTGTTACTTGTCATTGTATGACGTGGAACCTATGCAAAAGACTCTTCTGACTCATAAGTAATTGTAATCCAAGAATTAAATAAATAAAAATAAAAACACATTTTGGAGTTTTCAATGTATTCTTCCACATCTACAAATCACTATGCCAACTGAATTAAAATACTCCCTTCTTTCTGTTTAGAATTTTGGAGACCTAACTCCAAGCTGCTTATCAGATGGCCATTAGGAAACTAAAACAACTTGGTAAACATTGGTTGCCTATTAAACTGGAGATTTGTTTACCCCCTTCTAAATGCAACAACTTGCACATTTAAATACTAAGCATTTAAGCATGTTCTTGCTACAAACTTCAGTTGGGCAGGTATTGCCTTTCAAGAAAGATTCATACCTCATAAATGTCACCCTTTCCCAGCACATCTAAAACAAGCATTTGTCAATGCCGAACGTTCGCTTGCAGGTATTTGCAGTGGTGTTTGGCATGTATGGTGCTTTACCCTAATGCCCTGTGCTATTGCTGGTATTTGCACAATAAATTTTTAGCATGACCTTTTTGTTACCCCCATTGTGCGCTACATAGGCGGAAACACGTTTTGGGCAGGATGTGAAAAATGACAGCTGTACTGCTCATAAGGAAGTGTGGTAAAATGGCAATGTTGAAAATCTGGAGTAGAAATATTGAAAATTCGCAAACCTACGAGAGTGCGTGGGAATTGTGCAATGCACGCTCATAAAACAGTCATTGTCAGGAATTTTTTCACCAAATTGTCAACATTGGCATTTTAAAACCTCTGCTAATGAACAGTGTCACTGTGATTGTCTTACTGTGTGCCATACATTGATTTTGCACATCGACTGCGCCATTGTGCACTACATGGGTGGAAACATGTTTTGGGCAGGATGTGAAAAATGACAGCTGTACTGCTCATAAGGAGGTGTGGTAAAATGGCAATGTTGAAAATCTGGAGTGAAAATATTGAAAATTCGCAAACTTACGACTGTGCATAGGAACTGCAAAACGCACGCTCGAAAAACAGTTATTTTTAGGAATTTGTTCACCAAATTTTCAACATAGCCATTTTAAGATCTTTGCTCTTGAACAGTGACATTGTGATTTTCTTAATGTGTCCCATACATTGAGTTCACACACCGACTGCGCCATTGTGCGCTACATGGACGGAAACACGTTTTGGGCAGGATGTGAAAAATGACAGCTGTACTGCTCATAAGGAGGTGTGGTAAAATGGCAATGTTGAAAATCTGGAGTGGAAATATTGAAAATTCGCAAACTTACGAGCGTGTGTAGGAACCGCGCAACGAGCTCATAAAACAGTCATTTTAGGAATGTTTTCACCAAATTTTCAACATAGTCATTTTAAGACCTCTACTAATGAACAGTGTCACTGAGATTTTCTTAATGCGTCCCATACATTGATTTCACACACCAACTGCGCCATTGTGCGCTACATGGGCAGAAACACATTTCAGGCAGGATGTGAAAAATGACAGCTGTACTGCTCATAAGGAGGTGTGGTAAAATAGCAATGTTGAAAATCTGGAGTGAAAATATTGAAAATTCACGAACTTACGAGCCTGCGTAGGGAACTGCAATGCACACTAGTAAAACAGTCATTTTTGTAATTTTGCCAAATTTTCAACATGGGGTTTTGGGACCTTCTCATGAATGATGTCACTGTCATGGCATTATTCAGGCTGAAGGGTGATTTCATGCAGTGACTGTGCAGTGACTGTGAAATCACCCTTCGGGCCCGAATAATGCCATGACAGTGACATCATTCATGAGAAGGGGTCCCAAAAACCCCATGTTGAAAATTTGGTGCAAAAATTCCAAAAAATGCCTGAGATATGCAATAAAGTTGAAACCCCCTATCTAGTCCATTATACAGCTTACCAGCATTTCCTCAGTTTGCGGTCATCTTTGAAGAGTGCAGATGTGTTCCCAGTCCACCGAAGATCATCGTGCCGAGCTCTGGAGGTAAGTATGGGTTGGGGGTGTGGGGAGGCTGGGTGCGCAGTGGGTGGGTGCGGGTTGTGGGGGGGACTGGGGACTACGGACTGTCTTTTCTTTACAGGTTTAAAAACAACAAAGGACTACGTGGGACATTTGCCACCTCGGGTGGCTCCCTGTGGCAGAAGATGGCTGGGGGCCGAGGAGCTGACGGGGATTGGGACCCCATCGACAAAAATACACGGGGCCGAGGATCCAACGGGGATTGGGCACCCCATCGGCAAAAAATGGGATGTTTGCCATGTGCTGGGGTGGCCCCAGCGGCAGAAGGGATGGCTGGGGGGCCGTGGAACCCATGGGGGATTGGGCACCCCCTCGTCAGCAGTCAATGCTTGCCACACTGGGGTGGGCTCCCAGCATGGCACCAAAGCTTTGGGGCGGGCGTGACCGGGGAGCAATGACGCGAGGGGTGTCGTGATACGGTGCTCGCATGACAGTGGTGGCTTTTGAAGCATAAGACTGCTGTCATACGGAGTCTCTACACCCATTGGTGCAAGACCACCCGCTTGCTCAACGGAGCACTGGATTGCAAGGAGAGGCACACCCAAAGTGTGCTACTTCTTCAAAATGCTCCTTGCGCATGCGCACAAGCGAACATAAAAATGTACAGTTTTTTTTAACTTCTAAAGACACTATCTAATAAGCACTGTCTCAGACATATGCCAGGTCTTCTGTGAAGTATCCAGGCAAAATATGTAGCAATCAGCAGTCATTTTTCACTATGCTTTTTGGGAAAAAATATATTGAGCTACAGCAAACACACACACACACACACACACCCACACTGTACACATCATCCTCTTGACCACAACATTCAAAATAAATACTGCAATCTAATATGTTATAAAACAATAAAGAAACTGTGGCCCAGATATTCAAAGGGGTTACGCCATGCACAAGCCAACAATGCGCCCTGGCACGATATTCAAAGGGACAAGTTGTGCAGTGCAAATCCCAATGAGCCTGGGCGCATTGGTAATGTATGCAGTGCAAATGCAGGGGTGTGCCCATGCATATGTGGCACATCCCAATATTCAGCCCGGGATGTGTGGCGCATATGCTGGAACAACCCTGATGTGCACAGCCTACGGGGGTGCAATGTTGAGCCTGTAAAAAGTAGGAACAAACTCTGGCCACCGACAGGTGGGCTGCTGCATTGCAGGGCACAACACAGCACCCACCAGCCATGCGTGGCCACCCACCCAGGAGGGATACCATCCGCAAGCACCCACACCCTCCCCGGTGGTCCAGTGGATCCCCCTGTCATGCCCAATCATGGGCAACAGTACCATCACATACAGTACCTGGTGGTCAAGTGGGTCCCCCTTCCTCCAACATGCCTGATTGCGGGCATCTGTATGTTAAAATAGCACCCGGTGTGCTAGTGGCCCCCCTTCCTCCATTTTGCCTAATCATGGGCATTGTGCCAAACCAACATACCAGGTGGAACAGTAGTCCCCCCACTCAACCCAATGTCTGATCGCGAGTTCCTATAGTAGACCAGGCTACCTGGTGGTCCAGTGGTATCCCCCTCCCTCCCATATCACCCAATCATGGGCATGACACATATATATATATATATATATATATATATATATATATATAACTGGTGGCCTGGCCCCTCCATCCCACCCACAGAGGGACAGCCACCCAGCTCCCCCGCCATCACAGGTGGCAGCACCCCCGCCTGCATACTGCCCGACTGCCCACCGAATGACAGCATACAGACTACATTGTACTACACAGGCATGGTTATGTGAATGAAGTGTTCATTCACATATTCGTGCCTGTGTAGTACATTTGGCAGGTGGCTGGGTGGTATGCTGGCAGGGTGCTGCCACCTGGCGATGACAGGAGGGGAGCTGGGTGGCTGGGTCTTCTGTGGGTCAGATGGAAGGGGTGTCCACTGGGCCACCAGGTTGTATATATATGTCACATACATGTGACTGGGTGGAATGGAAGGAGGGGAACCACTAGACCACCAGGTATAGGGCTTTGGATTACTACTGCCCAAGATCGGGCAACACTGGAGGGAGGGGGGACCACTAGCACACCAGGTGCTATAGTAGCATACAGATGCCCATGATCAGACATGTCAGAAGGGAGGGGGAATACCACTGGACCACCTGGTAGCCTATTCATTTCCAGGAGCCCATATTCGGACATTGGGGGGGCACTAGCACACCAAGGAGCCAAAGCCTGCTGCAGGCAGCTCCACAGGGTGCCAGGTGCATTTTGCCGGGCTGCCCTGTGCAATGCATGCAAATGGGGCCATAATGACATGTAAATGGCCCCATTTGTGCCATGTATATATTATGGCCCCATTTGCATGCACTCTTCTGAATATCATGGGTGATGCGCACATCGCAACTGCATTTGTGCTGGACCATTCCCGTCCTGCCTGTCTGTGTAATGCATTATACTTGTGCCATGTGCATTCTGTGCCATATTCAATGGTGATGCGCCATGGCACATCACTTTTGAATATCACCCTGTCCTGACCTTGGAGTAGTTACGTTGTGCTGCACCCACACTTGCGCCATTACCTGGTACAGTCTGAATATCCGGAGCCAGTTTGTTTATATCAGTGAAGTTCAGTTTACATTACATTCTCTTTGGCAACTTCTATTATTAAATGCATTAAATGTATAGTTTACTAAATCTTGACCTTGGGATAACACTTGAATGACTCCAAAATAAGTTTTAAGCCATTCCCTTTGCATGAGGTCAAGACCTGTGCAAAAGGTCAGGTGTTATTTTTTCATATTTTTGTTTTACAAATTTCCACAGTAAAAGTGTGGAGAAATACAAAAGTATGTACAACTAATCTCCTATGCATTTTCAACTCAGAGAGAAGTTAGTATCTGCACAAAATCAAACCCAGAGTTTATACAGTTTTTGTTCTAAAGTAATTTTTTGCTAAATCTTATTGGACTATTGATGAACTGAGCAAAGAAATGTTTAGATAAAATAAATTGAAGACTTCAGGATTGGGAGGTCATTAAAATTGCAAAAGGTCAAATTATGAAACCTTAAATGAACTCATTAAGAGCATTCTTTTTAGTGTGTAATTATAATGAATTAAAGCCATTTGAATATAGACCTACAGTTATACAACCATTGTGATGCATATTTTTAGGATCAGAGGAATGGTGCAAGGCTACCAAAATCATGGTGATCTCACTGCTTCAACGCTTCAGTGTGCGTGGATCAAACCAAAAAGAGCCATAATATAAGCTTCTATCTTCTCAAAAAAACCAAAAACAATTATATTTTATTATATTTGATTTAACCTGAAAATACAAAATAGCAATAAGGAAGTAAAACAATCAAGATGAGATTTCAGCGTTCCCTAACCATACATTGAAGCCGAGCCATAATAAAGGCTTCTATCTTCTTCAAAGCAATTATATTTTATTTGGATACATTTAATATTCTGTATCTAAGTAGACACTAGAAAAAAGTTTATTGGGTGTTTGAAAACAGGCAAATGCAACCAGACACAGAAGGAAGTCAAAAGACAGTATCGGTTGTGGGGGCTAGTAACAAGTTGAGGAACTTGCTTGACTACTCCAACGGGGGCCACCCGCTGATGCTACTGACCATTGGTGGCACTGTTAGCAGAGGAGGAGCTGGGCAAGTGCTGCAAGCAGTCAATGTAGGAGGAGGAGGAGGCAGATGGCAGGCTGCCTGCCATAGTACAGCTCTTGTTTTAAATCCCTGGCGGTGCTTGAGTGGCTGTGGCAATCATCTGTGCAGTAGCCCTCTAGGGATTAAGGGGACTGAGTTTAGTTGTCCTGTTGTATTCAGGCAGGCTTGAGCTCCATTACAGTAGCAAGTCTGACTGGAGCCCTGGACCCCCAACTCTGCTACTTGTATAGGACTGGCCGCTTGAGAGTGAGGGTTCTTCGCTGCTTGCAGAGGAAGTGGGAGTGGTCGCAGCTGGTGTTCATTTGTTTGCCAGGATAGGCAGGGGGGCTGGCTGGGCTGGGAGAAGTACCTTTAAGTGTAAGCATTACATGTGTCTGAACTGTTTTGGATGACATGGGCATAGGCAGGGTGGTGTTCAGGGTGTTCAACCCCCCAAAAAAATTACTTCAGAAAATTTCAAATTCCTGTATTTTATTTTCAGTTTGGCTCAGCTGCTAAACAACTCAGTATCTCAGCAGTCTTCATAGTGGTTGGAGCTAGCTGCAACACAATGTGCATGCATGGGACCATTGATGGCTAGGGGAGATGGAGACATCACCAGCAGAGAGAGCAGAAGAAGCCTGGTGAGACAGACTAGTGAGGGTGCTGCTGTGCTGCATCATCTGTACAGTGCCAAGCAAGTTGTGGTGTCCTGCTGACTGTCATGGTGGTAGAGTAGGAGCATGTGCTGCTCTTCTCTAGCCTTAGTTGTCCTGTGAGAGAACTTGAAGTATGGTCTGCTAGAGAAAGAACTGTCCCGTTCAGTACTGAGCTGCAAGTAACACGTGGTGCATCTTCTTGACTGTGCTGGATGCTGGCTGGACTGGTGGTGTGGTCCAAAGAGAAGAGAGGAGAGGTCAAGGAAAAATCTGCCCTGGCCTAGTGGCATGTAGTCCTGTCTTGGGAGGGGAGCAACTGGTAAGTCAAGCAAACAGGAGGATAATCAGCAGAAAAGTGGTGAGTGGAGAAAAGAATAAAGATAGATACAGGGGGTGGGACTTCTCTCATTCAGAGAGGTGGTGAGGGGCAACCCACTCACTACATCTCAACCCCATCAATGTTCTGCCCAGCTTGGAGCTTATCATGTGGAGTGGGAATAGATGTGGTAAGGCAGATCCCTGACTGACATCTTTGTATCTTGCTGAGTGCTCCCATGTGCAAAGGTGGAATGGGGTTAGGAGTACTCTCTATATGCAGAGGTGGGATGGTTGTAGAAGAAGAGTGATGCAAATGTGTGGAGAAGTCCCCATGTGTAGGACTGGGATGGATGGGGAGCAATGTTATCCATGTAGGGGCAGTGGGACGAAGGGGTGGAGTGTTCCCCATGTACAGAGCTGATGTGAAGTGGGAGGAAAGCTCTCCATGTGTGGAGGTTGAATGTAGGGGGAGGAGTGCTCCCTATGTGCAGGAGGTGGGATGCAGTGGGATAAGTGATCTCCATATGGGGAGGTGAAATGTAGTGGGAGAAGTACTGGAAGGGTCAGGGGATGAGTGCTCACAATGTACGGAGATGGGATGGAGGTGGAGCAATGATACCTATGTGTGGAAATGGAATGCAGGGAAGAGTGCTTTCCATGTTCAAGTTCAAGTTTATTGTGAAGGAATAAAATCTGTTGAACAACCTCATTTGCAAGGAGGTCCCTTGTACAAGCAATGATAAAGACAATACATGATGTGAGATACAGGAAGTAAGGACACATAATCTAAATTAAAATACAGCAATTTTCTTTACATTAGTATATACAATATGTACAATGTTGCATTCAACAAGAGTTGAGACCAAATATCATTACATAAGACACTATGTCTACCACGTGGAAGAGGGCTGGAGAAAGATAATTGCTCCCCATATGTAAAGAAGGCATGGAGGGGGAGGAGAGCTCTCTATGTGCAAATGTGTAATGGAGGTGGACGAGTGCTCCCCATGTCTGGAGATGGGATGGACAGGGGAACATTCACTTAATGGCCACCATCCTAGACCCCACTTCAACCTGTGTGTGAAAATTTTTGGAATGGGCACAGTTTGTAATGGGGTAGATATGCAATCCACATCTCTTCTCTGGCTGCTGTAAAGTATTGGTTTGATAGGTGGTGGTGCAAGAGGGGGCACCAGTCACTCAGGAGCACCAACTGTATCCTACCCTCCTCACCCACTCAGCAGAGCGGGAACAGTTGTGGAGGGCAGACACAAGAACCACATTTTTATACAGTATCTCAGTACCTGAGAGTGATCTCCATGCATAAGGCATGTTAGGTGGGCAAGCCTCTGACCAAAGCAGAGTATTCTGCAAGTGTAGAGGTGTGGCATAGGGTAAGGAAGTATTAGTCACCCAAAGCCCACTCCAACTTTTATGCTAGCTCTGGTGGAGAAGGGACGGGTATGAAGGGGCAGATGTGCAACTTGCATCTCTATCTCTGGTTGCTGCAGGGTGCTACACTTGGGTGGAGGTGGGATGGGGGGATGGGGCATCATTCTCCCAGAGCCACCTACCTGGATCCCACCCAATGCCAGTGCCAGCTTTCATGGAACTTGGATGGGTGAAGATGGACAGATGTGTGAATCACATCTGTCATTGACTCCATCAGAGTGCTTCTTATGTGCCGGAGGTGGAATGGAATGGAAGGAGAAAATGCTTCACATGTGCAGAAATGCGGAAAGATGTGTTGGGTGCCAATGGCCTCGGATCATCCAATGGATCTGGACCACAACCCCATTTCCACCCACCTGGCATCCATCAGGCTAGATAGAAACAGGTGTGGCATGGCAATTGTGCAAGTCACATTTCTGTCTTTGACTGAGGCAGCCAATGTGCAGTGATGGGATGGTTGAGGAGGTGGCACCAATCACCAACTTCTGCTAGGCCACAGTCTCAGTTTTCCTTGGCCTACCCACCTGGAGGTTACCTTGCCACTGTGCCAACCTGTGTGAAGTGGGATGGGTGTGGAGGGGAAGATGAGTAACCTGCATCAGTCTGTGGCTTCTGCAGATTGTTCCATATGTGCTGATGTGAGCTGGACGTGTAGGGGGAAGCAACCACCAAGGGGTGCCCATCCAGTGCCCACCCTACACTGTGCTAGTCAATGTGAAAGAGAAGATATGTGACCCACATATTTGTCTCTGACTCTGTCTGGGTGCTCCTTTTGTGCAGTGGTGGAATAGATGCACCAAGTTTGTTTTACACTATGTCTCTCCTGGTCTCTCACTCTATCTCTAACATCCGCTCCCCCACAGTGAAAAGTAAACTCTGCAGCACTGCTCTCTGTCCCGGTCAAGGCACTTTTGCTGCTACTTTCTCTGCCTTTCTGCATGTGCTGTCTGCTTCCACTGAGCTTCAGAAAGACAAACAGAGTCAGACCGACAGCAAGGTGCCAGAAGAGCAAGTGGAAATAAAATGGATGGCAACTGAGCTAGGGTGCACACTGTACTCCACTTCTTTGTTTGGGGTGGTGGTTTGACACCATCTCTGACTGGAACAGATTGGATCTGCACATATATACCGCATTGGAAGTGGCTCTTGCTGTTGCTGTGTTTCTCTTGGGAGGTGGTGGGGGAGTAGACTTTGCTAGGGGACAGGCCACCCATTAAATGAATGTTCAGGTGCAGGTCTGGAAGCCACCATGGGCATGGTATGCTGTATTTGTAACAACAAGAGTTGTTACAAGAATAAATCATCTTGTCTTCATTCTGGATTGTTGTCAGTGCTGGTTTCTATGGGTATAATATGAACTGGATTTCACCCTGCACGACTGGTATTGGAGCTGCTTTCTGTGGATCGAGGTAGGTAACATTTTATTTATACAGTGATACAGCCATTAGGGTTCCGAAAATCCCTATTTACAAGGCTTACCTATTTATATAAAACTCAGTAGTTACAACATTACAAATATTTAACATAGATACAAAAATACAAAACATACAAGAATACAAGTAAGTTACAAAATATTACAAAAACATCTAAACAGGCTAATAGTCATTTAACCACTACATTCTTTTCACCTATTGCAGTAACAATGAAAGCAGAGTTCATGGTTCATTGCAGTTTTAAAAACAGTGTCAGTAATAGTTAATCTCGTTGGGGGAGGGAGGGGGGAGGCAGTTCCAGCTACAGGCAACCTGGTACTGAAAGGTCATTGCACTAAACTGGTTAGTTCATTTTGATATGATTAAATCCCTAGCACCTGCTTTTCTTAAGTTTAAACCATGTTTGGGTTTTTGTAGTTTAATTTTTACTTTATTTAAAGATTTATTTTTAAATATGCCTCGGACCTGGTTCAACCAAATACCCTTAGCCCGTAGGTTTAACGAAGTCCAGCCTAGGTCTATATACGTTGTACAATGATGGGTTTTAGGACTGTACCTTAACACAAATCTTGCAAGCTTATTGTAAAGTGTAACTAAGTTATTTAACTGTTTTGTTGTTGTATGTCTATAAATATGACTTCCATAATCAATTACTGGTAATTCTAATTGGTTTATCATGGTCAATCTTGTTTCTTTTGTCATACAATTTGATATGCATCTTATTGCTCTAATTTTTGCATTTGTTTTCTTTATTAAATTTGTTATATGCTGTTGGAATGTTAAATGCTGATCTATTTGTATCCCAAAATACTTGTATGTCTCAGTTTGTTCCAAGATCTTACCTTCCCGAGTCATTATTTTTAATTTTGAAACTCCCTTCTTTTCTGATGCAAGAAAGATAGTCTGTGTCTTTTTATTATTTACTAATAAACCCAGAGATGAAAAATGACCTTGCATTATGCAAAAATCACTTTGTAATTTATGCTCTACTTCTCCTGGAGTGGTTCCTGCCGCTACTAATACGGTATCGTCTGCATGGAGACAAATTTCTGAATGTTTAATATTGTTTGGCAAGTCATTTAAGTAGACTATGAACAGAAGGGGGACCAGGATAGATCCCTGGAGAACTCCTCTCGTCATATAGCATAGTCCATTCTTGACTGTTGACCATTCAAAACAACAAATTGAGACCTTCTGTGTACATATGATGTAAACCATCTACAGGTTTCTTCCTCAACTCCTATTTTCTCCAATGTATTAATCAAAATACTGTGATTTACTAAATCAAATGCTTTGGATAGGTCCACATGTACTGCACCCATAGACCTTGCTTCCCCAAGAGGGGTAGCTATAAGATCTAAGAAGTCCATGAGTGTGGTAGCCATGGACCTACCCTGCCTAAAACCATATTGATATTGTGTTAATTTGTTATACTTCTCCAAATACTCCATCAACTGATCATGAACAATTTTTTCAAACAACTTAGATACCATGGACAATAAAGCTATTGGGCAATAGTTTGCGGCTTCCATAGGATTTCTTCCTTTATCTATTGGAATCACTTTGGCAAGTTTCCAACTAGAAGGAAACTGTCCCTCCCTTAAACTCCAATTAAAAATATCCCGTAATATTGGTGATAGTTCCAAGGCAGCTTCCTTCAACAATTTATTATCTATCTTATATTTAGTTGTTTAACCAGGTATAGCACACTAAGCTGAAAGCTTTTTTACAGGAGTGACCTGGGAGCACAAGGAGGTTAAGTGACTTGTTCAGGGTCACACAGTATGCAAGTGGAAGCTGTGGGATTCAAACCCAGCTCTGGTCTGCTGGATATCACCAAATTTACAGCTCAGAGCCTTAGACCACTGCGCTATACTGCCCCTTATCTAATCCACTTGCCTTATTTATTTTTAGTCTATTTATATTTTTTAAAACTCCTTTTTTTGTCACTTTCCTAAATCTAAATTTAGATGTTTTTTCATCATGGGGATTCCCTTGGTTCACATCATTCACTAGTTTAATATTAGATGTAGTTTTTAGTTTCAAGTCAGGAAAATTTATAAAATAATTATTCAGAAAATCAGCAGCCTTATTTGTTACAAACACCTTCCCGTCTTGACTCAATTTTATCTCACTCTGGTTTCTAATTGGGTTCCTAAGATTTTTACTACAGACCAATAAACAACCGGGTCAGTTGATTCTTTTATTCTTTGTTTGTAATAAAAAGTTTTTGATTTCCTGATTTCCAATATTACTTTATTCCTTCTCCTTTTATATTGTTCCCGGACTTCACTTTTTAGTGTTTTATTTGCCTTTTTCTAGAGTTGATTTCTTGATCTAATCAATTTTCTTATGTTTACTGTTAACCATGGCAGATGTTTCAGCCTTTGATTTACTTTTTTATATGGGGCAAATTTGTCACAAGCATTCCCAAACATTATTGTAAAATTCCTGTACAACCAAATTTTGATCTAGGATAAGAAAAATCCTATAACATGGAAGTCCCTGAAGGTACTTTCTAAATGACAAGCTACTAAATTTTGTATAACACCTTTTAGACATTTGTGGTGCCAAATTTATGGGGGTAATAATTTTAGTAAAAGAAAAAAATACGCTTAACTACATTGAGATCTCCTAAACTAGGAGCACATAGCTTTTTTCCAAGATAGTCAACTCTGGTGAGACAAAAATCAAATGTAAAATATTGCCTTTACTAGTTAAGGAGCCTTTCCTTGTGGGAATGTCTGTAATTTGTATTAAATTTAAACAAATCATTGAATCTTCCAACTTCTGACCCCCTGGGGCAACCCCAGGCTGCATTACCTGTAAATTCACCGGTCAAAATACTTTGTAATTGGCCCAAATGTCCCATTAATACATGTGAGAAGGGGGAATAAACCACTCCTATAGCCAATTTTAATGCCTGTATCTCAATTAACAGGCATTCAATTCCTTCAATTATCCCTGAGAATAAGATTTTAGAGTGACCAATTGAGTGACTAATATACATTAGAACACCTCCCCAGTGCCCCTTGATCCTGCCTAAAATGATAAAAATCTTTTAATTCAAGATTTTTCTTTATCTAATTTATCTAAGGCTATAGCTACCAAGAATGCAGGAATACCATACACAGTTGCAGCCAGAGGTGGTGTACTTTAGGGGCCCACAGAGGCTTCCTATACCATCAGCCCCAAAACCTGTAATACACAAAGGCCCTACTTAGCCACAAATGGAAGAGTCTACTTCCCAGCAGCTGTAGCAATGCAAATGTAAACTGCCAGATGTTTGTCTTAAATGCTGAACCTGCGACACCCGCATACATGTGGGCATGGCATTGCACCAGTCACATCACATGATGGCATGTTATAATGTCCATGGCAGAGGTGCTACCCCTCTGTCATCCCACATCCCTAACTCTGTACAGTACCTTATGGCTCTCTTGAGGACAAAGGGGACTTTGATTTATTGTGTCCATTTATAGCCATCCCTATTGGCCCAGTGGCCACCCCAGACTGAGCAATTATTTAAATCCCTTCCCTGATGCCCAGTGGACCCCCATAACATTGCCCCATCTAGTAATAAAACTATATTTATCTCTCACTAGTCTTGGTCTCACATGGACACCACTCAATCCCACTGTGGAGACTTAGTGACCAGCTGCATGCCTGCAGTAACACTACCAAACTGCTTGTAGCAATTCTACACACTTACTGCACTTTGCTGCATACAGCAGTTGATTTGGTGACTGGGAAGCAACTGTGTAGTGAACAGTGCTTCATAAAGATATTGGCCCCTCTCCATTACATGTCAGCAAAGGGAAAACCTTGTAACCCCTTTGTGTGTAGGGGTGGAGTGTCTCGAGCTTTTGAGACACTGCTGCATCACAGTGCCAGTGGGTCCCCGATATTGAAAAAGGAGTGCAAAAGCAACACAAATATCTGTGCCATGCTGTTCTGTGCTTGTGCTGCTGCTCAACCAGGTTGCTTGCTGGATTCAGTCAGACAGCAGGCCGCTGCTATCTGACTGAATATCAGACACAGTGCTAAGTCAAACTGTGCTGCTCCAAGAAGGACCTGGACTGTATATAGCCCACATGGACTAGCACTGCCTAAAACAGATAGCCACAAGACCCCTGTGGTCTATAATCAGCCACAACATGCAAATGTGTCCACTAGGCATGAAAGGCACTAAGTGGCTACTTGCATGCTCATTATGTGCTCATTTGCATGCACACAGCAACCCATTAGATCCCATCCTGCAGTGCATCTTATGACTTTTCTGGTGTCTAGTGGCACCACCCACCTCCAAACACCCTTCCCGTTGTTTGACTGGATACCCCTAGTGCCCAGTAGCATCCCCTACCTCCCTGGCCACCCGCATACAATGTTTAAGTACATCTTGGTGTCTACCAGTTTCCCTGCTCCCTCGATCACCTGTTGCCAAAAGTAGAAGTAATCACTGGTGACCCAGTGTCTCCCCATCTCCCCTGCCTGCTCACATACCACCAGTCATCACATCTCCCCCTTACCAGGGTGTCCTGTGATGTCTAGTGATGCCTGATACAGTGACTGGCACAGCTCTCTTCTCATCTCATTGGTCAGTCGCTGTGTGAGCCATCAGTGAGCGTTCATACAGTAAAAAATCTGTACACACACTCACTGACTGTTGACTTTAATTAAAATGGCTAGCGAGGCTTTGTGAAATCAAAGCTGCATTTCAGCAGCCAGGGTCAAGATGCAGGCTGAATTGGGTCTAGAACAGCACATGCTGTTTGCTGGGGAATCCACAACTTTGGTGGATAGAGCTGCCATCTAATTCAGGCAATCCTGGAGGTCTGTCACTCCACAGGCAACTGGTGACTACGAATGTGCCTGAAATACAATGGCTGCTGAATTGTAGTCAACAGTCAGTTTTCAAAAAAAGTCCTTATTTACACAGACACTGCAGTTTAAACATGATTCCACACTCTAAACCAGTCCTGCACATGTCCAGTTTATTCAGTGTAACAGTCTGGCAATTCCAGGTATAGTCAATAGCATGGAGGCCTCAGTTCCACTGGCAATGGTGGAGGCATTTGATATACAAGTGCAAAAGACCTTAATGGTTTAGTAGACCAATGGGGGGCTACATGTGTATAGCACAGAGGGGTGCAGTTCTAAACCATGCTGCTAAATTATCCTTAGGGTAGCAAATTGTAACTGTGGATAGGGCCCCTGATTTCCAGGAGATGAATTTTAAACCACAGAAAATAATTAGCACAAACAGAAGTGCCACCAATTTACTGAGGACCAATTCATCTTCTACAGAGGAACTGGTTCATTCAGTGAGGCAGATATAATCAAGATCTTCTAGAAATCTGCAAAAGATGGGCAGCATGATCAGGAAAGGTGATCTCTTTCTCTTATGGGCTACAAGTGCTACTTATGGCACCTTCTGAGAAGCAGGCTTGAGATTTGAAGACATCAGTGCTAAAAGAAATGTAATTCTAAAAACTAGGCAGGAGACAGGAACATCATTTAGGGATTGTCAAGGATCTCACTTAAGACCCCTTTGATTTCCTTGAAACCGCTATGATATTCATTGCAAACCCTGTGTGAACCCCAAAATATGGAAGTTACTTACTTATCATAACTGTTCACCTTCAAGGATACCTTCACCACTGATTACCACTTATGAGTCAGGGCTGAAGGCAGTAGGACCCCACAGGAGCAAAGCTTTTGGCCAAGGGGCTATCAACAGCTACTGAACATGGTACCTGTAAACCACCCATGTGGTGCCACTTGCTAGTCAATAACCATTGCTGACTTCCTCACCAACCTCAGTTCTGTTTGCCAGGAGAAAAACAAAGTGGAGAAAATAAGAAGAGGGCTAAAGAAATTTCCTAGCTCAAAGGGATATGGAAAGTATATAAGAAATAAAATAAACAACAAAATGAAACTTGACTACCAACATCTAGACAGAGAGAAGGGAACACTAGGTGGTACAAAGAGGTAGTTGGGTATGGAAACAGACCCTAAGCACCACTAGCTAGACAGCAGATGGGTAAGGATACTAAAGTAGCAGCCCTGAAGCATTTGGCTCTGGCAAATGAACTAAGTGGGGGTATGCCCCAAAGTTGGGACCCCCTTGAAATTAAGATAACATCAATGTGCCCCAAGTAGGAATGAACCACACTGACTCTTAAAAGACAACCTCATACAATCAGATAGAGAATCAACAGAAAATCAGTTAATTTATGCCCCCTGTTTCCACCAGAGGAAAAAGGAAATGGATTTCTGGTGAATATGGAGTTGCTGGACTGAATAGCCTAAGGGAGTCGAGATGTGTCCAGTTTCCCAGTTACCCCTAATAGTTGGGGGCTAAAGTTGGCCCAGTGGTGTGGTAATAGCACTACTGCCTGGCATGCTGGCATACCAGGATTGGGAGTGATCTCGAGTTGCTGGGGGTGATCGGGGATGGGACAGGACAGAATGCATGCTGGACTGCTCTCCTCTCACAGGGAGAGATGTTTGCCAACTCCACTGCGTGACTACTGCCAGGTGGAGGCCTGGTGGTAGGATGGATTTGGGAGCATCAAAAGAAGGGAGGGAGCTGTGGGACTTCTGTAGAGCGTGCATGCCTCTACATACAAGCACTGACATGCATGCCCCAGCTATGGGAAGAGAAGTACTAGAACACGGAAAAGGGGCTGGGACAGGTATCATGAGGCTGGGCCCACTCCTCTCTGGCCCTCACTGCCTTCCAATAACTGAATCTGTATTTGATTGTACTAGGGGTTGGACGTTCCCTTACTGACCATGCCACAGTAAGCAATCCACAGGGGACTTCCCAGGGGTTGGGGGAGTTAGATGACAGTCAGAGAAAGAACAAGGACCCAGCTGATAGCTGCCCATCCTCCCTATGGCAGAAAAAACTTTATGGCAAAAATAAGAATAGTGGGCTAATAGCCCAGCTGGAATAGAAGAGAAAAATGGCATACCAACCAACAAGATAGCCTTGCATTGCCAGAAGAAAAACCATTAGAGAAAGTGACTCATTTCTTCTGAAACAACAGGGATGTACCCTGAGCAAGGCTGGTATAACCTGAACCAATCTAGTGCATAGCACCCCTCCACAGACAGTAGTGCTGCCAAAGTGAAATTAGATTTGGATAGTGTCCAGAGGCACAGGTTGCATTTAGCAGCTAATAGGGATATACCCAAGAAAAAGTGGGATACACCCCAGGCAGAGATGAGGAGGACAATAAAAGAAAGGAGGAGCTACCACCCCCCTTTTTTTGGTATGAGAGCCTG
Organism: Neoceratodus forsteri; assembly: GCA_016271365.2. Classification (NCBI taxonomy): domain Eukaryota; kingdom Metazoa; phylum Chordata; order Ceratodontiformes; family Ceratodontidae; genus Neoceratodus; species Neoceratodus forsteri. Next base: position 102,309,152 of record CM028132.1, read on the forward strand.
AAAAGAACCCTCACCTCAGTTTTTGTATACCATTTTTTATGGTGGGGAGGAAACCCAGCAATGGGTCCTAAGTACCCTTTTTTTAATAAGCTACCTCATAAAGGTACAATTGAGTAGATACATTTGGCACTAGATGGTGCCAGACAGCACAAACAAGGTGAGCTGCCCAGAGACCGTGACTCTGCTAGAACAGGGAATGGTGGGTGTGGTAATCAGTGGAGAAAATATTCTGGAAGATCATCACTTATGGTAAATACATAACTTTCATATTTTCCAAGAATCAATCATCACCATTGACTTCCACTTATGGGTCAGAGTACTAAGCTTTCTCTTTTTCATTAGGGAGGACCAGGCTCACCCTGAGGGTAAATGACACCCTCAGTCCTCTGTGTGGAGGAGAACCACTGGAGGCCAGAGACTCTCACAGGTTTAGCGAGACCTGAGACTGGTCAGGGCCAGGCAGAGGCTTCTGTGGCTCAGGAGCAGGCAGGTTCCCAGACATTTCCCACCTGACCCTAGGAGAGAAGAAAGAAACCCCCCCTCGGAAGTGCAAGTTGTGCACCTTACATCAGGCCAAAGGTGCCAGTCAGGAGAGGGGAAGCCATCATCTGCTTCATGCAGACAGTGGTTCTTACCAGTCTGGAAGCCACCTCATAGGCATCATAATCAATCAATCAATCAAAATCTTTATTTATCCAGGTGAACATCATTGAGCGAGGCTGATTTGCAAGATGGACCTGGGTATACCAAGGTCACACACAAAAGGAAAAAATCATACATAAGTATATATATGCATACATGATCACAATGCACTAAAAATACGTAAGAAATAAGGTGCAACAGATAATAGACATACCAAAAGAAAATATCTTAGGAGAATCATATACCAATTTCAACATCCATATATAGCTGTAGTAGCGGATCTTTCTAAGTACTGCATGAGGACATGTACCTTAGGAGGCAGGGAAGGGAGGAATGGCGGGTGAGAGGTAGTAACCCAGTTGGAGTGAATGAGTTAGAGTCCTAGGGACCAGAACCAGGTGCCAGGATCAGGCAGCATTAGGTTAGAAGGATGAAGGGATATTGGCATAGGTACAGTGGAAGGCATCAGGGTGAGGGATACTAGGGGGTGAGCTAAGGGAAATAGGATTATAGGGGTAGCAAAGGATGGGTGATAATGAGGAGCTAAGGAAAAGGGACATACAGCTCAATCTGCTAGCTGAAATTGGGAACATCCACCGTAATGGGGGAGGAGGGGGAAATAAACAGGAGAGCTGTGGGGGCTGGACAGCGAAGCTAGAAGACAAGAAGGACAATTGCATGAAGGATGGTTTTACAGATGTAAAAAAGCAAGGAGTAAGGAGAAGGGAGACCTACAACACATAGTAGGTAGACAATTACAGGATTAGGATCAAGGGAGACAATTAAATTAAATATTAAATAACCTATTACTAATACTGAATTTAGACATGGGCCCAGATATTCAAAAGGGTTGCGCCATGCGCAATAGGGTTGCTCCAGCGCAAGTCTGAAAATGCGCCATTCTGCGATATTCAGCGAGAGGCAGATGTGCCACCAAATCACACTGAGCAAGAGCACAATGATAATGAATGCATGCGCAACTGAAGGGGGAGGAACCATGCATAAATGGCGCAGTGCGATATTCAACAACATGCGCCATGCGCAATAGGGGAGCAAGCAGAAGTTGTGCGATAGCAGAAATGAGCCAAAATAAAAAGGAACAAGGGAGAGGCGCAAGAACGCTATGGGGAAGGCACATGTTGCTGAACTATAGCCAGACACATAGGGCAGGACAGACACACAGGGCAGGACAGAGAAAGGACACCCTGAACCCACAGACACAGGGAAGGTGTGGGGAGCCACAGCCAAACCACAGTGCAGAAGGGGGAAGTGCCACACAGCACTGAGGCCACCAGAGGAAGGTGTTCCCAGTACAGGGGAAGTAGCAGTCAGGACAGCGGGGGGAACACAGAAACAGCTGCCGGGAGGGGGACACAAGCCAGGGACATGGCCAGTGCCACCATCCAGATAGAGGCAGTAATGAGGGGGGTGAGAAGGCAGGCAGCAGGGGGGTGCTGCCATGGAAGGGCCCATCAGCAGTATGCCCCCAACAGGCAGTACCGAGCCCTCACCAGCTTCGAGCTGTACACCAGTACCGAGAACGTGGGTTGGTACCACCTGAACCGGGCAATTCTGAGGTGGCTCTGTGAGCTGTGTAGTGCTGTGATGCAGGCACCCACGTGACGGAGCCATGCTCTGTCAGTGGAGACAAAAGTGACAGCTTGCATGTGCCTGCTCACCACGGGTACCTTCCAGAGACCAACAGGGGACACCACAGTCATAACCCAGTCAGCTGCGTCACGCCACCTCACCCAATTCCTCAGCGCACTACTGCCAGATGCTGAGGAGTACATCCATTTCTCCAGCACACTGGCGGAGCGCACAGCAAACATACAGGAGTTCCACAGGGTAGCACGTATGCCTGGCATGCTAGAGGCAATAGACTGCACCCATGTGGCCATCCGCACACCACCTGGCCCTGAAGGTGCTGCATATATCAATCAGAAGGGCTATGCAAGCATCAACTGCCAGGTGGTGTGCGATGACAGGGGGCACATAATCAATGTCTGTGCCAAGCACCCTGGGGGGGCACATGATGCCTTCATCTGGCACCAGTCAGCACTGTGCCACAGATTCAATAGTGGGGACATCCCCACTGGCCATTTAGTGGGTGAGTATGCAAACCATGTGGAAAAACATAGAGCTTGGGAGGGGCATAATCAGAGGTGACATGGGTCGTGGCCTAGATGGCCCAAGGCAGGGCGATGCTGATCACCAAACTAACCTCCACCCTCTACACACAGGTGACAGTGAATACCCACTCCGTCCCTGGCTGCTCACACCATACCGGCAGCCCATGACCCCATCGCAGCAACGCTACAATGAGGCACGTGCCACCACGCGCAATGTCATCAAGCGGGTGTTAGGGATGCTGAAGGCACGTTTCCATTGCCTGGACACGTCTGACAGTGCCCTACAGTACAGCCCCCTCAAAGGCCTGCAGGCTATTCCTGGCCTGTTGCATCCTGCACAACATGGCCAATGACTGTGGGATAGCCATACAGGTCGAAGAGGGTGACAGCGATGGGGACGATGAGGACACTGGTGAAGATGGTGATGGGCAGCCCCTTGGGTGACGGGACCCCCGACTGATCCAGCTGACACAGCTGCACCGGGATACCATCACAGATGAGCACTTCAGCCAACCCAGGTAAGTCATGGGGCCATGTGCAACCACCAGTAGCAAAGGCACAACCCACAAACACGCATGGACAAACACCAGGGGTGCATGCTGTCAAGGGAAGTGGCTGAGCATGGAACCGCACACACCGCTAGAGATGGGCAAGGTCTAACATGGCACATGGTCATACACACACACACACACACACACACACACCTCACAAGACATGCACAAAGGGTAGGAGGCAAGTCGACCCAGACCGCCACCCCTAGCCACACACACGTCCACAGACCACCACGCCCAGTGCCTGTCATTGTGTCAGACGCTGGGCACCATTGCACAGTGGCATACAGCACAACGCAGGCATCATCATGCACACACCACAGCGGACAGCAGCCGGGAGGGTGTGCAGATGGAATGTGTGTGTGCATGCAGGGCCGGGTACCTCACCCGTGCATTGTACGTTGAACAACACAATGCACACAGGGCAGCATCAGACAGTAGCCGTGCTGAGAGACAGGTCAGTCATGCGCCACAGTGCCACAGCCACCACAGATGCATGGGCAGCCCCGCCGAGGCCCACCAGCAGTGACAGGCTGATAAATGGCCTCATGGGGTGGCACCGACAGTCCCCCAGGGGTTCCACTGCATGAACGCCACCGTGCTCACGCAGGAGTCTGCTGCACACCGAACATGCCTGCGCCAGGCGTGCTCAGGATGCCCACAGCTGAACCTGGTGTCGACAAGAAGGGTGTTGCATGATGCCGGGAATGGGCGGTGGACATTGCACTGCGTGGTGTCTGTGATGCATGGGCAAATAACTGTGTGCCCATTGTGGCCATGGCAGCTGTGATTGCCTGTGTCTGCCTGTCAATGGCAGCGGTCACATCGTCATGCAACTGGTCCATCCCTGCCAGGAGCAGAGCGGTGTCTCTGCTGCACCACTCCTCTGCCTGGTGCAGAGCCGCACTGAGTGCATCCACCACCGTCACAAGCCTCATCTGCTGATTGACTGATGCTTGCAGTATGCGGATGTGCTCATCTAAGAGGTCATCTGCCTGATCGGCATGCTGTCCCTCATGGTGTTCGTGGCCCTGATGGTCATCACCCTTTGAGGGTGAGTGCTGCACACCAGGGCCAGGCCTGGGCACGTCCATAGGCGGTGCACTGACGCCGCTCCCTGACACTGTACCCCCATGGCCATTGGCCGACTGCTGATACTGCCCCTCTGGCTGCCGCTCTCCAGGGCTCAATGGTGCCACCACAGTGGCCGCAACAGCCCCACTGTCCTGGACACACACCAGTGCTGCCCCACTGGTGCAGACAGGCACGGGCTGGGACTGTGATGTCACGCAGGCCTCCATGGCAGCACCACCCACAGCCATGGCCGCGATGTCACCTGCTGTGTGGCCATCCCGTGGCCCACACATCTCACTGCCCATGACGGTAGCTCCATCATCATCAGTGACAGATCTGGCACCAGCCCGAATCTCAGCATGCTGGCATCCAAGGACGCTGGCATGCAGGGACATGGGCAGGGCTTCCTCCGCACCTGCTCCGCCAACATCAGTTCGGATCATCCAGGTGGGCCCACTGTCGCCCTGACCCCCGTATGCCTGTGGAGGTGGATGGGCCCTCCTTCATCTCCATGCTACCACCCTTGGCGGAGAAGCCCACCACCGCGACCCATGTAGATGCTCAGGAGCTGTAAGGGAAAAACAATAGCATTAATGTATGTGACCTACCCTGTTCCCCCCCACTGACAGACCAGCACCTACCATGCAGTGACTGGCTACCACCCATCTGGAATCCACCACCCGGAACACCCTTGATGGTGCAAGGCTGCATGCTGGCAGCAACCCGCTCTTCCTGTGGGGTCAGGAGTTGCACCTCCGGCTGTCCCCCACCGGTCGCAGACCATGCTGCCCTGATGGTAGCCACCTTCTCTTTAATTCTCCACCTGTCTGTGCCCATCTTCTTTTTGCACTCCTGCACGGAGCGCTGGTGGCTGCCATGCAGGTTGACAGCACGCACCACATCCTCCCATGCAGCAGCACGGGCCTGTGGTGTTCCCTGGCGTTCGCTGAGCAGCGGCTCCTGGTCAAGGTAGGCCTCAAACAGGGCATCTGTCTCTGCCTTTGTAAAGTCTGGCCTCCTCTTCCTCCCACGTCTCTGTTCCTCTTCCTCCACCTCACTATCAGTCATGATTCCTCCTGTGAGAATGACAGGTGTTACCTGTGACTGTGCAGTCCCATGCATGTCCCAAACACCATAGTCCACACTCCCAAACAGCATGCAACTCACTGCAATAGACTGCAGTAACCGACTATGACCAGTGCAGCCCAATGTCGCATTTTTATAGCTCAACCCATGCAAATGAGGCGAGGCATATTTTTAAGTGGATGCAAATGCAGTGACTGCACCATTGAATGGCTGATTAGCTGATTTGCATATGCCGGCTGAATATCGCGCTGTTGCACTTTGTGCAATTGTGTTGAATGTGCTGAGCCAAGGGCGCAGTTCTGTGACATGCGCAGTACACACCTAACTGCATATGCCCGGGTTGATGACACAGGCACCTGCCGTGCTGCTGATGTGCTTTGTGCGGGAGGCAATGCAGGGCACAGCCACCATTGTGCCAGTGGCGCTACAGCGCTGTTCACATATATGGCACTGTGGTACTGGGGCATTGTAGGCACACAGGGGCAACAGCGCTGTAGGCTGCTACAGGAGGTGGCACTCAGGCACCCAGTCGGGCTACATGCATTGGGTTCCAATTGCGCTGTGGCTGTCCGTGCACCAGAGACCCTTGACCCTGTGCCCAACCTTTCCCCCCCTAGGCACCATGCGTCAGGCATGGGTGCACCACTATCGTGCTGTTCTGTGACAGCGCGATAGGGAATGGCAGCACTGTACTGCACAGCATCGGCACGTGGCAGGACCACGCTGCTGAGTGCCATTTTGAATCCACCACACTGATGAGATGGCGCAGAGGTGAGCAGTAATGTGGAGCCAGGTTGAGCTAACCAACCTGGTGGCAATAGTAGAGCCCCATGCTGGGGCTTTGTATGGAGATGCACCCCTGGACAGGGCCAGGAGTGAGGTGTGGCAGGAGGTGGCTGACACCCTGGAGGAGGCCACTGGTATGGGGTGCATGGCGGAGCAGTGTCGCCACCGTTACGGGGACCTGAGTCGCAGGGAACCAGACCTGCTTGCTCACCTGCGGACACGTGCCATGAGGGGCACAGTGCCACGGCCAGGTAGATGCCACATCCATACACTATTATCGTCCATACGAGTATCACGGTTGCATGTGTCCGGCACATGGGGGGCTGTCCAGTGTTGGCCATGGTGGTGGTATCGGGGTGTGGGGTGGATGGGTATGGCTGTGTGGGATTGCACACACATGTGGGTGGAGGGACTTTGCTACTGGATTGTACTGATGTTCCTCTCTCCATGTTTGTACCTTAGGGCCCGAAGAACGCAGGCAGGCCAGGGAGCGGAGGCACCGCCTGGAGGAGCAGCAGGGCAGGAGGGATAATGGTGGTCAGCGTCATGTGGACCAGCCTGATGATGGTGAGTGCCTTACATCCATGATTACTATTGCATGCTGTATAACTGGGCGGTCAGCGGGCATGGCCACCATCCACTGACACCACTGCCATGCATGCAACTTGTTACAGTCAGCACTGTCCAGTGGCACTGCATGTCTGGGAGTGTGTCAATGGTGGTCCATGCATGCACTGGGCAGATGGCTGTGGCACTAACTTCACACCACATAGCCAAGTCACTGTATGGCCATGGTGGTGCTGTGCAGGACATGGGCAGTGGGTGTGTGCAGTGGTCTACGTGGCTGTGGCTGCCTGGGTAGGCAGGTCTTGTGGACATGGTCACTGTGGGTGGTCGCACACCATCACACTGGCGGCACATGGCTGTATGCCATGCACAATGGGTGGGCTGCGGGGGGCTGGACAGTCACATTTATTGACTCTGCTCCCTCATCCTAGGTGGATGGTGACTCCAGGCACTGGAGAGAAGTGTGCGGGAGCTGCTCCAGGTGGCAAGGGTGACACTGGAGCTGTTACCGGGAATCCACCACCACGGGGTGAGGAGGAGGAGGAGTAGCAGATGTAGGCGCCATGGAGGAGGACTGGGTGCATTAGGACTCATGCCCCTACCCTTCCCCTTGACCCACCTCACACCTTCTTCCCTCTCCCATATGGTCACCCCTGCCCCTCACCCGCCCCCACCTGTTATGTGGCCCTTCTCCCGGTCCTGTAAATAGTTGTAAATAGGTTTGTTACTTCTTTAAATATAAGCATTTTGTTATGACAACTGTGGTGGTCTCTGATTTGCAGCGGGCTACAGGTGCTCAGCTGCAGTGGTGTGCATGGCATCAGGGGTGGTGCACGCATTGGCGTGTGTGTGTGTGTGTGTGTGTGTGTGTGTGCAGAGGTGAACCGCCATGGTGTGGGCAGGGGGATCAGTCACTGTCTTTGGTTTGTGTGTTGTACTCTGTGCACTGGATGCCTGTATGCAGTGGTCCATGGGGCCTGCACTGTGTGCATGGCACCCCTGTCAGACAGTCCATGGCCTGTGCAGCTGACACCCTTGCATGTCTGTGATATGCACAGTCTGCTGGCATGTCAGTGGTGGCTGTCCATGCTGGATAACAACAGTACCCGGCACAATGCCAGGTTGTCTTCCATCACCTGTATGGTGCACTTCTGCCTCCAGTGGCACTGTGGTCTCCGCTGTTGTTGTCCCCCCTCCATGCTGTCACTTGTGTCTGTTGCAGGTGATGTGCTCCAGTGTCTGTCACCTGTGCTACGGCGACATGCTGGTGGCATACAGCTTCATGGTGCCTGCACAGGGTGGCTGGCACACCTGTGCAATGTAGGGGTGCTGGCCGTGTGTACACGTCAGCCGCGGCCACACACCAGTGGCTTGGTTGACCCGCTACTGTGTCCCTGAGTTGGTGTGCCCTTGGCTATGGGTGGGTGTTTGTCCATGCACTGTGTTGCATCCTGTGTGGTGCATGCTTCCATGCTACACTGTGCGTGTCTGTGCTGGCTGTTGTGGCCAGTGCTGGGACGGGATGTGTCCTTGGGAGGGTGTGTGGTGCTGGGTGCTGTACCACTGGAGGTGGGGTCCGGGGCATGCTCTGTCACATGTGGGGTACCTCGTGTGGCAACGCATGGTCGGTCTCTCAGCTGTACCTCGGTGGGGACGTGCAAGGTGGCACTGTGTATGCTGTTGTTGCACTGCTGTCTGCTGCTGCCCACAGCAGGGTGCACATGGTGGGGATGCCCTGCATGGCTCCGTGGTGCACAGGGTTGCATTTTCACAGTGGGGGTGGTGGCATGCATAGGGTGTCCTGCACTGTTGGTTGCTACTCCTGAGAAGGGTGTATGGTGATTGTGGTGCAGAGTGTGCTCTGCATTGGTGGGATGGGGTGCCATGGGGTGGTCGGGCCTCCTTGTGTGCCAGTCACAGCTTGCCAAGGGGTTTGCTGGGGCACCATGGCCTGGCTGTGGGTTGGTTGCTGGTATCCTTGGGCTGGTGGTTATTCCAGCTCTCCCCTGGTTGTGCAGTGCATGGGGTGTGGGAGATGATGTCTGTTCTGCTGTGTGCTCCTCTGCCCATCTGTGGCATGGGTGGTGGGCCCCTGCATCCCTGGTTGTGCTGTTGCATTGCTGCCCTGCTGCAAGGGGCATCCCTGGTTGCGCTATGGTGCATCTGGACTGCTCCTTTGAGCATCCTTTGTTGCGCTATGGCGCATCAGATATGCTCAGCTTCACATCCCTAGTTGCTCTATGGCACAGGTGGTGCAATATTCAGTCATCTGCCATAGGCACATCTTGGCCTGTGTAGTTTTTGAATATCACACTTCTTGCCCATGGGCACAGTGGACTTGCCCTTGCTCCTGCTGTTTCAAACTTTTTGGGCGTAGTTTGAATATCTGGGCCATGGAATTTAAAAATGATCAAGTATATACTAGGGAACATCCATTACATAAAAGAAATGAGAGATTTAAAACTAGGGATAGAAAATATTTTTAAATTTTAAGAACAGTTTCACTTTGGAATAGATTGCCATTAAAAATGATTTTAAGTGACTCAAAGGAAAATTTCAAGAAGAATCTTGATATTTACATTTCTAATAAAGGGACACTTAATTATTATAATTTGTCTTAAATCAGAGCTATTATGGGCTTGTGCCTTTTTTGCTCTGTTACAACTTAGTGAACTTGGTAAATTACAAGTCTCCTTAATGAGATGAGAGTAAAGGGTCTTGAAAGTAACAACACTGACAGGAGTACTCAGCTTCAGTGCTTTTTGAAGATTGTTCCATAAGGAGGGCAGCACAAAGCTAATGGCCACTCTACCAAAGCGTGATTTGGCTTTGTGGACTGTCAAAGAGATGGTTGTAAAGCTCCTCAGGGCACACTTGCCTAGCTGGTTTAAAGGGAGGCAGTCAGCAAGGTATTTGGGGAGCTTATTAGAGATTGCTCTAAGAGTCTATAGAGCAGCATTTCTATTCTGTCTATACTGAAGGGAAGTCCAGCACATGGCTGCACATAGTGCACAGTGGTGCGTAGTGAAAAGAAGCCCTGTAATAAATCTCAGGGCTCTGTGATACAGTGTGTCCAGTTTTGAGAGGTAAGAGGCAGGACAATGACTGTACAAGAAATCTGCGTAGTCGATCAAGGAGAGAAACGTTGTTTGGACCAAATGTATTTTAGCATCTTTTGTTAGATACTGGCTGATCCTAAAAAAAAAGCCTAATCTTTGTTGTAGTCTTTTTTAGTACCTGTAAGTCCTCTATGTGCTCTATAAAGGAAAGTCTATGGTCCAGCCAAACTCCCAGATATTTGAATTTTGAAACAAATTCCAATTTTTCTCCAAGGATTGTAGAAATTTGCGGCACTAGTTCCACGTCGACCGGGTTGGCTGCATGAACCAGGGGAGAGAAAAGCATCGCTTTAGTTTTCTTAGCACTGAGCAAAAGCTTTTTTGTTTAGGAGCTGTTTTTGTAGTAAATTAAATTCAACTTGCAGGTCATTACATGCAGCTTCTGGGGTAGAACGGCTCAAATAGAGTACAGTATCATCTGCAAACAGATGAATGTTGGCCCTGGTTATAGAGACATCAATGTTGTTGATATATATATAACAAACAAAATAGGGCCTAATATAGATTCCTGAGGAACGCCTCTTAGAAGTGGATTGAGGGTTGAGAATTCACCTTCGGCCTTTATTTGCTGGAGACGGTCTGAGAGGTAATTGTTAAACCATTGCAAGGATAGTGTGTCCAGCCCTATTGCTTGCAAGGAAGAGAGTAACAGACTATGGTCAACAGTGTTGAAGGCTTTGCTTAAGTCTAAAAATACAGCACAGACATAGTTTCTATTGTCCAGTTCTCTTTGCCAAACATTGGTCACCTTTGCAAGAGCTGTAATAGTGCTATGTTTCGCTCTGAAGCCTGATTGGACAGGATTTAGGAGATTCTTATCTTCTAGGTATAGTCTTAGTGGATTACTTACAATTTTTTCCAATAGTTTAGACAGGAAGGGAAGGATAGAAATAGGCCTATAGTTGTTAAGATCATCGGGAGTTCCTGATTTAAACAGAGGAATGATATGTGCCATTTTCCAAATGGACGGTATGATCCCTTGGGATAAGGATAGGTTAAATAAGTGAGTAACAGGCACAGCAATCACGTGTTGTGCCATTTTCCAAAAATATGGATTGAGAGAGTCAGTACCAGCACTTTTCTTTGCATTCAGCTTCAATAGCATATCTTCAAATTCTTTCAGAGAGGTAGGATGCAGGGAGAATCTCGAGTGAATGACACAGGTTCCGGATCTTGGTCGCCAAGTTGTAGGCATAGTAGGTTTACAGGAGAGTTATCAAATGCAAGGTCTGCAGTCACAAAGTGGTTGTTGAAGGAGTCCAGTATCTTCAGCCTGTCACTAATAATATCAGTGCCAGAGGTGATCTTGTCTGGTAGAGAGTTTCCTGGCATGTGGCCAGACAAATCCTTAAATGTTTTCCAGAATTTAGATGGATTCTTGATGGCTTCATCAAATTCAGTGCAATAATAGTCCACTTTTGCATCTCTAATCATTTTGGTGCATAGATTCCTAGCCCTTTTGAAGTGGCACCAGTCTATAGGGGTCTGAGATTTTCGTGCTTTTTTCCATAGCTTGTCCCTCTTTAATAGTGCAGCTTTAAGATCCGATGTGAACCATCAACAAGTTTTTTTGATATGCAGACTTTTTGATGGGAGCATATTTGTTTAAGGCTCCTAGGATTATTTCATTGAAAATATCATAAGCCGATTGCACAGTTTTTGCCAAATAGAAATCTTGCCAACGCAGGGAATATTTCAGTTCATTGATGTAGGCAAGTAAGTCAAAATTCCACCTAGATCTCTTGTCTGAGAATTTTTGGGAGGATGCTGGTTTATTGATTTACCTTACACAGGCGATGAAGCAGTGATCACTGATGTCACTGAAAAAGGTGCCAGCATGTGAGAAGAGATGCAGTTTACTTACTAAAATAACATCCAGTAGTGAGCTATTGTCAGGGTTCTTTTTGATGACACGTGTTGGTTCATTGATAAGTTGCATTAGCCCATGTGTATCACAAAAGGAAGATAGAGGTGCTGAGGCATTAGATAGCCAATCGAGGTTGAGGTCTCCAAGAATAATTGATTCTAGCATCCCTTGCCCCAGGACGGGGTTGAGATGTGTTAGGAGCTGTAGACCGGCTGAAGGGGGTCTATAGCACCTTAATATATGCAGTGACATATTGGACAAGATCACAGCCTTAAAGGGAAATGTCCATGTCCCGTCGGGACATATAATCTGTATTGCGGTAGCTTCAAATAGCTCCGGTTTGGAGTTTATCTGTATTCTTGCAATATTGAGACCAGGTGCAGACTAACAAGCACACTAGCTGTCTGTACCTGGTCTTCTTATGTCACGGAACTACACAGGCTCAAAACTTGAGCTGTTTAGCTGTCCTGGGCTATTGCAAGCCTATGGAGACACCCCGGCTGCTCCCCGCCTGCTACGTCATCATGGGGATAGCCGTGGGTGCTTGTGGGTGCGACGGGGAGGGTGTTTGCTCTTAAAATGCCGGCGGGGAGGGCACAGGATCAACCAGATATGGATTTAAATAAAATACTACACCGTAAGTTCCACACTTACCACTGTTTTTATATTTGCTAATCGGGCCCCACTTCACACGCAGGTGGGGCCTGACGGGACATGGACGTTTCCCTTTAAGAGCTAGACATTCAAATTCATTCATGACTGAAGTAGAGTCAAGACGAGATGATGTAAATTTATCTTTGACGTAAATGGCTACCCCAACTCCTCTAGACTGCCTATCTGCTCTAAATAGTAGACAGCTTGCAATATTAATGTCTCTGTTGGGAGTACCATGTTTCGGAGATCACTAAGATATCTGGTGTAGTGTGGCAGACCCACGCCTGGATCATAGATATCTTTTTTAATAGGCTGCATACATTAACATGAAGGAAACTCCTGCCTTTCAGTTTAACAAAGTCTGCAGGTGACGCGATGGCATATGGTGGCCCAGGATTGAGTTCTATGTTACCTGAACATAATAATAGGAGGAATAGAATCTTTTTTGGGGCAGCAAATGTTAGATAAAAAATTCTGGTATTTTTTCATCTACCCATTTTAGTAACTAGAGTAGGCAGAGCTCCCCCTTGTAATGCTCTTCTGATGTAGTGTAGTGAAGACTAGGACCCAGGCTGCAATGTGCAGTGCAGGTTCAGCCTTAGGGAAGGTGGATGCCGTGCACTGCAGAGGTAAATCGGTTCTAGTTCCACCAGTGGGGATACAGCAAGAATAGTGCCGGAGAGGCAGAAGGTTGTAAATGCAAAGATAGCCAAGGGGGGATTTGTTGATCATGTGGCATAATAGTAACGCATCGTAGTCTCTACAAACATTATCTTGTGAGCCCTGATCAATGTCGCATGGCACAAAAAGTAGAAGGGATCAAAACCAAAGACCCTGAGTACCCCACATGATGGATCCCAATGAAGGGCACAGATAATAGTTTTAGCAGAAGGAAGATACTCCTCCAAAGGAGGCAGAGGGCATAGATACTAGCTTTATGAGAGAGGAGATTTCCCTCCGATGGAAGCGGGGACTGTAATAAAGAATTTAAGAATAATATCTTATGATAGTGTTGTCTGTGGATGTAGGCAACACCAGGCAGAGCAGTAGGGAAGAATATCAGTGCAGGGCAGGGATAATAGTGATAATCTGAGTTAATATGCTCAGGATTTCTGCCTGCCCTGCTGCTCACCTTTAGAGAATATAAGAAGATGGAAAAGAAGCACTCCTAAAGAGAGAAATGATAAATAGTAGGAGAAGAGAAAAAAAAAAGGAAAGAGATCTATTGTATCACAGGAGGATGAGACCTGGATGGGCATGATGTAGTAGGGGCATGGGAGGAGTGTATATAATAAAGATCCCGGGGAGGAAGGGTGGGTGGGCATAAAAGTTGCGGCTTTAGCCATACCTTGAGACACTGAGTGTCCGCTCTCGTGGAGGCAGGCAGCGGCTGAAGGAGCGTCGACCACCCGCTGGCCAGGAATCCCTCGGCAGGGAGCAGAGAGCCCTGGAAGGCTACTTCTCAGCTTAAGGTGCTGAGTGTCTGCTCTCATTGAGGCAGGTGGCAACTGAAGGAGCGCCGACTGCCCGCTGGCTGGGAATCCCTCGTCAGGGAGCAGAGAGCTCTGGAAGGCTACTTCTCAGCTTAAGGTGCTGAGTGTCCACTCTCATGAAGGCAGGCGGTGGCTGAAGGAGTGCTGACTGCCACTGGCCATGAATCCCTCGCCAGGCAGCAGAGAGCCCCTGAAGGCTACTTCCCAGCTTGAGGCACTGAGTGTCCACTCGTGGAGGCAGGCATCGGCTGAGGAAGCGCTGACTGCATGCTGGCTGGGTATCCCTCAGCAGGGAGCAGAGAGCCCTGGAAGGATGCTTCTCAGCTTGAGGTGCTGAGTGTCCATTATCATGGAGACAGGCAGTGACTAAAGGAGTGCAAACTGCCTGCTGGCTGGAAATCCCTCAGTGAGGAGCAGAGAGCCCTGGAAGGCTGCTTCTCATAAGATGCCTTCAGCTGGTGAACTGGTGCCATGCTACCTCCAGACTCCAAGTAGCAAGAACAATTGTCTGCCTGACAGTCTTGCTTGGTGGCAGTGCAGCTCACAGGCTGTGTCTCTGCAACCATATTCAATGTTTCTAGGTTACCGTATGTGCCTGATATGCAAAGCTGCACAGAAGGGCACGTGCTAAGGATGAAAGTCTTCCTTCTAAGAGCATCTGTATGAGTGAAATTTGCATCTGGAGATTAGTAAAGTGTGAGACTCCACTGCCCTGATGGGTCTGCAGTACATTAATTGAAGCCCCAAAGTGGGGTTGAAGTACCTCACCTACAGACTATGTGGATGCACAATACCACATAAGAAGGTCCCTGGGATGGCTGGATTGGAGTGGGGGCACCTCCACACTGTGCTAGATGCCTTCCCTCTAGCACTGAAAAAAGGAGGAACAACTACAGTGTCAATTGTGGGAACACCAAGAAGTAAAAATGGCAGGGCTGTAAGATTTTGGCTTGTATAGGCCTCAAGGTCAAACACCTGGATCATGTCCTCCTGGAATCACTGGTGCAGGGCATAATCAGCAGCAGAAGCGAGATGAACAGATGATTCATTGTCCTAACTGGAGCATGTCAGTGCAGACGAGGCACCACCTCCATTTAAGGTTACTACCAGAGAGAAGGGCCAGGACTGGGCCCTGTCCAACTCCCTGTACCAATCATTTAAAACACCAACCCATTCCCAGTGTTGTTGCCATATTAGAGAATTTTTCTTGATCTTTGTATTTGTTCAGTTTCCTGAAATAGAGAATGGGGCACATGCCCCCAATTTCTTTGGTGCTAGAAAGTAGTTGGAGTAGAAGCCTGTGTTTCCTTCTGACTCTTAAACTGTTTCCATGGCTCTGTTTCTCAGAAGGCTCCAAATCAGGACCAGCCAGGTAGCACTGAGGGTTGAGGCACTGGATGCCACACCTTGTGCTACGCTGACATCCTGGGTTTGGGAACGGGGCCAGGTCATCTGTGGTCAGCCAGGGGGCAGGAGTTGGATCAAGTTGTCATTAGGCAGCTCTCCACTCCTGAGGAGGGTTGGGCGCTGCTCTGACTAGTGGACAGAGTCAGGAGGGGGAGGACACTGTTAGGCACTTGGTGGAAGCTGTGTTTCAGCATGGCTCCCTGCCTGGACTTCGGTTCTTCACGCCGGCGTCCTCCGGGGTGGTATTGGGGATCACGTAGTCACTGATGCAACTATGTAGAAACCCTAACCCCACAGCCATGCAGCGTTAGCTGGTTCTGGCAGAATATTCTGACCGAAGGCAAAACACTACACAGAGACAGGTGTTGCAGACTATAAGGTTTATTCTCTGATACACACAAAAACATCTTATCTAAACAGCTGGGAGTTTGGTACCTCTCAGAACACCTGTGTGATCAAGCAGAAAACTCAATTAACAAGGAACATCCATAATAATATATAGTTGTGATAAGAAAGTATGTTACTTGAGTAACGGCTCATCTGCTGAGCAATGCACGGATCCCATTGGTGGATTACATAGGCGATCTGGCACCCAAAACTATAACTTTTCATGCGTACACATAGATAAGTAATATTGCTGACTAGTGCTACTTTCGGGTAACAATAGAGATTTTCCATAGGTTATGCTAAGCTTTGCATATTAGCTATTATCAGCAGATGGCATGTTAAAACCACAAATATAACACTACACCATAACACTGATTTCCCTTATATTGTGAACTGAAGGCAGGGCAGGTGAGGGATACTAGGACATGCAGGTCTACATAACCCCCCCTTGTTGCCTGAATAAGGAGACAACAATAAGTATGGTAAGTAAATTGTTAAAACACTCAGCTACAGTCCAGCTGCATAAGCTTTGTAGAGAAACTTCAGTTGTTCACAATGTTGCTTGAGAGTATGTCTTAAACAGCATAAGGTAATAATTAAGACTAAATAACAAAACCTTTAAAAGTAAGTTCTAACCAGGTATTGGATAAAGCAGTGGAGCAGTAGAGGATCTCCATCATGAAACAAGGAATTTAAGGAATCACCAGCTTTAGTTATATTGTTACTGTTATGGCTAAGATGTGTATCCTTTCTGTGTTACAGAGTTCTAAGCTTTAGGGATTTAGGGTAAGTGGGTTGATATGCACATAAAACACTGGTTTGTTTGTTTGTTTATTCAAGGTAAAAAAACAACTAAGTAAAAACTCATTCACAATGGTAACCTTTACAAAAAATACAAAATACACTTTAACACTCAACATAATAACTACAATCAAACAACAATCATCAATACAAAAACTTAGAAAAAGAACATCAATAACAATTACAAGGTTCCTGTATAGATATCAGGTGTCTTCTTAGATGGGATGTTGATAAGGGCTTACCAATCTTTTGCTTATATTCGTGAGGAAGGCTATTCCAACATATCGGAATAAAATTACTAAATAAATATTGGGAACGTTTTAATTTTACAAGCGGGACAACCATATCCGTAACAACTTGATTTCTCAATTTCAATTCAACACTTCTAAAACAAAATCTATTCTTTAGATATATAGGGACAGAACCCAGCCCACATTTATAAGCAAACAGCTGTTTATGTATCATTCTTCTCCTACGTAATGATAACTAACCCAATCTTTCATACAATTCACAATGATGAGTAAGTTTTGGACACCTGAGAATCAGTCTGGCAAGACAATTAACTAGAACATCTAACTTTGTTTTTCAATCCCTAGTGGCTCTGTCATATAATACGTCCCCATAATTGATTAAAGGAAAAATCTGCATCTTAACTATCAGGTCCAATGTCACAGAATCTAAGCAGTTTTTGTTCCTAAACAGGAAACCCACCCACTTATTAACCTGGGAGATCAAATTATCTACATGCAAATTTCCTGACCCATAATTATCTAACAAAATCCCAAATATTTATATTGATTAATTAACTCTAACCCCTTCCCTCTATTATCCACACTGGTAAGTACTGAGAAATAGCATCAAGATAGTTAGGGTCACTATCAATGTAATCTGGTTCCAGGGTGGGAACAGGGGTGATAACAGTATGGCCAATGGCCAATGCCAGTGTTCTGCTGGAGGACAAAGCAAAAGTTAGGTGTAGAGATGTTGTAAACTAAAGGTCCATAGGAAAGAGTCTTATGGTTGGTTACGACACAATAGAGTCCGTCAGAGTTGAATGACATGCAAACTTCAGGAAGTGTCCACTTGGTGAGCAAAATAGAGCAAGTAAAGGACAAGTTAGTGATCTTGCTGATGAGGCATTGGATGTATTCAGGAGAAGTGACTATGGCAGGCTTGGAGTTGTCCGGCTTAGGCGTAGTTGGTTTGTTTTCAGCAGATGTGGATGTAGTGTTAGCAGTGTCATTTGCAAAAAGGTTCATATCAAGAGTGTAACACCAGTCCATAAAACTTTGAGGATGACCACAAACAGGCTTGATTACATCAAACACATCACATCTGCACAAGTAATGGTAGCCCCATTTAGTGTAACAGTCAGTATGCGGGGTGACCCAGGCATCAAGTTAAGGATGAAACACCAGCAAAGGAAGTAAGTCCATAGGTTCACTGTAGATATATTTGTGGAAGACAGTTCCACGTGTACTGTCTTCCTTCAAAGGTGAAGACAAATTTGTATTAGCTGTCAGGGGCCAGTGGAAGAAACCAGAAACCACTGGAGATATCTAAAGTGCTGAACCACTTGTGTTCAGGTTTCAGAAGTTTGAGCATGTTTGTGGTAGATGCCACAGTAAGCGCACAACTTGGGGTGGCTTGATTAAGTCTCCTGTAGTCTGTGGTGAGCCTCCAGCTGTAATTAGGCTTCTTCACTGGCCAAATGGGAGTTGACTGTGATTAAGGACCCCTTGCTTCAGAAGAGAGTCAACAGTTACCCTCAGGGAGGGTATTGCCTCTGCAGGAAATATATATTGTCTTTGTCTGGGTGGCTTATCACCAGTTACTTGGATGAGAGTATTTATTCTCCCACAATCATGTCTGTTTTGCAAAGGCTGCTTGATGCCTTTCCACACTTGGTTTGAGCTTTGGAAACAATCCGTGGTTTTGCAGCATGACTATGATGTCATATTTTGCATCATTAGGTTTCACTGTGGCTACAACGTGTGAATCAGAGATGCATAGTACTGAACACCGGCCTGGCATTTGGTCACTAGCCAGTTGGCTAGGTCTACCATGCACCCATAGCGTGCTAGGAAGTCCACTCCCAGAATGTTCTGTTCATGATGTAACACCATTAGGTCAAAATGGTGCTTCACTTCCAAGGTGCCTATGATAATTGGTATTAGCTTGGCCCTGTAAGTTGTTATTACAATCTCCTTGAAGGTTTGGGCAGATGTGGATTTCCCTGTTAACCAGGGGGACAGTTGTGGATCGTCTTGATGCAACACAGAAACTGTGGTGCCCATGTCTAGAAGTAATTCAAGCTGGTGTTCCCTCAGCCAGCGCTTCCACACAAGGACATCTGGAATCATCAATCACTATAGTAGTGATGATCTGGACTGGGGCCTGACACCTTCAGTCCAAACCAGCTTAGCTTTGATTTCCAATAGGGCTTATCTCATTGAGCATTTTTCACACTTCCACATAGGGAGATTTCTGCTTTTAGGGCCTTTCGGTCTCCTCAGGCATTTTCTCTGTCAGAGGGGTGGATGGGATTGTGGCCACAGTCTGGGACAGCAGCATAGGTAGGTTCATTGCTACTGACTGAATCTTTGCCATGAATTCCCGGAACCAGTTGTTCTTTACAGCTAGCTCCTTGTAAGAAGGGATGGCCTCTGCCCTTTGTATCCCTTCTGGCCCCGTTGGTTTGATTTGGGCTAGTACATTTTGTTGTTGGTTTTGTTTTGTCCACCCTACTTCTGGTTGGAGGCCTTGTCCTGTTGGAACTCTTTAGATTTTCCTTCCACCACATAGTGAGTGGAAGGTTTGGTGCTGGGCTGCACCGTGGCCACTTTGGCCTTGGATGTCAGACCCTGGATGTAAATTTGGAAGGCATGTTTCACCCTTTCCAAAATGTTGTAGAAGCGATCCTTCCCTGGGAACACCACTGCTTCCAATTTTTCATGGAGGTTCAGCTACAGATTTTTCAAAAATAAACTTTTGTACTCAATTAAGTCTTGGTCAGAGTCCTCCCCTGCCATGGTCTTGCCAGTTTGGTAGGCCAGACACAGGTGGCTGTCATATTGGGCTGGTGTCTCTTTGGCATACTGTTTGACTGGATGGGCCAGCATTATGCCAACAAGTTTGGGGTTGTTTGCTGCCAGAAGGTTGGCAGTGAGTTTCAAATCTGGCTTTGTTGTTCGACCAGATCGTTTCGGACAGTTTGGCCTAAAGCGTCGGATTGACAGTTTGTCTCAGGACCTGAACTTTGTGCTTGGGTGGAAGGCTAAGCATTTCACAGTGACTTTTCACTTTTTCCAAATGACAGCTCACATTGTCATTAGGGCCCAAGCAGCCCACTTTGTCAGCTATTGTTTGGATGGCCTGTGTGGACTGCAGAGTGTTCGGGGAATGCCCTCCTGCTCAGTTGTCATGGTTTTGATGACAGCTTCTCTCTGAATGAGGGTTTGTTTCTCCACCTCCTTTTTAAGCATGTCGTTCATGGCCTGTCGGACCACAGACTGTGCCTCAGAGACTCCGGCCTTTGTGATCACTAAATCAATCGTCGTTTCTACCTCTTTTTTGTCTTGCTTGTTCAAAGCAGCAACTGGTGGAGGCTGAGGCTTCCATCCACTGGAGTCACAAGGACCACCATCTTGAATTTCTCTGTCATCGCTGTCATCATCCTCTGATAATGTCAGATCAATGGGCAGAGGGTACAGCATAGCTAGCGCATGACTCTTCAGGATCCCTGATTGCTGGCATAACTTTGCTACTTTGGCTCAACATTGCAAGTGATTTACCCTGCCTTTATACTGCCTCTTCACTACATGCTCTTCCAAAACTCTGTACGAGGCACTCACATTGCAATTTTCCCTGATCTCCCTGTCCAATGCTTCCTGACACTTCCACAACTCATCATGCAACTCCTCATTCTCACTCCGCAAAATGTATCGTTCATATCAGTCAACAAATCATTCATTTGTAATGCATGCTTTGTATCCTGCAAAATCTTGTCATATTCCTGTACAATAGAATGCAATTCACTCTGAGCCTCATTTCAGACCCTCTGGATTTCTTGTTCCAGACTGGTCCGCAGCTCGCCCATTTCATGGGTTTTAACTCCCAGCTCTTTCTCAAAGCTAAGACCTCTGTTTCCACTGCTTGTACAACAGCGAAAAGAGCTGCTACCATTAGACCCTTCTGGTCATGCTTTTTAGCCGTAGTTCAGGTTTCTGAATACAGGGTGCTCACATACTGTATTGGATGCCTGTGTGATTTTGCATCCAGTGCAAAATCACACCAGCACCCATGACAGGCTAGGAAGTTTGAGATGTCTAGTTTCAGCTCTGTGCTGATGACCATGTTGGGAAGAGGTCCGCTTTTACCTGCACTAATCAAGAACACAAAGCATATCGATCCACTTTATGCCACGCAATTAGCTAGTCATATGACCGATATAGAGTCCATCGGACCCCTTTCCATTGTAGAATGAGGGGCCGTAGGTTTAACCACCTTCCACAATCCCAGTCCCATCTAGGCATGGAAGTGCCTGAAAGTTATTCTGTATAATTCTGCTCACCAGAGTGTGCACAAGGACAGTGATGCTCCATGAAAATATTCAGTCCACACAAAACTCTGATTTGAGCAAAACACCGGCCTTTTAAGGTAAAACTCCACCAGCAATCATTGTAGAATAATTTACATTTTATTACTTAAAAAAAAAAAAAAATGACACCGTTACATGAGTAATGCTTGATGCATTTCAGATCTGACAAGACCCTTTCTCAAAAGTAATTTTTGAGAAAGGGTCTTGTAGGACCTGAAATGCGTCAAGCATTACTCATGTAACAGTGTTGTTATTTTTTAAGTAATAAAATGTAAATTATCCTACAATGATTGCTGGTGGAGTTTCATCTTATAAGGCTGGTGTTTTGCCCAAATCAGTTTTGTGTTATTCTGTATAATGTTTGAATGAGGGGGCCCAGACTCTCTCACCTACATTATCCCATGCCCGTTCTTCTGAACACCTCTGGTTACTCTGATTCGGTTCTGTCTAATTAGGTCATGCCATGGTCACCACTTTGTTAGCTGGTTCTAGCAGAATATTCTGACCTGATGGCAAAACACTACACAGAGAGAGGTGTTGCAGACTATAAGATTTATTCTCCGGTACACACATAAAACAGCTTACCTAAACAACTGGGAGTTAGGTACCTCTCCAAACACCTGGGTGATCATGCATAAAACTCAGTGAACAAAGAACTTGCATAATATTATAAAGTTTAGATAAGAAAGTCCATTATGCGGGTAATGGCTCATCTGCCGAGCAATGCACTGCTCCCATTAGTGGATTACATAGGCATCTGGCACCCAAAACTATAGCTTTTCACATGTACACATTGATAAGTAATATTGCTGACTAGTATTACTTTTGAGTAACAATAGGGCTTTTCAGTAGGTTATGCTAAGCTTTGCACATTAGCTGCATCAGTAGATGGCACACTAAGACAACAGATATAACACTACATAATAATACTGTTTTCCCATATACTGTGAACTGTAGGCAGTCTCCTGAGAGATATTAATACATGCAGGTCTATACTGCTAAGGGGGGATGGGTGCTACAGATTGGGAGTATGCTGCCACCAAGTCCGGGCCAGCGAGTGGGCAAAAATATGTAATAAAAAAAAGAGAAGGCCCACAATCTCCTGGGCCAGAAGCTCTGACATGTGAGCTGACATAGGGAGTTGTCTTCTAAGGTGATTGTCCAGGAGAAGGGTTCCAGCATCTCTAGAGAGTACCCTTCTGACATGATCCTTAAAACCACTTTGTTGATTCAGATGGATTCCCATTGATGGTAAAACTGGGTGAGGGGTACCCCATATGGGCGGAGTGGTCTGCCTCAGGTAGCTGAAGGGAATATGGGGTTGCTGCTTCAGATTACAGTACTGAGCATTTTTGGCAACTGTGCTTTCAGCTGTGCTTGGTTTTGGGCCTGGGGAGGCTGAAGTCTATTGTTTTGGGCTCCCCTGCCCTTGCCATGAAAGGACTGCTTATTCTGGAAGAACCACATCTACCCCTTTGAGGATTGTAGGGAGCTGAACTAGAAGTATTAAGAATTGTTCTTGTTTCATTAGACTTCTTAAGAGACTGTTCCACCTGCTGTCCAAACAGATAGGTGGCACTGAAGGGCACATTCATTATCTGTTATGGGACATCTGTGGTGAAGCCAAAGTCTATAGCCAACAATGCTGCCTGATACAGTTACCTGCAGCTGCATAGCAAGCTTCTGCATCAATGGCATCCATAGAGGTTTTAAACTGGTAGCTGTTAGAGTTAATACCTTCTTTAACAGCAAGTAGCAATTCCTGTTTTGCCTCTGTATCTGGCACAGTCTCTGCAAGAGATATTAGCTTGCACCAGAGGACATACTCTTACTTAAAGAAGTGGCCCTGGTAACTAGCTATTCTCATACCAAGGGTAGCCAAGTTATAGACCTGCTTGCCTATGGTGTCTTCCTTACATGACTCCTTGTTAGTGGGACAAAGCCACATTGACCTCCGGCACTATGACAGTCATTTTCAGCTAAAATGATGATGGCATCCACTACTAGCTCAGTGAAATACATGGGCTTAGATTTAGTAGCCACATAATTTCTGCCCACCTGTTTGGGGACAGCTGCCACAGTAGCAGGTCTCCGCCAGGCTGCCTCAGAGATACAATGTCTAGGGCTAGTTGAATGGGAGGAACAAGACAGACCAGGATACTCCAGCTGGAGGCACCTAGCCTGATCTAATGCTGCTGACTCAAAATTTAATACAGTGTGCATACTTATGAGCAAAGTCTGACAGCAGAGATTCCCCTAAGGTATGGTGACAGGAACCAGTTCTGGGTTCTCTGGGCCATAGCATGAGTCCTCATTTTCCCCATTGCTAATGATGAGGTCTGGATCTGATTCATTTCCTTCTATCCTGGGAACATAGAAGGGGACTGTAATGGGTGACAGCAAGAGACACAGCCTCAGCAAAGCAGGCAACATTGGACCTAGCTCTATGTAGGGTCTTAGGAACAGCACTGTCAGCGACGCTGAGGATGGCCCTGGATTCTGCCCTGAAGGACTGACCCCTGCACTGAAGGCCCATTTGGCACGGAATGCAGCACCAAGACCAAGACATGCCCCAAAGGGCCAAACCACAGTGCTGGACGCAGCACCAACAATGGTGTTGAAGATCTTGCTGGCCCCAAAGGAGCCTGCAGTAGTATTGTGTCTGCCCTGTCCCCATAGGGGTTGGAGACAATCTCATTGTTGGAGCAGGCATTGGCAGCACTGACAACAGCCCCATCCTGGAGGCTGTAGTCGATGTCAGTCAACTGCCTAGTCCAGTGGCACTGATGATGGCACTGTCTCAACTGACCCCAAAGGATCAAGAGTCAACATCAACATTGGCACCAATACAGTTATATGCTGCACCTACAACTCCACAAGATCCAAACTGCCCACCAAATCCCCTCTTCAGAACACAGGACTCGACCCCATAGGCCCAGACATCCCTGATGTCATTGGAGATGACAGCGGGGTACCCAGGTCCATAGAAGTCAAGTGTTTCACAGCAGAATGACCCGAGGACAATCTTTATTGGTGCCTTTTCTTCCCTTTATGCTGTTTGTAGAAAGAGGTCCAGGCAAAATGGTGCAAGGACCCTGACACCGCACATGTACTGGATCTGAACCATTTCTTTTCACAGTTCTGACAGGACTGTCCATCCTCCAAGCACTAGACTGCCCATTGCCAGAGCACCTGCCCAGAGAGAGAGAGAGAAGGTGACCAGACACAGCCTCATTGCCAGAGCAACTTGTCTTTTTAGGCTCCTGCCTGCTTCCATTGTCACTGACCGTTAGCAAGTGGTAAGGATGAGAGAAAACTACAGAGTTTTTGTATATTAAACTAAACTGACACAAAAATAACAAACTTGAGTGTATTTAACCAAAGAGCTGAATACTGTCATATAGATGGTAAAGTTCTGGCCCCATTGAGGACAGTGATGACATTTTTTTTTTTGTTGACCGGGTAAGTGCACTAGACAAATTCTGCCTATTTTCAGGCACGGCCCAGGGGAGGGGGATACAGATGAATGTCAACTGACCTTGAACCAGATTAAGCTGTTGGTGGTATTTTTGTGAATGGGGGAAAATATGGCCAGGACACCAGGGAAATTCCCCTACTCAGTCTGCAGAGGGAGCCTGTAGCCTGAGATTATGGCCACTTCCACTGCACCTGTGGAGGAGATGGATGTCTTTGTGGTGGAGGAGCAAGCCTCCTCTCCTACCTATGTTGCTCTTCAGGCTTAGCTTGATAGAGCACAGGGTTTGGAATCACACAGTACAGGAAATGAAACTCCTGAAGTATTTTTGTCAACGGAAGATTTAAGTCATGTTGGAGTTACACTGCTACCGGGTGGAGAAGAGTCTTTTCGGATTTCAGCTGAAGCTGAGACTTCTTTGCTTCAACAACTAACTATGGAGAAAATTCATCATATGGAGAAAGAATGTGAACTGAGGGATTTGATTTCCAAACTGCAAGCTGGAACTCCTTCAGTCTCTCCCTTGACAGGGCTGGATGACAGCATTTGTGACGCAGCAGCATCAAAGGCTCTGGTCCAGGCAGGCCAGGTGAGTCACTCTCTGAGAATTTTGCTCCCATAGTAACTCTTGTTTCTGACACTAAACCAGCTGGCATTTTATCCGCTTCTCCTGGTGGGTGCCTACAGCCAAAAAATGAATTACCTCCAGTGATTTCAGAAACTGGACACGAGGAAAAAGCACCTCGGCGCAGGTCGTTTCAGGCTGACAAGAGTCCCCTTTTTGTTTCTTCTTATATGCAACAGCCTTTATCCAGGGACTCAGGGTTTGTTTTGAAGCCCTTGTCTGCTGTGTGGGTAACGGAGCCTTCTCCCTTTCCTAAACCCACTGTAATCAATTATCAGCGTGCTCCAAATATTCAGGAGCGTGCAACAGTTTTTTCTTTTTCTAAAGAAAGTAGTGTAGTTGCAGGAGTAAAGGAAGATATGAGGGAACGCAGGACTGCCGTGACTTTACCTAAAAGGCACATTTCTTTAACCCTTGTTCCTGATCCTATAACAGGCCCAGCTATTATTAATACTCTTGAAGTGTTATTTGAAAAAAACAACTACAGCCATATTACAATCAGCTTTTGCTCTAAATGAAGGGGTACTTCCCACAACAGACCCTTGGTCCTTCCAAAAAGCTCTAAGTGAGGCTGGTTGGAAGTTTTCTCCTAAAGGGATTTGGGTCCCTGACCCTGATTGGGATCCCAAATTAAATTTTTCCCAGACTTCTCTTGCTTGGTGTCCTGGTGGCATATCTTCTATACCCCGGATTCTCAAATTTTGTTGGAAAAACCTCTGGAAGAAAAGGCTCCAGGTCCAGGGGATGGTTCTAGTGCCCCAACTTCCATCTAGGGGTCTCAGCCTGGAGTTATCTTGGATAATAAGACCACTACTAACCAGGAGGTTGGTAAGGACAGTGCAAGAGGGTTAGATGATTCCTCTCAGGACCCCCCCCCCAAGCTCAGAAACCTCTGCTGTCTGATTTATTTGAAAAAATAAAAAAAGAAGCTGCACCCCGAAGGAATGCAGTGTGAATCCATTATAAAGGGGGTCTCGTGCAGCGACCGGACAGACATAATGTAGGGAAAACCTTGTTGAAAGACTCTGTCCATTTTTCCCCTCAGGAGGTCTTTGCCTTCACCAACATTAGTGGGGAAGATAATTACAATATAAGCTTTCACACTCATGCTCTGGACATATTTTGGGAGAGGTACAAGCAGGTAAAATTTTCACCCACATGGTCCCCTTTCCTAGTTATTTCCCTTACTAAACCTTTGATTAAATTTGTGACGGTTATGTTTCGGAATGAAGGGGTCCATGTGGATGACATTACCTATCAGCTCTCCCAGAAATGTGATGTTCTAAGTGTTCCTGAGGCAACTTTGGATTCTGAACAGTTCTGGACAGGAAGCTGGAAATATAAGGTAAAATTGTGGCAGTCTGATTCAGGGATTTCTCATGTTTCCACTTCCTTTATGTTGGGTAGGGACCGAAGCGTGTGCTTTTATGCAGGCCAGCCTCAGGCCTGCTATAAATGTGGTTCTAGAACCCACATTTCCAGCTCCTGTGATAAATCACGTTGTGACAATTGTGGGGAAGTAGGGCATTTTGCTATGCAATGCTCTTCACATACTAAATGTGATCTGTGTGACGAGATTGGCCATGCTTTGGAGAATGCCCTTGGGCAGCCAAAAATAAGGCCTCATGTATGAACCAAGATTTGCTGATCCAGCATGCACAGGACCAGGTGCTGGGTCCTATTTCAGTCTCAAATGTCCCCCCCATGTCCCCCTGAGTCCCCTCCCATGGTGCATGCCCTCCCTTCCATTCTTCCCCTTATAGAATTTGATCCCCACCCCTTCTCCCTTCAAGGGAGAGTTTTGAGGGGCACAGCCTCTAGTCCCAGTGTGTTACAAGGATCCTGACACTGCTAGGACCTCCCTTAAGGGCCTAGCTCCTCTCCCTAGATGTTCTTCCAGGTTCTCTAAGACCAGACCCTTATCCCCCCAAGAATCTGTTGAATCCATCAATCCTTTCAAGATTTTGGCCTCAGAAAAGGGTGGATCAGATATGGATCTAGCTGAGTCAGTTGTCCCCCCTCCAGTGGCCCTCTATGCTCCTTCCCCTTCTGAGTTGGTGGGGTATAGGGGGAAAAAGAAAAAGAAATGAAAAAAGACAGCTTAAGCTGCTATCCCACTGAAGGTGGGCTCAGTAAATATTCGTAGCCTTTTGAATCCATTAAAACGTCAGGCAGTTTTTGATTTTTTACATGATTCAGAATTTGATATTTGTTATGTGCAGGAAACATGGATGTTTTTAGAGGACCAGCTTAGATCTTTTCAGAGTGAGTGGGTATGGGGCCCTTCTTACTGGTCCTTTGGGATGGATTCTGCTGATGGCGTGGGGTTTCTATTTAATGGGTATCATTTTTCTTTGACTAAATTGAGAGACGAAAGTCCAGGAAAGTGTTTGATTTTAGATGGAATATGGTATAAAATGCATTTTTGATTTATAAATATTTATGGGCCTCAGTCGAAGGCAGAAAGGGTTTCTCTACTGCACTTTATTCAACCATATTTAATTACCTCACTCATAATTATATTTGGTGGAGATTTTAATTGCCCTATTGGAAAAAGTGGAGGTTCATTAAAAAAGAAAGTTTATTGTAATGCAAATGCTCTTTATCAGGTTATAAATTCAACTGATTTGGTTGATGGTAGTGAATTCCGGAAATCAGGACCAAGCTTCTCTTATATAAGGTCTAAATATTTTACCACTATCGATCATATTTTTGTATCTCGAAATTTGCCAGATTTCTTTTCCTAGTCAGCCTCTTGAGTTTTCAGACCATTTGTTGTTGTATATTAAATTAGATCTTCACCTAGGGAAACCTGCTCGAGCTAATCACTAGAAGCTTAATACCTCTGTGTTGAATGACCCTTTGGTTCAGTCAGGAATATGGGGGTTGATTGCTGCTAGAGTTTTCATTAGTTTCCTTTGTACTGATATGGGTGAATGGTGGAGGGACACGAAGGCTGATTTTAAATCCTGGTTTCACAAGTTTGGTAGAAACTCTGAATACCAAATTTCTGAAATATTTGTCCTTACAACAGCAATTGTATAAAGTTTTCACACTGGCTAATACTTCTAATTTAGACTATTCCTGTCAAATTTACAATTTAAAAAAAGAAATGTTGGTTTACCAGTATGATAGGGCACATTCAGTACAGGCCATACTTCAGTTTGGAACCAAAAAATCCCCTATTGGGGACCCTTTTTTGGCCTGCAAAACTTTAAAACATACTGTCCTTATGGACTTCCTTGAAACCCCAAATGGGCTGGAAGTAAACTCTACCAAGGAGATTTGTGATACTATAGTATCCTTTGTTCATGCTCATTACCCTTTAAATCTTCCTTCTGAGGAATCCATCCAATCATATTTGGAGTCAGCTAATGTATGTTGTAGTTCAGTAGATATTCCAGTAAATCAAGATTATATAAGCTTGGGTGATATTGAACAGGTGATAGGATCTCAGAAAAATGGTGTCTCTCCTGGAGTGGATGGGCTGCCATTTGAATTTTATAAAACTTTTGCTCACTCTCTTTATGTTTAAGGTTTGTATTCGAATATTTTTTTTTCAACCCAGAAAATATATCCTGCCTTTTCGACAGGTTTATTGATATTTTTATTTAAATCAGGGGAGAAATCCTGTCTCCAAAATTGGAGGCCTATTACCATCTTAAATTCCAATTATAAACTTTTGGCACAAATTCTTCGTAATCGATTAAAAACCTATGCCTCCTTAGTTATATCTCTATATCAGTTTTGCAGTTTACCCTCTCGGAAAATTCAATATGCCCTAATGGTTATAAGGGACCTGATTGAATTTTTATCACTTAATGGCAGGTCAGCTTGCATGGTCTCTTTTGATCAAGAAAAAGCATTCGACTGAGTGTACCCGCCCTTTCTATTCAA
The DNA here is from genome assembly GCA_016271365.2 of Neoceratodus forsteri. Classification (NCBI taxonomy): domain Eukaryota; kingdom Metazoa; phylum Chordata; order Ceratodontiformes; family Ceratodontidae; genus Neoceratodus; species Neoceratodus forsteri. Next base: position 102,338,315 of record CM028132.1, read on the forward strand.
GGCTCTTAGAGCTGACAAAATCCCAGATTATTTAATTTTTCAAATCAAACTGCTATATTCTTCTACCTTTGTGCACCCAGTTATTCGGGGCCAGATTACTGAGGGGTTTTCTGTCCCCACCAGGGTTAGACAAGGGTGCCCCCTTAGTCACTTACTATATGTTTTTTCTTTGTATCCCCTTCTTAAAAAATTTACCCTTTCCCCTTGTGGTCAGGTATCTCAGAGCCATGCTCTGGGAGGGAATTACGGGTACAGGCCTATGCAGATGATGTCTGCTGTTTCTTTCCAGATACAGCTCATTTATCATTTATCTTACAGGAATTCTCAGAATATTCTTTACTTTCAAATTCAAAATTAAATGTCATTAAAAGTAGAGAGTTGTTTTTGGGTTCCAATTCTCCACCCCCTTGTTGTGTGGAGGGCATCCCTTTCTCCACAGAACCTCTAAAGATTTTGGGGATCATATTTGGGCCCCAAAATCTACCAGCATTAAATTGGGAAGTGGGGGTTACAGAAAGTTAAATACAAAGTGATGCACTGGAAACATTGGAAACTGTCTAAATTAAAACAAGTTATAATTATTAAAAAAATGTTAGTACCTGTTTTCCTCCATGTAGCAATGATCTATCCCCCTCCTGGTAATCTGGAGGTAAAACTATATAGTTATTTTTTCCAGATGCTCGGGGAAATAGGCTTAACCCCATAAAAAGGTGCTTTACCTATTTACCCAGAGAAAAAGGGGGCCTTGGGATGTTAGATCCTGTTATTTTTTCCATACGCTATTTATCTCTCAGACAGTAAAAAGTGGGCTGGTTCTTTCCTCAGATCCCCATAATGTTTGGACACGTAATATTCTATCACAGTGTTTGACAGCTTGGGGGATTGCTTCCCGGCTATCAGTGTATCTCCACGTGCCTGTCTTTCTTCGACCGGTGGTTACTAAACTATACAAATGGGGAATATCTAAACAACTTATTATTATTCAAAATTCTGGCAGGAAACTTTATAGTGTTGTCATGGCCTGTATTTGCCTACTGACCCTATCTTTAAGAACTGTCTCCCTCAGAATAACCATAAAACATTGGCCCAACTCCTTAATCCTAGAATCCCCCCCTTTTATGTGGGAGCACCTATTGCTATCTGTTTATGGGAAAATAAATGTCCAGGGAAATGCTAAACATAAGGCTTTGGAGGAACGGAATTGTCCTTATATGGACTGTATAAATTTAGAGGAAACTATGGAACATTATTTATTTACTTGTTCATTTGTTAAAGCTCTATGGATTTATCTAGGACATTCTTGGAATATGTCATGGCTGACTAATATGATGTATGATTTTTTAATTTTAGAAGAATATGAGCATTTAGGCAGTCAATACCATTTAGATACACTAGCTGTTTTCTTATGCTTCCTAAAGTATTATTTGTGGAAAAGTAGGTGTCAATGGGTTCTCTATCAAAGGATGATGCCATATGATACTGTTCAGGTTATGGTTTCTCAAGCCATGTCTAAACTTTATATTTCAGATGTGGGATCATATTCTGCTTTAAAAGTGTTTTTATGGTGGAAGGGGTTTAATATTTTCATTAAATATAAATAGTAAAGTAATTTATTGCTAATTAGGAATTAAATTATATAGCGTGGTTAAATGTATGCCTATAATACTCTTTTGCTTTAGGATTCTAAAGGATTTGTTAATATTATTTTGTGTGATTTAATATAGTTTGTATTTATTTTCTTTTTCCTTTTCATGTTCTTTTTCATGTTATAATAATAAAAAAATTCCCCTACTCTTTTCGAGAAGTGCCATGGGATCTTTAACATCCACCTGAACTACCACCAGAACAGACAGATGGGACTTTGGTTTAACATCTCATTCAAAAGATGGCACCTCAGGAGTGCAGCACCCCCCCTCATGCTGCACTACAGTATCAGTATTGGAATATTAACCCAAGTGCCTGGTGTGGGGATAGAACCCACAGCCATCTGGTTTCCCAGCTTCAGAGGCAAGTGTGCTACCTGCTGAGCCACAGACACTGATAACATGACATGGGAACATAGGAATGGGATTCAAGTCTAGCAGCCATTAGGCCATAGGAGACTTGCCACATATCAGTGGAGATATTGCTTTGTTTGCTCTCTCTTGTATCTATCTAGCTGGTTTTTGAAAGATTGCATGCTTGGAGTTTTCTACTATCTTTGAGGGAAGCAAATTCCATATACCTACTACCCTTTGATTGAACTATTGAGCTCATTTAGTGGTCCTATACAGCTCCCTTTTTATTTGTCTATCGTGCAATCTTATGGCCCTTCCTATACTTGTTTTCAATTGTAACCCAGCAGATTCCCATAGCACTCTGTTTTCATAAGCCCTATAGAAGTACAGATCACCCCTATTATTCCAATAGGAGAGTGAAAACATACCCAAGTGTTCTAATCTGTCACCATCATTTTTATATTTCATCCCCCTTATTCTTTTTGTATATTTTCTCTGAACCCCTTCTTTCATTTTAGTAATTCTGACATTTTGTTGGGTTGTCAGCGGTGCCCCATTTTCCAAGATTGGCCTAACTAGGGACCTATACAGTGGCAGCATGACCTCTCTACTTCTGTTTTTGATGTTTCTAAATATATTCCACATAACCCTATTTGTTTTTTTATGGCTTCTCTGTTATGCATATCAAATTGCAAATTACTCTTAATTCACACTCCCATGTCCTTTTCGCTCTTTGTACTTGTTATTGGCTTATTATTAATATAGTATACAGAGTGTATGTTGTTTACCCCAAAGTGCATCACTTTGCACTTCCCCTCATTGAACCTGAGCCCGTGCTTCTCAGCCCAATTCTCCAGCTCCTTTATTTGAATTTGCAATTTCTGAGCTGCATCTTTAGTATTAACTATTGCTCCCACTTTGGTGTCATCTGCATATTTTTTTAACCATGCTCCTTCTGCTACTTGCAAACTAGAGACCAGTATTGAAAAAATAATCAGCTCCAAGATTGACCCCTATGAAACATTGCTAAACACAATGCTCCACTCAGATCTATGACCCCTAATCTGAACCCTCTGTTGACTGCCATTCAGCCATGATTTTATCCATTTAGTCAAAGCTTGTTTAATACCCATTTCCTGTAATATATTGATAATATCTGTGTGATACAGAATTAAATGCCTTAGCATAATCTAGGTATAGTACGTCAACAGGCAGTCCTTTATGCAAGGCTTGGCTTACAGGTTCAAAAAAGTCGAGCAAATTGGTGATGCAGGACTTTCCCTTCTCAAAACCATGCTGTGATATATACACAATACCTAGGTCTTTCATGTTATCTTCCAAGAAAGTTTTTATAAAGCTCTCCATTATTTTACCTATAGTGGAGGTGATACTTCTTGGTCTATAATTTTCAACCAATGTTTTATCCGATCTGAATCGGTGTTGTGTCTGTTAACCTCCACTGCAGCAAGGTTTCTCCCACCTCCAATGATTTGTTAAGTAATGCCACAAGGGGCCCTGCCAATTCCATTGCCATATTCTTTAAAAAATGTGGGTATATCTCATCTGGACCACTAGATTTATGTATCTTGAGGTTATGTAGTTTCTCAAATATCTGTGTTTCAGAAATTGTATACTCCATATTGTTATTCTCTATGTTTATAGCTGTTGCCTGTGTTATAATGTCTGATTTCTGAAATACACTTAGAAAATAATTATTGAATTTAACTGCCATTTCTGCCTCATTATCTATTACACTTGTACCTTCTTTTAAGTTTGTTATAGGCCCGCCCCTTTTCTTAAACTACCAATATAATTATAACATTTCTTATAACTATCATCAGTGTCCCTTACCAGGTTTAGTTCTGCTTTAGCTTTGGCTCTTTTAATCATCTGTTTACATTTTTTAACAAGTGTTTCGTCTCTCGTTCAGGGGTAAGGTTTTTCTTATAGTTGTAATATGCTTTTGTTTTAGATTTTATGGCCTTTTCTGTTCTTCTAGAGAACCATTTTGGCATACTTCCCTTACCATTATATTTATCTTTTGTGGGAACATATTTATTCATACATACTTGTATTTTGTTTTATATTATTTCCCACATTTTTTCAAGTGTTTCATTTTCTAGTTCACTTTTCCAATCCCACTTCTTTAATGTTTGTTTTATAGCTTCACAGTTTGCTTTATTGAAGTTCCATACTCTAGTTGAACCTCCATTTTACATGTTTTTTCATTTAAGGAACATTGTAGCATGTTATGATCACTTCCTCCTAAGGGCTCCATTATCTTAACATTTTGTATTCCATCATCAATATTGTTAAACAAGAACTCTAAAATGTTATTATGTCCAGTACCTTCAGAGACATATTGATGCATACCATTATTTAAGCATATCTCTACCAGGTTGTTCTCTAAAGGAGTATGTCCATATAACTGATTCCAATTTATTTTGGGGAGACTGACATGGCTATGTACTCGACAGTGGAAAAAATGGAACTGAGATGATTGGGGGCTGGTGCCACTGTATCCTACTGGGCAAGGTGCGGTGATGTGCATGCAAAGCCTGCTCACATCACCAACCCAAGAAATGTTCTGACTCCTATGGGGTCCTGTTGTCTCCAGCTTGGACCTGTTGGGGAAATCTATGGAGAAGATTGATCCTCGGAAGATTAATCAAAACACATTAGAGTTGTGCAGTCATTACATTCAAGCAGGTAGACCAGTGCAAGCCACAATGAAAGGTGCAAGTACAAAACAATAAGGTACAAGTGCAGTACATTACCTTGGGAACACAATAATAGGAGCAGATTATACAAGACCGGCAATGAGAAGGTGCTAGAGTAAACAATGCATTACAGTTGTCCAGCCACAATATTCAGGAAGGTAGATCAGTGCAACGTACAATAAAAGCTGCAATTACAATACAGTAAGGTAAGTTCAATATGTTATCAGATGGGAACACAATATTAGGACAAGATTAATGCTACACAGACTGTAAGCCTAAGTTAGGCAAAAATTGCTCTGAACCAGGTGGTGGGTTATCCATCATAAAAGACTCGAAGGAGGAGGAGACATGTGAAACAAGCATTTCAATTCTGTGTTCAGAGTGGAAGCTTCAGGCTAAATTCCTGAATGCAAGAACAGATATAGGGGGTAATGACAGCCACTAGCTAGAGCTAGAGTAAGTATATAATGAGGGACAGAGTTCTAAAGGATGTGCAGGACCTAAACACATACAAAACCCCAGGGCCTGATTGTCTACAACCCAGAGTACTTTAAGATATAAGGCAGGCTCTGGTAGCCCTCTTGGCAGACCTATTTAATGAGTCACTGACAATAGGCAAAGTGCCAGTGAACAGGGTAAAGCTATTCCCTCACAAAGGTGAGGATTGGGAAAACCCAGGTGATTACAAGCTAGTGAGTCTGACATCAACAGTGGGCAAGCTGCAAGAGTCGCTTCAAGGAACAGATAGTCGATTTCTTAAAAAGGAACAGATTTACAGACAGGAATCAACATGGGTTCAAAAGGAGTACAATAGATCATGTCAAATGAATTTACTGATTTTTCCAACTCAGTGACACAGATGTTGGACAAGGGCTAGGCAGCTGACATTTCATACCTCAGCCTCAGAAAGGCTTTTGATTCAGTGTTGCATAGATGGCTTATACTGAAGGTAGAGGGTTTAGGAATATGGATAGAATTCAAGGAAAGTTACTTGCCTTATACTCCATATCTTCAAGAAAATCTTCTCTATAGAGCCAGACTGTTTGGTCTTAGGGTTAGAGGGACTAGTACCCCATGGGAGCTAGAACTTTTGGAACATGAATGCACCATGCATATATGCACAAGATCAAGCAAAGTGCAGCATGCACCGACAGCATGAAAAGTAGTGCCAGCCCCAGCCTCCTCACTTTCTTTATTTCCAAGAAAAGACAAAGAAAAGAAACCTTGCAAATAAAAAGGCAATACCAAAAGCTTTTTTAAAAACAAAAGATCAGAACAGAATGCTTCAATAAGAGAATCTAGTGAGCTAAAACAAGTAAAACCAGAACTGATACATACATAGACAATATGGCAGAAAAAGGCCTGTCGGACCATCCAGTCTGCCCACTCTACCTCTGGGATTAGGAATAGGATAATCTAGAAAGGGAAAACAGCCAAGCCTGAAAGGGAAGGATGTTGTAAGTGGCTCAGAAGACAGTCTCAAAATAAAAGGAAAAGTCTGAATCCAGAGTTTTGTAAAAAATAATTAAAGAGAGGATGCTAGAAGGTTTCACAATTACTCAAATATGTGCTGAGAAAGAGCAAATCACAGTGATGTGCCAGAATGGCCCAAACCATAAAGCTAAATTATCCCATCAGAAGACAATGAAAGACATTGAAAGCATCCACTGAAGAGGTCCATGGTGGAATGAAAGTGTCCAGAGTCAGTTGTTTCAGTACACCAGAAGGCTAATTATAAAAATAACACAAGCTCAGAAACACAGGCCCTGAGCCGAATAAAGGTTTTGAGAGGCAGATCCCTGGTCACTGTCACTGTGGAAAAAATAGGTAGTCAGAGCACCCTGCACCAAGTCTAGCAATGTTCCCTTTCTGGAGGTGTGAGGTGAGGAGTGGTTAAGGAGAGTCACTAATCTACCTATTCAGTTTCCAGTACCAGAAAAGATCCACAGGAATATCCCAGCTCTGAGTAACCCCTGCATAAAGAAGAAGGGATTGGTGGGTGAGTGTGGCACAATGGGCAAGATTTTCTTGAAGATCTGGGGTTACAGTAAGTAACTTACCTGTCTTTCATGAACCAGTTTTCTCCATAGAGCTCCATTCTTTGAGCTAGACTATCAAGCTGTCCCTTGAAGAGGAAAGGGGTAATGGCAACTTAAAAAGTCTGAGTCCTTCTGCTCTCGGTGGAAAAAATGAGAAGGGATATCAGAAGTTTTCTCTTCCTAGACTTAGTAGGTGAGTGCGGGAGATCATGAGGAACTGGCTCAGCAGTTCCTACACCACCATGGTAGAACAAGCATTTTTCAATGCCGAATGCTTGCTTGCTGGCATTGGCATTGGTAGTGTAGGAGTTAGAGAGCTGCATAATAGGAATGGCAGTGAAGTATTGAACTGAAGCCAACCCCGCCACTACCCTGCAGAGACTGACAGACATTGGGGTGTGCCTTTGGGTTGTCAGGCATAACAGCCATGCCATTTCACCACACCCAACCCTGCAGACACCGACAAGTGTCACAGTGTGTGTCTTTGGCCCTTATGCTCACCCCATTCCATCAGGAAATACGGTGAGATGGGTGCTGTATAGGAGAATGGGGTGAACTTTGGGGCCAGAGAGTCCAAGGCACACCTCGATGCCTCTTACTGGCTACAGGGTGTGGAATGGTATGAGCATTACAGGCGAAAATCCCAAGTCACACCCCTGATGCCTGTCAATCTCTACAGGGTGGGGCGTTATGGTCGGAAACCCTAACGTCTCAAGCATTCATTGGTATTTTCACTCCAAATTTTCAACATGGGTTTTTTATGACCTCCACCTTATGAACAGTGGCAATATCAGTTCATTAGCCGAAAGCTGATTTTGCACAGTGACTACTCCATTTGGCATCACAGATGCAAAAACACGTTTCAAACAGGATGTGAAAAATGACAGCTGTACTGTTCATGGGGAGGTGGAAAAAATTGCAATGTTGAAAATCTGCAGTGAAAATACTAAAAAAACTGGTGAAGTCACGAGCGTGTGTAGAAACTGCACAATGCACACCCATAATGCAATTAGTTTGGGGATTTTTTACAGCAGATTGTCAACACAGGCATTATGGAACCTCTGCTCATGAATAGTGTCACTGTGATTTTCTTAATCTGCCCAAACAGTGATTTCCTACAATGACCATGCATTTCTGAGCTGGAAGTTCAAAAACACGTTTCAGCCATGGTGTGAAAAATGACAACTATACTGTTCATAAGGAAGTGTGGAAAAATGCCAGTGGTGAAAATCTGGACTGAAAATATTAGAAATCCATGAACTTATGAGGGTGCTTGGAAACTGAGAAATGGTCGCTTATAACACAGTCATTTTATGGACTTTTTCACCAAATTTTTAACATAGCCATTGTAACACCTCTGCTCATGAACAGGTGTCACTGTGATTTTCTTAATCTGTCCCAAACATTGATTTCGCACACTGACTAGCCATTATGCGCTATATCGCGGAAACACATTTTGGGCAAATGTGAAAATGACAGCTGTACTGCTCATAAGGAGATGTGGTAAAATGACAATGTTGAAAATCTAGGTGAAAAATTTGAAAATTCCCGAACTTACGGCGTGCGTAAGAACAAGCATAGCGCATGCTCCGTTAAAACAAATTTCCTGGGATTTTCAATTAAATTCAACATAGGGTTTTGGGGCCTACTCCTCATGAACTGTGACACTGTAATTTCGTAAATCAGTCCCAAAAGGTGGTTCCACACAGTGAACGTGAAATCACCTTTCAGGGCCAATTAACAAAATGACCGTGACAGAATTCATGAGGTGGGGTCCCAAAAACCCCATGTTAAAAATTTGGTGAAAAAATTCCCAAAAAATGCCTGAGATATGCATCAAAGTTGAAAAAACCCTATTTATTACATTATACAGCTTATCGGCATTTCCTCAGTTCGCGGTCGGCTTTGAAGAGTGCAGATGTGTTCCCGGTCCATCGAAGATCGTCGCGCCAGACTCCAGAGGTAAGTATGGGGTGAGGGGAGCAGGGTGCGCAGAGGGGGGCATGGGTGGAGGGAGTGGGGGTCAGGACTGTCAGCAAGGGAAGGTTTTCTCTTTCAGGTTTCTTTTTTTTTCTTGGACGACGCAGGACTTTTACCACACTGGGGTTGGGTCCCAGCATGGAAGCTGGAAGGCTGTTTGGGCGGGGGCAGTGGGGCTGATGGGATTGTGCACCTGTTGGCCATATGGACTGTTGCCACGCTGGGTGGGCTCCCAGCATGGCACCTTATCTGTTGGGGTATTGAGCCGATGGGGATTGGGCATCCTCACGGCCATACAGTGTGTGTGTGGGGGGAGCACATTAACACGCAATATGTGTGCGTGTGTGTGTGGAGGGGGGAGAGAATACGGGTGCAGCTATTTTCTTTCAAGTTGGTGGCAAGGTTCCAAACTAATGTCACCGGCTGTGTCCCCCATTATTGGTGGACATCACGCATGCCCAAAATATAGTGCCGGTATTGGCCACAACAGTGCCGCACCTCCAGTACCTGCTTCGGCACCAAGCTGCCACAATATGTTTCTTGCACTGCGCGCAAGCAAGCATAAAAAAGGATTTTCCACTCAGAAAGGAGTATAAGGGCTAGTGGCAGGAGACTAGGCTAAGATAGGAAAGGCACAGCAGAGACATCTGTCTGAAGAAAATTCAGATGCTGCTGAGTGGTAAGCCATCTGAGATGAAGGATACCCTCATGTGGTGACTTACTGCCTCCTACCCTAGAAGCTATACTAAAGCTGATCTATACTTGCTGGCATGTAGGCAGCTTGAAGGGAAGACTGCAGAACAGTAATATGGGCAGCAGCGAAGTAAGAAGTTTCTAAATTAGAAGGCAATGTTACCCTAAAGTATATTTGGGTGAGGAGCCATCCTGCGGGCACAGCTGTAGGGTTATAGCTCACGATACTGGCGATCCAGGTTCGGTAACGAGCCTGGATCATTGGAGGGCCAGCCAGGGTGAGGAGGACTGAGCACCCTAGAGGCCACTATCCTCTTCCTAGGAGGGAGGGAGGGAGGGCTGCCATTCTTGATATGATACTGCCACCTGGGTGACCACAGGTGGCAGTGGGCTGTAACTGCCACAAGGGAGGGGTGGACATTGGCAGGGATCCAGAGTAGCAGCACATTTCAGTATGTACATGCCTTCTTGGACCACCTCATATGCCATTGTCCTTGGGGCTCAGGGAGAAACAGGAAAATGGAACCCCACTTCTGCACCTGATGACAGGTCCCTGTGCCTAGCAACTGGACTGACCCTGGGAACCCAGAATGGACCATCCAACACAGCACAGTGTGTTGGGAGAGAGAGAAGGGTCAGGCTCTGTCTCCCTCCCTCCCTCCCCGCCTGGGGAGGTAAACCATGGCATGATGGGTCTTGGTCCTCTGGGCACACCCAGGAGTTTGGTTAAGCCATAGGATGCTTTGGGAGTCCCTGAGGGAACAAAGTCTATCCAGAGCCAATATAGCTGTGGCGAGCTGCCAAATGACCAAAGTTGCTATTTGGAATGACCAGGTGTAACTCGGCCATTTGTTTGAGTTTTTTCACCAAATTTTCAACATGGCCTTTTTGGGACCTCCCCTCATGAAAAGTTCCACTGTCATTTCGTTCACTTGTCCTGAAAGGTAATTTTGCACAGTGACTGTGCTGTTCAGCGCCACAGTACAAAAACACATTTTGGGCAGGATGTGAAAAATGACAGCTATACTGTTAATAAGGAGGTGTGCCAAAATGGCAGTGCTGAAAATCTGGAGTGAAAATAATAAAAATTGACTAAGTTAGGAGAGTGCATAGAAACTGTGCAATACACACTCGTAATGGAGTAATTTTTGGGAATTTTGACATAAATTTGCAACATGGGCATTTTGGGACCCCACCTCATGAACAGTGGCACTGTCATTTCCTGAACTGGTCTCGAAAGGTGATTCTGCACAGTGACCGCAAAATCACCTTTTGGGACTGAGTAATGAAATGACAGTGACAATGTCCAAGAGGTGGGCTCCCAAGAACCCCACGTTGAAAATTTGGGGCCACAATTCCTAAAAATGGCTGATATATCAAGATAAGTTGAAAACCCCTTTGAGTGCCATTATACAGAGCTTATCTTTGATTCTTCAGTTTGTGATTTGGCTTCGAAGAGTGCAGACATGTCCCAGTCCAGAGAAGATAACAGTGCCAACCTCTGGAGGTAAGTATGGGGTAAGGGTGTGTGTGTGGGGAGGTGGGTGCTCAGTGGGAGGGTGGGGATGGGGAGGGAGAATTGGGGTGATGACGAGGGACTGTTTCCTTTTTTACAGGTAAAAAAAGACATTGGGGGACTGTTTTCTTTATTTATAGGGAAGGAAGAAAAAACAAATTTGGGCACATTGTGGTGGGCTCCCAGTGTGCCACATGAGTGGGGGAGAAGGACATGATGCCAACACGGGGATTGGGCACCCCGATGTTGGCTGGGGGAGGAATTAATAAAAAACATTGGGCACACTGGGGTGGGCTCCCATTGTGCCACATGACTTGTGGGGTGTACATGATGCTGACACAGGGACTGGGCATCCTGATGTCGGCACGGGATAGAAACAAAAAAAAACTAAATTTGAGCACACTGGGGTGGGCTTCCAGTGTGTCACATGAGTTGGGGGGGGGTTACATGATGCCAACATGGGGATTGGGCACCCCAATGTCAGTGCAGGAATGGGAAAATGAGGGAGCGAGGAGAACTGCAGCTGTGGGAGGGAGCAGGAGGGTTTTATTACCTGCCAGTGCTGTGAGGGAGCAAGGAAGACAGGAGCAGTGGGAGGGTGTGGGAGGAATGCCATCCGCAAGATGGTGGAGGTGACACAACTGCACATGCACAGCGTTCACACATGCGTAGTTGTGGTTCACAAGATGGCAGCACCAGGAATACAGAATTAACAGCTGAAATAGTGTGTCTGTTACTCCATAGTGGCTGATTGTGGCAGAGTGTTACAAGCTCCGTTGGACTTTTGGAAGGATACTTCCACATGTCCAATGGAAGGTGCCACGATCGGCCATTTTAGGAGCAACAGATTGTTCTCAAAAAGGCTGTAGGCTCCACCCACAGCTGTAACAAGGAGCACTTGTGGCACTGGAAGGGGATATAAACAAAAGAATTTAAAAAAAGTATATTTTGGTGAGATTGTTTGGGGATGAAGACTTGAAGACAGATGCCTGGAGAAGCCTGACACTATAGTCCAAATTCCATAACCAAAAGTGCTCATCTGAAACATAGAAATGTAGAAACATAGACTTTGACGGCAGATAAGGACCGCTAGGCCCATCTAGTCTGCCCATTTCCCTACCTACAGGATAGGCCGCAGATCCTAGTTAACCAACAGCCTATTTCTTCCTACCCCCCACAAGAATTGCCTTATGTCTGTCCCATGCATTCTTGAATTCTCCCACAGTTTTAGACCCCACAACCTCCTCAGGAAGGCTGTTCCATGCATCCACTACCCTCTCTGTGAAATAATACTTCCTCACATTGCCCCTGAACCGCCCCCCTTCTATCTTTAAATTGTGTCCCCTTGTTCTTGCACGTCTCTTTTTCTGAAAGATGCTACCCTCTTGGACTTTGTTGATTCCACTGAGGTACATAAAAGTTTCTATCATGTCCGCCCTCTCCCTTCTTTCCTCAAGGGTATACATATTAAGCTCCTTTAGTCTCTCCTCATACGGCTTCTCTTGCAGACCCTGCACCATTTTAGTTGCCCTCCTCTGGACTGCCTCTATCCTGTCTATGTCCTTGCGGAGATGGGGTCTCCAGAACTGGACACAGTACTCCAGATGGGGTCTCACCAACTGTCTGTACAGAGGGATAACAACTTCCTGTTTTCTGCTGATGATGCCTCTCCTATACATCCCAGTATACCCCCAGCCCTCCCTACTGCCTTCACATTGCTTGCTAACCTTAAGGTCATCTGATATGATTACCCCCAGGTCCCTTTCCTTTTTTGTTGTTGTTACTACCTCCCCACCCATTGTGTATTCTTCCCCTGGGTTCTTGTTTCCCAGGTGCATTATTTTGCACTTCTTTGCATTGAATCCAAGCTGTCATACTTCTGACCATTCCTCCAACCTTGCCAAATCCCTTTTCATCCTTTCCATGCCTCCTTGTGTATCAACCCTGTTGCAGATCTTTGTGTCATCTGCAAAGAGGCATACTTTTCCTTCCAGTCCCTCTGCAATGTCACTGATAAAGACATTAAAAAGGACTGGACCCAGTACTGAACCCTGCGGTACCCCACTAGTAACCCCTTTCTTCAGAGTGGACTCCATTTACAATTACCTTCTGTGTCCTGTTGTCCAGCCAATGTTTTACCCAGGCTACCACCCTGGGACCCACTCCCAGGCTGGTTAATTTGACTATTAATCTTTTGTGTGGGACTGTGTCAAATGCCTTGCTAAAAGTCTAGGTAGGCCATGTCCACAGCCCCTCCTGGTCTACTACTTTGGTCACCCAGTCAAAGAAATCTATTAGATTCGTCTGACATGACCTTCCACTGTGAACCCATGCTGCCTTGGGTCCTGTGCTCCACTGGCCTCTAGGTACTCAACTATTCTTTCCTTCAGAAGTGACTCCATCATTTTCCCTACCACAGAGGTCAGACTGATAGGTCTGTAGTTTCCTGCCTCTGTCTTGGTCCCACCTTTGTGAAGGGGGAATCACATCCGCCTTCCTCCAGTCCCTCGAGTACCACACCATCCTCCCATGATTTATTAAAAGAGTAGCCAGTGGTTTCACTAGTTCCTCCTTAATTCTTTTAGAATTCTGGGGTGAATTCCATCAGGACCCATTGCTTTGTCCACCTTCAGTTTTAGGAGTTCTTGCAGAACCCTTTCTTCTGTGAAAGGACTGGGATCGACCCCCCTATCAAGAGTGCTTCTGTTAATTGGATTAGGCACTTCCCCCTCCTCTTTTGTGAATACTGAGCAGAAATATTCATTCAGTATTCCTGATTTTTCACTGTCCCCCTCTGCCCACCCACCGTTCATTCTATTCAGCCTCACTATCCCTCCTTTGTCTTTCTCCGCTCGCTGATGTACCTATAAAGGTTTATCCCCTTCTTAACTGAGTTGGCTATCTTTTCCTCAGTTTGGGCCTTTGCTATTCTGACTTCCCTCCTGCTTCCTTCTGCCTTAACTGGTACAGCTGTCTGTCCTGCTCCTTCTGTGTTTCCTTATACTTCCGAATGCTATCTTTTTCTTCCTGACTTTCACAGCCACCTCTTTTGAGAACCATAGTGGCTTTTTCTTTCATTTTGATTTGTTTATTTGCTTCACACAAAGGCTTGTTGCCTCTGTGATGGCAGTTTTGATAATTCCCCATTGTTGCTCCACACTTCCTTCTAGCCTGTTTGCTAGTGCTTTTCTGAGGCACTCTCCCATCTTGCCAAAGTCAGCCCTCCTAAAGTCCAGTACCCTCACTTTTGTATGGCTTGACTCTGTAGCTGAGTTTAACGTGAACTTGTCCCCAGATGGCAACCCACTTCTAGATCTGAGATCCTCTCACTGCCTCCATTTGAGAGTACGAGGTCTAAGATTGCTCCCTCACGAGTGGGTTCCGAAACTAGCTGTCTAATGCCTGCCACCTGTAGGGCATCAAGAATGGCCCTGCTCTTGGATGTGGCTGCAGCAAATGTGCTCCAGTTAACATCTGGCATATTCAGGTCTCCATCAACAGTATCTCCCTTTCTCTGCCATTCTAAGAATGCCTTCTATCATATCCTTGTCCATTTCTTCCCCCTGACATGGGGGTCTGTACACAACCCCTGTGCAGATTGTGGTGCCCTTTCCAGTGTCCAAGGTGACCCACAGTGCCTCCTCTACTCCCTGTTTACTCTTTTGTTCAATTGCTTTTATCCCTTCCTTTACATAGAGAGCTACTCCTCCCCCTCTTCTCCCCTGCCTGTCTCTCTGAGAGATCCCTACAAGCACTGGGGATGTTGCGGACTAAGGTGCCAGCACCACTGTATGGAGAAGACTGGCAATGAGTTTCCCACCCTGTCCCAGAGAAGGGGGCATCAACAATATGTAGAATGTACTGGTCGACAAACTCAGTAGGGCTGAGAGATATCTTGTGGATTCAACAGTGATAGTGCCAAGACCAACTAAATAATGTATGAACTGGTAAAGAAATATCATATTGTAAAGCAAAAATAACCATAAACTAGAAACTTAGAGGCCTACATGGGTGAAATCTGAGGTTTAGATGGTCCTGCAATGAGGCGTACTCTTGACAGCATGGAAAATAGAAACTGAGGCTGTTGGGGCCAGCACCACTATTCATGCTGTTGAGGTATGCTGCACCATGCATGGTGCATGCCGGCCTCTGAAGTCCTCGCTCCCAAGAGATCCTAGTGCCTTCAGTCTTGAGACCGAAGGGTGAGGGCTTTATGGGGAAGACTGAGTCTTGAAATGTCAAGATGGATGGGAAACTGGTTGACAGAATGCAGAGAGTGGTACTTAATGGCAAATACTCTGACGTTGGGGACACAAGAGAGTCACCGGGGTCTGTCCTGGTGATGATGCTAGTTAATATCTATTTAAGAGACATTGGGGTATAAAGACTGGGTAAAGTCAGCCTATTTGCAGGCTACACACAAGTCTAAGGGAGGGTGAATTTTGAGGAAGGGATTAGCAGCAATGAAAAGGTATTAGGAAAAGCTGGAATAGTGCACCAGACTTAGGCCATTAAAGTTATATGCCAAAAATGTAAAGTTATGCACATTGGAACAAAAATCTCCAGATGAAATAATGCATCTATGAGATCATGGTAGAGAATGCAAAGGAGGAAAGACAGTTTCAAGTTATTAAAAAAAAACAGTTTAAAAGCTTCTTCATGAGGCATTATGGCACATGAGACTGTTAACAGGATGTTAACTGAAATCCATCAGCCAGGATTTCACTGATAGCAGCAAAGAGGTGATTTTGCTGCTGTGCAGGTCACTGGTTAATAAAGTGTGCATGCCTGAAAGTTATTTCCCAAATACCACAAACAGTGGACTTCTCAAATATTCAGGAATGAATGCTGAATAGTCCACTATTCAGGTATTTGGTAATCCCCGTTCCCATGTTTCCCACCCACCTCCCTCTTTTCCTATTAAAAACAAAAGTAAGAGCAAATCCCAGTCCCTCAACCCTTTTAGCACAAACCCACCCTTCTCAGTTCCACCATCTCCCATCCAGGCAAAGCGAACATGAAGGAAGATAATTTAGGCAAGTGTATTTCATTTCAGATGCAGCTGGCACCTAAAATAACTTTTCCCCCACCCTCATGTCAATGCCCACTCCCAAGAACAAGCTTGGTGACTGTACCTTACTCATCTGTACCCCACACTTTATGTATCCAATCCACATCTTCCTCTCCCTACCACCACCACCACAAAAGTAATTAGTTTCTATGGCCCCACAGCAGGCCACCAGCACAGCCTTCCCTTCACTTCAGCTGGCTGCCCTATAATGAATACAGATGTGTGGTGGTGTGCTCACGGTTATAGTAATCACCCAATCAACTGAACATCGGTCGAGTGATTAAGCACAATCATGTGTTTTCAGTCATTCAAAGGTAGTCAGCTGAGGTGGAGGGAGGGCTGTGCCAGTTGCGCACTATGGGACTTTAGAAATTAATTTGTTTGGCAGGCAAAGTGGCGTTGTTAGCTGAGGTGGTGGGCCTCTCTACCAGATGCACCAGCAACCCAGGTTCAGGAATGAACTAGGGTCATTGGCGGCCAGTCGGGGAAGGAGGACTGAGTGTCCCATGACAGCTCTCCTCCTTCAGGGAGGGAGGACAGTGTGAAAGGCTGCATAACTGCTACCTAGTGAGTGGTGCTGCAGCAGTCACCTCCTAGTTGGCTAAGTGCTGGTTACTGAGGCGTACTGTGTCTTCATGCAGCATGTGTATGCTATAGCACGTTTGCCAGCCCAAGTAGATAAAACACTCTGTGGGAGGGAACAACCAGTGTGAGAAGGATGATGGCATGTGTTCTGCTGGTTCTGCACCACCCACCTAGGCACCCATCCACCTATGGAGGTACAAGAGGTGGAAGGTAAGTCCTGGGGTGGTGGGGATGATGGGGTTAGAGTAAGATGCTGGAAGGAGGCTGCACGAGTGCAGGCAGATAAATAATGAAATAAATTAATTTGTTTTGTGGTGGTGGTGGAGAGGAATGTTGATTTGGTGCATAGAGGATGGGGATACAAGGGGTAAAATTCATTTGCTGAGTTTGGGCTGTAGGTTGAGGAATGAAATGAGGGTGAGAAAGAAGTTGTTATGTTATGTCTCTATGAAATCCTAAATGATGAAATTATAAGGAAGGAGATGGGAATAGAATTTAAAGATTGTATACATCAGATGAGAAGTCATAATAGGCAGCTAAAGGAAACAAAAAGTAGGACGGATATAAGAAAATATAGTTTTAAAAATAGAGCTGTTAGAATGTGGAATAAATTACCACAAGTGGTAGTGGAAGCAGAAACTGTTGGGGTCTTCAAGGTTCGGTTAGATCAGTACCTAAATGATGTTGTCAACTTAGGTTGCTGCCACTGAATTGTGGGGAAAGTTTTTACATGGGCTATGCCTTTATGACTTTCCTATATTCCAGTATGAATTCCATTATGAAGTTATCTGGGACACAGGCTACATCTAAAATTAAATGTGCCTGCCTGAATTGTCTGCTTTCACGCTTGCTACACCAGCCAGGTCCAAGGGTTTGAGGAGGGTGTGCTTTTACTTTTACTTTTAAAAGGAGAACAAGAACAGGGAGGTGGGTGGGAAACATGGGTAGGGGGTGGATACTGAATAGCCAAATATATGAGGCCTAAATATGGAATATTCAGGAAAAGGCATCTCATGGTGAGATGACAGCATAGGGACCTCTCGAGCTTGGCTCTTCCAGGTCTGTGACGATGTACTGTAATTTCACCCCTCAATGGAAACATGGTCTGTTGTGTATAGCTGCTCATACATTATTCTATATGATGCCCAAATATTCCCGTGTGAAATCAGTTCTCAGACTCTACCCCTCTCCACTACCAAGCCATTAGGGGCCACATTTTAAAAAAATTGAAAAATTGCATGTGTGAAAAAAAGGTACACATGGGAGGGTTTCCTAGCACAGCCACAATTTTCCCCACATGTGCACAATGTTCATTTCATTTCATTTATTCTTTGTTAACCGGGTAAGGACACTAGACCAGTGGTCCCTTTTCAGGCCCAACCTGGACAGATAAACAACAGAACAATACAATAGGAAAAGAACAAAACAAACATAAAAACAGATTACAATCAACAATTAGAATTGGATTTTTTACAATAAATAATGCTTTAACCTTAATTTAAAATTAAGGGCTGATGAAGCATGCCTAACACTAACTGGGAGTGCAATCCAATACATAGGGGCAGCAATTGAGAGGCTCTTAAACTAGTCTAAAGTCTGTATTGCGGAATTACAAATTGTGGGCCATTAGCTGATCTCAAACCCGGTAACAACTCTCTTCTAGAAACCAGATTGTTAAGGGGAAATAGTGAAGTGAAATGTAAACACTTAAATTTGAGGCATCCCACTCAATACTCAATCTGACAGCTAGGGGATAGCCATCCCAGCTGTGAATAGAGATCACAGTGATGCATGTGAAAGGGGGCTTCAAGGACAAATCTACAGATATTATTATATGCAACCGTCAAGGCATTTAATTCCTTTACCCCAATATTATAGTAAATGTAAGAAACATAGCCAAAATGGAGGAGAAGTGATCCAGTTTCAAACAGGTTCTCTTTTTTGCAACCTCTTCTACAATTTACAGCAGCTTGCACTTACTTTTTTGTGCAGCTGCAGAAATATGCTATGTCCAGTATTACCAGGGGTATCATTTTTGCTACAGCGGTGGGGAGAAAAGTTTTTCATGCACATAAAATTCTAAAAATTGCATTTTTGCAGATGCAACTTAGTTTTCCTCACACCAGGGAATTGTGCACAGGGACCTAGTCCCTGGCCCATGTCAGGCCCTTTGAAAATTGGGCCCAAGGAGCATGAATTTTGCAGAACACGTACTAAGCCAGTTTTGTAATATCTGTCAAGTAGTTTCTATCATAAGCAAATTGATGTTACAGTAGATTTTGGCAAAATAGATTCCCTGTAGCATTATAATCGCTGCTGATGGATTTATAAAGGAAAAAGGCTAAAGCACCCATTAAAACCACTTCATCTTGGTATTCATAAACAAATGCAATAGCAATGAGAAGGCAGTTATATGTTCCCATAAAGCGTAAAAACATATTTATTTACTTGAAGTGGCAATTTGATAATTACTTTATTGATCACATGTGTAATAATAAGTGAACTAAGCAATCCCCATGTATTGGCAATATAATTTGTTCAAGTTACTACAAATTATGTGCAGACACCATACACTGTATAAGTTCTATAAAAATGTGAAGCCAGGTAAATCAAGGGTGATGGGCTTTAAGAAGGTTTTGAAAGACTAGAAGCTTGACATAGCACTCAACACCTGTGAAGAAACCTCAAGGGCTATGACAGGAATCAAGAAAAAATTAGCAAAAGTAAAACTTCAGCATGATCAAGTTGTTTTTTTCTCTTCATTTTATAATTTATTTATGCAGAATAGACCTGCAGTGATGCAACATCTCACTTCCAGTGGGGTCCTGCTTCTACCCATTTTTTGCAACTGGATGAAGTGGAGCACTGGCAGGTTACATTTTCTTTTTTTTCATTCTTTGGTAACCAGGTAAGACCTACTAGGTACAATATCTGTATTCAGGGGTGTCCCAGGAGCACTGGGGAGGTTAAGTGACTTGGTCAGCATCACACAGAACACAAGTGGAGGTTGTGAGAATCAAACCCACATCTGATGGATATACTAATCTCATTCACAGCTCATTACTCTAACCTCTAGGCTACACTGCCATCCCAATAGCTACCCAAACTACTTTCCCACACTCACACAGTGAGTATATTTGTCTGTAGTGCTGTTTGAACCTTGGAGCTTCTGGTTCCAAGCCAGTGCTCTAACCACTAGAAGACACTGCCTTACAAATAACAGTGGCCTAGTGGCAAACACTCTTGCTTACTACTGCCATTGAACTGCATTGCTTCCTGCAGAATTCTGCAGGATGTGGTATCTGATCCTCCTGATGGGTACCATGGTATATGGGCAGAGTCGGAATGGTCCACCAGGATATTTGGAAATTTCCAGGTGGGCCCCCCTCTGTTGATTACCTGGCCAGATTGTAATCTCTGAAAATCTTTGCTTTGTCATCTTTTTTCTAATAAAAAGGAATATTTGGGGTCACTGTATGTAATGCAAATACAGAGCAAGTGTATTACATTTAAGTGGAATGCTGATATGAGTGTGTCACCCGGGCCTTCCCCTATTGATTTTTCAAGTGGGCTTCTTGTACCACAGTCTGGTCTGGTATATGGGAGATCTGGGTTTTCTGCCTGAGTCTAGACTCCTATTAGGTTTAGTAGCTACTGTAGGAATAGCCCAGTCAGAGTTTAGTTTTTAAATGTTTTCTTGTTTAAGGGCCATGGTAATGGTGAGTGAATGTAAAAATTCATAACTTCAGTTCAGCTTCAGTTTGGATCCCCTGTCTTCAGTTCAGTTTTAAGACTTTGGGTCCTTGGTATGTGGGGTCTGGTAGGCAACTCCAGTCAATCCCAACCTTTTCTACACTCTCTCATTCCTCCGGTCCTTTTTCTGTTGGTTGCGCGCATGCGCAAACCAGCGAATTGTTGCAATACAGGATTTTGGGTGTGTGTCACTGCTGAGCCCATTGCAGTACACAAAACCAGGGGATTTGTAATGGGCTCAGCAGTCAGCACCAATGACCACTCGGTGTGGTCCTGACTCAACTCTCTGCTAGGTGGGCTGAACAGTCATGCACTTGAAAGGACGAAGTCACTCCAATCAGAGAGGGCTTCGGCCTTTTGATTTGCATGATGCCCATGTCAGTAAACAGTGAAAGGGGAAATCTTGCAACAATGGCTTCCAAAAAAAAAAACCCAAAAAACAAATCTGCTTCCCAGACCAACAGGCCCCCCATTTTCTTCAGTGTGGGACACTGGGTAGTCCACTCCCTGTGTCCCCAGTTGTTCTTCAACCCAGTATGGTTCCCCCTCCCCCCCCACAGCAGTGTGCCTCTTCATCTAAGGTTTGCTGACAGCGGAGTGCCCAGTCCCCATGTTGGCAGTAGCCCCCCTCCCCTTAAAGTGTGGGACAATGGATAGCCCACTCCCAGTGTCCCCAGGTGTGTACTAAATCCCCATATTATTGTGGAACACTGGGGAGGCCACTCCCAGTGTTCCGAGTATGTCCCCCCAGCAGTGTTACTGTGTTCCCCCCAATGTTTGCTGGCAGAGGGGTGCCCAATCACCATGTTGGCAGTAGCCCCTCTCCCCTGACAGTGTGGGACACTGGGTAGCCCACTCCCAGTGTCCACAGTTGTGTACTAAATCCCCATATTATTGTTGTGGAACACTGGGGAGGCCACTCCCAGTGTTCCCAGTATGTCCCCCCCAGCAGTGTTGCTGTGTTCTCCCCTAATGTTTGCCAATAGAGGGGTGCCCAATCACCATGTTGGCAGTAGCCCCACTCCCCTGACAGTGTGGGACACTGGGTAGCCCACTCCCAGTGTACCCAAATGTATAATGTACCTATAAAAAAGAAAACAGTCCCCCGATGTCTTTTTTTTTTAACCTGGAAAAACTGTCCCTCGTTGTCTCTCCACATCCCCCTTCCCTATCCCCACCCTCCCTCTGCGCACCCACCTCCCCTTACCCCCCCCACTTACCTCCAGAGGTCAGTGGCTGCGATCTTCTCTGGACCGGGACACGTCTGAGCTCTTCAAAGCCGAACCAGGAACTGAAGAATCAAAAGTAAGCACCGTATAATGGCAGCCAATGGGGCTTTCAGCTTAAGTTGATATCTCAGACATTTTTAAGGATTTTGAACCCAAATTTTCAACATGGGGTTCTTGAGATCCCACCTCATGAACACTGACACTGTCATCTTGTTAATCAGTCCAGAAAGGTGATTTTGTGGTCAGGTCACTGTATGGAATCACCTTTTGAGACCAATTAACTAAATGACAGTGCCAGTGTCCATGAGGTGGGGTCCCAAGAACACTGTATTGAAAATTTGGTGCAAAAAGTCCCCAAAATGACTGCATTACAAGCGTGCATTGTGCAGTTTATACACATGCTTGTAACTTCACCAATTTTTTATATTTTCACTCCAGATTTTCAACATTACTATTTTTTCATACCTCCTTATGAACAATACAGCTGTCATTTTTACATCCTACCCAAAATGTGTTTTCACACCTGTGGCACAGAATGGCATGGTCGCTGCGTGAAATCAACTTTTGGGATGGACTAACAAAATTACAGTGCCAGTAATCATGATGAGATGTCTCAAAAGGCCCATGTTGAAAATTTGGTGAAATAATTCCAAAAAATGACTATGTTACAAGCTTACATTGCACAGGTTCTACACATGCTGGTAACTTCAACAATTTTTCATATTTTTACTCCAGATTTGCAACATAGCCATTTTTCACACCTGTTCATGAACAGTATGCAGCTGTCATTTTTCACTTCCTGACCAAAACATGTTTTTGCACCTGTTGCGCAGAATAGCACAACTGCTTTGCGAAATCAACTTTCAGGACAGATTAATGAAATGACAGTGCCAGTGTTCATGATGTGGGGTCCCCAAAAGGCCATGTTGAAAATTTGGTGAAAAAATATTTGAAAATATCCAAGTTATGTACATCCGTTAAATGTATTCTACACACACACATAACTTTGCAGGATTCAGATCCTGCGCTTCCATAATAAAATAAGGATACTATTATACTAACCAAAAAACAAGGGAAATTCATTGCAAAAGACTATGTTAATGCATCAGTTAGGGTTTTTGTTAAATCGTCAAAAGCTAAAAAATTTGATGTTAGGGTTCCCACCCCTACCACCATCAGGGTAAACCATCCATGTGTAAATAAGCTGATATGGTACAGTATAGGAGAATGGGGTGAGAGTTAGGCCTGATGACCCCATGGCACACCCTGATGCATGTGTGTGTGTGGAGGGTGGGGTGGTAGGGGTGGGAACCCTAACATCGAATTTCCCAGCTTTTGACAATCTAATAAAAACCCTAACTGATGCATTAATGTACTTTTTTGCAATGTGTTCTGCTGGCTGTACTGTAGTAACAAGCAGCATGGTTTCATTCATTAGAAGCTGGCATTCGGCAGTGGTGGAGAGAGGTTTGTGTTGTGCTGGACCGATGGGCAGTGGTGGCAATTGCCTTCTCCTAATAAGGAAAATTGGGCACTGGGTGCTGGGTGCCAGGTGTGGGGTGCAGGGGGGGGCCAGCCAATGGATGGACAGAGTGGTCAGTTCACTGCTTATTGTTGCTGGGGGGGATTTCTCTGTATTCTTGGTGCTGCTGCTTCTTGGTTACATTTGGGGATTACTCTGTATTCTTGGCACTGCTGTCTCTCACTTAAATTTGGGGGATTACTCTGCATTCTTGACACTGCTGCCACTCACTTAAATTAGTTTATAAGATGGGGCCGGCTGTGGAGGCAGGCGAGTTTTACCAGTCCCCATTAAAATTTTAGTTTCAGCAAAAAAAAACTAATTGCGGGTGCTGGATGCATAAAAGGGTGGGATTTAAATAGGTGTTACTGAAAGAAGTTACTGCCTTGAAAGCACGTAAGGCTATGGGACCAGATGAGGTACACTGGCAAGGCAAGGCAAGGTTTTTTTTTCCAAGGAGCCCAATCCCAGAGGCTCTGGGTGGTGTACAGATAAATTCAAACTAATCATAAAACTATAAGCAGACATCAATAAACATTAAAATAAGCCAGAATTCTAAACATTTAAAAACAGTCATCAATAAAGGCTATCCCCAAAAAAGATATTACAAATGGTGTCTGGGAAGGCTTGGCTAAACAAAAGGGCCTTGAGGTGTGCCTTAAATATTTTCACTCAAGGAGTTTCCCTTACAGAAGGCGGCAGCGAATTCCACAGGAAGGGGCCAGCAATGCTAAAATCTCTGTCACTGGCAGTCTTTAATGTCATCCTGAGAATTGCAAGGAGGCTCCTGGAGGAAGAACAGAGGGAGCAGACCGGGGCAGAGGGTGTCAGAAGGTGAGACAGGTACCCAGGGTATAAAGGGAGCTCATGGAAGTGCCAGCATTAAACAAGCAGCCAACATTCAGCACTGACAAATGCTTGTTTAGCTCACCCATTGGCGCAGCGGTTGGATTTCCACTTGCGACACTAGTGACCCGGGTTCAGGAAAGGACCAATGGCACTGGAGGGCTGGCCAAGGGAGAAGGCTCAAACGTCAGAAGACTGCTTGCCTTCTCCCGGGTGGAGGGCAGGGATGCAGCCCAGCACCTACTGACTCCTGGTAGAGGCTGGGAGCACCACAGCACACTGGGCTTGATTGACTGAGTGGTGTGGCAGATGTCGGTGTATGCCTAGATGTCTGTGGCATGCCATGCCCCAGGGGGAAAAAAACAGGGAGGAAAAGCAGCTCCTGGGCTGGCCAGATGATGGCTGCCAGCCCTCAGTGACACAGAAAGCCCCGTAGCCAGCCATGTCTGCCTCAGCAGCAGCACCCAAGGCCAAACAGAGAGTGTGCTGGCCGCCCACTGGTGCCTTCCCCTTCGGAGGAGAGGGACCCATCTGGCAAAGGGTTATGCTGGGTCACCCTGGGATGTTCGCTGCAATGTGAGGTGGGGGCTGGGGGGGTAGAGTGTCAGTTGGGGAGCCTAGAAGGCCCGAAGAAGTGGCATGTCTGGGAGCAGGAGAGCAAAAAAAAAAAAAAAAAAGATGAACGCTTGTTTAAATAACAGAGTCAGCACCTGGCAAAGTGTCAGGAGTTGGAGATTTTTGTTTTATGAACAAAAATGTTTGTAGAGGTGGGAGGAGGGTGGAAACTGGCTAGGTGGAAACACCAGAGCTAAAGGGCAGGCCGTGGCCATTTGAAAAAGGCTAGAGTGTTATTTTTTTTTAATTAAGTGTCCCAAAGTAAAATTGGGCTGAGTAGAATGTAAAAGTGTTGAGTTCCAACTTCCAGCACATCCACTGGATAGAAATTTGGCATCAACTCATCCTTAGGCTAAGGTACTATTACCCTGAATCATCAAAACTTTGACTCCAGCTTTGTAGTACAGTTCAGTACTGTACCAGGTCATGACAGACACTATATATGTCTCATGGATTAAAATAAGGTTTAAGGGCCTGGTTCAATAGCTCCTGTAGGGAACTATTACCCAAAGATTTTGGTTTAAAGTTCAGATGTAATTTGCGAGATATGCCTTCACCCAGGTAAAGATTAAATGTGCTAGTTAATAAATTAAAAGAAACAAAGTTAACTGCGTACAGCAATTACAGGGTCGGTGCGGCTGTTGCAGTTGCCTCTGCAGAAATACAATCAAACAAAACCCAGAAGGAGAGCCATACTCACAGCATAAGAAGTAAAATAGCAGGACACTGATCTGGATGCAAAATAAAATAATTTAATGCGATTCCAACAGGTAAATCCTGGGTACCCACAGCTAGCAGCTTCAGTACAAACACACCTAGCCCTGGCATTTTGAGACTAATCGTCTCTTCATCAGGGGGCATAGGTAATAAATTAATACTGCTCCCTTGGAAATAATACCAACCCATTAAGGTCCCTACTGGCACAGCCACCCAGCTTTAGCACAATGCAATAACAGTTGCCAAACAAACATAAATCTTAGTGCTCTGCTGATACTATGTACACAACAGAAGACTGCAAGAAAAGAATAAAAGGAGTTATTGGGCGCTCAGGAATGATATCTAAATGGAAAGAAAGGGTTAATTTAGAAGGGCTCCAGCCCTGAAAACTGTAATTGTCCCCAGTTGTGATGCACATGGTGTGGCTATACTTTTTGGTTGGGTCGGGGCTGAGGATGAGGAAACTACTAAATTATCACCAGCGTTGATGCGCTTTTTGGTGGAAGGTGGCTCCTTCGATGTACACAGCAGAACCACTGTACTAATGGCACTGGAGGGCCCAAATAAATCCTCTGGCACCACTTCACTGTGCTCCAGCTTCCCCTAACAGTCCAAGATGTCAGGGGCCAGGGGGAGCTGGAACAATGGTGCAGGTTGACTGTGTCTCCCAGGTGCAAAACGTCGGCCCCCATTTTGAGTGGGGGGGGGTTAAGTACTAAGAACTGAAACACACCAAGTTTGAGGAAAAACTTATACTTTGCACCACAGTTCTCTATTTTCCTTGGCAGAATCAAAATGAAATCAAGAAGGACTTAACCCTTATAAACTGGGCCCATGTCTCAATTTGGAGGCATAGTGACAAGTCAAACAAAAGTTAGCTATTAGATTGTCAGCCTTCTCAGATCATACCTCTGAGATAGCCAAGGAACAGCTGACAGTAACTGAATAATTGATTAATCATTCCTAGTAATTACATTTACCAAACCCAAATATGCTTAATTAATGTTTGATGTAATTCTTCTGAAGCAAAAACTCTGAGGGGGGTTGCATCAATAGTGGGAAAAGAGCCAGATGGTTCTGTTATTGGAGCTTTGGAAGCAGACACAGACTAGTGACATGCCCTAATCTGGTCTGGAGCATGGCAATTAATTAATCATTTCACTTAGAGAGCTGATTCACTGATTGCCCAAGGCAGAAGCTGTTCCTGCAAACAGATTATGTAGAATCATATAATAATGATATATATTTCTCCACTGACAAAAATTACAGTAAAACTAAATTACCTTCTGTAAGTTTGGTCAAATAAAGTTTTCCAGAGAATAAGGAGAGATTGAATAGTTATTGACACCTATAGGAAAGGCTTTTGGTAACATCACCCTGGGGATGATCATTTAGACTCAGCTCTGTCTCTGCAACCCTTAAAAATCCTCTGTTTTTGTTGAAAATTGCTTCAAATCCAGTTTCTTTTGTTGGCCGGAAGTAGTACATGACATGGGAAAGCCAGACAGGGGCAAAGTTGTGTCTGGAGAGGAGGGTGTTGGAGGATCTTAGAAGGGATGCTTGGACAGTGAGGAATCCCAGGCCTCTAGTATGGCATGTTCAATCACCCACAGAGCCAGCATGAAAAAAGCCAGACTGCATACTTCAAGACTTAAAGATTTCCTTAGCAAGATGCAGATCACTGTTCAAGCACTTCATTCAGGCTTAGATAAAATAGAACAGTAGGTCAATGGTATGACTGAACAACTTACAGAATCAGATCACTAAACTGATGCATTGGAGCCCCTGGTGCTGCAGCTATTCATGACACAACAGCAAATGCAAGAAAAATTGGAGGATACGAAAAGCAGGGATCACTGGAACAATCTTAGGGTCTATGGTGTACCCAAGGGCACTGAAGGTACACAAATGTTATTGCTTCTAAAATACTTTTTATGGGAAACTTTGAACCGTGACCTAGAGTATGATTTCAAAATTGATTGAACTCATAGGACCCAAGTTGGCTAACTCAAGCATGGGACCTAGACTGACAATATTAATCATTCAGTTGCTCAGCTGCCCAGTGAAAGAATATGCATTTATTGTCAGGCAGAACACCATATGGAATGCAACATTTTGTTTTCTTTCTTTAAAGAAGCAATATTTGTTAGTCAGAAAACATTTTCATGTGTCAGACTGATACTCTCCCAGAACTCAGTCTGCACTGCTACTAGTTTTCATAATGCTTCAGATACATAAATGGTTCACTTTGGTATTCTGCCACCTCCCAGATAGACTCTCGCTCAGGGTATCTCTAGATTCAAATCCCACTAGAGTCACTGCTCACACAGTACTGTGCTCTTTTCCAGAGGCAAACAATCCACCACAGTTGTCCCAGTTTAGAAATGAAAATAACATGTTTAACATAATTGTTGATCTTCTGGAATATCTTCACCATTGATTACTACTTACGAGTCTGGGACCAGAGGCACTAGGATCTCATGGGAGGAAATCTTTTGCAGGGAGGGAGACCATATTGGGTACCAACAGTGCCTGTGCACCTCATGTAGTGGCATGTGCACCAGCCAAAAAACACCACCAGCTCCTTAACCACCTCAGTTCTGTTTGCTAGGAGAGAAAATAAGTGGAGAAAAAACAAATAGATCCTGTCTAGCCAAAGGGATAGTAAAAACAGATACAGGAATAAAAATAAACAACACAATAAAAACCAACTACCAACCTTTGATGAATAAGAACAGGGTGCACAAGATGGTACAAGGGTAGAAGTGTTATAAAGCCAGAGCCTCATACCACTAGCAAGACAGTAAATGGACAGTGGCAGCGAAGAGGGCAGCAGTCCTAAGCAAATGGCTCTGACAAAGAAACACAAGTGTGATGTCCAGAGTGGAATTCCTTGTAAATGAAATGGTGCAAGTGCCTAAGGAAAAATGACGTAGACTTCTTAATAAAAAAGGGAAACTCCATGCTACTGGAAAGAGAGGTAACTTGCAAGTTGGTTATATCTTTCTTCCTTACATCAGGGATGAAGAAAGGGGAGCTTAGAGGAGTCAAGATGTGCTCCTCTCCCCAGACATCCCTAAGGGTAGTGGGATAAGGCCCAAATACATAAGAAGTACTGGGACACCAACCAAAAACAGCTTAACATAGTCAGGGGAAATGTAGCATAAAAGAGAAAGACCCACTTCTCCTGTCTCAACAGGGACGTGCATGTGTAAGAGCTAGTTCAGTTGATCCAGTAAGGTGCATAGCACCTACCACATGCAGTGAACTGCCAAGTGGGGTTAGACTGGATATTGATTAGGAGCACAGGATGCATTTAGCAACAAATAGGGATATACCTACAAGGGGATATACTATAGGCAAGGAGAAGGAGGACAAGAAGGAAAAAAGGAAAGGGATGGCCCCCTTTTTATGTTGGCTTGTGCAAGCATGCACAAGCAACATTTTGTGGTAGTAGCACCATACTAGTACTTTCAAAGGTGTGTCAGTGTTGTGGCAAATCCAGGGGATGCTTTAGCCAGTGTGTCCCTCAGTCACCAATCACTGAGCATGCTGCCAATGACTGCAGTTTCAGAGAGTGCCACCAACTTGAAAGAAATCCACCACTTCAATGAGAGATGGGCTCGTCATTGCAGCGGCAGATCTGACATGCCTCCATTACATGCCGTTCCTGGTGAAACATTTCAATAAACATGATAGCAGCTCCCGCCTTCCGCCTCTTACAATCCCTAGAAAGCTGATTTTAGGGGTGCTCAATCCCCCTGTTAGCATGCCCCCTCCCAGTTCAATTTGTTTGCTGATGGGGGTACCCAATCCCCATCAGCATAATGTCCTCCTAGTTTGATTTGTCTGCCAATGGGGTGCCCAATCTCTCTGGCATCATGCCCCCCCTCAAACACAGACACGCTTTCTTTGCCAACAGGGGGCCCAATCCCCATTGGCTTCAGTCCCCACCCCTCCCCAAAAAAAAACAGGTGGCACACTGGAAGCCCACCCCAGTGTGCCCAAATGTATTTGTAAAACCTGTGAAAAAAAACCTTCCCCGACGTTCTGGTTTTTGTGATTTTTGCCCTGTAAAACAGAAAACTGTCCCTCATGGTCACGATGCCCCCTCCCCAAACCACCACACCTTTGCGTACCCCACCTCTCGTAGCCCCAACCCCATACTTTTATCTCTGGAGGCCTGGCACGGTGATCTTTGGTGGAGCAGGAGATGTCTGAACTCTTCAAAAGCCGACCGCGAACTGAAGAAATGCCGGGAAGCTGTATAATGGCATCAGTGGGGGGTTGGGTTCAGCTCAGGTACATATCTCGGCCATTGTTTTGACTTTTGGCTCCAGATTTTCCACATGGGGTTCTTGGGATCCCACCTCAGGAAATCAGTCTCTGTCATTTCGTTATTCGGTCTCGAAAGGTGATGTTGCAGTCACTGCATGGAATCACCTTTCGGGACTGATTAACAAATGACAGTGCCACTGTTCATGAGGTGGGCTCCCAAAAAGCCTATGTTGCAAATTTGTGAAAAAATTCCAAAAAATGACTGTGTTATGAGAGTGTGTTGTGCAGTTTCATGCACACTTGTAACTCTGAGAATGTTTAATATTTTCACTCCAGATTTTCAACATTGCCATTTTTTCACACCTCCTTATGAACAGTACAGCTGTTATTTTTCACATCCTGCCCGAAATGTGTTTTCACACATCTGGCTCACAATGGCGCAGTTGCTGTGAGAAATCAACATTTGGGATAAGAAAATCACAGTGACAGTGTTCATAGGGAGAGGCCCCAAAAAGCCCATGTTGCAAATTTGGTGAAACAATTCCCCAAAATGACTGCGTTACCAGTGTGCATTGCACAGTTTCTATGCACTTGTAACTTCGCCAACTTTTCAGGTTTTCACTTCAGATTTTCAACATTGCTATTTTTGCACACCTTCTAATGAACGGTACAGCTGTCATTTTTCACATTCTGCCCAACACATGTTTTCACACCTGTGGTACAATGGGTGCAGTTGGTATGAGAAATCAACTTTCAGGACAGAGTAACAAAATCACAGTGCCACTGTTCATGAGGAGAGGTTCCAAAATACCCATGTTGAAAATTTGGTAAAAAACATCACAAAAATGATTGCATTATGGTCATGTGTTGTGCAGTATCTATGCACGCTCGTAAGTTTGCAAATTTTTCATATTTCCTCTCTGGATTTTCAACACTGCCATTTTTTTACACCTCCTCATGAACAGTACAGCTTTCATTTTTTGCATCCTGCCCAAAATGTATTTCCGCACCTGTGGCTCCCAATGGCGCAGTTGCTGTGCGAAATCACCTTTCAGGATCTAGTAAAGAAATGATAGCATCACTGTTTATGAGGTGTGGTCCCAAAAAGCCACTGTTGAAAATTTGGAGTGAAAATGCCAACAAACACCTAAGGCATTAAGATTTCCAACCATACACCCACCCTGTAGAGACTGACAGGTGTCGGGACGTAACTTGGGTTCATCAGCCATAATGTTCACAGAATTCTAACCCCACACCCAACCCTACAGCCACTGACAGGCATTGAGGTGTGCCTTGGGTTCTGTCACCCCTAACTTTCACCCCATTCTCCTGTATTGCACCCATCTCAGCTTATTTCCTTATGGAATGGGGTGAGCATAAGGGCCGAAGACCCCAATGCACACCCCAACACCTGTCACTCTCTGCAGGGTGGGGTGAGGTGGAATGTCATAAGCGTTATGGCCAACCCAAAGCCACACTCCCAACACCTTTCAGTCTCTGTGTGGGGAGGGGGTGTTGGCGTTACTTCAATACTTCACTGCCATTCCTATTTTGCATTTCTAACTCCTACACTACCAATGCCAATGCCAGCAAGCCAACATTCAACATTGAAAAATGTTTGCTTTGTAGTGTGTTAGGGTAACACCTTCTGCCCAGTTTTATGTTTTTTATTTTGTTATATTTGAGGGGGTACTATGAAGAGAGCCCAATCTTTTTTTTTTTTCTTTTTAAAATGAGGAAATAAACACACAAAGTCAGAGACCCCTGGAAGGAGTGTGACTGGGGGTGTTCAGCACCTACTCTGGTGATGCAAACACCAGCACAATGAGCTGCCCAGAGGCCCTGGCTCTTTCTAAGCAGGGAATGGTGAGTGGTGCTTGGTAATCAATGGTGAAGATATTCTGGAAGATTGACATTTACAGTAAGTGAGGCATTTTCATATTATCCAGGAATCAATGTCTACCATTCATTCCCCCTTATGGGACTGAGTACCAAGCTCCCCTTTTCCATGAGGGAAGAGCTACCTCACCATGAGGGAAACAAAATCCCTAAGCCCTCTGCGTGGGAAAGAGCACCTGAGGGCAGGGACTTCTGGTGTGTCTGGCGGGACCTGAGAACAGTCAGGGTCAGGTAGATGTTCCTGTGGCATAGAAGTGGCAGGATGCCCCAACAACTGTTGCATGGCCCTACAGGAGAAAAGTGAGCTCCCAAAAAGTGAGAGTTTAGCATCTTACACTGGGCCAAAGGTGCTAGTCTGGAAAGCTGAAGCCATGTCAGCCACCTGAGTCAGACTGCTGTTCCCACAAGCCTGGAGGTCATCTAATTGACATCATATGATGCCCTTGATTGATACCATGCCACCTCCAAGCCTCTAGCAGAAAGGCAAATGGGTTACGTAACTAATTCACATTTACGTATTGTAGCTAGGAGCTGACCTACCTGCAAACACAGATACCCACTGAAGGGCTGCTTGTTGTGGCTAGTGTGCTGCAATGCACATTATGACATGTGCCAAGGCAAATTCCTGTGTAAGGCAACTGTCTAAGCAGAGTCATCCTCAGGGGTTGGTCATGTGTACGGTATTACAGCACAGTTGGGGTCTGCAGTATCTCCAGCCCTGAAGAGGGGTGGGGTACTACACCGCAGATCTCAAGGGTTTGTAATACTGGAGCATGACATCTTTGGAAGCTGGAAGACAAGCAAAGGGATATCTCCATACTATCCTTGATGTATCCTTGAAGGTCTCGGGCTAGGGAGGGATGACTGCACAGGCATTGCTGAAAGCTTCAAGAAGTCCCAGCAACAAGGATACCATATTGCAATTTGAATACGTCTACTTCTACTGCCTCAAGCACGTCTGTCAGGAATGTCTGCTACACCGTGTACTCAGAAGCTAAGGAAAAGTGGAGGGATGATTAGTTGTCCTCTGAACAACTGAAAAAGGATGTACATGGAGAGGAGGTACTAAAGCCAGAAGTTGGAGGCTCTGGGCTGACAGGCCAAGCAATCAATCAATCAATCTTTATTTTGCCAGATGAGGCACCACTGAGTTAGAACTCATTTGCAAGGTGGACCTGGACATGGTCCAATGCATTTTACAAACAAATAAAGTACAAAAAATATAAGAATACAAAAATGCTTGGAATACACAGACTTAGGAAGACAAAATATTACGAGATACAAAAAGATCATTCTATACAATATATACATAAGAATTCAGTGATAATGCACAGTAAATTTAGGTACAATATCTACATATGAGTTCAGTGATAATGCATCATAAATCTATATAAATTTGAGGGGAGGGAGGAAGGGAATTAGATATGTAGAGGATGAAGGAAAAGGGAATATATGAGGTTTATGAGGTAGGTATCAAGAAAAGAAAAGTAGCTGGAGGGATACGAGGCAGGATAAGTAGAAGGGTAGGAGGAGGAGCAGCCAACATTCTACATAGGGTAGAAGGCCCAGGCTGTAGTTTTTGTTTTTATCAATAAAAATGTTTTATTAGATCAAAATTGAATACATAAAATACATTCAACAAATGCATGTATGAGAACATTAACGAGTACAATATAAATATAATCATAGCAAATTCATAACTCCGCATATCATATTTCAGAATCTCATCTGTAACAGTTAAAAAGCTATCAACAATACATATTAGTCTTGCTATGTAAAAATGTTCAATCAAAAGATAAAATGAATAGTAAGTCCTAAAAGAAATAACTAATATCTTGAGATAAATACCCGAAAAACATTCAGGATTTAAGAAAACTTATTCTGTAACAATAACTATTTATCTAATTTGTACTGAAACTATTAAAGGCTGGCCTAACTAGCAATAGTTCCCCTCTTACACATATGCTTGGTAGCAAAAAAGGGAAAATCTTAGCCCAGCAAATGCCTATCTTGGTTTATATCATCATTTAACAGATATTTCCTCATAGAGAGAAATAGAGGAGATAAAAGCTAGAAAATAGACATAAACTGAATTAAAACAGAATTTAGAAAACAAAGTTGTTGTTCAGATTTAGAGTTTGTAAACTTTTGGTCACCAAATTGTTGTATATTGAATCCAGGCCATAGGTTGACAGTACTCAGGAGAAACAATTGCAGGGCTCATTGAAGGAGCATGCACATAACATTTTGAAGGTAGACAATTTGATAGGAATTACTAACTTCAATGTTTTTTGGAGTTTATTCCAAAGAAAAGGGGGTGCACAGCTTATAGATGTATGACCGAAGCAGGAGTTAATGTTGGGGATGAGGAGAGAGGTATAGGAGAGGCTTCTCAGCGCATGGCTACCTGCAGTACACAATGGCACACACTCAGTAATGTACTGTGGAAGTTTTTTGGAGAGGGCTCTAAATATCCAGAGAGCAGTGTTTTTCTGTCTTCTGAATTTCAACGGAGCCCAACCAAATTGAGCGTAAAGGGTGCAGTGATGAGTGGAGTACTGAGCTCCTGTAATAAATCTTATAGCCCGGTGGTATAGGATGTCAAGTTTGGCTAATGCTGCGCTGGGACTATGTCCACAAGTGAAGTCGGCATAGTCCAAAAGTGTAATAAATAGGCTTTGTACTAGCCTGGCTTTTGCATCCCGAGTGAGTCAATGCTTAAGCCAGAAGAAAAGATCAAGTCTTTGTTTCACTTTTTTTGAGAGTTCTTCAATATGGCCAACAAAAGAGAGTTTATGGTCAATCCAGAGTCCCAGGTATTTGAATTTCAACACAAACTCTAAGGATTCAAACTGGGCCCTGCCAGACTCCCTGTTGTATTGCTCTAATGCACCAACCACATCTCTGTTGTAAGACCAGGTAAGTGGTCCCTGAGGGCCCATGGACCTTTTAAAGCTGGCAAGGGTGGCAGAGGCCTGGGAGGGAACAGAGTTGCTGGATCTCTAGGGCCTCTGCCTGGGCTTAAGGGTGGTGAAAGGCACATCGCCTGTGGGGAGGGCCTGAAAGGACCACCCGAATACAGTCATTCTATATCAGAAGAATGATCTGGTAGGTGCCCATGGAGGGAATTCCCCCAGGAAAAGACAGAGCAGCTGTACAGTCCCCGTAGGGTGGCCCCTGTTCCCACCAGTGACCATAGAACTATAGACTTTGTCAGCAGAAAAGGACCACTAGGCCCATCTAGTCTGCCCCTTTCTCCTGCCTATTCTGACACATCTGACCATATTTTGTCACTGGCATCTCTCCCTTCCCCTCTTTCTCTACCCAGTTTTCCCCTGTGCCTAGCCCATGCATGTTTGAAGGTCACCACAGTCTTTGACCCCCACTACCTCCTCGGGCAGGCTGCTCAAGTCATCCACTGCT
The DNA here is from genome assembly GCA_016271365.2 of Neoceratodus forsteri. Classification (NCBI taxonomy): domain Eukaryota; kingdom Metazoa; phylum Chordata; order Ceratodontiformes; family Ceratodontidae; genus Neoceratodus; species Neoceratodus forsteri. The sequence continues at coordinate 102,373,198 of CM028132.1, forward strand.
CTTTCAATTAGTAAATATTTCCTCATATCTCTCCAAAACGTCCCACCTCTTTAGCTTCATTGCATGCATATTTCACATTAGTCATAATATAACAATCTATGCGTTAACTTGCATCTGATGTTCAAAATGCATTTTTTCACCACTGCATCTTTTCTGTTTTTAATTCACCATGCACTCTTGTGCATTACTAATTATGTTTAAGCACTTTGTTGTCCCCATTCATTTAATTAAAGTATGTCTATACCCAATCATAGTTTAGAATTTAAAAGAAATCTACATAATGATGTGTATAAATGAATGGGGAACATGCTATTACATCATGGCTGATGAAGCTCTAGGTAGCAAGCACCGGTTGTATTTCTTGAGTAGCTGCAGCACCAAAGCACCTTATATGCAAAGTCAGAGAAATGAAAATTATGCCCTTGCCGTAATTATTGATCTTCCAGAATATCTTCACCATTGAGATTACCCATGTACCCTGTACCACTCAAGGGTGATGGTGCCAGCCAAAGGCTCTGGGGAGAACACCACCTCCCAGACAGCTCAGACTCCAAGTCAGCATCACTTCCAATGCCAGGATCAAGGTCAACAATAGGCCCCAAGACTGATTCACCCCTGTTGTCATGGCTAGCACCATCCTTGGTGTCCTGCCGACATCAGATCCTGCATCAACCCCAGAGCCATCCTGACCCTGTGTCACGAGCATCACCAGGGGCAGATCAGGCAACATGAGCAGCACTGGGACCAGGGGTATCCTGAGTGACAACACTGTCACCAGAGTCATCCTCGGTGCTGGACACAGGATGAAAACCATGGCTGTCACCGTGTATATTGCCTGAAGCAGCATTGACCTCTCCCTCAGCATCAGTAACAACACCAGAGGAACTAACCACCTCTACCTCAGAAACAGGACACCACTCAGCCCCAATGTCAGTCTCTCTTCCTGTGAGTGGTGTCAGAAGAGGACTCAAAGTCTCAGCCAGTGCTGAACCACACACCAACACTGTGAAAAGTGTCCAGAGCCAAAGCAGTACCCAGCCATGATACTTAGGTGTCCACCAAGGGAGACTGAGCATATAACTTCGGCCTCACCACTGGGGATGTCTGCTGCCCAGGAGAGACAGACTGTGGGGGATATGTAGCTGCCTGCCCAGAAGGAGTCCACTGTCCCCCTGACCCACCCACCAGGGCCTCCAACACCTCAGTAGAGCAAGGTCAAGGAGAACCCTCTGCTTCCATACAACCAGAGGTCCCAGGAAGGGGCCAAGGGAAAAGGTCCCCAGACCTTACCTTGGCCTTACAAGTGTGATGCCTGCCTCAGAAGGTGGAAGTTGGCTAACCACATCTCATCCCAAAGACTTCTAATGTGCAGTGGTCCATGGAGCAGCAGGCATTACACTCATTCATATTGTAATCCAGGCCAAGGGTGGCCAAACAAGTCGAATGCTGGTCCTTCATCAGCATCTGTTTCCCACAGGGGCACTGATTTATGATGCGGTGCAGATGAGGTTTCTTCTTAGCCCCCTTCTAACCTGGTTTCAGCACATCAAAAACCCAAAACAGTAGAAGAAAAGAAACAATGATGTGTACTAAAAACCTGGTGATGCAGTTTAAATTCTGCAAAAAGGTGCTGCTACTGTTCCCACTGTGTGCACTCAATGGCAGGAAGAAGAGAACTGAGGTGATGAGGGACCTGGTAGCAGCTATTGGCTTGGGCTTGCAGCACCACATGAGGTGTGCAGGTGCAATCAGTATCTGACATTGGCTCCCTCTCTGCAAAAAGTTTGCTCACGTAGGGTCCTAGTGCCTTTGGGCCCAGACCCATAATTGGGAATCAGTGGTAAAGACTGATTCCCAGAAGATCACTCTGCTTTAGATATGATAGTTTTGTAGCGTGTCTCTTCTTTATTTTTTTATAGCATATTTTTGTCTCCCACTGCCGGTGGGGCTTGGTGACAGTAGTATCGACCATCTGTGCACCGCTCCCCCTTTCAACTTGTTGTCGGGGATCATGCTGCACAGCAGTGGGGCTTGAGTTTAGTATGTGTTTTTTTCTCTCCTGTTGCTTTTTTTTTTGTTCCTGAAATCGCACCCCCTGAAGATGCAGGACAGAGAGTCCTGGCTGGAGATGTGCTGTCACACATCTCAACCAAGCACCTAACAGCATCCTCCTTTCCGCACACCCTGAGTGCCATGCGACCACCCATGCATTCACCGGAGGAGATAACGGGGTGATGTGACAGCCCTCCCCCTCACAAGAGGAGAGTTTCCTATGGCATGCTCAAACCTCCTCCCCTGGCTGGCCCCCAATGATCTTGGCTTTTTTCCTGAATCCTGGTCACTGGCGTTGTGGGCAGTAGCGATACCACCATGCCAATGAGCTGGCTAAGTCAGTCTCTTCTGAAATGTATCACAGACTTGCCAATTTAGCCCTGGTTATCTACACCTCAAAAGAGTCAGTCACAGAAAGCATGAAGTATGTAAAAATAACATTTAATACCATTTACATATGTTACAGGACAATATACACTAAAGACTATAAGTAATGCAGTATTTCTAGAGAGATAAAAACAAACACTTTAGAAAAGCTAGAGATCACAATGGAAAAACCTAGCTCAAAGCTAACTAAAGTAGAGTAGCTTACGTCAACTGGGAACTATTGCGTTATTGCAGACTCAAACACATGATGCTACAAGTTCAAAATCTCAGACACAACTGAATTCTCATTGCAAACATACAACAAATAGGCACGGGGTCATAATGTCACAAGACATTATGCCACATGACAAAATCACACTGCCAAAACAGCATGATTTCTGCTATGAGGCATCTCTTTTTTTTGTGGGGGGCTACACCTCCACACCCCTCATTATGGGGCCTGCATCCCTTGAACCTCCCTCAATAAAGAATCTTAACTGGGGGTACCTGGGAGTGCAAAGTAAAAAAAAAATAAAAGGTTCTGAGACCAGGAATCAAACCCAGTCCCAGACGCAGTGCCTAGGTTTCTGCTGCCGTGGCTCAGTCCAGTGAGCCACAGCAGCTGCTCAGTAGAACCCACTCCCAGCAGAGGTCATCCTCTGCCTGGGAGAGTGAGAATGGTGCAATACTGCATACAGCAGTATATGCGGTATTGCACCACTCGCTCACCGGTACAACACTGTACCGGTTTAGCCATAATCTCGTATGCTATTAAGTGTGTGACATTATGACCCGGTAGGCAACAGGCATACCTTTGACTGGCTGGACCACTATCCCTGCATCGCTGGGCAGGTCTTTCTGACTTCACACCTTGTCTCTGCCTTTTGATCTTTGGTGACCACTTTTCCTGTTATCCTGGCTGTCTGTAAAACCGGAAACGACTTTATCTGCCTTGGCCATGTTTACATTCAAAACATGTCTTTTTTTTCATGAAAGGCACATTGTCTTCCCAGAACAAATGCGTTTCAAATTGAAAGACTTCTGCAGCCCACATCCAATTGTTCTCAGAGTGACAGCAGATTTGAAAGAAACTGTAATCTCATTTCAAATTTGGCTTAAAATATTTCACAAAGAATTTTGTAAAATTATATAAAAAAACAATGTTCTTGGTGTTACACCTGTTATATCATCATGTAGTTTTTTTTAGCAAAAATATATTTCTGACATCCTTCGATTTAGCCTGTTATTTTTCTCAGATATTTTTAAACCCCTATTACAGCTAATTTTGTATTTAATGGCCACATCATTAAAGACGAACACCACGTACAATTTTTAAAAATCTCTGCCATTTAAGTTACTTGTTAAATGTACATACTGGATTCTTACTACAGATGTTTTTGGAGGGTGTTACCAAATCTTTTTGATGGTAAACAGCATAGCACTGTACCACATTTTTTGTTTTTTTCATGGTAGGCATATCCCAAGAGTGGGAATTGAAAAAAAATAACAAAATTCCATATCTTAATCCAAGAATGAAAGAAAGCAAACAGAAAAATTGGTATATTGATGTTTTTTGCCAGAAAACTTTTATTGCTGTAAAAAAACAAACTACATGGTAGCTAACAAATACAGCTGTTTTAAAGTTGCAGTAAATATGTCCAGAGTATTAAAGAGCTGTCACAGCCAGCCATAAGGCATGCCAATGGCTAAAGCACTGCTGACAGTCTACAATAATAATAGAAACATAGAAACATAGAAACATAGACTTTGATGGCAGATAAGGCCGCTTGGCCCATCTAGTCTACCCATTTCCCTACCTACAGGATAGGCCTCAGATCCTAGTTAACCAACAGCCTATTTCTTCCTACCCCCCACAAGAATTGCCTTATGTCTGTCCCATGCATTCTTGAATTCTCCCACAATTTTAGACCCCACAACCTCCTCAGGAAGGCTGTTCCATGCATCCACTACCCTCTCTGTGAAATAATACTTCCTCACATTGCCCCTGAACCAACCTCCTTCTATCTTTAAATTGTGTCCCCTTGTTCTTTCAAGTCTCTTTTTCTGAAAGATGATAATGGATGCAAATTGGCTGTATAACCCGTATGGAGGATCCAATGTTATTCTTGAGAGGGGAGGGGACACACACTTGAGAGAGAACAGAGTAGCATGTTACCTTTAGAAATGGAGTGCTAGGATTTGGGGCCCTGGTCCTCATGCCAGCTGGTCCCGGGGGGGGGGAGGAGATGGGAACTCGTTCACATAATATACCTGGGGCTTGGGTCCCTTGCTTCACTGCCTCTTTGGAGCTTCACAACTCAGCATTCCCAAAAGCTACATGGGACAGGTCTTTTATTCAATGATGATTCTAGTTGGGCCAACATTTTCCTACATTTTTTTCTTATTATTATTACATTATAGCTGACAGATTCAGAGACTTTTGCCACTGAGAGGGGATTATTGAACACTTGCTGCTATGCCGGCAGGTGTCATTTTGAAACAGAGGGACAAAGTGTTATTCATTTCCAACCATTTATTTATCTTGTTTTTGTTGACAAGGAAAGAAGGGCTACACAATAGTGCTTATTTCCAGCCGGGGGGGGGGAGATACAGATGCAAATTATGTGAAATTGAACCATATTAAGCTGGTGGTGGTATTTTAGTGACTCCTTCATGTTTGGTTGGGCAGTCTTTGGTATATTATGATTTATTTTTTAGAAAATGTATTGCATGTTACTTAATTCCCTTCCCAACACTTTGGGCCGATCTGTCCTGGGCTAGAGGAGTGAGCCCTTCTTGAACACCTGGAGTTAGGGCCTCCCTGGTGCAGAGGGAGGCTGATTGTCCTTGTCGGAACTCCTTTTCGATAGCACTACTGGTAGCAAGGGGAGCAGCAGGAGCTTTCACTACTTGACCAGTTTACCTGTCCTCAGATTGACATCTTTTCCCCTTCTTTAGCTTTCCCTTCCTATCCTTCCCTGTACAATATAATATTTGTACTGCAGATGTCCCCTTGTCTTGAAGCACAGGTGACCCTCTAGCTTGGGCTAAACTGTCTATCCATTTAAAGAGGCAACAGGATTGGGACATACAAGTACCTTACAGGTAGCTGTTAAATATGAGCTTGCAGACTGCTCTCCCAATCAGGCACTACTCCCACTCGGAGCTCCAGTGCCTCCACCGCTTTAATTGTCCACCACTGCCTGCTGACATCTATGGACATTGTTGGGCTTTGGGGATTGTTGGGAGGAGGTGTGTGAGGGGTCCTGGACTTCAGGGGGAAGGGAGCTGTGTGGCCGGATTGGGGTAGTGGGGACTAGAAGATGCCCTGGGGCCAAATGGGCACAGGATAGGGGTCCTCCCTGTCTGGTACCCATACCCAAGAGCTCCACCATGAGTGGACAGATGACACGGCTGGCCATGGAATCTCATCCTACTCAGGCAGTGTTGTGCAATGCCAGGTCCATTAAAAACAAGATGGCAGTCATTGCTGATCTTGTTGGGTCATCAGACCTGGCGTGCATCACCAAGACCTGGCTGGATGAAAATGCTGGCCCAGTTCTTAAGGCAGCTATTCCAGCTGGGTTTTCAATGATACACTGCCCGAGGTTGGATCGTCAGGGCAGGAGTGTAGCCATATGTTTTAGAATGGAACTGGACCTTGTAGAGGTGCCGGTTGGGGAGACCCAGTTCATTGAGTGTATCATGGGCGCAGGTGTGGGGTGCAGGATTCTTTTCGTATACCGACCACCCAGGGGTAGGAAGCAATTCCTGCTGGAAGTCTCAGACTTTGTCATCGACATGGTATTAGAGTCCCCTAGACTGAAGGTTCTGGGTGACTTCAATGCCTGGGTCAATGATGAATTCTTTCAATTTGGTCAGGACTTCCTACAACTTACGAACTCATTGGGCTTCACACAGGTGATTATCTCTGCAACCCATAATTGCGGTCACTCATTGGACCTGGTCTTCCTGCTGGGTGTGGAGACCTCTGGCTTGGTTGTGGAACCAGTCAGATGATCTGACCATCACTCTATAAGGTTCAATTTACATGCACCCCCTATAGGCCTGCCCCTACGGAGATGGTCCGGTACCACCCTTTGAGGGGTTTTACCCCAGAAGGCCTGATGGCAGTGCTGGACCTATCGGGGTTTCCAAGTGCAAGCATGGGTCCAGATATCCTACTCCAGGCCTATAATAAGGCTGTGGTGGTGGTGCTGGACTCTATAGCTCCTGTCCGAGTTTGTCCCCTCACCCTTCACCCTCGGTCCCCTTGGTTTGATGGTACTCTGAGGGAGATGCCAAGAGAGGGATGAAGGATGGAATGCTGCTGGCAGAAATCTGGCCTAGATGCCAACAGACTTAGATTGATGGCCCATTATAAGGACTATCAATCGGTTATCCCCCATAAGAAGGCAGAGCTCCTGTCCAGGGAGATTGCCACTGCAAGGAACCGACCAGCTCAGCTCTTCCGAACTGCGGACAGACAGTGCAATCCAGTCTGTCTGCAGTCTCAGAGAGCATTGTCACAGAAGAAGTGTGATGAGTTTGCTTGCTTCTTTGCAGATAAGGTTGCCGACATCAGGTCCTTGATCAGCATAGCTTGTTCCAATGGGTGTGGCGATGGTCGGTGGGTGGCTGCAGTGCCTCGATCTGGTTGGTCTGACTTTGGCTGGTTGGCAATTGTGGATGTTGTGAGGATCATCCAGAGTATGCAGCCAACCTGCTGTGGTTTGGATCCAGGCCCAGCTCACTTCCTGGTGGGGTGATTTGAGGTTATCGGCCAGGTCCTGGCTGAGATAGTCTAGAGTTCATTAGAGACAGGTGAGTTTCCTGACTCCCTGAAGGAGACGGTGATGAGACCTCTGCTGAAGAAACCCTCACTCACCTGGACTGTCTTGCCAACTGCAGGCCTGTCTCTAATCTTCCCTTTGTGGGTAAGGTTATTGAGAAGGCAGTCAAGCTGCAACTGGAGGATCATCGTACCATCCATGACATCTACAATCCTCTCCAGTCAGGATTTCGGAAGAGGCATAGCACTGAGACTGCCCTTGTTCAGGTGCTCAATGATCTCTTGATAATGAGAGATCAGAGGAGCCAATCTATCTTGGTCCTCCTTGATCTCTCTGTGGCATTTGACACCATGGATCATGGAGTGTTACTGGAGATCTGCAGTTGATCTGCGGTCTGTCGGGTACAGTCTTCAGATGGTTCCATACTTTCCTCACTGGTAGGTTTCAGAGAGTAGTGTCGGGGATTTATTCCTCTAATGCATTCTCCCTGCCATGTGGGGTCCCAGAGGGCTCTGTGTTGCCACCCATGTTGTTCGTGGTGTATATGCTGCGATTGGTAGACATTGTAGTACAGAATGGGCTGAGTTTTCATTGTTATGCAGATGATACACAGCTATACATGTCCTTTGTACCCGAGCAGGAGGAAGCAGTCTCGAGGTTTAACAACTGCCTTGCTGAGATTCAGGACTAGATGAATGCCAATTGGTTAATGCTGAATCCAGACAAGACTGAAAGTATTGGTTGTGGACCGGGGTCATCAGGTAGAATGGTCTCCAGCTGGGTAACCATCTGGGCATCTGCTCTGGGGTAGCCCGCTGGTGACCTCTGAACAGTCATGGAATCTGGGTGTTATTTTTGACGAGGGGCTGACACTTGAGTCTCAGGAGTCATCCGTCGTCAAGACCTCTTTTTACCATCTGAGGAATATCGCCCAGATTAATCATCTGGTTCGGCCAGATGACCTTCCAACTTTGGTCCATGCCTGTGTGACCACCTGCCTTGACTATTGCAGTACTCTCTAGCTAGGGATACCCAGGGTTGACAACTGCTGCTTGCAGCTGGTGCAGAATGCAGCAGCCAGATTGTTGACTGGGCTTTCTCGATCTAGCCATGTCACACCTGTGCTACGTGGACTGCACCGGCTGCCAATTCAGTGACAGATCACTTTCAAGGCTTGTTTGCTGACCTATAAAGCCTTGCACAGACATGGACTGTGTTATCTGCAAGAGCTTCTTCATCCCTTCTGCCACCTCCAACCACTCCGCCCTGCCGATGAGGGATTGCTAGAGGTTCCCAGGGTTCAGTTGAAGACATCTGGGGCCTGGGCATTTGCGATTGCAGCCCCTACCCTGTGGAACTCTCTACCTCATTAGATTTGTGATTGTCTGACCGTGGAGCGCTTTAAATCAGCATTAAGAATGTATTTATTTAATCTTGCCTTCCCTGATAATTATTGAATTTATATATTGCTCTTAGTACTTATTTCAACTATTTATATATTTTAATCTGTTTTAAGACTTGTAAAAATGCTTTGATACTTGTGAACAGCACTTGTTATAAACACACATTGACATTGACATTGACCTGAAAGGGATAAACAGGATCGAGGCCAAGGAACTTTTCTCCTTTAGCTCAAATACAAGGACAAGAGGAAATTCACAAAAACTTGCAGCGGGGAGCTTCAAAAGGGATGTCAGTAAACACTTTTTCACAGAAAGAGAGGTTAGGTAGAGCAGGCAGACTGGATGGGATGAGAGGCCTTTTTTTCTGTCGTTTTTGTCTAAGTATCACCTATGGGGGAGGGACGGTAGGAGTGGGCTCATTGCAGAGGGTGGGGGGATTTTGTTTTTGGAGTGTGGGCAAGTAACAATTTCTAGGGTTGTTCAAGTAATGAGCAGTGTTTCCCCAAATACCACAAATAACGCACTATTCATTATCTGGATCTGAATAATGAAGAGTGGCACTATTTGTGCCTATTCATATTTGGGAAATAGAAACAAAAGGGAAAACACAGATCCCACTCTCCTCCTTAGCCCAATCATGATAAACACAACCCCATCCCCCACCCTCTGCAATGAACCAACTCCTCCCCTCTCCTCAGCACCCACAATTTCAATGGTAATTGAAAAATCCCACGATGGGTGACCAGCACAACCTGCCCACCTCCAGAGCCGGCCAGTATCCCCTATTGCTGTTTTTTTAGTTAAAGAAATCATTCTCCCACACCACAGTAGCATCCAAGTCCTAGCCTCCTACTCTCTAGCACCCACATTTCTTAAATTTAAGCAAGTTCACAGGTGCGAGAAGGTGACCGACACAACCTGCCCTTCTCTTCAGCTGTCCTCCTTCTTGTGAATGGCACTTCTGTCCTTGCTTACATTATGTTATCAGCTATTTTACTATGCAACCAACTGCAGGAGTGCCATTCACAAGAAGGCAGTCAACCATGGAGGAGGGTGGCTTGTGTCAGTCATCTTCTCATGCCTGCAGATTTGCTTAAATTTAAGAAATGTGGGTGTTCGTGGGGCAGGAGGGTCAGACTTGTGTGCTACTGCCAGGTGATGGGGTGATCACTTATACAACTAAATAAATGGCAAGAAGAGATGGTGGCTTGCTGTGGAGGTGGGTGGGTTGTGCCAGTCACCCACTGTGGGAGATTTTTCTATCACTATTGAAATTATGGGTGCTGGGGAGAGGAGTATGGGAGTTGGCTCATTGCAGAGGGCAGGGGTTGTCTTTATTGCCACAGGGCTTGGGGGGAGAGGGGCTTTTTTTACATGTTTCTGCCTGGCACACAAACAACGAAGCTGAATACAAAATGTTCAAATATTTGGAGCCCTGAATATGAATATTTGGATGAATATTCAAAATAGGGTATTTACCCACCCCTATGTAACAATGCCTGCTCTATGCACCTCAGTACTTTTCTAACCACGGAGGAGAATGAAAGCTCCCTATCGAAATGTATTATGTAACAACCCCCTCCTGCCAGCAACTAACAGGGGGTTGGTTAACAGAATGCCAGTCCTGGAGTATACTGATAGGTAGTGTCTCTGACAAGGGAGTCTAGTGAAAGGAGCTTAGAAGTCCAGAGTGTAGGAAGGGTGACAGTTTTGCCTTCAGGCCACTTTACCTCACATTACTTGCCAGAATGCTGAGGGGGCATGAGCCACACACTGATCAGCTGTCAATGGATCCAGCTCTTTAAACGAACTCATCTCGATTCCCAGTCACCTAGTACCCTTCAGGGACAGGCCCATGATAGCAGTGGAGATTCCAGGGCACTGTAGTATGAGAACATTTAGTGTAGATCACTGTTAATTCTTTGGAGTATGTAAGGGAGACACTGGAAAGGTGTAGGAATCCAGAGGGACTTCCACTCTAGTAGAGTTGGTGGTAGTCTTGTGGCACTTGAAGGGTCCCACTGAAGATAAGGTGTTCACTTTTTAAGGGACATTAGCATTCCTTCACCTAAGAGATGCTGCTAGCTGAACTGATGATAGAGAGAGATCTGATGAGTGAGACTAAGCTATGGACTAAGATAGGAGAAATGCCAACATTGTGCACAGGAGATCCCAAGATGGCATGGACACTAGAGATGCTGACTCTGGCAGAGGATTGGGGTGTTTGCCAACCACTGCCAGAAGGCAGGCTTGAGTAGGCAGTGCCACACTGCACACAGACCACTGCCAGTGAGTGTACTCATGCTGATGTGAGTCACGCAAGTAGGTGTGTCCTCCAGGCTCCAGTAGGGGAGACTGGCCTGGCAAGAGCTGTGTCTGTCACCAGACCAGGGCATTCCTTGAGTGCCATCAGCCAAGAAAGTCTGAAAGTAAATTCCCTGCAGCAGTGACGCTTTCTGAACCACTAGCTGACCAGACACTGTGGTGTCATAGAGTGTGTGTAAAAGTGTGCCTAAAACCTAAAGCATATGGCAAGGTGAGACACAGTGGTGAATTCATTGTGGATTTTGGTAAATTTAGTGCAGAATACAATAGACTCTGACCTGAGTTACAACCTTTTCCAGTGGTGCTAAAAAAAGGAAAAGAAGGTGTCATGAGGCTCCAATGCTGTGAGAGCAGGGCACAACCCATACAAAGGAACCCCATGCTTTGACTCAAGTCCAGGGTCAGGCTCAAACCAGTCTATAAATGATAACCAGGAGAGGGTTCAGGAGACTAGATTCCTATGAGTGTTAGTGAATATATGTCAGTAAAGAGTGACAACTGCTTAAAATACCCTTGCATTGTGATGTTCTCTGTCAGAATAGAGGTGCGAGTTGATTTTTCCCCCACAACCAGGGGAAGGGGTAGAGATGCATGACTGATATGCAGGAAACCCTCTGGTGAGCATACTACCTTACCCCCAGACAGAGAGGGTATCCCTGAGCTGTGCCTAGCTCCTGCTGACACCAAAAAAGGTTTCTCAAATGGCATAAGCCTCAGCTGAAAAAACATACGGCAGACTTTGAGTGAGATGCATGGTTTGTACACCCACTATCTGTTGCATACTGTACATGTGGCCTCATCCTCTAGAATTATGCAGGATACACACCTGTACAGGATGTGCTAAGCTATGCACAGCCTCATCATCTAGGATTTGGAAGTGACAGTGAATGGCTTGGTACTTGAAAAGTTCATTTTTTGGCCTTTGTGAAAGCTGCTCACCATGGATTCACTTGCCTGTGGTTGTGGCGTAATCAAGTCTTCTCACTCACTCACTTAAGGCATAAAAAGCCTGCAAAAAGGTTGAAAGTTTCAGTCAGAACTGTAAGGCTAGTGGCTTGAGCATGAGATCAGCAGTGTGTAAGTGTTTTACTGAACATGAGCAGGCTTGGAAAAGAGTGACAGACTTGCAAATTAGTCACCTTTGCATACAGCTAAATAAAACCTTAATTTCTTGAGGGAACATGTTCAAAACTTTTGGACTACAATGACTGGCTGAGAAAGCTTATGGTTCACACATGAAGCTGTGAGTGCAAGACATTTACACTTAAAAGGAGTAAAGCAAGTGTTTTCCCCCATCTTGGGGTAGTACCCAAAATACGTGGACCTCTCACAGAACTAAAAAAACAAACAATATATCTAAAATGTTCTTTGCTAATTCAAACGAGTGGTCAGGAAAGCTGGAGAGGAATGAACAGAACAGAAGAGAGGTGATGCAGTCAGATACTGGACTCCTGTTTGCATGTGGCATTTAATGTTTACAGATCCCATCAGGGTTCAGATTGTAAGGCCCTGTGCAGAGTGTGTCACTACAGGCTACAGAGTGGACACCCAAGACCTGTGATGACCCAAGGGCACTACTGCAAGGTTAAGATATAGACAAATATAGCCAGAGTATCCCTGGTTAACAGCAGCAGAGAACCTATATATGACCAAGCTGAACCAGAGTTTTAAGATGATGTTGTGGAAGAAGTGTTTGACGGCCCTGCTGATGCAGACCAATAGCCAGGTGGCCTATTCAGAAGTAACCTCAGGACTGGAGAGAGACCTTGCCAGCAGTTTCTGAAAAGGAATCACCACCCATGCTACTGCATGGAATCTGCAGTGCAGAAATGACCTTGCCAAGCCCCCAAATGCAGTTCCTCTGTTGGCTGCCACAGTGCCACACCTCCACAACCCGCCTCTCTCTTAAGCTGTTGCATAATGTTTCTTGAGCATGCGCTCATGCAAACATAAAAATACTTGTGCAGACCAGTTTATGCAACTCATTTGCTTGTGGCATATTGGTTACGAGTCCCACTGTGTTCAACATGGTTTATTTCTCATGCACAATGCCCTGCTGGAGAGTCTCCCCTAGGTATCTCACACTCATCCCTGAAATCTGATACACAGTTCAAGTCATGCTAACCCAGTCCCTGCACTTGTTTTAAAGGGTAGTGATAGCAAACAGAAAGCTAATGCTCAGAGGTTCTGAACAGTATGACCACTATTAGACTGAATACTTCCTGGAAGTTTCACTTATTGTGCACATCAACTGTAGAAAACAGAAACAATTGAAAAACTGACCCAATATGGATATTGATTAGATTGCCAGGCTGATAGAAGGGGAAATAACACATTGCATGAGCACAGTTTAGGTCACTTATCCCAAGACCTACTGCAAACTGGGATCATAATGCACTCCAAATCTATCATTTACTGACACACACAATCTTGCAATGAAAAGCCCAGATCAGGACAGATTTCCAACAGGACAATAAATAATTGAGCCTTAAGCCACACTGTTTCTTCATCTGGGGCGAGGGGTGAGTCTAGCAGCTGCTGCCATCCAGACTCTCTTGCACTCTTCAGACACCGCTCACTAATGGAGTTCACAAGAAAGGACAGAAAGGTTCTACAGGTGAGACCTTCTCTTCCCCTCCCACAGACCACCTTCATTACAAATTGCCAGTCAACTGGAGGAGAAGGGTGAGTCTAACACCTGTTGCTGTCTGACTCCCATTCCCTCTTCAGACACTGCATGCTACTTTAGTCCCTTGGGAGGGACTGAGCGGTCCCTTAGTGAGCCTTTCCCTTCCCCTTCCACAGATCACCTGCAACAGGATAGTGAACTGGACACCTTCTGGAGAACACTCTTAAACAGAACACTACAGACCCCAGTTTAAATTAAATGGAATCTGCTTTATTTTCAGTAACAGAATAAAACAAAAAACAAACAGCATATACAATATTCAGCTTAACAAACAATTCAGTTCAGTCCCTTTCTGTCTCCACTTGCATGTAACTGAAACAGAAACCTTCTTCTCCTTGTTCGCCCTTCCCCCTTTATTGGGCTCAGGTATTGCTTGTTTGCACCAATCCCCCTGTAGTACATCCAACACCCAGAGCAAGCAGGGCAGCAAGGTCTTAAAGGGCCAGTTTGAAAGCAGTATGGGTTTGCTACAAATCTTATCACAGCCCCTGTCAAAACCTACATTGCCAGTGTTATAGGGTTGTGAAGCAGTTTCTGGGTTTAAGGAGTATGACGGACATACACTTCATCACACCACCCTCATGACAAACTGTCAGGTGACCTAGAGAGGGGGGCTAAGTATAGCAGCTGCTGCCATCCAGACTCCTGCACTCTATTTGAACACTGCTTACTACTCAAGTCCCTGGGGAGGAACAGAGAAGTCCCACAGGTAAGCATTTTCCTTCTCCTCCTGCAGACCACCCTAATCGCAAACTGTCATCTGACTGGGGGACATGGTTGAGTCTAGCAGCTGCTGCCATCCAGACTCCTGCACCCTCTTTTGACACTGCTCACTACTCACGTCTCTGGGGAGAGACGGAGATGTCCCACAGAAGAGCCCTTCCCTTCACCTCCCACAGACTGCTCACATCACAAACTTTCAGTCAGCTGGTTTGAGATGCAAGTCTAGCAGTTGCTGCCATCCAGACTCCCACACTCTCTTTGGACACAACTTGCTACTCAAGTCCCAAGCTCAGCAGGGCTGCCCCATGCAAGTAAACCCCATGAAGAAAAATAAAGCTGCTGTTACTTGGTAGCCATAGAGGTGGGTCTGGGGGTTAGAGAGGCCACATGTTACTTTAACCTTTTACATACACGCAGAGTAGAACAGGACCCATGGCTCTTTCTCCCATTTATCCAAATCACACTCAAGTGGCAGTATTCCACCAGCCCCCTGACTAGCACTTCACTCACTCCAAAGAAAAGGTTCCGTAATGGGGGGTCACCAGGAATGGGGAATGGAGAACAGACTATCACACAGAGGGAGTGAGTGGGAGGGGGGTTAACTTGTAATGTGTGACTGCTGGGACTGGGGAACAGAGGGTAAGACAGCACACAGAGGGAGTGAGTGGGAGGGGATTTACTTGTACTGCTTGGCTACTCGGATTGGGGAATGGATGTGGGATAGCATGCAGAGGGAGCAAGTGGTATGCGGGTTTACTTGTACCACAAGGCTGCAGAGATTGGGGAACAAAGTGTATGATACCACACAGGGGGAGCAAGCTGGAGGAGGGGGTTTCTTGTACCAAGTTGGGCTCCTGAAGTGGCTATTAAAGAGCAGTGGGCAGTGGTTTTCTGGGGTAGGGGCCATCCTCAACAACTGGGGGGTATGAGATATGACATTGTTCATGAAAGGGAAGGGAAGGAAGGTTGGCTATGTTCTCCCTCCTCAGTCATAGCTGCGGTCCATTGGTAGGGGAGGGGGGGTTGAGTCAGTGACAAGGGTCGCAGAGTCACATGGTGAGTCAACTGTTCCAATACCAGTTCTACAATGACAAAAAAAGGGTACTCTACATTGCTAAAACAAAACAGGCTGATAATGGCACTGTTCATCTGGTTGCCAAACAGTGTCATGTAGATGAAAGGAGGCAGCCACTGTCTGATGGGCATGCCCGCTTCCTTTCAACTACATGAAGTTGCCACCCATCAATCACTAGGACAGCATCATGATCATTGGCCTGTCATTGTCAAACCTCCTGCAGCCTGAGCTGCAATGGATGCAACAGTGACAAGCCCTCTAAAGAATACTACTCTACCCTTACTCTCATGAGATGTTTGCTGTGTGCTTGCACGTAAGCAAACATAATAAATTTGCCTTTCCTTACTTAAAGTTAAATTCTTTTCCTTACTATGTACCTTCTCCTGATGATTATTTAAATCTTCTGGCATCAGTTATTTACATGACAATAGACTAAGATGTCACAAGTAGAATTTATTTTATTTGGCTTTACTACTGTTTATTTCCTCTTCGATTTTTGAGGTTAATTTAAGGTTAACTAATTGTAAACTGTACTCAAATTTGATGAATATCTATGATGAAAGAAAAAAACTCCTGTTTTGTGATTTGAAACTGCTACAGGGATAACTGTAACTGGGCATACTGTTGGATATGCTACATTTGTTCATAAGGGCTTATTAACCTAGAAAGTATAGTACATCCTTTTTTCTTTATTTCTGTTCTGATGTAAGTTCCGTATATAAAAGTTTCTCTTTGTGTGTTATAGATATTTATTTTTTCTTATTATATTCTAGATTAGTTTATATGTTTTTGTACAGTATGCTGCTTGGTTGGTGCTTGAAAATTCAATAAAATATAAATGTAAAAAAAATGGGCTAAAGTGGTAATGAGAAAAAAAAGAGCCACTGAGTTCTAAGAATTAAAGATACTGGGTACATGCACATAGTTTTAATATAAAATGAAAGGAAGGAAGACACATACAATGACATATATGATAATCATAGGAAGAATACAAGTCCTAAAGATATAAATCAACCAATTTTAACAACTATAATTTTAAACTTAATAACAAAATCCTTATTAAACCCTGGAATTTGGAGGTTAAGCATTTAAAAATAGCTCCTCTCTTAGAGAATGGTTCCTTGAACAACATAAGCCTGCTTCTAAGTAAATTAAACTTAAGTAAAACATTTACATTAAATCTTTTCTCATTGAGAATTGCTTTAACTTATTATTTTGGACCATTTCCTTAGAAAACTGATTGTCAAGATATTTTAACCAAAATTAAAAAAATCAGTACAGTAAGTCACCCTATAGCAAATACATACAACACCTTATTTCTTATTAAATTCTCAGAGGCTCTGCTTCATCCTTCCTACTGGTCTTTAGAATTACGTTTCAGTGCTTTAAATTGGACTCAAATCTTGGAAAATAGTTATAAGTATATCCCCTTGGACAATTTAAAATTTATGCAATTCAGAATTTTACATAATGCTTATGTTACTCCCTATACTTTGCTTAAAAGAGGCCTCAACAGCTCTGATATATGTATCTGCAGTAACTCAGGTACCGGAGATCTCAGCCATATTTTCTGGAGCTGTCTTTGGTCAGCTCACTTTGGACAGAAATCAAGATAAGATTATAAACAAACAACATATACAAGGTGACTTCAATTTTGAAGGCTGTGTCCTTGGAAACTTCAACCCCTTTCTAATATTTCAGAAACAGCTTTGCTAGCTTTTATATCTGTCTCAGTTAAACAGATTGTATTAAAATATTGGTTGCACAATGAAATTTTGTCTTTTCGTTAATGGTCTTTGACTGCTTTATACAACTTATAGATATTTATAGCAATTGCTAGCATTCACAGAAATTTGAGGAACTTTTATTCTAGATGGGGTACTCTGTATTAATTTATTTCTCTCAATAATTTCTCACAAACCTCACAAACATGCCCCTTTTAATTCTTAAGTTTTCTTCAGTCCTTGAGTATCTTTTAATTTACTTATTGACCATTTTGACAAACCCTGTTCCCGTCAAAGAAGGAGATCAAGAGGTTCTTTATTTGGCCCAAGCTAATAGATTATTTCTCCTTACAGGAGTGAATTTGCTTCACCTTATTGCTTAATATCTGTCTTGACTGATGGATTCTTGTATTTTATTCCACCTCATGTCTTAAGGTGCGTGTGTGTGTGTGTGTGGGGGGGGGTGTTTTGTTGTTCATGTCCTTTTTATTTTATTTGTCTGTTTATTTTAATTTTATTGCCCTTTGTAGTTGTTGTTGGTAGTTTGTGTTGTTTATTCATTCTGACTTATCCAATAAAGAATAAAGAATTTAAAAAAAGGAAGAATACAAGTCCATAGTATTAACCAATAAGATTTGCCATTGTATTAATGGATATGTGTGTCCAATATACTTGTCTAACATGGTTTTAGAGGTGTTTATGGTGTCACTGGATACTGTCTCCGCTGGGAGATCATTTCAATGTGTCACCATCCTGTGATTCATCCAGGCACCCTCTTGTTAGTCTTATATACCTCACCTCTCAGTTGATAATTGTGTACTCTTTTATTTCTCTGTTATATGAGCTTCCAATTCTATGCACTCCCACAGGTCACTGTTCCTAAAAGCTCTATAAACAAGGCACAAATCACCTCTACATTGTCTGTATTCAAAGGTATACAGACCCACTTCCTGCAATCTTTCCACACATGGAAAATGTTTCAATTGTTCCATTCTCCTTGTTGCTTTCCTCTGTACCCCCTCCAAGAGTCTAACATTTCATCTATGATAAGGTGCTCAGAACTGAGAACAGTACTTCATCTGGGCTCTCACCAATGCCCCATAAAGTGGCATTAAAACTGCACTTTCCCTGCTTCCCATATTTCTAAGTATACAGCCCATCATTTTGTTAGCTCTCTTGGCCACTTCCATACTACTGTATGTTGTTTGAATGACAGATTTTTTTGTAATAAGTTTTTCTAAATCTCTTGCACTATCTGTAGTTTTGAGTTCCATTCCCTGTAAAAAGTATTTGGCTAGTTTATTTGTCTTGCCAGAATGCATGACACTGCACTTGTCAATATTAAAGGACATCCTCTGTTACTTAGCCCATATTCTTATTTTGTTTAGAGCTTCCTGAAACTGGTTTATTGCTTATTCACTGTTGACTATTGCACCCAGTTTAGCATCATCAGTAAACCTGCCCCGCCATGAGTTGTTTTTTTTGCACTTTCTTTATGCTCCCCTTCACTGACTACCTGGACTGTCTCCAGTATTGTCTCATGGCTCACTCAGATCCCACCCACTGAAGTTTCCCAGCTTTACCATCTGGTATGGACCCATCCCCACACCGTACCTTCTGATCTCCTGAACCCCCCAGCTCTGACCCCCTAAGATGGGACCACTGACTCCTCCTGGCACTCTATCTATAATCTAATGGAGTGACATGGGCATGGAGGGAGTACCAGATGCAGGCTGGGAAGATCTGGCATTGGGTGTGGGGGCCATCCACTGGACCCGCCTTCACCTACCAGGAGCCAGGGCATTTTTCCTTTTTTTGTCCTTCCCCCTGGCATGGACATGCAATGCACTCCAGTGCATGTGTGTGTGCTCCTGCACATGCACACAAGGATGATGCCACAGGCAATCCCCTTGTCTGGGTCCCCCAAGGCTGCTGTACTCCCAGTCACCACTGGGAGTCACTCAAGCCAGGGATCAGCATCACCCTCCCTTCCAGGAGAGGAGAGCAGTCCTCCAGATGCTTACTCATCTCCTCTTCATCCAACCCCTGACTTCTGGAGCACTCTCCCAAACCCAGGTCACTGGTGTGGCACAAGGTGTGGCATCCAGCACCTCAACCTTCAGCACCACTGGGCTAGCTAGCCATAAGTAGTTAAATGTTTGCTATGATGACGCAAATATATTGAACAGGTATGGGCCCAGGAACAATCCCTGTGGGACTTCACTTTTCACTGCACCCCAGTTGGACTTGAAACCTCTAATACACACACTCTGTCTTCTGTTATTCAACCAGGCAATAATCCATTCAATAATGATGGGATTAAACTTAAATTCTTTAAGCCTCATGATTAGCTCTTTGTGAGGGACCAAGTCGAAGGCTTTGGAGAAATTCAGGTAAACCACGTCCACCAGTAACCCATTATTAATTTCCTTGTTAACCGGTTCAAAAACTGGAAAGGATTGGTCTTGCACGATCTCTGAGGCCTAAAACCATGTTGTGAGATGTTGAGATGTGCCTTTATATGTATGTGTTTGTCTAATTCTTTTTTTATGTCCTTCCCCATTAATTTACTTATTATACAGGACAAATTTATAGGTTTATAGTTCTTATAATCAATTTTTGACCCTTTTTTAAAAACTATAGTCACATTTGCAGTCCTCCAGTCATCAGGAACATCTCCTTCTGATAAAGAGCATTCAAACAACCAAGCTATTGGCCCCACTAGTTCTGCCACCAGTTCCCTTAACACTCTGGGGTGGATGCAATCCGGTCTTGTCTTTAAGTTTTTTTTAATTTTTCCAAAACATCAGTTACTTTCAAGCTTTTTGAAGCATTATTGTCACCAGATGTATTATGTATTAAAGTATTGGAAATATCCCTAGCCTGAAAAATACTCAAGAAATACTCATTTAGTGTATTAGCCATATCTTATTCATTTGTAGTCAGTGTATCCCCTGTTTGCAATGGCCCAACCTTCTGCTAGTCTCCTTTTTGATTACTTATATAACTGAAAATGCCTTTTTATTATCTTTGTTATAATAGCCAGTCTCATCTATTCATTCTTCTCAGCATTTTTGAAAGCTTTTTTTTATATTCTTTGGCTCTATCTTTAATGATTTGCCACTTTTCGGGCAAGGTTTTTTTTTTTATAGTTACTGTAATCTCTTTTGTCCTTCTTATACTCTTTTTCACTTTGTTATTAAACCATTTTGGAATCTTACCATTGTTGTTATATTTAAATTTTCTAGGATATATGTTGTAGTACAATATTTTATTTTTTGTTTAATCCTATTCCATATTTGTTGTACACTACGTCCATCAAATTCAGTTTCCCAGTCCCATAGTTTTAGGTGGTTTCTCATTTCATTATAATTTGCCCTGTTTAATCATTTAACTCTTATGGTTCCTGACTCAACCTTTGAACTACCTGCTATTTTTATTTCTACCATGTTGTGATCACTGATTCCAAGTGGTTCTCTTACCACACACTCCACAATATCCTCTTCCATATTACTAAGGATTAAGTAAAACAGACTTGCAGCTCTGGTGTTTCGGTGTACATACTGTTCAAGGTTATACGAAACACTGATAGCAATGCGCTTTTTTTCTATAGCTGTTGTCCCTTCCAGGGTGCTCCAATCTATATTTGGTAGATTCAAATCTACTAGGATAAGTGTCCTACTGCAAAAATCTTTTTTTTCAATTGCCTACATGAACCTCATCCTGTCATCATTTTTTAGACTTGGTGATATGTAATATAAGTTCATAGTGATTTTTTTATTCCCTGGTTGTAAAATTTGCACCCATATTTGTTCTAACTCTGCTTCACTTCCCTCTATTCATTAGATTTCTTGGACTTTAATAGTATCTTTGACAAAAAGAGCCACACCACCACCCCTCCTATTGGAGCGGTTTACGCTAAACAGATTGTACCCCGGTATTTCCCCTCCACAAGTCATCATCTCTCCACCAAGTTTTGGCACTTCACAAAAATGAATTCCTTCACTAACAGTAGTTTTAAATCCTCACTTTTATTAACCAAGCTTCAAGTGTTGACCAATATAACCTTTATATCTGCTGAGTTGCATTCATTTCAGCAGTTATTATTTGATTAGTAGGGATTTTCTGGATATATTATTCTTTTTACCTTTACCTTCACCATCTTGATTTTTTTTGTTGATCTATATGCCCAATTTTCCACAGTATTCCCTCTCCCCACACTAGCTAGTTTAAATTTGCACTACCTATGACATCACAAACAATATTTCCCAGTACTCTGCTTCCTTTTTTTACTTAAGAGCAGTTCATCATAAGTAAACAAATCATATCTACCACTAAAAATTTCCAGTATCTTGATACCCTTTATATTTTCAATCAAACACCAATGACATAGATTGTTATTCAATTTAATAATTTTCCTGGTTCATTTGTAATTGGCTCTTGGTACTGGTAGTATTTCAGGAAGATGAGCTCACAGCCTTTTTCAATGAGAGATTTATAAAGTAGTTTGAATTCATTTAAAGTTTCTTCCTCAGACTGCCTTCACATTATTTGTCCCAGCATGCACTATTAACAGTGGTTTGGTTCAAGCTGACTTTAATATATTTGGTAGCATGCATCTAATACCGTTTATGGTAGCCCCAGAAAAACTGTTACTTGAAGTATTTTCCTTATTGCCAATGGTGGTATACCAGTCGGTGTTTCATGTAATAGTATCACCCAGCATGTGTATTTATCTAGATGCTTCTTTTTTTACTGGTCCATATTCTGTTTGTCTAGGTTTTGTGTAAGGTTTTCCTCAGTGTTTATCTCTTTATCAGTCACTATAGATAGTAATATATCTGATTGTTCCTCAAGGCTTTCAATTATATTCAATAAAGGTGTAAACTGTTTTTTTAAATTCCAAGTTGGACATCATTTCTCTTCTTCCTTTTTTATTATTTTTCTCATTTTCCACATAGCATAATTTATCTTCCTCATTCCTCTCCTTCTGTCTTTTGCTAGAACCCTCTTTTGTTTGATCAATGTTTGAGAGCTTAATACTTCATCAGTAAGCATGTTCTTTTCATACAGATGTTTTTTTTAGACTTCT
Organism: Neoceratodus forsteri; assembly: GCA_016271365.2. Lineage (NCBI taxonomy): Eukaryota > Metazoa > Chordata > Ceratodontiformes > Ceratodontidae > Neoceratodus > Neoceratodus forsteri. Next base: position 102,395,440 of record CM028132.1, read on the forward strand.
AACTTCCAGTGCTAGTCCAAAAACAACTGTTTTTAGTTCTTTCAGTTCCAAACATTGCATGCAGGTGAATGGAGTAAAATCTGTACTCACTGTGGTAGCTGCCAGGCTGCTAGTCCTTGTTTGTAGATATTATTCTGCTATATATATATATATATATTTTTGTAATTATATGTGCATGCCAGTGTCAGCACAAGGCACCTAGAGAAAAGACTGGATTTTTAAAAGGGTTTTGACATTCTACTGACCTAAGAGACCAGCTGCTTGCAGGAATTGGACAGGTTCTTGTCAAAAAGCTTGTGGATGCATGGTCAAAGGGATATTTGTAATAGGAGCTGACCAAGGGAAACAGAAGTAATAAAATCAGCTTGTATAATCATACAACTTACAGGCTCTTCCTTATAACTAAATTAAACCAGTTCAAAAGCCCAGGACTGTTTTAACCAGGAAAGATCCTTCTAACAGGCATGTGTAAGGTAATAGGAAAAGAAGCACATCCTTATAGCATACCTGTGTAAGGCTGTAAAACCTAGGTTAACTATGGGAATCTGACATCAAAGATTATGAGGAAAATAAGATTTTGGGGAAGTGCAACAGTGTTATCTTCTGTCCTAAAAGAGACATCTCCTGGCCAAATGGAGTAGTTGATCTGAACTGAGAATTGATGACACTGCAAGGTTACAGAAGGGTATTTAAACCTCCAGCTCAAGGCGTTTGAACACACATTTTGCTTGGACTCTCCTGACCACAAGATAACAGCTGCCAGCACAGAGACTGCCTAAGAACCAAAGGCTGCTACTGAAAGACTGAAATATGTTTGCAAACCAGTGATGTTCTGGACTTTGAAATCTTTGTACCTCAGGTAGACTTAGGTAACCTGTCTTAGTGCATTTTTCTGTATGCTTTTCCATTTTGTTTCTTATACAATAACCTAATGTAGTACATGTTATTTTTTTAGTTCTAACGGCATGTATTTAACTATTTCAGTAAAAAAGTTTGCTTTTCTAAAGAAATTCTGCCTGTGTGAGAGTTCTTATATTGTATGTATGACTGTAGAAGGTTTATTAATAATCTGTGATAACTGTTACTTGTTTAGAGGGGCCATTGCAAGCAACCAAATTGAGAAAAGGATCTGTAAGGGACATCTGGAAGGATAGGGAGAATACCAGAGTCTCATATGAGTCTGCAGGGGTTGTGAACTAGGCTGTTGCATGTCTGCAGGGCAAAGGCCAAATCAGGCTTACACTGCTACCCTGAAGAGAGTGTGATGCCTGGGCCTTCCTCCTTTGTGTAATTGCCAAGGAAAGGGTTCATATTTGGCTGCAAGACTCAAGACTGGTATTGCACCCTTATCCAGAGCTAGAGGGATCCTCATGGCAGAGGTGCAGTTGTGACCTCAGCAAACATTCAAAAAGCATGAGGAGGGTATCCCAATTCCCCCTATCATGGATTGCACTTAAGGGTGGGCACTGTGAGCTCAGTGGGCCTGACCCCCATGTGTGAGTTCATGACACTCACTTCTATAGTAAATTTATTACAAAGAACACATTTGATTCCTAATTCCCCAATATTTAAGGTGACTATATTTTAATCCATTTTAAGTTGGAATACAAACTCCCAAAAGGAGTTTAATGTAATACCTTTAGCTTGACTAGGCAATTGAAGAGAGTTTCCTGGCCAACTGGCTATAGCTGGCTGACACTGGCAGACATGCTTACCTCTGCCAGCATCGCCCAGTGCTCAACTCCACTCACTAAGGCTTCAGTGTAATCCTCTTAGGAACCTGAAGTGACATCATGCAGCTTTCTGTGGACATCTGGGCTGAAAATCTCAAGTTTTAAACACTACTGCAGAATTCTGCCTGTAAAAAAGGCAGAGTACTGTATATGCCACTGGAGCACAAAAGGTGCACTCCAACCACAACTAGTCTTGTGGCAGTGTGTTTCCTTCAACTCTCACTCTCAGAGGTCAAAGGTCACAACACAATACTGGCATTGTAAAATAGGAGCTCCCCACTCCAACAGTCTGATACACTTAAAACTGTTAAAATAAGCCCACAACTCTCTGCCCAGGCTCAGTCACTTCCAGATACATTGCTACAACCACCTCACTTGCTGAGGCTTCAGCTTAACCCTCCCCGAAAACCGGAAGTGCCATCACACAACTTCCTGTGGACGTCTGTGCTACAAATTTCAAGTTTAAAACACTGTAGGAGTATTCTGCCTTTAGAAAAACAGTATATGCTACTAAACACAAAAGGTGCACTCCAACCACAACTAGTCTTATGGCAGTGTGTTTCCTCTGACCTTTGCTCTCTGGGGTCTAAGGTCATGGTGTGATAGTGGTGCTGTAAAATAGGAGGTCCCCACTCACTCCAGTTGTCTGATACACTTAAAACTGTTAAAATAAGCCCATAACTCTCTGCCCATGCTCTGTCACTTCTAGATACAGTCTTTCTGTAAATATATAGTCAAGTTTTTTTAAAGTAGCAAAACCTCTTTGATTAAATCTGACACTGCCTCAGGTGATGGAGAGTCACCCTTGTGAGTTGTAAGGTGACTATAAAGGTTATTTCAGCAAATCTGCACTTTTGTTAATACATAGATAATGAATACAAAAGAACTGCAGCGAATCCAGTGACACAGAAATCATTTTACCTCTTGTGGATCCTTTGTTCAAGTAAAGTATTTCTGACAGTTTACTTTAATGGCTAATATAATGGGAGTGAGTAGCAAGTAGAAAATTAAGATAATGATGTCTCTCACCTTGTCTAAGAAAGCAGGGAATAGATATTCTAATAATTTTAGATTTCACTGCTAGGAATGTAGTGTTTAGCTGAAAAGTGCTAATGTACACAGCTATGCCAGTTATGTCACTTATTTCCAGGCTTCATTTTTAATTCTTTAAATTCTCTGGGCCACACTCTGTCAATTTGTAGTGGACATGTAAACAATAGGACCTGACAGGGTGTGGGATATTGGTGGATAATCACACACAACCATGGGCTTGATGAGACCTGACACCACAGGTAATAGGGCATCACAGCCACTGGAATAGTCAGTATCCACCAGTGCCCCACATCCTAAAGAGTCTTATTGCAGGTAAAAAAAAAAGGACGGGCAATAAAAAATATCTCTAAAAGATAAAAAGATTTAATAATACAATAAAATATTGCTTGGAAAATGTCAAATAGTCCCTTCAATTATGGTCTCTACCTTTCAGTCATTTGCTTTTCTACACATGCTGTTTCAAGTTTGTTTGTTTACCGTGGAACATAAAAATTCAATATTATGTAGTATTCCCCCTTAGAGTGTTGACTGAATTGGGAATCTATAGAAAATCTGGACAGATATATCAGTTTGCAGCACAGCAAGGGCTAATATGATGCCCACCCCCCCAAGCATGGAATGTTGGCATTAAATGCATGAATTTAAAATTCTGCAAAATTCTATTGGCACACACTTCATAAACACACACACACACACACACACACAGGCCTCATATGGAGAAAGAGTCTCAATTTTATCGGGGGGGAGCAGATATTGCTCTATCAGTCTGGCTTTGCTACCAGGGGGATTTTTCCTGGTCATCAAAGACATTCCAAAAATAAAAAATCTCAGCAGTGCTTGTTTTTTTTTTAAATTGTTTTATGTGTATAAGAAAGGAATCATGACTAGAAAGAATATTCAATTATTTATGCATTTTTTTTTACTTTAAGGTAGTTTTATTTGAAAAGCATGGTTGAAGGTTTTTATGTAAAAGTAAAGGAGGCAGCTATGTTTGTGATGGAAATCAAGAATGAGTGCAGTGGCTTATGGACTCAGTATGTGATTTGTCCAAATTCCAGATCTTATGTTTGATCTTTTTTAAGGCTGCCTGATGTACTCAGGACAGACTTCTTGGAATTACCATATGTGAGTAAATGTAATCTAGAAGAGGCATATTACCAATTTTACTACTGCAGTTACTGCGTGAGAATTATTTCATGCCACATTATAGTAACAGTGGTGGTAAACAACAACAACAGTCACTTCTACCCACCTCTACCCACCTCTAGACCACAAACACAAACCATTCCAAGCCAAAAAACAGAAAAAAAATTCAATTTTGTAACTACTTGACCAACCGAATAAAGAGGCAGCTAAGCCACAAGAAAGATGCTCCAAGTCCTAGCTGAGTAGAATTGCCTAGTTTGACTGTTTATGCATATTGTGAGTCAGGCTAGGCAACAAAGTTGTGTTTGGAAGACACAAACAGCAGGTCATGATCAGCAGCATCTCCTCTAGCACCCCTCAATAGATGAAGGAATACTGAATCAAACTATGATCAGCAGTGTCTCCTGTGCCCACCTCAGTATAGAGGGGGGCATTGAATCAAGATGAGATCAGTGGTGTCTCCTCTGGATCCCCCTCAGTAGAGGGGAGATACTGAATCAAGGCACAATCAGTGACGAGGTCTCCTCCAGCCCCCCCTTGGTAGAGGGGGGTATACCCACTCAAGCCATGATCAGTGGCATCTCCTCTGGGCCCCCCCTCAATGGGGGAGGGGGGATATTGAATCAAGCTGCAAACATCAGTGGCATCTCCTCTGGCCCTCTCAGTTGAGGAGAGGATATTGAATCAAGCTTCAATCAGCAGTGTACCCTCCAGCCCCCTTTGGTGATTGTAGAATGCTTTGGTGTGGACCTACAGGATTTGTTAAACATTCAGCTTGCCTTCTGTAGCATCTATGTGCCACCTCAAAAACTCATAACACACTGACCTCACCATTGTTGAGCAACAGCAACTGACAGTGTACTGAAGCTTGTAAGGCAATCAGTGTCTTCACATTTAATTTTACTTTTAATGTCAAATTACAAGCCTTATTAGTCAATTTGCATTAGCCAAGTCATACTTTGGAAACATGGGATTCAGCTTTGTTACTGTAAATCTCAATTTGTAAGGAACTCTTGTGATGAAGGCAGCATCATATATTGAATCTGGTTTTACATACCTTAAAAACATGAAATGGTCTGATTTAAAATGCATCATCTTGAAACTAACTTTGAAAAAAACATGTTTTTACAGTTTTATCTTCATGTGCCATACTGTACTTTTTGGATGGCTTATTTAAATTGATAAAAGTCATGTTTTAACACAGTGCTGTGATTCTCTGCCCCCTTTCTTATTGTATTAGGTAGTCATGCTGAAACATTATGCAAATTTCATTCAATCAATCGATCATCTTTATTTTACTAGGTGAAACACCATTGAGACAGACTTATTTGCAAGGTGGACCTAGGTAGGTCATAACAAAAGCACATATACTGAATGTTGCTATAATATAATGACACAATAGTCCATGAAGAGCAAATACTAGCTAGGCATAAATAACAGTGCATACAATGTGGTTAACAGTACAGTAGACCTCAAAAACTCAAATACAACATTGATAGGGCAAGAACAAAAACTATTTACAGAATAATACAAATCAGTATTTAAAATACAAACAATACCAGCCCAGTCACAACAAGACTTATGGGATAAAAAGGGGGGCTGGGTGCCAGGTAAGGAGAAGCCAAGGTGGGGGGAGGTATGAAGGGTAGGATAAGGTGAGGGCTAAGATGTCAGAGATGAGGAGAAGTCAAGGGGGTAGTAAAGGGAGGACAATAGGGTGTTTAAGAAGAGGAGGGTACTGGGTTGGCAATGGGGTGGACAAAGGAAGACTAGTAGAGCACGACGTGTTGAAGATGTACAAGGGGCAGACAATGTACAAGTAGTATACAGGGTTCAAGATACAGGGCTCAACTAGTCAAAGCAGTCACAGGATTCACTGAATTTACAAAGGAACAGAGCCTTAAAAAAGACCCAGTTTATTGGTATTGCAAGCTTTAGAACCTTTTGCATGTTGTTCCATAGCGCTGGAATTGCATGGCTTATAGCTGCTGCTCCAAAGCATGTCCTGATCTTAGGGACAACCAGGGAAATCAGCGAAAGGCTTTTCAGCATGTAGCAGCCAGGGGACAGATGGGCAGACAGTCAGAAATGTATTTTGGAAGTTTGTTGATTATAACCCTATAGGTCCAAATTTATGGGTCTCTTTTCAGTAATTCATTAATATTCACTAATGCGTAAGGAGCTAATAAGGCTATAAGCCCAAAATTAGCTCCTAAAGATCAAATGTAATAGCTTAATGTACCTCCATTCATTATATAGTCGTCTAATCTTTTCTTGAAAATCTTTGTGTAAAAGTACTTTCTTTTTTCTGTTTTAATTCTTCTTTTGGTGACCTGTAGTGCATGTCCCCTAGTTTTTGAATTTATGTCTCTCAAGGTAATGTTTAATTCATTCATAAAGCAAAGATCATTAATTATATCATAAAACAGTAGTATATCTCCTTTTCTGCACTCCTCCAATGAATATAGTTTCAGATGACCAAATCTTTCTTCGTAAGGTTTATCCTTAATGTCCAATATTATTTTTGTAATTCTGTACTGCACCCTTTCCACTCTGTCAACATCCGACCTCCTATATATCTGTCATTACTGTGCTTTTAATGTTGGGCCCTTTTAACTAGATAAGAGGGAGGGCTGTGGCTAGTCATTGACATGATGGCAGCTTAATCTCTATAGCTGCTGTTGCCCTCTGAGTAATCGACAGCCATCTGTTCATTTCCGTAGACCTTCTAACTGTGCACAGTACTCAGTAGTCCACATTGTGGTGAACGTATAGATACCTGTCTTGTGTGGGCTTGGTGCTCTGGACTGAGTATAATCACTTTTGCTAGCACTACTCACATGGCACTGACTCCTGCTGAAAATGAAGTCAGAAAAGTGTGGCGGTGCTGTGAATCTTGAGCTACACTCGTCCTTGATCTCAGCATGGCTGCCTCTCCGACAACCACCTTGGACCTATCCAACATTATGGGTCTCCTACAGCACATCATTCAAGATACTGCAGACATTAGGGCAGTGGTGGAGACCTTGCCACCCTGGTTCAGTGAGTATAAGGAGAAGATCACCACATTTGCCAGCTTGGAGGAAAGAGGGATATACTCAAAGCAGTCTTGGAGACCATGACAGAACAATACAGTTCTTGCTCTCCAAAGTCAATGATCTTGAAAACAGAGTGAAGAAGAGCAACATCAGCCTGGCCAGCCTTCCAGCAGGATCGGAGGGTGCTGATCTTATACCTTTTTTATAAAATTTATACCAACTGTGCCCAATGCTCCCAACTGCTTTTGTCTTGAGACACAGAAGGTGCACAGGTCATTGGCCCCTTGGCTGAAGCCAGGAGACCACCCCAAGCTAATCCTGATGAAGCTCCTGCATTACTCATTAAAAGGAAACATGCTTTGATTGGGGAGGAAAGTGGTCCACTGAACTGGGATGGCCATCAACTGTCTTTCTTTCAGGACTTTTCTCATGGCCACAGAGCCTACGCTAATGTAAAATGGAAGCTGCATCACTTTAGAGCCAAGACAGTTCTCAGGCATCCTTCACAGCTCAGAATCTTGTCAGTGGGGCTGTTTAGCAGTTTCAGACACCCAGAGGTGGTGAAGGACTCCATAGTGCTACAGAGGCCAGACTACAGGTTCACCTCCTCTCCTTGTGACACCCCACCAGGCACTTCACCTCAATGGACACCTCTGGGCCTTCCACCTCATAACCACAAGATGATCACCATCATGCCCAGGTGATGACTCCTACTAGGTCAAGCAATGAAGAAGATGTCATAGAAAGTGTCATAAGGCCAAGGTGAGGGTGAGTCCAGGACAGCCTTCAATCAGTGCCAACAGCTGACAGAATGTCTCTCCCTTCCCTGGCTCCACCAGCAGCCCGCAGCTGAATCACTGCTGTCTACAAAGAATCAGGTTGGGTCCCTCTGCCAAGTTTCACCACAGGATCCCCTGCTGCCCCACCAGATTTGCAGCCCAAACCACCAGATGGGCACACCCAGCCTGCAACCCTTCTGGTTCTATGACTCCTGACTCCAGATCTGGGCAGACAAAGCTGCCACAATGCCAATCTCTCTGCAGATCTACCCCCCAGCACAGAGAGTTCCCTCAGCTCCTAAGGCTCAGTGATCACCACAAAAGCAAGAGGGGTAAAGTATTATGTACTGATTGCTGTTGTTGTTTTCTTTTTCCTTGGACATTTTGACCACCACCTCCCTCTGATCTCCCCCGTTTCATCCCCCATGTGTGTATTCTGCAATGTTGCTCTTGGGGCACTCATTTTACTTGCCCTTGTGGTTGCATTGGCCTGAGCTGGGAGGCTGGGATGGCAACGCTCCCATAGGCACTGGTCTGCCTTCCCTACCAATCAACCTTGGTCACTGACTCAAACTTTTTCCCTGACAGTTTGGTACTTTCAGCAAAGAGAGCCTTAGCCCAGTTCAGCTGCTCAGATTAGCTCCCTGCTACAGGCATACTGTAGCTGTGTGGCATGACTCCAGAACATGTTTGCACAGAGCCCTCTCTCTTTCACTATATGGCCTACTCCCACATGTTTCCGGCCATAATAGGAACCCATCTGCACCTCTCCTCGGAATTCCAATTTGTTTCCCTCTTCCAAATGTTATTTGTTTGGTCCATCACAACTGTTTTTTTTTTACAATTATTTTACCAGGTGAGACACACTAAGCTGAAAGCTTGTTTGCAGGTGCAACCTGGGAGCACGAGGAAGTTAAGTTTGAGCCTGGTCAGCTTTGTGCGGCTATACCCTCCTTCCAACGGTGACATCTATAATCCTGTCACATGGGTTAGTGGGTTGGTTGGAAGAGGTTGTGTGTCAAACCTACACTTGTCAGTTCACTGGTGGTGCCTGCTGGGGACACTATGAACACTTTTCATGAGGTGCATCCAGACAGAGTTTGCTGTATAGGGCTCAAAAGATACCCCATGACCTTCTACCTTGGAGCTAGATTGCTATGTACTGCCACCATTTTGCTGCCCTTCCCTATGGCAATTATTTGTCCTATTGTTCACCTGTCTCAGCCTTTGCTGCCATATACAGTGTTGATGTTCCTGTATGTGGCAGGCTTGTTTTGGTTCCTGCTTGTATGCTGCTGCCCATTGGTGGCAATAGTTTGTATTGCAGAGGTGTTTGCTCCAAGCACTGTTTTAATCTTTTTCTCCTTACTCCTGGGAGCAGAAGCTGCCTCTCTGGGGCCTCTCCTTTGCTCATGAGGCTCAGCATTCACCACCTTACCCCCAGCTGTTGGTAACTGATGACTTTGTGATCCTCTAGCCACCCCTGCCTCCTAGGGCAGACTCTCTGCAGCTGATTATACCATGGAGCAGTGAGACCATCACAAGGGGCAGTGGTTCAGCCCCTCATCTAACACCTGCGTACAGTGCCAATTGATAAGGACTGGGACACTACTAGCTGGCACCTCTGTAATATTAGGCTGAGAGACAGAGTCTTTTCTGAAGTACTTTTTGTCAAAAAATGCAAGAATAAACCATGTTTCAGTTCCAAAAATATTTCTTTTTTATTTAAAATTTGCCCTGACGTTTCACTTCATTAATGAAGCTTTTTCCAAAGGCCTTTTTTAGGAAACTGCTCTACGCAGATTCAGTTACCAGATGAATATACAGTTTTCTTTTCAAGAAAAAGTTTCTGCTGTCAAGCTTTAATGTGATAAATTCATTTTTTCAAGAAATTAATTCTGCACATAACTGCATTTTGAAAATGAGCATATTAAGTGAAACAGCTATATGTTTGTTTATATTTCAGAGAAAATAATTCAAAGGCCCTTTGAAAAAGCTTCAATAACGAAGCAAAATGTCAGGGCAAATTCTAAATAAAAAAGAAATATTTTTGAACTGAAACATGGTTTATTCTTGCATTTTTTGACAAAAAATGCTTCGGTCCAGACTCTATCTCTCAGCCTAATTCTTGTACCCTTGGGCCGCGTTATATAAAGTAACATCCATTTCCCATGGACCTACTCCCATGAACTTCTGTAATATTCACTGGCTGGGGACTGGGTGCTGATCTTGCACCCCAGCTTGGATTGCTGTTATACTCCACACTGCCTGGCATGATGTCAGCCCCCATGCTCCCACCAGACTGAATGCTACCTGATCATTGGACTCACACCAGATGTTATTGAAATCCTTTTATTTAAAAGACACATTGGGACTCTAATCTGTGCCACATCTAAACTGGACTGGTGGTATCTCATCTGTTATGCTTACCTGTGCTGGTTCCATTCTAGTTCACTGTTGTCATTTAAGGTATCTACCAGGCATGTACCAAGAGGGCATAGAAGCAGTTTAGGATAGAAACATCAGGGGAGATAATGGGGAAACAGAATCACTGTGTGTTCAGTTCATGGCATCCTCAGGCAAGAAACAACAATGGGGGTGGTCTATAGACCTCCAGGACAGGGGGAAAAGAAAGCTACTAGAAAGAGGAGCGGCAAAGGGGGAGGTTGCAGTGAAAGATCTAAACCTGTCAGATATTATTGCTGTATCTTATAATGTTTTGTAAAATGTGTTGTGACAAGTTTTATTGTTTGTCTGTAAAATGTTTATCATGGGTCACTATTTCAAATGAACTCGCTCAATGGTTTAACCCAAATAAAAATGAAATGAAATGAAAATGTTGATTGTGTGATTCCAGTGGCCAGAAGCTCCAGAGTCAGGCCCTACTGGATACTTTGCATGACTGTCTGCTGGTGCAGCTAGTTAAGGAACCCACTAGACAGGCCATCATTCTCGATGTGGTGCTTCCCAACCTTGAAGGGATAGAAGGAGTGATGGTAGGGGAGCCACTAGGGTCCAGTGACCATAACTGTTTATGATTCAACCTGGCCCTTAGGACAAGTAAGCCTTCACTAAAGACTGAAGTCCTAGATTTCAGAAGAGCAGACTTCAACCTGATGAAGGAGCTGGTCCAGGACACGATAGTCAATTGGAGCAATGAAAGGGGCTATTCCCGAAGCAACAAAATCTTGCATGAGAACAGTAATCAAACAAAAAAGGTACAAGAGACTAAAAGGGTTCTCTGGAATGGTCAGAGAAGTAGTGAAAGCCATAAAGAAGGACTTCACCAAGAAAAAGGGAAAACAAGGGAAGTAAGAATGGGGAGCATATCAAATGAGAATAAGGGAAACCAAAAGGGTGGTCAGAGGATGAAAGGCAGGAACAAAGCTGTGTATTGCAGAGGGGGTCAAGGACAGGGAAAAACAGTTTTTAGATAGATTAGGGGAAAAAAGAAAGAAGGGGGAAGAATTGTTAGGCTAACAGAGGGAGGTAGGGTAATTGAGGAGGATGGGCAGAAAGCAACCATTCTTAATGGCTACTTTTGCTTTGAATTCACAGGGGAAGACAGAGGGCCTCTGCCAGACAGTAGCATTAAGGCAGCTGTAAGGGGTATCCCTGAGATAAGGTAGTAAGTATTTACCAGTGAAAGGTTTTGGAAAGGGCTAGCAGCCCTGAAGATAAATAAGGCCCCAGGGTCAGATGGGATGCATCCAGGAATGCTCAAGGAATAGGCAACAGAATTAACTGAACCCCTGATGGGGCTATTAAGTAGCTCAATTCAGACAGGAGTAATTCCAAAACACTGCAGAGTAACAGACATAGCCCTGCTCCATAAAGGAGTGGCAAAAGTGGCAACTGGGTAACTACAGACCTGTCAGTCTTACGTCTATTGTGGGTAAACCGATGGAAACCCTAGTCAAAGAGGACCTCCTGAACTATTTGGAGAGTAATGGACTCCAGGATTATAAACAGCACAGGTTTACATCAGGAAGGTCTTGTCACAGATAGTATTCTTTGACTGGGTAATGAGGGTAGTGGATAAGAGCCATGCTGTGCATTTACTATACTTCAATTTCAGAAAGACTTTGTTTGGTGCCTCACAGAAGGTTGCTGAGGAAGCCACAGGATCTGGGTACAGCAAAGGGCACAGATGAGTGAGAAACTGGTTTGAAGGGAGAGAGCAGAGGGTTGTGTTTAATGGAGTCAAATCAGAAGAGAGGGAAGTCACCACTAGGGTGCCACAAGGATCATTCCTGGGTCCTGTCATTTTCAATATGTTCATTAGTGACATGAGAGAAGGAATTCAAGGCAGGATGTGTATTTTTGCAGATGACACTAAACACTGTGGTAGGGTAGACAGCAAGGGGGTTAGGGAGATGCAGAGAGACTTGCAAAAGCTAGACTGGTGGTCAAAGCTTTGGCAGTTGAAATTCAGTGCCAAAAAGTGCAAGGTGATGCAATTAGCGAACCAGAACCCAAGGACAGAGTACTGGATGTGATTGGGGTGGGTAAAATTGTACAACCTCTAAAGAAAAAGACATAGGGTCATCATTAGAGACTCCCTAAAACAATCAAGACATAGGGGTCATCATTAGAGACTCCCTAAAACAATCAAACCAGCGAAACAAGAACTACAGTAGGACAAACAGGATGCTGGGGTGTACCTCTCTACAGATCACTAGTGAGGCCCCACCTGGAGTACAGTGCCTAGTTCTGGAGTCCTCACTTAAGAAAAGATAAGGACAGGCTGGAGACAGTGCAATGCAGGGTGACTAAAATGATTCAGGGCCAGCGACGCAGATCTTACGAGGATCGGCTCAAGGCACTGAACATGTACTCACTGGAGGCCAGATGAGAGAGGGGACATATAACAGAGACCTTCACATTCCTGAAAGCAATGAAACAAGGTAAACTGCAAGGAACTAATAAGCATAAGCAGCAGATCAAGAACACATGTACACAAGTGGAAACTAATGGAGAGAGATTCAAGAGTGAAGTGAGAACGTTTTACATTACAGAAAGGGTGGTGGAGCCGTGGAACAATGTGCCAGCTAATGCAGTGTGTGCCAAAACTATCAATGGTTTTAAATATGGCTTGAACAGAGTGAAGGGCTTAGTGGTTGCTCAGGGTGCTAGCAGTAGGGTGGGGAGCATGGAGGTGGATAGTGCGGGTTAGAATCCAGTATGGCCAATAGGTCTAGGGGTATTTATGGACAGGCTGGATGGACCAGTGGTCTTTTTCTGCCATCATTGTCTATCTTTCTATGATGTAGGGAGGGAGGTTACTCATTACCATACATCTCTGGGTGCCAGGGACTGCATCTCCCCCTCTCCCCCCTTTTCCTTGTGGCTCCTTATAGACCTCAGGTGGTGAGTAATATCATTGTTGACACCCTTAGCAAGAATAAAATTCTGAACTTTTCTAGTGCATTGGTTCATGTTAATGTACTGATCATACAGATGAGTAGGTGGGGTGGGGCAGCATGCACTGAGTCTCCCTTGATAGAGTCACAGCACCGAGGCTTACTTTGCTTGAATGCTTCTGGCCTCCTTCCTTCTGGGAGCCCAGATGAAGAGCTACTGTAGCTAGAGGGAGTGAGGGATTTTAAAGACTTTCACCATGGCTCAACCACTGGTAGTGTATCCAGTATGCCCTCCTCTCATACATAGCCCATGCTGGCTAGGAGTGCTTCACATGCACCCTTGCATAGTTACTGTTTCAAGGCGCCAATCTAAAGTCATTACTGCAAAGACTGTGGCTTTGCTTCCCAACCCTCTCTTCCCATCTGATCTTTTCCTACCTCCAGATATCCTAACATTCACCTCCCCCTTTCTCTGAAGGCAATCACTGACACATGAGCTGGACTGCGATTAGTTGCCACTTCCCTTCCCGTTATCTTAAAGGAGTAATGTAGTTGCTATATTACTGTCTTTTGTGTTGTGAAACGCCTATATCGCAAATGTTTATGGCTTAGCAATTCCTTCAGCGGGGTGTCAGTAAGTGGACTCCACTGTTTCTTGTTCTTTTTTCCATGAGTCACTATTGACCAGTGTTCCCCCTATTTCTCGGGTCCTTGGCTTTGGAGCTTTGTTTCTTCTCCTGCCCACAAGGACCAGAGTTTGTTTTGCTTAAATGTAGCATTTTCTAGTTTTGCAAGTGTTGTACGATGATTGTTCTATTCTGTTACATGTATGCTGTACACAGTGCATGAAAGTTAAAGCTCACTGATCACATTTTGCAAGTTGTAAGTCAAATGTACATGGTTAGGCTGACACTGAGGGCTTGTCCAGTAGATTGCTGTGCATGTCGATGAAGTAAATTGATAGGTTCTGCTGGGTCTCACACTGTCTCCCCTATCTTAAGGCCCTCATGTTCAGTTCTGCAGCAGTGCCCTTAATTCCTTGCCTCCCTGATGGTTACCTTGCAGTTTACCACACAGTATGTTAATGGACTGAATTCCACAGTTAAGATGAAGCACATACTCTCTAGACTCAAGATCCTTAAAATGAGAGTGGCCCTGCTGCAAGAAACAAAGCTTCATCCAGATGAAGCAATAAGTTATGTCGGGATTGGTTGGGCCCAGAAATATACAGCTGTGCATTTACATCTAAGGCAGGGGTCTCTATCCTAGTTCATAAAACTCTCCCTTGGTCTCTAGACACCTCACAGGCAGATGCAGTCAGTAGGTGAGTGGCTGCCAGGTTCAGTACTCTGGAGCATCCATTGGTCTTGTCAAATGTCTATGGCTGGAACCAAAGTTACCCAGATTTGTTTATTGCCATCTGCCAGGTTCTTGTCAATCTGGTTTCACCCATCACCCTTTTTGTGAGGGAGGGGATATTAATCTTACCCAGGAGTCTTGCCAGGATAGAAACTCAGGGAACCTTGAACCCTATGTTGTAGGTCTTGCAGCTGTCAAGGACATGATGTCTGTGTTATCTCTGGCTGATGTTTGGAGCCAAAGGCACCCTCATACCTTGGACAATACACCTCCAGCCAGATAGAATTCTGGTTGATCTCTCCCTCTGCCTATCAGATAGTGCTCTGTTTCCACATCAATCCATAATTTCTGTCAGATCATACCTCAGTGGAATTGACAGTAATGTGGGGCTCTACATCTCCAAAGTCTGGCTGTTGACAGTTGGGCTCCCTGCTGCTGCAGGAAGAAAATTTTGTCCCCTGGCTCTGCAAGGAAGCAGCTGCCTACTTTGAACTGAGTGATAGTGGCAATTTCACCATAGCCACCCTTTGAGAAGCGTTTAAGTATTTTATCCAAGGTCACATCATTGGCTTTGCAGCTACATGCCATAGGAAGAGAGAGGCAGAGCAGAAAGCTATGGAGTCACCCCTTGCAGAGAATGGGAAAGCTCTCAAAGAGGCCAAACAAGCCAAAATGGAAATTGCCACAATACAGCTAAGAACAGCTGGTGCTGCACTACATGGAAGCTGCTTACCTCCACAAAGATAAGTCCAGAGCAAGAATGTGGTGCACTCACAAAAGAAGTGGAGTCACTTGTTGTTTGTCAAAAAGTGTTACTTAAGTGGTCCAAAACAAATCACAGCAAGTTGCAAGAAGTAACAGGCTTCCTGGTAACAGAAGGTCCCCTAGTGCCTCAACTCTCATGAGTCTTCGATGGGGGTCCCCCAACTTACTGTGATTTATTTTGGAGCACTTATGTAAAACTTTCTCTCAAAGAGGCCCACCCTTCCCACCTTGAACCCTCCCTGCTAAGAAACGTCTACTCCCTTTGCATGCAACTCAATGAACTGGCAACACAGAGGGTGGAGCTCATGGTCCTGAGATTAAAACACAGTTATTGGGATGGGGTAGGAGGCAGGCAATCTTCTGACTTACAGGTTGTGCACATAGCTGATGGACAGATACATCCATGGCCTGGAAGACGGCACAGGCACATTGCAAGTTCACCCTGAGCCAACAAATCAGGTGATGTAAAACTTGTACAAGGAGTTTTATACCTACAGGGGGCCCCTGAATCAAGACAAGCTCAATGTTTTTCTTGCCGACCTCTGCCTGCCACACTGATGGCAGATCAAAGGGCAGCACTGGAAGCTCCGTTATCCATCCAGGAGGTTCAGGCAGTCATCACAACTCTCTCCCCACATAAAGCCCCAGGAGGAGATATCACCCTTATTGATTTGTAACAGCAGATCCCAGATATTGTCACCCCCATCCTGCAAGCCATCTTCCTGGAATCTCACAGTTGCTCCCTTCACCGCCCTCCCCCACCAAAGAGAAGCAGTGATTGCTGTTCTGCCCAAGCACACCCTCCCAGGTAGCCTCCTTTGAAATCTTAAGGACAAGATTCAATCTTCCCACAAGGACTTTTGGAAGTACTTTGAACTTACGATCCAGAAAAAAAGAGATGATTTGATACCTTTTATTGGACCAACATAGATGTTTCAAAAGAAAATAGGAGCTTGAGCTTTCGAATTACATAGAATTCTTCATCAGAAAAATAACAGCTGGTTTGAAACAGTACATTTTCTTAAAGTCCAGATCATGCATAAAAAACAGATGAAAAATTGTTAAAATCTCATTGGCTTAAACTGCTTTTTAAAAATCAGCACAGATGGAACAACAGAGTACCACCACAAGAAAGGTATGTCAAGGTCAAATGTACTGAATTAATAAGTTTCTTCCATGAGAAAAGCCATGAAACATACAGATGAATTAAGCTGAAGAAATACATAGTATATAAACTCTTGACATCTAGTACATGACACGGTGGGGTTAAGTTATGTGATGATTACTTGTTCACTTACAAAATGGATATATGATTCTGATTGACCAGTTATCAGTACATTGCTGTTCCCCAGGGGGAGTGGATTCATATTGGTTTTGTTTCAGATTTCTAAGACTATGACTGTATATATAGCAGTTTGATTATATACTGGCACATTATAAAACAATGAACATATCAGGATAGAGGATCTCAATTACTAGGGGGTCTTTGTTAAGTATGATTTTAATAATACATTAATACTTGGCCGGGGGGGTTGATTCCCTCAGTTATCTATTTGGATTGATAGAACTGTTATTTAATAGTACAGAATATTAGGTATATATGGACACATGTTGATACATGGACATATTAGGTTAACAGCATCTCAATTAAAAGATGGTCTGGGTTAGGCCTGGGTGTAGAATGTGCAGAAACTCTAATCACTTGTTACAGAGTTACAGATAGATCATGTTTAAATAGCATAAGTTTAAATATTCATGAATAATATTGACTTATTGTACATTGTTTTTAAGTCAAACGTATCTGAATAGTACTTACTCTATGGGAAACAGCTGGTTAATGCTTAATTTAAACTGGGACAGGTTGTCTTTAAACCCACATTTGTGCCTAATACAAAGATGTTTTCTTATTTAGAAGACTTTTAACATCATATACTAAGGCCGGGAGCAATGCCAGCACAGTGCAAATCCGATGCGCCATGGCACAACTGGAGCCATATTCAGAGGTTGCACAGGCCAAACAGCACCAGTACAATGTGGCTGTATATGGCAGAGTCGTGCCATGGTGTAAACAGAGTTGCACCATGGCGCAAACAGAGGTATGCCATGGTGCACACAGAGATGCTGTAGCACAACAGTGGCAGCACAGAGCAGCTCAGCAACAGATAGAGGCAGGGCACAGAGAAAAGACCCATGGACAGAGCCATGGAAGCACAGTGACAGCAGCCACAGGAGGACTCCATCAGTAGGGCACAGCAGGGCACACACAGGCACCCAGACACTGGACTCCAGAACACAACAGTGGCATGGATAGCAGACGAGAGGAGGTGCCAACAGCCAATGGAGGGTGACCAGGGGGCCCCACCCTCCCGGTGGCTGCTGGCCATTCCCCCCACCACGAGACCATAGCAGACCACACCCAGGACCATGCAGCCAAGTACACACGCCACACAGGGAGCCACACGAGTGGGCACTGAATGGACCAGGATGCAAGCAGTGTGGCAGACCACATGGGACAGGCTGCATAACGCCAAGCAGAGGACCCCAACTCAGTGTGCAGACAGTACTCAAACAATGACCATGACCATGTGCAACCACCACGCACACACCTGCCACACACCCCTGACTGCCACCCAATGGGCACCCCAATGCACAGCCACCAACCCAGGGGATGGACACACCACAGCACACAGCATGGAACCACAGAAGCACAACACACACCCCATCTCATACACACAACATGGACAGACACTGGGCCACTGTAGTATGGCTCCACACACCAACTGCAAAGCAGACACAGACACAGGCAGGTATGTTAGAAAATATTTAGATGAAAGAACTAGTTACAAATATAACAGGGGCTGGGAAAGGGTAGGTACAGCGAGGAAAGGGGACAGGGAACAAGGACTGTACAGCGGGATGAGGGACTGTAGGGGAAGGTGCAACAGTGGAAAAGGGGAAAAAAACTGCAACATTAACAACGGCCCTGTCTGGCCGCCCCAGCAAGGCATCATTCCCTCCGCTCTGCCACCATCATTCATCGCATGGCAACAATGACCTCTAATATGCTGGACACCACCAGCAATGTCTGCTGCATGAGCCAGCATAGCATTGTTCTGGGCGCTGTCCGCACTGGACACTGGATGCCGGACACCTATAGGACAGGACACATGATCAGTGCAATAGCCCAAGACACCATGCCCACCCACAGTGCACAATGGGCAGCAGGATCACACACCCCTGGAGGGCCCGGAACAGACACCCGTGGGGGGGCCAACGCCAGCTGGTAAGACAGCGCACCACGACAGTGCACAGAGGTGGTCCCTGCCGCACAATGGCCACATGACTGCACAGTGACAGTCACGTGGCACACTGCAGCAGCAGCACTGAAGGAGCAATGGTGGCAGCCAGGTGCATGCCCACCCCACCAACAGCCAGCACACATGTCCAGTGGATGCACCACAGTGGCATGCACCACACACAGTATGACACACACAGCTGCCATGGCACATGGCACATAGCACAGCAGCCATGCCTGCCTCCTCCCCACCGCCATGCCCCATGTACAGTGTGAAGGACTATGACAGTGCTTACCTGCCCCCTGCAGTGCTGCTTGTGCAGGTCTTCCCTCATCAGGTTGCACCACCCGGGTGCATGCCACTGCAGCCCTGGCCTTCCTGTGGTCCTCCAGCCCTGAGACTAGAAAGAAGACAGGTGCACGTCAGTACCTGACCACAGCAGCGGCCCTCCCAGCCCTATGCGCACAGGGTGTGCCCCTGTCTGACCCATCCTGCACACTAGCACGGCTGCATCACAACTCAAGCGGCAGCTGGCACTGCCACTCAGTGATGTGCGCAATGACAGTGTACCCCACTGCAGGGCATGCCAGGCAGCAAAGCCAACATCACAGTACAGCACCAGGGCAGACGTGCAACATGGGATGACTTACTTGGCTGTGGCACTGCACCATGCCTGATGCATGCCTGAAGCCTCCAAAGCAGGTCAGAGTCCCTGTGCATCAGGTCACTGTAGCGGTGCCTACACTGCTCAGCTGTCCTGGGCACCCCGGTCCTCCTCTCTAGGCTGACAGATATGTCCGGCCACACATTACCCTGGCCTGCTGCAAGGGCACCTGGCCAAACAGCTGTGGGCTGTAGGGCTCCACACAGGTGACCAGGTGGACCACCTTCACGTCTGACCAATTACATGCATGGTGACTCAAACCCTGCGCCATGGCTCTCACTCGGTTCGGCAGCGAAATGGTGGGTACAGGTGAACATGGCCACCACAATTGCCAGATGCACGATGTGTGGGAGAATGCGCAGTGCCTGGCCTTCCCGCAGTGCTGGACATGCACAGTAGGTGTGGCTCAGTGGGATCATGGGGTCATGGAGATAACCCAGGGGTCAGAGGTCAGTGGCTAGCACAATGTACATATGTGCACAGTAGGGAACATGCCACATAGCTGGCAATGCGCAGCTTGCGCAGTGCTGATACATCACACTGGTCACGCATTTGTGCGACTGACACCATGACAGCGCAGTGCGCATGTGCACTGCAGGCCCGTGCACCATGCATGCATGGGCATCTCCACTTGCTCCGGCGCAATACCATTGTGCATGGCGCAATGTCTCAATATTCAGTCGCTGCATGCAAATGAGTACATCAGCCAAAGCGTGGCACAGTGGGGTGCATTACCATATCATTACCGTTGCGCACAACCTCATTTGCATGAGTTGCACCTCATAAGCACCACAGAACAGCACAGGACATGTATTGGTATTGCAACTGTGACAGGTAAGTGGCAGATGCTGCAGCAGCACACTGGGAGCAGACAGCACTGCAAGGTGGGACGGAACAGGGAGATGCTGCTACTGACGCAATGTGATGTCCACGTTCGTGTCAGCACAGGAGGAGGGCGAGAAGCAGGGGCCAGCATGGAAGCGCAGGCCCAACTTGACAAAGGGAGAGACGGATGCCCTGTTTGAGGTCTACCTCGACAGGGAGGCCCTGTTGAGTGGCGCCACCAGCACACCACAGGACAGGGCTGCTGGATGGGAGGAGGTGGCGACCTATGCTAACCAGCACAGCAGCCACCAGCAGTCATCGCAGGACTGTTGCAAGAAGGTTGGGACTGACAGACGGCGCATAAAGGAGAAGGTGGCAGTCATCAGAGTGTCCCACAATGCCACTGGAGGGGGGCCAGAGGATGCACCCATACTGATGCCAACGGAGGAGTTGGTGGCAGCCGCCATTCTCTGCACTTTGAAGTAGGGTGTGCCTGGAGGGCTTCCAGATGGGTGAAACGCTCGCTTTAGTGGCCCCGGAGCAAGCTGGTGGCCCGAAGAGTGTGTACACGGGAGTTCTGTCGTGCATGTGGCTGTCCTGCATGGCATGTGCATGTGTGCGCACCCACACTCATGCCATGCTGCAGGACACATGTGGCAGCAGTGTACAGGGGGCACATGTGTGAACTACATCACTGACATGCCATCCTTCTCTTGCAGCAGCAGCATGCCTCCGTGCAGAGGATGGGGCTCCAGCAGCGGTAGCAGCACCTGTGGACACCGGCATGGCATCAGAGGACAGACCATCAACATCTACTGGCATCCAGGGGCCCGGCAGGCCGCAGATCAGTACCACGGTGCCTGTGTGTGTCCTTGGCCTAGGGTCAGGTGAGGCCCTGGATGTGATCCTGCAGGATGCCAGCTGTGGTGTACCATGTGTAGAGACACAGATCAGGGCTAGGTTCGACTCTGATGACGACTTCACACACCTCCTGGACAGCATAGGCAACGCTGTGGGTGTGTCACCCCGATGGCAGCACAACCAGTTACCATGACCAATGCAATGCCAGTGGTGGCACAGCTGCCTGCCACCACTGAGGGTTCAGTGGTGTGTGTTGCCACTGATGTGCCCTGCAATGGTGGGGGTGTGGCCGTGCAGGTGCAGGGCGGTGTACAGCAGCCGGACGGACAACGGCAACAGGCTGCGGATGCTACCAGGCATCTGAGCACAGGGTCCACTGCTGGTGCATCTGCCATACCCATTCCCCTGCAGACCACACTGTGCAGCATCCACCAGAAAGGGGGTCTGTGCAGCATGGCAGGTCACCTGCAGATTATCAGCTTCCCACCTGGGAGCCCCAGGATGTGGACCGTCTGGCTGAGCACACCCGGCTGCTGTGGGCATCCATTCAGCAACAGGTGATGCTCACCACTGGAGTGTGTGTACTGCATGTGGAGTTGCACCAGTTAGCTGAGCAGCAGAACAGGGCACTGCACAGAGAGGATGCAACGCATGCAGGAGGCCATGACTGCGTCCTTGGATCGCATTGCCAGTGCAATTACAGATGGCTTTGCATTGCTGGCTGCCACAGGGCATGGCCATGCACAGGAGACCCCCCACAGTGTGCTGTCCACCCCACGGATCCGGCTTCAGGTGATCCCATCACAGCCAACGCTGGGCTTAGCTGTAGGCATCCCAGGCATGCCCGGTGCTTGCCTGTTTGGGTGCCTGCACAGCTTGTGAGGACACGGTCGTGGTCACACGCTTCCACCCCGGGGGGCTATTGCACTCCCCCGGCTGATGCGCAGCCTATGGCTGTAGATCAGCCCCGGCACAGCTGGCCCCATGGCTGTGGTGGCCATGGTACCGTGCGGCAGCCCTGATCTGTAGGCTGCCCTGACCACAGTCTGCAGCTGATGCCCTGTGCGCACATAGGCGGTGTGTGTGCACACCATACCACTGGTGGTGCGCCTGTGTGTCATGCTGCATGCTGCCTGTGTGTGTGTGCCTACCCAGCCACTAAACAGTGTGGCATGGACATGATGAGGGCAGTCTAGCATCGGTTCCGCCTGTGCACTGGTGCAATATGTCTGATCCATGCCACATTCCAATGCCTGGGTGGGTGGGTGCATGTGTGTGTGTTGCTGTTTGTGGTTGTGAGCCACTGACACCTCTACCCCTGCATCATGCCTCTGTGTGTGCATGCCCCTCACCATGCATGTCCCTGCATGTGTGCAGTACTTGTCTGTGTGGTCCATGCATGTGTACCGCACCACCTACCTGTGTTCACCAAAGTGTTCCTGTGCGTCAGTGTCGTAGTGGTGTCATGGCTGCTGCTGCAGTCGGGGGTCCATCCATCCAGGAGGTGGCTGTCCACCACCCTCTGGCCCATTGTCTCCATCGTCCCCACTACTGTTGCCCTCATCAGCCTTGACAGCTATCCCACAGTCAATGGCCATGTTGTGCAGTATGCAGCAGGCCAGGAATAGGCCACAGGCTTTCGAGGAGCTGTACTGTAGGGCACTGCCTGTCCTATCTAGGCAACAGAATCATGCCTTCAGCATGCCAATGATGTGCTTGATGATGTTGCATGTGTTGGCATGTGCCTCATTGTACCATCCCGCTAATGGGGACGACTGGTGCCGGTAGGGGGTGAGCAGCCAGGGCCTCAGTGGGTATGTGCTGTCACCTGTGTGGAGAATGACATGCTTAGCCCTATGCTATACTGTGCCCCTTGCCTGTCCCTGGCACCCACGCCACCATGCACACCCTGCACACCCCACCCCCAGGACTGCTCATCGCACCTTGCCTATGTCATACTCACCCACTAGGTGTCCCGTTGGGATTTCCCCATGTTCAAACCTGTGGCACAGTACAGAGCTGTGCCAAATGAATGTGTCATGTGCACTCCCAGGGTGTGTGGCACAGGCATAGATGATGGGCCCCTGGCATTGCACACCACCTGGCAGTTGATGCTTAGGCTTCCCTTCCTGTTGATATACAGCATTCCCTCAGGGCCAGGTGGCATGCAGATGCCCACATGGGTGCAGTCAATGGCCTCAATCATGCCAGGCATGTGTGTCACCCTGTTGAAGTCCTGCATAATTGCTATACGCTCCACCTGTGTGCTGGGGAAATGGATGAATTTTGAAGCATGTGGTAGCAGAGCATTGAGGAACTGTGTGAGGAGGAGGGACGTGGCTTACTGGGTGATGCCCGTGGTGTCCCCTGTTGGTCGTTGAAAGGTGCCCATGGTAAGCAGGCACATGATGATGGTCACCTTAGTCTCTATGTACATGGCGTGGCTCCGTCTGGTGGGTACCTGCATCTCCTCACTGCACAGCTTGCAGAGCTGCCTCAGAATGGCCCTGTTCAGGTGGTACCGGCCCAGGATTTCGGTGTCACTATAGGTCTCATAGGTGATGCAGGCACAGTACCACATGTGTCAAGCATACCACCGACAGGCCCTTCGTTGGCCATGTAGCTGTTCCTCTTGCATCCTCACACCCCTCATTACCGCCTCCATCAGGAAGGGTGCACTCTCCATCTCTCCTGCTGTCCACTGTCCCCCTGGGCCGTTCACTGCTGGCTGTGTGCCACACTAGTACACTGTTTTGTGTGTGTGTGTGTGTGTGTCTCTCTCTCTCTCTCTCTCTCTTTCTGCCCCTCTCTCCCTCTCCCACTCCACCTCTCTGTCCCTCTCCCTCTGTGTCTGTTCTTGTGTCTATCTGTCTGTCTGTCTCTCTCTTCCTCTCACTCTTGGCTCAACTGCTGTCTGTGTGTTTGTGCCCTGTTTTTATAGGAATAAGTCTGGTCGGCACAATTTTGATTTGCTCCACACTTGCACCATGGTTTGACAGTTGAATATTCCGTTGTGCTGGATATTCATGGGAACGCCCCCTGCACCTGTGCCGCATACATTATAGTTGCGCATTGGCACAATGGCTCCCGCTGAATATCGTTCCTCGACATAGTTCCGTACTTGCATTGGCACAACTCAGCTGCGCCGTGCGCAACTGCTCTGAATATCCAGGCCTAAGTATTTCTTCAGCTTAATTCATCTGTATGTTTCATAGATTTTCCCAGGGAAGAAACTTATTAATTCAGTACATTTGACCTTGACATACCTTTCTAGTGATGGTACTCTGTTGTTCCATCCATGCTGATTTTTAAAAAGCAGTTTAAGCCAATGGGATTTTAACAATCTTTTATCTGTTTTTTATGCATGATCTGGACTTTAAGAAATTGTACTCTTTCAAACCAACTGTTATTTTTCTGATGAAGAATTCTATGTAATTCGAAAGCTCAAGCACCTATTTTTTTTGTAACATCTATGCTGGTCCACTAAAAGGTATCAGATCATCTCTTTTTTTTTGGGATCTTTTGTCACAAGGACCAATACGGCAACACAACTAATTTTCTTTGAACTTATGAGTGCCATTGTTGAGTGCTTAAAGAAGCTGTCCCCCAGGTCTCTGTTAACAGCATCCCATGGTAGGGCAGGCCTGATTTACAAACAGATTCTGCGTGTCCTTCCAGATCTGTCTGATGGAGCGAGGAGCAAATGGTCCTGGTCTCCGGGGACTGAACTCTCTGAATCCCAATGGTTACAGCTCTGGCTGCTCAACCATATAGCCTGCCCCAACACCAGGAGTCTTCTTATCCAGAGCAAGATTATGCATATGTGGTACCACATGCCAGCTAAATTTAAGGAGCTAGTATACTGCCTAAAACTAATATTAGATTTTAAAAGCAGCCAATCATTACCTTTTATATCTGAGGTAATTTTTATTTTCCCTTTTTTTAATTAGAAGATTGTTTACTTAATGTTAGTAGGAGTGATGTGTGGAACAGCTCTTAGCCTGGCAGCTGACCCTTACAGAAATAATGATATGAAATGTTTTCATGCTGCACACATAAAACTACCCAAGTGATATGCATGCTGCAAGTATGATTTAAATGTTAAATTGGAACCTACTGCATGCATATGGCATGCGTGCAGCAAGCAAGTGTGGAAACCATGATTTTTATGTTAAATTGGGAAAGACTGCATGCAAAAAAACAAGTGGTCACTGATAACTGCAAACATAAAAGTTAAGTGATTTGTTCAGGATCACTCTATAAACAAGTGGGAGTTGGTGAGATTCAAACCCACATTTTCATGTCTCCAAGTCTCCTGGCTTGCAGTTCAGTGCATTTAACCACTAAGCCATAGTATCTGTACACATATGATTTGCTTGTACTTAAATACATACTGTATCTGAATACATCTGCATGCATGCGGCATGCTTGTCATTTTAGCCATTTATTGAGAGAATCGGGAATTACAAATCTTTGTCATAGACTCTTTTGCGAAGGCTACATGTCAGTACAGGAAAGCACAAACATTACATTAATAACAGTAATACATAGGTCACTCAGCACAGTGTATTTATATTACATATTAGTTACCATCTCAAAGGCCTGAGAAGACCCTGAGTCACAGTTGTGAGGCAAGTCTGGTTACAGAAATTCAGAAGGACATAAACAGAACTCTGAGTCAGAATGAAATTACAGCTGGATAGTGGGAACTAAGGATGTAGTCATAGGATAAGCTAGGTCTTTATCCATGATTGTGTAATATTTGGTGAACTGACAATGGGGAGGAGGAGGAGTATTAGCTATAGCCGCAGGTATCAGAGTCAAGGAGAAGGTTCAGAATACCAGCTTTGAATTGTCCAAGACTAGGGGCCTGGGAGATGGAGGGTGGTAGGTCATTGAGCCAGATGGGAGCACGATAACTGAAAGACCTTTGCCCTAGAGAGGTCCTGCATTGGGGAACTAGGATGGAGTTAGTGGTATGGCACCTAGTGGACCATTTATGTGATACTGGCTGAATGAGGGGGTGGAGGCCTATGGGTGTTAACTTCATAAGTATTTTTTTGGCTTGGAGGCATGTGTGGTACTTAAGCCTTCCTTTGGCTTGTAGCCAGTGTATGCTTTTCAGTTTTCTTCTCTCCTTCATCTTATTTTTTCAGTTGAACTGTAGCACACGTACCAATGGAAACACGTTTTTCCAACCCCCAATACACAGACATACCCACAAAGCCACTTAATTACTTCTGTTCTAGCCTGTACTCCTACTATTTTTTTCTCCATAGTTTTGAATGCATCCACACAAACAGACTTTAAGTTACAAATACAAATGTAGCAATAACTTGACACGCACACCCACCCACATGGCCAGTACCCCCTTCCCATGCACACACACTGTAGCAGGTGCAGCCATGCTGCTATAGACTACCCACCAAATATAGATATAAGGAAAAAGTCTCTTACTTGAGTACTAGGGGACCAGAGGCAGGAGTCTTTAAGAGATAATGTCCATGAGTTAGAGTGCTGGAGCGTAGCCCCTTGAAATAAATGGAGTTATTTTATATTACTATTTTATACATTATGATGGTGTACACAACAGACCTATATTTCTGTAAGGGGACATATCTTGCTCTACTGCACAACAGTGCATCATCAGCATTGTGACCTCACTAACTGTGACATCACAGCTACTTAGGAACAGAAAGTGAGTGACTGCCAGGTCATTCACTTGTGATGTCACTGTCAGTGAGATAATAATGCTGATGATGCAGTGTGGGGTAGTGGAGTTAGATATGTCAGCTGCCACGCTAAGAGCTGTTCCACACACCCAGCACAATATTATCACATGGAAGACTTTCTGATGAGCAAAAGGAAAAAGTTACAACTGACTGCTACTAAAAATTTTTATTTTCCTGTCTGCCTGTTTTGGATCCACTAGCTTTAAGTCTCTTGGCCTCCTAGCCCATGACATTTGCTGGAAATATCAGGCCTCCTGGAGTGAACCTTCTTCACATTATATGAAGTCACTCCAAGATCGTACCCTTCTGGTCCAGTAATTATACCCACTGCAAAAGTATCCTAGGGTTTTCCCTTCCTTTTTCACAGCAGCTGTATCTTGTACTAAGGTCTGCTTCTTCCGGGCTTCTGTCTCCTTTATCCTCAGGTGCACTAGCTCCTGATATCCAACGCTGAGGCAAAGAGGTCACTACTCCAGAGACGGCATTCAGCAGAACTCCCCACTGTGAATCTAGCTGCCTTAACTAGAATCTCACACGTTGGGATGAAAACCAAGCCAGTATACCATAGTGTCTGGGAACATTTTCCTAGACACTGTGGTGTCCGGGAAAAAGTGGAGAAAAATAATTCTTCCTCTACATCGGAGAGAAGAAGTAAGAGCAAGGATCAGCTGGTGAGGATTAAGAAGGATGGTGTGTGGGTGCAGAAAGGGGTGAAGCAGGCAGAGGCACTGAAGGAATGCTTCTGCTCTGTATTCATGCAGGAGAAGGGGGGACAGATGCCCCAGGTCGGGAGGTAAGTAGGGGGGAGGAGATGACAGATGTAGGGATTACAGAGAGCAGGGTACTAGATGGGTTGAGGGCATTAAGGGTAGACAAAGCACCTGGACCTTGATGGCATTCACCCTAGGGTACTAAGGGATTGGCAGAGGTCCTGGCAGGGCCACTGACTGACCTATTCAATACCTCCCTGAATGCAGGATGTGTACTACATGACTGGAGAATGGCCCATGTGGTGCCCATCCACAAAAGTGGCCCAAAAGATGAACCAGGAAACTATAGGCCAGTGAGCCTCACGTCGATCGTGGCAAAGCTCATGGAGACCATCCTTAAAAAGAAGCTGGTGAGCTTCTTGGAGGAAAACAGTCTCCAGGATGGTCAACAGTACAGGTTTGTAGCGGGCAGATCCTGCCAGACATACCTTGTAGAGTACTATAACTGGGTGATGCGGCAACTGAACAAGGGCCATGCAGCGGATGCCCTGTATTTAGACTTCAGCAAGACCTTTGATTTGGTGCCACATGGGAGGATGGGTGGGAAACCGGAATATGTGGGGGCAGCAGCAAAAATAGTGAAATGGATCACAAACTGGTTAAAGGGAAGGCAGCAAAGGGCAGTGGTGGTGGGTGAGGACCTCTCATCACCGAGAGTGGTGACAAGTTGTGTTGTGCAAAACTGAGATATTTCGCCCTGTGAAATATTTTACATAATTCCACACTTATACAAAATGTTTCACCTTCTTTTCCAATTTCTCATAATACCAAAATTTTGTGTAAAATGCTTTGGTCGGCCAATTTCGCCCATCAATGCTTCAGATTTCTCCTTGTGGCAAAATTTTGATCCAAAAGTAAACATTTCAATGCATTGTGGGTAAATAGGTCAAATATCATGTGCAGCTTGTTTACAGTTCATTCTGCTGTGTATTGAATCAGAGAGCAGTCTGTTGTGGTGCATCAGAACCAATAAAGCCTTTTAAAACCTCTTCAAAACTTCGTTTGGATAGCTAATTGCTCCAAAATATATAGTTTTTCCTAGTGTTGCTAGGGAATATTTTCTAATTTTGTGGATTTTTGCACAATACTTAGTTTAATTAGGTTTTACTTTTGTCTGTGTTTTTGAAGGAGTTGATTTGAAGGGGGTAGGGTAGAAGTGTAAACCAGTGCAGGCTATTTCTAGCCTTTTACAAACAGATTACTCACAAATTGTGAGTTACTTTTACTATTATTTCTTATTCATTTTATTACATCTTGGCAATTTTTTTTTCTCTGAGAAGTTACTCTGTCCTATTTAAGAGTTCCTGCCACTGTTAGCCTGTGTTATATATACCATTCTTTGACTTCGAGTTCAGATTGTGAATTCTAACATTTTACACACACAGAGCTCATCCGTTATTTTTATTTGTTTGTTTGTGGTTAGTTCTGTTTGCTGGAGTGTTAATTTGTGTCACTTAAACTGTGAAAATCAGCAGTTCTATATTTTTTTGCATGGAAACTTAAATACTTTTACTTGATCACTTGAACTTGTCCAAATACAGTTTCACTGATTTGTTGAATTGCTCCCCGTATTTTATTGCTGCAGCTTGCCTCTGCACATTGTGCGTTATTCCTCTTTTAGTTCATTTGCCTTACCCTTTCTCTGTTACAGCATTTTGTTTTAACACCTGATGCATGCAGTATAAAAAACTATATATTAATATAGTAGTTGTTTTTTTTTAACTTTCTTTTTATCCCACCTGTACTACCCTCTCTGTCCACTCCTTCGGACCTGATCAACTCCACAGACCACCTGTCACAGAGTCTGCCCCTAGAGTACCTGGTCTCTCCATTGTACTTCTTTGATGCCCAGATATCCCCCCAGGTAGGGTGAGGAAGGGCCCTTCTTTCCTGACCTTGCTTCAAGGAGAGTCGGCACAGTGGGGTCTGCCCGTAGTTTTTTTTTTGGTGGTTGGGAGGCACGGATCTGTCGTCATCTAGGACCGAGAGGTGGTGTTTCTGTTTTTCTGTTCCCTTCCACCCCTAAGGATGCTGGGTCAGGTAAACAATGTGCTGGCGCATGACGTGACCAAGTGCCTGACGGCATCCTACCCTCCATGACTCCAATGCCATAGAGCCACCACAGCCCAAAAAACTGGTGCTCCACTGATGTTCAGGGACGTTGGGTGCGAGAAGCACTCCTGGAAACCCACCCCAAAAGGAGGAGAACATCCGTTGGGATGCTCGACTCTCCTTCCTCCTGCCAACCCCCGACGACCCGAGTTCGTTCCCAAACCCGGGTCACTGGTGTGGTGCGAGGTATGGCATCTAGTGCCTCAACCCTCAGTGCCACCGGACCTGCTAATATAGTAGTTTTAAACAGATTGCTTGCTGATCCCTCCCATCCAGACCACTACCATATTGTGGTACTCACCTTTGTCAATGTTTTATGGTTGTCTCTGCCCCTAAATAATAAAAAAAATTGTGGTATTAACTAAGTAAACACATTACAGTACTTTAGTTGTCCAGACACAGGTGATCTGTATTTATGGTTGGTCACTTGTGCCTTTTTTCCCTGTGTGTGTGTTACTTTAATTCCTGTTTGGGGAAAGAAAAAAGTTACCTTTTTGGTTTTACTAGAAGAGGCTATCTACCATATATGGTATTAGTTGTACCCTTAGGTGCTGCTACCTGTCCTGATTGAGTTTGGACTTGTAAGGAAGCCAGTACTGCAGGTGTGACTTGTGAGGTGTTATTCACACAGTTAGCAAAACATCCTTTCTTGATATACTGCTAGAGAAAGGCAAAGCTTTGAAGCAGCAGCCAGCGAAAAAGCCCGCTAAGAGATGGCCCTGTACAGGGGTGAAACATAGCAGGGGGATAAGGGGGGTTAAGAAGTCTGCTGAAAAGAGTACAACTTCAGTTCTGGGTCCCACGCCCCATAGCAGTGAAAGTATACATATGTCTTCATCAGTGTCTTCTGCTGTGGGCTCTGGTGGTGTGGCAGGTACCAGCAAAGCAGTTGTTGGAAGTACTGGCATACCTGTGTCTTACTTTTTTAAGGCTCAGACTGTTGCATCAATGCCAGTGGGGGATGATGACAGTGAGAAGAAGGGATTTGGGGGCACTGACACCTGCACAGGAACAATGGCCCGAGAAGAGGGTGACAAGTCTGTCAGTGTAACTGTCCCTGTTCCTGCAGGAGCAGGAGTTGGTGAAGACAGTGTTCAACCAGAGTCTGATAATCCTGGAGATAGGGATAGTCAGCCCCCTGAATTAGTTGTGGAGAAAGAAAAAGGTTCTGTGCTGCAAGAAGATAATGATAAGGAGGAGGAGGAGAAGGAAATCATCGCTATCAGTGTAGATGATGAATGGGATGACCCACATGGGAGCCTGAGTTAAAAAAGGTTAAGGGTGATGTAGGCCATCTGCATGCACAGCCTGTGGGTCAGTCTGTCACCAAGCCTATAAGCAAACCTCCAAGCAGTCATGTACCCCTCTCCCAAATGTAGTCTTATGAAAATGTTGAGAGCAGCCCAAAAAACACACAGTTCCACATCTGAGTCTGAATTATCCCAGTTCCAGAAGCATCTGAAGTCCAGAGGTCAAAAGTCCCTAGTTCGGGACTTTTATGTGCTTGATCCTGCTGATGAGACCATAGCGATATGCCAACTTTGTCAAGTACGTGTTAGTCATGAGGAAAAGGGAAGCCACGTAGGCACTGGTGGCCAACGTGTCCACCTTAAAAACAAGCACTCATTGAGATGACAGCAACACCAGAAGGATACCAGAGTTGTTGGTGATATCTCCCTCTGCAAGTTACATGTTATAGAGCAGGAGGAGGGAGGGCAGAGTGAGTCAGTGGTGGATAAGCTGGGAGAGAAATCCTTTGATCTCTCGAGTAGTGGGCATAGCAGTGGTGGTGCCAGTCCCAGTCCCTTGAGTAAGAAAAGTACACCACCACACCCACAAGCCAACAAAATAACTGGTTTCATGTGGTCTACACAGCTGCAAGAGTCAAGTGATACCCCTAAAAGAACATCATCGCTGCCAGAAGTACAGCATTCTGGTTGAACAGCCCCAAAGATGCAGCCCACTCTGAAGATCATCCTTGAGCATCACACAAAGTACCCCCCACCAATCATGCTGCTGCATGAGAGTTAAATGCTGCTAC
Organism: Neoceratodus forsteri; assembly: GCA_016271365.2. Taxonomy (NCBI): domain Eukaryota; kingdom Metazoa; phylum Chordata; order Ceratodontiformes; family Ceratodontidae; genus Neoceratodus; species Neoceratodus forsteri. The sequence continues at coordinate 102,426,977 of CM028132.1, forward strand.
TGCTGAAATGCTGGCCAGCGATCTGTTGCCATTCTCATTTGTGGAGAATGTTGATTTCTGCAGGTTGATGGCCCATGCCTGTCTCAAATGTAAGGTTCCAACGTGAACCTATTTTTCTAAGCGTGCCATGCCAGAGGTGAACAGTAGAGTGGCTGATTCCATTAAACATGCATTGAAGTATAGTGCATCAGAATATATCCATCTTAGCATGAATATGTGGACCAGTGGACAAATGGCATTAAGCTCTTACCTATGCATAACAGCACACTGGGCACAGTTGCCTGAGGTGGTACTTGATTTGGGGCCTGGCAAAACCTGCAGAAAGCAAAATTGTGGTGGTAGCAACACATCTGGTATTCAGCAGCATGTGACACTGAGTGTAACACAAGTTACTGGTTCTCACATGGCTGAGAAAATGCTTAATGTTCTGCTGTCAGAGATTGATGGGTGGCTTCACACACAGTCACTCATAGCAGGATTCATCTCAAGTGATAAGGGCTCCAATGTAGTGAAATGTATTAGAGATGGTGGTTTGTTCAGGGTGCCCCACCTGTCACACTGCTTTAGTTTTGTTGTAAAGCAGTTTCTCAACCATGCGGACATTAAGGAGACATTTATTGTTGCACATCACATCTGTGTCCATTTCACCCATTCTGCAAAGGCTCATGACCATCTATGTGAGCTACAGTGCAATAACCATCTGCCACAGCACCTGATGAAGCTTGATGTGACCAGGTGGCACTCCACCCTGTACATGCTTGAGTGGATGTATGAACAGTATAAGGCTATGTCAGAATACCTGCTGGTGCACACCACCTGTGACAGTGCTAGAGTGTCCGTCTCTCTAACAACACAGCAGTTGTGCCAAATGGATGGGCTAATATGCATTCTCCGTCCATTCAAGCATGCTACATAGGCAGTGAGTGGGGACGCTGCTTGTATATGTCAATCCATACTACTCATACATGTGCTGAGGCAGACACTAGTTAATGTGCGACACCAGATGGAGGCAAGTGGGGATCATGGGTGTTGAGATGTAATGGATCACATGCTCCATGTGCTGGACACAAATACCTATGTATCCGGCATTTTACAGTCAGCTGACTTTGCAATCGCCACCCTGCAGGATCCATGCTACAAACATGGCCTGCCTGCTATAATTGAAGGAGGTCATGAACAAGTACAAATATTGACAGAGAACCTCATTAGAATGGTATATGGTGCACACATGAAAAAAGCATGCACTGTGGCAAAACGGGTGTTGCTACCATCACCAGTGGCTCACCGGCAACCCAATCAGAGAAAATGGGCAAAGCAGAGCAGGAAACATCAAACAATCCCATTTGGGATGTCGCATTCAGGTTGGAGTGGAAGATATGGAGGAAAAGGTGGATGAGACAGATGAGGCAGCTGGACATAGGGCAGCAGAATGAATGGTGGAGGCTTACATCAGGGACCCAAAACACCTTGCCATTACTGATGATCCATTGCTGTACTGGACCAGCAAAATGACTGACTGGCCAGCACTAACATTGGTTGCTGTGAAATTCCTGAGCTGCCCCCCATCCATTGTCACTGTGGAACGAGTGTTTAGTGCAGCTGGGGACATTGCGAGTGACCATAGGACCAATTTGGCCCCCAAGAATGTGTCCATGCTAACATTCATTAAAATGAATGAAAGGTGCATTCCATACAACACAATGATGTCAGTGGTGTTGCCACAAGAACTGTGTCTCAGTGATGAGAATGATGACAATCCTTTGACTAAAGCATCCACCAGCAGCGAGGTGGATGAAGCAGCAATGGTAAGAGAATTCCCACCTGGTGACAACTCCAGTCTTGCAGACAGTGAGGGGTGCTTCTTGGATAATGTGGAAGTGGAAAAAGGCTGCGTTTACTTGAAGGCCCCCCCAACCACTTTTAGCTCAGTACAGCGGTATAACTTATATTTAGCTATGTATCATTGGATTGGTTATGCTCATGTGTTGTCTGCTGCAGTGTAAATCACTTTCATTTAATCACCCTTTGCCGTAAAACATTGTTTGGTCCCTAGTCCCCCAGCCTATATAAAGCAGCAGCAATACATAACTATAAGCAATAAAGGTTTTGCATTATTACAGTTATAAAGTTTTGCTGCAAAAAATATAAAGATACATATAATAATAATAATAATACTTTATTTATAATGCGCCTTTCGAATATCAAGGTGCAGTACAGTAAAACAATAGACACAATTAAAACAGAGTCATCATCATAAAATGTATAGTACAGAGCAGAAATCATCACTACCATATGCTTTAACCCAAAGAAATGATTTTAAGGCCTGTTTAAAGCTCCCCACAGTCATGTACTCCTAATCCGATGGGGTAGAGAATTCCAGAGGGACGGGGCCCCGAACATAAAAGCACGGGCCCCGGAAGATTTTAAAGTCGCCCTTGGAATCTCTAGCAACCCCTCACTGGCCAAGCGGAGCGGACTCACAGGGTGATAAGGAATCAGGAGCCCTTTCAGGTAGTCAGGGCCCAGTTCATGTAGGGCTTTATAAGTCAGTAATCTGACTTTGAAGGTGATCTGCCACTGAACTGGCAGCCAGTGCAGTTCCCGCAGCACCGTTGTGATATGAGAAGATCTAGGAGTCCCCATCAACAACTGGGCTGCATAATTCTGCACCAGCTGCAGGTGGTGAATATCAACCCCTGGAAGCCCAAAGTAAAGCGAGTTGCAGTATTCTAGACATGAGGTCACAAAGCCATGGATTAGTGTAGGCAGATCGCCAGATGGAACAAGGTGCTTGATCCTAGTGATGTTTCTCAGGTGGTAGAAAGATGACTTAATGACAGCCGACACCTGAATCCGAAGTGCCAACCCTGCATCCTACATCACCCCTAGGTCTCGCACCTGTTCAGAGACCTGAAGCTCAGCATCCCCAAGAAACAATCCTAATGGGGAGCCTGCCTCAAGCCCCCCTATCAGGTGATCAGGGTCCAAAACCATCACCTCCATCTTCCCAGAATTCAACTTCAACTAACTGGAGCTCATCCAATTCTGGATTTCCTTGAGGCAGATATTAAATACTGAGACTGCTCCTTCCTCATCAAGGGTAAAAGACAGGTATAACTGGGTATTATCGGCATAACAATGAAATCTCAGCCCATACCATCTCACAGTGTCTCCGAAGGGAAGCATGTACACCGCAAACAACATGGGGGACAATTCTGAGCCCTGAGGGACCCAACATGATAGGGAGATAGGGACAGAGAGAAAAAAAATGACACTACTAAGTTCTTCTGGTGAGGTAAGAAGTAAATCATCTGTGTACCAGGCCAGGAAGACCACAGATAAATCTCAGGCGCTGAAGCAGAACCCCATGGTCAACGGCGTCAAAAGCTGATGACACATCTAAAAGTACCAAAATGGACCTTTTTATCTGGTCTCTCATCATCAGGAGATCATTGAGCACCCGAACCAGCACAGTCTCAGTACTATGCCTCTTTCGAAAACCAGATTGGAGAGGTTTGTAGATGCTATGGATGGTCAAATGGTTCTCCAGTTGAGCCGCCACTACTTTCTCGATCAACTTCCCCACAAAGGGGAGATTCAAGATAGGCCTGTAGTTTGCAAAAGAGGCTGGGTCCAGAGAAGCTTTCTTCAACAAAGGTGTCACCACTGCCTCTTTCAAGGACCAGGGATATTCACCTGAGTCAAGGGAACACCAAACTATCTGTGCCAGAACCAGGCCGATAGAATCACCACAACCCATAATCAGGGATGTAGGGCCTGGGTCCAAAATACTGCATGTAGGGCTCATCCCCCTGGACAATCTGCATAACATTTTCTGGATGGTCGAAGGTACTCCAGGAAAATGGAGGGATAGTGACCAAGCCCTGATCCCCAGCAACTCGCATAGAATGTGTCAAGTGGATCTCCGACCTAATGTCAGCCACCTTATCAGCAAATTTATTTATTTATTTATTTATTTATTTTATTGGGTTTACAACCTTTGAGCCAGAGGCTCATTTACAAAGGTACCTCGTCACATGTAAGACAGAAACTAATACAGACAGGGTATAACAACAATTACATTAAGCATGTGTTACAGACATTTGTCACAGATATTATGTACAGTATTTGGATGTAGATATTTACAGACATTATTTACAGTATTTGGATGACAATATTTACATCATCACAGCAGAAAGACATTATTAGCTTGAGAAAGCATCTAAACAGAGTAGTCAGTCCTATTCATGGGTTTGGTGTTATTGACTGAGGTTGCAATCCATAATGGACTTTGTCAGAGAATTTGGATCAGAGTGGGTGAGAGAGAACCGAGCAAGCTCATCACACTGTGACTGTGAAAAGGCTCTTTGGAGCTGCAGACAGGCTAGGTTGTACAAACTGTCCACTGTTCTGAAAAGCTGAGCTGGTCGATTCTGAGCAGCAGGAATTTCCCCAGACAGAACTCTGCCTTCTTACTAGAGATTTTGACTGATAGAACCAATAATGTTCTAACAGTCTAAGATGGTCGGCATATAAGCCAGATTTCCACTAACAATGTTCTAACCTGTGTCCTAGTCACTGCAACTTCCTCAAGACTCCATCAAACCATGGAGCCCAAGGTCGAAGGGAGAGAGGACGTACACGAAATGGAGCAATAGAATCCAGAGCTGAGGTAATGGCATTGTTATTTGCCAAAACCAAAGCCTCTGGATCCTTACAATGCACAGGAAATTTTAATAGGTCAAGTACCGCAGAAAAGGCTATCGGAGGTAATATTCTGCAAAGGTCGGTACTTGACCATCTCCACAGGGGTCAGCCTACGGGGGGGGGGGGTGGGGGGGGCCCAAAATTGAATTTCACAGTATAGTGATCAGACCAACCGACTGGTTCCACCCCCACATCAGAGGCCTCAATCCCCAAGAAAAAGACCAAATCAAGAGAATGGCCACACTTATGAGTAGCAGTGGTAACCACTTGGGTCAGGCCCAGTGAGTTCATCAACTGGAGGAAGTGTTGTCCAAATTGCAAGAGTTCATCATCAATCCAGGCATTGAAGTCACCCAGGACCATCGGCCTGGGCGACTCAAATGCCATATCAATGAAGAAGTCCGCCACTTCCTTAAGGAATTGTTTCCCATCTCTGGGTGGACAGTAGATGAGAGCAATTCTATAGCCCACACCTCCTACTACAGCACATTCAAGTGAACTGGCCTCCTCAAGTGGAACACTAGTGAGTTCCAATTTGGTCTTGAAACAGACTGGACCCCCCCGTGGTCCAACCTTCGGGAGGTGTATCACCACATACCTGGCTGGAATTGTGGCCTCAAATATGGGACCCGCATTATCATCCAACCAGATTTCGGTGATACAAGCCAGATCTGTCCACCCAACAAGATCGGAAATCTCTGCAGTCTTTTTTCTGACAGATCTGGCATTGCACAACGCCCGGGTTGGACAGAACTCCTGAGCTGCCCTGACCACCTGCCCATCACCATCGATGGTGCCCTTGGGTATGGGGGCCAAACAATATGGCCCACGCTCCAAGCTACACTTCACCCCAGGGCGTCTTCTGGGCTTAACAACCCTGATGAGAGTATCCCACTCTTACAGCCTCCACTGTTCACCCCATCTCCCCTACTACAGACAATACCCAAAGCCCGACAACGTTGATAGGTGGAAAAAACCAACGGAGGACGGCAAAAACAGTGGAGGGCATGGAAAGCGGAGGCTGAATAGTGCACAACCGGGGGGGATAACAAACTGACACATATCTCAGGCCCACAACCTAACAATACAATCTAAATCTAACTACACAATCTAAAAAACAATAATATAATACCCCAACATTCTTAGCCTATCTTAAGCTTTTCCTCAAGCCCCCCCGCAACTAAATAATCTATACCTACTACAAGAAATAACAAATAACTAAATTAAATAACTTAAAATATAAAAACCTAACCTCCTACCACAACCTATGTTTAGCCCACAGGTCCTCACTCTACCTGGGGGACAAAACATATAAAATTAACCAGTTTTAAAGCACTCAGGCCTCTCACTTCCTGGTGCTACTATCAGTAACAAACTAAAAGAAATATAGGAATAATCTGAAAAACCACCCTCCAAAGAGATCTCTCACAAATATCAATGGGGGTTGAGCTTATGGATATTTAATAAACAAATAAATGCACATCAAATGTAAAAATAATAAACCAAACAAGCTAAAAATAAATATAAGGAAATAATTTGAAAAACCACCTTCCAGATAAGTCTCTCACAATTATCAATATGAGGTTGAGATTACAGATATTTGCTGAGCACTATCACTGCTCGAATAATTTCCACAAATATAAAATAAGAAGGGCTTGACAACAGGAGAAGTATAGGCTGACAGTACACACAAATTAAAAAGTACTTACTGTCCGAAGAATTCAAGGTAGCAGTAGAAGTCCAACACACAGCTTTCAATGAATCAATCGCAAAGTTCATTATACCAAGTCAAATATCCAAAGGGTCAAGAACTCAGCAAATCCCAGTCTTCAGCCTCAGATTTCCAAAACGAAAGACCCACCATCAGCCGTCAGTTTCCTTCAGCTGTTCATGAGGGAAAATAATTCAGAGAGTCGGTGGCACATCACTACAACAATGGGAGATGCCAGCCTTCCGGTTGACCACCCTAAAAATCTAGGGGAGGGGAACAAAGAACCGTTCCTCCAACAGGCCCCGCTCATCAACCCTGTGTGTGCCAGAAACCCCCAAGATCCCTCAAGGAGCCCACGGCTCCAACAATAGACTGGTCGAGGTCAGTCAAACACAGATAGGGAATCCACAACAAACGAAGTGCAAAAATCAGCAAGGGAGATATAAAACCTTCTGTCTAAGTGTGTCCTCAGAAACAACAGATCCTGGTTAATCCTCTTAATAATGGGCACAAAACACTTCAAGAAATATTCCAAGGACATCAGTCAAATAATTAAACGCAGTGCGATAGACAGCACTACTAGGCCGATGGCTGAAAGTCTTAACAGCAGTCCCCTAATTAAAGTCATCCAGAGCCCAACAGAGTACAGAGGTACTGCCGGGGATGAACAGACAAGGGGAATCTAAAATATAATCCAGGCCCAGTAAGCGAATCTTGCAGAAACAGGGGCAGCTCGCAGACAGTACTCACAGTATTCCCCCTAAAGCAGGGACAGATAACATCCACTGCTACTTCACCATGCTTGGTTCAAAACCATGAGGCCCACAAAACACTCCGAGGACTTCAAACAGGACAGCAGAGCTACACCATAATTCATGAGTCACACAAAACACTAACAGCAAAATTAAAATCGCAAAACATAAAATAAATAGAAAAATAAAAATACGTTGACATAGGTAGCGAACAAAAATACTCAGCAGGCAGTGCTACCAAAAGCAGACAGTACAACCAGAGATAGATGGCTAGCCCAGCATGGCTGCCGCCATCTTGAAGAAGCAGGGAGCATGTGTTACTTATCATTTTGACTATTAAACCCATCTTACAGCAAGAAATGTGGTCTTGATTTCCTTAAAAGTGCCCATGATAGCACATGCCACACCGCTCCCCTTCCTCCTCCTTCCCAACACTGACCTGACACACCCATGCACTCCATGCGACCCAAAAAATACTTTCTACCACATACTATTCCTGACATGTTGAAGAAACCTGGCTTCTAGTACAAGTAGCATATGATGAATGTAACACACTCATTCAACCGTTAACACCACAAGTTGAACATATTTTGAGAAATGATGAATGGTGACCATATTTAACGATGCTAGTCATTAATTACAAAAGTAATCATGAAAAGGCTTAACAATTTACAATATCCAATTACCCCAAAAAGGTTACTTATGCTATACTACCAGGTTAAAATTCTTGTACCGAAACTGTGATGGTTCCAGGGGGTCAGGGAGGGGCAGGGATAGGTGTATGCTGCCCTCAGTTGGGATTCCAAATTTTCATGATTACTGCAGCTGTGCCACATTAAATGATTAGATAATATGTTAGCCCCTTCACCTAATTATTTACTAAACACCATCTCAATCACCCATTTCCACATATAGTTCCTCACTGGGTGTGGGTGGTATGTTTACTCATTAATGGTATGGACTCCATTGCCCAACGTCACAGTTCAAGCAACATCCTCTGTCTTGCATGCAATACGGCTCCTGTAGGGCCTGGATGGATGTAGTCATTACACAGAGATAGGATGAAACCTCAACAAAGGAAAATAACCTAAGCAAGACTTAAGATAAGGAAAAATGATGAATATTTGTCAATCTGAATACCTGGGCCAGGATACTCAAACTGCACCAGGCTGTGGCACAAGCCTGGCCGCAGCATAACTTGGCTGCGCAGGGGCTTTGACTGGGCGATAGTCAATGGAACTGAGCCATGGCACAGCATCGTTGAATATCGCACCCTGGCCACCCGCAGTGTGCATGGTGCAGTAGCAAGTGGCCAGAGTGGAGCAGGGGGATGTGCTAATGCAAGTTCCATTGCGCTATGCACAGCAACTGTGATATTCAAAGGTGCACATGCAAATGGGGCCATAATGTATGCAAGGTGCAAATGAGGCCAGGCTCACGCTGTGGACCAATGGGTGTAAAGCCCTACCTACGGTGTCAGTCGGCGGGTGGCAGAGCGGCAGGTGGGTGGGGTGCTGCTGCCCACCACTGACTGGGGGACTCAGGGGCAGGTGGGGAGGGCGGTACCACTGGACCACCAGGGATATTGGACGCCATTTATTTTAATACAAATGCCTGAGATCGGGCTGCGAGCAGTCCACTGGAACACTAGGGATATAGGACTTCAATTTATTTATACTTAAGCCCGTGATCGGGCTGCGAGCAGTCCCCTGGACCACCAGGGACATAGGACGCTATTTTATTTATACTTAAGCCCACGATCAGGCTGCAAGTGGTCCACTGGATCACAAGGGAGTTTGGAAGATCATTATTCTATGTATGCCCGTGATCAGGCAAAGGGCGCCGTAATACGTCAGCTCACCTGTGGGTGGCCAGCTGTTGTTCTTTTTCTTTTTGGCTCACCTGTGTGCGGCACAAGTAGGGGTTGCGCATGCATGGATTCAGCACATCCCGGGCTGAATACCGGAATGTGCAGAGTATGCATGGGCACACCTCCCTACCTGCACCGTACACATTACTGATGTGCTCCGGTGCATTGGGATTTGTGCCAGGCACAATCCCTGTTTGAATATCGTGCCGGGGCGCATCAGTGGGTTGCACATGGTGCAACACTGTTGCACCATGTGCAACCCTTTTGATTATCTGGGCCCTGTTGTTTAGCAAGCAAATTAGAACAATCATAGAAAAAATATGTCTGCTTATCATACCCTGTGATGTCACTTAACTGCAGAAATTGCCCCCAGATGGAACATGCTGGGTGGTGCACATGATTCCAGACCATGATGAAGCACAGTAGCAGGCATTCCCCTTCCAACAGAACTGCATACCTGGAAATAAGATAAAAAGAAGAACCAATTTTGAGCATTGTAAAAAATTCTACCCCACTGCCCCCAAATCCTCCCAGTCCCACTCTCCTCCCCACCACAAAAGACCATCAAAAATGATGAAACACTTACCTTAGGGACTGTGAAACTGGAACAAGTGCACAATTAAATAAATCCCCCAGATGTTGTTGACTCTTGAGCAGCAGCAGAGGCAGCAGAAGCGGGAGTTTAAGTTTGTCAGGATTCCTGATGTTGACAAAAGCAAAAAAGAACAGAATTACTATCAAACTCAGGCAGCCAGATAGCAGCAACAGACAAACCACACTAGTAACGAAAAATGTAATACTTACCATCTGCATTGGAAAATGTGGTGCATTCCAGCATCCCTAGATCCTAATCCTGGCCTAGCATGATGATATTATCTACAGTAAACTGAAAAATAATATAAAAAGCAGTACAAACATAATAGAACTCAAGACACCAAAATACCAACCCCAATACCCTTATCTTACTCAGGAAAAAAAATAAAGACAGATACTTATGTGTGCAGTAGCAGCAGTATGGACTCTGTGAAGATGCTCTATCATCAGCCATCCAAAACAATACTTCACGTGGCACCATGGCAATTAATGGTCAGAGACAGTAGTAGGCAGCAAGCTATAATACAGTGCCACAACATGTCATTCACTCCCTACTGCCAGGCAAGTTACAACACAGAGTCAGTCAACACAGCCAATCAGGACAGCAGCATAGGGAAATGATAATTCTATATTTCTATCACAATCAATTGAAAAAGCAGCATCAGGAGAAAACAATTGCAAGTAGCAGCAGCATTTTGCAGGAGGAATTCATTTTCTCAGCATGGCACCCATTTTCAGGTCCCTGAGGTGGTGGCACAGCATATAACATCAGGACTGACACCAGATTTCAGTCTCACTTTGATGTAACATTTTTTTGGAAACATTTCTGGACTTGTAGGCCCTGTTTGGCACCAGCAGCACTGAGATTCAGTCTGAATTCACAGGTAAATGGGGCCCAAAACAACAATTTGATGTCTGGATAGTGTGGTGGAGGGGGGGGGAGCACCACATCGCATCATGACTCTGACTATATTTCTGTCTCAACTTTATTGTCCAGTTTTTCTGTAACATTTCTGGACATGTACTGCCTGTGATTCACTCACAGAAACAAAAGGAGGCCAAAAACCAATTGCAAACAGGGGCCAAAACACCATTTTAATATCTGGGTGCTGGGGGGGGGGCACCATAAAACATCATGGTTGAGACCAGATTTCTGTCTGAATTTAATGTACAATTTTTTAGGAAACATTTCTGGACATGTACTGCCTGTGCTGCACTCTCAGCAACAAGATACGTCATAAAATCATTTGCAAACAGTGGACCAAAGACCATTGTTTGGTCTGGGTTGGAGTTTGTGTGCCATAAAACATCATGGCTGAGACTAGATTTATGTCTGAATTTAATGTACCAGTTTTTAGGAAACATTTATGGACATGTACTGCCTGCTCTTCACTCACAGAAACAAGATGCAGCCTAAAACCAATTGCAAAGAGGGGCCAAAATACCATTTTAATGTCTGGGTGCTGGAGGGGTCACCATAAAATATCTTGGCTGAGACCAGGTTTCTGTCTGGATTTAATGTACTATTTTTTATGAAACAATTCTGGACATGTACTGCCTGTGCTTCACTCAGAGAAACAAGAGGTGGCCTACAACCAATTGCAAATATGAGCCAAAACACCATTTTAATGTCTGAATGCTGGGGGCATAAAACATCATGGCTGAGACCAGATTTCTTTCTGAATTTAATGTACAATTTTTAGGAAACATTTCTGGACATGTACTGCCTGTGCTGCACTCGCAGCAACAAAATGGCCTAAAACCAATTGCAAACAAGGGCCAAAACATAATTTTAATGTCTGGGTGCTGGGGGGGGCACCAAAAAACATCTTGGCTGAGACCAGATTTCTGTCTGAATTTATTGTAACATTATTTTGGAAACATTTCTTGACTTGATGGCCCTGTTTAGCCTGATCAGAGCCAAGATTCACTCTCACATAGCTTTGGAAAATATGTTTGTTCATAGTAACAAGTTCAAATACTTTACATCTGTGGATAGCATAGAAGGAAGAAACATATAAAGAAAGATGGAGTAAGGCAAAAGAAGTAAGGTACATAGTTCATGGGCATGGTACTACAACAGGGGGACGGGGAGGCAGGGACTGGGCATGTGCATGGTCAGGCCAAAGGTATTCATATGAGAAGGGGTGGGAAAGGGAGGGAGCATAAACAACTGGACAAGAAAAAATAAACAAGAGGATATAGAACAGAAAGCAAAGAGGACAGATGTTTTTTGTTGATTTAAATTTTTTTTTTTTTTTTTTTTTTTTAGGGAGGGAGTGCAGAAGAAGAAGAGTGACAATAACAAAGAAAGGAGAAGAAAAAGAAAACAATGGTCCACCACAGGCCATTACATTAGGCACTGCCACCTGTGCCACCGCCATAAGCACCACAAAGCTCCACCAGGAGATGAAAGACCTTCTTCTGGTCCTAAATTATTTTTTGGAGGTCCCCCCTGACCTCCTGGTGGAGCTGGTCAGTGTCCTGATGGACACTTTTGATCTCAGCGTGCACAGCCTCCAGCTCTGAACTAGTGACCACCACCTGACTTGGGGGGCTTCAGGATGCTTAGGGTGGGGGCAGCACCATCAGGTGTGGTTTGCATCGCTGCAGGGGGTGGGGAATGCAGTATCTGTCTCCTCCTGCTCTGGGGTACATCCTGCTGCTAGATCTCTTCCTGGTATGGCACCCCCCTAGACTGACACCACCGAGCCTCAGTGCTGCCTCCTGCTGCTGTCTCTCACTGTTTGGTAAGCCACTGTACAGCGTGGTGGTGCTTCAAGTGGCTCCTTTGATCAGAAGTCCCAAAGTGGGACTCTAGTTTACCCCTTTTCACATATTTACCACAAAAGCTGCAGAAAACCACACTTCTATCATCAGCCTTCATGGGAAAAAATGACCAGACTGATGATCTTTGGTTGGGGGGACGCCAGCTGATGTCCCAGCAGGGGCCTTGCCTTCTACATCATCCAGCCCATGCTGGGGCGGGAGCCTCATGCTCCTCCTGCAGGGGGGCAAATGGGCTCTGAGTCTGAGTGCTGAGTGGCAGTGTCGGGGCCGCATCCTGCTACCGAGAGGGGAAGCTGCTCCTGCTGACAGGGCTGCAGACTGGGGGTGGGGGGAACCTGCTGATTTGGGGCCAATGACCAGCGCCTGCTGCTGGGGGGGGGGCAGAGGCCATGGCCACATGATCTTACTGCTAGGGGGATGTCACTTATAAATACACGCCTGTTAAGGCAAACTTGTCCTCCCCTTCCACTCTGTCCAGAATCAGACCCACTCCCTTCCATCATTATGTTTTTTAAAAAAAAAGGTTTATTAAAGAAACTAGGAAATGATTTTTACATAGTTAACTGCCCTGCCATCTTCCTTTCCATGCCGGTGATGTATTCTGGTATGGTTAGATGATTTTTTGATACATAAATTATCTAGCTTTGGGGTGCACTCAGATCTACACTGGGTTCCACTCTCCTCACCAGCTACTGCTCTTGATTTTCATATCTCTAAGACATTCTATGACATCAGAAACTTCCTTTCCATGCTGTTCATCTGAATGGCCTGGAAAGGTGTTTGTGATGTCATAGAATGTTCAGGCAGTATGAAAAGAGACAGCAGTAAATGTTGAGGAAAGAGTGAATCAGGGTCCTTAAAAAGGCAACAAAATTAGATGATTAATTTAACAAAAAAAGGTCAAAAGCATATCAGAATACTGGATTTATTTATTTAGTTTTTGTTGACCGGGTAAGTGCACTAGACAAATCCTGCCTATTTTCAGGCACAACCCGGGGGAAGGGGATACAGATGAATGCCAACTGACCTTGAACCAGATTAAGCTGTTGGTGGTATTTCTAGTGAATGAGGGAAATTTGGCCAGGACAGCGGGGAAATTCCCCTGCTCTTTTCGATAAGTGTCATGGGATCTTTAACATCCACCTGAACTACTACCAATCCAGGCAGATGGGACCTCGGTTTAACATCTCATCCAAAAGATGGCACCTAAGAAGTACAGCACCCCTCTCATGCTGCACTACAGTGTCAGTACTGGGATATTAACCCAAGTGCCAGATGTGGGAACTGAACCCACAGCCCTCTGATCTCTCAGCCTCAGAAGCGAGTGTGCTACCTACTGAGCCACTGACACTTACCATGGATATCCAATAAAAGAACAACTAGAGGGCTTCTAGAGGTGTAAAAACCATTTCCTATCACCTTTAGGAAACTAGTAAAGAAAAATGGAAAAAAGGGGCAGTGAAACACACACACACACTAACTAAATATAAAGAGAGAAAAATAAAACCCAAGAGAAAGTTAAACTTTTTTATATAAAGAAATAGGGGATGAACAGAAGTTCAACATACACACACAACACAAACTATCACTCCCTCACTCACAAAATTATATTTTTTCCTCTCTGCCTCTCTTTCTGTCTGTCACAGTCTGTACTGCTCTATCTAGCCTACAAACTGCAGAAAAAGGTTGTAGATTCAGTGGCTTCCTGTCTGAGTACAGGTACACATGTGACCTGCAGTCAGTTACAGAGAGCAAGTCATGTGACAAGCCTTTTTTGCTAATTTCGCCTAAAAGCTAAAGCAAATTTTACAGGCGGAAGTGAAATGTACAGGTGAAATTTCACACTACGCAGATGAAATTTTGCCCCAAGGTCTTAATTTCGTGAAATGTTTCACAAGGCAAAATTGGTGATTTCTCTGGAATTTCACTGGCGAAATTAAATTTTGCTGCATCTCTAGTGATGAGCAGGGTATCACAAGGATCAATACTGGGACCAGTGCTGTTTGGGATTTTTATTGCAGATATCTCACATGGGATCCAGAGCAGGATCAGTCTGTTCACAGATGACACCAAGATAGGAGCTGTAGTCGATGATGCAGAGGGGTGAAAGGGGTTGCAGGAGGTCCTGACTAAGCTGCAGGACTGGGCGGAAACATGGCAGTTGGGGTTCAAAGCCAAGAAGTGCAAGGTTCTGCACTTTGGAGCCAGGAACCAGGGGAGGGATTATCACTTGAATGAGGTACAGTTGGGGAGCTCCACAGAGGAGAAGGACCTAGGAGTGATCATTATGTGGAGCATGAACAACTCTGCTCAGTGCAGGAAGGCAGCAGCAAAAGACAACAAAATGCTGGGGTGTATTGCAAGAGGGATCTCCTCCAGGAGGATGGAGGTTATCCTGACCCTGTATAGGTCATTGGTTAGGTCCCACCTGCAGTACTGTGAGCAGCACTGGTGCCCATTCCTGAAGAAGGACATCAGGTTGTTGGAGGAGGTGCAGTGAAGAGCCACAGAGATCATCCAGGGATTAGAGAGCAAGCCCTATGAGGACAGGCTGGGAGAGCTGAATATGTATTTGTTGGAGGAGAGGAGGGATAGGGGGATATGATTGAGACCTTTAAGTATCTGAAGGGGAGAAACAAAACCCACACAGAAGGGATTTTTCAGATGCAAAGGGGGAGGGACATGAGAGGTCATGGACTGAGACTGGAGGGGAAGATTCACGAGGGAGATGAGGAGACACTTTTCACTGAAAGAGTGGTGGACAAATGGAACACCTTGCCAGACGAGATAGTGTCCTGTAAGATGGTGGGCAGTTTCAAGAGGGGTTGGGACAGGGTAAGGGGAAGAGATACTGGGAAGAGGGGAGTGGGAGGGGAAGCTACAAGTTGAGGTGCTAGCTGCACACTTGAGCAGACTCGATAGATGGTGAGACCTGTTTCTACCGGCAATTTCGTATGTTCGTATTTTGCATTCCCATTTTGTGGTAAAAGACACCTCTTTGCCGGGGACTGTTGGCCTGCCCTCTGCCATCTCCAGAGGGTCCCTGAGTTTGGATAGCTTCCCTTACCCTCCTTTTTCACTTTCCCCTACAGCACTACATGTATGGCCTGCACCTCAGGCTTCCTCCATCTGGTTTCTCTGAATTTTTTATTGAACTTGTACATAATTGACCATTGTGTTATGTTCTTTTATTTGCTTGCATTTTCTGTATGACCTTGTTATGTAATTTACCTACCCTTCTGTCAAGTCTGTCTATTGCTGTATTCTCTGTCAAAACATTTCAACAAAAGAATTAACAGCGAAAAAGGAAAAAACTAAATAAGGGGTAACCATTGTTTGAAACACATAATTTAAAGTTTAAGCACAATTGAATTATGTTACAGATACTGTCAGCATTTGATTATGTCAAGCAGCAGATCTTGGTACTGTTCAGTTAAAAGTCTGGTTGGCTGGCTTGTTGGATGCTCTTCCAGCCACACTGATAACACTGTAAAGCCCACATTACTGTGCAGAATGGAGGGGGTGCAGACTGCTGCTCTATTGTGTCACTACTTTTTTGAACTGGGGACGTAATCCATTGCTTTGTTGTGTCACTATCATTTCAAGCTATACACAAAACTCTGGGTGCTCAGTCCTCAGAAGAGATGGAATGTCACAAGCTCCAGGTGCACCAAACACATGGCACATGGGACTTGAGCATTCCCTGGCCAGCAATCGGGATTCTGGCATGAGTTAAGCTAGCTTTTGCTGGTCTAACTTTGCAGACCTTTTTACAGGGTTTGCACCACATATTTGATGCAAGCCACAGCAAAGAGGGTAAAGTGGCACAAATACGTGTGACCTTTGAGAATCGGGCACATGGTTCGTCAATGTGATTGGGGCAGTGCAGGGTTTGATGCAGGGCTTGTGCAAGCTCTGCATCAGCCTTTGAGAATCAAGCCCTGGCTCTTCTGTTCTCCTCCCTGTGGATGTTTTGCAGTTCAGGCTCGTGTCTGCAAGTGATACAGTGCCTGAGAATATAATAATAACATCCACTAGGTCACTTATTGGATTGCACAGTACCTGTGCAATGGCTCTGTGTCATCCATCCAAAGAAAAATGGGATCAGGTGTTTCAGCTGGAAGTCTCCCCCCCCCACCCCAGCATTTCAGTTGCCCCAATAAATAAGTTTGACTACTCAGATCTTCTCCTGTTGGCCATGTGACCATAGAGTCCAGTGAATGCCCTCTCCCCGTCCACTCCCTAGTACCTTCAGTCCCTCACTGGTGTCCTGTAGACAGCCTGCCAACCCCAGTCCTTTCTGTGGCATCCTCTTAGCACCTCCCCTGCTGACACTGCTTACAGTCATGGTGCTATGACCCCTCCTTATTAGGATGTTGTGCAGGCTGACAAATAAGGTAGCCAGCTGGCCAATGGCAACTAAAAACAATTTGGTGTGGCTACCAGATTTTGAAAGTTATCACAGAATAACTTTCCCCGCCATTGGAGTCACGCTGGCAGAACTCCCTTCCCTCTGCTCCTGATGCCTGGAATCAAGATGTCCTTATCATTCATTACACATAGCTGATGATCTCTTGGTGTCTACTGTGGATAATAATTGGGTGAGGGTGGTAGGTAGGGGAGGAATACCATTGTCTTATTCATTGTCATTGTCAATGTGTTGGTGTTTTAGGCTTTGCCATTTGCTTACAAACATATTTTGTTTTCTGTCAAATAATGGCCAAGACAAGCAGAGTTGAATCAACCCCTTACAAATAATGGCCAATAAAAGAAATATATTTGGCTATGAGATTTTTAAAGCTAGTGGTCAATAATTGACCACACACCAAAACTGATATGTTACTCCCTGGCTATCTGAAATATAAATTATGCCAGGATAATGTCAGCAAAATGATTTGCATAATTTCAGGAAATTCTGCAAAATATTGCTTCTTAACTTAAATGGAGGATTGTTAAAATGAAAGTCTATGCAAACTTTAGGATTGTTTTATAGAACTTTTTCTCCCTGGCCCATTTGTCCTTCCAGGGATATACCCTGATTCCAGGGATATACCATGATCAGACTTAGTGTCTCTTCCTCCCCTTGGGTCTAGCTGACTCTGACAAATTACAGTTCATCCTTTGTGGATAGGGACTGCAGGGGGACGCCATCTCCCCCTCTCATTGAAGCTGTTCACCATCTGGACAGGATTCAGTGTTGGGCACTAGGACCCAGTGCAGCAACAGACTTCAGCCATCATATCGATGGTTATAGGACTTTATCCCATTTTCTCCTGGCTTTTCCACCTCCCCTGGCATCGGCAAAGCCTTCTGATGACCTCAGTCGCCAATGGGCCTTCTGGAGTATCAAACCTGGCCTCGGTTGCATGCAGTGATGCCTGTGGAGGAAGCAAGGTCCCCTGGCCAACCACAAGAGTCTCTGTGGCACTGAAGCCTGATGCCACGCCCCCCCCCCAGCCATGGTGCACTGCTGAATGGCAGCTGCTATAGCTTAGCCTGCCTTCTGATATGGCGGTTTGAGTTTGCTCTAAAATATAGGTTGCCTGCACAGCAGTGCATCATGCTGCCACTGGGCTGTTGTAGTGGCTGACTGCCTGATTGTTTAATTTCTAATGCAGACTGCAGAATTATCTTCTGTAGATGTGAGTAGCTTAATAGTGTTTTTACCTCCTGTAGTTTTTAGTCATGTTTTATGTAAATCTCAAACTTTCTTCCCACAGATGGGTTGTAATTCCATGGATTGAACAGTTTTTTCTCCTCAGAAAAAAAATTATATTCTGTGGAATATCATTGATTCCACAGACAGCACAGCAGTATTTTGCAAAATTCCTCGTCTGTGGGGTTAATTTTGCCCAGCCTTAGCCCTTAGTGACTGCCTGAGGAAGTTCTACAGGCAGAGGGGATGTAGGAGTTTGCAACCAGCTGTGCAGTGTCTGACAACTATCTAAACATGGCTCTACAGGCCATTGGTGACTGTTCCTCCTTCTTTCCGATGACCTTGCAGGAAGGGGTCATAACCATAGGTCAATCAGGCAGCAATGCAGTAGGGTTGCAGTAAGTGGTCATAATGAAATAAGGCCCAGTTAACAAAGTGTTTGTTTCCCTTCTGCATGTGTAACCCAAAATATGCAACCCAAAAATATACCTTTCATTGTATTTTCCACTCCCAAACACACCTTCAGTTGTGGTAGCCACACTCAATCCCTGCAGCGTCAACAACAAGTGGGGGTTAGCAACTCAGTCTCCAGCCTGCAAGGTGATCCACCAGGGAGAACAACCTTTACACACAAATGATCTCCTCGATGTTCCCCAGTGGCTGTATATGGAGAAGACTAGCATCCATGAGGCTCTGCTGTGGCTGAACATGTTGCTTCAATCCGCAATGGTCTACAGGGTTTTATTTGCACTGGGGGATTGGAAGCTGAAGGTGCCTAAATGTTACCCAGCATTTCTTTGTGAGCAAACATCCGCTTCCTGGATTACACCAATCTTGGAGGGGGTCTCTTACACTGAGGGTTGATGATGCCCTATATGTTATAGTATATACTCTAACAGCTCCATACAGCTGTCTTTACATCTTCTCTACATCTCATGGATTACACAATTACAACGTTAAGCATCAAGATAAATCAAAGGCAGCCATTGTTGGCTGTGGCCAACTCTTGTCTTTACAGGAGGGTTATATTGGTACATAAACATATGAAAATGGAAAGGCAACAGTCAATCAGAGTACAGTATTTAAGGTGCTCATTTTCCTAAACTAAATAAATGCTTACAACAGTTGTTGTTTAGGCTTTGTTGTTACCACAGGGATGGTCTTTAAGCAAGTAGCAGCGGATCTGTCCGATTCATAAAATCTTTCAAGACCATAGCATAATGCTGCTTAATACAACATAGCATACTAGGAATGTGATTTTTAGTGTGTATGTGGTCATTCTGAGGCATTTTATGAATGTAAATGTGATAATAAAACCACATTTTCTATGAATAAAAAGAAATAACATGAAATTCCAGAAAAATAAAAATAAAGTGATAAAAAATAAAAAGACTTCCACAGGGCTCTAAGACTAGCCCAGATTCTGGCAGTTCAGTCAATCCAGCCTCACCACAGTGCCAACTCTCACAACTTCTAAGGCATGTGGGGAGGAGAGCAGACTGTTTATGCAGAGATTAATAAAGGACTAGATCAGAGCTCATTCATGTATTACATCGAAGAGCTCTGATTTAGTCCACTATTCAATGCTACATATATTTTTCATATTTATTAACAGCCTTGTATTGTTTACCTGTGCTATATTGTGCCCAACTGCACTGTTTTTACTGTCCGTACTAGCTTCTGCTGTCTGCATTTTGCCTCCTGTACCCTTCCTCCAGATCACAACTGGAACTGAGCCTCTGCTCAGTATGCCTCTGCCAGTCACTGATTTTAAATAAATTAAATAAATACAATATAGCCTCCCCCCATTCTCACCTCCGATTCTGTGTGAACTGGCATTGTGAAGGGGAAGAGGGGACCAGATTGAGCTGCCTATGATGGATCTGGGGCAAAGGCCAAAGACTACAGCAGTTTGGGGTCAGGTTAGAAAAGGTGTTTTTAAAGGCGGTGTTGGGTTGTCTTTTCTGTATCACACTGCTCTCAGACTCAAGTCAGGCACAAACCAACAGGGTCTCTTATCCTGCTGGAGGGACATCTTTTCTGACTAACTCCTCCTGGGGACTCAGTGTAAGTGTTTTCAAGTTGTTCTTATTCAAGTAAATATCCTGATATGCACAGTTGTAAACACTTGTGATAACTGAAAACACCACACAGCAAACACGGCTCAGGTCTGTATGGGGGAGCCGTAGCGTAAGTAAACCAATCCAAAAGAGCAAAATAAGTCTTCTCAACCCCAGTCAGAGGCAAAAAAACAACCATGCACTAGTCATAAGTGTAAAAGAGCAAGTTATTCAATAAATTATTCAATAAAATAGCAGTGGCACCCCTCCAAGACTCCTTGTCTATGTTTCACGTCACCCATGACACTTTTTCAAGATGTCCCGAAATAGCATCAAGGGTGACACAAAATGTAGATGAGAAGTCTTGAAGGGGTGCTACTGCTATTTTATTGAATAAAGTATTGAATAAATTGCTTTTTTACATTTATGACTAGTGCACAGTCATTTTTTGCCATTGACTGGGGTTGAACTGAGTTCTTTTGCTCTTTTTGACTTGTGATAACTACTGCACAGTAATGACATATGAACTACAGTGATGTGAATCACTTCTGTAATGTCTGTTGTAAAAGAAAATTGTTAATAAATAAAATATTGCAAAAAAAGATGCTGTTAGATGAGATGGGGAGGAAGGCAGAGTGTCAGATAATTTTATAAGGTATGGGAGAACCAGGGAAGAGGATTGGAATGACTGGGAGAAGACTCAGTGGTGATATAGCCATGAGCACTGACCAACTGGGGGAAGAGGAAGCCTTTTTAAAGGTTTATCTTAACAGTTTGACCTGCATAGACTTCAAGTAATGTGAATCAAGCCTGCTATTCAAATCTAATTTTTTTTTTATTATTTATTTTTTGTTGACCAGGTAAGTGCACTAGACAAATCCTGCCTATTTTCAGGCACAACCCAGGGGATAGGGATACAGATGAATGCCAACTGACCTTGAACCAGATTAAGCCGTTGGTGGTATTTTTAGTGAATGAGGGAAATTTAGCCAGGACACCGGGGAAATTTCCCTACTCTTTTCGATAAGTGCCATGGGATCTTTAACATCCACCTGAACTACCACCAATCCAGGCAGATGGGACCTCGGTTTAATGTCTCATCTGAAAGACGGCACTTCAGAAGTGCAGCACCCCTCTCATGCTGCACTGCAGTGTCAGTACTGGGATATTAACCCAAGTGCCAGATGTGAGAACTAAAGCCACAGCCCTCTGATCTCCCAGCCTCAGAGGTGAGTGTGCTACCTACTGAGCCACTGACACTGACAACATATAACAAATAACTTACTATTCATGCTATTCCGGAATTCCTATTTACCACTTGCACAACCATGACAGATATGCTAAATGCTTCCAGCTAATTCAGAAGAAGAAGTTTGACAAAGAAAAGCAGTGTGGGAGATTAAATGCAAAAATGTCAAATCTGACATATTACCTCTGAGTCTGGTCTTCATTCAGCTGAAACACAAGAGTGAAGCAGCAGAAGTAGACCTAAAATTGTTGAGTGGTGGTGAAGCGTGTGGGCAGTGGCAGAGTGGTATCACATCAGAATGCCAACAAAACAAGAATGGCATTTCAACCCAGCGTGTAAAATGCATAAGAATACTATTTATTTTGAGCCCTGTATTTTTCTAACCCTCATCAACAGAAACAGTAAAAGGAACACCTGGATCAAAGACTTGTTGGGTTATGACAACATCATTTGCATTTGAGTTGTTTGCAGATAACAAAAGATGAATTTGCTTTGATGTGTTAAGTATGGTATTAAACAAGCAGTTCTTTCAAAGATGCACCACCCCAACTGAAAAGAAACATTAGGCTCTAAAAGCCATTAATAATGCAAAACAAATGCATCTTTTTTGGTTCTAGTGCAATTTGTCCACAGGCTTTTCTATTCCACTCCCAAATAATTCATAATAGGACAATTTTTCCTTTGATTAAATTCCCACTGGACAATTTGTCCTGCATAATTCATATCTATATCTACATATATATATATATATATATATATATATATATATATATGTGTGTGTGTGTGTGCATGTGTAGATATAGATATACTGATATATATTGCTGATTTGTCTCTCTTTATAGATTAGAATTGCCCCATCATGTTATTTAACACTCTTTTGTATCTTATATTTGTGTTTCTTAATCATTCTATTCCACTACATGCAGTGCTATATTTGTTTAATCTGCTGAATCAGTCCTTACTATATTATTGTATTACATCCTGCTTGTTATTGTTGCACTGATTAGTCTTGTAACCTCACTGGTCATACCTGAAAATTGACACAATTCTGTATAGTGTACTCACGTTGTCAATAAATGATAATAATAATATGTAGAATAATGCAAGGGGAAGTGTGTGTAATAAGGATTTTATGCATGTCCAAGGTGTGCAATGACTCATAAACTCCAAGAGCGAAGCTCTAGGGCAGGGGTGCACAACGCGTGGTCCGGGGACCACAAACGGCCCCCACAGCACCTGTTAGTGGCCCCTGAGGACCTAGCAGCTTCCACTTGAAGTCTTTATTTTTTGTTGTTTTTAGTTTCAGTAACATGTTGATAAATAAATAAATAGATAAATAAATGCATGTTTTGATTTGTTTAATGTGTACATTTTATAATGTCTTGATGGACATTTGCACCTTGGACCATTTTACAGTGGCCCTTGGCCTAGATGCAAATCTTCAGTCTGGCCCTCCCCTATAAAAAGTTGTGCACCAGTGCTCTAGGGGTTTATCAAGGTATCTCGCACTAAAAGTATGCATACACTCCAAGTTGACACACACTTCCCCATGTTTTATTTTTTATAATAATTGGTTCCTTTGATTTTTTTGTTGGATAGGTACTTGTTGGAACAGCCTAACGTCTGCCATGTTTTTTCTTAGTATTTCTTTTTCTTGCTGCTCTATGAATTTTGTCTTTATCTGTAACAAATTTTCTGAAATGTTCATGAATGTGCCAGTTTTAGGTGGATATACAGATTAGTAGACCACTGGTTATATTTAATTTCTGTAAGAAATGTGTCTTTCTTCATCTTCATGTAAGTTAGATTCCTGCTCAACGGTCTCAGTGAGGTTAGTGCAATCAAGTTGACAGTACGAGGCTGACAGCGTAAGGAGCCTGTAGTGCTAGCTGAGAGTACTTTAAGAATTTTTGCAAAGGTGCTTAATCAAACTCTGATATAACAGGTGATTATACATATATGTGTATAATCAAACTCTGTTATACACAGTTGATTATACACATATGTGTGTAATTGAACTCAGTTCTTCATGGATGATTATACATAGGTATATATAATGGAGTTTGACAGTTTCTGCTGACAGTTGATAATCATCACTAGCCAGTTATTATAATACTAATAATACACTAGAAATATGCTTAACCATCCTAAAGTGTATCTACGTGTCAAAACATTGTATGCTCAACCTTATTCAAAATGGTCATGGTGAACTGGCAGGTTTTTTTTCCACAAAGGTTTTTCTTCCCATAGCCTGTCAGCCCCTGCTGTACCTTAGTCCAGCCCTGTCAACTATCACCTCCCTCCAGGATTCACCTGTAGTATTTCACCCATGGATTACCACCCATGGAGGGACCAGGATGGGGAGGGCTGCCCTTCCTTCCTGGAACACATATCCAGATCTCCAGGAAGTCCTAGGGTGGTGATGGGGGCAGGGAATGAGCTCTGGCATCATCTGCTGACTTGTTTGCCATTTTCTGCCCCTGATCTGACAGAATGCAAAAAGGGCCAATGTGCATACAAGCATGCACGCACCACGCACTCTGCCATCAGTTGTCCCCCACACTTGCCTCATCTGCTGCTCTGCCACCAAATCTCCATGTTGTGGCAGTCTGCGAGTGGTGCAGTAGAACCCCCCCCCGGGACAGGAGAACAGCCCTCTGGAAGCTCAAACCTCTCACTATCCTGTGACACCCAGGATGCAAGTTCACTCCTGATCTGTGGTCGCTGATGTGGCGCGAGGTGTGATGTCCAGCACCTCAACCCTCAGTACCACTGCACCGACTGGTGAACTGGCCATTAATTGTGGCAGTATAGCCTAGAGGTTAGAGTAATAAGAATGAACTTGGTACATCTAGCAGACCTGGGTTTGAGTCCCATAACTGCCACTTGCATACTGTGTGACTCTGAGGTAAGTCAAGTAACCACCCCTAGTGTTACCAGATTGCCCCTGTAAACAGACTCTTGTGCATAGTGGGTGTTTCCCAGTTACCAAAGCATAAAAAAACAATAAAGAGCCTGTGACACTTCTGAAATAACTTGTATTCCAATATTTCTTGTTTTTATCTTCTCCTTATTATATATTACCAAAGAGGTTTGTACATGCAACCCCCAGGCCACTTTTTAATTAGTGAGCACACTCCCCACTAAAATCTGGAACACTGGTACCCACTTGCTGGCATACCTCTTTACATTACAAAAGGATGGATACCAACCTTGATATTAGGATGTATACTTGGCTCATTTTCTAGAGGAAAAGTGGGGTAGTAGTACAGAAACAAAACAACATGAACCTTGTGTAAGCATTACAACCCATGTCCTGGTTGAAGACAGCTAGGCATATGCAAGATCTAACCTGCTGAGGGGGCCCAGTAAATCCACACAACCAAAAGTAATAATTAGAATGTCCATAACAGTAACTGGGATTGTGCACTATGGTTTTATTCAACAGATGGAAATTTAAAGAGGACATGGACCCCCAAAGGTTGATCTAGACAGGACAGGTATATTTCATGAACTCTCCTTGCATGCAGTACAGTTCAGGAACACACAGTAAAAACAGCTTCTTCCCAATTTCCCAAATAGTGCATCTAGTGGACGCCTAGCCACTCACCCGAACATTTTCCTCCTATGAGTGTCATTTAGTGAATCTAAGCCACACACTCAGAACTCTTCTTCAAACTTAGGTGCACATAAGTGAAACTCAGTCACACATCTTAACCTGCAACTTGGACCTTGCTCAGGTATAACTGATGCCTTTTATGAACCAGGAAACCCTGCCTTGTAAGCACTTAGATGGCGTTCCTCTCACCCTTTGCCCCAACTGACAGTCTCTGCCATTCTTCAGGGTTACACCCTTGAAACCTCCACTTCCCACTGAAATGATAGAGGTCCCATTCTTTAACTACGTCACACATTGGGGTGACCAGGAAACAAACTGCACTCCCTTGGGTGAACAGTTTAACAGAAACTTCACTCACTTGGGTGAACTATGGTCACTGACAGGTGCAATCCAGCCTCATCTATGGGCACACACACCCCAGACCATTGATTCCCTAAAATATGTGAGATCTGGTCTCCTAGAACAGTACTCACAAATGGTTGTTCCATCCACTGAGCATGGAACAAACAAAAGAAAAAAGGCGCTCTCCTAGGTAGTCGATCAAACAGTCTCTCAAAGTCCTCTCCAAGGCAGCTGAAACATGCACAGAACTTTCAGGGGATTGCTCCATGAGTCCACTGAGAAAAAGCAGTTCCTTCCACTTCACTGGGAGTAGAAATCAGGAAATCCTGCTGTAGCACTATTCTCAACCACTTCACTGGAAGCTGGAAATGACACTCCACTAGGGTGAGAAATCCTGGCCCTCACCTCAGAGCCCACTGGCAATCCTTCTGCCACTCTTACCTCCTAACTGAATACCTCACAACTACCAACTGAGCATTCTAAGATCCCCAGAGCAGCTGTCCACACAGTGTGACTTATGGTGCTGTGAGAGTTTCAAATTACCTAATCATTCTTCCCTCAGGCTAGCTGAGTAAACAATGATGTCATTATGTAATTAGCCCTTAATGAGCTCCCTACCAGCTGCCTGCTACCCTCCTAACAATAATACCGATAGAATTCTAGTAACCCCAGGGGACTGGGTGGTTATACTTACCCCTGCCAGGCAAATGACTGAACCGCAGTCATACCTCCACCTGGCACCAGGCCATCCTACCTCTGATGCCCCCTATGGGGAGGGTTGATTAAGTCCTCCACTACCATGTTTCAAGCACAGGCAGGTAACACAAAATAATAGAAGCCCACTGAAGAAACTTCTGTTCCTATCCTACTACTGTACTATCTATGGATTCCCAGTGGCTCCAAGAAACTGCCTGAAAGATGTTCTATCAGACAGTATTGGTGACCCCTATCTAGAATCAGAACCACCAACTTGCCTTCCCCCCTAACCCTCTAAGGGAAACCTAGCTGACCTATGTTACCTACCAGGTGCACAAACCCAAAAATCATTTTACATTATACACCTGTAAAATGAAAAAAAGGTTAGATATTGTAATACACAATTACACAAGCCTAACAACTCTACACAAAGGGAGACCCTGAGGAGTCCCAAAAATCCTCTTCAGGTCTTCTTGTCTTCTTCCAGGGACACCTGCAAAAGAAATCACTGCAAAACACATTTCTGAACACAACTACAACCTGTAAAGCCAAAAACAGTGACCAAAACCCTCCCACTGGATACTGCACAAGCCCAGAAGGCATTTTTTAAAATGATTTTCTACAAAAGTACAAAATAGAAAACATAAAAACATTTGCAAAACATTTGGGAAGGGGGTCTCTGCAAAGTACCAAACTAAGAAGGAGTCCAGAGTGCTGAAGCACTGCAAGAGTCTCTCCTAGGCTGGAGACTGCTGAAGCACAGTTCTGGAACAGGCACAAGGCCTGCAAGCACTGCACTCTAGATGGAAAGTCTATTGGAGATTACAGTTCCAAGGGTATCTTCAATTTACAGGTAAAAAGTCAAATTAAAAATGAAAAAGGTATCTTACCATTTATGGGTGACAAAAGGATGTCTACGTCACTTCTCTGGACCATCGGCCTGATGATCTTCGCTTGCTGGGTAGATGAAATCTTTGAATCAGATGATTCCATGATCTCCTACAGGACCCGGACTGGGAATCTTCTCCAAGCTGCTGGGCTGATGAACCTGGATGAAACCACAGATGAACCTGGATGCTGCTGGAACTGAACCTGGATGCTGCTGCAGATGAACCAAGATCACCAGAAGAAAGGCACCTCCATCTTGGGTTGCTGCTTCTTCAGTGGCAGATGACTGAGCTGGCAATGGCTGCATTCACTTTTGGCAAGCGGGCACAGTTTCCAGAATGGCACCAATTTCTGGGATAGTACCATTCAGGATCTGGGGAATAAACTGTCACCCCATCTGGACAAACCATGGGAACATTGTAGAATGTCTCTTGACCAGCTTTATCCACTACTCTCACTGAGTTAATCAACAAGACCCAGCCACGCTTCCAGAATTGCAATTTCTCATTACACACTTTAATTCAGACCCACTTGTTTACTCTAGGGTGCAGGTTGGCACAAGCTTCCTCCCACAACCAGGCATGCCTGTCTTTCTCAATTTCTACCCATATCTTCTGAGGGTAGAAAGGGTATGACTGTCCATACTTGGCCTCAGCTTGTCTATGCACAGTTCTCTCCTCCTTGCTGCTTTTAACTAACTCCAGTCCAGAAGCACAGCTTTGGGGTGGCCAGTCCTGGTTGAGTCAGTTACGAACACTTAGTGCAGAGCAAAAGCAGTCCACCTCTGCATTCAAAGGCACACTTCTTGAGCCTTCCTCCACACGGACATCGGTAGGCTCCATGGAAACCCAGGCCAATGCTATTCATGGGGTCCCACTGAAGCCATTGCTGCTTCCTCCTCTTCTACACATTATGCCCAGGAGCTGGCAGTTGTGCCAGCCCCCAAAATTGTCCATTCTCCACTGTCCTTTGAGGTACTGTCCTCCCAATGACATGCATCCTCCACCTGAGATTCTTCCACAAGGCTTGGACTTGGGCTTTCCTCCGCCATCTATTGAACTTGCACTGGCAGCCTCAACTCCACCCTCTGTGGTGTGGAACACTTAACTTCCTCTGGGACTTGCTAAGCATTGACACAGATAATGTCCAAGAACTCTTTTGCCAACTCTATTGGATCTCTTTCACTGCACTCAGCCTGTTGCTGTTGTTCTGATTCTACAGGGTCCCCTGTCTGTGTCCAAGTTGGAGCTAAACAGATGCATTTCACTTTAACTACCCTTGTGCCACCTGACATGATCATCCCAAATCACATTCTACAGTCTGTGCAATGTGAAACTGGCAAAACATCTCTTCCTGGCTTTAGGCAGACTACCTCGGCGAGTGCTGATGAACACTCATACAATTTCTCTGAATCTGCAAGTTCTTGTTCTTGTTTGGCTACCCACACCCTGGCAAGGAGTGGGTAGTGAGGGGGTTGCTGCAACACGTTCTGTAAGTTAAACATACAAGTCCCAAAATTACTATTTTTGTAAGCACCCTGAGATTTGGTTTTGACACATTGGAAAAAGTTCACTGATAGGCTGCCTGGCTGCTGCAATTGTATTCCACAACTTAGAAAGAAACCATTTAAAACATTATTTTTGGTCTGAAAACACTGGGCTGAAATGGTGCTGTTTTGTTTACACTGCTGGCTAACCCCGCAACATGGCGACTGTAACATTGCATCACTCTCCATTAAAATTTCCTAGGACTCTGTCTGGATCTTTTGCATTTCAACTGATTTTCTCAAGCACAAGTTCACTTTAGTTTTTCTCAATCCATTACTTTACATGCACTTGGACCAGAGGGATCATTTGTCATAATGTTCGCTTTCTTTGAAAATAGCACTTTCACATGCAGTGTCCAAAATTTAAAGTTCACAAAACTCTCTCTTTCAGTACTTTTGCTGCATTTGCTCATGGTCTTACACAGTTTCCTGACCTCAGCACCACAGTCATTTTCTTTTGCACAGGGTACTTACACGTAGTAGATGGTTTTCACTGTTGATGGAATATGGCCTGCTGCCGACTCAAGGAAGGTCTCTGGGGTGAAATGGGCTGGTGGTCCTGCTGTCATAGCTCCAATCACCTCGATCACGCTCCAGTCAGTTGGAATATGGATTGAGCCCAGTTTAACTGTGAAAAAGTCAGAAAAACTGCTGCTACAGAAGCGCTTCTGCTGTAAGCGGTTCCTCCTGCCTGCTACATGAACTACCCGCTGCTTGCACACTGTAGGCTGCTCCTCCATGAATGTTCCATAATGTTGAGTTTCAGGCAAGGGTGGGGCTAAGGTGCACTGGGACCAATCAAATAATGCCATGCAAATGAGCTCTCTCGCTTCTCTCTCTCTCTCTCTCTCTCTCTCTGCCTCAATGCTGCACCACGATTGTCAAGCAGACAAAATCTAAACTGCAAACTGTCACTTTTTTCATCATCTTGAAATTTCTGTGGGGCAAGCATTCTAAGGCATTTTCATTAAGTACTTGGTGTATTCTCCTAGCAACTCCCCAATTTTCATTGTACACACTTGAAACTTTCTGAGCACTTAGTAAACACTGTTGTTTAAGTCCACAAATACTTTTCTCTGGAAATTTGCAACGTTTAGTTTTTATGTGCTTTTACTAGAAGGCAAGGGCAATCTTTTCTCAGTCCACAATTTCAAAGTAAACACACAAGCAGCAAATTCTTCCTCTTTTTTTCTTCCCACAGAAACTCAGGCAGAAAAAGATTTTCAGGTGGCACTTTTCTTGCCACAACTTTGCTTTCTGGTAAAACGATCTTCAGTTTGGGTGCACGGCCACCAGACAGGAAGATCCTAGACATGCCTTCAGCATGCCTCTCACCCTAAAACATATTTCCTTTGGACAAGCCACATTTTCTTTGTACTGTACCTCTTGCCCAAATTAAATACCCTAAGATGAGACCCAATTTTTGTAACCCCCAGGCCACTTTTTAATTAGTGAGCACACCCGCTATTAAAATCTGGAACACTGGTACCCACTTGCTGCCATACCAATTTTCTTTACAAAGGATGAGTACCACCCTTGTTGTTAGGATGTATACCTGGCTCATTTTCTAGAAGATCAGGGGTGGGGATACAGAAACAGAACAACATGAACCTTGTGTAACATTACAACCCAGGTCCTGCGTGAAGGCAGCTAGGCTATGCTAGATCTAACCTGCTGAGGGGTCCCAGTAAATCCACACAACCAGAGTAATAATTGGAATGTCCATAACAGTAACTGGGATGGTGCACTATGGTTTTATTCAACAGATGGACATTTAAAACAGATATGGACCAACAGGCGGTCCAGGCAGGGCAGGTACATTTCATGAACTCTCTTTGCATGCAGTACAGTTCATGAACATAGAAAAACATCTTCTTCCCAATTTCCTAAATGGTGCATCTAGTGGACACCTGGAAGTGCACCGAACGTTTTCCTCTATGGTGTCATTTAGTGACTCTAAGCCTAAGCCACACACTCAGTACCCTTCTTCAAACTTAGGTGCACATAAGTGAAACTCAGTCCACACCATAACCTACCAACTTGGCCCTTGCTCAGGTATAACTGATGCCCTTTATGTACCAGGAAGCCCTGCCTTGTAAGCACTTGGATGGCGTTCCTCTCACCCTTTTCCCTAACTGACAGTCTCTGCCATTCTTCAGGGTTACACCCTTGAATCCTCCACTTCCCACTGAAATGATAGAGGTCCCACTCTTTAACTACGTCACACATTGGGGTGACCAGAAAACAAACTGCAATCTCTTGGGTGAGCAGTTTAACAGAAACTTCACTCACTTGGGTGAACTATGGTCACTGACAGGTGCGATCCAGCCTCATCTGTGGGCACACATACCCCAGACCATTGATTCCCCTAAAATATGTGGAGATCTGGTCTCCTAGAACAGTACTCACAAATGGTTGTTCCTTCCACTGGGCATGGAACAAACAAAAGAAAAAAGGCACTCTCCTAGGTAGTCAATCAAAAAGTCTCTCAAAGTCTTCTCTAAGGCAGCTGAAACATGCACAGAACCTTCAGGGGATTGCTCCATGAGTCCACTGAGAACAAGCAGTTCCTTCCATTTCACTGGGAGTAGAAATCAAGAAATCCAGCTGTAGCACTATTCTCAACCACTTCACTGGAAGCTGGAAATGACACTCCACTAGGCTGAGAAATCCTGGGCCCTCACCTCAGTGCCCACTGTCAGTCCTTCTGCCACTCTCACCTCCTAACTGAACAACTGACAACTACCAACTGAGCATTCTATGCTCCCTATAGCAGCTGTCCACATAGTGTGGCTTATGCTGCTGTGAGCATTCCGAATGACCTAATAATTCTTCTCTCAGGCTAGCTGAGTACACAATTATGTCATTATGAAAGGAGCCCCTAATGAGCTCCCTACCATCTGCCTGCTACCTTCCTAACAATAATACTGATAGGATTCTAGTAACCCCTGGGGACTGGGTGGTTACATATGGAAAATGAAAATTATGTACTCAAGTAATTGTTGATATTCCAGAGTATCTTCACTATTCATTCACACTAATCGGTCTCAGCTGGAACTGCTTGGACCACAGGAGAGTAAAGTCTTCTGCTTCCAAGGAGGAGAATGACATTGGTGCTGGTTCCACTCATGAAGCCAACATGCTGACATCATGCATGTGAGCCAGCCAGTAACCAACACTGGCCCCTTTCCTTTCTCAGTTCTGTTTGTCATTAGAAGGAAACAGGTGGGAGAGCAAAAGAGAGAGAGAGAGAGGGCTATTGACTCCTAGCTAAAAGGGATATGAAATGGATATAAGATATAAAAATAATAATAAAACAAAATATGACTACCATCTTAGTAGAATTAAGGGTGCAAGGGGTCAGAGAGATGTAGCTGCTATCTTGATGACTCTGCCCCCACCACCCACTGACCTGCCATGCCATGTGGGCATCAGATTCACCAACAACACTGGGGTTAGCTCCACCTCCCACCCACATGGGAACCAATCTGGAAAGCACATCCATAAGTGATGTGTGTGTGTATAATTGCAGCTCAGCTACATTCTAAAGCTGCTGCCAGCTCCTGTTGGACCACTTCTCTCTTGTGCATTGGGACTGAAAGGGAGTCAGGAGAGTGGCAGGTGATATCTTAGTGAGTCTCCCCCCCGCTGCTCGCAAACCTACCATGCCACCTTGGTATCAGATTTACCAACATAAATGGTGGATGGCACCCCCAACCCACATGGGTATCAATGAGGAAAGCGCATACAGAAGTAGCACGCACGTTTTCAACTGCAGCTCAGCCCCATTCTAAAGCCACTGCCAGCTCCTGTTGGACACTTCTCACTTGTGCAGTGGGACTGCAAGGGGGTCAGAGATAGCCACAGCTGCTATCTTGGTGATGTCCACCCCCCCACTGCTAGCTGACCTGCCATGTCACCTGGGCATCAGATTCACCGACACCTTGGGGCAGCAACTTATGGCTACAATGTATTTGACTTATTTGAGAGGGTTGCCTTAATTATGATGTTTCATGTTTTATTTCTTTAAATATAAGAATAGAAATTTTGGTAAGGGCACATTTTTATAGATTTAATTAGAATGTTTGGATGTAATTGATAAAATTTGTAATATGTTGTTCCTTACCCCCCTTGCACCCCTCTCTTCTTCCCCCTGCCCCACCATCCCTTTCCCTTCCTCAATTTCCTTGCGTCACTTGAAATACTGTGGGATTAAGCAAATGTTTAAACATGACTATGTAATTAACACTAGATATAAATGACTTGTTATACAGTCTAAGCCACACCTGAGGAAGACTTGGGAGGAGCTGAAGCACTGGGTGGTTAAAGGAGCATGATTGTGTTGTGGTCTTTAATAAACTTTGTTCTATTATTTGATATTTAAGGCTCACTGCAGCATTATTGAAGGACCAGAGTGACATCATATTTTGTATTTTGGTTGTGGATCTTTGTGCAAGCTGGCCACTTGTTTGGTGAGCACCAGGAACATTAGCTGATCCTGGCTGTTGTCTTTTTGGATTCACTTCTGTTTGAAATTGCCGCCATAGCCGCAGACAGCAGTGCTCTACAAAACACATTCTGTGTCTCTTCAAGTGTTCATTTCCTATTTTCTGGTACATTGAAGGAACTTAATATAAATCCCTTATGTTAAATCTACTTGTAATATGCACTAAGAAGAAGCAACAGGTGGAGAAGTGCCAGAAGGATACGAATGGGAGAAGTTGGATTTCTTTTATGAGAGATGGTGGAGCGCTAGAGACTGTTTGCAAAGTATGGAGGTAACAACTGAGTCCAATAACAACATTAAATTAGCCTTTTTGGAACTTGAAAATCTTCTACAAAAAGAAATAGATATTTCATATAATATATCAACTCTTGAGGAATATTTGAGTAGAGAATAAGCACCAAGGGGGCTTCGTATTACTATAGTCCCTGCTAGTGGATTTGATGACTTTCAATTTAAGGATGAATGGCTGGCAGCTGTGGCTGAATGTTCAAAGAGCTTCATTAAACTGTTGCTTAAGAGTGATTCTTTAGGCCCGGCCTGGTGGTGCTGAGGTTGAGGCACTGGACGTCACACCTTGCACCATGCGGCGACCCATGTTTGGGAATGGACATGGGTCACAGGGGGTCGGCAGGGGCAGGGTAGGATGAAGTGTCTGGAGGACTGCTCTCCTACCCTGGAGGGTATCACAGCACCGATACCTGAGTGCCCTCTAACTGAGGCTGGGGAGCAAGGTATACGCGCGTGCACATGGTGGGGGTCAGGTGCAGATGTCTCGAGGGGAGTGCACACGGGAGAGTGCGCAGGCTACCTCAGCTGACGTCATTGCATGCACCTGGCTTCTGAGGGAGTACAGAAAATATCCCAGCCAAGCGCCTAATTGATGCCCTCCTTGCCGCCTTAGATGTGCTCCCAGGCTGACTCCCTAACCTGAACCAACTTTTGTGACACAGGTAAGTGCCGTGACCCCACCCTGGGGGTAAGCCGGGGGCATGGGGGAGTGCAGTTCACGTGGGTGCAGGAGGTGGCGAGGGACGTGACCAGGGCTGAAGTTAGGCACATGGCTGGCCAAAAAGCATAATAAAAAAAAAAAAAAAGTGATTCTTTAAAATATGAAAAACTGTTGAAAGACGTTGACATTGTTAGAAAGAAGGTCATTGCTTTTAAAAGTGAAGCACAGTATGCAGAACATGATTCCCATTTAAAAGTCAAATTATTGAAACATGAAGCTACGATTGTAGACAGAAAATCACATAAATTACTGAGAGACTTAACTGACTATGAGAGGAATATTATCAGTTAGGCCAAACCCAAATTCAATCATTCCATTAGCAGAGGCTGAAGGTTAAATTCTTAACTCAAGATACTTCAATAAAAAGAATAGAAAAGATCAGTGGCTCAGGAGTGAGTTGAAGAAAGGACCCCAGAAATTATTGAAAAAGCAGCGAGTACCACACTGGAGACAAAAAGCTTAAAAGGAGGACGACAAGGAGAGGAAAACGCAGGGGTAGGTGGCAGAAAAGGCAAACAGAATTACCCAATTCAGGAAAAGAGGAAGTAATCAAGCTGCAGGTGATCAACTTGTCCACCACTGATTTAACTAACATATAGTGGAAAGTGTTAGAAAAAGGTTTAAGCTCTATCCGTACTCTCACTATCAACAATTTCCAGGTCTTCACTGATTTACAGAAATTCTTCAGAAAACTAAGACTGCGATTACATTTTTTACATCAAGAGACTTATTCCAGACCTACAGATGATATGGGTTTTTCACTGGATCTAGGGAGATTGGTGAGAGCACGTGGAGGAGAAATGGAGCTGCAAGGCAACCACATAGAAATACCAGAGGATCTGGACATTTTAATTAGGGCCATGGACATGAACAAGCCTGATTTAGTAAGTGAAAATCCAGATGTTATTACTGGTAAGTCAGAGGAATTTGCTGCTCCTTTATTATTGTGTGGGAACGCTGGCAAGACTGTAACACATGTAAGAGGTAATACCTCTAATGAATCCAATCAGGATTCCTTTCCTCTCTACCACCCTGTAACATTAATACCAGCTCGAGTGCCGATTATTGTTTTACACAGGACATTAGCCTAACAACTGATTTAGATAATCTAGAGGATTTATTTCTTGAAAATGAATTGCCAGGAAGGACTGAACAATCTGCAGCTAATTTGGAAATTGGTTTTAACATGTTTAGAGCAAGGGGCTTAATACAGTCACATAGGAAAGCACTGTTTAAGAAGAAATCATGCTTTATCCCAGCCGTTTTAATACAGCAATTAATACATATGAAAAGCGGTGTACAGACAGGTGAAACTGTGTTAGAGACAGATTCCACTCCGAGGTATAATATATCAGGAGCTGAAAGAAAGGCATTGGAAAGTTTGTCCTATAATGATGCCATAGTCATTAAGCCAGCAAATAAAGGTGGTAACATAGTGATACATAGATACATAGATACATAGACAGTATCAGAAGATAAGGTCCTATGGCCACCAGTCTGCCGTTTGAGCTTCATAAAAGTTCAATTTTGTTTTCCTAGAAGTCTGTTGCCTTACCCCTGACCTCCAGAATTCCTTTATGTCTATCCATGCATTCTTAAATCCCGTGATTGTTTCAGCCCCACCACTTCCTCTGGCAGGGTGTTCCACTTGTTCACCACCCGTTCTGTGAAGAAATTCTTTCTCATGTTTCCTCTGAATCGTCCTCCCTTCAACTTCATCCCATGCCCTCTAGTCCTGGAACATCTTTTTCGCTTAAAAATAGTGTTTTCCTGCACCATGTTCCTCCCTGCAAGATACTTGTATGTCTCTATCATATCCCCTCTCTCCCTCCTCTCCTCCAGGGAGTACATGTTCAGTTCCTTCAATCTGTCTTCATAGGACTTGTGATGCAATCCATGCACCATCTTTGTTGCCCTCCTCTGAACCTTCTCTACCCTGTCTATGTCCTTATGTAGGAATGGTCTCCAGAACTGTACACTGTACTCCAGGTGGGGCCTCACTAGTGATCTTTAACAGGGATCACTATAAGAATATAATATTGGCATAGCTAAATGATCAGAATTCTTATGTACATTTGAACCATGATCCTTTGCCCTCCTATAGAAAAGAACTCCATAATTTGTTATCTTCACCTTTGGAGAACGGAGAGATCACAGAAAGTGAATATCAATTCATTTGGCCTGAATTCCCTATTACTCCAAGCATTTACATCTTCCCTAAAGTTCATAAAGATGGGGAAAATCCACGAGGCAGACCAATAATATTGGGGGTGGGAAGTCTCACACACAACCTTAGTAAATTTGTAGATTTTTTTCTACAGACCAGAATTTTAAATCTAGATTCCTATACCAAGGATACTAAAGATTTGCTGGGGAAATTAGAGCATCTTGAATGAGAAGCAGATTTCACCTGGTTAGGTACAGATGTATATTCCCTATATACATCTATACATCATAACCAGGGCTTGTCCGCCATCAAATTCTTTTGAGAACAGGACCCTGTGGATGATGATATACCTAAGGAGTTTTTATTACAAGCCCTTCAATTCATTCTGGAACATAATTATTTCAAATTTGAAAATGAATATTACTTACAGAAATGTGGGACTGCCATGGGACAGCCATGGCAACCAGCTGTGCCAATTTGTTTATGGGTTATTGGGAATTTACCACCATACACAATCCCTTGAGAAAAACCCTACCATGCACAAATAAAACATTGGTAAAGATTTATTGATGATATACTATGCGTATGGCAGGGTGAGAGTGAGATGATTATAGATTTTATGCAGTGGCTTAATGTTAATAATCTTAACCTCAGGTTCACATATGAAATGAGCAAACAAATGCTTAATTTTTTGGATTTAAGTCTGTCAATAAATGAAGGTGGTATCATCAATACCAGATGTTACCATAAGCCCACAGCTACCAATTCAGTGCTGCATGGTAGCAGTGCGCATCCTCAGAGCTTGAAGGACTCTATTCCTTATAGTCAATTGTTGAGAATTAAAAGGAATTGTAATTCAGAGGTAGCCTTCAAAGAACAGTCAGATGAATTGATTTGTAGATTTCTCGTAAGAGGTTACAACCTAGGTCTACTGCAGAAAACAAGAGACTGAGGAATTGTCTTAGACAGGGAAAGGCTATTTAAGCCTAAAACCTACACAACATACCACACAGCCATGTGTCTTCATCACTGAATATAATCATAAAGCTGGACTGATAGGGAATATTGTTCATCAGAACTGGAATATTCTTCAATCAGATGAGGAAGT
Source organism: Neoceratodus forsteri (assembly GCA_016271365.2). Classification (NCBI taxonomy): domain Eukaryota; kingdom Metazoa; phylum Chordata; order Ceratodontiformes; family Ceratodontidae; genus Neoceratodus; species Neoceratodus forsteri. The sequence goes on from CM028132.1 coordinate 102,464,248, forward strand.
TGCCTTAGCTGTGAGGAAAAAGCCTAGAGTCTCTTTCAGCAGAGCCAAAAATTTAAAAGATATGCTGGTAGATAGCAGATTAAATGTTCCACCTAAAACTACAAATCACACTTGGCTACGATGCAGAACCAACGATTTTTTAATTGTATGATGTGCAAAATTTGCAAGTTTGGTATGGCTGGTAAAGTTTTCCAACATCCCATGGATATAATTAAAACAGTAGAAATTAGGGAATTGATCACTTGTGACACTAATTATGTTGTATACATACTCTGGTGTGGTTGCAAGTTGATATATGTAGGAAAACCTGTAAGGCCTTTAAAACAAATAATTCAAGAACATGTTAGAACAGTCATCAACCAGAGATGAGATACACCAATAGGTCACCATTTTGCAATATGTCATGGATCAAAGTCAGATGAATTGAAGTTTATGGGCCCGGAATGTGTTCCATCTCGAACTGAAGGAGGTGATAGATCAAATCTGCTTCTAAAAAAAGACAGCATGTGGATGTATAAGCTCAACAGTGGTAAACAATTTGGGCTAAATGATAGCTGGGATTTGAAACCATTTCTTAAAAAATAAAGAATAAAATGTGTATGTTAATGATAGATGGGATTTGAAATCATTTCTTAAAAATAAGAAATGGAAATGTGTATGTTATTTTTAGTATGAACTAGGCTCCACACATGTTAGGATGTTTGCTAGACTCTATAACTTGTAACTTTTCTCTTTGCTCTCCCTTCTTTTTAGGGCAACCTGTCTTACCAGGAACCATGGACATGCAAATCATCACTCTGTACTGGATTTTAATCAGCGTGATTAATATCTTCCCAAAAGTCCAGGACTGGTTTGTTCACCTCTGATATTTCTAAATAGTCACATTCTTACATTACATAAGTGAATTTAATTCTAAGAGTGCCTTGGGGCAGCAACCTATGGCTACAATGTATTTGACTTATTTGAGATGGTTGCCTTAATTATGATGTTTCATGTTTTATTTCTTTAAATATAAGAATAGAAATTTTGGTAAGGGTACATTTTTATAGATTTAGTTAGAATGTTTAGATGTAATTGATACAATTTGTAATATCATGTTGTTTCTTCCCCCCTCTCTTCTTCCCCACCCCCATCCTTTCCTTCCTCAATTTCCTTGCATCACTTGAAATACTGTGGGATTAAGCAAATGTTTAAACATGAATATGTAATTAACACTAGATATAAATGACTTGTCATACACTCTAAGCCACACCCCTGAGGAAGACTCACTAGGAGTCGAAGCGCTGAAGAGTTAGAGGAGCACGATTGTGTAGTGGTCTTTAATAAACTTTGTTCTATTATTTGATATTTAAGGCTCACTGCAGCATTATTGAAGGACCAGAGTGACACCATATTTTGTATTTTGGTTTGCAAATGGTGGATAGCACCCCCCACCCACATGAGTACCAATGTGGAAAGCGCAACCAGAAGTAGCGCGCAAGTTTTCAACTGCAGCTCAGCCCCATTCTAAAACCACTTCCAGCTCCTGTTGGACCACTTCTCACTTGTGCAATGGGACAGCAAAGGGTCAGAGATAGCCATAGCTGCTATCTTGGTGACTTCCACACCCCCACTGCTAGCTGACCTGTCATGCCACCTGGGCATCAGATTCACCGACACCATTGGCAGTTACCCTCACCCCCCCACCCATGCGAGAACCAATCTAGAAAGTGGTCTGCCACTATTTAACTGGGATCACCCCTAGTGTCCCTCTCTGCTAGCAATCAGGAGTGCTCAGAGCCAAGGCGCAAAGGGTGTCACACTGTGGGTGTCAGCTGTGGGAGTCAGCCATCAGCCAGCCACGCTGCCCCTCTTGGCATAGCCTCTGCTGTATTTGGACCTCTCAGCAGCTCTGCAAATCTTTGTGACTTTATGCATTTTAGTCAAGGTTTCATACAGCTATAGCCCTGTTTTAGCTCTGAGTATTTCAGCCTCTTAGCTAATCCTGGATACAGTTGGTGCCTACAAGATATTTGCTCACTTTGATGTATATTAGATGCCTGCCAGCTTTCAACTCAGTCATTCTGGCTATTAGCTTATGGAAATGAGTCTTGGCTAAGTGTGCTTTTCCGGGTTACCAAATTTTAAATAAATAAATTAGCTAGTGCTGCCTAAACTGACAGCTCTGCAAATCTTTGTGACTTTATGCCTTTTAGTTAAGGTTACATACAGCTACAGCTCTGTTTTAGCCCTGAGTGTTTTAGCCTCTTAGCTAGTCCTGCATACAGCTGTAATTCTAAGCCTTTGCTCTAGCCTGTTCCTGCCTGTGCCAGTCAGCTGTGCTTGTTAGCCCACAACCTTGTCGTACCTCTCACCCAGCATTCTGCTTCACTCACCTAGTTACTTCCTAACACCATATTCAGCATTTCCCCCCATATCTCCTTTCTCACTCCCCTATCTCTGTTCCCCCCTTTTCTCCCTACCTTCTACATCTTTTCCCCCTCCTTTCTTTTTCCTTTTCCTCTACATCCACTCTGGGCATCTGCATACTCCCTTCTTTAATCTTAAGCTTCTTCACTGAGCCAGCCTCACCTCTCCTCTCCTCTCCTCTCCTCTCCTCTTCACTCTCTCATCCCAACCTCTCATCCCACTGGTCTAAAGGGCAGAAATCCCATGCCATTCTCATTCTCCTGGTCCTCCTTATTCTTCTAGCTAGCGTTGTTGAGCTCAACCCCAGTCCTGCTCCTCTTTCATCCCCCCACTCTAGCTAAAGGCCTCAGGTGTTTCCACCTCAATGCCAGGAGTCTCCTCCCCAAACCAGATTACCTTAAAGTTTGGGTCTCCCAGCACTCCCCCAACCTTTAGTGGATCACTGAAACCTGGCTGTCCTCCAGGGTACCTGACACAAGCTTAGCGCTCCCTGATTTCCACCTCCACCACCAGGTTTGAGGCAAGTGTGGAGGTGGTGTTGCCGTCTATGTTCGACAATCCCACTCATGCTCCAGCTCACTCAGTGACTCTCTTACATCCTCCCACGTACTCCAGCTGGCAAGGATATCCCTCCCTTCCTCACTCCCTGTTTTTGTTGGTGTTGGCAATGCCTTTTTCAAGATCTCTCACTCCTCTCTTGCTGACTTCCTCTGTTCTCTTGCCTCCCATGCCTCCTCTGGTGAGCATATCCTCCTCGGGAACTTCAATGTAAACAGGCTCTCCCCTGCCTTTAAGCCCAAACAGTACGGGATAGAATCTCTGAACCTCACACAGCTTTTTTCTGAACCAGCCCAACTCAATGCGCAATCCAGTAACCACTCACTCCTGGACAGAGTGCTCTCTGCCCATCCCCATCGTATCATTTCTGCAGGCATTCTCCCAGATGCCTTAACAACCACTATCTAAATTACTGTGTTAAGAAAGTGCGCCTTCCTCACTCTGTCCATAAATACCTCTGGTACAGGCCTCACAGGTCACTTGACACTGATGCCCTCTCAAATGCCATTGGCACCTCTGATTGGTCTCTGTTTTACTCAACCACTGACATTAACCTAGCCCTCTCCCTCTTGACTGCCATTCTTAACAAAGCCTGGGATACACTTGCCACCCTCAAAAAGGTCATGGTTAAATACTCCCACCACCCCTGGATACCAGTTGACATTATTAGGCTGTGCATCTCCCAGGATCTTGCACGGTCATGCTTCAAATCTTCCCAGTCCCTGTCTGACCTCCAGTACTACAGGGCTCTCAGGAATGTCTGTACTAAGGCTGTTAGCTCAGCAAAACCCTCTATTTCAATGCTAATCTGCAATCTAATCTAATTTCTTCTCTGATGTTTTGGAAGGTTATTCATTCCCATTTTGACCCCCCTGCACAGTCCTCCCACCAGCCCTCCAGGTGGATGGCTCTCTAGTCTGTGACCCATCCTCTGTCACTGCTCACTTTAACAAATTCTTCTCAACCTGTTCTCTACCTTGCCATACACACCCTGAATACACTGTCTTTCATTCACCCCATTCTGCCGAAGGCTTCCACTTCTTTCCTATCTCCCCCATGAAGTCCTCCTGCACCCTTTCATCCCTTAACCCATCCAAGTCTAGCCCTGGTGGCTTGGACCCCCAAACTCCTTCAACTCTCTGTGCCTGCTATTGCCCTCCCTCTCTCTCTCCTCTCCATTTCCCACTGTATTGTCCCTCAGGCCTGGAAATTCACAAAGTTCCTTACCTTGCACAAAGGGGGTGACTCCTCCTCCCCTGGTAACTACCAGCCAATCTCTCTTTCCCCTCCCTTGCCAAGCTCAAAGAATCCATTTTCTACTCTAGGTTTATTGACTTTCTTCCTCCTCTAATTTGTTTCTCTATTCCACTCTGTTTTTGGCAAGAACCACTTCATTGTCACAGCCCTCCTATCTGTAACTGATTCAGTTTTTACTGGGATGGATCGGAGACACCACCGCTGCCATGTTCATTGACCTCACCAAAGCTTTTGATTCTGTGTCACACCTCATCCTACTGGACAAGCTATACTCAGCTGGCTTTCCTGCTTCCACTGTGATGTGGTTTCACTCTTACCTCTCTTACTGCCTCAGTCAGTTCAGGTGGGTGGGGTTTGTCCCCCCACCATACGTGCAGAGGTTCCACAGGGCTCTATCCTGGGTTCAGTCCTTTTTTCAATTTTCCTAAACAATCTCAGCTCTGCTTGTGTCTCCTCTCACATCCATATGTATGCAGATGACACAGTCATCTTCACCTCTGGCCCTTTTACTAATGATGTTCGGGTCCCACTCCAGCGTTACTTCCATAACGTGCTTTTTTGGTTTCAAGCCAGTCAGCTCAGGTTAAACACCAAGAAGACAGTTACCATGACCTTTGGCTCTAGACAGAAACTATCTAGGCTAGTGCTTAACGCTGTCTTTTCTAGATTGGACGGCACCCAACTTAAGTGTGTCCTTGCCTTTAAGTACCTGGGGATTTGGCTCAATAATTGACTTGACTTTTCTTCCCATATTGATGCCATCCATGCTGAACTGAATCCCAAACTCAGTGCCTTCTACTGAAACAAGGACAGCATTCCCCTCTAAGTTTGTCGGGAGCTGGTATCCAATATGGACCTCCCAGTTTTTGACTATGCTGATGTGGTCCATGGTACTGCTCCCTCCTCTTCACTTGCCGGTCTGGACACCTTCTGCAATACTGTTTGTCATTTCACCTCTAACACTCCTCTCCACATGCATCACTGCTCCCTCTACACCTCCCTGTCCATTCTTCCCCTTCTCCTATGCCACCAGTCCCACTGTGCCGCTGTCATGGCTAACTAGTGGTTTAACTCATTTCCATGATATGTTTCCTCTTTCCTCTCTCCTGCTCTCTCCTCATCTTACTCCCTGCACTCCTAGGAACCCCGTTCTTTCACCATTCCCCATGCCCACTCACATGCCAGGAAGGCCGCCTTCTCCTACCATCTCCCTTCTCTCTTGAACTCCCTCCCTTCTTCCCTTCATCTCTCTCCCTCTCTTCTGGCCTTCAGACATCTGCTAAAACTTTCTCCTGTCTCATCCTGTACCTGCCCCTGCCACTTCTGACCCTCTCTGCCCTGATTTCTCCCTCATCTCCTGCCACTCTTCCACCTCCTTCTCCCTTCCCTGTACTACTTGTATCATTGGCCCACAGTCTATTCCTTAATTTACTAAATGCTATTCCTTAGCTCGACAGCATGTTAAACCTTGGCCACCATGTAAAGGTGCCCTGGTCTACCAGTTTTTCCTTAAAACTCTTTGCTGTGCTTGGTTAAAGAGGTTTTATGTTCTACTGCTTCCTGGTTCTGTTTTGCATTATATTTTGTACTTTGCTTACTTTTTGCACTTCTGACATTATATTTGCTCTTCATGTCAATACTCCCATCACACCTGGAAATGAACCTTGGTTCAGTGTGCCTTTCCCAAGTTATCAAATTTAAGAGAAATAAATAAACAAATAAATAAACAAACAAACAAATAAATAAATAGATAAATAAGGGTTGGCCATATGAGGTGACACAGGAGTAGTGGGTATAGGAGCCAGAACTTACTATCAACTATCTGGATAGAAAGGGTAGCGAATTCGGGAGAGGGCACCAGCCCTGACATATAGCCCTGATTTGTACACAGGAGCTTAGAGAAGACTCTGTGTAAGTAAGATGGCAGAATGCAGCCTACTAAAAAATAGAATTTGTAGTCCCAAAGGCACAATAACATTTAGTAGGGTAAAAAACCCTAAAACTCCTCAAGAGGAGCAAATACAGCAGACATGGACAGTCCAGGAGCACAAGTACTATCTTCTTGTCACTCTAAATAGAATGAAGAAAAAGGAAATAATGAGTGTGAAAAATGTGAATGTGAAAACAAGAATTCTAACAGCTGGATGTGGAATAAAAGAACCCAGCCCAACTGGCTGAGGGTTACAGTGCAGAAAGTCAAACTACTCCTGCCACTACCTGCAATACAGAAAAAGAGCAAAGAGCTGCACCTTTTCCAAAGTGCCAGGTACTGTCACATAAGTACAAGCTCAGTATGGACAAGCTGGAGCCAATGTCCCCCCATATTGCATATTGAGCTCTCTCTCTCTCTCTCTACCCACCTCCCCTCTTTTCACCCTGTATGGCTCAGTGAGCTCTGCATTTCCAACCTCTCACATATGTGGTTTTATCATAATTCTCCCAGTTACATGTATAGTTTGTCCAATAAACTATGAAAACATATTGTACCTCACTGCACTTACTTGAACTACGTTGTAAGATAACCTTTGTAAATATGTTATGCTCCTCTATTTTTGTAACACATGTCATGACCGATGATTGTATGATATAGTTTTATCTCAAGTTCTTACGTATCTCTGCACTTAATTGTTTTAATTTTCATGCATCAATATGTGTAAGTTGTGTCTCCGCTGCATGTCTATGTGTGGGATATTTATATTCCCTGGGTCCCCCCTGAAAAAGGGACAACTCTGTCTCAGTGGGCTCACCCAGTCAACAAAATTCAAATAAATAAATACATAAATGTTGCAACACCAGGGATATACCCTAGAGATATCTCTTAGAGAAAAGGAAGGAATGTTTAAGGAAATAAGGATAATATGGAGTAATGATTTTTGTGTAATTTTTAGAGCTGCAGTGGGCAGAGCCCTGCATATCTCTTGCTATGAGAAAAGGGCTCAGCACATTCCTTGTGAACAAACAACATGTTGGAGTTGCACCACAGTCACCTCCATGTCCGTGAAGCCCTCTGCTCATGTTGTCTCTATTGACGTAGCAGTGCACTATTTTTACAGTGCCGGTGGTCATGGTGGAACACGGCACACTCCGCCATGTCCAAGATGGCCACAGCACTCTACTGCATATGTGTTAGTAGCCATGCATGCACAGTAGCATGTAGCAACTATCTTGGTCACGGCACAGTGGGCCATGTTCCACCATGATTGCCTAGTTTGTTTATTTTTTTTAATATTTTCTACTCCTCCTGTACAGCCCCCATCTGACCAGCTCCCCCAGCTCCATCCCCCGGAATTACCGGGGCTTACCTTACACCCAGTCTGGGAGTGGTGCCTGCAGAGAGTCGGTAGCCATCCTGCCACCAGTGTCATTTTTCCTCTGTTTTCTCCTCTGTTCCTGAGGGCCCCAGGAGAAGGTCTCATGCATGTGGAGGCACACATGTGCCTTACAGCCCAGGTCACGACCCTCCTCTGCCCACCCATTGGCCTATGTCCAGCACCCTGCTTGCGCAGCCCCTTGGCCTCCACCAGGGGGCAACCGTTAGCAAGAGATGCCATCCCCCCTCCCCAGAGAGGAGAGCTGCCTATTAGCAGCTCCATCCAGCTCCACACTCCCCCCCACGCCAACCTCTGGAGACCCAGGCTCGCTCCTGAACCTGGGTTGCTGGCATGCTGCAAGGTGAGACGTCCAGCACCTCAGCCCTCTGTGCCACTAGGCTGGCCATGACTGCCTAGTTAATTTTTTTATTATAAAAATCCCCCCACACCCGACCCTCCCTCTCAGCACCCTCTCCAGAAACATAGTAATGACACTGGGGGCATCCAGTCCCCCAGTGTTGCGATCTATTCTCTCCTGATGCTGGTCATTGGTTTGTTTTTTTTAAATATTTTCTCCTCCCACCCAAGCCTCCTCTCAGCACCCACCCCCCCAAACCAAAATATAACAGTGACACAATGCCTCAGTGTCATGATTGAGTAGCCTTGGTCCTCATTTTTTTCTTAACCTATAAAAAGAAAAACACCCATCAATGTCTTTTGGGCCATTTCTGGCCCCCATCTGACCCTCCCACTCAGCACCCACCACCCCACACCCTCCCCAAGCCCTTACTTACCCATCAGGGGTCCAACACCATAATTCTCTCTGGACACGTGTTCACTCTTCAAAGCCAGACTGCGAACTGAAGAAACAAGTATGCTGTTCAATGTATTTCAATGGGAGTTTGAACTTAGAAGCATAACTTGGCCATTTTTGCATATTTTTGGCCCAAATTTTTAACATGCCTTTTTGGGACTCCATCTCCTGAACAATGGTTCTGGGCATTAGGCAGATCCTTCCCAAAAGGTGATTTCACATTTTGGTCAGGAGTTGAAACTTGTCTGCCTGTGTTCATGAGGTGGGGTCATAAGAAAGCTATGTTGAAATTTGGTGTAAAAAAAATTGAAAAACAACAAAGTTATGCACCTACATTAAAATCTGTGAATGTAGCCTCATAACTTTGGAAATTTTCAATATTTTTACCCCAAATATACAACATAACCATATCTTTACAACATAACAAATTAGTAGTGTCAGTGGTTCAGCAGGTAGCACACTCGCCTCTGAGACCAGGAGATCAGTAGGCTGTGGGATCTATCCTCACTCCAGACACTTGGGTTAATATCCCAATACTGACACTGTAGTGCAGCATGGGGGGCTGCTGCACTCCTGAGGTGCCGTTTTTTGGATGAGATATTAAACTGAGGTCCCATCTGCCTATTCTGGTGGTAGTTCAGGTGGATGTTAAAGATCCCATGGCAGTTCTCGAAAAGAGCAGGGGAATTTCCCTGGTGCAATGGCAAAATTTCCTCCATTCACGAAAAATACCACCAACAGCTTCATCTGGTTCAAGGTAAGTTGGCATTCATCTGTATCCCCCTTCCCTGGGGTCATGCCTGAAAACAGGTAGGATTTGTCTAGTGCACTTACCTGGTCAACAAAAAATAAAATAAAGAACCATATTTTTACAGCACCTCATGAATGTGACAGCAGTCATTTTTCAAATCCTGGCCATAATGTTTTTTACATCCCGAAAGGTGATTTTGTGATCCTTGTGCAAAATTATCTTTCAGGCAGGAGTTAATAATTTTCTCTGCCCTTGTTCATGAGGTGCCATCATAAGAAGGCTACTTTGAAAATTTGGTGTACAAATAATAAAAAACAACAAAGCTATAAGCCTACACCGAATTTTGTGAGCGCAGCCTTGTAACTTTGATAATTTTCAATATTTTAACCCTAAATTTACAACATAGCCATATCTTACAGCACCTCATAAATGTGACAACTGTCATTTTTTCAAATCCTATCCAAAAAATTTTTTTACAACCCAAAATGTGATTCTATGTTCCCTGCGTGAAATCACCTTTTGGCCAGGAGTTGAAAATTGTCTCTGCCTTTGTTCATGAGGTGGGGTCATAAGGGTATCCAGTGATATGGGTGATTCAAATTGAGTAACTCAATTTGAAAAAACTCAGTTTGCTTGCCTGTGTAAAGAGCAAGTGTGGAAGGATGACAAATGTGGAAAGAGTGATTCTGGGGAGCAATAACAGTGATAGAAAGATACAGTGATGGTAGGAAGGGGCAGACACAATTGAGGATATGGGAAGTAGTTTGTGAGGCAGATGGCAGCTGGCCATCTGGTGTGGTGGAGGAGTCATATGGCTGTGGTGGAGGAGATACAGAGTTCTGGGCTGTTGAGGGGTATATGTAAATTTTATTGATTTTGTAGTTGGTACTTAGTTTTTTTCATTTTGGCTGCCATTCCCCAATCCCTGCTTTTGTGCTCCACTGTCCCCTGTCCCTCATTCTGATGAGTTGAGTCCCACCCCCAAATAGCCCCCTCCTGGGTATTCTCCTTATCCCAGTGTCAGCCCCCCCCAGAGTTGATTATAATTATTAAGGATGGTGCGGGTGGAAAAGTCCCCCACATGAGGGGTGCAGGGGGCATAGCCCTCTCTTAAAAATATACCAGCTATTGGTCCAGGTGAGTGTATTGGTATCATTGCTGATCATGCCTTCTGTGTAGTGCACCATTGTCATATCAGTTTTCTGTGAAGTGCACTCACTGTCATAACAGACTCTGTTTTATTTTCACTGTTATGCCATGGGAATGGTCATAAGAAGGCTATGTTGGAAATTTGGTGTAAAAATATTAAAAAACAAAGTTATGAGTTTACATTGAATTTTGCGAATGCAGTCTCATAAGTTTGTTAATATTCAATAGTTTAACACCACATTTTCAACATAGCCATTCTTTACAGCACCTCATGAATGTGACAGCTGTCATTTTTCAACTTCTGCCCAAAATGTGTTTTTGCATCCTAAAAGTTGATGTCACAGTCCCTGCGCAAAATCACCTTTAAGCCAGGAGTTAAACATTTTCTCTGCCCGTCTTCATGAGGTAGGGTCATAACAAGGCTATGTTGAACATTTTGTGTAAAAATATTACAAAACAGCAAATTTTTTTGCCTGTGTTACATTTTGCAAATGCAGGCTTGTAACTTTGATAATTTACAATATTGTTATCCCTCCTCAGCTACAGCCTTATCAGCTCTGTCTAGAGTTTGTTTGTTGTAGTTGGGAAGAGGGTATGGGGACACTTCTTCCAGTTTTGTATTTTATGAAAAACAGAAAATAAATCTCACCCTCAGAAGGGGGTGACACCTCCTGAGAGGGAGTTGCAAGAAGCATGTCAGTGCGCATGGGCACAACAGGGTGAGCTGCCCAGAGGACCTGACTCTTACCTGAGTGGTAGAGGGCCATGTGAATGAATGGTGAAGATATTCTGGAAGATCAAGCACTTATGGTGAATACATAATTTTCATATCTTCCAGGACTCAGTCTTCACCATTCATTCACAGTAATGAATCAGAGTACAAAGCTTTCCCAAAATAGGGAGAAGCTACTCACCCTGAGGGAAGATATCCTTCAGCCCTCTGTGTGGGGAAGACTACCTGAGGGCAGGGATTCCTTACAGGTCTGGTGGGAGCCTGAGACTGGTCTGGGCAGGTGGAGGCTCCCTTGGCCTGGGAGCAGGAGGGTGCCCCAGCAAGTCATGCCTGATCCTGTGTGAAAATAAATGAGTCAGCTGGAAATGCAAGTTAAGCACCTCAAGGTGGTCCAGAGGTGCCTCCGTGGAAAGCTGAAGCCATGCCATTCACTGAATGCAGACTGCTGTTCCTACTAACTGGAAACTACCACACTGGCATTGTATGACACCATAATTGGTGCCTTTCCAGCTCCAGGCCTTTTGCAGAAAGGCAAAGAACTAGCTGGGTTGACTCACAGTTAAGCACTGTGGGTCTGTTCTAGCTGTGAGCATAGGCATTTGTTGTTAGCTTACTGATGGGCCTTTTGTGCAGCAATGTATGTGATGGTGTGTGCTGTGGTAAAACCCTCTGCCCCAAGCATCTACTCAACAAAACAGCCTTCGGAGGGCAGTCACGCACAGGGTGTTTAGGCCTAGTGGGGGTCTGCAGTACCAAATCCACAAAGCGGGTTGGGGTACAGCTTCTGTACTCCATGCAGAAGCACAACACCTGTGCTGAATATCCTTTAGGGCTGGGGATGGGGAAAAAACGATGGAGCCAGACATTCCCAGATTCATCCTCAAAGGCACAGTGCCAAAGAGGGATGACAAGAGAGTCATCACTGAAAGCCCCAAGTAATCTCAGTGACAAGGAATCAGGACTGCAGCCTATAAAAGACCCCATGTTCAGGTCCTTCAGCATCTCTATGAGGAAGCATCAATATGTAAAATACTCAACATCTGCAGACAAGAGGAGAGAGAGAGAGGTCCTCTTCCTCAGAGGAGGAAGCTGGAGAGGAGGAGTTGGAATCAGAGAAGTGTGGTGCTGGGGCCATGGGTCTGAAGTGAGCCCAGTCAGACTACAAGTGATATTGGTGGAGGACACCAACTGTTTTTCCATACTGGTGCCAGGTTATGAGACCAAGAGTACCCATAATACCCAGCAATTCATGGACGGGTGACAGTGGTCCAGAAGGGATATACAGTAGAAACCAGAGGCTCCAGGCTCTCCGCCATTGCTATGAGAGTGCTCTGGGGACCTCTCCCAGGAGTATTGCCTGGCAAACTCACCAAAGTTAAGGTGACCAAGCTCTAAAGTGTGACCAAGATGATGCCCATAAAGGGTGACCCCCAGGTGAGGAAAGCAGAGCCATACATATCCCATGGGGCAACTCTGGTCCTCATTAGTGACAATGTCAGCTGGTTCTGAGGAGAGACTACTCACTGGACCACTGCCCAAACCCTGGCTGGTGCAGCATCCAGTACTGGTCACAAAGTCAGCAGCTGGCCCAGAGAAAGGTTTCACCCCCTCACCAAGACTGATTCAGTCCCCTGAGCCAAGCCCTGCACCAGAGGCAGAGGTACCTCCAGAACCCCACCATTACTCAGTATCATGAATGGCACTGGGACCAGAAACAGCACCATGAATGGCATCAGATATGGCACCACAGACAGCAATAGAACTGGTACCATGGGTGGCACCAGAACTGGTCCTGGTACTGTCCCCATGACCAGGCCCAGGGATGACACCAGGGTTGACACAGTCACAGGCATTGGACTTGGAGCCAGGCCCAGAGTCAGTGCCATCATTGTCATCCCCATGCCTGAGTCCAAGGTGGGAAAGACAGAACTGGGGAATGAAGGGGGCCAGTGTCGGCTACTGTCTGGCTCATGTGCACAATGTCAGCATGTCAGCCTCATGGGCAGTGCCAGCACTAGCGTTGGTCCCCTCCTAAGCTGCACAAGACTTTACTCCTGCAGTGTCCTAGCACCTCCAGCTAAAACCAATTAGTATGAATGAATAGTGAAGATTGATTCCTGGAAGATCTGAATCTTTGTGCTTTGGGCTTCATCTGCTCCTTCTGTTTATCTAAATATGACGTCATAATATTTTTCTTGTGACACCAGAGACATTTCTTTGCAATTAGTTGTAAACAGAGAATTAAGACATCATGTGAGGACTGATGGCACCAGCAGATAAAGTCTAAGGTACACGGATCCTATTTTTGAGCAGCTGTCACAGAATGAGGGGCATAGAAATACAGAAAATATGTAACATAGAAGCAGAAATAGGTGCAAATATTATTCTAATACCAAGAGTGCAGTAGTGATGTCATAGAGCAGTATCACCTCTGTCTTCAGATGTTGTCCGAGAGATGGGCTTAAATTTGAATGCAATTCATACACTGTGGTCACACTTCCCCTAGTGACCCAACATCAGATTTGTTTTCTCCACTTAGGACAGCAGAATCTCCAGGGTCTTGTTCCAGTCCCTGCAGATGCATTTATTGTTTTGTTTTTTCACAGAAGAAAGTTATAAGGTTAAAAACTATGTACTTTATCAGTTAGTTTTATTTAATTTTATCTGGAAAATCATGGTTTTGTCTGGTTCCCGATCAGTTCCAAGAACTGGAAAAGTTGTGTTTTAGTGCAGTTCCTGCCTAAAGTAGTGGAACATAGATTAAATATAAAAAAACTAATAAAAACTGTGTAAGGTGTTTATTTATTAGCAGTTTTAACCATGAATATATTGGGAAGGTATTCTAGTTTGTTTACTGTCAACTGACATGTTTGATAGGCCTTAAAAGAAAACAGGGCCTACAGAATTAAAAAAATTAAATACTGCCACAAGATCCTTAAGAAAGCAAATCACCACAAGCTCTGTTGTAACTGTTGGGGCCCTCTCTGCAATTTTGAAAATTGTAATTTATGCAAACATTTTCCCTAAGTCATAGAAGAAAAGGGCTACATTAAGGGAAACCTTTCCAGCTCCCCATTCTGCTCCTGTATCACTTGAAAGTGCTCCTGTAAAAAGGTCTAACATGGTAGAAAGCATGCATCAGAAGGTTCCTCATCCTTACAGCAGCCACTGACTGCATCAGTGGTTGAAATAATGCTGCAAGCAGCAGTCTGTGCTGAAAGGGACTAAAACAGCTGATAAGCCATCCTTACAGAAGATGAAGGAGCACAGGGTGTTTCATAGGGGGAGCTCTAATGCTAATGATGGCAAAAAGAGTAAAATGTGCTTCAGACCAGCTATTGCCCTCAACATCTGACAAGAAAAATACAAAGAAAAATATTAACTGTCACTTCACGCACAAGGGGCAATGAGCAGGCATTAGAAATGAGAGCAACACCCTCTGTGGAGGCCATTACAAAAACATAGTAGTTCTTCCAAGCATTTCAGGCTATGGGGAACTTAGCTACTGCTGCTGCTGCTCCACCCCCAGGCTCAGGTCATTCAACCAGCACCTGTCCTACAAGAGGTGGAATAAGAGGAAGGGGGACTGATAGAGCCTGATAATACCTCACTGCAGTACTTCTTGTCCCCACTGAGGGTTAATGAAGATTGTTCCTCCAATTCTATCTTTGTACAGCAAATGATAGACATACTCAATATCACCTCCACTGAAACAGAGGAGGATATGGAGAAGGTAGCATTTATGAGTATGCTGAGACTGATATTAATAAGGAGACTGTCAGTGCCCTTTCACAAATTCCTGCAAAAGGCCACAGATGGGATTATGGCAGCCCCATGCTCTGCTGCAGGCATTGATGAAAAAAAACTTAAAAAAATATCACATGGACAAGCAAGGGGCTGAATACCTATATGCCCTTCATGACGATGATGGAGTGGTACAAGCTGCGACTTGTGAGAAAGCTAAGATCTCCTTATCAGCTCTCCCACCAGAAAAGATTTAAAAAACTAGATCACATGGCAAGGAAAGTTTATAGCACAGCTACCTTGCAACTGAGACATGCATATAACAGGGAAACAAAAGAGAAGCAGTTCACTCTGTATCCATGGTAAGTAGTGCACTGGAAAAGTTGAGATTCCACCTGAATCTGCAAAAGTCACAGTTAGAACACAGCCAATTCTGGAGTTCATAGGTGCAGAGTAGGATACTTTACAAAATCTTTTATGCCACAAAACAGCAGAAAACTTCATCCAGTGTGCAAAATCATTCCTGACAGGTCACAAAAAGACTGCCAAGGAATTATTAGCTACAGCTGTTAGGCCACATGGCTTCAATAACAGCTGTAGTGTCATGGGGCTGTCTACAAATTATAGATGTGCAGTACCATTTAAGAAGGTACTGGCACCAGAGAACAGATCCTCTAGACCACCCAGTTCCAGTCACTCAAAACTTTTTCATGCCCTGGAGTAGTAGAATGACAGAGACAACCTTAGAAAAGGTATCCTCTTCTTCCAGATGTCTCCTACAAAAGTGCTCACCACAGATGCCTCCTTGCTGGGATGTGAGGGCATCTGGAAGGCAATACAATAAATTGATCTGGGGTACACAGGAGCACATGAAGCCCATAAACCTGTTGGAGATCTGGACAGTGCTGCTGTCAATCCAGACCTTTCCCTTCCTGTTGCAAGAACAAACAGTCCATATCAAAACAGACACTAGAACAACAATGTATTAAGCAAACAAACAAACAAACAAACAGGGAGGTACCAGTTCCACAAAGCTCTGCACAGAGGCAGTGCAGGTCTGAAATCTGTCATACTGTCTAGATTCCACAATAACTGGAGTGCACCTGCTAGGAAAGGGCAATGTTCTATGAGATTGTCTAAGCAGGATGAGCCAAGGAAATCAAAAATGGTCACTAGATCAAATGATCACTTCATCAGCAAGTGCTGAACATTGTTTTCAAAATATGGAGTCTTCCAGAGATGGATCTTTTTGCCTGTTGTGGAAAATAGGAAGTTACCCAAGTTAAGTTGCACAACACCCTCCAAGATGACAGCCCTAGAGGATGCTGAACTGGAAGGGGACATTTCTGTATGCTTTTGCTCCATTTACTCTAATAGAGTATTGCTTAAATTGAGGTGGGAGTCAGAAATAATGATTCTGATTGTTCTAGACTGGGTCAGACTGACCTGGTACTCCCTACTGCTGTCTCATGTCACAGAAGTACTCAATCACACTGCACCTGAGACACAATCTACTGAGCCTGTCACAGGACAAAGTGTTTTACCCAGATCTCAGAACACTATGCTTGAAGGCATGGTTCTTGAAGAGCTACAATATTGTGCCATGCATTTCTTCAGAAAGGTAGCAGAAGGTCTAAAAATGGTTAGAAAATCAGCTTTAAGGATAGCATAATCCTCAAATGGAAAAGATTGTCCTTCTGGTGTGCCACACAAATAGTCCCTCCCTCCCTTACAGGCAGACATGTCTGGTGTTATAGATTAGCTTGTGCACTTGCAGTCTCTTGCGCTCAGGTCCTTTATCCTAAAGGTGCATTTGGCAGCTGTTGCAGCCTATAAAGGATCAGGTAGAGAAAAATCACTTTCATCACAATCAGTGAAAATCTGAATCACCTGCACACCCCCCCCCGTGAGGGAACCAAACCCCCATGGGACTTAAATATATGCCTTGCACAGTTGATAGAGCCTCCTTTTGAACCAGTGGCCTCAGAAAATCTCAAGTACTCAGGTATGTAATACAGAAAACAATGTTACTCATAGTAATGACTTCTACCAGAAGGGTCAGTGAGCTGCAAGCCCTCTATATAGAACCTAACTACATTATCTTGTACAGAGATAAAGTAGTGCTGAGAACACACTGAAAAGTCTTTTATAAGTGGTGTCAGGATTCCATTTGAACAGATCTGTTACCCTACCTCTGCTTTTTTTAAATCACTGAAGCACAGGTTAACAGAAGCTACAAGGCCTGGATGTTAAAAGGGCATTAAGCTACTACAGTAGCCAGAATTCTTGATTCAAAAATCATTCTTGGATGTTAACATATCTGGCTTGACCCCTCACGCTTGTAATGTGCAGCAATAGGGTACATATTTTGATTGCTACTTTTTCCTACATATACCCCCACATTCATAATTTGCCATTGGATGGATATATTTAACTTACGTAGATGTCTTATGTAAGGTGTACTGCATTTTACTGTCTTTTTTTAATGCAATAAAATATAAGTTAAAACAAGCATTTGTCAATGCCGAATGTTGTCTTGCTGGCATTGGCATTGGTAATGCAGGAGTTAGAGAGATGCATAATAGGAATGGCAGTGAAGTATGGAACCAATGTCAGACCCACCCCACTCTGTAGATAGTGACAGGCATTGAGGTGTGCCTTTGGGTTGTCGGCCATAACGCTCATGCCATTTCACCTCACCCTACTCTGCAGACTCTGATAAGTGTTGCAATGTGCCTTGGGGTCTTTGGGCCTTACACTCACCCCATTTCATAAAGAAATACATTGAGATGGGTGCTGTCAGTGGCTGCAGAGTGGGGGTGGGGTGCAATGGCATGAACATTACAGCTGACAATCCAAAGGCACTCCCCTGATGCCTGTTAGTCTGTACAGGGTGGGACGTTACAGTTAGAAACCCTAATGCTCCAGGCATTTGTTGGTATTTGCACTCCAAATTTTCAACATGGCCTTTTTGTGACCCCACCTCATGAAAGCATTTGGCACCTCTGTTCATGAACAGTGGCGCTGTGATTTTGTTAATCTGTCCGGAATGTTGATTTTCCACAGCGACTGTGCCATTCTGTACCACATGTGAAAACACAGTTTGGGCAGGATGCAAAAAATGACAGCTACACCATTCATAAGGAGGTGTGAAGAGATGCAATTTTGAAAATCTGGAGTGTAAATATTAAAAATTCTCAAAGTTACGAGCGTGCATGAAAACTGTGCAACTCACGCTTGTAACACAGTCATTTTTTGGAATTCTTTCACCAAATTTTTAACATAGACATTTTAAGACCTCTACTCATGAACAGTTGCACTATGATTTTCTTAATCTGTCCCAAACAATTATTTCCTACTCTGACTGCGCCATTGTGCACCAGATGTGCGAAATCACATTTCGGGCAGGATGTTAAAAATGACAGCTGTACTGTTCATAAGGAGGTGTGCAAAAATGGCTATGTTGAAAATCTGAAGTAAAAATATTAAAAATTATCGAACTTACGACTGTGAGTGGAAACTGCACAACACACGCTCATAACATAGTCACTTTTGTGAAATTTTGTCACCAAATTTTCATCATAGGCATTTTGGGACCTCTGCTCATGATCAATTGTTACTGTGATTTCTTACTCTGTCCCAAACATTGTTTTCCTACAGCAATTGTGAGCCAGATGTATGAAAACACATTTTGGGCAGGATGTGGAAAATTACAGCTGTACAGTTCATAAAGAGGTGTGAAAAAATGGCAATGGTGAAAATATGGAGTAAAAATATTAAAAAGTCTCGAAGTTATGAGCGTGCAAGGAAACTGTGCAATGCACGCCAGTACAGTCATTTTTTGAATTTTTTTGTCAAATTTGGTGATTAATTACGAACAGTACACTGTCATTTTGTTAATTGGTCCTGAAATGTGATTCTGTGCAGTGACCGCAAAATCACCTTTCAGGGAGAATAATGAGATGACAGTGACTGAATTCATGAGGTGGGGTCCCAAGAACTCCATGTTGAAAATTTGGTGCCAAAATTCACAAAAATGGTTGAGATATGCACCAAAGTTGAAAAAAAAAATACATTTATGCCATTATACAGCTTACCAGCACTTCTTCAGTTCATGGTCGGCTTTGAAGGGAGCAGACGTGTTCCCGGTCCACCGAAGATCATCGTGCCAGGCTCCAGAGGTAAGTATGAGATGAGGGGAGTGTGGAGAGGTGGGGTATGCAGAGGGTGGTGCGGGTTGGGGGAGAGGCACTGGACATGTTGAGTGACTGTTTCCTCATTTTTCAGGTAAAAACAAACCAAAAAAACCCATAAAGACAATGTGGGTCAGTTTTCTTATTTTGCAGGTGTGTTTTGGCACACTGGGGTGGGCTCCCAGTGTACCACCTGTATTTTGGGGGAGGGTGACTGAAGCTGATGGGAACTGTGTCGGGGGCGCATGATGCCGAAGGGGATTGGGCACCCTCTCAGCACACAAATTAAATGATAAGGGAACCATTATGCTGAAGGGATTGGGCTCCCCGTCAGCAAACTGAACTGGGAAAGGGGCATGCCAACAGGGCGATTGTGCACCCCTGATGTCAGTTTGATTGGGACTGTGAGATGGATGGTGACAGCCACCGCCATCTTTTGTTGAAATGTTACCAGGCAAGGCACGCCCTACAATGAGGGGGAGCTCCCTCACTGCAGTGGCTAAATTGTTTCAAGATACTGACATGCTTTTGCACTGCTGTTATAGACAGCATGCAACCTAATTCATGCCACAGAGACCAGCCTGAAAAAGCAGTGATGACACTGGCCACAACATGACTGCACCTCCAAAACCTGTTATTCCAAGCTACCCCAATATGTTGCTTGTGCATGTGCAAGACAACATAAAAATGAAAAACTATACACCAGAACTGACAATATGCAGGTGTTTGTCACATATGGAGAGATAAGCAAAGTTACACCAGCAGCTACGAAGACTGTCTCTTGATGGATAGTCTCTTGTTTGCAGTTGAGTTATGAGAAAGGTGGTAAACCACCAATCAGAGACCCAAAGGTGCACTCCACATGAGCTGCTTGTGCCTCAGTGGCAAGCACAAGGATTATCCCCTTCAAGAAATCTGTAACAGCTACCTGGTCTATGGTTAGCACCTTTACAAGGCACTATTGTCTGGAAATCCACTGGAACTGCTGTCTTACAGAACTTTTTTCCTAAATAGCTTCTAGACCCAGCCTTCCAAGGTACTGTACAGTGAGTGAGTTTGCAGACTGGTATACTATCACTATTAGACTCCTGCTGTTAGAAGAAAAAAATTACTCATGGTAGTAATGGTGTTTCTTTTAAGGGGTCCAACAGTGAGTCATACACAGTCCCTACCCTACCTCTGTTTCTAGAACCTGAGTAAAAGGGTTCTACAAGAATCAGTTGGGTTTTAAATTTGCTTGTGCATTTTATTGTTTCAAACCTTTACATTTTCACAATGGTCAAAAAGGGGTTTTATTATTTCTAATTTATTAGGAATACATAAGTAATGTCAGGTTAAATTAGAAAGTTATGAGCATGCATTGAAAAACGTCAATGTACGCTCATGACTTTGTTGTTTTTTAATATTTTTACCCTAAATGTTCAACATAGTCCTCTTATGACCCTGCCTCATGAACAGGGGTGGAGAAAATGTTCAAATCCTGCTGAAAGGTGATTTTGTGCAGTGACTGTGAAATCACCATTCAGGATGGTTACATAATTTCACTGCCCTCGTTCATGAGGTAGGTCCCAAAAAGGCCATCTTGAAAATTTGTAGAAAAATATAAAAAAATTACCAAGCTATGAGGACATGTTCAAAACCCACTGAAAAACATCAAACCACATACCTTATTTCCTCAGCTCCTGGTCCGGCATTGATGAATGAAGACATATCTCCTGTCCAGAGAACTATGGCACTGGACCCTAGTAGGTAATTAAGAGGTGGTGGGGTGTGGAGTGGTGGGTGGTAACAACGGTGGTACGCCAGCGGCAGCAACAGACATCAATGAACATTTTTCTTTTTCACAGGGTGTATAAAAATGAAAAAAAGACCACGAGGGATGGTTTTCTTTATTTCAGGTATTGACACAGTGGATTGGGCACCCCGTTGTCGGTATTATGTTTGGTGGTGCTGGGGGTGAGCTCCCCAGTGTCACACAGTGAAAATGGGTGGAGTAGGGAGTACTAGCCAGCACCGAGGAATGGGCACCCCGGTGTTGGAAAATTAAAAGGGAAGGTGTGTGATGTTGGGTGCTGAGTGGGAGGGTGAGGTGGGTGGAGAGTAACAACAGCAGTGTGTGGGTGGCGGCAACAGACATTGATGCATGGTTTTCTTTCTTTACAGTGTGTATAAAATAATAAAAGACTACAAGGGATGTTTTTCTTTATTTCAGGTACTGACACTGGAGATTGGGCACCCCAGTGTCAGTGTTATGTTTGGCGCCACCTGCGGGTGGGCTCCCCAATGTCACACACTGAAAACAGGTAGGGTGGAGGGTGTCACATATTCGCTCAACCGGTCAGCCCTCTACTCCCAAAGTGCCAACCTCTGAGCATATGATTTGTGGACAGTGAACAGTACAAGGTAACCCTGTCTAGCATCCCTCCCTCTGTCTGTACTGCCTGTGTGTACATAAGTCCATTTTCCCAATAAACCTTATAGTCTGCTGTCACCTCCCTGTGTTCTGTCAGAGTCTGCACAAGCTCTCAGCTTCTCTAAACTAGGTTCAACACTCTGAGAATCTGCAAACCCCTCACACAGTCCCAAGGCATGGGACAGGTCCCCTTCAGTCACTAAACTAGGGTCCCTGGCACTAGCATCAGGGACCTCAGGATCACTGTCAATCCCAATCCTCTGACAAGAGGTCACCCCTCCCTCTTCAGAGTAACCCTCTGTAGCTGTGTGGTTACTTGCTACTGGGGAAATTTCTAACCTCTTTTTATCAGTCTCCCCATCTGAAGATACAGGCTGGGAAACCAGCCTCTAAGTGGTTTCCATACTGGTTTCTGTGGGGTTCAGGGAACTACTATTTGCCCTTGCCACTTGGCTACAGGTAACTGCACATACCACCCCCTGCTGGAAATTATTACCCAGGATCACATCCACTGCTAATGTGTTGGCTACAGCCACTTGTTGCACAGTTCACTGTTTCACCCCAGCCCAGGAGAACACTAGTGAATGGAAATGTTTTCTCTTCACCAGTAAACCCTGGTACAGTTACGTATTTATTGGGGATAAGCTGACCAGGCTTTACCAGATCCCCCTTTACCAATGTCAGGGATGCCCCTGTGTCCCTTAACCCCGCGTATGTACACCATTTACTATGACTGGGTGCATGAGTTCCCTCATGTTCACTGGCATGCTCCCAGGGACACCCACTTCTTTTCTAGCACCCTGTTGTAGAAACATAGAAGTTGACGCAGATAAGGACCGTAAGGCCCATCCAGTCTGCCCATTTCTTTTTCTACCTCATAAATGTGCCATCGCCTTTGCTCTGTCAGTGACCTATCTATTCATAGTCATTTGTATTGCTCCCTTATGCCTATCCATGCCTGTTTGAAGCCCTGCACTGTATTCATAGCCACCACTTCTTGTGGTAAGCCATTCATGCATCCACCACCCTTTCTGTGAAAAAGAATTTCCTCATATTCCCCTTAATCGGCCTCCCTCTAATCTCATGCTGTGTCCTCTTGTCCTGCTATTTTTCTTATATTTAAACATGTTAGACTCTTTCACCTTGTTTATGCCCTTAAGGTGTTTAAATGTCTCGATCATATCACCTCTCTCCTCCTTTGCTCAAGGAGTATACATATTGAGCTCCGTTAATCTGTCCTCCATATGTCTTCTGATGCAGTCCCTGCACCATTTTGGTTGCCCTTCTCTGGACTGCCTCAATTTGGTTAATGTCCTTGTGAGAGGTGTGGCCTCCAATACTGCACACAGTACTCCAGATGGGGCCTAACCAATGTCTTGTACAGAGGGATTACCTCCTCTTCGACTTGTAGATACCCTACTAATACACCCTAACACCCCCTAGCCTTACCTACTGCTTTGGGGTCTGCTTGGATGATTTTGGTCATCAGTGATGATGATGCCCAAGTCTCTTTCTTCCTTTGTGACTGCTAGCAACTCCTCCCAGTTGTGTATGGCTCGCCTTTTGGGGCACTGTTTGGCAATGTCGGTTTCCTTGCAGCCAACAGGCATTTCTTACTTCAGATAAATCTTTTTCATTGAAACCTTAGGCTAACTGGTTTGGTAGAAGCAGTGAGGTTTTAGCTGCCCTGTTGGCAGCTTTTCCATTCTGCACCATGCCTGCCCATTCATTCTCAGAGCAGGTCTGCTCTTGGCATGTAGATCTGAGAGTTCAGCAACCTCTTGGACTGTTTTTGGATCTCAGTCCTCTAGCCAGGTTTTTACCTCTGCTGGGCATGCCCAATAAAACTGTTTTAATAAAATCACATTTTCAATTTTATCAACAGAGTTTGCCTCAATTCCTTCACACCAACATTTTAAAAACTGATGTTGTTTCGTGGCTAGCTCCTCATAGCTCATATCAGGGCTTCTCCTGAGCTTACGGAATTTAGCTCTGTATGATTCAGCAGTTAATTCAAACTTTTTTAACAGTGCAGCTTTTAACTTGCTGTAATCGTCATTGTTCATTTGACCCAATGCATTCCAAGCTTTCCCGCTAAGTAGTGGGGACAGCTGGAAGCTCCAGGACTCTCTATAAATTTTAGACTGAATACAAACTTTTTCAAAAGAATTTAAAAAGGCATCCATGTCCTCCCCTTCCTTAAATTCAGCTATTAATTTGGAGTTCAATTTGTAACCCATTCCTGCAGTCCCAGTTAAACCCAAGCCACTTACCTGCCCTGGTGCCGCTGGTTTGAGTCGTAGCTTCTCCAGTTCATGTTGCCACTGGTGCTCCTCTCACTTCTCCTCTGCAGCTCGCTGTTCTTGCTCTGCCTCTCTGCGTTCTCGCTCTGTCTCCTCTGCAGCTCACTGTCACTCATGCTCCTCACAGTCTGCCTCCCTCTGTTGTCGCTCTGCCTCCAGTTCTATCCTGCGCAACTCAATTTGCAGCTTGAGTACCTCTGGATTCAGGATACTGGTGACCTTCCCCTGCTGCTATGGCCCTTCACTGACAGTGGCCCTGCTGTCCTCCTCATCAGCTCGGGACCCCTCACTGGCCTCTAGTCCTGCCACACTCAAGGTCTGATCCCTTTCAGTCACGGTCTGTGACTCACTGATCTGGGTATCTGCTACCACCAGGGTCTCTATGAGGTTCTGCTTTTTGGCTGTCACCTCGAACAGGACTCCTCTGTCCTCGCACAACTGTTTTAAGTGTTCTACAGTGTGCCTACTGTAGTTGGACGCCATCTTCCCGGACTACTGCTAATCTGGCTGGCACTTTAGAAAAACAATAAAATGGGTAGGAACTTTACTGTAAGCCAAGGGATATAGTTCTGTTTCCTTTTGAAATAAAACACTGCCATTCTTTTTTCCAAGTGAGCTAAACATCCTCAAGCTGACACACTGAACAATGAAGCTTATACCACCAAACTTTTTATGTCACCACTGTCACAAATTCACTCAACCGGTTAGCCCTCTACTCCCAAAGTGCCAACCTCTGAGTGTATGATTTGTGGACAGTGGTGTGATACTAAGGTAACCCTCTTGTCTGTTTTGTGGGTTCAGTCACCTTAGTCTCAAGTTCTGGAAGTTCAAACTGATAAACTCTTGTTAGCATACCCAATTTTCAGGCTCAGATAATTCTGTCTTTGGTGGGGGCCAGGTATCTTTGCCTACGGGCACCTAACCAGGTCTACAAAATAAACCCTTAGAACTCTATGCAAGACCTTAGAGAACTTTATCTGTTTCCCAGTTTGGTATAACAATAAGCCCATACACAGTGTTAACTATAACCTTCAAAAGCTTCACTTAAATAAAAAGAAATTGCAAGGCACTCCAGGCAGTTTCTGTTTTAAAATATATATCTTTACTTTAAAACAGAAGATCAGAAAATATTACAGAACAAAATATCCCAACACATACAGCCTTAAAACAAACAGGTAAAAGTGCAGATTCCTACAAATAATAACATTCAGACTAATCTTGTCTAAGGTATTCTTACTTCTTAGTCTTACAGTGCTGTGATGTCCTTCCTTCTCAGTCAGAAAATATAAAAGTGTGTCTGTCACGGTCTTCTCAGTATGTTAAAAACAGTCCTGAGCCGGCCTTCTCGCTGAGGTCACCAAACTCCACCTTGGTGTAAACAAAATCTATATTTTTATAACACCAAGATGGCCTACTAAGTATTTAAAAAATAAGAGATGACATAATAAATCTCTTCTCTATGTAACTAGTTGAAACCAGTCTGTGATCTGCTTTCCCCTAGACATCAAAAATCTCTTTGATATAATCACTGTATTCAAACAAAAGTGTATTTGACTCCTTAATTCCATCTAGCCTTGGTATCTACACATCAAGGTCTCTTTGATGAAATGAGCACTAGTTTCCTGGAAGGTTATTCATAACACTGTGAGTGTCCCTTTTCTCAGGACATCTAAGCACGGATCAAAGTTTCCCTGAGGGACGT
The DNA here is from genome assembly GCA_016271365.2 of Neoceratodus forsteri. Taxonomy (NCBI): domain Eukaryota; kingdom Metazoa; phylum Chordata; order Ceratodontiformes; family Ceratodontidae; genus Neoceratodus; species Neoceratodus forsteri. The sequence goes on from CM028132.1 coordinate 102,489,585, forward strand.
CATGAGTGGCTAATTTGATTTCCTGGGTTCAAAGCAAATTTACAAGATAATTGCACCCCAAATATCTGCAGTTTAGCCATGTCCTGTCCTTTGAACTTATCCCTGAGGGGTTTGAAGTGTCAGTTTCAGCAGCCAGCACTGCCTTTTTCCACAGTCCATCATATATTATCTTTTATATTTACAACAAAAAATTATACAGGGATCAGAACCAGCTGTCCAGGTGTGACAGGGTATTAACCAGCACCAGGTATTGGGCACCGCGGTGTCAGAAAATTAAGAAGGGGGAAGTAATGGGAGGTCTGAGGTATATTTGAAGGAGGGTGGGAGGGATTGTTTTTACATAGGGGGAGGACCACAGCAAGCTGATCATGATGCTGACCAACTCTGCTTGCTGAGCAGTTTATGCAGATCAAGGAAAGAGCCATCATAAGATTCCAGCTGCTCTTTCTTTGAACTACATGATGATTATACCAACAAGACCAGAAAAGTATCATGATCAGCCTAGCTGATGATTGGTTTGACACTGTCGAGCCCCTTGCATACTGCCTTGTATTAGACTGACAGTGACTCACCTCTTAGAACCCACTTTCACACCAATATGTTCACTTTGCACATGTGCAAGGGTAAAACATAAAAATTACACAGAAGTTGTCACATCTCCCCAACCGAGAAATGAAAAAAAAAAATTCTTTAGCCCCCATTAAATCATGTTTGTTTTCATGTGAGTTGGCTGGATCCCCCTGCTATGCTCTTGGTTCACTTCCTGGGTGAACCTCACATTAGTTTCTCATAGCTCCTCTCCCACTCACAAAAAAAAAAATGCACTAACTATTGTGTGGACAGCCCATCCCAGTTGTCATGCTGCAACCACTGCAGTGCCTAACATCCATATTATAGGACTACACCACCAGGTTCCACCTTAGCAATTTTGAGTTCTGTCCACTGGCCCTATGCAACCATGTAAGGGGTTGTGATTAGTAGCCAGGGTGAACTCTCTCCCCTACAAATAAGGTTGCATCTTCTGCAAAGCCCAGACAATCCCTAGACACTCCTTCTTTAGTGTTGCATAGGCCTCCTCTCTGGACATCAGCTTCCTGCTCAGGTACGCAACTGGGTGTTCCTCTCCTCAGAGAGTAACCTGACACAGAACTGGGCCTAGCTCATGGTCAGTTGCACCTATGTGAACAATGAACCTAAGAGAATAGTTTAGGCTGGTGAGCACAGGTGCCTGACACAATGCCTTCTTCAGCTGGCAGAAAGTAGTATCACAGCTTAGTTCCATCCACTGAACCTTTTCTGGCATTTTCTTCCTGGTGAGATCAGACAGAGGTTGGCTAAGCTGCTGAAATTCAGTATAAACTTACAGTAGTACCCTTCCATCCCTAGGAAGGCCCATACTTTCCTCTTGGTTGTGGCCATGGCCCATCCCTGGATGGCCTCAATTTTCACTGGTTCAGGCTGAAAGTACACACACTCTGCCCTGTGCCCAAGGTATGACACTTCTGCCATTCCTATCTGGCACTTCTCTGTCTTGACTGTCAGTCCAGCAGTCTACAGTCAGCATTACACATTGGTCATGTGCCTGACATGATCCTCCCAAGTCTAACTATAGATGGTGATGTCATCTATGTATGCCAGAGCAAAGTCTTTTGTCTCATTCAGAATGCAGTCCATGAGCTGTTGAAAGGTGGCTGGTGCATTCTTCATCCAGAATGGTATTACTCTGAACTTGAATAATTCAAATGGAGTGACAAAGGCTGACCTCTCTTGGTCTTTGGGGGTCAGGGCTACCTGTCAATAACACTTTGTCAGTCAGGTCTATGGGGGACAGATAAAGCACTCCCCAAACTCTCTAGGACCTCATCCATCCTGGGTATGGGATATGCCTCCGACTCTGTGCAGCTGTTGAACTTATGGTAGTTGATGAAGAACTTTGTAGTTCCATTCTTTTTGGGGATTAGTACCAGTGGAGATGCACAGGGACTGCCAGACTCCAAGATCACAGAGAGAGCCAGCATCTCCTTGATCTCTCCCTCTATGGCATGTCTTAAACCATCTGAGACTCTGTAGAGTGACTGTCTTGGCAGGACTTGGAACCCTGTATCCACATAGTGCTCTGCCAGCATGGTACATCCCAGTTCCCCAAAACATTTCATCAAATGTACACAGCATCCCATGTATTTCAGCAGCTTGGAGCTACTGTCAGCACTCCAAGAGGGTGACAGCATCCACTGAGGATTCTTTCTTAAGCTCTCCCAAGAGATCCCCCAGAGGGTCTGCTTCTGCCTACTCCTGTGGATAGCTGCACATAACCAGTACCTTCTCATCCATCATGGTAGGGTTTCATCAGGTTGATGTGGTAGACTCACTGTTTGTACCTCCTGTCTGGTAGCTCCACCATGTAATTAACATCATTCACCCTCCTGACCACCGAATAAGACCCTTCCAAAGCCACCTGTAAAATGTTCTGATGGACAGAGACGAGCACTATCACCCATTGCCCAACGTTGTACTCCTGGGCTAGGGCTCCACAATTGTACCATGTCTTCTGCCTCTGTTGTACAGTGGCTAGGTGCTCCTGGGCAAACACGATGAGCTCTATGAATCATGACCTGGCATAATCTACGACCACCAAAATGTACCACTTGCCAGTGCAACTTGGGGTGCTAAGTGGTCCCACAATGTCCATGGCAACTCACAGAAAGGGATCTTCAGTAACAGATAGGGGAAACAAAGCTGCCCTAGTCTTGTCCCAAACCTTTCTCACCGTCTGGCACTGTGGACAAGCTTGGCAGTAGTTGGCCATGTCCTTAAAAATATTGGGCCAGTAGAAGTCAGCTGCCTTTTTGTATGGCTGACCCCTAGGTGTCCAGAAAGGGGTATGTCATGGGCTAAGGCCAGAAGCTACTTCCTATATTCCCTAGGAACCACTGTCTGCCAGAGTACCCCTTCCCGTCATCCTCTGTTAGGAACCCACTAATGGTACAGGAGCCCATTCTCCCAGAACACCTCAGTTCTACCAGAAATCAGAAAGTCACCTTTCATAATGGTGGCTAACTCCCTTAATTTTTGCAGGAATGGATCAGCTTGCTGAGCTCTCCCTAGCTCTGCATGCCTGATCTTTCCCAAAACACACTGTGCTGTGGAAAACCCGCCCATGCCTGGGCTCTCCTCATTCTATAGCTGTGGCTTTGAACTGTTACTCCTAGCTCATTTTTCAGCTTCAGCTTCTCTTGCTACTGAGGTGAGGGGTTGCTTCTTCATACGCTGCCCGCTCTGTGATAGAAGTATGCAACTGCATAGGACCTAGCCTTTTCCCTCATCGCTCCTCACCCACCCTCCCACCCCTGCCTTCCTCCTCACTCATCCCTCCTTCTCTCTGACTCCCATCCTCTTTCATGCTTCCCCTACTCCCTATGTCCCTTGCTCTCACACTCCCATCCCTCCCCTCCTGCCTCCCTCCCTCCCTTTCCTCACGTCTCCCTTCCCCTCTCCCTATTTTCAACCACTCCCACCTCTACCCTTGATCTAATTGTACTTATCTGTAATCTGTTCTTCACTACGTTGTCTATCCCCTCTTCTTTTCCATCCCCATCCTTCACTCTTTCTCTTTCCCACCCTCACCTCCATCCAAGGTACTCATGAGTGGCCCGTACATCCTACTCCCATCCCCCCTCTGTCCTTTCTTTCTTTCTTACTTCATCATCTCCTCTCTTACCCCTTCCTCCCCACCATCCCCCTTACAAACTTCTAGCCCACCCTGACATTCTCCCTTCCATCTCCTCTCTCACTTTCCATCTATTTTTCCTTTCCTCTAGCCTTTCCCCAGGATGCCTGGTTCACAGGTATACCACCCCCTTCCTGAGTCTCAATTGCTCCTTCCCCTCCTAATTCTCCCTATCTTACCTTATTCTCTTCTATAACCAATTAGGCTAGCTATCACTTACTTCATCACTGTATGCAGTTTGTTTATATGTTCTCATTTGGAGCCATGCCAACTTTCCTCTGTTCACCAATTTGAAAATGTTATGCATCATAGTGTCTTTTGCTGTCATGTAACGTTTCTATGCACTGTGATTACTATTACCTTCATGTAATTTTCCACATCTTGTGACTTCAATGTTTCTTTGTTCTAAGCATTTTTGTATTTTGTATGTCAATGCTTTTGTAACCAGGACCTCCTTGTAAATGAGCCTGCTCAATGGAGTTTTCTTGCAATAAACTTTAACTTGAACTTGAACTGTGCCCTCAGGAGCGGTTCCCTTGAGTTACTATAGGGGTGCACACATAATATTGGAGCTACTATTAAAGTCATTACCCATTGTTACATCCATGGGCAGGTCTGGTACAACACCCACCTCCCATATGCCCTGGCAACCATTCTGGCTTAGAAAGGTCTGGGCCATCGGCATGGGGACTACAGGACCTGTCACCCCTCTAATACTAGAAAACTGGCCAGGCAGGATCTGTTCTTCCTGAATCAAATCCTGCTTCAACATAGAAATGGAGACCCCAGTTTCCTTCAATCCCTGGTTACCAATCCATTCACAACTGGGTGCATATGTGCAGTGGAGTTAGAGGGCAGTACGCTCAGTGTACAAATCATTATCTGCTGTGAGCTTCCTAAGCTACATCCTCTTGCAGTACAAACACCTTTTCACATTTTGGGACAATCATAAGACAAATGCCCATTTCTGGGAGATATAGCACCTGCATTCACTTATCTCTGTGCTTTTGAGACAAGGTGGTTTCCCTTTTGTTCAGGTGTAGACTGACTTCCTTTAGGTTTTCCCCTGGTGTTCCCCTAAATACCACCTGATGTTCCTCTCCCATTACTTTTGCAATGAGAGGATAGTCGGCTGGATACAAACTGATCAGCCTTCTCAGTTGCCTCCCTCATGGAGCTTGGAGCTCAGTACAACCACTATATTCTCAGTTCCTCAGGAACAGTTCCTAGAAACTGTTCCAGAAAACAATAACTCCTTTACTTCCTCTACAAAGCAAGCTTTTTACCCTCTACTCAGTGTTCTAACAAATTATTCAGCTGTGCACACATCCCAGCACAGCTGTCACCCACAGCCTTTCTCAACCCTACACATGTTTGCCTATAGATCTCAGGGTTCAACTCAAAATGCTTTAGTAGGGCATTTTTCACTCCATCATAATCCATGCATTCCTCACTGTTCATTCTGGCAAAAGTTTCTAATGCCCTTCCTGTAAGCACTGGCAGCAGTTGAGTCACTCAGGAAGACCTGCCCAGTTCAAACCACCCACAGATTTTCTTGAAAATCTCAAAGTCAAATCAAGATCATCTCTTTCTTGACATCCGGGAAACATTTTAGAATTAATTTTGGCTTCCTGTGTTGAAATGCCACCCCCAACCATGCCATTTGTCACAGTTTGTGATGCTGTCCTCCAGCGCAGAACTTCCATCTGTCTTGAGTGTTCAAGCTCTTTCATTGGATCATGTGCAAGTGCTGCCTTTTCACTTTTCTCGAGGGTTGCCCTGTTTTGTGTTGGTGCTGCTTTTCTTGCTCCTCAGCCTGGGCTTGAACCAGGGCAAGCTCCAGCTTCAACCTCCATACCTGCAAAGCTGCTTCAGTTCTCAGCTCTGGCTCACTTTCATACTCTCCAGCCACTATCTCATGACTTCAGCTAACAGTGACCACTTTAGCAGCACATCCCTGGTTACCTTTTTTGTGGACGTCTATCAATTCTGCCCATGTTTGGCCTTCCCTTTGGCACACACAGCTCCTGCAGGCATAGCAGTATGCACTTTTCATATAGTCCTGACATGATATCTTCCATCTATCTACTCTTGCTTAACAAGTCTGGTAGAAAATACAGTTCCCTTTTGTATATTCTGTTCTGTGACTGGGCAGATAACCTTTATACTGATAATACTGCCTCCAGTGTTAAATTATTTAGATTTATTTCTAAACATATATTACACCATGTTTAGTTAATTTCAGTTGTTTTGCTTGCTTTTTGTATCATTTTGTTTTGTTTTCTGATATTGCATTTGTTTGTATCGATTTCATTTTTATAAAAATTCTCCTACTCCTTTTAAAAAGTGCCACAAAATCTTTAAGGTCCACTGGAACAACCACCAGAAAAGGCAGACAGGACCTTGGTTTAACATCTCTTCAGAAGAATGGCACACCCTGACTGAACAGCATCCCCTTAGTACTGCACCTGAGTCCCAGAGTTTATGGAATGAACCCAATCCAAGTGTGAGACTAGAACTGATAACATTCTGGCCCACAGGTGGATGTACTACTTATTGAACCTCACTGATACCAAACCTCCTCCTCCTCACTCCTGTCTCTGCTTCTACTCCAGCCCCCACTTTGGTCTCTGCTCCCACTACAGAGTCAAAGTCCTCGGAGGATGGAGGGATCAATGCAGCTGGTGGGAGGTGATGAGGGTGGCCTCTGTTAAGCAAAACAGTTAAGCCCTCATGCTTGGAGGGGAGTAACATTAAGGCTTGGACTACACCAGGATTCAGTACATAAACAGTACAGTTATAATCTGGAACAAAATTCAATCCACTCTAAGACTTACTGAGCTTGTTTCTATAAAATATTTTAAGACATTGGCTAGGAAAGCCTTAACTGCAACATGCCACTGCCCAAAGGGTTAACCAGCCCTCCACATATACCCACCCTTCCCCAAGCTACCCACTACAAGGTCCCTCTCCCCCCCTTTGTTTTTTTTCTGTTCAACTACCCTCTACCCTGACCCCCTCCCTTTTTCCCCCTACCACAGCCCAATCAGTTTACTGTGAGTTTCATGGTTTCTCACTAGTTGCACTACAAGTTGATAACTTGCAACAATGTATTGTCCCATTGTAGCTATCTTCCAATTTGTTGTGCAGATTTTTGCCTTGGTCTTTGATTAATACATTGCCTGCACTTAGCTTCCTTGCTCTAGCTTTGCGCTACTGATGTTAGCACTCACATGACATGTGTCTCACCTGTAAAGCTACTGTAAATGGCTCTGGACCCTTGCTTTTTGTATTCGTTTACCTAGTATCTTGTTATTCCCTCAATTCTAATTGCCTTCAATGTGATGTTATTGCCTGTAATTATTGCCTGTATTTTGAAGTTATTGCCTTGTAACTCATGCCTGTATATTGTTTGTCTTATTGCCTGTCCACCAGAACCTCCTTGTGAATGAGCTCTCTCAATGTAGTTTTCTTGTAATAAACTTGAACTTGAAAACTTGAATAATGCAGTACTGTATACCTTCACAACTTCCAAGCTCAATTCTGCAGATAGAAATGTAATGCAGCCCATCAACCTTTGACAATAGTCTAGTTATCATGACTAGCAGGAATAGAAAATACTAATGCACATCTTAAACAAGCATTTGTCAATGCCGAATGTTTGCTTGCTGGCATTGGCATTGGTGGTGTAGAAGTTACAGAGCTGCATAATAGGAATGGCAGCGAAGTATTGAACTGAAGCCAACCCCACCACCACCCTGCAGAGAGTGACAGGCACTGGGGTGTGCCCTTGGGTCGATCAAGCATAACAACCATGCAATTTCACCACACCCTACCCTGCAGACACTGACAAGTGTCACGGTGTGCCTTGGGGTCTTTGGCCCTTATGCGCACCCCATTCCATCAGGAAATATGGTGAGATGGGTGCGGTATAGGAGAATGGGGTGAAGTTTGGGCCCGAAGAGTCCGAGGCACACCTTGATGCCTCTCACTGGCTGCAGGGTGTGGGTGGGGGTGGAATGGTATGAGCATGACGGGCAAGAATCCCAAGTCACACCCCTGATGCCTGTCATACTTACAGGATGGGGCGATGGTTGGAAACCCTAACGCCTCAGGCATTCGCGGTTATTTTTCACTCCAAATTTTCAACATTTTTTTTGTGACCCCACCTCATGAACAGTGGCAATGTCAGTTTCTTAGCCGAAAACTGCTTTTGCACAGTGACTATGGCATTTGGCACCACAGGTGCAAAACACATTCTGAACAGGATGTGAAAATGACAGCGGTACTGTTCATGGGGAGGTGTAAAAATGTTGAAAATCTGCTGTGAAAATCTTAAAAACTGGTGAAGTCACGAGTTAGAAACTCGTAACGCACATCGTAATGTAACTAGTTTGGGGATTTTTTTATAGCAGATTGTTAACACAGGCATTTTGGGACCTCCGATCATGAACAGTGTCAGTGTGATTTTCTTTATCTGTCCCGAACAATGATTTCCCACAGCGACCACGCATTTCTTTGCTGAAAGTGTGAAAACACATTTCGGCCATGTTGTGGAAAATGACAGCTGTATTGTTCATAAGGAGGTGTGGAAAAATGCCACTGGTGAAAATCTGGACTGAAAATATTACAAATTCATGAACTTACGAGGGTGCGTTGAAACTGCGCAATGCTCACTCATAACACAGTCATTTTATGGAGTTTTGTCACCAAATTTTCAACATAGCCATTTTAAGACCTCTGCTCATGACCAGTGTCACTGTGATTTTCTTAATCTATCCCAAACATTGTTTTCGCTACACCGATTGTACCATTATTAAGCTACATGTGCGGAAGCAGCATATTGGGTGAGATGTGAAAAATGGTAGCTGCACTGCTCATAAGGAAGTGCGGTAAAATGGCACTGTTGAAAATCTGTTGTGCAAATATTACAAATTCTCAAACTTGCCAGCGTGCATAGGAACTGCGCAACGTGCGCTCCTAAAACAGTCATTTTTGGGAATTTTTTCACCAAATTTTCAACATAGCCATTTTAACACCTCTGCTCATGACCAGTGTCACTGTGATTTTATTAACGTGTCCCATACATTGATTTTGCACACTGACTGCGCCATTGTGCGCTACATGGGCAGAAACATGTTGTGGGCGAGATGTGAAAAATGACAACTGTACTACTCATAAGGAGGTGTGGTAAAATGGCAATGTTGAAAATCTGGAGTGAAAATATTGAAAATTTGTGAACTTACAAGCATGCATAGGAACTCTGCAACGCAAGCTCATAAAACAGTCATTTTTAGGAATTTTTTCACCAAATTTTCAACATAGCCATTTTAAGACCTCTGCTCATGAACAGTGTCACTGGGATTTTCTTAATGTGTCCCGTACATTGATTTCACACACTGACTGCGCCATTGTGCACTACATGGGCGGAAACACATTTCGGATGAGATGTGAAAAATGACAGCTGTACTGCTCATAAGGAGGTGTGGAAAAATGGCAATGTTGAAAATCTGGAATGAAAATATTGAAATTTCGCAAACTTACGAGCATGCGTAGGAACTGCACAATGCACGCCAGAAGCAGTCATTTTAGGAATTTTTTCACCAAATTTTCAACATAGCCATTTTAAGACCTCTGCTCATGAACAGTGTCACTGTGATTTTCTTAATGTGTCTTGTACATTGATTTCGCACACCGACTGTGCCATTGTGCGCTACATGGGCGGAAACACATTTTGGGTGAGATGTGAAAAATGACAGCTGTACTGCTCATAAGAAGGTGTGGTAAAATGGAAATGTTGAAAATGTAGAGTGAAAATATTGAAAATTCCACCAAATTTTCAAAATAGGCTTTTTGAGAGCCCACCTTATGAACACTGGCAGTGTCGTTTTGTTAATTATTCCAGAAAGGTGATTTCATGCAGTGGCTGCAAAAATCACCCTTCGGGCCCAAGTAATGCCATGATAGTGACAGCATTCATGAGAAGGGTCCCAAAAACCCCATGTTGAAAATTTGGTGCAAAAATTCCAAGAAATGCCTGAGATATGCAATAAAGTTGAAAAAACCCTATCTATTCCATTATACAGTTTACCGGCATTTCCTCAGTTCAGCGGTTGGCTTTGAAGAGTGCAGACGTGTTCCCGGTCCACCGAAGATCATCGCGCCGAGCTCGGAGGTAAGTATGGGGTGAGGGGTGTGAGAGGCAGGTGCACAGTGGGTGGGTGCAGGTGGGGGCAGGGAGACTGCGAGGGGCCTTTTTATTTACAGGTTTTGTTTTTTAATTAAGATGATGCGGGACATTTGCCATGCTGGGGTGGGCTCCCAGCGTGGCAGCTGAGATGTTGGTGGGGGACAGGAGCTGGCAGCGGGATTGGGCACCCCCTTGACCCTAACATCACTTTGCCATGCTGGGTGGGCTGCCAGCATGGCTTTCTGGATGCTTTGGGGTGTGCAGCTGGCCGGGATTGGGCACCCCTGCTATCGGCCCAGTGTGGGGAGGAGGGGAAGGCGCATGAGCATGCAGTGTGCGTGTGTACGTGCGCATGTGTGTGTGGGGGAGCTCTGCTCACGCAGCTCTCCCTTTCAATTGTATGCCACTGCATTTTCAGCTGTCATAGACAGCTGGAGCAGTGATGGCGTTTGACAACCGTGCCTGCAAAAACACTGAGTGAACTGGAAGAGGCTGACACACCTCGGGAAAACAGGGATGATGGCACTATGTTTCTTGCACATGTGTGCAAGCAAACATAAAAATGTCTTATATTTAAGAATGTCTGTAAATGTTGTTGAACAATGTGGTTTCCATCTTTGTTATGCACAGTATGTCAGTGAACCTTTTATGTATTTTAATGTAAACTGTACTTTATTGTTTCTGTACTTGTCACAAGTGAAATCAGGCAAATTTATTTTCTGCTAACAAGTATCAAAACACTTGAAACACAAAAGTGTGGCAATCACCAAAGCATTGAGTCTGTGGAGAACCTATGGCCATCATTGTGATAGAGCGACACTCCACCTGGACATCTATAAGGAATGAGGGACCTTTTTCTATCTTCTCTTATGTTCTTTCTGTAGGACTGTTGCAATGGAGCTCCTTTGTCTATTTTGTACTTTCTTTTTTTCTGCTTAGGTACTGTAGGTTGGCCACATACAGAAGTTCTCTCCTCTTACTATTCTTTAATTTTCACAATTCCCTTCCATTCTCTCACCTTTTTAAAAAAATGGCTTGCTGTGCTTGTATGAAAACAAGAAATAGATAAGCTATATATGAAGTGATGCAGTTCTAGGCTTTATGGCTGTTCAGATAAAACAACATATAATAAATGTGTGCACATAGAAAGAAATGTAAAGTGCTTATAGCACTAGATATATGAAAATTGATGAAATGTGTTAAACTGTTCTAAAGTGCAGAAATACATAAAACAATGATATTACTATATCATTATGTCCGATAAAGATAAATTGGTTTTGAAAATGGATGTCTAGAAATTCATTAAAAAGTATAAATTCACTGTGAAATTGTTAAACCCCAAGATTAAGTATTCTTAAAAAAAACTTCAGCTGTAGTGCGATGCGGCACTTGATTGGCTGATATAGAAATGCCAATCCATATGTCAAAGAGTCCCTGTTTTGCCACTGTGCTGATTAGAAAAGGAAAATGTATGTACAGTTTGCTTGTACCTTTTGTAAATGTTCTAGCTCTTTAGAGGCCAGTCGTATGAGCTAAGAACAGAGTTTTTGGCCAATTTACTATTGATGGCCATTCTGTCCTGAAATGAGAATGCCTCTGAAAGCTGCTTCTGCCCGCAATTCCCCTCCTACACATTCCTTTCACAAAAATATTGCTCTGAGTAACTTTCAGGGGAAGGGAACAGAAAAGCAAAACCTTAGTTTTCAAAAGATGAAAACATGTTCGGTATAGAACAGAGCCACATTATGGAAAGCACAGGAACAATTCTGTTCTGACTCCATTTTGGCCCCAAAGCTGCTGTATCGCTCCAAAGCTGGAGGGCTAAGAAAAAAATGTTTTTCTTTTCTTCTCTATTTTTTTAATAGTACCTACTGTACCTGACTGGAATGGCTAGTCCTTGGGAGCCCAGTACTATATCTACCAATAGCGAGTGAGGAGAGTGGTTAGAATAAAATAACATTAAGAGCACATTTTCTCTTACATGCTCCCTCTCTCTCACTTGCAGATAGTGTTCTCTGGCACAGTTGTTAATGAAATGCAGCCAATAGTAGAAAAGGGGGTAAGCAGTCCCCTAAAGATTATTTCTCTCCCCATTGGGGGCTTTATTTGTCAAAATGCAGAGATATGGGGCAGTTACTGACTGAGGTAAATTCTTTAAGGGAACAGGTAAAAGAGAACACAATGAAAGTAACTAATGCAATACCTAAAGAGAAAAGGAAAAGATAGTCTAAATTAGGCAAGGCAAAGTTTATTTATAGTGCACCCAATCCCGGAGGCTCTGGGTGCCTAACACTCAAAAAAATGCAGCTGAAATAAAACCAGAACAAAACACAATAAAATACAAGAAAACAATAATAAATATTAGTAAAAACATTAAAACAGTAGATACAGTTAAAATCAGATCTAAAAGCTGTTTAAATCACATCATTTGAGAAGGCCAATGAATATAAATAGGCCTTAGGACTGCTCTTGAAACAGTCGACCAATGGGTCTTCTAATATGGGGTGGAAGAACATTCCACAGGACTGGGCTGGCGATGCTAAAAGCCCATTCTGGCAGTTTTAAGTTGAACTGGGACCCCTCAACGAGGCCCTGGTCTGAGGAGTGAAGGATTGGACAGAGACAGCCAGTGTCAGAAGGTCAGCCAGAGATAGCCAGGGCTGAGTCCATGTGAGCCTTGTAGGTGAGTAAACTCACCTTGAAGTTTTATAAAAGCTTGAGATGGTCAAGCTTTTTATAAATAAAGTTGGGCTGAGCTGAATTGAAGATAACCCTCCACCTGACCAGCAGCCAGTGCAGAGCCCGCAAAACTGGGATCACATGACTGGACCTAGAAAAGCCTGTAAGTAACCTGGAAGCAACATTCTGCACCAGCTGCAGCTGGTGGTGGGTACCTCCAGAGACTGTGAAGTAAACAGCATTACAGTAATCAAGCCTGGATGTCATAAAGGCATGAACTAGTGTGGGCAGGTCTTCAGATGGAACTAGGGGTTTGATCCTGGTGATGTTCCTGAAGTGGTAAAAAAACACTTTGAACAACTGATGACACCTGAGCTTCAAACGTCAACCTGTCATCCAGGATCATGCCAAGATCATGCACCCTAGAGGAGGCTATCAATAGTATAGGTCCCAGAAAAAGACCTGAGGCCCCCCCAGAAGCACTCCCATCATGCTCTCAACCCAGCTCAACCACCAGCACCTCCATCTTATCAGGGTTTAGTCACAACCAGCTGAGGACATCCAGTCATTGATCTCGCCAGGCAGATGTTAAGCACTTCCACAGCATCCGATGTTCCAAGGTCAAAGGACAAATACAATTGGGTAGCATCTGCATAGCAGTGAAACCCACATTGTATCACCTAATGAGCTCTCCAGGGGCAGCATATACACTGCAAATAGCATCGGGCGACAAGATTGACCCATGAGGTGCTCCATATGGCAGGAGCCTCGGGGAGGAGAAGGAATTTCCCATCACTACCTGCTGCTTCCTGCCAGTAAGACAGGACTCAAACCAGCTTATGAAAGTGCCAGTGAGTCCACAATACTCTCTGAGATGATCAAGAAACACAAAGTGTTCTAGTGTCAAAAGCTGAAAAGAGACCGAGGAGAACAAGAACTGACCTGTCTCCTCTATCCCTAGCCCTGAGGATTTCATTGTGCACCTTGACTAATGTCATTATGCTGCTGTGCCTAGCTCTGAAACCTGACTGGAGTGGCTCATAGATGTCAAAGGCCATGAGGTCTTCCTCAAGTTGTTGCACCACAGTCTTCTCAACAACCTTAGCAAAAAAGGGAAGGTTGGAGACAGGACGGAAATTCGACAAGATATCTGGGTCAAGAGATGACTTTTTCAGAAGGGGCCTCCTCAGATCCTCTTTCAAGAAATTGGGAAAAAAAACTCTGACAATGAGCACCAGACAATCATGGCAAACATGGGCTTACAGAACCAACACATCTCATTAAAAATGTGTTGGCACTGGGTCCAGCTTCACAATATGTGTGCTTCAACTTTGAGATAACCTCAATGACCTCAGCCACTTCCACTAGTTTAAACTCATCCCAGACAGGTGGAGCACCTCTGCAACCCCCAAGCCAATCACTGTGAGTCACAGCATGACTAGTTGATGGGATCCCCTACAGATAGAGGACACCCTGTCAGCGAAGAACTGAGCAAACTCATCACATAAAGTGATTGAAAAGGCTTTTTGTGGCTGCAGACAGGCTGGATGAAGAAGTTTGTCTCACAGTTTGAAAAAGCTGAGCTGGTCAGTTTATCCCTACAGCAATCTCTCTGGACAGGAACTCTGCCTTCTTACAGTTGATTGTTCCCTGGTACTCAACATAGTGAGCACTCAGGGTCATTTTGTCTGCATCCAACCGGGACCTCTGCCAACAATGCTCCAACTTCTGACCCATGATCTTCATCACCTTGAGGTCACCATCAAACCATGGATACCCCAACTGAGATGATGTGGGTCATACACGGACTGGTGTGAGGTAATTGAAAGTCCTGGAAGCCACCCTCTTGTATGTGGCAACCACTTCACCTGTAACCATCGCACATGCAGTGTCTAATTGTTTAATTTAATTGTTTAATTAGTATTTTGGAAAGACCTTTGAGCATGAGCTCTTTTACAAAGGTTCCACGTCAGGATGGACAATAAGACAATACACATATTCAGTGGTTACAGAGGCCTGATCATTAGGCATTAAAGAGCAATTACATGACAATTAGACAAATAGGAGAAAAAACTGAGCAGTTGTAATTGAATACTAAGCTATTTCTAATCAGTTGTCCTAGGTAGCACACCCTGGAAACCTCCAAATCCATTGATAGACTATGGCGAGTAACTGCATAGGGTTTAACACTATCCCAGATGGCGAGAGGCTGGGTGACAGTGAAACAAGGGATTGGGTTTGAAACCAACCGCAAAGAGCGAGAGGTGGGGGATAGTGAAACGGGGGGCTGTGAGTGGGGAGCAGCTCCAGAGGGCTTTGTCGAGTCTGGTGTGTGTGGGGTTTGGAGGGCAGCACCAAGTGCTTTTAAAGAGGACTGATAGCTTACTTAAGCTCTTGGCTGAGCTGGAATGAAGGCAGGGTTTTCTAGGTAGCCCTGCAGGGTGTTACCTTGGGGGTAGGCCTGTCTATCAAGTGGGGCCTGAGAAGCAGGTGCATTTTGAGTTAGACATTAGGTGCTGTTTGAGCCCTACTTTGAACTGAGACAGGCTTTTGTTTGTTTGTAATTTCATCTGGAGTTCATTTATCCAGAGAGGGGCCCAATAGGAGAAAGCACGCTGCCCTAGTGAGGTTCGGCGGAATGATATGGACAGTGCTCCATTCTTCCTCCATCTGGTGATGTGTGTTTAGAGAGAAGTCTCGAGCAGGTTTCCTATACAGGGTGGGGTTTTTCCAGAGTGCCTTCTTTCCCAGGAGGCAAGTTTGGTATTTGATCTTGTCTTTTAGGTTAAGCCAGTCTGTACGCTCATACAGGGTGCAAGTATGAGTGTAGTGATCTGCACACAGGGTGAGGTGGCATGCCTTATTGAGTGCAATTTGGACCCTTTTGAGCACTGTATCAGTAGCAGCTCCATAGACCACCGGCCCACAGTCTGTCGTGGAGAGTATGGAGCTGGAGACTAAGATTCAGAGTGCTTCCAGGATGAGGGATTTCTTATGCCTATAGAGGACCCCGATCTTTGTGTTTACCACTTTGACAAGGGAGTCTATGTGTGTGTATAAGGAGAGAGTCATCAATGGTGACTCCAAGGTACTTGAACAAGTGCACCTATTTTTGCACTAGATAGATCAGCTACTGGCAATAATCCCTCTTGGGACAGTCCCACTAAAGGGCAATGGCTGACCATCTCAAGAGGGGCAGGACTCGGGGTGGCCCAAAATGAGAACTTCACTGTGCAATGATCAGACCACGCAGCCTGATCAGTCTTGAGGTTAGTTACTGAAGCCCCAGTGAGAACACCAGGTCCAACATGTGAAAGTGGTGGTGGTCACAGAAGTAACTTCTTGTGTCAGGCCCACAGTTTGAAGAAGAATTCACTGACTCAGACAGTACGCAGGGAACAAATGATACAAAACAAAATGAGGCATTAGGGGAATAGGCTACAGTACACAACATGCCCACCCCCCAAAAGGGGTCAGAGAGCATTGGGAAATAATGAAATATCACTGATTAACAGATATGCTGACTTAAATGGCAATACTGAAAATGAACAAAGCTTAGAAGGGACAAATTTAGTTGTAATTGGGGGACTCTATTTTGAGAAGAACTGACAAAATAATTTGTGGAACTGACAAAAGTAAGAAGTAAACTGCCTTACTGGGTCTAGGATAAGAGATGTAAAAAACATATTTCCGTAAGTCATTGCACACCAAACAAAACAGCAGACTGTTGTAGTACATGTCAATATCAGTAATGTAGAGAGAGATCATGAAAAGGATATTGTTGATGAAGTAATGGATCTATGTGATAACATAAAGCATTTTGGGTAGAAAGCAGCAGTGTCAGGTATCTTACCTATAGTAGAGGGACATGTAGAAAAAAATCATACCATACAAAGGATAAATTCCATACTGAAGAACAGATGTTCAAATATAGGAATTACATTCATTGACACCTGGGAGACTTTCTTTAATAAGAAATGCCTCTACACAAAGGATGGTTTACACCTAATTTATTTATTTAATTTATTTAAGAGTTTCATCAGGAAAGACATGCTGAACAACAGATTGCTTGTCTCACGGTGCATCCTGGTGGAAGGGGAGTTGGAGTAGATCGCGAATTTACATACAGCTGTAAAAGTCCATTTACAATATACACAGCATTACATGTGAGAGAGTAACAAACAAAGCCTTTTATTACAACACAGTTCCAAGCCAACAAAGGGCCTGTAAACAATACAATATATAGCAGACAGTGCTGCATTTTTTCTCTGAGTGAGTAAAAGGAGGTGGACCGAGCCACAAGAGTGATAGAGTAGAGTAATAGGTGGGTAATTGAGAGTGGCAAGTAGAGGTCAGTCACAGGTGCAGTTTACTGAGAGGAAATTACACAAGGCAGAGGAAATAGAAGGGGAGAAGGAGTGGCAAATTTTGGGGGGGAGATTTCCACAATTTAGGGAAGCAATGAGAGAAGGCAGCCTGGCCGATTGAGGACAAACGGGGTGGGATAACTAGGTTACAGGAGTCATATGACCTAAGTGAGTGGGCAGGGGGAGAAGAGATAGAGAAGGAGGAGCTGAGATAGGTAGGAAGTGAGCCAAACAAGAATTTGGAGACAAATTTGGCACAGTGAAGGAGATGTCTATTCTCAAGTGAGGGGAAGTCAGAGAGTGTTAGAGTTGTCAGTGGTGGATAAGGGCAGGGGCATCCAAGGTGAAGTGGCAGAAGGAGTTAAAGAGGGTGTCCAATCTGGCTAGGGAGGTCTTAGAAGCAGCACTATAGACTACATCACAGTAATCAAAGATCAGTAGGATCATCTTCTGAACAAGTTCACGCCTTGCCGGGAGAGGAATGCAGTTCCTGTTCCTGTACAGCATGCCTAGCTTAGGGCACAGCTTTTTCAGGATGGCATCAACATGGACAGAAAAGGAGAGGTGTTGGTCTAGCCAAACCCCCTGATATCTGAAGGAGGAGGTGTCCTCAAGGACCATGCCATCAATGGTGTGGAAGGTGGGCAGGGAAGGGTGCCTTGAGAGCCTCTGCCTTGTACCAAAGGTCATGGAGACTGTCGTTTTAGCATTTAGGAAGAGTTGTTCAGAAAACCAGTGCTGAACATTATTGAAGTCATGCTGAAGTTTGTTTGCCACAGCAGGGCAGGAATGACCAGAATAGTAAAGGACTGTTTCATCTGCATACATATGAATTGATGTGGTACAGATGGATGGCAAGTCATTGAGGAAGATAGAAGAGGATAGGGCCTAACATAGATCCTTGTGGGAAGCCAGTGTTGATGGGAAGAGGGAGATATGGAATCCATGATTCTAACTGCTTGTATCCTACCTACTAGGTAGGCTCAGAACCAGATTGTGGCAGCAGTTGACAGACCTGTCATGGATAGAGAGTGCAAAAGTAAGGGTGGAGACCATGTCAAAAGCCTTCGTGAGCCATATTGAAAGGCATGAAGAAGTTGGAGTTTGAAAGAAGTGCTGGTACCAAAACTCTTGAAACCATGATAAACTCAAAAATCCTGGGGCAACTGCAGAACATGAGTAAAGGGTCACCCATACAAAACAAAACAACAAAACTAAACCAATAAACTGTATCCATGTTAATGCAAGGAGTCTTGCAAAAAAGAAGGAAGAATTATGGACTGTGTTAAAGCCACATGGAACAGCCGATATTGCATGTCTAACAGAGACTTGGTGGACAGGAAAAAAAGTATGGCGTACAGAAATCCAAGGATATCAGTTATACCATTTGTACAAATGGAAAAGGGAGGGAGAGTTGCAGCTTATATATCAAATCAAATAAAGGCTAACACTATATCAGAAAAAAATTAAAGCACAAAGGAGTAAAACAGAAGTTATATGGCTCAAAATACTGACTCAAGGTGAAAGTATCATACTTGGTTTATGTTATAGACCATCAAATAGTAGAAATGAGCTAACAGATGAAATCATTGAGGAACTGGAAAAGGCATGTGAATTAGGCAGGGTAGTATTCATGGGAGATCTGAACTAAAATGACATAAAATTGAAAAATAAAGATGGGAAAAAAATTAAGTAGTGTCGCATTCTTGAAAACTGTACACAACAGTTAGACCTCAAACAACATATTACAACACCAACAAGAGGAGAAAATATATTATAGTTCTCAGCACAGAAGAGGTTAAAATTACCAACTGTAGGGTCCATACTCCTCTTGGAAATAGCGACCACAATATATTATCGTTCAAGCTTGAGGAATATAAACCAATAATTAAGGGATGCAGAGAGATTTAACATTTTAACACAGCAAACCAAAATATGATTCAGGAAGCTCTGGCAAATGTAAAATGGGAAGAGACCCTAAGCAGTAAAACAGCTAGTGAAATGTGGGACACTGTCACAACACAGATATTCCAGATTTGTGATCAGCACATAATGAAAATGAGAACATACAATAACAAGAGAATAAAACCAAAATGGCTCACAAAAAGGGTTAAGCAAGTAATAAAAGAAAAAAATGTAACTATACAATGCTTACTACAAGGAAAAAACAGAACTACTATGGAAAGCTTATAAAAGCACAAAACAATGCATAAACTTAATAAGAAAAAATAAACAGAGAATGGAAATAGCATTAGAAACAAATGCAAATAAAGACAATTTAAAAGGTTCTATGGATATGTCAACTTATTTAAAAATCTTATAGCGGACTATGTATAATTTCTGAGAACAAACAAATTGAGGATCCCAAGGAAATGGCTAATGTATTTTGGCTCTGTCTTTTCAAAAAATAATTCATATATAGGAAACATACCAGTGAACATATCACAAATTGAAGAGATCACTTTAGAATTATTAAATAGCAAAATTCAAGCCCTGAAATGTGCCCGCTCATCGGGACCAAACAATATATCAGCCAAAATGATGAAACTATCAGCGCCACAAATTGCTATCCCACTAAGAATATGGTACATCAGATCATTATTATACAATGAAATACCAGTAGATTGGCTATCAGCCATTGTGATACCTATACATAAACAAACTCTAGCCAGAGCGATAGGGCTGTGAAGAGCTACAAATGACCAAAGTTACAAATGTGCATAGAAATTATGCAATGCCCGGGTGTAACTTGACCATTTTTGGAGGTATTGCACTAAATTTTCAACATGGCATTTTTGGGACCCTTCCTCATGAAAAGTGCCGGTGTCATTTTGTTCACTTGTCCCGTAAGGTGATTTCGCACAGCTGGATAAGTAAATATGCAGATGACACAAAAATAAAAAATATAGCAGATACACAGGAAAATACAGATATACTTTAAGGAGAACTGGATGAAGTATCAAAGTGGGCAAACAAACTGGAAATAATTTTTAATGCTGACAAGTGTTGTGTAATGCGTTTAGGACACTGCAACAGAGGAAATATGTATTATCTTAATGGGCTGCCGCTCAGAGAAACAACAGAAGAAAAAGACATAAGCATAAAAATTACAGGGAAATTAGCATATGACACCCACTGTAACATGCAAATCAATAAGGCAAAAAAATACTTTTGGCAATCAAAAACAATTTCAATAGTAGAAGTGAAAGTGTGATAATGCCATTGTACACGGCCCATGCTAGACCAATACTGGTTTATGGCAGCCAGGCATGGGGCTATATCACAAAGGGACTGCAGATGGTTTGGAAAAGTTCAGAGACAAACAACAAAATTAATCTATATATATAAGAACATGCCATGGAATGAATGACAAGTACAGTTGAACCTTATGCCACTAGCAACAAGAAGAATTAGAGGTGATTTACTTTATGTTATGATATTATGCAGGATAGCTATCTAGTAAATGAGCTAAATTTTGAATTTAAAATGTTGACATAACCACAAGAGGTCATCCATTGCAACTATGGCCAAAAGAGTTTTCACCAATAAAAGGCCTTTTTACAGAGAGACAGAGATTAATCCATGGAATAAATTGCCTTTGGGAGTAATAGTACGGACAAAACTTATTCAAACATAAACTTAATAATTACATTTTGTCCGAAATAACTTGTGCTATTATGGTGAATGATAGGAGCACTATGGGCGACAGCTTTCGCTCCTTGAACCTTAATATGAATCCATTTGAGAATAGAAAACTTCAAATAATAGGAATGTTGGAACACAAAGCAACATAAGAAGGAAAATAAAATAATTAGTTAGACTCAAAATGTCTCTTATATGTTCTCCCATGTGCTTTTGCCCCTCCCTCATTACAAACCCTGACATTTACATGGGATACAGTATTTTAAGCAGTAATAGATAAAACACTGTGGGCTGGTAGCTATAATAAAATTTACCTTTTCTGGGAGGATCATAGAGTAGCTCTTTAGAGCAGCGCCTATCCTGCTACTTTTATACTAAGCAAAATTCCAATTTGATATTCATGATCTTTTGTAGGATTCATACTTATAGCATCATATTATCCTTTGGTGGTATTATCTTGATATTCTACTTGTATGAAAAGTTGATCATGCCTTCTATAAATGTCTGTTTTAGGTCGGGAATTATGATGTATTAGAATAAGGGTGATCATCTGATCAGGATGGGAGGTATAAAACACTCAAAGCAGTTGGTTCCTCAGATCAGCCTTGTGGAAGGAACAAGGAGGACATACCCAGCTGTGTATGGTCCAGAGAATCACAGAAGTAAGGGAATCTAAGTCTGTGTAAGGATCCAAACTTTGAGAACACTACAAGTTGTAGTGCTTGACTGTTGAGATTATTTTTTAATTTTAGTTTGTTATTTTTTTTTTGAGAAAAAATAGAAAATCACACTTCAGTGCATTTGAAAACAGATATTGTTGTTATTGTTATCCTTTTCCCACACCCTATAACAATCATAACACAAAAAATAAGGTGAAGATGCAGCTTTTCCACACAGTTAAAAACATTAAGGTGGTAAAAGTATATTCAAACACTATAGTGCATTGGGTTTGTTTCTTCTTCTTTGTGGTACAGTATGCACTCCCAATGCATCCAGAGCCTATGCTTATTTTCTGGAATTAACAGATAAAAAAGGACAACAAATGCCATGACTTCTTACTGCCTGCCATTGTTCAAGTTTAACAGAACTACAGTTGGAACCACCTGTTCCATCTAATGTTTCTAGACATGGGAAGAAGTTGACAATGCAGAGGGGAGAATAATGAACATGTCAACAACATTCTGCAATCTAAGACCATTTGGAGGAAAGTTAAGGGAAACATTTCTGGAAAAAAATGAAAGTGCTCTTCCTCACTGACTGATGAGAAAAGAAGTGAGAAAGTCAGTCCCCGGCCAGTTTCCTGAATGTCTCCTTGTCTGGTTCAGCTGTATATCATTGTCTCATGAGTCTCCCTATTGTGTCATCCTGGAAGTA
Source organism: Neoceratodus forsteri (assembly GCA_016271365.2). Classification (NCBI taxonomy): domain Eukaryota; kingdom Metazoa; phylum Chordata; order Ceratodontiformes; family Ceratodontidae; genus Neoceratodus; species Neoceratodus forsteri. The sequence continues at coordinate 102,511,564 of CM028132.1, forward strand.
GACCCATATGTACTATGATGATACATTGCTCTCTGACTGTGACAGCAAAAACTTAGAAGATTACATCATGAAGACAAAATCATAAGTGACGTGGCATAACTCCCTGATATCTCTAAGAAAATAAAAACATTAAACAAAAATGTACTAATGCCTTGTTAGCTCCTTTTGTATCAATATTTTACCTGTTTACTAAGCATTGTGTGCATCATTGTGACAATCCCTTCAAATGCCATTTTGTTCACATTTTTCAGCCACATCTCCATGGTACCTGCTGAAAGGATGCCCATTAAAATGAAATAAAAACAGGAAGCAACAAGTACAGATTACTGAAAGTTATAAAGGAACTACTCTTTGCGAGCATTGATTTCCAATGCATTTCTGAGAACTGCAGCTATATTTAGTCATTTTGTTCCTGGTTCAGCTATAGCATTATGAAAGTATGTTTTCAGCCAGTGACATCTGATTTTTCTCTTAGTATTAGCAGAATGAGTTTCTGATCATCAGATCACATAATTTTCGTCAAAGTGGTCTATATTTTCTTTTTGTTACTTTTTTTTAATCACGGCAACTTAGCTGAAACTCAACTATTACTGCAGTAAACAGTAAGTAAAAAAATGATTTTGTACACAAATTGTAAATTGGGACCTGCCCAAATATTGGATGTGGGACTGTCACAGGTACATGGGTATAAAGATAACACTGGACACAATAATAGGGTACAACACACCCACAGTGTGTTTTATTTTATGCAAAAGTAGAAAAAAAATAAACAAATAAAATAAAGCAGTTCAAACAGAACAAGAAAATAAACAATAGTTCAAGGCTATTTCACCTTACATCAGGTATCTCAAAACAATTCATCATCTTTCCTGCTGTTTGAGATAAATTCCTGTTCAGACACAGGTCATTCTGCTTACCTTACTCCAGGTAAGTGAAACTGGCTATGCAGTTAATCTGACTCTTGGTGCTTTAGGAGGGCTTATATAGCCCTCCCACCTATGGGAAAGTCCCTCCCATAACATCTAATTAGTTCTAGAATGGTCCCTAAATAGGGAAACTCCTCCTCAATTTCATAATGAGGTTTTAATTATGGAAGTCCCTCTAGAGGAAATCCCCTTTTCAGAGGTCTTGCTAACAGGTCAGCACCTTATTTTTGTATATAAGCAAACAGTGCAAACATTTATTTCATGTATACATGTGCTGTATTGTGATAGTATATGGACACTAGCCCTTTAATTTGTGTCTCAGGATTTTATATGTAATGGGGCTCTTTAAAGACCTGCAGCGTCTCTTTATTCTTTAATTTGTTTCATTTCATTCTTGTGTTTAGTTTATCTTGCAGCCCTCTCCTTATTCTGAGGGCTGCTTCAACTGTATAGCATTTCCACATACATATGGATATTCCTGTCCCTTTAAATAATTTTTCTATGTTGTAGTAGAGCGGCAGACTATTACACAATCATTATCTAGCTGCTCTGCTTTGGGGCTCTACATAGCTTTGGTAAGTCCCCTTTAATTATTTTTATCCTGGGCTGTAGCTTTAAGTCTAGGGACATCATAGTCCTTTTATTTTCCAAGCGCTCACTTTTCAGAGTGCACAGATTACTTGGGGAAGTGGGGTGTCTGAAAGTGAAAGCTTGCCGCTCTGTGGAAAACTGCCTCTCTAGCAGCCTGGATTGCCTGCACACATGCCACGGACCCCTCCACGGCTAGCTGGCACAATTCTATAGCATATTTTATACAAAGCCAGCAGCCGGGAGTCCTATAATACATGGGCATCAGTAATTATTTACACAGATACCAAGCGGCAGCAAAATAATTTAAACAAGGGAGACATCATGCTGCTCTGTTATATTCCACCTATGATGAGTGGATGTCATTTTGTATTTAACTGCCATTTTACACATTTCTAAGCATTCCTGCACCATATACATACAAATGGCATAAATATTAACTTAATTAAGCACTGCAGCACTTTAAACTCATAATATGGCACAAAATACTGTACATCTTATGCACTTTATTTAACCAGCACCTTATATACTTAAGGCACCTTATACCTTTGGCATTTAATGCCATAAATGCACCTTATTTCATTCTTGCCAGCTGGCCTTAGCCTGGTGCATTATTTTGGAGAGTTCTTGGTGAGGGATTGAAATATGGGACTGAGAAATAAAAGTAGCGGGAAAAAAGTTTTGTGAGAAATAGAAATGATGGCTGTAGGTGGCCAACCTATGCCGGGGCGGAAAAAGGTAAAGTAAAGTATAGGAATATACTGTTGCACGACAGGTTTCACATGAAAAAGAAGAAGATTGGAAAGGCATCACTCCACAGGGCTTATCGGACTGGCAGAATGCAGTTCTGCCACAGGGACTCAGTACCTACTGTTCCCCTTTTAATACTAGACTGCACTACCTCTGCAAACAGTGTGTGAAATAAGAGTAACATAAGTAAATACATGTGCAACTCTATCTTTATGTCAGATACTGTAAGTAACTTTAACTTGGGTAGTTTCCATTGAACAATATTTTAGCAAGTTTGTCTTTCCATTTATTTTTCAATTTTAAGCTTGGAACATTATAATGAAATTCAACCTGCTAATAATGCATGCACTATTGATGGACTTGATGACAGTTTATTAGATAAATGCAGACAAATTAACAATTCAATGAGAACTTTCTGTAAAACAGATAACTTCTTAGCTTGTTCCATTTGTAGGGTGGTTGTTGCTATTTTTTTCTTTGCCCTTGGGAGGGTTTGAAAGGGATAAGGTAATGCAATGTTGATTTCTACAGAGTAAGACAAAATTGTTTAGGTCACTTTTCAGTTTCACTGTCACGTTTCATGTTAAATGCTGACTCTCCTCCTCGTTCTCCACCTCCAGTAATTATCTATTCTCCTCACCCTCCAGTCCTTCCTCCTATTCAGTATGCTCTAGTATTAAGCTCTTTCTTTATCTCTTGATGCAAAACCTCTATCGGTCAGTCTACCTTCTTTGTCCCTTTCCCAAACCTCTGGAATGGCCACCTGTATGTCTCTTCACCTCTATCTCCTCCCTCAAGCCTTTTCTAAATTCTCAATGTGCCTTCTCCTGATTTTTCAGCTACCTTTCTCTTGCTCCTGCTATCAGTATCATTTGGTAGTACCATGGGTTCCTAAAATTCTTTGAGAGATTGCCTGCTGGCACATCAGGGGTTAATGTTTAAGTGCTCCTGCTGCCATGTGCTCTTGTGCATGCACAGGGGAGGGTCTGTGAACTGGATATATGTACATCATACTGTAATTAACATGATCTCAAACACCAATGAAAATGAAAAATGAAAATTAGGTACATGCCATAATTTTCATTATTTAAAATATCTTTCCATTGATTGCCTCATGTAACTTGAAGTGCCACAAGTAGAGGAGTCAGAAGCATTGAAACTGATGGAAAATCTTAAGGTCAATAAATCCCAGGGTCCCGATGGGCTGCACCCAGAAACTAAGGGAAATGTCATTGGTCCTAATCAGCCCAGTAATCAAGATGTTTAACATATCACTGCAGATATTAGAATCACTGGATACATGGAGAACAGCAGTAGTGGTGCCCATTCATAAAAAGGGTAGCAGGGTAGATAGAACCAACTACAGACCAGTGAGCCTAGCATCAGTTCATGGCAAAATGTTAGAAACTTGAAAAAGGAACAAAATAATCACCACTAATACTGATCTTAATTTAGGTGACCAAATGAGCATGGATTTACATTAGGAAGGTCATGTTTGACTAACCTGGTAAGATTTTTCAAAAGGGTTAGTTCAGCTCTAGATGAGGGAGACCAGTGGACATGGTCTACCTGGATTTTAGCAAGGCTTTGGATACCATACCACATGCAGAGTTGTTAAAAGCTTTGATAAAATACAGAACAGACACCAGGTTTGCTGTGTGGCTCAAATCCTGATTTAAGAAGAGAACACAGATTGTGAGCGTGAACGGATTCAGTTCTGATCAGGAACTAGTGACTAGTTGAGTTCCTCAGGGTTCAGTCCTGGGATCAGCATTATTCAATATTTACATCACCAGTATGCAGATAGGAAATGTATAGTGGATGAACAAGTTAGCAACAATGCCAAGACAGGTAATATAGTGGTCACCAAGGGACAAACATCTGGGGCCAGATATTCAAAACTTAGCCTGAGTGTTAAGGGGCATTTGGCTGCACTAACCAGGGTTTGCTCTGATTTGTGTGTGGGGTCTATACTCAGACACCACTACAGCATGCGCAAAACCCATTAGAGCCCGAGCACAAAGTCATTGCTGCATCCATGTAAATGAGGGGGTCCACCCCAACATACCAATGCAGGGAGATACTGAGAGGTTTGCACTTGCAAATGCCACTCAAATGGATGCCAGTTACCACCTTTATAAGACCTGACATAAGGCCCTGGTGGCATGAAAAGGGACTGCAGCTACCTGCCCTGTCCTCTTGAAGCACTGACTTCCTTCATGTCCAGTTGTACCCCCCTCATCCTCCAGTCACCTGGTACTGTAACAAAAAAAGAATTCCATGGTGTCCAGTGGCACCCCCACCCTCTGATTGCCTGCCACTATAATCAAAAACAATTCCTTGATGTCTAGTAGCACGCCCCACCCTTCTATTTCCATCCCTGTAATTTCATACATATTGCCTGGTGTCTAGTGGCACACAGTGTCCTCCATTCCCCATCCCCATCATGCAATAAGTATTCCCTGGTGTCTAGTGCACCCTCACCCTCTGATCCCCTGCTCCATAATTCCATAATTATCCACTTGTGTCCAGTGCCACCACCACCCTCAAATACCTGTACACATAATGCAATAAGTATTCCCTGGTGTCTAGTAGCACACACCCCTCCGATCCACATCCCTGTAATTCAATAATTAATCCTTGGCATGTAGTGGCACCACCTGCCCTCTGATTTATTTATTTATTTAGTTTTTATTTACCACATGAGCACACTAGACAATTAAATGCCTATTATCAGGTATGACTCAGAAGGTTACATTAGGGTGGTACAGACTGAATAAGTTGCAGTACAAGATAAAAAACGCAGGCACAGAATTACAGGAGTGCACAGTAGCAGTACAGAAAAAATTATTATACAAGAGAACATAAAAACAGGGTACATGAGTAAACTACAGCGCAGTTAGAATTAAATATATCCATGGGGATAGATACAAGACACCACAACAATTGCCAGATTGAATTTAGAGGCCAGTCACCCTGGACAAGTGCAGGCTGATGAGTCCTTCAAGTAGTTCCAAAGGTGTTTTTTAAAGAGATAGAGAAAGGAGACACACCAGACAGATACAGAAAGGGAGTTCCACATCCTAGGGGCACAGGCTGTGAAAGCCCGATCACCCATGGCAATCTGAGTTTTAGGGATTGGGTACCAGATCTTAGGGGATAGCCAAGGTTATCAACCTTTATGTTCTCAGCAAGGATGGAGGGGGTGGCAGTCAGAAGTAACTTATTTACAAAACACCACAGCACACAGTCATAGGCTTTATGGGGGAGTAGCCAGCCAAGTTTGCAGTAAAGCTCACAGTGATGAGTGAGGTGGGTAATGAAGAGGGTGAAACAATGAATGTTGTTATGAACAACATCTCACTTTGACAGGAAGGACTTGGCAGCATTAATGTAGGTAATTATTCTGTAGTAGAAGGAGGGAAGGAGTACTCCCTTAGTGGTGACCAGATCAGCAGTGGGGGTAAGGAAGTGTTAGACTCTAATCTATACTCAGCTTCCCATTTACAGCAATGTAAACATTTGAGATATGCAAGGTAAGGTCCAACTATAGGCCAAAGGTGACACCAAGGTGCTTAAAGGAAGAAGTGGCAGCCAAGGGCAAGCCATCAGTGCTGGACACTGCCGGGGGCTCTGGGCAGGACCTGATTTTGACACGGGAGCCAAAAAGCATTGTTTGGGTTTTCTTTATGTTGAGGACCAGCTTATTAACAGATAGCCAAGAATGGATTTGGTGGAAGTCCTAATTTAATTGGGAGTTGATGATTTTAATATTATGGGAGCTCAACAAGAGCATCAGATCATTTGCATATAGGATGGAGCTGCAGTATATGCTGGAGAGGCCCTTTACAAACAAGGAGCAAAGAACAGGGCCAAAGATTGAGCCTTGGGGTACTCCATCTGAAACAGGCATCAGTTCAGAAAAGGTTCTGTTGAATTTGAGCAACTGCTGTCTGTTGTAAGTAGTTGTCAAACCAGGCAATCAAGGGGTCAGATACTCCACAATAGCAGGTAATCATCTAACTTTTGGGATGTTTGTAAGATAATAACAATAAGAAGGGTATGGAAAAGGAGGTTGGAAGGTTATAATTTTCAACTGCACAACAAGGTTACAATGGTAAAACAAGCATTTGTCAATGTTGAACATAAGCTGCTTGTTAAACAATTTGTTTTTTGCAATTCTGACCCCAAATTTTGAAGATACTTGGTTTAGAATTCGCCTTATAGACATGACATGCCATTTACAGTATATTGGCCAAAATGTCATTTCACACCAGAGGTGTGAAAATACATTTTGTCCAGGATTTTAAAAATGACATGTCACATTTATGAGGTGGTGTGGAAAATGGCTATTTTGAAAGGCTGGAGTCAAAATATTGAAAAATAGTGAAATTATGAGTGAACGTTTAAATAGTGTAATGTTCAGTCATAACGTGGGCATTTTACAGTATTACAACACCAAGTTTTCAGCATGCCTTCTTATTACCCCACCTAATGAATGTGGTAGGTGAAGATTTTCAAATTCCCAGCAAAACGTCATTCCATGCCACAGGTATGAAAACACATTTTGGCCTGAATTTGAAAAATGACAGCTGTCATATTCATGAGGTGCTGTGAAGAAATGGTTATGTTGAAAAGTTGGGGTCAACATATCGAAAGTTACCAAAGTTACAAGGCCGAGTTGGTAAATTTCAATGTGGGCTCATAATTTTGTTGTTTTTATATTTTGCCCCAACTTTTCAACATAGCCTTCTTATGACCCCACCTTAAGAACACATGCAAAGAAAATTTTGCCTGCCTGAAAGGTGATTTCATGCAGTAACTGCAAAATCATCTTTCAGGACAGATTTGCCTAATGTCACTGTAATCGGTCATAAAGTTGGGTCCCAAAATGATATGTTGAAAATTGGGGCAAAATATTCAAAAATGACCAAGTTATACCACTAAGTTGAAAACCCCATTGTAATATATTGAACCGCATACCAGATTTCCTCAGTTTGCAGTCTGGCTTTGAAGAGTGAAGACATCTGTGTAGTCCAGAGAAATTGCATTGTCAGACCTCTGGTGGATAAGTAAAGGCTTGGGGGTGGGGAGTGGGGGGTACTGAATGGAGGGTCGTGGAGGGACTAACAGCTTAACAGACAACAATAGACATTTTCTGTTTTACAGGGTAAAAACAGTGAGGGATGGTTTCCGGTATATTTCGGTGATGACACTGGTTATTGGGCACCCCCACTGTCAATGTGATATTTAGGGGTGGGGTGTTGGGTCCTGAGAGATTGGATTGGGTGGGGGGACAGTTACTAGATGCCAGAAACAGACATTGATGGGTAGTTTTCTTTGTTACAGGCAATCTATATCAATAAAACATAAAAACAAAACTATGATGAATGACACTGAGGATTGGCACCCCAATGTCAGTGTTATGTTTGTTGGGGGTGCTCAGAGGGAGGGTTGGGCATTGTGGAACAGTTACAAGGGTGCCAGCTACAGATACTGATGGACAGTTTTCTGTGTTACAGGTTACACATATAAATAAAAAAAAAATTAAAACTATTAGGTGTCAACATTGGGGGAGTGGGCACCCTCAGTATGAGTGCTATGTTTGATGGGGGCGCGGTGGGTGCCAAGAGGAAGGGTCGGGTGGGGGGACAGTTACAAGGGGGGCAGCAACAGACATCAATGAATGGTTTTATTTTTAACAGACTGACAGGCTTCTGATGTTGAAAGCTGCTCAGCTCTTTTCTGACTGGCTTCATGCAAATGAAAGGACTGAAGCCCTCTCTAATTGGAGTGACTTTGATCCTTTGAAGTACACAAAGTTTCTTCCCAGCAAGCAGCGAGTGAAGTCAGGACCACAGTCCGTGGTCATTGGCAGACTGCCTAGCACCTGCTTTTGCAAACTATGGACTTGGCAGTGACCCCCGAAATCCCTATCTTTGCCATAAAACGGGTGTGCAAGAGCAGTAAACGAATACATGGGATGGAGGTGGGATCTTCAACATTAGCAAATGGGGAAATAGGCATAGAATGTATACTCTGTAATAAATTCAGTCTTGAGTCAGTTCCAGATTTTGAAATGTTCTGCTATAAACAATGCATGGGGAAAAATGAAAGCAAAGCTGAAGGAATTTGAAATGGAGGCTGGAATATTAACAAGCCAGATCACTCATAGTTCAGTTAAAATGAACATTGTATGGGGGAAAAATTCAGTAACATGAATGAAACATACGGATAAGACAAAGGAACAAAATAAAATAATAAAAAAAAATACCCACGGCACTGGATGATGAGGAGAGTGGCTGTTGGTATGAGGTAGACAAATGGAGGAAGAGCCATGAATTTTTAATTCAGCATATCTAACAGCTTACAGTCACTGATAAATTTGGAGGATGAGGCGCAACAAGAGGTTGTTGACGTGATTAATGAACCAGCAATACCTGAGATGGACAATACAATCCTAATCTCTTAAAACAAGCAGATTTATGTTTTCGGAGATTCCATATTAATATATGCAGATCGTTACACAGCAGGAGACAATAAACTAAACACGACTGCAAGTAATTTTCCTGGGGCAAAACTGTAAGATAATAGAAACATGATACCCAAAATTATTAAAGAAGACAGGGCATGGTCATTATTAGTAATACATGCTGGCACAAATAACATGGGAAAACAAATTATAGTGTCAAAGTATAGTGCAGTGGTTTAAGGCTCTGAGCTGCAAATCTGGTGACATCCAGCAGACTAGACCTGGGTTTGAATCCCACAGCTTTCACTTGCATACTGTGTGACCCTGAGCAAGTCACTTAACTTTCCTGTGCTCCCAGGTCACTCCTGTAAAAAAAGCTTTCAGCTTAGTGTGCTACTCCTGGTTAAAAATTAAAAAAAAAATTGTTAGAGGAAACAATACAGGAATTTAAAGTAATGAAAGAGATGTTCATGGAAAAAAAAGATTGTGATAGCATGTTTTCTGAAATATTGCCTGTACATAGAGCAGAGCCAAAAAACAGAAACATAAAATAAGTAAATAACTGGTTAAGAAAATGTCCATTGGAAAACAACTTGGTATGTTTAAGACAATGGGAATGTTGTATGGAAAACTTAGACCTGTACAGTTCAGATTGATAGACATTTAAACTGAGTGGAGAGGGGGTGGAAGAGTAAATAAAAGCAGGATGTATGTATAAGGAAACAAGGGTAAAAAATAACAGAAAACAACAAGATAAACCTTAAAATGCTAATAATATATGTTAGAAGTTTAAATATTCTCAAGAAAATGAATTGGAGATCATATTACGTAAGGAAAGAATAGACATTGAGGCCATAACAGAAATCTGGTGGAATAAAGATACAGTCTAGGGGAAAGAAAACAAGTCATAAATTATATTTCAAGAACAAAACAGATCAAAAGGGTGGTGGGTGGCCTGCCTATAATGGAGACAATAACTAGCTACAAATTAGAAAGAAGTGCAAAAGATCAGGTAACTGAAACCTCATGCATAAGTGTAAAAAATAACAGCACTGACATTATAACATTAGGAGTGTGCTATAAACCCCCCAAATAGCACAGAACAATACATAGAATTTGACAGCAGATAAGGACTGCTTGGCCCACCCAGTCTGCCCATTTCCCTACCTAATGGATAAGCTGTAGATCCTAATGAACCAACAGCCTACTTCTTCCTACCCCCACCCCTAGAATTGCCTTATGACTGTCCCATGCATTCTTGAATTCCACAACTGTTTTTGACTCCACAACCTCCTCTGGAAGGCCGTTCCATGCATCCACAACCCTCTCTGTGAAAAAATACTTCCTTACATTATCTCTGAGCCGCCCCCCTTCTATCTTCAAATTAGCCCCTTGTTCTTGCACATCCTCTTTTCTGAAAGATGCTACCCTCTTGGACTTTGTTGATTCTCTCGAGGCACTTGAAAGTTTCTATCATGTCCCCCTCTCCCTCCTTTCCTCGAGGCTGTACACATTAAGCTCTTTAGTTCTCTTCATATGTCTTCCAGTGCAGACCCTGCACCATTTTAGTTGCCCTCCTCTGGACTGCCTCCATCCTGTTTATGTCTTTGCAGAGACTGGGTCTCCAGAACTGCATGCAGTACTCCAGATGGGGTCTAACCAACTGTCTGTAATGAGGGATAACAACTTCCTGTTTTCTACTAGTGATGCCTCTCCCTATGCATCCCAGTATCCCCCAGCCCTCCTTACTGCCCTCTCACATTGCTTGCCCACCTTTAGGTCATCTGATATGACTACCCCCAGGTTGCTTTCCATTTTTGTTGTTGTTAGTATCTCACCCCCATTGTGTACTCTTCCCCTTGGGTTTTGTTTCCCAGGTGCATTACCTTGCACTTCTTAGCATTGAATCTAAGCTGCCATACATTTGACCATTCCTCTAACCTTGCCAAGTCCCTTCTCATCCTTTCCACCCCACCTTGTGTATCAACTCTGTTGCAGATCTTTGTGTCATCTGCAAAGAGGCATACTTTTCCTTCCAGTCCCTCTGCAATGTCGCTTATAAAGACATGGAAGAGGACCGGTCCTAGTACTGAACCCTGCAGTACCCCACTAGTAACCCCCCTTTCTTCAGAGTTGACCTGCTATTTTAGTGGGTGATATCAACTTTCCAGATATTGTATGGATGGAAATTAAGTCAAACAATAAAGCTGGGGCTAGATCCACAAAAAGTCACAAAAAACAGTGCAAAAGTTTGCGTTGCGCTTTGTGATTACCCAGGATGCTATTCCCAGTTGGATAAACCAACTGCACAATCCAACTATGAATAAAGCCACAACAAGTCAGCGCAAACCACATTACCGCTATTGCTAACCCCACTAGTGCCACCCCAACATGTGGCCAGGAGTATGGATCTGCAATGAATAGTGCAGGTGCACTATTTGGAATTCACAAAAGCAGCCATGTAACTGAGTCCACTGGGCATGCAAGGCACTATGTGATTATTTGCATGCTCATTATGGGCCCCATTTACATAGGCCTTGTTGAGTTTAGCATGCCCCCAACCACTGATTGCGGCTGAACTGTAAAGCTATAAGTTATCCCTGGTGCTAGTGGACCCCCTCTGCTGATTGCCAGTCTGATTGTGACAATATGTTTCCCTAGTGCTAGTGGTCCATTCCCTCCATCAATCGCAGGCCTGATAATATAATAAAGTTTCCCTGTTGTCCAGTAGTCCCTTCCTCTACCTGATCTCCTGACCAATATAACATAATGGTTTCCCTGGTTTCCAGTGGTCCCTCACCATACACAATCACCCACCCGATATAACATAATGGTTTCCTGGGTTCCAGTGGTCCCTCCCCCAAATTGATCACCTAATCGATAGCAGATAATGGTATCCCTGGTGTCCAGTGGTCCCTTCTCCCACACAATCACTTGCTCGATAGACACAAAACCAATCTCTGGTGGCTAGCAGTCCCTACCCCCACCCGATAACCTGCCTGATAGACACAGAACCAGTCCCTGGTGGCTAGAGGTCCCTCCCCAATAGGCACAAAGCCAGTCACTGGTGGCTAGGGGTCCCTCCACCCACCTGATCTCCTGCCCAATAGACACATAGCCAGTCCCTGGTGACTAGCAGTCCCTCCCCCAACCTGGTCAAAGGCCCCATCCCCATCACCCTCTCTGGTGTTGAGTGGTCCCTCCCTCTGCCAATCACCAGCCTCAGGTAAATGGTGTCATGGTACACATGCAGTGTGTATGTCCCCTCCCAGGCTGCCATGGCAGCCAGAATCAGAGCGACACATGAGCTGGCTGGACTGGTATACCCCCACCAGGTCTGGATTGGTACTGGCACCTACATCCCCATACTTCAGTAAACCCTCTGCCCCAAATACAATGATCCCTGTTAGAGCAGACCAGCCACAACCAGTCCACTGCTGAGAAGTGTGGAATGCGGACTGGCATGCTGGCATACAACACACACTGACGTGGGCAGTAATGAGTTCCACAAGGTAAGCACATCAAATGACAAGCAGGATTCCAAGCTGTATACTTAATAGGTTTATTTCAGGCAGTAGAGAGCCATTTGCTCTAACCCCATTGCTTTGGCTGTAAAGCCTTCATCGGGGGGGTGGCTAGGAGAGCATCCGCCAGATTTAAATAACAAAAATTACATGACATCATCCAGGTGTGTTACATTTACAAACGTCCAAGGAATCTCCTAATCACAGTCATTAATCATCAGCTAAATGTAATATTTTATACTAGAATTTTTTCATAGATTTAAACATTTTTAAACACGAACATCAAATGTTTATAAATAAAAATAGTAATAACTTAAAGTGTAGATAGTAAATGAGAGCTCCACTCACATTCATTTTACTAGTCTGTATATGCTGGACTTAAGGAGACTGGGGGGTTGGGAAGGAAAAAGACCAGAGAGGCTAAAGAACTTAATTTCAGTCCTAAGCTGTGGGCTGTATTTTGCCCACAAAGTTTCAAAGTGAACTAGAAACATAAAATCTGTCGGCAGATAAGGACCATACAGCCCACCTAGTCTGCCCATTTTCCTACTTGGTTTGGCAATCTCTACTGTTATCTGGACTGCCTTTCCCCGCTCTGCTGTACAGCAGGGTGCCGTTATGCTTATCCCATGCACTTTCAAATCTCAGTGTTGTTTTTTGCTTCCACCACTTCTGCTGGTAGGCTGTTCCATGGATCCACCACCCTTTCTGTGAAAAAATACTTCCTAGCATTCCCCCTAAGCCTCCCTCCCGCCTCATGTTATGTTCCCTTGTCCTTGTGCACTTTCTTCTCTGAAATATGTTCACCTCCTGTACCCTGTTTATTTCTCTAAGGTATTTGTAAGTCTCTATCATATCCTCTCTCTCCCTTCTCTCTTCCAGTGAATAGATGTTGAGTTCCTTGAGTCTTTCCTCATAAAGTTTGTAGTGAAGTCCATGTATCATTTTTGTTGCTCTTCTCTGAACTGCTTCCATTCTGTCTATGCCCTTCCTGAGATGCAGTCTCCAGAACTGGACACAGTATTCCAGATGAGGCCTCACCAGTGATCTATACAGAGGCATCACCACTTCACTCCTCCTGCTGGTTATGCCCCTTCCTATGCACCCTAGCATTCTGTTTGCCTTCCCCACTGCTTTTTTGCATTATTTGGCTGACTTCAGGTCATCGGATATGATAACCCCCAGGTCTCTCTCCTGACTTGTGGTGTCTAGAATCTGCCCACCCCCCATACTGTATTCCTCTCTTGGGTTTCTGTGTCCCAGGTGCATTATCTTGCACTTCTTAGCACTGAAATCCAACTGCCCAACCCTTGACCATTCCTCAAGTAGTCTTAGGTCATTTCTTATTTTATCTAGCCCCTCCTGTGTGTCGATTCTGTTACAGATCTTGGTGTCATCTGAGAACAGGCATATTTTCCTCCAGTCCCACTGCAATGTCGCTATGAAGACATTGAATATAATGCACCCAGCACCAATTGCTGTGGAATCCCGCTGGTCACCTCCCTGCTTCTGATTTTATGCCATTTATTATCACCTTCTGGGTCCTGCCTTTTAGCCAGCTTCCAACCCATTTTACCACTTTAGAGCCCACACCCAGATTCCCCAATTTGTTAAGCAACCTTCTATGAGGCACGTGTCAAAGGTCTTACTAAAATCCAGGTAGGCCACATCCATCACTGCTTCTCTGATCCACCACCCTGGTCACCCAGTCAAAGAAGTCGATAAGATTAGTCTGACAGGATCTACCCTCAGTGAATCCATGCTGCCTTGGGTCTTTTGCACCGCTTGACTCCAGGAACTTCGCTACCCTCCTTAAGAGGGGACTCCATCAGCTTCCCCACCACTGAGGTCAAGCTTACAGGTCTGTAATTGCCTGCCTTCTCGCTACTTCCAGTCTTGTGCAGGGGGACCACATCTGCCCTCATCCAGTCTCCAGGTACCTCCCCCGTCTCTAGTGATTGGTTGAAGAGGATTGTCAGTGAACCTGCTAGGACTTGTTTGTTTGTTTGTTTTATTTATTTATGCTGATAGGACCATGGGCCAAAAATGACCAGTTTTCATGGGTGATCAGTGTACAGGTAACAGTTAAGTACAATATAAAATACATACATCTTAAAAGAAAATACAAATAAAAAAGGAAATATACACATACAAATGCATATAAATATGTCACAACATTATCATTCAAAAACATTTACACTTACACTCTGTATAAAAATACTCTTTCAACCTATGCCTAAAGGAGCAAAGAAAAGATTCACACAATCAAAACAGACTGTTGTATTAAAAAAGTAGGTAACATGTAGGATAATGCCTTTTGTCCTAGGGAAGTACAGATTCTTAGAATGCAAAGAGAAATATAATGTATGGTAGAACGCTGTAATGTGCCAAAAATCATCATTTTACAGCGTTGTTACACTATCGATGTGACGTCACGCTCTTGTTACAGTATCATCACTATGTCACATCGGTAGTATAACAACATGGAACACAAAGCTTTGTTGTTGCTAGGACGCTCATGACACTGACTGAATACATGTTTAAACGCAAAAAACGAAGACGACTCATAGCAGGTTAGTCAAAATGAGCATTCACTGTATAAAAGTAAACAAACAGCAAAACACTATACCGCTGCAGGCACTCAAAATTGCAGTTGTTGTGTTCTCTTTTCAGCTCTGCATGATCATGGTGTTAGTTCGAACACAGACCCACGCTTCACGGCACCCCTGATTGGCACAACCAACCACATGATCAAAAGGCTGGTTTTTGTTTTTTTTCATAGACAATATATTTAGTAACATCAACATCTTCTCCGCTGACCATACGTTTTACCATACACTATAAAGACAACGAGGATCAGCTGTAACGCTAGTTTGCCTCGATGTATTGCCTGGCGATGCTGTTAAACCTCTCGAGCTTTGCCTCGTAGGTTTAACAGAGTCGCCAAGGGAACCACTCTTGGTAAAACTCTAGCTGCTCAGCAACGCTGACCATATGTTATCCTAGTATATTATCTGTTGACCGTGGTATTAACACTAAAGTTCTGTTTTTAAAGATTAAAGAGAAACAGTCTGGGACTCTGTTACAATAAGTATCACCTTTTTTGCCAAGATACCCAATTGGAGTTTATATCTTCTAACCAAAGGAAGCTAGCTCACTTGCTCTAGGAGATTACAATGATGGACTTTTGTGGAGATGTTACTACAAATCTAACAGCTGAATTAAGTAACACTTTTACCTTAGATAACAGCCCCTACCTTGCAGTATAATAAAACAAAACCCCGAAATAAATTAACGGCAATAAGAAACTTTAAGCCAACGGAAGGCATGTATAATCAGTGAGTAAAGGAGATAACCTATATAAGGCCCCTAGCCGCTGGTGAGTCACCTTCACCATATGAAGTGTATGAGATTAGTAAGAAAGACTGTCATCCATCAATAGACCCACCAGGTACTTAAATTGTTTAACTTGCTCAATCAAAGTACCAGAGACAGTACATAATGACAATAATGGATCCAAATTCAATCTTTTTTTAGTGTTTGCAAAGACCATAGATTTAGTTTTTTTCTCATTTAAAACCAATCCATGAACTCTGAACCAATTCTGTACCTCCAAAAAATCATCAGCTAAATCTTTCTGAACATTTTCAAAGAAGGGACCACTTGTGAGGACCACTGCATCATCAGCATATAAAAAATTGAGATCTAGTCAAAACAGAAGGAAGAGTATTAAGAAAAGACTTCCTGAGTTCTTTCAACACTCTATGGTGAATCGCATCTGGTCCCATTGCCTTGTCTGTCTTTACTTTTTCTAGTTCTTCCAAGACCCTATCCACCATAAATCGTCTGGTGTCCACCTCTCCCCCGTGTACATCTTTCCTCATGAGTCTTGGCCCCTCCCCTGCCTCTTCCTTGGTAAATACTGAGCAAAAATGTTTGCTCAGTATCTCAGCTTTTCCAAGGTCATCCTCCACCCACCCACCTCTCCTTCTTTAGCCTAACAATACCATTTCTGGTCTTCTTCCTCTCACTAATATAATGGAAGACGGTCTTGTTCCCCTTCTTAATAGCCTATGCTATTCCTCCCTCCATTCTTGCCTTAGCCCCTCTGACAGTTTTCCCAGCTTCTCTCTGCTTCTCTAGAAATTTCAGTCTGTCTTCTTCTTTCTGTGTCTCTTTGTATTTCCTGAGTGCCTTACTTTTTTCTTGCACTTTCTCGGCTACTAATTTAGAGAACCATAGTGGCCACTTCTTTCTTTTGCTTTTGCTAAGCAGTCTGACAAATTGACTGTCACTCCTGCTGTGGCTCTCTTAAGCCTAAGCCACTGTTCTTCTATCGCTCCCCACATATCTTCTGCTGCCAGGGCAATTTTGAGCTGTTCCCCCATCTCCATGAAATTGGCCTTCCGGAAATCTAGGGTCTTAATCTTTGAATGGCTTTCTTCTGCCAATGTGTTGACTCTAAACCACACAGTTCTGTGATCACTGGTACCAAGGGGCCTGCCCACCTCAACATCCATGATTCTGTCCCCATTCATCAGTATTAAGTCCAGTACAGCCCCCTCCCTGGTGGGCTCAACCACCAGCTGCCTTAGGTTTGCCCCATACATGGCAGACACGAGGTCCCTGCTCCTTGATGTAGTTGCAGTCTGGGTATTCCAATCTGCATCTGGCATGTTGAAGTCACCCATTAGTAGTACTTCCCCTTTGGCTGCCATATTATGGATGACTTCCACTAATACTAGATCTATGTCCTCCCCCTGCACCGAAGGCCTGTAAACTACTCCGGCATGGATAATTGTTTTGCTCCCTGACTCGGAGTGACCCAAAATGCCCCTGCTTCTTCCCTGGATCCCTGAGCTTCCGTAGCTTTTATCCCTTCCTTTACAAACATAGCCCCCTCTTCCCTCTCTTCCCTCCCTATGCTTTCTAAAACCGTGGTATGGCTGCATCCCCAGTCATGGTTCTCTGCGCACTGTGTTCTCCGTAATAGCCACAATGTCCAGGTTTGTGTCTGCCATCAGTGCCGTTAGGTCTGGATTTTGTTTCTACAATACATTCTTTGTTCAATGTTACTTAGAAAGACCTCTGGTAGAGGAAAGGAGTTCATCACTACCAACACAATCTGAAAAAATTATTCAACATAAAAGTAGAAACCAGAAACTCCCACTATGTTATGCTATTCAAAAATGGGGTCAAAATGATCGTTTATAGAAACTACAGGAAGACAGGAGCCAGGATCTTAACATGTGATCACCCATTCACTTATCTGAAGTCAGTCTTTGTACGCCTGAACATTCTGGGATCCACATATTAAAGACATATCAATAGCAGAGGGAAAATGCATGTCAAAGCATCCTCCTGTAGAGAGAAAGAAGCAGAGACAAGACAAGCAAGAGAAAAAATATTAATAATTTTGCATTTTTTAGACTTTTTGTAAATACTTTTAGTATCTTTGCTTAAATTTCCAAAATGGAGGCAGGGTTCACACATAGCATGTCCATTTCATGCTATTCCTAAGAAAGGGCTTAAGGTCCCACTGGTCATTCATGCCATCAGGTTTGACACTCTGTAATTTAAAAATCCATTCACTTTCTTTACATAGGAGGATGTTAGTCCTGTCCCCACCATATTTTGTACTGGTACATGCTCTAGACCCATAAACTTTAAATCAGCAGGGTTAGAGCAGTGTATTTTAGCAAAATGTAGCCCCACAGGTGTGTCCTCCCTACCATTCAAGATAGAGAGGACATGCCCTTGAATGGTTTTTTTAGGGTTTTGTGTAGTACGCCCGATGTATAGTAGCTTGCAAGTGCACTAGAGCACATAAACTACAAATGTGGTGTCACAATTCACAAATTATTTTACGTGAAACTGTAACTTGTTCATCCCCAGGTGAGTCAGTGTGTTACTGAGTGACAATAGCAACACACAGTATGTTGCATCAGTGGCATTTGAAAGACCCAGCTGGCTTTCTAGGTAGCAATTTGTCTCAGTGGTTTTCTTCGCCACAACGTGGGTGAGTGCATTCTCAATTATTCTTGAAACTGAAGCCTTCGTGGAAATTTTTCATTAAGGAAAGTCAGTTTCTGTAAATGTGGCTCACTGCTGAGCCAACCCATCCTTAATCGCCTTGGCTAGATCTAAGAAATGAAGTCAAACCACTGCGCCAGCCAGTGACGATGGAGTTCTGCAGCAGTAGTAGGCCAAGAGAGACAAACAGCACCAAGTGAAAGCTTTTAGGAAACGCAGCATCTTCACCAAGAGGAAAAACAGCCTGAAATAAACCTATTAAGGTATGCAACTTGGAATCCTGCTTGAAATTTGTGCTTACCTTATGGAACTGTGGAACACAGAAACATAGACTGAGAAGTTGACGGCAGAAGAGACCACCAGGTCCATCTAACTGCCCATTGTCTTTTAGCTAGCCTTCTAACTGCCCTTGGGTTTGAGGCTCCTTCTATCTGTCCCAAGCACTCTTAAAACCTACCACTGTGCTTGCCCCACCACCTCTGCAGGCAGGCTGTTCCAGGCATCCACCATTCCTTCTGTGAAGAAAAACTTCCTGGTGTTGGTGGAGAACTGCCCTCCTTGCAGCCTTAGATCATGTCCCCTGGTTCTGCTGCCCTTCTTAAATTGGAAGAGATCATCTATCTGCACCTGGTTTATGTCTTTTATGTACTTGAATGTTTTGATCATGTCACCCCTCTCTCTTCTCTGTTCCAGGAAATACTGTACATATTCAGTTATTTCAGTCTGTCCCCATAGGACATCTCGTACAGTCCCTGAATCATTTTTGTTGCCCTTCTCTGCACTGTCTCCACTTGGTCAATATCCTTTTTTGAGGTTGGACCTCCAGAACTGGACACTGTACTCCAGGTAAGGCCTAACCAGGGATCTGTACAGCGGCAGGATCACTTCCTTCTTCCTGCTTGTGATTCCCCTCCCAATGCATCCCAGCATATCGTTGGCCTTTAACGCTGCCTTCTTGCACTGTTTACCTACCTTCAAGTTGTCTGAGATGATTCCCAAATCGTGCTTTTGGGTAATGGCAGCTAGTCTTTCCCCTCCAAGGTAATATGCCTTATTTGGATTTCCTTTTCCTATGTGCATGACTTTGCACTTTTTGGCATTGAATCTCAATTGCCATGCTTCAGACCATTCTTCCAGTTTCTTGAGGTCATCTTCCATCTTGTCCACTCCCTGCTGGGTGCTGACCTTGTATTGCATATTTTGGTGTTGTCTGTGAACAGACACACCTTTCCCCTATAGTCTGTTAGCTATGTCTGATATGAAAATATTGAAAAGCAGGGGCCTCAGTAGTGAACCCTGGGGCACACCGCTAGTTACACTACCATCTGATGACAGTGCTCCATTTACCTGCACTTTCTGGGATCTGCCCTGTATCCAGTTTTTAACCCATCTAATTACTTCTGATCCAACTCTATTGTGGTCTAGCTTCCTTACCAGTCTTCTATGAAGAACCGAGCTGAAGGCCTTGCTAAAGTCTAAGTAGACCACATCTACCACCCCATCATCATCTATAACCATTGTAACACAGTCAAAAAACTCAATCAGGTTTGTCTGGCATTACCTACCCACTTTGAAACTGTGCTGCTTGGGTTCCTGATGGCTCAGCCTCAGGAATGCCACGATCATCTGTTTGAGTAGTGTCTCCATTAACTTTCCCATTGTGGATGTAGAGGCTTGTGGGTCTGTAATTTCCAGAGCCCTCCCTGCTGACTGATTTGTGGAGTGGGACCATGATTGCCCTTTACAATCTTTGGGTAACTTCCCACTTTAGGGATGCCTGTAGTGGTTTAGCCAGTGGGCAGCCAACTCTAATCTCAGTTCTTTAAGATCCTGGGGTGCATTTCATCTGGCCCCATGGCCTTGTCAACTTGCAGTTTATTAAGTGCCTCCAGTACTTCCATTTCTATAAGGAGGGTAGTATCAGTCCCCTGTCCAGGGATTTTTATTTTGTCATTTCTGGGCCATCCCTTGGGTCCTCCACAGTAAATACTGAGCAGAAGTACTTGTTCAGATTTCAGCTTTTCTGGTTGTCTTCTGTTGTTTTCTTCCTGAGTAGTAATCTTGACTATATCTTCTTTTGCCTTCCTTCTTTCCCGGATGTATCTAAAGAAGGATTTGTCTCCTCTTTACCTCTCTGCTATTCTTGATTCTGTCTCAGCTTTGCCTGCCTTTATTTTTTGCAGGTTTCTTTCATTTTCTCCATTTATGACACCCAGTCTTCTTCCTTGTTTGTTCTCTGGTATAGCTTGAACACCTTCCATTTTTCTTTCACTATTTTAGCCACTTCCTTTGAAAACCATAAGGGTTTTGTTTCCTTTTCACTTTGGTAACCCTTCTGGTGCACTGGTCATGAGTGTCTGGATTGCTTTCATAAGTTTCCCCCAATTGACATTCTCCTCATCCACTTGTAGATCAATTAAGTGGTTTCTTATTTTATTCTTGAGTGGCACATGTCCTGAGTTATGTTCATCTTGAAGCTAAACATGCGATGGTCACTGTTACCCATATGGCATCCCATGTCAAGTTCCTTGACCCTCTCAGTGTTTTTGAGGACCAGGTCAAATATGGCATCTTCTGTTGTTGGTGTTTTGATCAATTTACTTAGTCCTGCTCCCTGTAGTGCCAATAAGAAATCCCTGCTTCTTGTTATTGCCGCTGTTAGTGTACTCTAGTTTATATCTGGAAGGTTAAAGTCCCCCATCAGTATTACCTCTCTTCTCTGAGTCATTTTGTGTATTTCTTCTATCAGGTCTTTGTTCCTTTTCTGTTCTTGATTTGGAGGTCTGTATATGATGCCAATCCTGAAGATTTTCCATGTCCTGTATCTATAGTGTTACAGTGACTTCAGTGTCCCCAGGGTGACTCTGCACCTCTGTGGATTTGATGTCTTCTAATGTAAATGGCTACCTCCCCTCTTTGCCCCTGCCTATCCTTTCTGAACAGATTATATCTGGGTAGTCATGTCCCATCCATGGTTTTCTGTGAACCATGTTTCTGTCACAGCAACCCAGTCCAGTCTTTCTACCACCATGATGGCTGCAAGTTTGGGTAGCTTGGTTACAATGCTTCTAGCATTTGCAGCCATCACCTTCCAGGAATATGCACTCCCTTTGGTATGGACTGCACCCTCTTCTTGGACAGTGCCAACTTGCTGTTTGCATTCCAGTGATTTTTTAGGTTGCCACCTTGTTGCGGAATACTAATTGCGACCTCTGTGATTGAGATGCCAGGGTACTGAATTTCTCTTGCTGGGTGTGTATGTGCCCCCTTGGATTTATGGGGTGTGGGGACAAACCTACCGACAGTGGTGGTGGTGTGAGCTGTCACCATAGCCTTCCAATCACTGCCTCCCCCCCCGCTATAACCTCAGTACCATCTCCCCCTTTTCTGTGCCTGCCCCTCCTGTACTTTACATGAGGTCCCTTATTTTTACCTATGGCTACTCCTTGCTCTATGGCCATGCCTGTTCTTTTAGTCTGATGTTGGGGAGATCCTTCCACTCGCTGATCCCTTTACCACCATATCTTTCTGCTGTGTCTTCATTTACATCTTCTTCTTCTTCTCTGTGCTGGAGACCTCCCAGTTTAAACACTCCAAGAAGACCTCCAACTTCTGCCTTAGTGCTCTCGCTCCTTCTCCGGTGAGATGCAGGCCATCATGCTTGAAGAGCTTCCTGTCCCAAAAGGTCCTTCAGTCACCAATGAAGTGCATCCCATTGTCTGCGCACCAACCCTGAAGCCACTGGTTGAATTCCCTGATCTCTTTGTTCCTGATCTTGTCCTCACTTTTGCCCTTCCTCGAAACCACCTCCAAGAAGTCCAGATGTTCTGTGTACTCCTTTAGGCTCTACCCTATGGTCTTCATGTCTGCCTTGGCTTCTTCTACAGTCCTATTTGCTATGTCATTTGTCTCAAGGTGGACAATGATCCTTGTAAAATCCTGATCTCTTCTCACCAGCCATACTATTCTGTACTTAGGTCTCCTTGCAGATGCTCCTGGCATGCATTTCACCATGGTTTCAGCACCTTTTGCACTGATAGACTGTGCCTCCACTTCTCACAACACAGAATCTCCCATGACCAGAATCCTCCTGTTGCTCAGTGTATTCTTCCTCTCCTTCCTTGTACCTCCTTCCTGCTTTCTTGTATCAAGTTTGTCCAGCTGGACTCCTCCTTTTTCCTCACTTGGTTTCTATCCCCTGGCTGGGGGGGGTGCAAAACAATTCTGTGTGTGGATAGAGTGTGACTGGCAGTGCCCCATATTATCTCTAGCTGTCCCACTGCCCTCTCTCACCACCCTCCATCCCCCAAGACCCATGGGCCTTTGGGGGAGTGGATGGGTAAGGGGTAGTGGGCATCCCCAATCCAGTCTTCTCTGCAGCCTCATGATCTCTTCTTCTCTTGCCTGCCATAGTTCCCTCCGTAGTTCCACAACTGTCTTTCAGAAGGGGCACCCCAGTCTCCAGAGTGTCTGCCTCACTACCAGCCCTCCACAGCCTGGAAGATCTGGATGTCCATGTCTGTTTTCCTCCTGACCTGTAGGTGTCACTGTTTCTTTCTCCTGTCACTGTGTCTTCTCTGTTCTTTCTTCCTGTTCTCACTGGTGTCTTCTTTGGGAGCCCTGCAGACGTTTCCTTGGGCTTCTATAAATGTAGAAAGAACCTATTTGGATGCAGAGGGTGGCGGGTAGTACTATTACCCCCCTAGCAGTAACTGTTAGCAGTTAAGGATGTGGGAGGGAGATTTAGCTAACTCCCTCTTCCTCTCCAAATGAGGTACTTTAAATGCAAATGCTAGCTCCTTTTAGTTGCTAGCTTCCTCTCCAAAATAAGGTGATTTTAAAAGTAAACTATCTCCTGTTCAGCTGCTAGCTGCTGCTTCTAAAAGCTAAAGTAAAGGCTAGCTCCTGTGTGTGTGTGTGGGCTGGCAACCCTCGGTGAGCACCCACCACCATTTGGAAACATTTTGCAGCAGCTACTGTTTGAACTGTGGGTAGCAACAACTTCCTGATACCCTCTGCAGTGCAAGATGAAAGTATGTCCTCGACATCTAGTGGCCCTCCTTGGCACTGACCATCCCATGTGCCTCCCCCCTGCAAACAATGTTGCTGCGATAAGTCAATGGCAACTGACACAGCCCTCCACTCTCCACCATGGCTAGCCACTGAATGAGCTTTACAGTACACACTCATTGATTGTCAGTCAGTGAGCATTCACTGTATACAGTATATGCTCACTGACAGCACAGTCAGCAGTGAGCCATGGTGGTGAGTGGAGGGCTGTGCCAGTTGTCAATGACTCACTGCAGCACTGTTGTTTGCAAAGGGGCAGGATGGAATGGTCAGTGCCATGGGGGAAGGGGGCACTAGATTTCAGAGTCATACTTTCATCATGCAGTGAAGAAGATCTCTGGGAGGGGAGATGATCATAACTACCCATGTCTGCCTGTGCTGTGTGCCAGCACACCAGTCTCCATTCTACACCTCTCAGCAGAGGACTGGTGGTGGCTGGTCTGCTATGACAGGGATTGTTGGGTTTGGGGGGAGAGGGTTTACTGAAGGATCGAGAGCATGAGTGATGGTTATGCTTCTGGACTTGGGGGGTGCCAGTCAGGCCAACTCATGTGTCACCCTGATTCAGCTGCCATGGCAGCCTGGGGAGACACACACACACACATGGCATATGAACCATGACACCAGGTACCTTCGGCTGGCAGCTGGCATAGGGAGGGACCAGTGGACACCAGAGACATGGGTGATGGGTATGAGGGTCATTGACCAGGTGGAGGGAGGGACCACTAGCCACCAGGGACCGGTTCTGTGTCTATTGGGCAGGGGATCAGGTAGGGAGACTGATCGCTAGCCACCAGGGACTGGCTCTGTGTCTATCAGGCAGGGGATTGGGATGAGTGACTGATATCATCCTTCAAAAAATTATACACCACCCTATTTCCAGAGTTGTGCAACTGCTTCCATAAGGCCTAGTCTCCCATCCAACCTACATCCCTCCCTTCTGTAATCCACTATGTTTAGTTTCCTTTCTTCTACCCAGTCAGTTATCACATTTCATATAACAGCCTACAAAAGCCCTATTATTTGATTATTCTCCCTTCATATCTATTATCCTCTTCTTTTACAGGTTAAGTTATTTTACTGTGCCTTGTATATCTGTAAATTTTGTATATATCTCTTATTTATTTGATTGTACTAATGTTATGCTATTCTCATGTCTTTGTGAAAACTTGTATCCTTCTTTGTATGACCACTCAGGTCCATCTTGTAAATGAGTCTACGCCAATGATGTTCTGAATAAATAAAGATTTTGATTGATTGATTGATTGATTGATATCCACCAGGGAAACAATTATCTTATATCCAGCAGGTGAGCGGGGTGGTGATGAATCACTGGACACAAGAGAAACCATTATCTGATATTGAGTGAGTGATTGGATGGGGAGGACCACTGGACACCAGAGAAACTATTATTTTATATTGGTCATGGGATCAGGATGGGGTGGGACCACCAGACAACAGGGACTATTGTACCAAGGTCAGGTGAGGGGCACCACAGTACCTCTGCTAACAACTAGGGTTGCATGAGATTAAGGCAATGTCTCGACCCTCTGTATTTTCTCCACACAAGGGGCCCACACAAAAGGAACTGTACAGAGCAAACGCTCTGTGAATAGGACTGTTCCAATATTCAGGTCCCTTCCTCCTCATTTGCATTGCATGCCCCTCCAAACTTTGCCATGGCACAAACCTGGTTTGAGCACACAATCCAGGCTTCTTTGAATGGCAACTCAGCTCAAAACCTGGTTTTCATGTGCAAGCTCGGGTTTGCACCAGGGCAACGTTTTGTAAATCCTGGCCCTGGGCAACAGTTGATAGATTTATTCCACATTCCTCAGGCAATTAATAAATGAACAAACAAGACGTAAGAACATGCTGGATGTTATCCTAACTGACGTGCCTTAGAAATTGCAGGAAGTCACTGACAGCCATTAGATAACAGCATGGTGGAAGTAAATATACTAACTACAAGACTGAAAAATAAAGGGGCATCAGTAGCAATTGATTATAACGGGGAAAATTTTGAAAAATAAAACATGAGCTAAGGAAATGGAACTGGGTACGTGAATTCAGTATATCAAATGCAGAGGTATGCTGGACATTATTATGCAATAAATTAACACAGTTGGGAAAGGAGAACATGCCAATAAAAAATCTATCTAAATTAACAAAAAAGGCTTTTCAAAAAATGAAAGCAAATCAAACTGAACATACATTTTTTTTTATTTTTATTTAGTTTTTGTTGACTGGGTAAGTGCACTAGACAAATCCTGCCTATTTTCAGGCACGACCCGGGGGAGGGGGATACAGATGAATGCCAACTGACTTTGAACCAGATTAAGCTGTTGGTGGTATTTTTAGTGAATGAGGGAAATTTGGCCAGGACACTGGGGAAAATCCCCTACTCAGTAGGGGGAGGACTGGCTGGAGGCAAGATGGCCTCTGTGTGTGAGAGCTCAGAGGAGGTGGTTGTGGAACAGGCAACCCAGGGCCTGGAATCTCTGTTTGGCAAGTGTTCACAAAGTTTAACGTCCACGGAGGTGGATAATGAGGAGATTTTTCATGAAGCTAAGTCTACTGCAGAAGGGTTTGAGACTCCGGAATTAACTGTAGCTGACATGGATTTTACCTGTAAATCCTCCTTTATGTCTTCAACTGAGTTTCCTGTAGTATTGGAGTCTGAGAATATTGCAACTTCGGCAGGAGTGGAGCTGGGTGTACCGCGAAACGATCTGGAGGTCCGTCGGAAGGAGGAAGTCAGTCGGAACGAGGAGTCGGTGGAACCGCAAGAGGTGCAACGCAAGGACGTGGAGGAGTTGTTTCCGAGTTCGGATCAAGGTATGGAGTGTCAAGCCCATGGTGCATCGCTAGTAGCGAAGAAGGTGGCAGGAACGATTACTGCTGAATTGGACACTGCTGGACAAGGGTCGGTGAGTGATTCTACGGGCTCATCAGTTGGTTGCTCTTCTCGGTTGAGTAAAGACTCAGGGTTTGTCTTTAAACCCCTGGGAAAGGACCATGGGTTCATCAACTTTCCCAGCACAGTCCGTTATCAAACGGACGTAAGTAACCAAGAGGGGGTTACAGTCTTTAGGTTTCCGTCACGGAAAATTCAGCAGGAGAACTTAAAAACTGAGCTGGGTGTGCCTCATCAGCATGCTGCACTGAGAGAGTCTAAATTGATGGTTGAACAGAATAAACTGCAGCGATTTGAAGTTCCTTTAGCCCACGACAATTCCTGGTCTCCCCAGGGGGCGTTACAGGCTGCAGGATGGGGACAGTCTGGCAAAGGGGTATGGACACCCACCCAAGCATGGGACCCAGCTTTTGACTTTTCTAAATGTTCCCCAGAGTGGCAACCTCAGGGTTTAGGGGATGGGGTTCTCAAAGTGCAGGATGTGGACTCAGAACAAACTGTGAGTAAAGAATTGATTAGTGTTACAAGGGAATCAGAAATAGCTGCTGTTAAACCTGTTTTGTCAGCTTCTGCTGCGATTCCGATTGATGAAAAACCGTTAATGTCTTCTTTTTTTTCTAATGTCAAGAGAGAGGCTGCGCCAGGGCGTAATGCAGTGCACCTTAGGTATAAAGGAGGTTTACCTACTAGGCCAGACAGATATCACGTAGGTAAATTGTTGATTAAGGATTCTCTGGGATTTTCTGCAAGGGATGTCTTCGCCTTTATTAACATTTCAGGTGAAGACAATTTTGATATCAGTTTTCGTTCTGCTCACTTATTGGAACTATTCTGGGAGAGATATACCCAGGTAAAGTTCTCCCCCTTGTGGACTCCCTTTCTGGTTATTCCCCTTTCTACACCTTTGATTAAATTTATCACAGTTATGTTTCGCAATGAAGGGGTCCATGTTGAAGACATCACACATTGGTTATCCCTCAAATGTGAATTACTAGGTGACCCTGAGCCAATTTTGGATTCTGAACAATTTTGGATGGGGGTTGGAAATTTAGAGTTAAATTGCGGCAGTCTGAAACTGGAATTGAGCATATTCCAAACTCCTTTATGTTGGGTAGGGACAGGGGAGTTTGTTTTTATAGTGGTCAACCATGGGCGTGCTATAAATGCGGTTCCTGGACCCATTTATCCAGTTCATGTGATCACCCTAGATGTGACAATTGCGGGGAGTTGGGTCATGGAATAATGCAATGTAATAATCCCACAAAATGTGATCTCTGTGAAGAATATGGACATGCCTTTAATGATTGTACATGGGATGTTAGGAACAAGGCCTCCTGTGGTAGTGTAGATTTGTTGGTACAACAGGCCCAGGAGGCAGTTCTTAACTCAGGGTCCATGGTGCAGCAGTCAGTAGCCATCCCCTCTAAACCACTGCTGGTAGTTGCGAATTCACCAACCAGACTCCCGGTACCTGTTATGTCGGTCACTCCCCCCACTATTGCTCCCCCTCCCCCCCCCGAGCGGACGTTGGTGGGTGGCATTCCAGATAAGCAAGTTCAGGAAATAGGTTTATTACAACCAGTTTGTTATACAGACCCTGAATAAAAATGTAGAAGTGACCTCTCTGTCCTTGCCACCTAGACGATCTAGTAGGAACCTTAAACTGACTCCTGCCCCTGTAAAAGTAGAAATTGATATGCATAATAAATATGCGGCACTCTTCCCAGGTTGGGGGGGATTCAGAAATGGATCCGGGGGATTCCGACTCTCAAAAATCAGTACAGGGGAATTTGGACGAGCCCTGCAATGAGTATAAAGAGAAAAAAAAGGAACGTCAGAAAAAATGATAAATGTGTGGTTGCCTGACTGAGAGTATTAGCTAATGGGATTTATTTGGGCATCATTAAATACACATAGCTTACTGAATTCGGTTAAACGTAAGGCTCTACTTCATTTATTACATGACGCAAGAATTTCTTTATGTTTTCTCCAGGAAACTTGGATGTTTTCCACAGCTCAGATTCTCTCCTTTCAAAATGACTGGCCATGGGGGCAGTCGTTTTGGTCATTTGGTAGAACTACGGCTGATGGCATTGGGATTCTTTTTAATGGGTCTCACTTCTCCTTATACAAGTTGATAGATCTGATCCCAGGAAGAGTTTTGATCTTGGACGGATCCTGGATGGGGATTAGGTTTCATTTGATAAATCTATATAACCCCCAAACGAAAGCTGCCAGACATGTCTTAAAGAAATACAACCTTATTTAGTCACAACTTTACCGATTCTATGGAGGGGGGTTTCAATTGTACCTTGTTTACTAAGGAGATGACTCAAAATAAAATCTATTGTGACTCTAATTTTTTGAAAACTTTAATGTTAAAAGCTGACTTGATTAATTGTAATCAGACTCTAAAAGGTAAAGCTGGTTATACTTTTATAAGGGGCCAATTGGCCCCACTATAGATTATTTAATTGTTTCTAAAACCTTTCGGTACATCATTTTTCTATAGTACCTATTGAATTTTCAGATCATCAGCTAGTGCAGATAGAAGTGGGTGAGTTACCCTGTTGTGGTCCGAGGACTATTTGTTGGAAATTAAATTCTCAATGCCTTCAGGACCAAAGGGTCAGGAATTCAATTACATTAATTTTGGAAGCTAGGTTTTCTGTGAGGTTTTTATATACTGATCTTGGCAGTTGGTGGGAGGAGACTAAAACTGACTGTGCACAATGGTTTAAATCTTATGGAGTTTACAAAAGGAAATCCCAGTTTGGTGCTTATTTAAAACTTAGAGCTCATTTACAAGAATTATATTCAATAGCAATGTTACTAATCAGGACTTATCCACTGAATTACAATTATTCAGAAAGATATGAGAAGGCTACAATATGATAGGGCTAAATCTTTACAAGGGCTTTTGAATAACCAATTACAGAAATCAGTTATTGGGGACCCCTATTCATTGTGTAAAAATCTGAAAGACTCTACCGCTTTGGAGTTTCTGAATACATCGTCTGGTATGGTGACAGATATAAAGGGTATTAGTATTGTTATTAATAATTATTTTCAAAATTGAGGCCTACTGTATCACCGTCTGCTCAGGATATGAGGGATTATTTCAGCTTTATTCCTCCTCCCCAGTTAGATCAAAGCATGATGACCGACATAATAAAACCCTTTTCGGTGCAGGAAATCGAAGATGTTATAGGTCATTTGAAAGACAACACCTCTCCAGGGATGGATGGGTTGTCAAATTTATTTTATAAAGAGTTTCATACTGTATTGAGTGTAGGATTACAATGGCTCTTTAATTCTTTCTTATTGGGAAGTTCAATTCCGAGCTCTTTCACACAAGGGGTTCAAATTTATCTTTTCAAATCCGGGGATAAGGGGATGTTTGAAAACTGGAGACCAATTACTCTATTAAACTCTGACTATAAGATTTTGGCAACCCTAATTAATATCAGATTAAAACGCTGGGCAACGACAGTTCTTTCACCGGTTCAGCACTGCGGAATCCCCAATAGGAGAATTCAGTCAATGTTGTCTACAATCAGGGATGTGACTGAACACATGTCTGACTTGGGTACTGGTGGGTGTTTGATTTCCCTAGACTTTGAAAAAGCATTTGATAGGGTAAATCATACATTTCTTTTTTATACCTTAAGTTTTTCGGATTCCATCTCCAATTTTAGGTATCATTGAAGGATTGTATGCAAAAACTAAGGTATTCCCTATTATTCAGGGAAGTTTGGGCTACCCCCTAGAGATTACGACAGGGGTGAGGCAAGGATGCCCATTAAGTCCTTTGTTATACATTTTTTCATTGGAGCCATTGATAAGAGCTGTCAGCTTAAAACCCTTATGGGAAGGTATATTAATCCCAGGTACGTCACAATGGTTGTTGATACAAGCATTTGCTGATGATATTTGTCTTTTTTTGGAATTTGGAGCAATTGGATTAATTTTTCTGGAGTTTCAAAACTTTGCTACACTTTCTAATACCAAATTGAATTTTGTAAAATCTAAAGGTCTATGGATGGGGTGTAGCTTTCAGCAGCCAGTCCATAGACACTCTATTTCCATAATGACAGGTCCAATCATGGTATTGGGAGTTTTGTTTGGTTCCCAAAACCCCTCGGAAAATTGGACATCAGCCTTGGACAGGGTGGAGGGAAAATAACCTGCTGGAAAGATTTTGTATTAGTAAACTCAAGAGAGTGCACATCTTGCGACAATTTATTTTACCTTGTATACAATATATTGTTGTCATTTTTCTGCTGCCATCGTAGTTTGAGACTAAACTTTATAGTCTTTTTTTCAGTTTTTTTGGGGAAATAGGCTTAACCCAATTAAAAGATGTTATACCTATTTAGAAAAGAAAAATGGAGGTGTGGGTATGATTAACCCTGTGGTATTCTGTTTCTCACTGTTTTTTGTAAACTCTTTAAAAACTTCACTTAGTTCTTCTACTGGGAGTGAAGGGCAATGGTTTGGGGCAGTTATTGGAAGATATTTGAAATCTTGGACGCAGAATGCTCCAAAATGGAACCACCATCATTCTCTTCCGATTTATTTTAAATCGGCAGTGCAAAAATTATAGAAATGGAAATTGACAAAAACCCAAATTTGTTGCAATTCGACTAAAACATTATGTAAAACCATTCTGAATTCAAACTATCCTGTAAGTCCAGTTTTCAAAAACTGCCCCTCTTCCTTAAATCCGACGGTGCTGGACCAATTAAATAACCCAAGACTGCCTACCTATATGTGGGGAATTGCAATGGTTGATTATGTATGGTAGGATAAATGTAAGAGGGTCGGCGAAACATAAAGCGAAGGAGGAACGGAATTTTCCTTATTTGAAATGTATAAATGTTGAAGAAACTATGGAACATTTCTTTTTAGAATGTTCAAATACTGTTCCTTTATGGGCTTATTTAGCAAAACATTGGTCATTGCCATGGTTGTTGAATCCCTCTTATAACCTCTTCATTATTGGAGAGCCCGGTTCATTTACAAAACTATGAAAAAAAAATGGTGTGGATCTTTTTGGCGGTTTTAAGGTTTTGCCTATGGCAAATCAGATGCCAATGGGTATTGTATCAAAAATCTACTTCAGAAAAAGCATTTTTTCTTTATGTCATGACTGAATTACAGAAAATTTATTTAAATGAATTACTAATATATACTGCAGATTCGGTTAGGTTGTGGTGGAAAGGGTTCTCACATATTATTAAATATAAATAGTGACGCTTTGTTAGTATTGTATAAATCTTGTAGTTGTTGTGCGGACTGTCTTTTCTGTTTGTTAACTGAATGGTATACTTTCACTTATTATTTTTCTGTTTTTGTGTATTACCCTTCTGATTGTTGTCACTGTTTGATTCTACTTGATTGTTTTGTTATTCTTATAATAAAAATTACCCCTACTCTTTTCGATAAGTGCCATGGGATCTTTAACATCCACCTGAACTACCACCAATCCAGGCAGATGGGACCTCGGTTTAACACCTCATCCGAAAGACAGCACCTCAGAAGTGCAGCACCCCTCTCATGCTGCACTACAGTGTCAGTATTGGGATATTAACCCAAGTGCCAGATGTGGGAACTGAACCCACAGCCTGCTGATCTCTTAGCCTCAGAGGTGAGTGTGCTACCTACTGAGCCACTGACACTGATAAAAAAGAATTAAAGATATCAAAGAATTTGATAAAAAGGCAAAAGTAAAACTGAATTCAGAATTCACATAGCAAGGACAATGCCATGTCATTCTATGCCTACATCAACAATAATAAAGGTAATACTATAGTAGACCCACTAAAAGAGAACAGTTTGGAAATAAATGACCCAAAAATCATGGCCAATCTTTTCAGCAAATACTTTAGTTCTTTCTTTATTGGGAGGAACTAACACAATGTTGATGATGGAATAAATATTTCAGAAGGGGTATCACAGACAGAATTTGATCAACATAGGATACTAGAATTACTGCATAAATTAGATAAAAATAAAGCAGCTGGACCAGATGGATGCCATCCAATATTACTTAAAAACATAGTAGAAGAAATTGAAGGACTATTGACTCACATTTTCTGTAAGTCACATCAGACAAGTCAATTCCCTGAGGATTGGAAAATACTGTAAGCAGTTGTAATTCCAATGTTCAGAAAAGGAAGTAGGATGGAAGTGGCAAATATAAGACCTGTGAGATTGACTTCTGTACTAGGAAAATACTGGAAAAATTAATAAAACTAGAAGTGGAGGTGGAAATCAGTGAAAAGGAATTACCTGACAGAAGTCAACATGGATTAATAAAACAGATCAGTAATAACTAATGTGCTAAACTTTTACATATCAGTGAGCAGAGACAATAATAATAACATACCCATGGCTGTGATATAGATAGATTTCAGAGAGGCTTTCAATATTGTAGCTTACGAGTTACACAAGCAATAACACATGATGAGGTGTGGGTTATCTCTGATAAGAAACACTCGGGGTATGAAAGCACCTCGTGCTCTTATGAACCTGGGCGGTTTTATCAGGAGATAACCCACACCTCAGAGTGTGTTATTGCACTTATAAAATGGGTCATTCAGTAAAAAAAAATGATTAAAAAAATACAGAAAAAAGTGCACATAAAAAGAATATATGGTGATATGATGGAAAAAAGTAGTCCTTGTCATTTTATTGTAATGGACATGTTTTAATATAGAAGGCTGTGGTATCTGTCTGTCCCCCCACCCACACGCACACACACACACACACACACACACACACACACACACACACACACACACACACACACACATATCAGCCACCAGAATATGTTTTTTCCCACATGTCTTCTTTTAGCTGTGTTTTTGTATGCCTGAGGAAATACCCATGATTTGTATTGCTAGGAGTGGGAGCGAGTGTGTCCAATGTTTAATCTAGAAGGCTGTATGCCTGTCTGCCCCCACACACACACACATATCAGCCACCAGAATATGTTTTTCCCACATGTCTTATTTTAGTTGTGTTTTGTATGCCTGAGGAAATACCGCGATTTGTCATTGCTAGGAGAAGGAGCGCAGTGTGGTCCTATGTCAGATACCGTAGTTGGCAGCTGTTGTTCATAGCGCTTGTATGGTGAATATCAGAATCTGCTTTTCTGTCACAGTCACTCAGTTCTGCTTAAATCCACCAGAATATATTTTTTAATCAGAGTTGTCACCGAGTCACTTGCTTGTTTCTCTGTTAAGGGAGTAAAGATGGGACACCAGAGAAATCGTGGTACTGAAAAGGAGGAGCTGAGTTGAAAACAAAGGAAAAGCAAAGGTACAAGATGAGCTTTACACACAAAAGTTGCTTTGCTAAATTTTGCCACCTGGGGGGGTTGTTAGAGCTGGGGGATTGGGATGAATCATGTCAGGGGTATGGCTCTTCAATGCATAGTTCCCGCTACTCCATTGCTAAGTGTGTTACAGTGATTTTTTTGGTGTACAGTGGGCAGAGGTCACTGATATGTTATTGTTATGGGGCTGCAGGGAGAAAGCTAATGCCGGCTGGCTATGATATCTCCTGGTAAAGACACAGGTCTCAAGGGCTGTTAGCCAATCAGATTTCTTTATTTTAAAGACCCATTTTATAATGATTAATAAACTTAAAGAAGCTAACATAAAATGATACCATAACAACTGAGTTACAAGTTGGTTAGATGGCAGATCACAGTGTGTAAGAGTTAAAGGAAATCTTTGAGGGAAGGGTAACAGTAATGTGTTGGGTGCTTCAGGGTTCCATGCTAGGGTCAGTTTTGTTTTCATTCTTCATTTCTGATATGCGCAAACAGGTTAAGGGACAAATTACAAAATTTGTGGATGACAAAACTGGGGGGAAGAGTGGATGCAGAAGGGAACAGAATTAATCTAATGAATGATCTGAAATATATAGAGGAGTGGGCAATGCATAATCAAATGCAGCTAAACACCAGTAAGTGTGTCATGGCACTGTACATATGTGAAAAACAGTGGTAAACAAAATTATACATTGTGTGACCAAAATTTTAAAAAGGGTTAAATTAGAAAGAGAGAGAAATTTAGGAATTATTGTAAGTGGTGATCTCAACTTCACTGATCATTGCAACAAAATCTTGGAGGTGTCAAATGGACTAGTTAAAATATTATAAGGCTATTTATTAATAAATCAGAACAAAACATCATACCACTGTATAGAGCATATATTAGACCCAGTTTGGACTATGAATCAGAAATATGGAATCCATACAAAGTCAGAGAAATAAAAGAGCTAGAGCAAGTTCAGCACACAGTGACCAAAATTATACCTAGAATTAAAGACTTTGGCTGCCAAGACAAACTTCAAGCTTTGGCTTATTTACCTTGGATTTTCTAGAGTTATATAAAGTTATTAGTTATAAAGATTTAATGAAAAATATGCAAATTATTATACAAACAAAGGAATGCAACTTGAGGTCCCACAACAAACAAATAATTTTAGAAAACACAACCAGAAATAGCAGATGAGGTTTCTTTAAACAAAGGATAGAAAGTATATGGAATAGACTGCCTAGGAAACTAGTGGAGGTAGAACACCCGTAAACTTTAAAATAAGTGTAGATAAATGTATTTTGGCAACAAGAAGGATAGTTAGGACCATTAATTTGGAGTGCAGATTTTATGAGCAATTAACCTTCTTCTGTCCTATAGACTCAGTATAAGACTCAGTATGAGAGGGGGTATCATGCAAGACAGTGGGAAGTTTTAAGCGGGGGTGGGACAAAGCAAGGGGGAGGGTCTGGGTGGCAGGGGTCAAGGCAGTCAAAGGAGGAACAGATGGGGAGGAGGTTGGGGCAGCTGCAATCTAGGGTGCTAGCTGCACACTCGGGCAGACATAGATAGACAGAGTGGTCTGTTTCTGCTGGCAGATTTGTATGTTCGCATGTTTGTACATAATAAATAACAGCAGTGAGTGACACCCCAAGCCTAGCTTCTTGTAAGCAAATGCAACTATGTGGAATGGTGTCATGTCTTACTATTATAAAATGATTTCACAAACAGCCTTGATATGATTAACAACTTAATGACATTAAGTATATGCAAGGCATACACATATGCATTGCATCCCCAAACAATTAAAAACCATGCACTAATTATACAATTGTGAAATGCAACAAATGGGAAGTAAACTTGCACCCATCGTAACTGGGGATGGGGGCAACATCAGTCCAATGGAGGCACTGGAGGAGACAGCATCACCAGTCATGGGTGGGTGGAACAACAATAGTCTTAAGTGGGACAAAATCCCTATCATTCATATGGTGAAGCACCACCAGTGCAGTAGAGGCAAGACATCACCAGTCACAGGGTGGGGGGAGAACAATAGTCCTCAGTGGGATGAAATCTAGAACATTCACATGGTGGGGGCACCACTAGTCCAGTGAAGGGTGTAGAACATCACCAGTCATGACATGGATAGAAAAACAATAATCCTAAGTGGGGTGAAATCCAGAGCATTCGCATGGTGGGGGAACACTAGTTGGGGAGGATGGAGCAATACCATCCTTGGGGTATTTGGAGTAGACTAACAGCAGTCATGTGTGGTGGAAATCATCTGCCCCAATGATATATGCAGAATTCAAAACATGAGATAATGGGGGTACCACCACTCCAGTGGAGGGGAGAGCTTAACCAGTCATAGCATGGGTGGAGGAACAATAGTCTTGAGTGGGGTGAAATCCAGAGCATTCACATGGTGGGGTGCCAACACTAGTTATGGGGAGGATGGAGCAGTAACAGTCTTGGAAGGATTGGGTGGAGTAAAAGCAGTCGTGGTGGGCATCAACAATCCTGATGATATATGCTGAATTTAAAACATGAGATAATGCAGTATACAGTACGTAGTTGTATATGCTGTAGAATAGAAATGAATGCATCACTTATATTTAGTGCTAGCCACAAAGTGGCCATATGTGTAAATTTATTTCATGCTAAACTAAAAGTCCTCCATTCACTTTAATGGGAAAGTGCTAATTAGTGTAATTTTATTTTATGCTTTGAGCACTTCAGCGACTATAGAGAAAATTAATTTACAGTGAATATTTCCTATTCTATATAGTATACTAAGGGAGAATTACAGAGAGGTTCCAGAGCATCCATGATAAAGCAGTTGAAAAAATTGCCCTCTAAAACTATGAACTTCCGTTCGGGCTTCCAGGCCTGCATTGATACCTTTTATAGGAAACCAGAATTTATTTATTTATATTTATTGAAAATGTTTCACCAGGAAAGGCATGCTGAGCAACAAGATGCTCGTCTCACGGTGCGACCTGGGGGGAGGGGTTACAGAAGAGGCAGGTATACATACAGTAGTTGAGTTTCACAGTAGTGCAATACAGACAATGTACTTGGACTGGAGGTATTACATAAGGAAATTGCATAGGAGAGCAGTACAGAACAGTGAGCAAACAACGACAGGGTATACAATTCACAGTTATAAAGGCAAGGTTAGACATATTGTAGGTAAACATAAATGTGTAGAAGGCACAGTGGGAGCAATGGAGAGCATGTACAACAGGGAAGGGGGTGAACATAACATGGTTACACAATGAGGGAATCCAATAGTTACATAAGTGCCATTTGCACACTATTATGCCAGGACAGTCTGAGTGACAGTACCAGACTTGTGCTGCAGTGGGATTCCCAGGTTGCCGGTAGGCATTGGAGAGCAGGATGGGAGGGTAAGGGAGGATAGGAGACTAGTAGGTAATAGGGAGCATGGGAGGCAAGTTTAGATGGGGTGAGAAGGAAGGGTGAGCATGGTAGGGATTGTTGAGGGCAGGGCAGCGGAGGGTATGTTAGATAGGGAGGGGAGAGGAGAGATGGTATGGGTGTAAGTGCGAGGGGCAGTATATAAGCCAGTCAATTTAGTGGAGCTAGGCCGCTGGTCAGGCTCTGAGGGAACAGGGGAGAGGTATCGAAGTAGAGGGAGTTGGGGCAGTTGCAATTTGCAGTAAGGAAGTTAGAGGGCAGAGGATAAGGGTATTTGGATGATGAATGGCGGATCTGGGCGGTGGGCCATTCCAGAGTTTGGGGAAGAGGTAGGAGAAGGCCGATTGGCCGGCGGTGGTCCTTCGGTGGGGGATGGATAAAAGCCTTGTGTTGGTGGACCTGAGGGTGCAGGCGGGGGTAGGTGGGGAAGATAGGGAGGATGCTAGATAGGGTGGGAGGGAGCCTAGGCAGAAGTTGGAAGCAAATTTCACAGTGTGGATTAGGCGGCGGTTGTGCAGGGCTGGCAGGGCCAGAGAATGGTAGAATACGCAGTGATGCGAGCGGGAGGAGGCATCTAGAGGAAGGCGGCAGAACGCATTAAAGAGGGGGTCCAGTCTGGCTAGGGTGGTCTTTGAGGCAGAGCTGTAGACTACGTCACAGTAGTCGAAGGCGGGTAGAATCATTTTCATGATTAAATTGCGTCTGATGAGAGGAGAGAGGCAGGAGTGTTCCTGTATGTAGGGCCCCAAGTTTCTGGGCTTAGTCTTGAAATGATGGCATCTATGTGTGGTAAAAGAGAGGTGGCAATTGAGCCAGACCCCTAGATATCTAAAGGAGGGCACTTCTTCAAGGATGGTGTTGTTTAGTGTATGGAAGATCAGAGGGTGGGTGAGTTTGGATAGACGCTGTCTGGTACCGAAGGTCATGGAGACGGTTTTCTTTGCATTTAGGGAGAGTTGGTTGGTATTGAACCAGTGTTGGATTTTGTTGAAATCCGTTTGTAGTTTGGAAGTAAGTTCTTCGTGGGTCCGGCCGGAGGTAAAGAGGACCGTGTCGTCTGCATACATGTGTATTGCAGAGGATTAGCATGAATTTGGCTGATCATTTAGAAAGATGGAGAATAGGGTAGGACCAAGAACTGAGCCTTGGGGAGCCGGTGGTGATGGGGGGGGGGATGTGGTTGGCTATTTTAGTGGATTGGGTTCTATTTTGTAGGTAGGCACTGAACCAGTTAGTGGTGGACTCAGCTAACCCTGCCCCCGAAAGGTGGGATACCGTGTCGAAAGCTTTAGCTAGGTCAATGAAAATAGCTGCCGTGATAAGCCCTTTATCCATCCCAGTGAGGATGGCATCCGTGAGTCTTAGTA
Organism: Neoceratodus forsteri; assembly: GCA_016271365.2. Classification (NCBI taxonomy): domain Eukaryota; kingdom Metazoa; phylum Chordata; order Ceratodontiformes; family Ceratodontidae; genus Neoceratodus; species Neoceratodus forsteri. The sequence goes on from CM028132.1 coordinate 102,549,983, forward strand.
GAGAGGAAGTAGTAGAGTGGTGTTTTCTGAAGCCGGACTGAAATGGGGTGAAGAAGTTAGTTTCTGAGAGAAAGTGGGAGAGCTGGGATAGAACTAGGTGTTCTTGGAGTTTGGCAAGGGAAGGGAAGAGGGAGATGGGATGGTAGTTAGTAGTGGAGGAAGGATCTCCACCTTTTGGAAGGGGTAGTACAGTAGCATGCTTCCATATGGAGGGGAGTGCCGCGGTAGTGAAAGATAGATTTAGTAGGGTGGCTAGGGGCGTAGCAATTGCAGGGGTAGAAAGGAAGAGGAGTTTGTTATCGAGACCATCGGGGGATTTGCCTTTGGAGGGGTTCAGGGAGAGCAGGGCATCTAAGGTTTCTGTGGGGGAGATGGGTCTGAAGGAAAAGGGGTACCTACCAGTTGGCGGAGGATAGGTAACTGGGGTGCGGATGTGGTTATAGATGTGTGTGGTGGGTGGGCGAGGAAGCTGGAGTAGAATCGAGGAGGGGTTTGGGCACAAGTAATGAAATAGGAATTAAACTCGGAGGCTACCTTCAGGGGGTCGGTGAGGAGAGTACCTTGGACGAGGAGAAGGGGTGGGGGGTTTGCTGTTTGAGGGGTGAAAAGAGAGTTAATGACTTTCCAGAATTTAGAAGGTTGCCCAAGATTTGTGTTTAGGGTGTTGTTGAAATATTCAGCCTTAGCTAAGTGGATGGCCTTTGTGCATTTATTGCGGAGCATGTGGTATGTGACAAGGTTGCTTGGGAGGGGCGTGGATTTGTAGTTATGCCAGGCCTTGTCATGGGCTTGTTGGCAAGCTATCAACTCAGGGGATATCCAGGGTAGATGAGGCCTGCGGACTCTTGCCCGGGCAGGGGGGCGTGTTTGTCCCAGGCGGTGAGGAAGGTGTTCTGAAAATGTGTAAAGGTCGACTCCATGTTAGAGCAGTCAGTGCTTGGGACCCAGTTTGAGTGAGAGAGATCATCCAGGAGGGGAAAGAGGTTGAGGGATTTGTATGAGCATTGGAAAATAAATTTGGGAGGGGATTTAACTCTGTGGACTTTACGGACCAAGTAGATTAGGTGATGGTCACTGATGGAATTGGGAAGGAGGTCCGAGCTGATGACGTGATGTGGGTGGGATGTAAGTGCCCAGTCCACTAATGAGTGGCTACCGGACTTGTGGTTGGAGTGGGTGGGTTCCATAATGGTTTGTGTAAGGTTGAGAACAGTTATCTCTGTTTGGGTTTTGTTAAAAGTGGGAGCTAACCAGTTGTGGTTAAAGTCTCCCATGATGTAAAGTTCACCTGACTGGGCATGGGAGGATAGTTGGCACAGTAGGTCAGTGACTAATGTGGTTGGGGTGGCTGGGCAGCAGTAAATGCCAGCTACGAAGATGGGTAATAGGAAGGCAGGGACAGCTTTACCATGAGAAGCTCATAAGCTTTGGGTTCAGCTTTTTTGGGAGAGACAGTGAAGTGAAGGGCTGATATGATATAGAAGGCCACCCTCCGCCTCTGGTGGGCCGATCTTGCCTTATGATAGTAAAATAAGGAATGACAATGGTGTTATCAGGTAGGCTGGTGTTTAGCCAGGTCTCAGATAGGAAAATTATGTCAGGGGCATGGTGGGTAGCTAGAACCTGAAGCTGATCGAGCTTAGGGGCTAGGCTATGAATATTTAGGTGGAGAAGGCGTAGGCCTTTGGGAAGGTAGCCTGGGTGAGTGTCAGAGGTGGCTTTGGCTGAGGGGTCAGGTATGGGGTGGACTGGGGCTGGGGTTGGGGTAGGGCTGGGGTTAGGGTGAATGTCCCCTGCAGCCAAGAGGAGCAGAGCAATGGTTAGGTGGCAGCGTAGGATCTGGAGAGACAGGGATTTTATTGTGCGCTGTCTGGGAGTATTGGTATGGGATGCTTTGTGGAGGGAGAGGAACTGAAGTGGGTGAGCGAGACCAGAAGGCAGCCAAGGAAAAGACTGAGGAGGAGAGTGGTGAGGGAATGGGACCAGGAGATGGTTGGGAGGGATGAAGAGGATTTAAAGGGAGTATTTGTAAGATGGGTCAGGGTTACCAGTGGGGGGGGGGTGCAGGGAAGTGGCTTAGTGGGGGAATTAGGATGGGAAGAGACAGTAAAATAGGGGAGAGCAGGAGTACAAGGGAAGTTGGCGAGGGTGGTTTATCGGATTTGGGGAGGAGGAGCCTTAGCATAGTGCCTTAGTAGTAGTAGGATGAGGGGTTTTATATCCTGATTGCCCCTCACAAAGTGTAGATACCACTTTGGAGTAGTGGTACTGTCATGGACTCTGGTGAACAGGGTACCAGGTTCAAGCCCTGGCAGGGGAGTGAGGCTAGGGTTTGGCTGAGAGCAGGGATCCAGGTACTAGTTGACTTTAAAAGTGGTCTGGTTTGGGCCTGAATACAGGGTTACAATAGTGGTCAATAGGGGGTTAATAACAGAATGGGTGAGGTCATGCAGTGCTGGCATGGGTTTGTGAGTAGGGAAAGGCAGGGGGTGGGTGTAGGGAAGAAATAGCTTAGCTGGTGCTCAGGAGGAAGGAAGGGATCCTAGTGAGGAGTCAGAGGCAGAAAGGACAGAGGGTCCCTTGAGTGGTTAGCAGGTATAACCTGCAAATGGGAAAGTGGGGACTTAAGAAATGTGGGAGGAAGTGATGTCATAGAGCAGTGCCTATATAGGAAAAGATGACTGTGGATGGGGCAGTCTGTGTGTTGATGGGCTAACCCCCTCACAAGGGTGCAGCTTAGAGGTACTTTAATTACCTCTATCAGGCACCTGTGGTAGTCCTTGCTCCTGGAGGGAGCACTGTTTGCTGCTGGGCAGTTGGTGAAGTGTGGGGTGGGGGCTGGAGGCCTATATAGGAGGGGAATGAGGGGAACAAAGGAACACATTAGGGATGCAGTGGGAGTTTAGGCAGTGCATTACAGACTGTCCTGACACAGAGAATTCCCAATACTTGTGATGGTTCACTGATTTACTTTAGCAGACACAGCAACTGCTGCAGGTAAGAGTAATTCAGCTGTATCCTGATTTACAGTGCCAATTTCCCTAGAAACAAGAATGTTTGCAAAGTAGATGGTAGTGAAGGTCAATGGGGTCAACTCGAAAAGGTTCCCACTGGCTGTGGAACAAGACAGAGCTGTCTCCTTTACTTTTTGCTCTATGTATAGAGCCTCACAGTTAAAGTGAGGAACTTTGAGTATTAAAGAAACGGAGGTGGCGAGAGAGAACAGCACAAAATCTCACTTTGTGTAGACAATGCTCTCCTATTTCTAAGAGAACCGGCAACATCAATCCCAGCTTTACAAATGATTCTACGGGAATATGGCAGAGTCTCAGGTTACAAGGTAAATTATGCAAAATCGGAAGCGGTCCATATTGGTGGCAGGTTTCCCATGTGGACAAAGCTGGGTTTCCCTTCACTTTGGCTGGAAACAGTACCATCTGATACCTAGGCATCCACATAACCCTTAATTTAGATGAGTTATTCAAACTGTCTAGGCTCCCCCCCAACCCACTTTTCACACCCTTGATGGAACTTTACTTGAGGACACGTCCTTCTTCAGGTACTAAGGTGGTTGGTTGGACCAACACCTAAACTTCTCTGGACATATTGATGTCATCCAGAAAAAGCTGCACCCCAAGCTTAGTGCCCTGTTCAGGAACCATGGTTGCATCCCTCCTACAACTACGCGTGAACTTGTTCAGAAGATGATACTGCCCATTTTAGACAACTGTGATGTAGTCTATGGTGCTGCCCCTAAGTCCTCCCTGGCCAGACTGAACACCCTCTTCAATTCCTTTTGCTGCTTTGCCCTGGATGCCCCCCTCCGGCACTCATTACTGTGATCTTTATTGTGCCCTATCTTTCCCCTGTCTTACAAATAGGTGATTCTCCCACTGTACTAAATTCACCTCAAGCACTGGTTGGATGAGCTCCCTTCCTACCTCACCTCCTTCTTTATAACACCTCCCCATCCTCCCATTCCCTTAGATCAACTGACTACCGCAGCCTGGTAGTCCCCCACAGATCCACCCAAATTGGCCAATCCGGTTACTCTCACCACCTTCCAAAAATTTGGAATGCCCTCTCTCCTCAAATGCTGCACTCATCCTCCACTTATTTACACCATCAGCTCTGCGCCCAATAATTACCTTGCACCTAGCTGCTCCTGCCATGTTCCTTCTTAATTCCTCCTCTAAGCCCTGGACAAACCCTACCCCTCTACCATCACCTTCATTTTACCTGTGCATCCCCCAAATTTCTAGCTCTCCTCCACTTCCCCAAATTGCTCCCCCTTGCTGGCCTCCCTTGATCTCTCACAGAATGTAAGGGACCCCAAATGCTCTCCATGGGTCACTCTTCTACCCACAAGGGGCTTGTATCTCTCATCATCTACCTCCTCCCACTATCCCTCCTATCTCCCTAGACTTGAAGCCCTCTTGCAGGATTCTTAGCATCCTGAAGGGGTCCTACTGTGTTTATTTTTTATTTTTTTATTTAGTTGTTTAACCAGGTGTAGCACACTAAGCTGAAAGCTTTTTTACAGGAGTGACCTGGGAGCACAAGGAGGTTAAGTGACTTGCTCAGGGTCACACAGTATGCAAGTGGAAGCTGTGGGATTCAAACCCAGGTCTGGTCTGCTGGATGTCACCAAATTTGCAGCTCAGAGCCTTAGACCACTGCGCTATACTGCCTCCATGGCTTGTCTCCTCTCCTTCCCCCTACCCCATCTACCTGTCCCCCTAGCCTTTGCAGTCCCCTTGCAGGGTTCTCAGCATCCTGAAGGGGCTCTAGTGGGCCTAGTCTTGTCTCCTCTCCTTCCCTCCCCATCTACCTTTCTACCTGGCCATGACAGTCCCCTCAGGATTCACAGAATCCTGAAGGGTCCAGCTGAACCTAAGCATATCCTCTATTCTATCTAGCCACTATCTTGGCTTTCCATGACTACTAGCAGGGTCCAATGCTTTCTGATGGACTATTGATTAGTCCCATCCCCTCCAAAGGTGCAAATTCTCTTCCCCTCAAGGGTTCAATTCTCAATCACTCACTCCCTCTCTCTCCTATCACTCTCTTAATCCCTATCTACTGACTTTCCGCAACCCCCTTGCAGGGTACCCCACATCCTGAAGGGTTCTCTCTTGGATTAGGTTCTAGTCCCCCTCCTAGCATTAAGTCACACCTCCTCTTTCTCCCTCCTCCCTCTTTAAATCCCTACAACCTTATCCCTCCTTTCTATCTAGCCCCACAGCCCGCTTGCAGGGTTCCCCACATCCTGAAGGGGTCTCTCTGGGACACTGCCTTATCCCCTTCTCTCTGGTCCCCCAGTCCCCTTGCAGGGTTCCTTGCATCCTGAAAGGTCTCCAGGGACATGACTCCCCCACCTCACCCCCCTTTCCCCCTTGTCTTTCACACTTTTTTACTTATTAACCCGGCACTTATTATTGTCCACTCTTTCTACCTATTATGTGCAACACTGTTGTAACACTGTTTGTAACACCTGCTGTACAACTGTATGTTAATGTTGATCTTGTAACTTGAATGTTTAATGATTCATTCCTACTGTATTGCACCCTTTCCCCTCACGTCACACTGGGAGATGAGCAACTTGTCACTCAGTGTGCCTTTCTGGTGCAACATTTCAATAAATAAATAATAAGTTAAACTACTAGAAATTAATGATAGAAATGACATCAGATCTGAAGTGCTGGACTCTGCTCCCCCTCTCCCTAATGGGTAAGGTAGGGATAATCAAAATGAATATCTTAGCCACCCGGTGGTGCTGAGGGCTGAGGCACTGGACACCTTACCTCATTCTACACTAGTGACCTATGTTCTGGAACAAACACGAGTCGCTGGGGGTTGGCAGGGTTGGAGAAGGATCAAGCATCCAAAGGACTGCTCTCCTTCTCTGGAGAGAGGGGACAATAGTGGTCAGCACTCAACTGCCCCACAATGGAGACTGGGGACAGTGCACCAATGCTACAGAAGAGGGGCAGAGTTGGGGCAGATGCCTGAAGGGAGTGCTTGCAGATGCATGCGTGCTCCCTCCAATGGCGTCATTGCATGCCCCTCCCGACAGGGGAGAAACTAGAAACCTCCATCGGCAGCATGAAGGCTGCCCTGACAGCGCCACCATGAATGTGCCCACGCTAGCTCCCTCCTGTGCCTGCTCTCCAGGTCTCCGTGGTGGTGGGGTAAGTGCCCGCCAGGATGCAACCTGGGGGGGACTGTGTGTGGGGAGGTATGAGGTCTGGCTGTGATCAGGGCCATGGCTGTGAAGGCAGGCTGGAACAATGGGCAACCAAAGGTACAACCCCCCAAATGAAGGATACAAAAATAAACTAAAAAAAATGAATATCTTGCCACGGTGTCTATTTTTCTTTCTGACATTGCCCCTGTGGAATCCTGAATCATTTCTGGAAACAGCTTGACAAGCAACTCCAGGCTTTCATTTGGGCAGACAAAAACCTAGGGTGGGGCGCGGAAACTTGCCCTCCCAGGAAGAGGAGAGGAGGCCTGGGCTCCCAGATTTTCGATTATATTGTATAGCAGTCCAAACCCCTTATCTGATAACCTGGGCCAAGCAGAGGTGGAGTCCAAATGGTATCTCATAGAGAGGACCAGGGATCTTCCTGTTTCCTTACATGCACTCCTCACCATGAAAATTACCCCAGTGTTGAAAAGGTCACTATCTAATCCATGGGTGTCACATTCTCTTATTATTTTGCAAAATATTAGGTCTTTGTCATATACACTAAATGAAATAGACCCCTTACCTTAATCACAAGGGATTTAGATTTCAAGTCAAGACTCATGGACAGGGGTTTAAAGGTGGAATAAGCATGCACTAACAAGATATGAACAACTCCTGGAAGGGCATCACATCTCATTCCAACATCTCCAAACACAGTATCCTATGACTACAGTGGATTTTTTACTAGCTTTTACAAGTACGAGTTACCTGTTGGAGGTTGGCAGGCTTCAGCTCATCAAACATGCCAAAACTTCTGGGAGGAATTTCTATATTGTTCACAGTTCTCAAGAAAAGATCTTGATATATTGCTGTGATTTATAATCTACTTTTGGAGGCCAGGGGTCAACCTAGTGGGCCATAGAGAAAATGGCAGGAAGAGTCTGGGGTCTTTGTCTGTGATGGGCAGTGGGGGTAGTGCTTACAGGGATGGGGTGTGGGCTTCAAAATTTGGGAAAATTCCACTGGAAGATCTTTACCAGGTTTTTAATGTTCGAAGATTACCAAGCATTTCAGGACTATGACCACTAATAAATTCTGGCAGAATTGTGGAGGAAAAGGTACATTATTATATGCTGTGGTCCTGCCCGAGACTGATGAGCTTCTGGACCTAAATTAAGCAGGAGCTCTCCTGGATCTTGGGGGGTGGAGATGCCTGAGGCCTTTTACCACTGTCTACTGGGAATTAAGGTTCCAGGAATCCCACCATGGAAAAGGAGGGAGGTTTTTCCAATGCATGGTCATGGCAGCCCTTAAGACCTTGACATCCCACTGGCTTGACCCGGTAGTCCCTAGCATGGCTGAATGAAAGGAAAGAGTGTCTCAGATTTTCTGAATGGAGCAACTCATGGCAAGACTCCATCTAACGGAAGACAGATTTACAGAGGCCTGGAGGGCCTGGATGCTACATACAGATCTGGCTGTGGACCCATAGGAGGTTTGACCTTTTGGCATGCTGCCAGGAGGCACAGTGGACAAACTTAATCCAATAAAACTGTATATCTGGATTTCTGGGGTGGGCCTACAGTAGGTAGGGCACATAAACACATCTATATATTTTTCCTGTTGATTGTTCTGTATTAAAATTTATGGTTCTTGTTTCTGGTTGTTTGAATGTATACAGTTCTTTTCTTTCATTATTTTTTCTCTGCAGTCGCAATGAACTGACTGATCAGGACTGAAAACAAACTGCTTTGCTTCAATATTCAATTAGAGATGGGTGAAGTAGGCAAATTCCGCTCCGCAAAATATTTTGTGAATTTTGTGCATTTCACAAAATACTTCACAGATGCAAAGTGCGAAATTCCACTCCGTAAATACAGAATTTCACCCACGATGTGAGGAATTTTGCCCACAAATGGCAGTATTTTGCCTGCAAATGGCAGAATTTCGCCACTTGCAGGTGAAATTCTGCATTTCATGGGTTGAATTTCACAAGTTTGCACCTATGAAATGTTTCACGGCACATTCAAAATTTATGAAATATATTTTGCACTGCGAAATTGCCACCGCCAGAACTTCACAGCGAAATTAAACTTCGCACATCTCTATTTTCAGTTGTAATACAAAAAGGACACATTATGTATTATGGGGCCTGACCTTTCAAAAAGAGGTGCACACAACTATTTTGTAAGGAACAATCACAAAAGGGTGGGGCACCCAGAAAGACATTAAATCACTGGCTTCTAGATGATCTGATAGTGGTCCTCTAAGTGGTAGAGTGAAAGCAAGCATGTTGTAGTTTCAGGTACCATGATGATGTATGTTGCAAAACAATGATACTCTAATTGACTGTCCAATATGCATGGTTTGTAACCACTTTCCACTTGGGATGTGGAGGAAATGAAGTAGACCTTGCTATGTAATAACTTTGGAACTTAATAAAGCTGAGTTTCCAAAAAAATTGCAGAAAATGGCTGCTTCTCATTTCTATTCCTTTGCTCTGCCTGGAGGGATGAACTGAGCTGTGCCTAGCAGTCATTTTCCTCCTCAGTGGCATCTTCCTCATGTTTTCTTCTTGAGATGTCTCAGTAGGTGTCACATTCAGCCTCACATACTAAAACTGAGCTCTGAGCACATGTGCTGCGAACTCATTTATAAAATGGCCACTAAACAATAAGCCCTGTAATTACATATTTATTTAATAGGAATTTGAAAGAGAACTATTTTCCACTAGCATGGAGGTTGAGCAAAATTATTTCGGTATTCGGGGGAAGGGGACAACGGATTTAAATAATTATATGCCCATAGCTTTACTTTCCGATTCTGGCTAAATGTCTAGAGAGACATGTGCACACTCAAATGATGGGATATATAGCAAAATACAAACTGATAACACCATACCAATCAGGTATTTGTAAAGGACACTCCACCATATCCTCTTTACTGGAATTTAATCATCTTTTAAATTCATCATTATAGAATGGCATGAAAAAATCCTGGACTCTGGTCAGTCTTGTGCTGGCCCCGTGATGTTATCCCAGCATAACATCACAGATCTAGTCCTAACACATACATGACCAAATCGCATGACAACAAATTACTGCACATAGCACCTCTCGCTCACTCCCTCGTCAAGCAGTGAAACTGGCTTTACTGAAAGATGTCAGTGTTTCACTTTCACTCCCTGTCGCACAGTTTCTTCCTTCCTGCCCCACGAAGTACCAAAATTAAATCCAAGCCATCATTAAACATGACATTTCAATCCCATTTGCCACCATGATCAGTTCTTCCATTAAAGTGCTGTTCCCACTCGTCCCCCAAAGTTCATGACCACCAACAACAGACTGAGCGTGTGTGTTGAAAAACACACTATTCAGTTACACACCGGGAAAGCTGCTTTTCCTTTCGGCAGATGCCTCTTTCTTCTTCTCCCGGTACAAGCCCCACAGCAAATGAAACGGCAGAACTACAGCCACACACTGCTCATGGAGACTGCAAGTTGAAAACAACTTGACGGTGGACAATGTGGAGTTTCTGCACCACTGAAGAAAAAAAAACATAACATAGAGAAACACCAACATGCAGCAGACTAGAGAGGGGGGGGGGGTAACAACAAGTATATGATTTAACCAAGCTGTTATTCTCCGATAGACCAAGCTACAAAGAGCTATGCACTACAGCAGCTCCACCTACTGGCCAAAAGAAATAATCATCACTAAAGATATAATGAGCACTATTTTTTTAATAGAATCCCACACTGAAAATGTGACCAAAATAATCTACTTTTAATAAACTTTTTAATAATTTTAAGTCTTTTTTTTCTTTTTACATAAGCCATTGTATATTAGAATAATGCACTCCAGGGTGTGTGTCATGTTGGGATAACGTCACTTCGGGGTGATTAGTCACACTAGGCCTGGCCTTGTGCCTAATCACCCCAGCAGGCGTGATGTTATCCCAGGAAGACACACAACCTGTCATGCATTATTCCTTTATTACATTGAGGCAGGAAACTGCAGCCATTTTTGTGGCTCTATCTAAGGTCTTTTGACCTGGTGAACCACTCCCTCTATTACAAACAATTGAAAATTGGGATTCACTGATGACCCTAGGGATTGGTTAAAATCCTACCTTGTGGATCATACTCAATACATATCTGTTAATGGAAAAAACTCTCCCATGAGGGTAGTGGTCAGAGGAGTGCCACATTGGTCAATATTAGGACCCCTGTTATTTTTAGTATTTAATAACAGCCTTCCTCAAGTAATTCTGCATTCACAGATAAGACTATAAGCAGATGATACTGTATTATAACAATAGGATAAAGTATTATTGAACTAGAGGAAAAAATGCAGTTAGACATTGATCAAGTGAGGGGGTGGTTAACCAGGTCAGGCCTTATCGTAAACACAAAAAAAAAACTAAAATACTATATTTTAGATCAAAGCATAAAGAAAGCAAAAACAAATAAAAATCTATGCAGAAAATAATTCTTCCTTGGAGCAGGTGTCACACTACACTTATCTGGGAGTTACCTTCGATGAAGGTATGGAATTTGGGGAACATATAGGTGGATTAATTGAGAGGGTAAATAAAAGAGTAGGAGCTTTATGCAGGACAACAAGGTGTTTAACTAAAAACAGTAGAAAAAGGGTTGCTGAACAGTTAATACTCCCGGTTTTAACATATGGGGATCGCCTTTATCATGTAGCAAATAAAACATTAGTAAACAAATTAAATAAGACCTACAATAGAATTGCAATATATGTCTTAAATTGTAACATAAAAACACATTACTGCGCTCTATTAATCTCACTACACTGGCTGCCATTAAATTTAAGGTGTGCCATGACCTGGCAAAAAATAATTTATAAATACCATACAGAAAGTCCAGAGCATTATATAAATATACTATTATTTGGGAAAGGAAACAGTAAAGAATGTAGACCAAAGAGTCTTAGCCAACTGAATAAAATGTCCACCCCAATTACCAACAAGCATTTGTCAATGCTGAATGTTGTCGAGCTGGCATTGGCTTTGGTAGTGCAATGCGGAAACACATTTTTGGCAGGATGTGAAAAATGACAGCTGTACTGTTCATAAGGAGGTGTAAAAAAATGGCAGTGTTGAAAATGTGGCGTGTAAATATTGCAAATTTGTGAAGTTACAAGGGTGCATGGGAAATGCTCAATGCACACTTGTAACACAGTCATTTTATGGAGTTTCGGCACCGAATTTTCAACATAGGCATTTTAACACCTCTGCTTATGTACAGTGTCACTCTCATTCCTTCAAACTGTCCTAAAAAGTGATTTTGCCAGCAACCATGCTATTCTGCGCCGGACGTAAGAAAACACATTTCGGGCAGGATATGTAAAATGTCAGCTGTACTGTTCATCAAGAGGTGTGGAAAAATGCCAATGGTGAAAATCCAGAGTGAAAATATTACAATGCACAACGCATGAGCATGTGTGCAAACTGTGCAACACACGCTCAGAATACAGTCATTTTATGAAGTATCGTCACAAAATTTCAACATAGGCATTTTAGGACCTCTGCTCATGAACAGTGTCACTGTGATTTTCGTAATCTTTCCCAAGCACTGATTTCCACAGCAACCGCAGTATTGTGCACCATAAGTGCGGAAACACATTTCGGCCAGGATGTGAAAATGACAGCAGTACTCTTCACAAGGAGGTGTGAGAAAATGACAATGTTGAAAATCTGGCATGAAAATATTGTGAAATTCACTAAGTTATGAGCGTGCATAGCAACTTCGCAACACATGCGTCGTAAAACAGCCATTTTTTTTAATTTTTCCACCAAATTTGCAACATAGGCATTTTGGGAGCCCACCTCATGAACACTGCCACTGTCCTTGCATTAATCGGTTCCAAAAGGTGATTCCACGCAGTGACTGCGAAATCACCTTTTGGGACCGATTAACGTCATAACAGTGACAGAATTCATGAGGAGGGGTCCCAAAAACCTCATGTTGAAAATTTGGTGCACAAATTCAAAATGCCTCAGATATGCATCAAAGTTGAAAAACCCTATTTATTCCATTATACAGCTTACGGCATTTCCTCAGTTTGCGGTGTCGGCTTTGAAAAGTGAAGATGTGTTCCTGGTCCACCAAAGATCGTCATGCCGAGCTCTGGAGGTAAATATGGGGTGAGGGAGGGTGTGGGGAGGCAGGGTGCGCAGTGGGTGGGTGTGGGTGGTGGGTAGGGAGACTACAAGGGACCGTTTTCTGTTTACAGGTAGTAAAAAAAAAAGCATTGTGGACAGTTTACTTTTTTACAGGTGGTTTCTTTTTTGGCGGGGTACAGTAGCTGATGGGGGAATTGGGCACCCTAGTTGGCACAGAAGAAGGGGGACATCATGCGACGGGGAGTGGACTCCCGTCAGCATTAAGAGTGGGAAAGGGGGATGGATGCGGCGGCGATTGGGCACCCCATCGGGAAACAACAAAAGTGGGGGGCATGAGCTGAGGGGGATTGGGCACCCCTTGGCAATCAAAAAGGAGGGGGACACATTCTGCTGACAGGGAGGGCCCCCTCTGCACATACTTGAGGGGCAGGGTAAGCCTACTGGGGATTGGGCACCCTTAAGTCGGCAGTTTAGCGGCCACTGTGCCTGCATGTTTGTAGCTGGCGAATCACCTAGGAAGGGTCTGCTACATGTGACGAGCTTTGCTCGCATTGCAGGGACCTTTCCTAGATGTGCTCACCACATGGTGTGGTGCCAGCATGCAGGCTGATTGGGGAATGAGGGATGCACCTACTGGTGCGTGTCCTGCATTTGCCCAACAGCGACAGGGCCTCCAAATCTGCACTACTGCAAGATGTGTGGCTGCGCAAGCATGCCAACATAAAATAAGTATGGTGAAAAACATTGTGTTACCAGGCTGCAAAATACTGGAACACTTTGCATTCTACAGCATGTACATTTCCAGTCTATAAACTGTTTTATCAGGAACTAATGAAATCAAACTTCTTTAATTGTACCTGCTTTAAATGATAAGGTATGAGAGGAATATTTAGTATGTTGATTGGGAAAGATGTGATTTATAATGTTTGGTTGTAATTTTATGAAACTTTGTTTGTAATGATGATGGGATGGGAATGAATTATTGTATTAATATTTGTATTTTGTACACTGTTGGTCATTATGTCATGTCTATAGGTAACATATAGGGACAGGACTGTCTTGAAAACTAGGTCATCAGACCTAAAGACATGCTCTTCCTGTATAAAAATAAAGTTTTACTACTACTACTACTTGCTGTGCTGACATTTCAATGTACAGTACTTCACACTTAAACCTCTGATTCAGCATGGTGGCAAAAACATACAGATTATCACCACAAATGTCTGTAAACCTGTTGTCTACTTCAAGGCTGAGATTCTTCACAATGTCCCTCACTGCATGTGCACTATTGACGGGATCATAATCACCATGACTGGAGAATCTCTGCAGTGACTCTTTAGTATTTGCACTGCAGGGGTTCTCTGACTGAGCAGTGCAGATCCAGCACTACGGTCAAGAGTGCTCAGCTCAAAAGATACAAGCACCTTTATTATGCCTTTGATGACAGCCTAGTCCTGGTGGCTGAGAACTCCTGAAATGTCTCACTCCATACTCAGCTTTTGCCATGCCCACTTCTGCTCCAGTAGCCTTTCTAACATATAGTAGGTGGAATTCCACTGGGTCAAGACATCCTGAATAAGCCTGTGCTGTGGAATCTGAACACGCTTTTGCATCTGGTAGAGCTGGTTCATGGCTTAACAGAACAGTGGAAGTGTCCACAAATGCTTTCTATTGTGCTCATCATTTGAGCCACCTCTGTTGTCTTGCTAATGGACTTTGTCACTACCAGATTCAAACTGTTGGCAAATCAATGGATCCCTTCAAAGTGCCAATCCCACAGGGCCTTGTTCATATTTGAAGTATTATCATTGACCACAAAACCAACATGCAGCCAGCTACCTCAGTCCACATATTCAGTACTATCTTGTAGGAATTTAAGAATGTGCATAATTGCTACATTCGGCATTGGGGACCTGTATGAGAGGGGATGGACACTCCACCAGGAAAATGACCAGGACCAGGCACACTTGCACCTTCAGTGCCACCACCAGTTATTGGGTCTGCTGGGCACCAGTGTGCTGTGACTGATATATATGCATGGTTGAAGTTGATGCTGCTCCATATGTCTGTGGTGGAATGAAATACACCACCACCAACAGCCTATGATAGTTGCCTAAACAGTGCCTTGCTCACATCCTCATACATGAGATACAACAGCAAGGGAAATGTTGCAAAGATGGTATCTGATACCTGGAGTGCAAATGTTTCAGTAGCCATCAGAAACTGATATCTTCAACTATTGAAAATGGCTGCAGATCCAGTGCCATCATTTTCCTAATCAACTGTGTTATCTCTTGTGTCTCAAACTGATGTAATGTTTCCCTCGGTTCCCTATTATTTTCTTACTTATTTATTTAATAATGATGTTTGGGGGGGAGGAATGTGCCACAAATGGAACTACAAAACCTGATTTGTGAAAGAAGTGTGGCCCTCAACCCCCAAATATAGGAGAAAGACTTATTTTTAGTTGGTTTTCGTTTTTTAATGTTGCATTAACTTCTCCAGCATAATTATTTCAGTCCACGTTTGTTTCCATATTCATAAATCTTCCATTTTCACAAGCTTTTCATATGGAATCAGCCTCTATTTACTTTTTTTCTGGCTCTCTTTCACATATAACAAAGCTGCTTACTTTCAGGATCACCTTGTCCCTTCATCAGACTAAAGAGTAGCTCAATTTACAGGCTGAAAAAATAAATTAAAACATAATTTTAAAGCTGCTGTCTCACAAGAATTCTTAATATTGAATAAAATGTAATCATGAAGTTATATATACACACAATAGGTGGAACAAACCTGTGTAAAAATACATTTCTGGCATATTCTTGGCTCAATGGATCCATAAAATCATGCCTGACTCAATTCCTGTAATCAAACATTACATGGTCAGCCCTAAAGGTCAGAGCCCTCATTCAATTTCACACCGAATGGCATATGTAATTTTAACTCTAACTTCACACTTTGTGTGTTTCTCTACAGTGTTAACTTAACTTTGTGGGTAAAAAAACTATTTTATGCATTTCTGTTTCATATGCAAAAATACCAAGTTCAGTAAATCTTTCAATGATTTAAACACTCTGAAGCTAGTGAGCTACATAATTACTCACGCCTCATTCATTAAGAGTCGGCCAGATAGCGGTCCCAAATTCATTTTCTCAACTCAAAACATATCCCATGCCATTAAGCAAGATGCCACCATGTTTGTGTGAGCAATGCCTTCTTCCAAACGGCATGGAAAGGGCTGTCTTTCTGAGGAGTATGTCTAAGGCATGATGAAATCACACCCGACATTCACCCTTTCCTGCCCGGTCAGCATTGAAACTGTCTACTGGGTCTGATTCAGAGTCTGGATCGACAGTCCCCTTGCCATTTCAGCTGATTATTTTAAATATTTTAATTGTACCTGGTCATATTTCCCAGTTTTGGGGTTTGAGAAATGTGGTGTTTCAGGTCCACTGCAATACAGGATCACATATATCAGGGATATTTGTGTTAAAAAATAATCATATTATTTAGCTTATATCAATCTTGCTGTATTAATCTTATACAGTGAAGGCATTTCTCACTTATAGAATAAATCAAGTAACATGCTCTCACATCTCTAATCAACTTGCATACAACAATGTTATTCTGTGCTTCAAAGGTCACTTTCAGTTGCAAAAGGTTAAACCTATCGTCTCAGTCACATCTAATCCATTCTAATATATATCCATCTTGGTATACTTGTCTAGTACAGTGAAAACATATACTAACTCATAAATAAAGTAACTTTTTCCACATTTCTGATGGCTTGTTTAAACCAGTAACATTTTATACTGCAGTGCACCTGTAATTCAGTTCTACTCAGAGGTCACTTTCTTCTGCAAAGGTCAAATCAATTTTAGTTGCATCTATCTTCACAACTATTCGTTACTTCAAAACTAACTTCAAAATTATTATTTAAACTATCTCTCCACATATATAAAGTTCACTTGAAACCAGAGACAAACAATGTGGCATAAGTAGAAGATAAAATAACCAGAGTATGCAGTAAAAGACATTTTTCTGGGGGGGGGGGGGGAGAAAATTCTTCATAATTTCCACATTTTTAGTAACTTCATTTGAAAGTGGTCCACACCAGAGCCTGATTCAAACTATATCTTTCTATATGTGTTTTCAGAGTGAATATCCACCAGGCTTCTCTCCTTGCCCATATCATATTTTGGTTGCCACCTGTACAGGTTCATGTATCTTTTCTATGCCAAAGAATTTGAAAGTGGAAACTTGATGTTTTCTTCTCTTAAAATGTCTGGCTAAGGAGGATTTTCATCCTCCTTCTTATACAACTCTCATGCTCAGTTATCCTCTGTTTTAATGGTATGGTGGTTTGTCCAATGTAATAAAGACCACAAGGACATTTATTTGCTTTTGTCAACCAGGTAAGCACACTAGACAACCGAGAGCCTATTTTCAGGTGCGACATATAATACAGTACACCACAAAGTCACTATTGCATGTAATTAAAGTTCTGATCTCATATTTCTGATCTTTACATGTACTTTTCAGAACTTTAGTTTTCAAACCATTATTGAAGTGTGTACTGTTTCCACACGGAAAAAAGCCTTTGACATCTCTTTATAGCCAGGTTGTGGGTGGGGTCCAATTTTGGGTTTTACAATCTTATTTCTTATTGTTGTTGGTTTTCAGCAGTAACCATGGCTTCTGTGAAAGACAATATTTCCATGATCTGTTGCACATAATATATTCCAGTTTTTCAATATGGTGTCTTTTATTTTTCCAAAGCATCTGGAATATTGCATAGACATAGTAATTTTACTACTAAAATTTGGGTATTTCATATTCTCTTGTAAAAGTTCTTGTCTGTTTTTTTCACTACATTTTCTTTCAGCTTGCTCTAGTATGGTATCATTGTAACCCCTGTTTCTGAAACTGATTCGTATCTCTGCCACATTTTCTTTGTATCTTTCTTCATTTCCACTGTTTCTCTTACATAATATTTGACTATATGGGATGCTGTTTTAGACATGGAGGATGAAAGCTCTTTCCATGTAAAATTATGTTTCTGTCTGAATCCTCGTGATACAGATCTGTTGTAATTTTTTTCCCTTATTTGATTAATAATAAATCCAGATATGGAATTTCTTTTTCTTGATGATTCATGGTGAACTGAAGATATGGTGTGTCCTCATTTAGATATTCATAGAACTTATCTAGTTGTTCTTTAGTTCCATCCCATACAATCAAAATGTTATCAATGAAACTTTTGTATAATTTCAGATGAGTTTTATTGTGGTTCATTGTAAAATATACATATTGATTCTCAAATTCAGGCTAATTTATGTTCTTGTGTTTCTCAAACTCCAAAGCTAGGTTGGGAATATGACCAGGTATAATTAAAATGTTTAAAATAATCAACTGAAATGGCAAGGGGACTGTTGATACAGACTCTGAATCAGAGCCAGTGAGCAGTTTCAATACTGACTTCAGGCAGGAAGGGGTGAGTATGCAGGTGTGAGTTCATCACACCTTAGATGTACTCCCCAGAAGCCCGGCCCCTTCCATGCCATTTGGAAGAAGGCATTGCTCACACGAGCATGGTGGCATCTTGCTTAATGGCGCGGGATATGTTCTGAGCTGAGAAAATGCATTTGGGACCCGCTATCTGGCTGACTCTTAATGAATGAGAAGTGAGTGATTATGTAACTTACAAGCTTTAGAGTGTTTAAATCTTTGAAAGGTTTACTGAACTTGGTATTTTTGCATATGAAACAGAAATGCTTAAAAAAAGGTTTTTTACCTGCAAAGTTAAGTTAACACTGTAGAGAAACACACAAAGTGTGAAATTAGAGTTAAGAATTACATATGCCATTCAGTGTGAAATTGAATGAAGGCTCTGACCTTTAGGACTGACAGGGTAATGTTTGATCACAGGAATTGAGTCAGGCATGATTTTATGGATCCACTGAGCCAAGAATAAGCCAGAAATATATTTTTACACAGGTTTGTTCCCACCTACTGTGTGCATATATAACTTTCATGGTTACATTTTTATTCAACATTAAGAATTCATGTAAGACAGCAGCATTAACATTGTTTTAATTTATTTTTTTCAGCCTGTAAATTGAGCTATGCTTTAGTCTGACGAAGGGACAAGGTGGTCCTGAAACATAGCAGCTTTTGTTATATGTGAAAGAGAGCTAGAAAAAAGTAAATAGAGGTTGGTTCCATATGAAAAGCTTGTGAAAATGGAAGATTTATGAATATGGAAACAAAAATGGACTGAAATAATTATGTTGGAGAAGTTAATGCAACACAAAAAATGAAAACCAACTAAAAGAAGTCTTTCTCCTATATTTGGGGGTTGAGGCCACACTTACTTCACAAATCAGGTTATCTCTTGTGTCGCCAGATGTGAGGGATGATATTTTCTCCCTGCATGAAAGGCCTGCATAATGGGGGCCAAAGATGTGTGGGACTATAATGCTAGATGATTTTTCTGGCACTCGTCACTGAGGAATGGTGTGGACTGGATAACAGGTGAATCCCCAGAAGGGAAATGCACATTTCATGATGATCCTTTTTTCTAACTGACATGTTCACCGTCACCAGCACTTTTGCAATTATGAATCTGCAACATCTGGGCCACCACTATCAGCAGAGGGTCTCGGCATAACCCACAAACCACTGTTGATCCCTGCAGTGCATGGGGATGTCTTAGCTGCAGATGATTTATCACTGGCGTGTTGTGAGGTTTAATAGATTTTCCCCTGCTAATGATGCTCTGTAGCACAGCCCACACACTGCCATGGTTTGCATCATCTTTGCTGTGCTAAATGCAACCACAATGCACTTTCCCCTTCTTACACCAGCACCACTTGACCCAATATTTTAGCCATGGCTGACATTTTATTTCCCACCTTTCCCACTAATAGACCTGCATGCAACAAGCTGTTCTTTCTCCCTAGTAGATGTCTGACTAGAAGGATTAACAATAACTTTTGTGTCTGGAGCTGACATAACCTTTGGAAAGGTCAGTGTGGACTGTTTTGCTTTTTTACAAGGAGAGGGTTACGTGTTGCTTGCCCTGCTGGCCACCTTTCCTCCTGCCCTCTTTTTCTTTGCAACTCTCAGTTTTTTATTAGTCAAATAGAATGCATATTCTGACTCACCCCAGAATCACTGAGGTGGGTGTCAGTATCACTCTTAGATGATGATGATAGCAGTTCTTGAGAGTACGGAACATATTCAGAACCAGGTAAGTGCTCTACATCCTCCTCATCTACATATCTGGCACACAAGAAGCATGAATACTGCATTGGGATGGCATGATAGTAGTAGTTATGGTCATAGTCACTGGGAAAGTAGGTAGTGGTACTTTATCCATGGGCAGAGCAGTCACTACAGTCACAATGGCTGAAGTGATTACAGTACAATCAGGTACAGTGTTAGTGGAGGCACTTGTTGCAGCAGTCATGGTAGTGGCTATGGTGGGGGTCACAGTGGCCACAGTGACTGGGGTACCAAAAGTGGTACAGGCAGTGCTGGCTACTGCAATTGTGGTAGAGGTGGTGCTAGAGAGTGCACTGGCTAGTGGTGTAACAGATATGGGGGAGCTGTGGGAAGATTGCTGATAGTGCTGCTGCTTCCTCAGCAGCTGACCAATTGAACTGCAATGTCCTCCTACTAGTCTCATTAGAAGGGCAGGGCAGAAAATGGTTTGCCACTACTGGTGGTGACAATGGTAGCAGTGTTGCAACTAGAACTGCTTTCCCCACTCCCACTCCTACCAGAGCCTAAAGGCTTACTAGGTAAGAAAAATATTTTGGCCAGCCGAATATGTTCAGATGACTGTCTCTCACTCTCCTATCACTGCTTGGTGCAGGTAGTGCAGAAGATTTACTGAGGCTGAACCAGCCTCTTTTATGGAGCTGCCGATTTCAGACATGATACTGTAAATGTCAGTAGCAGCTGCTGTGATAAGTGAAGTACGGTAATACAGCAAATTGCATACTACTGATAGTAGTGCTAGTGTGTGTGTGTGTGTATATGTAATATACTGATTTTAGAACTGTGAATAAACAATACCACCTCAGACAAAAAATAAACTAAACGCAATTCAGTTCACTGAATGTACCACAAAAAGCTGCAAATAAAAAAGCTGTGCTTTTGTACTACTGGGGAGAGTTAGCAAACAGCCTCCTCAGTACTAGCACATGGAACTGAAGCCAAACCATAAAACAGGCACAACACACACAACAATTCAATGAGTCATGCCTGACTCACTGAAAAACTGCATCAGTTTAAAAAAACACAAACAACTATGTGCACACCGCTGTACACACACAGGGCGCAGTCTCACACACACACACACACATATATATGTGTGTGTGTGTGTGTGTGTGTGTGTGTGTGTTTTGCACACTGGCTGCAAATTGCTCACAGTGAGCAGTGCAAAGGCATAGTCAGCCTACACCCTTCTCAGTCAGGGAACTGAGCACTGAACAAGATGAACAGGAAACATTCAGTGAGTCAAGCTTGAACCACTGAAAAATTGTGGCAGTCTTAAAACACAAAAATAATGTGTACACACAGCTGTACACATGCAGAACTTCAACCACACAAAATACTACATGCAAGGAACTGAGCCCACAACCAGACGACAGCAAGAAAAAAAAATCAAAAACTTACTTCACATATAAATCCCAGTGGATTTGTGTGGAAGTGAAAGAAGTGGGGTGGTGGCACAAGCAAAGAACCCTTCCTGGTACTGAGCCCAGAAACAGGTCCCTAATAAATGTACACAGAGGGTGGGATATTCAGAGTGTGCAGGCAGGGGCGCTAGCCTGGGCACAACACAACTGGGATGTGCCAGGGAGTGTGCTGGGCGATATTCAACTGTGCTGCTCCATGGCTCAGCACCATTGAATTTGGCAACATGGCCTCCTGCATTGTGTATGGTGCAGTGGCACTGCACCAGCGCAAGTGGCAAGGGAGGAGCAGGGGATGCGCCAGCGCAAGTGTGGTTGCGCTAGGCACAGGGACCATGATATTCAGTGGAGGATATGCAAATAGGGCCATAATGCATGCAAGGCGCAACTGGGACCATTAGCATGTCATTATGTCCCATTAGCATGCAGGTGCACCGATCCCTGGTGACTTGCGCCTGGCACCCTGCCAGGCTGCAGCCATCGGGGACCGATGCCCCTGCACATCGCAGAAAAGTGCCCCAATGCCTGATTGCGGGCATGAGTATAAAACAAGACATGTCCCATATCCCTGGTGGTCAAGTGGACTGCTTCTAGCCCGATCGTGGGCATAAGTATAAATAAATACATCTCCCATATCCCTGGTGGTCCAGTGGACCACTTCCAGCCCAATCACGGGCATAAGTATAAATAAATACATGTCCCATATCCCTGGTGGTCAGTGGACCACTTCCAAGCCTGATATCGGGCATAAGTATAAGAAAAACATTTTAAATATCCCTGGTGGTCAGCGGTACCCCTTCCCCACCACCCACTGAGGCCCCACCACCCCACTCTCCCTGGTCAGCGGGTGACAGTTCCCCTGCCAAGCCACCGGCGGCCCCACCCGACTGACTCGTACAGTACAGCTGTCATAATTGGTCCCACAGTGTAGGCCAATGGGCGTCTGAACCGTACCATACTATTAGTCCAGATATGTGAATGGATCATTCCACATATCTGGACCCCTATGCTCAGCTCACCGGTATAGCTTGCATGCCCATTAGCCCTCTTTGGACAAATGGATGTACAGCAGTACTGTGCGCGAGTCAGTCGGTAATATTCTGGTAAGCTTAATGAGGGAGCTGCCACCCGCCGCTGACCGGGGGAGCAGGGGCAGAGCTCAGTGGATGGGTGAGAGGGAGTACCACTGGAACACCAGGGATATTTAAAATGTTTTTCTTATATCTATGCCTGCAATCGGGCTGGCAGCAGTCCACTGGACCACCAGGGATATGGGACGTAATTCTTTATACCATGCCCGGATCATGCTGACAGCGGTCCACTGGACCACCAAGGATATCAATTCTATTACAATGCCCATAATTGGGCATAGGGGGCGATGCAGACAGACCCTGGCTCCGGAGCTCAGGTGGCCACCCACAGCTGGCAGCTGCAGTGTGCACCTGCAATACGGCAGCTCACCTGTGGTGGCCAGCCCTGGTCCTATTTCTTTTGGCTCAACTTTGAGTTATTCAGTGTGTGGCACAAGTAGGGGTTGCAGCAACATAGCGCGCCACACATCCCAGGCTGAATATCAGGATGTGCGGATATGCATGGGCATGCCCGCACTTGCACCGCATACGTTACTGGTGCGCCCCGGCCCATTGGGATCTGCGCAGTGCAACATCCCCTTTTGAATATCACGCTGGGGCGCATCATTGAGTTGCGCATGGCGCAACCCCTTTGAACATAGATAAACCCCCCCTGCCCCTAGGACTCTGGAGGTCACAAGAGCTACAAGAAGCTCTCCCCCACAGCAAGGAACACTGCCGATAAGCTGCTCAGTTAACCCCCTCTCCCCCGAGGACTCCAGAGGTCGTGAGGGCTACAAGAAGTTCTCCACCACAGCAAGGAACGCCGCTGATAAACTGCTCAGTTAAACCCCCCTTCCCCGAGGACTACAGAGGTCGGAGGGCTACAAGAAGCTCTCCCCCACAGCAAGGAACACCGCCGATAAGCTGCTCAGGTACTGAGTTCAAACCTGGGAGCAGCTTCGCCTGACTCGACTGTTGATCACAGGTACAGGAGGAGAATTCAAACTGCTTCTTGGCACCTTTTTTCTCTCTCTTCCTTACGACATTTAATTATCGGTGTACCACTGGAGATAGTTTATTTGGTCTCTTGTTCAGCTCATCTCATATGGGACACTCGTAGCTGTTGCACGTGCTACTTAATTGCACCTTAGACTCCAGCTTTATCTCTGTATTTTATTTGTGGACAGACCTGATTTGCTACCTTAAGTATAGCTAGCTTTGTCTGGTTACAGGGTAGGATTTTGCTAAGTGACCCTGTTAATGTTAATTGTTTATTTTCTGGTGCTCTGCTGCCCTGAAATCCCGATTCAGCCCGCCCCTTTCAGAGTTACTCCCCTCCTTCCTACCTATTTAATCCGTCTCTCTCTCTCCTTCCTCCATAGCAAAATCCCCCTCCCCGAGGACTCCGGAGGTCATCGAGGCTACAAGCTGCCTCCCACAGCAAGGAATGCCGCCAATAAGCTGCTCAGGTACTGAGTTCAACCCTGGGAGCAGCTCACCTGATCGACCATTGGTGCAAGTGCAGGCAGAGGTTTCCGCCGGACCGCCACGCGTTGGCTCCCCACCGCCCCACCACCACCCTTGGTCAGCATTCACATATAGAGGAGGATCGGATCACATGACTGTGAAAATAACCTATCAGCCCACTTCCCCAGCTGCAGCTCACACCAGCTCACCACCAGTGGCCATTCTTCCCAACCACCTACTACCTCACCTTCCCTATAGTAAAATGCTACCCCTGATTCTGCTGCCTGTCCTCATTATATCTATGAACCTCCCACTGGCTCTACCCACCCGAGGAATCTACTCTATATGGCAACATTACTGCCAATCATCCCAGATTTATGTGTTATGACATCAAATTACTCACCCTCATGCCCCCCCACCCAATGTTGCATGACCCCACTTACTCCTACTCCCCATCCACTATTAACCAGCCTCGCACACATCACACGCTGTACTTCTCCACTGTATCCACTCAGGACAGCTCCCTACCCCCGTTAGCTCCCAAACCAGGCTCCCATCTACTCATCACCCTGTTAACCCACGTCATATGCGCCCTCCCAGTCCCCACCACTCATGTTAATAAACTCACTGCTTCCCAGTCTTTATGACCCTTGCCCAAACTTCTCAGGTTAGCTCTTTTGTGGCACGCTCTCCTCATACTGCTGCTATCAGGTAATATTCACCCCAACACTGGACCACCCCCCACAGTGGTCTGATCTAGCAGCAAACACGGAAGTCTCCTGCTGGCTACTCTTAACATCTGCAGCCTCCCAAAAAAACTCATCCCCTCCAGGGCTGGATTGCCCAGCACTCACCCGATATCCTAGCTCTATCTAAGACCTGGCTCTCGGATAGAATGCCCAACAGAGCTGTCTCCCTCAGTGACTACACCATCTACCATGCAGACAAGATTAGCAAGAGAGGAGGTGGCTGTGCCATCTATGTTAGATCCTCTCTTAACTCCATAGAGGTCAGTACGCCACCTATGCATGCGGTGCCCCAGACCCTAACAGTCATACTCAGCCTGGGCCTCAAAACCATCCACATTACAGCAGTTTATATCCCCTAGCAACCAAAAGCTCGCTTCGAAACAGTACTCCACAGTATCTTCCACCTCCCTAAGGAGTGAAGTCATCTTGCTGGGAGACTTTAATGTTAATTGGCTATCAGCTGCCTCATCCCCCAGCAAGACACAGCCCTTGCCTATGATCTTACCCAAGTCATCAACTCCTTGACCAGAATAGATTACAGAACAGGGACCTCAACCCTTATAGACCTCATCTTCACTAACAGGCCTCAGAATCTCTCAAGTCACTGAGCTCCCAGACTCAATAAGCAACCATTCCCCAGAGACCAGCCCGTTGGTCCATTAAATCCCCCCTGCCCCCCTTAAAGTCACTGTACATAGATGACTTAAAAGGAACCCTAGCATGTCTCAAATCTTACCCTAGCCTCAGCGACTGGTCCCCCATTCACACTGCACAGTCTGTGGACATGGCACTCACCTACTTTATAGCCATCTTCAATGAGGCCTGTGACATATTCGCACCCTTCTCCAAACAAGTATAAAAAACCAGAAGCACCCCTTGGATCTCCCAATCACTACTTGACCAGCTACACCATAGGGACAACCTATGGCACAAGGCCCTAGACTCCCAACTCCCACAGGATAGGCAACTTTACAGAGAGGCCCGAAACAAATGTACATGGGCCACCCGGCAAGCCAAAGCTGTGTACTATCAACAAACCCTCACCTCCTCCTGGGGCTCTGCGAAAAAATTCTGGAGCAATATCAAGGAACTCAGTGGGAAATCTCACTCCCCTAGCCCTGTTCAGCTCATAGTAAATGGGGGCTTCCACCCAGGACCCTACTGCTATCGCTAATGCCCTCAACTCCTCCTTCTCGGACCTCTCCCATATTCTCCCACTGAACTTCTTCAATCCCACCCCCCCACTGACATCAACAACACTACACCCTTTAGGCTAAGAGTCATCTCCTGTTCCGAGGCAAAACTCTATCTCTCCAAAGCCCTGGCTAACGCTTGTTATAGCAGTGACTCCCTTGATCTCAAACTCACTCAGCTGACCCTGGATGTGACACTACCCCATCTCACAAAAATTCTCAACCTGTCCTTATGCCTTAGTCAATTCCCTTCAGCCTGGAAGAGAGCCGTAATTACCCCTATTCTGAAGAGTGGCGACACCACAGTCACAAGCAACTATAAACTAATATCAATCCTACCACCTCTCTCCAAGGCCCTTGAAAAAATAGTGTCTGATCAGCTTACTGACTACCTAACCAAACACGGCCTACTTTGCCAAGAACAGCACGGTTTCTGGAGGGGCCACAGTACCGTGACACACCATCCTAGAACTTACTTCATTCATCCATGGGGCCCTAGACCAAGGCTCCATGGCTTGGGCTGTCTATGTAGATCTGACCAAGGCATTTGATACAGTCAGTCATGAGCTACTGCTCCTTGCCCTCCCACCCCTCAACTTTGCACCTGAGGTCACCGCCTGGTTCAAAGACTACCTCTGAGGCCAGACTCAACAAGTTAAGATTAACACAACTCTCTCCTTATGCAAACTGGTTTGTTCTGGTGTCCCGTAGGGGTCGATACTTGGCCCTCTACTTTTCACCCTCGTTTTAAACTCTCTCCCTAAGTCTTGCAGTGGTCGCTTGCTACTCTACTCTGATGATGCAATAGTGTTCTGGAAACACCCTCAGCCTAATTCTATTCAACGAGCCCTACAGGACTACTTAAGGGAGCTAGAATCATGGTTCTCTGAACACTGCCTTATAATCAATTACAAGAAAACGAAGTCCGTGCTCTTTGCAAGCCGCCAAGGCCCCCATTGTCATGCGCCTTTAGTTGTAAAAATCACATGGCTCTGCTCTGGAGGAGGTCTCATGTTTTAAATATCTCTGAATTGCATTAGACACCTCCTCTCCTACCATAATCACATACAACTTGTCTCCTCCTCTATCAACACTGGATTGGGGATCCTTTACAGGCTTAAGCACTGCTTACCTCCCAGGCCATGCATCTCACTGTCTCCTCCTCCATCCTTTCCTTGGTGGACAACAGGATAGTCATTTATGGATCTGCTGAACTAACTTGCCCTAACCAGCACAACATTGCCTTAACAAAGCTGTGTGCCGATGCATGGTCAGTCTCTCAGCTGTACCTCGGGGGCTGTGTGTGGTGGCACTGTGTATGCCATCATTGCATCGCTGTGCTGCCACCCACTGATGGGTACTCGTGGTGGGGCTGCCTTGCATGGTTCTGTGGTGCATAGGGCTGCATTGTCACAGTGGGGGTGGTGGCATGCATGGGGTTTCCTGCAGTGGTGGACGCTGCTCCTGGGCAGGGTGTCTGGGGGCCATGGTGCAGGGTGTGCTGTGTATTGGGGGGATGGTGTGGCACAGGGTGGTCAGCCCTCCTTGTGTGCCAGTCACAGCTTGCCAGGGGGTGTGATGGGGCACCATGGCCCGGCTGTGGGTTGGTTGCTTGTCTCCATGGGCCAGTGGTTATTCAAGCCCTTCCACAGTTGTGAAGTGCATGGGGTGTGGGGGGACAATGTCTGTTCTGCTGTGTGTTTCTCTGCCCATCTGTGACATGGGTGGTGGGCCCCTACCTCCTTGGTTGTGCAGTTGCATTGCTGCCCTGCTGCTACGGGGCATCCCTGGTTGCGCTATGGCGCCTCTGGACTGCTCAGCTCAACATCCCTAGTTGCGCTATGGCACATCAGATCTGCTCAGCTTCCCCTCCCTAGTTGCGCTATGGCACAGGTGGTGCGATATTCAGTCGTTGGCTGTAGGCGCAGGTTGGCCAGCTCAGTTTTTGAATATCGCACCTCTTGCGCATGGGCGCAATGGACTTGTGCTTGCTCCTGCTATTGCGTACTTTTTGGGTGCAGTTTGAATATCTGGGCTAGTGAGCACAAAGAATGTATGCATAATAATGGGCCTCAGAGCAGAAAATTAGGTGTTGGAATACTAAATTGCTTATATCTTAGGCACCGTATGATGTAGAAAAAAATTATTCTCATGATTCATGATTTTCCTGGCTACATTTTCACTGAATGTGTAGCCCTATACCTCTGCCATTGTCACAATGAAAATTCAGCATTATCTTACCGCTTTTTGAGATACGAGCCGAAAGGCATGGCGGACACCGCCATGTTAGTGTATGGGAAAATGTAAACTTTGGAGTACCATAACTTGGCATCTGTGCAATATTTTTCACCAAACCACAAAAGGTACATCTGTGAGATGTTGGCTGCTTTTCCTCAATTTCAGCCCAAAAGACCAAACTGTTCTTTTGCAGCAGGGTGACAAAGAATTCCTGTCATTTTGGCCATAGTCTGGAAAAGTACTTTCACAATTCGACACCTTCATAAAAATTTGCGAAAATGTCACAGGTGCGACACTATTTTGCGACACTACTGTTTCCAGAAATTTGAAAACATATTTCTGGGTGTTCTTACCCAAAATAAAGGCATGGGTACCATCCTCAGGGTCTGACTAGGTGAACACAGAAGAATTGTGTCCCTAGAGGGTCCCAATTTTAAATGCCAAGCATTTTTTCTGATTAGTAACTGAAAACAAAATGGCAGATTTGCGACACTACTAGGGCCATTTGCGACACTAAAAAGTGCATTTGCGACACTTTCAAACTTTTTGTTAACTTTTCCCATTGACTTATAATGGGAAATTGTTTTTTGAATAACTTTTGAACCGTTCAATATTTTTTCACGCCTATTTCTGGAAACAGTAGTGTCGCAAAGTAGTGTCGCACTTGTGATACTTTCGCAAATTTGTGCAAAAAGTGTCGCAAATTGCGAAAGTACTTTTCCAGACTATGGCAAAATGACAGGAATTCTTTGCCACCCTGCTGCGAAAGAACAGTTTGGTTGTTTGGGCTGAAATTTGGAGGGAAAGCAGCCAACATCTCACAGATGTGCCTTGTCATAGTATGGTGACAAAATATTGTATGGATGCCAAGTTACGGTACTCCAAAGTTGGTATTTTTCCCCACAGACTAACATGGTAGCGTATGCCCTGCCTTTCGGGGCTCGTATCTCGAAAACGGTGTGAGATACGGAAATCCGCGACAATGCATGGCCCTATGGGCCACACATTCAGTGAAAATGTTGCCAGGAAAATCATGAATCATGTGAATTTTTTTTTCCACGTTGTACGGTTACTGAGATATAAGCAATTTAGTATTCCAACACCTCATTTTCGTCTCCGAGGCCCATTATTATGCAGACATTCTTTGTACACACTGTGTTTCTCTATGCAGCTGTTGGGGAAAAACACGGTATGCACTTCTGTTAATGTTACAGTTACTGTTTCCACTTGCTTTTACGTACCCGTTTGCGTTACCGTTCCCGTGTACGCCACCGTGTGTGTTACTCTTTGCATTCTCGTTTGCGCTTGCATTTGCGTTACAGTTACCATTTGCCTTTCCACTACTGTGTGTGTTTGCATTTCAGTTTGCGTCACCATGTGCATTGCCATTTGCATTTACGGCAGCCCTTTAATTTGCATTTGCATTTGTCTTTCGGTTTTCGTCTTCCTTGCTGTTACTGTTACCATTTGCATTTCCTATTGCATTACTGTGCTCGTGCACATTACAGTTTGCGTTTCCATATGTGCTTGTGTTTCCTTTTGCGTTTCTGTTTTCTTTGGCGTTATTATTGCTTTTACCATTACCATTTGCATTTACAATTGCAGTAGCACTGACCTTACGGCGTTACAGTTTGCGTTATGTATCGTTTGCATTTGCATTTACATTTCAGTTTCCTTTGGTGCTACTGTTCATATTAACTTTACCATTTGCATTTACAATTGCGCTACCGTGCCTGTGCACATTACGGTTCGTGTTTACATGCGCGTTTCCATTTGTATTTTCATTTCTGTTCCCTTTGGTGTGCTTGTTGTTGTAACACTTAACATTTGTGTTTACAATAGCGGTGCCGTCACTGTGCGTGTTACCAATTGCATTTTCGCACATGCTCTGGTGCGTCACTGTTCGCTTCAGCGTCACTTTATGCTTGTGTTTCTATTAACGTTTGCTTTACCATTTGCATAACTGTTGCCGCTTTTGTTTACACTATAGTTCCTGTTACTATGTAACAAGACATCAGCTGGTGGGAGTGCAGGGCTCAAAGGGGCCCCCGCTCCCGCCACCACATTCCATTCACTATTTATCGTCCTCATTCTCAAAAAGAAGGGAAATTAGAGGCAAAAAACTCCATTTAATGCATCAGTTAGGGTTGTTCCACAGTGACAAAAGTGAGGAAATTTGGTGTTAGGGTTGAAATCCCCCTTGCACCCCCCAGCCCGCCCCCTAACCGGCATCGGGGTGTGCATTGGGGTCATTGGTCCTAACTCTCACCCCATTATCCTGTACCTCAAGCTTGCTTGCACATGTGATGGGGTGAGAGTTAGGGCCCATGCCCAATACACAATGCTGAGGCAGAGCAGAGCTGGAAAGGACCAGGGGATTTCACCTAACATTCAACTCACTGTGTGTAATGCGATGGTAAATTTTGCCTCTAATATTATACATGTACACACACACACCCACACACCATGGGATGAGAGCTCCAAGGTTACAATAACTGCTGTTATTTTCACGCGTTGAAATAAATAGAAGCTGATGACAGCGAGTTAAAATAAATGCTGTTTATACATACTCTGCTGGCGTCAGTTCCTCCCTCTTTCTACACATTCCTGCCACTAGATATCCCTCATCTCACTGCCTGCACTACATAAAAACTACTCAAGTTTCATACCACTGCTAACAAATATCTGTTAAAATCCCAAACATAAAACCCAACATCTTAATCAACGTCCCTTTTACAAGCATTTAAAGCCTTTTCGCACAAGCGGTCCGACAGGTGTGCACAATTATCCCTCCACATCAAATCGAGACAGCAAGTCTTTGAAACAACTACCATGAAATACAGCACTACTAATGCTCTCTTGTACCTTGACAACAGTGTTCTTTACCTAACTTTTCTCTTTTTGTATCGGTCATCATTCTACACCACGAACAGGAAACTGAAGCCTGTTACAGGAAACAAAACTTGGCAAGTACTGACAGCCATAAACGTAACCAAAGCGGATTCTGTCAAAACACACACTGAAGCCAAAGCAGACAGTATAAAAAGTGCATGCAAAGAAATACAAATGACCATAACACACCAAAACAACTCACTAAACACATGAAATATACCTGACTAACGAAGATCACAATTGTGCTGTTCCCAAGCTGAAAACAAATTCCACCCTCACAAACAAATGCCACAATCACAGAGCACACTATAGATAACACCATCCAATCAGCAATCAAACAAACAGCAAATGACCAATAACAGATCTAACACACACACCATTCATACCCATTCAGTCATACAAACAAGAGAAATGAAGACACCAAACAAAGATAAAACAAAATGTACTAGAAGAGCTCTCACCCCCGTGGTATAAATAGCACACATGATGTGCAGATCATGAAATATGGAAAATCTTCTCACTCCTGCATCGTGAGTTCTGGATATTTCACTTGTGCCTTCGGCACTCATGAAATATCCAGAGCTCACTCTGCAGGAGTGAGAATATTTTCCATATTTCACCCTGCCCATCATGTATCCCCTTGATAGATATATATATATATATATATATATATATATATATATATATATACTGTATAATGGCAAAACTCCATTTAATGCATCAGTTAGTGTTGTTCCATAGCGGCAAAAGTGGAAATTTGATGTTAGGGTTCAACGCTCACACTCACACCCCCACCCCACCCCCACCAACAGGCATCAGGGTGTGCATTGGGGTCATGGCCTAACTCTCACCCCATCCCATGTGCAAACAAGCTGAGGTGGTGCAGTACAGGAGAATGGGGTGAGAGTTAGGACTGATGACTTCAACGCACACCCCGATGCCTGTTGGTGGGGTGGGGTGCAAGGGGGGTAGGAACCCTAACATCGAATTTCCTCACTTTTGTCTCTGTGGAACAATCCTAACTGATGCATTAAACAGAATTGTTTGCCATGAATTTTCCTTCTTTTTGAGAATGTGCACTATAAATAGTGAAGTAACATCAACGCAAATGTAAGCGCAAACGCTAACACATATGGTGACGCAAACGTAAATGATAACGCAAATGGTAATACAAACACAAGTGCAAATGTTAATGAAAACAGAAACACAAATGCAGGTGTGTGTACAGAAATGCAAACAGTAATGCACAAGGGCACGGTAACGTAATTGGAAACACAGACAGTTACGTAACATCAACAATGACATCAAAGAAAACACAAATAGAAATGCAAACGCAAATGGAAGTGTGTATGCAAATGCAAATGGAAACACACACGGTGACACAAAAGGAAATGCAAACAAAACAGTAATAGAAATGCAAATGTTAACAGTTATACAAGCATAGCGCAACTGAAAGCAGAGGGTAACACACACAGTGGCATAGGCGGAACGATAATGCAAATGGAAACACAAACGCAAGTGTGTATGGAAATGCAAATGGTAATGCTCATGGTCATGGTACCCAATAGGAAACGCAAATGCTAATGGTAACAGCAACGATGACGCCAAAGGAAACGCAAATGCAAATGGAAGCACGACATAAATGCAAAATGGTAATGCACATGGTGATGCAAAATGAAACACAAACAAAACCAGTAATGGAAACACAAATGTTAACAGTAACGCAAACACGAGCGCAAACAAAAATGCAAAGGGTAATGCACACGGTGGCGTAGACGGGAACTGTAATGCAAACAGAAACAGAAACGCAAGCGAGTATGGAAATGAAACTGGTAATGTGCATGGTCATGGTACCCCAATAGGAAATGCAAATGCTAACAGTGACAGCAACGATGACGCCATAGGAAATTCAAATGGAAGCTCATACGCGAAGGCAAATGGTAATGCACACAGTGATGCAAAACAAAACGCAAACAAAAACTGTAATGGGAACACAAATGTTAACAGTAATGCAAATGCAAGCGTAAAAGAAAACACAAAGGGTAACGCACACAGTGGCGTACACAGGAATGGTAACTCAAATGGAAACACAAACACAAGCACATACAGAAATGCTAATGGTGATGCGCACAGTCACAGTACCACAATAAGAAACGCAAATGCTAACGGTAACAGCAACAATGACGCCAAAGGAAATGCAAATGGAAGCACATATGCAAACACAAATGGTAATGCACATGGTCATGCAAAATGAAATACAAACACAAACAGTAATGGAAACACAAATGGTAACAGTAACAAAACACAAAGCGTAAACAAAAAGGCAAAGGTAAGGCACACTGTGGTATAGACGTGAACGCTAACGCAAATGGTTATGGAAATGCAGTGGAAACACTGTCTGTGACAGTAACAAAAGCACACACCCTTTTTTTCACCAATAGCTGCATAGCGAAACACAGTGAATACAAAGAATGTATGCATAATAACGGGCCTCGGAGCAGAAAATGAGCACTTGGAATACTAAACTGTTTATATCTCAGGAACTGTACGACGTAGAAAAAAAAATAAATTTCATATAAATTATGACTTTGCTAGCTAGTTTTGCATTTAGTCCCCTAGTTGGGGGGCTAAGTATTTTTCTGACAAAAAGTCTGCGTTTTCGAGATACGGGCCCCAAAAGGTGCGGTGGACGTCGCAATATTAGTCTATGGGAAAAATGTCAACTTCAGAGCACTGTAACTTTCCATCCATGTGTTATTTTGACACCAAACTACAAAAGGCACATCTGTGGGATGCTGGCTTTCTTCCCTCCAAATTTTAGCCCAAAAGACCAAACCGTTGTTTTACAGCAGGGTGGCAAAAATTTCCTCTTATTTTGGGCATAGTGTCGCAAAATAGTGTTGCAAATCATGACACTTTCGCAAATGAAATCACGAAAGTGTAGTGAGTGCAACACTACTTTGCAACATTACTTTTTACAAAAGTTTCAAAAACACATTTCTGGGGTGTTTAGCCCCCCAAAAAAAGATGTGGCTAGCATCCTCAGGTTCCGACTAGGTGAACACAAAAAGAATTGTGTCCCTAGAGGGTCCCACATTTAAATGCCAAGCATTTCTGTGACCACTAACTGAAAAAAAATGGATGACTCACGACACTACCGGGGTCATTTGCGACACTAAAAACTGCATTTGCAACACTGTTGAACTTTCTAACTTTTCCCATTGACTATAATGGGAAAATTGTTTTTTGAATAACTTTTGAATCGTTTAATATTTTTTCCCGAAATCTTCAAAAGGTACATTGGGAACCCTTGCCGCATGTTTCCTGAAGTTTTTGGACTGGTTGTGATAACCATGTGACCAGAAGGCACAAGTAAAGAATGCATAAAAAAGCATAAATGTGCTACGGAATGTCACTTTATAACTCCACAACCGTATATCTGACCATTAAAAGCATGGCAGATCCAGAGATCTGTGCTACTGCTCTGTACCTGCTAAATTTCAGGCAAATGCATCATACAGTGGTAAAGTTATTAAGATGCAAAATTTCCCACACTAACTTGTAAATCGGATACTCAACCCTAACTGTGACTGTTTTACACATGTTTATTTATTTAGTTTTGTTTACGGGTAGGTGCACTAACATAGCAATGACTATTTTCAGGCACGACCCTGGAGGGTAGCAGTACAACAATACAGGGAAAACATTTCAATACAAGTACAGAAAATGATTGACAATATTATACAGAGCAATTAGCAAAATGTATTACCACTGTAGAGAAAAAAATGAATAAATAATAATAAGAGAGGAGCAGTACAAAATAAAACCTACACTGCAATTTGCTTTAAGGAAGAAAAACATGAACAGATTGAACATTTAGTGCTAATTAGGGAATGAATATAGTACAAGGGGAAGGATACTAGTAAGTGATAGAAGTAAGAGCCAAGAAGAGAGGGTTGGGAGTGAAAGTAAGGTAGGAGGTGGGACAGATTGGAAGGAGAAGTGCATAGTGTATAGATGATCAGAATCAATAAACTCCATGGAAGAGGAGGCTGGGAACAAAAGGAGCTATGGAGGTTTGAAGCAGGAGCACTTGTGGGATGAATCAAGATAGTTTTGCAACCCTTTTTTAAAAGATGAATGAGATGTTGATTGGCGCAAAGCTACTGAAAGGGAGTTCCAGTATTTGGGAGTATGACAGGTGAAAGCACTAGAGCCTTTAGCGGTTTTGTGTCTGGGGATGAAGACAGGGGCCTGGTTGGCAGACCTCAGCCCATAGCAAGGAGTCAGATTTTGGAAAAGTTCTGCAAGGGATGCAGGTATTTGTAGGTGAACAGTGTTATCAATGATAGAGCCATATGCATGAAGCCTTAATTCATTAGGAGGAAGCCATCCTAGGTCTGACTAGAGGAGACAGTGATGTTTCAGATGGAGTGAGGAGGACGCATAGCAACATATATTGTTATATGTGACATCCCATTTCCTAAGAATTGATTTCCATGCAAAGGCATAAGTTGCAGCATCATAGGTAAGTAATGGGAGGAGTATGCCACGGGCTATGGCAAGCCTTGCTGAGGGAGTGAGCACATAGCTGGTTCAGTAGGCCATTCCAAGTTTGGAATTGACCAGTTTGCAGGTCTGATTGATGTGTAAGTTGAAATTTAGTGACAGATCAAGGGTGAGGCCCAGATATTTAAATGAATTTACCACCCCAACTAGTGAGCCATTTAATGAGGTGACTTTAAAATTAGGATGTGCATGTCTGAGTTTAACAATTGATCCAAAGAGCATAGCTTGGGTTTTGGACTCATTTAAAACAAGTTTGTGAGTAGATAGCCACCCCTGAATTAGATGAAAGTCAAGAGAGAGAGAAAATTGTTTATGTCATCAATGCTTTTTGCGCTAGCATACAGAACAATATCATCTGCAAATAGCAAGGAGGTTGTACTGCAGAGGTCAGTGGAGATGTTATTTATGAAAAGAGAGAAAAGTAGGGGTCCAAGGATATGTATATATGTAGTTTGTGTTATATATATATATATATATATATAGATAGGCGATCTCATTATCGCAGTAGTTACCGCAGTTAAGTATCAGTTGGAAGTTTGCACCCACACCCTCACTGCACCCCTCATTATTAGCGTTAGCACACCTCTCACTTCACCCCATCGCGTGTAAAGAAGCTGGCGTGTTGAACTATAGGAGAATAAGAGAGTTAGGACCGATGACCCTAACTTCACTCGGCGCCGGCTGGGCGGACAGGTAGGGGTGGGTGCAAGGGGGTTTCAAACCCTAACATCGAATTTCCTCACTTTTGTTGCTGTGGAACAACCCTAACTGATGCATTAAATGGAGTTTTTTGCCTGTAATGTCCCTTCTTTTTGAGAACGTGCAGTAGAAGTAGTGAATGGAATGTGGTGGTGGGAGCGCGGGGCCTGAACCACATGATGTTTTCTGACATAGTAACAGTAAGTGCAAGGGAATTGCAAGAGCTAACGGTTGCACACATGGTGACAGAAATGTAAATGGTAAAGCAAACGTTAATAGAAATGCAAGCGCAAAGTGACACCAAACCGAAATGTGACGCAAAAGGGAGATGCAATCGCATAAGGAAATGCAAACCATGATGCATATGGTCACGGTACTGCAATTGGAAATGCAAATGGTGATGTTAACAGCATAAATAATTCCAAAGGGAACCAAAATGGAAATGCGAATGCAAGCACACACGGAAATGCAAACCGTAACATGCACAGTCATGGTACCGTAATTGTAAATGCAAATGGTAAAGTTAACATGAACAATAACGCCAAAGGAAACAGAAATGGAAACTGGAATGGAAGCGCATACGGAAATGCAAACCGTAATGCACACGGTCACGTTAACGCAGTTGTAAATGCAAATGGTAACGGTAATAGCAACAATAACACCATAGGAAACAGAAATGCAAAAGCAAATGGAAGCACATACAGAAACGCAAACCGTAATGTGCACGAGCACAGCAACGCAGCTGGAAACACAAATGGTAACAGCAACAGCAACGAAGACGCAAACTGAAAGAGAAACGCAAATGAAAGGGGTGCAAGAAATGCAAACCAAAATGCAAACAGAAACAGTAGTTGAAACGCAATGGTAACAGTAATGCAACCGCAAGAGCAAATGAGAACGCAGAGGGTACGCACATGGAGGTGTACACGGAACGGTAACGCAAACAGATACGGAAATGCAAGTGGAAACGCTAACTGTTACAGTAACGGAAGTGCACACCCTGTTTTTGCCCAACAGCTGCATAAAGAAATACAGTGTGTACAAAGAATGTATGCATAATAATGGGCCTCGGAGCAGAAAATGAGCTGTTTGAAAACTAAATTGCTTATATCTCAGGAACCGTGCGACGTAGAAAAAAAATTTAAATTTCACATGATTCATGAGTTTCCTGGCAAGGATTTTGCTAAATTGCATAGCCCATAGGGCTACACATTGTCATGACAAAATTCCGTATCGCGCACCGTTTCCAAGATACGAGCCCCGAAATACACGGCGAATGCCACCATGTTAGTTTATGGGAAAAATATGTCAACTTCAGAGTACCATAACTTGGCATCCGTGCAATATTTTGTCAACAAACCACCAAAAGGCACATCTGAGAGATGTAGGGTGCCTTCCCTCCAAATTTCAGCTCAAAAGACCAAAGCGTTCTTTTGCAGCAGGGCGGCAAAGAACTCCTGTCATTTTGGCCATAGTCTGGAAAAGTAGTGTTGCAATTTGCTAAAGCTTTCGCAAAATTTTGTGAAAGTGTTGCAGGTGCGACACTACTTTTTCCAGAAATTTGAAAAAAATATTTCTGGGGTGTTTAACCCCAAAGAAAGACATGGCTAGCATCCTGAGGGTCTGACTAGGTGAACACAAAAATAATTGTGTTCCTAGAGGGTCCCAATTTTAAATGCCAAGTCTTTTTCTGATCAGTAACTGAAAAAAAAATGGTGGATTTGTGACACTACTAGGGCCATTTGCAACACTAAAAAGTGCATTTGCGAAAGTGTTGAACTTTTTGTTAACTTTTCCCATTGACTTATAATGGGAACTTGTTTTTTGAATAACTTTTGAACCGTTCAGTACTTTTTAACAAAATCTTCAAAAGGCACATCAGGGACCCTGGCTGCACATTCCCTGAAGTTTTTTGGACCAGTCACGAAAACCGTGCGACCTGTAGGCATGAGCCAAGAATGCGCAAAAAAGTGTAATCGCGAATTTGGATGTCGCTTAACAGCAATGCAAATGCAAGCATTCCTGTCGACACCATTGTGTGCATTACCCTTTGCGTTTTTGTTTGCACTTGGATTTGCGTAACTGTTAACATTTGCGTTTCCTTTACTGTTTTTGTTTGCGTTTCCTTTTGCGTCACCGTGTGCATTTCCATTTGCGTTAGCGTATGCGCTTCCATTTGTGTTTGCGTTTCTGTTTGTTTTCTTTGGTGTCATTGTTGCTGTTACCATAACTGTCTGCATTTCCATTCGTTACCCGTGCCCGTGTGCTACGATTTGCTCATGCTCCGTGGCATGCATTTACTGCTTCTGTTTTCAATTAACATTTGTGCTTGTGTTTGTATTACCGCTTATGCTATCATTTACATTTGCATCACCATTCTTTGATCGTGATCTTGCATCATGACCTAAAAATACAATTTTCTCAGCTCAGGGGTGGCCTAGGAAGACAAATGATGCTGGGGTTTGATCAGGCGGCTCCGTTCTATAGCGGCATGGCGATGGTTTCATCTAAATCATCGAAAAACTCACGTTTCACCATTTTTTATTCTTTGATCATGAGCATGCAATTTCTTTGATCGTGAGCCTGCAAATTCTTTGATTGTGAGATTCTTTGATCGTGATCTTGCATCAGCGAGCGAGGGACGAGATGGCCCTTTGAAAAATGCAATTTTCTCAGCTCAGGTGTGGCCTAGGAAGACAAATGAGGGTGGGTTCTGCCCAGAGGGATTAGTTCTGTTGAACCATGGTGTGTGTTTGCCGCATTTGTCTCAAAACTTTTATTTTCAATACTTTTTATTCTTTGATCATGAGCCTGTAAATTCTTTGATCACAAGCCTGCAAATTTTTTGATTGTGAGATTCTTTGATCACGATCTTTGATCATGAGATAGGGACAAGATGGTCAGATTTTATAATGCATTAGATAGGTCAATTTTACTAATCTTTAACATTATATATCTCAGAAATGGTTTGGTCCTTTTACTTGAAATGTGGAGGGTGTTTACGGCATGCCCTGTAGATGGCAATTATTGTGTTTACATGTTGGACAATATATTTTCTGTGGTGATATTGCATGGCTCTCTTTACGCTTTGTGGACAATGCTTTGCATTGTCGTGGTGGCTAGAAATTGATAGCGTACCTAGCCTTAGTGTCATGGATGCACTTTTCAGTCGTTGTGTCTGTAAAATGTCAACAGTTATGGAATTGTGCAACTCCGACGAATGGAAATCTCACATTTTAACATGCTATATCTTGGAAATGGTTTGGTATTTTTATTTGAAATTTGGAGGGTGTTCTTGCCATGTCCCATAGATGTGAATTATGTTGTTTATGTGTCAGAGAAAACTGTTTTTGCAGAGATATTGCATGACGCAATTTACATGTTGTGGACAGTGTTTTGCATTGTGCTGGTGGCTTGAAATTGATAGGGTACCTAGCCTTAATGTCATGGATGTAGTTTTCAGTCATTGTGCCTGTAAAAGTTTAACAGCTGTGGAATACTGCAACTCTGATGAATGAAAATGTCAAATTTTAACATGTTATATCTCGGGCACGGTTTGGTCTTTTGCATTGAAATTTGAAGGGTGTTCTCGGCATGTCCTGTAGATGTGAATTCTTGTGTTTATGTGTTGGACAAAGTTTTTTTTCCTGGAGATATTGCGTGATGCAATTTACATGTTGCAGACAGTGTTTTGCATTGTGCTGGTGGCTTCAAATTTATAGGGTACATAGCCTTAGTGTCATGGATGTAGTTTTCAGTCATTCTGCCTGTTAAATGTTAACAGGTGTGGAATTCTGCATCTCTGGCAACTGAAAATCTCAAACTTTAACATGTTATATCTCAGACACGGTTTGGTGTTTTATATTGAAATTTGGAGGGTGTTGATGGTACACATGTTTACAAGTTGGTGGGAGTGCAGGGCCGTGCTCCCACCAACTTGTGCAAGTTCTTAGTTTTTCATCCTTTCTCAAAAAGTAAGGAAATTCTATGCAAAAAACTGCATTAATGCATCTTTAGGGTTAAAACACAAAAAGTCAGGCAATGAAACATCTTTAGGGTTGCCTCTCCCCCCAGACTCACCCATCATCCCAAGATTGACAGCTGACAGGGTGTGTCATTGGGATTGTGAGGCCTAAATGTCACCACATTCTTATTTACTGTGGCTTGTGAATGTAATTTCAGATGGAATGGGGTGATATTTGGGCCTCACAACTAATCAAAGGAATTTATTAAGTAATATTGATTGCAGGATGTCCGTTGCACCTCTGGGGAACCACGTTGCCTTACTGTGCCAGTGAGCTGAGTTCAGGTGTGAATTCAGTGAGCTAGTTTAGTGGGACAAGGCTGATAGGGAAGGTGCTACAGCTTGCAGCACCAGTCACAGCCTGGTTAGGGATGGAGCAGTGTTTTGGCACAGATGTCACACCCTGTGGTGGGTCAGAGAAACTCACCCACAAAGTATCGAGATGTGTGCCGGGGTCTGCTGGGCCCATGCACTGCACCATGACTGTCTCCAATATTGTATTTAGCTCATTTTGGGACCTCCACTAATGAGGATACAATTCTAGGACTGTCTCCAATATTGTATTTATCTCATTTTGCACAGAACCCAGGATACAGTTAAACTATCACAAAAGAAGGGAAATTATTTGTAAAACTACATTAATGCAGACATTTGGGTTTGTAAAACTCAAAGCGTGCAAAGACTGAAAATGAAAAAAAACAGGATTTGGGTCTCTGAGTATTAGGCGAATCAGTGGTTGTCTTACTTGGGGTTTCAACCTTAATGCCCACCCTACCCTGGATCAGATGAGGTCAAATGGGATGTCTTCATGCAGGGCTGATAGGGCTCTGCATGAAACCTGATAGATTATGTTGACCATGCTGTATCACTGTGAGGCACTAGGTTGGAGCTATATCTTGTGCTTTAGACAGGAGGAGTGTGGGACCTTCCACCACCACATACCATTCACTATTTATAGTGCATATTCTCAAAAAGAAGGGAAATTCATGGCAAAAAAATCCATTTAATGCATCAGTTAGGGTTGTTCCACAGTGACAAAAGTGAAGAAATTCGGTATTAGGGTTACCACTCCTTGCACCACACACCCACCCTGCCCCCACCAACAGGCATCGGGGTGTGCGATGGGGTCATCAGCCCTACCTCTCACCCCATTCCACATGTAAATACGCTGAGGTGATGCAGTATAGGAGAATGGGGTGAGAGTTAGGCCCAATGACCCCAACGCACACCCTGATGCCCATTGGTGGGGACAGGGTGGGCGTGGGGTGCAAGAGGTGGTAACTCTAACATTGAATTTCCTTGCTTTTGTCACTGTGGAGCAACCCTAACTGATGCATTAAATGGAGTTTTTTTGCCATGAATTTCCCTTCTTTTTGAGAATGTGCACTATAAATAGTGAACAGTATGTGGTGGTAGAGGGCCCCACACTCCCACCTTGCTTCCTATTTGGAGCATAATAACCCCAACAGTAATGGTAATACTAACAATAATGGTAACAGCAATGGTAACAGTAATCCTAATGGGAACTGTTAATGCTAACAGCAATGCCAATGCACTAATGGTAACAGTAATGAGAACAGTAACAGTAATGGAAACGCACACTCAAATGGTGATGCAAACTGTAATGAAAATGCAAATGGTAACAGTAATGCAAATGCAAGCAGAAATGGTAACACCAATGGTGATGCAAAAGGAAACAGTAACTCAAATGGTAACACAAACATAAGCGCAAAAGCAAACTAAAACGGTAATGCAAATGGTAACAGAAACACAAGTGCAAATGTGAACGCAAACACAGATGGTAATGCAAACGGCAATGAAAACGTAAACAGTAATGGTAACGCAAACGGAAATGCAAACGCAAGCGCAAATACAAATGTAAACGGTAACACACACGGTGATGCAAACAGAAACGCTAACGAAAACAGTACCAGAAATGCAAATGGTAACAGTACCCCAAATGCAAATGGTAATGCCAACAGTGACGCAAAAGGAAACAGTAACGGTAATGGTAAAACAAACGCAAGCGTAAACGCAAATGGTAACACATGGTGACACAAACGGAAATGATAATACAATTGGTAAGAAAAATGCAAGCGCAAAGGTAAATGCTAACAGAAATGGTAATGCAAATGGTAACAGAAATGCAAACGTAATGGTAAGGAAAAAGAAATGCAAACACAAATGCAAACGGTAATGGTAATGGCAATGCAGAAGGAACAGTGATGCAAGCGACAACAGAAATGCAAGCAAATGCAAATGCTAATGGTAATAGAAGTGCAAATGCAATTGGTAACACAAACGGTAATGAAAATGCAAATGGTAGCATAAATGGAAATGCAAATGCTAATGGTAAGGTAATGGCAACGTGATGCCAAAGGAAACAGTAATGCAAATGGAAGTGCAAACGCAAGAGCAAATGCAAATGTTAATGCACACAGTGACGCAATAGAACGATAATGAAACCATAACCAGAAATGCAAATGGTAATGGTAATAAACACAAACAGTAATGCAAAGGGTGATGCAAAAGGAAACAGTTACGCAAATGGTAACACAAGCGAAAATGCAAACAGAAATGGTAATGCACACGATGCAAATGGAAACGCTAACGCAAATGGTAATGGAAAAGCAAGCAGAAACATAAACGCAAATGCTAACAGTAACAGTAATGCAAACGCACATGCTTTTTGTTCCAAAAAGTGCATTGAGAAGCACGGTGAATACAAAGAATGTGTCCATAATAATTGCCCTTGGACCACAAAATGAGCACTTTGAATATTAAATTGCTTATATCTCAGGAACGTATGATGTAAAAAAAATTTAAATCTCACATTATTAATGACTTTCCAGGCTAGTATTTGTGCTATGAAAAGTCTGTATCTCGAATCGTTTTCAAGATATGAGCCCCGAAAGGCATGGCGGACACCATAATGGTATCCTATGGGAAAAAGTGTCAACTTCAGTGTGCCGTAACTTTGCAGCTCTGTAATATTTTGTCACCAAGCCACCAAAAGGCACATCTGTCAGCTCTTGGCTTTCTTCCCTGCAAATTTCATCCCAAAAGACCAAACTGTTGTTTTGCAGGAGGGTGGCAAAGATTTCATATTGTTTTGGCCATACTTTCATAAATTGCTTTCTCAAATCACAAATGTTTTGCAAAACAATTTGTGACACTTTCGCATTTGCAAAAGTATTTTACGAAAGTACTTTTCAAAAAATTTAAAAAACATATTTCTGGAGGTTTAACCCCCAAAGTATAGGCCTAGCATCCTCAGGACCCGACTAGGTGAACACAACAAAATTGTGTCCCTAGAGGGTCCCAATTTTAAACACCAGGCCTTTTTCTGAGCTGTAACTGAAAACAAAATGGGTGATTTGTGAAAGTAAAAATGGCCATTTGTGACACTTTCGCATATTTCATTCACTTTTCCCATAGACTATAATGGGAAACATTTTTTTTTAATAACTTTTGAACCGTTCAAA
Source organism: Neoceratodus forsteri (assembly GCA_016271365.2). Taxonomy (NCBI): domain Eukaryota; kingdom Metazoa; phylum Chordata; order Ceratodontiformes; family Ceratodontidae; genus Neoceratodus; species Neoceratodus forsteri. The sequence continues at coordinate 102,593,423 of CM028132.1, forward strand.
ATTTTTTTCATGAAATCTTCAAAAGGCACATCGGGGACCCTGGCTGTATCTTCCCTGAAGTTTTTGGACTGAGCACACAAACTGTGCGGGCTGTATGCATTAGCAAAGAAACACACAAAAAGACATAATTTACACAGTTGTCAGTGCTCTGTAGCTACACAACCGTACATCCGACTGTAACGTGACTTGGCAGATCCAGAGAGATCCTATGGAACCAGACTACACATTCATACTTTCAGGCAAATCTGTCAGATGGTGGCAAAGAGTTATTAAGGTGCACATTTTGAGTTTTGCAATAAAGTGGGTACTCAACCCTAACTATAGTGGCACTACCATGCCACTATATATAAATAACTATATATATATATATATATATATATATATATGGGATACACAACCCCCGTACTGGAAATATTGTCAATATTTTTTTGTTCAAGTACCAATTGACCTGATAACATCACGAGTGATGTTATTAAGAATCAACTGGCATGAGAACAAAAAGTATTGGACATATTCCAGTCGGGGGTTGAGTAGTCCATTTATGCCATACCTCAAAAAAATGAAAAAAAAGTAAATTCTTGCAATTTTTTGCAGATTACAAAAAATCTAAAAGAAATCTATAAATAAAAACCACTCATTTTGTAGGTATTTTTGTCCTGATCAACTTTTTCTCAAAGTACCATGCTATTATTTTTCATTTTAAAGTTATATGCATTTGTTTGTTGCAAAAAGTGAAACAAATTAAATTTTCTGTAGTTTTTTTGCTAACTATAAAAAAAAAAAAGGTATCTATCAATGAAACACCACTCATTTTGCAGATATTGTACTTAACAACTTTCATGCTCATAGTACCATGCTATCATTTTCGTTTTAAAGTTATTCGCATTTGTTTGTCGAAAAATTTAAAAATTTGCATTTTCTGCTGTTTTTGCTTATTATATAACAAAATAAATGTTAGTCATAAATGAAACACCACTCATTTTGTAGATATTTTTGTGCTGAACAACTTCTGTGCTCGCAATACCATGCTATCATTTTTCATTTTAAAGTTATTTACGTTTGTTTGCTGAAAAAGAGTGAAAAAAATAAATGTTTTGCTGTTTTTCAGCTAATTATATAAAAAAATAAATGTTATCCATAAATGAAACACCACTCATTTTGTAGATATTTTTGTGCTGAACAACATTTGTGCTCACAGTACCCTGGTATCATTTTTCGTTTTAAAGTTATTCACATTTGAATATGGTTACTACTGCTACTGGAACCGAATATGTAAATGAGCCAATCTCTACCTAATGTGTGGATAAATTTACCTACAGTGAGAATAAATGCGATATTCTCACTGTAGGTCTGACCACCATGAGAATATTGAAAATATTTGCCTTTTTTTATCCTCACAGGTATGGCATAAATATATATAGTTAGGGTTGAGGAGCCATTTACATGTTAAACCTAAAACTTTGCACCTTAATAACTTCGCAACCGTTTAATGGATTTGCCTGAAATTTGGAATACACAATCAAGAGCCATACATCTTGGGATGTGCCAACTTTTGTACTGTTCAGATATATGGCTGTGGAGTTATTAAGTGTGATCTGTGCGCGCATTTATGCTTTTTTGAAATTTTTGCTCATCTCTACAGGTCGCACGGTTTGCACGACCAGTCCAAAATCTTCAGGGAATGTGTGGCCGGGGTCCCCAATGTGCCTTTCAAAGATTTAGTGAAGAAATATTGAACGGTTCAAAAGTTATTCAAAAAACAATTTCCCATTATAAGTCAATGGGAAAAGTTAACAAAAAGTTTGAAAGTGTCGCAAATGCAGTTTTTACTTTCACAAATGGCCTTTTTACTGTCACAAATCTGCCATTTTGTTTTCAGTTGGTCATCAGAAAAATGCTTGGCATTTAAATTTGGGACCTCTAGCAACCTAATTCTTTTTGTATTCACCTAGTTGGACCATGAGAATGCTAGGCATGTCTTTATTTTGGGGTAAAACACCCCAGAAATATGTTTTTCACATTTCTGGAAAAAGTACTTTCTCAAAGTACTTTTGCATTTGCAACACTGTCGCATGAATTTGCGAAAGCTTTCGCAAAGTTCGACAGTACTTTTCCAGGCTGTGGCAAAATGACAGCAATTCTTTGCCACCATGCTGCAAAAGAACGGTTTGGTCTTTTGGGGCTGAAATTTGGAGGGAATTCAGCCAACATCTCACAAATGTGCCTTTCTGTGTTTCAGTTAAAAAATATTACAGGGCGGCATAGTTATGGCATTCCAAATTTGACACTTTTTCCCATAGGAAAACATTATGGCGTCTGCCGCATTACAGGAATCCTTTGCCGCCCTGCTGCAAAATAACGGTTTGGTCTTTTGGGCTGAAATTTGGAGAGAAAAAAGCCAACATCACACAGATGTGCCTTTTCATGGTTTGATGAAAAACTATTACAGGGAGGCAAAGTTATGGCACTCCAAACTTCTCTTTTTTTCCCCCATAGGATAAGATTACGGCATTCACCGCGCCTTTCAGGGCCCGTATCTCGGAAACGGTGCGAGATATGGACTTTTCATCAGAAAAAAGCTTAGCTCTCTTAGGTGGGCTAAGTACAAAACTTGCCAGGAAAGTCATAAATCATCTGGCTTTAAAAAAATTATTTCTATGTCGTACAGTCCCTGAGATATAAGCAATTTAGTATTCCAACTCCTCATTTTCTGCTTCGAGACCAATTATTATGCACACATTCTTTGCGCTCACTGTCTTTCTCTATGCAGCTTTTGGGGAAAACCAGCCTGTGCGCTTACATTACTGTTACCTTTACCACTTCTGCTTGCGGTTCTGTACCTGTTTCGTTTACTGTTCCCGTCTACTCCACCATGTGCGTTACCCTTTGCATTTTCATTTGCTCTTGTGTTTGAGTTATTTTAACCATTTGTGTCTACAGTACTGTTTATCTTTGTGTTTTGCTTTGCATCACCATGCGATTACCATTTGCGTTTGGGGCATTGTGTTACTATAAGGGTCCCTGCCTCCCGCCATCGCATTATATTCACTATTTCTTAGACTAATTCTCAAAAGAAGGAAATTAGGGCAAAAACTCAGTTTAATGCATTAGTTAGGGTTGTTCCACAGTGACAAAAGTGAGGGAAATTCGGTGTTAGGGTTAGAAAGCCCCTAGGACCCCCACCCCAACTGGCATGGGGTGCACATTGGGGTTGATCGGTCCACTCACCCATTCTCCTATACCTCCTGCTTCTTTACACATCTGATGGGGTGAGATTTGGGCGCAACCCCAATGTGCACCCTGATGCCGGTTGGGGTGTGGGCAGGGGGTCCTAGGGGGTTTTCAACCCTGACATTGAATTTCCTCACTTTGTTGTTGTGGAATGACCTTAATTCATCGCATTAACAGAGTTTTTGCCTCTAATATATATATATATATATATATATCATGGCAAAGACTCTGTTTAATGCATCAGTTAAGGTTGTTCCATAGTGACAAAAACTGAGGACATTCAATGTTAGGTTTCCCACCCCTTGCACCCCACCCCACCAACTTTGGGGTCATCGGTCCTACAGGTATATATCTAGCTTAGGGTCTAAAGCACAAGGCACAGCTCCAAGCCAGTGCCTCATAAAGATGCACTCTTTAGAGGCCGAGAAGTAGGGCTTGTTACATGTTGCCAACAGAATTATTCATAGCTTTCTTCGTATAGGGCTCTGTGGGAAGGAAAGCGATCACATCTGACCTCGTTTGCTTAGGGGATGGGGTGGGCTTTAGGGTTACCAGCACCAAGGAAGACCCCACCACTGATTCGCAAAGACTTCAGAAACCCAAAACCCTAATATTTTTTCATTTCCCTGCCATGTGAGATTTTCATTCTTCAACCCTAACGTTTGCATTAATGTAATTTTTTTGCAATGAATTTCTCTTGTTTTTGTCTTTGTGGAAACATATTCTCATTCTCACTTGTATTCTTTAGTAGGTGGAATTTTTCAAATCCTGCCAAAATGATGATTTTGCAGTGCAACTACAAAGTCACCTTTCATGGTTTCTTTGAAAATTTCCACCTTCCCTGTTCATGAGTTGGGGTCCCAAAAAAGCCACATTGAAATTTTTGAGGAACAATACTAAACAAAGACCGAGTTATGAGCAGAAGTTAAAAATGCATTGGAAATACATTAACCACATTTACCTTATTTCCTCAGTTTGCAGTAATGATTCCAGGAAGAGGTTGTCTTTCAGCTTGGAGACTGGATTTATGATGGTTGACCAATTTTAGGTGAGTGAGGGGTGAGGAGTGGTGGATGCAGAGTGGGTGGTCAGGGTGGAATGTGGCAGGTGGACTGCAGAAGACATGGATGGACATTTTTCTTTGTTTCAGAGGAAACAACATTAGAAAAAGAAAAAAACAACATAAGACTGTTTCATTGCAGGTATACTGGATATCTGTTAGGCAATACAGGGGATGCACACCCCATTGTCTCTACATATGGGGGTCCACCAGACACACAGAGGGGGTTCAAGTATGGTAGCACAGGGGTTGAGCACCCTAGTGCCACTCTATATAGAAAGTCTGCAGGGAGATTGCAGGCTGACACCAGGAGTTTGGCACACCAGTATCAGAAACAAATGTATAGATACAGTAGCAGGATTGGGCACCCTCCATTGTAAACAGTGTTGGGAGAGAGGGAGGCTACCAGCCAGTGGGATTGGGCATCTGCCAACCACTGTTTATCCAAAGACAAGGGTGAAGAGGAAGGGGGTGCAGGTAGGTGGGACTGGGCACACACAGGCCATTTTCATTAAAACGTGGGTTGAGAGGGTGGGGAGTTCTAAGAACAGCTGTGTTTTGTGTAGGCAGGTTGATCAACAGTGATTTCTTTGTCACTGCTTATGTTAGCCAAAATCACTGCTAATTAGTGGCTCACATAAGCAGTGGCAAAGAAATCAGTGATGATCAGGAAATTCTGCAAAATATTGCTTCTTAACTTAAATGGAGGATTGTTAAAATGAAAGTCTATGCAAACTTTAGGATTGTTTTATAGAACTTTTTCTCCCTGGCCCATTTGTCCTTCCAGGGATATACCCTGATCCAGGGATATACCATGATCAGACTTAGTGTCTCTTCCTCCCCTTGGGTCTAGCTGACTCTGACAGATTACAGTTCATCCTTTGTGGATAGGGACTGCAGGGGGACGGCCATCCTCCCCCTCTCATTGAAGCTGTTCACCATCTGGACAGGATTCAGTGTTGGGCACTAGGACCCAGTGCAGCAACAGACTTCAGCCATCATATCGATGGTTATAGGACTTTATCCCATTTTCTCCCTGGCTTTTCCACCTCCCCTGGCATCGGCAAAGCCTTCTGATGACCTCAGTCGCCAATGGGCCTTCTGGAGTATCAAACCTGGCCTCGGTTGCATGCAGTGATGCCTGTGGAGGAAGCAAGGTCCCTGGCCACCACAAGAGTCTCTGTGGCACTGAAGCCTGATGCCACGCCCCCAGCCATGGTGCACTGCTGAATGGCAGCTGCTATAGCTAGCCTGCCTTCTGATATGGCGGTTTGAGGTTTGCTCTAAAATATAGGTTGCCTGCACAGCAGTGCATCATGCTGCCACTGGGCTGTTGTAGTGGCTGACTGCCTGATTGTTTAATTTCTAATGCAGACTGCAGAATTATCTTCTGTAGATGTGAGTAGCTTAATAGTGTTTTTACCTCCTGTAGTTTTTAGTCATGTTTTATGTAAATCTCAAACTTTCTTCCCACAGATGGGTTGTAATTCCATGCATTGAACAGTTTTTTCTCCTCAGAAAAAAAATTATATTCTGTGGAATATCATTGATTCCACAGACAGCACAGCAGTATTTTGCAAAATTCCTCATCTGTGGGGTTAATTTTGCCCAGCCTTAGCCCTTAGTGACTGCCTGAGGAAGTTCTACAGGCAGAGGGGATGTAGGAGTTTGCAACCAGCTGTGCAGTGTCTGACAACTATCTAAACATGGCTCTACAGGCCATTGGTATGACTGTTCCTCCCTTCTTTCCGATGACCTTGCAGGAAGGGGTCATAACCATAGGTCAATCAGGCAGCAATGCAGTAGGGTTGCAGTAAGTGGTCATAATGAAATAAGGCCCAGTTAACAAAGTGTTTGTTTCCCTTCTGCATGTGTAACCCAAAATATGCAACCCAAAAATATACCTTTCATTGTATTTTCCACTCCCAAACACACCTTCAGTTGTGGTACTACACTCAATCCCTGCAGCGTCAACAACAAGTGGGGTTAGCACTCAGTCTCCAGCCTGCAAGGTGATCCACCAGGAGAACAACCTTTACACACAAATGATCTCCTCGATGTTCCCCAGTGGCTGTATATGGAGAAGACTAGCATCCATGAGGCTCTGCTGTGGCTGAACATGTTGCTTCAATCCGCAATGGTCTACAGGGTTTTATTTGCACTGGGGGATTGGAAGCTGAAGGTGCCTAAATGTTACCCAGCATTTCTTTGTGAGCAAACATCCGCTTCCTGGATTACACCAATCTTGGAGGGGGTCTCTTACACTGAGGGTTGATGATGCCCTATATGTTATACTATATACTCTAACAGCTCCATACAGCTGTCTTTACATCTTCTCTACATGTCTCATGGATTACACAATTACAACGTTAAGCATCAAGATAAATCAAAGGCAGCCATTGTTGGCTGTGGCCACCTCTTGTCTTTACAGGAGGGTTATATTGGTACATAAACATATGAAAATGGAAAGGCAACAGTCAATCAGAGTACAGTATTTAAGGTGCTCATTTTCCTAAACTAAATAAATGCTTACAACAGTTGTTGTTTAGGCTTTGTTGTTACCACAGGGATGGTCTTTAAGCAAGTAGCAGCGGATCTGTCCGATTCATAAAATCTTTCAAGACCATAGCATAATGCTGCTTAATACAACATAGCATACTAGGAATGTGATTTTTAGTGTGTATGTGGTCATTCTGAGGCATTTTATGAATGTAAATGTGATAATAAAACCACATTTTCTATGAATAAAAAGAAATAACATGAAATTCCAGAAAAATAAAAATAAAGTGATAAAAAATAAAAAGACTTCCACAGGGCTCTAAGACTAGCCCAGATTCTGGCAGTTCAGTCAATCCAGCCTCACCACAGTGCCAACTCTCACAACTTCTAAGGCATGTGGGGAGGAGAGCAGACTGTTTATGCAGAGATTAATAAAGGACTAGATCAGAGCTCATTCATGTATTACATCGAAGAGCTCTGATTTAGTCCACTATTCAATGCTACATATATTTTTCATATTTATTAACAGCCTTGTATTGTTTACCTGTGCTATATTGTGCCCAACTGCACTGTTTTTACTGTCCGTACTAGCTTCTGCTGTCTGCATTTTGCCTCCTGTACCCTTCCTCCAGATCACAACTGGAACTGAGCCTCTGCTCAGTATGCCTCTGCCAGTCACTGATTTTAAATAAATTAAATAAATACAATATAGCCTCCCCCCATTCTCACCTCCGATTCTGTGTGAACTGGCATTGTGAAGGGGAAGAGGGGACCAGATTGAGCTGCCTATGATGGATCTGGGGCAAAGGCCAAAGACTACAGCAGCTTGGGGTCAGGTTAGAAAAGGAGTGTTTTTAAAAGGCGGTGTTGGGTTGTCTTTTCTGTATCACACTGCTCTCAGACTCAAGTACGGCACAAACCAACAGGGTCTCTTATCCTGCTGGAGGGACATCTTTTCTGACTAACTCCTCCTGGGGACTCAGTGTAAGTGTTTTCAAGTTGTTCTTATTCAAGTAAATATCCTGATATGCACAGTTGTAAACACTTGTGATAACTGAAAACACCACACAGCAAACACGGCTCAGGTCTGTATGGGGGAGCCGTAGCGTAAGTAAACCAATCCAAAAGAGCAAAATAAGTCTTCTCAACCCCAGTCAGAGGCAAAAAAACAACCATGCACTAGTCATAAGTGTAAAAGAGCAAGTTATTCAATAAATTATTCAATAAAATAGCAGTGGCACCCTTCCAAGACTCCTTGTCTATGTTTCACGTCACCCATGACACTTTTTCAAGATGTCCCGAAATAGCATCAAGGGTGACACAAAATGTAGATGAGAAGTCTTGAAGGGGTGCTACTGCTATTTTATTGAATAAAGTATTGAATAAATTGCTTTTTTACATTTATGACTATGCACAGTCATTTTTGCCATTGACTGGGGTTGAACTGAGTTCTTTGCTCTTTTGACTTGTGATAACTACTGCACAGTAATGACATATGAACTACAGTGATGTGAATCACTTCTGTAATGTCTGTTGTAAAGAAAATTGTTAATAAATAAAATATTGCAAAAAAGATGCTGTTAGATGAGATGGGGAGGAAGGCAGAGTGTCAGATAATTTTATAAGGTATGGGAGAACCAGGAAGAGGATTGGAATGACTGGGAGAAGACTCAGTGGTGATATAGCCATGAGCACTGACCAACTGGGGGAAGAGGAAGCCTTTTTAAAGGTTTATCTTAACAGTTTGACCTGCATAGACTTCAAGTAATGTGAATCAAGCCTGCTATTCAAATCTAATTTTTTATTATTTATTTTTGTTGACCAGGTAAGTGCACTAGACAAATCCTGCCTATTTTCAGGCACAACCCAGGGATAGGGATACAGATGATGCCAACTGACCTTGAACCAGATTAAGCCGTTGGTGGTATTTTTAGTGAATGAGGAAATTTAGCCAGGACACCGGGAAATTTCCCTACTCTTTCGATAAGTGCCATGGGATCTTTAACATCCACCTGAACTACCACCAATCCAGGCAGATGGGACCTCGGTTTAATGTCTCATCTGAAAGAGCGGCACTTCGAAGTGCAGCACCCTCTCATGCACTGCAGTGTCAGTACTGGATATTAACCCAAGTGCCAGATGTGAGAACTAAGCCACAGCCCTCTGATCTCCCAGCCTCAGAGGTGAGTGTGCTACCTACTGAGCCACTGACACTGACAACATATAACAAATAACTTACTATTCATGCTATTCCGGAATTCCTATTTACCACTTGCACAACCATGACAGATATGCTAAATGCTTCCAGCTAATTCAGAAGAAGAAGTTTGACAAAGAAAAGCAGTGTGGGAGATTAAATGCAAAAATGTCAAATCTGACATTACCTCTGAGTCTGGTCTTCATTCAGCTGAAACACAAGAGTGAAGCAGCAGAAGTAGACCTAAAATTGTTGAGTGGTGGTGAAGCGTGTGGGCAGTGGCAGAGTGGTATCACATCAGAATGCCAACAAAACAAGAATGGCATTTCAACCCAGCATGTAAAATGCATAAGAATACTATTTATTTTGAGCCCTGTATTTTCTAACCCTCATCAACAGAAACAGTAAAAGGAACACCTGGATCAAAGACTTGTTGGGTTATGACAACATCATTTGCATTTGAGTTGTTTGCAGATAAAAAAGATGAATTTGCTTTGATGTGTTAAGTATGGTATTAAACAAGCAGTTCTTTCAAAGATGCACCACCCAACTGAAAAGAAACATTAGGCTCTAAAAGCCATTAATAATGCAAAACAAATGCATCTTTTTGGTTCTAGTGCAATTTGTCCACAGGCTTTTCTATTCCACTCCCAAATAATTCATAATAGGACAATTTTTCCTTTGATTAAATTCCCACTGGACAATTTGTCCTGCATAATTCATATCTATATCTACATATATATATATATATATATATATATATATATGTGTGTGCGTGTGTGTGTGCATGTGTAGATATAGATATACTGATATATATTGCTGATTTGTCTCTCTTATAGATTAGAATTGCCCCATCATGTTATTTAACACTCTTTTGTATCTTATATTTGTGTTTCTTAATCATTCTATTCCACTACATGCAGTGCTATATTTGTTTAATCTGCTGAATCAGTCCTTACTATATTATTGTATTACATCCTGCTTGTTATTGTTGCACTGATTAGTCTTGTAACCTCACTGGTCATACCTGAAAATTGACACAATTCTGTATAGTGTACTACGTTGTCAATAAATGATAATAATAATATGTAGAATAATGCAAGGGAAGTGTGTGTAATAAGGATTTTATGCATGTCCAAGGTGTGCAATGACTCATAAACTCCAAGAAGCGAGCTCTAGGGCAGGGTGCTGTAGCGTGGTCCGGGGACCCTGGCAGCCCCAAGCACCTGTTAGTGGCCCCTGAGGACCTAGCAGCTTCACTTGAAGTCTTTATTTTTTGTTGTTTTTAGTTTCAGTAACATGTTGATAAATAAATAAATAGATAAATAAATGCATGTTTTGATTTGTTTAATGTGTACATTTTATAATGTCTTGATGGACATTTGCACCTTGGACCATTTTACAGTGGCCTTGGCCTAGATGCAAATCTTCAGTCTGGCCTTCCCCTAAAAAAAGTTGTGCACCAGTGCTCTAGGGGTTTATCAAGGTATCTCGCACTAAAAGTATGCATACACTCCAAGTTGACACACACTTCCCCATGTTTTATTTTTTATAATAATTGGTTCCTTTGATTTTTTTGTTGGATAGGTACTTGTTGGAACAGCCTAACGTCTGCCATGTTTTTTCTTAGTATTTCCTTTTTCTTGCTGCTCTATGAATTTTTGTCTTTATCTGTAACAAATTTTCTGAAATGTTCATGAATGTGCCAGTTTTTAGGTGGATATACAGATTAGTAGACCACTGGTTATATTTAATTTCTGTAAGAAATGTGTCTTTCTTCATCTTCATGTAAGTTAGATTCCTGCTCAACGGTCTCAGTGAGGTTAGTGCAATCAAGTTGACAGTACGAGCTGACAGCGTAAGGAGCCTGTAGTGCTAGCATGAGAGTACTTTAAGAATTTTTGCAAAAGGTGCTTAATCAAACTCTGATATACACAGGTGATTATACACATATGTGTATAATCAAACTCTGTTATACACAGTTGATTATACACATATGTGTGTAATTGAACTCAGTTCTTCATGGATGATTATACATAGGCATATATAATGGAGTTTGACAGTTTCTGCTGACAGTTGATAATCATCACTAGCCAGTTATTATAATACTAATAATACACTAGAAATATGCTTAACCATCCTAAAGTGTATCTACGTGTCAAAACATTGTATGCTCAACCTTATTCAAAATGGTCATGGTGAACTGGCAGTTTTTTTTTCCACAAAGGTTTTTCTTCCCATAGCCTGTCAGCCCCTGCTGTACCTTAGTCCAGCCCTGTCAACTATCACCTCCCTCCAGGATTCACCTGTAGTATTTCACCCATGGATTACCACCCATGGAGGGACCAGGATGGGGAGGGCTGCCTTCCTTCCTGAACACATATCCAGATCTCCAGGAAGTCCTAGGGTGGTGATGGGGGCGGGAATGAGCTCTGGCATCATCTGCTGACTTGTTTGCCATTTTCTGCCCCTGATCTGACAGAATGCAAAGGGCCAATGTGCATACAAGCATGCACGCACCACGCACTCTGCCATCAGTTGTCCCCACACTTGCCTCATCTGCTGCTCTGCCACCAAATCTCCATGTTGTGGCAGTCTGCGAGTGGTGCAGTAGAACCCCCGGGACAGGAGAACAGCCTCTGAAGCTCAAACCTCTCACTATCCTGTGACACCCAGGATGCAAGTTCACTCCTGATCTGTGGTCGCTGATGTGGCGCGAGGTGTGATGTCCAGCACCTCAACCCTCAGTACCACTGCACCGACTGGTGAACTGGCCATTAATTGTGGCAGTATAGCCTAGAGGTTAGAGTAATAAGAATGAACTTGGTACATCTAGCAGACCTGGGTTTGAGTCCCATAACTGCCACTTGCATACTGTGTGACTCTGAGTAAGTCAAGTAACCACCCCAGTGTTACCAGATTGCCCCTGTAAACAGACTCTTGTGCATAGTGGGTGTTTCCCAGTTACCAAAGCATAAAAAAACAATAAAGAGCCTGTGACACTTCTGAAATAACTTGTATTCCAATATTTCTTGTTTTTATCTTCTCCTTATTATATATTACCAAAGAGGTTTGTACATGCAACCCCCAGGCCACTTTTTAATTAGTGAGCACACTCCCCACTAAAATCTGGAACACTGGTACCCACTTGCTGGCATACCTCTTTACATTACAAAAGGATGGATACCAACCTTGATATTAGGATGTATACTTGGCTCATTTTCTAGAGGAAAAGTGGGGTAGTAGTACAGAAACAAAACAACATGAACCTTGTGTAAGCATTACAACCCATGTCCTGGTTGAAGACAGCTAGGCATATGCAAGATCTAACCTGCTGAGGGGGCCCCAGTAAATCCACACAACCAAAAGTAATAATTAGAATGTCCATAACAGTAACTGGGATTGTGCACTATGGTTTTATTCAACAGATGGAAATTTAAAGAGGACATGGACCCCCAAAGGTTGATCTAGACAGGACAGGTATATTTCATGAACTCTCCTTGCATGCAGTACAGTTCAGGAACACACAGTAAAAACAGCTTCTTCCCAATTTCCCAAATAGTGCATCTAGTGGACGCCTAGCCACTCACCCGAACATTTTCCTCCTATGAGTGTCATTTAGTGAATCTAAGCCACACACTCAGAACTCTTCTTCAAACTTAGGTGCACATAAGTGAAACTCAGTCACACATCTTAACCTGCAACTTGGACCTTGCTCAGGTATAACTGATGCCTTTTATGAACCAGGAAACCCTGCCTTGTAAGCACTTAGATGGCGTTCCTCTCACCCTTTTCCCCAACTGACAGTCTCTGCCATTCTTCAGGGTTACACCCTTGAAACCTCCACTTCCCACTGAAATGATAGAGGTCCCATTCTTTAACTACGTCACACATTGGGGTGACCAGGAAACAAACTGCACTCCCTTGGGTGAACAGTTTAACAGAAACTTCACTCACTTGGGTGAACTATGGTCACTGACAGGTGCAATCCAGCCTCATCTATGGGCACACACACCCCAGACCATTGATTCCCCTAAAATATGTGGAGATCTGGTCTCCTAGAACAGTACTCACAAATGGTTGTTCCATCCACTGAGCATGGAACAAACAAAAGAAAAAAGGCGCTCTCCTAGGTAGTCGATCAAACAGTCTCTCAAAGTCCTCTCCAAGGCAGCTGAAACATGCACAGAACTTTCAGGGGATTGCTCCATGAGTCCACTGAGAAAAAGCAGTTCCTTCCACTTCACTGGGAGTAGAAATCAGGAAATCCTGCTGTAGCACTATTCTCAACCACTTCACTGGAAGCTGGAAATGACACTCCACTAGGGTGAGAAATCCTGGGCCCTCACCTCAGAGCCCACTGGCAATCCTTCTGCCACTCTTACCTCCTAACTGAATACCTCACAACTACCAACTGAGCATTCTAAGATCCCCAGAGCAGCTGTCCACACAGTGTGACTTATGGTGCTGTGAGAGTTTCAAATTACCTAATCATTCTTCCCTCAGGCTAGCTGAGTAAACAATGATGTCATTATGTAATTAGCCCTTAATGAGCTCCCTACCAGCTGCCTGCTACCCTCCTAACAATAATACCGATAGAATTCTAGTAACCCCAGGGGACTGGGTGGTTATACTACCTGCCAGGCAAATGACTGAACCGCAGTCATACCTCCACCTGGCACCAGGCCATCCTCCTCTGATGCCCCTATGGGGAGGGTTGATTAAGTCCTCCACTACCATGTTTCAAGCACAGGCAGGTAACACAAAATAATAGAAGCCCACTGAAGAAACTTCTGTTCCTATCCTACTACTGTACTATCTATGGATTCCCAGTGGCTCCAAGAAACTGCCTGAAAGATGTTCTATCAGACAGTATTGGTGACCCCTATCTAGAATCAGAACCACCAACTTGCCTTCCCCCCTAACCCTCTAAGGGAAACCTAGCTGACCTATGTTACCTACCAGGTGCACAAACCCAAAAATCATTTTACATTATACACCTGTAAAATGAAAAAAAGGTTAGATATTGTAATACACAATTACACAAGCCTAACAACTCTACACAAAGGGAGACCCTGAGGAGTCCCAAAAATCCTCTTCAGGTCTTCTTGTCTTCTTCAGGGACACCTGCAAAAGAATCACTGCAAAACACATTTCTGAACACAACTACAACCTGTAAGCCAAAAACAGTGACCAAAACCCTCCCACTGGATACTGCACAAGCCCAGAAGGCATTTTTTAAAATGATTTTCTACAAAAGTACAAAATAGAAAACATAAAAACATTTGCAAAACATTTGGGAAGGGGGTCTCTGCAAAGTACCAAACTAAGAAGGAGTCCAGAGTGCTGAAGCACTGCAAGAGTCTCTCCTAGGCTGGAGACTGCTGAAGCACAGTTCTGGAACAGGCACAAGGCCTGCAAGCACTGCACTCTAGATGGAAAGTCTATTGGAGATTACAGTTCCAAGGGTATCTTCAATTTACAGGTAAAAAGTCAAATTAAAAATGAAAAAGGTATCTTACCATTTATGGGTGACAAAAGGATGTCTAACGTCACTTCTCTGGACCATCGACCTGATAATCTTCGCTTGCTGGGTAGATGAAATCTTCGAATCAGATGCTTCCATGATCTCCTACAGGACCCGGACTGGGAATCTTCTCCAAACTGCTGGGCTGATGAACCTGGATGAAACCACAGATGAACCTGGATGCTGCTGGAACTGAACCTGGATGCTGCTGCAGATGAACCAAGATCACCAGAAGAAAGGCACCTCCATCTTGGGTTGCTGCTTCTTCAGTGGCAGATGACTGAGCTGGCAATGGCTGCATTCACTTTTGGCAAGCTGGCACAGTTTCCCGGAATGGCACCAATTTCTGGGATAGTACCATTCAGGATCTGGGGAATAAACTGTCACCCCATCTGGACAAACCATGGGAACATTGTAGAATGTCTCTTGACCAGCTTTATCCATTACTCTCACTGAGTTAATCAACAAGACCCAGCCACGCTTCCAGAATTGCAATTTCTCATTACACACTTTAATTCAGACCCACTTGTTTACTCTAGGGTGCAGGTTGGCACAAGCTTCCTCCCACAACCAGGCATGCCTGTCTTTCTCAATTTCTACCCATATCTTCTGAGGGTAGAAAGGGTATGACTATCCATACTTGGCCTCAGCTTGTCTATGCACAGTTCTCTCCTCCTTGCTGCTTTTAACTAACTCCAGTCCAGAAGCACAGCTTTGGGGTGCTGAGTCCTGGTTGAGTCATTACTAACACTTAGTGCAGAGCAAAGCAGTCCACCTCTGCATTCAAAGGCACACTTCTTGAGCCTCTCCTCCACACAGACATCGGTAGGCTCCATGGAAACCCAGGCCAATGCTATTCATGGGGTCCCACTGAAGCCATTGCTGCTTCCTCCTCTTCTACACATTATGCCCAGGAGCTGGCAGTTGTGCCAGCCCCCAAAATTGTCCATTCTCCACTGTCCTTTGAGGTACTGTCCTCCCAATGACATGCATCCTCCACCTGAGATTCTTCCACAAGGCTTGGACTTGGGCTTTCCACCCACGCATCTATTGAACTTGCACTGGCAGCCTCCAACTCCACCCTCTGTGGTGTGGAACACTTAACTTCCTCTGGGACTTGCTAAGCATTGACACAGATAATGTCCAAGAACTCTTTTGCTAACTCTATTGGATCTCTTTCACTGCACTCAGCCTTTGCTGTTGTTCTGATTCTACAGGGTCCCCTGTCTGTGTCCAAGTTGGAGCTAAACAGATGCATTTCACTTTAACTACCCTTGTGCCACCTGACATGATCATCCCAAATCACATTCTACAGTCTGTGCAATGTGAAACTGGCAAAACATCTCTTCCTGGCTTTAGGCAGACTACCTCGGCGAGTGCTGATGAACACTCATACAATTTCTCTGAATCTGCAAGTTCTTGTTCTTGTTTGGCTACCCACACCCTGGCAAGGAGTGGGTAGTGAGGACATGCAACACGTTCTGTAAGTTAAACATACAAGTCCCAAAATTACTATTTTGTAAGCACTCTGAGATTTGGTTTGACACATTGGAAAAAGTTCACTGATAGGCTGCCTGGCTGCTGCAATTGTATTCCACAACTTAGAAAGAAACCATTTAAAACATTATTTTGGTCTGAAAACACTGGGCTGAAATGGTGCTGTTTTGTTTACACTGCTGGCTAACCCCCCTAACATGGCGACTGTAACATTGCATCACTCTCCATTAAAATTTCCTAGGACTCTGTCTGGATCTTTTGCATTTCAACTGATTTTCTCAAGCACAAGTTCACTTTAGTTTTCTCAATCCATTACTTTACATGCACTTGGACCAGAGGGATCATTTGTCATAATGTTACGCTTTCTTTGAAAATAGCACTTTCACTGCAGTGTCCAAAATTTAAAGTTCCAAAACTCTCTCTTTCAGTACTTTTGCTGCATTTGCTCATGGTCTTACACAGTTTCCTGACCTCAGCACCACAGTCATTTTCTTTTGCACAGGGTACTTGCGTGGTAGATGGTTTTCACTGTTGATGGAATATGGCCTGCTGCCGACTCAAGGAAGGTCTCTGGGGTGAAATGGGCTGGTGGTCCTGCTGTCATAGCTCCGATCACCTCGATCACGCTCCAGTCAGTTGGAATATGGATTGAGCCCAGTTTAACTGTGAAAAGTCAGAAAACTGCTGCTACAGAAGCGCCTGCTGTGTGGTTCCTCCTGCCTGCTACATGAACTACCCGCTGCTTGCACACTGTAGGCTGCTCCTCCATGAATGTTCCATAATGTTGAGTTTCAGGCAAGGGTAGGGCTAAGGTGCACTGGGACCAATCAAATAATGCCATGCAAATGAGCTCTCTCGCCCTCTCTCTCTCTCTCTCTCTCTCTGCCTCAATGCTGCACCACGATTGTCAAGCAGACAAAATCTAAACTGCAAACTGTCACTTTTTTCATCATCTTGAAATTTCTGTGGGGCAAGCATTCTAAGGCATTTTCATTAAGTACTTGGTGTATTCTCCTTAGCAACTCCCCCAATTTTCATTGTACACACTTGAAACTTTCTGAGCACTTAGTAAACACTGTTGTTTAAGTCCACAAATACTTTTCTCTGGAAATTTGCAACGTTTAGTTTTTATGTGCTTTTACTAGAAGGCAAGGGCAATCTTTTCTCAGTCCACAATTTCAAAGTAAACACACAAGTAGCAAATTCTTCCTCTTTTTTTCTTCCCACAGAAACTCAGGCAGCAAAAGACTTTCAGGTGGCACTTTTCTTGCCACAACTTTGCTTTCTGGTAAAACGATCTTCAGTTTGGGTGCACGGCCACCAGACAGGAAGATCCTAGACATGCCTTCAGCATGCCTCTCACCCTAAAACATATTTCCTTTGGACAAGCCACATTTTCTTTGTACTGTACCTCTTGCCCAAATTAAATACCCTAAGATGAGACCCAATTTTTGTAACCCCCAGGCCACTTTTTAATTAGTGAGCACACCCGCTATTAAAATCTGGAACACTGGTACCCACTTGCTGCCATACCAATTTTCTTTACAAAAGGATGAGTACCACCCTTGTTGTTAGGATGTATACCTGGCTCATTTTCTAGAAGATCAGGGGGTGGGGATACAGAAACAGAACAACATGAACCTTGTGTAAACATTACAACCCAGGTCCTGCGTGAAGGCAGCTAGGCATATGCTAGATTTAACCTGCTGAGGGGTCCCCAGTAAATCCACACAACCAGAAGTAATAATTGGAATGTCCATAACAGTAACTGGGATGGTGCACTATGGTTTTATTCAACAGATGGACATTTAAAACAGATATGGACCAGCAAGGGCGGTCCAGGCAGGGCAGGTACATTTCATGAACTCTCTTTGCATGCAGTACAGTTCATGAACATAGAAAAAACATCTTCTTCCCAATTTCCTAAATGGTGCATCTAGTGGACACCTGGAAGTGCACCCGAACGTTTTCCTCCTATGAGTGTCATTTAGTGACTCTAAGCCACACACTCAGTACCCTTCTTCAAACTTAGGTGCACATAAGTGAAACTCAGTCACACCTTAACCTGCAACTTGGCCCTTGCTCAGGTATAACTGATGCCCTTTATATACCAAGGAAGCCCTGCCTTGTAAGCACTTGGATGCATGCTCCTCTCACCCCTTTTCCCTAACTGACAGTCTCTGCCATTCTTCAGGGTTACACCTTGAATCCTCCACTTCCCACTGAAATGATAGAGGTCCCACTCTTTAACTACGCACACATTGGGGTGACCAGAAAACAAACTGCAATCTCTTGGGTGAGCAGTTTAACAGAAACTTCACTCACTTGGGTGAACTATGGTCACTGACAGGTGCGATCCAGCCTCATCTGTGGGCACACATACCCCAGACCATTGATTCCCCTAAAATATGTGGAGATCTGGTCTCCTAGAACAGTACTCACAAATGGTTGTTCCTTCCACTGGGCATGGAACAAACAAAAAAAAAGAGCACTCTCCTAGGTAGTCAATCAAAAGTCTCTCAAAGTCTCTCTAAGGCAGCTGAAACATACAGAACCTTCAGGGATTGCTCCATGAGTCCACTGAGAACAAGCAGTTCCTTCCATTTCACTGGGAGTAGAAATCAAGAAATCCAGCTGTAGCACTATTCTCAACCACTTCACTGGAAGCTGGAAATGACACTCCACTAGGCTGAGAAATCCTGGGCCCTCACCTCAGTGCCCACTGTCAGTCCTTCTGCCACTCTCACCTCCTAACTGAACAACTGACAACTACCAACTGAGCATTCTATGCTCCCTATAGCAGCTGTCCACATAGTGTGGCTTATGCTGCTGTGAGCATTCGAATGACCTAATAATTCTTCTCTCAGGCTAGCTGAGTACACAATTATGTCATTATGAAAGGAGCCCTAATGAGCTCCCTACCATCTGCCTGCTACCTTCCTAACAATAATACTGATAGGATTCTAGTAACCCCTGGGGACTGGGTGGTTACATATGGAAAATAAAATTATGTACTCAAGTAATTGTTGATATTCCAGAGTATCTTCACTATTCATTCACACTAATCGGTCTCAGCCGGAACTGCTTGGACCACAGGAGTAAAGTCTTCTGCTTCCAAGGAGGAGAATGACATTGGTGCTGGTTCCACTCATGAAGCCAACATGCTGACATCATGCATGTGAGCCAGCCAGTAACCAACACTGGCCCCTTTCCTTTCTCAGTTCTGTTTGTCATTAGAAGGAAACAGGTGGGAGAGCAAAAAGAGAGAGAGAGAGAGGGCTATTGACTCCTAGCTAAAAGGGATATGAAATGGATATAAGATATAAAAATAATAATAAAACAAAATATGACTACCATCTTAGTAGAATTAAGGGTGCAAGGGGGTCAGAGAGAGATGTAGCTGCTATCTTGATGACTCTGCCCCCCCACCACCCACTGACCTGCCATGCCATGTGGGCATCAGATTCACCAACAACACTGGGGTTAGCTCCACCTCCCACCCACATGGGAACCAATCTGGAAAGCACATCCATAAGTGATGTGTGTGTGTATAATTGCAGCTCAGCTACATTCTAAAGCTGCTGCCAGCTCCTGTTGGACCACTTCTCTCTTGTGCATTGGGACTGAAAGGGAGTCAGGAGAGTGGCAGGTGATATCTTAGTGAGTCTCCCCGCTGCTGCAAACCTACCATGCCACCTTGGTATCAGATTTACCAACATAAATGGTGGATGGCACCCCAACCCACATGGGTATCAATGAGGAAAGCGCATACAGAAGTAGCACTCACGTTTTCAACTGCAGCTCAGCCCCATTCTAAAGCCACTGCCAGCTCCTGTTGGACACTTCTCACTTGTGCAGTGGGACTGCAAGGGGGTCAGAGATAGCCACAGCTGCTATCTTGGTGATGTCCACCCCCCCACTGCTAGCTGACCTGCCATGTCACCTGGGCATCAGATTCACCGACACCTTGGGGCAGCAACTTATGGCTACAATGTATTTGACTTATTTGAGAGGGTTGCCTTAATTATGATGTTTCATGTTTTATTTCTTTAATATAAGAATAGAAATTTTGGTAAGGGCACATTTTATAGATTTAATTAGAATGTTTGGATGTAATTGATACAATTTGTAATATGTTTCCTTACCCCTTGCACCCCTCTCTTCTTCCCCCTGCCCCACCATCCTTTTCCCTTCCTCAATTTCCTTGCGTCACTTGAAATACTGTGGGATTAAGCAAATGTTTAAACATGACTATGTAATTAACACTAGATATAAATGACTTGTTATACAGTCTAAGCCACACCCCTGAGGAAGACTTGGGAGGAGCTGAAGCACTGGGTGGTTAAAGGAGCATGATTGTGTTGTGGTCTTTAATAAACTTTGTTCTATTATTTGATATTTAAGGCTCACTGCAGCATTATTGAAGGACCAGAGTGACATCATATTTTGTATTTTGGTTGTGGATCTTTGTGCAAGCTGGCCACTTGTTTGGTGAGCACCAGGAACATTAGCTGATCCTGGCTGTTGTCTTTTTGGATTCACTTCTGTTTGAAATTGCCGCCATAGCCGCAGACAGCAGTGCTCTACAAAACACATTCTGTGTCTCTTCAGTGTTCATTCCTATTTTCTGGTACATTGAAGGAACTTAATATAAATCCCTTATGTTAAATCTACTTGTAATATGCACTAAGAAGGAGCAACAGGTGGAGAAGTGCCAGAAGGATACGAATGGGAGAAGTTGGATTTCTTTCATGAGAGATGGTGGAGCGCTAGAGACTGTTTGCAAAGTATGGAGGTAACAACTGAGTCCAATAACAACATTAAATTAGCCTTTTTGGAACTTGAAAATCTTCTACATAAAAAAATAGATATTTCATATAATATATCAACTCTTGAGGAATATTTGAGTAGAGAACAAGCACCAAGGGGGCTTGGTATTACTATAGTCCCTGCTAGTGGATTTGATGACTTTCAATTTAAGGATGAATGGCTGGCAGCTGTGGCTGAATGTTCAAAGAGCTTCATTAAACTGTTGCTTAAGAGTGATTCTTTAGGCCCGGCCTGGTGGTGCTGAGGGTTGAGGCGCTGGACATCACACCGTGCACCATGCCGGCGACCCATGTTTGGGAATGGACATGGGTCACAGGGGGTCGGCAGGGGCAGGGTAGGATGAAGTGTCTGGAGGACTGCTCTCCTACCCTGGAGGGGGGTATCACAGCACCGATACCTGAGTGCCCTCTAACTGAGGCTGGGGAGCAAGGTATACGCGCGTGCACATGGCGGGGGTCAGGTGCAGATGTCTCGAGGGGAGTGCACACGGGAGAGTGCGCAGGCTACCTCAGCTGACATCATTGCACGCACCTGGCTTCTGAGGGAGTACAGAAAATATTCCAGCCAAGCGCCTAATTGATGCCCTCCTGCGCCTTTGGCGTGCTCCCAGGCTGACTCTAACCTGAACCAACCATGGTGACACAGGTAAGTGCCGTGACCCCCACCCTGGGGTAAGCTGGGGCATGGGGAGTGCAGTTCACGTGGGTGCAGGAGGTGGCGAGGGACGTGACCAGGGCTGAAGTTAGGCACATGGCTGGCCAAAAGCATAATAAAAAAAAAAAAAAGAGTGATTCTTTAAAATATGAAAACTGTTGAAAGACGTTGACATTGTTAGAAAGAAGGTCATTGCTTTTAAAAGTGAAGCACAGTATGCAGAACATGATTCCCATTTAAAAGTCAAATTATTGAAACATGAAGCTACGATTGTAGAGAGAAAATCACATAAATTACTGAGAGACTTAACTGACTATGAGAAAGGGAATATTATCAGTTGGGCCAAACCCAAATTCAATCATTCCATTAGCAGAGAGCGCTCGAAGGTTAAATTCTTAACTCAAGATACTTCAATAAAAAAGAATAGAGAAAGATCAGTGGCTCAGGAGTGAGTTGAAGAAAGGACCCCAGAAATTATTGAAAAAGCAGCGAGTACCACACTGGAGACAAAAAGCTTAAAAGGAGGACGACAAGGAGAGGAAAACGAAGGGGTAGGTGGCAGAAAAGGCAAACAGAATTACCCAATTCAGGAAAAGAGGAAGTAATCAAGCTGCAGGTGATCAACTTGTCCACCATTGATTTAACTAACATATAGTGGAAAGTGTTAGAAAAAGGTTTAAGCTCTATCCGTACTCTCACTATCAACAATTTCAGGTCTTCACTGATTTACAGAAATTCTTCAGAAAACTAAGACTGCGATTACATTTTTACATCAAGAGACTTATTCCAGACCTACAGATGATATGGGTTTTCACTGGATCTAGGAGATTGGTGAGAGCATGTGGAGGAGAAATGGAGCTGCAAGGCAACCACATAGAAATACCAGAGGATCTGGACATTTTAATTAGGGCCATGGACATGAACAAGCCTGATTTAGTAAGTGAAAATCCAGATGTTATTACTGGTAAGTCAGAGAATTTGCTGCTCCTTCATTATTGTGTGGGAGCGCTGGCAAGACTGTAACACATGTAGAGGTAATACCTCTAATGAATCCAATCAGGATTTCCTTTCCTCTCTACCACCCTGTAACATTAATACCAGCTCGAGTGCCGATTATTGTTTTACACAGGACATTAGCCTAACAACTGATTTAGATAATCTAGAGGATTTATTTCTTGAAAATGAATTGCCAGGAAGGACTGAACAATCTGCAGCTAATTTGGAAATTGGTTTTAACATGTTTAGAGCAAGGGGCTTAATACAGTCACATAGGAAAGCACTGTTTAAGAAGAAATCATGCTTTATCCCAGCCGTTTTTAATACAGCAATTAATACATATGAAAAAGCGGTGTACAGACAGGTGAAAACTGTGTTAGAGACAGATTCCACTCCGAGGTATAATATATCAGGAGCTGAAAGAAAGGCATTGGAAAGTTTGTCCTATAATGATGCCATAGTCATTAAACCAGCAAATAAAGGTGGTAACATAGTGATACATAGATACATAGATACATAGACAGTGTCGGCAGATAAGGTCCTATGGCCCACCCAGTCTGCCCGTTTGAGCTTGTAAGTTCAGTTTGTTTTCCTAGAAGTCTGTTGCCCCTTACCCCTGACCTCCAGAATTCCTTTATGTCTATCCCATGCATTCTTAAATCCCGTGATTGTTTCAGCCCCCACCACTTCCTCTGGCAGGGTGTTCCACTTGTTCACCACCCGTTCTGTGAAGAAATTCTTTCTCATGTTTCCTCTGAATCGTCCTCCTCAACTTCATCCCATGCCCTCTAGTCCTGGAACATCTTTTTCGCTTAAAAATAGTATTTTCCTGCACCATGTTCCTCCCTGCAAGATACTTGTATGTCTCTATCATATCCCCTCTCTCCCTCCTCTCCTCCAGGGAGTACATGTTCAGTTCCTTCAATCTGTCTTCATAGGACTTGTGATGCAATCCATGCACCATCTTTGTTGCCCTCCTCTGAACCTTCTCTACCCTGTCTATGTCCTTATGTAGGAATGGTCTCCAGAACTGTACACTGTACTCCAGGTGGGGCCTCACTAGTGATCTTTAACAGGGATCACTATAAGAATATAATATTGGCATAGCTAAATGATCAGAATTCTTATGTACATTTGAACCATGATCCTTTGCCCTCCTATAGAAAAGAACTCCATAATTTGTTATCTTCACCTTTGGAGAACGGAGAGATCACAGAAAGTGAATATCAATTCATTTGGCCTGAATTCCCTATTACTCCAAGCATTTACATCTTCCCTAAAGTTCATAAAGATGGGGAAAATCCACGAGGCAGACCAATAATATTGGGGGTGGGAAGTCTCACACACAACCTTAGTAAATTTGTAGATTTTTTTCTACAGACCAGAATTTTAAATCTAGATTCCTATACCAAGGATACTAAAGATTTGCTGGGGAAATTAGAGCATCTTGAATGAGAAGCAGATTTCACCTGGTTAGGTACAGATGTATATTCCCTATATACATCTATACATCATAACCAGGGCTTGTCCGCCATCAAATTCTTTTGAGAACAGGACCCTGTGGATGATGATATACCTAAGGAGTTTTTATTACAAGCCCTTCAATTCATTCTGGAACATAATTATTTCAAATTTGAAAATGAATATTACTTACAGAAATGTGGGACTGCCATGGGACAGCCATGGCAACCAGCTGTGCCAATTTGTTTATGGGTTATTGGGAATTTACCACCATACACAATCCCTTGAAAAAAACCCTACCATGCACAAATAAAACATTGGTAAAGATTTATTGATGATATACTATGCGTATGGCAGGGTGAGAGTGAGATGATTATAGATTTTATGCAGTGGCTTAATGTTAATAATCTTAACCTCAGGTTCACATATGAAATGAGCAAACAAATGCTTAATTTTTTGGATTTAAGTCTGTCAATAAATGAAGGTGGTATCATCAATACCAGATGTTACCATAAGCCCACAGCTACCAATTCAGTGCTGCATGGTAGCAGTGCGCATCCTCAGAGCTTGAAGGACTCTATTCCTTATAGTCAATTGTTGAGAATTAAAAGGAATTGTAATTCAGAGGTAGCCTTCAAAGAACAGTCAGATGAATTGATTTGTAGATTTCTCGTAAGAGGTTACAACCTAGGTCTACTGCAGAAAACAAGAGACTGAGGAATTGTCTTAGACAGGGAAAGGCTATTTAAGCCTAAAACCTACACAACATACCACACAGCCATGTGTCTTCATCACTGAATATAATCATAAAGCTGGACTGATAGGGAATATTGTTCATCAGAACTGGAATATTCTTCAATCAGATGAGGAAGTTGCCTTAGCTGTGAGGAAAAAGCCTAGAGTCTCTTTCAGCAGAGCCAAAAATTTAAAAGATATGCTGGTAGATAGCAGATTAAATGTTCCACCTAAAACTACAAATCACACTTGGCTACGATGCAGAACCAACGATTTTTTAATTGTATGATGTGCAAAATTTGCAAGTTTGGTATGGCTGGTAAAGTTTTCCAACATCCCATGGATATAATTAAAACAGTAGAAATTAGGGAATTGATCACTTGTGACACTAATTATGTTGTATACATACTCTGGTGTGGTTGCAAGTTGATATATGTAGGAAAACCTGTAAGGCCTTTAAAACAAATAATTCAAGAACATGTTAGAACAGTCATCAACCAGAGATGAGATACACCAATAGGTCACCATTTTGCAATATGTCATGGATCAAAGTCAGATGAATTGAAGTTTATGGGCCCGGAATGTGTTCCATCTCGAACTGAAGGAGGTGATAGATCAAATCTGCTTCTAAAAAAAGACAGCATGTGGATGTATAAGCTCAACAGTGGTAAACAATTTGGGCTAAATGATAGCTGGGATTTGAAACCATTTCTTAAAAAATAAAGAATAAAAATGTGTATGTTAATGATAGATGGGATTTGAAATCATTTCTTAAAAATAAGAAATGGAAATGTGTATGTTATTTTTAGTATGAACTAGGCTCCACACATGTTAGGATGTTTGCTAGACTCTATAACTTGTAACTTTTCTCTTTGCTCTCCCTTCTTTTTAGGGCAACCTGTCTTACCAGGAACCATGGACATGCAAATCATCACTCTGTACTGGATTTTAATCAGCGTGATTAATATCTTCCCAAAAGTCCAGGACTGGTTTGTTCACCTCTGATATTTCTAAATAGTCACATTCTTACATTACATAAGTGAATTTAATTCTAAGAGTGCCTTGGGGCAGCAACCTATGGCTACAATGTATTTGACTTATTTGAGACGGTTGCCTTAATTATGATGTTTCATGTTTTATTTCTTTAAATATAAGAATAGAAATTTTGGTAAGGTCACATTTTTATAGATTTAGTTAGAATGTTTAGATGTAATTGATACAATTTGTAATATCATGTTGTTTCTTCCCCCCTCTCTTCTTCCCCACCGCCCCCCCATCCCTTTCCCTTCCTCAATTTCCTTGCATCACTTGAAATACTGTGGGATTAAGCAAATGTTTAAACATGAATATGTAATTAACACTAGATATAAATGACTTGTCATACACTCTAAGCCACACCCCTGAGGAAGACTCACTAGGAGTCGAAGCGCTGAAGAGTTAGAGGAGCACGATTGTGTAGTGGTCTTTAATAAACTTTGTTCTATTATTTGATATTTAAGGCTCACTGCAGCATTATTGAAGGACCAGAGTGACACCATATTTTGTATTTTGGTTTGCAAATGGTGGATAGCACCCCCCACCCACATGAGTACCAATGTGGAAAGCGCAACCAGAAGTAGCGCGCAAGTTTTCAACTGCAGCTCAGCCCCATTCTAAAACCACTTCCAGCTCCTGTTGGACCACTTCTCACTTGTGCAATGGGACAGCAAGGGGGTCAGAGATAGCCATAGCTGCTATCTTGGTGACTTCCACACCCCCCCACTGCTAGCTGACCTGTCATGCCACCTGGGCATCAGATTCACCGACACCATTGGCAGTTACCCTCACCCCCCCACCCATGCGAGAACCAATCTAGAAAGTGGTCTGCCACTATTTAACTGGGATCACCCCTAGTGTCCCTCTCTGCTAGCAATCAGGAGTGCTCAGAGCCAAGGCGCAAAGGGTGTCACACTGTGGGTGTCAGCTGTGGGAGTCAGCCATCAGCCAGCCACGCTGCCCCTCTTGGCATAGCCTCTGCTGTATTTGGACCTCTCAGCAGCTCTGCAAATCTTTGTGACTTTATGCATTTTAGTCAAGGTTTCATACAGCTATAGCCCTGTTTTAGCTCTGAGTATTTCAGCCTCTTAGCTAGTCCTGGATACAGTTGGTGCCTACAAGATATTTGCTCACTTTGATGTATATTAGATGCCTACCAGCTTTCAACTCAGTCATTCTGGCTATTAGCTTATGGAAATGAGTCTTGGCTAAGTGTGCCTTTCCGGGTTACCAAATTTTAAATAAATAAATTAGCTAGTGCTGCCTAAACTGACAGCTCTGCAAATCTTTGTGACTTTATGCCTTTTAGTTAAGGTTACATACAGCTACAGCTCTGTTTTAGCCCTGAGTGTTTTAGCCTCTTAGCTAGTCCTGCATACAGCTGTAATTCTAAGCCTTTGCTCTAGCCTGTTCCTGCCTGTGCCAGTCAGCTGTGCTTGTTAGCCCACAACCTTGTCGGTACCTCTCCTACCGCATTCTGCTTCACTCCACCTAGTTACTTCCTAACACCATATTCAGCATTTCCCCATATCTCCTTTCTCACTCCCCTATCTCTGTTCCCCCTTTCTCCCTACCTTCTACATCTTTCCCCTCCTTTCCTTTTCCTTTTCCTCTACATCCACTCTGGGCATCTGCATACTCCTTCTTTAATCTTAAGCTTCTTCACTGAGCCAGCCTCACCTCTCCTCTCCTCTCCTCTCCTCTCCTCTTCACTCTCTCATCCCAACCTCTCATCCCACTGGTCTAAAGGGCAGAAATCCCATGCCATTCTCATTCTCCTGGTCCTCCTTATTCTTCTAGCTAGCGTTGTTGAGCTCAACCCCAGTCCTGCTCCTCTTTCATCCCCCCACTCTAGCTAAAGGCCTCAGGTGTTTCCACCTCAATGCCAGGAGTCTCCTCCCCAAACCAGATTACCTTAAAGTTTGGGTCTCCCAGCACTCCCCCAACCTTTAGTGGATCACTGAAACCTGGCTGTCCTCCAGGGTACCTGACACAAGCTTAGCGCTCCCTGATTTCCACCTCCACCACCAGGTTTGAGGCAAGTGTGGAGGTGGTGTTGCCGTCTATGTTCGACAATCCCACTCATGCTCCAGCTCACTCAGTGACTCTCTTACATCCTCCCACGTACTCCAGCTGGCAAGGATATCCCTCCCTTCCTCACTCCCTGTTTTTGTTGGTGTTGGCAATGCCTTTTTCAAGATCTCTCACTCCTCTCTTGCTGACTTCCTCTGTTCTCTTGCCTCCCATGCCTCCTCTGGTGAGCATATCCTCCTCGGGAACTTCAATGTAAACAGGCTCTCCCCTGCCTTTAAGCCCAAACAGTACGGGATAGAATCTCTGAACCTCACACAGCTTTTTTCTGAACCAGCCCAACTCAATGCGCAATCCAGTAACCACTCACTCCTGGACAGAGTGCTCTCTGCCCATCCCCATCGTATCATTTCTGCAGGCATTCTCCCAGATGCCTTAACAACCACTATCTAAATTACTGTGTTAAGAAAGTGCGCTTCCCTCACTCTGTCCATAAATACCTCTGGTACAGGCCTCACAGGTCACTTGACACTGATGCCCTCTCAAATGCCATTGGCACCTCTGATTGGTCTCTGTTTTACTCAACCACTGACATTAACCTAGCCCTCTCCCTCTTGACTGCCATTCTTAACAAAGCCTGGGATACACTTGCCACCCTCAAAAAGGTCATGGTTAAATACTCCCACCACCCCTGGATACCAGTTGACATTATTAGGCTGTGCATCTCCCAGGATCTTGCACGGTCATGCTTCAAATCTTCCCAGTCCCTGTCTGACCTCCAGTACTACAGGGCTCTCAGGAATGTCTGTACTAAGGCTGTTAGCTCAGCAAAACCCTCTATTTCAATGCTAATCTGCAATCTAATCTAATTTCTTCTCTGATGTTTTGGAAGGTTATTCATTCCCATTTTGACCCCCCTGCACAGTCCTCCCACCAGCCCTCCAGGTGGATGGCTCTCTAGTCTGTGACCCATCCTCTGTCACTGCTCACTTTAACAAATTCTTCTCAACCTGTTCTCTACCTTGCCATACACACCCTGAATACACTGTCTTTCATTCACCCCATTCTGCCGAAGGCTTCCACTTCTTTCCTATCTCCCCCATGAAGTCCTCCTGCACCCTTTCATCCCTTAACCCATCCAAGTCTAGCCCTGGTGGCTTGGACCCCCAAACTCCTTCAACTCTCTGTGCCTGCTATTGCCCTCCCTCTCTCTCTCCTCTCCATTTCCCACTGTATTGTCCCTCAGGCCTGGAAATTCACAAAGTTCCTTACCTTGCACAAAGGGGGTGACTCCTCCTCCCCTGGTAACTACCAGCCAATCTCTCTTTCCCCTCCCTTGCCAAGCTCAAAGAATCCATTTTCTACTCTAGGTTTATTGACTTTCTTCCTCCTCTAATTTGTTTCTCTATTCCACTCTGTTTTTGGCAAGAACCACTTCATTGTCACAGCCCTACTATCTGTAACTGATTCAGTTTTTACTGGGATGGATCGGAGACACCACCGCTGCCATGTTCATTGACCTCACCAAAGCTTTTGATTCTGTGTCACACCTCATCCTACTGGACAAGCTATACTCAGCTGGCTTTCCTGCTTCCACTGTGATGTGGTTTCACTCTTACCTCTCTTACTGCCTCAGTCAGTTCAGGTGGGTGGGGTTTGTCCCCCCACCATACGTGCAGAGGTTCCACAGGGCTCTATCCTGGGTTCAGTCCTTTTTTCAATTTTCCTAAACAATCTCAGCTCTGCTTGTGTCTCCTCTCACATCCATATGTATGCAGATGACACAGTCATCTTCACCTCTGGCCCTTTTACTAATGATGTTCGGGTCCCACTCCAGCGTTACTTCCATAACGTGCTTTTTTGGTTTCAAGCCAGTCAGCTCAGGTTAAACACCAAGAAGACAGTTACCATGACCTTTGGCTCTAGACAGAAACTATCTAGGCTAGTGCTTAACGCTGTCTTTTCTAGATTGGACGGCACCCAACTTAAGTGTGTCCTTGCCTTTAAGTACCTGGGGATTTGGCTCAATAATTGACTTGACTTTTCTTCCCATATTGATGCCATCCATGCTGAACTGAATCCCAAACTCAGTGCCTTCTACTGAAACAAGGACAGCATTCCCCTCTAAGTTTGTCGGGAGCTGGTATCCAATATGGACCTCCCAGTTTTTGACTATGCTGATGTGGTCCATGGTACTGCTCCCTCCTCTTCACTTGCCGGTCTGGACACCTTCTGCAATACTGTTTGTCATTTCACCTCTAACACTCCTCTCCACATGCATCACTGCTCCCTCTACACCTCCCTGTCCATTCTTCCCCTTCTCCTATGCCACCAGTCCCACTGTGCCGCTGTCATGGCTAACTAGTGGTTTAACTCATTTCCATGATATGTTTCCTCTTTCCTCTCTCCTGCTCTCTCCTCATCTTACTCCCTGCACTCCTAGGAACCCCGTTCTTTCACCATTCCCCATGCCCACTCACATGCCAGGAAGGCCGCCTTCTCCTACCATCTCCCTTCTCTCTTGAACTCCCTCCCTTCTTCCCTTCATCTCTCTCCCTCTCTTCTGGCCTTCAGACATCTGCTAAAACTTTCTCCTGTCTCATCCTGTACCTGCCCCTGCCACTTCTGACCCTCTCTGCCCTGATTTCTCCCTCATCTCCTGCCACTCTTCCACCTCCTTCTCCCTTCCCTGTACTACTTGTATCATTGGCCCACAGTCTATTCCTTAATTTACTAAATGCTATTCCTTAGCTCGACAGCATGTTAAACCTTGGCCACCATGTAAAGGTGCCCTGGTCTACCAGTTTTTCCTTAAAACTCTTTGCTGTGCTTGGTTAAAGAGGTTTTATGTTCTACTGCTTCCTGGTTCTGTTTTGCATTATATTTTGTACTTTGCTTACTTTTTGCACTTCTGACATTATATTTGCTCTTCATGTCAATACTCCCATCACACCTGGAAATGAACCTTGGTTCAGTGTGCCTTTCCCAAGTTATCAAATTTAAGAGAAATAAATAAACAAATAAATAAACAAACAAACAAATAAATAAATAGATAAATAAGGGTTGGCCATATGAGGTGACACAGGAGTAGTGGGTATAGGAGCCAGAACTTACTATCAACTATCTGGATAGAAAGGGTAGCAATTCGGGGAGAGGGGCACCAGCCCTGACATATAGCCCTGATTTGTACACAGGAGCTTAGAGAAGACCTCTGTGTAAGTAAGATGGCAGAATGCAGCCTACTAAAAAATAGAATTTGTAGTCCCAAAGGCACAATAACATTTAGTAGGGTAAAAAACCCTAAAACTCCTCAAGAGGAGCAAATACAGCAGACATGGACAGTCCAGGAGCACAAGTACTATCTTCTTGTCACTCTAAATAGAATGAAGAAAAAGGAAATAATGAGTGTGAAAAATGTGAATGTGAAAACAAGAATTCTAACAGCTGGATGTGGAATAAAAGAACCCAGCCCAACTGGCTGAGGGTTACAGTGCAGAAAGTCAAACTACTCCTGCCACTACCTGCAATACAGAAAAAGAGCAAAGAGCTGCACCTTTTCCAAAGTGCCAGGTACTGTCACATAAGTACAAGCTCAGTATGGACAAGCTGGAGCCAATGTCCCCCCATATTGCATATTGAGCTCTCTCTCTCTCTCTCTACCCACCTCCCCTCTTTTCACCCTATATGGCTCAGTGAGCTCTGCATTTCCAACCTCTCACATATGTGGTTTATCATAATTCTCCCAGTTACATGTATAGTTTGTCCAATAAACTATGAAAACATATTGTACCTCACTGCACTTACTTGAACTACGTTGTAAGATAACCTTTGTAAATATGTTATGCTCCTCTATTTTTGTAACACATGTCATGACCGATGATTGTATGATATAGTTTTATCTCAAGTTCTTACGTATCTCTGCACTTAATTGTTTTAATTTTCATGCATCAATATGTGTAAGTTGTGTCTCCGCTGCATGTCTATGTGTGGGATATTTATATTCCCTGGGTCCCCCTGAAAAAGGGACAACTCTGTCTCAGTGGGCTCACCCAGTCAACAAAATTCAAATAAATAAATACATAAATGTTGCAACACCAGGGATATACCCTAGAGATATCTCTTAGAGAAAAGGAAGGAATGTTTAAGGAAATAATGATAATATGGAGTAATGATTTTTGTGTAATTTTTAGAGCTGCAGTGGGCAGAGCCCTGCATATCTCTTGCTATGAGAAAAGGGCTCAGCACATTCCTTGTGAACAAACAACATGTTGGAGTTGCACCACAGTCACCTCCATGTCCGTGAAGCCCTCTGCTCATGTTGTCTCTATTGACGTAGCAGTGCACTATTTTTACAGTGCCGGTGGTCATGGTGGAACACGGCACACTCCGCCATGTCCAAGATGGCCACAGCACTTTACTGCATATGTGTTAGTAGCCATGCATGCACAGTAGCATGTAGCAACTATCTTGGTCACGGCACAGTGGGCCATGTTCCACCATGATTGCCTAGTTTGTTTATTTTTTTTTAATATTTTCTACTCCTCCTGTACAGCCCCCATCTGACCAGCTCCCCCAGCTCCATCCCCCGGAATTACCGGGGCTTACCTTACACCCAGTCTGGGAGTGGTGCCTGCAGAGAGTCGGTAGCCATCCTGCCACCAGTGTCATTTTTCCTCTGTTTTCTCCTCTGTTCCTGAGGGCCCCAGGAGAAGGTCTCATGCATGTGGAGGCACACATGTGCCTTACAGCCCAGGTCACGACCCTCCTCTGCCCACCCCATTGGCCTATGTCCTGGCACCCTGCTTGTGCAGCCCCTTGGCCTCCACCAGGGGGCAACCGTTAGCAAGAGATGCCATCCCCCCTCCCCAGAGAGGAGAGCTGCCTATTAGCAGCTCCATCCAGCTCCACACCCCCCCCACGCCAACCTCTGGAGACCCAGGCTCGCTCCTGAACCTGGGTTGCTGGCATGCTGCAAGGTGAGACGTCCAGCACCTCAGCCCTCTGTGCCACTAGGCTGGCCATGACTGCCTAGTTAATTTTTTTATTATAAAAATCCCCCCATACCCAACCATCCCTCTCAGCACCCTCTCCAGAAACATAGTAATGACACTGGGGGCATCCAGTCCCCCAGTGTTGCGATCCTGTTCTCTCCTGATGCTGGTCATTGGTTTGTTTTTTTTAAATATTTTTCTCTCCTCCCACCCAAGCCTCCTCTCAGCACCCACCCCCCCAAACCAAAATATAACAGTGACACAATGCCTCAGTGTCATGATTGAGTAGCCTTGGTCCTCATTTTTTTTTCTTAACCTATAAAAAGAAAAACACCCATAAATGTCTTTTGGGCCATTTCTGGCCCCCATCTGACCCTCCCACTCAGCACCCACCACCCCACACCCTCCCCAAGCCCTTACTTACCCATCAGGGGTCCAACACCATAATTCTCTCTGGACACGTGTTCACTCTTCAAAGCCAGACTGCGAACTGAAGAAACAAGTATGCTGTTCAATGTATTTCAATGGGAGTTTGAACTTAGAAGCATAACTTGGCCATTTTTGCATATTTTTGGCCCAAATTTTTAACATGCCTTTTTGGGACTCCATCTCCTGAACAATGGTTCTGGGCATTAGGCAGATCCTTCCCAAAAGGTGATTTCACATTTTGGTCAGGAGTTGAAACTTGTCTCTGCCTGTGTTCATGAGGTGGGGTCATAAGAAAGCTATGTTGAAATTTGGTGTAAAAAAAATTGAAAAACAACAAAGTTATGCACCTACATTAAAATCTGTGAATGTAGCCTCATAACTTTGGAAATTTTCAATATTTTTACCCCAAATATACAACATAACCATATCTTTACAACATAACAAATTAGTAGTGTCAGTGGTTCAGCAGGTAGCACACTCGCCTCTGAGACCAGGAGATCAGTAGGCTGTGGGATCTATCCTCACTCCAGACACTTGGGTTAATATCCCAATACTGACACTGTAGTGCAGCATGGGGGTGCTGCACTCCTGAGGTGCCGTTTTTTGGATGAGATATTAAACTGAGGTCCCATCTGCCTATTCTGGTGGTAGTTCAGGTGGATGTTAAAGATCCCATGGCAGTTCTCGAAAAGAGCAGGGGAATTTCCCTGGTGCAATGGCAAAATTTCCTCCATTCACGAAAAATACCACCAACAGCTTCATCTGGTTCAAGGTAAGTTGGCATTCATCTGTATCCCCCTTCCCTGGGGTCATGCCTGAAAACAGGTAGGATTTGTCTAGTGCACTTACCTGGTCAACAAAAATAAAATAAAGAACCATATTTTTACAGCACCTCATGAATGTGACAGCAGTCATTTTTCAAATCCTGGCCATAATGTTTTTTACATCCCAAAAGGTGATTTTGTGATCCTTGTGCAAAATTATCTTTCAGGCAGGAGTTAATAATTTTCTCTGCCCTTGTTCATGAGGTGCCATCATAAGAAGGCTACTTTGAAAATTTGGTGTACAACTAATAAAAAACAACAAAGCTATAAGCCTACACCGAATTTTGTGAGCGCAGCCTTGTAACTTTGATAATTTTCAATATTTTAACCCTAAATTTACAACATAGCCATATCTTACAGCACCTCATAAATGTGACAACTTTCATTTTTTCAAATCCTATCCAAAAAATTTTTTTACAACCCAAAATGTGATTTTATGTTCCCTGCGTGAAATCACCTTTTGGCCAGGAGTTGAAAATTGTCTCTGCCTTTGTTCATGAGGTGAGGTCATAAGGGTATCCAGTGATATGGGTGATTCAAATTGAGTAACTCAATTTGAAAAAACTCAGTTTGCTTGCCTGTGTAAAGAGCAAGTGTGGAAGGATGACAAATGTGGAAAGAGTGATTCTGGGGAGCAATAACAGTGATAGAAAGATACAGTGATGGTAGGAAGGGGCAGACACAATTGAGGATATGGGAAGTAGTTTGTGAGGCAGATGGCAGCTGGCCATCTGGTGTGGTGGAGGAGTCATATGGCTGTGGTGGAGGAGATACAGAGTTCTGGGCTGTTGAGGGGTATATGTAAATTTTATTGATTTTGTAGTTGGTACTTAGTTTTTTTTATTTTGGCTGCCATTCCCCAATCCCTGCTTTGTGCTCCACTGTCCCCTGTCCCTCATTCTGATGAGTTGAGTCCCACCCCAAATAGCCCCCTCCTGGGTATTCTCCTTATCCCAGTGTCAGCCCCCAGAGTTGATTATAATTATTAAGGATGGTGCGGGTGGAAAAGTCCCCCACATGAGGGGTGCAGGGGGCATAGCCCTCTCTTAAAAATATACCAGCTATTGGTCCAGGTGAGTGTATTGGTATCATTGCTGATCATGCCTTCTGTGTAGTGCACCATTGTCATATCAGTTTTCTGTGAAGTGCACTCACTGTCATAACAGACTCTGTTTTATTTTCACTGTTATGCCATGGGAATGGTCATAAGAAGGCTATGTTGGAAATTTGGTGTAAAAATATTAAAAAACAAAGTTATGAGTTTACATTGAATTTTGCGAATGCAGTCTCATAAGTTTGTTAATATTCAATAGTTTAACACCACATTTTCAACATAGCCATTTCTTTACAGCACCTCATGAATGTGACAGCTGTCATTTTTCAACTTCTGCCCAAAATGTGTTTTTGCATCCTAAAAGTTGATGTCACAGTCCCTGCGCAAAATCACCTTTAAGCCAGGAGTTAAACATTTTCTCTGCCCGTCTTCATGAGGTAGGGTCATAACAAGGCTATGTTGAACATTTTGTGTAAAAATATTACAAAACAGCAAATTTTTTTCCTGTGTTACATTTTGCAAATGCAGGCTTGTAACTTTGATAATTTACAATATTGTTATCCCTCCTCAGCTACAGCCTTATCAGCTCTGTCTAGAGTTTGTTTGTTGTAGTTGGGAAGAGGGTATGGGGACACTTCTTCCAGTTTTGTATTTTATGAAAAACAGAAAATAAATCTCACCCTCAGAAGGGGGTGACACCTCCTGAGATGGAGTTGCAAGAAGCATGTCAGTGCGCATGGGCACAACAGGGTGAGCTGCCCAGAGGACCTGACTCTTACCTGAGTGGTAGAGGGCCATGTGAATGAATGGTGAAGATATTCTGGAAGATCAAGCACTTATGGTGAATACATAATTTTCATATCTTCCAGGACTCAGTCTTCACCATTCATTCACAGTAATGAATCAGAGTACAAAGCTTTCCCAAAATAGGGAGAAGCTACTCACCCTGAGGGAAGATATCCTTCAGCCCTCTGTGTGGGGAAGACTACCTGAGGGCAGGGATTCCTTACAGGTCTGGTGGGAGCCTGAGACTGGTCTGGGCAGGTGGAGGCTCCCTTGGCCTGGGAGCAGGAGGGTGCCCCAGCAAGTCATGCCTGATCCTGTGTGAAAATAAATGAGTCAGCTGGAAATGCAAGTTAAGCACCTCAAGGTGGTCCAGAGGTGCCTCCGTGGAAAGCTGAAGCCATGCCATTCACTGAATGCAGACTGCTGTTCCTACTAACTGGAAACTACCACACTGGCATTGTATGACACCATAATTGGTGCCTTTCCAGCTCCAGGCCTTTTGCAGAAAGGCAAAGAACTAGCTGGGTTGACTCACAGTTAAGCACTGTGGGTCTGTTCTAGCTGTGAGCATAGGCATTTGTTGTTAGCTTACTGATGGGCCTTTTGTGCAGCAATGTATGTGATGGTGTGTGCTGTGGTAAAACCCTCTGCCCCAAGCATCTACTCAACAAAACAGCCTTCGGAGGGCAGTCACGCACAGGGTGTTTAGGCCTAGTGGGGGTCTGCAGTACCAAATCCACAAAGCGGGTTGGGGTACAGCTTCTGTACTCCATGCAGAAGCACAACACCTGTGCTGAATATCCTTTAGGGCTGGGGATGGGGAAAAAACGATGGAGCCAGACATTCCCAGATTCATCCTCAAAGGCACAGTGCCAAAGAGGGATGACAAGAGAGTCATCACTGAAAGCCCCAAGTAATCTCAGTGACAAGGAATCAGGACTGCAGCCTATAAAAGACCCCATGTTCAGGTCCTTCAGCATCTCTATGAGGAAGCATCAATATGTAAAATACTCAACATCTGCAGACAAGAGGAGAGAGAGAGAGAGGTCCTCTTCCTCAGAGGAGGAAGCTGGAGAGGAGGAGTTGGAATCAGAGAAGTGTGGTGCTGGGGCCATGGGTCTGAAGTGAGCCCAGTCAGACTACAAGTGATATTGGTGGAGGACACCAACTGTTTTTCCATACTGGTGCCAGGTTATGAGACCAAGAGTACCCATAATACCCAGCAATTCATGGACGGGTGACAGTGGTCCAGAAGGGATATACAGTAGAAACCAGAGGCTCCAGGCTCTCCGTCATTGCTATGAGAGTGCTCTGGGGACCTCTCCCAGGAGTATTGCCTGGCAAACTCACCAAAGTTAAGGTGACCAAGCTCTAAAGTGTGACCAAGATGATGCCCATAAAGGGTGACCCCCAGGTGAGGAAAGCAGAGCCATACATATCCCATGGGGCAACTCTGGTCCTCATTAGTGGCAATGTCAGCTGGTTCTGAGGAGAGACTACTCACTGGACCACTGCCCAAACCCTGGCTGGTGCAGCATCCAGTACTGGTCACAAAGTCAGCAGCTGGCCCAGAGAAAGGTTTCACCCCCTCACCAAGACTGATTCAGTCCCCTGAGCCAAGCCCTGCACCAGAGGCAGAGGTACCTCCAGAACCCCACCATTACTCAGTATCATGAATGGCACTGGGACCAGAAACAGCACCATGAATGGCATCAGATATGGCACCACAGACAGCAATAGAACTGGTACCATGGGTGGCACCAGAACTGGTCCTGGTACTGTCCCCATGACCAGGCCCAGGGATGACACCAGGGTTGACACAGTCACAGGCATTGGACTTGGAGCCAGGCCCAGAGTCAGTGCCATCATTGTCATCCCCATGCCTGAGTCCAAGGTGGGAAAGACAGAACTGGGGAATGAAGGGGGCCAGTGTCGGCTACTGTCTGGCTCATGTGCACAATGTCAGCATGTCAGCCTCATGGGCAGTGCCAGCACTAGCGTTGGTCCCCTCCTAAGCTGCACAAGACTTTACTCCTGCAGTGTCCTAGCACCTCCAGCTAAAACCAATTAGTATGAATGAATAGTGAAGATTGATTCCTGGAAGATCTGAATCTTTGTGCTTTGGGCTTCATCTGCTCCTTCTGTTTATCTAAATATGACGTCATAATATTTTTCTTGTGACACCAGAGACATTTCTTTGCAATAGTTGTAAACAGAGAATTAAGACATCATGTGAGGACTGATGGCACCAGCAGATAAAGTCTAAGGTACACGGATCCTATTTTTGAGCAGCTGTCACAGAATGAGGGGCATAGAAATACAGAAAATATGTAACATAGAAGCAGAAATAGGTGCAAATATTATTCTAATACCAAGAGTGCAGTAGTGATGTCATAGAGCAGTATCACCTCTGTCTTCAGATGTTGTCCGAGAGATGGGCTTAAATTTGAATGCAATTCATACACTGTGGTCACACTTCCCCTAGTGACCCAACATCAGATTTGTTTTCTCCACTTAGGACAGCAGAATCTCCAGGGTCTTGTTCCAGTCCCTGCAGATGCATTTATTGTTTTGTTTTGTCACAGAAGAAAGTTATAAGGTTAAAAACTATGTACTTTATCAGTCAGTTTTATTTAATTTTATCTGGAAAATCATGGTTTTGTCTGGTTCCCGATCAGTTCCAAGAACTGGAAAAGTTGTGTTTTAGTGCAGTTCCTGCCTAAAGTAGTGGAACATAGATTAAATATAAAAAAAAACTAATAAAAACTGTGTAAGGTGTTTATTTATTAGCAGTTTTAACCATGAATATATTGGGAACCAGGTATTCTAGTTTGTTTACTGTCAACTGACATGTTTGATAGGCCTTAAAAGAAAACAGGGCCTACAGAATTAAAAAAATTAAATACTGCCACAAGATCCTTAAGAAAGCAAATCACCACAAGCTCTGTTGTAACTGTTGGGGCCCTCTCTGCAATTTTGAAAATTGTAATTTATGCAAACATTTTCCCTAAGTCATAGAAGAAAAGGGCTACATTAAGGGAAACCTTTCCAGCTCCCCATTCTGCTCCTGTATCACTTGAAAGTGCTCCTGTAAAAAGGTCTAACATGGTAGAAAGCATGCATCAGAAGGTTCCTCATCCTTACAGCAGCCACTGACTGCATCAGTGGTTGAAATAATGCTGCAAGCAGCAGTCTGTGCTGAAAGGGACTAAAACAGCTGATAAGCCATCCTTACAGAAGATGAAGGAGCACAGGGTGTTTCATAGGGGGAGCTCTAATGCTAATGATGGCAAAAAGAGTAAAATGTGCTTCAGACCAGCTATTGCCCTCAACATCTGACAAGAAAAATACAAAGAAAAATATTAACTGTCACTTCACGCACAAGGGGCAATGAGCAGGCATTAGAAATGAGAGCAACACCCTCTGTGGAGGCCATTACAAAAACATAGTAGTTCTTCCAAGCATTTCAGGCTATGGGGAACTTAGCTACTGCTGCTGCTGCTCCACCCCCAGGCTCAGGTCATTCAACCAGCACCTGTCCTACAAGAGGTGGAATAAGAGGAAGGGGGACTGATAGAGCCTGATAATACCTCACTGCAGTACTTCTTGTCCCCACTGAGGGTTAATGAAGATTGTTCCTCCAATTCTATCTTTGTACAGCAAATGATAGACATACTTAATATCACCTCCACTGAAACAGAGGAGGATATGGAGAAGGCAGCATTTATGAGTATGCTGAGACTGATATTAATAAGGAGACTGTCAGTGCCCTTTCACAAATTCCTGCAAAAGGCCACAGATGGGATTATGGCAGCCCCATGCTCTGCTGCAGGCATTGATGAAAAAAAACTTAAAAAAATATCACATGGACAAGCAAGGGGCTGAATACCTATATGCCCTTCATGACGATGATGGAGTGGTACAAGCTGCGACTTGTGAGAAAGCTAAGATCTCCTTATCAGCTCTCCCACCAGAAAAGATTTAAAAAACTAGATCACATGGCAAGGAAAGTTTATAGCACAGCTACCTTGCAACTGAGACATGCATATAACAGGGAAACAAAAGAGAAGCAGTTCACTCTGTATCCATGGTAAGTAGTGCACTGGAAAAGTTGAGATTCCACCTGAATCTGCAAAAGTCACAGTTAGAACACAGCCAATTCTGGAGTTCATAGGTGCAGAGTAGGATACTTTACAAAATCTTTTATGCCACAAAACAGCAGAAAACTTCATCCAGTGTGCAAAATCATTCCTGACAGGTCACAAAAAGACTGCCAAGGAATTATTAGCTACAGCTGTTAGGCCACATGGCTTCAATAACAGCTGTAGTGTCATGGGGCTGTCTACAAATTATAGATGTGCAGTACCATTTAAGAAGGTACTGGCACCAGAGAACAGATCCTCTAGACCACCCAGTTCCAGTCACTCAAAACTTTTTCATGCCCTGGAGTAGTAGAATGACAGAGACAACCTTAGAAAAGGTATCCTCTTCTTCCAGATGTCTCCTACAAAAGTGCTCACCACAGATGCCTCCTTGCTGGGATGTGAGGGCATCTGGAAGGCAATACAATAAATTGATCTGGGGTACACAGGAGCACATGAAGCCCATAAACCTGTTGGAGATCTGGACAGTGCTGCTGTCAATCCAGACCTTTCCCTTCCTGTTGCAAGAACAAACAGTCCATATCAAAACAGACACTAGAACAACAATGTATTAAGCAAACAAACAAACAAACAGGGAGGTACCAGTTCCACAAAGCTCTGCACAGAGGCAGTGCAGGTCTGAAATCTGTCATACTGTCTAGATTCCACAATAACTGGAGTGCACCTGCTAGGAAAGGGCAATGTTCTATGAGATTGTCTAAGCAGGATGAGCCAAGGAAATCAAAAATGGTCACTAGATCAAATGATCACTTCATCAGCAAGTGCTGAACATTGTTTTCAAAATATGGAGTCTTCCAGAGATGGATCTTTTTGCCTGTTGTGGAAAATAGGAAGTTACCCAAGTTAAGTTGCACAACACCCTCCAAGATGACAGCCCTAGAGGATGCTGAACTGGAAGGGGACATTTCTGTATGCTTTTGCTCCATTTACTCTAATAGAGTATTGCTTAAATTGAGGTGGGAGTCAGAAATAATGATTCTGATTGTTCTAGACTGGGTCAGACTGACCTGGTACTCCTACTGCTGTCTCATGTCACAGAAGTACTCAATCACACTGCACCTGAGACACAATCTACTGAGCCTGTCACAGGACAAAGTGTTTTACCCAGATCTCAGAACACTATGCTTGAAGGCATGGTTCTTGAAGAGCTACAATATTGTGCCATGCATTTCTTCAGAAAGGTAGCAGAAGGTCTAAAAATGGTTAGAAAATCAGCTTTAAGGATAGCATAATCCTCAAATGGAAAAGATTGTCCTTCTGGTGTGCCACACAAATAGTCCCTCCCTCCCTTACAGGCAGACATGTCTGGTGTTATAGATTAGCTTGTGCACTTGCAGTCTCTTGCGCTCAGGTCCTTTATCCTAAAGGTGCATTTGGCAGCTGTTGCAGCCTATAAAGGATCAGGTAGAGAAAAATCACTTTCATCACAATCAGTGAAAATCTGAATCACCTGCACACCCCCCCCCGTGAGGGAACCAAACCCCCATGGGACTTAAATATATGCCTTGCACAGTTGATAGAGCCTCCTTTTGAACCAGTGGCCTCAGAAAATCTCAAGTACTCAGGTATGTAATACAGAAAACAATGTTACTCATAGTAATGACTTCTACCAGAAGGGTCAGTGAGCTGCAAGCCCTCTATATAGAACCTAACTACATTATCTTGTACAGAGATAAAGTAGTGCTGAGAACACACTGAAAAGTCTTTTATAAGTGGTGTCAGGATTCCATTTGAACAGATCTGTTACCCTACCTCTGCTTTTTTTAAATCACTGAAGCACAGGTTAACAGAAGCTACAAGGCCTGGATGTTAAAAGGGCATTAAGCTACTACAGTAGCCAGAATTCTTGATTCAAAAATCATTCTTGGATGTTAACATATCTGGCTTGACCCCTCACGCTTGTAATGTGCAGCAATAGGGTACATATTTTGATTGCTACTTTTTCCTACATATACCCCCACATTCATAATTTGCCATTGGATGGATATATTTAACTTACGTAGATGTCTTATGTAAGGTGTACTGCATTTTACTGTCTTTTTTTAATGCAATAAAATATAAGTTAAAACAAGCATTTGTCAATGCCGAATGTTGTCTTGCTGGCATTGGCATTGGTAATGCAGGAGCTAGAGAGTAGCATAATAGGAATGGCAGTGAAGTATGGAACCAATGTCAGACCCACCCCACTCTGTAGATAGTGACAGGCATTGAGGTGTGCCTTTGGGTTGTCGGCCATAACGCTCATGCCATTTCACCTCACCCTACTCTGCAGACTCTGATAAGTGTTGCAATGTGCCTTGGGGTCTTTGGGCCTTACACTCACCCCATTTCATAAAGAAGTACATTGAGATGGGTGCTGTCAGTGGCTGCAGAGTGGGGGTGGGGTGCAATGGCATGAACATTACAGCTGACAATCCAAAGGCACTCCCCTGATGCCTGTTAGTCTGTACAGGGTGGGACGTTACAGTTAGAAACCCTAATGCTCCAGGCATTTGTTGGTATTTGCACTCCAAATTTTCAACATGGCCTTTTTGTGACCCCACCTCATGAAAGCATTTGGCACCTCTGTTCATGAACAGTGGCGCTGTGATTTTGTTAATCTGTCCGGAATGTTGATTTTCCACAGCGACTGTGCCATTCTGTACCACATGTGAAAACACAGTTTGGGCAGGATGCAAAAATGACAGCTACACCATTCATAAGGAGGTGTGAAGAGATGCAATTTTGAAAATCTGGAGTGTAAATATTAAAAATTCTCAAAGTTACGAGCGTGCATGAAAACTGTGCAACTCACGCTTGTAACACAGTCATTTTTTGGAATTCTTTCACCAAATTTTTAGCATAGACATTTTAAGACCTCTACTCATGAACAGTTGCACTATGATTTTCTTAATCTGTCCCAAACAATTATTTCCTACTCTGACTGCGCCATTGTGCACCAGATGTGCGAAATCACATTTCGGGCAGGATGTTAAAAATGACAGCTGTACTGTTCATAAGGAGGTGTGCAAAAATGGCTATGTTGAAAATCTGAAGTAAAAATATTAAAAATTATCGAACTTACGACTGTGAGTGGAAACTGCACAACACACGCTCATAACATAGTCACTTTGTGAAATTTTGTCACCAAATTTTCATCATAGGCATTTTGGGACCTCTGCTCATGATCAATTGTTACTGTGATTTCTTACTCTGTCCCAAACATTGTTTTCCTACAGCAATTGTGAGCCAGATGTATGAAAACACATTTTGGGCAGGATGTGGAAAATTACAGCTGTACAGTTCATAAAGAGGTGTGAAAAAATGGCAATGGTGAAAATATGGAGTAAAAATATTAAAAAGTCTGAAGTTATGGCGTGCAAGGAAACTGTGCAATGCACGCCAGTACAGTCATTTTTTGAATTTTTTTGTCAAATTTGGTGATTAATTACGAACAGTACACTGTCATTTTGTTAATTGGTCCTGAAATGTGATTCTGTGCAGTGACCGCAAAATCACCTTTCAGGGAGAATAATGAGATGACAGTGACTGAATTCATGAGGTGGGGTCCCAAGAACTCCATGTTGAAAATTTGGTGCCAAAATTCACAAAATGGTTGAGATATGCACCAAAGTTGAAAAAAAATACATTTATGCCATTATACAGCTTACCAGCACTTCTTCAGTTCATGGTCGGCTTTGAAGGGAACGAAGAGCGTGTTCCCGGTCCACGAAGTCATCGTGCCAGGCTCCAGAGGTAAGTATGAGATGAGGGGAGTGTGGAGAGGTGGGGTATGCAGAGGGTGGTGCGGGTTGGGGAGAGGCACTGGACATGTTGAGTGACCGTTTCCTCATTTTTCAGGTAAAAACAAACCAAAAAAACCCATAAAGACAATGTGGGTCAGTTTTCTTATTTTGCAGGTGTGTTTTGGCACACTGGGGTGGGCTCCCAGTGTACCACCTGTATTTTGGGGGAGGGTGACTGAAGCTGATGGGAACTGTGTCGGGGGCGCATGATGCCGAAGGGGATTGGGCACCCTCTCAGCACACAAATTAAATGATAAGGGAACCATTATGCTGAAGGGGATTGGGCTCCCCGTCAGCAAACTGAACTGGGAAAGGGGCATGCCAACAGGGCGATTGTGCACCCCTGATGTCAGTTTGATTGGGACTGTGAGATGGATGGTGACAGCCACCGCCATCTTTTGTTGAAATGTTACCAGGCAAGGCACGCCCTACAATGAGGGGGAGCTCCCTCACTGCAGTGGCTAAATTGTTTCAAGATACTGACATGCTTTTGCACTGCTGTTATAGACAGCATGCAACCTAATTCATGCCACAGAGACCAGCCTGAAAAAGCAGTGTCGACACTGGCCACAACATGACTGCACCTCCAAAACCTGCTATTCCAAGCTA
Organism: Neoceratodus forsteri; assembly: GCA_016271365.2. Taxonomy (NCBI): domain Eukaryota; kingdom Metazoa; phylum Chordata; order Ceratodontiformes; family Ceratodontidae; genus Neoceratodus; species Neoceratodus forsteri. Next base: position 102,637,817 of record CM028132.1, read on the forward strand.
CCCCAATATGTTGCTTGTGCATGTGCAAGACAACATAAAAATGAAAAACTATACACCAGAACTGACAATATGCAGGTGTTTGTCACATATGGAGAGATAAGCAAAGTTACACCAGCAGCTACAAGACTGTCTCTTATGGATAGTCTCTTGTTTGCAGTTGAGTTATGAGAAAGGTGGTAAACCACCAATCAGAGACCCAAAGGTGCACTCCACATGAGCTGCTTGTGCCTCAGTGGCAAGCACAAGGATTATCCCCTTCAAGAAATCTGTAACAGCTACCTGGTCTATGGTTAGCACCTTTACAAGGCACTATTGTCTGGAAATCCACTGGAACTGCTGTCTTACAGAACTTTTTTCCTAAATAGCTTCTAGACCCAGCCTTCCAAGGTACTGTACAGTGAGTGAGTTTGCAGACTGGTATACTATCACTATTAGACTCCTGCTGTTAGAAGAAAAAAATTACTCATGGTAGTAATGGTGTTTCTTTTAAGGGGTCCAACAGTGAGTCATACACAGTCCCTACCCTACCTCTGTTTCTAGAACCTGAGTAAAAGGGTTCTACAAGAATCAGTTGGGTTTTAAATTTGCTTGTGCATTTTATTGTTTCAAACCTTTACATTTTCACAATGGTCAAAAAGGGGTTTTATTATTTCTAATTTATTAGGAATACATAAGTAATGTCAGGTTAAATTAGAAAGTTATGAGCATGCATTGAAAAACGTCAATGTACGCTCATGACTTTGTTGTTTTTTAATATTTTTACCCTAAATGTTCAACATAGTCCTCTTATGACCCTGCCTCATGAACAGGGGTGGAGAAAATGTTCAAATCCTGCTGAAAGGTGATTTTGTGCAGTGACTGTGAAATCACCATTCAGGATGGATTTGCATAATTTCACTGCCCTCGTTCATGAGGTAGGTCCAAAAAAGGCCATCTTGAAAATTTGTAGAAAAATATAAAAAAATTACCAAGCTACGAGGACATGTTCAAAACCCACTGAAAAACATCGAACCACATACCTTATTTCCTCGGCTCCTGGTCCGGCATTGATGAATGAAGACATATCTCCTGTCCAGAGAGAACTATGGCACTGGACCCCTAGTAGGTAATTAAGAGGTGGTGGGGTGTGGAGTGGTGGGTGGTAACAACGGTGGTACGCCAGCGGCAGCAACAGACATCGATGAACATTTTTCTTTTCACAGGGTGTATAAAAATGAAAAAAACACCACGAGGGATGGTTTTCTTTATTTCAGGTATTGACACAGTGGATTGGGCACCCCGTTGTCGGTATTATGTTTGGTGGTGCTGGGGGTGAGCTCCCCAGTGTCACACAGTGAAAATGGGTGGAGTAGGGAGTACTAGCCAGCACCGGGAATGGGCACCCCGGTGTTGGAAAATTAAAAGGGAAGGTGTGTGATGTTGGGTGCTGAGTGGGAGGGTGAGGTGGGTGGAGAGTAACAACAGCAGTGTGTGGGTGGCGGCAACAGACATTGATGCATGGTTTTCTTTCTTTACAGTGTGTATAAAATAATAAAAGACTACAAGGGATGTTTTTCTTTATTTCAGGTACTGACACTGGAGATTGGGCACCCCAGTGTCAGTGTTATGTTTGGCGCCACCTGCGGGTGGGCTCCCCAATGTCACACACTGAAAACAGGTAGGGTGGAGGGTGTCACATATTCGCTCAACCGGTCAGCCCTCTACTCCCAAAGTGCCAACCTCTGAGCATATGATTTGTGGACAGTGAACAGTACAAGGTAACCCTACCTAGCATCCCTCCCTCTGTCTGTACTGCCTGTGTGTACATAAGTCCATTTTCCCAATAAACCTTATATCTGCTGTCACCTCCCTGTGTTCTGTCAGAGTCTGCACAAGCTCTCAGCTTCTCTAAACTAGGTTCAACACTCTGAGAAGCTGCAAACCCCTCACACAGTCCCAAGGCATGGGACAGGTCCCCTTCAGTCACTAAACTAGGGTCCCTAGCACTAGCATCAGGGACCTCAGGATCACTGTCAATCCCAATCCTCTGACAAGAGGTCACCCCTCCCTCTTCAGAGTAACCCTCTGTAGCTGTGTGGTTACTTGCTACTGGGGAAATTTCTAACCTCTTTTTATCAGTCTCCCCATCTGAAGATACAGGCTGGGAAACCAGCCTCTAAGTGGTTTCCATACTGGTTTCTGTGGGGTTCAGGGAACTACTATTTGCCCTTGCCACTTGGCTACAGGTAACTGCACATACCACCCCCTGCTGGAAATTGTTACCCAGGATCACATCCACTGCTAATGTGTTGGCTACAGCCACTTGTTGCACAGTTCACACTGTTTCACCCCAGCCCAGGAGAACACTAGCGAATGGAAATGTTTTCTCTTCACCAGTAAACCCTGGTACAGTTACGTATTTATTGGGGATAAGCTGACCAGGCTTTACCAGATCCCCCTTTACCAATGTCAGGGATGCCCCTGTGTCCCTTAACACCGCGTATGTACACCATTTACTATGACTGGGTGCATGAGTTCCCTCATGTTCACTGGCATGCTCCCAGGGACACCCACTTCTTTTCTAGCACCCTGTTGTAGAAACATAGAAGTTGACGGCAGATAAGGACCGTAAGGCCCATCCAGTCTGCCCATTTCTTTTTCTACCTCATAAATGTGCCATCGCCTTTGCTCTGTCAGTGACCTATCTATTCATAGTCATTTGTATTGCTCCCTTATGCCTATCCATGCCTGTTTGAAGCCCTGCACTGTATTCATAGCCACCACTTCTTGTGGTAAGCCATTCATGCATCCACCACCCTTTCTGTGAAAAAGAATTTCCTCATATTCCCCTTAATCGGCCTCCCTCTAATCTCATGCTGTGTCCTCTTGTCCTGCTATTTTTCTTATATTTAAACATGTTAGACTCTTTCACCTTGTTTATGCCCTTAAGGTGTTTAAATGTCTCGATCATATCACCTCTCTCCTCCTTTGCTCAAGGAGTATACATATTGAGCTCCGTTAATCTGTCCTCCATATGTCTTCTGATGCAGTCCCTGCACCATTTTGGTTGCCCTTCTCTGGACTGCCTCAATTTGGTTAATGTCCTTGTGAGAGGTGTGGCCTCCAATACTGCACACAGTACTCCAGATGGGGCCTAACCAATGTCTTGTACAGAGGGATTACCTCCTCTTCGACTTGTAGATACCCTACTAATACACCCTAACACCCCCTAGCCTTACCTACTGCTTTGGGGTCTGCTTGGATGATTTTGGTCATCAGTGATGATGATGCCCAAGTCTCTTTCTTCCTTTGTGACTGCTAGCAACTCCTCCCAGTTGTGTATGGCTCGCCTTTTGGGGCACTGTTTGGCAATGTCGGTTTCCTTGCAGCCAACAGGCATTTCTTACTTCAGATAAATCTTTTTCATTGAAACCTTAGGCTAACTGGTTTGGTAGAAGCAGTGAGGTTTTAGCTGCCCTGTTGGCAGCTTTTCCATTCTGCACCATGCCTGCCCATTCATTCTCAGAGCAGGTCTGCTCTTGGCATGTAGATCTGAGAGTTCAGCAACCTCTTGGACTGTTTTGGATCTCAGTCCTCTAGCCAGGTTTTTACCTCTGCTGGGCATGCCCAATAAAACTGTTTTAATAAAATCACATTTTCAATTTTATCAACAGAGTTTGCCTCAATTCCTTCACACCAACATTTTAAAAACTGATGTTGTTTCGTGGCTAGCTCCTCATAGCTCATATCAGGGCTTCTCCTGAGCTTACGGAATTTAGCTCTGTATGATTCAGCAGTTAATTCAAACTTTTTTAACAGTGCAGCTTTTAACTTGCTGTAATCGTCATTGTTCATTTGACCCAATGCATTCCAAGCTTTCCCGCTAAGTAGTGGGGACAGCTGGAAGCTCCAGGACTCTCTATAAATTTTAGACTGAATACAAACTTTTTCAAAAGAATTTAAAAAGGCATCCATGTCCTCCCCTTCCTTAAATTCAGCTATTAATTTGGAGTTCAATTTGTAACCCATTCCTGCAGTCCCAGTTAAACCCAAGCCACTTACCTGCCCTGGTGCCGCTGGTTAGAGTCGTAGCTTCTCCAGTTCATGTTGCCACTGGTGCTCCTCTCACTTCTCCTCTGCAGCTCGCTGTTCTTGCTCTGCCTCTCTGCATTCTCACTCTCTCTTCTCCTCTGCAGCTCACTGTCACTCATGCTCCTCACAGTCTGCCTCCCTCTGTTGTCGCTCTGCCTCCAGTTCTATCCTGCGCAACTCAATTTGCAGCTTGAGTACCTCTGGATTCAGGATACTGGTGACCTTCCCCTGCTGCTATGGCCCTTCACTGACAGTGGCCCTGCTGTCCTCCTCATCAGCTCGGGACCCCTCACTGGCCTCTAGTCCTGCCACACTCAAGGTCTGATCCCTTTCAGTCACGGTCTGTGACTCACTGATCTGGGTATCTGCTACCACCAGGGTCTCTATGAGGTTCTGCTTTTTGGCTGTCACCTCGAACAGGACTCCTCTGTCCTCGCACAACTGTTTTAAGTGTTCTACAGTGTGCCTACTGTAGTTGGACGCCATCTTCCCGGACTACTGCTAATCTGGCTGGCACTTTAGAAAAACAATAAAATGGGTAGGAACTTTACTGTAAGCCAAGGGATATAGTTCTGTTTCCTTTTGAAATAAAACACTGCCATTCTTTTTTCCAAGTGAGCTAAACATCCTCAAGCTGACACACTGAACAATGAAGCTTATACCACCAAACTTTTTATGTCACCACTGTCACAAATTCACTCAACCGGTTAGCCCTCTACTCCCAAAGTGCCAACCTCTGAGTGTATGATTTGTGGACAGTGGTGTGATACTAAGGTAACCCTCTTGTCTGTTTTGTGGGTTCAGTCACCTTAGTCTCAAGTTCTGGAAGTTCAAACTGATAAACTCTTGTTAGCATACCCAATTTTCAGGGCTCAGATAATTCTGTCTCTTTGGGGCCAGTATCTTGCCTACGGGCACCTAACCAGGTCTACAAAATAAACCCTTAGAACTCTATGCAAGACCTTAGAGAACTTTATCTGTTTCCCAGTTTGGTATAACAATAAGCCCATACACAGTGTTAACTATAACCTTCAAAAGCTTCACTTAAATAAAAAGAAATTGCAAGGCACTCCAGGCAGTTTCTGTTTTAAAATATATATCTTTACTTTAAAACAGAAGATCAGAAAATATTACAGAACAAAATATCCCAACACATACAGCCTTAAAACAAACAGGTAAAAGTGCAGATTCCTACAAATAATAACATTCAGACTAATCTTGTCTAAGGTATTCTTACTTCTTAGTCTTACAGTGCTGTGATGTCCTTCCTTCTCAGTCAGAAAATATAAAAGTGTGTCTGTCACGGTCTTCTCAGTATGTTAAAAACAGTCCTGAGCCGGCCTTCGCTGAGGTCACCAAACTCACCTTAGTGTAAACAAAATCTATATTTTTATAACACCAAGATGGCCTACTAAGTATTTAAAAAATAAGAGATGACATAATAAATCTCTTCTCTATGTAACTAGTTGAAACCAGTCTGTGATCTGCTTTCCCCTAGACATCAAAAGTCTCTTTGATATAATCACTGTATTCAAACCAAAAGTGTATTTGACTCCTTAATTCCATCTGGCCTTGGTATCTACACATCAAGGTCTCTTTGATGAAATGAGCACTAGTTTCCTGGAAGGTTATTCATAACACTGTGAGTGTCCCTTTTCTCAGGACATCTAAGCACGGATCAAAGTTTCCCTGAGGGACGTCATGAGTGGCTATTTGATTTCCTGGGTTCAAAGCAAATTTACAAGATAATTGCACCCCAAATATCTGCAGTTTAGCCATGTCCTGTCCTTTGAACTTATCCCTAGGGGTTTGAAGTGTCAGTTTCAGCAGCCAGCACTCCCTTTTCCACAGTCCATCATATATTATCTTTTATATTTACAACAAAATTATACGGGATCAGAACCAGCTGTCCAGGTGTGACAGGGTATTAACCAGCACCAGGTATTGGGCACCCTTGGTGTCAGAAAATTAAGAAGGGGAAGTAATGGGAGGTCTGAGGTATATTTGAAGGAGGGTGGGAGGATTGTTTTACATAGAGAGGACCACAGCAAGCTGATCATGATGCTGACCAACTCTGCTTGCTGAGCAGTTTATGCAGATCAAGGAAAGAGCCATCATAAGATTCCAGCTGCTCTTTCTTTGAACTACATGATGATTATACCAACAAGACCAGAAAAGTATCATGATCAGCCTAGCTGATGATTGGTTTGACACTGTCGGCCCTTGCATACTGCCTTGTATTAGACTGACAGTGACTCACCTCTTAGAACCCACTTTCACACAATATGTTCACTTTGCACATGTGCAAGGGTAAAACATAAAAATTACTACAGAAGTTGTCACATCTCCCAACCCGAGAAATGAAAAAAAATTCTTTAGCCCCCATTAAATCATGTTTGTTTTCATGTGAGTTGGCTGGATCCCCCTGCTATGCTCTTGGTTCACTTCCTGGGTGAACCTCACATTAGTTTCTCATAGCTCCTCTCCCACTCACAAAAAAAAAAATGCACTAACTATTGTGTGGACAGCCCATCCCAGTTGTCATGCTGCAACCCACTGCAGTGCCTAACATCCATATTATAGGACTACACCACCAGGTTCCACCTTAGCAATTTTGAGTTCTGTCCACTGGCCCTATGCAACCATGTAAGGGGTTGTGATTAGTAGCCAGGGTGAACTCTCTCCCCTACAAATAAGGTTGCATCTTCTGCAAAGCCCAGACAATCCCTAGACACTCCTTCTTTAGTGTTGCATAGGCCTCCTCTCTGGACATCAGCTTCCTGCTCAGGTACGCAACTGGGTGTTCCTCTCCTCAGAGAGTAACCTGACACAGAACTGGGCCTAGCTCATGGTCAGTTGCACCTATGTGAACAATGAACCTAAGAGAATAGTTTAGGCTGGTGAGCACAGGTGCCTGACACAATGCCTTCTTCAGCTGGCAGAAAGTAGTATCACAGCTTAGTTCCATCCACTGAACCTTTTCTGGCATTTTCTTCCTGGTGAGATCAGACAGAGGTTGGCTAAGCTGCTGAAATTCAGTATAAACTTACAGTAGTACCCTTCCATCCCTAGGAAGGCCCATACTTTCCTCTTGGTTGTGGCCATGGCCCATCCCTGGATGGCCTCAATTTTCACTGGTTCAGGCTGAAAGTACACACACTCTGCCCTGTGCCCAAGGTATGACACTTCTGCCATTCCTATCTGGCACTTCTCTGTCTTGACTGTCAGTCCAGCAGTCTACAGTCAGCATTACACATTGGTCATGTGCCTGACATGATCCTCCCAAGTCTAACTATAGATGGTGATGTCATCTATGTATGCCAGAGCAAAGTCTTTTGTCTCATTCAGAATGCAGTCCATGAGCTGTTGAAAGGTGGCTGGTGCATTCTTCATCCAGAATGGTATTACTCTGAACTTGAATAATTCAAATGGAGTGACAAAGGCTGACCTCTCTTGGTCTTTGGGGGTCAGGGCTACCTGTCAATAACACTTTGTCAGTCAGGTCTATGGGGGACAGATAAAGCACTCCCCAAACTCTCTAGGACCTCATCCATCCTGGGTATGGGATATGCCTCCGACTCTGTGCAGCTGTTGAACTTATGGTAGTTGATGAAGAACTTTGTAGTTCCATTCTTTTTGGGGATTAGTACCAGTGGAGATGCACAGGGACTGCCAGACTCCAAGATCACAGAGAGAGCCAGCATCTCCTTGATCTCTCCCTCTATGGCATGTCTTAAACCATCTGAGACTCTGTAGAGTGACTGTCTTGGCAGGACTTGGAACCCTGTATCCACATAGTGCTCTGCCAGCATGGTACACCCCAGTTCCCCAAAACATTTCATCAAATGTACACAGCATCCCATGTATTTCAGCAGCTTGAGCTACTGTCAGCACTCCAAGAGGGTGACAGCATCCACTGAGGATTCTTTCTTAAGCTCTCCCAAGAGATCCCCCAGAGGGTCTGCTTCTGCCTACTCCTGTGGATAGCTGCACATAACCAGTACCTTCTCATCCATCATGGTAGGGTTTCATCAGGTTGATGTGGTAGACTCACTGTTTGTACCTCCTGTCTGGTAGCTCCACCATGTAATTAACATCATTCACCCTCCTGACCACCGAATAAGACCCTTCCAAAGCCACCTGTAAAATGTTCTGATGGACAGAGACGAGCACTATCACCCATTGCCCAACGTTGTACTCCTGGGCTAGGGCTCCACAATTGTACCATGTCTTCTGCCTCTGTTGTACAGTGGCTAGGTGCTCCTGGGCAAACACGATGAGCTCTATGAATCATGACCTGGCATAATCTACGACCACCAAAATGTACCACTTGCCAGTGCAACTTGGGGTGCTAAGTGGTCCCACAATGTCCATGGCAACTCACAGAAAGGGATCTTCAGTAACAGATAGGGGAAACAAAGCTGCCCTAGTCTTGTCCCAAACCTTTCTCACCGTCTGGCACTGTGGACAAGCTTGGCAGTAGTTGGCCATGTCCTTAAAAATATTGGGCCAGTAGAAGTCAGCTGCCTTTTTGTATGGCTGACCCCTAGGTGTCCAGAAAGGGGTATGTCATGGGCTAAGGCCAGAAGCTACTTCCTATATTCCCTAGGAACCACTGTCTGCCAGAGTACCCCTTCCCCTCATCCTCTGTTAGGAACCCACTAATGGTACAGGAGCCCATTCTCCCAGAACACCTCAGTTCTACCAGAAATCAGAAAGTCACCTTTCATAATGGTGGCTAACTCCCTTAATTTTTGCAGGAATGGATCAGCTTGCTGAGCTCTCCCTAGCTCTGCATGCCTGATCTTTCCCAAAACACACTGTGCTGTGGAAAACCCGCCCATGCCTGGGCTCTCCTCATTCTATAGCTGTGGCTTTGAACTGTTACTCCTAGCTCATTTTTCAGCTTCAGCTTCTCTTGCTACTGAGGTAGGGGTTGCTTCTTCATACGCTGCCCGCTCTGTGATAGAAGTATGCAACTGCATAGGACCTAGCCTTTTCCCTCATCGCTCCTCACCCACCCTCCCACCCCTGCCTTCCTCCTCACTCATCCCTCCTTCTCTCTGACTCCCATCCTCTTTCATGCTTCCCCTACTCCCTATGTCCCTTGCTCTCACACTCCCATCCCTCCCCTCCTGCCTCCCTCCCTCCCTTTCCTCACGTCCCTTCCTCTCCCTATTTTCAACCCACTCCCACCTCTACCTTGATCTAATTGTACTTATCTGTAATCTGTTCTTCACTACGTTGTCATCCCCTCTTCTTTTCCATCCCCATCCTTCACTCTTTTCTCTTCCCACCTCACCTCCATCCAAGGTACTCATGAGTGGCCCATGACATGCTACTCCCATCCTCCCTGTCCTTTCTTTTTTCTTTCTTACTTCATCATCTCCTCTCTACCCTTCCTCCCACCATCCCCTTACAAACTTCTAGCCCACCCTGACATTCTCCTCCCATCTCCTCTCTCACTTTCCATCTATTTTTCCTTTCCTCTAGCCTTTCCCCAGGATGCCTGGTTCACAGGTATACCACCCCCTTCCTGAGTCTCAATTGCCCTTCCCTCCTAATTCTCCCTATCTTACCTTATTCTCTTCTATAACCAATTAGGCTAGCTATCACTTACTTCATCACTGTATGCAGTTTGTTTATATGCTCCTCATTTGGAGCCATGCCAACTCTTCCTCTGTTCACCAATTTGAAAATGTTATGCATCATAGTGTCTTTTGCTGTCATGTAACGTTTCTATGCACTGTGATTACTATTACCTTCATGTAATTTTCCCACATCTTGTGACTTCAATGTTTCTTTGTTCTAAGCATTTTTGTATTTTGTATGTCAATGCTTTTGTAACCAGGACCTCCTTGTAAATGAGCCTGCTCAATGGAGTTTTTTCTTGCAATAAACTTTAACTTGAACTTGAACTGTGCCCTCAGGAGCTGGTTCCCTTGAGTTGCTATAGGGAGTGACACACATAATATTGGAGCTACTATCAAAGTCATTACCCATTGTTACATCCATGGGCAGGTCTGGTACAACACCCACCTCCCATATGCCCTGGCAACCATTCTGGCTTAGAAAGGTCTGGGCCATCGGCATGGGGACTACAGGACCTGTCACCCCTCTAATACTAGAAAACTGGCCAGGCAGGATCTGTTCTTCCTGAATCAAATCCTGCTTCAACATAGAAATGGAGACCCCAGTTTCCTTCAATCCCTGGTTACCAATCCATTCACAACTGGGTGCATATGTGCAGTGGAGTTAGAGGGCAGTACGCTCAGTGTACAAATCATTATCTGCTGTGAGCTTCCTAAGCTACATCCTCTTGCAGTACAAACACCTTTTTCACATTTTTGGGACAATCATAAGACAAATGCCCATTTCTGGGAGATATAGCACCTGCATTCACCTATCTCTGTGCTTTTGAGACAAGGTGGTTTCCCTTTTTGTTCAGGTGTAGACTGACTTCCTTTAGGTTTTCCCCTGGTGTTCCCCTAAATACCACCTGATGTTCCTCTCCCATTACTTTTGCAATGAGAGGATAGTCGGCTGGATACAAACTGATCAGCCTTCTCAGTTGCTCCCTCATGGAGCTTGGAGCTCAGTACAACCACTATATTCTCAGTTCCTCAGGAACAGTTCCTAGAAACTGTTCCAAAACAATAACTCCTTTACTTCCTCTACAAAGCAAGCTTTTTACCTCTACTCAGTGTTCTAACAAATTATTCAGCTGTGCACACATCCCAGCACAGCTGTCACCCACAGCCTTTCTCAACCCTACACATGTTTGCCTATAGATCTCAGGGTTCAACTCAAAATGCTTTAGTAGGGCATTTTTCACTCCATCATAATCCATGCATTCCTCACTGTTCATTCTGGCAAAAGTTTCTAATGCCCTTCCTGTAAGCACTGGCAGCAGTTGAGTCACTCAGGAAGACCTGCCCAGTTCAAACCACCCACAGATTTTCTTGAAAATCTCAAAGTCAAATCAAGATCATCTCTTTCTTGACATCCGGGAAACATTTTAGAATTAATTTTGGCTTCCTGTGTTGAAATGCCCCCCCCAACCATGCCATTTGTCACAGTTTGTGATGCTGTCCTCCAGCGCAGAACTTCCATCTGTCTTGAGTGTTCAAGCTCCTTCATTTGGATCATGTGCAAGTGCTGCCCTTTTCACTTTTCTCGAGGTTGCCCTGTTTTGTGTTGGTGCTGCTTTTCTTGCTCCTCAGCCTGGGCTTGAACCAGGGCAAGCTCCAGCTTCAACCACCATACCTGCAAAGCTGCTTCAGTTCTCAGCTCTGGCTCACTTTCATACTCTCCAGCCACTATCTCATGACTTCAGCTAACAGTGACCACTTTAGCAGCACATCCCTGGTTACCTTTTTTGTGGACGTCTATCAATTCTGCCCATGTTTGGCCTTCCCTTTGGCACACACAGCTCCTGCAGGCATAGCAGTATGCACTTTTCATATAGTCCTGACATGACATCTTCCATCCATCTACTCTTGCTTAACAAGTCTGGTAGAAAATACAGTTCCCTTTGTATATTCTGTTCTGTGACGGGAGATAACCTTTATACTGATAATACTGCCCAGTGTTAAATTATTTAGATTTATTTCTAAACATATATTACACCATGTTTAGTTAATTTCAGTTGTTTTGCTTGCTTTTTGTATCATTTTGTTTTGTTTTCTGATATTGCATTTGTTTGTATCGATTTCATTTTTATAAAAATTCTCCTACTCCTTTTAAAAAGTGCCACAAAATCTTTAAGGTCCACTGGAACAACCACCAGAAAAGGCAGACAGGACCTTGGTTTAACATCTCTTCAGAAGAATGGCACACCCTGACTGAACAGCATCCCCTTAGTACTGCACTTGAGTCCCAGAGTTTATGGAATGAACCCAATCTAAGTGTGAGACTAGAACTGATAACATTCTGGCCCACAGGTGGATGTACTACTTATTGAACCTCACTGATCCCAAACCTCCTCCTCCTCACTCCTGTCTCTGCTTCTACTCCAGCCCCCACTTTGGTCTCTGCTCCCACTACAGAGTCAAAGTCCTCAGAGGATGGAGGGATCAATGCAGCTGGTGGAGGTGATGAGGGTGGCTCTGTTAAGCAAAACAGTTAAGCTTCATGCTTGGAGGGAGTAACATTAAGGCTTGGACTACACCAGGATTCAGTACATAAACAGTACAGTTATAATCTGGAACAAAATTCAATCCACTCTAAGACTTACTGAGCTTGTTTCTATAAAATATTTTAAGACATTGGCTAGGAAAGCCTTAACTGCAACATGCCACTGCCCAAAGGGTTAACCAGCCCTCCACATATACCCACCCTTCCCCAAGCTACCCACTACAAGGTCTCCCCCTTTGTTTTTTTCTGTTCAACTACCCTCTACCCTGACCCCTCCCTTTTCCCCTACCACAGCCCAATCAGTTTACTGTGAGTTTCATGGTTTCTCACTAGTTGCACTAGTTGATAACTTGCAACAATGTATTGTCCCATTGTAGCTATCTTCCAATTTGTTGTGCAGATTTTTTACTAGTCTTTGATTAATACATTGCCTGCACTTAGCTTCCTTGCTCTAGCTTTTCGCTACTGATGTTAGCACTCACATGACATGTGTCTCACCTGTAAAGCTACTGTAAATGGCTCTGGACCCTTGCTTTTGTATTCGTTACCTAGTATCTTGTTATTCCTCAATTCTAATTGCCTTCAATGTGATGTTATTGCCTGTAATTATTGCCTGTATTTTGAAGTTATTGCCTTGTAACTCATGCCTGTATATTGTTTGTCTTATTGCCTGTCCACCAGAACCTCCTTGTGAATGAGCTCTCTCAATGTAGTTTTCTTGTAATAAACTTGAACTTGAAAACTTGAATAATGCAGTACTGTATACCTTCACAACTTCCAAAGCTCAATTCTGCAGATAGAAATGTAATGCAGCCCATCAACCTTTAACAATAGTCTAGTTATCATGACTAGCAGGAATAGAAAAATACTAATGCACATCTTAAACAAGCATTTGTCAATGCCGAATGTTTGCTTGCTGGCATTGGCATTGGTGGTGTAGAAGTTACAGAGCTGCATAATAGGAATGGCAGCGAAGTATTGAACTGAAGCCAACCCCACCACCACCCTGCAGAGAGTGACAGGCACTGGGGTGTGCCTTTGGGTCATCAAACATAACGACCATGCAATTTCACCACACCCTACCCTGCAGACACTGACAAGTGTCACGGTGTGCCTTGGGTCTTTGGCCTTATGCGTACCCATTCCATCAGGAAATATGGTGAGATGGGTGCGTATAGGAGAATGGGGAAGTTTGGGGCTCAAGAGTCCGAGGCACACCTTGATGCCTCTCACTGGCTGCAGGGTGTGGGTGGGGTGGAATGGTATGAGCATGACGGGCAAGAATCCCAAGTCACACCCCTGATGCCTGTCATACTCTACAGGATGGGGCGTTATGGTTGGAAACCCTAACGCCTCAGGCATTCGTTGGGATTTTCACTCCAAATTTTCAACATTTTTTTTGTGACCCCCACCTCATGAACAGTGGCAATATCAGTTTCTTAGCCGAAAACTGCTTTTGCACAGTGACTATGGCATTTGGCACCACAGGTGCAAAAACACATTCTGAACAGGATGTGAAAAATGACAGCGGTACTGTTCATGGGGAGGTGTAAAAATGTTGAAAATCTGCTGTGAAAATCTTAAAAAAACTGGTGAAGTCACGAGCGTGCGTAGAAACTCTGCAACGCACACCCGTAATGTAACTAGTTTGGGGATTTTTTTATAGCAGATTGTTAACACAGGCATTTTGGGACCTCCGATCATGAACAGTGTCAGTGTGATTTTCTTTATCTGTCCCGAACAATGATTTCCCACAGCGACCACGCATCTCTTTGCTGAAAGTGTGAAAACACATTTCGGCCATGTTGTGGAAAATGACAGCTGTATTGTTCATAAGGAGGTGTGGAAAAATGCCACTGGTGAAAATCTGGACTGAAAATATTACAAATTCATGAACTTACGTGCGTTGAAACTGCGCAATGCTCACTCGTAACACAGTCATTTTATGGAGTTTTGTCACCAAATTTTCAACATAGCCATTTTAAGACCTCTGCTCATGACCAGTGTCACTGTGATTTTCTTAATCTATCCCAAACATTGTTTTCGCACACCGACTGTACCATTGTGCGCTACATGTGCGGAAAGACATTTTGGGTGAGATGTGAAAAATGGTAGCTGCACTGCTCATAAGGAAGTGCGGTAAAATGGCACTGTTGAAAATCTGGTGTGCAAATATTACAAATTCTCAAACTTGCCAGCGTGCATAGGAACTGCGCAACGTGCGCTCCTAAAACAGTCATTTTTGGGAATTTTTTCACCAAATTTTCAACATAGCCATTTTAACACCTCTGCTCATGACCAGTGTCACTGTGATTTTATTAACGTGTCCCATACATTGATTTCGCACTCCGACTGCGCCATTGAGCGCTACATGGGCAGAAACACGTTGTGGGCGATGTGAAAATGACAACTGTACTACTCATAAGGAGGTGTGGTAAATGGCAATGTTGAAAATCTGGAGTGAAAATATTGAAAATTTGTGAACTTACAAGCATGCATAGGAACTCTGCAACGCACGCTCGTAAAACAGTCATTTTTAGGAATTTTTTCACCAAATTTTCAACATAGCCATTTTAAGACCTCTGCTCATGAACAGTGTCACTGTGATTTTCTTAATGTGTCCTGCACATTGATTTCACACACTGACTGCGCCATTGTGCACTACATGGGCGGAAACACATTTGGGTGAGATGTGAAAATGACAGCTGTACTGCTCATAAGGAGGTGTGGAAAAATGGCAATGTTGAAAATCTGAATGAAAATATTGAAATTTCCTAAACTTACGAAGCATGCGTAGGAACTGCACAATGCACGCTCGTAAAGCAGTCATTTTTAGGAATTTTTTCACCAAATTTTCAACATAGCCATTTTAAGACCTCTGCTCATGAACAGTGTCACTGTGATTTTCTTAATGTGTCTTGTACATTGATTTCGCACACCGACTGTGCCATTGTGCGCTACATGGGCGGAAACACATTTTGGGTGAGATGTGAAAAATGACATCTGTACTGCTCATAAGAAGGTGTGGTAAAATGGCAATGTTGAAAATGTGGAGTGAAAATATTGAAAATTCCACCAAATTTTCAAAATAGGCTTTTTGAGAGCCCACCTTATGAACACTGGCAGTGTCGTTTTGTTAATTATTCCAGAAAGGTGATTTCATGGCTGCAAAATCACCCTTCGGGCCCAAGTAATGCCATGATAGTGACAGCATTCATGAGAAGGGGTCCCAAAAACCCCATGTTGAAAACTTGGTGCAAAAATTCCAAGAAATGCCTGAGATATGCAATAAAGTTGAAAAAACCCTATCTATTCCATTATACAGTTTACCGGCATTTCCTCAGTTCACGGTTGGCTTTGAAGAGTGCAGACATGTTCCCGGTCCACCGAAGATCATCGCGCCGAGCTCCGGAGGTAAGTATGGGGTGAGGGGTGTGAGGAGGCAGGGTGCACAGTGGGTGGGTGCAGGTGGGGGCAGGGAGACTGCAGGGGCCTTTTTATTTACAGGTTGTTTTTTAAATTAAGATGATGCGGGACATTTGCCATGCTGGGGTGGGCTCCCAGCGTGGCAATGAGATGTTGGTGGGGGACAGGAGCTGGCAGCGAAGTTGGGCACCCCTTGACCATAACATCACTTTGCCATGCTGGGTGGGCTGCCAGCATGGCACCTGGATGCTTTGGTGTGCAGCTGGCCAGGATTGGGCACCCCGTCGGCCCGTCCAGTGTGGGGAGGAGGGAAAGGCGATGAGCATGCAGTGTGCGTGTGTCGTGCAAGGCAGGTGTCTGGGGGGAGCCTGCCTCACGCAGCTCTCCCTTTCAATTGTATGCCACTGCATTTTCAGCTGTCATAGACAGCTGGAGCAGTGATTGGCGCTTGACAACCGTGCCTGCAAAAACACTGAGTGAATTGGAAGAGGCTGACACACCTCAGGAAAACAGGGATGATGGCACTATGTTTCTTGCACATGCGTGCAAGCAAACATAAAAATGTCTTATATTTAAGAATGTCTGTAAATGTTGTTGAACAATGTGGTTTCCATCTTTGTTATGCACAGTATCACAGTAGAAATCAGGCAAATTTATTTTCTGCTAACAAGTATCAAAACACTTGAAACACAAAAGTGTGGCAATCACCAAAGCTTTGAGTCTGTGGAGAACCTATGGCCATCATTGTGATAGAGCGACACTCCACCTGGACATCTATAAGGAATGAGGACCTTTTTCTATCTTCTCTTATGTTCTTTCTGTAGGACTGTTGCAATGGAGCTCCTTTGTCTATTTTGTACTTTCTTTTTTCTGCTTAGGTACTGTGGGTTGGCCACATACAGAAGTTTCTCCTCTTACTATTCTTTAATTTTCGCATTCCTTCCATTCTCTCACCTTTTTAAAAAAATGGCTTGCTGTGCTTGTATGAAAACAAGAAATAGATAAGCTATATATGAAGTGATGCAGTTCTAGGCTTTATGGCTGTTCAGATAAAACAACATATAATAAATGTGTGCACATAGAAAGAAATGTAAAGTGCTTATAGCACTAGATATATGAAAATTGATGAAATGTGTTAAACTGTTCTAAAGTGCAGAAATACATAAAACAATGATATTACTATATCATTATGTCCGATAAAGATAAATTGCTTTTGAAAATGGATGTCTAGAAATTCATTAAAAAGTATAAATTCACTGTGAAATTGTTAAACCCCAAGATTAAGCATTCTTAAAAAAAACTTCAGCTGTAGTGCGGTGCGGCACTTGATTGGCTGATATAGAAATGCCAATCCATATGTCAAAGAGTCCCTGTTTTGCCACTGTGCTGATTAGAAAAGGAAAATGTATGTACAGTTTGCTTGTACCTTTTGTAAATGTTCTAGCTCTTTAGAGGCCAGTCGTATGAGCTAAGAACAGAGTTTTTGGCCAATTTACTATTGATGGCCATTCTGTCCTGAAATGAGAATGCCTCTGAAAGCTGCTTCTGCCCGCAATTCCCCTCCTACACATTCCTTTCACAAAAATATTGCTCTGAGTAACTTTCAGGGGAAGGGAACAGAAAAGCAAAACCTTAGTTTTAAAATGATGAAAACATGTTCGTTACAGAACAGAGCCACATTATGGAAAGCACAGGAACAATTCTGTTCTGACTCTATTTTGGCCCCAAAGCTGCTGTATCGCTCCAAAGCTGGAGGGCTAAGAAAAAAAATGTTTCTTTTTCTTCTCTATTTTTTTAATAGTACCTACTGTACCTGACTGGAATGGCTAGTCCTTGGGAGCCCAGTACTATATCTACCAATAGCGAGTGAGGAGAGTGGTTAGAATAAAATAACATTAAGAGCACATTTCTCTTACATGCTTCCTCTCTCTCACTTGCAGATAGTGTTCTCTGGCACAGTTGTTAATGAAATGCAGCCAATAGTAAAAAAGGGGTAAGCAGTCCCTTAAAGATTATTTCTCTCCCCATTGGGGGCTTTATTTGTCAAAATGCAGAGATATGGGGCAGTTACTGACTGAGGTAAATTCTTTAAGGGAACAGGTAAAAGAGAACACAATGAAAGTAACTAATGCAATACCTAAAGAGAAAAGGAAAAGATAGTCTAAATTAGGCAAGGCAAAGTTTATTTATAGTGCACCCAATCCCGGAGGCTCTGGGTGCCTAACACTCAAAAAAATGCAGCTGAAATAAAACCAGAACAAAACACAATACAATACAAGAAAACAATAATAAATATTAGTAAAAAACATTAAAACAGTAGATACAGTTAAAATCAGATCTAAAAGCTGTTTAAATCACATCATTTGAGAAGGCCAATGAATATAAATAGGCCTTGTGACTGCTCTTGAAACAGTCGACCAATGGGTCTTCCCTAATATAGGGTGGAAGAACATTCCACAGGACTGGGCTGGCGATGCTAAAAGCCCAATTTCTGGCAGTTTTAAGCTGGGTCCTGGGACCCTCAACGAGGCCCCTGGTTGAGGAGTGAAGGGATTGGACAGAGACAGCCAGTGTCAGAAGGTCAGCCAGAGATAGCCAGGGCTGAGTCCATGTAGGGCCTTGTAGGTGAGTAAACTCACCTTGAAGATTTTTATAAAAAGCTTGAGATGGTCAAGCTTTTTATAAATAAAGTTGGGCTGAGCTGAATTGAAGATAACCCTCCACCTGACCAGCAGACAGTGCAGAGCCCGCAAAACTGGGATCACATGACTGGACCTAGAAAAGCCTGTAAGTAACCTGGAAGCAACATTCTGCACCAGCTGCAGCTGGTGGTGGGTACCTCCAGAGACTGTGAAGTAAACAGCATTACAGTAATCAAGCCTGGATGTCATAAAGGCATGAACTAGTGTGGGCAGGTCTTCAGATGGAACTAGGGTTTGATCCTGGTGATGTTCCTGAAGTGGTAAAAACACTTTGAACAACTGATGACACCTGAGCTTCAAACGTCAACCTGTCATCCAGGATCATGCCAAGATCATGCACCCTAGAGGAGGCTATCAATAGTATAGGTCCCAGAAAAAGACCTGAGGCCCCCCCAGAAGCACTCCCATCATGCTCTCAACCCAGCTCAACCACCAGCACCTCCATCTTATCAGGGTTTAGTCACAACCAGCTGGAGGACATCCAGTCATTGATCTCGGCCAGGCAGATGTTAAGCACTTCCACAGCATCCGATGTTCCAAGGTCAAAGGACAAATACAATTGGGTAGCATCTGCATAGCAGTGGAAACCCACATTGTATCACCTAATGAGCTCTCCCAGGGGCAGCATATACACTGCAAATAGCATCGGCGACAAGATTGACCCATGAGGTGCTCCATATGGCAGGAGCCTCGGGGAGGAGAAGGAATTTCCCATCACTACCTGCTGCTTCCTGCCAGTAAGACAGGACTCAAACCAGCTTATGAAAGTGCCAGTGAGTCCACAATACTCTCTGAGATGATCAAGAAACACAAAGTGTTCTAGTGTCAAAAGCTGAAAAGAGACCGAGGAGAACAAGAACTGACCTGTCTCCTCTATCCCTAGCCCTGAGGATTTCATTGTGCACCTTGACTAATGTCATTATGCTGCTGTGCCTAGCTCTGAAACCTGACTGGAGTGGCTCATAGATGTCAAAGGCCATGAGGTCTTCTCAAGTTGTTGCACCACAGTCTTCTCAACAACCTTAGCAAAAAGGGAAGGTTGGAGACAGGACGGAAATTCGACAAGATATCTGGGTCAAGAGATGACTTTTTCAGAAGGGGCCTCCTCAGATCCTCTTTCAAGAAATTGGGAAAAAAAACTCTGACAATGAGCACCAGACAATCATGGCAAACATGGGGCCTACAGAACCAACACATCTCATTAAAAAATGTGTTGGCACTGGGTCCAGCTCACAATATGTGTGCTTCAACTTTGAGATAACCTCAATGACCTCAGCCACTTCCACTAGTTTAAACTCATCCCAGACAGGTGGAGCACCTCTGCAACCCCCAAGCCAATCACTGTGAGTCACAGCATGACTAGTTGATGGGATCCCCTACCAGATAGAGGACACCCTGTCAGCGAAGAACTGAGCAAACTCATCACATAAAGTGATTGAAAAGGCTTTTTGTGGCTGCAGACAGGCTGGATGAAGAAGTTTGTCTACAGTTTGAAAAAGCTGAGCTGGTCAGTTTATCCCTACAGCAATCTCTCTGGACAGGAACTCTGCCTTCTTACAGTTGATTGCTCCCTGGTACTCAACATAGTGAGCACTCAGGGTAATTTTGTCTGCATCCAACCAGGACCTCTGCCAACAATGCTCCAACTTCTGACCCATGATCTTCATCACCTTGAGGTCACCATCAAACCATGGATACCCCAACTGAGATGATGTGGGTCATACACGGACTGGTGTGAGGTAATTGAAAGTCCTGAAGCCACCCTCTTGTATGTGGCAACTCTTCACCTGTAACCATCGCACATGCAGTGTCTAATTGTTTAATTTAATTGTTTAATTAGTATTTTGAAAGACCTTTGAGCATGAGCTCTTTACAAAGGTTCCACGTCAGGATGGACAATAAGACAATACACATATTCAGTGGTTACAGAGGCCTGATCATTAGGCATTAAAGAGCAATTACATGACAATTAGACAAATAGGAGAAAAAAAACTGAGCAGTTGTAATTGAATACTAAGCTATTTCTAATCAGTTGCCCTAGGTAGCACACCCCTGGAAACCTCCAAATCCATTGATAGACTATGGCAGAGTAACTGCATAGGGTTTAACACTATCCCAGATGGCGAGAGGCTGGGTGACAGTGAAACAAGGGGGATTGGGTTTGAAACCAACCGCAAAGAGCGAGAGGTGGGGGATAGTGAAACGGGGGCTGTGATGGGGGAGCAGCTCCAGAGGGCTTTGTCGAGTCTGGTGTGTGTGTGGGGTTTGGGAGGGCAGCACCAAGTGCTTTTAAAGAGGACTGATAGCTTACTTAAGCTCTTGGCTAGAGCTGGAATGAAGGCAGGGTTTTCTAGGTAGCCCTGCAGGTGTTACCCTGAGGGGTGAGGCCTGTCTATCAAGTGGGGCCTGAGAAGCAGGTGCATTTTGAGTTAGACATTAGGTGCTGTTTGAGCCCTACTTTGAACTGAGACAGGCTTTTGTTTGTTTGTAATTTCATCGGGAGTTCATTTATCCAGAGAGGGGCCCAATAGGAGAAAGCACGCTGCCCTAGTGAGGTTCGGCGGAATGATATGGACAGTGCTCCATTCTTCCTCCATCTGGTGATGTGTGTTTAGAGAGAAGTCTCGAGCAGGTTTCCTATACAGGGTGGGGTTTTTCCGAGGAGTGCCTTCTTTCCCAGGAGGCAAGTTTGGTATTTGATCTTGTCTTTTAGGTTAAGCCAGTCTGTACGCTCATACAGGGTGCAAGTATGAGTGTAGTGATCTGCACACAGGGTGAGGCGGCATGCCTTATTGAGTGCAATTTGGACCCTTTTGAGCACTGTATCAGTAGCAGCTCCATAGACCACCAGCCCACAGTCTATCGTGGAGAATATGGAGCTGGAGACTGAGATTCAGAGTGCTTCCGGGGTGAGGGATTTCTTATGCCTATAGAGGACCCCGATCTTTGTGTTTACCACTTTGACAAGGGAGTCTATGTGGTGTGTATAAGTGAGAGAGTCATCAATGGTGACTCCAAGGTACTTGAACAAGTGCACCTATTTTTTGCACTAGATAGATCAGCTACTGGCAATAATCCCTCTTGGGACAGTCCCACTAAAGGGCAATAGCTGACCATCTCAAGAGGGGCAGGACTCTCGGGGTGGCCCAAAATGAGAACTTCACTGTGCAATGATCAGACCACATAGCCTGATCAGTCTTGAGGTTAGTTACTTGAAGCCCCAGTGAGAACACCAGGTCCAACATGTGAAAGTGGTGGTGGTCACAGAAGTAACTTCTTGTGTCAGGCCCACAGTTTGAAGAAGAATTCACTGACTCAGACAGTACGCAGGGAACAAATGATACAAAACAAAATGAGGCATTAGGGGAATAGGCTACAGTACACAACATGCCCACCCCCCCCAAAAAAAGGGGGTCAGAGAGCATTGGGAAATAATGAAATATCACTGATTAACAGATATGCTGACTTAAATGGCAATACTGAAAATGAACAAAGCTTAGAAGGGACAAATTTAGTTGTAATTGGGGACTCTATTTTGAGAAGAACTGACAAAATAATTTGTGTAACTGACAAAAGTAAGAAGTAAACTGCCTTACTGGGTCTAGGATAAGAGATGTAAAAAACATATTTCCGTAAGTCATTGCACACCAAACAAAACAGCAGACTGTTGTAGTACATGTCAATATCAGTAATGTAGAGAGAGATCATGAAAAGGATATTGTTGATGAAGTAATGGATCTATGTGATAACATAAAGCATTTTGGGTAGAAAGCAGCAGTGTCAGGTATCTTACCTATAGTAGAGGGACATGTAGAAAAAAATCATACCATACAAAGGATAAATACATACTGAAGAACAGATGTTCAAATATAGGAATTACATTCATTGACACCTGGGAGACTTTCTTTAATAAGAAATGCCTCTACACAAAGGATGGTTTACACCTAATTTATTTATTTAATTTATTTAAGAGTTTCATCAGGAAAGACATGCTGAACAACAGATTGCTTGTCTCACGGTGCATCCTGGTGGAAGGGGAGTTGGAGTAGATACGCAATTTACATACAGCTGTAAAAAGTCCATTTACAATATACACAGCATTACATGTGAGAGAGTAACAAACAAAGCCTTTTATTACAACACAGTTCCAAGCCAACAAAGGGCCTGTAAACAATACAATATATAGCAGACAGTGCTGCATTTTTCTCTGAGTGAGTAAAAGGAGGTGGACCGGGCCACAAGAGTGATAGAGTAGAGTAATAGGTGGGTAATTGGAGAGTGGCAAGTAGAGGTCAGTTACAGGTGCAGTTTACTGAGAGGAAATTACACAAGGCAGAGGAAACAGAAGGGGAAGAAGGAGTGGCAAATTTTGGGGGGGAGAGTTCCACAATTTAGGGAAGCAATGAGAGAAGGCAGCCTGGCTGATTGAGGACAAACGGGGTGGGATAACTAGGTTACAGGAGTCATATGACCTAAGTGAGTGGGCAGTGGGAGAAGAGATAGAGAA
This sequence comes from Neoceratodus forsteri, assembly GCA_016271365.2. Taxonomy (NCBI): domain Eukaryota; kingdom Metazoa; phylum Chordata; order Ceratodontiformes; family Ceratodontidae; genus Neoceratodus; species Neoceratodus forsteri. The sequence goes on from CM028132.1 coordinate 102,660,659, forward strand.
GAAGGAGCTGAGGTAGGTAGGAAGTGAGCCAAAGAAGAATTTGGAGACAAATTTGGCACAGTGAAGGAGATGTCTATTCTCAAGTGAGGGGAAGTCAGAGAGTGTTAGAGTTGACAGTGGTGGATAAGGGCAGGGGCATCCAAGGTGAAGCGGCAGAAGGAGTTAAAGAGGGTGTCCAATCTGGCTAGGGAGGTCTTAGAAGCAGCACTATAGACTACATCACAGTAATCAAAGATCAGTAGGATCATCTTCTGAACAAGTTCACGCCTTGCCGGGAGAGGAATGCAGTTCCTGTTCCTGTACAGCATGCCTAGCTTAGGGCACAGCTTTTTCAGGATGGCGTCAACATGGACAGAAAAGGAGAGGTGTTGGTCTAGCCAAACCCCCTGATATCTGAAGGAGGAGGTGTCCTCAAGGACCATGCCATCAATGGTGTGGAAGGTGGGCAGGAAGGGGTGCCTTGAGAGCCTCTGCCTTGTACCAAAGGTCATGGAGACTGTCGTTTTAGCATTTAGGAAGAGTTGTTCAGAAAACCAGTGCTGAACATTATTGAAGTCATGCTGAAGTTTGTTTGCCACAGCAGGGCAGGAATGACCAGAATAGTAAAGGACTGTTTCATCTGCATACATATGAATTGATGTGGTACAGATGGATGGCAAGTCATTGAGGAAGATAGAGAAGAGGATAGGGCCTAACATAGATCCTTGTGGGAAGCCAGTGTTGATGGGAAGAGGGAGATATGGAATCCATGATTCTAACTGCTTGTATCCTACCTACTAGGTAGGCTCAGAACCAGATTGTGGCAGCAGTTGACAGACCTGTCATGGATAGAGAGTGCAAAAGTAAGGGTTGGGAGACCATGTCAAAAGCCTTCGTGAGCCACATTGGAAAGGCATGAAGAAGTTGGAGTTTGAAAGTAGTGCTGGTACCAAAACTCTTGAAACCATGATAAACTCAAAAATCCTGGGGGGAACTGCAGAACATGAGTAAAGGGTCACTCATACAAAACAAAAACAACAAAACTAAACCAATAAACTGTATCCATGTTAATGCAAGGAGTCTTGCAAAAAGGAAGGAAGAATTATGGACTGTGTTAAAGCCACATGGAACAGCCAATATTGCATGTCTAACAGAGACTTGGTGGACAGGAAAAAAAGTATGGCGTACAGAAACCCAAGGATATCAGTTATACCATTTGTACAAAACGGAAAAAGGGGAGGGAGAGTTGCAGCTTATATATCAAATCAAATAAAGGCTAACACTATATCAGAAAAAAATTAAAGCACAAAGGAGTAAAACAGAAGTTATATGGCTCAAAATACTGACTCAAGGTGAAAGTATCATACTTGGTTTATGTTACAGACCATCAAATAGTAGAAATGAGCTAACAGATGAAATCATTGAGGAACTGGAAAAGGCATGTGAATTAGGCAGGGTAGTATTCATGGGAGATCTGAACTAAAATGACATAAAATTGAAAAATAAAGATGGGAAAAAATTAAGTAGTGTCGCATTCTTGAAAACTGACACAACAGTTAGACCTCAAACAACATATTACAACACCAACAAGAGGAGAAATATATTATAGTTCTCAGCACAGAAGAGGTTAAAATTACCAACTGTAGGGTCCATACTCCTCTGGAAATAGCGACCACAATATATTATCGTTCAAGCTTGAGGAATATAAACCAATAATTAAGGGATGCAGAGAGATTTAACATTTTAACACAGCAAACCAAAATATGATTCAGGAAGCTCTGGCAAATGTAAAATGGGAAGAGACCCTAAGCAGTAAAACAGCTAGTGAAATGTGGGACACTGTCACAACACAGATATTCCAGATTTGTGATCAGCACATAATGAAAATGAGAACATACAATAACAAGAGAATAAAACCAAAATGGCTCACAAAAAGGGTTAAGCAAGTAATAAAGAAAAAAATGTAAGCTATACAATGCTTACTACAAGGAAAAAAACAGAACTACTATGGAAAGCTTATAAAAAGCACAAAAACAATGCATAAACTTAATAAGAAAAAATAAACAGAGAATGGAAATAGCATTAGAAACAAATGCAAATAAAGACAATTTAAAAAGGTTCTATGGATATGTCAACTTATTTAAAAAATCTTATAGCGGACTATGTATAATAATTTCTGAGAACAAACAAATTGAGGATCCCAAGGAAATGGCTAATGTATTTTGGCTCTGTCTTTTCAAAAAATAATTCATATATAGGAAACATACCAGTGAACATATCACAAATTGAAGAGATCACTTTAGAATTATTAAATAGCAAAATTCAAGCCCTGAAATGTGCCCGCTCATCGGGACCAAACAATATATCAGCCAAAATGATGAAACTATCAGCGCCACAAATTGCTATCCCACTAAGAATATGGTACATCAGATCATTATTATACAATGAAATACCAGTAGATTGGCTATCAGCCATTGTGATACCTATACATAAACAAACTCTAGCCAGAGCCGATAGGGCTGTGAAGAGCTACCAAATGACCAAAGTTACAAATGTGCATAGAAATTATGCAATGCCCGGGTGTAACTTGACCATTTTTGGAGGTATTGCACTAAATTTTCAACATGGCATTTTTGGGACCCTTCCTCATGAAAAGTGCCGGTGTCATTTTGTTCACTTGTCCCGTAAGGTGATTTCACACAGCTGGATAAGTAAATATGCAGATGACACAAAAATAAAAAATATAGCAGATACACAGGAAAATACAGATATACTTTAAGGAGAACTGGATGAAGTATCAAAGTGGGCAAACAAACTGAAATAATTTTTAATGCTGACAAGTGTTGTGTAATGCGTTTAGGACACTGCAACAGAGGAAATATGTATTATCTTAATGGGCTGCCGCTCAGAGAAACAACAGAAGAAAAAGACATAAGCATAAAAATTACAGGGAAATTAGCATATGACACCCACTGTAACATGCAAATCAATAAGGCAAAAAAATACTTTTGGCAATCAAAAACAATTTCAATAGTAGAAGTGAAAGTGTGATAATGCCATTGTACACGGCCTACGTTAGACCAATACTGGTTTATGGCAGCCAGGCATGGGGCTATATCACAAAGGGGACTGCAGATGGTTTGGAAAAAGTTCAGAGACAAACAACAAAATTAATCTATATATATAAGAACATGCCATGGAATGAATGACAAGTACAGTTGAACCTTATGCCACTAGCAACAAGAAGAATTAGAGGTGATTTACTTTTATGTTATGATATTATGCAGGATAGCTATCTAGTAAATGAGCTAAATTTTGAATTTAAAAATGTTGACATAACCACAAGAGGTCATCCATTGCAACTATGGCCAAAAAGAGTTTTCACCAATAAAAGGCCTTTTTTACAGAGAGACAGAGATTAATCCATGGAATAAATTGCCTTTGGAAGTAATAGTACGGACAAAAACTTATTCAAACATAAACTTAATAATTACATTTTGTCCGGAAATAACTTGTGCTATTATGGGTGAATGATAGGAGCACTCATGGGCGTACAGCTTTCTCGGCTCCTTGAACCTTAATATGAATCCATTTGAGAATAGAAAACTTCAAATAATAGGAATGTTGGAACACAAAGCAACATAAGAAGGAAAATAAAAATAATTAGTTAGACTCAAAATGTCTCTTATATGTTCTCCCATGTGCTTTTGCCCCTTCCCTCATTACAAACCCTGACATTTACATGGGATACAGTATTTTAAGCAGTAATAGATAAAACACTGTGGGCTGGTAGCTATAATAAAATTTACCTTTTCTGGGAGGACTCCATAGAGTAGCTCCTTTAGGGAGCCAGCGGCCTATCCTTGCCACTTTTTATACTAAGCAAAATTCCAATTTGATATTCATGATCTTTTGTAGGATTCATACTTATAGCATCATATTATCCTTTTGGTGGTATTATCTTGATATTCTACTTGTATGAAAAGTTGATCATGCCTTCTATAAATGTCTGTTTTAGGTCGGGAATTATGATGTATTAGAATAAGGGTGGATCATCTGATCAGGATGGGAGGTATAAAAACACTCAAAGCAGTTGGTTCCTCAGATCAGCCTTGTGGAAGGAACAAGGAGGACATACCCAGCTGTGTATGGTCCAGAGAATCACAGAAGTAAGGGAATCTAAGTCTGTGTAAGGATCCAAACTTTGAGAACACTACAAGTTGTAGTGCTTGACTGTTGAGATTATTTTTTAATTTTAGTTTGTTATTTTTTTGAGAAAAATAGAAAATCACACTTCAGTGCATTTGAAAACAGATATTGTTGTTATTGTTATCCTTTCCCACACCCTATAACAATCATAACACAAAAAATAAGGTGAAGATGCAGCTTTTCCACACAGTTAAAAACATTAAGGTGGTAAAAGTATATTCAAACACTATAGTGCATTGGGTTTGTTTCTTCTTCTTTGTGGTACAGTATGCACTCCCAATGCATCCAGAGCCTATGCTTATTTTCTGGAATTAACAGATAAAAAAGGACAACAAATGCCATGACTTCTTACTGCCTGCCATTGTTCAAGTTTAACAGAACTACAGTTGGAACCACCTGTTCCATCTAATGTTTCTAGACATGGGAAGAAGTTGACAATGCAGAGGGGAGAATAATGAACATGTCAACAACATTCTGCAATCTAAGACCATTTGGAGGAAAGTTAAGGGAAACATTTCTGGAAAAAAATGAAAGTGCTCTTCCTCACTGACTGATGAGAAAAGAAGTGAGAAAGTCAGTCCCCGGCCAGTTTCCTGAATGTCTCCTTGTCTGGTTCAGCTGTATATCATTGTCTCATGAGTCTCCCTATTGTGTCATCCTGGAAGTAGACCCATATGTACAATGATGATACATTGCTCTCTGACTGTGACAGCAAAAACTTAGAAGATTACATCATGAAGACAAAATCATAAGTGACGTGGCATAACTCCCTGATATCTCTAAGAAAATAAAAACATTAAACAAAAATGTACTAATGCCTTGTTAGCTCCTTTTGTATCAATATTTTACCTGTTTACTAAGCATTGTGTGCATCATTGTGACAATCCCTTCAAATGCCATTTTGTTCACATTTTTCAGCCACATCTCCATGGTACCTGCTGAAAGGATGCCCATTAAAATGAAATAAAAACAGGAAGCAACAAGTACAGATTACTGAAAGTTATAAAGGAACTACTTTTGTGAGCATTGATTTCCAATGCATTTCTGAGAACTGCAGCTATATTTAGTCATTTTGTTCCTGGTTCAGCTATAGCATTATGAAAGTATGTTTTCAGCCAGTGACATCTGATTTTTCTCTTAGTATTAGCAGAATGAGTTTCTGGTCATCAGATCACATAATTTTCATCAAAGTGGTCTATATTTTCTTTTTGTTACTTTTTTTTAATCACGGCAACTTAGCTGAAACTCAACTATTACTGCAGTAAACAGTAAGTAAAAAAATGATTTTGTACAAATTGTAAATTGGGACCTGCCCAAATATTGGATGTGGGACTGTCACAGGTACATGGGTATAAAGATAACACTGGACACAATAATAGGGTACAACACACCCACAGTGTGTTTTATTTTATGCAAAAGTAGAAAAAAAATAAACAAATAAAAATAAAGCAGTTCAAACAGAACAAGAAAATAAACAATAGTTCAAGGCTATTTCACCTTACATCAGGTATCTCAAAACAATTCATCATCTTTCCTGCTGTTCGAGATAAATTCCTGTTCAGACACAGGTCATTCTGCTTACCTTACTCCAGGTAAGTGAAACTGGCTATGCAGTTAATCTGACTCTTGGTGCTTTAGGAGGGCTTATATAGCCCTCCCACCTATGGGAAAGTCCCTCCCATAACATCTAATTAGTTCTAGAATGGTCCCTAAATAGGGAAACTCCTCCTCAATTTCATAATGAGGTTTTAATTATGGAAGTCCCTCTAGAGGAAATCCCCTTTTCAGAGGTCTTGCTAACAGGTCAGCACCTTATTTTTGTATATAAGCAAACAGTGCAAACATTTATTTCATGTATACATGTGCTGTATTGTGATAGTATATGGACACTAGCCCTTTAATTTGTGTCTCAGGATTTTATATGTAATGGGGCTCTTTAAAGACCTGCAGCGTCTCTTTATTCTTTAATTTGTTTCATTTCATTCTTGTGTTTAGTTTATCTTGCAGCCCTCTCCTTATTCTGAGGGCTGCTTCAACTGTATAGCATTTCCACATACATATGGATATTCCTGTCCCTTTAAATAATTTTTCTATGTTGTAGTAGAGCGGCAGACTATTACACAATCATTATCTAGCTGCTCTGCTTTGGGGCTCTACATAGCTTTGGTAAGTCCCCTTTTAATTATTTTTATCCTGGGCTGTAGCTTTTAAGTCTAGGGACATCATAGTCCCTTTTATTTTCCAAGCGCTCACTTTTCAGAGTGCACAGATTACTTGGGGAAGTGGGGTGTCTGAAAGTGAAAGCTTGCCGCTTTGTGGAAGACTGCCTCTCTAGCAGCCTGGATTGCCTGCACACATGCCACGGACCCCTCCACGGCTAGCTGGTACAATTCTATAGCATATTTTATACAAAGCCAGCAGCCGGGAGTCCTATAATACATGGGCATCAGTAATTATTTACACAGATACCAAGCGGCAGCAAAATAATTTAAACAAGGGAGACATCATGCTGCTCTGTTATATTCCACCTATGATGAGTGGATGTCATTTTGTATTTAACTGCCATTTTACACATTTCTAAGCATTCCTGCACCATATACATACAAATGGCATAAATATTAACTTAATTAAGCACTGCAGCACTTTAAACTCATAATATGGCACAAAATACTGTACACTCTATGCACTTTATTTAACCAGCACCTTATATACTTAAAGGCACCTTATACCTTTGGCATTTAATGCCATAAATGCACCTTATTTCATTCTTGCCAGCTGGCCTTAGCCTGGTGCATTATTTTGGAGAGTTCTTGGTGAGGGATTGAAATATGGGACTGAGAAATAAAAGTAGCGGGAAAAAAGTTTTGTGAGAAATAGAAATGATGGCTGTAGGTGGCCAACCTATGCCGGGGTGGAAAAAGGTAAAGTAAAGTATAGGAATATACTGTTGCACAAAAGGTTTCACATGAAAAAGAAGAAGATTGGAAAGGCATCACTCCACAGGGCTTATCGGACTGGCAGAATGCAGTTCTGCCACAGGGACTCAGTACCTACTGTTCCCCTTTTAATACTAGACTGCACTACCTCTGCAAACAGTGTGTGAAATAAGAGTAACATAAGTAAATACATGTGCAACTCTATCTTTATGTCAGATACTGTAGTAACTTTAACTTGGGTAGTTTCCATTGAACAATATTTTAGCAAGTTTGTCTTTCCATTTATTTTTCAATTTTAAGCTTGGAACATTATAATGAAATTCAACCTACTAATAATGCATGCACTATTGATGGACTTGATGACAGTTTATTAGATAAATGCAGACAAATTAACAATTCAATGAGAACTTTCTGTAAAACAGATAACTTCTTAGCTTGTTCCATTTGTAGGGTGGTTGTTGCTATTTTTTTCTTTGCCCTTGGGAGGGTTTGAAAGGGATAAGGTAATGCAATGTTGATTTCTACAGAGTAAGACAAAATTGTTTAGGTCACTTTTCAGTTTTCACTGTCAGCGTTTCATGTTAAATGCTGACTCTCCTCCTCGTTCTCCACCTCCAGTAATTATCTATTCTCCTCACCCCTCCAGTCCTTCCTCCTATTCAGTATGCTCCTAGTATTGAAGCTCTTTCTTTATCTCTTGATGCAAAACCTCTATCGGTCAGTCTACCTTCTTTGTCCCTTTCCCAAACCTCTGGAATGGCCACCTGTATGTCTCTTCACCTCTATCTCCTCCCTCAAGCCTTTTCTAAATTCTCAATGTGCCTTCTCCTGATTTTTCAGCTACCTTTCTCTTGCTCCTGCTATCAGTATCATTTGGTAGTACCATGGGTTCCTAAAATTCTTTGAGAGATTGCCTGCTGGCACATCAGGGGTTAATGTTTAAGTGCTCCTGCTGCCATGTGCTCTTGTGCATGCACAGGGGGAGGGGTCTGTGAACTGGATATATGTACATCATACTGTAATTAACATGATCTCAAACACCAATGAAAAATGAAAAATGAAAATTAGGTACATGCCATAATTTTCATTATTTAAAATATCTTTCCATTGATTGCCTCATGTAACTTGAAGTGCCACAAGTAGAGGAGTCAGAAGCATTGAAACTGATGGAAAATCTTAAGGTCAATAAATCCCAGGGTCCCGATGGGCTGCACCCAGAAACTAAGGGAAATGTCATTGGTCCTAATCAGCCCAGTAATCAAGATGTTTAACATATCACTGCAGATATTAGAATCACTGGATACATGGAGAACAGCAGTAGTGGTGCCCATTCATAAAAAGGGTAGCAGGGTAGATAGAACCAACTACAGACCAGTGAGCCTAGCATCAGTTCATGGCAAAATGTTAGAAACTTGAATAAGGGACAAAATAATCACCACTAATACTGATCTTAATTTAGGTGACCAAATGAGCATGGATTTACATTAGGAAGGTCATGTTTGACTAACCTGGTAAGATTTTTCAAAAGGGTTAGTTCAGCTCTAGATGAGGGGAGACCAGTGGACATGGTCTACCTGGATTTTAGCAAGGCTTTGGATACCATACCACATGCAGAGTTGCTAAAAGCTTTGATAAAATACAGAACAGACACCAGGTTTGCTGTGTGGCTCAAATCCTGATTTAAGAAGAGAACACAGATTGTGAGCGTGAACGGATTCAGTTCTGATCAGGAACTAGTGACTAGTTGAGTTCCTCAGGGTTCAGTCCTGGGATCAGCATTATTCAATATTTACATCACCAGTATGCAGATAGGAAATGTATAGTGGATGAACAAGTTAGCAACAATGCCAAGACAGGTAATATAGTGGTCACCAGGGACAAACATCTGGGGCAGATATTCAAAACTTAGCCTGAGTGTTAAGGGGCATTTGGCTGCACTAACCAGGGTTGCTCTGATTTGTGTGTGGGGTCTATACTCAGACACCACTACAGCATGCTCAAAACCCATTAGAGCCCGAGCACAAAGTCATTGCTGCATCCATGTAAATGAGGGGGTCCACCCCAACATACCAATGCAGGGAGATACTGAGAGGTTTGCACTTGCAGTAAATGCCACTCAAATGGATGCCAGTTACCACCTTTATAAGACCTGACATAAGGCCCTGGTGGCATGAAAAGGGACTGCAGCTACCTGCCCTGTCCTCTTGAAGCACTGACTTCCTTCATGTCCAGTTGTACCCCCCTCATCCTCCAGTCACCTGGTACTGTAACAAAAGAATTCCATGGTGTCCAGTGGCACCCCACCTCTGATTGCCTGCCACTATAATCAAAAACAATTCCTTGATGTCTAGTAGCACGCCCCACCCTTCTATTTCCATCCCTGTAATTTCATACATATTGCCTGGTGTCTAGTGGCACACAGTGTCCTCCATTCCCCATCCCCATCATGCAATAAGTATTCCCTGGTGTCTAGTGCACCCTCACCCTCTGATCCCCTGCTCCATAATTCCATAATTATCCACTTGTGTCCAGTGCCACCACCACCCTCAAATACCTGTACACATAATGCAATAAGTATTCCCTGGTGTCTAGTAGCACACACCCCTCCGATCCACATCCCTGTAATTCAATAATTAATCCTTGGCATGTAGTGGCACCACCTGCCCTCTGATTTATTTATTTATTTAGTTTTTATTTACCACATGAGCACACTAGACAATTAAATGCCTATTATCAGGTATGACTCAGAAGGTTACATTAGGGTGGTACAGACTGAATAAGTTGCAGTACAAGATAAAAAACGAGCACAGAATTACAGGAGTGCACAGTAGCAGTACAGAAAAAATTATTATACAAGAGAACATAAAAACAGGGTACATGAGTAAACTACAGCAAAGTTAGAATTAAATATATCCATGGGGATAGATACAAGACACCACAACAATTGCCAGATTGAATTTAGAGGCCAGTCACCCTGGACAAGTGCAGGCTGATGAGTCCTTCAAGTAGTTCCAAAGGTGTTTTTTAAAGAGATAGAGAAAGGAGACACACCAGACAGATACAGAAAGGAGTTCCACATCCTAGGGGCACAGGTTGTGAAAGCCCGATCACCCATGGCAATCTGAGTTTTAGGATTGGGTACCAGATCTTAGGGGATAGCCAAGGTTATCAACCTTATGTTCTCAGCAAGGATGGAGGGGTGGCAGTCAGAAGTAACTTATTTACAAAACACCACAGCACACAGTCATAGGCTTTATGGGGAGTAGCCAGCCAAGTTTGCAGTAAAGCTCACAGTGATGAGTGAGGTGGGTAATGAAGAGGGTGAAACAATGAATGTTGTTATGAACAACATCTCACTTTGACAGGAAGGACTTGGCAGCATTAATGTAGGTAATTATTCTGTAGTAGAAGGAGGGAAGGAGTACTCCTTAGTGGTGACCAGATCAGCAGTGGGGGTAAGGAAGTGTTAGACTCAATCTATACTCAGCTTCCCATTTACAGCAATGTAAACATTTGAGATATGCAAGGTAAGGTCCAACTATAGGCCAAAGGTGACACCAAGGTGCTTAAAGGAAGAAGTGGCAGCCAAGGGCAAGCCATCAGTGCTGGACACTGCCGGGGGCTCTGGGCAGGACCTGATTTTGACACGGGAGCCAAAAAGCATTGTTTGGGTTTTCTTTATGTTGAGGACCAGCTTATTAACAGATAGCCAAGAATGGATTTGGTGGAAGTCCTAATTTAATTGGGAGTTGATGATTTTAATATTATGGGAGCTCAACAAGAGCATCAGATCATTTGCATATAGGATGGAGCTGCAGTATATGCTGGAGGGCCCTTTACAAACAAGGAGCAAAGAACAGGCCAAAGATTGAGCCTTGGGGTACTCCATCTGAAACAGGCATCAGTTCAGAAAAGGTTCTGTTGAATTTGAGCAACTGCTGTCTGTTGTAAGTAGTTGTCAAACCAGGCAATCAAGGGGTCAGATACTCCACAATAGCAGGTAATCATCTAACTTTTGGGATGTTTGTAAGATAATAACAATAAGAAGGGTATGGAAAAGGAGGTTGGAAGGTTATAATTTTCAACTGCAACAGCAAGGTTACAATGGTAAAAACAAGCATTTGTCAATGTTGAACATAAGCTGCTTGTTAAACAATTTGTTTTTTGCAATTCTGACCCCAAATTTTGAAGATACTTGGTTTAGAATTCGCCTTATAGACATGACATGCCATTTATAGTATATTGGCCATAATGTCATTTCACACCAGAGGTGTGAAAATACATTTGTCCAGGATTTTAAAATGACATGTCACATTTATGAGGTGGTGTGGAAAATGGCTATTTTGAAAGGCTGGAGTCAAAATATTGAAAAATAGTGAAATTATGAGTGAACGTTTAAATAGTGTAATGTTCAGTCATAACGTGGGCATTTTACAGTATTACAACACCAAGTTTTCAGCATGCCTTCTTATTACCCCACCTAATGAATGTGGTAGGTGAAGATTTTCAAATTCCCAGCAAAACGTCATTCCATGCCACAGGTATGAAAACACATTTTGGCCTGAATTTGAAAAATGACAGCTGTCATATTCATGAGGTGCTGTGAAGAAATGGTTATGTTGAAAAGTTGGGGTCAACATATCGAAAGTTACCAAAGTTACAAGGCCGCGTTGGTAAATTTCAATGTGGGCTCATAATTTTGTTGTTTTTTTATATTTTTGCCCCAACTTTTAACATAGCCTTCTTATGACCCCACCTTAAGAACACATGCAAAGAAAATTTTCAGCTCCTGCCTGAAAGGTGATTTCATGCAGTAACTGCAAAATCATCTTTCAGGACAGATTTGCCTAATGTCACTGTAATCGGTCATAAAGTTGGGTCCCAAAAATGATATGTTGAAAATTGGGGCCAAAAATATTCAAAAATGACCAAGTTATACCACTAAGTTGAAAACCCCATTGTAATATATTGAACCGCATACCAGATTTCCTCAGTTTGCAGTCTGGCTTTGAAGAGTGAAGACATCTGTGTAGTCCAGAGAAATTGCATTGTCAGACCTCTGGTGGATAAGTAAAGGCTTGGGGGTGGGGAGTGGGGGGTACTGAATGGGAGGGTCGGTGTGGAGGGACTAACAGCGTAACAGACAACAATAGACATTTTCTGTTTTACAGGGTAAAAAAAAACAGTGAGGGATGGTTTTCCGGTATATTTCCGGTGATGACACTGGGTTATTGGGCACCCCCACTGTCAATGTGATATTTATGGGGGGTGGGGTGTTGGGTCCTGAGAGATTGGATTGGGTGGGGGGGGGGACAGTTACTAGATGCCAGAAACAGACATTGATGGGTAGTTTTCTTTGTTACAGGCAATCTATATCAATAAAACATAAAAACAAAACTATGATGAATGACACTGGGGGATTGGGCACCCCCAATGTCAGTGTTATGTTTGTTGGGGGGGGTGCTCAGAGGGAGGGTTGGGCGTTGTAGAACAGTTACAAGGGTGCCAGCTACAGATACTGATGGACAGTTTTCTGTGTTACAGGTTACACATATAAATAAAAAAAAAATAAAAACTATTAGGTGTCAACATTGGGGGAGTGGGCACCCTCAGTATGAGTGCTATGTTTGAGGGGGGCGCGGTGGGTGCCAAGAGGAAGGGTCGGGTGGGGGGACAGTTACAAGGGAGCCAGCAACAGACGTCAATGAATGGTTTTATTTTTAACAGACTGACAGGCTTCTGATGTTGAAAGCTGCTCAGCTCTTTTCTGACTGGCTTCAAATGAAAGGACTGAAGCCCTCTAATTGGAGTGACTTTGATCCTTTGAAGTACACAAAGTTTCTTCCCAGCAAGCAGCGAGTGAAGTCAGGACCACAGTCCGTGGTCATTGGCAGACTGCCTAGCACCTGCTTTTGCAAACTATGGACTTGGCAGTGACCCCCGAAATCCCCTATCTTTGCCATAAAACGGGTGTGCAAGAGCAGTAAACGTAACAATACGGGATGGAGGTGGGATCTGTAACATTAGCAAATGGGGAAATAGGCATAGAATGTATACTCTGTAATAAATTCAGTCTTGAGTCAGTTCCAGATTTTGAAATGTTCTGCTATAAACAATGCATGGGGGAAAAAATGAAAGCAAAGCTGAAGGAATTTGAAATGGAGGCTGGAATATTAACAAGCCAGATCACTCATAGTTCAGTTAAAATGAACATTGTATGGGGGAAAAATTCAGTAACATGAATGAAACATACGGATAAGACAGAGGAACAAAATAAAATAATAAAAGAAAATACCCACGCTACTGGATGATGAGGAGAGTGGCTGTTGGTATGAGGTAGACAAATGGAGGAAGAGCCATGAATTTTTAATTCAGCATATCTAACAGCTTACAGTCACTGATAAATTTGAAGGATGAGGCGCAACAAGAGGTTGTTGACGTGATTAATGAACCAGCAATACCTGAGATGGACAATACAATCCTAATCTCTTAAAACAAGCAGATTTATGTTTTCGGAGATTCCATATTAATATATGCAGATTGTTACACAGCAGGAGACAATAAACTAAACACGACTGCAAGTAATTTTCCTGGGGCAAAACTGTAAGATAATAGAAACATGATACCCAAAATTATTAAAGAAGACAGGGCATGGTCATTATTAGTAATACATGCTGGCACAAATAACATGGGAAAACAAATTATAGTGTCAAAGTATAGTGCAGTGGTTTAAGGCTCTGAGCTGCAAATCTGGTGACATCCAGCAGACTAGACCTGGGTTTGAATCCCACAGCTTTCACTTGCATACTGTGTGACCCTGAGCAAGTCACTTAACTTTCCTGTGCTCCCAGGTCACTCCTGTAAAAAAGCTTTCAGCTTAGTGTGCTACTCCTGGTTAAAAATTAAAAAAAAATTGTTAGAGAAACAATACAGAATTTAAAGTAATGAAAGAGATGTTCATGGAAAAAAGATTGTGATAGCATGTTTTCTGAAATATTGCCTGTACATAGAGCAGAGCCAAAAACAGAAACATAAAATAAGTAAATAACTGGTTAAGAAAATGTCCATTGGAAAACAACTTGGTATGTTTAAGACAATGGAATGTTGTATGGAAAACTTAGACCTGTACAGTTCAGATTGATAGACATTTAAACTGAGTGGAGAGGGGTGGAAGAGTAAATAAAGCAGGATGTATGTATAAGGAAACAAGGGTAAAAAATAACAGAAAACAACAAGATAAACCTTAAAATGCTAATAATATATGTTAGAAGTTTAAATATTCTCAAGAAAATGAATTGGAGATCATATTACGTAAGGAAAGAATAAACATTGCGGCCATAACAGAAATCTGGTGGAATAAAGATACAGTCTAGGGGGAAAGAAAAAACAAGTCATAAATTATATTTCAAGAACAAAACAGATCAAAAGGGTGGTGGGGTGGCCTGCCTATATAATGGAGACAATAACTAGCTACAAATTAGAAAGAAGTGCAAAAGATCAGGTAACTGAAACCTCATGCATAAGTGTAAAAAATAACAGCACTGACATTATAACATTAGGAGTGTGCTATAAACCCCCCAAATAGCACAGAACAATACATAGAATTTGACAGCAGATAAGGACTGCTTGGCCCACCCAGTCTGCCCATTTCCCTACCTAATGGATAAGCTGTAGATCCTAATGAACCAACAGCCTACTTCTTCCTACCCCCACCCCCTAGAATTGCCTTATGACTGTCCCATGCATTCTTGAATTCCACAACTGTTTTTGACTCCACAACCTCCTCTGGAAGGCCGTTCCATGCATCCACAACCCTCTCTGTGAAAAAATACTTCCTTACATTACCTCTGAGCCGCCCCCCTTCTATCTTCAAATTGTGCCCCCTTGTTCTTGCACATCTCTTTTTCTGAAAGATGCTACCCTCTTGGACTTTGTTGATTCTCTCGAGGCACTTGAAAGTTTCTATCATGTCCCCCCTCTCCCTCCTTTCCTCGAGGCTGTACACATTAAGCTCTTTAAGTCTCTTCATATGTCTTCCAGTGCAGACCCTGCACCATTTTAGTTGCCCTCCTCTGGACTGCCTCCATCCTGTTTATGTCTTTGCAGAGACTGGGTCTCCAGAACTGCATGCAGTACTCCAGATGGGGTCTAACCAACTGTCTGTAATGAGGGATAACAACTTCCTGTTTTCTACTAGTGATGCCTCTCCCTATGCATCCCAGTATCCCCCCAGCCCTCCCTACTGCCCTCTCACATTGCTTGCCCACCTTTAGGTCATCTGATATGACTACCCCCAGGTTGCTTTCCATTTTTGTTGTTGTTAGTATCTCACCCCCATTGTGCACTCTTCCCTTGGGTTTTTGTTTCCCAGGTGCATTACCTTGCACTTCTTAGCATTGAATCTAAGCTGCCATACATTTGACCATTCCTCTAACCTTGCCAAGTCCCTTCTCATCCTTTCCACCCCACCTTGTGTATCAACTCTGTTGCAGATCTTTGTGTCATCTGCAAAGAGGCATACTTTTCCTTCCAGTCCCTCTGCAATGTCGTTATAAAGACATGGAAGAGGACCGATCCTAGTACTGAACCCTGCAGTACCCCACTAGTAACCCCCTTTCTTCAGAGTTGACCTGCTATTTTAGTGGGTGATATCAACTTTCCAGATATTGTATGGATGGAAATTAAGTCAAACAATAAAGCTGGGGCTAGATCCACAAAAGTCACAAAAACAGTGCAAAGTTTGCGTTGGCTTTGTGATTACCAGGATGCTATTCCCAGTTGGATAAACCAACTGCACAATCAACTATGAATAAAGCCACAACAAGTCAGCGCAAACCACATAACCGCTATTGCTAACCCCACTAGTGCCACCCCAACATGTGGCCAGGAGTATGGATCTGCAATGAATAGTGCAGGTGCACTATTTGGAATTCACAAAAGCAGCCATGTAACTGAGTCCACTGGGCATGCAAGGCACTATGTGATTATTTGCATGCTCATTATGGGCCCATTTACATAGGCCTTATTGGAGTTTAGCATGCCCCCCCAACCACTGACTGCCGGCTGAACTGTAAAGCTATAAGTTATCCCTGGTGCTAGTGGACCCCCTCTGCTGATTGCCAGTCTGATTGTGACAATATGTTTCCCTAGTGCTAGTGGTCCATTCCCTCCATCAATCGCAGGCCTGATAATATAATAAAGTTTCCCTGTTGTCCAGTGGTCCCTTCCTCCACCTGATCTCCTGACCAATATAACATAATGGTTTCCCTGGTTTCAGTGGTCCTCACCATACACAATCACCCACCCGATATAACATAATGGTTTCCTGGGTTCCAGTGGTCCTCCCCAAATTGATCACCTAATCGATAGCAGATAATGGTATCCCTGGTGTCCAGTGGTCCCTTCTCCCACACAATCATTTGCTCGATAGACACAAACCAATCTCTGGTGGCTAGCAGTCCCTACCCCCACCCGATAACCTGCCTGATAGACACAGAACCAGTCCCTGGTGGCTAGAGGTCCCTCCCCAATAGGCACAAAGCCAGTCACTGGTGGCTAGGGGTCCCTCCACCCACCTGATCTCCTGCCCAATAGACACATAGCCAGTCCCTGGTGACTAGCGGTCCCTCCCCCAACCTGGTCAAAGGCCCCATCCCCATCACCCTCTCTGGTGTTGAGTGGTCCCTTCCTCTGCCAATCACCAGCCTCAGGTAAATGGTGTCATGGTACACATGCAGTGTGTATGTCCCCTCCCAGGCTGCCACGGCAGCCAGAATCAGAGCGACACATGAGCTGGCTGGACTGGTATACCCCCACCAGGTCTGGATTGGTACTGGCACCTACATCCCCATACTTCAGTAAACCCTCTGCCCCAAATACAATGATCCCTGTTAGAGCAGACCAGCCACAACCAGTCCACTGCTGAGAAGTGTGGAATGCGGACTGGCATGCTGGCATACAACACACACTGACGTGGGCAGTAATGAGTTCCACAAGGTAAGCACATCAAATGACAAGCAGGATTCCAAGCTGTATACTTAATAGGTTTATTTCAGGCAGTAGAGAGCCATTTGCTCTAACCCCATTGCTTTGGCTGTAAAGCCTTCATCGGGGGGGTGGCTAGGAGAGCACCCGCCAGATTTAAATAACAAAAATTACATGACATCATCCAGGTGTGTTACATTTACAAACGTCCAAGGAATCTCCTAATCACAGTCATTAATCATCAGCTAAATGTAATATTTTATACTAGAATTTTTTCATAGATTTAAACATTTTTAAACACGAACATCAAATGTTTATAAATAAAAATAGTAATAACTTAAAGTGTAGATAGTAAATGAGAGCTCCACTCACATTCATTTTACTAGTCTGTATATGCTGGACTTAAGGAGACTGGGGGTGGGAAGGAAAAGACCAGAGGCTAAAGAACTTAATTTCAGTCCTAAGCTGTGGGCTGTATTTTGCCAAAGTTTCAAAGTGAACTAGAAACATAAAATCTGTCGGCAGATAAGGACCATACAGCCCACCTAGTCTGCCCATTTTCCTACTTGGTTTGGCAATCTCTACTGTTATCTGGACTGCCTTTCCCCGCTCTGCTGTACAGCAGGGTGCCGTTATGCTTATCCCATGCACTTTCAAATCTCAGTGTTGTTTTTTGCTTCCACCACTTCTGCTGGTAGGCTGTTCCATGGATCCACCACCCTTTCTGTGAAAAAATACTTCCTAGCATTCCCCTAAGCCTCCCTCCCGCCTCATGTTATGTTCCCTTGTCCTTGTGCACTTTCTTCTCTGAAATATGTTCACCTCCTGTACCCTGTTTATTTCTCTAAGGTATTTGTAAGTCTCTATCATATCTCTCTCTCCTTCTCTCTTCCAGTGAATAGATGTTGAGTTCCTTGAGTCTTTCCTCATAAAGTTTGTAGTGAAGTCCATGTATCATTTTTGTTGCTCTTCTCTGAACTGCTTCCATTCTGTCTATGCCCTTCCTGAGATGCAGTCTCCAGAACTGGACACAGTATTCCAGATGAGGCCTCACCAGTGATCTATACAGAGGCATCACCACTTCACTCCTCCTGCTGGTTATGCCCCTTCCTATGCACCCTAGCATTCTGTTTGCCTTCCCCACTGCTTGTTTGCATTATTTGGCTGACTTCAGGTCATCGGATATGATAACCCCCAGGTCTCTCTCCTGACTTGTGGTGTCTAGAATCTGCCCACCCCCATACTGTATTCTCTCTTGGGTTTCTGTGTCCCAGGTGCATTATCTTGCACTTCTTAGCACTGAAATCCAACTGCCCAACCCTTGACCATTCCTCAAGTAGTCTTAGGTCATTTCTTATTTTATCTAGCCCCTCCTGTGTGTCGATTCTGTTACAGATCTTGGTGTCATCTGAGAACAGGCATATTTTCCCCTCCAGTCCCACTGCAATGTCGCTTATGAAGACATTGAATATAACTGTACCCAGCACCAATTGCTGTGGAATCCCGCTGGTCACCTCCCCTGCTTCTGATTTTATGCCATTTATTATCACCTTCTGGGTCCTGCCTTTTAGCCAGCTTCCAACCCATTTTACCACTTTAGAGCCCACACCCAGATTCCCCAATTTGTTAAGCAACCTTCTATGAGGAACGGTGTCAAAGGTCTTACTAAAATCCAGGTAGGCCACATCCATCACTGCTCTCTGATCCACCACGCTGGTCACCCAGTCAAAGAAGTCGATAAGATTAGTCTGACAGGATCTACCCTCAGTGAATCCATGCTGCCTTGGGTCTTTTGCACCGCTTGACTCCAGGAACTTCACTACCCTCCTTAAGAGGGGACTCCATCAGCTTCCCCACCACTGAGGTCAAGCTTACAGGTCTGTAATTGCCTGCCTTCTCTACTACTTCCAGTCTGTGCAGGGGACCACATCTGCCCTCATCCAGTCTCCAGGTACCTCCCCGTCTCTAGTGATTGGTTGAAGAGGATTGTCAGTGAACCTGCTAGGACTTGTTTGTTTGTTTGTTTTATTTATTTATGCTGATAGGACCATGGGCCAAAAATGACCAGTTTTCATGGGTGATCAGTGTACAGGTAACAGTTAAGTACAATATAAAATACATACATCTTAAAAAGAAAATACAAATAAAAAAAAAGGAAATATACACATACAAATGCATATAAATATGTCACAACATTATCATTCAAAAACATTTACACTTACACTCTGTATAAAAATACTCTTTCAACCTATGCCTAAAGGAGCAAAAGAAAAGATTCACACAATCAAAAACAGACTGTATTGTATTAAAAAAAAGTAGGTAACATGTAGGATAATGCCTTTTGTCCTAGGGAAGTACAGATTCTTGGAATGCAAAGAGAAATATAATGTATGGTAGAATGCTGTAATGTGCCAAAAATCATCATTTTACAGCGTTGTTACACTATCGATGTGACGTCACGCTCTTGTTACAGTATCATCACTATGTCACATCGGTAGTATAACAACATGGAACACAAAGCTTTGTTGTTGCTAGGACGCTCATGACACCAAGTGAATACATGTTTAAACGCAAAAACGAAGACGACTCATAGCAGGTTAGTCAAAAATGAGCATTCACTGTATAAAAGTAAACAAACAGCAAAACACTATACCGCTGCAGGCACTCAAAATTGCAGTTGTTGTGTTCTCTCTTTTCAGCTCTGCATGATCATTGGTGTTAGTTCGCAACACAGACCCACGCTTCACGGCACCCCTGATTGGCACAACCAACCACATGATCAAAAGGCTGTTTTTTTTTTCATAGACAATATATTTAGTAACATCAACATCTTCTCCGCTGACCATACGTTTTACCATACACTATAAAGACACGATGATCAGCTGTAACGCTAGTTTGCCTCGATGTATTGCCTGGCGATGCTGTTAAACCTCTCGAGCTTTGCCTCGTAGGTTTAACAGAGTCGCCAAGGGAACCACTCTTGCAGTAAAAACTCTAGCTGCTAGTTCACACCGCTGACCATATGTTATCCTAGTATATTATCTGTTGACCGTGTATTAACACTAAAGTTCTGTTTTTTAAAGATTAAAGAGAAACAGTCTGGGACTCTGTTACAATAAGTATCACCTTTTTTGCCAAGATACCCAATTGGAGTTTATATCTTCTGACCAAAGGAAGCTAGCTCACTTGTTCTAGGAGATTACAATGATGGACTCTTTGTGGAGATGTTACTACAAATCTAACAGCTGAATTAAGTAACACTTTTACCTTAGATAACAGCCCCTACCTTGCAGTATAATAAAACAAAACCCCTAAATAAATTAACGGGAATAAGAAACTTTAAGCCAACAGAAGGCATGTATAATCAGTGAGTAAAGGAGATAACCTATATAAGGCCCCTAGCCGCTGGTGAGTCACCTTCACCATATGAAGTGTATGAGATTAGTAAGAAAGACTGTCATCCATCAATAGACCCACCAGGTACTTAAATTGTTTAACTTGCTCAATCAAAGTACCAGAGACAGTACATAATGACAATAATGGATCCAAATTCAATCTTTTTTTAGTGTTTGCAAAGACCATAGATTTAGTTTTTTTCTCATTTAAAACCGATCCATGAACTCTGAACCAATTCTGTACCTCCAAAAAATCATCAGCTAAATCTTTCTGAACATTTTCAAAGAAGGGACCACTTGTGAGGACCACTGCATCATCAGCATATAAAAAAAATTGAGATCTAGTGCAAACAGAAGGAAGAGTATTAAGAAAAAGACTTCCTGAGTTCTTTCAACACTCTATGGTGAATCGCATCTGGCCCCATTGCCTTGTCTGTCTTTACTTTTTCTAGTTCTTCCAAGACCCTATCCACCATAAATCGTCTGGTGTCCACCTCTCCCCCGTGTACATCTTTCCTCATGAGTCTTGGCCCCTCCCCTGCCTCTTCCTTGGTAAATACTGAGCAAAAATGTTTGCTCAGTATCTCAGCTTTCCAAGGTCATCCTCCACCCACCCACCCTCTCCTCTTTAGCCTAACAATACCATTTCTGGTCTTCTTCCTCTCTCTAATATAATGGAAGAAGGTCTTGTTCCTTCTTAATAGCCTATGCTATTCCTCCTCCATTCTTGCCTTAGCCCCTCTGACAGTTTTCCCAGCTTCTCTCTGCTTCTCAGAAATTTCAGTCTGTCTTCTTCTTTCTGTGTCTCTTGTATTTCCTGAGTGCCTTACTTTTCTTTTGCACTTTCTCGCTACTAATTTAGAGAACCATAGTGGCCACTTTTTTTTTGCTTTTGCTAAGCAGTCTGACAAATTGACTGTCACTCCTGCTGTGGCCTCTTAAGCCTAAGCCACTGTTCTTCTATCGCCTCCCCCATATCTTCTGCTGCAGGGCAATTTTGAGCTGTTCCCCATCTCCATGAAATTGGCCTTCGGAAATCTAGGGTCTTAATCTTTGAATGGCTTTCTTCTGCCAATGTGTTGACTCTAAACCACACAGTTCTGTGATCACTGGTACCAAGGGCCTGCCCACCAACATCCATGATTCTGTCCCCATTCATCAGCATAGTCCAGTACAGCCCCTCCTGGTGGGCTCAACCACCAGCTGCCTTAGGTTTTGCTCCCATACATGGCAGACACCGAGGTCCCTGCTCCTGATGTAGTTGCAGTCTGGGTATTCCAATCTGCATCTGGCATGTTGAAGTCACCCATTAGTAGTACTTCCCCTTTGGCTGCCATATTATGGATGACTTCCACTAATACTAGATCTATGTCCTCCCCCTGCACCGAAGGCCTGTAAACTACTCCGGCATGGATAATTGTTTTGCTCCCTGACTCTGGAGTGACCCAAAATGCCCCTGCTTCTTCCCTGGATCCCTGAGCTTCCGTAGCTTTAATCCCTTCCTTTACAAACATAGCAACCCCTCTTCCCCTCTTCCCCTCCCTATGCTTTCTAAAACCGTGGTATGGCTGCATCCCAGTCGTGGTTCTCTACGTACCGTGTCTCCGTAATAGCCACAATGTCCAGGTTTGTGTCTGCCATCAGTGCCGTTAGGTCTGGGATTTTGTTTCTACAATACATTCTTTGTTCAATGTTACTTAGAAAGACCTCTGGTAGAGGAAAGGAGTTCATCACTACCAACACAATCTGAAAAAATTATTCAACATAAAAGTAGAAACCAGAAACTCCCACTATGTTATGCTATTCAAAAAAGGGGTCAAAAATGATCGTTTATAGAAACTACAGGAAGACAGGAGCCAAGGATCTTAACATGTGATCACCCATTCACTTATCTGAAGTCAGTCTTTGTACGTCTGAACATTCTGGGGATCCACATATTAAAGACATCAATAGCAGAGGGAAAATGCATGTCAAAGCATCCTCCTGTAGAGAGAAAGAAGCAGAGACAAGACAAGCAAGAGAAAAAATATTAATAATTTTGCATTTTTTAGACTTTTTGTAAATACTTTTAGTATCTTTGCTTAAATTTCCAAAATGGAGGCAGGGTTCACACATAGCATGTCCATTTCATGCTATTCCTAAGAAAGGGCTTAAGGTCCCACTGGTCATTCATGCCATCAGGTTTGACACTCTGTAATTTAAAATCCATTCACTTTCTTTACATGGAGGATGTTAGTCCTGTCCCCACCATATTTTGTACTTGGTACATGCTCTAGACCCATAAACTTTAAATCAGCAGGGTTAGAGCAGTGTATTTTAGCAAAATGTAGCCCCACAGGTGTGTCCTCCCTACCATTCAAGATAGAGAGGACATGCCCTTGAATGGTTTTTTTTTTAGGTTTTGTGTAGTACGCCCGATGTATAGTAGCTTGCAAGTGCACTAGAGCACATAAACTACAAATGTGGTGTCACAATTCACAAATTATTTTACGTAAAACTGTAACTTGTTCATCCCCAGGTGAGTCAGTGTGTTACCTGTGTGACAATAGCAACACACAGTATGTTGCATCAGTGGCATTTGAAAGACCCAGCTGGCTTTCTAGGTAGCGAATTTGTCTCAGTGGTTTTCTCTTCGCTACAACGTGGCCGTAGTGCATTCTCAATTATTCTTGAAACTGAAGCCTTCGTGAAATTTTTCATTAAGGAAAGTCAGTTTCTGTAAATGTGGCTCACTGCTGAGCCAACCCATCCTTAATCGCCTTGGCTAGATCTAAGAAATGAAGTCAAACCACTGCGTCGCTCAGTGACGATGGAGTTCTGCAGCAGTAGTAGGCCAAGAGAGACAAACAGCACCAAGTGAAAGCTTTTAGGGAAACGGCATCTTCACCAAGAGGTAAAAAACAGCCTGAAATAAACCTATTAAGGTATGCAACTTGGAATCCTGCTTGAAATTTGGTGTGCTTACCTTATGGAACTGTGAAACACAGAAACATAGACTGAGAAGTTGACGGCAGAAGGAGACCACCAGGTCCATCTAATCTGCCCATTGTCTTTTAGCCTAGCCTTCTAACTGCCCTTGGGTTTGAGGGCTCCCTTCTATCTGTCCCAAGCACTCTTAAAACCTACCACTGTGCTTGCCCCCACCACCTCTGCAGGCAGGCTGTTCCAGGCATCCACCATTCCTTCTGTGAAGAAAAACTTCCTGGTGTTGGTGGAGAACTGCCCTCCTTGCAGCCTTAGATCATGTCCCCTGGTTCTGCTGCCCTTCTTAAATTGGAAGAGATCATCTATCTGCACCTGGTTTATGTCTTTTATGTACTTGAATGTTTTGATCTATGTCACCCTCTCTCTTCTCTGTTCCAGGAAATACTGTACATATTCAGTTATTTCAGTCTGTCCCCATAGGACATCTCGTACAGTCCCTGAATCATTTTTGTTGCCCTTCTCTGCACTGTCTCCACTTGGTCAATATCCTTTTTTGAGGTTGACCTCCAGAACTGGACACTGTACTCCAGGTAAGGCCTAACCAGGGATCTGTACAGCGGCAGGATCACTTCCTTCTTCCTGCTTGTTATTCCCCTCCCAATGCATCCCAGCATATCGTTGGCCTTTAACGCTGCCTTCTTGCACTGTTTACCTACCTTCAAGTTGTCTGAGATGATTCCCAAATCGTGCTTTTGGGTAATGGCAGCTAGTCTTTCCCTCCAAGGTAATATGCCTTATTTGGATTTCCTTTTCCTATGTGCATGACTTTGCACTTTTTGGCATTGAATCTCAATTGCCATGCTTCAGACCATTCTTCCAGTTTCTTGAGGTCATCTTCCATCTTGTCCACTCCCTGCTGGGTGCTGACCTTGTTGCATATTTTGGTGTTGTCTGTGAACAGACACACCTTTCCCTGTAGTCTGTTAGCTATGTCTGATATGAAAATATTGAAAAGCAGGGGCCTCAGTAGTGAACCCTGGGGCACACCGCTAGTTACACTACCATCTGATGACAGTGCTCCATTTACCTGCACTTTCTGGGATCTGCCCTGTATCCAGTTTTTAACCCATCTAATTACTTCTGATCCAACTCTATTGTGGTCTAGCTTCCTTACCAGTCTTCTATGAAGAACCGAACTGAAGGCCTTGCTAAAGTCTAAGTAGACCACATCTACCACCCCATCATCATCTATAACCATTGTAACACAGTCAAAAAACTCAATCAGGTTTGTCTGGCATTACCTACCCACTTTGAAACTGTGCTGCTTGGGTTCCTGATGGCCGCTAGCCTCCAGGAATGCCACGATCATCTGTTTGAGTAGTGTCTCCATTAACTTTCCCATTGTGGATGTGAGGCTTATGGGTCTGTAATTTCCAGAGCCCTCCCTGCTGACTGATTTGTGGAGTGGGACCATGATTGCCCTTTTACAATCTTTGGGTAACTTCCCACTCTTTAGGGATTTGGCGAGTAGTTTAGCCAGTAGGGCAGCCAACTCTAATCTCAGTTCTTTTAAGATCCTGGGGTGCATTTCATCTGGCCCCATGGCCTTGTCAACTTGCAGTTTATTAAGTGCCTCCAGTACTTCCATTTCTATGAAGGGGCTAGTATCAGTCCCCTGTCCAGGGATTTTGTATTTTGTCATTTCTGGGCCATCCCTTGGGTCCTCCACAGTAAATACTGAGCAGAAGTACTTGTTCAGGATTTCAGCTTTTTCTGGGTTGTCTTCTGTTGTTTTCCCTTCCTGAGTAGTAATCTTGACTATATCTTCTTTTGCCTTCCTTCTTTCCCGGATGTATCTAAAGAAGGATTTGTCTCCTCTCTTTACCCTCTCTGCTATTCTTGATTCTGTCTGCGCTTTTGCCTGCCTTATTTTTTGCAGGTTTCTTTCATTTTCTCCATTTATGACACCCAGTCTTCTTCCTTGTTTGTTCTCTGGTATAGCTTGAACACCTTCCATTTTTCTTTCACTATTTTAGCCACTTCCTTTGAAAACCATAAGGGGTTTTGTTTCCTTTTCACTTTGGTAACCCTTCTGGTGCACTGGTCAGTGAGTGTCTGGATTGCTTTCATAAGTTTCCCCCAATTGACATTCTCCTCATCCACTTGTAGATCAATTAAGTGGTTTCTTATTTTATTCTTGAGTGGCACATGTCCTGAGTTATGTTCATCTTGAAGCTAAACATGCGATGGTCACTGTTACCCATATGGCATCCCATGTCAAGTTCCTTGACCCTCTCAGTGTTTTTGAGACCAGGTCAACATGGCATCTTCTGTTGTTGGTGTTTTGATCAATTTACTTAGTCCTGCTCCCTGTAGTGCCAATAAGAAACCTTGCTTCTTGTTATTGCTGCTGTTAGTGTACTCTAGTTTATATCTGGAAGGTTAAAGTCCCCCATCAGTATAACCTCTCTTCTCTGAGTCATTTTGTGTATTTCTTCTATCAGGTCTTTGTTCCTTTTCTGTTCTTGATTTGGAGGTCTGTATATGATGCCAATCCTGAAGATTTTTCCATGTCCTGTATCTATAGTAAGCTACAGTGACTCAGTGTCCCCAGGGTGACTCTGCACCTCTGTGGATTTGATGTCTTCTCGAATGTAAATGGCTACTCCTCCCCCTCTTTGCCCCTGCCTATCCTTTCTGAACAGATTATATCTGGGTATAGTCGTGTCCCATCCATGGTTTTCTGTGAACCATGTTTCTGTCACAGTGACCCAGTCCAGTCTTTCTACCACCATGATGGCTGCAAGTTTGGGTAGCTTGGTTACAATGCTTCTAGCATTTGCAGCCATCACCTTCCAGGAATATGCACTCCCTTTGGTATGGACTGCACCCTCTTCTTGGACAGTGCCAACTTGCTGTTTGCATTCCAGTGATTTTTTGGGTTGCCACCTTGTTGCGGAATACTAATTGCGACCTCTGTGATTGAGATGCCAGGGTACTGAATTTCTCTTGCTGGGTGTGTATGTGCCCCCTTGGATTTATGGGGTGTGGGGACAAACCTACCGACAGTGGTGGTGGTGTGAGCTGTCACCATAGCCTTCCAATCACTGCCTCCCCCCCGCTATAACCTCAGTACCATCTCCCCCTTTTCTGTGCCTGCCCCTCCTGTACTTTACATGAGGTCCCTTATTTTTTACCTATGGCCACTCCTTGCTCATGGCCATGCCTGTTTCTTTTAGTCTGATGTTGGGGAGATCCCTTCCACTCGCTGATCCCTTTACCACCATATCTTTCTGCTGTGTCTTCATTTAGATCTTCTTCTTCTTCTTCTCTGTGCTGGAGACCTCCCAGTTTAAACACTCCAAGAAGACCTCCAACTTCTGCCTTAGTGCTCTCGCTCCTTCTCCGGTGAGATGCAGGCCATCATGCTTGAAGAGCTTCCTGTCCCAAAAGGTCCTCCAGTCACCAATGAAGTGCATCCCATTGTCTGCGCACCAACCCTGAAGCCACTGGTTGAATTCCCTGATCTCTTTGTTCCTGATCTTGTCCTCACTTTTGCCCTTCCTCGAAACCACCTCCAAGAAGTCCAGATGTTCTGTGTACTCCTTTAGGCTCTACCCTATGGTCTTCATGTCTGCCTTGGCTTCTTCTACAGTCCTATTTGCTATGTCATTTGTCTCAAGGTGGACAATGATCCTTGTAAAATCCTGATCTCTTCTCACCAGCCATACTATTCTGTACTTAGGTCTCCTTGCAGATGCTCCTGGCATGCATTTCACCATGGTTTCAGCACCTTTTGCACTGATAGACTGTGCCTCCACTTCTCACAACACAGAATCTCCCATGACCAGAATCCTCCTGTTGCTCAGTGTATTCTTCCTCTCCTTCCTTGTACCTCCTTCCTGCTTTCTTGTATCAAGTTTGTCCAGCTGGACTCCTCCTTTTTCCTCACTTGGTTTCTATCCCCTGGCTGGGGGGGGTGCAAAACAATTCTGTGTGTGGATAGAGTGTGACTGGCAGTGCCCCATATTAGCTCTAGCTGTCCCACTGCCCTCTCTCACCACCCTCCATCCCCCAAGACCCATGGGCCTTTGGGGGAGTGGATGGGTAAGGGGTAGTGGGCATCCCCAATCCAGTCTTCTCTGCAGCCTCATGATCTCTTCTCTTCTCTTGCCTGCCATAGTTCCCTCCGTAGTTCCACAACTGTCTTTCAGAAGGGGCACCCCAGTCTCCAGAGTGTCTGCCTCACTACCAGCCCTCCACAGCTCTGGAAGATCTGGATGTCCATGTCTGTTTTCCTCCTGACCTGTAGGTGTCACTGTTTCTTTCTCCTGTCACTGTGTCTTCTCTGTTCTTTCTTCCTGTTCTCACTGGTGTCTTCCTTTGGGAGCCCTGCAGGACGTTTCCTTGGGCTTCTATAAATGTAGAAAGAACCTATTTGGATGCAAGGGGGGTAGGATGGTGGGTAGTACTATTACCCCCCCTTAGCAGTAACTGTTAGCAGTTAAGTGATGTGGGAGGGGGAGATTTAGCTAACTCCCCTCTTCCTCTCCAAAATGAGGTACTCTTAAATGCAAATGCTAGCTCCCTTTTAGTTGCTAGCTTCCCTCTCCAAAATAAGGTGATTTTAAAAGTAAACTATCTCCTGTTCAGCTGCTAGCTGCTGCTTCTAAAAGCTAAAGTAAAGGCTAGCTCCCTGCGTGTGTGTGTAGGGGGCTGGCAACCCCCTCGGTGAGCACCCACCACCATTTGGAACATTTTGCAGCAGCTACTGTTTGGAACTGTGGGCAGTAACAACCCCCCCCTCTAGATACCCTCTGCAGTGCAAGATGAAAGTATGTCCCTGACATCTAGTGGCCCTCCCCCTTGGCACTGACCATCCCATGTGCCTCCCCCCTGCAAACAATGTTGCTGCGATAAGTCAATGGCAACTGACACAGCCCTCCACTCTCCACCATGGCTAGCCACTGAATGAGCTTTACAGTACACACTCATTGATTGTCAGTCAGTGAGCATTCACTGTATAGTATATGCTCACTGACAGCACAGTCAGCAGTGAGCCATGGTGGTGAGTGGAGGGCTGTGCCAGTTGTCAATGACTCCACTGCAGCACTGTTGTTTGCAAAGGGGCAGGATGGAATGGTCAGTGCCATGGGGAAGGGGGCACTAGATTTCAGAGTCATACTTTCATCATGCAGTGAAGAAGATCTCGGGAGGGGAGATGATCATAACTACCCATGTCTGCCTGTGTTGTGTGCCAGCACACCAGTCTCCATTCTACACCTCTCAGCAGAGGACTGGTGGTGGCTGGTCTGCTATGACAGGGATTGTTGGGTTTGGAGGGGTTTACTGAAGGATCGAGAGCATGAGTGATGGTTATGCTTCTGGACTTGGGGGTGCCAGTCAGGCCAACTCATGTGCACCCTGATTCAGCTGCCATGGCAGCCTGGGAGACACACACACACACATGGCATATGAACCATGACACCAGGTACCTTGGCTGGCAGCTGGCATAGGAAGGGACCAGTGGACACCAGGGACATGGGTGATGGGTATGAGGGTCATTGACCAGGTGGAGGGAGGGACCACTAGCCACCAGGGACCGGTTCTGTGTCTATTGGGCAGGGGATCAGGTAGGGAGACTGATCGCTAGCCACCAGGGACTGGCTCTGTGTCTATCAGGCAGGGGATTGGGATGAGTGACTGATATCATCCTTCAAAAAATTATACACCACCCTATTTCCAGAGTTGTGCAACTGCTTCCATAAGGCCTAGTCTCCCATCCAACCTACATCCCTCCCTTCTGTAATCCACTATGTTTAGTTTCCTTTCTTCTACCCAGTCAGTTATCACATTTCATATAACAGCCTACAAAAGCCCTATTATTTGATTATTCTCCCTTCTATATCTATTATCCTCTTCATTTTTACAGGTTAAGTTATTTTACTGTGCCTTGTATATCTGTAAATTTTGTATATATCTCTTATTTATTTGATTGTACTAATGTTATGCTATTCTCATGTCTTTGTAAAAAACTTGTATCCTTCTTTGTATGACCACTCAGGTCCATCTTGTAAATGAGCTACGCTCAATGATGTTCGCCTGAATAAATAAAGATTTTGATTGATTGATTGATTGATTGATATCCACCAGGGAAACAATTATCTTATATCCAGCAGGTGAGCGGGTGTGGTGATGAATCACTGGACACAAGAGAAACCATTATCTGATATTGAGTGAGTGATTGGATGGGGGAGGGACCACTGGACACCAGAGAAACTATTATTTTATATTGGTCATGGGATCAGGATGGGGGTGGGACCACCAGACAACAGGGACTATTGTACCAAGGTCAGGTGAGGGGGCACCACAGTACCTCTGCTAACAACTAGGGTTGCATGAGATTAAGGCAATGTCTCGACCCTCTGTATTTTCTCCACACAAGGGGCCCACACAAAAGGAACTGTACAGAGCAAACGCTCTGTGAATAGGACTGTTCCAATATTCAGGTCCCTTCCTCCTCATTTGCATTGCGCCCCCCTCAAACTTTGCCATGGCACAAACCTGGTTTGAGCACACAATCCAGGCTTCTTTGAATGGCAACTCAGCTCAAAACCTGGTTTTCATGTGCAAGCTCGGGTTTGCACCAGGGCAACGTTTGTAAATCCTGGCCCTGGGCAACAGTTGATAGATTTATTCCACATTCCTCAGGCAATTAATAAATGAACAAACAAGGCGTAAGAACATGCTGGATGTTATCTAACTGGCGTGCCTTAGAAATTGCAGGAAGTCACTGACAGCCATTAGATAACAGCATGGTGGAAGTAAATATACTAACTACAAGACTGAAAAATAAAGGGCATCAGTAGCAATTGATTATAACGGGAAAATTTTGAAAATAAAACATGAGCTAAGGAAATGGAACTGGGTACCTGAATTCAGTATATCAAATGCAGAGGTATGCTGGACATTATTATGCAATAAATTAACACAGTTGGGAAAGGAGAACATGCCAATAAAAATCTATCTAAATTAACAAAAAGGCTTTTCAAAAATGAAAGCAAATCAAACTGAACATACATTTTTATTTTTATTTAGTTTTGTTGACTGGGTAAGTGCACTAGACAAATCCTGCCTATTTTCAGGCACGACCGGGAGGGATACAGATGAATGCCAACTGACTTTGAACCAGATTAAGCTGTTGGTGGTATTTTAGTGAATGAGGAAATTGGCCAGGACACTGGGGAAAATCCCTACTCAGTAGAGGGAGGACTGGCTGAGGCAAGATGGCCTCTGTGTGTGAGAGCTCAGAGGAGGTGGTTGTGGAACAGGCAACCAGGGCCTGGAATCTCTGTTTGGCAAGTGTTCACAAAGTTTAACGTCCATGGAGGTGGATAATGAGAGATTTTTCATGA
The DNA here is from genome assembly GCA_016271365.2 of Neoceratodus forsteri. Lineage (NCBI taxonomy): Eukaryota > Metazoa > Chordata > Ceratodontiformes > Ceratodontidae > Neoceratodus > Neoceratodus forsteri. The sequence goes on from CM028132.1 coordinate 102,691,502, forward strand.
AGCTAAGTCTACTGCAGAAGGGTTTGAGACTCGAATTAACTGTAGCTGACATGGATTTTACCTGTAAATCCTCCTTTATGTCTTCAACTGAGTTTCCGTAGTATTGGAGTCTGAGAATATTGCAACTTCGGCAGGAGTGGAGCTGGGTGTACCGCGAAACGATCTGGAGGTCCGTCGGAAGGAGGAAGTCAGTCGGAACGAAGAGTCGGTGGAACCGCAAGAGGTGCAACGCAAGGACGTGGAGGAGTTGTTTCCAAGTTCAGATCAAGGTATGGAGTGTCAAGCCCATGGTGCATCGCTAGTAGCGAAGAAGGTGGCAGGAACGATTACTGCTGAATTGACACTGCTGGACAAGGGTCGGTGAGTGATTCTACGGGCTCATCAGTTGGTTGCTCTTCTCGGTTGAGTAAAGACTCGGGTTTGTCTTTAAACCCCTGGGAAAGGACCATGGGTTCATCAACTTTCCCAGCACAGTCCGTTATCAAACGGACATAAGTAACCAAGAGGGGGTTACAGTCTTTAGGTTTCCGTCGTGGAAAATTCAGCAGGTGAACTTAAAAACTGAGCTGGGTGCGTCTCATCATCATGCTGCACAGAGAGAGTCTAAATTGATGGTTGAACAGAATAAACTGCAACGATTTGAAGTTCCTTTAGCCCACGATGATTCCTGGTCTCCCAAGGGGGCATTACAGGCTGCGGGATGGGGTCAGTCTGGCAAAGGGGTATGGACACCCACCCAAGCATGGGACCCAGCTTTTGACTTTTCTAAATGTTCCCCAGAGTGGCAACCTCAGGGTTTAGGGGATGGGGTTCTCAAAGTGCAGGATGTGGACTCAGAACAAACTGTGAGTAAAGAATTGATTAGTGTTACAAGGGAATCGGAAATAGCTGCTGTTAAACCTGTTTTGTCAGCTTCTGCTGCGATTCCGATTGATGAAAAACCGTTAATGTCTTCTTTTTTTTCTAATGTCAAGAGAGAGGCTGCGCCAGGGCGTAATGCAGTGCGCCTTAGGTATAAAGGAGGTTTACCTACTAGGCCAGACAGATATCACGTAGGTAAATTATTGATTAAGGATTCTCTGGGATTTTCTGCAAGGGATGTCTTCGCCTTTATTAACATTTCAGGTGAAGACAATTTTGATATCAGTTTTCGTTCTGCTCACTTATTGGAACTATTCTGGGAGAGATATACCCAGGTAAAGTTCTCCCCCTTGTGGACTCCCTTTCTGGTTATTCCCCTTTCTACACCTTTGATTAAATTTATCACAGTTATGTTTCGCAATGAAGGGGTCCATGTTGAAGACATCACACATTGGTTATCCCTCAAATGTGAATTACTACATGACCCTGAGCCAATTTTGGATTCTGAACAATTTTGGACGGGGGTTGGAAATTTAAAGTTAAATTGCGGCAGTCTGAAACTGGAATTGAGCATATTCCAAACTCCTTTATGTTGGGTAGGGACAGGGGAGTTTGTTTTTATAGTGGTCAACCATGGGCGTGCTATAAATGCGGTTCCTGGACCCATTTATCCAGTTCATGTGATCACCCTAGATGTGACAATTGCGGGGAGTTGGGTCATGGAATAATGCAATGTAATAATCCCACAAAATGTGATCTCTGTGAAGAATATGGACATGCCTTTAATGATTGTACATGGGCGGTTAGGAACAAGGCCTCCTGCGGTAGTAGATTTGTTGGTACAACAGGCCCAGGAGGCCGTCCTTAACTCAGAGTCCATGGTGCAGCAGTCAGTAGCCATCCCTCTAAACCACTGCTGGTAGTTAGAATTCACCAACCAGACCCCGGTACCTGTTATGTGCGTCCTCCCCCCACTATTGCTCCCCCCCCCGAGGGAACGTTGGTGGGTGGCATTCCAGATAAACAAGTTCAGGAAATAGGTTTATTACAACCAGTTTGTTATACAGACCCTGAGAAAAAAAATGTAGAAGTGACCTCTCTGTCCTTGCCGCCTAGACAATCTAGTAGGAACCTTAAACTGACTCCTGCCCCTGTAAAAGTAGAAATTAATATGAGTAATAAATATGCAGCACTCTTCCCAGGTTGGGGGGGATTCAGAAATGGACCCGGGGGATTCTGACTCTCAAAAATCAGTACAGGGGAATTTGGACAAGCCCTGCAATGAGTATAAAGGGAAAAAAAAGAAATGTCAGAAAAAATGATAATGTGTGGTTACCTGACTGAGAGTATTAGCTAATGGGATTTATTTGGGCATCATTAAATACACATAGTTTACTGAATTCGGTTAAACATAAGGCTCTTTTTCATTTATTACATGATGAAAGAATTTCTTTATGTTTTCTCCAGGAAACTTGGATGTTTTCCAAAGCTCAGATTCTCTCCTTTCAAAATGACTGGCCATGGGGGCCGTCATTTTGGTCATTTGGTAGAACTACGGCTGATGGCATTGGGATTCTTTTTAATGGGTCTCACTTCTCCTTATACAAGTTGATAGATCTGATCCCAGGAAGAGTTTTGATCTTGGACGGATCCTGGATGGGGATTAGGTTTTGTTTGATAAATCTATATAACCCCCAAATGAAAGCTGCCAGAATAGCTTGTCTTAAAGAAATACAACCTTATTTAGTCACAACTTTACCGATTCTATGGGGGGGAGGGGACTTCAATTGTACCTTGTTTACTAAGGAGATGACCCAAAATAAAATTTATTGTGACTCTAATTTTTTGAAAACTTTAATGTTAAAAGCTGACTTGATTAATTGTAATCAGACTCTAAAAGGTAAAGCTGGTTATACTTTTTATAAGGGCCAATTGGCTCCACTATAGATTATTTAATTGTTTCTAAAATCCTTTCGGTACATCATTTTTCTATAGTACCTATTGAATTTTCAGATCATCAGCTAGTGCAGATAGAAGTGGGTGAGTTACCCTGTTGTGGTCCGAGGACTATTTGTTGGAAATTAAATTCTCAATGCCTTCAGGACCAAAGGGTCAGGAATTCAATTACATTAATTTTGGAAGCTAGGCTTTCTGTGAGGTTTTTATATACTGATCTTGACAGTTGGTGGGAGGAGACTAAAACTGACTGTGCACAATGGTTTAAATCTTATGGAGTTTACAAAAGGAAATCCCAGTTTGGTGCTTATTTAAAACTTAGAGCTCATTTACAAGAATTATATTCAATAGCGAATGTTACTAATCAGGACTTATCCACTCAAATTACAATTATTCAGAAAGATATGAGAAGGCTACAATATGATAGGGCTAAATCTTTGCAAGGGCTTTTGAATAACCATTTACAGAAATCAGTTATTGGGGACCCCTATTCATTGTGTAAAAATCTGAAAGACTCTACCGCTTTGGAGTTTCTGAATACATCGTCTGGTACGGTGACAGATATAAAGGGTATTAGTATTGTTATTAATAATTATTTTCAAAAATTGAGGCCTACTGTATCACCGTCTGCTCAGGATATGAGGATTATTTCAGCTTTATTCCTCCTCCCCAGTTAGATCAAAGCATGATGACCGACATAATAAAACCCTTTTCGTGCAGGAAATCAAGATGCTATAGGTCATTTGAAAGACAACACCTCCAGGGATGGATGGGTTGTCAAATTTATTTTATAAAGAGTTTCATACTGTATTAGTGTAGGATTACAATGGCTCTTTAATTCTTTCTTATTGGGAAGTTCAATTCGAGCTCTTTCACACAAGGGTTCAAATTTATCTTTTCAAATCCGGGGATAAGGATGTTTGAAAACTGGAGACCAATTACTCTATTAAACTCTGACTATAAGATTTTGGCAACCCTAATTAATATCAGATTAAAAAGCTGGGCAACGACAGTTCTTTCACCGTTCAGCACTGCGGAATCCCCAATAGGAGAATTCAGTCAATGTTGTCTACAATCAGGGATGTGACTGAACACATGTCTGACTTGGGTACTGGTGGGTGTTTGATTTCCCTAGACTTTGAAAAAGCATTTGATAGGGTAAATCATACATTTCTTTTTTATACCTTAAGTTTTTTCGGGATTCCATCTCCAATTTTAGGTATCATTGAAGGATTGTATGCAAAAACTAAGGTATTCCCTATTATTCAGGGAAGTTTGGGCTACCCCCTAGAGATTACGACAGGGGTGAGGCAAGGATGCCCATTAAGTCCTTTGTTATACATTTTTTCATTGGAGCCATTGATAAGAGCTGTCAGCTTAAAACCCTTATGGGAAGGTATATTAATCCCAGGTACGTCACATGGTTGTTGATACAAGCATTTGCTGATGATGTTTGTCTTTTTTTGCGGAATTTGGAGCAATTGGATTAATTTTTCTGGAGTTTCAAAACTTTGCTACACTTTCTAATACCAAATTGAATTTTGTAAAATCTAAAGGTCTATGGATGGGGTGTAGCTTTCAGCAGCCAGTCCATAGACACTCTATTTCCATAATGACAGGTCCAATCATGGTATTGGGAGTTTTGTTTGGTTCCCAAAACTTACCCCGGAAAATTGGACATCAGTCTTGGACAGGGTGGAGGGGAAAATAACCTGCTGGAAAAGATTTGGTTTTAGTAAACTCAAGAGAGTGCACATCTTGCGACAATTTATTTTACCTTGTATACAATATATGCGGTCATTTCACTGCCATATGGTTTGAGACTAAACTTTATAGTCTTTTTTCAGTTTTTGGGGAAATAGGCTTACCATTAAAGATGTTATACCTATTTAGAAAAGAAAAATGGAGTGTGTGGGTATGATTAACCCTGTGGTATTCTGTTTCTCAATGTTTTTTGTAAACTCTTTAAAAACTTCACTTAGTTCTTCTACTGGGAGAAGGGCATTGGTTTGGGGCAGTTATTGGCAGATATGTGAAATCTTGGACGCAGTATGCTCCAAAATGGAACCACCATTATTCTCTTCAGATTTATTTTAAACCGGCAGTGCAAAAATTATACAAATGGAAATCGACAAAAAACCAAATTTGTTGCAGTTCGACTAAAACATTATGTAAAACCATTCTGAATTCAAACTATCCTGTAAGTCCAGTTTTCCAAAAACTGCCCCTCTTCCTTAAATCCGACGGTGCTGGACCAATTAAATAACCCAAGACTGCCTACCTATATGTGGGAATTGCAATGGTTGATTATGTATGGTAGGATAAATGTAAGAGGGTCGGCTAAATAAAAACCGAAGGAGGAACGGAATTGTCCTTATTTGAAATGTATAAATGTTGAAGAAACTATGGAACATTTCTTTTTAGAATGTTCAAATACTGTTCCTTTATGGGCTTATTTAGCAAAACATTGGTCATTGCCATGGTTGTTGAATCCCTCTTATAACCTCTTCATTATTGGAGAGCTCCCGGTTCATTTACAAAACTATGAAAAAAAAATGGTGTGGATCTTTTTGGCGGTTTTAAGGTTTTGCCTATGGCAAATCAGATGCCAATGGGTATTGTATCAAAAATCTACTTCAGAAAAAGCATTTTTTTCTTTATGTCATGACTGAATTACAGAAAATTTATTTAAATGAATTACTAATATATATACTGCAGATTCGGTTAGGTTGTGGTGGAAAGGGTTCTCACATATTATTAAATATAAATAGTGACGTTTTGTTAGTATTGTATAAATCTTGTCAGTTGTTGTGCGGGACTGTCTTTTCTGTTTGTTAACTGAATGGTATATACTTTCACTTATTATTTTTCTGTTTTTGTGTATTACCCTTCTGATTGTTGTCACTGTTTGATTCTACTTGATTGTTTTGTTATTCTTATAATAAAAATTACCCCTACTCTTTTCGATAAGTGCCATGGGATCTTTAACATCCACCTGAACTACCACCAATCCAGGCAGATGGGACCTCAGTTTAACACCTCATCCGAAAGACAGCACCTCAGAAGTGCAGCACCCTCTATGCTGCACTACAGTGTCAGTATTGGGATATTAACCCAAGTGCCAGATGTGGGAACTGAACCCACAGCCTGTTGATCTCCCAGCCTCAGAGGTGAGTGTGCTACCTACTGAGCCACTGACACTGATAAAAAAGAATTAAAGATATCAAAGAATTTGATAAAAAGGCAAAAGTAAAACTGAATTCAGAATTCACATAGCAAGGACAATGCCATGTCATTCTATGCCTACATCAACAATAATAAAGGTAATACTATAGTAGACCCACTAAAAGATAACAGTGTGGAAATAAATGACCCAAAAATCATGGCCAATCTTTTCAGCAAATACTTTAGTTCTTTCTTTATTGGGAGGAACTAACACAATGTTGATGATGGAATAAATATTTCAGAAGGGGTATCACAGACAGAATTTGATCAACATAGGATACTAGAATTACTGCATAAATTAGATAAAAATAAAGCAGCTGGACCAGATGGATGCCATCCAATATTACTTAAAAACATAGTAGAAGAAATTGAAGGACCATTGACTCACATTTTCTGTAAGTCACATCAGACAAGTCAATTCCCTGAGGATTGGAAAATACTGTAAGCAGTTGTAATTCCAATGTTCAGAAAAGGAAGTAGGATGGAAGTGGCAAATTACAGACCTGTGAGATTGACTTCTGTGCTAGGAAAAATACTGGAAAAATTAATAAAACTAGAAGTGGAGGTGGAAATCAGTGAAAAGGAATTACCTGACAGAAGTCAACATGGATTAATAAAACAGATCAGTAATAACTAATGTGCTAAACTTTTACATATCAGTGAGCAGAGACAATAATAATAACATACCCATGGCTGTGATATAGATAGATTTCAGAGAGGCTTTCAATATTGTCGCTTCACAATTTACACAACAATAACACATGACGAGGTGTGGGTTATCTCCTGATAAGAGCACGCCCAGGTGTGAAGCACCTCGTGCCTTATGAACCTGGGCGGGCTCTTATCAGGAGATAACCCACACCTCAGAGTGTGTTATTGCACTTATAAAATGGGTCATTCAGTAAAAAAAAATGATTAAAAAAATACAGAAAAAAGTGCACATAAAAAGAATATATGGTGATATGATGGAAAAAAGTAGTCCTTGTCATTTTATTGTAATGGACATGTTTTAACATAGAAGGATGTGGTATCTGTCTGTCCCCCCACCCACACACACACACACACACACACACACATATCAGCCACCAGAATATGTTTTTTCCCACATGTCTTCTTTTAGCTGTGTTTTTGTATGCCTGAGGAAATACCCATGATTTGTATTGCTAGGCGTGGGAGCGAGTGTGTCCAATGTTTAATCTAGAAGGCTGTGGTGTCTATCTGCCCCCCCACACACACATATCAGCCACCAGAATATGTTTTTCCCCACATGTCTTATTTTAGTTGTGTTTTTGTATGCCTGAGGAAATACCCACGATTTGTATTGCTAGGAGAAGGAGCGAGCGTGTCCCATGTCAGATACCGTAGTTGGCAGCTGTTGTTCATAGCTCTGTATGGTGAATGTATCAGAATCTGCTTTTCTGTCACAGTCACTCAGTTCTGCTTAAAATCCACCAGAATATATTTTTTTAATCAGAGTTGTCACTCGAGTCACTTGCTTGTTTTCTCTGTTAAGGGAGTAAAGATGGGACACCAGAGAAATCGTGGTACTGAAAAGGAGGAGCTGAGTTGAAAACAAAGGAAAAGCAAAGGTACAAGATGAGCTTTACACACAAAAAGTTGCTTTGCTAAAATTTTGCCACCTGGGGGGGCTGCTTGGGAGCTGGGGGATCAGATGAATCACAAGTCAGGCATGGCTCTTCAACTGCTAGTTCCCGCTACTCCATTGCTAAGTGTGTTACAGTGATTTTTTTTTGGTGTACAGTGGGCAGAGGTCACTGATATGTTATTGTTATGGGGCTGCAGGGAGAAAGCTAATGCCGGCTGGCTATGATATCTCCTGGTAAAGACACAGGTCTCAAGGGCTGTTAGCCAATCAGATTTCTTTATTTTAAAGACCCATTTTATAATGATTAATAAACTTAAAGCTAACATAAAATGATACCATAACAACTGAGTTACAAGTTGGTTAGATGGCAGATCACAGTGTGTAAGAGTTAAAGGAAATCTTTGAGGGAAGGGTAACAGTAATGTGTTGGGTGCTTCAGGGTTCCATGCTAGGGTCAGTTTTGTTTTCATTCTTCATTTCTGATATGCGCAAACAGGTTAAGGGACAAATTACAAAATTTGTGGATGACAAAACTGGGGGGAAGAGTGGATGCAGAAGGGAACAGAATTAATCTAATGAATGATCTGAAATATATAGAGGAGTGGGCAATGCATAATCAAATGCAGCTAAACACCAGTAAGTGTGTCATGGCACTGTACATATGTAAAAAACAGTGGTAAACAAAATTATACATTGTGTGACCAAAATTTTAAAAAGGGTTAAATTAGAAAGAGAGAGAAATTTAGGAATTATTGTAAGTGGTGATCTCAACTTCACTGATCATTGCAACAAAATCTTGGAGGTGTCAAATGGACTAGTTAAAATATTATAAGGCTATTTATTAATAAATCAGAACAAAACATCATACCACTGTATAGAGCATATATTAGACCCAGTTTGGACTATGAATCAGAAATATGGAATCCATACAAAGTCAGAGAAATAAAAGAGCTAGAGCAAGTTCAGCACACAGTGACCAAAATTATACCTAGAATTAAAGACTTTGGCTGCCAAGACAAACTTCAAGCTTTGGGCTTATTTACCTTGGATTTTCTAGAGTTATATAAAGTTATTAGTTATAAAGATTTAATGAAAAATATGCAAATTATTATACAAACAAAGGAATGCAACTTGAGGTCCCACAACAAACAAATAATTTTAGAAAACACAACCAGAAATAGCAGATGAGGTTTCTTTAAACAAAGGATAGAAAGTATATGGAATAGACTGCCTAGGAAACTAGTGGAGGTAGAACACAGAAACTTTAAAATAAGTGTAGATAAATGTATTTTGGCAACAAGAAGGATAGTTAGGACCATTAATTTGGAGTGCAGATTTTATGAGCAATTAACCTTCTTCTGTCCTATAGACTCAGTATAAGACTCAGATGAGAGGGGTATCATGCAAGACAGTGGGAAGTTTTAAGCGGTGGGACAAAGCAAGGGGAGGGTCTGGGTGGCAGGGGTCAAGGCAGTCAAAGGAGGAACAGATGGGAGGAGGTTGGGGCAGCTGCAATCTAGGGTGCTGAGCTGCACACTCAGCAGACATAGATAGACAGAGTGGTCTGTTTCTGCTGGCAGATTTGTATGTTCAAGCATGTTTGTACATAATAAATAACAGCAGTGAGTGACACCCCAAGCCTAGCTTCCTTGTAAGCAAATGCAACTATGTGGAATGGTGTCATGTCTTACTATTATAAAATGATTTCACAAACAGCCTTGATATGATTAACAACTTAATGACATTAAGTATATGCAAGGCATACACATATGCATTGCATACCCAAACAATTAAAAACCATGCACTAATTATACAATTGTGAAATGCAACAAATGGGAAGTAAACTTGCACCCATCATAACTGGGGATGGGGGCAACATCAGTCCAATGGAGGCACTAGAGGAGACAGCATCACCAGTCATGGGGTGGGTGGAACAACAATAGTCTTAAGTGGGACAAAATCCCTATCATTCATATGGTGAAGCACCACCAGTGCAGTAGAGGCAAGAGCATCACCAGTCACAGGGTGGGGGGGAAGAACAATAGTCCTCAGTGGGATGAAATCTAGAACATTCACATGGTGGGGCACCACTCAGTCCAGTGAAGGGTAGAACATCACCAGTCATGACATGGATAGAAAACAATAATCCTAAGTGGGGTGAAATCCAGAGCATTCGCATGGTGGGGGGGGGGACACTAGTTGGGGAGGATGGAGCAATACCATCCTTGGGGTATTTGGAGTAGACTAACAGCAGTCATGTGTGGTGGGCATCATCTGCCCCAATGATATATGCAGAATTCAAAACATGAGATAATGGGGGTACCACCACTCCAGTGGAGGGGAGAGCTTAACCAGTCATAGCATGGGTGGAGGAACAATAGTCTTGAGTGGGGTGAAATCCAGAGCATTCACATGGTGGGGTTGCCAACACTAGTTATGGGGAGGATGGAGCAGTAACAGTCTTGGAAGGATTGGGGTGGAGTAAAAGCAGTCGTGTGGTGGGCATCAACAATCCTGATGATATATGCTGAATTTAAAACATGAGATAATGCAGTATACAGTACGTAGTTGTATATGCTGTAGAATAGGAAATGAATGCATCACTTATATTTAGTGCTAGCCACAAAGTGGCCATATGTGTGTAAATTTATTTTCATGCTAAACTAAAAGTCCTCCATTCACTTTAATGGGAAAAGTGCTAATTAGTGTAATTTTATTTTCATGCTTCTGAGCACTTCAGCGACTATAGAGAAAATTAATTTACAGTGAATATTTCCTATTCTATAGTATACTAAGGGGAGAATTACAGAGAGAGGTTCCAGAGCATCCATGATAAAGCAGTTGAAAAAATTGCCCTCTAAAACTATGAACTTCCGTTCGGGCTTCCAGGCCTGCATTGATACCTTTTATAGGAAACCAGAATTTATTTATTTATATTTATTGAAAATGTTTCACCAGGAAAGGCATGCTGAGCAACAAGATGCTACGTCTCACGGTCTGCGACCTGGGGAGGGTTACAGAAGAGCGAGTATACATACAGTAGTTGAGTTTCACAGTAGTGCAATACAGACAATGTACATGGACTGGAGGTATTACATAAGGAAATTGCATGAGGAGGCAGTACAGAACGGTGAGCAAACAACGACAGGGTATACAATTCATATTTATAAAGGCAAGGTTAGACATATTGGCAGGTAAACATAAATGTAGAAGGCACAGTGGGAGCAATGGAGAGCATGTACAACAGGGAAGGGGGTGAACATAACATGGTTACACAATGAGGGAATCCAATAGTTACATAAGTGCCATTTGCACACTATTATGCCAGGACAGTCTGAGTGACAGTACCAGACTTGTGCTGCAGTGGGATTCCCAGGTTGCCGGTAGGCATTGGAGAGCAGGATGGGAGGGTAAGGGAGGATAGGACTAGTAGGTAATAGGAGCATGGGGAGGTAAGTTTAGATGGGGTGAGAAGGAGAAGGAGTGAGCATGGTAGGGATTGTTGAGGGCAGGGCAGCGGAGGGTATGTTAGATAGGGAGGGGGGAGAGAGGAGAGATGGCATGGGTGTAAATGCAAGGGGCAGTATATAAGCCAGTCAATTAAGTGAATTGCCAGGCCGCTGGTCAGGCTCTGAGGGGAACAGGGGGAGAGGTATCGAAGTAGAGGGGAGTTAGGGGCAGTTGCAATTTGCAGTAAGGAAGTTAGAGGGCAGAGGATAAAGGTATTTGAACTGATGAATGGGCGGATCTGGGCAGTGAAGCCATTCAAGTTTGCAGAGGAAGAGGTAGGAGAAGGCTGATTAGCGGCGGTGGTCGCCGGTGGGGATGGATAAAGCCTTGTGTTGGTGGACCTGAGGGTGCAGGCGGGGTAGGTGGGGAAGATAGGGAGGATGCTAGATAGTGGGTGGGAGGAGCCTAGGCAGAAGTTGGAAGCAAATTTCACAGTGTGGATTAGGCGGTTGTGCGGGGCTGGCAGGGCCAGAGAATGGTGAGAATCTTGCCAGTGATGCGGCGGGAGGAGGGCATCTAGAGGAAGGCGGCAGAGGCAGCATTAGAGGGGGTCCAGTCTGGCTAGGGTGGTCTTTGAGGCAGAGCTGTAGACTCGTCACAGTGAGTGAAGGTGGGTAGAATCATTTTCATGATTAAATTGCGTCTGATGAGAGGAGAGAGGCAGGAGCAGTTCCTGTAAGAGCCCCCAAGTTTTGGGCGCAGTTTTGAAATGATGGCATCTATTGTGTGGTAAAAGAGAGGTGGCAATTGAGGCCAGACCCTAGATATCTAAGGAGGGCACTATCTTCAAGGATGGTGTTGTTTAGTGTGGAAGATCAGAGGGTGGGTGAGTTTGGATAGGCGCTGTCTGGTACCAAAGGTCATGGAGGCAGTTTTCTTTGCATTTAGGGAGAGTTGGTTGGTATTGAACCAGTGTTGGATTTTAGTTGAAATCGTTTAGTAGTTTGAGATAAGTTCTTCGTGGAGTCCGGCGGAGGTAAAGAGAGACCGTGTCGTCTGCATACATGTGTATTGCAGAGGATTAGCATAATTTGGCTGATCATTTAGAAAGATGGAGAATAGGATGGGACCAAGAACTGAGCCTTGGGGAGCGCGGTGGTGATGGGGGATGTGGTTGGCTATTTTAGTGGATTGGGTTCTATTTTGTAGGTAGGCACTGAACCAGTTAAGTGGTGGACTCAGCTAACCCTGCCCCGAAAGGTGGGATATCTTTCGTGTCGAGCTTTGCTGGGTCAATGAAAAATAGCTGCAGTGATAAGCCCTTTATCCATCCCAGTGAGGATGGCATCCGTGAGTCTTAGTAGAGAGGAAGTAGTAGAGTGGTGTTTTCTGAAGCTGGACTGAAATGGGGTGAAGAAGTTGGTTTCTGAAGAAAGTGGGAGAGCTGGGTTAGAACTAGGTGTTCTTGGGTTTGGCGAGGGAAGAGGAGATGGGATGGTAGTTAGTAGTGGAGAGGATCTCCACCTTTTGGAAGAGGTAGTACAGTAGCATGCTTCCATATGGAGGGTGTGCATGGGTGAAGATAGATTTAGTAGGGTGGCTGGGCGTAGCAATTGCAGGAGTAGAAAGGAAGAGGAGTTTGTTATCCAGAGGACCATCGGGGTTGCCTTTGGAGGGTTCAGGAGGCAGGGCATCTAAGGTTTCTCATGGGGAGATGGGTCTGAAGGAAAGAGGTACCTACCAGTTGGCGAGGATAGGTAACTGGGGTGGGATGTGATTATAGATGTGTGTGGTGGGTGGGCAAGGAAGCTGGAGGTAGGGAATCGAGGAGGGTTTGGGCTAAGTAGTGAAATGGAATTAAACTCAGAGGCTACCTTCAGGGGTCGGTGAGGAGAATTACCTTGGACGAGGAGAAGGGTGGGGGTTTGCTGTTTGAGGGTGAAAAGAGTTAATGACTTTCCAGAATTTAGAAGGTTGCCCAAGATTTGTGTTTGGGGTGTTGAAATATTCAGCCTTAGCTAAGTGGATGGCCTTTGTGCATTTATTGCAGCATGTGGTATGTGACAAAGGTTGCTTGGGAGGCGTGGTTGTAGTTATGCAAGGCCTTGTCATGGGCTTGTTGGCAAGCTATCAACTCAGGGATATCCAGGGTAGATGAGGCCCGCGGACTCTTGCCCGGCGCAGGGGGGCGTGTTTGTCCCAGGCGGTGAGGAAGGTGTTCTGAAAATGTGTAAAGGTCGACTCCATGTTAGAGCAGTCAGTGCTTGGGACCCAGTTTGAGTGAGAGAGATCATCCAGGAGGGGAAAGAGGTTGAGGGATTTGTATGAGCATTGGAAAATAAATTTGGGAGGGGATTTAACTCTGTGGACTTTACGGACCAAGTAGATTAGGTGATGGTCACTGATGGAATCGGAAGGAGGTCCGAGCTGATGACGTGATGTGGGTGGGATCATCAGTGCCAATCCACTAATGAGTGGCTACGGACTTGTGGTTGGAGTGGGTGAGTTCCATAATGGTTTGTGTAAGGTTGAGAACAGTTATCTCTGTTTGGGTTTTGTTAAAGTGGGAGCTAACCAGTTGTGGTTAAAGTCTCCCATGATGTAAAGTTCACCTGACTGGGCATGGGAGGATAGTTGGCACAGTGGGTCAGTGACTAATGTGGTTGGAGTGGCTGGGCAGCAGTAAATGCCAGCCACGAAGATGGATAATGAGGAAGGCAGGGACAGCTTTACCATGAGAAGCTCATAAGCTTTGGGTTCCAGCTTTTTTAGGAGAGACAGTGAAGTGAGGGCTGATATGATATAGAGGCCACCCTCACGCCTCTGGTCAGGCCGATCTACCTTATGATAGTAAAACAAGGAATGACAATAGGTGTTATCAGGTAGGCTGGTGTTTAGCCAGGTCTCAGATAGGAAAAAATTATGTCAGGGGCATGGTGGGTGGCTAGAACCTGAAGCTGATCGAGCTTAGGGGCTGAGCTATGAATATTTAGGTGGAGAAGGCGTGAGCCTTTGGGAAGAGTAGCCTGGGTGAGTGTCAGAGGTGAGCTTTGGCAGAGGGTCCAGGTATGGGGTGGGCTGGGGCTGGGGTTGGGGGTGGGGCTGGGGGTTGGGGTAGGGCTGGGGTTGGGTGAATGTCCCTGCAGCCAGGAGGAGTAGAGCAATGGTTAGGTGGCAGCGTGGGGATCTGGAGAGACAGGGATTTTATTGTGCGCTGGCTGGGAGTATTGGTATGGGATGCTTTGTGGAGGGAGGGAACTGGAAGTGGGTGAGCGAGACCAGAAGGCAGCCGAAGGAAAAGACTGAGGAGGAGAGAGGTGAGGGAAATGGGACCAGGAGATGGTTGGGAGGATGAAGAGGATTTAAAGGGAGTATTTGTAAGATGGGTCAGGGTTACCAGTGGGGGGTGCAGAAGTGGCTTAGTGGGGAATTAGGATGGGAAGAGACAGTAAAATAGGGAGAGCAGGAGTACAAGGAAGTTGGTGAGGGTGGTTTATCGGTTGGGGAGGAGGCCTTAGCATAGTGCCTTAGTAGTAGTAGGATGAGGGGTTTTATATCCTGATTGCCCCTCACAAAGTGTAGATACCACTTTGGAGTAGTGGTACTGTCATGGACTCTGGTGAACAGAGTACCAGGTTCAAGCTCTGGCAGGGGAGTGAGGCTAGAGCTTGGCTGAGAGCAGGGATCCAGGTACTAGTTGACTTTAAAAGTGGTCTGGTTTGGGCCTGAATACAGGGTTACAATAGTGGTCAATAGGGGGTTAGTAACAGAATGGGTGAGGTCATGCAGTGCTGGCATGGGTTTGTGAGTAGAGATAGGCAGGTGAGGTGTGGGTGGAGGCTGGGGCAGGGGGTGGGTGTAGGGGAAGAAATAGCTGAGCTGGTAGTCAGGCTCAGGAGGAAGGAGGAGATCCTAGTGAGGAGTCAGAGGCAGAAAGGACAAAGGGTCCCTCTAGTGGTTAGCAGGTATAAACTGCAAATGGGAAAGTGGGGACTTAAGAAATGTGGGAGGAAGTGATGTCATAGAGCAGTGCCTATATAGGAAAAGATGACTGTGGGTGGGGCAGTCTGTGTGTTGATGGGCTAACCCCCTCACAAGGGTGCAGCTTAGAGGCACTTTAATTACCTCTATCAGGCACCTGTGGTAGTCCTTGCTCCTGGAGGGAGCACTGTTTGCTGCTGGGCAGTTGGTGAAGTGTGGGGTGGGGGCTGGAGGCCTATATAGGAGGGGAATGAGGGGAACAAAGGAACACATTAGGATGCAGTGGGAGTTTAGGCAGTGCATTCACAGACTGTCCTGACACAGAGAATTCCCAATACTTGTGATGGTTCACTGATTTACTTTAGCAGACACAGCAACTGCTGCAGGTAAGAGTAATTCAGCTGTATCCTGATTTACAGTGCCAATTTCCCTAGAAACAAGAATGTTTGCAAAGTAGATGGTAGTGAAGGTCAATGGGGTCAACTCGAAAAGGTTCCCACTGGCTGTGGAACAAGACAGAGCTGTCTCCTTTACTTTTGCTCTATGTATAGAGCCTCACAGTTAAAGTGAGGAACTTTGAGTATTAAAGAAACGGAGGTGGCGAGAGAGAACAGCACAAAATCTCACTTTGTGTAGACAATGCTCTCCTATTTCTAAGAGAACCGGCAACATCAATCCCAGCTTTACAAATGATTCTACGGGAATATGGCAGAGTCTCAGGTTACAAGGTAAATTATGCAAAATCAGAAGCGGTCCATATTGGTGGCAGGTTTCCCCATGTGGACAAAGCTGGGTTTCCCTTCACTTTGGCTGGAAACAGTACCATCTGATACCTAGGCATCCACATAACCCTTAATTTAGATGAATTATTCAAACTGTCTAGGCTCCCCCCCCAACCCACTTTTCACACCCTTGATGGAACTTTACTTGAGGACACGTCCTTCTTCAGGTACTAAGGTGGTTGGTTGGACCAACACCTAAACTTCTCTGGACATATTGATGTCATCCAGAAAAAGCTGCACCCCAAGCTTAGTGCCCTGTTCAGAAACCATGGTTGCATCCCTCCTACAACTTCGCGTGAACTTGTTCAGAAGATGATACTGCCCATTTTAGACAACTGTGATGTAGTCTATGGTGCTGCCCCTAAGTCCTCCCTGGCCAGACTGAACACCCTCTTCAATTCCTTTTGCTGCTTTGCCCTGGATGCCCCCCTCCGGCACTCATTACTGTGATCTTTATTGTGCCCTATCTTTCCCCTGTCTTACAAATAGGTGATTCTCCCACTGTACTAAATTCACCTCCAAGCACTGGTTGGATGAGCTCCCTTCCTACCTCACCTCCTTCTTTATAACACCTCCCCATCCTCCCATTCCCTTAGATCAACTGACTACCGCAGCCTGGTAGTCCCCCACAGATCCACCCAAATTGGCCAATCCGGTTACTCTCACCACCTTCCAAAAATTTGGAATGCCCTCTCTCCTCAAATGCTGCACTCATCCTCCACTTATTTACTCCATCAGCTCTCGCCCAATAATTACATTGCACCTAGCTGCTCCTGCCATGTTCCTCCTTAATTCCCTCCTCTAAGCCCTGGACAAACCCTACCCTCTACCATCACCTTCATTTTACCCTGTGCATCCCCCCCCAAAAAAATTTCTAGCTCTCCTCCACTTCCCCAAATTGCTCCCCCTTGCTGGCCTCCCTTGATCTCTCACAGAATGTAAGGGACCCCAAATGCTCTCCATGGGTCACTCTTCTACCCACAAGGGCTTGTATCTCTCATCTCTACCTCCCCCACTATCCCTCCTATCTCCTAGACTTGAAGCCTCTTGCAGGATTCTTAGCATTCTGAAGGGGTCCACTGTGTTTATTTTTTTTTTATTTAGTTGTTTAACCAGGTGTAGCACACTAAGCTGAAAGCTTTTTACAGGAGTGACCTGGGGCACAAGGAGGTTAAGTGACTTGCTCAGGGTCACACAGTATGCAAGTGGAAGCTGTGAGTTTCAAACCCAGGTCTGGTCTGCTGGATGTCACCAAATTTGCAGCTCAGAGCCTTAGACCACTGCGCTATACTGCCTCCATGGCTTGTCTCCTCTCCTTCCCCCTACCCCATCTACCTGTCCCCCTAGCCTTTGCAGTCCCCTTGCAGGGTTCTCAGCATCCTGAAGGGGCTCTAGTGGGCCTAGTCTTGTCTCCTCTCCTTCCCCTCCCCCATCTACCTTTCTACCTGGCCATGACAGTCCCCTTGAAGGATTCACAGAATCCTGAAGGGGTCCAGCTGAACCTAAGCATATCTCCCCTATTCTATCTAGCCACTATCTTGGCTTTCCATGACTACTAGCAGGGTCCAATGCTTTCTGATGGACTATTGATTAGTCCCCATCCCCTCCAAAGGTGCAAATTCTCTTCCCCTCAAGGGTTCAATTCTCACTCACTCACTCCCTCTCTCTCCTATCACTCTCTTAATCCCTATCTACTGACTTTCCGCAACCCCCTTGCAGGGTACCCCACATCCTGAAGGGTTCTCTCTTGGATTAGGTTCTAGTCCCCCTCCTAGCATTAAGTCACACCTCCTCTTTCTCTCCTCCCTCTTTAAATCCCTACAACCTTATCCCTCCTTTCTATCTAGCCCCACAGCCCGCTTGCAGGGTTCCCCACATCCTGAAGGGGTCTCTCTGGGACACTGCCTTATCCCCTTCTCTCTGGTCCCCCAGTCCCTTGCAGTGTTCCTTGCATCCTGAAGGTCTCCAGGGACATGACTCCCCACCTCACCCCTTTCCCTTGTCTTTCACACTTTTTACTTATTAACCCGGCACTTATTATTGTCCACTCTTTCTACCTATTATGTGCAACACTGTTGTAACACTGTTTGTAACACCTGCTGTACAACTGTATGTTAATGTTGATCTTGTAACTTGAATGTTTAATGATTCATTCCTACTGTATTGCACCCTTTCCCCTCACGTCACACTGGGAGATGAGCAACTTGTCACTCAGTGTGCCTTTCTGGTGCAACATTTCAATAAATAAATAATAAGTTAAACTACTAGAAATTAATGATAGAAATGACATCAGATCTGAAGTGCTGGACTCTGCTCCCCCTCTCCCTAATGGGTAAGGTAGGGATAATCAAAATGAATATCTTAGCCACCCGGTGGTGCTGAGGGCTGAGGCACTGGACACCTTACCTCATGCTACACTAGTGACCTATGTTCTGGAACAAACACGAGTCGCTGGGGGTTGGCAGGGTTGGAGAAGGATCAAGCATCCAAAGGACTGCTCTCCTTCTCTGGAGAGAGGGGACAATAGTGGTCAGCACTCAACTGCCCCACAATGGAGACTGGGGGACAGTGCACCAATGCTACAGAAGAGGGGCAGAGTTGGGGCAGATGCCTGAAGGGAGTGCTTGCAGATGCATGCGTGCTCCCTCCAATGGCGTCATTGCATGCCCCTCCCGACAGGGGAGAAACTAGAAACCTCCATCGGCAGCATGAAGGCTGCCCTGACAGCACCACCATGAATGTGCCCACGCTAGCTCCCTCCTGTGCCTGCTCTCCAGGTCTCCGTGGTGGTGGGGGAAGTACCCGCCAGGATGCAACCTGGGGGGGACTGTGTGTGGGGAGGTATGAGGTCTGGCTGTGATCAGGGCCATGGCTGTGAAGGCAGGCTGGAACAATGGGCAACCAAAGGTACAACCCCCCAAACGAAGGATACAAAAATAAACTAAAAAAATGAATATCTTGCCACGGTGTCTATTTTTCTTTCTGACATTGCCCCTGTGGAATCCTGAATCATTTCTGGAAACAGCTTGACAAGCAACTCCAGGCTTTCATTTGGGCAGACAAGAAACCTAGGGTGGGACGCAGGAAACTTGCCCTCCCCAGGGAAGAGGAGGGAGGCCTGGGCTCCCAGATTTTCGATTATATTGTATAGCAGTCCAAACCCCTTATCTGATAACCTGGGCCAAGCAGAGGGTGGAGTCCAAATGGTATCTCATAGAGAGGACCAGGGATCTTCCTGTTTCCTTACATGCACTCCTCACCATGAAAATTACCCCAGTGTTGAAAAGGTCACTATCTAATCCATGGGTGTCACATTCTCTTATTATTTTGCAAAATATTAGGTCTTTGTCATATACACTAAATGAAATAGACCCCCTTACCTTAATCACAAGGGATTTAGATTTCAAGTCAAGACTCATGGACAGGGGGTTTAAAAGGTGGAATAAGCATGCACTAACAAGATATGAACAACTCCTGGAAGGGGATCATCACATCTCATTCCAACATCTCCAAACACAGTATCCTATGACTACAGTGGATTTTTACTAGCTTTTACAAGTACGAAGTTACCTGTTGGAGGTTGGCAGGCTTCAGCTCATCAAACATGCCAAAACTTCTGGGAGGAATTTCTATATTGGTCTACAGTTCTCAAGAAAAGATCTTGATATATTGCTGTGATTTATAATCTACTTTTGGAGGCCAGGGGGGTCAACCTAGTGGGCCATAGAGAAAAATGGCAGGAAGAGTCTGGGGTCTTTGTCTGTGATGGGCAGTGGGGGTAGTGCTTACAGGGATGGGGGTGTGGGCTTCACAAAATTTGGGAAAATTCCACTGGAAGATCTTTACCAGGTTTTTAATGTTCCGAAGATTACCAAGCATTTCAGGACTATGACCACTAATAAATTCTGGCAGAATTGTGGAGGAAAAGGTACACATTATTATATGCTGTGGTCCTGCCCGAGACTGATGAGCTTCTGGACCTAAATTAAGCAGGAGCTCTCCTGGATCTTGGGGGGTGGAGATGCCTGAGGCCTTTTACCACTGTCTACTGGGAATTAAGGTTCCAGGAATCCCACCATGGAAAAGGAGGGAGGTTTTTCCAATGCATGGTCATGGCAGCCCTTAAGACCTTGACATCCCACTGGCTTGACCCGGTAGTCCCTAGCATGGCTGAATGAAAGGAAAGAGTGTCTCAGATTTTCTGAATGGAGCAACTCATGGCAAGACTCCATCTAACGGAAGACAGATTTACAGAGGCCTGGAGGGCCTGGATGCTACATACAGATCTGGCTGTGGACCCATAGGAGGTTTGACCTTTTGGCATGCTGCCAGGAGGCACAGTGGACAAACTTAATCCAATAAAACTGTATATCTGGATTTCTGGGGTGGGCCTACAGTAGGTGAGGCACATAAACACCTCTATATATTTTCCTGTTGATTGTTCTGTATTAAAATTTATGGTTCTTGTTTCTGGTTGTTTGAATGTATACAGTTCTTTTCTTTCATTATTTTTTCTCTGCAGTCGCAATGAACTGACTGATCAGGACTGAAAACAAACTGCTTTGCTTCAATATTCAATTAGAGATGGGTGAAGTAGGCAAATTCCGCTCCGCAAAATATTTTGTGAATTTTGTGCATTTCACAAAATACTTCACAGATGCAAAGTGCGAAATTCCACTCCGTAAATACAGAATTTCACCCACGATGTGAGGAATTTTGCCCACAAATGGCAGTATTTTGCCTGCAAATGGCAGAATTTCGCCACTTGCAGGTGAAATTCTGCATTTCATGGGTGGAATTTCACAAGTTTGCACCTATGAAATGTTTCACGGCACATTCAAAATTTATGAAATATATTTTGCACTGCGAAATTGCCAACTTCGCCAGAACTTCATCAGCGAAATTAAACTTCGGCACATCTCTATTTTCAGTTGTGGCTAAAAAGGACACATTATGCATTATGGGGCCTGACCTCTAAAAAGAGGTGCACCACAACTATTTTGTAAGGAACAATCACAAAAGGGTGGGGGCACCCAGAAAGACATTAAATCACTGGCTTCTAGATGATCTGATAGTGGTCCCTCTAAGTGGTAAGAGTGAAAGCAAGCATGTTGTAGTTTCAGGTACCATGATGATGTATGTTGCAAACAATGATACTCTAATTGACTGTCCAATATGCATGGTTTGTAACCACTTTCCACTTGGGATGTGGAGGAAATGAAGTAGACCTTGCTTATGTAATAACTTTGGAACTTAATAAAGCTGAGTTTCCAAAAAAAATTGCAGAAAATGGCTGCTTCTCATTTCTATTCCTTTGCTCTGCCTGGAGGGATGAACTGAGCTGTGCCCAGCAGTCATTTTCCTCCTCAGTGGCATCTTCCTCATGTTTTTCTTCTTGAGATGTCTCAGTAGGTGTCACATTCAGCCCTCACATACTAAAACTGAGCTCTGAGCACATGTGCTGCCGAAACTCATTTATAAAAATGGCCACTAAACAATAAGCCCCTGTAATTACATATTTATTTAATAGGAATTTGAAAGAGAACTATTTTCCACTAGCATGGAGGTTGAGCAAAATTATTTCGGTATTCGGGGGAGGGGGACAACGGATTTAAATAATTATATGCCCATAGCTTTACTTTCCGTTCTGGCTAAATGTCTAGAGAGACATGTGCACACTCAAATGATGGGATATATAGCAAAATACAAACTGATAACACCATACCAATCAGGTATTTGTAAAGGACACTCCACCATATCCTCTTTACTGAATTTAATCATCTTTAAATTCATCATTATAGAATGGCATGAAAAATCCTGGACTCTGGTCAGTCTTGGCTGGCCCGTGATGTTATCCCAGCATAACATCACAGATCTAGTCTAACACATACATGACCAAATCATGACAAAAATTACTGCACATAGCACCTCTACGCTCACTCCCTCGTCAAGCAGTGAAACTGGCTTTACTGAAAGATGTCAGAGTCACTCTTTCACCCCTGTCGTACAGTTTCTTCTTCCTGTCCCACGAAGTACCAAAATTAAATCCAAGCCATCATTAAACATGACATTTCAATCCCATTTGCCACCATGATCAGTTCTTCCATTAAAGTGCTGTTCCCACTCGTCCCCCAAAGTTCATGACCACCAACAACAGACTGAGCGTGTGTGTTGAAAAACACACTATTCAGTTACACACCGGGAAAGCTGCTTTCCTTTTCGGCAGATGCCTCTTTCTTCTTCTCCCGGTACAAGCCCCACAGCAAATGAAACGGCAGAACTACAGCCACACACTGCTCATGGAGACTGCAAGTTGAAAAACAACTTGACGGTGGACAATGTGGAGTTTCTGCACCACTGAAGAAAAAAAAAAAACATAACATAGAGAAACACCAACATGCAGCAGACTAGAGAGGGGGTAACAACAAGTATATGATTTAACCAAGCTGTTATTCTCCGATAGACCAAGCTACAAAGAGCTATGCACTACAGCAGCTCCACCTACTGGCCAAAAGAAATAATCATCACTAAAGATATAATGAGCACTATTTTTTTAATAGAATCCCTACACACTGAAAATGTGACCAAAATAATCTACTTTTAATAAACTTTTTAATAATTTTAAGTCTTTTTTTTCTTTTTTTACACATAAGCCATTGTATAATAGGAATAATGCACTCCAGGGTGTGTGTCATGTTGGGATAACGTCACTTCTGGGGTGATTAGTCACACTAGGCCTGCGGCCTTGTGCCTAATCACCCCAGGCGTGATGTTATCCCAGGAAGACACACACCCTGTCATGCATTATTCCTTTATTACATTGGAGGCAGGAAACTGCAGCCATTTTTGTGGCTCTATCTAAGGTCTTTGACCTGGTGAACCACTCCCTCTTATTACAAACAATTGAAAAATTGGGATTCACTGATGACCCTAGGGATTGGTTAAAATCCTACCTTGTGGATCATACTCAATACATATCTGTTAATGGAAAAAACTCTCCCATGAGGGTAGTGGTCAGAGGAGTGCCACATTGGTCAATATTAGGACCCCTGTTATTTTTAGTATTTAATAACAGCCTTCCTCAAGTAATTCTGCATTCACAGATAAGACTATAAGCAGATGATACTGTATTATAACAACAGGATAAAGTATTATTGAACTAGAGGAAAAAATGCAGTTAGACATTGATCAAGTGAGGGGTTGGTTAACCAGGTCAGGCCTTATCGTAAACACAAAAAAAAAACTAAAATACTATATTTTAGATCAAAGCATAAAGAAAGCAAAAACAAATAAAAATCTATGCAGAAAATAATTCTTCCTTGGAGCAGGTGTCACACTACACTTATCTGGGAGTTACCTCCGATGAAGGTATGGAATTTGGGGAACATATAGGTGGATTAATTGAGAGGGTAAATAAAAGAGTAGGAGTTTTATGCAGGACAACAAGGTGTTTAACTAAAACAGTAGAAAAAAGGGTTGCTGAACAGTTAATACTCCGGTTTTAACATATGGGATCGCCTTTATCATGTAGCAAATAAAACATTAGTAAACAAATTAAATAAGACCTACAATAGAATTGCAATATATGTCTTAAATTGTAAAAAAAAACACATTACTGCGCTCTATTAATCTCCTACACTGGCTGCCATTAAATTTAAGGTGTGCCATGACCTGGCAAAAATAATTTATAAATACCATACAGAAAGTCCAGAGCATTATATAAATATACTATTATTTGGAAAGGAAACAGTAAAGAATGTAGACCAAAGAGTCTTAGCCAACTGAATAAAATGTCCACCCCAATTACCAACAAGCATTTGTCAATGCTGAATGTTGTCGCGCTGGCATTGGCTTTGGTAGTGCAATGCGGAAACACATTTTTGGCAGGATGTGAAAAATGACAGCTGTACTGTTCATAAGGAGGTGTAAAAAAATGGCAGTGTTGAAAATGTGGCGTGTAAATATTGCAAATTTGTGAAGTTACAAGGGTGCATGGGAAATGCTCAATGCACACTTGTAACACAATCATTATAAGTTTCGGCACCGAATTTTCAACATAGGCATTTTAACACCTCTGCTTATGTACAGTGTCACTCTCATTCCTTCAAACTGTCCTAAAAAGTGATTTTGCCAGCAACCATGCTATTCTGCGCCGGACGTAGGAAAACACATTTCGGGCAGGATATGTAAAATGTCAGCTGTACTGTTCATCAAGAGGTGTGGAAAAATGCCAATGGTGAAAATCCAGAGTGAAAATATTACAAATGCACAACGTCATGAGCATGTGTGCAAACTGTGCAACACACGCTCGTAACACAGTCATTTTATGAAGTATCGTCACAAAATTTTCAACATAGGCATTTTAGGACCTCTGCTCATGAACAGTGTCACTGTGATTTTCGTAATCTGCCCCAAGCACTGATTTCCCACAGCAACCGCAGTATTGTGCACCATAAGTGCGGAAACACATTTCGGCCAGGATGTGAAAAATGACAGCAGTACTCTTCACAAGGAGGTGTAGAAAAATGACAATGTTGAAAATCTGGCATGAAAATATTGTGAAATTCACTAAGTTATGAGCGTGCATAGCAACTTCGCAACATGCACTCGTAAAACAGCCATTTTTTTTATTTTTTCCACCAAATTTGCAACATAGACATTTTGGGAGCCCACCTCATGAACACTGCCACTGTCCTTGCATTAATCGGTTCCAAAAGGTGATTCCACGCAGTGACTGCGAAATCACCTTTTGGGACCGATTAACGTCATAACAGTGACAGAATTCATGAGGAGGGGTCCCAAAAACCTCATGTTGAAAATTTGGTGCACAAATTCCCAAAAATGCCTCAGATATGCATCAAAGTTGAAAAAAACCCTATTTATTCCATTATACAGCTTACCGGCATTTCCTCAGTTTGCGGTCGGCTTTGAAAAGTGAAGATATGTTCCTGGTCCACCAAAGATCATCATGCCGAGCTCTGGAGGTAAATATGGGGTGAGGGAGGGTGTGGGGAGGTAGAGTGCGCAGTGGGTGGTGTGGGTGGTGGGTAGGGAGACTACAAGGGACCGTTTCTGTTTACAGGTAGTAAAAAAAGCATTGTGGACAGTTTTCTTTTTACAGGTGGTTTCTTTTTGGCGGGTACAGTAGCTGATGGGGATTTGGGCACCTAGTTGGCACAGAAGAAGGGGGACATCATGCGACGGGGAGTGGACTCCCCGTCAGCATATAGAAGTGGGAAGGGGGATGGATGCGGACGGCGATTGGGCACCCCCATCGGCAAACAACAAAAGTGGGGGGGCATGAGCTGAGGGGGATTGGGCACCCCCTTGGCAATCAAAAAAGGAGGGGGGACACATTCTGCTGACAGGGAGTGGGCTCCCCCCTCTGCACATACTTGAGGGGCAGGGTAAGCCTACTGGGGGATTGGGCACTCCTAAAGTCGGCAGTT
Source organism: Neoceratodus forsteri (assembly GCA_016271365.2). Taxonomy (NCBI): domain Eukaryota; kingdom Metazoa; phylum Chordata; order Ceratodontiformes; family Ceratodontidae; genus Neoceratodus; species Neoceratodus forsteri. The sequence continues at coordinate 102,716,812 of CM028132.1, forward strand.
TAGCGGCCACTGTGCCTGCATGTTTGTAGCTGGTGAATCACCTAGGAAGGGTCTGCTACATGTGACGAGCTTTGCTCGCATTGCAGGGGACCTTTCCTTAGATGTGCTCACTCACATGGTGTGGTGCCAGCATGCAGGCTGATTGGGGAATGAGGGATGCACCTACTGGTGCGTGTCCTGCATTTGCCCAACAGCGACCGCGCCTCCAAATCTGCACTACTGCAAGATGTTGGCTGCGCAAGCATGCCAACATAAAAATAAGTATGGTGAAAAAACATTGTGTTACCAGGCTGCAAAATACTGGAACACTTTGCATTCTACAGCATGTACATTTCCAGTCTATAAACTGTTTTATCAGGAACTAATGAAATCAAACTTCTTTAATTGTACCTGCTTTAAATGATAAGGTATGAGAGGAATATTTAGTATGTTGATTGGGAAAGATGTGATTTATAATGTTTGGTTGTAATTTTATGTAAAACTTTGTTTGTAATGATGATGGGATGGGAATGAATTATTGTATTAATATTTGTATTTTTGTACACTGTTGGTCATTATGTCATGTCTATAGGTAACATATAGGGACAGGACTGTCTTGAAAACTAGGTCATCAGACCTAAAGACATGCTCTTCCTGTATAAAAATAAAGTTTTTACTACTACTACTACTTGCTGTGCTGACATTTCAATGTACAGTACTTCACACTTAGACCTCTGATTCAGCATGGTGGCAAAAACATACAGATTATCACCACAAATGTCTGTAAACCTGTTGTCTACTTCAAGGCTGAGATTCTTCACAATGTCCCTCACTGCATGTGCACTATTGATGGGATCATAATCACCATGACTGGAGAATCTCTGCAGTGACTCTTTTAGTATTTGCACTGCAGGGGTTCTCTGACTGAGCAGTGCAGATCCAGCACTACGGTCAAGAGTGCTCAGCTCAAAAGATACAAGCACCTTTATTATGCCTTTGATGACAGCCTAGTCCTGGTGGCTGAGAACTCCTGAAATGTCTCACTCCATACTCAGCTTTTGCCATGCCCACTTCTGCTCCAGTAGCCTTTCTAACATATAGTAGGTGGAATTCCACTGGGTCAAGACATCCTGAATAAGCCTGTGCTGTGGAATCTGAACACGCTTTTGCATCTGGTAGAGCTGGTTCATGGCTTAACAGAACAGTGGAAGTGTCCACAAATGCTTTCTATTGTGCTCATCATTTGAGCCACCTCTGTTGTCTTGCTAATGGACTTTGTCACTACCAGATTCAAACTGTTGGCAAATCAATGGATCCCTTCAAAGTGCCAATCCCACAGGGCCTTGTTCATATTTGAAGTATTATCATTGACCACAAAACCAACATGCAGCCAGCTACCCTCAGTCCACATATTCAGTACTATCTTGCAGGAATTTAAGAATGTGCATAATTGCTACATTCGGCATTGGGGGACCTGCTATGAGAGGGGATGGACACTCCACCAGGGAAATGACCAGGACCAGGCACACTTGCACCTTCAGTGCCACCACCAGTTATTGGGTCTGCTGGGCACCAGTGTGCTGTGACTGATATATATGCATGGTTGAAGTTGATGCTGCTCCATATGTCTGTGGTGGAATGAAATACACCACCACCAACAGCCTATGATAGTTGCCTAAACAGTGCCTTGCTCACATCCTCATACATGAGATACAACAGCAAGGGGGAAATGTTGTGCAAGATGGTATCTGATACCTGGAGTGCAAATGTTTCAGTAGCCATCAGAAACTGATATCTTCAACTATTGAAAATGGCTGCAGATCCAGTGCCATCATTTTCCTAATCAACTGTGTTATCTCTTGTGTCTCAAACTGATGTAATGTTTCCCTCGGTTCCCTATTATTTTCTTACTTATTTATTTAATAATGATGTTTGGGGGGGAGGAATGTGCCACAAATGGAACTACAAAACCTGATTTGTGAAAGAAGTGTGGCCCTCAACCCCCAAATATAGGAGAAAGACTTATTTTTAGTTGGTTTTCGTTTTTTAATGTTGCATTAACTTCTCCAGCATAATTATTTCAGTCCACGTTTGTTTCCATATTCATAAATCTTCCATTTTCACAAGCTTTTCATATGGAATCAGCCTCTATTTACTTTTTTTCTGGCTCTCTTTCACATATAACAAAAGCTGTTACGTTTCAGGATCACCTTGTCCCTTCATCAGACTAAAGAGTAGCTCAATTTACAGGCTGAAAAAAATAAATTAAAACATAATTTTAAAGCTGCTGTCTCACAAGAATTCTTAATATTGAATAAAAATGTAATCATGAAAGTTATATATACACACAATAGGTGGGAACAAACCTGTGTAAAAATACATTTCTGGCATATTCTTGGCTCAATGGATCCATAAAATCATGCCTGACTCAATTCCTGTAATCAAACATTACATGGTCAGCCCTAAAGGTCAGAGCCCTCATTCAATTTCACACCGAATGGCATATGTAATTCTTAACTCTAACTTCACACTTTGTGTGTTTCTCTACAGTGTTAACTTAACTTTGTGGGTAAAAAAACTATTTTATGCATTTCTGTTTCATATGCAAAAATACCAAGTTCAGTAAATCTTTCAATGATTTAAACACTCTGAAGCTAGTGAGCTACATAATTACTCACGTCTCATTCATTAAGAGTCGGCCAGATAGCGGGTCCCAAATTCATTTTCTCAACTCAAAACATATCCCATGCCATTAAGCAAGATGCCACCATGCTTGTGTGAGCAATGCCTTCTTCCAAACGGCATGGAAAGGGCTGTGCTTTCTGAGGAGTATGTCTAAGGCATGATGAAATCACACCCGCACATTCACCCTTTCCTGCCCGGTCAGCATTGAAACTGTCTACTGGGTCTGATTCAGAGTCTGGATCGACAGTCCCCCTTGCCATTTCAGCTGATTATTTTAAATATTTTAATTGTACCTGGTCATATTTCCCAGTTTTGGGGTTTGAGAAATGTGGTGTTTCAGGTCCACTGCAATACAGGATCACATATATCAGGGATATTTGTGTTAAAAAATAATCATATTATTTAGCTTATATCAATCTTGCTGTATTAATCTTATACAGTGAAGGCATTTCTCACTTATAGAATAAATCAAGTAACATGCTCTCACATCTCTAATCAACTTGCATACAACAATGTTATTCTGTGCTTCAAAGGTCACTTTCAGTTGCAAAAGGTTAAACCTATCGTCTCAGTCACATCTAATCCATTCTAATATATATCCATCTTGGTATACTTGTCTAGTACAGTGAAAACATATACTAACTCATAAATAAAGTAACTTTTTCCACATTTCTGATGGCTTGTTTAAACCAGTAACATTTTATACTGCAGTGCACCTGTAATTCAGTTCTACTCAGAGGTCACTTTCTTCTGCAAAAGGTCAAATCTGTAATTTTAGTTGCATCTATCTTCACAACTATTCGTTACTTCAAAACTAACTTCAAAATTATTATTTAAACTATCTCTCCACATATATAAAGTTCACTTGAAACCAGAGACAAACAATGTGGCATAAGTAGAAGATAAAATAACCAGAGTATGCAGTAAAAGACATTTTTCTGGGGAGAAAATTCTTCATGATTTCCACATTTTTAGTAACTTCATTTGAAAGTGGTCCACACCAGAGCCTGATTCAAACTATATCTTTCTATATGTGTTTTCAGAGTGAATATCCACCAGGCTTCTCTCCTTGCCCATATCATATTTTGGTTGCCACCTTGTACAGGTTCATGTATCTTTTCTATGCCAAAGAATTTGAAAGTGGAAACTTGATGTTTTCTTCTCTTTAAAATGTCTGGCTAAGGAGGATTTCATCCTCCCTCCTTATACAACTCTCATGCTCAGTTATCCTCTGTTTTAATGGTATGGTGGTTTGTCCAATGTAATAAAGACCACAAGGACATTTATTTGCTTTTGTCAACCAGGTAAGCACACTAGACAACCGAGAGCCTATTTTCAGGTGCGACATATAATACAGTACACCACAAAGTCACTATTGCATGTAATTAAAGTTCTGATCTCATATTTCTGATCTTTACATGTACTTTTCAGAACTTTAGTTTTCAAACCATTATTGAAGTGTGTACTGTTTCCACGCGGAAAAAAGCCTTTGACATCTCTTTATAGCCAGGTTGTGGGTGGGGTCCAATTTTGGGTTTTTACAATCTTATTTCTTATTGTTGTTGGTTTTTCAGCAGTAACCCATGGCTTCTTGTGAAAGACAATATTTCCATGATCTGTTGCACATAATATATTCCAGTTTTTCAATATGGTGTCTTTTATTTTTCCAAAGCATCTGGAATATTGCATAGACATAGTAATTTTACTACTAAAATTTGGGTATTTCATATTCTCTTGTAAAAGTTCTTGTCTGTTTTTTTCACTACATTTTCTTTCAGCTTGCTCTAGTATGGTATCATTGTAACCCCTGTTTCTGAAACTGATTCGTATCTCTGCCACATTTTCTTTGTATCTTTCTTCATTTCCACTGTTTCTTCTTACATGCAATATTTGACTATATGGGATGCTGTTTTTAGACATGGAGGATGAAAGCTCTTTCCATGTAAAATTATGTTTCTGTCTGAATCCTCGTGATACAGATCTGTTGTAATTTTTTCCCTTATTTGATTAATAATAAATCCAGATATGGAATTTCTTTTTCTTGATGATTCATGGTGAACTGAAGATATGGTGTGTCCTCATTTAGATATTCATAGAACTTATCTAGTTGTTCTTTAGTTCCATCCCATACAATCAAAATGTTATCAATGAAACTTTTGTATAATTTCAGATGAGTTTTATTGTGGTTCATTGTAAAATATACATATTGATTCTCAAATTCAGGCTAATTTATGTTCTTGTGTTTCTCAAACTCCAAAGCTAGGTTGGGAATATGACCAGGTATAATTAAAATGTTTAAAATAATCAACTGAAATGGCAAGGGGGACTGTTGATACAGACTCTGAATCAGAGCCAGTAGACAGTTTCAATACTGACCTGGCAGGAAGGGGTGATCATGCAGGTGTGAGTTCATCACACCTTAGATGTACTCCCCAGAAGCCCGGCCCCTTCCATGCCATTTGGAAGAAGGCATTGCTCACACGAGCATGGTGGCATCTTGCTTAATGGCGCGGGATATGTTCTGAGCTGAAAAAATGAATTTGGGACCCGCTATCTGGCTGACTCTTAATGAATGAGAAGTGAGTGATTATGTAACTTACAAGCTTTAGAGTGTTTAAATCTTTGAAAGGTTTACTGAACTTGGTATTTTGCATATGAAACAGAAATGCTTAAAAAGTTGTTTTACCTGCAAAGTTAAGTTAACACTGTAGAAACACACAAAGTGTGAAATTAGAGTTAAAATTACATATGCCATTCAGTGTGAAATTGAATGAAGGCTCTGACCTTTAGGACTGACAGGGTAATGTTTGATCACAGGAATTGAGTCAGGCATGATTTTATGGATCCACTGAGCCAAGAATAAGCCAGAAATATATTTTTACACAGGTTTGTTCCCACCTACTGTGTGCATATATAACTTTCATGGTTACATTTTTATTCAACATTAAGAATTCATGTAAGACAGCAGCATTAACATTGTTTTAATTTATTTTTTTCAGCCTGTAAATTGAGCTATGCTTTAGTCTGACGAAGGGACAAGGTGGTTCTGAAACATAGCAGCTTTTGTTATATGTGAAAGAGAGCTAGAAAAAAGTAAATAGAGGTTGGTTCCATATGAAAAGCTTGTGAAAATGGAAGATTTATGAATATGGAAACAAAAATGGACTGAAATAATTATGTTGGAGAAGTTAATGCAACACAAAAAAATGAAAACCAACTAAAAAGAAGTCTTTCTCCTATATTTGGGGGTTGAGGGCCACACTTACTTCACAAATCAGGTTATCTCTTGTGTCGCCAGATGTGAGGGATGATATTTTCTCCCTGCATGAAAGGCCTGCATAATGGGGGCCAAAGATGTGTGGGACTATAATGCTAGATGATTTTTCTGGCACTCGTCACTGAGGAATGGTGTGGACTGGATAACAGGTGAATCCCCAGAAGGGAAATGCACATTTCATGATGATCCTTTTTTCTAACTGACATGTTCACCGTCACCAGCACTTTTGCAATTATGAATCTGCAACATCTGGGCCACCACTATCAGCAGAGGGTCTCGGCATAACCCACAAACCACTGTTGATCCCTGCAGTGCATGGGGATGTCTTAGCTGCAGATGATTTATCACTGACGTAGTTGTGAGGTTTAATAGATTTTTCCCCTGCTAATGATGCTCTGGCACAGCCCACACACTGCCATGGTTGCATCATCTTTTGCTGTGCTAAAATGCAACCACAATGCACTGTCTCCTTCTTACACCAGCACCACTTGACCCAATATTTTAGCCATGGCTGACATTTTATTTCCCACCTTTCCCACTAATAGACCTGCATGCAACAAGCTGTTCTTTCTCCCTAGTAGATGTCTGACTAGAAGGATTAACAATAACTTTTGTGTCTGGAGCTGACATAACCTTTTGAAAGGTCAGTGTGGACTGTTTTGCTTTTTTACAAGAAGAGGGTTACTTGTTGCTTGCCCTGCTGGCCACCTTTCCTCCTGTCCTCTTTTTCTTTGCAACTCTCAGTTTTTTATTAGTCAAATAGAATGCATATTCTGACTCACCCCAGAATCACTGAGGTGGGTGTTAGTATCACTCTTAGATGATGATGATAGCAGTTCTTGAGAGTACGGAACATATTCAGAACCAGGTAAGTGCTCTACATCCTCCTCATCTACAATATCTGGCACACAAGAAGCATGAATACCGCATTGGGATGGCATGATAGTAGTAGTTATGGTCATAGTCACTGGGAAAGTAGGTAGTGGTACTTTATCCATGGGCAGAGCAGTCACTACAGTCACAATGGCTGAAGTGATTACAGTACAATCAGGTACAGTGTTAGTGGAGGCACTTGTTGCAGCAGTCATGGTAGTGGCTATGGTGGGGGTCACAGTGGCCACAGTGACTGGGGTACCAAAAGTGGTACAGGCAGTGCTGGCTACTGCAATTGTGGTAGAGGTGGTGCTAGAGAGTGCACTGGCTAGTGGTGTAACAGATATGGGGGAGCTGTGGGAAGATTGCTGATAGTGCTGCTGCTTCCTCAGCAGCTGACCAATTGAACTGCAATGTCCTCCTACTAGTCTCATAGAAGGGCAGGGCAGAAAATGGTTTGCCACTACTGGTGGTGACAATGGTAGCAGTGTTGCAACTAGAACTGCTTTCCCCACTCCCACTCCTACCAGAGCCTAAAGGCTTACTAGGTAAGAAAAATATTTTGGCCAGCCGAATATGTTCAGATGACTGTCTCTCACTCTCCTATCACTGCTTGGTGCAGGTAGTGCAGAAGATTTACTGGGGCTGAACCAGCCTCTTTTATGGAGCTGCCGATTATCAGACATGATACTGTAAATGTCAGTAGCAGCTGCTGTGATAAGTGAAGTACGGTAATACAGCAAATTGCATACTACTGATAGTAGTGCTAGTGTGTGTGTGTGTATATGTAATATACTGATTTTAGAACTGTGAATAAACAATACCACCCCAGACAAAAAATAAACTAAGCATAATTCAGTTCACTGAATGTACCACAAAGCTGCAAATAAAAAAAAGCTGTGCTTTTGTACTACTAGGGAGAGTTAGCAAACAGCCTCCTCAGTACTAGCACATGAACTGAAGCCAAACCATAAAACAGGCACAACACACACAACAATTCAATGAGTCATGCCTGACTCACTGAAAAACTGCATCAGTTTAAAAACACAAACAACTATGTGCACACCGCTGTACACACACAGGCAGAGCTCACACACACACACACACATATATATGTGTGTGTGTGTGTGTGTGTGTGTGTGTGTGTTTTGCACAGGCTGCAAATTGCTCACAGTGAGCAGTGCAAAGGCGTAGTCAGCCTACACCCTTCTCAGTCAGGGAACTGAGCACTGAACAAGATGAACAGGAAACATTCAGTGAGTCAAGCTTGAACCACTGAAAAAATTGTGGCAGTCTTAAAACACAAAATAATGTGTACACACAGCTGTACACATGCAGAACACAACCACACAAAAATACTACATGCAAGGAACTGAGCCCACTACCAGACGACAGCAAGAAAAAAAAAATCAAAAACTTACTTCACATGTAAATCCCAGTGGATTTGTGTGGAAGTGAAAGAAGTGGGGGTGGTGGCAATAAGCAAAGAACCCTTCCTGGTACTGAGCCCAGAAACAGGTCCCTAATAAATGTACACAGAGGGTGGGATATTCAGAGTGTTCAGGCAGGGGCGCTAGCCTGGGCACAACACAACTAGGATGTGCCAGGAGTGTGCTGGGCGATATTCAACTGTGCTGCTCCATGGCTCAGCACCATTGAATTGGCAACATGGCCTCCTGCATTGTGTATGGTGCGGTGGCACTGCACCAGCGCAAGTGGCAAGGGAGGAGCAGGGATGCGCCAGCGCAAGTGTGGTTTGCGCTAGGCACAGGGACCATGATATTCAGTGGAGGATATGCAAATAGGGCCATAATGCATGCAAGGCGCAACTGGGACCATTAGCATGTCATTATGTCCCATTAGCATGCAGGTGCACCCGATCCCTGGTGACTTGCGCCTGGCACCTCGCCAGGCTGCAGCCATCGGGGACCGATGCCCTGCACATCGCTAAAGTGCCCCAATGCCTGATTGCGGGCATGAGTATAAAACAAGACATGTCCCATATCCCTGGTGGTCAAGTGGACTGCTTCCAGCCTGATTGTGGGCATAAGTATAAATAAATACATCTCCCATATCCCTGGTGGTCCAGTGGACCACTTCCAGCTCAATCACGGGCATAAGTATAAATAAATACATGTCCCATATCCCTGGTGGTCCAGTGGACCGCTTCCAGCCTGATCGCGGGCATAAGTATAAGAAAAACATTTTAAATATCCCTGGTGGTCCAGCGGTACCCCCTTCCCCACCCGCCCACTCAGGCCCCACCACCCCACTCTCCCTGGTCAGCGGGTGACAGTTCCCCCACCCAAGCCACCGGCGGCCCCACCCGACTGACTGCGTACAGTACAGCTGTACACAATTGGTCCACAGTGTGGGCCAATGGGCGTCTGAACCGTACCATACTACCGGTCCAGATATGTGAATGGATCCATTCCACATATCTGGACTATATAATACCGGTATAGTCTGCATGCCCATTAGCCCTCTGTGAACAAATAGATGTACAGCAGTACTATGCGCGGTCAATCGATAATATATGGAACTTAATGGGTGAGGGAGCTGCCACCCGCCCTGACGGGGGAGCAGGGTGGCAGAGCTCAGTGGATGGGTAAGGAGGGAAGTACCACTGGACCACCGAGATATTAAAATGTTTTCTTATATCTATGCCTGCAATCGGGCTGGCAGCAGTCACTGGACCACCAGGGATATAGGACGTAATTCTTTATACCTATGCCCGGGATCAAGCTGACAGCGGTCCACTGGACCACCAAGGATATCAATTCTATTACAATGCCCATAATTGGGCATGGGGGCGATGCAGACAGACCCTGGCTCCAGAGCTCAGGTGGCCACCCACAGCTGGCAGCTGCAGTGTTGCACCCTGCAATGCGGCAGTCTCACCTGTGAGGTGGCCAGCCTTAGTCCTATTTCTTTTTGGCTCACACACTGGCACCAGTGTTGCGGCACAAGTAGGGGTTGCAGCATGTGCCACACATCCCAGGCTGAATATCAGGATGTGCAGGATATGCATGGGCATGCCCCCCCACCGCGTTACGTTACTAGTCGCCCGGCCCATTGGGATCTGCGCAGTGCAACATCCCTTTTGAATATCGTGCTGGGGCGCATCATTGAGTTGCATGGGCTAACCCTTTGAACATAGATAAACCCCCTGCCCCTAGGACTCTGGAGTCACAAGAGCTGCAAAAGCTCTCCCCACAGCAAGGAACACTGCCGATAAGCTGCTCAGTTAACCCCTCTCCCCGAGGACTCCAGAGGTCGTGGGGGCTACAAAGTTCTCCACCACAGCAAGGAGCGCGCTGATAAACTGCTCAGTTAGAGCCCCTCCCCAGGGACTCACAGGTCATGGGGGCTACAAAGCTCTCCCCACAGCAGGGAACACCGCCGATAAGCTGCTCAGGTACTGAGTTCAAACCTGGGAGCGCTACGCCTGATCGCGACCGTTGGTATCAAGTACAGGCAGAGGAGAATTCAAAACTGCTTCTTGGCACCTTTTTTTTCTTTCTCACTTCCCCTTACGACATTTAATTATCGGTGTACCACTGGAGATAGTTTATTTGGTCTCTTGTTCAGCTCATCTCATATAGGACACTGCGTAGCTGTTGCACGTTATTTTAATTGCACCTTAGACTCCAGCTTTACGTCTGTATTTTTTAGTTGCAGCTTGTTACTTTGATTGCACCTTAGACTCCAGCTTTATTTCTGTATTTTATTTGTGGACAGACCTGATTTGCTACCTTAAGTATAGCTAGCTTTGTCTGGTTACAGGGGTAGGATTTTGCTAAGTGACCCTGTTAATGTTAATTGTTTATTTTCTGGTGCTCTGCTGCCCTGAAATCCCGATTCAGCCCGCCCCTTTCAGAGTTACTCCCTCCTTCCTACCTATTTAATCCGTCTCTCTCTCTCCTTCCTCCATAGCAAAACCCCCTCCCGAGGACTCCGGAGTCATCAGAGCTGCAAGAAGCTCTCCCCACAGCAAGGAATGCCGCCAATAAGCTGCTCAGGTACTGAGTTCAACCCTGGGAGCAGCTCACCTGATTGACCATGTGAAGTGCAGGCAGAGGTCTGCCGCCCGACGCACGCCTCGCATTTGGCTCCCCACCGCCCCACCACCACCCTTGGTCAGCATTCACATATATAGAGGATCGGATCACATGACTGTGAAAATAACCTATCAGCCCACTTCCCCAGCTGCAGCTCACACCAGCTCACCACCAGTGGCCATTCTTCCCAACCACCTATACCTCACCTTCCCTATAGTAAAATGCTACCCCTGATTCTGCTGCCTGTCCTCATTACATCTATGAACCTCCCACTGGCTCTACCTACCCCGAGGAATCTACTCTATATGGCAACATTACTGCCAATCATCCCAGATTTATGTGTTATGACATCAAATTACTCACCCTCATGCCCCCCACCCAATGTTGCATGACCCCACTTACACCTACTCCCCCATCACTATTAACCAGCCTCGCACACATCACACGCTGTACTTCTCCACTGTATCCACTCAGGACACAGCCCCTACCCCCTGTTAGCTCCCAACCAGGCTCCCATCTACTCATCACCCTGTTAACCCGTCATATGCGCCCTCCCAGTCCCCACCACTCATGTTAATAAACTCACTGCTTCCCAGTCTTTATGACCCTTGCCCAAACTTCTCAGGTTAGCTCTTTGTGGCACTCTCCTCATACTGCTGCTATCAGGTAATATTCACCCCAACACTGGACCACCCCCCACAGTGGTCTGATCTAGCAGCAAACATGGAAGTCTCCTGCTGGCTACTCTTTACATCTGCCGCCTCCCAAAAAAACTCATCCCCCTCCAGGGCTGGATTGCCCAGCACTCACCCGATATCCTAGCTCTATCTAAGACCTGGCTCTCGGATAGAATGCACAACGGAGCTGTCTCCCTCAGTGACTACACCATCTACCATGCAGACAAGATTAGCTAGAGAGGAGGTGGCTGTGCCATCTATGTTAGATCCTCTCTTAACTCCATAGAGGTCCGTACACCGCCACCTATGTACGGTGCCCAGACCCTAACAGTCATACTCAGCCTGGGCCTCAAAACCATCCACATTACAGCAGTTTATATCCCCCCTAGCAACCAAAAGCTCGCTTTCGAAACAGTACTCCACAGTATCTTCCACCTCCCGCAGGAGTGAAGTCATCTTGCTGGGAGACTTTAATGTTAATTGGCTATCAGCTGCCTCATCCCCCAGCAAAGACACAGCCCTTGCCTACGATCTTACCCAAGTCATCAACTCCTCGACCAGAATAGATTACAGAACAGGGACCTCAACCCTTATAGACCTCATCTTCACTAACAGGCCTCAGAATCTCTCTCAAGTCACTGAGCTCCCAGACTCAATAAGCAACCATTCCCCAGAGACCAGCCGGTGGTCCATTAAAATCCCCCCTGCCCCCCTAAAGTCACTGTACATAGATGACTTAAAAAAGGAACCCTAGCGTGTCTCAAATCTTACCTAGCCTCCAGCGACTGGTCCCCCATTCACACTGCACAGTCTGTGGACATGGCACTCACCTACTTTATAGCCATCTTCAATGAGGCCTGTGACATATTCGCACCCTTCTCCAAACAAGTATAAAAAACCAGAAGCACCCCTTGGATCTCCCAATCACTACTTGACCAGCTACACCATAGGGACAACCTATGGCACAAGGCCCTAGACTCCCAACTCCCACAGGATGAGGCAACTTTACAGAGGCCCATAACAAATGTACATGGGCCACCCGGCAAGCCAAAGCTGTGTACTATCAACAAACCCTCACCTCCTCCTGGGGCTCTGAAAAAATTCTGGAGCAATATCAAAGGAACTCAGTGGAAATCTCACTCCCTAGCCCTGTTCAGCTCATAGTAAATGGGGCTTCCACCCAGGACCCTACTGCTATCACTAATGCCCTCAACTCCTCCTTCTCGGACCTCTCCCATATTCTCCCACTGAACTTCTTCAATCCCACCCCCACTCCGACATCAACAACACTACACCCTTTAGGCTAAGAGTCATCTCCTGTTCCGGAGGCAAAACTCTATCTCTCCAAAGCCCTGGCTAACATCTGTTATAGCAGTGACTCCTTGATCTCAAACTCACTCAGCTGACCCTGGATGTGACACTACCCATCTCACAAAAATTCTCAACCTGTCCTTATGCCTTAGTCAATTCCCTTCAGCCTGGAAGAGGCCGTAGTACCCTATTCTGAAGAGTGGCGACACCACAGTCACAAGCAACTATAAACTAATATCAATCCTACCACCTCTCTCCAAGGCCCTTGAAAAAATAGTGTCTGATCAGCTTACTGACTACCTAACCAAACACGGCCTACTTTGCCAAGAACAGCATGGTTTCTGGAGGGGCCACAGTACCGTAACCGCCCTTACTGAACTTACTTCATTCATCCATGAGGCCCTAGACCAAGGCTCCATGGCTGGGGCTGTCTATGTAGATCTGACCAAGGCATTTGATACAGTCAGTCATGAGCTACTGCTCCTTGCCCTCCCACCCCTCACCTTTGCACCTGAGGTCACCGCCTGGTTCAAAGACTACCTCTGAGGCCAGACTCAACAAGTTAAGATTAACACAACTCTCTCCTTATGCAAACTGGTTTGTTCTGGTGTCCAGTAGAGTCGATACTGAGCCCTCTACTTTTCACCCTCTTTTAAACTCTCTCCCTAAGTCTTGCAGTGGTCGCTTGCTACTCTACTCTGATGATGCAATAGTGTTCTGGAAACACCCTCAGCCTAATTCTATTCAATGAGCCCTACAGGACTACTTAAGGGAGCTAGAATCATGGTTCTCTGAACACTGCCTTATAATCAATTACAAGAAAACGAAGTCCGTGCTCTTTGCAAGCCGCCAAAGCCCCCATTGTCATGCGCCTTTAGTTGTAAAAAACTCACATGGCTCTGCTCTGGAGGAGGTCTCATGTTTTAAATATCTCTGAATTGCATTAGACACCTCCTCTCCTCATAATAACATACAACTTGTCTCTCCTCTATCAACACTGGATTGGGGATCCTTTACAGGCTTAAGCACTGCTTACCTCCCCAGGCCATGCATCTCACTGTCTCCTCCTCCATCCTTTCCTTGGTGGACAACAGGATAGTCATTTATGTATCTGCTGAACTAACTTCGCCCTCGCAGCACCACATTGCCCTTCAACTGCCTGACCCACTGAAAAACTGCCATCAGTTTAAAAACACAAACAACTATGTGCACACCGCTGTACACACACAGGCGCGATCTCACACACACACACACACATATATATGTGTGTGTGTGTGTGTGTGTGTGTGTGTGTGTTTTGCACATGCATGCAAATTGCTTCACAGTGAGCAGTGCAAAGGCAGTCAGCCTACACCCTTCTCAGTCAGGAACTGAGCACTGAACAAGATGAACAGGAAACATTCAGTGAGTCAAGCTTGAACCACTGAAAAATTGTAGGCAGTCTTAAAACACAAAATAATGTGTACACACAGCTGTACACATGCAGAATACAACCACACAAAATACTACATGCAAGGAACTGAGCCCACAACCAGACGACAGCAAGAAAAAAAAATCAAAAACTTACTTCACATGTAAATCCCAGTGGATTTGTGTGGAAGTGAAAGAAGTGGGGGTGGTGGCAATAAGCAAAGAACCCTTCCTGGTACTGAGCCCAGAAACAGGTCCCTAATAAATGTACACAGAGGGTGGGATATTCAGAGTGTTCAGGCAGGGGCGCTAGCCTGGGCACACACAACTGGGATGTGCCAGGGAGTGTGCTGGGCGATATTCAACTGTGCTGCTCCATGGCTCAGCACCATTGAATTGGCAACATGGCCTCCTGCATTGTGTATGGTGCGTGGCACTGCACCAGCGCGAATGGCAAGGGAGGAGCAGGGGATGCGCCAGCGCAAGTGTGGTTGCGCTAGGCACAGGGACCATGATATTCAGTGGAGGATATGCAAATAGGGCCATAATGCATGCAAGGCGCAACTGGGACCATTAGCATGTCATTATGTCCCATTAGCATGCAGGTGCACCGATCCCTGGTGACTTGCGCCTGGCACCCTGCCAGGCTGCAGCCATCGGGGACCGATGCCCCTGCACATCGCAGCAAAGTGCCCCAATGCCTGATTGCGGGCATGAGTATAAAACAAGACATGTCCCATATCCCTGGTGGTCAAGTGGACTGCTTCCAGCCTGATTGTGGGCATAAGTATAAATAAATACATCTCCCATATCCCTGGTGGTCCAGTGGACCACTTCCAATAATCACGGGCATAAGTATAAATAAATACATGTCCCATATCCCTGGTGGTCAGTGGACCACTTCCACCCTGATATCGGGCATAAGTATAAGAAAAACATTTTAAATATCCCTGGTGGTCAAGCGGTGCCCCCTTCCCCACCCCCACACAGGCCCCACCACCCCACTCTCCCTGGTCAGCGGGTGACAGTTCCCCCCGCCAAGCCACCGGCGGCCCCACCCGACTGACTGCGTACAGTACAGCTGTACGCAATTGGTCCACAGTGTGGGCCAATGGGCGTCTGAACCGTACCATACTACCAGTCAGATATGTGAATGGATCCATTCCCATATCTGGACTGTATAATCTGTATAGTCTGCATGCCCGATTGCCCTCTATCAGACAAATGGAGTGTCAGCAGTACTATACGCAGTCATCGATAATGATGCGGCAACTTATGGGTGAGGCAGCTGCCCACCGCTGACTGGGGGAGCAGGGTGGCAGAGCTCAGTGGATGGGTGAGGAGGGGACCACTGGACCACCAGGATGTTAAAATGTTTTCTTATATCTATGCCTGCAGATCGGGCTGGCAGCAGTCCACTGGACCACCAGGGATATGGGACGTAATTCTTTATACCTATGCCCGTGATCAAGCTGACAGCGGTCCACTGGACCACCAAGGATATCAATTCTATTACAATGCCCATAATTGGGCATGGGGGGCGCGATGCAGACAGACCCTGGCTCCGGAGCTCAGGTGGCCACCCACAGCTGGCAGCTGCAGTGTTGCACCCTGCAATACGGCAGCTCACCTGTGGGTGGCCAGCCCTTGGTCCTATTTCTTTTTGGCTCAACTTTGAGCACCAGTGTGCGGCACAAGTAGGGGTTGCAGCAACATATGCGCCACACATCCCAGGCTGAATATCAGGATGTGCGGGATATGCATGGGCATGCCCCCCCGCACTTGCACCGCATACGTTACTGGTGCGCCCCGGCCCATTGGGATCTGCGCAGTGCAACATCCCTTTTGAATATCAGGCTGGGGCGCATCATTGAGTTGCATGGGCAACCCTTTGAACATAGATAAACCCCCTGCCCCTAGGACTCTGGAGGTCACAAGAGCTCAAGAAGCTCTCCCCACAGCAAGGAACACTGCCGATAAGCTGCTCCAGTTAACCCCTCTCCCCCGAGGACTCCAGAGGTCGTGAGGGCTACAAGAAGTTCTCCACCACAGCAAGGAACGCCGCTGATAAACTGCTCAGTTAAACCCCCCTTCCCCGAGGACTACAGAGGTCGTGAGGGCTACAAGAAGCTCTCCCCCACAGCAAGGAACACCGCCGATAAGCTGCTCAGGTACTGAGTTCAAACCTGGGAGCAGCTCGCCTGATCGCGACCGTTGGTGCAAGTACAGGCAGAGGAGAATTCAAAACTGCTTCTTGGCACCTTTTTTTTTCTCTCTCCCCTTACGACATTTAATTATCGGTGTACCACTGGAGATAGTTTATTTGGTCTCTTGTTCAGCTCATCTCATATGGGACACTGCGTAGCTGTTGCACGTTACTTTAATTGCACCTTAGACTCCAGCTTTATCTCTGTATTTTATTTGTGGACAGACCTGATTTGCTACCTTAAGTATAGCTTAGCTTTGTCTGGTTACAGGGGTAGGATTTTGCTAAATGACCCTGTTAATGTTAATTGTTTATTTTCTGGTGCTCTGCTGCCTGAAATCCCGATTCAGCCCGCCCCTTTCAGAGTTCTCCCTCCTTCCTACCTATTTAATCCGTCTCTCTCTCTCCTTCCTCCATGAAAATACCCCCCTCCCCGAGGACTCGGAGGTCATCAGAGGCAAGAAGCTCTCCCCACAGCAAGGAGTGCCACCAAAAGCTGCTCAGGTACTGAGTTCAACCCTGGGAGCAGCTCACCTGATCGTGACCATTGGTGCAAGTGCAGACAGAGGTTTGCCCTGCGGCACCTTCTGCGTTTGGCTCCCCACGCCCCACCACCACCCTTGGTCAGCATTCACATATAGAGAGGATCGGATCACATGACTGTGAAAATAACCTATCAGCCCACTTCCCCAGCTGCAGCTCACACCAGCTCACCACCAGTGGCCATTCTTCCCAACCACCTATACCTCACCTTCCCTATAGTAAAAATGCTACCCCTGATTCTGCTGCCTGTCCTCATTACATCTATGAACCTCCCACTGGCTCACCTACCCCCCCCCGAGGAATCTACTCTATATGGCAACATTACTGCCAATCATCCCAGATTTATGTGTTATGACATCAAATTACTCTACCCTCATGCCCCCCCACCCAATGTTGCATGACCCCACTTACCCTACTCCCCCATCACTATTAACCAGCCTCCGCTCACATCACACGCTGTACTTCTCCACTGTATCCACTCAGGCACAGCCCCTACCCCCTGTTAGCTCCCAACCAGGCTCCCATCTACTCATCACCTGTTAACCCGTCATATGCCCTCCCAGTCCCCACCACTCATGTTAATAAACTCACTGCTTCCCAGTCTTTATGACCCTTGCCCAAACTTCTCAGGTTAGCTCTTTTGGCACGTCTCCTCCTACTGCTGCTATCAGGTAATATTCACCCCAACACTGGACCACCCCCACAGTGGTCTGATCTAGCAACAAACATGGAGTCTCCTGCTGGCTACTCTTAACATCTGCAGCCTCCAAAAAAACTCATCCCCCTCCAGGGCTGGATTGCCCAGCACTCACCCGATATCCTAGCTCTATCTGAGACCTGACTCTCAGATAGAATGCCAATGGAGACTGTCTCCTCAGTGACTACACCATCTACCATGCAGACAGGATTAGCAAGAGGAGGTGGCTGTGCCATCTATGTTAGATCCTCTCTTAACTCCATAGGGTCAGTACACGCGCACCTATGCGGTGCCCAGACCCTAACAGTCATACTCAGCCTGGGCCTCAAAACCATCCACATTACAGCAGTTTATATCCCCCCTAGCAACCAAAAGCTCGCTTTCGAAACAGTACTCCACAGTATCTTCCACCTCCCCCCAAGGAGTGAAGTCATCTTGCTGGGAGACTTTAATGTTAATTGGCTATCAGCTGCCTCATCCCCCAGCAAAGACACAGCCCTTGC
This sequence comes from Neoceratodus forsteri, assembly GCA_016271365.2. Lineage (NCBI taxonomy): Eukaryota > Metazoa > Chordata > Ceratodontiformes > Ceratodontidae > Neoceratodus > Neoceratodus forsteri. The sequence continues at coordinate 102,735,034 of CM028132.1, forward strand.
CTATGATCTTACCAAGTCATCAACTCCTCGACCAGAATAGATTACAGAACAGGGACCTCAACCCTTATAGACCTCATCTTCACTAACAGGCCTCAGAATCTCCTCAAGTCACTGAGCTCCCAGACTCAATAAGCAACCATTCCCCAGAGACCTGCCGGTGGTCCATTAAAATCCCCCCTGCCCCCCTTAAAGTCACTGTACATAGATGACTTAAAAAAGGAACCCTAGCATGTCTCAAATCTCACCTAGCCTCCAGCGACTGGTCCCCCATTCACACTGCACAGTCTGTGGACATGGCACTCCCCTACTTTATAGCCATCTTCAATGAGGCCTGTGACATATTCGCCTCTTCTCCAAACAAGTATAAAAACCAGAAGCACCCCTTGGATCTCCCAATCACTACTTGACCAGCTACACCATAGGGACAACCTGTGGCACAAGGCCCTAGACTCCCAACTCCCACAGGATAGGCAACTTTACAGAGGCCACAACAAATGTACATGGGCCACCCGGCAAGCCAAAGCTGTGTACTATCAACAAACCCTCACCTCCTCCTGGGGCTCTGGAAAAAATTCTGGAGCAATATCAAAGGAACTCAGTGGAAATCTCACTCCCTAGCCCTGTTCAGCTCATAGTAAATGGGGCTTCCACCCAGGACCCTACTGCTATCACTAATGCCCTCAACCCTCCTTCTCAGACCTCTCCATATTCTCCACTGAACTTCTTTACCCACCATCCCCAACTCCTCGACATCAACAACACTACACCTTTTAGGCTAAGAGTCATCTCCTGTTCGAGGCAAAACTCTATCTCTCCAAAGCCCTGGCTAACACTTGTTATAGCAGTGACTCCCTTGATCTCAAACTCACTCAGCTGACCCTGGATGTGACACTACCCATCTCACAAAATTCTCAACCTGTCCTTATGCCTCAGTCAATTCCCTTCAGCCTGGAAGAGGCCGTAATTACCCTATTCTGAAGAGTGGCGACCCCACAGTCACAAGCAACTATAAACCAATATCAATCCTACCACCTCTCCAAGGCCCTTGAAAAAATAGTATCTGATCAGCTTACTGACTACCTAACCAAACCACGACCTACATTGCCAAGAACAGCATGGTTTCTGGAGGGGCCACAGTACCCGTAACCACATTACTGAGACTTCACTTCATTTCATCCATGAGGCCCTAGACCAAGGCTCCATGGCTGGGGCTATCTATGTAGATCTGACCAAGGCATTTGATACAGTCAGTCATGAGCTACTGCTCCTTGCCCTCCCCCCTCACCTTTGCACCTGAGGTCACGCCTGGTTCAAGACTACCTCTGAGGCCAGACTCAACAAGTCAAGATTAACACAACTCTCTCCTTATGCAAACTGGTTTGTTCTGGTGTCCGAGGGAATCGATGCTCGGCCCTCTACTTTTCACCCTCTTTTAAACTCTCTCCCTAAGTCTTGCAGTGATCAGTTGCTACTCTATGCTGATGATGCAATAGTGTTCTGGAAACACCCTCAGCCTAATTCTATTCAATAGGCCCTACAGGACTACTTAAGGGAGCTAGAATCATGGTTCTCTGAACACTGCCTTATAATCAATTACAAGAAACGAAGTCCGTGCTCTTTGCAAGCCGCCAAAGCCCCCATTGTCATGCGCCTTTAGTTGTAAAAAACTCACATGGCTCTGCTCTGGAGGAGGTCTCATGTTTTAAATATCTCTGAATTGCATTAGACACCTCCCTCTCCTACCATAATCACATACAACTTGTCTCCTCCTCTATCAACACTGGATTGGGGATCCTTTACAGGCTTAAGCACTGCTTACCTCCCCAGGCCATGCATCTCACTGTCTCCTCCTCCATCCTTTCCTTGGTGGACAACAGGATAGTCATTTATGTATCTGCTGAACTAACTGCCCTACGCAGCACCAACATTGCCCTTAACAAAGCTTGCCGTCTAGTCACAGGATGTGACAGGTTAGCACACAAATGTGAGCTTTATAAACACACTGGTTGACTAAACTTCCAGGGAAGGCTCAAGTACCACACCTGCCTCCTTGCCAAAAAAATACAACTCCAGCAAGCCCCTATCGGCCTCCACCCGATTATCCATGCAGCCCCCCCACAGGCAGACAAAAAGGCTCGCAGTTAACACTTCCCTCCTTGTCCTCCACTTGAGGGACATCTCTTGGGCAAAGATCTTTCGCTACCCTCCCTCTATGGCTTAACAGCCTACCGCCCCCCATCTCCATGACCCATAGTCTCAACCTATTTAAGTCAGGTCTCAAAACCCTACTTCTTGACTCAACAATCTGTGACTGTAGTTAACCCTCTCACGCTCTAGTTATCCCCCTGCACCCTGAAACTCTCCCCAGTGACCTCTGCTATGCAGGAGCCAGCTGTTCCACGGATGCCTACTTGTACAATTATTTTAGTTGGTGCCAGCCTCCCTCCTATGTCCCCCTACTCTTCTTTTCCCCTGTCCAGATATTTGACTCGGGGTCCCTCGAGATCCTGTGAAACTGCATCCTGTACTATCTGACACGGGACATCTTGTATGCTCCCAGATAATGTAACCATCTCAATAAGATTAAGCTAGGACTGCATAACCTTGTACTGTTACTTTAATACTGTATGTGTATTTTTTACTCTATGGCCCAGATATTCAAAAGGGTTGCGCCATGCGCAACAGGGTTGTGCATGCGCAAGTCCAAAAATGCACCATTCTGCGATATTCAGCAGGAGGCAGTTACGCCACTGACAACAGGTTGCGCATAAGAGCAATGCAAATGAATGCATGCTCAACAGGAGGGGGAGGAACCATGCATAACCTGCGCAACCCGATATTCAGTCGGGTTGTGCAGAGTATGCATGCACAACCCAACCTGCGCCTGCACAATCTTGAGCCAAAAAAAGGATCAAGTTGAGGGCCACCCACAGGTGAGCTGCTGTATTGCAGGGCGCAACACAGCAGCTGCCACCACTGGCTGGCCCTCAACTCGGTCCCTGTGCCCCCACCAGCCCTATCCGGGCAGACGTAAAAACAACCCCCACCCACACATCTCCAAGCCCGATCGCCAGGCATAACCTGTATCCAGCCCCCACCAGCCGGTCGTGGGCATAGGTAACATGAACCCCCGCCCACACTCCCACAGCCCGATCGCGGGCATCACAGTTCTGAGACCCCCACATATTCCAAAGCCTGATCGTGGGCATTACAGTTACATGAAACCCCCCACACATATCCCACCCGATCGGGGCAGAACATATATGGACCCCCAGTGCCCGATGGCGGGCAGGATCTGGCCTCCACCCCCCAGCCCAAATATCTCCTGGTGGTCCAGTGGACCGTAAAGCCCGATCGCGGGCGGAATGTCACATCACAACCCCCAAATCTCCCTGGTGTCTAGTGTTCCACAAATCTGGACTGTCATGTATGGCATGGGCTGCCCCACGCCCATTGGCGTAACTCTGCACCAATGGATGTGCAGCCCTACCGGACAGTCGAGTCGGCCGATGGCGAGGCGGCAGGCGGTGGGACTCTTGCATCGCCCGCCCGACTCTTGAGGAAGCGGGGTGGAGGGGCTTCGTGGTAGGTAGGTAGGAGAGACAGACACCAAGGGAGATGTTTGGGGGGCCCAGCAATGTGACATTCTGCCCACGATAAGAACTGCACAGTCCACTGGACCACCAGAGAAGATATTCGGGTTGGGGGGTAGGGTTACATCCTGCCCCGATCGAACACTAGAGAGTTCCATACACGTTCTGCCCTTGATCGGGCTGTGGGATATTGTGGGGGGTTCGTAGCATGTACCTGTACTGCCCTTGATCGGGCTGTGGGATATGTGTGTGGGGGTTTCATGTAACTGTGATGCCCTTGATCGGGCTGCATTATCTTGTCCCGGTCCCCCGGCTGCTGCCTGGCAGGGTGGCCAGGAGCAAGTCCTCGGGGATCGGCGCACCTACATGCAAATGGCATGCAAATGGGGCCATAAATAGATGCAAATGGCCCCCCGCGCCTTGCATAAATTATGGCCCCATTTGCATGTCACCTTTTGAATATCGGAAATTTGAGCATGGCGCAATGGTACTTGCGCCACCGCAAGTTTAATGCTCAACTCTGGCAACTTGCGGTGGCGCAAGTTCCACTGCGCCATGTGCAAGTGCTGTGGCTGGGGGGTGATATTGAAAGGAGTTGCTCAACAGCGCAACTCCTTTGAATATCACCCCGGCCACACCCCTGCGCAACTATTTTGAGCAGCGCAGGGGCTTGCGCCTCAGAATGGCGCAGTTTGAAAATCTGGGCCTATGTGTATTCTTTTTTACTTTGATCTGACATGGAGCCTCTGCAAAAGAGTCTATGACTCAAAGGATTGTACTTCTGATTCTATTCACTAAATAATAAATAAATAATATCCCACCCAGAAAAGCCAAGCCCGACTTTCCTGACAAATAAACACCTCTGTGCAAAAAGAAATTGTGTTTCAGCAAAAAAATCACACTGAAGCCGTCTGAAATTGAATTCTGCGGGGGAGGGGTGTCTGCAGTCACACACAGATTCCTGGACCCTATAACTGAACAGGGCTATAAGGGACAAAAATACAAAAATGTAATCAGAAAAGACAAACCTAACTTTTCTGATGTTGATCAAATTTTACTACTGACGAAAAAAAAAGCCTGTTTAGCAAATAACAAAACAAACAACAACAAAAAAAAAACATTTTTTTGGCAAGTTTAAGTCTCAGAAGTACTGTAGAGCTTGCTCTCAGAAATGACTGTTTCCTGTCCTCCAACAACTCAGAGTGAAGAGATCACATGGTGTGCATGGCTGTGAGCTCCAGAAATGGCCTTTGATTAGCCAATAAAGCTCCATGAAACTTTGAATCTCACACTGATTGGCTAACAAAGCTATGTGAGACTTCAAAATCTCACCCACTCTATAATGCTTCCCGAATAGCATCCTAATATTGCACTAGTCAGGCAATCAATCTGAATATTCAGGAAGCCTACTGTAACTGGGTCACTGTGGATTTTGCGGTTACTACACCTGCCTTGTGAGCTCAAACAAGGTTGAGGGGCCAAGGTTCTGAGTTTTCTGATAAGGGGATTTGAATCCAGATATTTTAAGTTTAGCACAGTACCTCCACCCAGAGTAAAATTTAAGTGGGTCTGGTGTCAGAACAGTACAATTCACTAGGATGCAGTACCTACCCATCTAGACACATTGTCCCCTACACATGGAAAATCACAGCGTAACCTTAAATTTGGCAAAAATGCAATTAGTGATTTACCACTAATAATATGCTAAAGAGACAAAATATAAAATATCAGTAACATATTTATTGGGAAATATTCACAAGGGATGGGGAATGCAAAGTAAAGTGGGTTTTTCAGGGGAGAAATCCATTAACTCCTGCTGCAGGACCAAAATGAAGTGCCTGACTAGGTTTAGCCAGTAAAGCATTTTAAAGCACGAGTCAGAGTAATGGTAACAGCAACAATTACCATAAAGTGACAGTAACAGTGCTCACCCTCCACCTGGCAAGACAAGGCAGTAGCAAATAATACTGTAAATCTTTTGGTATTACCAGTCCCCTGTAATGGGGGCACAACCCGCTGATACCAGTTTAACCCTTAAGCTCTAAAGCGAGCTGCTTGTGCTGCTCTGTGTACCCAGCCATAAGAATGGTGCAGGTCCAGTGACATTGCAGCTGGTTTGCTGGTGGTGGTACACTTTAAAACAAGAACTGTTAAACCCAAAATGCCACAGGCCATGCAATTGCTTAAATGGCAAATCTCCAAAAGAGGTATTTGTAGCTCCTGACCAGTTGGCCAAATCTAGCTTTGGTGGCAAAATATGTACAACTTTCCCAGTTCCAGTGCAAGCCCTAAGAGTACTCATAGTTCTGATGTAGCAGCTTCCCTGACAACCTGGGCTCCATCTCCTCCTTCCTGCAGCTGTAGGTCCTCTCTGGCTGATGGTTCGGTTGTGCAGTTTTGGGGGGTCAGCTAGAAGGTGCAGGTCTCAGGTGCCTCTGTATGTAAATCAGGCTGTCTGCTGTCATCTGGACCTCTCTAGCTCTTCCTTTTTCCTCTGTCCTGCAGGACAGAGCTGTCTAACAAACAGGGGCCACATGTTTTCCACCCATGTCTAGGCTTCAGAACCCTAGTGTGGTATGCTAGCTGGTACCAGGCAGTAGCACTAACCAGCCACTCTCTCAGATTGTCTGCAGGACTGATGCATGCATTTGTCTCACAGTTGTCTTAATGCAAGCTTTCTTACAGTCTCTGGTGCCCAAAGGCAGGTAGCTAGGACACACTTACTGGATCAGCAAGCTTTTGCCTCCTTTCACAGGAAAACAGGGACAGTCTCTTTCTCCAAAAGGTATAGTTCTTACACAATCAGCAACACACAGTTCCGGCTTTGAACTTTCAAGGTTGTAAAAAACTTTGAATTCTTCCTGACCAAGTGGCTCAGGAAGCCCCAGCAGGCTTCCTTTGATAGCTTGGGTCAGCAGTCCATAGCTCTCCTCACCCTGTGAGAGCTAATGACTGACTCCCTCTTTCCACTCTCTCTCTCTCTCCTCTAACAGTATATCAGAAGCTCATCTTTATTGCATATTCTTACCCTCCCACTAGCCAAAAAAACACAGGCCCAAGGAGCATAATGTCAGACATTTTAACAAAGAGTACTCAAACCATGTTTTTTTAAACACACCTAAGTTAAATTCCTCCTTTGAGATAGTAAAAACACATCTGTGTTTTCAATGTCAGTTCATCTCTGGCCTTGGTGCCAGCTAGTGGTGTATAATTCATTAATATTCCAGTCAGAACTGACAAGACTTATGCATCTCATGCTTAATAGTGTATTGGAATGGTGTTGAGATCTTAACCCATTATTGTCCTGGTTTGAGTCTCCACCTTAGATACTAGACCAGTCTAAGGTAAAGAGAAAATGTTGGGTAATCCCCCACCATTTGGGTAGTTACACTACTGTTCATGGTATCTGGGAAACAATATTCTGTCCATGCACAGCCCTGGTGTCTACCTTGTGCAAGTCCTTATTAGTAGGGTGCCCTGTGACCTCCTTGGGAACTATGACTTTGTTTTTCTCAGTCACAATAACAATGGCATCCTTTATTGGCAGAGTAAAATAAATACATGGACATTAGGGCTGTGCAAGGACCAAATATTATATTCTGAATATCATGAATAATGGGCTATCAGAATATTCAGAAGTCCTTTCTGAATAGAGGACTATTTGGTGGTATTCTGTATTTGGCATGGCCCCCTGCACAGGCCTAATAAAAACAACCCTCCACCCTACTCTGCAGCCCAAAACAAGTGCAATAATGTATCCCCTGTCCCCCCACACTCAAGCAGCAGCAGCCCAATTCCACCATCCAGCTCCTACCCCCTGTACCCATAAATTGTTATAATTAATTATTCTGTGACTGGCAACCAAAACAAGACATTAAGTCATGGCAAGAAAAGATAAAACCTGGAGACCAGCACAACCCCGCCCCACCTCCACTGTAGGCTGTCCTCTTGTAAAAGCGAAGTCTGCACTTCGCCTCCCTCCCACCCCCCACCCCTGGCAGCACCCTACTTCCACCCCCACGTCAGCAATTTGATGTAGAAAGAAATCCCTAATGGGCGATCAGCACAACCCCCCTGCCCCATGGCCGTCTGCCCTCTTGTAAAGTGAAGTTTGCACACAAAATACTCCCTCCCCAATCCACCACCCTGGCAGCACTCTACTAGGACCACCCCTCCAGCACCCAATTCTCCTCATCAGAAGGTGATCGGTACAACCCTCCCTTCCTCCTCTACAGCCAAGCACCTTCTAATGAATAAAATCACTTCCATGCTTGCATAGTAAAACCAGCTGATCACATGATCAGCTGATTTTACTATAGCATAGCAGGTGAGTGATTTAATTCATTAGAAGGCGCTTGCCCATGGAGAAGGGAGGCTTGTGCTAATCGCCTTCTGATAAGGATAATTGGGTGCTGGGGTGGGTGGGAGTAGGACTTCCAGGTGGGTGTGGAGGTAGTATTATAGTGCAAACTTCACTTTACAAGAGGGCAGCTGCCATGGAGGTAGGGCAGGTTGTGCCAGTCGCCATCAGGGAGTTCTTTCTACATCAAATGCGGTGCCGGGGGAGCTGGAAGTAGGGTGCCAGGGACGAGACGGGGAGGGGCACAGATGCAAACTCACTTTAACAAAAGTGACCAATGAGGGTGACAGTGCTATAAACAGGTTTTGTCTTTGTTAACAATTAATGTTTTAGTTTGGTTATCGTCAAAAATAATAATTATGACAACTTATGGGTGTGTGGGGGTAGAAGCCAGATGGTTGGGTTGGGCTGCCTGCTAGAGATGAGGGATGAGGATATGATTGCACTTGTTTGGGCTGCAGAGGTGAGGCTGTTTTTAAATGTTGTTAGGGCTGTGTGGCAGAGCTTGCCATCAAGCATGGTAGCAGCAAAATTTCTGAAGGTAACTATCCAGGGGCCTGTTTGCTGATCCATCCGGCAATTGCTTGTATAATGTCCTGTTTTGCAACCACAGCCTAACTGGAGAAAACGCCAGCTATCGAACAAGCTCACATAAGAACCAATCGGACCTAAACCCACTGAGCTACAATGATATTACTTTTCCACTGTACCACAAGGTGCATCAGCCCTCAAACGGGTCTTCTCTAGTAATTGATGCCCGGGACAAGGGGCTCTAAGTGGCTAGACAAGGCAGCTGTGCCTGCAGGTCTTGCTAACCTAGTGACGCAGGCTATAAAAGAGCAGAAAATGGATGGGTGCAAGATAATGATGGCTAAATCGGACAAGATCTGAACAGATACCTCTGACTTAAAAAAGCTGCACAAAAAACTAACGTAGACCTTAAGAAACTTGCCACCAGGGTCTCCGTGTCTGAAGCAAAAACTGCAGGACACACTGGGCACAGATCAGCATCAAAAAGAAACCCTTCTCGACCACCACCAAAAATTAAATTTTCTCCTTAATAAAGTGGACGACTTAGAAAATCGGGCACAAAGAAATAACCTGAGGTTGGTCAGTGTCCCAGAGGGGTGGAACATGGCGGGCCTTCTCAAACAATTCCTGTCTGCCATCACTAAAGCTAATAATCACTACTCTGCCCAGCAGCGGAGCCTGAACTCGGGGATTGCCAGAGCCTGTAAGAGGTAAAGCATCCTGCACTACAGCCTGACTGTTGGAGAACTTTAATCGCCTTGGAGTCTGTTTTTCTGTCCCCACACAGTGACTGATTGTTTTTCCATCTGGAATTCTGGACTGCTCTGCATGGGGATTTGGGGTCTATTTCTGTGTTTCTTTAAGGGCTAGTTTGCTGATCATCTAGCACTATTATCCTGTGTTGTAGAAGCTGTTTAAATGCTGTAGTTAGAGTGCTCACCTTTGGTAGAATTGTATAGAATGTGTAGCGCGTGTGTCCGCCATCTTGTGCATGCGTAGTAGCCTTCTGTATCGGGATACAGTCCCAATAGTTGCACATGCTCAGTAGGGTCCTGAACTAGCCCACTGCATACTAATGCAATTCCTTTGTTTCCCTTCATTTATAGGCTCTGAAGCACCCCTCTCCATTAACTACTCTGCCCCAGCAGCGGAGCCTGAACTCGGGGATTGCCAGAGCCTATAAGAGGTAAAGCATCCTGCACTACAGCTGACTGTTGTGTGGCACTTCCCACCCAGGGTCAGCACTTCATTTATTGCTGCTGGCAGGTCACATGTCACATCACGTGACCTACCCTTCTTTTTACTAAAGTGTCCACTTTCCCATTTGCAGCTTATAGACACCAACCACAAGGGGTTGCTGCATTCTCCTCTCTAGCTCCTCTTTCAACTCTCCACCCCTTCCTAGCAACTGTTTGCAAACACTACCCACTAGAGGTCCCTGCAGTTCCCTTTGAATCCATTCTGCTATCTAGTTTCCTCACTCCTCCCATCAGCCTACCACTAAGCACCCAGCAGCCTCAAACCTGGTACCCTTTATTCCAAAGTCTACTGTCTAACCACTAAGCCAACGAACCAGGCCAACATCTTCCTCTACTTTCAAACTCTTAACCCTTCCTACCTCCATTAAAAAACTTTCTACACTCTGTCCCTAAACTGTACTCAAACCCAGTACCTTGCCAGCAGAGTCAACAGCTCTACCTCTTAACCACTTTGTCTAGTTATTTTATTCCTACTTTCTAGGACTTTAGTCTCTTACCCCCCAAAACCTGCAAAAATATAAAGTTTTACCATTTCTCTCGTGCTGCCTTTTGAACTCAGCACTCTCACTATTTTAGTCAGCAGTTCCACCACTCAGCTAGCACACCTGTCTATTATTTGTGCAGGATTTCAAACTCTAAAAAAACCCTCAGACACTGCTAAATTGTTGTCTGATTGTTTCTGCAGACCTTGAGCCCAGCTCCCTGCTGCTACAGCCACTGTCTGGGGTCTTTCCTGCTACCCTGGACAAGTCTTGAATCTAGTGCCCTGTGCACTTCAGGCACCAGCTCTGCCACTGTACCAAAGTGGCAACTACATTTAGAGGTGACCTCTCACTACTATCTCCCCTCTATCATCCCTAGTTCCCCATCTTTCTTCACTTCAGCTCTCTCACCCTTACCAATTATGCATGTGCACCTCCTGCCACCTGCCTCTCTCTTCTCCTCCTCCTCCCTTTTGCCTTCCACCAACCCTATTGTCCTGTTAACCCTCAGCCTCACTACTCTAGTGCTCCTACCTACCTCCTACCTCCTATACCACTGCTCCTCCCCTCCTCCTCCTCCACACACCCCATATGCTCCTCTCCACCTCACCCCCATCCAGACATTACCTTTCCTCCCCCACTCCCTTGGGCATCTGATCACTCAAGCCTTCTCTGCCTGTACTGCCCTACCCCCCCTCTGCTCACTGAAACCCCCTTTCTCTTCCTATCGCTCCCGCGGCTTAAACTCTCCTTCTGCCACCCTCTGGCCAGAGCAGTTCTCCTTCTTCTGCTCCTGATGGGAACATACATCCCAACCAGGCCCTGCCCCTCCCACCCACCTACTCGGCCCACTGGTCTCCAAATAGCCTCCATGAACATATGCAGCCTGCTGAAAAATTTGGCCCTACCAGTGCTGGGCCATGGCTCATCAACCGGACATCCATAGCCCCAAAGGCTTCTTTCAGCATCCAATCCACCTAACTGATTTGTCTCCCTCCCAGGCTATACCTTATGGCAGGACCACTGAAGCAAGCGAGGGAGGCTGTGCAATCTACACTAGGGACACAATATATTTGGACACCGCTCCCCACCCCTGCCCACCTTGTAAATGGGGGCCCAGGCTCTTACCCTCAAACTCACCCCAGACCCCTCTTGGGGCCCTCTCTATCTCACCACCTGCTCGTTCCCCAAAGAGACCAGCACCCGGCCCTGGTATCTTTAACTGACTATCTGGCCTCCCTCTACCATAAGGCAGAACAAATCCTAGTTGGGGACCTTAACATTAATTGGCTCAGCACCTCCTCTTCCACGATCAGAGACTCATTTGCTACCCAAGACCTGACGCAACTCATCACCCAGCCCACTAGAATAAACCCTAAGAGAGGAACCAGCACCCTTCTGGATGTAATTATCACCAACCGACCCCAAAAAATCCAAAACATCCAGGTCCTACCAGATTCCCTAAGTGACCACTCCCCTATCCTATTTCATTGGGCAGTCCCCAATCCCAAACCCAAAGCCCAGACCACCCTCCGCAGGTGCCTCCGCCCTGGTGGGCTGCAAAAACTTAAACTATTCCTCACCCAGATAAACTGGTCCCCCATTCATCGTGCAACCGACATTGACACTGCCCTCGCCTTCTTCTCACACACCTTCAACATGGCTGATCTTTTGCACCCTTCACCAAAATCCGATCCAAAAAGCAGAATGCACCCTGGGTTAGCCCTGCCCTTCTACAATTACTAAGAAATTGGGATAACCTCTGGCACCTTGCCACTGAAATGGGTCTGCTGTCTGATAGGCAGGCTTACAATGCAGCCCGGAATAAGTGCTCTTTGGCCGTCCGGAAAGCCAAGGCCGACCATTACCAGGCCACCCTTACCTCCTCCTGGGGTTCGGCCCGGACTTTCTGGGATAATATTAAACAACTAAATGGAAAATCACACTCCCCTGCCCCATCCCAGCTCACTAGCAATGGCACTACCTCCACCGAGCCTGCCACCATAGCTAACTGGCTCAACACCGCTTTCACTGATCTTAGCTTAGTCCTCCTAGTAATTTCTTTGACCCTCCCCCAGCCAACCTCCCCTGTGCTCCAGCACCCCACTTCCACCTGCACAAGATTTCTGCCGGAAGCCAGACCCATCTAATCAAAGCTTTGAATGCAACAGTCCCGGCAGTGACTCACTGGACCCCAGTATCCTCAGGCTGGTGCTAGATGAAGTCCTTGCCCCACTCACCAGCCTAATTAACCGATCGCTCTGCCTGGGACAATTTCCCATGGCTTGGAAAACAGCCATAATCACGCCCATTCATAAAGGGGGCGACAGGTTGTCAGCCAACAACTACCGGCCAATCTCCATCCTCCCCCCCCTCTCTAAAGCCCTGGAGAAAGTGGTGGCCATTCAAATCACTGATTATCTGGCTAAGCATAACATCTTATGCCCAAAGCAACATGGCTTCCATGCTGGTCACAGTACCAGCACTGCACTAACTGAATTCTCCAACTTCCTACACTCCTCCCTGGATACCACCTCCTAACTGGTGCAGTGTTCATGACCTCTCAAGGCTTTCAACACCATCTCCCACCCTCTTCTGCTGAATGCTCTCTGCCACACTGGTCTCTCGGCTGGCCCCTAGCATGGTGCACGAGCTATCTAGCCGCTCGATCACAGTGTGTTAAAATCAATGGGATACTCTCTGATACCCGTCCCATTCACTCTGGGGTCCCCCAAGGCTCCATCCTGGGCCCCCTTCTCTTCTCACTCTATCTGAACACCCTGCCCAGTGCATGCCCTGGCAAAATTCTCCTGTATGCAGATGACGCTGTCCTTTTTGCCACCCATCGCAATCCCGTCTCCCTTCAGGACACCCTACAGCAGTTTTTCAATAAAGCCGAAGCCTGGTTTAAGGAGCACAGACTCGTCATCAATCTTAAAAAAACCAAAGCTATGCTCTTTTCCCACCCCCAAAACAAAGCTAGCAACCACCCACTCTATATCCTTCCTAGTAACACTGGAACAAGTCTGCTCCTACAAATACCTTGGGGTTACCTTCGACTCAGCCCTCACATTTCACAACCACATTGATGCCCTAACATCCACCACTAACACACGGCTTGGCATCCTCTTCCGCCATAGAACCTGCCTTCCCCAAATGGCTCTGTGCTGCTGTTACGTCTTCCGTATTGTCCCTTGTAGACTATGGTCTACCAGTCTATGGTACTGCCGACCGACTGCACTCAAAAACTTCACTTAACCCTGAATAAAGCCTGCAGATTGATTACTGGTGCCCCAGGCTCTCACACCTGTCAGCTGTATGACAGGCTAAACTCCTTACCCTGGATGAAGCTCCGATATCAAACCTGCCTCCTCACAAAAAAACTCTACTCGGCTCTCCCCTCCTGGGGTGACGGCATCCATCCACGGATCCACCACTATTGCAACACGGTCATCCAACAAGACCACTCTAATGGTCCCCAGATCAAGAACCAGCCATGGCCAGAGGTCCTTCTGCTACAGAGCCCCATCCTGGTTTAACTCTCCCCCCCCCATCACCAATGCCACCACCATCTCCAAGTTCAAAACCACCCTTGAAACCAACTCTTCAACACTCATAGCTGCTCCTGTCTCTGAAGGCAGCCTCCACCTCGACTTCTCATGACCAGCGCCCACCGGGCGGTTCTCCACCTAGCCCTCCCACCACCTCTTCCGGTACACCTGCCTATGTCTAACCTGGCCAGTGCCAGCTGTTTCATGGTATGCCTATTAGATTGCTCAATTTTGATACCAACTTGTGCAACACCTGTTCTCAATTACTTGTACCCTGTAACCTAAATGTATTTTGTCTGACCTCAGTATGACGTGGCGCCTCCGATGAACGCCTATTTTTAGCAAACCTGTGCTATGTAACCTAAAACTCTATGTATGTCTTTAATGTGATGAGGTACCTTTGGAAACGAGCCTCTGGCTCAAAGGTTGTAAACCGATTTCACAAATAAATAAATAAATAACACAGGAGATCGAGCAGGCACATAGATCTCTAGCCCCCTGCCCGCAACCAGGAGAGCGCCCTTGACCTATTTTAATTAAATTCCTCAAATATCCTGAAAAGGAGTGATATTTAGGAAAAGCCAGAGAACAGGAGGCTTTCCACTGGCAGGGGCACAGAATCCAGATGTTCCAGGACTTCTCTTTTGAACTTTCTAATTGACACAGAGCCTATGCAGCAGTTAAGCACCAATGTTACAACTTGAATATCCCTACCTCCTTAGGATACCCTGCAACACTGGGCTTTCAGATCAATGGTGAATATATGTCTTTTAACTCCCCAATGACAGCAGAGCAGTTTGTTCAAGACTATCACGCAAGGCAGGGAGCAAGGGGTGAGCGGCCTGGCACACCTCGTGGTAAGGGGGAAACGAAGATGGAGATGGTGCAGGAACCGAAACAGAAGGAGCATCCCATGGAAAGGAGATACATGCCTGTGGATGTGGAATTGCAGCAAGTGAGTCGAAGCTGACCCAAAAATAAATCAAAGAAGGATCGAGGAGTAGCTTCAACTGGAAGTCAGCAAAGATCCAGAAGCAGACAAGGGAGAGCCATCCCCTCTGATGTGAGTAGTTGCTCACCAGGGGTGACTCCGATTAAAATGTCCAATCGATATGAACCCCTGAGACGTGTTGCCCGCACCGCTGGATCTGACACCCCAAGAAGCCACATCGGAGGGCACTCCACACACCGAACCCGAGGCCTGGTCCCTTCTTCCAGATGAGGGAAGGGCCAAGGTTAAAGACGGGGCTACAGGGTGCTGCTTTCACTTGTACAGCCCAGACTCCTTCGATCATTAATAAAGACATAGGGTGAAGAGGTTCCACCCTGGATAGATGTAAATAAACACTCTCACTGGCACAACCTGAAAGTGGCTGCTGCCTGCTACTAACAAGTAGCACTAAAGGCCAGTGGATAGCTCCTGCCACTTTCCAGGTGAGACACCCCCCCTCTTGGAGCGAGAGTGGACCATCACTTTCCCACCTATAGGAGAAACACCTAGAGGCGGTTGTCTTGATGTTCCTCGCCCCTGTTCTACTCTCACCCCATTTCAGCTCCAAACAGTTGCTATATCTGTGGATTGTATGTTTATGAAGTTCTCAGTGTGTTATACCAGTCTCTGTTATTCAGTTAAGAGGATACAGGTTTATGTCCACTTTCCCGTGTGCTGACCCCTCCTTCCTCCTCCTCCTGTGGGGAGGGGTAGGTCAGACCTGATCCCAATGGGATATGTTCTGAAATTGGGGGAATACCCCCCAAGGGGCGGTTGATCCCCCTCCTATCAGGAACAAAGGGCCCCTTCCGGACAGGTACCTGGGTTGCATCCCTAATCCATTTAATACTGCCAAATGGCCTTGAGGATACAGGGGTTCTTCCAGGGCTGAGGCTCGTAGGGATAGCTGGTTGAGGTTTTTAGAATTTAATGGTGGTGGTGTCCAGGGTTGGGTAAAGAGAGGCTCGTCCCTCTTCCCTGCTGACATGGCCCCCGGAGGTGGTCCTGCGATTATGTAGTTGGTATGTCAGCTATTCAGCGATCTGCCTCAGGGTGGTCCCCTCTAACCCTTGGTGCAGCTTCAGACCTACTGCGCTGGGCTATAGTAGGGGGCCAAGCTCTCAGTTTGGTTCCGTTCTCACAGGTCTGTTCTACAACTGAACACGGGGCTCCCCCCTTCCACCCAGCACCTTGTAGGAGCTCATGCCATGGACCAATTGTTAAACTTACTGGTTGCGGAGGGACACGTAAGGCTCCCCGTGTGAGTGATCAAACAGGATGCATGACCTGTTAAACAGAAAAGATAGGAAATCTTTGTGCCTAGCAATACTAAAGGGGACTGTGATATGATGATGGGGAGGGTGGCTCCCACAAGAAAGTGGTGGAGTCAAAGGTGGGTATGGGAACAAGTTGGGCAGGGTGATGGAACTAAATAGGAAAATAGGGTCAGATGCACTGTGGTGGTAAGGGATATTAATATTGTACTACTATGGAGTCCCCATACTAATAGCCCTCACGTCCTGGAATGTTAGGAGAATGAATGACCCTATAAAAAGAAAGAAAACCCCATCCAGGCTTAAAAAACTTAAAATGCAGGTGGCTTTCCTGCAAGAAACTAAACTTAAGCAGGTAGAGTCCGAGAAATTGGTCAGGGAATGGGTAGGGTGGGAGGTGCACAGTGTTTCTGGGAAAGATAGAGGAGGGGTATCTATGCTATGCCACAAGAACTTGAAATGGCAAATCCTGCAGCAGCTGGGTGATAAGGAAGAAAGGTGGATTTTAGTCAAGATAGCCACACCTAGGGGTCCTCTCCTGCTGGGTAACATATATACCCCAAATGAGGATGCCCCAGAGTTTTTCAACCACCTGTCCCAACAAATTTTAGACATGGCTTAGGACTCACCCTATATCATATTGGGGGGGATTTCAATCTGTCCATGGACCATCTATTGGACAGGTCTAATGCTAGGCCAGAGCCACACACCAGGGCTCTGCGGACCTTAAGGGATTTGTTAGCTCTGCATCTATTGGTGGATTCCTGGTGGATTTTCCACCCGGACATTAAGGACATTTTACATATTACTCAGAAGCTTGTAGCATGGCCAGTAGACTGGACTATTGGTTCATGTCTCATAAACTAAACCCCGTCATTGCAGAAGTGGCTATTGCCCCCCCTCTATATCTCAGACCATGCTCCTATCCAATTACAGGTGTATCTGGCCCTGAGAAAAGAAAGATCACTGACATGGAGATTAGAACCACTTTTACTAAGTGATCCCAAATTTCAAACCTTGTTAAAATAGAGACAGCTAATTATTTTATGGACAACCCCAAGCATTGTGCCCTCCCCCACCCATGGTCTAGGAAGCTTTCAAGGCATCCTTGAGGGTAAGATCATCGCATATACAGGGCATGAGAAGGAGGCTGGGAAAGCAGAGTCCCAGCAGTTAGAACACCAATTGGCGCAGAAGGAGGCAATATACAAGTGGGACCCCTCCCAGCTCCAGAACCCAATTTTCAGATATGAAATCACTGCCCTTAGGATTCAACTGAACAAGCTAGTGACTAGAAAAGCTGAGCTTCAAATCATCAGGTTGAAACAAAAATATTGGGAACTGGGAGAAAGGGCTGGCAAACTGCTGTCATACAGATTGCGAAAGCAACAAGATGACAGACACATTGTGAAACTAAAGGACAGCTCAGGGAAAATGGAATGCTACCGTACAGCAATGAAAAGGATCCTGACTCAGTTTTACAACACTTTGTACAAATCTCAGGCCCCATTTCATAAACTTAGCAAACGAACCATGCATTCGGTAGCAGTGGTGCTTTCAGATAAATATCAAACAGTGTATCTGAAAAGCTGAAGCACACACTCACTCAATAATAACCAGACCCAGAGCTACTATTTAAAGTGTTTATCGCACCAACTAATACACCTGATGCGTTTCGGACATAAGTCCTTTATCAAAGGCTAAAAGCACCATAAAACACACAACATTTAAACACCAGTTCATATCTGACGTCATAATGACGTAATACAAAATCATTGGTTAATCAATTAAAACACCGTCACCCAATAAGACAATGAAAAAGATAGTAAATCCATATCCAAATGTTAAAACATAACCTAACTATACATTTATAATTTTATTCTTTCAAACATGTACCAATAGTGTGATTTCAATCATTTTACTCATACCTGAGTCATACCATAAAAAATAAAACAACTAAGAACATAACCACATATTTTTATATGTTTCTATCTATATTCTAAATAGGGTTTTAACATAGAAACATAGAAACATAGACTTTGACGGCAGATAAGGACCGCTAGGCCCATCTAGTCTGCCCATTTCCCTACCTACAGGATAGGCCGCGGATCCTAGTTAACCAACAGCCTATTTCTTCCTACCCCCCACAAGAATTGCCTTATGTCTGTCCCATGCATTCTTGAATTCTACCACAGTTTTAGACCCCACAACCTCCTCAGGAAGGCTGTTCCATGCATCCACTACCCTCTCTGTGAAATAATACTTCCTCACATTGCCCTGAACCACCCTCCTTCTATCTTTAAATTGTCCCCTTGTTCTTACAAGTCTCTTTTTCTGAAAGATGCTACCCACTTGGACTTTGTTGATTCAGTGAGGTACTTAAAAGTTTCTATCATGTCCCCTCTCCTTCTTTCCTCAAGGGTATACATATTAAGCTCCTTTAGTCTCTCCTCATCGGCTTCTCTTGCAGACCCTGCACCATTTAGTTGCCCTCCTCTGGACTGCCTCTATCCTGTCTATGTCCTTGTGGAGATGGGGTCTCCAGAACTGGACACAGTACTCCAGATGGGGTCTCACCAACTGTCTGTACAGAGGGATAACAACTTCCTGTTTTCTGCTGATGATGCCTCTCCCTATACATCCCAGTATACCCCAGCCCTCCCTACTGTCTTCTCACATTGCTTGCTAACCTTAAGGTCATCTGATATGATTAACCCCAGGTCCCTTTCCTTTTTTGTTGTTGTTACTACCTCCCCACCCATTGTGTATTCTTCCCCTGGGTTCTTGTTTCCCAGGTGCATTATTTTGCACTTCTTTGCATTGAATCCTAGCTGCCATACTTCTGACCATTCCTTCAACCTTGCCAAGTCCTTTTCATCCTTTCCACGCCTCCTTGTGTATCAACCCTGTTGCAGATCTTTGTGTCATCTGCAAAGGCATACTTTCTTTCAGTCCCTCTGCAATGTCACTGATAGAGACATTAAAAGGACTGGACCCAATACTGAACCCTGCAGTACCCACTAGTAACCCCCTTTCTTCAGAGTGGACTCCATTTGCAATTACCTTCTGTGTCCTGTTGTCCAGCCAATGTTTTACCCAGGCTACCACCCTGGGTCCACTCCCAGGCTGGTTAATTTGATTATTAATCTTTGTGTGGGACTGTGTCAAATGCCTTGCTAAAGTCTAGGTAGGCCATGTCCACAGCCCCTCCCTGGTCTACTACTTTGGTCACCCAGTCAAAGAAATCTATTAGATTTGTCTGACAGGACCTTCCGCTGTGAACCCATGCTGCCTTGTGTCCTGTGCTCCACTGGCCTCTAGGTACTCAACTGTTCTTCCTTCAGAAGTGACTCCGTCCTTTCCCTACCACAGAGGTCAGACTGACAGGTCTGTAGTTTCCTGCCTCTGTCTTGGTCCCACTTTGTGAAGGGAATCACATCCGCCTTCCTCCAGTCCTCGGGTACCACACCATCCTCCCATGATTTATTAAAAGAGTAGCCAGTGGTTTCACTAGTTCCTCCTTAATTCTTTTAGAATTCTGGGGTGAATTCCATCAGGACCCATTGCTTTGTCCACCTTCAGTTTTAGGAGTTCTTGTAGAACCCTTTCTTCTGTGAAAGGACTGAGATCGACCCCCTATCAAGAGTGCTTCTGTTAATTGGATTAGGCACTTCCCCTCCTCTTTTGTGAATACTGAGCAGAAATATTCATTCAGTATTCCTGCTTTTCTGTCTCCTCTGCCCACACACCGTTCATTCTATTCAGCCTCACTATCCCTCCTTTGCCTTTCTCCTCGCTGATGTACCTATAAAGGTTTATCCCCCTTCTTAACTGAGTTGGCTATCTTTTCCTCAGTTTGGGCCGTTGCTATTCTGACTTCTCCCTGCTTCCTTCTGCCTTAACTGGTACAGCTCTCTGTCCTGCTCCTTCTGTGTTTCCCTTATACTTCGGAATGCTATCTTTTTCTTCCCTGACTTTCACAGCCACCTCTTTTGAGAACCATAGTGGCTTTTTTTCGTTTTGATTTGTTTATTTACTTCACACAAAGGCTTGTTGCCTCTGTGATGGCAGTTTTGATAATTCCCTATTGCTCCACACCTCCTTCTAGCCTGTTTGCTAGTGCTTTTCTGAGGCACTCTCCCATCTTGCCAAAGTCAGCCCTCCTAAAGTCCAGTACCCTCACTTTTGTATGGCTTGACTCTATAGCTGAGTTTATTTATTTATTTATTTATTTAAGAATCAGTTTACAACCTTTGAGCCAGAGGCTCGTTTCCAAAGGTACTTCGTCACATAAAGACATACACTGCATTTCGGTTACATAGCAAAGATTTGCAAAAAATCAATAAGCATTCACCAGAGGTGCCACGTCACATAGTGGTCAGACAAATACAATTGGGTACAGGGTACATGTAATTGATAACAGGTATTACACAAGTCGGTATCAAGTGAGCATTCTGGTAGATAAACATTGAAAACAGCTGGCACTGGTCCAGGTTAAACCTAGGCATGGTTTACAGGGAAGTGGTGGAGGGATGGTTGGGTGGAGAGCTGCCGGGGGCATTGTCAAGAAAGAGGTGGAGGCTATGTTCAGAGACAGGAGCAGTTACAGTGCTGAAGATGTGGTTCCAGTGCGGTTTTGAATGTGGAGATGGTGATGGCATTGGTGATGGTGGCAGGTGAGAGATTAAACCAGGTTGGGGCTCTATAGCTGAAGGACCTCTGGCCAGGCTGGTTCTCGTTCTGGGGACCTTTAGAGTGGTCTTGTAGGAAGACCGTGTTGCAATGGTGGGAGGGCTCTGGTGGATTAACGTGAACCACACTGTTTGATGGTCACTTGTCCCCAGATGGCAACCCACTTCTAGATCTGAGATCCTCTCACTGCCCCCATTTGAGAGTACAAGGTCTAAGATTGCTCCCTCACGAGTTGGTTCCAAAACTAGCTGTCTAATGCCTGCCACCTGTAGGGCATCAAGAATGGCCCTGCTCTTGGATGTGGCTGCAGCAAATGTGCTCCAGTTAACATCTGGCATATTCGGTCTCCCATCAACAGTATCTCCCTTTCTCTACCATTCTAAGAATGCCTTCTATCATATCCTTGTCATTTCTTCCCCTGACCATGAGGTCTGTACACAACCCTGTGCGGATTGTGGTGCCCTTTTCAGTCTCAAGGTGACCCACAGTGCCTCCTCTCCTCCCTGTTTACTCTTTTGTTCAGTTGCTTTTATCCCTTCCTTTACATAGAGAGCTACTCCTCCCCCTCTTCTCCCCTGCCTGTCTCTCCTGTAGGTTATGTACCCTGGTATGTTAACATCCCAGTCATGGTTCTCTGTGTACCATGTTTCTGTGACTGCTACGATATCCAGGCATCCCTCTTCCATTAAGTCCATCAGCTCAGGGAGCTTGTTCCAAATAAGCATTAATACTAGGTTTTTTATAAGCTCTTAATCATAAAATCTATTCATTTTCTTTCTTTAAAATTTTATTACGATAATTATCACCTCTTTGACCATGATAAACTTTTTCTATACCCACAAACTTAAATTCGTGTACTTCAGATTTTCCTTGGTTTTCCACTATATGTGCAGATGTAGCATATGTTAAATCTTGCTTATTTATAGCACGAATGTACTCCAGGACTCTTATTTTAAATGCTCTCTCTGTTTTGCCAAAATAAAACGCTCCACAACTACATCTAGCTAAGTAAACAACTCCTTGTGTATTACACGTAATGAGTTGTCTGATGTCAAAAACCTTTTCTTTCTGATTCACAACACTAAATTCTTTCTCCTTTAGGATATATTTACAGGCATTGCAGTTTTTGCACTGATTACAACCTACAATATCACCAAACCAATTGTTGGTGTTCTCATCCATGTTGTAAAATGACTTTGGACCAAAGAATCTTTTTAATGTAGGTACATGCCTATATGTCAAAATTGGGAACGAAGAAGTTATTTCTCGTAGCCCTGATTCACAGGACAACACTTGCCAGTGTTTCCTAATCACTTTGCTTACCTCACGACTTTGTGCACTAAAAGTGGTAACAAAATGAAATCTTTTACTCCTTTTAGTTTCTTCATTCCTATCAACAAATAACTCATTTCTATTTGTTATAACTGACGTTTGATATCCCTTTTCTATTACTTTTTCCGTGTACCCTCTACTATTCAGACGGCTCTTAAGGGCTAAAGCTTCTGTTTCAAAATCTTCTACTTTACTATAATTCCATTTGATCCTAAGGAATTGACCTTTGGGGATATTCTCCACTGTATGTGTGGGTTGACAACTCGTAGCAAATAATAGAGTATTCCCATCTGTTGCTTTCCTAAAAAGATTACTGCTCACATGTCCTTCTTTTTCCCGATTAATCCGCAAATCCAAATAATTCACAAAATCGTCACTTGCACAATATGTGAATCTCAGATTCTCATTCGTGCCATGTAAATAGTTGACAAATTCTTCAAGCATTGTTTTATTACCTTTCCAAATTAGTAGGATGTCGTCAATAAAATGCTTCCACAGCAACACATTATAAAAAAATGGGTTGCTGTGGTTGTTAAAGATGACTTCGTTCTCCCATTGGCCCACATATAAACTGGCTACTGACGGGGCACATGTGGCCCCCATCGCAGTCCCCTTTACTTGTCGAAATATGTCTCCATCAAAAACAAAAATATTCCTAGTCAAAATATGTTCAAGAAATTTTAAAATCACTGCCATTTCTTCATCAGACCTATCCCCAGAGCAGTTCAAAAAATGTGCTACTGCATCCAATGCCCCTTCATGGGGAACATTGGTGTAAAGTGCCTCTATATCTAGCGTTACTAGCATACAGTCTTCATCAACTATTATTTCATCTAACGTTCTCAAAACATCTTTAGTATCTTTAATATAAGATTGCAGCTTTTTAACATGATGACTAAGGACAGAGTCCACAAATTGAGATAAGGGTTCTGTAAGACTACCAAGGCCACTGACTATGGGGCGTCCTGGGGGATTTTCACAATCTTTATGAACCTTAGGCAAAATGTAAAAGGTTGGCTTCACTGGATGTTCTACTTTTAAAAACCTTTTAGTCTAGTCTGTTATAACTGCCTGTCTAAATGCTACGTCTATAGTTTCATCAATGCAAGTTTTATATTCCCAAGTCAGGTCAAAATTCAACTTTTCATAAAACGACATATCATTTAATTGTCTCATCACTTCCTGTCTATATTTAGTTACATCCCACAATACTACACAACCACCTTTATCGGCTTGTTTGATAATGACATTAGAGTCTTTTTGCAGAAGTCTCAATGCTTCACGTTCACTCCTGCCCAAGTTATTGAAATGTGGGGTGGTAAATTCTCAAACACCTCCTCCAAGTCTTTTTCACAAAGGTCTCTAAACACACTTACTGCATTACACAAAGGTGGATTAAACACTGAATTGGGTTTAAATGTTTTCGCAGAGACAGAGGAGTTCATTGTTTCTCCAGTCAAACAACCACTGCAGCAAGAATTGCGCCGGAGCCCCAGGTTGGTGAATTATGGCACAGAAGACGGACGCGGAGGGGACAGAAAAAACATAATATATTGTGAGCAGAGGGGATGGTTCAACTGGAGAAACAATGGCAACAGGTGGAACACCAGAACGACGAGGAGGTGAGTCAAGATATTCAGATTATCAACCTTTCAGACCATATAATAACTGAACCGGAGAGACAGTTACTTAAAAAAGGACTGAGTTTTTCACCTACGGTATCATTAAACCCAGTTCAGACCATTATTGATCTTCATCTGATGTGCAGGAACCTTAATCTGAAAGCTTTCTATAACAAAAGGAACGATAATGACTCAAGTTCAGATTATTTTATGAACCCCTCTGTCTCTGGAGTGAATGTGAAGCATTGAGACTTCTGCAAAAAGACTCTAATGTCATTATCAAACAAGCCAATAAAGGTGGTTGTGTAGTATTGTGGGATGTAACTAAATATAGACAGGAAGTGATGAGACAATTAAATGATATATCGTTTTAAGAAAAGTTGAATTTTGACCCGACTTGGGAATATAAAACTTGCATTGATGAAACTATAGACGTAGCATTTAGACAGGCAGTTATAACAGACCAGACTAAAAAGTTTTTAAAAATAGAACATCCAGTGAAGCCAACCTTTTATGTTTTGCCTAAGGTTCATAAAGATTGTGAAAATCCCCCAGGACACCCCATAGTCAGTGGCCTTGGTAGTCTTACAGAACCCTTATCTCAATTTGTGGACTCTGTCCTTAGTCATCATGTTAAAAAGCTGCAATCTTATATTAAAGATACTAAAGATGCTTTGAGAATGTTAGATGAAATAATAGTTGATGAAGATTGTATGCTAGTAACGCTAGGTATAGAGGCACTTTACACCAATGTTTCCTATGAAGGGGCATTGGATGCAGTAGCACATTTTTTGAACTGTTCTGGGGATAGGTCTGACAAAGAAATAGCAGTGATTTTAAAATTTCTTGAACATATTTTGACTAGGAATATTTTTGTTTTTGATGGAGATATATTTCGACAAGTAAAGGGGACTGTGATGGGGGCCACATGTGCCCCGTCAGTAGCCAGTTTATATGTGGGCCAATGGGAGAACTAAGTCATCTTTAACAACCACAGCAACCCATTTTTTTATAATGTGTTGCTGCGGAAGCGATTCATTGACGACATCCTACTAATTTGGAAAGGTAATAAAACAATGCTTAAAGAATTTGTTAACTATTTACATGGCACGAATGAGAATCTGAGATTCACATATTGTGCAAGTGATGATTTTGTGAATTATTTGGATTTGCGGATTAATCGGGAAAAAGAAGGACATGTGAGCACTAATCTTTTTAGGAAAGCAATAGATGGGAATACTCTTATTATTTGCTATGAGTTGTCATCCCACACATACAGTGGAGAATATCCCCAAAGGTCAATTCCTTAGGATCAAATGGAATTGTAGTAAAGTAGAAGATTTTGAAACAGAAGCTTTAGCACTTAAGAGCTGTCCGAATAGTAAAGGGTACACGGAAAAAGTAATAGAAAAGGGATATCAAACGTCAGTTATAACAAATAGAAATGAGTTATTTGTTGATAGGAATGAAGAAACTAAAAGGAGTAAAAGATTTCATTTTGTTACCACTTTTAGTGCACAAAGTCGTGAGGTAGACAAAGTGATTAGGAAACACTGGCAAGTGTTGTCCTGTGAATCAGGGCTATGAGAAATAACTTCTTCATTCCCGATTATGACATATAGGCATGCACCTACATTAAAAGATTCTTTGGTCCAAAGTCATTTTACAACATGGATGAGACACACCAACAATTGGTTTGGTGATATTGTAGGTTGTAATCAGTGCAAAAACTGCAATGCCTGTAAATATATCCTAAAGGAGAAAGAATTTAGTGTTGTGAATCAGAAAGAAAAAGGTTTTGACATCAGACAACTCATTACGTGTAATACACAAGGAGTTGTTTACTTAGCTAGATGTAGTTGTAGAGCGTTTTATGTTGGCAAAACAGAGAGAGCGTTTAAAATAAGAGTCCTGGAGTACATTCGTGCTATAAATAAGCAAGATTTGACATATGCTACGTCAGCACATATAGTGGAAAACCAAGGAAAATCTGAAGTACACGAATTTAAGTTTGTGGGTATAGAAAAAGTTTATCATGGTCAAAGAGGTGGTAATTATCGTAATAAAATTTTAAAGAAAGAAAATGAATGGATTTTACGATTAAGAGCTTATAAAAAACCTGGTATTAATGCTCATTTGGAACTAAAACCCTATTTAGAATATAGATAGAAACATATAAAAATATGTGGTTATGTTCTTAGTTATATTTTATTTTTATAGTATGACTCAGGTATGAGTAAAATGATTGAAATCACACTATTGGTACATGTTTGAAAGAATAAAATTATAAATGTATAGTTAGGTTATGTTTTAACATTTGGATATGGATTTACTATCTTTTTCATTGTCTTATTGGGTGATGGTGTTTTAATTGATAAACCAATGATTTTGTATTACGTCATTATGACGTCGGATATGAACTGGTATTTAAATGTTGTGTGTTTTATGGTGCTTTCAGCATTTGATAAACGACTTATGTCCGAAACGCGTCAGGTGTATTAGTTGGTGCAATAAACACTTTAAATAGTAGCTCTGGATCCGGTTATTATTGGGTGAGTGTGTGCTTCAGCTTTTCAGAGACCCCATTTCATAAACCTAGTGTGGATCAGTTCCTGACTAGCACACATCTTCCCAAACTGTCTGACTCACTCAGGGCCAGTCTGGAGGCCTCTAGTGAGGAAAAAGAGCTCATGACAGTCATAGAATCGATGGACCCCAATAAATCCCCAGGCAACGATGGGTTTCCAGCCGATTTCTACAGAGTCACTAAGATGGCAGTATTGATCCCGATGCTTAGGATACTGAAGGCTGCGCATGTTTCCCAGGTGCTCCCAGACACCATGAGAGAGGCAGTTATCATGGTTCTTCCTAAGAAAGGCAAAGACCTTTCATCTCGTAGGAGCTATGGGCCCATATCCCTAATTAATGTGGATGCAAAAATACTAGCTAAAGTATTGGCCTCTAGGTTGGAAAGAGTGCTTCTCCTTCTGATACATCCATCCCAGGTAGGCTTTGTTAAGGGGAGATCCAGTACTGACCACCTTAGAGCCCTGTTATCCCTTATCCAACATGCTGCATCTCTCACAACCCCAGCAGCTGCCCTTACCATTGATTTTGAGAAGGCATTCAATTCAGTTGAATGGAATTATCTATTGTCCACTCTTGACCATTTTAATATAGGCCCAGAATTTAAGAGATGGGTGAGTACTATATACAATGACCTGCAGGCCAGGGTCCTTACCAATGGCCTTCTCTCTGACCCCTTCACCTTACAGAGGGGAACCAGGCAGGGCTGCCCACTATCCCCTCTGCTTTTTGTCCTGGCCATTGAGCCTCTGGCTTCGGCCATCAGAGCTCATAAAGATATACATGGCCTGCAAGTGGGAAAGGAGATATACAAAACTAAACTTTATGCAGATGACTGCCTCATCCTAACCAGTGACATACAGGTCAGCTTAAACCCTGTGCTGGACCTATTTGTCCAATTTGAGAAGCTCTCAGGCCTTAAGATTAATAGGTCCAAGTCAGAAATTCTACCTTTAAACCGCCTTACTACACGGGACATGGGAAGTCAATCCAGCCTTGCCTGGGTGGAGGCCCCCTTCAGGCACCTGGGTATTAATTTTTTGCCAGACTTGCATAAGCTGCTGTCCCTGAACTTCTGTCCCCGATAACAATGTTCCAAAAGGAATTAAACAGATGGAATCACCTAAATCTGGAACTCCCTGGTAATATTGATTCTATTAAAATTATGTTAGCCCCCAGAGTATACTATTTGCTGGCCCACCTCCCATTAATAGTGCCAGACAAATGGTTTCAAAACCTGGACTCACTGATAATTCAATATATGTGGGGCAGGTCCCGACCTAGATTCAGTAGAGCTAAATTGAGGGACCATTGGAGGAGAGGAGGATGGAACCTGCTTAATTTCAAGCATTACACATACGCTTTTTTAGCAGTCAGATCCTTGCTAGCATTTCAGGAGCTAGGCCACAACATGTCCGCATGGGTACAGATAGAGCAAGCTCAGTCTGGGGGACTGCACCCTTCCATTGCCCTTTATACTCCATTGCAGGCCAAGCAGGCACACTGGGTCATGATTAAAGCAGCACACACAGCTTGGGTGCAGGTAACAAGACTCTCAGGTAGGTGTGTATGCCCAGGAATTCTCACCTATCTTTGGGATAACCCGGAGCTGTGTATAGATGGGTCCCTGGTGTACTGGAAAAGTTGGGCAGATAAAGCCATTAACAGAATATTTGATCTATTAACCCCAACCAAGAATAGCTTGGAATCCTTCCAAACCCTGCAAGAGCTCTATGGGTTACCTAAGTCTGAGTTCTGGAGATACTTGCAAATTAGATCTATGTATTCACAAGGGGTGAAGAAACCATGCTCCTGCTCCTCCTGCAAGAAGGTTAGAGAAGGAGGCCCCACTACCCTATCTCAATGGTCACAGAGCTGAAACCAATGGAATCTAGAGCAGGCTCCATATACCACTTGGTGAGAGAGGCCCAACCAGACCCTTCTTTGGGAGCAAAATTAAAGTGGCAGACCACTCTAAAGGAGCTCATCTCTGAATCGGATTGGGGCACATGCTGGAGGTTAACGCATCAAGCATGTGTGAACGAAAAGAGTAGGCTAATGTAGAATAAGATTTTGCATTACTGGTACTGTACCCCAGTTCAACTTAAGGAGCTCAGCCTACTACCCCAAAATACCTGCTGGAGGTGTGCCTTGCCTGGAGCAGATTATCTCCATATTATCTGGGCTTGCCCCCTGATAGCTCCCTTCTGGTCCCAAGTGATTCATAAGTGCTCAAAATACTAGGGCTAGCAATTCCCGAGACCTTGCAGACTCTCTTTCTAGGGCTTGCTCCTCAAAAGATAGGCTTAAAGGTCCCCAACCTAAAATGGTTGATAGCTGCATCCATGGAAGCCACGAGGCTGATACTTACCAGATGGAGAACCACAAATGTCCCAACCATTCAGGAATGGGAAAACTCAATTGAATCCCTGGACATGAACTCCAGCATGACAATGAGAGTCTTCCAAAATGGAAGAAAACACTTAGAGATGTGGTCTCCGTATTTGGAATATGTGAATAGTACCAGGACTGCTTCTTCCTCTGATGCTGCTAAGCTAAGGTGGCACTCCCCGTAGTCAGCCTTTTCTTCCTTCTACTGGCTCACATCAGGCTGTGCTCCCTGACACATTTTACTAGTGGTCACTCCTCTTGGTATTTACTAGAGTGATTAATACTTATAGATTCTTATGCTACACAGTGTAAGAGTAATAGATACTAAGGTTATGTCGAGATAGGTTACAGTTTAACTGTGAATGTGTACTGTTTATCATGGTATACCATCACCACAGTGACTATGACACCATGAAGACCATCACAGCAACAGGAATTGGGCAAAACCCGTACATCACTGTGATGGTCTGTGCAGTGACCAAGACTGCCTCGCTGGGTGTTTCACCCACCCCGGTCCAACTCCGACTTGGAGTTGGAATCCTAGAGACTGGGGTGTGTGGGGGGCCCACCACATGGGGGGTTCAGGGGTGCAGCCCCCTGATGGATACATGGAGGCATCCCCGACACTGCAATGCTGACAGTCGGCACTGCGACTGTCACTGTTGGGGATGTCTCCGTGATAGCTGTCGCAGCGGCATGGTAAAACTGTTTATCATAACTGCTTGTAATATGTTTAAATGTACTCATGATGTCTGTTACGTATTGGTTAAACTGTACTCTATGTATGTCTGTAATACAAAGATTTTCAATAAAAAGATTAACTGCAAAAAAATGTTGTTAGGGCTGTGCTGAATACAAATATTTCAGCCGAATAATGAATACCCGGAACCTGAATACCGAATATTCGGCAGAATGTTCAGAAAAAGGTATTTGCACAGCCCTAATTGATATAGCTTTAGGTGTCAAGTATTTCTTATCTGCCTGTTTTGGGACAGCTACTACAGTAGCAGGCCTCTAACATGCTACCTACGTCAATCTGTACTCTATGTAACTACGTCTGTATTTGTATATACTATCTGTTTCCT
Organism: Neoceratodus forsteri; assembly: GCA_016271365.2. Taxonomy (NCBI): domain Eukaryota; kingdom Metazoa; phylum Chordata; order Ceratodontiformes; family Ceratodontidae; genus Neoceratodus; species Neoceratodus forsteri. The sequence goes on from CM028132.1 coordinate 102,764,783, forward strand.
GATGAGGAGCCTTTGTAAATGAGTGCCTGACTCAAAGGTTTGCAATTCCAATTTCTACTAAATAAATAAATAAAATAAACCTCTGAAAGTGCCTCTAGGGCTGGGTTGTTGGGAGGAACTAAGGAGACCGGGATATTAGGCACAGTTAGAAACTTCAGTTAGAAGCACATAGCCTGGCTTATGGCTGCTCACTCAAACATCCATGTAGAATACATATTTCTGATTAGAACCTAAAGGAGAGGTCCTTCTGAGGTACAGTCACAGGAACTGGTTCTGAGTTCTCTGGACCACAGCACAGGTCATCCTCCGCACCACCAGAGATGATATGGTCAGGATCTGACTCATCCCCCACTACACTCTCCTCACCCAGAGAGTAATAAAGAGGAGGGTATCAGACAGCTGGCAGCATGGGCTTTGGAACCACTGGTGACAGCAGACTGGGGCCTGGGAAACAGTGCTGGTGACAGTGCCATAAACGATGATGAAGGGGGCGCTGACAGCATCCCTGGAGGAAATGATTGCAACATCGCAGGCTCATGCAGTGCCACATACAGTGCCACATGTGGAACCAGTGCAGCCCCAAGGAACCTGACTCTAGTGTCTCACATGGCACTGCATGCAGCATTGATGACCTCGCTGACACTAAAGTGACTGGTTGCACTATGACTGCCCCATTCCCAGAAGGGACAGAGGCAACACCACAAGTGGGGCATATGTCAACAGCACCACCAGCCCAAGGGCCTGAACTGCTGTCAGCCATGTGCCTAAGTCAAGCAGTACTGTAGACGGCACCTGCCCAGCTGACTCTGTGGGGTATGGGGCTGGTGCCTGAAACAGCACCACATGATTTATATGCAATTCCCACTGCTCCCTAAGAGCTACTCAATGACCAATCTGCCCAATGGGGTCCTCTCTAATGGATAGACTGAGGCTCCAGGATGGAGACACTGAGCACACAGGCCCAGGTATCCCCAGTATTGTCCGTGGTGATCGTGAGGAACCCAGACCAATAGAAGTTGAGTGTCTCACGGCAGAAAAGCCAGAGGATGACCTCAACCAGTTCCATTACTTCTCCTTTTTGCTGGAAGAGGTAAAGGCTGAGTGGTGCAAAGGCCGTGATGTTGAGCGTGTGTGGGATCTGAACCATTTCTTTTTGTGACTGAGGGAGGAGTGTCCCCCCTTCCTGGTGCCAGACTGCCCATTGTCCGAGCACCCACCCAGAGAGATTTGGTGACCAGACACAGCCCTGTTGCCAGAGCAACTAGCATTTTCAGAGTCCCTACTTTCTTCCATGACCATCAACTGCTGACACAAGGCAAGGCTGAGAGAAACTGTAAAATTGTTGTGAGTTAAATTAACTAAACTGACACAAAAATAAATTCTAGTGTATTTCATACTATTGACAAAGGATTGAATGCTGTCATCGTATAGAAGTGAAGTACTGGCCCTGACAAGGAGCATAATGGCACTTACTTACTTAGTTAGTTACTACTTTCCAATAGAAACAGGCCACAACATCTATCAAGTCTGCTTGAGTGTGCAGATAGCACCCCACTTTCTGCACCTGCCCCATCCCCGTCCGCCCCTCCCCAATTACCCCCCACACAGATGAATGCCGACTGAGCTTGAACCAGCTTAAGCTGTTGGTGGTATTTATAGAGAATGGGGATATCTGGCCAGGACACCAGTGAAATTCCCCTACTCTACCTGCAGGGGGTCTTGCTTCCTGTGAGCAGAGGGGACCCCTTTGTCTGCGGTACCAAGATGGCAGATGGCAGGTTGGTAGGTGGTAGAGAAGCTGGAAGAATGTTTAAATCTTCAATGGCCAATGCAGAGGAAAGTCTGTTTTGGGAAATAGTGAGCATCAAACTCCTTCTACTACTAAGAATACAGGGATGGAACAGGAAGAACCCATGGAGGTACAGAATATTGTAGCTACCTTTAAACAGCCTGTGTTTAGTGAGAAGGTATGTCAAAGTCAAGATATTCTAAATAATAGCCAAGAACTGCCTGTCAATACTCAAGAAGATAAAATCTAACAGAACCTTTTTGCTAAAACTATTGCAAGAAGAAGTCAAGCCTACTACTGATCTGAACAATTTTTCCTCTGCTCCAGGGACTAGTTCCTCTGCATTTTCTATACTCCCACAGCTCACTCTGGTCAATGCGGGGACTCTCCCCAACTCACCAGATGTTGTTTGGCCTCAGGACTGCACTTCTATCCAACAGCTACTGCTATGGAAAGGATGAACAAGTGAACCACAAGAGAGGGACACAACCTGGTCACCGGAGGCCGCTCTGAGCACTTCAGGCTGGCAGCGCAAGTCTGGCCAAACTATTTGGACATCCTCTGGCCTGGTTCGGGCCAATGATATTATAAAGAACTGCTCACTCCCTTGTCAGAACATACCGAAGGAAGACTCTGTATGCATACAAAACCTAGAAAGTTTGCAGGCCGGTACTAATGTTGAGAACAATCAGTCACTATGGACGTGCCTCTGCATATGGGTTCTGCCTCACAGGGAACTTCTCATCGAGATTCTTTCCTGGGACAAGAATAAGAACAGCCACCAGCTATTACTACTCCTACCCTGAGAATACCAAAAGGACTACACATGTCAGACTTGTTTAAAAATATGGTAGAACCAGCACAGCGCAGAAATGCTGTCCGGTTAACATTTAATGGTAATTCTGATGTTGCTTCAGCTAGGAGAACAGTATTACATAAAATGCTGAAAGAAACTATGGGGATTCACCCTAATGAATTGTTTGCAGTAATACATGTGAGGGAGGAAGTAACATACAATGTCAGTTTTAAAAATAGCCAGTCACTGGACCATTTCTGGGCCAAATATCCCCATTGCTTTATGGCAACCTTTTTCCCATCTCTTTGACAAAACTAACTATTAAAACAATTACTCTATTGTTTATGAGTGAGGGGGTAGATATTGAAGATGTTCAGTATTGGTTGAAACAATGGTGTACCATTCTGGAGGCTGCTACCCCCATCCTAGACAAAGATCTAGTTTGGACAGGGAATTGGAGAATTGAAGTGCAGTTGAAACATTCCCATCAGAGCACTGTGCATCTTCCTGTGAGTTTTTATATAGGAAAGGATAGAAGTTTATGTTTCTATCAAGGACAGCCCAAGACATGCCACAAGTGTGGGGCACGTACATATCTTAGCTCCATGTGTGACAAGCCTAGGTGTACTCTTTGCTTGGAATTTGAACATGTGAGCCTGGGTTGTCCAAATCCTCTGAAGTGCAATCTATGTGAAGAGGAAGGGCACTCCTAGCAGTGCTGCCCGTGGGTGGAAAAAATAGATTGGTCAGAGCCCAGCAGGACCCTGTTGAGATGATTGAGAAATGTCAGGTTCTAGAGTAGAAGAAAAAATCAGTTTCAGTTGCTTCCCTTGCTGCTGAGTCCATTTCTTCTCCTACAGCCCTGGTTGGTGAAAATACTCCAATGGTATCTGAGGTTATTTCCTCTACTAGTGGACTGGTTCAGGAAGCCCTCCCTCCCCCTCTTACCACCAGTGTAGTTAGTACTGTTCTTGTCATGCCACCCCCAGCAGCACAAACACCTTTTACACCAGTGGCTCCAAAAAAGGAAAAAGGTAAGAGGAAAGCAGAACATACACCCCCAAAGACACACACTGTGGTCATAAGAAATAGGTATCAGTCTTTGGCGAAAAGAAGGCAGTGGGGGGGATACCGAGGAGGAGGAGGGTGTCAGACTCCTCTTCCGTGTCCTCAAGACTGGATCTGTCTTCAGATTTACAATCTGATTCTTTAAAAAAGAAAGGGGAGAAATATCATCAGAATGTTTCTTAAGAATGAAAAAATCTTATTTCTACCTTTTCTTTTGAGACATGGGAAGTAGAGTTTTTTTCTCCTCACCTTAAATGTTTGTAGCATCAAGGCCTACAAGAAGCACCTGACCACCCTTCAGCTTTTGAAGAACCTTCCCAATGATATTATATTTATCCAGCATACCAGGTTGAAAACTAAGAATTAAATATTTCAAGTAAAAAACTCCTGGACTATGGGCCCATTTTTTTGGTCTCAGGGCTCAGCTCTTTGTGACGGGGTGAGAATCTTACTAAAGGGACATGTTTTTTCCATTTGTAGAGTTGTGGATATTAGTCCAGGTAGGGCCTTATTACTGGGCGAGTTGCCTTGGAGAAATCTCATTTCGATTTTTGAACATATACGCACTCCAAAGTATATCAGCCCAATCTGACCTTTTTAGGCTAATACAGCCATTTTTGTATACCAGAAGACATGTCTTACTGGGAGGTGATTTTAATTACCCTCTATCCATAGCTGACAGAGGAGGACACACAACCAAACTTTTTGGTGATACCAATTGTTTGAAATCCATCCTAGCAACAGCAGGTTTTATAGATGGGTACACAGAGGTTCATCAAAAAGGGGCTAAGACATTTTCAAACGGCCCACCTGCTACTAGAATAGATTATTTGTTTCTTTCCAATAATCTACATCCGGTACAGGCACAGACCATCCCTTGTGAAACCTCAGATCACCTAGCAGTTTCTCTTTCTTGCATTGTTAAACATAACACATCCTTTAATTGAAAAAGAGACTCCAGATGGAAACTAAATAATTCACTCCTATCTCAGTCACACATATAGGAACAATTCCTTTCCCTATTGGTAGCCAGATATTCGGTGCTAGACACCTTCGAAAACATTATGGATTGGTGGAGGGATACAAAAATGGAATTTAAATCTTTTCTTATTCCATCAGCGACCAAAACTTCTAAATCCACTTATTTTCACTATCTCACTTTAAGAGAAAAACTATTTTCAACAATTTCAAGAGCTCATGAAAATAAATTGGATTCATTGACTGAGATTAACAATACTAAAGCAGAAATGGCCAGGATACAGTGACAATACAGCTGAATCTTTGAAGTTGGAGGCACAATTTGAAACATAAGGTTCCAGACCATCTTTGGATATTTTTAAAAGTTGTCAAAACAGAATACAACATACCATTATTGATCAGGTTTTAGATTTAAACTCTCAAAGGTGTCATTCAGATTTAGGTCAAATACAAAAAATTTCCCAAGCATATTTAAAGGAAATGTTTGGATTTCCTTTTTCTGCTACATGAGACCATGAGTATTTAACAAACCTGGATATTCCAAGTTTGAATCCTGCAGTCAGATCTGCGTTACTTGCCCCAGTAACCCCAACAGAAACCTTGAAGGCCCTGACTCAACTGAAAAATAATTCTTCACCAGGGTCAGATGACTTTACAGTAGAATTCTACCTTAAATTTGCCCAATATATGTATTTTCTGATTTTCTTAACTCAGAATTTCTCCCAGAAGGATTGTCCCAGGCTCTAGTAATACTGTTATACAAAAAGGGAGATAAAAGGGATTTTTGAAATTGGAGGCCCATAAGCCTTTTAAACATAGATTATAAAATTTTAGCTTCCATTCTTTTGTCTAGCCTTTCCTCAGTTGCAGAAATAGTGATCAGTCCTTTACAAACATGCCCAATTAAAAAAGGTCCCTGTTCAATAGCTTATCTTTCTTGAGAGATATTATCACACACAGAGGAGGACTGGATTCACAGCGCATGATCCTGGCCTCAGACCAGGAGAAAGCTTTCAATAGGGTAGATCATGAATATCTTTTCCAAGTTTTACATACTTACGGCATTCCAGATAGATTCATTAAATGGATATCACTTGTGTACACTTTCTTCATCATTACTCCTTACCTAAATGGTACCCCAGGGATTTCTTTTCATGGCATTGAATGTGTGAGACAAGGTTGTCCTCTCAGCCCCCTCCTATATATCTTTCAAACTGACCCCCTGCTTAGGAAAATCTTAAATCATCCTGATATTCCAAGAATAATCTTAGCCAATAATAGTGTTGCTCTGAACATTTGTGCTTATGTTGATGACCTCTGCATCTACACAACTCCCTCTATAGATGAAAATACACTACAAAGGGTCATCTCAGACTTTGAGAATATTTCAGGTTCCAAACTTAGCTATGGAAAGAGTCAAGCTTTTATTTTCCTCCTTTACCAGATTTCAGGGACCCCACACATTTTGCTAATATTCAAGTTACATCACAACTGGCAAACATTTTGGGGTTATAGTTTGGGAGCCAAGATGCTGCTGCTCTAAACTGGTCCCGGGCATCACAGAAAGCAGAACAAACTGTGATGTCATGTAAAAATAAGACAATTTCAAAAAGGAAAAGGGTTTTATTATTGTACACACTTATAATTCCCATATTTTTACATGTTGCAAACATTTTTGCCTTACCTCTTAGCTTACAGACAAAAGTAATGAACATTTTTTTTCTTGGTTCTGGGGTAGTAGGTTAAACCACATACCTACCATGTATATTTTGCAGTGTCAGTGGTTCAGTAGGTAGCCACTCACTTCTGAGGCCGGGAGATCAGAGGGCTGTGGGTTCAGTTCCCACATCTGGCACTTGGGTTAATATTCCAGTATTGACACTGTAATGCAGCATGAGAGGTGCTGCATTTCTGAGGTGCTGTCTTTCAGATGAGATGTTAAAACCAAGGTCCCATCTGCTTGGATTGGTGGTAGTTCAGGAGGATGTTAAAGATCCTATGGCACTTATCGAAAAGAGTAGGGGAATTTCCCTCATTCACTAAAATTACCGCCAACAGCTTAATCTGGTTCAAGGTCAGTTGGCATTCATCTGTATCCCCCTGCCCCTGGGTCGTGCCTGAAAATAGGCAGGATTTGTCTAGTGCACTTACCTGGTCAACAATAAATAAAATAAAAATATTGCTCAGGTGATGTACGTATGGTACACCCAGTGTTGTTTTTCTTATATATTTTTGTGTGCCAGAATTTTATTCCCTTATTATCTAATTCCTGTTCAATATAGCTTGCTCATATGAATTCCTTATTGGAGTGGTTTCTAACAGCTTGGAGAACCTCCCATCTTATACTTCCAAGAAGCATGAAACATTTTACAATCCCCTACTATTTTTCCTCAGCTTGTAATAAGATAAAGCAATGGAAAATTTCTCCACAACTGCTATCTAGTAATTCCAGGTGGTCTCTTTATTTTTTTATTTTAAATTTCAATTTCTACAAGACCCCCCAAAAGCTATTACAATATGAGAAACACATTACGGACATCTTCTCACAGCCTACAGATAAAAGACTTCCTATGAAAGTTTGGGATGTCACTTGGCTTTCTTGCCATGGTAGATTGGGGTAAGGAATTCCCACAAGCATAAGGTGCTAGAAGATAACATGTCCCTAGACCTGCATGCATGGGTCTTCTGGAAACTCAGGAACACTTCTGTTTACTTTGCCCATATGCTCAACAGTTTGGGCATTTGATACTTATCTCTTGGGGGGGATGTTCATTTTACCCAGATAACATATGAGGTTTTGGTATTGTGTGTATTTCCCTCAAGTCTATCTAGGTATCATGCAAGTACTATAAGATTATTTTTTTCTCTTTGTAGATTTTATTTGTGGCAAGCAAGGTGTGCTCTTTTATTGCAACAAAAAGAATATAGTATAAATCAGGTTCTAATACAAGTTATACAGAATCTAAAAATAATTTATGAAACTGAACAAGAAAGGAACACTGTTACAGCAAGGGTTTACTGGAAACATTTTTTATGGTTTAAAACACTTGCTATTTGAAATTTTTCAATTTTTTTTCTTTTGGTTACATTTTTTTTAATTGCTTATGTATAAATATACTAACATACTAGCATACTAAATGCCAGCAGAACAGGCCTCTTGGTCTGTCGTGTCTGCTCGGTTGCCAGCCCCCTACTGGGTGCTCACTTATCCACCGCCCCCAACCCCGCTCCCAGATAGAATCTCCTCAGCTTCAGTTTCCTTCTGTGCCTGTACCACCTCTTTTTGAATGCCTCCACTGTGCCCTGCTCCACCAGACTCCTGGGAAGTGCATTCCATGGCTCCACCACCCTCTCAGTGAAGTAGTGTCTCCTATGTTCTCCCCTGTATTTTCCCCCTCCAGTTTCCATTCATGCCCCGTCGTTGTTCCCCCTTTCTTTGGCCTGAACACCTCCTTGGCTCAGCCCCTATTTATTTGTTTTAGATATTTGAAGACCTCTATCATGTCCCCCCTGTCTCTCCTCTCCCCCATGTGTACAGCCCAAGCTCTTCCAGTATCTTCTCATAGGGCCTCTCCCCATGTACTGATACTGTATCAGAAATTGTATGAAACTGCGTTTTGAGTGATGTATGTGTTTAATTATCTTTTCTAAAATAAAAAATTCCCCTACTCTTTTCAGTAAGTGCCACAGGATCCTCAACATCCACCTGAACTACCACCAGAACAGGCGGATGGGACCTCGGTTTAATATCTCATCCGAAAGACAGCACCCCCCATGTTGCACTACAGTGTCAGTATTGGGATATTAACCAAAGTGCCAGGTGTGGAAACTGAACCCACAGCCCTCTGACAACCCAAGTGTCAGGTGTGGGAATTGAACCCACAGCCCTCTGATAACCCTCTGGTCTCCCAGTCTCAGAGGCAAGTGTGCTTCCTGCTGAGCCAATGACACTGACTACTGATGCACACTTGACAGTGGGGAAAAAAGAAACTGAGATGGTTGGTGGTTGGTGCCACTGTATACTAGAGGACACATGCAGTGACACTTGCTGGGTCTCTCTGTCATCAGCCATCACCAGAAAAGTTCTGCCTCCTATGGGGGTCCTAGTGCCTGCAGCTTAAATCTACAAGTGGGAATCAATGGTGAAGATTGATTCCTGAAAGATAAGGCATTTGTGCTCATTAGCCTTGATTCTTCTAATAAATACAAATATAAATGTGGCACTTAGGGGAGCATCAGTCAGATCTACTGCAGTTGGAGTCAGAGTGAGCAGGAATTTAAATGAGAGCTACCTGTGCCAGAGCTGGGAGGGAAGTCCCCTCGTCTCATTCCTCTCATGCTGCCCATGATCCTCAGTGCACATCAATGAAGTAGCCAAAGCCACTGTGATTCTTGTCCACCTGTTGAATATCTATTGTACTGGGTCAAACTACAGCTGCAGCTGTGACCAGCTTGAATTTTGTCTGTGGAGTCTACAAGGAATGCTGCTTTAACCATGGACTGCCTGTTTGCCTGAGACTATTATTTGCTGTTTACATTTGGCATCCTTTATCATCAGAAATGAAGAGTAACACATTTTCTGCCAAAGGTCTTCCTACATTTGCTGCTGCAAGTATTTTGAAACATTTATTGTTCTTGCTGCTTCAGAACAGTGTTCTAATGGTTTGGGAACCAAGTGCTTTTTTTGATGGTGCTGCTCTTTGAAACTGTCTTTGCATTAGCCTCACTAAGAGCCGTAATGTACTGTGTGTGTTTCCCTATTTAACTCCAGTATAAACTTCCCATTTAGATGTGTTCTGGTGCTGTGGTATGTGTCCCCTCTTTGGATATCCTTGGCCACTGCAGTGCTGGTGTGAAGAGGGCTGCAATTTACCTTATTAGGGTCTATTGCTCTCCAGTTGGAGCAGTGCCCACAGGTTGCATTCTTCAGTGGGGGATATTAGAGTAAAGTATTAAATGCTGGTACCCAGGTAGGCTTAAATCATTCCTTTGCATGTTTGCAGGCATGGTGAAGTCACACAGCCACTACTTCTATTTATTTGTTATGCATAATCATTGCAATTCCTACAGTAGTTGTGTCTGTTGATCTGTGTACCATAACTGTCAGCTGCCTAAAGATCCAATGTGCAGGCCATGTCATAGGTTATCTTGTGGCATATAATAAGAGAGATCTGAATTGTTTATTACAATGTCTTTCCACTGCAGTGGTATATTCCCTAGGAGGCTGCAATTTGCATTGTAGCTATGCAGTCACCCTCACGTTCTGGATTGGTGATTTAATTGTAAGTGTATGGGGCATTATCATCTAAAACTTATAACTTGCATTCAAGTGTCCACTATGCCATACACCTGCTGGCATGTGCCTGTACATGGGGGGGGGGATGCATGCATGCAGCCTGTCCCAGGGCAGACTGTGAAGCTGACCGTTAATAAACTGTTGTTATATATCAAAGAAGAAAAGGAGAGCACCCATGAACCTCCATATTAAACAAGGGCATGGGTCTCAAATCCAAAATAGCTTTATTTTATTCTGGCATAAAAAAAGAGACAATAAAAATGCCTGACACATTTCGGATGAAGACACATCCTTTCTCAAAGGCTACTTGAATAATAACATGTGGCAGTTATATTCACAGTTTGAAAAACGTCAGAATGATGTCACATTGAATTCAAGTGATCTGATTGGTTAAAATATAAATAATATATATAAATCCTTATAGAACCCTCAAGGTGTTCTGTACTGTTAAAAACATTTTTAAATACAAAAATGCAAATGCAAGTTTAACAACTTAAAACTGTTGTTAAATTCCTTCCAGTGTTCATGTTATTACACTTCTATACCCCCTACACACATTGCCCTCCTCACCCCTCCCTATTTGGTTTTCTCTTTTCCTTTTTTCTCTTTCATTAGCAGAATGCTCAAGTTTCCAACTTTTTGCCACCTCTTTTCCGTATTGTGTCTGACTGCCAGCACCACTGTCCCTTAAATACATCCTGAATCTATATATGTTCAAACATACTCAGTACTCAAAGAGTTAAGACCAGGGATGATTTTCTTGCCACTACTCCTAGTACTTCATGTCTGCCTGAACTCCATTACCACTACACACTGTGTATTATGGTTTTAGCTATATCATGCATATTTTTGTATTCTGTTGCTCTTTATCATTGCACTTATTATATATTCAATATTTCACTCCCCTCTTGTTCTCCTCCCCTGCCCACAGGTCACACCAGGAAATGTGCATTGACTCACTATGTCTACCTCAGTCACCACATTTTCAATTCAGTAACTGTTTTCCTCATGCGTTAGTTAATTTAATTGTTTTGATCACTTTGTATAAACTGAAAAGGATTTTATGACTTAGAATGACCTGAAGGAGTTGAATGAGAATCATAATCTACTTCTGGGTATTGGCTAAGATGTGTACATTATTTATATGCATGCTCACTTCATAATGCAGGCTTTTCTGATGCTTTTAATAGTATAATACCTCACAAGATTCACAATATATAACAAAAAACGCTCACCAACTCACTTTGCAAACAGTTACGTTTCCCTGGCATCCCCTCTACGTACATATTTCTTCCAGAACTACTGTAACATAATTTGTTTTCATTAACTGCCATTTTGTTTCTTTTTTCAGGGGCTTATGTTCTAATTAAAAAAACCAAAAACAAATGGACAACAAGTGAAGCATCTGTTTTTGGCCTCTACCATTGAAAATGACATTTGGTTGGGTGGCTAGCTGTTGTTCATCTAAATTGAAATGGATTCAAGTAAACAGACATCTATATTATTTCAATATGGAAACACTGACAACAATTTTTTTTTAAACAGGCACCTTTTAAATCATGACAATTTTAAAAAGGAGGACAGTTTTATAATAACCCTGATGTATCTAGCTTCAGACAATGGCCCAGACATTAAATATGTCCTCTCATGTTTGGCTCAGGGCACGTCTACTACTGCCTCACTGTTCAGGGGATACACACCAACACATGAAGGATTCTTACTTAAGTTGAGGATGTTCTACCCAAGTCAGACATCTTTATGGTGAATAATTCATGCAGTGGTACAATTACCCATGAGGGTGAAACTGCAGGAATCCAAATAAAATGAATACCATATGTAATTCCCAGATCTACATTGCCCATAAAAAAAAGTATTTGAAAGATGGTGGATTATTCAGAAGGCAAAAAGGTCAGATCTGTGCACTAGGCACCAACTACCTGAGAACTAAATATTTTTAGACTGTTTCATTAAGAGTTTATAAGACAAATTTGTACTTCTACTCATGCGAAAACCAAATGTAGTATGTTTTATTTATGCTGTCTTTTCTCGTCCATGTAATAATGAAAAGGTCAGCTCAGGTCACCTACATTTGAGTTCTTCAGACTGTGCTTCAGACAGTATCTTCTTTCGACCTTTATAAATATCAAATTTGTTCCTTCTTTGTAAATATTCATCTATACAAATACAGTGGGAGATAAACTGGTTAAGACTGAAATTTTTATTTGGAGCTGATGACTTATGTGACAGAAGAGATGGAAAAGAAAGACATTTTGGTTTTAATATAGTGCCTTTCATACACACTTTCTCAAAGCCCTTTACAATTTGTGAACAGTTGGTAGCAGCCATTAGACATGTGCAGAGGGATTAAAGCTGTTAAAGCTGATTCAAGAGTTTCTGGGAATTATGTATAGAGACTGAACAAGAAGGTTAAGCATGAGTGGATAAGTAAGCATCTTAAGTGCATATAGTGAGTAAGTGGTGGTGGTGGGATTCAAAAACCAGTTCTCCAGGTTTGCAGTTTTGTTTCCTAATCACTAGTCTATGCTGCCTTCCAAGAATAATACACTATCTTTATTCTGTACATGAACAGCAAACACAATTTACATGTTATTTCATCTGTATGCGTGTCATCATGGCATTCTTAACCAATGAGAGACAGCTTAAACAATGCTTAATAGTGTACTGTTTCCAAGCTTGTGAAGCTGAATGCAAATAGAAACAGTGAAATATACAGGAAAGAGATCATTTAAAGAGATTTTCCACTATCCAGGAAAATCTTTTTTAAAATATGATATTCAGATAGAATTCAGCTAATATTTCATTTAGCTCCCTTCATTCTTTATTCCTGAGGGTATGTGAATGAAAATGTTATCTTTATCCCCAAATCACCGAACCTAAATAAACAAAATACTGTATTGTAAATCTTATAAAATAATTTATGCTTAAAAGATACTCTAAGCAGATACCTAATGGTGAATTAACCCAAAACAATTAAGCCAGTATGTATAAACAAAAGCAGGAATAGAGAGCAGTAGGGTGCATCTTCAGTCTAGATGAGGCATTACTGAGACTACATGGCTTGGAGAAAAAAAGGAGGCTATTCCAGATGTGAGGCAGCCTATAAGAAAAGGCATGTCACCTGTTTTACTTTTACATAGGGGAATAAGCAAATTCCTCACAAGCTGAGAGCTAAGATGACAGCCAGGATGGTGACTGGGGAAACCAAGTTATTCAGATAGGTAAGAGAGTACAAAGAAAAAAAGTGTGCCTCAGTAAGTAAGAGTGACAGATTTGCTTGTGTTCTAGGGAGATCCAACTCAGTTACTCATACCTGGAACAGAGATGAGCATGAGGTGGGCAGCTATGTATAAATATGCAGAATGAGTTGTATAAAGTATCTGATTTGGTCAGCTGAGTTTCAGTAGTTGCCCCCTAAGTTATGTGTACATTACAACAGTTAGTTGCAAGTGGTAGTAGCTCTTCACAAAGTATCTCCTGGCACTTGGAGAGACAGATCTTCACTCTATAGAGTAATACCTGTTTAAGGAAAGGGCGGAGGTAAGGTACTCAATACATGCAGAAAAATCCAAATGGGATCTAGCATCATATAAAGATATTTAAATTTAGATGCATTCTTGCGGGTATAGCCATCAAGAGTGTTACTGTTAAAGAAGAGGGTGTTCATAGCATAGGGTTGGAACTAAAAAGCATGGACCTAATCAAAAGCATTGTCAGAGTGATATTTCAGTTCTTAGCTAGCATATTTGATTGGAACCATTTTGGATGGTGTAAAAATCAAGTTGAAATGCTGCCTCTGTGTTAGTAGGCATAGGTCTACTGTAAAAACAAACTCTAATCAGAGCTGGTATGGCTGCTCAGAGTGGCAAGAGTGCATGAAAGAATAGTCAGTGCTCTCGCCACATTGGAGTCTGCTGTACACAAGATGGCCAGGAGACAGAACTGTCATTGTGTGATAATTGCACATGCACAGTTTGAATCGAGGGGACTGTCACTTCCACAGCTGCAGAGGAGAAAGTAGTGCCCTGTGAAGGGGGTGTGTTTCTATGGCTGGCAGAGGGGGAGGGCTATAGAAATACAACACATTGGAACTGTGCTCCAGCACTGTGGAAGTACACCAGAGCACTGTCTGGTCATGTGCTTCCACAGTGCACTTCTAAAGAATAACAGCAATACATCTGTGGAAATCCACCCACACAGCTGTAGAAAAGGACAGTATTGTCAACACACATTCTGTATGTAAGCTACAGAGACTAGCCTGCCATGAAAGCTTATTTACAAAGGCAGAAAAAATGGATGGAGCCAAGGACAGAGCCCGGGGAGGGGCACAAATGGTGATAGGTAAGACACCATAAGGAGTTTCACCTACCCTGGGCTTTTGATTATGGCCTGAAAGGTACAGTAGAAATCACATCAGTGAAGAGTGTGTTTGGTGCAAGTGGACACTGGGGTGTGTAGCACTGCAGCTGAGATATGCTCAAATCCTGGGTATCCCCACCCACTTAGTATATTGAGCCCCAAGTATTTTCCATCACCAAAATACTAGGTTAATATTTTTACATAGTGTGTCTTTGTGTCATTCACTTCTGGTCCAGAACAGCATATGTTTAAGTTATCCTGAGACAAGAATGTAGGCAAAATATAAAATGTAACATTCAGTAGGAACAGAACTAATCAGTTTTCACTGGGTAAAAATCTCTAAGAATAAATAGAAGCACCTGATTTTGCAAGTTAAAACTACTCAAATGGAAGACTGCCTGGAGTATTGTAAAGAATGCTGTAGGGATTATAATAGGGGCATATTCATAAACACAGATGATTCTTAGAAACATAAACAATGTTGGCAGAAAATAATCAAATTACCAGTGGTACTAAAAGTGCCAAATATGGTCTGTAAAGTGTAAAATAATTATGTATTAAAATACAATATACTCTGTGCTTACCTGTATTTAAACCACTAATCCTTTGCCTGAGTAGCAAGCACACATTCAGTGTGCCACTGAACTGCATGTATGAGAATTGTGGTTCCTGTGGAGTAGAGGATAAGTCACAACTTGGGAAATATGCAACTGGGGATCTAATCACAGCAAGCCATTTATCTTCATAAATTGTAGTTCTTAGCTAAATGCACTTCTTATAGAATTTTCCATTCCAAGTCCACACCACCATGAATTGCCACTAAAGTGAGTTTCCGTCTGACAAAAAAAAAATAGAAAAAAAAAATGTTACATCCCTGTCAGGATTCAAACTGTGTTTCATGGATTTGAGCTGCTGATCCTTTGCCTGATTAGCAAAGGCACATTCAGTGTGCCACTGAGCTGCAAGTGAATGATTTGCAAGTCATGTGATGTAGAGGTATGTCATAGCATGTAAAACAGGCAACCTGGAATCTAATCCCAGCAGGGAATATAGCTTCACAAATTGTGGTTCTTAGGTAAACGTATTTCTCGTATCATTTTCTATTACAACTCCACATCACCGAGAATCATTACTCAAGTGAGTTTCCACCTGACAAAAACATTTGAAAAAATATTTACATCCCTGATAGGATTCAAACTATGTTTACATGGATTTGAGCTGCTGATCCTTTGCCTGATTAGCAAAGGCACATTCAGAGTGCCACTAAGCTGCAGGTGAATGAGTTGCAGCTCATTGATGTACAGGTATGTCACAACATGCAAAACAGGAATCTAATCCCAGCAGGCGCTATAGCTTCACAAATCATGGTTCTTAGCTAAATATACTTCTCATATAATTGACTAATCCAACTCCGTATTGCCATGAATCATTATTCAAGTGAGTTTCCATCTTAGTCAAAAAAAAAATGAAACAAATGTTTAAGCCCTGCCAGGATTTGAACCACTAATGCGCTGCCTACTAATTAGACACACATGCAGTGAGCCACTGAGCTGTGGGTAAGTGATGTGCAGTGCCTATGGTGTAGATGTTATGTCAGAACCTGCAAAACAGGCAATTAGGGTTCTTATTCCAACAGGTGATTTACTTTCACAAATAATTGTTCTTAACTAAATTTACTTCTCATATAATTAACTAGTCCAACTCGAGACCACCATGAATCACCATTCAAGTGAGTTTCCATCTCATGAAGAAAATTTGAAAGAAAAATGTTTATGTCCCTGTCAGGACTTGAACGGCTGATTCTTTGCCAGCTAAGCAGATATACATTCACTGTACAACTCAGATGTAGGTTAGTGTGCTGCAGTTCCTATGATGTAGAGTTTATGTCACACCAGCAAAACAGAAGACTGGGATCTAATCCCAGCAGGTGATTTACCTTCACAGTGTGTTGTTCTTAGATAAATTTACTTTTCATATTATTTACTATTCCACTCCACACCACCATGAATAGCTACCTGCTTGAAAAAATGTTAATGTTTCTGCCAAGATTCATGCCACGGTATGTCTACATGCATTCAAACCACAGATCATCTGTGCTAAGTAAACACACATTTAGTATGCAGCTTAGCTGCTGGTAAGTGAGTTGCAGTTCCTATGATGCAGAGGTTACGTCACAACCAGCAAAACAGATGAATGGGGATCCAATCCCAGCAAGTGATTTACACTGACACATTGTTCTTACCCAAATGTATTTATATAATTTACTGTTCCAGCTCCACACCACCATGAGTCACCACTCAAATGAGTTTCCACCTAACAAGTCCCTGCTGCTTGGATCTGAGCCACTGGCCCTTTGCCTGCTAAGCAAACACACTTTCAATATGCTACTGAACTGTAGGTAAGTGAGTTCCAGCTCCTGTCATTCAGAGGTTATGTCACACCAACAAAATAGTTGACTGGGACTCTAATCCCAGCAGGCGATTCACCTTATCAACTTGTTCTGCTAAGCTAAATTTAGTTCTCATATAATTTACTATACCACTCCACACCACCAAGAATTGCTACTGATGTGAGTTTCCATTTTACAAAAAAAGTTGAAAAAAATGTTTATATTCCTGCCAGAATTCAAACCGTGTCTACCTGAATTTAAACCAGTAATACTTTGCTTATTAAGTGAACACACATTCTGTGTGCCACTGAGCTACAGGTAAGTGAGTTGTATTTCCTATGGTGTAGAGGTTATGTCGCAACTTGCCAAACAGGCAATTGGGGATCTAATTCCAGCAGGTGCATTATCTTAACAAATTGTTATTCTTAGGTAAATTTACATCTCTTAGAACTTACTAGTCCAACAATATGCCACCACTCAAGTGAGGTTCTATCTTACAAAAGAGATGTTTAAGTCTCTTCTAGGATTAGAACCACAGATCCTTTGCCTGCTAAGGAGACACATGTCCACTGTTCCACTGAGCTACAGGTAAGTAAGCTGTAGTCCCTATGGTGGTGAGATATGTCCCTACCTGTGGAACAAGTAAGTCGAATTGCATTCAAACCTAGACAAATCTCAGCCAGGACTAATTTAATTAGCTGTTGAACTAAGTTCAATTATCGGAAAGTCTGCTACTTAGCTGGTGAAATTCTTTACTACATCTGCAGTGACATCTAACAATTTCTCTCATGCAACAAAAATTGAACTGAGAAAGAAAACATTTTGTAATACAGGATCAAACCAAGCATACTAGGAATCATACTGATCATTTCAGAAGCTCAGAAGGCCAAGGCCCATTAGTAGCTTCAAAAAATAAATAAATAGCTAAATAAAATAATTATTTTCCATTATGCCCAATGAGGCACTTTGGACCCACTTGGAGGTCGCGAGGGTCCCTGGACAACCCTCCCCCACCCCCTTTGCTGACTACAGAACACTGCTCCCATGAGGCACGTTGGACCCACTTGGAGGTTGCGGGGGTCCCTGGACAACCCTCCCCCAACCCCATTGCTGACTACAGAACACTGCTCCCATGAGGTGCGTTGGACCCACTTGGAGGTCGCGAGGGTCCCTGGACAACCCTCCCCCACCCCCCATTGCTGACTACAGGTACGTGGGGACAAATAGTAGGCGTGCTGCGCTCCGTGCTCTTTGGACTCAGGAGGAGCTTGAAGGTGCCATTTTTTAATTTATTACCTGTCGGTGCAGATGTGAAGACTGTTTATTTAATATTTTATTGTGCTGAAATCAGCTCTCTGTAACAACGAATTCGCTGCACCTTAATGCAAATTTAATGTAAATGCCCGGATCTTTTGCTTTAAATCTCAGCCTTAATAATGGATTTTTTGCTTAAATCACAGCCTTAATAATGTTTTCTGTTCTATCTGTATACTGCCGAGAATCAGCTCTCTGTAGAAGCAAATTTTCAGCACCTTAATGAAAATTAGTGGAAGCACCTGGTCTCTTGTTTTAACTGCAGTCTAAATTACCATACCGGAATCCTACAGGGAGCTGAAACTTGAATCTGCCACACTCTCGGGAAAGCCATGAACCTTTAGAAGTGCTAGTACTTGAATTTAAATGCCTAGGGCTTGTATTACCATACCGGAATCCTACAGGGAGCTGAAACTTGAATCTGCAGCACTCTCGGGAAAGCTGTGAACCTTTAGAAGTGCTAGTACTTGAATTTAAATGCGTAGGACTTGTATAGGGCTTACCAAACAGCCAATGTTAAAGTTTCTAATCCGGAATGTTTCAGTGCATTGAAATTTGTATGGCAACACTCTAGGGAAAGCCGAGAACTTTAAGGAGTGCTTGTACTTGAATTTAATCTGTTTAAAACTTTAAACCGGAATACCACAGAGCCACGCCACTCTCTCTCTGTACCCCACCCCTAAACCCACAAAAAGTACTTAATCAGTGTACCTCTCTTCTTTCTCCTCAGAACACTGCTCCCACAAGGCTCGTTGGACCCATTTGGAGGTCACGAGGGTCCCTGAACAACCCTCTCCCAACCCTCATTGCTGACTACAGGTACGCAGGGACAAATAGTAGGCGTGCCATGCTTTGTGCTCTTTGGACTCAGGAGAGCTTGTGGAGGCCCCACCGATGCAAGCGTCAGTTCCCCACTGCCCCCGCCACCACTCTTGGTGAGCACTCCCTGTTATAGGGCTCAGTAACCAATCAGCCCATTTCTTCATCTGCAGCTTATATTGATCAGCCACTAGGGGCATATGCTTTCACCTCATCAACAGCAGGTTTCAAATGGCAATGATTCTAGCTCAGCCTACCATGTTAACCCTACTCCTGATTAACGTCCAGATACCTCATCAAGCAACTGCACCTACCACTTTCTGGGGCCACACACCATTTATACTCCCTCTATGGCTGCCTGGCTGGCAGTCACTTCTCAACTCAACACTTGAGACCTCCTCACTGCCTCAACCTTTACCATCTGTCCCCTTGCCTTGTCCACTAATACTGGCCATACCCTTACTTGCCAGCCTCCCTATCCCCACATTCCCCACTCCTAAAGGGCCCCCGGGTGGTAGCTTATGTCCCCTCAAGACATCTAAATGGCACCCTATATGCAGGATCTTCCTCCTCCTCCTCCTGCTCACATCAGGTAATGTGCACCCAAACCCTGGCCCTGCCACAACTACCATACCAACCCTTCCCCCAACCAGCGGACTATGTATTGCCACCCTTAATGTCTGCAGCCTTTTAAAAAGTGGGACTCCTTCCAGGGCTGGGTCTACCAACACCAGCCGGATATTATTGCGCTCACTGAAACCTGGCTCTCCCCATTGACCCCTGATTCATCTTTAAATCTCACAGGGTACAACCTACACTGGGCGGATCGTAAAGGTAAACGTGGGGAGGCTGCGCTGTATATACTAAAGAGGTCCTACGTGGTCAGCTACTCCCCACCCCCCAACTGTATCCTGGCCCACAGGCCCTCACTATAAAAATCACTCTGGGAACAACTAAATCCCCCTCACTCCTCATCACCACGGTCTATATCCCCCCAGGGAACAGAAAGTGGCCTTCCACTCCGTTCTGTCCTACCTGGCTACACTTCCACCACAAACTGAGAAAATCATACTAGGGGACTTTAATATTAACTGGCTGGACAAAGTTGCCACACCATTCTTAGGCGCCGCTACTGCCCAGGACCTTACGCAGGTCATCACATCCCCCACCAGATTGAACCAGCGCACCGAGTCCTCCTCCCTGCTGGACTTGGTGTTCACCAACCACCCTACAAAAATCACCAGTACAACAGTACTCCCAAATGCCCTTAGTGACCACTCCTCGGTACTCTGCCATTGGACGTCAAATCCCCAAATCCCCCCAGATTAATCTATCAGTGCAAACTTGGCCCAGGAAAACTTGTGCAGCTCAAAATCTATCTCAGGTCAAAGGACTGGTCCATTGTCACAAATACCACTGACACTGACCTAGCCCTAAACCTCTTCATCCTCACCTTTAACACCATCTGTGACAAATTTGCCCCAATTACTAAAAGAGTGGCCAAAGGAAACCCAGCGCCGTGGGTCAGTGAGCACCTCCTGGATCTCATGCGGACCAGAGACTCCCTATGGCACCTCTCTAATGAGACTGGCCTGCCAGCTGACAGGCAGAACTATAGAGAAGCAAGGAACAAATGTACATGGTCCTTGCGCAAAGCAAAACTGAGTACTACCAGACCTCACTCACCAACTCCTGGGGCTCAGGACGAAAGTTCTGGGACAATATCAAAGACTGTGGAAAAGCTCCCAACACCACCCTAGCCAGATCAGGGTTGAAGGGTGCTTCACCTCTGATCCAGCCCGTATGGCCGATGCCTTCAGTGAGCGCCTTCTCCAATCTAAGCCTGGTTCTCCCCCTAACTTCTTTGACCCTCCCCAGTCACCCCCCCACCCTCCCATCAACCCCCACCTTTCCCTGCGTGTCATCTCCCAAGGGTGCCGAGCCTTATCTCAGGAGGGCACAAAGTCACTCCGGTATAGCAGTGACACTTTAGACTTGAAACTACTTCTCTCTCTCTCTCTCTCTCACTGAAGTGCTCGACCCCCTCACCCATATACTAAACAGCTCCTTATGCCAAGGGAAATTCCCCTCCTGCTGGAGATCTGCCCATATCATGCCGATTTTCAAAAGTGGAGACCATGCCCTCACTAACAACTACCGACCTATCTCCATTCTCCCTCCGCTATCCAAGGCTCTCGAGAGGATAGTCTCTGACCAGCTAACGGACCACCTGAGCAAATACAACCTGCTTAGTACACAGCAACATGGCTTCCAGAAGGGCCATAGTACCACCACTGCCCTCCTGGAACTCACCTCGCACATCCACTCTGCTCTAGATAGAGGACAAATCACAGGAGCTGTATTTATAGATCTTACTAAGGTGTTCAACACCGTCAACCACCCGCTCCTGCTATCCACTCTGACTAGCATGGGATTCTCTCTGGATGCCCTTGGTTGGTTCTCTGACTACCTGCCAAACCACTCCCAGCAGGTAAAGATAGGAGACACAGTCTCTAGTAGGCTACCTGTCCTCTCGGGTGTCCCGCAAGGGTCCATCCTCGGTCCGTTACTATTCAGCCTCTTTCTAAATTCCCTCCCCAAGACCTGTTCTGGGAACCGTCTCCTCTATGCGGATGATGCCGTACTCTATACGTCCAACACTGATCCTTTACAGCTCCACCTCTCCCCCAGTCCTACTTCAGCTCTGCCGAAAAATGGCTAGCCTCCCTTCATCTTGTCCTGAACTATTCCAAGACTAAGGTTATGTACTTTTCCCACCCATTTAATACTAGAAAGGTACTTTGTCCACAACTGAGGACTGCCAACCATACCCCCTTGTCCAGGTGGACTCCTTCAGATATCTTGGCTTAACACTCGACCCTGCACTCATTTTCCACCAGCATATCCACCTCCTATCTACTGCCCTCAATGTGCGGCTCGGGCTCCTGTATCACCTCAAACACTGCTTTACCCCAAATGCATTAAGGCTAGCTGTCTCCTCCTCAGTCCTCTCCCTACTAGATTATGGCCTAGTCATCTGTGGGGCAGCTAACTTATCGGCACTCAGCAGACTATGTGTCTCCCTAAATAAAGCTTGCTGCCTCACCTTGGGCTGTGACCGGCTAACTCATACATGCACACTATACAATGCTACCAACTGGCTGAACCTTGACAACAGGATTAGGTTCCACACATGCCTCATGGCAAAAAAAATTGCCCTTGGTCTCTGCCCATCAGGTCTTGCTCCACTAAGACTGGCCCAGTCACTTAAGCACACTCGTAGCTATGGTAAGCACCTCCTCTCTGTCCCCCATTTTCAAACATCCCTATCCCAGAGGACCTTCAGCTACAGAGCCCCATCCTGGATGAACAGTCTGCCCACTCCACTTGCAAATGAGAACAGACTAGGATCATATAAAACCACCCTCAGAGCCCACCTACAGTCCTCGAACCACTGTGATTGCCTCTGACCAATCCTTCATCTAACCGACCGGCCTAGACTACGGCCGGCACCCCCCCCTCATAACCTTGCCACTAACTGCGTCCCTCTTGTTTAGCTCTGCACTGTTATGCCATTTGTTTTGCATGTTTGCTCTAACTTGACCTAGGTCTACCCCTGCGAGACCCGCAAATGCCTCTGTAACAACTGATAATGTAACTACCTGACTATGTACTGCTGTACTGCTATGTAACTTCTCTTCTCGTATGTAATATTTGTGATGTGGAACCTTTGTAAAGGAATCTTTGACTCAAAGGTATTTCCGAATCTCCAATAAAACAATAAAACAATAACTGTATAGCCTGTTCTTGAATTCCTCTTTTGCAATGCTCATACTTACATGTTCTGGTAGCTGGTTCCACACATCAATAACCCTTGGGTATAAAAATGCTTTCTAGCTGCAGTCTTAAAAAAATGACCTTATAACTGTAATGGGCGACCCCTTGTTTATTTATTGCTTTGTTTAAATGTGAGATTCAGCTCTGACATGAGAAATGCATCATGAATGATGTCATATCATGCAAGGAGGTCTCCCCTTAGTTATCTTACATGTAAGGACATCAACTTGAGAGAATCCAGCCTTTTGGAGTAAGTGGAATTACCTACTCCTTTTACATTTTTATTTATCCTATCAATCGCATTATTAAATTTACTTAAATAGGGATTTGACAGTTGTCTGGAATAATCCAAATGGGGTCATATGTATGATCTATAAATTGGTAGAATCATTTCTGCATCTCTACTCTTTATATGTGATCATATCTTTGAATTCTCTGTATTTTACTACTTCTGTAGAATGCTTGCTGCCACCTGTGTGGCCCGGGTCATGATTGAAATCAGTTCTTTGGATCGGCTCACTCACCCTGTTACCAAAGACGTAAAAATAAATAAAAATGTTTTTTGATAGACCACCATATTTTATTAGCTTTGGAAACAAGTGCTGTACTGTGTGTGTGAAACTTAAAGGAGATTGAGATCATAATCCCAATCCTTTTCCTCAGTAACTGATTATAAAGTAGTATTACTGAAGATGTAATTTTGATCATGGTTATTTTTATTGAGGTGCATTATGCTGCATGGCCCAGTGTGGTGCACTATCAAATGCCTTACAAAAGGTGATACAAATGATGTCCAAAGGGATACCACTATCAAGAGCACTGCTGACTTTTACATACAGGCAAAGCAAGTTGGTTAGGCATGATCTCCCAGTTGTAAATCCATGCTATTCAGGGTCCTCCTTGTCTGTGTTATTTAGATACATTTTAATCTATCTGATGAAACAGAATCCATCATTTTCCCAGGGACAGAGGTCAGGTTTATGGCACAATAATTTTGAACATCTGATTTGTTGCCCTTTTAAATATGGGAATTACTTCTGCTGATCTCCAGTCCTATGGTACTTCCCCATTGTTAATATATTTGTTGAACAGTATTCCTAAGGGTTTTAGTTCACTTTTACGTAACAGTTTGAGCATATTAGTTGAAATCTTGTTGGGGCCTGGAGAGCTATGATCTTTAAGTTTGTAAATTTTTTTCCTTCAATTTCAATCTCCTGAATAAAAATTAGTTCAATGGGAATATTATTCATACTGGATAACTGTCCATTGTATTTGTAAATACTGTGCAAAAATAATGATGGACTAGGTGGTTGGGATCTGACAGAGTTATACCATCCATATTGATTGGACCAATTGCATACCCTGGGTGGGATATTCAGACTGAGCCAGGCTGTGGCACAAGCCTGGGCGCAGCACATCTGGGATGTGCCAAGGCACTGATAGGGTGATATTCAATGGTGCTGCGCCATGGCTCAGCACCATTGAATATCTCGCTGTGACCACCCGCAATGTGCATTGCGCTGTCGCACTGCACCAGCGCAAGTGGCCAGGGAGGGGCAGGGGGATGCGTTAGCACAAGTGCTATTGCGCTAGATGCATCACCCATATTCAAAAGTGCACATGCAAATGGGACCATAATGCATGCAAGGTGCAAATGGGGCTATTTGCATATCATTATGGCTCCATTTGCATGCAGGTGCACCCATCCCCGGAGACTTGCACCTGGCACCCTGCCAGGCTGCAGCCGTTGGGGACTGATGCCCCCTGCACAATCAGCAAAGTGCCCCACCGCCCGATCGCGGGCAGTGGTATGAAGAAATAATCCTCCTATATCCTTGGTGGTCCAGTGGACTGCATCCAGCCTGATCGCGGGCGTCAATAATACAATATCAGAAACCAATCCATCCCTGGTGGTCCAGCGGTACCCCTCCCCACCCGCCCACTGAGCCCCACCACCCCGCTCCCCGGTCAGTGGTGGGTGGCAACTCTCTGCCCACAAGCCACCCCGCTGCCCATTGACTGATCCTGCAGTAGTTTAGCTCCCATTGGTTCACAGCATGGGCCAACAGGCGCAGCCTCGCATCGCATTACATGGTCCAATCTGTGAATGATCCATTCACAATTCTGGACTGTGTAGTGTTGTGTACGGGCTGCACCCATTGGCCCGCATAGGGACCAATGGGCGTACAGCCCTACTGTATGGTGTCAGTTGGCGGGCGGCAGGGCAGCATGAGGGTGGGGATCTGCCGCCCGCTGCTGACCGGGGGGTGGGGTGGGGTGGTTGGGCTCAGTGGGCAGGTGGAGAGGGAGGTACCGCTGCACCACCAGGGATGGATTAGTTTCTGATATTGTATTACTGACGCCTGCAATCTGGCTGGACGTGGTCCACTGGACTACCAGGGATATTGGAGGAGTTTTGATTATACTTCTGCCCACAGTCAGGCTGGACACAGCCCACTGGACCACCAGGGATATTGGAAGGGTTTTGATTATACTTCTGCCCGCAATCGGGCTGGATGCGGTCCACTGGACCACCAGGGATATTGACCTTTATTACAATACTGATGCCTGCAACTGGGCATGGGGGGCACTACCACGAAAGTGCCACCAGAGCTCGGGTGGCCACGCATAGCTGGCAGCTGCCGTGTTGCGCCCTGCAATCACGAGCAGCTCACCTGTGGAGTGGCCAGCTGTTCCTTTTTTTGGCTCACCTGTGTGCAGGCGCAAGTGGGGGTTGGGTCTGCATGGGCTCAGCATCCTGGGCTGAATGTCAGGATGTGCAGCGCATGCATGGGCACGCCCCCCCCACTTGCGCAGCATACATTACTGATGCGCTCCAGCACATCGGGATTTGTGCCACGCATATTCCCCTTTTGAATATCGCGCCAGAGCACATCATGTGTTGTGCCATGCGCAACTCTTCTGAATATCCCACCTTCATTCTTTTTTTTTACTGAGTTTATATACAGTAGCTGTAAAGTTGTTTTGAGTTACCTTTATTTGCTTGTTTAACCAGGTTTATGTCAGCTTTTGTTTTGATTTATTGATCAAGTTTTTACAATATTTAAGTAGTACTTTATACTCCTCCCAGTCTTTATTTGACTTGCATTTTAAATATTTGTTATATAGTTTTTTTTTGTTGTTTTTTTTAACCATCTTCCTTATTTTCTTATCGGTCCATCTAAGTTTAAGTCCTCTCCTTTTATATCTTTTAATCTTGGTAATGTGTTGATTACAGATTTTAATAATATTTGACTTTATCTTACACCAGATTTCTTCAATTAATAAGTTGTTTAGTTCTTTTTCCCAATCAAAATTGTTCTTTTTATCCTGAATTCATTTTTGTTTGTAGTATGATGTAAATATACCTCAGTTTTGCCTGATAATCAAGATATGGAAGATTTAATGGTGGAATGTACAATATTGTGATCACTGTCAGCTACTGGGTCTTTCATTGAACATTTTGATATATTTATATTATCAGATTGAAGAACTAAATCAAATATGTTGTTGTTTTCTTGTACCCTCACTATCTGCTGTAAATATAATTGTACACAAGTATCCAAAAATTCCTTTAGAGGATCATTTTTTGAGTTGTCTGTAATCAAATTCATATTGGTCAGGTTAAAGTCTCCTATCATGGTAACACTTCCCATATCATATGCCCTTTCAAATTTCAATGTCATTTCTGTATGAGTAATTCTATCTGTATCTGGGGGTATATAATACAAACTGAATATTTGTCCAGTTTGCTTTGCATCTACTATTTTAATCCATAATGATTAAGTTTTGGAATTCTGACCTTTTATGGTAGATGAGATATCAAATGCTGTTAGTCTGTCTGATATGTATATGGCTCTGCCTGCTCCCTTTTTGTGTTGTCTATATCTACAAAACAAGTTGTACAATGGTATAGTCTTACCCCAGGTATCATCCTCTACCACCAGGTCTCTGTAACAAAAATTAGGTCAGTGCTCCGTACTGAGCACAGCATTTTCAGCTGTTTTTTTTCTTTTTTTAATTATGTAGGCTTACAAACATATGAAATTACCAGCAGATACAGGACATTTAGTCTATGTAGTCTTATCCAGTGTGTAGCATGCTTTCTTGTTAAACTGCTGCTATCTCCCCTCCCCTTCCCTTGCTCCCCCTTCTAACTTAGTGCCCCCCACTTCTGATCTCTCTCTCCCCCCCACCCTTTCCACAGTTTTGACCCTCCCTGTGGCCCTATCCCAGCCTCTCTTGAAGCTGCCCACTGTCGATAGTGTCACTACTTCCTCTGGCAGTACATTCCAACCAGCCACCATCCTCTCTGTGAAATAGTGCCACGTCATCTCTCTCTCTTGAACCTTCGACGATGAACTCTCGCACTTTGGAAAGAACTTCCTCCAACTTATGTCTATGTTGGGCCTGTCACAGGTAGTTACCTCTGCTACCCATATAGGTGGACACTCTTTGGACCTGGTGTTCCTACTGGATTTGGATGTTTCTCATTTGGAGGTGGAACCAAATGTGTGGACAGACCATCACACCATAAGATTCAGTTTTGGGGCACCCCCTAATAGGTCTGCCCCTACGGAGATGGTCCAGTATCGCCCTTTAAGAGGTGTAAACCCAGAGGGCCTACTGGCGGTACTGGACCTATCGGGTGTTTCGGACGTGAGCATGGGTCCAGGGGACCTGGTTATCACCTATAACAAGGCAGTAGGCAGAGGCCCTGGACCATTAACTCTCGATGGCGATAGCCCACCACTCAGCGCCCAAAGACTCCTTGGTTTGATGAGTCTTTGAAGGAGCTGAGGAGAGTGGGGTGAAGGCTAGAGAGGGCATGGTGGAAATCTTTCCTGGATGCTGACAAACTTAGATTGATGGATCATTATGTTATCTATCAATCGGCAATATCCGGTAGAAGGCAGAATTCCTGTCCAGGAGATTGCTGCTGCGCAGAAACCGACCGGCTCAACTCTTTCGGACTGTTGACAGATTGTGCAATCCACTCTGTCTACAGTCTGGAAGAGATTTTTCTAAATAAAGTGTGATGAGCTTGTTCGATTTTACGCTGATAAGATTGCCAGCATTAGGTCGGATATCAGCCAAGCTCACTCTTCAAGGGTTTGCAGTGATCGGCAAGGGGAAACAAACACCTGTGTCACCTGGTCTGACTTTGGTAGGCCGGAATTCATGGACATTATGAGGATTGTCCAGACTGTACGTCCAACCAGTTGTAGTTTGGATCCGGGCCCTATGCCTCTATTATTGGGTTGCGTAGATATTATCTGTCCGACCATTGCTGAAATTGTCTGGAAATCTTTGGAGCAGGGGATCTTTCCTGAACCCTTAAAGGAGGCAGTCGTTCAACCACTCCTAAAAAAACCTTCATTGAATCCGGACTGTCCAGCTAACTACAGACCTGTCTCTAACCTGCCCTTTTTGGGCAAGGTTATTGAAAAGGTGGTTGCGCTGCAACTGAATGACCATCTTACAAATCATAATGTCTATGATACTCTTCAATCGGGATTTAGGAAAAGACATAGTACTGAGACTGCTCTTGTCCGGGTTCTAAATGATCTCCTGATAGCGAGAGATCGAAAGGCTTGTACTATTCTAGTCATTCTTGATCTCTCTGCGGCATTTGACACTGTGGACCATGGTGTGCTTTTGGAACACCTGTGGTCTTGTGCAGACTGTCTGGTAGGTTCTGCAATGGTTTCAATCTTTCTCACAGAGCGGAGACAGAGGTTATCATTGGAATTTATTCCTCTGACGCTGTCTCTTTGCCTTGTGGGGTTCCATGAGGGTTCCATTTTGGCACCCATGTTGTTCGCTGTCTATATGCTGCCATTGGGAGACATTATTAGGCAATATGGCTTGGTTTTCACTGCTATGCAGATGATACCCAGCTATATTTGTCCTTTAGTCCGGACAAGAGAAGATGCAGTCTCTATGCTTAACAACTGTCTATCCAAGATCAATGATTGGATGAGTGCCAGCTGGCTAAGGTTAAACCGGATAAGACTGAGGTGTTGGTGGTGGACCCAGGTCACCTTGAAGTAGGTTGTAGGGCTGGTCTCCCATGGCGTATGGATCGATGGTGCCCAGCTCTCGACCTCAGACAGGTGCGTAACCTGGGCGTTATTACTGGCGACAGTCTGACCCTGAAATTGCAGGTGTCTTCTGCTGTCAAATCTTCCTTTTACCATCTGAGGAATATTGCTTGGTGGAAACACCTTGTTCCTCCGGCCGACCTTCCCGACATTGGTCCATGCCCTTGTTACCTCTACGCCTTGATTTACTGCAATGCCCTGTACCTAGGGCTGCGGGGAGTTGATATCCGCTGCTTGCAGCTAGTGCAGGCGCGGCAGCCAGGCTTTGACTGGGACATCTATGAGGAGTCACATTACGCCTGTGCTGCGCGAACTGCACTGGCTGCCGGTTCAGTGGCGGATCACCTTAAAGGTCGGGTTACTGACCTATAAGGCCCCCTACGAACAGGGACCATGGTATCTTCAAGATCTGCTTGTTCCCTACTGTCCCTCTCATCACTCCGCTCCATGAGGATTGCTAGAGGTTCCCAGGGTTTATTTAAAACATCGGAGCACGGGCATTTTCTTATGCTGCCCCTACCCTGTGGAATTCTCTACCTCGTCGGATACGAAGCTGCCTGACCATTGAGAGCTTTAAGTCAGAATTAAAAACTTATTTATTTCAAATGGCATATGGGGAGTGATTTACTGTATTTCATTGTAATTATATTGTTATTGTTGCTGTTGTGTCATATGTATGTATTTTGTATGTATTTTAATTGTTTTATCTGTACAGCACTTTGATATTGAAAAGCGCTTAAAAATAAATTTTTACTTACTTTTACTTACTTACTCCCTCCAATTTCAGGCTGTGTCCCCTGGTGTCCCTCCCCATTTTAACTTAAACAAGCCATCTGAATTAACCATGTTTATGCCCTTCAGGTACTTGAATGTCTCAATCATATCCCCTCTCTCCCTCCTATCTTCTAGGGTGTACATGTTGAGCTCCTCAATCTCTCCTCATATGGCTTGTTCCCCATCCCTAGGATCATCTCTGTCACCCTATGCTGGACCTCCTCCAGTAGTTTGATGTCCTTTTTTAGATATGGGCACCAAAATGGCATACTGTACTCCAAGTGCAGCCTCACCAGGGACCTGTACAGGAGCAGAATGACTTCCTCCATCCTAGAGGTGATTCCCCAAGCAATGCATCCTAGCATTCTGTTTGCCTTTGAAGCTGCCTTCCTGCACTGTACCAAGTGTTTCATGTCCCCTGTCACCAGCACTCCTAGATCTTTCTCCTCATCTGAAATGGGTTTTTAGTCTCCAAGTGCAAGACCATGCATTTTTTGACATTGAACCCCAGCTGCCATGTGGTTGACCAGCACTCAAGGGTCTCCACATCCACTTGCAGTACCTTACCCCCTTCTTCACTATTCACCTCCATACAGATCTTAGTGTCATCTGCAAAGAGGTTGATCTTGCTCCTTATCCCTTTTGCTATGTCTGCTATAAATATGTTAAATAGGACTGGTCCTAGCACTGACCCCTGTGGTACCCTGCTGGTTACCTCTCTGGGTGCTGAGAGCTCTCCCCCCAACTACCACCCTCTGCTGCCTACCCTGCAACCAGTTCTTTAGCCACCTGACCAGCTTACTCCCTGCTCCCAGGCTACTTAACTTGCTGTTCAGCCTTCCATGTGGCATGGAGTCAAATGCCTTGCTGAAGTCCAGGCATAGGACATCAACCGCATGGCCCCTATCCAGTGACCTCATCACCCAGTCAAACAAGTCGACAAGGTTGGTCTGACATGATCTCCCAGACACAAACCTATGTTGTCTGTCATCCTGTAAGCCATTCTTCTCCAGGAAACATACCAGCCTTTCTTGAATATAGTCTCCATTAGCTTTCCCACAATGGCTGTAAGGCTCACTGGTCTGTAGCTCCCAGGTTCATCTCTGGCCCACTTTTATGGATTGGCACCACATGTGCCATTCATTCATTCATTCATTCATTCATTCATTCATTCAATCAATCAGTCAATCAATCAATCAATTGTTTATTTATAAAAAGCACAATTCCATTCAGACCAAAGTGCTTGTACAAGATAAAAAGAAAAGAAATCCACAAAAACAGTAATATAAATACTATAAATACTAACAAGCTATTATTAAAACACAAAACACATTTAATCAAGATCAGGAAAAGCCATTCCAAATAAATGAGCTTTGAGAGCAGGTTTAAACTTCTTGATGGTCAGGCACTCTCTAACCTGACAAGGTAAAGAGTTCCACAGGGTAAGGGCCATAAAAGCAAAAGAATGGATCCCCAAAGTCTTAAATCAAACCCTGTGAACCTCTAACAATCCCTCTTCAGAGGAACGGAGTGAGTGGAAGGGGCAATAGGGACAAAGAAAATCTTACAAGTACTGTGGTTCCTATCCATGTAGGGCATTATAGGTCAGTAACCTGACCTTAAAGGTGATCTACCCCTGAACTGGCAGCCAGTGCAGGCCCTGGAGCACAGGTGTGACATGCCAAGTTCTTGATAAACCAGTCGGCAACCTGGCTACTGTATTCTGCACCAGCTGCAAGCAGTGGAAATAGGGTTAGGTATGAGTGCCTGACACTCAGATTCCCATCAAACATTAGCCCAACACTGTAATCCCGACATTCAGAAAGCTGACAGATACACAATACTGACATCATAATCCCGACATTTGCCTACTTTTACTGCTCAGCAGTTTGGGACATTTAAAAAAAGCAAGAATGAAACTGATCACTGCTTTAGGCTGTTTGCTGGAGAAGGCTCCCGCTCACAGACTTTGCTTTCTTTTTATTAGTCTGAGCTCTAAGTGTAAGCACAATTTAATTTGCTACTGATAGCAGAACACATGAAGTTTTCATTTTTTCTAGGCAACATTTATTTTGAGCTTCCTTCCAAAGCCAAGGCATACTTCAATAAAAACTGATCACTGCTTTCAGCTGTTTGCTGGAGAATGCTCTGGTTCAAAGACATTGCTTTTTTTTTAAATGCCCGAGCTCAGATTAGTGCTGTTAGCTGTCTGAAAGTTAACTTTTTTTTACAAATGTTTGTCCCTGAAACTGATCACTGCTTTCTGCTGTTTGCTGGAGAAGGCTCCCACTCAGAGACTTTGCTTTTTCGTTAAATGTCCAAGTTCTGAGATCACTGCTTTTGACTGTTTCTATGCCATTCTGCTCATTGAGATGTTAGCTGTTGGTATTTGGTATGTCAGGATTTTAGTTGTCGGTATTACAATCCAGTTGGGATTTTAGTGTTGGGCTTGTTATTGTCTGGATTTAGTCAGTTGGGATTTTGTCCGGATTCCCAGAGATAAACCCCCGGCAGCCCCAGGTACAGAGCATTGCAGTAGTCAAGGCGGGAAGTCACAAAGGCATAGACCAAAGTTGGAAGATTGTCGAGAGGGACCAGGTGTTTAATCCGGGGTGATGTTCCTCAGATGATAAAAAGAGTTCTTGACGACGGCAGACACCTGAGATTTAAGTGTAAAACTGCCATCAAGAACAACACCCAGATTTCACACCTGATATGAGGTCAGCAGCTGGCTCCCCCCAAGCCTAAGCCTGGACGGCTGTCCAGCCAACAACTCCACACCCTGATGACCCGGGTCCACCACCAACACCTCAGTTTTATCCGGATTTCACTTCAGCCAGTTAGCACTCATCCAATCCCAGATCTTGGAGAGGCAGTTGTTAAAGACTGAGACAGCATCACACTGCACAGGCACAAAAGCATGTTTAGCTGAGTGTCATCTGCATAGTAGGGAAAACTCAACCCATACTACCTTATAATGTCTCCCAATGGTAGCAATACACCATGAACAACATGGGTGATAAAACAGAGCCCTGGAAAACCCCACAGGACAGGCAGAGAGGGGCTGAAGAATAAATCTCTGACATCACTCTCTGAATCCTGCCCATGAGGAATGATTGAAACCATCTGAGGACTCTACCTGACAGTCCACAGATTAACCGAAGGTGCTCCAATAACACCCCATGGTCCACGGTGTCAAATGCTGCAGAGAGATCCAAGAGGGCTAAGATCAAACTATTAGTCTCACTATTAGGAGATCATTAAGTACCTGAACCAGTGTCTTCTCAGTGCTATGCCTTTTCCTAAATCCGGACTGGAGAAGATCATAGACATCATGGATGGTAAGATTATCCTCCAGTTGCAACACAACCACCTTCTCAATAACCTTACCCATGAGGGCAGGTTAGAGACAGGTCTGTAGTTTGCTAAACAGTCAGGGTCAAGGGAGGATTTCTTTAGGAGAGGTATAACAATTGCCTCCTTCAGGTGGTCAGGAAACACCCCTGTCTCTAATGAACACTGAACAATCTCATCCAGGACAGGGCCGATCACCTCAACACACCCCACCAGGAGATGTGTTGGGCCCAGATCCAAACTACAGTAGGCTGGTTGCATACCCTGGACAATCCTTATGATGTCAGTGATCGCTAACCAGCCGAAGTCAGACCAGACAAACTGGGCACTTGCAACCTCCCACCGACCTCCACAGCACCCATTAGAGGGTACTAGGTGGATTCCAGACCTGATGGTGGCAACCTTTCTCCAATCTCTGGGCATGCATCCAGTATTCAGGAAAGTGTTGAACAAGTCTGCCAGGGGTCCTGCCAGGACTGCTGCCAGCTCCCTGAGTACCTTAGGATGCACTCCACCTGGACAAGGTGCCTTATCCTCCCTTAGGGACCTTAAGCCCTCTAAAACCCTTCTGACTGGGATCACCATATCTGTCACCTCCTCTCCTCCTGCCCCCTGTCCACCATCCCACTGAGGTATAGGCCCATCCTTCCCCCTGATGAACACTGAGCAGAAGTATCTGCATAGTACTTCCACCTGCTCTGCCTCCTGCTCTACCCATCCACCCTCCTTCCTAATCCTTACAATCTGGACCTTGCACTTCCTCCTCTCCCCTATATGCTTAAAGAAATCCTTTTCCTCTTCCTCTTTCTTGATCTCCTGTGCCAGCCTTAGTTCTTTTGAAGCTTTTCATGCTCTCACTATTTTCCCACTTCCCTGGATTTCTTCACGTATTCCTCCCACTCCTCTTCCTGGCAGGATCTCTTGTATTTTCTAAAGGCTGCTCTCTTTTCCCTTATCCTTTCCACTACCTCTCCATTCACCCAGCCAGGTCTTTTGTTCCTGGCCTTCTTGCTTTGACACTTGGTGCAAGAGCTAGTGGCCTCTGCCAGACCTCTTTTTATGATGTTCCATTTCTGCTCTGCATCCATGTCTGGGTTAATGTTGTCTAGGTGCCCTTTCAAAATGATTCCCATCCTGCTAAAGTCTGCTGTCTTAAAATCCACCACGCTTATTTTTGTATTGGTTACATCCTTCCCCAGATTGAGGCAGAACCACACTGTGCTGTGGTCAGTTCCTGCTAGGGGGTCCTCCACCTCAATGCCTTGGACTAGCTCTCCATCTGTGAGTACCAGGTCTAGCATGTTCCCCTCCCTGGTTGGCTCCATCACTGTCTGAGAGAGGAAGCTTTTCTGGAAGGCCTCCAGGAGGATCTGTTCTCTGGCACTTGAGGTGGCTGGGGTATTCCAATCCACTCCTAGCTGATTGAAGTCCCTGATAAACACTGTGATGGCCTTACTACTAAGCCTCTTAATTTGTTCTCCCAGCTCTCTGTCCATTTCCACACTTTGGGATGATGGTCTATACACCAACCCCAATCTCACCCTCCTACCCTTGCCTTGGAGTGCTGTAAGTGAATACATAAGGCTTTGGCCTTGCCCTTCTCCCCTTCCTCCCTGTTGTACAATATTCCCTCCTTAACATATATAGCTACCCCTCCCCTTTTCCCTTTGTCCCTGTCCCTCTGCTACAGTTTGTACCCAGGGATCGCAAGATCCCAGTCCTGATGCTGGGTGGCCCATGTTTAAGTGATGGTGGCTATGTCCACCTCCCCTTTCACCATCAAAGCCTGCTGTTCTATTATCTTATTGCCAAGGCTTCTTGCATTTAGTGAGACCACCCTCCACTGTGAGTTCTTCCCTGTTTGCCTATACCTTCTTCCCTAACCCTTTCCCCTTTTCGCCTTTTGCTTTGCCTCTTCCTGCCTGTCTATTGAAGGGAGCCTGGTGGTCTCCCTTGCCTGGTGGCTGAGTTTGCGCCCCCCCCAGCTAGTTTAAATTATGTTTTTGTGCTATGAACGCCCCCAGATTTTTCTTTAGGACCTCTGAGCCTTTCTCATTCAGGTGCAGCCTATCCAGGACATACAGGTCCTGGTTCTCCAATGTTCGGCCCCTTCCCCCCACCAGTCCATATCCCATGTGTTCACACCATGTCCCCAGCAATGTATTGAATGCTGAGATTCTTAGTTTCCTGGCTGTGCTAGCCCTTTGTACTGGGAGAACCTCAGAGAATTCCACTGTCCTCCTGCCACTCCTGCGTAACCTTTCTACTTCCTTGAATCTGTCTTGCACTTCTTCCATTGTATTTCCCTCCAGATCGTTAGTGCCCAGGTGCACCACAATATGAAGCTTTCCCTCTAGCCTCCCCACACACCTCTTAACATGCTGCTCCACCTTTCCCGCTGTCATGTTCAGCATACACTCCACCCATATGTGGCACTTCCTGGCTCCTCTGTCCTCATCATACACCTTTTACTACTGAATCCCCCAGAATGATGATTCTCCCTTCTTCAGCCTGCTCACCTCCCTGGTGCATCTCATTCCCCTGAACACACTCTTGGTCTACCACACCTGATTCCATCCCTGAGGGCCCCTCTGCCTCCCTTGGTCCCTGCTGTACCCTTTCCCTAGACCCCCCTTGCTCCCCCCTGCTGCTGTCTGTGCTAGCTGTGTCCTTGCCCCTACCATTCTTCCCATGGGGTCCTCTTCCTCACTCCACTGGATCTCCCTCCTGGAGGACCCTCACCTCCTTCCTGGTGACAGCCTCAAGTTCCTTTGCAGGACTCTCCCACTCCTCCAGAACAGTGTAGGTGTTCTTAAGCTGGACCAGATGGAGGATGTGTCTCTGACCCCCCTGAACCTCCCTGAGCCCACTGTAGTCCATCCAGCCCTCTGCCTGGGCAGCTGTTGTGGAAGTGGCTAGTGACATGGTGGCCTCTGGGTGGGGATGAAGTTCTCTAGTACTCCTGACAGCTGAACTAGGAGACTGGCCATCTCCGCCCTCAGCCAAGAGAGGTGCCTGCATATGGGGCAGCAGTGTATTACCCAGAATATTCTCCTGTAGACTGCTGCCCTTTGCTTCTGGCATTAAATAATATGTATTCCAATTTATTCTCTTTGTTTGTATTGTTTGAGACTGTTTTACTTTGCTCATTAGTATGTGTCAGATAGGATTTGATGTAAAAAGGTTGAATTACATGGATCCCACTCCCTTCCTAATTAGTTTAAATTGAGCATATTCATATTAGAATGAATTACTGTGCCAAGCTTATCAGCTTCTCTTTTGTTTAGGTGGAGCCCATCATATGAATACAGGTGATGCTGACCTGAGAACACATCTGATGTATTGATAAACCAAATACCCTCTTTAGCACACCAGTTTGATAGTCAGTACTTTATTCTCTGTATTGTCCTATTTTTTCTCGTAGTGAACAGGGTGCTGGCAGAATACCACTTATAAGTACTTCACACCCCACATTCTATAACCCTTGAACCATATGCATCAATTTATGGCACAGGTCCTGAGAATATGAGGAAGTCTGGTCTTTATGTCTTGAATTATAGCTCCTAACAAATTTATTACCATGGTATTTAGTTTGTTGTATTTTACAAATGGTGGTGTCACAAAGTTTAATCTCCTATTACTAATTTAGATCTTGTCCTTTCACTTGGGGTTGTCACAGATTTTAATTGATTTATGTCATCAGCAGCAGAGGTGAGAGGAGCAAGTCTATTATTAGTAGATACAGGTGTGGGTTTAAATATCTCTTCTCCTGCTGTGCTTTTATTTTTTGTTGTTCGAACAACACAGCAATCACAACATTACAACAGAAAAAACTTCTATATGCCAATAAGGCAAACAAAGAAGAAGTGGGGCTAACTTATTTCAATTCAGAGTCAGTGTACTATTCCCTCGGAATCAAATTTCCATACTTCAAACACCTTGTAGTTCTGAAAGAAATTACCTGAGAGGTCAGCACTTAATATCATCCCAAAAAATTTGGAATCCACACATAGCATTTGATACCGTTTTAGACTTTTTATTGAATACAGCAATAATTAAATAAAGTTCTCTCTCACTACTTGTGAAGCCATCCCACTCCAGTTCAATTATTAAATGCTGATAGTGTCTCAAGCTGTAGTTGCCACATAGTGACATAAAACCCAGTCTCTCCTCGGTGCAAGTCTGCCATTTAAATAATCCAAATCATGCAACAAGTTGCTTAAGATAAGATAAAAATACTATGCATCTATTTTGGCTCTATCCATTATTAAATGTAATGGGATTTAACACATTTCATTACATTGGTTAATATTTATTTATTTAACTTCAGCATTTGATATTTAATTCTTGCTTTTGTTTTTAAATATAATACTGAGTATGGAACTATGTAATGTTTTAATCTGGATTAGGTATAGGCTGCTAGTTTAATATTTGTATGTGTTCTAATGGAAGTTTGGTTAGCACATATATATGTTGTCTGCACTGGCACTTTAAATAAGTCATTTATATGTATAAGGGAGGTAGTATGAAGCACTCTCTGATGATGACCTGAAATGATCAATACATAAGTGTTCTTCCTGGTTTCTTAGCCATCCACGAGTCCAGGTGTTCTACATGCTGTTTCTCCACAAACCTTGTTTATTTCACCTTGCTCACTTTAGTGCTTCTTGTGCATGGTATTTTTATCTTATCTTAAGCAACTTGTTGCTTGATTTGGATTATTTAAATGCCAGACTTGCAATGAGGAGAGACTGGGTTTTACGTCACTGTGTGGCAACTACAGCTTGAGACGCTATCAGACATTTAATAATTGAACTGGAGCAGGATGGCTTCACAAGTGGTGAAAGAGAACTTTATTTAATTGTTGCTGTGTTCAATAAAAAGTCTAAAATGGTATCAGGTGCTATGCGCTGATTCCAAATTTTTTGGGCTGATATTAAGTGCTGACCTCTCAGTGGTTTCTTTCAGAACTACAAGGTGTTTGAAACACAGCAATAGTCATCTAAGGGGTTTTCAACCTCATCCCTTGTGTGTTTACATTGTACACCAGTCCTTTCAGTCTAAGAATTGCCACCCTGTTGATGTAATAGCTCATTCTCAACTTCTAATGCCCTTACAAATGTTTTAATTTGATTCACCTCCAGTGCATTTTTAGTTCAGTTGTAGCAGTATTTAACTCAATTAATAATGAGTCATGATGCAGAGAAAGCTGCCGACTACATCTTTTGCTGATTTTTCAGCATACATTTCACATTTTGTGCACTGAATTACTGATCCCTCTCTACACATGCTGGCCAGAATTTCACATGTAAGATCTATCAGATTAGTTAGGTTGGTATTACTAATAGAAAACTGAGTTAATATTAAACATAGTGAGCTTTCACACAAAGTAGTTACCTATTAAGTGTTAGATGTAAAGAGACATGCCTCCCTCCCTCATCTTCAATGGCAGATGCCAGCAGATGCTGTCAGACATGCTTGCTTCTGCTTGTATGTCACCTCCACTTTGTGCTCGCCTCCACTCATAGAGGAACCAAATATAAAGTGCTGTGACCAGAAGTGGGGGTTGGGGAAATGTCCAGTGTAAAAGCACCCTTTTAAATATTAAAAACCATACCAAGGGGTTATAATCTACCTTTAAAAAGGCATATTGGAGCCCCAGAGAAAATAACAAAGGGTCTCCTCTGTCTAATCTGCACTGTAGTTGCAGATGCTCATGCCAAGTCTGGTCACATTCCCCACCTGAGTAGCAATGCTGTTTTGTTGATCGGACAGCCTTGCTTAGTAAAAAAATAATAAAATAGCCCACAAATAGTACTCCCTGCACTACACAATGCACTCTGCACCCTGCACCAACCACCCATCACAGAGACATTGAATATAAACCAGGCTTGTGTAGGTCTGAAACCCCTACACTAAGACCTAAAAGCCCTGTCACTAACATCATCAATGACATAATTCTGCCAGATCACTTACACTGACTGTAACCTTAAACTTGACTAAATGCGCAAAAGAATATGCATGACCACATTAAGTGCTAACTGCTATAGTGATGACACCTAAAAATTGGTCCATTCTGTATGCCCAGTTTTACTATTCTACCCCATGATCTATTGTCAAGACTGGATTTTTGCCCTTGTCTTCCATCCTTGCTCCCTGTGCTTCTGTTACCTTCCTGAGTAACTATTAAGCCCTGTATCCTGTCTCAGTCACGCTTGCACCCATAATGTTTTTTGTGCCCACCACCTCTGCTGGCAGGTGTTCAATGGCTCAACCACTCTCTTCATGAAGAAAAACTTTTTTGCATCCCTCCTGAATCTCCTCCTCACCAGCTTATATTCATGTCCCTTTGTGTTTCACCCTCCATTCTTGCCAAATAGTTCCTCACAATTTACCTTGTTTATTGCTTCCAGGAACATGAATGTCAATATCATGTTTCCCCTCTCCCTTCTGGAATCCAGCAAGTACATGTTCAGTGCCCTGACCCAATCCTCTTAGGATCATCTCTGTATGCCTTAAATTACTTTAGCTACTCCATGCTGCACTGTCTCCATGCTGTCGCTGTCTTTCCTGAGGTGAAAACTCCAGTCGAGAACTGGGCACAGTATTCCAGATAGAGTCTCATCAGTGCTCTATGAAACTATTGTTATTAAAACCCCTTCCAAGCCAGCCCCATGGTACTGAGGGTTGAGGTGCTGGATGCCACACCTCACGCCACACTGGTGACCCAGGTGCGGGAGCAAACCTGGGTCATTGGGGGTTGGCAGGAGAGGAAAAGGATCAAGCATCCGGAGGACAGCTCTCCTTTCCTGTGAGGGAGAGGGGTCAAGGTTCTCACCATCTAGTGGCTCCTGGTGGTGACTAGGGGTCATACAGCAGTCGGGAACCAGCTTGTAGGGGATTGGCCATGGGACACTTCTGCGGGCATGATCAGGAGCGTTCACACACCGTTCTGGAGTACATTGCACCACCGGGCCTATTGAGGGACAGTAACATGAAATATCCCCTTGCCATTGGTAGGCAAAGGTGGGTCTAGAGGCTCTGGCACTATGTCCAACTCTGGGTCAAGATGTCCTCCGGGTTCACCCCTTGTCCATCCCCACCAGACACTTAGATAGAGCACAGGTTGGAGTTGGTGGTCCTTGCTCTCAGGGGATGCAGATCCTGGGTTTTTTTCAAGATGTGGCAAGTTGGAGACATGTACAGGAGAGGCATCAGGCTTTAGGAGGACAGGAGCAGCTGGTAAGTTGCACCACCATGCTGGAGAGAGTCTAATAGGATAGGGTGCAAAAATAAAGCATACAAAAAAAAACCTTCCAATACATGTCAACATTCTGGTTGACATGCTGTAAGCCTTGTTACATTGGTTACTTTTTTAGGAAGTCACACATGATGACCCCTAAGTCTCTTTCCTCTGAAGTAGAGGCCAGCGTAACCCCTCCCATCCAATATTTCTTCCTGGTGCTCTTGTTTCCTGTGAGCATCACCTTGCACATTTTGGCACTGAAATTCAACAGCCAGATCTTGGACCACCTCTTGAAACTTTGCAAGGCTCTCTGCAACTCACTTACCCCTCTCTGCTGTCTACCCTGTCACAGAGCTGAGGGTCATCTACAATGAGACACATTTTGCCCTGTATTCCTTCTCCTATGTTGCTGAAGAATATATTAAAAATAACTGGTCTCAAGACTGATCCCTGCAGTATCCCACTCATGACCTCCCTTTTCTTGATTCGAACCTGTATGCCACCACCCTCTGCTGTCTCCCCCCAACCAACTTCCCACCCATCTAGTTAAGTTTAACTAGGTCCTCTGCTGCTTCCAGATCCTCTACTTTCTTCAAAAAACCTCTGTGTTGCACTAAGTCAAATGGTTCCATTGCTTTTGTTTTATTTTTCTGCTTTTATCGGAATTATGCAAATGACTGCAGTGTCTGCAACAAAATAATACTGACCCCCAAAACTGCTAATTGCTTTACTGAAAACTCTCCTCACTAGAATAGGTTTATAGAAACTGTAAAATAAGGAATTTTATGTTCATTTGGCAGCATTTTATATGCACTGTCTCTAATCCTCTAGTGATGAACTTCTCAAGGCAGATGAGAGGTATAATATGTCACAGACAATATTATGTTTTTGTACATTTGCCAGTAAAAGCTCATTTCAAAGAATAATGATTTTTGTTTTAATAAATGACAAATCTAACTTGAATTCAAACAAACAACATTCTGCTCAGGCATAGTGCATACTTTGAGAAGTTTTACAATCCAAACCAGGAGAAAATGGAAGTTGCAGTATATACTTACTATAACTATTGATCTTCCTGAATACCGTATGTTCGACACAGATTACCACTAACGGGTTTGTGCAAGAGATGCTAGGACCTTGGGGAAGTCTGAACTTTTTTTGGAGGGCTGGCAGCATGAGAGGCCCTGTATACATCACTGCAAGCACCTACTGATATACAGCAGCACCAACCACTAACTGCCTCAGTATCTTTTTTACCAAGGAGGTGAGCACCATGAACCTAATGAGTAACCTATGCACTTAACATAATCGGAATAAGATATCCCTGGTGGCCAGTGTAAGAAGGTTCACCAAAGCCAGCAACACAGTGTCTTCACAACCCAAACCAAGTACAAAGGGGTGAAGACCAACACAATACTGGAGTGAGACTAGGGGATGGTAGGCAGGCATGGTAATCTATGGAGAAGAAGTTGGAGTTTTTGAGGCGGAAGACTAGGTTTGCTGGCAAAGGCACCTAGCTTCACCTGAACTCTTTCCTTCTAAGTTTGCTTGTAAGGACAGAACAAGGAACAACATTATCAGAGCAAGCAAAATGATTAAGACTTCTTTTTGCTAGGCAGATTTACTGTGTGTTGTTATTCTCTTTTGTGCTCACAAGATTTGATACTGTTTTTTGCTTACATTTTACTGCTGTAATCTTCTCTGATTCAAATTGCTTTCGTGGGGTATACCTTCTGCTGCATTATTACAAGGTGTGCCTACAGGGTTGTTACTGTTTTGTGCTTACATATTACTGCTGTAATCTTCTCTGATTCAAAAATGTTTTTTTTGCAAGATATCTTCTGTTACTGCTTTATTTTTCTCTGTAGCAAAGTCTTTTTGCAGGGTATATCTTAAGTGAAATTGTTACAGGTGGTGCTTATTGGTTACTTCTGTCATCTTCTCTGACTCAAAATTGTTTTTTGCAAGGTATATCTTCTGTTACTGCTTTATTTTTCTCTGTAGCAAAGTGTTTTTTGCAGGGTATATCTTCTGTGAAATTGTTATAGTTGGTGCTTACATTTTTGTGACTTTTTTATCTATCATCAGGCTAAGTAAAATTACTGTTTGCTATTATTTTATTTCATTTTTTGGCTGAAAGGTTTTCTGTTTGGTCTCAAAGGTGCCGCAGTGACCTTTTCACATTGAAGGAGCTAATTGCTTTTCTTCCACAGCTCTTCCAGGGGATTAGGAGTCTAATTGGGGGGTGGAGCTGGCAAAGTCTTGGTAACTTCCAACAGAAGT
Organism: Neoceratodus forsteri; assembly: GCA_016271365.2. NCBI lineage: Eukaryota > Metazoa > Chordata > Ceratodontiformes > Ceratodontidae > Neoceratodus > Neoceratodus forsteri. The sequence goes on from CM028132.1 coordinate 102,807,207, forward strand.
AAGGGTTAAAAGGTCAAGTTAGTTGGTGTTTTTGAGGTAGAAGACTAGGTTTGCTGGCAAAGGCATCTAGCTTCACTGGAAGTCTTTTCTTCTGGGTTTGTTTGTAAGGACAGAGCAAGGAACAACAGTATCAAAGCAAGGAAAAAGATTAAGGCTTCTTTTTGCAAGGCATATTTACTGTGTGTTGTTATTCTCTTTTGTGCTCACAAGATTTGATACTGTTTTATGCTTACATTTTACTGCTGTAATCTTCACTGATTCAAATTGCTGTCGCAGGGTATACCTTCTGCTGCATTATTACAGGGTGTGCCTACAGGGTTGTTACTGTTTTATACTTACAGATTACTGCTGTAATGTTCTCTGATTCAAATTGTGTTTTTGCAAGGTATCTCTTCTGTTACTGTTTTATTTTTTTCTGTAGCAAAGTATTTTTTGCAGGGTATATCTTATGTGATATTATTACAGGTAGTGCTTACACAGTTTACAGTTTTATCTATCATTAGGCTAAGCTTTCAGGGCTACTGCATTTGTTGTTGGTTGATTGTTTCTGCTCTTACCTCCTTATTTTTTTCATCCGTGGTTCTTCTTTTTCAGTAGGGGAAAGGCCCACCACCTACCCCCATCCCCAACCAGGCCATGCTACACTCCTTTTACAGAGTAGCACAGTCGTGACGTTTCCTGTAGCAAAGCAGGAAGAGGAGGATCAGAGGGGTATCCACACAATGACCTCACTTACAGGGGCATAAGTAATTTAACTTGTTATAACAAGTTATACAAAAATAAATCTAACTTTTGTTTTCATTTTCCTCCTTCTAATTATTCAGACCAGGTTATAAACTTGGCAACTCAAGTGGAATGGATATTTATTGCAGGCACTGTGAGACACTTTTCAAAAGGGCAGTTTTACAGGATTTAGGATGCTGTCCTACATGTTGGACCATTGTAGATTTGAGGGCTCAGCTCCAGGCAGCATGGGCAGAGATTGCACACCTCAAATCACATATTCAGGAGGAAATATATTATAAGAACCACCTGCCATTTCCCCAACATCCAACTGAAGCACCTCGATTGCAGAGGCTAGTTGGTCAGGGAGGTTGGCAGGCAGTTAGGAGGGGCAAATTTGGTGCCCCATCACTCAATACTCTCCAATGTATTGTATCACCTCCAGAAACCATATAAAAACTACAAACAGGTATCTGCCTCTATCTACAAAATCAAATAAAGGGGCAGAGGATGCTGCAGAGCAGGACACTGCAGCACACGAGCTAGCACAACAAAACACCCAAAACAGGGACCAAAAAAAAAAAGCAAAAGGAAGTCCAAAACACTTTTTTTCATAGGAGACTCCATGATTCAGGGAGTTGATACCTACCTCCAGTTGGGGTTAATGGTCAGATGTCTCCTAGGTACATCAGTGTGGAGAGACACTGACCGCATTGTTAAAATCATGCAGGAAGCAGGAGAAAACATTGATGTCCTGGTACACATAGGGACTAAAAATCTCTCCAGCCAGTCAGTTGTGGAGACCAAGGAACACCTGACTAGGCTGGGAGACAAACTGTCATCCATTTCATCTGGCATCTACTTCTCTGAGATCCTGCTAGTCTGGGAGAGGGGCAGATGGACAGAAGGTCAGAGAAGGAGAGATAGGGGAGCTAAACATGTGGCTCAAGGGCTGCTGCCAGGAAAAAGGATGCACATTTGTAGGTAACTGTCAAATTTGACGGACTGCATCTGACTAAGGAGGGAGGGAGTCAGTGCATTGGGGCAGAAGTTTGACTTCTTTGCAGAATATTTAAACTAGCCAATGGGAAGAGGGGTGCAGCACCCAATACATCGAATGGGAAGAACACCCCTCCCACCCAGCTAGTGATCAAACAGGATTTCAGCATGTTTGTAGTTCATTTGCATCACCAGGTAAGGAAAAAGGCCCAACTTTCCTACTACATGCAGGGGAAATGCCTGACCTCGCCCCACAACTAATGCACCAAAATCTGGTCAATGCAAAATCATGTACACAAATGTCTGCGATCTGGGAAACAAGATCCCAGACCTCCAGGCAACAATGACAGAGGCTAAACTGGACATAGTAGCCATTAACGAGACATGGTTAACCAGTAGCCACACTTGGGAGACTTCAGTACCCAGCTATATACTGTTCAGATGAGACCGAGGTGCAAAAGGGGGGGGGGAGTAGTCCTTTATGTCAATGAAAATATCAAAGCTACAGAAATTCAGAATATACATAAGGAGCCAGAAGAACTATGGGTCACCTTGGAAACAGGAACTGGGACAGCCATACGAACTGGGGTTGTCTACAGGCTTCCAGACCAGGGAGAGGACATAGATACATTACTGTTAGAAGATATACAAAACATGACAGCTAAAAGGGAGGTTCTGATAATGGGAGACTTCAACATTCCAGATACGGATTGGTAAATACCAGCAGGAACATCCACCAGGACTAAACACATAGTGGATTCCCTGCTGGGGGAGGGCCTCAAACAACTGGTACAACAACTCACAAGAGATAGGGCTATCCTAGATCTAGTAATGACTAACAGGGAAAAGATCACAGAACTCCAGGTAGAAGGTTACCTGGGGGCCAGTGACCATCACAAGGTATGATTCAATTTGGCCACTAGAACTAAATCATCCTATTCCAATGCAAAAATACAGGACTTCAGTGGAGCTGACTTTGATAAGAGCCAACAGAGTTAAGTTAGCCCTGGCAAGAAGAAATACAGGTGAGGGGTGCAGGCAAAGTAGGCAAGCATTAAGGATGCAATACTTGAAGCAACACCCCCTTGTGTTAGGGAGAAAATAAGAGTAAGAGAAGGAGTAAACCACTTTGGTTCTCAAAAACAGTAGCAGAAAAAGTCATAGCCAAAAGACTGGCCTTCAGGAAATATAAGGGAACGCAGTGGGATGAAGATAGGAAAGCATACCATACTTCCCTAAGGGAAGCAGGGAAGACACTAAGGCAGGCAAAGGCTGAAACTGAGGAAACACTAGCACGAACATTAAAAGAAGGGGACAAGACTTTCAATAGATACATTAGTGAAAGGAGAAAGTCCAGAGGGGGTATTGCTAAGATCAAAGGGGATAAGGGGGAGTGTGTGGAGGAGGACCAAGGAAAAGCATCTATCCTAAAGAGATACTTCTGCTCAGTATTTACCTTGGAGAAGGTAGGGCAGGGCCCACAGCTTAGCACCATGGACACAGAGGGGAGGGAGGTGTGTACAAGTCCCTTCACAAAAGAAAGGGTCCTACAAGAGCTCGCTAAGCTCAGGGTGGACAAGGCAATTGGACCAGATGGCATACATCCCAGGGTACTAAAGGAGCTAAGAGTGGAACTAGCAGAGCCATTATCAGAACTGTTTGGTGAGTCTCTGAGCACAGGAGAGGTCCCAGAAAGCTGGAGAAGGGCTCATGTGATCCCACTTCACAAGAGTGGCAGCAGGGAGGAGGCAGGGAACTACAGACCAGTCAGTCTTACCTCAGTAGTGGGCAAGATTATGGAGGAACTCCTTAAGGAAAGATAGTGTAACACCTGGAATCCATAGGAGCACAGGATCCAAGACAGCATGGGTTTACAACAGGAAGGTCCTGTCAAACTAATCTCATAGATTTCTTTGACTGGATAACCGGAGTGGTGGACCAAGGGTTGCAGTTGATGTTGCCTACCTTGACTTCAGCAAAGCTTTTGATACTGCTCCACATAAAAGATTGATTAATAAGCTGGGTAGGCTTGGTGTGGGTTAGACGGGCAACTGGGTGGCAAACTGGTTGGTGGGCAGAAAACAGAGAGTGGTGGTAAATGGTATACATTCAGAAGAGATGCAAGTCACAAGTGGGGTACCTCAGGGATCATTCCTGGGACCAGTCCTCTTCAATATCTTCATCAGTGACATTGCAGATGGATTGGAGGGTAAGGTTTGTCTGTTTGCAGATGACACCAAGATCTGCAACAGACTAGATGATCCAGATGGGGTGGGCAGAATGAGAAGAAATCTGGATATACTGGCAAAATGGTCAGAAGAGTGGCAACTGGGGTTCAACGCAAAGTGCAAGATAATTCACATAGGGAAGAGAAACCCTGAAGCCACCTACATGTTGGGAGTGGAGTTGCTGCCAAACACAAGGGCAAAAAGAGACTGACATCATCATCACAGATAACCTGAACTCATCCAGGCAGACCACTAAAGCAGTAGATAAGGCTATTGGGGTTTATTAGTATGGGTATCACAAGTCATAAGAGGGAGGTAATAATCCTTCTTTACAAGACACTGGTTAGGCCCCATCAGGAGTATTGTGTGCAGTACTGGAGGCCACACCTTCACAAGGACATTAACAAAATGGAGGCAGTCCAGAGAAGGGCAACCAAAATGGTGCAGGGACTACATCTTAAAACATGAGGACAGATTAACAGAGCTCAATATGTATACCCTAGAGCAAAGGAGGAATAGAGGTGATATGATCAAAACATGCAAACCCCTTAAGGACATTAACAAGGTGAAAGAGTCTAACATGTTTCATTATAAGAAAAGTAGCTGGACAAGAGGACACAGCATGAGATTAGAGGGAGGCTGATTAAGGGGTAATGTGAAGAAGTACTTTTTCACAGAAAGGGTGGTGGATTCATGGAACAACCTACTTCAGGAAGTGGTGGATATGAATACAGTGCAGGGCTTCAAACAGGCATTGGATAGGCATAAGGGAGCAATACAGATGAGCATGAATAGATAGACCATTGACAGAGTAAGACCTATGGCACATTCATAAGGTAGAAAAAATGGACAAACTGGATGGACCTTGCAGTCCTTATCTGCCCTCAACTTCTATGTTTCTATGTTCTATATTAAGAAAGATGAAATTATGGTAAGTACATATGCTTTATATCTTCCATGCATCAATCTTCTCCATAGATTCCCACTAATGGTCAGAGTACTAAGTTCAGACAAAGTCCCCCAAACTAAGGAGGCTGGAGTCCAGGTTCACACAGGATAGTAATCCATTCAGAATTGTCCTGCCAAAAGTGGCATGCTACCTGGCATGGACATTCAGGGCATAGTGCTTTGCAAAGGTATGCCCTGTGCTCCAAGCTGCAGCTCTGCAAATTTCTCTGACAGACAGAGAGCATACAGTACCTCTGCCAGGGAAGTAGCAACTGCTCTGGTGGAGTCGACATTTACCTTGCCCTCCAGTTTGACCTGAGCCATAGCATAGTAGTGCCAAAGGCAGTTTACAATCCAGGCTGAAGTGCACTTGATTGTGAAAGGCTGTCTCTTTAGATTAGGGTAGAAAGAGACAAAGATCTGTTTTGACTGCTGTGGTCCTTAGTCCTGTCCTGGTAAAACCTAAGGGCCCTCTTAACATACACTGAGTGTAGTGTTCTTTCTCCCTCATTCTGGAAGTTGGCAAAGTAGGTTGGCAGGATTATAGCTTAATTAAGATGAAACTCCAACACTACCTTTAGTTGAAACTTGGAGTGTTTAGGCAGAACTACCTTATCTTTATAGAAAACAGCATACATAGGGTCCGTTACAAATGTATGGTTTTCAGACACTTTGTGTGCAGAGGTGACAGTTGCCAGAAATGCTGCCTTCCACATTAGAAACTTTAAGTCAGAAGTTGCAATAGGCTTGAACAGCTGGCAAGTGAGTATATCCAATACAAGGCTGATATACCAGGGAGCCACCAGCTTTCTGATGGGAGGCCTTGTGTGCAGAATACCCCTGAGATACCTCTTAACCAGTGGCAACTGTGCTAAAGACAGGGTACCTACAGTTTTGTGTGGGCTAATACAGCACATAGGTGGACCGTAACTGTAGAATAATGAAGGCCACATCAGTAAGTATACCCAATCCTTTTTTTTTTAATTCAAGTTTATTAAAGTCAAGAAACAGTATACAGTCAATACAATTGCTTTACATTTAATCATTTCCATATCAATTTATATTTATTATACTTCTTACTCGTATTTACTCCATAAAATTTCTCTGACAATTTCTCCTCTCACCCAGATCTGTTGTCCATCTCTACAGTATAATACTAATATATCTGAAAAGCTTCTGTTTTAGGTTACCTCCCTTACCCCACTACAAGGGGGGGCCTCCGGGGTAAGTGTTCTTCTATTTTCTCTTATCCTCTCATTCCCTTCTCTGACATTAAGAATCTTCTTTATTCTCTTGTGCCTTCTAGCCCACCCAAGCCCCTTCTCCCCCTTTAAACATAACAGTTCTATTCTTTACATTCTCAGGCTTTACTTTGAGTCTTAATGTCCCAGTATGGACCATCTTGTCCATCACCTCGTGAATGCTGTGGTTCTGCTATTAATTATGTGTGTCAATTCTTCCATCTCCCAGATCTCTTGGACTATGGAAATCCACTGGGCCCAATCTGATGGGTTAGGGCAAAGCCACCCCCTTGTGATAGATTTTTGAGCAGCCACCAGTACAATATTCCACAGGTAGAGTGTGTCTGCCCCTTTTATTCCCTCTGGTGGGCAGTCCAGAATGGTGTTGTTTACTGTAAACTGGTATGTTCCTGAAAACTCTGTGGAGATGTCCCCAAAACCTCATCCCAGAATGGTTTAATGACCTCACAGTCCCAGAATATGTGTGTATGGTGAGCTTTCTGGGTGCCACATTCCCTCCAGCACTCTCCCCTCCCTGCTCTTCCCCATTTACCCTGTATCTCAGGTGTGTAAAAACATCTTGACCGCACCTTCCAAGCATACTCGCACCAGGCAGGCGAGTAGGTGGTCTTGTTAGCTGTTAAGAAAGCCAGCTCCCACTCCCTGTCTGTTATGCTTTGACCTCCCTCACTCCACCATTTGGCTCTCAGTGTATCAGTGGGCGAAGTGAGGGTCAATCTGATTGTTTTGTATAGGGTTGATATTTGGCCCTTTCCTAGTTCCCCAGAGGTGACTGAAAGTATCACTTGCATCTGATTCCTTATGTTGGACTCCTTGGCCGAGGCTTTCTGGGTGTTCAGCAGGTAGGTTCTCAGCTGTAAGTATCGGAAATGTTCCCTATTTCTGAGGTTGAATGTCTGTTTCAGAGTCTGAAAATCTTGGACTGTGTCTTCTGCGACCAGTTGCCCCAGTTTGATCAACCCTAGTCTGGCCCATTGTCTAAATGTGTGTTCCATCTTTGCTGGGATGAACCCTGGTGACCATGCAAACCACTGAAGTGGCAAGAGTGTTTCTCTGACACCCAGGCTGGCCCATAATCTATGGGTCATGTTGAAGTGTATTCAGTACAGCCTTAGAGAGTTCTGCCTCCTGTCCTGAAGGGATGGGCTCGACAACTCTTGCTCCCAATGGGTGGCGCCGTCTGTCGTTTGTAATTCCATGTCCTTCCAGTGTGCTTCATATGTTTCAGTGGTCCATAGTAAGGCAGTTCTCAAGTATGCGACCATAAAATATATCTCTAGATTAGGAACTGCCCTTCCTCCCCTCGCCCTGTCAGCCTGTAGGATGCTCATCTTAATTCTGGGTCTTCCTGGAGACCATATAAATTTGGATATAGTGCTCTGCCAAACCTGAAATTGTTTTCGAGGGATATGTACTGGGAGGGATTGGAAAAGATATAGGTATCTCGGAAGGATACTCATGGTCACTGTCTGGATTTTGGAATGCATAAGGAGGTTCAGGAGCCTCCACTGCTCCATGTCCCTCCTCAGTTGTGCCTGTAGGGGTCCATAGTTTGCCTCAAAGAGCCTCCTTAAGTTCTTTGTTATTTGAATACCGAGATATCTTATTTTCTGCTTATTCCACTTCAGTGGTAAAAGCTCAGTGATCTGTGACGTGGGTTTGTAATGAAATCTAAGAATATCAGTTTTGTCTTTATTCAGGAGTAACCTGAGTGCAATCCGAACTTCTGCAGGGTCTCCCAAATTTCGGGGATAGAGTGGTTGGGGTGAGTTATACATATTAGTACGTCATCTGCGTACAACAATATTTTATGTTCAGCCTTCCCTATTTTGACTCTTTTAATGTCTGTGTTCTCTCTGATGGCACAGGCCAGGGGTTCAATGTACAAGGCGAATAAGAGAGGGGACAGGGGACAGCCCTGCCTGGTGCCCCTTCCGAGAGGAAATCTCTCTGTAACACTCCCATTTATTCTCATATAAGCCTGTGGGGCACGGTATAGCACCTTTATGGCCTCTATCACTGTTTCCAGGAATCCAAATCTCTCAAGGACTCTGAACAGAAAGGGCCATGAGACTTTGTCGAATGCCTTTTCGGCATCTAGGCTCATCAGACAAAATGGGGTCTTTTCAGTGCCTATCCTGTCCACTGTGCCAATGGTACGCCTGACATTGTACGGGGCCTGTCTTCCCGTGATGAAGTCCGTTTGGTCCTTGTTAATGATCTGGGGGAGGAGGGGGAGTAGCCTCCATGGCAAAATCGTGGTGAAGATCTTGTAGTCTACATTTAATAAGGAAATTGCTCTTTATGCACCACAGTCTGTAGGGGCTTTCTCTTCTTTGGGTATGACCGTGATGGTGGCGTAATCCCATGAGGGAGGCATGCCCCCCCCATCCTGATCTCATTGATGACCCTCAATAAGTACAGGGCCAGTTCCTTCCCCCGTGTCTTATAGAATTCCCCACTAAAGCCATCTGAACCTGGGCATTTCCTTGTTTAAGATGTTTAATGGCATCCTGTACTTCTGATAATCTCAATGGTGAGATTAGGGCCTCTTGCTGTTTTGCAGTCAGCGTAGGAACCTTTAAAGAATTCAAATATGTGTCTTTGTCCTGTGGGGGGGTTTCTTTCTGGGCCCAGTAGAGTCTCTTATAGTATTCCACAAATGCATCCCTTATCTGGATTTCTTTATATCTTAGTAATCCCATTTTGGGGTCCTTAATTTTGGTGATGGCAGTTTTGCCTTGTCGTTTTAATCTAAGTGCTAGTAATCTCGAGGATATGTGGCCCCCTTCATAATATGTCTGTTTTAGGTATGCCAGTGCTTTTTCTATTTCTGTTTGTTGGAGTTTGTGTATTCGGTCTGAGGTTTTTTTTATTTCCCTGTCCCTTGTCGTAGTCCATTTTTGTTGTTGCTGTGTTCGTAGTTCTTTTAACTTATTATTGAGCTGAGCCAAAAGGGCTCTTCTCTCTCTCTCTCTCTCTCTCTGTGTGAGCTGATGGAAATGATTTTCCCCCATAACATAGTTTTGAGGGTATCTTATAAAGTTTGGGAGGTCACCCCTGGTTCAGAGTTGTGTTGAATGGTCTGTTCTATCATGTCTCTAAGTTTCACCAGGACTTCCCTGTCTTCTAGAAGGGAGGTGTTTAATCGCCACTATGTTTTCTTCTGGGGGACCCCTAGGTCTATTTCAACCAGTATGGGCTGGTGGTCCACTACCCAGGAATGATTTTACTTGGGGAGGTTCCTGGCCTGTGTTGAAAAAAAAAAATTCTGGAAAATGTTTTATATCGGGGAGGAGTAACAAGTATAATTTTTTGACTGTGGGTATTTTTCCCTCCAAATGTCAACCAGCCCTGTGACCTCAAGAAGTCTGCTAAAAAGCTTTGCCATCCTGGACCCTGGACATGGGATCTGTGATGTAGTATCCATCTTCCTATTCAACACCAGGTTCCAGTTTCCACTCATCAGTAGGGTTCCCTTGGCCATTTCCAGGACCAGTTTTGTCACTTCAGCATAAAAGGTGAAGGGTGAGCCAGGTGGAGCATAGATGTTGATTAATGTTCCGTGTTTGTCCTGCACTGTTCCCCTTACCAAGACATACCTCGCCCCTGGGTCTATGAGGGTCTCCTCCTCTTCAAATGGGAGATTGGCTGCAATAAGGATAGCTACTCCCCTTTTTTTTTCCCTTTCTCTAGGGAGGCATGATATAGTTTAGGAACACTTTTAGTTTTAAACTTTACTGCTTCCTTGGGAGAGAGGTGTGTCTCTTGCAGAAAGACTATGGGGGCTTTTTGCTCCCTCAAAAATTTATGAATCCTCTTTCTTTTAATTGGACTATTAATTCCATTAATGTTATAAGATACTACTCTAGTGCATGAGCCTGCCATTTATACCCAGTCCTTTTCAGTGGACACCTTAAAGAGTCCATAGGGATTTCAGAGCACCAAATGAAAAATATTTTCCACTTGGCTGTGTTAGTTTTCCTGGTGGGAGTGTTTACACACAGCAAAAAGTATTTTGGAGACCCTCTGAGATACCATGAACCTGTTCACTCCTATCTCTTCAGGAAGCAGGCCTGAAGTTGAAGGGAGCACAGGTGGCAATGGACTAGTTGACCCTGGATCAGTAAGTCCATCCAGAGTCGTAGAACCTTTGTTTGCTTACTGAAAGTTGATTCAACAGAGAAAACCATATCTGCTGAGGTCAGCAGGAGCCACTAGGATCATTTTGCCCCCCCCCCCCATCCTCCAATTTGAGCAGTCTCTGGATAAGAGGGATTTGAGGGAATGCAATGAGAAAGACATGTTGCCATAGCTATCTGAATGAATCCTGACAGAAAACGCTATGTCCTGGATTTCTGGAGCAGAACTGGGGCAGTTTGGCTTTGAGTGGGTATGCAAAAAGATCCACATCTGGGGTGTTCCACTCATCAAATAGTGATCTTGCGATGTCTTTTACCAGTGATCACTCATGAAGATTTGCTTCTGTTGAACTTAACTCATCTGTCAGAGAGTTCTGGACTCCTGGCATATTGATTGCTTGGAGTAAGATGCATTGCTCCCGACACCATTCCCACATTCTTATTGCCTCCTTGCAAAGATGGTAAGAGTGTGCTCTCCCTTGCTTGTTGATATAGTTCATAATAGACTTGTTGTCCATCTGGAGGAGAACTGACTTTTCACTTGCCAAGTCCACTAGGCCTTTCAGACCATACAGAATTGCACATATATCTAACACATTTATGTGGGTATGTGTTTCTGATACATCCCAGACACCTGGTATCTTGGGACCCTAGCAGTGGGCTCCCCACCCCAGCAGGAGGCATCCATGGTGAGAGTCACCTCTGGCTCTGGTGGGGAGAAGGGGAAGACATGGAAGAGGTTGTCCTCCACTCACCACCACATCAAGGACCTCAGAGAGTTTGGTCACTTGAATGGGATAGTTTCAACCATGTGATACCTGTGACCTCTGGGTACTGAGCATCCACTGAGTTGTCCTCACATGCAGCCTTGCTATAGGCACTGTGAACCCTAAGGAGGCCATGTGCCAAATGAGGAAGACCTTGGTACAGCTAAACACATAGTGAGCTAGGTGGGTACCTGGCTAGAGGGGAGGCAGCAGAGGGTGGTGGTCAATGGGGTTAAATCAGAGGAGAGGGAGGTTATGAGTGGGGTTCCACAAGGATCTGTCCTGGGTCTGGTCCTCTTCAACATGTTCATTAGTGGCCCTGGAGAAGGAATCCAGGGCAGGTTGTGTCTCTTCACAGATGACACAAAACTATGTGGGAGGATGGATAGTGATGAGGGCAGAAGGGCAATGCAGAGAGACCTACAAAAGCTAGAGGGATGGTCAAAGGTCTGGCAGTTAAAATTCAATGCAAGTGCAAGGTAATGCACCTAGGTAAAAAGAACCCCAAGACAGAGTACAGTACTGGATGGGAGGAGAGAGACTTAGCACTACAGCTGAGGAATGGTATCTGGCAGTTATCATTAGCAACTCACTTAAGTAATTGAGTCAGTGCAACAAAGGCTATAGCAAGGCTACCAGGATGCTGGGAAGTATAGGGAGGGGTATTGATTGCAGAAGAAAAGAGGTAATACTCCCCCTCTATAGATCCCTGGTGAGGCCTCGTTTAGAGTACTGTACCCAGTTCTGGAGTCCTCACTTCAGGAAAGATAAGGATAGGTTGTAGACCATTGGTGTCCAAACTTTTCTGGGTCGTGAGCCACATTTAAATTTCTGAGTAAGACATGACCCACAGCAACATGTGGCCCATACCATACCCTACATGCGGCCCTTACTATACCCATATTTAGCCATATTTAGGAGTAAAAATAATAATATAGTCATAGTCAATAATCATATTTTATTAAGTTTTATTAAGTTACAGTATTTTTAAAAAAATAGATATAATTTTAAAATAATTATTCATAGCAGCTGTGACGATTTAGATTTGCTTGCAGGTTTAGTAAAAGTAGCTTGTTGAGCACTCAGGGCACTTTTCAGCTCCTGTACTTTGATTTTTTCTCAAATTTAGTAGACTGTGATGTGTACTTGACATGTAACTGACAAACCCCTCTAGAGCCATATCAAACTACTTTGACAGCAATATGTGGCTCATGAGCTACAGGTTGGCCACCCCTGTTGTAGACAGTGCAGCGGAGAGTAACAAAAATTATTCAGGGCCAGCAGGGCAGATCGTATGAGGAGTACCTCAAGGCACTAAATGTGTACTCACTGGAGACCAGAAGGGAGAGGATAGATATGATAGAGAACTTCAAGTTCCTTAAAGAAATTAACAAAGTGAACTGCTGAGAACTATTTGGCCTGAATACCAATTTGCGGTCACATGGAAATTAACAGGAGGTAGGTTCAGGAGAGATGTGAGGAAGTACTACTTTATGGAAAGGATGGTGAAACCTTGGAACAGTCTGTCAGCTGAAGTAGTGTGAGCAGAAACAGTCAGGGGATTCAAACAGGGCTGGGACATAATGAAGGGACAGAGTGAGGTTGCAGGCGTGACAGGACTAAGGAGGAGAATAAAGACAGGGTGGGGAGGGTTAGTACCCTGGGGAAACAGTAGGTTCCAGAGATTATGGGGAACTTGGGCAGACTGGAAGGACTTATATTCTTTTCTGCCATCATTGTCTATGTTTCTATGTTTCTCTTAGGCCCAGTATGCACTGAATGGAGTGTGCTGTGACTATGTTGCATTCCATGATGTAGCACGTCATCCGCAAGATTGCCCATTGTCTGCTGTCTGGGAGGAAGATCTAAGCCTGAGTCATGTTCAGAACAGCTCCTATGAACAGCAGTTCCTGGGAGGGCTCCTGCTGAGACTTTTTGGGGTTCAGCAGGACTTCCATGAGTGCTAGGTAGTAAGAGGCAGTGGCCACTGCCTGCTCTGTCTCCAGTTTAGTCAGGCTTGAAATTAGCCAATCATCCAGATACAGTAAGACTTGGAGTCCTGGCTTTCTGAGATGCCCTGTGAGTGCTGCAAAGCACCTTGAAAAGACTTGTGATGCTGAGGAAATCCTATAGGGTAGGACTTTAAACTGGTAGTGTTGTCTTTCCACACATCACCAGAGGTACTTGTGGCTGGTATACGCCAATATGTGCTGGTATGCATCCTCCATATCCAATGATGCTAGCCAATCCTGATGTTTCAGGTAAGGTAGCAAGGATCCTAGAGAAATCATTCTGAATTTTTCTCCACCCATGTATTTGTTCAGATTTCTCAAGTCGAGAATGGGGCATATGCCCCCTTATTTCTTTGGTACCACAAAAGAGTGTGAATAGAATCCTGTGTTCTGTTCTGACTCTGGCACTATTTCCATTGCTGTTTCTCAGAAGGTCTGCAATCTCCCATGCCAGAAGCTCTGATATGAGTGGTAAGAAGGTGAGTTGGCTTCTGGAAGGATTGTCCAAGGGAGGTTTCAACAATTTTCAAGAGTACTCTCCTCAGAGGATCCTTAGAACCAACTTGTCCATTAACATGGATTCTTGCTGAAAGTAAAACTGCGTGTGCATTACATGAGAGTAAGTATCTTTTATGGGGACATAGGCCTAATAACCCCTTGATACAAGGTTACACCACGTTATGGTTAAGGACTGAACAAGATTTGTGTAGTCTTTATGAGCTTCAGCTTTGTGGTTATTACACCTAAAACCTTTGAAATGGCCCCCTTCTCTCAAGGTCACTCCGATATTCTAGTCCTTGAAAGCACATTGACAGTTAGGTGCCTATTTATGGTTGGATTCATACAAAGACATTGCCCAGTCTATTTTGGACAATCTTTAATTTTTGTATAAATAAATGCCCTATTTCCTCTACTTTTTGGCCACAATTTCCATTTTCTATGGTAGCAGCCTTTTTTTTTATTCTCTGTTTATGCCCCGTTCACTCTTCACAGCCATACCTCTCTCTCCGGTCCTCCAAGGCATCTGGAGGTATGGCCACCCCCTGACCTCTTCCCATGGGCTACCTGCATGCTGCCTATGCTTACCTCCTGGTGGGGAGGAGGGAAGTGGCTCCCCATTCCACTCCCACACAACTTCTTGAAGTCTTTGTCAGGTGTCCCTCAGGATCATCCAGTTTTGCTGTCGGGCTGTGTGCCAGAGGCCATCGACCTGTTTGGCTGTGGGACTCTTTTCCTTTTTCTCCCAATCTTGAGGAAGCCAGCTCACTGGGAGATCCAAGGGGTGTAGGCACACAGGATCATGCAGCTAGCCTGGAACTTGGCCGACATCCTCCCCTCCCACAGCATACCCAAACTTCACCTCCACCAGTAGTCACCTAGGTGGTGGTATTGCGGCAGGGATGGTTGCTCTATCCTCCTTCCCCCAGACAGCTCCCGATGACCCAAGTCCACATCTGAACCCAAGTCACCAGCATCGTGAGTGGTAGCTGTACCGCTGCACAGATGGACCAGCCTGGTAGCAGCCTTAATGAATGGAGGAAACTTTTTTCCATTTATTTCTTTACAGCAAATTTTTTCCTTACCAAATTCTGATATATTTAGATACTTTCAATTGATTCATGCTATAGTCACTTAAATAGGATCTGCTCCCTGGATTAAGTTGGGGGAGATGTTTTGAATCAGCTGGTAGCTATTGCTTTACAACCACATCCTATTGCTGGTCTTTATGCCTTATGACTGATCCCTGTGCCCCCTCTGGCATTTGCTATCATTGGCAATTTACTATAAACCTTCACTGGAATGTGTCGGAATGGCAGCCTGTATGGAAACACTTATAGAGGTATATTAAGCAGGATACATACCAGCTGATGCAATATAAAATTTTACATAATTTATATTATACACCCTTTAGACTGAAGCAGATGGGTAATGCTTCATCCTCTATCTATTCTAGGTGTGTATTGGAGGAGGGTACTTTGAGATATATATTGTGGGACTGTAACAAAGTAGTTCCATTCTGGACTGAAATACAAAATCATCTTAGCCCCTCTTTAGAATCATCAGAGTTTTTTACCCATGAGATCTGTCTCCTGGGCTTTTACCCACCACAGCTTTCCGGCCCTAGTAGGGCTTATACGGCATTTATTTCTAGCGCAGCAAAAGAGGTGGTGCTCTGTCATTGGATGGACTCTGATATTCCAGCATGGAGGGAATGGCATTGCAAGATATTACAAGCTTTAGTGATAGAAGAGCACATAGCCTCCCTCCACAGTCATCTCCACGTTTTTTGTTCTAAGAGGGAACTGCTTTGTTCGTTTCTACAAACTTTGTAGATTATCCTTCCGGCTCCCTCTTATTGGTATTATTGGTTTTCATGTGGTTGGAATTGTAATCTTCCCTAGTATGAAGAATAGTTCTTATATTGTTCATTGGGATATTTATTTATGTTTAGGTTCTGTAGTGCACTGGTGGGGGGGATATCTGCAGGGGGGTTTATGTTTAGTTTTTTAGTATGTTTTTTCCATTTTTTGAAATTGTTCTGTGAATCTATGGTTTGATAAGTGTTGGGGTAATTTTGTTCTTTTTCTGGTATGTTTATGGAAATTTTTAATAATGCATACTTACTAAACAAAAAAAAGAAAGTAAATATGGGTTAGGTTTCCTCCTACTGGAAAAGAGTGGTCCACTTCGGGCAGCTGAAGCAGACCTTGGGCCAGAGCTTCTGATGGTGGCATTGAGCACTTTTGGTGCCTGTACCTTTGACTGTGCTTTCTGCTGTGCCTGGGGAGGCTGGGGCTTATTGCATTGGGCTCCCTGTTCCTACTGTCGGTAGTATCGGTGGGCAAGATGGTGGCCATGCTGGGCTGCTATCAGTAAGGGGAGAACAACTTTAGCAACAATTTTATGTTATTTATTTGAATTTTTGCATTTGAATTTAGTTGTTTAGGTGTAGGGACGGGAAGTTATAGAGAGGGTGTAAGAAGTGAGGAAGGTTTAGGAGCTTAGTTTTTTATTCTTTAGTTAGGCAGGGTCTGTGAGGTGGTGTTCGTACCTGTCGGCGCTGAAGAATTTGAAGAACCTGGTGATCTCTTGGAGCTCTAAGAGGTGCCGCAGTCATCTGTGCCTTCGAGAAATGGCCATAACTTAGATAGACTGTGGGACTTTTCATTGAGGTGGCCGAGGCGGAAGAGGAGTTTGTCCGTCCTGGGCGGCCACTGAGGGTCTGTCCTTGGAGAGACATGTTGAGCGGTTTATGTGGTCTGCTGGTGGAGCAGACAGAAAATCAGGGAAGACCTGGAAGTGCTTGCAGGCAGAGGAGCTTGCTCATTTGTGGTCCAGCCAGCTAGGAAACTGTGCCATCATGCTGCAGTTCTGGGAGTGGTGTAAGCTTCCTGTAGTGTGCTGCAGTGGTAACTGACATGACAGTTTTGGAGTGGCTCTGGTGGACATTGGTTGCACTGGTGGTTGTGGTGGAGTCCCCCTGCAGTGAGAGATACTGGGGGAGAAAGCAGCTTTGAAACCAAGATGCTGCTGCCTTGACTGCAACCCTTTTAAGGTACTGTCCTTTTGCCTTTGAAAAGTGCTACCATAAGAATGATAGTTCACTGGGTGTTTTAATGGTGAGCTGCCCCTTGGTGAGCTCTAGAGAGAAAATTGATCTGTGAGTCTGTGTTGGATGGCCTGTCCTGAGTGAGCCCAGGAGATAAAGTGGGCTTAAGCCACTGCAGTTTGGATCTGATAGTGCCTACAGTTATTGGAAGGGCATATCAGGGCTTGACATATGACATCCAAGATCAGTATCATTGGTGGGAGCCTGAACTGCATAAAGTGTGATCTACTGGATTTATTGTATCTTGGCCAGCCTGGTTCTTAGATTTGCTGACTATAGAATTACAGAACTCCTGAAAGACACTCCCCTATGAGAGAGGACAGTGACTGCCTAGGGTACTGTAACCTGAAGATCTTATCTGGTCATAGTGAAGGCTGCCTCACAGACTTGGACACCCCCCCACCAAGGGGAACTAACTGAAGATCTTTTGAGAGGGTTGGAGGGTTTGGGGTTGAGGGGTTATTTTTGGAAGTTATTTGGGGTAGGGTGGGAATTTTGGGTTTCTTTGGAGTGTGGTATGAATGGTGGTATGAATGGTTGGTTGTTAGCATATTAATTTTGAGTATTTTAACATTATTTTTTATTGGATTAAATAGGTTAGGATGTACCTGGGAAGGAAGCCCATAAGGTGCAGTTACTCATCAGCCTATCTCTGTGACCTTCACTCATTCGACCTCCCCTCACTTTCTGCTGAAACTTATAGAAGGTGCAGGGTGTTGGGGATTGCTCATAGAGGGAATCGGGAGGTGGATCTGCATGAGTGACTGCCAGGGAGTCATAAATTTGGGTGGTGAGAACAAGGAGATGCCGTGGGGCAAAATGGGAATTGGAGAGGGGACTGCCCTGTCTGATTCCCATACCCAAGGGCTTCACATCGGGAAGTGGGTAGTTAGCTGATCTAGCAGTCTCTACTCTGGCTGTGTTATACAATGCCAGTTCAATGAGGAACAAGACTGCCGTAATACCGGACTTGATATCCTCAGTAGATCTGACTTGCATCATGGACACCTGGCTGGATGAGAATGTTGCCCCCACACTGGAGGCAGTGGTGCCGGCTGGATACTTTGTGATACACACCCCGAGGAAAGATCACAGAGGTGGGGGAGAGGCCATTTGTTTTAAAGCCAGCCTGGGCCTTGTGGTGCTGCCTATGGGCCCTACCCAGTCATTTGAGTGTGTTGCCGCATGTGAGGGTCCTGGTGCGAGTTACAAGATCCTTCTGCTCTACCACCCGCAAGGCGGGGAGAGGGAATTTCTGCTGGAGATCGGAGACTTTGCCACCGGCCTGGTGTTGGAGTCCCCCAGATGGTAATTCTGGGGGACTTCAGTACCCGGGTCGATGACGGACTCTTGTCAGTTGGGCGTGATCTCCTGTAGAGTATGGAGGCATTGGACCTGGCACAGATTGTCACCTCAGTGACCCACTCACACAGCCGCACAGTAGACCTGGTGTTTACTTTGGGCCTTGAGGCTGATGACCTCATTGTTGATTGGGTAGTTTGGTTGGATCACAGCTCCGTAAGGGTCACTTTTGGGCCCCTTCTCCCCAAGGGTCCATCCTGTGTGGAGATGGTCTGGTACCATCCTTTACAGGGATTGTTCCCAACAGGACTACATGAGGTACTGGACCTATCGAGACGGGAGGCTACGTGTGTGATTGGAACAGAGGAGGCAATGGCGGCCTATAATAGGCTGTCACTGCCACTTTCGACTCAATCGCACCCATTCATGTCTGACCCTTATCTGCTCACCTCCCTGGTTTGATGGAGAACTCAGGGAGTTAAAGATTAAGGGCCAGAGGTTGGAGAGATGTTGGAGGAGATCTGGGCTGATGAAGGACAAATTGGCCCTGAGGTCACATTACGGTGACTATCAGGGGGCAATCTCCCAAAAGAAGGCAGATTTTTTGTCAAGGAAGATTGCTGCGGCAAGGAAAAGACCAGCTCAGCTCTTCTGCATGGTAGATGGGCTATTACATCTGGCTTGTCTCTGAGGGGGAAGAGTAGGTTCTAGCACTAAGTGCGAAGAGTTTGCTCTGTTCTTTTCTGACAAAGTGTCCTCTATCAGAGCAGAGATCTCCTCCAGCATCACTCAAAGGGATTGCTGGGTTCACTCTGAGGCCTGCCAGAGCACTCCTCCTTTATGGGCTGAATTCTACACAGTTGGAGTGGAGGAGGTGCAGAGATAGTCTCAAGGCTGTGACCAACACATTGTGATCTGCACTCAGGCCTAACCCAACTTTTGGTCTGATGTTTGGATCTGATTAGATCTGTGGTTGTTGAGATTGTCTGGAGTTCCTTGAGGAGTGGGATCTTTCCATTGGCCTTGAAAGAAACCTTGGTCAGACCTCTACTGAAGAAACCCTCAATGGACCCGGAGTGTCTTAGCAACTACAGACCAGTCTCAAACCTCCTATTTTTAGGAAAGGTTATAGAAAAAGAGTTGGCCATTCAGCTCGAGACACAGCTTGCCTCCTCCACCACTTATGAGTCTTTCTAGTCTGGATTTAGAGCCAGGCATAGCACAGAGACCACTCTGGTGAATGTGCTTAAAGATTTCCTCATGGTGAGGGAAAGGACACAGTGTACCATCTTGGTCCTCCTGGACCTCTCAGCTGTGTTTGACACCGTGGAACATGAGGTGCTGCTGGGCTGCTTGCGGTACTGGTGTGACCTGACTGGTAATGTCGTCAACTGGGTCAGGTCATATTTGACAGGCAGAGTGCAGAGGGTGGTGATGATGAGGTTTGCCTCATCTAACCTGAAGTCTCTGCTCTGTGGAGTCCCACAGGGTTCAGTCCTGTCCCCCTTGTTGTACACCGTGTATATGCTGCCAGTAGGAGACATTATCAGGTGGTATGAGCTGGGTTTTCATTGCTATGCCGATGATACCCAGCTATACCTGTCCTGTGCACCTGGTAACTAGATGGTGGCTTCTGTGTTTAACAACTGCCTGGAGGAGATCCAGACTTGGATGGCTCAAAGCTGGTTATGACTCAGTGCAGGCAAGACTGAGGTACTAATGACGGATCCGGGTTGTCGATGTGGGGGGAGGAGGTTGAGCGATCCCTCTGGTTTAGTACTGGGGGGGATGCCACTGACCCCCTCCACACAGGTTAAGGATCTGGGCATCATCCTCGATGACAGCCTGACACTTGAGGCTCAGGTGTCAGTTGTCTTCAAAAGGAGATTTTAGCATCTGAGGAATATCACCCAGATTCAAGCCCTTATACTAACTGAGGACCTGACTACTCTGGCACATGCTTTTGTCACATCCAGACTGGACTACTGCAATGCCCTGTACCTAGGACTATCTGGAGGCAATAGTTGCCGACTACAGCTGCTGCAGAACATGGTGGCTAGATTATTGACAGGTGCTCAAAGATCCAATCATATTATGCCTGTCCTCTGTGTATTGCACTGGCTGCCACTGCCAGTGAGGTGGAGAATTGTCTTCAAGGTCAGATTGCTGACCTATAAGGCCCTACATGAAGGGTACCAGACTACCTGCAAGCTTCCTTGTGCCCCACTGTCCATCCTGGGCTCTCCATTCTGCCAAGGGTTGCCTCCTTGGGGTTCCCAGGGTTAGATTGCAGCATTCAGGTGTCCATGCATTTTCCATGGCCACGCTCACCCTGTGGAACTCTTTGCCTAGACACCTATGGGAGGCACCCTCGGGGGAAACCTTTAAAAAGGGTCTGAAGACTTTTTTGTTTAACCAGGCTTTCAATTTATAAAGTGTTAATTTTGAACTATGAATTATATTTGATAGATAGATCGCATTTCTATTGTTGTTTTCCCCACTTGGTTATTGTATTTTAATTGACGTTTTTAAAAAATATTTTTAATGTTCAGCACTCCAAGTACCCAGAATGGGGTGCTATACAAATAAAGTATCTATCTATCTATCTATCTGTCTGTCTGTCTGTCTGTCTGTCTGTCCATCCGTCCGTCCATCCATCCATCCATCCATCTATCTATCTATCATGAAAGCACTGCTTGTTCTTTCAAAGAAAAGAGCCACTTCCTCCACTCCTTTATGGGTTATAGGGAGCCAGCCTGGAAGTCTTTAGAGTCATTCTCATTTCATTAGACTCTTTAAGAGACTGCTCCACTTGTTGTCCAAAAAGATAAGTGCTATTGAAGGGCTTGTTCATGATCAAGGACACTGGTGTTTCATTTTTTATGGAGAAACTGGCAAAAATCATGGAATGATGATTGGTTTGCAGATTTTGAATCTTTCCACCAGTGCCACACAGAAATATGTCACTGCATGGAATCCCCAAGATTTCGGGATATTAAAATGGATGCGCCTCTGCTGTGCATGCTTTCTGCTCTGCTGCTTAGAGAATCAGTAAAGAAATCACACATCATCCCAGTGGCATAGAGAACTAAGGTGCTACACAGGTTACCTCCTGCCATGTAAGCAACTTGTGTTCAGGAATGTGCACTGGTTGCTGGGGGTCAGCTGGGTGGGAGGACTGGGACAGGATTGAGAGGCCATCTGGCAGATCTCCTCTCCCAGATCAGGGTGATTGGTTCTTGACTACCACCAGGTGGAGGCCTCATGGTAACCCATTGGAGCTCTGAGAAGCAGATGATGATCAGTGGTGGAGGAGGGACTCATGGTCCGAGAACATATGCACACCTCCACGTGCATGCACTGCCTGTGTATGCCACGGCTGAGAGAAGAAAAGGGAGAAAACAGGAGGAAAATGGAATGCATAGTGGAGATTCATGATGCCTGCACATTGCACCTACACTTGCTACATCACCAGGACAACCTCTTGGCAGTGCTGGATTAAGGCCTTGGGAGGGTGGCCCTTCCCCTCCTGACCCTGCCACAGGGGAAGGGAATCCATGGAAGGTATTAGCTGCAAAGGTAAGCGCATGGAGGCGACAGACAGCGGGGAGGGGGTGAAGTCAGGGCAGATGGGAGTCAAGGCCTGCTGTGGCCACAGGAGAATAGACAGATTATGGGAAAAAAAGGAAACCACCTGCACTGCTTCATTGTAACCACCCATGCTTCCCTCTAACCTTTCAATCAACTGAGGACTGCTCTCCATCCTGAAAGTTCAGTTTTCATTTAGCATGTGCCTAAACTTCTTTTATCATTTGTATTATACTGCGTTCTATGAAAAAAAAGCTAAGTATCAGCATACTTGGGAAATCTGACTAGGCAGCAGGGATGAGGGAGTCAGTTTTAAAGTTTAACTGCTCCTTCATCTAACCCTTCATTCGATTAGCTGCTGTGACTGCTCACCAACCTGAAAGTCATGTTTTTGTGTAGAAAAAGTATATGCATACATGTTCTTTGCACTAGATCTTTTGAAACAATAACAACAAAAAGCTAAGTACAGTATCAGCCAACTTGGGGAATCAGGCTGAGAAGCAGGGGAGGAGGTGTCAGGTTTAAAGTTTAACAGCTCTGCATCTTATCCTTTAATCAGCTGATGCAACTACTCTCCATCCTTACAGTAAGGTTGTGTAGAAAAAAGTATGTGCCTATGTTTGTGGCGTGATAGAGCCATACCTTATTGTTTTGGTCATATTTCATAGCATTTTATGTATGTATTACACCAGAGAAGGCCATGAAAAAGCCAAGTCAAGTTGTAAGGGATCACGGGTACAAAGTACATGGGCCCTTGGAAATTATGTAACTCTTGTTACTGGGCAGAGAATCTGTCAGCTGCTAGCCAGGGACTGGAGTTTAAACCATTTAAAAGGAGACAAAAGAATAATTAAGCAGAGCTGGAAGCAAGGCACATCCCTTTGTGCTTATGAAAGGCTAGGACATCCAGTGGTGCCATTTGGTCTGGATTTCTTTTGTCTTTGCAAGTCTGCCCTGAGATAATCCAATTACAGCTGAATGGGCTACCATGTAAGTTAATGGCTGCACTGAGGATAGTTTAATTACAGCCATTTCCAAGGAGTGAGGCTATATTTTCCCCTAGAATTGTGGTTTAGCCTAGCTGACCTCTGAGGTTTTTTGTTTCATATTCAGAAATGCACATTTGTTGTTTTGTAATAAAATACTAAAAGCTAATTGGTTGCATAGCCATAGAGATGGAATGCTAGCCAATCGCAGGGCAAGCCACTGTTCTGGAGACCTGCCCTTTGAGAAGCCCATAAAACAAGGGTGCAAAGACTGTATCAGAGCCTTTGGCCTTTAACCTTTTTGCATTTGGGGACCCTGCCTGTTTTAGGAGAGAAGAGACATTTTCTTCAAGAATTCTTCTGCACTATCAAGAACCGAGATTTTCAGCTGCCTTTGTAAAGACTTTGCACTTCAAAATTCAGCAACTAAGAACTTGAGGTAGAATTTAATCTCAGAGTTTTAAAGTGTAGGCTTTTATGTCTATTTTCCATTTTATTTTCAATATCCTGTAACCAATGTCTAAAATTATTTGTCTTTATGTTATTTGCTGCATTTATTAATTAAATAGTAAAGATTTTGGCTTACATTTAAGATAATTCTGCCAGTGTCGTTTGTGTGTGTTGACTTGGAGGAGGGTTGTTCAAACTATACAACAGCTATGGGATTGCTTAAGGGCCAACACACTACCAAAAGAAAAAAACACTAGGGACTCTGAGTGATGAAGGGGGGGGGAACTATGAAGGATGTCAGAAGGATTATGTGGGGATTGAACCAAGCTCTGCATTTCAGTGGAAAGACACATAATAGGGTGTATAGGCCCCCCCAAAGCCTATACATACCTGTGGCTTTTATGGTTCATGTGCAGTGGCCAAGAGGGTTCTATCCCAAGAACACAGACTTGAGACTGCATTTGTACCCCCTCGCATGGAGAGAGGGTGCCCTGGGACCCTCTGGCATACATTCAGTTGTGAGACAGCGAGCATGCTAAAAGGACAGAGGAAGGATATCCCTGACCCCCCATCACAAGAGGGATTCGTTGTGATGCAGAGAATCCTGACCCACGGGACTGGGCTTGTGACAAAGCTGTATTTTTTAAACTGCATGATTATGTACCCCCCCCCAAAAAAAAAAGCTTAGTAGCTTAGTATGAGCATACTTTGAGAATCAGGCAGAGGGTGTTCATTCAGGTATCTTTAACTGCATTTATTTAAAATTTGTGTCTCTGGGAAGTTGAACTGTTAGTCTTGCTGAGCTAGGGGGTCTCAAGGGATGCTTGCTGATCTAGGTGTCTTTGTGCACAGATCAAGCAACATGGAGGGGGTCTTACAACACTGTGTGGTCATCAGCATCATTGATGCAGTTACCATTTCAAGCAGTGCCTCTATATCACACTCTTAAACTCCACCAGCCTGGAGGGGGATCTGGGTAGACTCAGTTCAGAAACCCATATCTCCCAACTGGCTGTGTTGTGCGTCACTAGCTTGTTCCACTATTTTGTTTTTAATTTTGGGAGTGTTTTTTTAATCTGGGTGAATGGGTGAGAAGGGCTACTGATGGTGTATAGCTGTAAATGCTGGCAGTTCTCCATGCTGCTGTCACTAGTTGTATGCCCCTGAGTTGGGGGGAGGGTTAGTCTCTGTATGCCTCTGAATTTGTTGTATGATCTGGGTGCTGTTGTTATGCTGCCTGCCACTGTATTGCCAGCAGGAAGAGTAGAGCTCCTGCTGTTGCTTGCTCTGTTCCCCTAAGTAAGTCAGGTGTTTGTGTGCCTTGAGTTTGCTATATGGTCCAGTTGTTGCTGTCACTCTACCTGCCACTGTATGTTGCTAGCAAGGTTGAGTGGGATGCTGCAACCATATCTAAGCCAGACAGCATCCTCAGGGACACGCAAAAGGTAAGGTCACAGGTACTGTGCAATGGCAGTGGGTAGAGTGATGCTTAAGTCACATCTGAGCTCAGACATTAAAACTGAGGGATCCCCTTTCCAGGGAGGCCAAGTTAAAAAAAAATCTACATGTTTGGGAGATGTATGATTTTCCATTAGAAGGTCTTCCACAAATCATTTGTGGATGTTTTAGGTGCAGACACTTCATTTCAAAGAAGCCAATTCAGGCAGCTAAATAGAACTGAACCAAGGAAGTCCTCCTTGGCATCTGGTGATTCGTCTTAATTCACGTCTGAGTTCTGACAAGCTAAGGGACACAGAAATTTGTAACTTGATCATGTGAGGTGTTGAAGGAAGGGGATCACAGTGCTACCACTGGTGCCATCTCCCCAGAGAGTTGCACTGTTGTTACTGCTATCACACCTGACAGATGGAGGCCATAGTACATATGTCATCACCCCAGTGTTGTTGCTGCCATCATACTTTAGGGATTGAGGCTTTAGTGCTGCTGCTGCTGTCCCACTGAAAGATGGTGGTCATAGTGCAGCTGCTACAGCCATCACACCTGAGGGATGGGTCCATAGTAGTGCTGCTGCTGTCACCCTTTAGGGATGGTGGTCAGAGTACTGCTACCAGCACACCTGAGGAATATAACCCATAGTGCTTCTGCCATCACGACTGCGGGACAGCAGCCGTAGTGCTTCTGTCACTTCTGAGGGTTGGGGGCCATAGTGCTGCTGCTGCTGCAATCACGCCTTAGGGATAGGGCTGTAGTGCTGCTGTTACTGCCACTGTCACCTCTGAGGGATTGGGGCCATAGTGCAGCTGCTACTGCTGTCACCTCTGAACGATTGTCCACTGTAGTGCTGCTGTCATCACACCTGAGGGATAGGGTGGTAGTACTGCTGCTGTCACCACTTAAGAGTCAGAGCCATAGTGCTGCCACCATTACCCTTAAGGGATGAGAGCCATAACACAGAAACATAGAAACATAGAAGTTGTGGCAGAAAAGGACCACAAGGCCCATCCAGTCTGCCCATTTCTTTTTCTACCTTATGAATGTGCCATAGGCCTTTGCTCTGTCAATGGCCTATCTATTCATACTCATCTGTATTGCTCCCTTATGCCTATCCCATGCTTGTTTGAAGCCCTGCACTGTATTCATATCCACCACTTCCTGAGGTAGGCCATTCCGTGCATCCACCATCCTTTCTGTGAAAAAGAACTTCCTCACATTACCCCTTAATCGGCCTCCCTCTAATCTCATGCTGTGTCCTCTTGTCCTGTTATTTTTCTTATATTGAAACATGTTAGACTCTTTCACCTTGTTAATGCCCTGAAGGTGTTTGAATGTTTCAATCATATCACCTCTATCTCCCTCCTTTACTCTAGGCTATACATATTGAGTTCAGTTAATCTGTCCTCATATGTTTTCTGATGCAGTCCCTGCACTATTTTGGTTGCCCTTCTCTGGACTGCCTCAATTTGGTTAATGTCCTTGTAAAGGTGTGGCCTCCAGTACTGCATGCAGTACTCCAGATGGGGCCTAACCAGTGTCTTGTACAGAGGGATTATTACCTCCCTTTTCTGACTTGTGATACCCCTACTAATACACCCCAACATCCCTCTAGTCTTACCTACTGCTTTAGAGGTCCGCTTGGATGATTTCAGGTCATCGGTGATGATGACGCTCAAGTCTCTTTCTTCCTATGTGACTGCCAGCAACTCCCCTCCCAGCCTATAGGTGGCTTCAGGGTTTCTCTTCCCTATGTGCATTAAACCCCAGTTGCCACTCTTCCGACCATTTTGCTAGTTTATCCATTTTCTTCTCATTCTGCCCACCCCATCTGGATCATCTACTGTGTTGCAGATCTTGGTTTCATCTGCAAACAGACAAACCTTACCCTCCAGTCCATCTGCAATGTCACTGATGAAGATATTGAAGAGGACTGGCCCCAGGAATGATCCCTGAGGTACCCCACTTGTGACTTGCATCTCTTCTGACTGTATACCATTTACCACCACTCTCTGTTCTCTGCCCGTCAACCAGTTTGCCACCCAGTTGACCAATGTCTGACCAACCCCGAGCCTACCCATCTTATTAATCAATCTTTTATGTGGAACAGTATCGAAAGCTTTGCTGAAGTCAAGGAAGGCAACATCAACTGCTCCCCCTTGGTCCACCACTCTGGTTACCCAGTCAAAGAAATCTATAAGATTAGTTTGACAGGACCTTCCTTTTGTAAACCCATGCTGTCTTGGATCCTGTGCTTCTATGGATTCCAGGTATTGCACTATCCTTTCCTTAAGGAGTGTCTCCATAATCTTGCCCACTACTGAGGTAAGACTGACTGGTCTGTAGTTCCCTGCCTCCTCCCTGCTACCACTCTTGTGGAGTGGGATCACATGAGCCCTTCTTCTGTCTTCTGGGACCTCTCCTGTGCTCAGAGACTCACTAAACAGTTCTGATAATGGCTCTGCTAGTTCCACCCTTAGCTCCTTTAGTACTCTGGGATGTATGCCATCAGGTCCCATTGCCTTGTCCACCCTGAGCTTATCGAGCTCTTTTAGGACCCTTTCTTTTGTGAAGGGACTAGTGCACACCTCCCCCCCCCCGTGTCAATGGTGCAGAGTTGTAGGCTCTGCCCTACCTTCTCTTCAGTAAATACTGATCAGAAGTATCTATTTAGGATAGATGCTTTTACATGGTCCTCCTCCTCACATGCCCCCTTATCCCCTTTGATCTTAGCAATACCCCCTCTGGACTTTCTCCTTTCACTAATGTATCTAGTCTTGTCACCTTCTTTTACTGTTCGTGCTAGTGTTTCCTCTGTTTGGGCCTGTGCCTGCCTTACTGCCAACCCTGCTTCCCTTAGGGAAGTTTGGTATGCCTCCCTATCTTCATCCTGCTGCGTTCCCTTATATTTCTTGAAGGCCAGCCTTTTGGCTCTGACCTTTTCTGCTACTGTGTTTGAGAACCAAAGTGGTTTCCTTCTTCTTTTGCACTTCCTTTTCTCACTAACACAATGAGATGTTGCTTCAAGTATTGTATCTTTAATGCTTGTCCATTTTGTCTGTACCCCCTCACCTGTATTTATTTTTGCCAGGGCTAGCTTAACTCTGTTGGCCACCTTATCAAAGTCAGCTACTCTGAAGTCCCATATTTGTGCCTTGGAATGGGATGATTTTGTTCTAGTGGCCAAATTAAACCATACCATGAGATGGTCACTGGCCCCCAGGTGACCTTCTACCTGAAGATCTGTGATCCTTTCCCTGTTAGTCAGTACTAGATCTAGGATAGCCCTGTCTCTTGTAGGTTGTTTTACCAGTTGTTTGAGGCCCTCCCCCTGCAGGGAATCCACCATGTGTCTAGTTCTGGCAGATGTCCCTGCTGGTATTGATCAATCTGTATCTGGCATGTTGAAGTCTCCCATTATCAGAACCTCACCTTTAGCTGTCATGTTTTGTATATCTTCTAACAGTAATGTGTCTATGTCCTCCCCCGGTCTGGAGGCTTGTACATAACCCCAGTTCGTATGGCTGTCCCATTTCCTGTTTCCAGGGTGACCCACAGTTCTTCTGGATCCTTATGTGTATTCTGAATTTCTGTAGCTTTGATATTTTCATTGACATAAAGGGCCACTCCACCCCCTCTTTTTGCATTTCGGTCTCTTCTGAATAGTACATAGCCAGGTACTGAAGTCTCCCAAGTGTGGTTACTGGTAAACCATGTCTCACTAATGGCTACTATGTCCAGTTTAGCCTCTGTCATTATTGCCTGCAGGTCTGGGATCTTGTTTCCCAGACTGCGAGCATTTGTGTACATGATTTTCCATTGGTCAGATTTTGGTGTGTTAGTTGTTGGGCGAGGTCCGGTGTTTCCCCTGTGCATCGTATGGGGAGATGGACCTTTTTCTTTACCTGGTGATGCAAATGAACTACAAACATGCTGAACTCCTGTTTGACCACTAGCTGAGGGGGGAGGGGTGTTCTTCCCAGTCTATGTTTGGGGTGCTGCACTCCTCTCCCCATTTGCTAGTTTAAATATTCTGCAAAGACATCAAACTTCTGCCCTAATGCACTGACTCCCTCCTTAGTCAGATGCAGTCCATCAAATTTAAGGAACTTTCACTCCCAAAACTGTTACCAATTTCCTACAAATGTGTGTCCTTTTTCCTGGCACCAGCCCATAAGCCACATGTTTAGCTCTCCTATCTCCCCTTCTCTGACCTTCTGTCCATCTGTCCCCATCTCCCAGACTGGCAGGATCTCAGAGAAGGAGATGCCAGATGAAATGGATGATAATTTGTCACCCAGCCTGGTTAGGTGTGTCACAGATTCACTCAGCAGGTCAGGCCCTCTACTCCCAAAGTGCCAGCCTCTGAGTGCAGTCTTGTGAACAGTGTAACAGACAAGGTAACCCTCTTGTCTGTTTTTGTAAGCTCAGATCAACCTTTGGTCTCAGTTCTGGAGGGATTCAAACTGTTAACCTCTTGCTAGCATACCCAATGCACAGGCTCAGATATATCTGTCTTCGAGGGGCCAGATATCTTTGCCTATGGGCACCTAACCAGGTGTTCAGAGATGAACCCTTAAAACTTAATAAATACCTCAGATTTAAAATGCTTCTGTTTCCAGTTTGGTACCACCATGCAAGCTATATGTCTGCTGAACCGGGTTTGCTCTAAAATTAGAGTTTTTACTAAACTATATAATAATATGTCAAACATACAATACAGAACTCTTGTAACACAAGACATGCATATCTTTAAACAAAACAAGGTTTAAAACAGTGCAATTCCTACAACTATATTTAGATTGTGTCTAGCTTTCTAAATACCTGTTTTCAGTGCTCAGATGTTTCCTTAGTCAGTGTCAGATACAAATGCAACTCTGTAGTGAAAGAGAATAATCTTTTCAAGCAGTATTGGCCAACCACTTTTGGATGAAGTCATCCAGCCCTACCTCTGGTCAAATATCTAACAAAAATATATTTTTATACAACCACAGGGTGTAATTTTATTAATCTATACTATACAGCTATACAGGATGTGCTAATTCTGCAACCTTAGCATAACTCAAGTTTCAATGACACCTCTTTTGATCTCATGCTGTACCCTCTTCACACAGGCCTCACAGGGTCATTTACAATCTTACACCTCTATGTAACATCCTAAGCTTCCTTATTTTAACATCATAAACCTAGTTTATGATTTCTCTCTTAACAAAATTAACTTAACAACTCTGTAATTAGCTCAGAGAAACAGGATCCTTAATAAAAGTCTTCCAGTAACACATTGTCTCTAAAAAGACTGAGTGTGCAATACAATGCAGTCAGCAGTTCTCTTGGCCTGCATCTGTCAGCTAAAATCTTGGGAGGGGGGAGTGAGAGAGGTCATTCCTAGAGCATTTGAATTTTCAGCAGAGACATTAATACATTTTATATTAAAAAAATATAATACAGCACTCAGAACTAGCTGTCTATGTGACACTCCTCCCCACCTAGACTGAATTTGGGGGATCTATCCTCGACATGGGATGAGCTTCCCAAATCAGTTCACTCCTCATAGACCCTAGACAGCCCATCGGCATTCTGATTCTTAATGCCTGCCCTATGCATGATTGTCAGATCATATCCTTGCAAAGCAAGACTCCATCTTAGTAGTCTCCCATTGCTCTTTCCCATCTGTGTCAGCCAAACCAGGGGGTTGTGGTCAGTCTGCACCACAAAATGCTGCCCATACAAGTATGGATCTAATTTTTCAGGGCCCACACTATGGCAAGGCACTCCTTTTCCACTGTGGAGTATGCTTGCTTCCTGGGGATCAGCTTTCTGCTCAGGTACAAAACTGGGTGATCTGTCCCTTGGCTAGATGTCTGGCTAAGTACTGCCCCAATACCCATGTCTGAGGCATCCATCTGAACTATAAAGGTTTTGCTATAGTCCGGACTTGTCAAAACAGGAGCACTGCACAGTGCCTCCTTCAGTCTGGTAAAGGCTTTCTCACAGGCTGGGCCCCAAGTAATTTTCTTTGACATCTTTTTCTTTGTCAGGTCAGACAGGGAAGCAGCCAAGGCACTGTAATTAGGTACAGACTTTCTGTAGTACCCTGCTCCCTAGAAAACTCTTGACCTGCTTTTGGGTTTCTGGTCTGGGCCATGCCTGAATCACTTCTATCTTTATTTATTTTTATTTTTATTTAGTTTTTGTTGACCAGGTAAGTGTACTAGACAAATCCTGCCTATTTTCAGGCACGACCCGGGGGAGGGGGATACAGATGAATGCCAACTGATCTTGAACCAGATTAAGCTATTGGTGGTATTTTTAGTGAATGAGGGAAATTTGGCCAGGACACTGGGTAAATTCTCCAACTCTTTTTCAATAAGTGCCATGGGATCTTTAACATCCACCTGAACTACCACCAATCCAGGCAGATGGGACCTCCGTTTAACGTCTCATCTGAAAGACAGCACCTCAGAAGTGCAGCACCCTCTCATGCTGCACTACAGTGTCAGTACTGGGATATATATTTTATATTTGGTTAGGAAGGAGCTGTCCCTGGACTACCACATGCCCAAGGTATGCCACTTCCCCCATGGCCACCTGGCACTTCTCGGATTTGACAGTGAGCGCGGCCCTCTGCATCCTGCCCAGCACTTCCCTAAGATGTGAAAGGTGTTCCTCCCAGCTGGTACTGAAGTTGGCAGTGTCATTTCATACTCCTCAGAACCATTCAACACCTGGTTCACCAACCATTGGAAAGTGGACGGGGCATTCTTCATTCCAAAAAGCATTACTTTAAACTCAAATAAGCCTATCAGAGTGATGAAGGCCAACCTTTCCCTACCTCTGTCTGTCAATTCTACCTGCTAATACCCCTTGGTCAGGTCAATAGTCGTAAGGTAGGGTGCCCCTCCCAACTTGTCCAGGAGTTCGTCTGTCCGGGGCATCGGGTGGGTGTCAGACTTCGTGACTGCACTCAGTCCATGATGGTCCACACAGAAATGAGTTGAGCCATCTGGCTTGGGCACAAGGACTATGGGTGAGGCCCAGGGGCTGTGGGATCTCTGGATTACCCCTAAATCCAGCATCTCCTCCACTTCCCTCCTAATGTCCTTTTGGACAGCCTCTGACACCCGATATGCTGTTCACTGAATGGACATCTGTGTCCCTGTCTCCACATCGTGTGTCGCTAAGAGGGTTAGTCCAGGTTTGGTGCTAAACAAGGGGGCAGACTCTGCTAAAACATCCCTTACTTTCTGGACCTGGTCTGGGGTCAGCTGGGGAGACAATTTTGCTGAATCCACAGAGGACTCCCACTTACTCTGTTCCAGCAAGTCCAGAAGGGGGTCTCCTTTGTCCATCCCCTTCCCTGACTACACACTGCGAATACCATGTCAGCCCTATTTGCATATGGCTTCATCATGTTGACTTGGTACATTCTTTCTGTCTGTCTACGGTCAGATAACACCACAATGTAGTTTACGTCATTTACCTTCCTAACCACTTTGTATGGTCCTGCCCACTCAGCTTGCAGCTTGTCTTTCTGGACCAGAATAAGGACCATGACTTCCTGACCCACCATGTACAAGCGAGCTCTGGCTCTGCAGTCATACCACACCTTTTGTCTCTGTTGGGCAGCTGCCAGGTTGCTCTGGCTGTCCCCATAAGCTCCTTAAGCCTTTCCCTAAACCTAAGGATATAGTCCACAATGGGAGTTCCCTGGGTGGCGTGCTTGCCTTCCCAGTCCTCCTGGATTAAGTCTAGGGGCCCACGTACCCGGCGTTCATATAAGAGTTTGAAGGGAGAAAATCCTGTCTACTCTTGGGGCACCTCCCTGTATGCAAACAACAGGTGGGGAAGGTATTTCTCCTAGTCTCTCCCAAGCTGTTCAGCAAACACTTGGCGCATTGACTTTAGGGTACCATTGAAACGTTCCACAAGCCCATTGGCTTCTGAGTGATACGGTGTCGTGCATCTCTGCATCACCCCACACTTCTTCCATAAACACTTCATCAGGTCCGACATGAGGAAACCCCCTCAATTGGTGATTACCTCCTGCGGAAACCCAACATGGGAGAACATCCGAAGTAAGGCATCTGCCACTTTGTCTGTCCTCAGTGAGGCTAAGGGTGATTGCCTCTGGGTACCGGGTGGCATAATCCACCACAGTCAGGATGAATCTCTTCCCTGAGGAGCTGGGGATATTTAAAGGCCCCACTATATCCATTCCCACCCTCTGGAATGGCTCCTCCACTATGGGCAAGGGGATCAGGGCGGCTTGGGTTTTCTTGCCCGCCTTCCCTATATCATGGCACCGGTGACAAGACCTGCAATACTCCTTCACCTGCTGGGTGAAGTTAGGCCAGTAGAAATTCTGGGCCAACCACTGTGTAGTTCTTGTGATTCCCAGATGACCAGACAAGGGAATATCATGTGCGATTTTGAGCAACTGCTCATGATACCCCTGGGGAACGACAAGCTGCCTGCTAGCATTCCTCCCTCTGTCTGTATTGCCTGTGTACACATAAGTCCATTTTCCTAAAAAACCTTATGTCTGCTGTCACCTCCCTGTGTGCCCTCAAAGTCTGCCCAAGCCCTCAGCTTCTCTAAACTAGGGTCACTCCTCTGAGCAGCTGCAAACCCCTCACACAGTCCCAAGGCATGGAACAAGTCCCCTTCAGTCACTAAACTAGGGTCCCTAGCACTAGCATCAGGACCCTCAGGATCACTGTTAATCCTAACCCTCTGACAATTGGTCACCCCTTCCTCTTTGGAGTAACCATCTGTAGCTGTGTGGTCACTCGCTACCAAGGAAATTTCTACCCCCTTTTTATCAGTCTCCCCATCTGGAGACACAGGCTGGGGAACCAGCCTCTCCATGGTTTCCACACTGGTTTCTGTGGGGTTCAGGGAACTACTATTTTCCCTTGCCGCTTGGCTACGGGTAACTGCACATACCATCCCCTGTTGGAGATTGTTACCCAGGATCCCTCAACTGCCACCAATCTGTCACAGATTCACTCAGCAGGTCAGGCCCTCTACTCCCAAAGTGCCAACCTCTGAGCACAGTCTTGTGAACAGTGTAACAGACAAGGTAACCCTCTTGTCTGTTTTTGTAAGTTTGGATCAACCTTTGGTCTCAGTTCTGGAGGGATTCAAACTGTTAACCTCTTGCTAGCATACCCAATGCACAGGCTCAGATATATCTGTCTTCGAGGGGCCAGATATCTTTGCCTACGGGCACCTAACCAGGTATTCAGAGATGAACCCTTAAAACTTAATGAAGACCTCAGATTTTAAAATGCATCTGTTGCCAGTTTGGTACCACCATATAAACTATATGTCTGCTTAACCATAAATATTTCTTAGCAAAAGAAAGCAATTCAAAGACAGACCAGGTTTGCTCTAAAATTAGAGTTTTTACTAAAATATATAATAATATGTCAAACATACAATACAGAACTCTTATAACACAAAACATAAATATCTTTAAACAAAACAATGTTTAAAACAGTGCAATTCCTGCAACTATATTTAGATTTTGTCTAGCTTTCTAAATTCCTGTTTTCAGTGCTCAGATGTTTCCTTAGTGTCAGATACACATACAATTCTATAGTGAAAGAGAATAATCTTTTCAAGCATTATTGGCCAATCACTTTTGGATGAAGTCATCCAGCCCCTCCTCTGGTCAAATATCTAATAAAAATATATTTTTATACAACCACATGATGTAGTTTTTATTAATCTATACTATACAGCTATACAGGATGTATTAATTCTGCAACCTTGGCATAACTCAAGTTTCAATGACACCTCTTTTGATCTCATGCTGTACCCTCTTCACACAGGCTTCATAGGGTCATTTACAACCTTACACCTCTATGTAACATCCTAGCTTCCCTTATTTTAACATCATAAACCTAGTTTATGATTTCTCTCTTAACAAAATTAACTTAACAACTCTGTAATTAGCTCAGAGAAACTGGATCCTTAATAAAAGTCTTCCAGTAACACATTGTCTCTAAAAAGACCGGGTGTGTGATACAATGCTGTCAGCAGTTCTCTTGGCCTGCATCTGTCATCTAAAATTTGGGGGGCATGAGAGAGATCATTCCTACAGCATTTGAATTTTCTGCAGAGACATTAATAAATTTTTATAAAAAAAATATAATACAGCACTCAGAACTGGCTGTCTACATCACAAGGTGTTCCTTGGTCTCCACAACTGACCAGTTGGTGAGATCATTAGTCCTTATGTGTACCAGGATATCAAAGTTTACTCCTGCTTCCTGAACAATTTTAGCAATGCGGTCAGTGTCTCTCCACGCTGATGTACCTGGGAGACATCTGACCATTACCCCTGGCTGGAGATAAGTATCAACTCCCCGAATCATAGAGTCTCCTATGATTAGAAGTCTTTTGGATTTCCTTTTTGCTTTTTTTGTTTTGGTTCTGGTTTTGGGCGCGTTTTGTTGTGCTAGCTCCTGTGCTGCAGTTTCCTGCTCTGCAGTGTCCTCTGCCCCTTTGCTTGATTTCGGAGATAGAGGCAAATACATGTTTGTAGTTTTTATATGGCTTTTGGAGGGGATATGTTGGAGAGCACCGAGTGATGGGGCACCCGATTTGCACCTCCTAACCACCTGCCAACCTCCCAGACCAACTACCCTCTGCGGTCGAGGTGCTTCCATTGGATATTGGGGAAATGGCGGGTAGTTCTTATATTTCCTCTTGAATATGCAATTTGAATCATGCAATCTCTGCCCATGCTGCCTGGATCTGAGCCCTCAGATCTCCAATGGCCCAGCATGTATGACAGTGTCCTAAATCCTGTAAAATTGCGCTTCTGGAAAGTGTTCCACAGTGCCTGCAGTTAATGATATCCATTCCAGGTAAGTTGCTGAGTTTATAACCTGGTTAGAGTAATTAGAAGGAAAAAAACGAAAGCAAAAGTTTGATTTTGTGTTTTTTTTTGTTTTTGTATAACT
Source organism: Neoceratodus forsteri (assembly GCA_016271365.2). Lineage (NCBI taxonomy): Eukaryota > Metazoa > Chordata > Ceratodontiformes > Ceratodontidae > Neoceratodus > Neoceratodus forsteri. The sequence continues at coordinate 102,842,649 of CM028132.1, forward strand.
TGTTATAACAAGTTAAATTATAAGTGCCCTTGTAAATGAGGTCACTGTGTGGATACTCCTCTGATCTGCCCCTTCCTGCTTTGCCACAGGAAATGTCACGACTGTGCTACACTATAAAAGGAGTATAGTGTGGGGTGGTTGGGGGTGGGTGGCTGGGCCCTTCCCCTGCTGAAAAAGAAGAACCACAGATGAAAGAAACAAGGAAGTAAGAGCAGAAACAGTCAGCCAGCAACAAATGCAGTAGCCCTGAAAGCTTATCCTAATGACAGACAAAATTATGAAACCTGTAAAGCACCACCTGTAATAATTTCACAGAAGATATACCCTGTAAGAAACACTTTGCTACAGAGAAAAATAAAACAGCACCAGAAGATATACCTTGCAAAAGACAATTTGAATCAGAAGATTACAGCATAGTGCTGCTTCTGGTGCTATCACTGTCAGTCCTCAATAATGGTGGCAATAGTGCTGCTGCTGTCACCCCTGATGGATCTGTCCATAGTAATGTTGCCATCACCCCAGAGGGTTTAGGGCCAAAATACTGCTGCAGCTACCCCTGGGGGATGGGGACCATAGTGCTGCTGGTGTCACATTTGAGGGCTGGTTAACTCGAGATGCTAAACACAAGGTCAAACACACACACACACACACTCACACACTGGTGTCCAAGATCTGCTGCATACTCAGAATTATATGGGTGGATAGGCATTGATAATGGTGGGAGGACCAAGTATACATATAAGACACAAAACCAAAGTGAAGTACAGGCTGAGCTTATCATATAGTTCATTATTTTTAATAGCTACAAGGACTGGTGCATAATAGTAGATGGTAAAATTGTTCAAATGTATGCTAGTTGATCAAACAATTGATAAAGCTCACAAAACAAAACACCAGTAAAAAACAATTTTGGCTTCATAGACACTGGTGACAATACCGTTTTTTTCCATTCGGCAAAACAAATGTTGCCATTTTTCAATCACGATTAACTAGTGTCCCTGTCATGACTTGTTATTAGATGTCTGAGGTGAAGCCAGCAATCAACAGCCAGGACTGCAACCTGTTGCAAATACTTGTAGCTGCAGAGTGAGCTGCTGTATCAAAGGCATCAACAGAGGCTTTAAGCTGGAGGCTGTTTGATTCAGTACCTTATTTAGCAGTTCTAATTGTGCCTGTGTGTCTGGCAGAGCCTCTGCAGAGACTTAAGCTTGCACCAGAGGGTGTACTCACAGTTAAAGAAGGGCCCTTGGTAGCCTGCTATCCTCATGCCAAGGATAGCCAAGGGTAGACCCACTTGCCCATGGTGTCTACTTTGCGCAGCTCATTGTTAGTGGGGTGTGCAGTGACCTTCTTGAGCATTATGGGTTTGTCATTCTCAGCCAGAATTACAACTGCATTTGTTACTGGTTGAGTGAAATACATGGACTTAGATTTAGGCACCATATATTTCTTTTTCTGCTGCTTGGGGACAGTTGCCACAGTAGCAGGACTCCTCTAAACTGCCTCAGAGAGTGTCTCCAGGCCTGGCTGGATGGGAGTACTAGAGAGAGACTGGGATATTAGGCATGCTTAGAAACTCCACTTGGAGGTGCCTAGTATGGTCTATGGCTTCTGGATCAAACTTCAGTGCAGAATGCACATTTCTGAGCAGGGCCTGAAAGGAGAGTCCTCCTAAGGAACAGTGAAAGGAACCGGTTTCAGGTTTCTGGACTGCAATATGAGTCATCAACCTCTCCATCAGAAAGGATGCATCTAGGATCTGACTCATCTCCCTCTAGTCTCTCCTCATTCTGATGGTAGGAAAGAAGAAAGGGTTAAAAGGGCAACAGCATAGGCTGCAGGCTTGGCAACACCAGCGAAACTGAGCCCAGCCTTGAATGGGGCTTGGGGATGGAAGCATGGCCTGGACACCAAACAAGGTGACCGCCTAATGTAAATTTTCCTCGCTACTCTATGCTAAGTCTGTTGAAATCTGCAGTCCTAACCTGGATTGTTATCATCTAGTCCATTCACCCGGTACAGCTTGTGCCCCTCAATCAACTATTCTCGTTCAATACGTGTTTGTTGTTTCCATACCTGAGATTCATTGAGCGGAAATTCTCTGGCCTTGCCTCAGCATGTCGACTCCTGAAGCAAATGGTGTCAGCTCTAGTTCCTGCTTCACACAGTAGTGACAGCCTTACCCATATTGAAAGCATATTTGCTCATGTATTAGTGGACAACAATGAAATTCAGGCTGTCTGCACTAAAAGTTCAGCGGATGTACCAGCCCTGACTGCCTGAATAATTCACACAGAAACCCAGCAGTCAGTGTTAGAAGGAACTGTGGGGGACATGCAGGGAAGAATGAAGAAGCAGGATCACCTTATTCGCCTTGTCTTGGACAACATCGAGAATTTGGAAAATGGGCCAATGCAATAACTTGCACTTAGTTGAATTCTTTGAGGGATGCAAGGGGCAGGACTGTGCAGGCTTCCTGAACGGGGTCCTTCTGATTTTGCTATATTCGCAAGGGGCTTTCATTTATGAGATGGAATGAACCCATTGATCCCTTGCCCCCCAACCCAAGAATGGAGAGTGCCCTTGCACTATATGGGCCTGGTTCCTGAAATTTCCAATTAAGGAGGACATACTCAGAAAGGCAAGGGAGTGTGACCCCTTATTTCGGCTGGGGCATTAGATACAAATAGGTCAAGACTTTTTGCAGGAGTTGTCTAGAAGGAGATGTGCATAAACAGATGTCTGCAGGCACCTTTATCACTTGGGTGCTGAATACAGTATCCGTTATCCAGCAACCCTCCCTTTCACTGTGAATGGTACAAATGAGGGACTTCCAGTCACCAGAAACTGAGGAGGCCTTTGTGTCCCACCAGTGGCCAACAAATAACAACCCAACCATGGGCTCTGTGGTTCAAGAACACCTTCTGATGGACAATTCTGTGCCCCCTGTTGCTTCCAGCCAGCCTCTTGCACCCAATATTCTTGCCAGTCAACAGTTGGGAAAACTCCCTGGTGCTAATGAGGGATGGGAAACTATCAGCTGCAGCTGAGGTCAGAAGAAAAAACAGAAGGAGAAGTGCAAACCTCATTCCCATAAAATGCAGGAACATTCTGTCACTGGGTGCCCCCATAGAAGCCAAAGCTGCAGCAAGGACACTCCTCCATCATCAGAGGATTCTCCTCTGATTTCCGAATCCAATAAGTATGCCACTCATTTCAACCTTTCTCCTAGCAGTCTTGCAGACTTTCCTCTGTTGATCCCTGCATCAGCTTTTCCACCACCTCAGGACTTGCCTGCAGTATTGTGTGCTGAGATTGCTGCCAGCACTGCTCTCCTGGTCAGCAGCTCCTTGGGACCTGAGACCATGCCTAATCTGTCAACTCTGGAGGCCACTGTGGTGCAGGACAATACTCCCAAGGGCTGAAGCTCAAACAGTATGCACTGCTGTGTTTGTCTTATTTCCTGGCATCTTTGACCAGGCTACTATTTCCATATTTCCAGGGCCGAAAAAAGGGAAAGGGAGGGTGGGCGTACAAACTGGAAAGTAATGTGCACAAATGCCCACAGTCTGGGGAACAAGATCCCAGACCTAATGGCATTAATGGAAGATGCAAACCTGCACATAGTAGCTATTACAGAAACATGGTACACAGGGAACAATGACTGGGATATAGCCATACCAGGATACACACTTTTTAGGAAGGATAGGGACGGGAGAAGGGGAGGGGAGGCTGCTATGTATGTGAAGGAGGAGATTAAAGCAATATAGGCTCAATGGTTACAAGAAAGAGCAGAGGCACTGTAAGTCAGAATGGAGGTGGGAAAAATGACATCCATTTGCACTGGAATGATTTACAGGCTTCCGGCACAGGGGGAGGAATCAGATGAAGTTCTTGTGGAAACCATCCACAAAATAGCAGCCAAAGAGGAACTGCTACTAATAGGTGACTTCAACCTGCCTGAGGTAGATTGGTGCACTCAGACCGCACAACAAGGGGCAGGGACTTCATGGCTGCCCTGAATGGGGCAAACTCAGGACGGCTTGTACCAGAACCAACCCACAAGGAGGCTATACTGGATTTGGTCCTGACCAACGGGGGACAGGATCACAGATGTGGAGGTGGGCAGTACCCATGGTACCAGCAACCACGGGACAGTATGGTTTAAGGTAACCACAGTGGATGAGGCAAGCCATACAAGGATAAAGGTCCTAGATTTCAGGAAGGCTAGCTTTAAGGAGATGGGTAGAAATCTCAAAAGAGCCCTAGCAGTGGAAGGTACAGGGGGAGCTGTGGAAAAACAGTGGTCTAGACTCAAGCGAATCATAACAGAAGTAACAGGTCACTGTATCAAAATACATAGCAAGACTAAAAGAAAGAAAAGGCCATTGTGGTTCTCGAAGGTAGTGGTTGGGAAAGTAAGGGAAAAGAAAAGCACCTTCAGAAGATACAAGAAAACACAAAAGGATTAGGAAAGAGAACAATATCTGGAAAAGCAGAGGGAATCTGGAAAAATAGAAGGGCAAAAGCACAGACAGAGGAAGCTATAGCCCAGGCTATTAGGAAAGGCGACAAGACCTTCAGATACATTAGCAAGAGGAAAAAGACCAGAAATGGGATCGTTAGACTGAAGAAGGAAGGAGGAGAAAGGGTGGAGGATGACCTAGAAAAGGCTGAGATACTGAACAAGTATTTTTGCTGAGTATTCACCAGGGAAGGGGAGTGTGAGGGACCGAGACTCATTAAGAGAGGTATTCAGGGGATGGAGGGAGACACAAGCCCATTCACGGTGGAAAGAGTCCTAGTAGAACTCAGGAAAAGAAAAGCAGATAAGGCAATAAGCCAGATGGGATCCACCCCAGAGTACCAGAGGAACACAGGGAAATGCTGGTGGAACCACTAGTTGCCCTTTTCAACACATCAATGCCTCAGGACTGGAGGAGGGCAGATGTGGTCCCGCTCCACAAGAGTGGAAACAGAGAGGAGGCAGGCAATTACAGGCCTGTAAGCCTGACCTCAGTAGTGGGGAAACTAATGGAGTCCTTACTTAAGGAGAGGATTGTGAAGTTTCTGGAGGATAGCGGGGCACAGGATCCAAGGCAGCATGCATTCTCAGTGGGAAGGTCCTGTTAGACGAAACTTGTAGATTTCTTTGATTGGGTAACCAGGGTGGTAGATTAGGGAGGGGCAGTGGATGTAGCCTATCTGGATTTCAGCAAGGCCTTTGACACCATCCCGCACAGGAGATTGCTAAATAAATTGGGGAGCTTGTTAGTGGGTCCTACGGTGGTAAAGTGACTTGGGAACTGGCAAAGAGAAAGGATTCAGAGGGCGTGTTAAATGGCATGAAATATGAGGAGAGGGAGGTGACCGTCAGAGTGCCACAGGTAGAAATGGGCAAAATTTACAAATTTTGTTCTGCAAAAAATTTCATGAAATTAGCGCATTTCATAAAATTTTTCATGTAAGCGAAATGCGAAATTCGCCTAATATAAACTTAATTTTTCCCGCGAAATGCAAAATTATGCCCGATAATGACCGGATTTCGCCTGCAAAATGTGAAATTCTGCTCCCTGAACAGATCACCCACAGGCCACCCCATAGTAAATAAAAAAAAAAAATCTCACTTGCTGCAAAACCCCCAATCCAAATAACCACCCCCATGTCCAGTACTGCCCCACCCTCCCCATCAATTTCCCACACATATATATTATCTTTGGTGATCTAGTGAACCCCCCTCCCTCCCTATCTCTGTTTCATTCCCTCTTCCAAAAATGTAAGTTTTTTTAAATGTTCTCTGGTGGTCTAGTGAATGCCTCTTCCTCCCTATTCCCAATACACCCCCCTTCCCCAGTATGTTTGTTTTACCTTACCTGGTGGTCTAGTGGCCCCTCCACCCCACACCCCAGCAGCTAGTTACCCTACCGCTCTTTCTCCATTCCGAAAAAGAGCAGGCCACCGGCACAGCCCTCAGCTCACCTCCACAGCTGGCAGCCCACTCAGATGTGAATGAATGAGTGCGTGCTGTGCTGTGCACACCCTCATTCATTCATATAAAAAAATAATTAAATCCTGGTGGCTAGCGGTCCCTCCCCCAACCCCATGACCTGTCTGCCCAGTGTTTTTTTTTAAATATTATTTCCTGGTGGTCTAGTGGCCCACCCCACTCCCAACCAACCCAGTAAGTAGTGTCCCACCCCACTCCCCCATCCCTAAACAGAGGGCCACCAGCATAGCCCTCCACTCTCCACCACAGCCGGCAGCCCGCTAACATATGAATGAATGAGTGCATGCTGTTCTGTGCATGCCCTCATTCATTCATATAAAAAAAAAAAAAAAATTAAGCCTGGTGGCTAGCAGTCCCTACCCCTGACCTCATCATTTGTCCGCCTCGATTTTTTTTAATCATTATTCCTGGAGGACTAGTGGCTCACTCAGCCTCAAGCCAGCAGAGCTGTCCCACCCCACTCCCCCATCCCGAAACAGAGTGGCCACTGGCTCAGCCTCAGTTCTCCTTTCATGGCAGGTAGCCTGCGCAGACGTGCATAAATGAATGAATGAGCATGTGCACATGCGCTCATTCATTCATTCACATTTTGGTGGGCTGCCAGCCTTGGAGGAGAGTGAAGGGCTGAACCGGTGGCCCACTCTGTTTTAGGGATGGGGGGAGTGAGGTGGGATAGTACTTGCTGGCTTGGGGGGCTGGGTGGGCCACTAGACCACCAGGGAATAATATATATTTTTTAAAAACTACAGGTGATGGGTGATGAGGTTGGGGGGAAACGCTAGTCACCGGAGATAATTTATTTATTTATTTTTTATATGAATGAAAGAGCATACACAGCACAGCACATGCTCATTCATTCACATCTGAGTAGGCTACGGGCATGGAGGAGAGAGGAGAGCTGTGTTGGTAGCCTGTCTGTTTCCAGGATGGGAGGGAGGAGTGAGACACCAGCTGCTGGGGGAGGGGGCAGGGGACCACTAGACCACCAGGTAATGTAAAAAAACATACTTGGCAAGGGGCTCTATTGGGGATGGGGGGTTCACTAGACCACTTGACAATATATGAGAAATTGATGTAACAGCATTACTGGGGGTTGCTTGGTTAGGGGGAGGGACCACAAGCGCAATGTTTTTTTTTCATCAACTATGGGGCGGGTGATGGTGGGGGGAACCGCTAGCCACCAGGGAGGGACATGTGTGGGAAGGGAACTTGTTTAACATGTTTTTTTAATTGTTTTCGGGTAGAATTTCCCATGGAATTGTGGCATTTCGCTCCAGTGAAATATTTCATGGAACGCTCCGATTTCACAAAATATTTTGCGTGGCAAAATTGACGACTTCATGGAATTTTTCTGCCCATCTCTAGCCACAGGGGCTAGTGCTTGGGCCAGTCCTATTCAATGTCTTCATTAGCTGACATTGCAGAGCATCTGGAGGGAAAGGTGTGCCTCTTTGCAGATGACACCAAGATCTGCAACAGAGTGGACACACTGGAAGGGGTGGAAAAAATAAGAAAGGGCCTAGGCCTATTAGAGGAGTGGTCATGTGTCTGGTAGTTGAGTTGCAAGATCATGCACCTGGGTAACAGGAGTCCAAGGGAGGAGTACAGGATGGGTGGGGAAATTCTAACCACCACAAGTCAGGAAAGAGACCTGGGGGTTATAATATTTGGCGACCTGAAAGTGACCAAACAGTGTCAAAAGGCAATTGGGAGAGCAAACAGAATTTTGGGGTGGCTGGCCTGGTGATGGAGGTTGAGGTGCTGGACGCCACACCTTGGGTCACGCTGGCTACCCGGGTTCAGACGCGAGCACAGGTTGGCAGAGGTTGGCAGGGGAGGATAGGATTGAGCGTCCGGAGGACTGCCCTCCTATCCTGGGGAGAGCTGTGGGTTTTCACTGCTCTGCAGTGGCCATGGGGATGCCCGGAGGCACTGCTAGAGAAGGTTCAATTGAGGGAGGAGTGCAACAGATGTCAGCATGTCAGTGCTAGACGTCATTGAATGTCTGCACTCCTGGAGCTTAAACTGGAGGAAAAAGGCAGCACTGTCTGGCAGCTTGATGGCCGCACTTCCTGAGTCCGGCGGGGCTCGTGGTTCCAGACTCCGGGACGGTATTGGATCCTTGCCTGGCGCTGGACCGAGGGGAGGGTTCCTCTCATGGGTATAGCTGCATATGCCAGCTGGATCCGGAAGATGTGCCTCCATGGTCATCGAGGGAAGTGGAGTGGTGGCCAAATTAAGGCAGGTCAGTGGCTGCAAGGAGGAAAACTAGAAAGATGATAAAAAGAATTTTGGGGTGTATAGGGAGGGGCATAACAAGCAGGAGGAAAGAGGTGGTGATGCCACTGTACAGATCACTGGTGAGGCCTCAGCTAGAGTATTGTGTCCAGTTCTGGAGACCACATGAAGGACATTGACAAAATAGAGACAGTCCAGAGAAGGGCAATGAAGATGGTACATGGACTGCACAAGAAGCTCTATGAGGAATGACTTAAGGACCTTAATATCTATGTTCTGGAGGAAAGAAGGGAGAGGGAAGATATGATAGAGACTTTCAAGTACCTTAGGGGAATAAACAGGGTACAGGTAGAAAGCATATTTCGGAGAAGACTCTGCACAAGAACAAGGGGGCATGATATAAGGCTGAAGTGAGGAAGGCTCAAGGATAATGTTAGGAAATACTTTTTCACTGAAAGAGTGGTGGAGCCATGCAACAGCTTCCAGCAGAAGTGGTGGGTGCAAAAACAATATGGGGGTTCACAAGAGCATGGGATAGACATATGGGTACCCTGGAGATGTGCAGAGCAGGAGGGCCGCAGATCAAATAGGATCTGGGGCTGCAGCAGTGAGTAGGAAAATGGGCAGACTAGATGGGCCATACGGTCCTTATCTGCCAGCAGATTCTATGAGTCTATATCCCATGAGCTCTTTCCATTTTCTCCAATCCCCACCCCCACACCCAAAGCTAACATGCAGTAGGAATATCCTGTGGCATGAGTGTATGTTTAAAATGGATTTGCTACATACTGTTGTTTTTCAAACTACCGGGATACTTCCACTGTCATTATTTTGCACGTTGGGGGGGGGGGGGCATGAAAAGAGAATTTGCTACAGGATGGTGCTCTGGGGGTGAGGCTACTGACAGTTGCAGATGGTGCTGGCTCCTTACACAAAATTCATTGCCTTAGGCTGGTATTTGGGTTTGCTGTTTCAGTCTTGCACTGCTCATTAGAATTTTTGGCTCTGTTGGGGGGTTGCAGAAAGCTCTGTGGTCATTCATTTGGCTGGTCTGGGGCATGGTACATAGGATAGTCTTATTAGAAGCATCATGTTTTGTGTTATAGTAATGGCAACTTTCTTGCCCTTTGCCTCAAGCCCAGCCACCAATTAGCCTGACGTGAGTTGCTTTTGGAGCCAACCCTGGCAGCCCTATGCATGTCTGCTTTTTCTGAGGGTAAACTCCAGTCCCCTCCTTGAGTACTGCAGTGTTCCCTACTTTGGCTTAGTGCACCTCTCCTGGTTAAACAATTTCCCCTTTCCCTTTAAGAGCTACTGCCACTGTTCAAAGTAGTTCAGGCCATGAATGCCCTCTCTCCCTCTAAGGCTCCAAGTGATGATTGGCTCCCAGCTGACCTCTACCAGCTCATGCCGGACCTTACTACACCACACCTTTTTTTTTTTCAATTCTATTTATGCTCTGGTGGGAACAGGGCATCTCTCAGGAGTACCCATGTGACCTCCACCTCTGCTCCCAGCCTGAAACCACCCTCCCTCCCTGGTCCCACGGACTCTTCCAGCCCCCTGGATCACGCCCCCCAGTGGAGGGCCCACCTCATCTACCTGGTGGCCTTTCTGCAATTAGAGGGATGGTCCTTGGCTGGGTGGTGGGGCTGAGAGATCTGGTAAAAGGTTGATCCGGCAACATGACGTGAGTATTGGTCCCCAGGGTCTCCTTCACCTCCTCTGGTCCACTAGGGTTTTTCCTTGCTCTTACTCCTTCAGAGCGCAGACATGCAATGATGTCCGAGCCCCTACATGCTGATGTCCACCGTCACTCCACCCCGTACAACCGGCAGTGCTCATGCAGGACCCCACAGTCTCCATCAGGGACTGCTGGTAAGCAGTGTGAGCCCCAGTACCCACCCTCGGAGGGGAGAGCAGGCTTCTAGATGCTCAATCCACTCCCTCCCCTGCTGACCCTCGATGACCCAAGTCCATTCCTGAACCCGGGTAACCAGAATGGCATGAGGTATGGAGTCCAGCACCTCAACCCTCATCACCACTGGGCCGGCTGACTGCACCACACCGTAAAGCTCTGTTTGCACAGGCCTATGACATGGCAGAGCTACCTCCTACCTTGAACGGAGCCATCATTACTGTCAAACTGAAAAAATTTAAGGCCAGTACAGCCTGTGCCAACTATTTCCCCATCTCACTTATAAATACACACTGCAAGATATTTGCCATGCTGCTAACCACTCACCTGTAAGTTATCCTGCCAAGGCTCATACACCAGGCACAAGCGGAATTTGTTAAAGGGAAGCAATGATCTGATCACTTATGATCTTACTTCGAAATTCACTCTTGCAGCAGGTAACACCTTTAGGACTGAAGCCAGCAGGCACCAGGACCCTATGGAAAACTTCTAGCTAGCAGAACACAGCAGGGGATTGACCCCTACATCTGCCCGCCGACATCACATATGGTATAAAAGGGGCTGCCTCTGGACCATTCCCAGTTCTTTTCCTGAATTTGACCTCGCAAGCTAGACCTCCGCGGACACCTTCAGCTAGTTGACTGCCATTTTTCATTGTGCTTACCTGAGTTTTGTTATTTTTGCCAAAGCCAGTGATTTCTTCAACAATTCACTTTCATATCTTGTTCTTCTCCATCCTCTAGAATCAAGAAGCGGCTTTCAAAGTGTGCATATGGCAAGCAGATTCCTCACAAAGACAGCCATTCTGCCTGCCTCTTCTGCCTAGGCCTGGATCACGATATTGAGGCCTGCCAGCACTGCCAAGATTTTAATCAACGCACTCGGCTCCACTGCCAGAAGACCATCAAAGCCTTCCTGCCTTCCAAGAAGCTATCTGAGATGGCGAAGGAGCTTTGCCACAAGAGTTAATCCTCTTCTCTGGCCTCTGGGGCCTCCTCCTCTTCTTCTAACAAAGAGAAGAAATTGAGCAGCAAACACAAGCACCAGGAGTAGCATAAGGAGAAACCCAGGGCAAAAGACTGCTCACGGTCCCCATCCATATCAGCAACCACCTCGGAGTCGTCCCCCCCCCCACAGGCTGGTGACCTCCAGGCTGCCAGTGACCAAACCTTCCTCTCATATCTTTGTAGAGGGTGAAGGTTCTTTGGGGCGTGGGTGTAAGTCCCCCACCTCTCGGCCTCTCAAGCTTAGGCCCTTGTTGCCAGCAGGCTCTAAGCCGGGTGACTCAGCTGGTGGATCCTTGTGCAGCAGGTCCTTACCTATCACCCTTCCAGCCAGGGTGTCTGCTGAGTCCTCCCTGATGTCAGGGGCCGATGCTACCAGATGACACCAGGGACTGTCGTTCTCCTCCAGGAAAGAGGGGCATCCGTCCTGCTCAGGAGCCAGCTCCCCTATCCAGGCAACTCCTCCTAGGCTGCCACTGGCTGACTCCCCAGCCCTGCCTCGGCCTACACTGGTCTCCTCAATGCTGGCTTCTCTGACATCTCCTCAGGTGACCCCATCACCACTTAATCCTCCCAAGTCACCAGCGGGGCCTGACACCCAACCTCCGCCGACGCCCGAGGGCTTAATGCCAGACGATCGGATGCCGGATCCAGTTAATTCAATGCCAGATGGCACTGTATCTCTGGGTCCTATGCCAGGTAACCTGGATCAGCCCACACTGTTGCTTGAGTTACCCCAACCTGATGACCAGATGCTGGGTCCTTTGAAGCCTAATCCACTGATGCCGGACACACGAGCCTTGCCGCAGGACCTTCTACAAGTCCTAAATGAGCTCTTCATGGCCTGGTGAGCCTATTTAAAGATAAAGAGGTACCCAGGGCACCTCCTCAGCCAACCCCCTAAGTGCTGCCTCCTAACAAGCCTCTAGTTAGCCCACCTACTCTTCCTTCTTGGGGGACTACCCCGACACCCGATGGGGGTGATACCCCCTTCCTAAAAGTCAGTTGCGTAGGCACCCACATTCGACCTTAGCCTCCCCAGACTTGGGGGATTTAGATGTGTACTCCTCCTCCTCTTTTTCCAACCAAGGGGGCTCTGACCTGCCATCCGAGCCGGAGGGTGGCAAAAGCACTCCTTGGTCCCTGCCTGACAACCTGTCATTCATGGATGTAATGAGGCACATCCAGCAACTGAATAGCTGGGATACAGAGCAGCAGGATCCACAATGACATCAGCTGGTCACCTTCCTCAGAAAGGAAGACTCCCTGCCTTTAGTGGTTCCCCTATGGTGGAGTCATACCAGGACACCAACAGACTTGCTTGGAAGCGTCCCTTTTCTACGCAGGCAATATTCAAAAAATCAGACCAGCTATATACCACCCTTAAGGAGGATCCCTTTTATGGGGAGCAACCAGAGTCAAAGACAGTTGTGATGAACGCTGCCCATGACCATTCCAGGTACCCTAGGCACTTGAATACGCAACCCCCGATAAAGATTCTAAGCAGTTTGACCACCTGGTCAGGAAGGTATATTCTTCGGCCACCTATGCCATATGATCTCAAAACTTTCTTGCCCACATGGTTCAATATCAGAATGCCCTGTGAGACAAGGTGCTGGAGGTTGCTCAGGCCATACCAGATTGTCCAGAGAAGGCAGAGCTCATGGCCATCCTGAAGTTGGGCTATAACATAGGTAACCATGTCATTTGGGCATCCTATGATACCATAGACTTGGTGGGCAGAGCAGTGGCTTCTGCCATCTGTATCCACTGCTATTCCTGGCTGAGAGTATCTGGGTTCACCCCGGATGTCCAGGCCAAGATTATGAAAGCCCCCTTTACGGGACCAGTCCTATTTGGTGAAGACTCACAAAACATCATCACTCACCTGTACGAATCTGGAAAAGCCATCAGATCTGTACAGACTATGTACAAATCCCAGCCCAGACAGCAATCTAAGCTGTCCTTTCAGATAAATGCTAGACAGCAATCTAGGGGAAAGAAAAAGCAGAGGGCAGGATTCAAGTGAAAAGCCTCTACTCCAGCCTCCGGAGGTTCCTCCCCTCAGGCTCCAGGACCTCCCAGCCTGGTCTACCCTCCATGGCTCCTCAGCCTGACTCATTGCCCATCAATCCCAGCTGAGGCCTTGGGGAGGGTGGGGGTCAATTTTCCTTGCACATCGAAGGATGGCGTCAGATAACCACAGATCAGTGGGTCATGTAGCTCATTGAAAAGGGGCACACTCTAGAGTTTGTAGAGAGACCCCCAGACAACCCACCAATTCCATCCCATTACTCTCAAGCTCACAGTGCCCTCATCGCAGAGGAGATCCAGGCCCTACTGCAAAAGCAGGCCATAGAGTCAGTTCCACCAATGGGGAAAGGGTTTTACTCTCACTTCTTCCTAGTGCCAAAGAAAACCGGGGACCTTCGCCCTATCCTCAACCTCAGCCACTTGAATCAGTACGTCAAGTACAAATGATTCTGGATGGTTACTCTGCTCAGTCTGCTCCCTCTTCTCCATCTAGGGGATAAGCTATGCTCCCTGGACATGCAGGACGCATACCTCCACATGCTGATTTTCTAGCCTCACAGGAGGTACCTTCACTTCCGCTTCCAGTGAAGGCACTACCAGTTCAGGGCCCTGCCATTCAGCCTGTCCTAAGCCCCCAGGATTTTCACCAAATGCCTCGCAGTTGTAGCCACAGCTCAGGGGCTATTACATCTTCCCCTGTCTGGATAACTGGCTGCTGACCACTCCCACATGGGACCAGCTCCTACATACCATGCAGGCCACTTTCTCCCTGTTTTAGGATCTAGGGGTCACTTTAGAAACAGAAACATAGAATCTGACAGCAGATAAGGACCACATGGCCCAACTAGTCTGCCCATTTCCCTACCTAACTGATAAGCTGCAGATCCTAGTTAACCAACAGCCTACTTCCTCCTACCCCATACTAGAACTGCCTTATGTCTGCCCCATGCATTCTTGAATTCCCCCACTTTTTTTGACTCTACAACCTCCTTAGGAAGGCTGTTCCATGCATCTATAACCCTCTCTGTGAAGAAATGCTTCCTCACATTACCTCTGAGCCGTTCCCCTATCTTCAAATTGTGCCCCCTTGTTCTTGCACATCTCTTTTTCTGAAAGATGCTACCCTCTTGGATTTTGTTGATTCCCTTGAGGTATTTGAAAGTTTCTATCATGTCCCCCCTCTTCCTCCTTTCCTCGAGGCTATACATCTTACACTCCTTTAGTCTTTCTTCATATGTCTTCTGATGCAGACCCTGCACCATTTTGGTTGCCCTCCTTTGGACAGCCTCCACCCTGTCTATGTCTTTGCGGAGATGGGGTCTCCAGAACCGTTCACAGTATTCCAAATGTGGTCTTACCAACTGTCTGTACAGAGGGCCAACAACTTCCTGTTTTCTATTGGTGATGCCTCTCCCTATGCATCCCAGTATACCCCCAGCCCTCCTTACTGCCTTCTCACATTGTTGGCCCACCTTTAGGTAGTCTGATATGACTACCCCCAGATCCCTTTCCATTTTTGTTGTTGTCAGTATCTCACCCCCCATTGTGTACTCTTCTCCTGGGTTTTTGGTTCCCAGGTGCATTATTTTGCACTTCTTTGTGTTGAATCTGAGCTGCCATACATTTGACCATTCCTCCAACCTTGCCAAGTCCCTTTTCATCCTTTTCACCCCAACTTGAGTATCAACCCTGTTGCAGATCTTTGTGTCATCTGCAAAGAGACATACTTTCCTTTCTAGTCCTCTGTAATATCACTTATAAAGACATTAAAAGGACCTGCCCCAGTACTGAACCCTGAGGTACCCCACTAGTAACCTCCTTTCTTCACTGTGGACTCCATTTACTATTACCCTCTGTGTCCTGTTGTCCAGCCAGTGTTTTACCCTAGGCTACCACCCTGGGACCCACTCCCAGGCTGGCTAATTTGTTTATTAATCTTTGTACAGGACTGTGTCAAATGCCTTGCTAAAGTCTAGGTAGGCCATGTCCACAGCCCCTCTCTGGTCTACTACTTTGGTCACCCAGTCAAATAAATCAATTAGATTTGTCTGACATGACCGTCCTGCTGTGACTCCATGCTGCCTTGGGTCCTGTGCCCCACTGGCCTCTAGGTACTCAACAATTCTTTCCTTCAGCAGTAAGTTCATCATTTTCCCTACCACTGAGGTCAAACTGACAGGTCTGTAGTTTCTTGCCTCTGTCTTGCTCCCACTTTTGTGAAGGGGAATCATATCCGCTCTTCTCCAGTCCTCAAGTACCACACCATCCTCCCATGATTTATTAAAAAGAGTAGTCAGTGGTGTTACTAGTTCTTCCCTTAGTTCTTTTAGAATTCTGGGGTGAATCCCATCAGGCCCCATTGCTTTATCCACCTTCAGTTTTAAGAGTTCTTTCAGAACCCTTTCTTCTGTGAAAGGACTAATATCAACCCCCCCATCCAGAGTGCTTCTATTGACTGGATTAGGTACCTTCCTTGCTTTTCCATTGTGAATACTGAACAGAAGTATTCGTTCAGTATCCTGCTTTCACTGTCGCCTCTGCCCAACCACCTTCCTCTTTATTCAGCCTCAGTATCCCTGCCTTAGTCTTTCTTTGCTCCCTGATGTACTTATAAAAGGTTTTATCCCCCTTCTTAACAGAGTTGGTTATCTTTTCCTCAGTTTGGGCCTTTGCTATTCTGACTGCCTTCCCCACTTCCTTCTGCTTTAACTGGTACAGTTCTCTGTCTTGCTCCTTCTGTGTTTCCTTATACTTCCTGAATGCTATCTCTTTCTCCCTTACCTTCCTCGCTACTTCTTTTAAGAACCATAGAGGTTTCTTCTTTCATTTTGATTTGTTTATTTGCTTCACACAAAGGCTTGTTGCCTCTGTGATGGCGGTTCTAATGTTTCCTCATTGTTGCTCCACCCCACCTTCTTGCCTGTTTGCTAGTGCTTTTCTGAGGCACTCTCCCATTTTGACAAAATCAGCCCTCCTTAAGTCCAGTAACTTCACTTTTGTGTGGCTTGACTCTACAGCTAAGTTTATCGTGAACCACACTGTTTGGTGGTCGCTTGTTCCCAGATGGTTACCCACTTCAAGATCAGAGATCCTCTCTCTGTCCCCATTTGAGAGTGCCAGGTCTAAGATTGCTCCCTCCCGAGTGGGTTCCAAAACTAGCTGTCTGAGGCATGCCCACTGTAGGGCATCGAGAATGGCCCTGCTCTTGGATGTGGCTGCAGCAAAGGTGCTCCAGTTAACATCTGGCATATTCAGGTCCCCCATCAGCAATACCTCCCCTTTCTCTGTCATCCCAAGGATGCCTTCTATCATTTTCTTGTCTATTTTCTACCCCTGAGACAGGGGTCTGTATACAACCCCTGTGCAGATTGTGGAACCATTTCCAGTCTCCAGGGTGACCCACAGTGCCTCCTCTCCTCCTTGTTTACCCTTTAGTTCAGTTGCTTTGATCCCTTCCCTTACATAGATAGCTACTCCTCCTCCCCTTCTTCCCTCCCTGTCCCTCCTGTAGATTGTGTACCCTGGTATGTTGACATTCCAGTCATGATTCTCTGTGTACCATGTTTCCATCAAGACCACCATTTCAGGGAGCTTTTTACCTAGACTACGGGCATTGGTACTCATTACCCTCCATTTTCTTATGCCTTTATTTCTTTTTGTCCCATCCCTGTCCTTACTGCCTTTGTCTTTTTCTCCATTTACCCCTGCCCTTCTCCCTATTGACTTCTCTATTTTGGTGTTTACCTCACTAACTACCCTGATTTTTTTGGGGGCTAGGATTTCCCTTCTCCTTTTCAGTGACTCCCCCCTTGGCTAGTTTAAATGCTTGCCAATGAAGCATTTAAACCTATCACCTAGGATCCTGGATCCCCTCCTGGATAGATGCAGACCATTGCACCTGTATAGGCCTGCATTCCTCCAGGTGGAGCCCCAGTCCCCAATGAAGCCAAAACCCTGAGCTCTGCACCAGTTTTTCATCCAGTCATTGAATCCCATGATGCTGAAGTACTCTTCTTGGCCAAGCCAGTGGCTATAGTACATAGAGGCAATCTTGGACATGGCTCAAGGCAAAGTCTTTCTCCCTCAAGACATGGCAGAGCAGATTCAAACACACACTCGACAGATCTCCTCCTCATGTCAGGTCCCAACCAGGTCCATACTGAGACTTTTGGGACACATGGTAGCTGTCATTGCAACAGTTCCCTTGGGCAGGCTATACATCATTGCAATCCTGTGGAACCTGAAAGTTCAATAGGGCCTGCGTTCAGACAACCTGGAACAACTCATCTTGGTATCAAACTCTGTAAACAGGCATTAGCAAGGTGGTTGAATTCCTCCAACCTCTCCAAAGGGTTTTTTCTGAGGAAAGAACCTCCCAGCCAAATCCTAACCATGGGCGCATCAGGCCAAGGCTGGGGAACACACTTAGGAGACTATCAGACTCAAGGGACTTGGTCTCAACAAGAGCTACATCTCCATATCAATGTGCTAGAGATGAGGGCAATTCTTTATGCCCTTCAGGCCTTTCCAACAGTCTTGCTCTCCGGTCCTCTGTTAATCCAGATGGACATGTCGGTGGCATTTTATATCAACAAGCAAGGGGAGACTCACTCTTATCCCCTCTGCAGGGAAACCATGCAAGCCTGGCCATGGGTCATGGACCATCAACTGGATTTGACAGCAGTTCATGTTCCCGGAGTACAAAACACCCTGGCCGACAGCTTAAGTGGGTCTCGATCCAGGGCACATGAGTGGGAACATGCCCACCCGCCTCTCAAACTGAAGCAGGGAGCGGCCAATATTTACACAGGCTGGCTCACTCTTCAGACACCCACCCACCTACCAAACTGAAGTGGGGAGCAGCTAAAATTCATACAGGATGGCTTGCTCCTCAGATGCCTACCCACCTCCCAAACTAAAGCAGGGAGCAGACAAGACTTACGCAGGTACATGGACCGAGTTCAGCAGCCTGTCTCAGCTCAGTCAGCTAACTGTTGGAGATTGTTTTCTCTGATAATTATGTGCCCTGCACTGCATTGATTTTAGCCTTTCTGCAAGTGTACTTTAAGAGCTATAACATGCTGCTCCTGTGTATGGTAGCCAGACGGTAAGGTACTTTAAAGAATGGTTTTGTCTGCTCCTCTCTGTACATTTCAGGAGTCACCTAGTTAATTGCTGTGAAGTCTGTAGTTGGTTTTATGAATTTCTACCATTTAACTAACATTTATTGTTCTGTCTCTCCTGTGTTCACCGGAAGCTCTGGCCGACCTGCGCATGTGCAGTACTCACAGCCCCCTTCCCCCTCCCTCCCTCTCTGTGTTACATTCCCACCACTGACTCTGCTCCCTTTGTTCTGTCCACTACTCCATTCTGTTCCATCTAAATCCTCCCTTTTATTATTTCCGTCTTCCAAACTGAAGCAGAGAGCAGCCAAGATTTACACAGGTACATGGACCGAGTTCAGCAGCCTGTCTCAGCTCAGTCAACTAACTGTTGGAGATTGTTTTTTCTGCCAGTTATTTGCCCTGCACTGCATTGATTTTAGCCTTTCCGCAAGTGCACTTTAAGAGCTGTAATGTGCTGCTCCTGTGTATGGTAGCCAGACTGTAAAGTACTTTAAGGAATGGTTCTGTCTGCTCCTCTCTGTACATTTCAAGTGTCGTCTGGATAATTGCTGTGAAGTCTGCAGTTGGTTTTGTGAATTTCTACCATTTAACTTACATTTGTTGCACCCTCTGCCTCTCCTGTGTTCACCATGAGCTCTGGCCGACCTGTGCATGCACAGTACTCGCAGCCCCTCTTCCCCCTCTCTCTCTGCATTACATTCCCACCACTGACTCTACTCCCTTTGTTCTGTCCACTACTCCATTTTGTTCCACCTAAATCCTCCTTTTTATTATTTCCTCAGGCTGGCTTGCTCCTCAGATGCCCACCCACCTCCCAAACTGAAGCAGGGAGCAGCCAAGATTTACACAGGTACATGGACCGAGTTCACCAGCCTGTCCCAGCTCAGTCTGCTAACTGTGTTAGCCCATCATCGCTGTGTGATGACTGCCCTGCCCACCACCCTCCCACCCTGGGCAGTCCTTTCCTTTATTGGGTGACGCTGGGCATGTGACCAGTCATGTGGCTGGAATTTTCTTAACACTCTAGTTCCCCCTCTGCATCCTATAGCAGCTGGCCACTAGGAGTCACTGCTGAGCTCCTTTCTCCCCCTTCTTTCTCCGCTTCTTATCCCTCATTAGCAGAGTTAACCTGGCCCTAAAACTGAGTCTGCCACCTACTGATAACCTCCGGAACCACCTTATCTCCCACTGTTTGTAGGATAGGCACCAGGAGGAAACTGATCCCACGACCCTCCACACCACAGTCTGTGACACTAACCACTTTGCTGTCAGGGCAGACAAAATTACACAATAAACTTTATACACCCTTATCTTTACAGAATCCTAAAGCCTCCCCAGCTTTCACAACCACTACTCCCAAGTAAGCTCCTAGGGGGTGATAGCTGCCTGTCTACGTCGCACCTGCCAATCAGACTGTGTAAGACAAGGCCACCCACAGACAATAAGGGGCACTCCTAATCATACTTTGCTCTCAACTGCAGTAATACTGATGCTTTGCATAACAAGCATTGGCATAACACAACAAAACAAGATAAGCCAATACACCTTGCTCCTAGATGACCATTGTCCATGAAGCTCTACCTGTTCACTCATCTCCAGCTACTGTAGGGTGACCCACCCGAAATGTCAACTAGTTCAAACCCTTAATACAAACTGCCCTTTTCCTGTCCCCCTTCCCAGTCTGCCCATAGTATGCATTAAATTAAAGGTGGGGCAACTCAGCAGGACAAATTGAACCGCAAGTCTAAAACTCCTAAGAAAACAAATATTGAAAGTCATATTGCTGCTACTGCTTCTATCAGACAATGTTCACTCCAACCCTAGGCCTGGGCATCATACTGATGGCAGAACCACACAACTATGCTCCCTCTCATTGGCATCTATCAGCATTTGTAGTCTGCTGTCCAAATCTGATGTCCTCCAGGTCTGGGTTAACCAGCATAGGCTGGATGTAATATTTATTTATTTAGCTTTTGTTAACCGGGTAAGTACACTAGACAAACACATGCCTATTTTCAGGTATGACCCGGGACCTGTAGGAATATCTATAGTTGAAACTTGGCTCACACCTAAGATCCCAGACACAGCAATCTCTCTAGAAGGCTACACCATTTTCAGACATGACAGGACAAGCAAGCGAGGTGGGGGCTGTGTCATTTACATTAAAGATACCCTCTAGGGGCATACCCTGCCTGACTTGGACACAGGAAACAATGTCCAAGTGTTGGCAGTTAAGCTGCTACTAGGTGCCCACAACAAAGGACTCACTGTGGTCTCAGCCTATATACCATCCAAAGAGCAGGCCAATGGTTTCAATATGATTTTTGAATACCTAAACAACCTTTCTCACAAAACCGAGCTGATCATGGTAGAGGACTTTAACATCGACTGGTTGTCACCGGAAGCAGCACATTACAAAGATGCCATCTCCTCCATAAATATTGCACAGCTAGTACATTCACCTACCAGAATAAACTACCATACTGGATCAGGCACATTGCTGGATTGGCTACTCACCAACCATCCTGAAAGGATCACAAAAGTCACCATTCTCCCGGACTCTATTAGTGACCACTCCCCCATCCTATGTGCCTGGTCCAACAAAACCCCTAAACTACCTGCCAAAACTATCATCAGATGAGTAAGAAAAAGGAGGCAACTAGGACCTTTAAAAGCCCATCTGAGACAACAAGACTGGTCCCCAACTGACCTACCTCCTTGAAGATGTGGATAAGGCTCTTGACTTCTTCAGTGTCACATTTAGTACAATATGTGATCTCTATGCCCACATTAGAAAACATAAGATCAAATGAACAAATAAGTCATGGGCATCCCGGCCCCTTCTTGAACTTATGAAACACAGGGATAATCTCTGGCACAAGACACAGGCCACAGGCAAACAACCTGATTTTTAAAACTATAAAATGGCCAGAAATCTCTTCATCTCCACAAGGACATAGACAGGATGGAGACAATCCAGAGGAGGGCAACTAAAATGGTGGCGGGTCTGTACCAGAAGCCATACATGTATACTCTCGAGGAAAGGAGGGAGAGGGGGGACATGATGGAAACTTTAAAGCACCTGAAGGGAGTCAACAAAGTCCAAGAGGGTAGCATCTTTCAGAAAAAGAGATGTGCAAGAACAAGGGGGCATAATTTGAAGATAGAGGGGGGACAACTCAGGGGCAACGTGACAAAGTATCTTTTCACGGAGAGGGTGGCGAACACATGGAATGGCCTTCCTGAGGAGGTTGTGAGGTCAAAAACAGTGGGGGAATTTAAGAATGCATGGGGCAAACATAAGGCAATTCTAGTGGGAGGTAGGAGGAAGTACTTTGTTGGTAAAACTAGGATATGCAGCTTATCCGATAGGAAGGGAAATGGGCAGTCTGTTTGGGCCATGCAGTCCTTATCTGCTGTCAAAGTCTATGTTTCTGTGTTTATATGTAAATGCCTGCACAAAGGCCATATGCACTGCAAAATGCCACCACTTTAAAGAAGAACTTGCCAATACTTAGGGTGACGGTAGAAAGTTCTTGGCTAATATGAAGGCTCTGACAGGGAAAACTAGCAAAACCTCTCCAACTATGTTAAATGTACATGATGCTATAACCCAAGACCCAAAAGTCATAGTAGGCACTTTTAACTCTGCATTGACAGACCTCAGTACATAGGTTACATAGCTTACATAGGTGCTTCAGAGTTTTTTGAAGACTTGCGTCCATTATAGCTCACCATTAATTTAAGAATAACCCACAATATTATTAGTGACAAGGTGGATGTCTAGGCATGTCTTGAATATATCCATGCTACTACTGCCCACAACTTCAACTGGAAATTCATTGTATATCTTGGTCACCCTGAAAACCACTGTTTCCTTTTTTTGTTTTAAATCCTTCACCCTCTAGATGCAGGGGGTGAGCTCTAGTATTATATGCCTGATCCCTGAATATGAGGCCTAGTTGCTCCCACAGTATCATATAGGTTAGTGCCCTGTAGATCATGCACATGTCCCCCCCTTAGCCTGCGATATTCCAGGGAATACAGACCTAGCAACTTGAGTCTGTTGTCATAATCCATCCCCTGACCTCCTTTATCCTACAGGTGGCTCTCCTCTGTACCCTCTCGATTGCCTTTATCTCGCCTTTGCCTCCAGGTGCCCAACACTGTGCAGAGTAGTGTCCTCCCCCCTGACTATTTCATGGAAACAGGTACTAGCAATAAGGAAGATGTCATAAACAAACCCCAGGACCCCTCTTCTATTTCAAATTCCTCACGGGTAAGAAAGCCAAAAAATACCTACTATGAGTACTAGGGAAATTGAGATTTAGTGGAGACTCGCTACATCTCAAACTTGTTGCCCTTACCATTGATGAAGTACTAGCACCACTGATGAAAATCCTTAACTTATCTCTAAGGTTTGCCAAATTCCTCCAGAAAGGAAGAGCGCCTTGGTGTCTCTGGTCCACAAAAGTAGAGACTGGTCACTTCACACTAACTATCAACCTATATCCATGCTCCCCTCACTGTCCAAAGTGCTGGAGTGGATTGTATCCAACCAGCTTACAGAAAACTTGGACAAATATCAGATCCTGTGCCCCCAGCAGCATGGTTTTAGAAAGGCACATAGCACCACCACGGCACTCTCTGAGTTCATTGGGTACATGCACAGGACACTAGACTGAGGGTAATTAGTGGAGGAAACCTTCTTAGACCTCACCAAAGCCTTTGACATGGTGAACCATGCACTTCTACTGGAACAACTCTTATCAACCAGTATCTCCCCTGACACAGTGGGGTGGTTCAGTAGTTATCTATCACACAGAACCCAACAGGCGAAGATAAACTGTGTCCTCTCTGACACCCAGCAAATACGATAGGGGGTCCTACAAGGATCCATTCTAGGTCCCCTACTTTTCAGCTTCTTTCTGAACCACCTTCCCCTTGTGTGCCAGGACAGTATCCTACTCTACACGAATGATGCAGTACTTTTCTCCAGCTATTCGGACCCCTTACTTCTTGAGAAACAACTCCAGTTGAACTTCTCTGCAGTGAAGACCTGGTTCATGAGGCACAAGCTACTCATGAACTACAAAAAGACCAAAACCATGATATTTGCAACCCCCAAAACAAACATAGCTCCTATCAACTCAAGATCCTAAATAACCTCAATGTCCCTTTAGAACAGGTCTTGACATAAAATATCTTGAGATTACACTAGATAGCAACCTATCCTATTCCACACATGTTGACCAAGTAACCAGAGCAGTCAATGCCAGGACTGGCTTCCTACACAGGCATAAGCATTACATGACAGATGTGGCCCTTAAGCTTTCTGTAAATAGTTCAGTGATCTCCATAATTGATTATGGATGTGTTGTATATGGTGCGGCAACACAAACCACTCTCAAAAGAATAACAGTTGCCTTAAATAAAGCCTGTAGGCTTGTCACTGGGACACATCTTCACACGCACACCTGTGAGTTGTATGCTCAATCAGGGTGGCTCCACCTGCAGGGAAGGATAAAGTACTAAATCTGCTTGCTTGGGAAAACAGCATCCTTTGGGCTCACCCCTCCTGGTGTCCAGGACCTCCTCTGTCCAGCATCAAATCCCTGCTGTACAGGAGGAAACAATAAACAGCCTTACAAGGTTCCTTTCTGTTGCATGTCTCAAGGGCAAAGATCCTTTCAGTTCTAAGCCCCTAAGTGGCTTAACTTTCTCCCCTGTAATATACGTGCTGAAATTAAGCTAGACCCTTTCAAGCAGAAGCTGCGAACACACCTATCCTCCCTCTATAGCTGCGATTGCCCTGCATAAACAGAGTCTATTGGAGCCCTGCATGGCAACCTAATGAAATGCACTTTGCACGTTGCTATAAGGCTATAGCATGACTGAGCACTACCCCCTCTATTGGTTACTCCCTTCTCACCCTCCCCCCACTCTTATACCCCTGCCTTTCCCTCTCCTGCTCAATACTCTACTTCTCCTTCCATCTCTCACCCTCTTTGACTCCCAAACCAACTCTCTCTCAAACTCCCCTCATGACAACTCTGGTTGGAGGCTATGTTTCTGCTGAGCAGTTTGTTTTGGACAGTTAACCCATTACGCAACTGACAACTCTTATTTTGCATCCAGTATGCCTTCTGTGAAGTGTCTCCCGAACTTGTTATCATGACTTTGTACAGTGTTTAATGCATCAGGTATTTATCTATATTTGTATTCTGCATTTGCTAACTGAACTTCTGTAATGTTGTTCACCCACTGTCTGTTACTTTACCCTTTACTTGTCTTGTTACCTGCCCCTATGATGAGGAACCTTTGTAATCAAGCCCACAGCTTAAAGGTATTTGTAATCTGAGATTTTAAATAAAACAAAACTTCACCACTCAGTGGCAGAAGACCTCTTCAATAGATGGGGATGTCCAGAACTAGACCTATTTGCCTCGTCATCCGACAAAAAACTGCCCAGTTTTTGCTTGCTCGATCCAGGGCCTGGTGTTTTCTGGCAAGAAGCATTATCTCTCTCCTGAACGGTAGGTTTCTTTACATGTTTCCTCCCTTTCCTCTTCTGTAGCAAGTCTTCCTCATGCTGCAATCAGAAGAAGCAGAGAAGTTCTTGGTAACACCTTTCTGGCCACGACAGATTTGGATTCCACTGCTCCAACAACTTCCGGCAGAACCCCCAGTCTCCCTGCCCCTCCGTTCAGACTTGCCCTCCCAGGAGCAGGGAAGTCTGGTCCATCTGGATCTCAGATCTCTGCATCTCCATGTGTGGCTCCTGCAGACCTAGCCATATCCAGATTCAGTGTATGTCCCAGGGTAGTGGATGTCCTGGTGGCCGCTAGGAACTCTTCCACCAGGGCCACCTACACAACGAAATAGAAACTGTTCTGCCATCTGGGCCACTGCTAAGCACTTCAACCCCTTTACCTGCCCGGTGAATCTGATTCTGGAGTACCTCCTCTTCCTGCAGATTTGGGTCTAAGCTACTCCTTGCTCAAAGTGCATCTCTCTGCCATTTCAGCCTATGGCAAAACCCTTGCCCAGCTGGATCTTCCCCGTTCATTCCTACAGGGCAGTCTGTATTTCAAGCCTCCCGTTCAGGACCCCGTCCCCCCATGGGATCTTTGTTTGTCCTAGAAAAGTTAACCTTGCCTCCCTTTGAACCACCCGCAAGTTGCAAGCTGCACTTTCTGTTGTGGAAAGCGTTATTCTTAGTTGCCATTAATTCTGCTCGGAGGATTTCCGAGCTTCAGGCCCTGATGTCAAAGGAGCCTTATTTAGTTTTCCACAAGGACAGAGTATCCTTGCGGACTAATCCTAAGTTTCTTCCCAAGGTGGTGTCAGAGTTTACCTTGACTCAAGACATCCACCTTCCTGTCTACTATCCAGAGTACTCAAACCAAGGGGAGGCACTACTTCATACGCTGGACATTCACAGGGTGCTTCTTTATTATTTGGAATGCACCTGAGCCACCAGAAAGTCTGATCAGTTGTTTGTATCTTTCACCCCCAGAATGTTAGGGGCTCCTGTTTCTAAACAATATTTATCCAAATGGTTGGTTAATTGCATTGTTTACTGCTGCAAGTATGACAAACCCTTCCCAGGCTCGGTAAAGGGTCACTCAACCAGGGGCATGACAGCTTCCTTTGCCTCCTTGAGATATGTGTCAGCAGCAGACATCAGCTGCTACCTGGAGTTCTGTCCACACCTTTGTCAAACACTACAGTTTGGACATTGCATCTCAATGCAGAGCAGGCTTTGGATTGACAGTCCTTCAGGGCCTCCTCTCTTAATTTTAATTGGGAAATTTCTACCTTCACCCTGCTGACTGGGGTCTCTCCTTACTGCTTTGGACTCAGTTCTAAAGGTGTTACCTGCTGCAAGAGCAAATCTCGAAGTAAGATAGTACAGTAATGTAAGAACTTACCGTAACAGTAGATCTTCAAGAGGAGCTCTTGCAGCAGGTACTATTTTCCCTCCCACCTTCCCCCTGGTAGCTGCTTCTCTATCACAGATACTTTTTGTTCCTCTGTTACAGGAACCTCCTTGGTTCTCCACTTTTGCTCACTTGCTGGGGTCTCCAGTGGGAGAACTGAGGATGGGCCGGGGGACCGCCCCTTTTATACCACACATGATGTTGGGGGTGGGCCTATGTAGGGGGCAGTCCCCCATTGTATAATGCTAGCTAAAAGTTTTCTGTGGGGCCCTGGTACCTGCCGACTTCAGTCCTAAAGTTGTTACCTGCTGCAAGAGCTCCTCTCAAAGATCAATTGTTATGGTAAGTTTTTACATAACTGTACTTTCCTTGCTCACCCTAATGTTGGCTGCCCAAGCTGCATATAGCACTGCATCTTCCATTTCTATCAGTTTCAAAACGGTTTTTATTTCAGTGAAATGACCTTACCTATATGCTGTCTTGACTTATTTTGGTATTTGCTTGCAGTTCTTGAAATGGGTTCAACTCCTTTGCCATGCTTCATCAGCTAGGGTTTCTTCCAGGACATATCTGCCCCCTTTCAACTTCACAAAGGCACCAAGCAAGGTTGCCACTTCTCTTCCCTCTTATTTCTCCTGGAGGCTGAGCCACTTGCTACAGCCATCAGAACTCACCCAGCAAGGTATTTCTATTGGCTCTGATCACCATTCTACTCTGCTGTATTTGGAGGACCTCTTGGTTTTGCTAATGGTCCCCCACTTGTCAGTACCAGCCCACATGCAGATGCTGCAAGGTTTCTCGTCCATCTCTGGTCTTCTGGTGAATAAAGGCAAGACTCAAGTGCTCCCTATCACTACAGTATACCCAAAAGAGTCGTTTGCACAAGCATGTCTACACTGGTCAGCAGAGGGCATCACCTACCTGGAAGTTCAGATAACCACGAACCTTTCTGCTATTCTGAGAGTCAACTTGGGACCATTGCTTCATACCCTGAATTTAGAACACAATTGTTGGAAAGGACTCCATCTGTCTCTGGTAGGAAACATTGAAGCCCTGACTACTCTACCTGATTAGTAGCCTTCCACTATCTATACCTCATCAGTGGTTTCCAAGATCAGCAAGATGATGGGCCCCCTTCCTCTGAGAAGGGAAAGAAGAAAGCTCAGAGTCCACCGGACACTAGGGGGATGGGACCTTCCATGGATCTGTGGGTATTACCTGGCAGTTTTAGGTGCTGAAACCGTAAGATGGTTTGCCAAGGAAGGGGGAAAACTCCACTTTATTGGTTAAAATGGAGCAAAATGTCATGAAGGTGTCTTCGGCCAGCATTGTCCTGTATTGGGCACCACACAAATATGGGACTTCCATTCCAGCCCTTACAGTTTCAATCACTGTGTGGCACTCCTTGGGTAAGATCCTGAAACAAAATCTTTATCCTATTGAACCGATGCTCCTTTGGTACAATCCCCAGAGCACAGTCGACATGACATTGCTCACCTGGAAGAATTGGAATTCTTGTGGTACTCATCAGATGCAGAATCTGCTGCTTCCATGCACCAGAACAGTTAAGTCCTTTGACTACCTGTACACCAATAAGGGTAATCCTGAGGAAATACCACTGGAAGTTCCTTCAAATTCAAAGTGCACTTCTCCAAACTATGTGTAAGCATTCAGTTCAGGCTGACCCAGCTACTACTTATCCCCTTCCATGTTATGGCTTGTGAATCATTAGCAGGGCAGGAACTCTATATCAGACTATTAGGAGTGCTTAGCCAGACTACACCCAAGTGGCAAAACAGCACTGGGAGCATGACCTCGCAACTTCCATTAATCCTCAAGACTGGAAGATTTGCTGGATGATGGCACACTTAGCATACAGGGACACTAGAAGCTGCCTGATTCAGAATAAAGTTTTGCACTACTGGTACCACACCTCTTAAGTGTCTAACTTGGGAGCCATATCTTCTCATCATTGTTGGAGGTGCAAATCACCAGGGGGTACCTTGTTACATATTCTCTGGTCTTCTCTGGCTATCCAGTACTTCTGGAAGCAACTCCATGCTTGTTACTAGACAGCCCTCAAGATGCAGATACCCTTTTCACATTTGGTGTACATTTTACGGATCCCTGCACCGACTCCCTCTCTTAGACCATATTAAAAGAAATGGCTTTGTGCAGTTGCCGTGGAAGCTAAATGCCTCCTTCTGCAGCACTGGAGGTCTTTGGAAATGCCATCCCTTCTCCTCTGGAATCAAGTGGTAGGTACCCTCTTACATAATGAGAGAATCAGCCATTTGGCTTCTAACAAGTACCATAACTACACAAGCTTTTGATCTCTCTTTTTAGACTATCTCTCTTGAGCGGTAACTTAACTATTCTTTCCATCCATGATATCGCAGATGCATTAACCTCACAGCTATTAGATCATAGTATTCCAAAGACTCTCCATTGTCTCAATTTGGTCATGTCATATTTCTTGTATCATATGTATGCCCAGTAGATTCGAGGTCTGTTTGTAGATCAGTACTTTTGTTTGATGTAATTTCTGTTGATATCTATTTTAGATAGGTTTCAGGTCTGTTAGCATAATGTTGTACTGCATACACATATGATGGTAGAGTCTAATTAATAGCCAGCATATTATTTGTAATATATTGAATGATTTATAAATTTTCTTACCGCTTCAAAAGGTTTTGCACTCTGTATGTGTTTTTATATACTTGACCCTCAAATGTGCAATGTACTGTATAATTCTGAAACTGAATAAAAATGTTAACAACATGAATGGAGCCTTGGAAACAGTAGTGTAAACACTGGGGATGGCCCTAGGACTCATCCCCATGGGGAATAATCCTGGCACTGAAGGTTCAACCAGCACTGCTGGCAGCACTGGCACTAGAGTAGGCCCTGAGGAGCCCAACCCCATTAGTGGACATGGCACCACAAATGGTGACGAACCCATCAGCCCCAAAGGAACCATCAATGACACTGTGGCTGCCCCCATCTCTGGGGAGGGCAGAAGTGATCAGCAGCAGCAACTGTGGCTCCAGCCTGCAGGCTGGAGTCAGAGTCAGTCATGGGCTTAAGTCAAGCAACACCAAAGATGGTGCCAGCTCAACTGACTCCAAGAGGTCAAGATCCAGCACCAAAAATGCCATTACTTCACCTATACGCTGCACCTGCCATTCCATAAGTCTTGCCCATTGGAGTCAACTCTATTGGACAGAGAGACTCTGGGACAGAGACATTTCAGGCCCAGGCATCCCTGGTGTTGTCACTGAGGATGATAGGGTACCTAGGTCTGCAGAAGTCAAGTGTCTCACAGCAGAATGACCAAAGAATGACCCCAACCAGTGCTATTCCTTATGCTTTTGTGGGAAGAAGTCAAACTCAAATGGTGCAAAGTCCACAATGCTGGACTGTTCATTGCTAGAGCACCTCCACACAGGGTCACAGTCATGGGGGGACAAGTGGGGATGTTGTCAGAGGACCCAAGCTCAGGGGGGCCCACCCAAGGAGCTGGTGTTACCTCCTAGTATTAGATGGTTTGGGAGACAGGGGGCCCCTCTCAAATGACCTGTCCTGGGCCCCAAAATTCTTAGCTGCAGCCCTGCCTCCACAGTGAGAGGTGGAGGTCAGACAGTCAGACACAGCCTCGTTGCCAGAGCAATGTGCCGTTTTAGGCTTCTTGCCTTCTACCTTCTTCTATGATCATTGACTATGAGCATGAGATAGGACTGAGAGAAAACTTCAGATTTCTGTGTGTTAAACTAACTAAATGGACACAAAAATAACAAATTGTAGTGTATTTTAAACTAAAACTGAAGAACTGAATACTGATGTTGCATAGACGGTGAAGTTCTGGACCCAATGTTGAGAGTGGTGATGCTGCTGCTGCACACCTCATGGGGGAAAAAAGGAACAGAGGCGGTTGGGTGCTGGCTCCACAGTATACCAGTGGACACATACAGTGAAGCACATGCAGGGCCAATTCATGCCAGCAGCCCTCCAGAAAAGTTCTGTCTCCTGTGGGGTCCTAGCGTCTCTGGCAGAGACCCATTTTTTGGAATCTATGGAGAAGATTGATTCCTGAAAGATCACCTGTACCTTACTTTCAAAGTCAGTTAAGTCTACACCACTACTACTGTTTAATAATACGTTATTTTATAGCCTCTCAGTTTGATTTGAGAAGGATTTTGAGTGGGTGCAGTTAATGCTGGAAAAACATGGAGACAGATTTTGTGTGGAATATCCTGGAATACATTATTTTTATCAGGTGATCACCCTTGTAACCCCTTTTATTAATATTTACATAAAGATTACCCACCAAACTATTTTTTGTGTCAGTTGTCTAAGAATGACATCAAAATCCAGCATGAAATCTTGACTGTCATTTTTTGCAGCATAAACTGCATGGGAGCATCATCAGCTTACGTTGAGATTTTATTGGTTGACGTCAAAAGCTTGTCTGACATAATGTGTGCCATAGAAACTGCACCTGAGCCAATGATTTTTGTGAGAAAAAGCACAAAGAAATAGCACAAGAGTGCTAGATACAGGGAATGACCTACAGGTTTATGGTGGAAGAAACAAGAGAATGTTTACTTTTAATTTGAGTTCTACAAATTCTGCAAAGTTCTAAAGTGTGAAGGATCAATTTGTCCCATAGAAGAAAGAGAGACATGCAAACTCTATAATGCCATTAATCTGACATCAGAACATGACACAATTGTAACCTGTTCATAACGATGGGGCTCAAGTGTAGCTGCACAAAGCATCAGAGGAGCGCTGTAGGAAGGGAGTGGAGCAGGACTTTCTTTGGCACTATGTGGACCATGGCTCCAGACACACATCAAAGGTAGCTGCCTGCCACACCAACAGAGTGAATAATTATGCTGCTGACTGAACAGGGGATTCTCTGATCCACACCATGTCAAGAACAGACACTGAGCATGAACTGTGCCAACACTAACCAGGGAAAAGCTAGCTCTTGAGGACAACAGCCCTTCTGAAAAATAACTTTTGGGAACAGAGCCCCACAGTAAGCACAGATGCTGCCGTATGTGTGAACACTGACTCTATCTTCACAGCAAGTCAGAGGATACATCAGCAACCAATCAGTTGAGAGAGACTGGAAATGCAGCCACAGGAAGCTTATGGACTACAGGTGGATCTAATTAATTTAGGTGCCTTTAATACTTTTCGTCTCCTGCCAAGTAACAGACCTCCAGGACTGCCTGTACTGATTGACAACCCTGATGGACCAACATTATTTGCTATTTCCCTAGAGAAGAACAAGGACTGAGCTGACAACCAAACAGATCTGGGAAAGTCATTTCTTATAAGAGTATGACTGCTATCCAGTAGAGACAAATCTGTGCTTTGAAAGACTGTGGGTCTGCCATTAGTGAACTGTG
The DNA here is from genome assembly GCA_016271365.2 of Neoceratodus forsteri. NCBI lineage: Eukaryota > Metazoa > Chordata > Ceratodontiformes > Ceratodontidae > Neoceratodus > Neoceratodus forsteri. The sequence continues at coordinate 102,874,336 of CM028132.1, forward strand.
CAAGAAAAGCAGTATCCAATATCAGAGGCAAAAAAGGCATTTTTATGGTTGCCAGCATGCTGCTTGATGCTGTGAGCTTGCCAGAGCTGAGAAGAGGTGAGAAGAGGTGAGAGGTAGAGAGATGTATGCAGCCACCTAAGACTGCTGCAGGGTCCACTAGTAGGTACAATAGCCAAGTACCTAACTACAATTGCCCAAGGGATTGAAGGCCTATACAGGTAGGTCAGTGCCAACACTAAGGGACCTGATTGAATGGAGGACAGCCATGCCTCCCTCTGTATTACCATCTCAGACAGCAGCGAGAGAGTGGAAGCAGTAAAACAGGTAATGATCTGCCTGCTGGAGTAAGACTGCTGAGAGCTGTGCTACTGAGGCCCTGCATATAGTGAGGGAAGATCCTGTGTGAAGCAAAACCGTAAGTAAGCTCAGGGCTTGGCCCTACAACCAGGACTTGGTGTAAAATAATTGGAAATTGTTTACCTGCATTTGGTCCCCTGGCCAGTGGGTTACAAATACCTCTCTGAGTTGTCAGAGCAATTGTGGCAATTGCATTGCTTTTAGGTTTGAGTTTAACTGGATTTGTTTGTCATTGCTGATCTAGAAGCAAATGATTTGATACCTTTTAATGGACCAACATAGATGTAACAACAAGAACGAAGTGCTAGAGCTAGAGCACTTTGTTCTTCTTGTTACATCTATGTTGGTCCTTTAAAAGGTAGCTAGAGCACTTTGTTCTTCTTGTTACATCTATGTTGGTCCATTAAAAGGTAGCTAGAGCACTTTGTTCTTCTTGTTACATCTATGTTGGTCCATTAAAAGGTATCAAATCATTTGCTTCTGGATCTGTTCTTGCAAGAACCAATACAGCAAATACTAAATCTAGATTTTGTCATTGCTGTTAATTCATTTAAAGTGAACCATCACTTAGCAACCAGCTGCAACACCAATGACACCAATTCAGTAACTGGATACCATGCCCAGTAACTTGTTTGGGAGCTCTCTATAAGTTTAGAAGAGGAAAACCTCTGATACCAGCAGAGAGGGGAGTGCCTCAAGTACGGGAGAGTGAAATTAGTCACTGTGCTGCGTACTGTGTTGTACAGGTGGGTGGAGTGTCTAGGCTGTGCCTATTTGGACATTTTTAGCAACAGCATAGGGGAGTGTTTAATTTGGCTGCACTTGGGTTGGGCACTGAAAAGCCGCAGTGGATATGTGGCTGGGCTGCATAGAGCATTAGAAGACAAGCCTTTTTACAACTGTACTATCTCATTTGCATGAACCCTTTTCCTCCTTTTGGTATATTCATAAATAAAGTTGTGTTTTGCTTGAAGCCATTGCTTATTTTTGTCTCCACAATAACAGGGGTCAGGGTTTGCACCCCTCAACATGCTCAGTGGAGGCGGGGGGCTGTGTGGCATTGAGTGGAGTCCAGTGGAGGCATCATGCTTTTATTCTGTCTAATACAAACCCCCTTCACTCGTGAAGGAGATGGTGACTCCAGGAGCCACCATGACAGTTACGGTGACCTACTGGCATTGTATGGTAGTGATGTCCCTCCCATACCAAAGCTATCTTATACCAGTATTGTAATATTGTCAGTCTGATGTCAGGCAACTGTGTTTAAATTCTTACCCCCAACCACAGGCCTCACAAATTCAAGTAAGTTTGCAATGACTAATAAGAAAACTGAACTGAAAAAAGTGAAATTGAACTGAACTGACTAATAAGAACCTTACTCTCCTTCTACAAATCTCCCCCTTCCTAAACCTAGCCGCCAAGATGCATATATTCCCTCCCTCTAAAAAGCAATTTTTAAACTAATGATCTTTGTAATTCAGCCTCCATGTCAGCTCCAATATAAATCAGACAATTAATGGCATCTTTCAGTGGAGACCTTTAAACTACAGGTCCTAAAGGTTCAAAGGTCCCTTAAAAAAACTAAGCAGCTGATTAATATTAAAGCAGACATGCAAGCAGATTTAAATACATTATTCATTAAAACAAATTGATTTGGAGTGAGGGAGGGAATACGTGCAGCTGGTTGGTCAGAGCAGGGATTTGGTTCTTATTAATTGTTGCAAACTAAAATTAATTTATGGGGAGGGGAACAAAAATGAAAATTACATACTTACCATAATTGCTGATCTTCCAAAATATCTTCACCATTGATTCCCAGTTATGGGTCTGGGGCTGGAGGCACTAGAACCCCATAAGAGCAAGTTTTGTTTTGCAGGGAAGGAGCCGGCCATGGCTACTGAGCACAGTGTCTACACATACCCACGTGGTGTTGTATGCCAGCCAGTAACCTTGGCTGGCTCCCTCAGTTACCTCAGTTCTGTTTGCCAGGAGAGAAACACAGTTGGGGGAAAAAAGAGAGAGCGAGAGAGGGTTAAGAAGATTTCTAGCCCAAATGGGACAGGGAAAAGATATAAGAAGTGTAAATAGACAACAAACTACCTTCAGACTTTACAAAATCACTTTAATTTACCCCTTTCAGACCTATTTAGGTATTTGCAGGTCTGCTTTTTTTTGTCCTCACCCGCACGCTTTAAAAATGTGCTTGCTCAACCACATCCCCTATTGACTAACATGAAGAAAGTGGCGACTCAATCTGACAGTACTTGTTTAATTTCTAAATGATATGCTTTGCTTTCCAAGGATTGGGGCTTGCCACAGGGGAAGCAAATACAAGCCTTGTTGGAAAGGGAGGCTACTACTGCTCTCTCACATATATATTAGGGAAAATTTGGACCACAGTTCATAAAACTACTCGACTAGCTCTATGGCGCAAATTCAAGTGGAAGGTGATTACACGATACTTTTTAACACCTGATTGTACAATCCACTTGAAGACTTCACTGACAAAATGTTGTTGGAGGGGATGAGGTTAGAAGGGAACACTATTCCATATTTTTGGGGGATGCCCACATTTGATATTGTATTGGCAGAGAATTTCAGATTTAATTGGTAGGACACTAGGATTGAGGGAACAGTTAACCTTTCAGCATTTAGTTTTGGGGATTCCTCCAGTGGGAGCTGGGGAAGGTGCAAAACTATATTTATTTTAAATTTTATCTGTAGCAGCTAAAGGTGATAACATGGCTCCACCCTATCTCCTCCAGTTTGAAGATGTGGTTGCAAACTTGTAACTCTGTCAGAAAATTGGAGGCCTTGACATCACGTCTTGATGCCCGGTCAGAGCAATTTCAATCAAGATGATACCCTTTCATGTCCATTGTCAAACAGTTACTGGGTACTTTGATATTAGATCAATTAGCAACTTGGAATAATGAATGAGAGAAGTATTGCTGGGATGAGTAATGGTGCAGCCAGATTACTATTTGGTGTTGAAGATTTTAACATTTCTCATTGCTGACATCTTTTATTGGTAGACTAAGTGGGGATTGGATGCCACCAATGTTCAGTTTTTAGTGCAGTATTTTATTATTAGCTATTTAACGTATAGGGCAAAATCTATTGTACCAAGTATAGATTTGTTAATGAGTCATAGATGTGAATGATTATGGGGTAATCATTTTACTTTACACATTGGTTTATCAGCTGTCACATTTCCAGTGTATTGACTCTGCAATAATTTATCATCTTTTCTTTTGGTATTGCCTGTTGAGATGTGGATTGATATTCTGTAATGCCCTTTAAAAATATTTAATTAAGAAAAACAACACCCTGACTACCAAACTTTAGAGAGTGAATCAGGGCACTCTAGGTGGCACAAAGGGGTAGCAGGGTATAGAGGCAGTGCTTCTAATCACTAACCAGAAAGGAGGTGGATGGTGGTCTTCAAGGCAGCAGCCAGGAAATGTGTGGCTGTGGAAGCAGGCAAGAGGAGGATGCCCAGTACTGGGACCCCCTTGTAACTGAGATGGCATAATGTGCCTTATAGGAATGAAACATAAAGAATCATGAACAAGAACACCCACATGGTACCAGATAGAGGACTAACTGGATAGCCAATTAATATATCCCTTTTCACCCCACTAGGGAAGAAAAAAGGGGATTTTAGGTGCATGTGTAGCTTCAACACTGTACAGTCCAAAGGAGTTGATATGTGCTTATCTCCTCAGGCATTCATAAGGGTAGTGGGCTAGCCACCCAGCCGACATAAGGGAAGAAGGTGCGCATATCAACCAAGACAGTCTGACATAGTCAGAAGAAGATGTGAGAAGAAATTACCTGTTTCTCCTTCAACCCCAAGGATGTAACCTGTGTAAAAGGTTAGTGTACTTGATCCAATTCATTGCACTGTACCTCCTACAGACAGTATAACTGCTAAGTGAAGTTAGACTGGATCGTGTCCAGAGGTACAGACTGCATTTAACATGTAATAGGGATATACCCCAAGAAGGGGATATACCCAAGACAGGGAGAAGGAGGACAAGAAAGGAAGAAGTGAAGGAAGTGAGCTGCCTTCTTTCCCCTTTTTTTTGTAGTTGGCATGAGGGCCCCGAAAGGACCCTCACCACAGTTCTAAGTTTTATTTTTTTGGTGGGTCAGGCCCAATAAAGAGCCCCCAATCCACTTTTTAGTTTTGAAGGCTACAACTGAGATGCCATGGCATCATTCATTCCAGCCAGCACTGAAGGGAGCTGCCCAGAGTCCCTAGATCTGCTAGAGTAGGGGATGGTGGGTGGATGTGGTACTCAGTGGTAAAGATATTCTGGAATATCAACTGTTACAGTACATACATAATTTTCATATCTTCAAGAATCAATCTTCACTATTGATTCCCACTTATAGGTTCTAATACCAAGCTTTCCTTTCTTTCTGAGGGAGGAGCTGGTTCGGTCTGAGGGTAAGAGATACCCTTAGCCTTCTGATTGGGGAGAACACCTAAGAGCAGGGGCTGCTTACAGGTATGGTGACAATGGAGACTAGTCAGGACCATACTGGGTATCCTGTGGCACAGGAGTATGAAGGTTCCCTAATATTTTCTGCCTAACCCTAAGGGAAAAGAAATGAAGACTGTGTAGAAGTAATTGTTTAGTATTTCCGCTTTTCTTGATCTTTCTCTGCTCAGTTCCCCCCCCCCCGCCATGTTGATTCTCACTATCCCTCTCCTTGTCTTCTCTTTTCCCCCACATACCTTAAAAGGTCTTGTCCCCTGTTTTTACCTACTTAGCTATCATCTCCACTCCTCTGTTAGTGCTTTAGCTGCCCTCCCCCTCCTTCCTGCCTCCCTTTGTTTTGCCAGATATACCTTCCTGTCTTCATCCTTCTGGGTTTCCTTCTACTTTCTGAATTCTGTTTTCTTCTCCTTCACTGCCTTTACCACCTCCTTAGAAAACCATAGTGGCCTCTTCCTCCTCTTTACCTTTCTCACGTCATTCGAAGAGCATGCCAGTGTCTGGGCTATGCCCTCCTTAATTTTTCTCCATTTAGCCTCTCCTCTCCTCTCCCTGTGCTTCCCCCCCCCATAAGGCCTTCACTAAGGCAGTTTCCCATTTCTTCAAAATCTGCCCTTTTGAAGTCCAGGACACTTTTCCTAGTGTGTTTTTTTTCTGTCCTATCCGTACACCAAACCATACAGTACATTGATCACTTGTACCCAGGGGATTACCCACTGTGATGTCAGCAATGCTGTCTCTGTTTGTAAGTACCAGGTCCAGCACTGCCCCATCCCTAATGGGTTCCAAAACCAGCTGCCTGAGAAATGCCCCCTGTATGGAGTCCAGGATGGCCCAGCCTCTTGATGTAGCTGCAACGAGAATGCCCCACTCTACATCCAGCAGATTAAAGTCCCCCATCATCAAAACTTTCCCCTTCCTGGCCATTTTGCTCATGGCTTCACCCCGGGATCTGTTTATATCCTCCCCTGTTTTGGAGGCCTATACACCACCCCATGCAGATAATGGCCCCGACCTCATCTCTAGGTAAACCCATAGTACCTCCAATCCTTCATTGTCCTCCTGTTGCTCTTGTACCTCAGCAGCCCTTAGATCCTTCTTCACATATAAAACAACCCCTCCTCCATTCCTCACTGACCTGTCCTTTCAGAACATGGTGTAGCCTGGGATGGCTACTTTCCAGCTGTGGTTGTCTGTTCACCATGATTCCATTATGGCTACCAAATCCCGTTCTGCCTCATCAATGTCTACCTCAGGGTCAGGAATTTTGTTTCCCAGATCCCTTACTTAGCCACACATGGCTCTCCATTCTTTTCATCCCTCTCTCCCTCTAACCTGCCTTCCCTTCCTGCTCCCCCTTGCCCCCTCTGTTATCCCAGCCCTACCCTCCCCTGTTTCATTGTCTTCCTGCCTCCCCTCCTTCCCCTCTCTTCCAAATGAAGTTCCTCCTCCAGGCTTGCCTGCCCTGCCCTTCTCTTTGCTGTCATCACCCTCCAGAAAATTTCTTCTCCCTGAGTTAACATTCTCTGTTGCTCTAGTCTCTTGGAGGGGGCAATCTCTGCCTCCCTCAGACTTCCTGCCTCCCCCATTCACTAGTTTAAATGCCCATCAAAGTGGCATTTAAATCTTCCACCCAAAACTATTGTTCTCCTCCTGGATGGATGGAGGCCATCTCCCTTGTATGGGCCTCCATCCCCCAAGTTGTAACCCCAGTTCCCAATGTAGCAAAAGCCCTCCACCCTACACCATACCTTCAACCACCTGTTGAAGGAACTGGTGCAGAGTTCCCTAGCCTTCCCCTGACCGTGTATAGTTAGCACCTCAGTGAAGGAGTCTGTGTGAGTTACCTGCTTCAGGCCACTCCCCTGCTCCCTAAACTGATCCTGCACTACCCTCACAGCTTCCTTTGCCAAATCATTCATCCCCAGATGGACAACAACATCCAGCTCCCTCCCTCCCTACCACTCCTCCATGGCATTCTCCAAGATCCACTCTACAGTCCTTCCCAAGTGAAGTATTTGGAATGCATTGTACTACCCTGTACCTCCCTTCCCCTGCTCCAACTCTGTCTCCCTGCCTGTGGTGTCTCCAACCAGCAACCGCCTTCTCCTTGGCCAGGGGACTCTCCCACCCTCCTTGGGGCCTGCTCCATTGACCCCACCTCCTCTCTTACTCCGGTCTCAGGTGCCTCCTCTTGGCTTCCCTGCCACACCAGAATGATGAAGGAATTGCACAGCGGTTAGGGCTAAGGGGTGCCTTACCTTCCTTCCTCCCCCATCCTCCTGAAGCCCACCAAGGTCCAGCTGCTCTGTCTCCTTACTGGCATCCTTTAAGGAAGAAATAGCAAACTAGTTGGCCCCTGTATGAGGCAGGTGGTGCCCTGTACTCATGCCAGTTTGGCCCAAAGTCCAGTGACCTCTGCTCTCATCCCAGAGAGGTGTATGCATATGGAACAACATGTCAGTCTCCAGAACATGTCTTAGGATTTTAATCCTACACCCATTGCTCTGCACCACTCCCATGCCTGATGATTTGTTTATCCTCCTGACTTTTTGCTTCCCTGCCTTTCCCTTGCCTGTAGGCTTCCCTTATCACTAAAGTCTCTTTAGCTTCCATTTGCCTTTCCCCTTCCGGGAAATATTACCTCTTTTCTTGTACTGTCAATACCTCTCCTGACACATCCTAGCATCCTATTTGCCTTACCAAGTACCTTACTACATTGGCTTGATTATTTTGAAGGTGTCACTAATGATGATTCCTGGGCCTCGTTCCTCAGTCCTAGTGCTCAGCTTCACCCCTCCCATCCACTACTCCATCTTGGGGTTCTTTTTCCCCTGAGTGCATCACTTTGCACTTTTTGATGTTAAATTTCAACTACCAGACCTTAGACCACCTCTCCAGTCTATGCAGGTCACTCTGCAGCTCCCTAATTCCCTTGTTGCTGTCCACCCTTCCACAGAGCTTTGTGTCATCTATGAAGAGACACAGCCTGCCCTAGATTCCTTCTCCAATGTCATTGATGAACATATTGAAGAGGACTAGCCCCAGGATAGATCACTGTGGCACCCAACGTGTGACCTCACTCTCTTCCAATTTGAGCCCATTTACCATGACCCTATGCTACCTCCCCCTCAGCCAATGTCCTATCCATCTTACTATGTCCTTTTCCACCCTCAGATCCTCCATATTTTTTAGCAATCACCTGTGAGGCACTGAGTCAAAGGCTTTGCTGAAATCGAAATAGAGTAAACCCATTGCATGGCCCTCATCCAATGTCCTCATCACACAGCCAAAGAAACTATTAGGTTACTCTGATAAGACCTCCTTGTCACAAACCTATGCTGCTTACTATCCTGGAGGCCATTGCACTCCAGGTAGCCCACTAGGTCCTCCTTGACTATGCCACATCTAAGTTCAGAAATGAAAGAAAATGAAAACAGAACCAGGTATCTTGTAAAATATTATTGCTGAAAAAAAAAGAAAATATGTATATATATACGTATATTATGGTAGCACTAGTTAGGGTTGTGGAGCCATTTCTATGTTAAACCCCAAAACTTTGCACCTTAATAACTTTGCAACCATTTGATGGAGTTACCTGAAATTTGGAATACATGATCAAAAACTATAGGCCATGGGATCTGCCAAATTTCATACTGGTCAGATATACAGCTGTGGAGTTATTAAGCATGATTCGCGGCGACGCTTTTCTGAATTTCACGGTCGCTACTTATAGGTCGTATTGCTTAGCGACCGCCCGAAATCTTCAGGGAATGTGCAGCCAGTGTCCCTAATGTGCCTTTCAAGGATTTTGTGAAAAATTAAACGGTTCAAAGTTATTCAAAAACAATTTCCATTATAAGTCAATGGGAAAAGTTAACAAAAGTTCGACAGTGTCGAAATGCACTTTTACTGTCGAATGGCCCTGTTACTGTCGCAATCCACCATCTTGTTTTCAGTTAGTGATCAGAAAATGCTTGGCATTTAAAATTGAGACCCTCTAGCAACCTAATTCTTTTGTATTCACCTAAGTCGGGCCCTGAGGATGCTAGTCATGTCTTTATTTTGGTAAAACACCCCAGAAATATGTTTTTAAAATTCTGAAAGTATTGTGAAAGTAGTGTCGCACTCATGAAAGTGTCTCAAATTTTTGTGACACTTTCAAAATTGCGACACTACTTTGGCGACACTATGCCTAAAATAATAGTAATTCTTTTGGCACCCGCTGCAAAAGAACGGTTGGGAGTTTGGGGCTGAAATTTGAGGAACGCAGATGACATCTCACAGATGTGCCTTTCAGTGTTTTATTGAAAAATATTACACGGCGGCAAAGTTACGGCACTCCAAAGTTGACATTTTTTCCCATAGGATAACATTACGGCGCCCGACGCATTACAGGAATCCTTTGGCACCCTGCTGCAAAATAACGGTTCAGTCTTTTTTCCTGAAATTTGGAAGGAGCACAGCCAACAGCACACAGATGTGCCTTTCAGTGGTTTGGTGAAAAAATATTACAGGAGGCAAGTTATGGCACTGAACTTCTTTTTTCCCATGGGATAATATTACGACGTTCGCGCTTCCAGGGGCCCGATTCGAAACGGTGCGAGATAATGACTTTTGTCGGAAAATTTAACCTCTAGTAGGGCTAAGTAAAAATTAGCTAGGGCAGTTGTAAATCATACGATTTTAAATTTTTTTTACGCTGCAACGTTCCTGAGATATAACATATTTAGTATTCCAAGTTCTCATTTTCTGCTCCGATACTCATTATTATGCATAATTATTTGTACTCACTGTCTTTCTCATGCAGGTTTTGGGGAAAACCAGCCTGTCTTTACATTACTGTTACTGTTACCCTTTCTGCTTGCCAGTTTCATTACCTGTTTCACTTACCATTGGCGTCCTGCGCCACCATGTGCTATCCTTAGCGCTTCTGTTATTTTTTGCCATTTGTGTTCTACAGTACTGTTTCTCTTTCTGTTTCACTTTAAGCCACCATGCCCATTGACATTTCCGCTTGCAGGCACCATGTTACTATGTGACACACATCACGGCAGACCTGCCCTGCCTATGCCACCATGTGTGCTATCCTTTCTGTTCTTATTCGACTTAGTGTTACCATGTGCGCCACTGTTAGCGCTTCTGTTTGCGTTGCTGTTCCTGTTACTATGCCACAAGACATCATGTGGCGGGAGCGCGGGGCCCTCCGCCGCTGCATTATATTCACTATTTCTAGTTATCATTCTCAAAAAGAAGGGAAATTAGAGGCAAAAAACTCCATTCTCCTATACTTCTGCCGCTTTACACATGTCATGGGGTGAGAGTTAGGGCTGACGATCCTACTGCGCACCCCAATGCCGATTGGGGTAGGGTCCAAGGTATCAACCCAATCGAATTTCTCACTTTTGTCGCTGTGGAACAACCCTAACTAATGCATTAAATGGATTTTTTTGCCTCTAATATATATGTATATGTGTATATATATATATGTATACATGTGTGTGTGTGTGTATATATATATATTTATAGTGACTAACAAATATTGCTGCTCTAAGCATCTTACGCTGGGCCAAAGGTGCCATCTAGGAAAGGCAAAGCAATGCTGTCTGCCTGATGCTGACTGCAGTCCTTGCTAGCATGGAGGCCACCTCATTAGCATCACACGTTGCTTTTGACTGGTGGTGAGCTACCTCCAGGCCCCAAGCAGAAATGTCAGTGGCTTGCTTGACTGACTCACTCTGAATAAAAATAAAAAATGAAGGAGACAATGGTAGAATAAGGGAGAAGGAATAGGAGAGAGCAAGAAGGGATCAGGGAAAGATGGAAGGGGGTCTGCCTTAATGCCGGGAGTCTGGGAAATAAAATTAGTGAGTTCCAAGCAAAGGTGGCAGATACCTTGATGGATCTAGTAGCCATCAAAGAAACTTAGACCAAAGAGAATAATGATTGGGACCCGACAGTCCCAGGCTACACTATGTTTAGATGTGATAGACAAAAAGGTTAAGGAGGAGGCATAGACCCATATGTAAGGGAAGGCATAGAGGCAGTGGATGATTGAAACATCATGGGTGGTATTAAGGAAACATAATCACTGTGGGTTCAGCTCATGGCATCCTTAGGCAGGAGACTATAGATGGGGTGATCCATAGACCAAGGACATGGGGAAAAGAGAAAGAGAGAGATAAGAAGCTAGGGGCAGAACTAAAAATGCAGATGGCAAAGGGGGAGGTGGTGGTGGTGATGGGAGACCTAAGTCTGCCAGATACTGATTGGGTCATTCCAGCAGCTAGGAGCTTCAGAGGTCAGGCCCTGCTGGACACATTGCAGGACTGCCTACTGGTGCAGCTAGTTAAGGAACCCACTAAGCAAGCTGTCATTCTCGATGCAGTCCTCACCAATTCAGAAGTGGCAGGAGGAGTAAAGGTAGAGGAGCCACTAGAGTCCAGTGATCATAACTCTATTTGGGTCAATCAGAGGGAGGTAGGGAAACTGAGGAGGACAGGCAGAAAGCAGTCATTCTTAATGTCTATTTCTGCTCTGTATTCACAAGGGAAGACAGAGGGCCTCTGCTAGAAAGTGGCATAAAGACAGCTTTAATGGGGATCCCTGAGATGAGAGAGTAACTATTTGCCAGTGAAAGGGTTTGGAAAAAGCTAGCAGTCCTAAAGATAGAAAAGGCCCTGGGGCCAAATGGGATGCATCTGAGAGTGCTCAATCAGTCAATCAACATCTTTATTTTACCAAGTGAAACACCATTGAGACAAGCTCATTTACAAGATAGACCTGGGAGCAATACAGTAGCCTGATATGCTGTAACCTAAGACATATAGTAATCAAGTAAAAATGACAGCATAATTGTACAAAGCAGACAAGAGCAAGGAAGTACATATAATATGCAACAGGCTAAGAATTACTAGCAAACTATATACATAAGCTCATAGGAAAGTCAATCATTTAATACATGTATACACAGTTTTAAGCACAATAAGTGGAGATTACATGAGATTTGCATAGCTGTAGAATGACAGGGTCTATATGACCTATGAGTAGCGTACTGGAGAGTACAGACTACTAGACTACACATTGGTGTGGTACTGGCAAGACAGAATAGGAGAGGGAAGAGAGAAGAGAAGGGGGGAAGGGTAGATGAGGGCAGGAGGGACAGTACAGAGGTAAGGACGAGGGAGGGATGTCAGGAATTTAAAATATAGGGGATGGAGGTTGTCAGTTAGGTTGGCTATTCAGAGACAGAGTCTCCTGGTTTGATATTCTATTGGACAAGCCTAATGAAGGATAAGCAATTAGAAGGTGGGTTGGCTATTTGAAAGGAACTGGCTATGGAACTAACTGAATCACTGGTAGGGCTATTCAATAATAGCAGGAAGAGCATGGTGACTGGAAACTTAGTTTCAAGATGGAGGTGCTGCTCTTATACTAAAATACTCACTTCGTTTTGGTGCCAAAACCTTGGTTTGTAATCTGTATTTACTCTATTTGTTTTTATTTTTATTTGTGATAAGTTTTCATAGTTGTTACTTTGTTCATTTTGGGATAATTTCTGGTCATCCTGTGTGATCACATCATATGGATCCGGCTGGCATTCCTGATGGGAGAGAGTTCAGGTAGCCTCTGCCTGCTGCTAGAACACCTGTGTGCCTGAAGGGGTTTTAGATCTGCAGCATTCATACAAACACACTGTGCTTAAACCTACATATCTTAAAAACCATACATCCAATTTTAAAACTGTAAAAAGAAAAGTTTTTCAGGGCAAAAAGTTTTTGAAAATGAGCGAGGTTTGGTAATGTCTATTTAACTGGATTTATTGTTGTGTAAGGTTGTTTTCATATTTTAATAAATTCTGATGATTTTATCTAAATATAATTATGCTCTGTTTAGTTAGTCATGCAAAAATATTAAATTTCTGTAATTTCTGTAAAATTGTTGATTAAAATTGTTAAAAATATACAATAAACATCTGTCATTGTCTAAATATAAATTTTGCAAGCTTTTTACCATTTTTTTTAGTCAGAAATCAATATCTGAATCACTTGTTATTACAGTTTGAGTTTTTTTGTTCCACTCCACTGGTTGGAATTTTTGCAGTGTTTAATTCTTCTTACCACTGATTTTAGTTTATGAATCTGATTATCAATTTTTTTGTTTTCCCCCCAGTTTAGTAAGAACATATTTACACATTACCTTAGAAAGACATATCAGGAAGTGATGCAGGAAGGAAGTGCTCTGTGAGGTCAAGTGATGTAAATAGGAAGAACCCTACCAGTGTAGGTCAGGGAGCTGACACAAGAAATGGAGACATTTGTTAGTGCTGGAGGTCTCTCTATGATTAACTGCATATTTGCTGTAGTTAAAATGTATAATTTAATTGAAATAAACTATTTTATTTTTGTAATAAAATCCCAGAATAAGAATAGGAAACTGTATTTTATTTGTGCTGTTTGCTTTATCATACTGTAAATGAAGCATGATGCTGTTCATGTAAAGGTTCGCAGTCTTTCAGTAAACATCATGCTACATAAATCTGTGTATTTAATTTCCTGGTATAGTTTATTTTTGGGGTTGTATTATGGATGGTTTAAGGCGAGGAATGACTGTATGATGTAGCACTGTGTGTTGGGGGGGGATCCTGCATTCATAATACAGGCTCAGATGCACTTCATATGTTCTGGGGAAATGAGAGGGGCTGTATGCCTGTAATAATGGTGCTAATATACACTGTAGATACATTATGTGTATACGTATAGGATGATGAAATTGCTGAAAAGGCACTGGTAATTTGGGGTATACTGTATCATGGGGAAGAGGGTGGTGTGCCTGTACCAAGGAATGATGCTCATAAGCACTGCAGTCATTTTACGTCATGAATTGGCACCTGCCCTTGGGGTATAATTTGGGAGCAGGTGGGGCTGCCTGCACCTGGTAAAGGTGTTCATATGCCATGCAGAAACATTGTGGGTACACATACAGGGTGATGACATGGGCATCTGAAAAGGTTGTGTACTATGTGCTGTGTCACATGTTTTGCCTGCATACACATGTGATATGTTGCAACATTCAGTATGGCGCACTGTGTTGGTGGAAGGAGTGTGGGTATGCCTGCACCATGGAATAATACTCATTGGTGCACATGTATACTGTGTGCTATGTTTCGTTTGAATGGACTGTATAAGTCATACACTGGCACTGATCACATCACAGTGCATCAGAGGTAAGGGCTGGTCTGAAGCATTATGAGCACAAGGGACTAAAGTGGTTGTGGAGTGATTCAAACTTGAATAGAAAATTACAGTGCATCTGAGGGTAGTGTTGGAATGAATCTTGATGTGCACAATGGACTACACCATGGTGACTGAGGAGGGATCCATATCAGTAATGCACATCACAGAGTGTCAGAGATAAAGTTGGACTGAAGACTGATGAACAGATGGACTAAATCAGTGACTCTGGTGGGATTTGAACTGGACAGCACTTTACAGTGCAGTAGAGGTTGGGCTGGACTGACACCAGATCAGTCAATGGACAACACCATTGGCTCTGGAGGATCTGAACCTGAAATACACTTCACTGTTCACTACAGTTTGGGGCTCGACAAATGCATGATAAGGAGATAGATTTTACAAGTGGCTGTGGAGGATTTGAGCCTGAAGAATACTTTACAGTGCATCAGAGATTGGGGCTGAACTTATGTCATATGAATTGATGGGCTACACCACTGGATGTGGAGGTTTTGAACATCAAATGCATTTCAAGTGCATTATGGGATTGATCTGGACTGATACATGGTAAGTCAATGACAACACCATCAGCTGTGGAAGGATCTGAACCTGAAATGCACTTCACTGTTCACTACAGTTTGGGACCTGACTGACACATGATAAGGAGACAGATCTTACAAGTGGCTGTGGAGGGATTTGAATCTGAAGAATACTTTATAGTACATCACAGATTGGGCTGAACTGGTGTCATATGACTTCATGGACTACACCAGTGGATGTGGAGGGTTTTGAACATGAAATGCACTTCACAGTGCAATATGGGATTGGTCTGGACTGATGCATGGTAAGTCAATGGACAACACCATCAGTTGAGGAGGGATCTGAACCTGAAATGCACTTCACTGTTCACTACAGTTTGGGGCTCGACTGATGCATGGTAAGGAGCTAGATCTTACAAGTGGCTGTAGAGGGATTTTAACCTGAAGAACACTTCAGTGCATCAGAGGTTGAGTCTGGATTGACGTCATACGAGTCGATGGACAACACCAGTGACTGTGGAGGGATTCAAAACTGATTTGGCCTTTACAATGCATCAGAGATTGGGGCTGGACTGATGCCAGATAAGTTGAAGGCAACACCATTATTTTTTCATTTTAAACAATCAGCAACTGCGTATTAGGGAGAAAACTCCAGTGCAGAGCATGAGACAAACATGCTACTGACCCTAACCCACGTATCATCCATAACGCAGGCAGCAACGTGCCACATAGATTTTAACATAGCCATAATCCAAACATAAACTCTTTAAAAAGTAACAAAAGGTGCTGAATTCATGTGAACTCATCTAGTACATGTACAAGAAACACTCTCTTCCATCAGGAATGCCAGCCGGATCCATATGATGTGATCACACAGGATGACCAGAAATTATCCCAAAATGAACAAAGTAACAACTATGAAAACTTATCACAAATAAAAATAAAAACAAATAAAGTAAATACAGATTACAAATCGAGGTTTTGGCACCAAAACGAAGTGAGTATTTTAGTATAAGAGCAGCACCTCCATCTTGAAACTAAGTTTCCAGTCACCATGCTCTTCCTGCACCAACGAGCGCTCTGACTAGTTAGTGGAAATAGTGATGTGTGCAATAAGCATAGAGCAAGCTTGGCAACAGTGAGGATCAATATGAACAAACGGTGCCGCATTACAGAGCTAGGGCAGGTGCAGGTGAGGGCTTTGACCTCTAAATGAAACATCAAAAAAAAAATCACTGTACACTCCAGAGCTCAGAGCACCACTTTCCCTCCAGTGACGGTTGTAAAAAAATATGAGTCCTTGCTTGAATGCTAAATAAGGATTTAGTCTAACATTTCAGGCTCACACATTGATAGAACAGTGGAAGGCACAACAAAAGATTTGCATGCAGGTTCCCTGGTGCTTTGACAACTAAGGCTTCATCAGGGGGATGGTGCCTGCATCTAAGACAATCCCTTTATACCAGTTAAATTCAGAATTGGTGGTGTCAGAAAATCTGACCAATCACAGAGCTCAATTTTTAAATACAGAAATATTCAGCTCACTTAGTGGTATAAATGGACTAATAGTTATAACAATCATGATATCAGTTACAACATGTTATTGTAGAAAAATACCCCAAAAGACAAAAAAATACACCAAAGTGGTGACGGCCAATCGGATTGCTTGAATAAAAAAAATTATAAGTTATGAAATTATAGTGTCAACCTGATCAGCTTAACATGTTACACTAAAATAAAATGATTTGTTGTTACAATACAAGCTAATGGCAGAATGAACATAATACATCTTAACAGCACATGCAAAAATAGTAAATTTATTTTTATGTATTAGGCTTGTTTTCTCAAAAATAGCCAATGGGAATGCATATTATATTAGGTAAAATCAGTAAGGGTATGATGTCCCTAATAGCTGGTACAACTCAATTCATCAAATGTAAACAAATGCTTGAGCTGCACCAAGAGAAAGATATGGACGCCAATCGGCGTCATCAGGCACTCCAGCACATGATTTAGGACGCCATATGGCGTCATCAGGAAAAAGAGGTATTTTTTTTATGACACCATATGGCGTCATCAGGAAGGAATGAGTTAAATAAGGCTTTCGACTCAGTGCCTCACAGAAGGTTGCTGAACAAGCTAGAAGATCTGGGTGCAGCAAAGGACACAAATGGGTGAGAAACTGGTTGGAAGGAAGACAGCAGAGAGTTGTGGTTAATGGAGTCAAATCCAAAGAGAAGGATGTCACCAGTGGAATGCCACAAGGATTGGTTCTGGATCTAGTCCTTTTCAACATTTTCCTCAGCGACATGGGAGAAGAAATCCAGGGCAAAATGTGTTTCTTCACAGACTACTAAGCTGTGTGGTAGGGTACACAGCAAGAAGGGGCTAGGGAAATGCAAAGACAGTTGCAAAGGTAAGATAGGTGGTTAAAGTTTTGCAGTTTAAATTCAATGTCAGAAAGTACAAGGTGAAGCATATAGTAAACAAGAACCCCAGGACAGAGTAATGGATGAGGGAGGGGGTAAAGCTGGGTATGAAAAGAAACCTGGAGGGGTCATCATCAGTGATTCCCTAAAACAATCAAGCCACTGTAGCAAAGCCTACAGTAAAGCAAACAGGATGCTGGGATGTATAGGAAGGGGTACTGACAGCAGAAGGAAGGAGGTATTACTATCTCTTTATAGATCACTGATGTGGCTACCACCTGGAGTACTGTACCTAGCTGTGGAGTCCTCACCTAAGGAAATATAAGGACAGGCTGCAGACAATGCAATATATGGTGATCAAAATGATTCAAAACTAGCATGGCAGATCTTACCAGAATAGGCTTGACACATGGAACATGTTCTCGCTGGAGGCCAGACGAGAGGGGAGATATGATGGAGACCTTCAAGTTCCTGAAAGGAATGAACAAAGTTGATTGTGAGTAACTATTTAGAAGAAGAAGAATATTCAGCATTTATATAGCGCTTTTCATACAGAATGTATCCCAAAGCGCTTTACAAGTAATGCTAGACTGGTAGTGAAGTGGCGTATTTATTTATTTATTTATTTTATTTATTCAGTCTCGGATTACAAATACCTTTGAGCACAGAACTCTTTTACAAAGGTTCCACATCAGAAGGAAGGGCAACAAACAAACAAGGGACATAAAATACATAGTTTCAAGTGGAACAGACAATCAAAGTAAAATACTGTAAAAATTACAATAAAATAATAGGATTAAGTTTGAGAGGACAGAGAGAGAATAGGATAGAGAAGTGGGAAGGGTTTGATGGAGGGACCAGCCAGGGGACTTGTCACGTGAATAAAAAAGGGGAGTGAGTGGATAGGGGGAGGAAGAAGCAGCCAGTGGCCATTTTAAACAGGGTAAGATGGGAAAGGGAGGTGGAAAATGAATGTGGTAAGGTGTGGGAGCACAGGTCGGAATATTGCTCATGGATGGTGGAGTCTTAGATGAAACAGTCGCAGGAGCTGTTAGCAGTGAGATGTTGATGCAGCAGAAGCTTAAATTGGCCAAGACTAGGTATGGTTGATATATCTCTATGAAGTGTGTTGAACCAGTAGGGTGCTCTGTAGGCAAACAATCATTGCCCCTGCATTGTCTGGCATCTAGAAATATGGAGAATTTGGTTCAGTGAGTGACATGTGCTCTTGGAGATGCTGCAATGTGGGCTAAGCAGACTTGCGGTACCAGGTGACAGTAGGCCGAGAAGTGCTTTTTTGGCTAGCAGGCAGGTTTGGTATTGGATCCTGCTACTAAGTTAAACCAGCCTGATTGAGCATACAGCTCACAAGTATGAGTGAGAAATGCTGCCCCAGTGAGTAGTCTGCACGCTTTGTTCAGAGCTACAGAGATCCTATCAAGGGATGACAGGGAGACTGCTCCATAAATTACCAGACCGTAGTCTACAGTGGACATTCTGGCTTGCCTCAGGGCTGGAGATCGAGCCTGGAAGCATCATAAAGCTACCCAGCATCCTAGTGACCTCAAAAACTACTGCATGCTCAGAAACGCTTGCACCAGGACTACAAGGTTAGCCAAGTCTGAATATTTCAAATCTGTCTTCATCACCAACATAAATTCCCCATCAAAGTTCTGAAAGGTGGCCCACACCCTATTTACACCCTCATGTCGCCCACCGCCACCGGTACTTAAAGTAAATAGCTCCTCCTGGTCCACTGAGCTTCTTAAATTCCTCCCCTCCTTCCCTTCCCCCTCCCCACCCTCTACCAGTGTGCCCCCTTTACCACCCTCCTACCTTCCCTTCTCTTTATCTACTGCAACCCCAAATGATGCCCTAGGTGCCCTCCTCACAATCAACCCCTCTAAAGGTGCCTCCCCTGATGGCCTTGACCCAAAACTCCTCTCTCTCTCCACTTCAGCCATTGCCTACCCCCTCTCAATAATCTTAAATATCTCATTCTTTACTGCCTCGGTCTCTTCTTCATGGAAACATGCTGTGCTCCTCTCTCTACTCAAAGGGGGTAACCCCTCATCCTTTGGCAACTATCGCCCCATTTCTCTCCTCCCTACCCCTGCCAAGCTTCAAGAATACATTGTTCTCTCAAAACTCACCTCTTTTCTCTCTGACACCTCCTTTTTCACCCCTTCCCAGTCTGGTTTCAAGAAAAAAACACTCAACCACCACCTCTCTCCTAAGGCTCACAGACTCCATCCTAACTGGGATGGACAATAGACAAATTACCTCTGCCATTTTAGTCTACCTGGCCAAGGCATTTCAACACCATTTCTCACTCCCTTCTCCTCGACTCACTCATGGCAGCTGGCCTATCTCCCTGTGCCACAAACTTGTTTAAGGCCTACCTTATTGGCGGAACCCAATTAGTTAAGGTCTTGGATGCCACTTCCCCTTCCCTCCTGATTAGCACTGGAGTCCCCCAGGGCTCAGTATTAGGACTCTTCTTATTCTCCATCTTCTTAAATGACCACCTCTCTGTTTGCTTCCCATCCTCTGCTATACATATGTATGCAGATGATACAGTCCTGCATGCATCTGGCTCCTGTCCAGATGAGGTTACAACCAGCTTACAGCAAGACTTTGACAAGGTTCAGCTCTGGTTTGCTAACCATCAGCTTTTCCTCAGTGCCAAGAAGACTGTCTCCATGAACTTTGGCACAAGGCAGAGTCTCTCTAGGCTTCCATCTCTACCTATTTTCTACACCCTTGATAGGACTTTACTTGAGGACACATCCTCCTTCAGGTACTTGCGTGTTTGGCTGGATCAACACCTAAACTCGTCTGGACATATTGACACCATCCAGAAAAAACTGCACCCCAAGCTTGGTGCCCTGTTCAGGAACCATAGTTGCATCCCTCTTACGGCTAGGCGTGAACTTGTTCAGAAGATAATACTGCCCATTTTTGACTACTGTGATGTAGTCTATGGTGCTGCCCCTAAGTCCTTCCTAGCCAGACTGGACACCCTCTTCAACTCCTTCTGCCGCTTTGCCCTGGATGCCCCCCTTGCACCCATCACTGCAATTTTTATCGTGCCCCATCATTCCCGTCTCTTACAAATAGGCAACTCTCCCACTTGCTAAATTCACCTCCAAGCACTGGTTGGGTGAGCTCCCTTCCTACCTCACCTCCTCCTTTATAACACCCCATCCACCCACCCTTTCCCTTAGATCATCCAATTCCTGTACCCTGGTTGTCCCCCAAAGATCCACCCAAATTGGCCAATCTGGTTTCTCTCACTGCCTCCCAAAAATTTGGAATTCCCTCCCACCTCAAATCCAGCACTCATCCTCCTCCTACTTCATCAGCTCTGCCCTCAACAATTACCTTGCACCTAGCTGCTCCTGCCATGTCCCTATCTAATTCCATCCTCTAAGCCATGGACAAACCCTACCTCTCTCTACCCTCACCTTCACTTACCACCCCAAGTGGCTTGTATCTCTGATCTACTACCTTCCCTAACCATCCTAAAGAAGTCTCTCTGGTACACTACATTATCCCCTTCTCTCTGGTCCCACCAGTCCCATTGCAGGGTTCCTCGCACCCTGAGGGAGTATCCAGGGACATGATTCTTCCCCCTCTCCCAACCTCACCTCCCCCTCCCCTTTCCCCCTTTTCTTTTACGTAAACACTTATTTACTTATTAACCTGGCACTTATTATCATCCACTCTTTTTACATGTTACCCTCAACACTGTTGTAACACTTTTTGTAACACATGCCTTACAACTGTATGCTATTGTTGATCTTGTAAATTGAATATTTAATGTCTCATTCCTGTTGTACCCCTTCCCCCCAGGTCACACCAGGAGACGAGCGACTTGTTGCTCAGTGTGCCTTCCTAGTGAAATATTTAAACAAATAAATAAATAAATAAGACAGAACTATATATAGTAAGTTTGAGGGCATCCTGTGTCAGGCACTGTTTGTGCTGGTAAAGTAGTCCAGTTTTGATATTGGCCTCTCTAGCGATGTAATCAATATATTGGCTGTAGGAACGACAGCTGTCTAAGGTAACCCCCAGATATTTAAAGTGTTGTACTTGGTCAAATGGGACTCCGAGACAGTTTCTGATGGTGAGAGCATGTGATTTATGCTTCTTACGAATGCTGCTGAACATTATGACTTTGGTTTTCTTGTAGTTCAAGATCAGTTTGTGTTTGTTAAATCGGGCCTCTATTTACTCAAAGCCATGCTGAAGGTGCTAATCCAGTTATTTGGGGTTGGGGTTGCTGGTGAAGACGACAGCGTCATCCATGTAGAGAAGGATCCTTTGTTGGCAAGAACGACGGAGGTCATTAAGAAAAATGCTGAACAGTAGTGATCCCAAAATAAAGCACTGAGGGAGACCAGCACGAACAAGCTGTTGACCAGAGATGACATTGGCTATTTTCACCCATTGAGAGTGGCCCGTCAAATAACTTTTGAACCACAGAGTTGTGTCCGAGGAGAGGCCAACAGAAGACAGTTGCTGGAGGAGTAGTGGGTGGTGAACAGTATTGAAGGCCTTTGTTAAGTCTATGAAAGCTGCCCCTACCAGAGTGCCTTGATCCAGGTACTGATGAATAAAGCCAGTGAATTCCAAGAGAGCTGTAATGGTGCTATGTCCCTTACAGAATCCATGTTGCTGTGGGCATTGGATAGAGTGTTTTTCGAGGTAGTCAACAAGCTGATCAGCAACGATGCGCTCTAGAGCTTTGGATAGCAAGGGGAGGATAGATATGGGTTTATAATTTCCGTGTAGGGTCCTGTCACCATTTTTGTGAACTGGGGTGACTAGGGCAGATTTCCAAGCTTGTGGGAATTGTGAGAGTCATAGAGAAAGGTTGATAATCTTAGTTAGGGGCAGCAGCACCTCTTCTAGGGTGAGGGCCCCAAGCTTGAGGTCCAGTGAATCACCGCTTTGTCATTTTTTCCCAAGCACTTTGCTAAGATATTTCCTAGCCAACGATAGAGAGACCCTTTTGAAGTAGAAAGGAGGGGGAGACTGGAGATTCTCAGAAGGGCAGTGGGTATTAGCTGGGCCAGAATCTTCGAAGAAGTCTCTTGGGAGGACACTTCCCAGGTCCGTGAAGGCATTGTTGAAAGTGTTTGCGATGGTTAGCGGGTCAAGGGTGGGGATTCCATCTATGTTGAGCATAGAGGGTGAAACCTTTGAGTCTTTCTCAGTAACATCTTTTATGTTGCTCCAGAAGTTCTTACTATTTCCCCATGCGTTGGCTAGCATCTCCTTGTGGTGCTTGGATTTTGTGATGTGAATTTCCCAAGTGCATGCATTCCTGGCCTTCCTGTATTCCTGTACATCTACAGGTTTGCCCGTGTCTTTAGCTCGGTGTCAAAGGTGGTCTCTGAGCTTCATCCTATTGATAAGTTCTGGTGTTAACCACGGGTTTACATTGCCTCGGAGTTTCAACTTTTTTAAGGGATCATGGGCATCACAAGCATCATTGAAGTGCTTTATGAAATGATCTAGGGCAAGGTTGACATCATCAGTGGTATCAAGTAGGGATCAGTTTATATTGTGTATGTCATGTTTAAGGTGCTCCAAATGACCACATTTTAACACCCTGCAGAAAATAGAGGGTGGGGGGGGCTTATGGAATTTGTTTGTCCAACTGCAGGAAACTGGGGAGTGGTCACTTAATGAGTCCAGGTGCACTGTAACTTTAAAGATACAATCAGGGTGGCTAGAAAGTATCTAGTCAAGAAAAGAGCTTGTTCCTGTCTTGTAGTTTGTCCTGGTAGGGAAGGAAACAAGCTTGGAGAAGTGGAGTGAGGTGATAGCATCTTTATAGGGACCTACATCTGAGGCGAGCCAGTTGACATTTAGATCCCCCATAACTATTGTCTCAGATTTATGGTTCAAGCTACAGATATATTCCATAATGCTGTGGAAGCCAGTCTTCTGACTAAATGTGTAGTGGCATCCATATCACACATCAGCACCCACATACAGCCTTGACGCTTGCATGAACCAGTTTTATGGGAAGGGGAATATTGGCAAAGACACCAGGAATGTCCCCTACTCTTTACAAAGAATGCCTTGGGTGCTTTTACTTCCACCTGGACACCCACCAGGACAGTACCAGGATGGTAGAAGGGACCTCGGTTTAATGTCTCATCCAAAGGATGGCACACCCCAACAGTACAGCACCCCTAATACTGCACTCGGGTGCCAGCATTTTTAGGTACGAGTTCAATCTGCAGTGTCAGTGGCTCAGTAGGTAGCACACTTGCCTCTGAGGCCAGGAGATCAGAGGGCTGTGGGTTCAGTTCCCACATCTGGCACTTGGGTTAATATCCCAGTACTGACACTGTAATGCAGCATGAGAGGGGTGCTGCACTTCTGAGGTGCCGTCTTTCAGATGAGACATTAAACCGAGGTCCCATCTGCCTGGATTGGTGGTAGTTCAGGTGGATGTTAAAGATCCCATGGCACTTATCGAAAAGAGTAGGGGCAATTTTATTGAAATAAACACATAAAAATATACATATGAATAACAGAGAAAAAACAATAAAGGTCAAAACAAGCTATTATCCTCTAATTAATACAGTAGAGAACTCAAACACCAAAACAAAACCAAATCATACAACCCATCGCCCCTTATGCTATCCCCAAAATGAAGACTGTACGATGCTATAATATAATAACTAGTCTTAAATTAAATGTCCACAGTTACATATTGTTTTCCTATTCAATTATTAACTGAAAAAGGTCAATAAATCAAACAACTCTATTATTTGTATTTGATAATATGCGAAAAACCTTTCCACCAAATTCTAACTTTCTTCCCATTATACAACTCTTGAATCTGAAATAAACACCTTATTCAATACATTAGTTACATACTCTCTAAAACCCTGAACCGAGGTTTCTTTTGATGTAAAACCCATTGGCATCTTGTTTGCCATAAGCAGTATCTTAAACTAGCAAAGAAAAACATGAAAGTCCCTTTTGCACTTTTGTAAAATGGAGGAAAGGATCCAATTACTAAGATATCGTAATTAAGATTGGCCAACCAAGGAAAATCCCATACTTTAGCCAAATAGTCCCATAATTTAGATGACACTGAGCACTGTAGAAAGAAATGTTCCATTGTTTCCTCCTGGTTAATACATTCTGAATAAGGACATATCCTCTCTTCTTTAGCTTTATATTTTGCCGTGCCCCTAACGTTTAATTTTCCATATAATGTAAGCCATTGAGTTTCCCACATGTAATCTGGTAACCTTGGGTTATTCAACTGTTCCAAAATGTCCGCATTCCGATCTATAGGACAGTTTTTAAAACAAGGTGCTGCAGAGTAGTTCGAAGTCATTAATTCTTTATATAATGTCCTCGAAGAACTCCTTATAATTTGATTTTTAGTCACCTTCCACTTATATAATTTCTGTTGGTGACTTGAAGTAATCAGCAGAGATAAATGCCAGGATAGTTTTGGAGCACAATGCAACCAGGCTGTATAATAACGTCTCATTAATCTGTTAAAGAAGGGACCTCCTGACTCCCTGTCCCACCCAAATCATTTTTAAAGAAAGAAAAAAAATCGAGAAACAAAAAACTGGATCTACCATTCCCAATCCATACCGTTCTTTCCTAAGTAAGTAAAACTCCTTTAACCGGGTTCAATCTATTCCCCAAAGTAACTGAAAGCAAATACTATAAAGCCTGGTCTCCAATTTTACTGGTAATGGGTAACTGCCGCAATATACTGTAAACTTGGCATGATAAATTGTTTCAAAACCTGAATTCTTTTTATTTTGGTAAATTTAAACCTTTTCCATCTGCTGACTTTCCCATCAATTTTATCCAAAACTAGTCTCCAATTATCATCTGGACAATTCTGAGGACTAAACTTTACCCCCAGGATTGTCAAAGGCTCTGAAGTAATTTTAATAGAATTCCAAACAATCGGGTCTTGATGTAACATCCCTAATAATAAACCTTTAGTTTTGTTTAAGTTAATCTTTGCATTGGCTAAAAAGGCATATTCCTCGAATTTTGCAAAAAAAATTTTGAGTTGTGAGATTTTTGGAAAGAAGAGGCATACATCATCTGCATAAGCCTGGATAGTAATCGAAGAGTTAGTCCCCGGAATACTTACCCCATGCCACAGAGGGACTAAACTTACTGCTCTTAATAATGGTTCCAATGAAAAATTATACAAAAGAGGGCTTAAAGGGCAACCCTGTCTGACCCCACAATTTACCTTGAAACCCCTTCCCACTTCTCCTTTAATATATGGAAACACTTGACCTAAGCTGTATAAACTTTTATTAAATTTAATAAGCTCAACGGGACCTTAAAGAATTCTAAGGTAGAAAACAAAATACATGACTAACTCTGTCAAGGCTTTTCTAAATCAATGTTAGTAAAAACCTTTCTCCCTAATTCATTAATTTTCTCAATTATGTCTCTAATTAAACACAGGACCGACTGGATACTCCGATTAGGAATGCGCAGTGTTGCACTTAGTGAAACTATTCTTTGCTAAATCTCTCAGTCTGTTATTAATCAGAGTCATAAGGATTTTATAGTCAGAGTTGAGTAACGTAATTGGTCTCCAATTTTGAAAAACACCTTTATCCCCTGACTTAAATATATAAATTTGTAGCCCGTCCGAAAAGGAATCTATGCTCACTCCTAGTTTCAGAAAGTAATTAAAAACTAATGCTAAACAATTTATAATTTCTAACTGAAATGTTTTATAAAAAAGGTTGGAAAGGCCATCTGGGCCTGGGGCCACATTAGGTTTCAGTGAATTAAGAACTCCTTTAATTTCCTCATGAGTGAATGGTTGTTTCAGTTTCTTAAGGGTCTCTGGCTCCAGGGCATTCTTTATAGGAGGGCCTAAAAAGTTTTTAATCTGGATTAAAGAGGGAATCTCGTGCTTCTAAATTCTAAAATGCTTATGAATTATTTCCCTATATCCTGTACTGAAAAACTTTCTCAGTTCCCTGATATAAAAATTCAGAGACATGCTCTGTGACCACTTTACATAACTCAAAGGGTCACAACACTGATTTCCTCATATGATTAGACATAATGGCTTGTAAAGTTTTTGCTCTGTCATATTGTAAAACTTTCATTTTGTTTTAATTTCTGCTATTTGGGATGAAAAATCATCCCTTGAGGTATTAGCCCTCGTATGTAAAACTGTAACTGGTTTCTTAACTTTAAATAATTAAAAACCTTATTTTTCTGACAAACCTTCCCATATTTTTCAACCACAGAATACAGTCTTCTTTGGTTTCCTGCCACCATGTCCCTAAATCCTGATACAGGAAACTCACTGATAACCTTGCTTGTAATATTAGCTGTATAGAATTCTGGACCAAATTATCCTGTAGAATAGTGGTGTTCAGTTTCCACCTAGATCTCTGTCTCCCCCTACCCTCTGTGAAGCCTATGTTGATTTTTAACAAAGCGTGATCTGAAAATTGACGGGATTATTTGAGGACTGTTAGACGAAACATTTTTTGAAATAAAAAGATAATCAATAGTATATCCTTTCCCTTGTTTAAAAAATGTACCCTTTGGCCCAGTCGACCTTTTATCCATACAAGACAATAAATCTGCAGTTTTTATAATATCTTTTAAACATGATGTATCACAGTATATTTTTTTCTTTCCTTTCTTGGACCCTTTACTTGCGTCTCCCATACTACAATTAAAATCCCCTTCCCAGAGGATGGGGATAGTTGTCACTAAAAAAGGTTGTATGTCTTTCATGCATATTACCCGTCCTGCCTTGGTTTGAGGGTTATAAATGTTAATTAGACGAAGGGTTTGAGAGTACCAATTTCCCTCTACAATTAACGTTCTCCCTGGACACAAGTCTATTAATTTATGTAGGACAAAATTATACGAATTAAAAAGAATACCCACTCCGTCTGCTCTCTCCTCCCCGAAAGACCAAAAGGAAGGCCCCCATGGCCAATCTTTAGAAAAGGTAATACCCTGATTCTTAGTAAACATCCATGTTTCCTGTAAAAAAATCACTGAAATTTTTAAATCATGAAGTAAATGAAACACTGCCTGTCTCTTCTGGCCTTTAATAGACTATGAGTGTTTAAAGTCCCCATGAAAAAATCATTTCCATGCTTCAATTTTACTAGCACTAATGTTCATTATTTTTCTTCTTTTCTTTTTTTTTCCTTTATAATCCTCTCTGAGGGCGCTAGGCCCTCTTGAACTGAAACCTGCAGTCCGTATCTCCCAATCTACTTCTGAATCTCCCAAAATAAGGTCTGTAAGAATTTTTGATTCAATAACTTCTGGTTCTGGGGTAACTGTGGTTTAATGGTCCTACTGGATCTTCTAGGGCCAATGGGGGTTTCAAAGGTGGTCTGGCCTGCTTGTCGATTCCCCATTTGATACTGAATAACAAACTGGCTGCAATAGCTCAGAATTTTTTTAATTCCTTTCCCTTTAAATTAGCTGGTCCCTTTTCCTTACCCTTCGTTTCTGCCATGCCCGGGGATCTACAGTGCTCTGTAGTACCAAAGGGATTTTGCCACAGCTTTTCCTGTCTCCTGACTTTCTCTAGCATCCTGTGCT
Source organism: Neoceratodus forsteri (assembly GCA_016271365.2). Lineage (NCBI taxonomy): Eukaryota > Metazoa > Chordata > Ceratodontiformes > Ceratodontidae > Neoceratodus > Neoceratodus forsteri. The sequence goes on from CM028132.1 coordinate 102,902,019, forward strand.
TTTGGATGATCAACTCTAAATTACCACAAACGTTCTTATTCTGTGCAGCCCATGGGCAATCCCGAAGGCATGATTGTGTTCCTCACATAAATCGCATTTAATGGCATTTGTACAGAACATGGTCACATGCCCCACTTCTCCCAGTTATCACATTTAGGCTGATCACATGAGCTAGATAAATGTGTTCTTTCACACACCTATAACACGCCTAGGCTGTCCACTATAAAACACCACACCTCTATCCTCCCTAATAAAAAGAGTTCAGAATGTGCTCAATTCCCATTGCTGTCTGACGTAATTTTACTTTAAATTTCCACCCTCCCGCCCAGAACTGTTCTGAATCTAGAATTGGTTCTGGGTCACCTGTACCTCACACTTCTGGGACAACCAAAATACAATATCTTCAACATGCCCTTCATTTCTGAACATTACCGTTACATATTTCATTAAAGGTTTGGATAGAGGGATGACAAAAAAGGGGTCCATAATGGGAGAACTTAACTTGATTGTATCTTTCCCAAAAGTTCCAACAATGCAGGAGAACGAAAACTTACATCAAAATTATCCTCCTGAGATGTTAATGAAGGCAAAAACATCGGTGAAAATTTAAAGATTCTTTTAATAATGTTTTACCTACAAAATATCTATCAGGTCTTTCCTTTAAACCCCTTGTATCTAATACGGACAGCATTCCTCGAGGTGCCGCTTCTCTTTACTGTGGGAAAATAAACTGGACATAAGGGGTTTCACAGGCCTTCCCACCTCGTTGCACTCCTCACTTGCCCTTTGAGATACAGTGCTATCTTCCTGCATGAGTTTCTTATCCCTATTTCCCACTCAAATCTCAGGTATGACAGAAGACTTTACAGATTTAATATTAGACTGTTTACCCCAGTTGCCACTCTGGCCCAGATGTTATTAAATCTAACGTTTTATCCCAAGCAGAGTCCGATGTCCAGATCCCTGGCCTAATTTTTCCACCCTACGGCTATTAAAGCTGCTTGTGGGGACCAGTTCACATCATGTTCTAAACGTTGAGGATTTGAAGAAACCATGTCTTTTTCAGCCCTCTGTCCATCAACACACTCAGTCCCCAATGTCTCTTTGAGTTTATGTTGTTCCCTGTTGTTTGTAAAAAAAAAGTCTGTCACCCCCTCTTGTGAGCCAGTCCTAGTTTGAAAAACTACAGGGGCTTTAGGTTCCACTGCCACATACTCCAGATTGGAAGGTTTAAATACAAACCCCGAATCTTTGTTCAAGTGAAATGTGGGGAAGGGTAATATAGTGTTCCCAGTACTTACAGCCCCTTTATGCGACTCACTGTTCGGCCTCGAAGCATGTTCGCTCATTTTAAATTCCGCGTTCTCAAGCCACATTTTCCGGCGACTCTTTGCCCGGTTCTGTAATATATCTGCCAACTCCAACAATTCTTTCCTCCTCCGAAGACCCCCAGCTGCCTCTACGAGCTATCAAGCCAACTCCGATAAACGCGCCACCGTCTTCCGGGTTCCACGCTCTTCCGCCTTCCCATATGCCAGTTCACTCTCACCGGCCAGAATTAAAGGCGAAGATACCGAATTTGCACCGACCTTGGGATTCTCCGCTATGATAGCTCTTCGAGAACTCCCGACCTCACTCTCCGGACTGTCTCTCCGCGCTTGACCCGCTGTTGTAGCTGCACAGTAAACTGCATCCAAATCCATACTTGAAACAGTCTCCGACTCCACATACTGCTGTCGACCGTTCACAGAGGCATCAGCCAACACCACCTCCACCTTCCCCTCCATTGCTGAAGTGGCCATGTCTGACCTACACACACCCCTACTGGCCGCGAAGCGCCAGCAGAGTAGGGGAATTTCCCCAGTGTCCTGGCCAAATTTCCCTCATTCACTAAAAATACCACCAACAGCTTAATCTTTTTCAAGGTCAGTTGGCATTCATCTGTATTTCCCTCCCCTGGGTCATGCCTGAAAATAAGCAGGATTTGTCTAGTGCACTTACCCGGTCAACAAAAACTAAATAAATAAAAATCTTGATATGGGACGAGAACCCACAACCTTCTGATCCAGAAGTGGATATGTTACCAATTGAGCCACACTGAGACTGCATTAACATAAGTAGTGGACCCAGAACATGGGGACTAAGTGTAAGCTAGCAGTGGATGGTTCAAGATGAAAATGAGAATGTTTTATTTTACAGAAAGGGTGGTGAAGCTGTGGAACAATCTGTCAGCTGATGTGGTGGGTGCCAAAACTGTCAATGGTTTCAGACACAGCTGGGATAGCGTGAAGGGCTTTGTGGATGCTTAGGGTGGTAGTGGTAGGGCAAGGAACATGGGGATGGATACTGTGGGTTAGAACCCTGAATGGACAATAGGTCCTAGGTTAATTAGGGTTTTATGGCTAGACTGGATGGACCAATGGTCATTTTCTGCCATCATTTTCTATGTTTCTATGCCATACATGCCTTTTCAAATGGATAAATAATTTTGGTGAACTGTCAATTTGCTTTTCTTGTCTTTCTTGCCTTGTTTTGTTTAAAATCCTATTGATAATGTTTGTGATTATTTTTGCACTATTTCCATGGATTTAGTAATATTTTATAGATCTTACTTATTTACTTGTAATGGTTGCATATAGTGTTTCTAAGTTCAAATCCCACTAATATCATACTCACTAGAATTTTCTGTAATGGTAAACCTCACCAGATTAGTTGAATCAAATTGTGAGGGGTATAAATTATGTGTGTCTAGTCCAGGAGGCTACCCCCTGACAAAGCTGCGACTGAACGATGCGCCGCAGCACCTGGTTAATAGATTGTGGTGTCATTTGTAGAGATCCACAGTGTTTTGCCATTACTGATTTTTCTACTAATGCAGCATTCAGTTACTACTGTGGCCGAGGTCTGCATCCTTCCCATAAGAGTGCAGCTGCTTTCTTGTTTTGACATATATTAAAATAGCAGTATCCTGTTGAAAATTCAACAACTGCTTATTCTTTTTGGCAGGACACAGACATTACATGAAGGGTGGTCAGCACATGGACTATCCATACAAGGGAGTGAAAATTATCACTGTTCAGGATTTCAAAGCAGGACTATATACTGTAAAAACAAAAACAAGGCGCTGCGTTTTTTTCTCTTTTAGATATTTCCTGAAGAAGACCTAAGGTCAAAATGTTGATTTTTAACTTTATTTTCTATTTTCAGCATTCATTTAATATAATGATTTTGTTTTGCTATATACTGTAGATTTCCGATTGAGAACAGAATTGAGAATTACACAGCATAAGTGCTGTAGTGGTCACATTCTGGCTGTTAAACTTAGATGTATGTCAGTAGTACTCATACTGGGCCCTGTGCACTATGCGGGTGGAGGTACATGGAAACCACGCGTATCCCACCCATGTAGCTGTGCACCCGCAGACAGGTGTGCACCAGCTGGAATTCACTACCAGCTGCCACCTGTCCATGGCCCCACCCTTTTGGCATGCAGGACTCTGCAGGGTGGCCGGGATGGAATTGTGGACCTGGCCAGGCATCCAATCAAATGCCTGGACTGGGACCCAGAGTGGATCACATACGCAGTAGGGTGCACGTTGGCAACGTGCCCCGCGGATGTCCAAGGGCCGACAGCTGTGGTGGTGTGTGGAGGACAATGCCGCTGGCCCTCCGATGGCATCAGATAGGTGCACAGGGATGGGGTGGGGTGATGGCAGTTGGTGGTGGTGCAGGGGGAGGCACTGTACCCCTCCATTAGTGGGGGGTGGCATGCAGTGCCATTTAGGGGGCCGGGGCAGCATCAATGTCCTGTGCCCCTGTATAGGGGGTGTCCTGGGAGGGGGGGACTGATGTGTGTTGGGGTGGGTGTGAGGCACTTGGTGGCCATATGCAGTGGCCCCGGAGTGTGGGTGGGCTACTCGCCCTGCTGTCAGGTGACTCCCACTGTGTTCATGGGGTGCATAGCGGGCTTATGGCAGGGTTCTCTCTGATGTACCCTGCACCCCTTTGCACCCCCATGACCACCATTATGTGACTTGGTGCATGGCGCATAGTGCTGGCATGCCCCGCACCCACCCCAGCATGTTGCTGTTTGCATGGCCAGGGGATCAGGCACATAGGTACTGCATGCTCCCCTTGGTGCATCCTGCATGGGGGATGCATAGGGTGTGGAGTGGTTGCACACCCTAGATACGGGTACATAGCCATTCTGCTCCAGTAGTGCATTGGGCCTCATTGGATATACATTAGCCACTGCCACAAGGCAAGGGGGTGGAAAAGATTAAGAAGAAAAACAACAAACTGGAACAGCCTTACCAGAAAAAAAGTCATATGCTGACCACAAAGTAAAGTAGACAGATTTCTATAATAAGTAAAAGCAGTGTGCAAGACTGGGGACTAGCCTCTGAATGCTTTGCACCAAATCCTGGTATTTTTTATTTATTTATTTAAACTTTTGTTAATTTGATAAGTGCAATGAGCGAAGGCCCTTTTTCATGCATGACCCGGAACCATATAATAATACAGCCAAGGTGTTACATTAGTTCAACAAAGTTTAATACAATAGACAGTACAGTAAAGTACAATAATAACAACATTGAAGTTTTACTCATTTACAATACAATAAACATAATTTCATGAAAACATTCATATTGTAGTTGACTAAAAATGTTTCTTCAAGTTTAATTAAAATATTCCATGTCCTATCCCACCCTGTAATGACCTTGGTAAGTTATTCCAACTTTTTTCTGTGCTAACTGCAAACACACGCTTTCCCGTGTTTGTTTTTGTGTTTGGGATGACTAATTTTTTTATTCTGTTAGAACGTAATATGCTTTCATCTTTTTTGATGAAATAAAGTGTACAAAGAGAAGAGTCAGCCCTGTGCCTTAGAACATTATCTGTCTAGCAATTGAAGTTGTATAAACAACTCAGTTTGGGTGGGAGCCAACCAGTTTGCTGGTATAGCGTACAGTGGTGGATGAGATATGGAAGTTTCAGTGCAAAGCAACAGACTCTGTAAAAAGTGGAAGTCAGCAGAGTTAAATCAGTTTTTGCTAAGTGTGAAAAGAGAAATGAATTTAATCAAGAGAATGCTGCCTCCAAATGGTGAAGAACATTTATGCTGTCAGTTTAAAATGATTGACATACATGTCTTAAAGTGGTATACCGTGAGAATAGAACATTCTGGTAAAAGTGCAGAAAACGGCTAATACACCATAAAGAAGCAGTACTACAAATGAGTACATATACAAAGAAGAAGAAACATGTATAAAAACAATGAAAAATGCATCTTTTGATTCATGGTAGCCATGCTGGCTACTAACTACTGAAAACTGGCTACCTATTTTCCAGTTAAGATAATAACCAGGTAATCTGTCAATAAGTACAAGATATCAATTATTGACAATATAGGGGTGTTTAAAGCAATAAGAAGCAACACATCTGTGCAGAAGAAACCAACGAGTGATAAGCACAGGAACTAGCTCGATTTATAGTCTATACGCTCCAAAGATAATTCAAGCAGATTTATGACACGGTCTTACTGTATCTACACAGAAAGGAAGTTAATTCTGTCTTTTCATTCAGACCCCGTTTCCTTCAAACTTTCAAGTTGTATATCCACATGGATTCACACCAGAGAAGAAAGTTTTACAGATCACCTCCTCTCTGCCCCAACCTGACCCATTCTATACCTAAAAAGGTAAAGTTATATCTCTGGCCCTTCTCCATAACATGTCTCACCAGGACATTCTTAGTAATCCCTCTATTAAGTTCATTTACACACTCACCTACTCATATCTTTCATTTTCTTGGTGTTTTGCCCACGTAATAGGCCTGCCTGCTGCACTGTACAAGATAGATGACACTCTGGGTAGAGCAAGTAATGAAATGATGAATACTGTAGGTCTTGGGATTATCAGGGACAATAAAGGTGGAAGTTTCACAGATAGCGGGACAGTGTACACAGGTGCCACACTTGTGTGTGCTTTACTGGTGGGCCTGTCAACCATGTCTCCTCCCCGGTAATGGGTTGTACACTGTTAGAAGCCTGTCTTTTAGATTGCACCCCCTCCTATAGACTATACTAGGTGGTTCACTAGTGGGTTTGTAGAGGGTGGGACCACTCTGTAGGACAAACCAATTCTGTTTTAATAATTTCATAATTTCTGCAACTCTGCGTGAATGAGAACAGTAAATTGTAATAAAATTGAGTCACTCATGTTGTAGTCTTTGTCTTCTCTGCCCCTGTAGGAGAAGGCTGTCTCTGTCTCAGGTATTGGTATGCTGTAGGGCTGCATTTATCATCCTCTCAGAGGAGCTCCTGGCTACAAACCTGGCCTTTATTTCCAACAACCTGTGTTGGTAATTAGTTTCCTTGGAGCAGTTACATTTCACCCTGTATATCTGGCTAACGGGAATGTTGTCAATCATGTGCCTTGGGTGGCAGCTGCCAAGAGTTTCTATCTGTACATTTTCAGTACAGATCTGTTTTGAGTGTCCTGTCTTCCTTAACCATAATGAGAAGGTTCAAATATTCAATGTGCTACTGAATTTCAAACTAAACCTCAGGTTTTCATAACTGTTCTCAAGATGTGTTGTCAATGCTAGCAGTTCCTTTACTGTCTCATCTGCCACAGAAAAATGAAATTTTCTAAGTATCTGCAAGACAACAAAATTTTATCAAAGTATGGGCTAGCCATGAAGTCCTGTGTGATTTGACATTCCTACATACCAGGGTAGATGTTAACAAAATGTGGGGAAGAGTGCTCCTCCCATGGCTGTCCCCTTTTTCTGCAGGTAATATCTGCCCTGAAAAGAAAAGGTTACATGTCATCACCAATTCAGTAAACCTGAGTAACAACAGACATAATTCAGGTGAACAAAGATTACTTTCTTGTAATGCTGTCTGCAGGGCATGGAGTCCCTTCACATGAAGTATGTTTGTGTAGGGGGACTCTCGTCCATTAACACCAACATGGAACCCTGTGGCAAGACTGTCCCCTTAAGAAGATTTAAAACTTCTGTAGTGTCCTTAATACAAGATGGAAGGCCAAACACAAGTCCTTTAACGTGGGCATCAGCAAACTTTGAAAGAAGCTTTGCTAGACCCCCAACCCCCAAAACAATGGGTTTGCTAGGTGGATTGTCCAGACAGTTGTGGATCTTTAGCAAGACATGTATCACAGTCCTTATTGGAAGTTCTACTGTCAGAAAGTCATGGGTAGCCTGTGTTATAACCTCAGAAGTTAGTGCCTCATCCAGGACTCACTCTACCCTGATTGTAAAGTCTGGAGTTAGGTCAGGTATATAAATGTCCCAGTTTCTCAGCTGTCTCAGGAGTTCTGTGTTATAACTCTCACTGTTCACAACCACAATTGAGGCCCCCTGGTCAGCAGTTTTTATGATTATACTGCTGTTATGTTTCAGTTGGGCTCAAATTTTTGGGTGGTGCAGTTGATATAATTGGACCTATTTCAGGTACAGTAGCATACAGTTGTTCCAATTGTTGTGTACAAAGTCTTTCAAAGAGTTGTACAGCGGGGTTTGTGGATGGAAGAATGTGGATTCCTTTTGAACTGTTGCAGCATGGTGGTTGCCACATGGTTTCAGGGGGGTTAATTTCAATGCCACCAGCATAGTGTTGGTTATTGACCTCCAACAGTCCTCTTTCCTTACCACCCTTCAAATTCTTATTGTTTTCAAAATAGATTTTCAGATTCAACACACTTCTCAATTTTGCAGATCAATACACACATCAAAAGGGCATTTATCTTTTGTGTAGGAATAAATGTCAATCCCTTCTGCAGGACTTTTTGCTGGGCTGGGGTTAATGTGTGGTCTGAGATAGTTAAATAGTCAATATTTCATGCCCCTCCAGTTCTGGCCTGGTTGTTGCTGTTGCTAGTAGTTGTTCCTGCTGTTGTTCTTGCACCCCTGCTTGCTGGTGTTGTTGCCCTGCTCTGGTTGTCTCCTGCATCCTCCTGCCCTGTTTGCTCTGCCTTGTCCTTCTGGAAAATGGAAGTGCATTGTTCTGTTGCCTTCCTGCTAGATCCCGTCCATTGTGAAGAGAGTGAGGGGGAGCTCTCACCTAAAAAGTGTTACCCATGGTGTCTGTATCACTGCCACTAGTGGTAGCTGCACCCTGTCTCACTGGGTTATGTACAATGAAGTGTGGAACTGTATTGTTTTTCTTGCTCCAAACAAAAATGCACTCCTTCTGTTAGTCTTGTATATTCCTGTCAAATTTCCTCTGCTTCATGCTTTAATCCTCTGCTCAATGATCATTATTCATTATCTGACCCATTTGCATACTGTGTGACCCTAAACAAGTTATTTAACTTCCTTGTGCTCCCAGGTCACACCTGGAAACAAGCTTCGGCTTAATGTGCCTTTCCTGGTTAAACAATTTCCCCTTCCCCCTTTTCCCCATTATCTCACAGTGGTATCCTTAAGTTCAGCTTGATACTGTTTGAAATCCATGGAGGAAGAAAAGGTATTGAGTTGTTCCTTCTTCTTTTTCAGGTTTTTATTAGCCTGTCTGGTAACTTCCATTGAGTTCTCCAGGATAAGCCTGATAAGCACCGCTGAGGCTTCCAAAAGTGCAACCCTCCACGCACTCAGAAACTGGTCCCTAACTTACTGATGGCTGGCGACATGATGATATGTAGGCCCCATGGTACCCAACCTACCTCCAAATAGGCCTCCAAAGTCACCTTCTGCCAATGAAGGCATCTGGATTTCAATACCACCCTTTTGTACTGATGAAAAGCATCACGTTTGGTCAATTTAATTTCATTTTTCATTTCATTTCAGTTTATTGCTTACCCTAGAAAAGCACATTGAGCAGAATTGACCTTTTTCAAGTGTGACTAGCATTTACAAAAATACAATAGAGAATATAAAAACACATGATAAAATTATTTACAACAATGCTTGTGATTGTTCCGTGGAAGTTGAGGCTTCAACTTGTGTTGCTTGTGCACCCCTGTGCAAGTCTGTTAATAATGGATTATCCTCCCTGGGGAATAGAAACTCCAAGAAACTCATCCTCTCCATCTTAACTGCTGTCACTGTCTCTCTGGCTGCAGCAGAAACAGCAACCACTTCTTCAGTATCCTTTGGCTGAAGACCACACACCTGGTAATCTGATCATATGTCCCAAATTTGGGTAACTGTCAAGCAAACAAACAGGAACCACTCTAGATATGGCTGCAACACATGGTAAACTGAACTGGAACCAAAACATCAAACTGGGCATGCTGACCATGAAGTGAAGTATACAGATTACTTTATTAAATACAAGCAGTGTGCAAGACTGGGGACTAGCATCCCGTCCCTTTTGTACCTAATCTAGGTGCTTAATCATGGGAATGCTGCCTACAAATGGTGAAAAATATTTATGCTGTCAGTTTAAAGTCACATAGATCTCTTAAAGTGGTATACTCGAAGAACAGAACATTCTGGTAAAAGTGCAGAAAACAGTTAATACACAAAAAGAAGTAGTCCTATAAAAGAGTATATATACAAAGAAGCAGAAACATTTATAAAAATAATGAAAAATACTTTTTTTGATTCATGGTGGCCATGTTGCCTACTAGATACTTAAAACTGGCTACTTACTTTTGTTAAGATAACCAAGTTAGCTGTCAATAAGCACAATATATCAACTACTGACAATACAGGGGTGTGTAAAGCAATAAGAAGCAACACATCTGTGCAAAAGAGACCAGAGAGAGATTAGCACAGGAATGAGTTCTATTTACATCCTATACTCTCCAAAAGTAACTCATGTAGATTCATGATGCAGTCTTATCAATGTAGAATGAGAGTTAAGTCTATCCTTTCATTCAGACCTGGTTCCCTCCAGGATTTCAAGTTGTGTATCCCCATAGATTCACGCCTGAGGAGGAGGTTTTCCAGATTACCTCCTCTCTTCCCCAACCTGACCTGGACCCATTCTATACCTAAAAAGATAAAGATATGTCCCCAACCCTTCTCCACAATATGCCTCACCAATGCATTCTCAGTAATCAATCCCTCTATTAATTTCACTTACATGCTCACCTACCTGTAGCTTTATTTTCTTGATGTTTTGCCCCCGTAAGAGGCCTGGCAGCTGCACTGTGCAAGATAGATGTAACTCTTGGTAGAACAAGTATTGAAATGGCAAATACCGTAGGCCTTGGGATTACCAGGGATTCTTAAGGTGGAAGTCTCACAGATAGAGGGGCATTGTACACAGGTGCCACACCTGTGTTTACTTACTGGTGGGGCTGGTAACCATGTCTCCTCCCTGATAATGGTCTATACACTGTTAATAAGCCTGTCTCCTAGATTGCACCTCCTCCTCCTCCTCCTCTAGACTATCCTAGGTGGTCTGTTAGTGTGTTTGTAGAAGGTGACATCACTCTGTAGGACAAATGAATTCTGTTTTATAATTTCTACAACTCTGTGTGATTGAGCACAGTCAGTTGTAATAAAACTTAGTCTCCCATTTTGTTGTCTTTGTCTTCTCTGCCCCATAGGAGAAGGCTAGCTCTGTCTCAGGTGTTGATATGCTGTAGGGCCCTGTCTCTCATCCTGCCAGGGCAGCCATGGGCAGCATGGATACCAGGCATCTTTCTAATACCAAGGTAGGCAAAACACAAACTTTGGTATAAGGCATAATGTAAGTATGGAAGAAGAACCGGATAGTGTTGTATGGAATTTTCAAATTCAGGTGGAACAAAATATTGAAGAATCTTCAAAATTCTGTTGAAATTCCACAGAATTTGCCAAAAATTGAGTGGCAGCATTCCACAACAGAAAAATGCAGAATGAGATTTTCTGCAACATTTCTGCAGACTTTTATTTTGCAGATCTCAATATGTTCCACAGAAATAGCTGTGGAATGATTTTCCATGGAAAAATGCTGTTCCACAAAATATTTTTTCTGTGGATCACAGCAGGTGGAATTCTGCAGATGAACCTGTGAAATTCCAGTGGAAATTCTGCCAGCAGAATGGTCTTTTCCACTCTAGTTTCACTGACTGACAGAATGTCGCATTCCGCACAGCACTAGAATTGGGATATGTTACCTTGGCTAATGGGCATCTTGGAACAAAATGTGGAATATGCAAAAAGTTTATCCTCAGCTTGAATACAGATTTTGAAGCCTTTACATGTGCACAATGTAAAGAGATTTGGGAATTGAAAATAATATATTAAATCTGGAAATAAAACTGAGTAAATACGAGAGCCTAAGCCTCCTCAAACAAATAGACGATCAAGCAGAAAACATCAATGCCCATATAAGCACTTCATAGAATTCAAGTGATATATACACACAAGTCTAAATGCCCCAGAACTTCAATTTATTAATATTGATGCTGATACTCAATGGAACAATACTAAAAAAGATGGAGAGAGGACAATCATAATTTGAAGGAGGACTGGACCTTAATAAAATATAACAGAAAAATTAAGAAGATTGGGAGAGCTATGACTTTTACTACTGAACAACAAAACACCTGTGAGTCCCTAGCACATGGTGAGATTATTGAGGTGACCAAGGGAAATGATGGACCAGAATTAAATCAACATAATTGTCCAGAAAAAATTGTTAAGGCACACCAAGTTTTTATTTTGGGTGATTCTATAGGTAGATAAATACACAGAAACGTTTATCTATGGGCCAGATAAACTAAATTAGACAACCAGCAGTTTCCCAGGGGCTAAGATAACTGATATTGATAACATGTTAGAGAAAATACTGCAAAATGCAGTTGAGAACCCGCTAGTGGTGGTCCATGTGGGCACTAACAATGTCGGACTACAAATATAGATGAAATAATGGGGGAATATATGAGGCTCTGTCAAAACATAGAGGAAAAAGGCTGTCAGATTATGCTATCAGAAATACTGATGGTACCTAGGGATAACAAATGGAGACATATAGAGATCAAGATGGTAAATGATGGCTCAGGAAGTGGACTCTGAATAAGGGTTATACATTTATTATAAAGTGGGGAAGATTTGCAACAAAAATCATTATTGTTGGGATGACTTACATTTAAGCAAAGATGGTAGTACAGCTTTGGGAAAAAAGATTAAAACATTGATTGCAAATATTTTGAACTTGGAATATAGGAGCTCGGGTCCAAAGTAATGACATTAGAAACAGAAAGGTTGCACTGAGTAAGAAAGAAGGCATTAAGATTTTATCTAGCCAATGTACATAGCTTTAAATATCATTGAAAAATCAGAGCTTGAATTAATACTAGCTAAGGAATGTGTAGATATAGCTGCAATTACAGAAACATGGTGGGACAGTACAAGTGAGCAGAATAAACATATACCAGGCCATGTGCTGTTAAACAAAAATAGGAAAACTAGAAAGGGAGGAGGAGTAGGTCTGTACATTAAGGAAGGAGTGGAATAGTTAGAACCTGGTGGTATAAAAGAGATGATTCCATTATGGAAAGTATCTGGGTACAGCTAAAACAGAAAAGGAGCAAAATATAATGGTAGGAATCTGCTATAGACCACCTGACAGTTCTAAGAACTATAATCAAAAACTATTGAGGAAGATTTCAAAGGCAGCTGAAGTGGGAAGTCTAATTGTTATAGGGGACTTTAATCTACCAGGAATTAAATGGAGCAATCGAAGTGGAGTCTCACAATATGAAAAATATTTTTGTATGTTCGTATAACAGTGGGCAGTTTTAAAAGGGGGCTGGCCAGGATAAAAAGGAGAGTCATAACTCAGAAAGGATGGGGAGGGGGGAAGAGATTGAGGGACGATAACTCTGGGGAGAAAGGGAGGGGAAGCTCCAGTAAAATAGACTGAGCTGCACACTCAAGCTGACTTGATAGACCATTATGGCCTGTTTCTGCTGGTGTTTTCATACATTCGTATGTTTGTAGAGACACTACTAAATGAGGGCCTAGAGCAGAAAATATTGGAACCAAAAAGGGAAGGTAATATTTTAGACCTGATCATAACCAATTTAGTTCACAAAATACAAAATATTATTCTGGGGATAACCTAGGTACCAGTGATCACTATAGCATAAGATGTAACATTAAAATGAACACGGTGAGAGCAGATGGGACAATACTCTTTAGAAATTATAATAAGGCAGGTATCAAAAAGTTATGGAAAGCCTCCAAAAGTGAGAATGGGAAAAAAGATTTAGATGGAAAATCAGCAAAGGAATGTTGGACAAAATACCAAAACTAAAACAAATTATTAGAGGTGGAAAGCAAGAATGTTCCTGATATGCAGATTTATAGTAAAAGTGGGAAAATTCCTCTATGGCTATCCAATAGGGTACAGACGTAGATTAGGAAAAAAGAAAACACATATGCAAAATCTAAGAAAATGCCCAGTGAAGATAACATACAAAAATACAAGCTACAGCTTGAAAAAAACAACAATGTAATATGGAAAGAAAGAAAGAAAGAAAGAAAGAAAGAAAGAAAGAAAGAAAGAAAGAAAGAAAGAAAGAAAGAAAGAAAGAAAGAAAGAAAGAAAGAAAGAATCTAGAATTCAGGATAGCATGTACCAAACACAACAACAAAACATTCCTTGAATAGCTAAACAATAACAAGGGGTTGGACAGGATATTAGGACCAGTGATGAGTAATGGGGAATTAATAAAAGATGCTCATCAGATGGCAAATATATTTAATGAATTTTCTGCTCTGTATTTAGCACAAAAAGCAACATAATAGTGTAAAGTGAGAAGGAAAGAAATACAAGTACTATGGATATGTTTGTGGAAAGTGGAGTATTGTCAATGCTGTCTAAACTCAAGCCAAGTAAATCAGCAGGCCCAGGCGGAATACAACCCAGATTACTGAAGGAAACATATGATGGTATTATAGGACCCATAACCAGGCTATACCAGGTATCTTATAATAGGGGAGAGGTTCCAGAAGACTGGAGGCATGCTACAATTGTCCAAATTTTTGAGAAAGGAAAAAGATATATGGTAGAAATTTACAGACCTGTCAGTTTGACAGCTATTGTATGTGAAGTACTGGAAACATTAGTAAAAGAGAAACTAATGAAAGAAATCAAGGAAAAAGGGTTAATAGACTGTTTACAGCATGGTTTTGTGTCTGGCAGATCACGCACAATATTTTTAAATTATTTAACATACTTTATTAACATGTTTAATAAGAAAGTACAACAAAAAAGTATATCCAAAAATATTGACATTATAATGAAGGGAAAACAACAGAAATACAATACAATGACTCATTAGAACAGTACTCCATAATTCTACAATAAAATAACCCCTCATACCATTACAAGTGAGGTAAAATACTGGTTGACTCCCCCCCCCATAGTCCACCCCTATCAGCTCATCAAAAACCAACCAAGTACATAGAATATCCAAAGATGCTACAAGGACATGAAATAACCTCATAGGGCAGAAAGAAGCTAAACGCCAGATGAAGTGCCTAATTCAGTGTACTCACTCATAAAAGAGTAAGTAGGGGTTCCCATCTAAACTGAAATGTATGAGAGTGCTTTCTATGACCTGCAATATGCTTCTCTAGCATCAGGATATACATGATCTACCTATGCCACTCTTGTCAAGATGGGGTAGAATCATCCAGCCAATGTTGCAGGATCACTAGCTTAGCAATTGAGGAGATGAGTGACATATGAGCTTTTCTAGTACTAATTAATTCCTGTGGAAAGAGACCTACTAAACAAATATTGGGAAGAAAGAGATCCCCCAGACTTAATAATGGATCTAAGAAGTTTCTAATTGCTGTCCAAAAAGGCTGTATTTTTACACAGTCCCACAACATATATCGAAGGTGTCCCTCCTCTTGATGACAGCGACTACATATTGATGACTCAGACCATCCCATTTTAAATAGCCTAGTAGGAGTGTAATAAAAGTTGTGCAAGATCTGAAATTGGACTAGTTGTAATCTGTCCTGTTTTACATATTTATAAAGATGCCTCCATATTCTGTGACATACCTGAGGTGCATTAGAGATGTTGAGTGCCTGGGTCCAATAGTAACAGATTCCTAGAGGGGCACTAGCATCAGAACATTGAAGAAATTTGTAAAAAACAGAGACTTGGTGAGGTTGAATAGCTAGAAGCAAAAGCTTATCCAAAATGGTCTGGTCCATCAAAATTCGTGGTTTGAGGCCTAACATAGTATGAACAGCATGGACAATTTGCATAAACTTAAAGCAATGCCTGTCAGCAAGGGATTAAACCTGCTTAGCCAATCTAAACAATAGAATATTGTCCTTTTCTAGCAACCCAGATAGAGTCACTCCTTCCAGTTATGGACAAAACAAAAGGGGTATGGGGTGCCCTGCAATTTTAAAAAGCAAATTTCCTAAGATTAGCTACAACGAGACCTTGGATCACTGCCAGTGAAAATTGCACTCAAGCTGCACTTTGACTTTAAGGGACCACCCCAAGGGGGGTAGAGCATAGGTCAACAGGGAGTTGTACGAAACTCACATATAAAAGAGTAGAAGAATCCAGGCCATATTTTTTACTAACAAGCAAAATCTCTATCTCTAACCACAAGGGATGGTAATTAGCTATTTCTGCCCGGGAAGACGGCTGTCCCCACTGAATAAACTTTTGCATATGCAGGGCACAATAGTAGAAGAAGAAGTTAGGAAGGGATAGACCACCATACATCTTAGGGACTGTCAGTTTGAAGTAGGAGGGCCACACTGCTTTGCCCCTCCACAAGAAGGTATTCAGAGTTGTTTGTAGGTGAAGAAACCAAGACTTAGGTAAAAAAAAGTCCAATATCCCTTGAGGGTACAATAAGTGAGGCAAAATATTAACTTTTATTATGCTTATCCTACCCCATAGGGAAAGAGGAAAAGAGGTCTACCTTTTCAAATCCAATTTGATGTGGTGCAGGAGACAAGTAAGAATTTTCTTTCAATAAAGAAGATACCAACAGCATTAAGATAATACCCAAATAAAGTAATTGCTTGGACTCCCAGGAAAATCCAAGATTTACAATGTCTTGTTTAAGAATTAACCTGTTTAAGGGCAATATTTTAGTTGCAGTTTTATTGAGCTTGTAAGCAGAGAAATTCACAAGTGTTATTTCTTTCTATGAAAAAGTTAGCAATAGTTTAGATCGAAATATCCCAGTACATGTGATTTTTCTTGACTTTTCTGAGGCTTTCAACAAGGTACCCCATCTCAAATTAATAAAGAAGATGGAATGAATGGAACTATTTATTTATTTATATTTACTTAGCATTTGTTAACTGGGTAGGTGTCAATAGCCATGAGGTGACTATTTTCAAACAAGACCCGGGAGGCGACCCGGGAGGTTACAAACTATTAAGCAGTTTTCAAATTACATGTGAATGTACAGAGATACAAAACAAATTCTGATACGACCCAGTAGATAAGGAACAAAAGCAGTATGCAATGTACAAAAGAAAGAACAGCAATACAGCAATCAACCAAGATACAACATTATCATTACAAAGTTCCAGTAATGAATCAAGCAAAATAACACACATTATATTGAAGAAGATAATCTACAATAATGGACATATGGGCATAATACATATGGCGATAGTAACAGTAACTGTGTCACACAAAACAGCAATAAGTGTGTCTATTAATCAGCTAGTCAAAGGCACCTAGAGAACAAGGTCTATGTGAGACAGAGTGAGTTGCCTAAGGAGGGTTAAAACAGGTACATTGAGCACGATTGATGAGGAGGGTGTAGTGCATATTTTTAAAGGCAGCATGGTTAGGTGCAGAGCAAACTTCGACTGGCAGAGAGTTCCAATATTTAGGGGCAAGACTTGAGAAGGCTAAGGTACCTTTCTGGGTTTTGCACCTAGGGATGTATAGAAGTGAGAGTTCATTTGAGCGAAGGCCGTAGGATGGGGTCAAGGGTACTAACATGGAGACAAGAGAGGTAGGAAGGCTAGATCTTATGATATTGTCAAGTAAAGTTCTGAGGGCAAGATGCTGATAAACAGATGGGGAGGGCCAGTTGAGGTCAGCATTTAACAAGAAATGGTGCTTTAGTCATGGGGAGGCAGAAGCATACTGGCAGATATTATTGTACGTAGTATCCCATTTGCTAAGAGTACTTTTAGGAACATTTAAGTAGGTCACTGCCCCATACGCTAGGGATGGGAGTAGGATCCCCCTAGCTATAGCCAGCCTAGCTGAGGGAGTAAGCATGCAACTAGTTCTGTAGGTAGCTCCGAGCTTAGTATTTACAGACTTGCAGGTAGCCATAATGTGCTGCTCAAAACTAAGAGTTTCATCGAGTAGGACACCTAGGTACCTGAAAGAAGTTATAGTCGAGAGGGATGAGCCATCTTTACAGGAGACATCATATGAGCTTCAGTTTAAGTTGAGTTTATTAGTAGATTCAAAGAGCATGCCCTGTGTTTTACTTACATTTAGGACAAGTCTGTTTCTGGATCCATTCTTGTACATTAGTAAATGCAGAGGTTAGACACCTGTTTATTACTTGGATGACCGCTGAGGAGGAGTATAACACAAGATCATCTGCATATAGAATAGTCGAGCACAATTCAGAGTTGGGGCCAATATGGATCCTTGAAGAACACCGATATTTACCGTTGCAGAGTCAGGTACCGCAGAGCTGAATTTTACATGTTGGCTCCTATTAGTTAGGCAGCTATGAAACCATTTGACAGATGGAGATGAGAAGCCAAGCAAAGAAAGGCAGGCAAGCAGGAGAGAGTGATCAACAAGATCAAATGCCTTAGAGTGGTTTATGAACACTGCACCCATTATGAGGCCTTGGGTCCATTGCAGTCTGGATATCATTGGTGAGTTGGAGCAATACAGTGGAAGTGCTATGTCCTTTATGGAAGCCATGCTGAGTAGGAGATAACAGACAGTACTTAGTGAGGAACTCGGTGACCTGGATGACAACTATTTTCTCAAGAAGTTTATTAAGTACTGATAAGATGACTATAGGCCTATAATTGATAGTGTCCTTTTTATCATCGTTCATGAAAACTGGGGTGACTTTTTGTGATTTTCCAAATATCAGGAACATGCCCTTGGCAAAGGGACATGGCAAAGATTCTAGCCAGCGGAGCAGTGATGAAAGGGGTGGCTAGTTTCAAGAGTTTTGGCTCCAGGCAGTCTGATCCTATGCCGGTGTTGTCAGAGATGGAGTTTAGAAGTTTAAGGATGTCAGTCTTAGAAGTAGCTTTAAAGTAGAAAGGTGGATATATTCAGGCAACCTGGTGCCCAGGAAGGGTGGCTAATTAGGATATGCTGGGAAGGAGGCATTATAACTAGATATTTCAGTAAAGAGTTTATTGAAGGAGTTTGCAATAGTAAGAGGATCATTGCAGAGGACTCCATTAAGGACCATGTCATTAGTATAATGAGACTGGTTTGCTCCCAGAAAAGATTTCACGTGCGCCCAGAATTTTTCAGGATCCCCCACAGCTTCAGTTAGTAGACCTTGGTGATACGAGCTCTTTACTAGCCATATTTGTTTCTTGCACATACTGCACTGTGTTCTGTATGTATCATAGTCAGCTTGAAGACCTGAGGCTCTAAAGTGGTTCCAACTCCTGTCACGGGACCGGAGGGAGAAGAGAAGTTCCTTAAGTAGCCACCTGGCCTATTTAGTTCTAACATGCAGTGTACATTTAGCCATGTGTATGTCCTGAAGGGACAGGAATGTGGAAATGAAAAGACTGAGGGCAGACTTCACATCATGGCACTGATAGATGGTGTCCCAGTTTAAGGAAGAGACATCATGTAAGAAACTTGCCTGATCAAGTTTTGCAAAATCATGGAAAGTGATGTAACGTGGTGATTGAGCAGGGATGACTGCAGCCTCCCCAGATGCAAAAACAAGAGAATGGTCACTTATGGAGTCTGGGAGGACACCTGAGGCAGTGATTCTATCAGGATGATTTGTAAGAATCCAATCAATCAGCGTGCTGTCTGCAGGGTTCTTAGCCAGCCTAGTTGGATCTTTTATTACCTGGTGCATATTGTAACCATGCACTAAGGATATTATAGTGGTTTTAATTTTCCCTAGCCAGTTTAAGTTGAGGTCACCAAGAATAATTAGCTCATTCTGACCAGCGATCGAGGTGGAGTACTCCAGCAGTTCAGAGCAGCCAGATTGACCTCCTTTGAGGGGATTATAGGCACATACTAAGTAATTTTTTTTGCCCCCAGGAGAAGGAGACATGAAGGAATTCACATGCAGAGATGTCTGAATATGGCACAGGTGATACATTCAGATGATTTTTGAAGTACAGCCCAAATCCGCCCCCTTGCTTATTAGAACACCAATCCCCTCTAAAGAAAGTATAATTTGGGGTGGAGCATGACGAGTCAGGAGTGGATGGCTTAAGATATGTTTCAGTCAAACAAAGAATGTCAGGGTCATAGGGAGAGACCTATGCCTCAAGATCAGAAAAATTACAGAGAAGGCTTCTTATATTTAAATGTGAAAGGTGTAGGCCCTTTGCATTCAGCCAGTCCATATTCTGCGTGGCAGAGATAGGCTGGGGGCCAGGGTTAGTCTCAATGTCACCAGACAATAGCATGGCCAGGAGCACCAGGTACCACAGTTTACGAGGGAAAAAAGGTGGTACCAGAAGGATGTACAGACAGGTGCCTTTGAGTATAGTCAGTAGCCAGGAATAGCACAAACTTAGGGAGAAGTAACGGAGACATGGCAAGATGTTTGTATGGTACTACCAGCAGATTGGAGTAGGAGAAATCAGTTTGTGCAATTTTTATTTTTCTATTCCTGATGGAGCCTGGACCAGCAGTAAGGTGAACAAGGAGGGCAAGAACAAGGCTCAGAATTAGCAAGGATAATGTAGCACCAGCCATGGTTAGAAGTAGGAAAAGGTCAGCCGCCTGTAAAAGAAGAGATTGACAATGTACACAGATAGGCTGCTGAGTATAGCTCCCTCAAAGAGGAGCCCTCTGCCACAAAAAGACCCCCAGTGGTCAATTTTTATAAGGAGCAAATGGGAAAGTAGGGTGTTAGACATGTGACTAAAATAGACATATGACTAAGAAGTGCTACATAAGTAAATGTCCTCCATGGGGGGAGGGTTGGGAGCCGGTGCAGAGTGCCAGCAGGAAGAGTAAGGGCAACTGCCCAGCAGTGAAACCAGGTGTCTACGGCTTGGCTTTTTGGCGTTCTCAGTGGGCGTCCACTAGCAGCTTTTGATGCATCCAGGTCCTACAGCTTTCAGCAGGAGTCCAAGAGTGGGCAGCGCAGGCTTCGAGGAGAAGAGCAGCAGGAGAGCAGCACCCAGCTCTCAACAGGTGGTGTCCGAGAATATCCTAGGGTTCAAACCACTGTAGTGGCTCCTAGCAGCCACAAGCTCAAGAGGGGCTGTAGTCACCTAGGGAAAAGGGAAGAAACAGTATTTAAGCTCGAGAGAGGGCACAGCCTTGTTTTACTACACAAAAGAAATGGGAGGTCTTAAAAGAAAGGAGGGGAGGGGGGAGGTCTTTCTGTAGAGAGATAGCTAGAGAGGTATGAGGGAGGGATGGGGAAGGTCGCCCTGCACGTATTCCGAATCAGAGATGCTCAGGCATGCCAGAGCAGTAGAGTGAACTGATGGCACCTTGAGTGCTAGGGCGATTTGTGAAAGGGCTGCTGAGGAGCAGACAGGGAGGGTGAGTAGTTTAGAGTAGTAGTCACTAGGAAGTTAACCATAGACAGATTTCAAGAATAAAGTACAATTTAGCAGTAGCTAGTTTAGTTATGTGCACAAATATGCTAAGCAAGACTTGAGATCAGAAAAATGTAACTTATTCAAGCACCCGATTCAAACTTTAGTAAAGTCATATGCCAAATCTAGTAAGGATTCAGAGCCAGCCAATCATGGAGCAGTCTCTGAGATGGTGAGCCAATTTGGTGAGGACTACTGAGAAATCCCACCAATCAAGGGCAAGCAATTGGAAGGCACCAAAAACCTTGGTACAGTAGTTATAAATAATTAACAATTAGACGGCAAAAATGGTTTAGGTTGGATCAAGTCACCAAAAAACACTAGAGAAAACATATCACTCCTGAGTTGAGGGGGAAAAAGAAAGTCTTTCTTTAGGTGTACCTTAGTGTGGAGCAAGGGCCGCTGCTCAGTGGTGAAACCAGTCATCAATGGCTTGGCTTTTTGGCGTTCTCGGCTGGCATCTAGTAGCAGCTTTTGATGCAGCCAGATCCTATGTCTTTCAATGGGGATCCGAGAGTGGGCAGCGCAGGCTTTGAGGAGGAGAGCAGCACCTGGCTTTCAACAGGAGGCATCCAAGAAGATCCTGGTCTCGATCTGCTGTAGCGGTTCCTAGCAGCCACAAGCCCGAGATGGTTTGTAGTTATCCAACAGATAGTAAGATAATAGCATGGGTAATCAAATGGCTTTTGCAATAGTACTCAGTAAGTTAGAATAAAGGATACATTATCAGATATGGGGGAGGTCACTTGTGGTGTGCCACAGGGGTTGGTCTTGGAACTGGCACCTTTTTCTATATATATTAGTGACATGCAAAACAACATTGATAATTGGATTAAGAAATCTGCAGACAATACCAAGTTGGGGGTGAGGTGGATACAGATAGCAAGTATGAATCACTTAAAAGATACTAATGACAGTTAAGCAATGGGCAGACAATAATAAAATGGTGTTTAATGCAGATAAATGGGTTGTTTTACATCTGGGATGAAATAATCCAAGGAGGTACTACAGTATGGAGGGGAAGGTGCTGAAGAGGGTGGAAACCGAAAAGGACTTGGGTGTATTAAGCAGCAATTTGTAAAACAAAAAAAAATGTAGGATAGTGACTATAACAGCAAATAGAATACTCAGCTGTGTAAAGACGTCCTTTATCACTAGGAATGAGCACTGAATGATGATGTACAAGACATTTTCTAGGTAAGACCACATGTGGATAATGGAACTCCCTTTTGGGACCCTTATTTGAAGAGAGACAGTGAAATGCTGGAGAGGGTGCAGTGCAGGGCAACATGACAGATTCCACATTTATGAAGGATTACATATGAGCAAAGGGTGGCAAAATTGTGCTTTTTACAGTGGAGGAGAGATTTAGAGGGGATATGTTACAACTATATAAAATTCTGGGAGACAATGAACTGATGACTGAAACTGGCATACAATACATAGACAGAGGATTAGATTTAAGATCACACAAGAAGCAACTTAAACAGGAGCATATGCATATGAATAGCAAGAAGAAATTATTTACACAGAGAGTGGTGAGGATATGGAATGGTTTGCCATGGGAGGTGGTGGTCGCAGAGTCCTTTCAGAGTTTTAAAACAAAGACTGATGAATACATACCGTAATTGTAACAGTAACTCATAAATAAGGTCATCTCGGCTCCCACAAACTCCTTATGGTTCAACTCTCCCTTCCGGCCTCACTCCCACTCTTCCTAGGTGTGCCTACGCCTCTCCCCACCTATCTCGTGACTCCCTCATCACCACCCTTACCACACTGCCCAACCTAGCATCCAGAGGGGAACTTGTCCTTGTAGATGATTTCAGCTTGGACAGGCTAGGCCCCTCCTCAAAAGCTCACACCTCCAAAATTGAGTCCCTTAATCTCACCCAACTGATCAATGAACCCACCTGCTACAACCCCCACTCTCAAAACTGTTCTTTATTAGACTGGATCCTTACCTCCCACCCTCATGGAATACCCTCCTCTGGTGTTGTCTCTAACTGTATTACTTACTGTATCAGGAAAACACAACTGCCCAGATCTGCCCCCAAGTACATCAACACTCGCTCTCTAAACAAGTTGGACACCAACGACCTCCTTACCAGTCTATACGAAGCCAAAGAGCAACCTATCTACTCAGCCCCTGATGTTGACATGGCACTCTCTAGATTCCTGCACACCTTTACAAACATCTGGGACATCCATGCCCCTCTGAAAAAGTCCACGGTCAAGAAGCGGCACCAACTCTGGATCACTGCACCCGTCCTCGCCAAATGCAAGGTAAGAGACAAGGCTTGGTCATGCTTTAAATCCAACCCCAACCCTCAGAACAGGCAAGCTTTTAATACCCTATATAATGCCTGCACCAAGACCACAAGAAAAGCAAAGGCAGACTGCTTTAGGTTGCAACTCTCGCATGCTAAGCCCCTTCAGTTCTGGAAAGTTGTGAACACATTCCTTGACCCAACAGCCCAGTCTTGTATTACCCCTTCAAACTTCACTGCCAACCAGTCACTTACCCAACCTGCATCTCTGATATCCTGAATCAGTTTTTCACTTCCTGTGCCATACCACTGGGCTCCTCCCCTTCCCCAGTCACACCACCACCACCTCTCTTTAGCAAAGACTCTAAGTTCACCCCCCTTACTGTACGCATGGTACAGAAAGCCCTATGCTCGCTTAACCCTTCAAAGACCAGCCTGGATGGGATTCACCCCAAGCTCCTGCAGATCTAGGCTCCTGCGATCACCAAGCACCTTACACATCTCCTAAACCTCTCATTTTCCACAGGAACAGTTTTGTAATCCTGGCAATTGTCCTGCATAATTCCCCTTCACAAAGGCGGTGACCCTTCCTCGCCGGGGAATTATAGGCCCATCTCGCTCCTCCCAAGCCTAGCCAAACTACAAGAATCCTTGGCCCACACACAACTAGCTGACTACCTTGCAACAAACAGCATCCTCTCACCCCATCAGTCTGGCTTCAGGAAACACCATTTCACAATTTCCTCCTTCCTGCTCATCACCAACCATATCCAAACTGCCTCTGACCAAGACTTCCTTACAGTAGCTGTATTTGTTGATTTACCAAAGGCATTTGACTCCGCATCCCACCCTCTTCTTCTGCAGAAGCTTGAGGCAGCTGGACTTGCTCCCATCACTGTAAGGTGGTTTCAGTCTTATCTAGCCACCAGATTTCACTCTGTTAGAAACGCTGATACCACACCCACCCCCATCCTGGCAGGTGTCTCTCAAGCCTCAAGGCTCTGTTCTTGGTCCCATCCTCTTCTCCCTCTTCATTAACGACCTTCCCTCCTTCTGCACCAGTTCATCAATACACATGTATGCAGATGACACCATCCTCTTTATCTCTGGTCCCAACCTGCTTGAAGTACAAGCTACCCTACAAAGTAACTTCAACAACATTCAGTGCTGGTTCAGCCAAAACAAACTGAAATTAAACACCACCAAAACTGTTTAAATGTTTTTTGTACTACCCCGGTCACCTCTGTTGATGGTTCCCCATTTGACCAAGTCACCAGATACAAGTACCTGGGTGTTTGGATGGACCACCACCTGTCTTTCTCAGCTCACATTGAATCGATCACCTCCAAGCTGGGCCCCAAACTCGGCATGCTATACCAGAACTGGGACTCTCTCTCGTTACCTGCTAGATGTGAAATTGTCTCTAAAATGATCCTCCCCATACTAGATTATGCAAATGTGGTTTATATCTCTGCTCCTGTAACCACCCTTGCCAGGCTGGATACCCTTCTAAACTCATTTTATCGCTTCGCTACAAACTTTCACTATGCACCCACCACTGCAGTCTTTACTCCCTCCTCGGACTAAGTCCCTTTTCTCACAGGTGCTATATACACACACCCTCAACCTTATATCCAAGTTCTGGTTTAACTTGCTCCCCTCCTATCTTGAGGACTGTCTATCCTCAAACTTCCTATCCTCCTATGAATTCAGGCACAGAAATGAAAGATCCTTCACCCTGCCCGACCCTCTTTTGCAGTGGGCAAAGCTGCTTTCTCCTACTGGCTTCCTTAGTTGTGAAACAAACTTACCCCTCCAATCAGAAATTCACTTTCTCACTCTAGCTGCAAGCAACAGCTACATATCCTTCCTCCACCTTTTATGTCACTGCCACAACTGAACTAAACCCACAACCTCTACTGACTTTACCTTCCTACAATTCCTCCCCAACGCTTATTAAAGATTCATTATGTAGAGCACTTACTATTGTATAGTTCACCTCTACAGATTCATCACGTGTCACATTTTTATTCTCATTGATTTATTATATTGATTGTAATTAGCTGCTATTGTTCTGTTGACTAATTCTCTGCATTTATTGTCTGTATTTCCACTGCTCCTTCCCCCCAGATCACACCTGGAATCGAGCCTTGGCTCATCGTGCCTTGCCCAGTTACCAAATGTTTAAATATAAAATAAAAAAAATTGGAAACGGGAATTAGCTATGCCCACTAGGAGTGGAAGACAGTACATAGTGGGCAAAAGCCTTTTTCTGTCTAACAAAATCAAGTATTGTACCAAGTATCCTGTCAGAGTAGCCCCTGACTATGAACCAGTCCTTCACTTCCAAAGCCCTATGTTGGTAATCAGTTTAATCAAGGCCATTACTTTTCACCCTGTACATCTGGCTGAGGGCAAAGTTGTTAATCATGTGCCTTGGGTGGCAGTTGCTATTCAACAGGAGGGAGTTCCTGTCTGTACATTTTAAGTACAGATATGTTTTTAGTGTCAAAAAATGACAAGTGGGTAACATTTATTTGAGGTCAGCACATAAAAAACAAATGAACACAATATTTCACCATGTAACATTTATTGAAAAAATAACACTAAAAAATATTCTGAGAGCTACACCTCTCTCACCCCAAAGACTCAGTCTCTCAGCAGCCCTTCTGTAGAAAAGATAGTGAATCCATGCTTAGCATCTATAAACAGTGCTGGTGCAAAAGCAAGAAACTTTCTTCTCCTCAGCGCAGCAATATCGCACATTTTGAAGTGCAAAATGTGCAATACAGCTAATAATTACACTAAAGTGCTTGTGCACATAGCAGCAGAAACTTTTGAGAGAAAAAATATGCACCAAATAGCAATATGTAGGATGCCAGAAAAAGTGGCCGAGAGACCAAATTAAGTAAACCTGGAAGCACGCTTACGTATCCACCGGTGAGGTCATCATCTGATCATGCTCCCCTAGCCCTTCATGCACCTTTATGTGAAAGGATTTAAAGTGCTAATGCATACAAAAAAGATTATAGATAAAAAACATGCAAACCTGATGTGTAACATATGCAAACAAACCCATAAACCATTTGAGCATTTAAATTAACCATGTACTATTATGAAAAAAGAAATAGAGGCAGAGCATGGCAAGTCTAACCTCTATTTGGTCAGAGCATGACAAGTCATAACCCATATTAAAATCCATTAGCAGACAGAGCCAGAAAGTCATGTCTGTGAATAAGCAAAGCTGCCAAATTATGCTTATTCAGGATCTCTGATTACAAAAACACCTAAAGGGGCAAAAGGTTAGGAAAAAACACAAGGGATGAAGGAAGAAGGTGTGGGGTAAACAAAAAATATGAAGAGAGGTAGAAGAAACAATTACTGCTACACTCGGTTATAAAAAATCAAATCCAATATTTCTCAGTACTGGAGGCGACAATTATTTTTGCAAGTAGCTATGCAGAGGGATCTCTTCATTTAATCCATATGACAGCAAGCATTCCAGAGTGGAAATCCAGTAAGCTTCCCTTTGCAAAAGACGAGTGCCCAAATCACCTCCTTGTAGACCCAGCTTCAACTTTTCTATGTCTATAAATCTTAAAGAGGCTAGAGACCCATGCCTCACTTCCAAAAAATGTCTTGCCATCACATACTCCAAATTAGCATTCTGTATTGCTCCCTTGTGTTATCCAATCCTGGTTTTCAAGGATCTATTATTTTGTCCCGCATAATTCATTCTACAGGGGCAAGTAAGCACATAAATCACTCCTTGAGTACTACAGTTAATAAAAAAGAGTATTTCATACTACTTGCTAGGCC
This sequence comes from Neoceratodus forsteri, assembly GCA_016271365.2. Taxonomy (NCBI): domain Eukaryota; kingdom Metazoa; phylum Chordata; order Ceratodontiformes; family Ceratodontidae; genus Neoceratodus; species Neoceratodus forsteri. The sequence continues at coordinate 102,928,832 of CM028132.1, forward strand.
TGGAATGATACAAACTTGGTATTTTGTGTGTTCGAGCAATGCATGCAATGTCCACACTTGCAGTTCCCTTTTGGAGTTACTGAAATCCAAGTATTTAAAGGGGTACAGTCAGGTTTTATGAACGAGTGTACTAAAATGTCCTTCAGACTGTGTCCCCTTCTGAAAGTAATCCTAGGAGCACTATTGGTAATGGAATTCAATATGGGTTCAGATAGTAGAATATTCCAATATTTTTTAATAATCTTTCCTATTTTAGGAGCAGTAGGGATGTATTGGGTAACAAAAGTCATTACATCCTCATCTTCATCTCTTTTGCTTTTGTTAAATAGATCTTGTGCATTCAGCATTTTGACATCCAACATTGTATCTAGTAGCAATGTAGGTTCATATCCTCTACTGAGAAATCTTCTGGTCAAATCCTTACTTGCTTTTCTGTACCCCTCCTCTGCTGAACAAATTCTCTTTGCTCTTACTGTATATACTGTCCCTTTGGAATATTAGTGACTACACTTTGTGAATGGCAGCTGCTCCTATGCAGTATGGTTTTCCTGGACAGTGGTTTGTGGTATAGACTTGCTTCTAATCTCTCACCACATTTGGTAATGAGAATATCTACAAATGGTAAACTATCCTGGCTGGCTTCATGTGTGAATTTTAAATGTTTACTTGATTTATTTATGTAGTTCATGAATCTCAAAAAATCATCCATTTCACCAGTCCAAATAACCAAACAATCATTTATATACCGCTTCCAAAGTTTAATGTAATCAAAGAAGGGATTTTGAGTCTCGTCATAAATGAATTGATCTTCCCATACCCCCATATATGAATTAGCAAAATTTGGGGCAAAAGAGGTCCCCATAGCAGTTCCCTTTATCTGCACATAGAAACTGCCATCATACCAAAAATAATTTGATTCCAGAACAAATCTTGCCAGTTCCAATAAGTGTTCTGTTGGGGGCAGTAGTTTTTGTCTCGTTCGCAAAATCTCAGACATAGCTCTCAGTCCCTCTTCATGAGGGATGTTGGAGTATAAACTCTCCACATCAATACTTATTAACCAGTCATTCTCTTCCACAACTACTTGCTCCAAGAATGCCAGTGTCTCATTTGTATCTTTGATGTACGATTTTAGAGATGGTATGGGTTTTTTAATGAAGAAATCTACAAACTGAGACATCTTTTTCTGTTACAGAGCCTTTAGCTGAAACAATGGGCCTTCCAGGTATAGGTCAAGTTAGTTTGTGTATCTTTGGTAATAAGTATAGCACTGGCCTTTTCGAATGTGTTACCATTAGAAAGTCACTTTCTGTTTTTGTTATCCACCCTCTATCATGGCCCATCTGGATTAACAAATTAGCCTACACAGTTCCAAAACTACCTATACCAGGAAGGCCCTCATTTCAGTCAAGGCTCAAGGTCAAACCCACCCGCCAAAGCCCAATATCCCTGGTGATCTAGTGGCCCCCATCCCCACCCCAGACCCCATCACCCGCTCCCCGTCAGCGTTGGGTGGCAGCACCCCCACCCGCCGCCCGCCGACTGACAGCGGTAGGGCTGCACACCCATTGGTCCAGAGCATGAGTCAATGGGCATGCAGCATACTGAAATCATTCACATATCTGGACTGCCTTGTGCGGTATGGGCTGCACACCCATTGGCTCATGCTCTGGACCAATGGGCCACAGCCCTACCGGATCTGTTGGTGAGGCGGCGGGGTGGCAGGCGGGTGGTGAGGTGCTGCTGCCCTGCCGGCTGACAGGAGGAGGCGGTGGGGGCCACTAGATCACCAGGATATTGGACTTTGGGGGCGTGGGTTTGACCTTATGCCCATGATCGGGCTTCATGGTCCACTGGACCACCAGAGATATTGGTCTTTGGGGGCTGCCATTATGCTGCAGTCGGGCTGAGTCGGAGGTTGTAATACCTTATCCCGCGATCCGGATTAGTCGGGGTTGTATTACCTTATGTCTGTGATCGAGCTAGTTGGGGGTTGCAGTCCTTTGTCCATGATCGGGCTGCTGTGGGGGAGAATACTCTGCTGTCCGTGATCGGGCTACGAGGAGTTACTATATGCCGCTATCGGGCTGCAGGGGAGCACCGGGGAACCGTGGAGGGCCACCCACAGGTGGCAGCTGCTGTGTTGCACCCTGCAATGCGGCAGCTCACCTGTGAGTGGCCCTCTGATCCACTTTTGGCTTAAAGTTGTGCAGGCGCGGGTAGGGGTTGTGCCTGCATAACTCTGCATGGCCCAGCTGAATATTGGGCTGTGCAGTTTATGCATGGTTCCTCCCCCTTCGGTTGAGCATGCCTTCATTAGCATTGTGCTGTTGCTCAGCATGGTTTGGGGGCGCAACTGCCTCCTGCTGAATATCGCAGAATGGCGCAATTCAGGACTTGAGCAGGCGCAACCCTATTGCGCATGGCTCAGCTCTTTTGAATATCTGGGCCCATGTATTCATGCACATTTCCTCAGTAATAAATAATGGGGAGGAGAAATATCAAATATATATGGAATACAATCAGCATTTTACCTACTTATTATGTTTTTCAAAGTTTTCTTTCAGGCAGAGGTAGCTCTTTCAGTAATACATAATAAATAATGTTAAAAGTCTTATACATATGAAAATATATATGTGTTAAGTAAAAAATATGTTAAAAGACAACCTGCCCTAGTGTCAATTACACATTCACCAGATGTTTCACACAGTGGTGTCTATCACATTTTATACAATGTACTGTTCAGATACATTTTTCTTAAACTCTGTATGCAATAAGTCCATATTACTCATGGATAGTGAAACTTATACTGTCTTAAACATAATATAGCTGTACTTCTGTAACAAGTGACTAGTGTTATGTGTATATTCAAAACCCAAACCTAACACAGACCCCCTTGTAATTGAGATACTGTTATCCTAATGTGTCCATCTATCAACATGTGTCCATATGTACCTAATCTGCTGTTGTATTAAATAAAAGTTCTATAAATCTAATACCAAAACAAAACACAACTGACAGCTTCAGCTTTTATTAAGGCACAGTTAAATAGGGATCCTTTAGAGGTATGAATAAAATTTATGAAAATAGAGACATTTCAAATAGCTGCACATAAGTAATCAGTTTCTGTCCCCTTTAACTCATTCAGACCCGTTGTGTGTTTAGAACGGTGGAGACAAAACTCCAAACTGCTTTTCGTTGAGAAGCTTCCTAAGGCATTGTGCAGAATTCTTAGTAAATGTGCACACATTCCAAATAAATCTAAATATCTTTAAAACTATTCCAGGTGTACAAACATAACCAGTCTGAAAGTTGTTCAGGACAAAAAGACATTTCAAATGAAGGTAGTCATTAATTTGAATTTCTTATATTTTATAAAATATGCTCATCTTATTACCTGTATTTCTATTTTTGTTTTTACAAAATTCTCATTTGTGATGGCAATTAAAAAAAAACTATAAAGGATTTAGATTGGTGACTACTCTCATTTGAAAAGCCTTTTTTGTCCTGAACACAAAAATGTAAAATAATGCACTTGTGGCATAGAAATCCAGGGGCAGAGTACAAAATGGGTGAAGTGGTATTGACAACATTAAGAAAGCACACATTAAAAAAAAAGTGTACATACAGTTGATAACTGTTTAACAATATTATGCATCTATGGCTGCCACTGTATATCTGATGCAAACCTATAATCACGTTCCTCACTTGAAGCGAAAAGGGGTGGGGGTGTAGGTCATAACTGACTCCTTGTTTTTGTGTTTAAGGGTTCAGTATTTTTACAGCAAAAATAAGGAAAGAGGCCATTTTTAAAATGTGCAGACAAGCATGGGGACCACTTTTTTCAGAGCATGCCACCACTGGCAGCTACTACTTCAAGACTGCTACTACCTCCCACCTAATACAATCAGGGGAAAACCTGAAGTAGTCTACCAGCACTGAAATCAATATGGTTAAGGCACATTTACCAGAAATTACTGCTTTGAAAAGAATGAGAAAGTGACTGTTATGACGAGCAAACCCCAGACCAGATCTGTAGTTTGTTAAAAGTCTCCTCTTGAGTCAGATTTTTACGGCTGTGTGGGCCAAGCTCCACAGTTGTAATACCATCATCAGATTTGTATAAGAGCACTGTGGAAGCATGTAACTGGACCACTGTCTGATGTTCTACCACAGTGCTGCAGCATAGTTTCCAGTGTTTCTGTTTATCCAGTCCTTTCCCTCTGTGGGCCGCATAAACATTCACTTCCTGGTGCACTACTTAAGCAATAATGCACGACAGGGTGTGTGTTGTGCTGGGATAACATCACGCCTGGGGTGATTGGGCGCAGGGGCCGCGGGCGGGTGCGCTTAATCACCCCCAGAAGTGACGTTATCCCAGCACAACACACACACACACCTGAGTGCATTATTGCTATTATATAATGGCTCCTTTGTAAAACAAAACAAAAAAAAAAAGAAAATAGAGATAAAAATACTCTTTTAAAAGCATTTTTAGCTATGTGTATGTTTACATATATATAAAAAAAATCCCTTGTTGCTAGTGCTGGCCAGCAGGTGGCAGTGTCTGTATATCCCTGTTTCATTCTGTCATGCTTTCAAAGTCCCTGTGCTGTTTTGTGGTTTCCCTTTTGAGCAGCTGAGAACACAGTAACACCCCCCCAGCACGTCTGCTAATTTTTTTTTGTGCTTTGTTTAGCGATTTACTGAAGGGTCTGTGACTGATGTTCAAGGAAACTGCTTAGCGAGGATTACAGGCATTTCAGTTTCACTGTTGGGTCAGCTGGTGAGCAGTGGAGATGGTTTAATGAGGAAGGTAACGTTGTGTTCTGGGACAAAAAGCGGTTTTAAAAATATGCATTTTTACTGTTCAAGGGGAGAAAGGAAAAATTACCTGGCAGTTGTAAATTTAGAGCAAGGCTGACTACAGGTGGTCTTGCGCTGTGTCAGCTCGGCTCGCTGACCACGTGTTGAAAAGTGAAGCCAACAAGAAGCGGTTTTAAGAATATGCGTTTTTACTGTTCAAGGGGGAGAAAGGAAAAATGACCTGGCAGTTGTAAATTTAGCGCAAGGTTGACTACAGGTGGTCTCGCGCTGTGTCAGCTCGGCTCACGGACCGCGTGTTGAAAAGTGAAGTCAACAACTTCGCTGAGATTTAGGATTAAAAAAAAAAGAGAAAACAAAACTACGGTAACGATTTTTGTTGTTGTTGGAATGAATACTGACTTGGTGGGAGGGAAGTTTGCAGTTTTAACGGGATGTATTGTGGAGATGGCATTGGAGCAGCGATGACTTAAGCCGTGCTGTGCAGCTGGGATCACTCCAGAGGGCTGTGTGGAGTGATCTCCATAATGATTGATGAGGTCATCTGGCTGCTTGGACTAAACCCGTGATGTTGTACTCGGATAATATCCCGGGTCTAGTCTCAGACTGACCAATCAGAGCTCAAGGTTTTTTTTGCCATTGTATAATTTTCCTTTCAGCAACTGCAGAAGTGATGGCCACCATGTGCAACATGGTGGTGCTTACTTAAAGTGTGCATGCATGAGTATCATGCATACATATGTAACCACCATGCCACCTTTGGCTAGCTGGCACCACCATTAAAAGAACTATTGCCAACTACATGGCAAACAATTTTCTTTTGTCATAACTACACACATGGTACCACCCCTAGCATTGGAGCATATACCAGGCTCATTATTTACAGGATGGGGGTGGGGTACATACAAAAATTACCCTTTTTATTTGCAACCAGTTCCAGGGGAGATGATGCTAGGCATATACTAGACCTAACTTCTGAGGGGCCCAACAATGTTTACACTAGGAACAACAAGCAGAATGTCCAAAGCAGTAACTGGGATTTTGCAGTATGGCTTTATTTACAGAAGTTACTTAAAGCAATGGTGGTCCCCCAAAGGTTTGTCATTGCAATACAGGCACACTCTCTTTTGCAGGACACTTTGCTAGGCAGTACTGTTTTCCACAAAAACATCTCTATCTCTCTTCCAAAGTGTATATCTGTGAGATGTGCCACACACTTTAAACATTTTCAGCACAATTCCATTTCCAAAGTGTATATTTGTGGGATGTGCCACACACTTTAAAATCCACCTGGTGCATGACCTTTGCCCAAGGAACAGTGGTGCCCATCCATGAACCACTTAGCCCGACCTGAAACTCCAGATAGCGTTCCTCCCACCCTTTGCCCCAAACAGCCTCTGCCATTCTTGCAGGGTTACACCAAATGAGTATCCAATCTCCAATGAATTGCTAAAGACTCCCAACTTTAACTTTAAATTCAGCACAGTTGTGGTGAAAGGAGTCCTGACCTGTGTGATCTAGCCTTATCTAGGTCATGCACACCTCAGACAACTCCCTCAGAGAAAAGTCTCAAATTCTGTACTCACAGATTAATTGTGCCTTCCTCCCAGTCATGGAAAGAACAAAAGGCATCTTTTTGTCTCTGCTAGCTGTCAGATTCTTCTCATTGTTCTTCCTTAAGGCAGCTGTGAACTTTGGGAACTTCAGGGGATTGCCCCTTGGATCCACAAGAACTGCCTTCCCTCTCACGCCCCCTGGAGTGAAACTAAAGAGTCCTGCAGGCAAACTGAAGATTTTACCAAAGTAGACTGAGAAATACCATGGCTCCCTTTGACAGAGCTCTAATGGCAGACCTTCTGCCACTCTGACTGGCACACTTACTGATGAACATTCTAAGCTCCTCAAGAGCAGCTGGTTCTAAAATGGTTATGCTGCTGGGAGAGTTCTAAATGACATAATCATCCTTCTCTCAAGCTAGCTGAGTGAACAATGATATCATTATGTAGAAAGCCCCTAACGAGCTCGCCACTAGCTGCCTTTTCCTATCTACCTAAAACTAGTACTAATGGGATTCTAGCAACCCGAGGGGACTGGGTTGTTACATGCAGTTATGTCAGCACTGCCATGTTACGCAAGGCTGACTCCAGAAGTAAACTACTGTCTTGGCAGTATCACATGTGCAGTAATCTATCGCTGTAGTATTACAGCTGACTCTGGTGCAGCGAGAGCACTGCATACTGTTTTCACTGCTCTTGCCACTCCTAAAAGCTCTTCACAGCCGTATTGGCTCTGAACAGAGTTTATTTGTTTTGGTTACAGTTTGGTTTACTGTGTACTGCAGCTGTATTCGGAGCTGTCCCTGTTTTGTTTTTTTTGTTTGTTTTTGAGAGTAGAAAAGATTAATCCTAGCCCTTTCCACAACTACAGTACTATGCTTCTATGTCCTCTCTGGTGGTTGTAGAACATTTCTTCCATTTGAAAATTATGCCTTACATTAAGCAACCTTGATCCAAGTCACTCTTACTGAATACTTCTTTGAATCACACCATTAAAGCAACATTCTCTACAAATAGCCAAACTCATTGCCTATTCATGGGTAGGGATTTTGTTTAGACTTCTGATCTCATTTAATAGAATCATTTTATTAAGATGCAGATTTGAAATTAATGGCTATAACATGTTAAAGCTTGTCTGTACAAACTGCTGTATCTAAAGAATTGTACTGAAAAATTATTAATAGTTCAACAGTAAGACAAATCAGGACCAAAATATTCATCTCAGTTTGCAGTAGTCACTCACCAGATATCATTTAAATAACTATAATAAGATATGGCATGTGGTTTATAAAGGTAATAAAAGGCCAAAATAAGCCCTGATTTTCATTTAACCACAAAGTTGTAATTAACAGCCTGACACTGGGGAGTTGAATGACAGAGCACTGATTTACATGAACTGGCTGATCACGTTAATTGCATGTGCATCTCTTTATTTTGACAGCAGCTTTGACATAACTTGTAATAAAGGGTTGCTTATCTGATTAACAATTAGGTAGCAAAGCAAAAATCAGAAAAGAATTCTGGACTTTTTTTGATGGGCATGAATGTACTTTTTGAGGGAAGAAAGGCTTCTGGCTAGGGCATAAGATCCAAAGTGCTCCACATCGCTGCCCTTAAATATCACTGTCTTTGTTGCCCACAGCACGGAAGACCTTTTATGATTCAGTGACACTGTTTTAATATCATTTTCTGAATCACCCTGTCGCTGTACTGCTAGACACTGCTGCTTTATTCCCCAGGCTTAAGATGCACATTGAAAATCTAGCAGAACAGAAGCCAGCATTAATCATGGCTTAATAAGCAAACCTGGAGCAGATCCACAGGGATAAAAGCACAAGATGATTCTGCAACATCAATTCACTCAGTGTGTATTCAGGTAATGGCTGCCACTAGCTTACCACTGAATGGAAACAATACTGCCTAAATCATGTAACTTAATCATACCCACCTGGCCATGGTTCTTTGTATGAATGTGTGTGTGCCTGTGTGAGCTCCTTTGTGTGCATGCATGTAGGGAAAACACATGAATGCAAGCATGCAAGTATCAGTATTTAAGAAATTTATATGTATGGAACAATGCAAAGCTTTTAAAAGCAGCTGCCACTTCTAGAGGGACTTTTGAAAACCCTAATAGACACCACTCATCTTATAGTTCACTGATTTTCTATAGATAGATAGATAGACTGATAGATAGATACATAGATAGATACATAGATAGATAGATACAGTATTTATCATAAAACTTGAAAGGGAAAAGCCTGATTGAGCATAGCTCATTTTCAACAGGTTCCCACAGTCACTCCCACAGTTACATTCAGCAATGTGTATACTTATGAACTTTTGGTCTTTCTCTATTCCCACCCTTGGTAGATTAAACTGGGTGGCTGTAGAGAATAGAGGGCCCAGCATCAAAGGTGAGCAGAGTGCCAGAGGAGGATGAAGATGGGGAGGATGGAGGGTGTTTCAAAACATGCTAAGCATGAGCTGCAGGAAGAGGTTGGTTTATATATATGTATATATATATATATATATATATATATATATATATATATATATATGTATGTCAGTGTCAGTGGCTCAGCAGGTTGCACACTTGCCTCTGAGGCAGGAAGATCAGAAGGTTGTGGGTTCTATCTCCACTCCAGGCACTTAGGTTAAATCCTAATACTGACACTGTAGTGCAGCATGAAGGGGTGCTGTACTCCTGAGGTGTTATCTTTCGGATGAGACTTTAAACTGTGGTCCCATCTGCCTCTTCTGGTGGTACTTCAGGTGGATGTTAAAAATCCCATGGCACTTCTCGAAAAGAGTAGGGAAATTTTATTTAGAAAACAAAAAATACATTACAACACTGTTAATAAATCATACATACAATAGCAAAATCTACATTCATCTACTTTAATACAGTATTTCAAAAGGCATTAGAATATATTTTCACAGTTTTTCCAAAGATGATGTACTTTGTCTGTAGTGTTCTTTTTTATCATCTTCTTTCACAGCTATGAGTGCACTTTCTATTTGTTTAAGTCTTCATGAAAAGAACTAATCTGAAAGCTGTACAGTTTAAAATATATTGTATAAATTAAACACAAAATGGCCTCACTCAGAATATGGCAGTTATCATGACTTGTAAAGGGACAAGACTTTCATAACTCATTTTGAGTGAGGCCATTGTGTATCCTATATTAACATTAAAAATACCTGCTTGTTGTAGTTCTTTTCTCCCTCTACTTTGGACTGCCCATGACCCAACCAAATAAGATCCCCTATAGGGTGGCTGGATCTGTCTCCCTGGGCTGAGATACAGATATGGCACACTGATGAGTCCAAATGTGGACAAAACACGTGTCTGTGTCTGCTGTTCTCAGACTTTGCTGATTGTATTGTGAGGCCTTTTGGCACCATGCAATTCTGCTTAAAGTTGAGCCAGTCCAAATTAATTCATGGGCATTTGCTTCCCGTGATGCTTTGCATTATTTGGGTATGTGCAATTTGTGTTTTCTTTAAAATGTGGCTGTTTGGCCAATATCCTCTGGGATAACCCATACCCCAGTGCATTTTATCTGTGGTCCTTTTGTAGTTCTTTTCTGTCTCTACTTTGGGCTGCCAATGACCCAACCATCTAAGATCCCCTATAGGGTGGCTGGCTGTGTCTCCCTGAGCTGAGATACAGATATGGCACACTAATGAGTCCAAATGAGGACGAAACACGTGTCTGTGTCTGCTGTTCTTGGCCTTTGCTAATTGTATTGTGATGCCTTTTGGCACCATGCAATTCTGCTTGAAGTTGAGCCAGTCCAAATTAATTCATGGGCATTTGCATATGCTTCCAATGATGCTTTGCATTATTGGGTTATGTACAATTTGTGTTTTCTTTAAAATTTGTCTGCATGGCCAATAACCTCTGGGATAACCCATGCCCCAGTGCATTTGCTCTGGGGTTCTTCTGTAGTTCTTTAATTTTATATTTGTTGACTGCAACTGTTGAAACAAATACTGGCATCTGATCTGCCACATATAGCATTTAATCACTGCAAAGACTACATGCAGTGTACTAACATGAAACATTTTCCAATTTCCATTATAATCCCCATAAAACTGAGTTACTGTAGTTTATTCTGTTTAAAAAAGGCCACTGCCATTTTGTTGCTAATTCCCCCTAAAACAGCATTGCAGTCGGGCACTGGAAGAAAACATGTTGCATTGTTTCTTCAATATTTATACAATCAGATCTAAAACAGGTTGTAAGGTTTTATGTTGCATGTTACTTTTCACACCTAACCTCCCTTGACAGCATAGCTATGCTGTATCCCACATTTGTATAGGCATCCTCTTATCTTAGAATGGCTAGTGCCTGTGGCATTTTAGTAGGTAAACATACTGGGAATACCAACACCAGTACTACTTTCTGTATTGTAAAGACTACCTAGTTGTATAGTTGTTTTTGCCCCATTGTCACCAGTCATCCTTTATCTAATTTCCATTGTTTTAATTTGTTTAATGAGGCTACCACATATTCAGGAATGCCATACTGAGTTAGCAGTTTAGGTGGTTCATCTTCCCATTTTCCTATGTAAGTTTGCATTGCCCTAGCCACCCATTGTTGCTAACACAGTTGCATGGGTGAACCTACTAAAGATCCCAAACAGTGTTTAAACAAATAATGGAAAAAACTACTGGGTTTATCATATTTAGCCCCCAACTGGTAAATAGGTTATAACTCTCTTAACTGGAGTTAGATGACTTCCCCATACCATCTGAAAGAAATGCTGAGTATTCTTGTTTCAAATTGTACTGGTGGTGCAAACACATGACTTAAATAAGTAAATATAGGTAGTAGGAACTTCTTAATTATTAGTACCCTTTTGTTTTCCCCCAATTTCCAAGACTTCCAAACCATGACTTTAGACACACATGTCTTGATCTGATATTCCCAATTCAGTGAGGTGGAACCCTCTGATCTAAACAAAAAACCCAATATTTTTTATGGGGAAGCATCGATTTTTATCCCTGAAATCTCTCTGGTCCCTTCCTTAGAATCCAGTTCATCTCCCAGTGGAATTGCCACACTTTTATGAATATTTATTTCTGTTCCTGATATTGAAGAAAACTTTTGAAAAGTCTGTACTGCTTTTCTCCCTGACATACCTGCTTTTACAAAAATACATACATCATCTGCATATGCTGATGGTTTTTCTGCTGGTAAAGAACAGTTTGGGGCTAGCCCTATAATTTCCTTATCCCATTTTATCTGTCTTATAATAGGGTCCAGTGCAAATGTATACAGAAGGGGACTTAAAAGGCATCCCTATCTAACCCCTCTCCTCAAGCATACTGAGCTTCCCCAAAAAAACATTTATCAAGGGTAAAAACCAAGCATCTAGATACAGATTTTTAATCCAACCCACCATTCTATCCGGTATACCATATGCCTTTAAGACCTGCCACAGATAATTATGTCCAACTCTGTCAAAGGCCTTGGCTTGATCCAAAGCTAGAATATAATGTGAAATGTCCCTCTTTCTGCTGCCCTCAATTCTCTCAACATAAAAAGATTATGCTGTATTTTTCTCTGAAGGGCAACACTTATTTTTGCTTCATGTATGATATCCCCAGACACTTCCTGAAGCCTTTTACACAATATTTTTGCTAGGATTTTATAATCACAGTTTAATAAACTGATAGGTCTCCAATGTTTAATGTCAAACGTGTCACCCTTTTTATAAATATAATTAATGATTGCCTTACCTAGCTCTGTTATCTCCCTTCCAGTATTAAAAATATCATTAAATACTGGTTCTAACATGTAACTCATTTCTTGAACATATTTTATGTAGAAATCGTTAGATATCCCATTCAGTCCTGGTGAAGACCCCTATTCAGAGTCTTTATGGTATCCATAATCTCTTCTTGTGTGATGGTTTTTTTCTAGCTCATTGCAATAAACATTACTTAGTTGTGCCAGTGGTGCTTTCATTAATGTAAATAATTCTGCCCTACTTTCTGACTTACTGGAAAATTCATTCCCTAAGTGTTTCTGAACTACCACTAGGATCTCCATATCAGCCTTCACTTTTGTGCCAGCTGATGTATATACTCCTTCCATTAGGGTTTTATCTAAATGCTGCTTACAGGCTATATATGGTTCCCCTGCTGGTTGCTTATTAGTTCCAAACTGCATTTCTGCCTCCAGAGATTTTGCTCTACTATATTGATAGGCAAACATTTGTTTTTTTAGTTCTATAATTTGACTTTTATATTTCTCTTGCTCTTTCACTGGTACTGACATTAGTTTATGCAGTTGATTCCTCTACCCTAAATACCTTATATACTCGGAATTAAATTGATCCTTCCCATAGGTGACAAAAAGCTTTTTTAGATCATTATTTGTATCATACCACCAATCCGATAGATTGTCATATAGACACTGTACTGATATTCTAACTGCTAACAAAGATTCTACCTTCATGTGTACTTCCTGTATATTGAGTACCAACGTGTTTAATCTCCATCTTTGAGGTTGTGAGAGAATTTTTGGTGGTGCAGTGGATAAATTAAATGATGCTAGCAATGCAAAATTATCTGAAAACTCCATAGGTTTAATGTCCATCTTGATAAGTTTGCAATGTTTGGATGAAAAAAAATAGTTAATCCTAGCTGCATATGTGTGTCTGTGGTATGTCACCCCGCCATCTGTTTTAAGTGACCTTTATAAGTCTAATAGATTTGCCTGTTATTATAGTTTTTAGTGTACCTGAATCACAATAGACTTGTCCCTCTATCACCCCTTTATATTTTAGATGTAAACTACAATTAAAATCCCTTCCCAAATAATGTGTTTTTGTGTGTGTAAGTAAGGTCTTATAGCTTCAAATAATTCGGCTCTAGCTGCTTTGGTCTATGGGGCATAAATATTAATAAGCCTAAAAGACATATCCCTATGTTGGCAATCTAATATCAAGACTTTCCCTGGGAGCACATCTATTACCCTAGTGATTGAAAAATTGGACCCACTAAAAAGAATCCCTAACCCATCCGACACATCTTCCCCAAATGTCCAAAAAGATGGGCCCCAGACCCAGCCTCTTTTCATTTGTTAAATTTCAAAAAGTGAGGTAAATTTTGTCTCTTGTAGAAACACTACTTCCTTATCTGTTTAAGGCATGCTAACACTGCTGTCGTCTTTTTGTAATTTTTAAGGCCACACACATTTAAAGATGCTATCGAAATTGTGGTCATTGTGCAGGCATATGTGGGAGAAACGTGTTTCCTTCAGATCCTGCCTTACATTCCCTTTTGTTGCCCTATTTTTCTTTTCTTCCCTTTCTTTTTTTTCCTCTAGGGGTCTCCTATCTTCCTCCTCTAACTGTGAAAGGATCTCCGATCTATGTGATATGTTGGATTTCAGGTCAGAGTCCCACCAATCTTTTTGTAGTGGTGCAAAGGAGTTTTGGGTGGGTACCACAAAAGGACCTGCTATACTTTTCATTGAGGCTTGAGTTACTCTACGTGCTTGCTGTGTATTTTTTTTCTGTTGTCTGGAGAGCAATCTTTTCTCCAATGGGCTCCTCCCTAGCTCTTTGTTTGGACCATTCTTCATCATTGTTTTGAGGGTCATTCTCACTTTGGCCTACCTGCTCAGAAGTGGGGCTAGGACTTAATCTGCTTTTTTCCCTATTTCCCTCCTCTATACACTTTTCCCTTATTATTACTTGTGCAACTTCTGGTGTCATGGGGCTGGAGTGAGAGGGGATGTTAGAATGCTTTGATCCCTGTCTCTTTTCCTGTGCATTTTGAACTAAATTATCCTGGTCCTAACCTTCCACTCTATTGTGTCTAGCCCAGGGGCATTGGCAGAAAGCATACCTCTTCTCATCACAGAGATTGCATTGGAAGATGTTCTCACAGAGATCACTTGGGTGCCCATATCCCCCACACAAAGAACATTTCAGCATGTCACAAGTGCTGCTCAGGTGGGGCCTTACCCTGCACTTGTAGCATGCCCTAGGCTGTCCTCCATAAAACACTCCCTTGTCCTCACCCAGAAAAAAGCTATTAGGTAAGTGAATTATTTCTGAGTTCACCAGAAACAGTGTTACTTTAAATTTCCAGCCTCCAGTCCACATACCTTTAGTATCTATAGTAGCCTCTGGTGGACCAAAAATGTCATAACGATTTTGAAGCCAATGGTAGATATCTCTAACATTCACCCCCTCATTCCTGAACATAATTGTTATCTTATTGTGGGCTTGGTCAAGGGAATGGCATAAAAAGGTGTCCAAAGAGGGGTCTGTTTTAAAGTATTATATTTCAGCCAAAATCTTTCCAACCCAGATGCAGATGTAGTCCCCTTATACAAAAGCGGGAACAAAGAGGAAGCAGGGAACTACAGACCAGTCAGCCTCACCTCGGTAGCAGGAAAGATCATGGAAGCACTTCTGAAGGAGAGATTGGTGGAACATCTGGTTGTCAATGGACTACAGGACCCGAGGCAGCATGGTTTCACCAGGGGGAGGTCATGTCAGACCAATCTCATTGAATTTTTTGACTGGGTGACTAGGGAGGTGGATCAGGGGAGGGCAGTGGACATGGCCTATCTGGACTTCAGCAAGGCCTTTGACACTGTGCCACATAGAAGACTATTACACAAACTGGGGAATATGGGTGTGGGCAGGACAGTAGTGTGGTGGGTAGGTAACTGGCTGGGTGGCAGGACACAGAGGGTGGTGGTAAATGGCTGTCACTCCACAGAGGAAGAGTGACCAGTGGGTACCACAGGGATCAGTGCTGGGACCGGTCCTATTCAACATCTTCATCAGTGACATTACTGCAGGATCTAGAAGGCAGAATTTCACTGTTCGCTGATGACACAAAGCTCTGTAACAGAGTAGACACACCAGAGGGTGTAGACAGAATGAGAAGGACCTGCAGAAACTTGAAGAATGGTCAAGGGTTTGGCAGTTGAAATTCAATGCAAAGAAGTGCAAGATAATGCATATGGGGCACAAAACCCTGGCACAATATATCAGTTGGGGGTGAGGATATAGCATGCACCAAGCAGGAAAGGGATCTTGGGGTTGTCATCTCTGATGACCTCAAGGTAGGGAAACAGTGTGACAAGGCATCAGGTAAAGCAAATAGGATGATGGGATGTATAGGCAGGGGCATCACCAGCAAGAAAAGGGAGGTCATAATTCGGCTATACAAGACACTAGTGAGGCCCCACCTGGAGTACAGTGTACAGTTCTGGAGACCATACCTACGTAAGGACATAGACAGGGTAGAGAAGGTTCAGAGGAGGGCAACAAAGATGGTGCATGGATTGCATCACAAGTCCTATGAAGACAGGTTGAAGGAACTGAACATGTACTCCTGGAGGAGAGGAGGGAGAGGGGATATGATAGAGACATACAAGTATCTTACAGGAGAAACAGAGTGCAGGAAAACACTATTTTTAAGCAAAAAGATGTTCCAGGAATAGAGGCATAGGATGAAGTTGGAGGAGGACGATTCAGAGGAAACATGAGAAAGAATTTCTTCACAGAACTGGTGGTGGACAAAGTGGAACACACCCTGCCAGAGGAAGTGGTGGGGGCTGAAACAATCACGGGATTTAAGAATGCATGGGATAGACATAAAGGAATTCTAGAGGTCAGGGGTAAGGGGAAACAGACTTCTTGGAAAACAAACTGAACTTACAAGCTCAAATGGGCAGACTGGGTGGGCCATAGGCCCTTATCTGCCGACACTGTCTATGTATCTATGTATCTATGTAACCCTGCATTATTTTTGAAACTAATATCAAAGGTGTCTTCTCCTGATATATGTATTAAGGCATAGATGTCTGTGGCAGTAAACTGTAAAGAACCTTTAAATAATTGTCTGGCTACATAGTACAGTACCTATCAGGTTGTTGTGGTAGGCTCCCCTATACCTGAGCCTCACCGCATTTCTTCGAGGTGCTTGTTCTAATCTCTGTTTAAACAATTCAGCCATTGTAAATCCTCTCCTGTTTTCATTATTACCTCTTGCTCTGTTGCCATTTCTCCCCTCTTCCCCTGCATCCCCTCTGTCATTCCCCACATCATTATTAATCATATTATCTGCATTCTCCCTGTTAACCTCCACCCCCCACTGAGGTACCAGGCCTTTTATCATCCTCATTGCGATTTGAGCTCTTTTGAGTCTGTTTGCATTGCGGGGCCTCAGTCATAGCTAGCTTCTGTACCTTTGTTCTTTCAGTCTATAGTCCTCTGGAGCTCTGGTTTCATTTGTGGTCTTCTGTTGGAAAAAATAATCATGCATCCTCCTCATTTCTATCTGGCTCGATCCAATCTGGGTCTGGAATCCATGTCCCATTAGTGTCTTTTGCCCAGCCAGCATTTCACAAGGCTGCATCTGCTGACCAAAGTTCCTTCCTCAGTAATTCATGTGATTCCATCCCAAACTGCTTCAGTATTTGCTGTATCACTGTTAACGTGCCCGCGCTTTCCGTATGTCCCATGTCATCTCCCAAGGGCTGCCTACTCCTGACAGCCATTTTCTGCACCTGAACTTCCTCACTCTGGTTCGGGCAATCACTAGGTCATTCCAGTATTAAGATCTCTGTGGTTTCTTTGGTTTTGAAGTGTTGTAAAACCTGTTGTCTCATTATATCATCCATGGTCTGCTGTTTCTCACTGGATTGTACAGTAATCAGTATTTCTGCAACTTTGGCTACCTTAATCTCTACAGTAAGTTTGTCTTGGGTACTCAAAACAAGGTGGAGAGATGCCACCTCAGTCTCCACTTCCATCGCCTCCCTTCCAGGCTCCTCCATCTTGGGAGACAGAGATTCCCTCTACTGGCAGAGTAGGGGAATTTTATTAGTATTGGACTTCATTACACAAGAGAAATCAGTACAAACATTAATATTCATTATACATCCAAATATTCACATATTTATACAAATACTAACATAACATTTTCTGCTTATAACTTCAAGTCTTAGTTTGTATTTAGTCTAACCAAGCTGAACAATTTAACCATAGATGTTGTGATTTCTCTAATGAAAATCTATTCACATCTGCTTTCTGTATATTCTGTAAGGATAACTTTATATTGTTCAGGAGCCCCTGGTGGGTGACTGTTCTTTGTTGCATTACTACAGTAGCATGCACCTTGGCTGCCATAAAAAAAACTTAATTAGAGCAAAGGTTATATACATTGTGTCACTATGATATCTACAAAACCTGTTTCCATCTGGCCCATACATAATATCCTGATATGAAGGGGATGCCAGTTGATTATCTGACCAGGATTGTGCCAAGTATATCCAAAATGAACTAGCATAGGGAGAGCACAAAAAGAGATGTTCCTGAGTTTCCAACATCAGTGAACATGTAAGTCTAGGGCAACATCTTTCTGATAGATGTTTATGTTGTTGTTTCACTTTACTCCCAGTCTGCCATACTTACTTAACCAGACACACTCCCAAATAAAGGATGGTAACCTAGGATTAGATAGCTACTGTAATACATAAGTTTGTTTAGTGCTTGTACATCCTGGAAATCCTACTACTGATGTTTTTTCCACAGTTGTTATAGCGTTATAAATCCCTTTTCTGTCAATAGTCAACAACTGTGCTAGAGTAATGTTCTACCTTATAACATGATTGATACAATCTTTCCCAAATTCTGGTGTCTTAACTGGAATATATCTTATCTTTCTACTCTCCCATGCAGATATACATGGAACCAGCCATTCTTAAATCAAGGGTACCCACTCCTTTCTGCTGGGGCATAGTGCTGGATGTATGTTATAACTTTAAAACAAACTATAGAAGAAGGCAGTAGGGTGTATCATCCCTACACCACCTTCCTTAATTGACAGATATGTAAATTCCCTCTTGATGGGATTCAATCGAGAACCCCACAAAGCCTGAAAAACACCCCAAATAAATTGGTACTAATGGACTGTGGAGGGGGAAAATATAGCTAATATAGAGAAACTGTGGAATCAGCAGTGAATTAATTAAGAGGACTCTTCTCTTCTTTGATATTTGTTGCCCTTTCCAGCCATTTACCAACCTATTTGCTTGTTCAGCTTTAATTTTCCAGTTTAACTGAGTCATATTCCCTGGTCCAAACTGAACCCCTCATATAGTAATAGGATCTGATATTACAGTGATCCCAGCCCACATGTCTAACAGTGGTACTGGGGTATTGCCCAGAATTACCCCTTTACTTTTTCCAAAATTTATTTTTGACCCAGACAAATAGGAAAATTGCAGTAACACAGCCGTTAATGCCATTTCTGAGGATGCGCTGGAGAGCACCAAGACCATATCATCAGTGTAAGCTAATGTTTTCACTTGAAAAGACTCAACAAGTGATATTCCTACTAAATCAGTATGGGTCCATATTACTCTAATTAAAATGTCTATACCAAAAGCACACAGGAGGGGACTTAGGGGGCAACCTTGCTTAACTCTCCTATGAAATTTCACTTTCCTCCCAAACCAGCCATTTATAATAGGCCAGAGAAAGGAAGCAGCATAGATCTATTTTATCCAATTCACAAAGATTTCAGGGACCCCCAAATCCTAACAATGTAGAGAATAAGAAATGGTGGGAAAGCCTGTCAAAGACCTTTCCTGATCCAAACTCAAAACATGTCCTGTTCTCCCTTCCACATTCCCTTTATAAAAGGATTCCCATAATTTGATCAAGTTGTCTTGTTGTTTCCTATTCTGAATTGCACATGTCTGAAAAGGACTGATCAAGAGATCAGTTACTTTATTCAATCTTGCCAATAATATTTTGCTCAAAAGTCAGAATTCAACAGGTTTAAAGGCCTTCAGTTCCCAATATCTTCCCTCATACCTTTTTTGTGTATGAGTACTAAAATTGCATCCATCATGGAAGCTGAATAAGTGGAAGTCTTTAAAATGTGATTATACAGAATTACTAATGCAGGTGAGAGACTAGCCATAAATGTTCTATAGAAACCTGTTCCCAAACCATCAGAACCTGGAGCTGTATTTGTTGATAACCGTAAAATAGCAGCCTTAACCTCCTCTATTGTAACATCTGAAATTAAATCCTGGGCATCAGTCTCCTGGACCCTAGGCAACCCTAGGGATTCTAGAATACCTTGCAAATCTGGTTCAGGGGATGGGGTACCAAAGGTTTGGGTGACTTGTTCCTCCACTACTTCTAGTAGCTCTAGAGGGGAAGTAACTAATTCTCCTGAAGAGGAAGAAAGTTGTGTTATTACCCTACTCTCAATCTTTTTCTTATTTTCTTTATAAGGGTCAAGGCCACCTTTTGTTATCTGCATACCGAATCTAAGTTCCTGTTGTAAGATCTTTGCTCTATCGTATTGTAGTGCTACCATTTGGGCTTTCAAGTTGCAGATCTGTGCACTCAAGTCCTGCCCTGTTGTCTCCATCAATGAAATGACCCTCTGCAACTGCTGTCTAAGCTGTAAATATGTGAGGTACTCAGATGTGGATCTAGCCCATGCCATTTGTTGAAAAAAGGAACACCAAGTATTTTCTGAGTCCTCCCGCCAGTCTACAAGGTCAGAATACCACTCAGCCATGGATACTCTGGCCTCCCACTTCCTTTCCCATGCTTTCTTAACCTGGGGGTTGGTTAACACAGATTCATTCAATTTCCAGTATTGCTTTTTACAATGCAGGGTAGTCCCTGCTTGTGTAGTTATTTTAATAATCATGTGGTCTGAAAACTCACTAGCTACAACTTGTGCTTCTTGTATCTCTAATGCAAATGAGAGAAATATAAAATCTATTCTTGTTTTTAAAGGCCTCCTATGGTAGGTGAATCCTCCTTTTGGGTATACTTTCTAATAGGCGTGAATGATCCCTGAATAGTTCAAAATGCTATTTAAAGCATTTGAGTCAGAGAATATTTTTTTCTGTTTGCAGGCTCCTATCTGCCTTGTATAGGCCACAATTAAAATCCCCCAGCCAATACACTAGTCTGGAGGTGTGCAGAAAAGGCTGAACTTCTTTAAATAAAGAAACCCTTTGGGCTTTTGTCTGTGGGGCATATATAGCTATAATCCTGCATTTACAGGAATCATAGGATACATCCAACATTAAGGCATGCCCAGGATGAATGTCTACTAACTGAGACACTTTAAACCAGTAGCTGGAAAATAAAATACCTACCCCATCACATACTTCTCTTCCTGAGGACCAAAAGGATAAGCCCAGCAGCCAGGAGTTTGAGGCCTGCTATAACTCATGGTTAGATTTCAGCCAGGTGTCTAGTACACAAATGATGTCACTATATAATCTCCTTAAAAAAATGACCTCTAAATGCTTCTTTTCATTTTTTATACTATTGATGTTGATGGTACAAATGGTGAGCCTATCCATCAGGAGGTTTATTTAAACCCTAAAGGAAAGTTCTAAGGGGTCTTAGAGGTTCTACGCTGTCTGGTTCATTTTGCAATAGATCCCTCCCCATTCCCTTCTGGGTCTGTATTAGATGTAATAGAAGAAGAATCTGATTCTTCACCATCTGAATCTCTATCTGTTCTTTCCATTGATAGAGTAGTTTATTTATTCCCCATTTTCCAGGAAACTATTCCTTGTCCTGTCTTTAGCACATGTTGCTTAGATTTCAAAACTCCTGTCAGCCCTGCTCTAGGTCTCTTTTTTTGAGAAACTGTTTGAAAGGCCCATTCCTTGTTCATGTGGGGTGGTGTGAGGGTGGCATAACCCTTTTCTCCATGTCTACAACCTCCTGTGATCCTTCTGCAGTGGGGCCTAGGGGATGCACTGCTACCTGAGCACCCCCATGGCCTTGTTCTAGTACCACAACCTCTGTTTGGTCTATCAGTATCGGCTCTGCCTGGATCTGGCTAGTTTGCAGTTCTATGTTCTTTAAGCTCTGTGCAGCCACCCTTTTGGCTTATTGATGCTGGGCCCCATTTATTATACCTTCCTGAGATGGACAATCTTCTCTATTGTGGGATGCCTAGGGACATCGCCCATAGGCGTGCCCTAATTATTTGCACAGATCGCATTTGAAAAGGTTCAGACATGCAGAAGAAGCATGTCCAAACCTAAACAGTGGCTGCAATGTGGTGAGTTGCAAGCCGAGCTGAGATAAGCTCTTGCGCCACACCTGAAACATGACTGAGGCTGACCATTATAAAAAATGGACCCTCGGTCTTTCCCCAAGAAAAAGGAACTGGGCAGGTGCATGGGACCTGCATCAGAGGAGTGCAACTTAACTTTTATGTGCCATTCCCATCCCATATTTGTTCGCTGTCCAGTGTAGGCATGGGTTTTCCCATTATGTAACAGCGTTGCCGCAGCCAGAACAAAATGTCCTCTTTGTGTACCCCTTCATTTCTGAACATCACGTTAATTGTCTTAACCTCTGGCTTAGTTAATACTATAGCGTGGAACAGGATCCAAGCAGGGGTATTTTTTAACGTTTGGTATTGGGCCCAAAACCGTTCTAAATTTGCCACACTCTTAAATCTTACATCAAAATTCCATTCCCTAAACTAATAAGGACAAAAATTTCTGATGAGAAATACTGTATAGAAGTTTTTAGTAAGTTCCTGGCTACATACACTTTATTAGGAGGTTCTTCCAGCCCTCCCTTGTACAAGAGCCTGACCGCTTTGTGCCGGGGGGGACGGCTCTACCCTGGTAGCAAAGAGGTCAGACATCTTAAGGATCGGTTCTGGAGTTTGACTTTCTACCTTCCTATCCCCTTCCATCTGTTTTCCTGTATCGAATCCCCCTTCTGCAGTAGAAGTATTAATCACCACTGTTTCAACAACCTGTACTGGTATTTTACCATTATCAACATTTCCCCCGGTAAGCACAGTGTCTTGAGAAATATTACCCCGGGTTGTGGAGGAGCTCTCTTGCTACACATTGTTGGTGGCCACAGGGTTCAAGAGTAGGTCCTGATATGAGGGGTCCTTTGGGTCAGATGACCATTTCCCTGTAGAATCTTGTTCCCAACCTGCTTGCTCCACTGCGATTTTGGTAGACCAGTCCATTGCATCTAGTTCTGCATCCATTATTTCTCCCCATTCTTTATAATATGGTCTATCTTTAAAAGAAAAAGTCCATTCTTTTGGGTTATACAGTGGCACACCTTTTGGTGGTTCTCGTTTAGAACTGGTTTGTTGTTGAGCAGCTGATCCAGGCCCCAAACACTGCTTCTGGGATTTCAGTGTTTTTTCTAGCACACAAGGACCAGGAGGCTTTTGGCACACAGAAGGATCTCTGTTTTGACTGCCAGCCTCTGATTGCCCTTCACGCTCCTTTTCATGAACTGTTTACATCTCCTCAGGACTCTTTTGTATGCCTAAGGGGTGAGTCATTGCTTTAGACACTGACTCGCTTGCACTGACAGTGTCAGTCTGTGCAGCAACAGCCTTCTGTGGGTGCTGTAGGGAGGAAAGCGCATCTTCAAGCTCTTGCAGTCACTGTAGCTGCTTTTCTTTCTCCAAAATCAAAAACTCTAGCCTTGTTTATTTTTCAATAAGCTTTTCACAATCTTTTGAAGCAATAAAAAGAACAGGCCCAACCTTATTTTTTCGGAGTTCTTTGCTCCTGATTCTGTTGTTAGTTCCATTTCTTCAGTGAATTCAGGCTCCATATTAGTCAGTTCATTCTGAGATCCAAGATTTATTTCACATTCAGTGCCATTAGAGGAGATTTGTGCAGATTCCTCCTCATCCTTCTTCTTTGTCAGAGTCTCAGCTAGACTGGACATAGTCCACACCACTGCCACATCAGCACTTCCTCCTCCTCCTCCCCTGTCCGGCTCAAAACTGGGCTCCTCCATTTCACTCCAGGAAGTCAAGCCCCCTGCAGGCAGAGTAGGGGAATTTCCCAGGTGTCCTGCCAAATTTCCCCAGTCACTAAAAATACCACCAACAGCTTAAAATCTGGTTCAATTTCAGTTGGCATCCATCTGTATCCCCCTTCCTCTGGGAATGAGGCTGAAAATAGGTAAAAAATTGTCTAGTACTCCTTCCCGGTCAACAAAAACTAAATAAAAATAAATAAATACATTTGGTACTGTATGTGGGATGAGCTATCACCCACATTGAACCTCGGGCTTTAGCCCTCCCAATAAATTGTAATGACCCACTGAGAATGATAAATTTATCATTTTAGGGCTTCATGCCATAGAAGTAAATAATTTAAAGTGGCACCGGCCATTATGCAAAGCTGTAATGCTACAATATGCCACAAAATAATGTAGTATACTGCAGGGAACAATGTAATTCATGCTATGTGCCCATTTGAACCGTCCACCCAAATCAGCGGGATCAATCAGGCCCTTCTTTTTAGTAATTCAGGATCCAGTCTCTTTTTAAAGATGTCCAGGTTGCTGCTATAAAACACCTCACTCCGCAGCTGGTTCCAGATTCTTCCCGATTGATTGGGATCTTCAAACTCCTTAGAGGAATTAACAAAGTGATCTCTGCAGGGAACAATTTAGCCTGAACACTAACTCACAGTCTCATGGACATGACTGGAAAATAACAGAATTCAGAAGGGCTGTGAGAAAGTATTACTCTACAGAAAGGTGGTGGAACCATGGAACAGTCTATCAGCTGAGGTGGTTGGTGTGAAAACAGTTAGGGGATTCAAGCAGGGCTGGGAGAGAATGATGGGTATAGTGGTTGCTCAGAATGACAGAATCAAGGAGAAGAATGGGAGGGAGGACAGGGAGGGTTAGTGCCCTGGAGGAACAAGAGGTTCCAGGGCTTATAGTGAACTGGAGCAGACTGGATAGATCACTGATATTTTGCTGCAGTCAATGTCTATGTTTCTATGTTATTTTGTCATAAAATGCTACAGTATACTGCATGGAACAGTGTAATTCAAAGATAATTAAGCGCGTTTGTCATGCAGTATTTTGTGACGTCATTTATGGCAATAAGCTCCAATATCAAAGATTGTAATGCACAGTAAGTAATGTATGCTGTTGTCTTCAAGGCAACCCATTTACATAGATCCCCACTCACTGAGCAACTCTAGAATGACAAAGATTAGATCCAGGACAGGGTTATGGTATTATGAGTTGTGGGCAACCGTGGATTGCTTGCAATAGGTCAACCTGGGATAGCCCCATGAAATATTGAAATGTCCATGGAATAAGCCTTGATGGAAGAGACCTCTAATCTGCCTTTTTAGAGACATAGGGGTTAGACAAGTTGGTACAGAAAAGATTTGGCACCTTTCCACATACATCCATTTCACTCTACAAGCTGCAAACTGTACTTCATATACCCTGTTAGAAACTCCAGCCTACACATCGTTATGACCTCAGGAGCTGTACAGTGAGATGAAGAGATCAAGATCTGGACAGCACCTTTGGCCATCTGTTTGCAAGATTAGGTCTAGGTGTAGGGGAAGTAGTTTATGTTCCTAGTCCAAAAAGGGGCTATGAGTATTTCCTGATCTGTGCAGTGCTGTGTGAGGAACCATTGTATAAGTACTGTAATAGTATAAACTTTTATTTTTAAACTGGGGGGGACTGGAAGGGACAAACAGAGACATGCTCTATCCACTTAAATGTTAGGGTTTCTACAAATTTAACACTCTGCTGTTAATCTCATGAACAAAAACTTTGAATTTTCTTGTTCCAAGAGGGGGAGACAGCTGTATTTTTGGTAGACCCCATGAGACCACAGACATGGATCCACCATTGATCTCCTCAATTTGTTTCTGTCAGGATTTTTTCTCTGATCACTAAAAATTTAATTTTCAGAGAGAATCCTCTCTGAAGCAGCTAGCTACATGCCAACATTACCCCTCTGCATGTAGTGGGCATGAGTGTTTGCACCCTGTTTGTTCAGGTAGAACTTCATACACAGATTGCATATTTACAGGCTTATGTTCTTTCTTGGTATTTCACTGTAAAAGGCCTTAAAGTTATACAGATAGATCAAGCCTAATTTCTTTCACATTTATGTAAAGTGTTCTCTCCTATACAATCTGAGTCTGAAAAAGGTGAATGTTAGTCCTCTGTCCAAGACTGGAGTCATTAGTCATGAATGTAAATGGCTGAGAGATGTAATTAAAGGACATTCCACCTGGCTCATATTGTCCCACCCATGCTCCCTCCCAAGAAAAAAAAGAAAATTGTAAATGCAATAACATGAGTAACAGATAAGAAACCATGGTCCATCAGTAACAAAACTGTAATTCTATTGAGGGACTGTGGAAACATAATAACAATGAGAGATAAAACCTCAAATGGTTTATGATGTCACCAGAATCTCAAGAAGGAATTACAGTTACTGACAGTTCCCAAGCTGTTATTTTTGTAATATTGTATATGGAACTCTATAAGCATTTTACCCTGCAATATTATCACTATGGTGTCTGAATGATGGTATTATCAATTTCTACTAAGACATCAATGATATTATAGGATTTGAAAGCCCCTTTTTCCCTAAGGGAAAACATGGCAATCCATTTATTACCTTCATGCTAAGTGTCATGTTCCTTCTTATCTAGTCATGTCAGTCAGCACCTTTGGGCAAAAAATTGGCAAGAACTGATAGAGACATCAATGCTAATTGCTTAATTTCTATATTTTTACAATCACTGTCTATTCATTTCTGAGGGCATCATTGACAGTAGTTTCACCACATGATTAGACAAGAAGGAACCTGACACTGAGCATCACTGTACAAGTGAAAAAAAAAACTGAAAACTAAATGCAATTACAGTAGATATAGAATGGTCAACATACTGTTTTCAAACAGAGTAAATTATTTGATTATATCTTGCCATCTGACTACATTTTCAGCTGCATCTGAACTATATCAAGATTTAGTACCACTTATTCATTTGTGGAGCTCTGCCAGAATAAAAAGTATTATTTGGATTTAATTTTGTAGTTTGAGTTTTCTTCTGTGGAGTGTAGCTTTTCTTGTTTTTCTTGTGTGTCACGTGGCACACTTACAGTTAGCCAGCACCCTCACAATCGAGGTTTCTGCACATGATATTTGTGTTGTTTACATTTACTGCTGCATCTGAACTGTTCTGAGATTCTGTGGAATCTACACATGTCTGGCCATAAGGCAACGGGCCACTCAACACAAATATGACGAACCTCAGAACAAGCCACCAAGATCCACTCCTGAACTGTTTCAAAGAGGATCTATATTTTTCAAAATAAGCACCATGGCCGAGCAGTTACCATTTACTGCAGTATTTTTGTCTTACAGCCATTTGTATTCAGAGCATAGTCATCCTCCTTTAACAATAAAATTGCCTCAGGCAGAATTTCACAAGCACATATGATGAATATGTTCATTCTTGATGAAAGTAATACAAGTGATCACATAATTGTGCTTTTGCAGATATCATATCAGCACACAACATTATTCATATAACTGCCAATACAATAAAATGCAACTTCTCAATGTCAGGAGGACACTGAAAAGTAGACATAGACTATCTTGTATAAAGTAGTATTCATGCATTTTAAGTACTGTACATATAAGAATGAAAAGTAAAAACCAACTGTAGAAAGCAGGATGCTGAAGCATGCCATGTGGCAGCTTTTGTCATGATCTCTTATACCATGTTTACAGTAAAGACCAGCAGAGCCAGAGCACCTGGTACTGTAGGTGCCACAGTAAGATGTTCTTAGTTGTTATGTCTCCACTGTGGTTTAATGTGTTAAAGAGAGTCTTCAATCAAAATGTTTAATTAGCAAAAACTGTTTTAATAGTCTGGTTCCAAACTACAAGCAGGTTGCAGCATGCTCATCCCATCCCTAGTAAAGTGTAACCATCTGTAGCTTAATTGGCACAAGTGGAAGATTTGTTGAATTATTAAATAACTAATGATTAAGCAGTCACCAACAGGGCTATTACTAGCTTAAAACATTGTAATACACAACTCTTATGTCATAATACAGGGGCCCTCCCCATATACGGTTTTCCATGTTCTAACATCATTATTTGAAACCCTTTCTGTGTATGCTAAACTCTGTTCAAACAGTTGTTTACATATTCAAACACAGAAGTTTCCCATTGTTATACTGTTACAAATAACATAGCCTTTTTTTGTATACTTCTGAGGAGTCAGTATGGCATACTTTCTGATCCAGTTTCGGGTACTTCAATGTGCTTACACAACTTGGTATGATGCTATGCTTCTGTGACTTAGATACATTGTGGCAGCTGGCCTCTCTGTCCATGGGATATACCACCCAGTTGGGATACTATGGCAAGGCACCCTAGAGGAGGGTTCCACCCCTATAGGTGCCACAGGAATGATTCCCTTGGCTAAAGGTAGCTTAGGAAGCAACCCATGGAATACAGAGACGAGCTGCTGGAGGAGGAGGGGAGGATGGTAGGGCAATGAAAAAAACAATCCTGGACTGACCAGGAGGAGTGGCCTTTTAAGGTCTGATTGAGGGAGTGGTTTGTTGTTCCGCCCATTGAACCATTGGTGTAGCCTTGCAATTCAATGTGCTTATGCAACTTGGTATGGTTTAATGCTTGTGCAACTTAGATACTTTGTGACTGTTCACTTCTCTATCCATAGGATATACCACCATGTAGGGGTATGACGGCAAGGAACTGTGGAGGAGAGTTCCACCCCTATAGGTGCCACAGGAATGAGTCCCTTAGCTAAAGGTAGCTTAGAAAGGAGACCAAAAAGAGTACCCAAAAGGAGTGTTGAGCATCGTGAAGAAGACGAGGGAGTCAGAAAGGTACCGAGGATGGGAACGGAGGTCGATAGGTGTGGATGATCAGGACAGGAGAGGAATGAGAGGCAACGGAGGAATAATTACCAGACTGGAAGTTGAGAAGAGGCAGGAGGGCAGGACTTCCTAAGGAGAGAGGGAACAGCCAGTGCCACCATCTGACTCCATCCAATAGCAGAACCTAACTATGGAACCTATGAAAGTACTAACCCTATTTAAATATTATGACCATCAGCATGGAGGAGAGGAAAAAACCCTTTGAGGAGGAAACTTTTGGGGATCCAAGGCCTAGGTCGGCTTCCTTCCAGGCTGAAGGATGTTTGGTTAGTGAAGGCTCAGCTACTGCAATTTAGAGTCAAGCTCAAGGGAAGAGGAAAGGATTCCAATTTGGAAGAAGCTCTCACTCTGTACTTCTAACAGGAATGCTTTTGAGGGTTGCGAGTGATGTCTCTGCAACTAGATGGCCAAAAGCAAAGGAGGAGAGAAAGGACCACTGAGGCACTCAGCTGGCCTACATGGACCTATGAAACAGATCAGGTAAACCAGAGGCAGTCAGAGGGAGAATAGTATAAAGGGTGCCTCCAAACCCACTCGGGCAGCTAGAGGGGCCCTACTGATGAAATCCCCACCCCTCACAGCATGAAGTAATACATTTTACATTCAGAGGTGTCACCAGAATGGGGACAAGTGAAGTTCCACCAGGAGCGAAGACATTCTCACTATGGACCTGGGAGAAGGACCCTACTCCGAGCTTCGCATGCTCTAGATGCAGACTTAATGGGTGCAGAGTGAGACTGCTGGCTACAGGCTAGCCCTGAGCCATGGAGGAATGGACACAGAAGGCATGTCTCCAAGTGGAGAGCAGGTTAAGTCAAGGTAGCATGAGACCCACATGAGAGATAGGCTCGAATAGTTGATCTGAACAAGTAGACCTATTTTGAGGTCAGATGGCACAAGGTAGACCTTGATGCGGGTCCACAGAAGGAGATTGCAAGTAGTAACCACAGGAGTGCATGTCAACCGGGTCCATCAATAAGCCAAATTAGGAGTGGATTAAATTGAACGAGTGGGAGAGACAAGAATGGTTGAGTGAAGCCCACAGCGAATGGTTGAGGTACGAAGTACCAGGAGTAAAGCTAGGTATAATGGTATGTAGGAGTAACTGCGAAGTTGGTATATGAAGGGTGAGGTTTGAGATGAATGGAGTCTGACGTGGAGTAAAAGGAGATACGAGTTGAGCGGTCCTAAACGTATGTCATGGGGAAGAAAATTATGCAATTGGTAAGGAAATGGTAGGACAAGAAAACTCCCAAAAGAAAGCATGGAGCAAGC
This sequence comes from Neoceratodus forsteri, assembly GCA_016271365.2. Lineage (NCBI taxonomy): Eukaryota > Metazoa > Chordata > Ceratodontiformes > Ceratodontidae > Neoceratodus > Neoceratodus forsteri. The sequence continues at coordinate 102,958,272 of CM028132.1, forward strand.
TGAGTATGGTCAACAGAATGAGGAAGAAGAAGGAGAGGAGAGGTGCGAACATGAAGTGGATGGAGAAGTGGAGCGCGTAATGCCAAGATAAGAACAGGGACCCAGGGCTCCTAACCATGGTGCCCACTGTGGCAGACCAGTCCCCCGCCATGGGAAAAGCAGCACAGCCATGAACTGGGCACCATGACACCAAGCAGCCAATGAGTGAGGGAGATAAACTAAGTGAGTAAAACCAGCAGCAGTAGCTGGGCTGACTGGCCAGCTAACAAAAACAGGAGGCAAAAGGGAAGGGAGGGAAAGGGGTAATTGTGGAGATAGGAGAGGGAGTCAGAACTGAGAAGAAACATAGGATAAATGAGAATAGTAGAAGTGAAATATAACGAGGCTCACCAAGCAGTATAAATGGTAGGCGGTACACCTAGATACACTAATGTCCAGGGTCAGTGCAACTGCAGTGCCTGTCTCTGTAAGAGCACTTCCAAACCAGTAGTAGTGACTGGTAGAGAGAGATCAATAGTACCTCTGGATGGAGCAGCCAGGGGAAGTGTTAAGCCATAGGAACACCAACATTTAGGGAGTGGATCCATGGAGCAGGCCCCTCTAAGAGCACCAAACACTCAGAAACCTGGAAGTAGTGTCCTGCAGATGGAGAGCCATGGAACCTCCAGAGAGAGTGGAAAGGGGGTCCAGAAGACAAGAAACAAGAAATGACAAGACCAGGGGTAGCATCAGGCAAAGACAAAGCGACACACAGCAACTCCCAGAGATGATAGGAGGATTGCAGCTGAGAAAAGGAGGGAGCGGACTGAAAGCTCTAAGAACTGGTATGAGCAGCAGCACTACAGGAGCTCAACTCAGAAGCGCAGTGGTGACTTCTGGGTTGCGATGGCTGCTGAATAGACGTGCTCTCGAGTGCTCCACAAACTCTCCTCACTTACGCCCATTAAAACTACCAGCTCTGTTCTGTAATCACCAGGGGAAAACACGGACAGAAAACTAGTTTCTTACTCATTTGTTACTCTGCTAAGTCTCTCGTTATGCGAGCACGGAAATGAAATCTACGCGGCCAAAACACACACTGATGCCATCTCCAGCAAAATACATCACGGCCACAAAAAGTAAAGCTGGGGAGGAAGATGACATTATTCCACCCATTTCACATACTTTACTTACAGAGGCTACCTTTTTTGAAGGGCTTGCTCCCATTAAAGAGTCATTACAAGCCATAGTAGGGGACCTGTAAACACTCAAATCCTCACTGCAACAACTTTCTATTCGGACCGGGGACAATGATGCTCGGATTTTGTCCCTAGATGACTGGAGGGCTTGAGTAGACCCAGAGCTGCTCGCCCTGAAGCAGTGGCTGTGCAAAACTGAAGACAAATTGGATGACTTAGAAGGCCACTTGCGCAGGAACAACATGGTTATCCTGGAACTCCCCGAGGAGGAAGAAGGTGCTAATTCCATTCTTTTTGTTCAAAAACTGTGCACTAAACTTGCTGGTCCATCTCCTAACTGGCCCACTTATATTATAGAGAGAGCCCATCGGTCCCTCTGGCCCACTCCACCGCCAGGTTGTCCACCAAGGCCGCTAATCTTCCACCTCCTGAACTACTTGGATAAACAAGTAATCATGGAAAAACTAATGCAAAGTAATCCAATGGGAAATAACACCATAAGAATTGCTCAAGATCTTCTGCTTACTGAGAGGCAGAGACGTACTGAAATGCATCCATTAGTTACGAAGTTGATAGCGGCTGGGATACACTACAGAATGAGATACCCTGCAACTCTACAAGTGTATCATGATGACAAATGGCACTCATTCGATTCCTTCGTGGATGCAAGTACAGCTCTTAAGAAAATGTTACCAGATTTGTATAAATGACTTTAACTATATGTATGGGGACTTAAGAGTAGTTATCAGGGCCTAAAATGACACCAGCGCTATAGTAAGCGGCAACTACGATGGCGTAGTTAACTGTAAAGTTCAAGCCTGAGCGTTTTAATACTTTTCAAGTCTCAACCTTTTATTTGTTAAAACTTTGTAATGAGTAAAGACGTTTTGTTACAAGGCACTCAGGGTGGTAAACAAGTGTAGTTAAGTAACCAGTACCATGTGTTGTTCAAATGTTGAGCTTAACCTTTGCTATGTGCTACAATTATGATGCCAATGTTACTCAAGTTATATATTTACAATCATACATAGGTAATGTCCTCTAGTGTTTCAAACTGTGGGGGGGGGGTGCAGATGCCATCAAGATGCATTTATCTAGATAGCAGCTTTCAGCAAGCGGATATTTGTTTTGGGAGATCAGTCGAGAGAGCTGGGGCTAAGTAGCACTTTTTCTTTATTTTTTGTTCCTTTTTCCTGAGGTTTTGGGGAATAAAGGGGTGGGAGGGACTACCTTACTTAGTATTTGTCAATATGGATAAATCTAGACACTCTGAGAAGAGGCAAGTTGTAAGGAAGCAGCATCTATACAGGTTTCAATGGCAGTAACATATAGTGCATGCACTTTATTTGGGCATGATGACTGAGCTTATAACTGCTCTGTTTTCGAGCCTGGGCTTCGTGAAGACCCACTTTGGAATTGCCCTTTCTAACCAGATCCCCCTTGTCCAACGTCCCACTTAACTCTTTGAACAATAAACATGGCTACGAGAGTTGTGACTTGGAATGTGAAAGGGGCTAGATGTAGGGTCAAAAGATACCAGATCCTCAAACATCTGGAATCTTTATACAGTAATATAATTTTTCTACAAGAAACCCACCTACTGGAATGTGAGGTGAATTTATTTCGCAGATGACAAATTGGGCACGTATATGTTGCCAGGAATGCTACTGCACAAAGGGGGGTAGCAATTCTAATTACAAAAAATACATCCTTTCAAATGCAGAGCTGTCACCTAGATCCTCAGGGCAGATTTATTTTTATTAAAGGACTGCTGGACCATGAGGAAATAGTGTTGAGCTCAATATACGGGCCAAATAATGATTGTCCAGAATTTTTCTCAGCACTATCACATCATCTGAGCTCTTATCAGAAACTTCCAATAATTCTGGCTGGGAACTGGAACAAACAGTTTGTTCACCAGAACTCGATAGATCCCCTAGTCATAAGGGATTAGCCCTCTCCCCTGCGCAAAAGGCTTTGCTAGAATTAATAGCTGATCATGGTCTAGTAGATCCATGGAGGCTGTTGAATCCCCACTCTAAACAATTTACCTTTTATTCCTCTGCCCGTGGATCTCTATCACGTATTGACTACTTTTTGATTAATAACCTAGTGCTGCTGGGGCTCCAGGGTAGCGGCATGATCCCCCACACTATTTCGGACCACGCTCCAGTGTGGCTTTAGGAGACCCTTCCACATGCTTTCTGTAAGGAAAGCAACTGGAAATTTAATACCCAACTGCTCCACGATCCAAATATTGTTCAAATCCTCAAGAGAACGATTGAGCAATAGCTTAGTTCTAATCAAAACTCAATACAGCAGGTCGATAAGATCTGGTGTGCCCTTAAGTGTTTCCTCATAGGGGAATGCATTCAGTTAGCTACCATTAGGAAAAGAAAAAGAGAAGCTCACTCAGCTCTCTTTCTGAGGCAACTTAAAGCTTTAGAGGAGGAACTAACTCCCAGTCCAGATGATTCCCTTTTTACCCAGATAAGGCAATTAAGGAATCAATACCAAGAAACCCAACAGGAGCAAACGCAATATGCCCTATTTAAAACCCGTGTCCATTATGTAGATCAAGGAGATAAAGCCAGTCATCTACTAGCTCTCAGACTCAAAAAGCAAGAGGAGTTGAGGCTCATTACAGCCTTAAACTCTCTTACTGATAATTCTCTAATTACAAATCCAAAGAAAATGGTTCTAGACTTTGAGAATTACTATAAATCCCCATATTCCAATCCTATTAACCCTCCACAGATCTCGTATATCCAGAAATATCTATACTCCATCCCTCTTCCAACTCTTAGTGATGCACAAAAAAATAATCTCCTTTCCAAAATAACTTAGGCCGAGCTGGAAATGGCAATCTGTTCCCTCCCAGAGGGTAAAGCTCCATGTCCGGACGGCTTCCCTCCTGGCTTCTGTAAATCTTTTGTAAAGCAGTTCTCCCCCCTTCTTCTGCAGATGTTTAACTTCTTCTGTGAGGTAGGACTTTTCGATCCTTCTTTATTTTTTTTTTTAATTTTAGTTGTTTAACCAGCTGAGACACACTAAGCTGAAAGCTTTTTTACAGGTGCAACCTGGGAGCACAGGGAAGTTAAATGACTTGCTCAGGGTCACACAGCATGCAAGTGGAAGCTGTGGGATTCAAACCCAGATCTGGTCTGCTGGATGTCACCAGATTTACAGCTCAGAGCCTTAAACCACTGTGCTATACTGCCTCCCTTCTATACTAGAAGCTGTCATAATTCTCCTCCCTAAACCCAACAAACCCAAAAACAGAGTATATAACTACTGCCCTATATCCTTAATGAATTATGACATCAAACTTTTTGCCAAAATCTTAGCCTCAAGAATGGCTGCTGTCTGGACCCCACTGCTTAATCCAGATCAAGTCGGTTTCGTAACAGGCCATTCCTCGGCTGACCATTTACAAAAACTTTTCCATATCATCTCTGCCTCCAGAAAGGCCCCATGACTAATGGCTCTGATCTCTCTGGATGTAGAGAAAGCATTGATAGGGTCAGCTGGGCCTTTCTCTTCCAAGTCCTCATTAAATTTGACTTTCCAAAACAATTTGTACAATGGATCCAAGTACTGTACACTAACCCAACTGCCAAAATATACTGCAATGGGGTTTATTCAAACCCTTTCCAGCTATTTTTTGGAACTAGACAGGGGTGTCCACTCTCCCCACGGCTATTTAATCTTTACCTTGAACCACTTCTACATCTTCTGCAAAATTCCCCACTTATAAAATGTATTCCAATTGGCCCCTTTAACCTTCGTCCATCAGTTTATGCAGATGTTATATTATTACATATTTCAGAGCCTAATACTTCAATACCCACAATACTTGATATAGTTCATACTTTTGAGTCCCTCTCTAACTACAAACTTAAAATAGAAAAATCGATACTTATGCCTTTAAATAAACTTACTTATCACTCACAGATGGAGGGGTTCCACCTAGCCTGGATGTCTCAAATTAAATATCTCGGAATAACTTTAGTTCAAGATATGTCTCAAATTAGGAAACTTAACCTAGACTGTTTATTAGAAACCATACAACAAGGTCTAGGAAGATGGGCCCCCTATATCTCTTTCTACAAGGGCGAATCAATGTAATCAAAATGAACATTCTTCCAAGGGTTTTTTACCCTTTGAATTTGATGAACTTTTATCTCCCACTTACTTGGTTCCAAAAGCTCCACAGCATTATATCCCAGTTCCTCTGGCAAAACAAACCACCAAGAAGATCATACATTAAACTGGGGGCACCAAAGCATAACTGCGGACTTAACTTCCCAATTTTTTCCACTATAATCTAGCCAGCCATTAAGTCAAGTACCTGCGATGGATACCTCCACAAAATAATTCCCCCTTCACTCTGGTATGGCTACATCTGGAACACCATTTTGTCAACCAAGGCAACATATCCCCAATCAGTTGGCAGAGATAGGGGAGATATTGCTGATGGGGGACCTGAATATGCCAGATGTTGACTGGAGCACCTTTGCTGCAGCCACATTCAAGAGCAGGGCCATTCTCGATGCCCTACAGGGGGCATGCCTCAGACAGCTAGTTTTGGAACCCACTCAGGAGAGAGCAATCTTAGACCTGGTACTCTTAAACGGGGATGGAGAGAGGATCTCTGATCTTGAAGTGGGTAGCCATCTGGGAACAAGCGACCACCCAACAGTGTGGTTCATGATAAACTTAGCTGTAGAGTCAAGCCATACAAAAGTGAAGGTACTGGACTTCAGGAGGGCTGATTTTGTCAAAATGGGAGAGTGCCTCAGAAAAGCACTAGCAAACAGGCAAGAAGGTGGGGTGGAGCAACACTGGAGAAACATCAAAACCGCCATCACAGAGGCAACAAGTCTTTGTGTGAAGCAAATAAACAAATCATAACGAAAGAAAAAAAACACTATGCTTCTCAAAAGAAGTGGTGGGGAAGGTAAGGAAAAAAAGATAGCATAAAGGAAGTATAAGGAAACACAGAAGGAGCAGGACAGAGAACTGTACCAATTAAAGCAGAAGGAAGTGGGTAAGGCAGTCAGAATAGCAAAGGTCCAAACCAAGGAAAAGATAGCCAACTCGAGTTAAGAAGGGAGATAAAACCTTTTATAGGTACAGTAGGGAGCAAATAAAGACTAAGGCAGGGATACTGAGGCTGAACAAAGAGGAAGGTGGTTGGGCAGACAGCAACAGTGAAAAAGCAGGGATACTGAATGAATGCTTCTGCTCAGTTTTCACAATGGAAAAGCAGGGGGAAATACCTAATCCGGTTAATAGAAGCACTCTGAAGGGGGGGGGTTGATATTAGTCCTTTCACAGAAGAAAGGGTTCTGAAAGAACTCTTTAAACTGAAGGTGGATAAAGCAATGGGGCCTGATGGGATTCACCTCAGAATTTTAAAAGAACTAAGGGAAGATCTAGTAACACTACTGACTACCCTTTTTAATAAATCATGGGAGGATGGGGTAGTACCTGAGGACTGGAGGAGGGCTGATGTGATTCCGCTTCACAAAAGTGGGAGCAAGACAGAGGTAGGAAACTACAGACCTTTCAGTTTGACCTCAGTGGTAGGGAAAATGATGGAATCACTTCTGAAGGAAAGAATAGTTAAGTACCTTGAGGCCAGTGGGGCACAGCACCCAAGGCAGCATGGATTCACAGCAGGAAGGTCGTGTCAGACAAATCTAATTGATTTCTTTGACTGGGTGACCAAAGCAGTAGACCAGGGAGGGGCTGTGGACATGGCCTACCTGGACTTTAGCAAGGCATTTGACACAGTCCGCACAAAAGATTAATAAACAAATTAGCCAGCCTGGGAGTGGGTCCCAGGGTGGTAGCCTGCAAAACACTGGTTGGACAACAGGACACAGCGGTAATAGTAAATGGAGTCCACAGTGAAGAAAGGAGGGTTACTAGTGGGGTACCACAGGGTTCAGTACTGGGGTCAGTCCTTTTAATGTCTTATAAGTGACATTGCAGAGGACTGGAAGGAAAGTATGTCTCATTGCAGATGACAGAAAGATCTGCAACAGGGTTGATACACAAAGTGGGGTGGAAAGGATGAAAAGGGACTTGGCAAGGTTGGAGGAATGGTCAAATGTATGGCAGCTTAGATTCAATGCAAAAAAGTGCAAAGTAATGCACCTGGGAAACAAAAACCCAGGGGAAGAGTACATAATGGGGGTGATATACTGACAACAACAACAAGCATTTGTCAATGCCGAATGTTTGCTTGCTGGCACTGGCATTGGTAGTGTAGAAGTTACAGAGCTGGATAATAGGAATGGCAGCGAAGTATTGAACTGAAGCCAACCCCACCACCACCCTGCAGAGAGTGGCAGGCATTGGGTGCCTTTGGGCCGCCAGGCATAACGACCACGCGCCATTTCACCACACTCTACCCTGCAGACACTGACAAGTGTCACGGTGTGCCTTGGGGTCTTTGGCTCTTAAGCACCCCATTCCATCAGGAAACACGGTGAGATGGGTGCAGTATAGGAGAATGTGGGGGTGAAGTTTGGGGCCCCGAAGAGTCCGAGGCACACCTTGATGCCTCTCACTGGCTGCAGGGTGTGGGTGGGGGTAGAATGGTATGAGCATGACAGGCAAGAATCCCAAGTCACACCCCAGATGCCTGTCATACTCTACAGGGTGGGGCGATATGGTTGGAAACCCTAACGCCTCAGGCATTCGTTGGTATTTTCACTCCAAATTTTCAACATGGTTTTTTTGTGACCCCCCACCTCATGAACAGTGGCAATATCAGTTTGTTAGCCGAAAACTGCTTTTGCACAACGACTATGACATTTGGCACCACAGGTGCCAAAACACATTCTGAACTGGATGTGAAAAATGACAGCGGTACTGTTCATGGGGAGGTGTAAAAAATGGCAATGTTGAAAATCTGCTGTGAAGATCTTAAAAAAACTGATGAAGTCACGAGCGTGCGTAGAAAGTGTGCAATGCACACCCATAATGTAACTAGTTTGTGGATTTTTTTTACAGCAGATTGTTAACACAGGCATTTTGGGACCTCCGATCATGAACAGTGTTAGTGTGATTTTCTTTATCTGTCCCAAACAATGATTTCCCACAGCGACCACGCATCTCTGCACTGAAAGTGTGAAAACACATTTCAGCCATGTTGTGGAAAATGACAGCTGTACTGTCTATAAGGAGGTGTGGAAAAATGCCACTGGTGAAAATCTGACTGAAAATATTACAAATTAATGAACCTATGAGGGTGCATGGAACACGCTAATGCTCACTTGTAACACAGTCATTTTATGGAGTTTGTCACCAAATTTTCAACATAGCCTTTTTAAGACCTCTACTCATGACCAGTGTCACTGTGACTTTCTTAATCTGTCCCAAACATTGTTTTCGCACACCGACTATACCATTGTGTGCTACATGTGCGGAAACACATTTTGGGCGAGATGTGAAAAATGGTAGCTGCACTGCTCATAAGGAAGTGCGGTAAAATGGCACTGTTGAAAATCTGGTGTGCAAATATTACAAATTCGAAAACTTGCCAGCGTGCGTAGGAAATGCGCAATGTGCACTCCTAAAACAGTCATTTTTGGGAATTTTTTCACCAAATTTTCAACATAGCCATTTTAACACCTCTGCTCATGATCAGTGTCACTGTGATTTTCTTAACGTGTCCCATACATTGATTTCGCACACCGACCGCGCCATTGTGCGCTACATGGGCAGAAACACATTGTGGGCGAGATGTGAAAAATGACAACTGTACTGCTCATAAGGAGGTGTGGTAAAATGGCAATGCTGAAAATCTGGAGTGAAAATATTGAAAATTTACGATAACTTACGAGTGTGCATAGAACTCTGCAACGACGCCAGAAACAGTCATTTTTAGGAATTTTTTCACCAAATTTTCAAAATAGCCATTTTAAGACCTCTGATCATGAACAATGTCACTGTGATTTTCTTAATGTGTCCCGTACATTGATTTCACACACCGACCGCGCCATTGTGCACTACATGGGCGTAAACACATTTTGGGCAAGATATGAAAAATGACAGCTATACTGCTCATAAGGAGGTGTGGTAAAATGGCAATGTTGAAAATCTGGAGTGAAAATATTGAAATTTCGTAAACTTACGAGCATACGTAGGAACTGCACAATGCATGCTCGTGAAACAGTCATTTTTAGGAATTTTTTCACCAAATTTTCAACATAGCCATTTTAAGACCTCTGCTCATGAACAGTGTCACTGTGATTTTCTTAATGTGTCCTGTACATTGATTTCGCACACCAACTACGCCATTGTGCGCTCATATAGGCGGAAACACGTTTTGGGTGAGATGAAAATGACAGCTATACTGCTTATAAGAAGGTGTGGTAAAATGGCAAGGTTGAAAAATCTGGAGTGAAAATATTGAAAATTCAGCGAACTTACGAGCATCGCGAGGAACTGCGCAACGCACATCAGAAACAGTCATTTTAGGAATGCCCACCAAATTTTCAAAATAGGCTTTGAAGCCCACCTTATGAACACTGGCAGTGTCATTTCATTAATCATTCCAGAAAGGTGATTTCACGCAGTGGCTGCAAAATCACCCTTTGGGCCCGAGTAATGCCATGACAGTGCAAGAATTCATGAAGAGGGGTCCCAAAAACCCCATGTTGAAAATTTGGTGCAAAAATTCTCAAAAATGCCTGAGATATGCAACAAAGTTAAAAAAACCCTATCTATCCCATTATACAGCTTACCGGCATTTCCTCAGTCCGCTGTCGGCTTTGAAGTGTGCAGACGTGTTCCTGGTCCACAGAAGATCATCACGCCGGACTCCGGAGGTAAGTATGGGGTGAGGGGGGTGTGGGGAGGCAGGATGCGCAGTGGTGGGCGCGGTGGGTGCAGACACTGCGAGGGACCGTTTTTTTTTAAGGTTTTTTTTTTATTACGACGACGTGGGACATTTGCCACGCTGGGGTGGGCTCCCAGCATGGCAGAAGGATGGCTGGGGGGCGTGGAGCTGACGGGGGATTGGGCACCCCCATCGGCCATGGCATCTGTTGCCATGCTGGGGTTGGCTCCCAGCGTGGCACCCTGTACTCGGGGGGGAGGAGACAGTGAAGCCGACGAGGGTTGGGCACCCCCATCAGCGACAGCATGGGGGGGAGAGACAGTGGAGCCGACAGGGATTGGGCACCCGCTGGCCATAAAACATTTTGCCATGCTGGGGTGGGCCTCAGCATGGCACCTGAATGCTTTGGGGGGCATGGAGCCGATGGGGATTGGGCACCCTGTCGGCCATAAGTGCTGGGGGAGGAAGGTGCATGTGAGCACACAGTGCGTGCTCACGCTGCAGTGTGTGTGTGTGTGGGGGAGAGCTCTGCTCACTCAAGTAGAGCTTTCCTTTCAACTGTATGCCACTGCATTTTCAGCTGTCATAGACAGTTGAGCAGTGATTGGTGCTCTGTGACCGTGCCTGCAAATACACTGACTGAATTGGAAGAGGCTGACACACCTCTGGAAAACTCGTATGATGGCACTATGTTTCTTGCACATGCGTGCAAGCAAACATAAAAATGGAAAGGGACCTGGGGGTATTCATAGCAGATGACCTAAACGTGGGCCAGCAATGTGAGAAGGCAGTAAGTAGGGCTGAGAGGATACTGGGATGCATAGGGAGAGGCATCACCAGTAGAAAACAGGAAGTTGTTGTCTCTCTGTACAGACAGTTGGTAAGACCACATCTGGAGTACTCTGTACAGTTCTGGAGACCCCATCTCCACAAAGACATAGACAGGGTGGAGGCTGTCCAGAGGAGGTCAACTAAAATGATGCAGGGTCTGCATCGGAAGACATATGAAGAAAGACTAAAGGAACTAAAGATGTATAGCCTCGAGGAAAGAAGGGAGAGGGGGACATGATAGAAAATTTAAAATACCTCAAGGGAATCAACAAAGTCCAAGACGGTAGCATCTTTCAGAAAAAGAGATGTGCAAAAACAAGGGGGCACAATTTTAAGATAAAGGGGGGATGGCTCAGAGGTAATGTGAGGAAGTATTTCTTCACAGAGAGGGTTGTGGATAGTGGAAGCATTGAGGAGGTTGTAGAGTCAAACAGTGGGAATTCAAGAATGCTGGACAGAGCAGGCAATTCTATGGGGTGTAGACAGCTGTGGAATAGATTGCAGCTGGTCCGTTAGGGAAATGCAGATCAGTCCACAGTCCTTATCTGCGATCAAATCGCTGTCGTTTTCGTTTGATACCAACCTGTTGAGGTTAACACAACTATCTAATTCTAATGTCAATAAAAGTACATGGTCAATTATGTAAGGCACTTAAATATGATAACTGCACAGATACATCACAACTGTTATACCATAATCTTAATATTAGATTGGATGGGCATTGCTTAACTCCACAACCATGCTCTAATCTAACGGAGCTCAAGATTTCTGATTTACTAGAGAATGGAAAGCTTCGGATTACACCAGATCTTTTACCTCTCCTGACTCTCCGGAAAAGCAGATTTTTAAAGGATACCAAATTCGGCACTTACTGGTCACCAAATTCGGCACAGGAATATGGCACAATGATCACTCTGAACTTATCACCTCACTTCATAATTTGGCAAGGCAACCTCATGCAGTCTCTTAAATTACCTCAATGTTATACCCAACTATTTGCTCTGTGGGGCCCGAAGCCTCCTCATACTGGGAAGCCCAGTACTCCAACAAAGAAACCCCTTGGGATAAGATTTGGCAATCCATTTACCGGTACACCTCCAATGATAAGCTTCTTCTTATGCAATTTTACATCCTGCACAACTTGTATTATACCCCACTGAAACTTTTCAAAATGGGAAAGATGCAGGATGTGAATTGCACCAGATGTGGTCTTAGTGAGGGTACTTTATTTCATGTCATGTGGGATTGTCCCAAAATTAGACCATTGTGGAATGAGATAAGGGCCAGAGCAGATCCATTACTGGGAATTGTAGATCTCTTTACGCCTGAAATTTGTATGTTGGGTGACTTATCACCAATTTTGATAAAGGAAAGGAAGTATGCTATGACTCTTATCTCCCACACAGTTAAAAAACTGGTATTAAAACATTGGAAGGATTCCTCCATCATTTCTTACTTAGAATGGTTGAACAAATTCCTCTGCAATCTTAGGATAGAAAAAATGACAGCATTTCTTAGACACACTCCAGCAGTCTTTGATAAGAAGTGGGGAAACATTTACACATTATATCCTTTGACCGGTAAATGAAACCTTTCACATTATAAGCAACTTATCTACTCTCATAACCCAGGATATCTTAGTAATGTTTGGTAGTACCATAGTCCTTAGCTGCCTCTAAGAACTCAACCAAAGCAAGAACTGGTCTCAAGTGTACCTATCTTATCCAATTAACTTGCCACGTAACTCTATCCATATATTACAATGAGATATGTATTAGGTAAGGGTTGGGAGGTGGGGGAGGAGGATGGTAGTAGGTTATTAGCTTTAGTATCTAGTCTCTGTGTTAATTGAGCCGATGTAACCCCAAGGCTTATAACCATTTTATAATGTCAAATTATGTCTGAGTTATGCCTTGCTTACCTGTATGTAATGGATATTAACAAATTATCAATAAAATATATTTAATTTAAAAAAAAAGCATAGTGGTGAGAAGGAGCAGTGGCTCTGATGGAGAGAAAAAGGCCCAAGGTACTAGGGAAGGGGGGAGAGAATGAGACAGGAAGAAGGGAAATAGAGGGGAGGGCAAAGCAGGGAGAAAAGAGAGAAGGAAAACAGGGACAAACACAGCAAGCAGAGATCTGATGGGTGGAGGCATTACAGAAACAAAGCAATGTCAGAGAAGTGGACAAACGGTGGGAGGAACGAGGTAGAGCAGTGCCTCTGGCCACAATGAAAAAAATGATCATGGACCCACCAGGAGGAGTGGCCTTTTAAGGCCTGATTAGGAGAGTGGCTTGTTCCTCCACCCACTGAGTCACAGGTGTAGCCTTGCAAAAATATGGACATGTGGCAACACAGACATAACCACTACCTGACTTCAGCCATGGAGGAAAACTGGGAAATGAACCACCAATCTTGAGTAATGAACAATGAAAATGAACCAAATCTGACTAACCAAAAGCAAGCAAGAAGAGCAGAAATTAATCAGCAGCAGTATTTTACAATGCTGCCCACTACAGTCAAGCTGTGTTTTTACAAAAGTGCTTGATACAATAAGAAATATTGTGAGTGTGACTGTAAATGTTCCTCCATGTCTGACCTGTGTCCACAGAATTGTGAGGGGTAGGATCCTTAGTGATGCTTGTGTTACACGAGGTCCCTGCACCCTTATTGGTACCCTCAAAGGTACACCATAGACAGCTAGCATTTAGGCATATGTTATACTAACATATAGGGCTAAGGGCATCTACTGTATAAGAGTAGATGTCAGGATATGTATGCATATTATTGTTATTCACTTTACTTTCTAATACATATATGTATTTCTTGCTTACAAGATGTTAGGACATCTGTGTCCTTGTAATGATTATGATATATGAGTCGGCATTGCCACCTTTTGGTGATTTACACTATTACACTGATCTATGTATAACTGTACTTCTTTGTCTTACAAAGTGATGACTCTTACAAAATTGTATGTTATCTTGGACTGTGGAGCTCTATTTTAGCCAATAGGGCTCATCGTTGTAACTAGAAATGCTTCTGTCTTACAGTAACCATAGTAATTATCATAGGTATATAATGTAAGACATTATGGGCCAGATATTCAAAACTTTGGCCCGGGGCAAAATTAGCACTGCCCCGCGGGCAAACTTAGCCCGGAGCACAGAGCAAGCTATATTCAAAAGGAATAGCCCAGGGCAAACAGCTTCTGAATATAGCATGGGAATGAGGCTGGGCAAACTAGGCTGGGAGTGCAGGGCAAACTTAGCCCTGGAATAAGACAGCTCTGAATATGGCAACCAGGAAGTGCAAACCACAACAGCAACACAGTGCACAGCAATGTGAAGGTAGGTAGAGATGAACTCTGTGGCCAATGTGTGTGCCAGCAAATGCGTGGACCCAGTACAGCTGCAGGCAGCAGTGTATGTGAAAGTACAGTGTGCAAAACTGTAAAATATTCCCCGAACTGTTAGCGCAGCGCTAACATGTTTGCGCGAGTTTAGCACAGGGCTAAACCGTTAGCCCGGAGCAAACATGTTTGCCTGGCGCTAAACTTTGCCATATTCAAAAGTGACATGCAAATGAGCCTACTTAGGTAGTCTGTGGGTAAACATCCAGATTAGCATCTCGTTATGACCTGATTTGCATGCAGTTTGCACCGGGCTAACTGTTTAGCCCTGCGCTAAACCTGCGCAAACGTGTTAGCACTGGCAAACAGCTTGGGGAATATTATACAGTTTTGAACACTACTTTCCACATGTGCTGCTGCCTGCAGCTGTACTGGGACAACACAGCATAGGCTCAGATGGTGGTGGTGCTGCACGCAACTGTCACATTGTAGGTCATGCTACAGTGCACAGCAGAAACTACAGTAGCAAGGGGGCCAGTAGTGTGTGGACACAGCATTGCCTATGGTGTGTAGGGCAGTGATGATGACTGCACTATACATAGTGAGAGGCCCAACCTGCAGGTGTTTACTGACAGTGGACATTACTGTTATGCTGTTGTGTGACCCACAGATGCTGTACCTGTGGCATGGGATGCTCACAGTGACATGTACATTTCTGGCTTTGTGTGCTGTGGCAGTTGTACAGCTGTGCGGTATGTGGCGGGGGGCATATATTATCGAAGGCACACTGGTGTTAGGGTATTCCCAATACTGGCCCATGTGCACTGCATGATGTGTCCCAGCCTTGTGGCCACATCTGGTCTGTGGCACAGCCTCGCCACCCATACATACTCCCCTCAACATCCTCCATGCCCACAGTGCTGCATGTGTGTGCTGGCATCTGTTGGTGTCCACAGAAGTGTGGCCCGCAGGTGTGTGCTGTATGGCCACACTGCCATGCTGCTCATTGGCAGCAGGGTCACCACTTACTGCCTGGCATGGCTGGGACTGGTGGCAGATGATGGCACCATTGTGATGCCATCCGTTAGCAGCATGCTTTCTCTATGTTTGGCTTTATCTATGTGTCATATTTCTTTGTTAGGGTCACGCAAAACCCACGCTAAACCCGCGCAAACACCGCGCAAAGCCATAGTGTCGCGCAAAGCTGATTGCCCAGGGTTAAGACAAGCTTTTCTGGGTGGTAATGTACGCCGCAGTGTCGCATAAGTCACGCGAAACACTTAGCGCGGCGCTAGTCGCTGAATATAGCATTGCGCCTGTATTCATGTCAGTTTGCCCCTTGCATACATTATAATTTTGCCCAGCGCTACTGCAGTTTGCCCGCACTATTTGGCCTTTTGAATATAGCAGACCCACGCTAATCCCGCGCTAAACCTGCACAAACGGTTTTTGCCCGGCGCAAAGTTTTGAATATCTAGCCCCATGTCTTCTACTTTGGAGACCCCAAGAGACACGGAGAATCCTCGTGGTATAGGGAACACTTAGCACTGGCTCCCAGTTCGTATTGGTAAAAACTGCTTAAGGCAACTGTGATTATCCTTTTTGGTAGTAATAAACAAGTTTATTACTCTTGTGCAACGTGTCTGTGATTCCTTGCAATCCCATAATTGCCAAGAACCTGAGAGTGAGGTTTAGACCTCCTGAAAATTGTCAACTGCGTACAGGCAAAATTTGGTGTTTGCAAAGTTTCACTTGTTGCTTCAGATTATTCCCTTCCCAGCAGGGGCTGTAGGTGTGCATTCCCACATCACCTCTCCCATTCTACGACCACTTTGTAATAACTTGCAAAGTCTGGCTGCTTTCTGGGTGTGGTCGATGCCGACTCGACCCACTCCACAGCAGTTCTGAATTGCAAGATTTCAGGTGCACAGTAGCCCGATTGTGAATAAAGTGCTCTCGCTGTGGATTGATGCACAGCATGTAGCCTTTTTCACTGTTTGATTTTTCGTTCCCTTCCACACAATGGCCACCGTATCAAATATCTTCGCAGAACTGAGACTCAATGTCTCAAACTTCTTTGCCTTCCATGGAGGATGGGCCAACTTCGTGCGGGACACAAGTCAATCTGACAGCCCTGTACTGGGGATTTCAACTCAGTACTCAGAGACGAGACAAACAGCCAGAAAGCGAGAAGCTAAAGGGCTGTTGGTCGCAGTTCTCTACGCTGCTCTGGAAGCCTCTGAAGTGAGGTTTCAAACCCTTGAACTGCAAATCTCATCTCTTAAGCAGGAGATGGGGTTACAGAAAACAGAATGTGTGAGACGTGAGCAGGATTTGGAATCTGAACTCCAAACACTGCAAAATGAAAAGGATTCCCTTTTGCATCATTCTGCATAGGCAGGCGAGCAGGAACTTTGTATGTTGAAGTAGGAGTGTGAAAGTTTGAGACAGGATAAGGGGCAGGCTTTGCTAACGAATGACTTATTAAGCAGAACGAATGAACAACTGAGTGAGGAGATGGGAGAGATACAGGACGAGATCAACCAGGTACGTAATGACTTAGAAGTGACTACTAGGGACAATCGCGATTTGAGCGCCACGTATAGAGTGCTACAGAAGCAAATGCAAGATGAGGTAGATCTGAATGTTGCAAATGTGAATCATGCTGAATGTGAATCCAAGATGGTGAAACTGCACCATCAGTGGGAGGTTCTGGCTGGACATGTTAAGGTGATGGGAGGTGTAGCCCCTACCTTAACCAAGTCATCTGAAGGGGAGGTATCAGATGTTGACATCTCACAGTACAATGCCTAGTCACACCCCTACTATGGCTCAGACACCCCACCCCACCATCCACAACATGGTGGACACCCGTCACATCCATCCCATGTCATGTGTCACCGACGTCATGACGCACATCATGAGCGACGCCAACATGGTGACCCCCATGATAGGGGGGTAAGCAGGCCCAGGCCTAGTCCTGACGGCACCACTGGTAGCTGTTATTAATGTGGAAGACAGGCAGGAGATAGAGAAAATGATTGCAAATGCGGTAAACAATGTGCCCATTCCAGAGAGAAATAAGTGGGTTTTAAAAAAACCAGATAAGACAGCTTACACATGAAACTGGTACTCAGGAGGGCATAGTCCTTTCCATAGCGGAGGCTGCAGCTCAGGCAGCCCTGTACGGTGCCCGAGGGAACCTACCTCCACCTGATCGTCCCAATAATCCCCTACAAATGGCCCACTCTGTTCAGCAAATAGCTGACCACATTGGTTGAATGACCCTGTCTGACAACCTTAGCTGCCACTTGGAAAAGGTGTGTGCTAAATGTGAAATGCTTAGTCTCGCTGAAGACCACCAGGTCCAGATCATACGCCAGACCATTGATCCTGGCCTGTGGGCAAAACTCCCTGATACCGTCCGCCAGGATAGCACCACCACCTTTGATGAGGTCACAGCTGAACTCACTTCTGCACACAGCCCAGGTGTAGTAGGAGTGATGCTCGCATACCCTGTAAAACAGAATGTGAAAGAAAGTCCAGCGACTTACCACCAGAGGCTCTGGATGGCATACCGAGCAGGGAAGCACCTTGCACAGGAAGCTGCAGATGTGGATCTTATTAAGTATAAGACCCTGTTCCTTAGGAACATGATCCCTGCAGTAACAGAAAAGGTAGAGCCAACCACCTATCCCACCCCAGAGAGGTCTGCTGACATTCTTTGGAAAACTGAGAGAGTTTATCAGCTCTACATCCATGATCTGGGCTCCGGTTCCAAGAAAGTAGCCACCGTGGAAACTACTCCGGAGACGACGACTCACTACACGGTGGAGGGGCAGGCCCAAGAGAAAAAGCTACTCCCTGCAGACAACCAACACCCCTAGCAGGCCCAACAACCACAACAACAGCAGCAACAGCAACTACCATGGGGTGGGAACCAGAATTATCATAAGAACAAGAAACACCACAAGAATAACAAGGGTAAACAACAGAGACCAGGCCCTTCATATAGGGAAATAGCTGAAGAGAATCAGAAATTCCAAGAACTTCTGGGGCAAGTGCACTCTGTAGCGGATGCTGTTCCCACTTGGGCCCTTGCAGCCATACAACTGGGAGAGCAGGCCTCAACAGGCTGTGGAGACACCGGAAGTACAGGCCCCCAGGCCCATACAGGCCTGAACCCAGAAGCGGCTCCCTATATAGCATCAGTGCAGCATGGTGAAGTGGTTCAAAGGAGCCAGGCCCAAACTCTCTATGCCTCCGCTGGTACAGAATGACAATTACAGGCCCCAGTCCCTATGGTAAATAAGCTGGTCTTGGATGCAAACGGAAGGCCCTGTACTGAGGCTGAGGTCGGGGGTCACCTACTGACAGTACTATTGGGTACAGGCACAGCTGTGTCTGTATTACATGATGACCACCCAGAGACATCCCCTTGGTCCACCGGATGGAGGACCAATATGTCAGGAGTAGATGGAACTAGGTTACCTGCATATCGTTCCCTACCACTACCTGTGAAACTGGGACACCTGAAGGCCTATCACACCTTCCAGGTAATGGTATTGCATGATCACCCTAGTATAATTGGAATTCCTAGCACCACACAGCTGTGTTGTGGACCTAGCCAACGTGTTACTGATACAGATTCGAGGACAATACCACACCATCATGATTCCTGATTCACATGTGGTAGCTACAATATCTGCAAACAATAAAGAGTATGACGTCATAGATTTGTTCAAGAACCACAAACTTTTCCCAAAGCTCCTCCCCATTCTACAAAGGCATCTAGAGGCATTTGCCACCAACAAGTATGACTGTGGCAGAATGCACACTGTCACTGAAGTGACAGGCCCAGCACATGAAAGGCAACTGCAATACCCTTTTCCACTAGAGTCCTTGCCTTCTCTTAGGGAAACAATAAAATCACTCTTCAAACAAGGTGTAATCAGGACATGTGTTTCTACTGCCAACTCTCCAGTGTGGCCTGTGAAGAAACCCACAGGTGCCTGGAGACTTACTATTGACTACAGGAGATTGAACTAGGTCACCCCCAGTTGTGCTCCAACTGTGACATCAGTACCTGATGTGCTACAACTTTTGATCCCTGACCAAAAATGATTCAGTGCCCTGGACATCTCAAATGGTTTCTGGTCATTACCATTGACCCCCAAGAGTCAGTATAAGTTTGCTTTCACCATTAAGGGTAGACAGTACACATGGACCTGCTTACCACAGGGATTCCATAACAGCCCTTCCCTGTTCCATTTACACATGATGGACACCCTTGAGGGTTTCTCTACTCCCAAGTATCTCTTGCAGTATGTGGATGACCTGTTGTTGGCAACTGCCACACAGGAACAACACTTGGATCTCTTGGACAAACTCCTGACCCTCATTCAGAGAGTAGTCCTCAAATGTAACCCAGCAAAAGCACAACTATGTCAGAAAGAGGTACTCTTTCTGGGCCTGAGAATAACTGATCAGTACTGAAGCCATACCTGGAAGAAGATACAAGGATTGCAAGACTTGCCATTGCCCACCAATGTGGCCACTCTTAGGAGATTTCTAGGTATGGTAAACTATTCTAGAGATTTTATTTGTGATTTTGCTCAGAAGGCTACTCCTCTGTATGAATTATTGAAAAAGGACATCCCCTGGAATTGGGGTCCCATCCACACCCAGGCTGTGATGTCACTGAAACAGGCCTTGGCCTCATCTCCAACTTTGGCCAACCCCAATCCAGCCTTGCCATTCCATCTGGAGTGTGCCACCTCTGACATAGCTATGTCAGCAGTGCTGGCCCAGAAGGTTCATGGCACTCTGATATCCATTGCATATGCATCACAGCTTTTGACCCTAGTGGAACAGAAGTACAGCCTTTGTGAAAGGAACCTTCTGGCTACCTACTGGGCTGTCAAGCACTTTTAGGATATCATTGGGTACTCTTCCCTGATCATTAACACAAACCACACCCCAACTATCTTTCTGCTTTCAGACAGAGTGAAGGATGGGTCAGTGTCTAACACCAGGCTGACACACTGGTCACTTCTCCTTCAGGACAGAGACATTGAGGTCCACCCAACCAAAATGCCATCCATGCTGGCGCATGGTCTCCTTTTCCATAGACAACTCCATGACTGTACACTTCAGCCACCAAATCTTCCAGATCCAGGTCCTTTCCTCCCTGCTATGCCACAACTACTTCAGAATACCTCATTGTGTCATATTTTTACAGATGGCTCAGCTTCCTACTATCAAGGAGAACAAATTGCAGGGATGGGCATCTTAGTGATTTATCCTTATGGTAACATTTAAAATTTCTAAGTGTTGCAGTGTGGCATCATCACAATATGCCGAGATAGCAGCGGTGGCCTGTGCCCTCAAGTTCATCCAGCATAGAGCCGAGGACACCATCATCTTCACAGACTCTAACTGGGTTTGTTGTTCTCTTACAGAAGTTCTTCCCTTCTGGCAGAAGAACTTTTTCCTCTCCTCTGATGGCAGCCCAGTGAACAACAAGAATCTGATAATATACATACATTTACTGGCACAGAGAGTTGCACACAAACTCTATGTACACAAGGTTAAAGCTCACTTCATAAATGACCCCTATCATGCCTTCAATGATACAGCCGACACCCTTGCCAAGGAAGGGGCCCGAGGGGGATGTCTGGATGATGGATCATCCAGAGGCCAGAGCGGCTGCACACATTGCAGCAGTCAGAAAGAAAACTGAACCCTTTTCCCCCCTTGGACCTCTCAGCATCCCAACACACTGACTCTGAGCTCAAAGATGTGTTCAGATTCCTTGACAAGAGTACTGAACAGAACTTACCTACCCATAACCCCTACCAGAGGCATGAAGGAAAGTTGCACCTGTCCTCAGATGATAAGCTCATCTGGTACCAGCCAGATGACACCCCCACCAAGTTGTGGGTGGTTCCCAGACACCATAGGTCTGCATTTCTGCACCAAGTGCATGACACCCCTACTGGTGGACACCAGGGAGTAGAAAATATGCTCCAAAGGCTCAAGACCACTGCTTGGTGGCCTGGTGTCACCAAGGATGACAAACAGTACATAGATGATTGCCTTGTTTGTGCACAAAACAATCTCATCCCTACCAAAAGAAATGCCAAACTACTACCACAAAGACACTCTGGCCATTGGCATTCCATACAGATTAATTTTATTGGTCCACTGACCAATACCAGTAGAAATAACAAGTACACCCTTGTGGTAACTGACCTTTTCTCTAAGTGGGTTGAAGCTTTCCCCACTAAGACATGTACCACTAAAACCACTGCCAAAACACTGGTGGAACAGATTTTCTCCAGGTGGGGCCTACCTCTTAAGGTGGACTCCGACAAAGGAATCAGTTTTACAGGTGAGTTGATGAAAGAAGCACTTGAACTCTTTGGAGTTCACCAGAAATTCCACATACCTTAACACCCACAATCTTCAGGTCAAATAGAAAGAGCCAACAGACGGATTAAGCAAATGCTTTCCAAATTCATTGAGGACAATCCCAAGACCTGGGATTTCCTATTACCATTACTCCTTATGGCAATCGGGGCACACCCCAGCCACCACCCAGTTGACACCCTTTGAGGTGATGACTGGCAGACAGATGAGATTACCTGAACACTTGTTATTTGACCTGCATACCCTACAGCAGACCGTGTGTCTGTAGACCAATATGAGGAAAAACTCAGGCAAGACCTCATACACACACACACACACACACACACACACACACACACTTGTATGCTGCCAACTGCATGAGCAAGGCCCAGCAACAGTCCAAAATACAGTTTGACAGACATGCACAAGAAGTGAATTGGCAAGTTGGAGATCAGGTAAAGGTCTGAAGATTTGTACATCCCACAAACTCCTTCTCCAATAAGTGGGAAGGCCCCTACCCCATTGTCAACAAGCTCAGAACAGCAGTCTATCAGGTTTAGACTATTGCACAACAACAAACTGACTGACAAATGGTTACATGCAAACCAGTTGAAACTGTATAAAGGAGTGTAACCTCCCCCCTGGCCCCCCTTGGTCAACTAGAAGGGCTAATCCTCTCACACATGGTGCTATCGAGAGGGATGGAGGTTGTCACTATGAACAGTTCTGTGTACCCTTACTTCTACTTCATAGCCTGCCATCCTTAGACAGGCAAACCAAGTGTGGCAACTACCTGGCTCACACCACGGGGGGACATTTAGCATGGCCATCAACCTGGGTCCCTAGGAGAAAACGTTTGCTCAGAATTATGCTAGGTTTGAACTTCTGGTCAGGGGCACCCAAGTAAATCCAGACACTGGAAGCCATAACTGTACTGTCCAAACCAGGCTGGGTTTCTAGAGTGTGGCTTTTAGTCATATACACAGAGAATACAACAAAGTGAAGATGGACCCCCACAGGGCTATTCCCACTGGTAATGCAGATTACTGAGGTACAGAGCACACACACAGTGAACCCTCAGGTTCTGAATGGATTGGCACACATGGCCCTAACTGGTACACTTCCCTTCTTTCCCTAGACTTGGCACCCTGGGCCAGTACTAGGAACTTTCCCATATTTCATGAGGAATTCTTTGTGGCTCCTTCAACCACCATCTGAGAACACTCTGTCTCACTAAAAAAAATCCAGCATCCCACATCTGGGTGTTTTCCTCAGGCACTGGCCAAATGCACTGAGTGAAAACAAAGGTGCTGAAACTGAAGCCGGAGAGGTAAACATGGTTACTCCAGATGGGGGGGTCTCCCACCTTTTGCTTCCAATATTTATACTCGGCCATTCATCTTGTTAGCAACACCTTTCTCTGAAACACTCTTGTAGGTGCTCTCTTGAAATGTCTTGCACATTTAACATTCTACATCTCACACCTCGGAGGTGTCATGAAATTAAATGTTCTGTATATGGCTATGTCTTTACTCTAGACCCCCACTTTAGCACATACTTTTAAATCACACACAGTCTAAAAGTTCTGTACTTGGCTAGTCTCCCTCAGACCCCACAGTAGGCAGACACTTTTACTCAAAACCCAGCCTTAAAAGTTCTGTACTTGGCTAGTCTCCCTCAGACCCCACAGTAGGCAGACACTTTTAGCAGAAACACAGTCTTGTTGAAACAGAGTCCCTTTGTTAGAGAAAAACTCACCACAGGAATGCAGGTGCACCAGGGCTTTTTCCACAAAAAGTCTCAGGTACTCACAGAACAACTTAATCTAGGCAACTTCACCACTCTCCAGGCTGGACCAGGGGATTGCCCCTGAATCCTGGAATTCCCCCATCCCCCCCAGGGATGGGGCACTGGAAAACCTTCTAGGAATGGTCTCTACCACTTCACACACTGGTCTTCTGCGTTCTGTCCTAGTGTGAGAACACACAACCCAATCCCCTGAGGTAGCTCTTTTTCAGAGCTAAGTCTGAGGAGCTGCCTTCTGCAGCACTCCTCACTCCCCACACTCTCCACACAAACTGACTAATCTTCCCATATTCTGCTGCTAACCTCTGCAGCTAGCATTTCATTGTGGCTTATGCTGCTGCGAGAATTCTAAGGTGACATCATCACTCCAGCTCAGCTGAAACTAAAAACAGAGTGTGACAGTGTGAAACCCATTTAACTGGCATCTCACAAGCTGCCTCTCCCTGCCTGCCACTAATTCTAAGTGGGATTCTAGTAACCCCTGGGAAGAAGGGGGTTACACCCACCCTTGGCCAGGAAAATGACTGTCCCCAGTCATTGCCTACTCGGCACCAGACCAGACCATCCTACCCTATGTGCTACCTATGGAGAGGGGTGATCAGGCCCCCACCATGTACCAGGCACAGGCAGGCAACACTAAGGGCCTAGTGGCCATTGGCTGTCACTTCAGCCCCTACACTATGATCTTACTATGGTAACCAGTGCCCTGGAAGAACTGTCCAGAGCATTGCCCTAATAGGACCATAGCCTGTCTATCCCCCTAGCCCTCTAGGGAAAACCTATCTGACCAAAAACAAACCTACCCAAAACAGGGGAACCTCCCCCCATCCCTGGACACCTGCAAACCAAACCAAGGAGCTAACACTACACCCAAGCATTACACTCCCATT
Source organism: Neoceratodus forsteri (assembly GCA_016271365.2). Classification (NCBI taxonomy): domain Eukaryota; kingdom Metazoa; phylum Chordata; order Ceratodontiformes; family Ceratodontidae; genus Neoceratodus; species Neoceratodus forsteri. The sequence goes on from CM028132.1 coordinate 102,982,597, forward strand.
CTCCCCCACAACCACACCTGTGGAAGGAAAAGTTAACACACGTTAACAACTACACAGTACTTTAAACACAACTCTTTAAAGCACATGAGGAACTTCAATGAGTCCCTCCAATCCTCTTCTTGTCTCCTCTTCTGTCTTCATCAGGAACCACCTGAAAGAGAAAAGACAAAAACACACCCCAAATCTGCAGAAATAGTACATAACCATAACCCTTACCATCAAAACACTGGAGAATCCAAAAAAATACATATTTTTTAAAAAGTAGAAAACAGTAGACAAACAGCAGAAAAACATCAACATTATATACAATACACCTTTCGGGGATGGAATGCCCTAAATGTCCCAACTAGTGACAACAGTGCCCAAAGGCAAGATCCATGAAAGAGTCTCTCCTGGGCCAGAGGCTGGTGAAGCACAGTTCTTGTAGTACGGTAAATCCCAAAGGGGAGAGTCTTTGTGGACAGTTCAACAGTCTGTAGTCTGCCAGGTGTAGGATGTGTATTGCAATGTCAATAAGGTAAGAAAAGTCTGGACTTACCAGTCCCCTTGAAGAATGAAAATGTAACAGCAACTGGATCTGCAGTTGAAGAATCTCCCTGGCAGCATTTTTGGATACAGCTAGGCAGAAATCTTCTGGAAATGACAGGATGGCATGTCTGGGAAACTGCTGGGCTGTCATCTCTGTATGATGTCATCTGGAGATGGAACCTTGGAACAGGAAAGGAACAGCTGGACTGAAGTCATCCGAAATCCCAGATGAAGAATCAGAAAACAGCTAGACTGATGTCCTCTCTGGCTGATGTAATCTGGAAGGCCAGGAGATGGAACTGGAAGGCACACTGCAAGGCTGATGAATCTGGATGCACCTTTGGATCCTGGAACACCAGACTGCTGGAACACCATGGGTAAGGCAATGGCTGGATGGCAGCACTGGCTACTACTGCTCTGCTTTCCACTTGGTAGGCATGGGCACATTCACAGGAAGCTGGTTACACTGAGGGTAGTACAACAATGGGTCAGGTGCAAGAATTATTACCCCATCTGGGCACTCATAATTCACATTGTAGAAAATCTCATTGCCCTTTCTGTCCACAATACGTATAGTGTCTATGAACAGTGTCCTGCCCACTTTCCAATACTTGAATCTGTCTCTGACAGCTTTGTCTCTGACATATCGAGTTGCACCTGGATGCAGGTCTTTAGTTGCCTCTTCCACTATCCAGGCTCTCCTGTTTTTCTTAATCTCCTCCCAGACTCTCTGAGGAAAGGTAGGGAAGGATATTCCATAGATCTCATTTGCCTTCCTACGAACCAGTCTTTCCTCCTTACTACTCTTGATCAGCTCAAGACAACTGACCTGGCTTGGGAGTGACCAGTCCTGGTTCTGCCAGTGTCGCATACTCAATGCTACATAGAATGGATCCCTGACCCCTCCTTGTGGGGGCAGGGCTGAGAAGTCACCAACTTCTTCTTCTGGTTCCTCCAAGGCAAGAGCCCGAGGCTGTGGACTAGCACCTTCACCTTTAGGATACATAGATTCCCCCCTCCTCCTCTTCCTCATTTAGGATCTGGGCCCAGGAGTCAGCAGTCATCCTCACTCCCGAGACTGTCCACTCTTCAGTGCGGAGTCAACACCTCCCAATCTAGGGTGTCTCAAACCTAATCCTCTCCAATGAGACTGGGAGTTGGACCCTCTCTCCACGGATCCACTGATGCTCCCTCCACACTGTCCATCTGTGACACAGACATGGAGACATCACAAGGACTCTGCTCTGCCTGTACATCCACACCCTCTTCCTTTGTGCCACACTCTGCTGGGCCTCCCCCAACAGGTTTCACCTGGTGCTGTGTGCTGCTACTTGCAGGATCTTGGAGCTTTGTCCATGTGACAGCCAAACGAATCTTGGGTGCACCAGTTAAGCCTGGCTTCTCTAAGCACCCAGAAGAGTGAGGAATCATGAACACGTCCCTTAAAGCCTTGAGGCACATTATGCATACTCTCACAGGGTATCCAGGAATCACAACATGAGGAGGCAAACTTCCACTGTAGAAACATTTCTCCATTACTTGCAACTTGGTAACCTCTTCCACTATCATAGCCTGGGGATGATCCAGGTAGCAGGATGATCCCAAAGCCACGACTGTAGAAAAACACACAAAAATTCACTGTTGGGTTCACTTTGCTTGAAACAGTCTTACAAAATGGCTCCCTACTGCTCTGTTTAAATTACTACCCCACCCTGTAATGGTGGCGGCAGCACTCCTGGTGCAGCAACATTCTGCATCTAACTCAAGCCACCGTGCATCCAATTTACTGCATACTGATAAATTTTACTCAAACTGCACAGATTGCACTGTTTTGCTTCCTTAGCACATCTATATGATTTTCTAGGACTTTACATTAGCTTTCAATCACTTTTACTTGCTTAAAGTCACTAAAGTCACAGTATTTCATGAACAGGATTGCCTGTTTGCTTCAGCCTCTCATACAACTCACAGTCTCTCTTTTTGCTCAGAAAATTGCACTGTTGCTGAATCCATAATACATGCTCACAGTCTAATGCTCAGAATTCTTGCTTAGGTTGGATTTACTTTACACAGTCCTTTGCAAAACAATCACACTGTTTACACACAGATCCAGCTGGCTTTAGAAAAATCACACACAGTTTGAGCTCAGTTTTGCTGAATGGTACTCACTGAATCAGTAGCTGGCTTTTCAATGGAAATTTTGGCCTACAGCCCATCCTGGAGGTCTCGGGGTTGAAATGTGCTGGTGGTCTTGCCAACTGTACCTGTTAACACCCCACTTTCTCTCCAGTCAATTGGAATATGGGTTGAGCCCGATTTAACACAGAAAAGTCTGAAGTTTTAACTTTTAGAATGTTTGTAGTCACTGCGACGCTCCTCCTGGCTAGCCAGCTCACACACCACTCGCTCTCTCCCTCTTGAACACTGGGCAGCACTCTGAAGCTGGCTTGGGAGGAAGGACTGATTGCATTCTCACCAATCACTCGACGACATCCAAATGAGCCTCTCTCTCTTCTCGTGCTCTTCTCCATGGCAATCATCGAGCGGGCAAAATTGAAACTGCAAAGCAACATTTTTTTTCTTTTCAACTGTAACTCCATGGCAGGAGCACCATTTTTCATGGCAATTTCTCTAGCGACTCTCCCAGTCCACACAGCAAGCATTTAAAACTTTCAGGGCACAAATGTCTCTTTGTTTCCCACAGTTCTCCATACTTTTTCTTGTCACAACTTGAAAATTAAAGCTGGCAAACATTCTTTTTGATGCAGGACAAGGGGCACACACAATCTGGCTTTACAGCTCTTTGGTAAATGTTGGCACAATCACAGTAGCACATGAACAGCAAGCACACCGCGGCACATATGGATGGCAATTCTCTAGCAAATCCCTTATGCACAAAGCTTCAGATTTTTTGGGCTACCAACTGCCAGACGGACAAAATGCTAGCCACAACCTGAGCAAACATCTCTTGTTCTCTCCCAAATTCCAAACAAATCCTCAGCAGTGCCTCCATTTTGTAACCTCCCCCCAACGGCCCCCCTTGGTCAACTAACAGGGCTGCTCCTCTCACACATGGCGCCATCAAGAGGGATGGGGGTTGTCTCTATGAACAGTTCTGTGTACCCTTACTTCTACTTCAGTAGCCTGCCATCCTTAGACAGGCAAATCAAGTGTGACAACTACCTGGCTCACACCTGGGGGGACCATTTAGCATGGCCATCAACCTGGGTCCCTGGGAGAAAACGTTTGCTCAGAATTATGCTAGATTTGAACTTCTGGTCGGGGCACCCAAGTAAATCCAGACACTGGAAGCAATAAGTGTACTGTCCAAACCAGGTTGGGATTCTAGAGTGTGGCTTTTAGTCACATACACAGAGAATACAACAATGCGAAGATGGACCCACACAGGGCTACTCCCACTGGTAATGCAGATTACTGAGGTAAAGAGCACACACACAGTGAACCCTCAGGTTCTGAATGGATTGGCACACATGACCCAAACTGGTACACTTCCCTTATTTCCTTTGACTTGGCACCCTCGACCAGTACTAGGAACTTTCCCATATTTCATGAGGAATTCTTGGTGGCTCCCTCGACCACCATCTGAGAACACTCTGACTCACTGAAAATCCAACATCCCACTTCTGGGTGTATTCCTCAGGCACTGGCCAAATGTGCTGAGTGAAAACAAAGGTGCTCAAACTGAACCCTTGGACCCCACAGTAGGCAGACACTTCTACTCGAAACCCAGTCTTAAAAGTTCTGTACTTGGCTAGTCTCCCTCAGACCCCACAGTAGGCAGACACTTTTAACAGAAACACAGCCTTAGTGAAAAACAGAGTCCCTTTGTCAGAGAACAACTCACCACAGGAATGCAGGTGCACCAGAGCTTTTTCCACAAAAAGTCTCAGGCACTCACAGAACAAACGAATCTAGGCAGCTTCACCACTCTCCAGGCTGGACCAGGGGATTGCCCCATAATTCTGGAATTCCCCTCCATTCCTCCAGGGATGGGGCACTGGAAAACCTTCTAGGAACAGTCTCTACCACTTCACACACTGGTCTTCTGCATTCTTCTCTAGGGCGAGAACACACAACCCAATCTCCTGAGGTAGCTCTCTTTCAGATCTAAGTCTGAGGAGCTGCCTTCTGCAGCACTCCTCACTCTCCAGATTCTCAAAACAGACTGATTAATCTCTCCTCATTCTACTGCTAACCTCTGCAGCTAGCATTCCATTGTGGCTTATGCTGCTGTGAGAATTCTAAGGTGACATCATCACACCAACTCATTTAACTAGCATCTCACAAGCTGCCTCCCCCTGCCTGCCACTGATTTTAAGCGGGATTCTAGTAACCCCTGGGAACAAGGGAGTTACACCAGTATAATTATTTTTCTTCACCCCATTGGGCAGAATAGTACTAACTTATTAATGTTTGGCTTTCCTTTTCAGATGCACTGACAAGATGGCTATCTTTTTCCATTTTCTCCTCATCTCAGGAGTTATCCCCTGCATCCAAGGCACGGCAAAGCACCTCCTTCCTTACCTTGATCCTCCAGCAACTTCCCCAGAGGGAGTTTCCATCAATATACTCGACAATTTCATTACTGTCCAGGAATGTTCAGATGCCTACCTCACTGCCTTGGTTGTTGCTCCTGATAAATCTACCCTACAAATGGAGTGGCAAACCACGTCACAAGGACAAATTCTCCCTGTGGCCAAGCTTTCCAAGGGAATTTCCACGGCTGGCCCAATGCAAAAGTATCCCCTAATGGTTTGCTGTCCTTGCTCCAAACTGCTCTTAGACATTCTGTTTTATACAATATCACTGCCTTAATTAATCCGTCATATTGTAATTCCTTGTCTAAAGATTCTGCCAGGAAATTCTGTGCTGTACACAACATGGCCTCTGCTGCCATGTATCTTTCTGTGTTACCCCCCACTGACAAACAGCTTTTGGAATGTCCAAAACATACCCCTGGTCATTGTAGTGGTCTAACAGTCACTGCTTTACCTGGTACACTTATTAACAACTTACAATTTATGCAATACCTGTTTTGTTTCATTTGACTTACTGGAATATAAAAGAATTTGGTATGTATCATACTACTAACACTTCAGTGTTTTTATAGTATTTTATTGCTTGATAGCCTAGCAGCATTTCAAACCCATGCTCAAGACCCTATTACCGAGGTACACACCACTGAGCATAGAGGTAATTTTAGGAGAAAATCTAACCCTGATGATCAAAGTCATAAATATAACAAACGGGAAGTTGACAGTTCTGATGTTACGGGTGCCGCTGGCACCATCACAGGTCTTTTTGGTACAGCCATTTCTATTTACAATAAGGTCAACATTGCTGCTATTAAATCACATTCACAGAAATTCAAAACTGGTTTGGTAAATGATATTATACTCCCATTATTGCATGGTGTGGATGGCCTTAGTCAGGAAGAAAGATACACTGCATACAACATGCACAACACTGCTAAGGCATTTACAGATTTTAAAGATAAGATTAACACCTCATTGCACAAAACAACAAAGAAGCAGATAGACAATATATTGCCCGTGAGATACTATGTTCAGCCTATGGCTCATACATAATCACTATTATCAATAACCTTTTCCATGATGTAGAATCCAGAAGGATCGCTGATATCATTCATGACAGACGCATATCTAAATGGTATTGTCGTCAGTGCAAATCCCCTAGCTGTATTGCAATGTGTATGCAACAAACTCTAACTATTCCACTTTCTACAGCTAGAAATTTGGGTTTTGTGACCAGGCACCCTAACACTGGTCCATGTTTTACTTCTATGAAATGTTCTATTAAGGATACAATGTTTGTCTCTTTTACTGTTTCTTTACCAAGTTTTGATCCTACTACAGCTTTATTTGACAAGCTCGCCACTGTACATTTGATTGGGCACTTTGATGAAGGTATCTACAGAGAACGCCTCGACTTGCCTCCTCTACTGGTCTTCCATCCCATTCTGGACACCTGGGTCACTCCGCACACAGATTGCTGTGCGAAGAAGGGTTACATTTACTTGTGTCAATGTGATGTATTTAATGTTATTAAACCTGTATGTGGCTATTCCCCTGACAGTATCGATTGGTCCTTTTCCATGGATGATGACATCAGCACTAAAGGCACAGACTTTACAGACTCAACATCGGCTCCAGACAAGCTATACCAATCTTATCAAGAGGAGGTTCATTGACTGACAACATGGATTTCCAAGACGACCGACACCTGCCCGGTACAGTTGCAAAAATGGAGACTTCCCACTGTTAAAATGCAATATAATTATGATGGGGAGTGCTGTGTAGTTACTAATATTAAATCATATGTGTATAGCATCAAAACATGTGCTATAGATAGCCTCAACTTCTGTTTTATTCCCCACCAGAAGTCAGTTATTGGACATACCATTATTACACCTGCCCCTCTTATGGACGCTGATATCATTGATGGTAACCCTGATTACCCTTTCTGAGTATTTATCATATTTTAATGTACATATTGACCCCCTTACACTAACATTGAAATCACTTTTAGAGAGAAAAGACACACATCTCATCCACATTAGCAATAATATTACCAAAGCTAATGAAGCTGTCCTTGCACTAATTAATGATGGTGATATGAACAGTGCACTACTAACACTTGGTTAGAGATAACATTTAAAGGTTTTGTTATTATACACGCATTTTTGATATTTTTTCTGATTATTATGCTTTGCTGCCTACAGCACACACTGCGCCAGCACCATGAGCAGCTGGAGTTCCTTTACAAGGCTCATGCATCGGGTCTGTAAACGACCTCTGCTCCCTGTCCATTTCCCTATTTTTCCTGTGTTGTCCTGAGAGGCAGCAGGGGGGGGAATGTTACACGAGGTCCCTGCACCCTTATTGGTACCCCCAAAGGTACACTGTAGACAGCTAGCATTTAGATATATGTTATACTAACATATAGGGCTATGGACATCTACCGTATAAGAGTAGGTGTCAAGATATGTATGCATATTATTGTTATTCACTTTACTTTCTAATACATATATGTATTTCTTGCTTACAAGATGTTAGGACATCTGTGTCCTTGTAATGATTATAATATATGAGTTGGCATTGCCACCTTTTGGTGATTTGTACTATTACACTGATCTATGTATCACTGTGCTCCTTTGTCTTACAAAGTGATGACTCTTACAAAATTGTATAATGTTATCTTGGACTGTGGAGCCACCTCGAATTTAACCAATAGGGCTCATCATTGTAACTAGAAATGTTTCTATCTTACAGTAACCAAAGTAATTATCATAGGTATATAATGTAAGACATTACGTCTTCTACCTCAGAGACCCCAAGAGACATGGAGAATCCTCGAGGTATAGGGAACACTTAGCATTGGCTCCCAGTTTGTATTGGTAAGAACTGCTTAGGGCAACTGTGATTATCCTTTTTGGTAGTAATAAACAAGTTTACTACTCTTATGCAACGTGGCTGTGATTCCTTGCATTCCCATTATTGCCAAGAACCTGAGAGTGAGGTTTAGACCTCCTGACAGTTGACTTACACCCTGAAATATTTTTACAGCTGGATAATGTTTTGGCATAATTTCTGTGGGAAATGTTTCTTATTTTTGAAATGTTGTCTGTGCTTATCTAGAGTGTTTTGAGTGAGAAAACAACAGTTATAGCACAGAACATACTATGGACAGTTATGCCTGTTCACTATTTTTGCACACCCTTGGTGCAAGATGTCTATTGAAACAAATGAGAAGAAACTAGTGGACAGAGGCCAGGCACTAGAAATCCTGCATGTGAATTTCAGCAGGCCTTTAATTCAGTGCTCCAAAGAAAACCAGTAAACAAGTCAAAGGACTTAGAGGTGGGAATAAAGTAACTATATTAGCAAACAGGTTAGAGGGAAAGACACAAAAGGTGGTGCTAAACAGCAAATACTTTGGGGTGAGGGAGTTGATGAGTTGAATGCTGCAGAGGATTGGTCCTGATACTTTTTGACATGTTCATCTGTAATGTTGAAGAGTGAACTAAGGGCAAAAGCTGCACTTTGTAGATGACACCAAAATCTGTGGTTCAGTGGACACTAAAAACAGGTTTAGGTATATTAACTTGTTCTATCTTTTGCGTCCATTTTGGGTCAGATTAAGCAATGGACAGTTCTGATGTCATATGGTGCTACCTGTAAGAATGGGTTTTAAGTGAAATCTGGAAAGCTTGGAAAAATGGTTAAGGAACTGACAGTTCAAGTTCAGTACCAAGAATGCAAAATCATGCACAAAGGCAAGGCAACCTTGAAAAAAAACAAATTACTGGATGGGGGCAAAAGAGTTAGCCAAACTGCAGAAAAAAGGGATCTAGGGGGTCATCATAAGCCATAGCCTTAAGTTGACTGCCCAATACAGTAGGGCATATGGGAAGACCAGCAGATTGCAGTAGTGCATAGGGAGTGGATCACTAGCACAATGAAAGATGTATTGTTGCCTCTATTAATCCATGGTAAGGTCACACCTAAGTACAGTGTGACGTTCTGAGGGCCCCTATCTGAAAAACGATAGGGACTATAGAGAGACAGCCCAAAGGAGAGCAATAAAGAAGATACTGAGACAGCAGGGGAAGCCTTATGAAGAACGACTGAACAGCCTCAACATATACTCTTTGGAGGCCAGAAGGGAGAAGAAGGATATGATAGAAACATTCAGATTCTGTAGTAGAATCAATAGGGTAGATTTCAGGACCTCTTCAGGTGCTTTTTGGGATCAGCAACCGGGGGGGGGGCATGAATGTAATCTGATGGGGGGATTAAAAAAAGTGGAGGCAAGTGGACTGCGGAACTTGTGCTGTCTGAGGATTTGACCAACCAAGGTTCTCCTGCTGTTCTCCCATGTGTAATCCAGTCTCCCACAACATAGGGCAAGGAGGGATTTCTTGTCTCATAGTAGAAGGCCTATCTGCTCAGGGTTCAAAGAGACACTTTAAATGGGGTAATTAGAAACAAATGGAAGACAAATGTAGGGGATTTTCAAAAAGACAGAGTAAAACAACACATGAATATCAGGGCTGACTCAATGATCTCATAGTCATTTTCTGTCCATAACCATAATCACTTACTTCTCAAGGTAGATCAGCTTATGTTCTCACGAAAGGCACAGGCCTGGTCTGAAGCCTGTCTGAGGACAGATTGCAACTAGTTAAAATAAGTGGTGAAGCCTAACCATAAAAATCGCTGAAACTCTGAGTACTCCAGGGATCCATCCTAGGACCTCTGCTCTATAGTATGTTTGTAAATGATCTATCGTCCATCTGCAATAGCCTCAATGACACAACCCACCTTTATTCAGATGATACAATGATCTATGCCAAATCCTGGAGTCGAGCTGATCTCACCAGTATACTACAGCCTGCCATCAAAAACAAACTGAAGTGGATGGATGCAAACAAATCAGTTCCTAGCAGCACCAAAACCAAAAGTAATAGCATTCAGCAGCAAGTCCTCTGCCCCTACTCCCTTTAGATCCTGACAGTATTCTGCCCCCACCCCCCCCAATTAGAAACACTCCAAGCCTTCAAGTACCTTGGCCTTTTACTGGACCCTCAGCTACACTGCACCAAGAATGTCTTTAAAACTGTAAGGGGCTCACATCTGAAGCATGAAGCTCTATACCAGATAAAAAAACTGCCTCACTCCATATACTCAGTGCTTAATTCTACAAAAGTCCTACCTACCTGCCTGCTCTGGAATTTGTCAGTGAGGTTTACATATCTGTACCTGCCACCTCACTGCACAAACTAACAGTGACATACAACAGTATGTTCAAGTTTGCCCTAGGGTATGATAAAAAGAAATCACTGTCTGATTTACAGTGATCTTGTATTTATATCTCCAGACAACAGAAGAGAACTTAAATGGGCAACTTTGATACACACATGTATGATATGACAGTACTTTACTGATGCAGGCTGCTAGCCAGGCCCACCCAGACATCTGTATCCTGTTCTCAGGCTAGGGGTCTCCTTCACATACCCCGTGATCATGAGTCAATTGGCTTGAAAGCCTTTCTGTTTGTTGCTCCATTTACTCTCTCCCTAGTGACAGGAAGACTAATGCTATTACCCAAGGCCTCAAGCAACCTTGCACACCCATCTTCTTGTCTCCAGCCATTGCCAGAACCCCCAAAGCCTGCTCAGCCCATTTACTGACCACCCCATCTAACATCCTGCCCTCTGTATCTCCTTGTATTTATCATCTGCACCTCACTGTAAATTGTGCTAGTCTATCTATCTGTCTGTCTGTCTGTCTGTTCATCTATCTATCTATCTAGCTAGCTATCTATTTATCTATATATTATACTGGCACGGTACTGTACTGCCAGCATAGTAAGGGTGAAAGGTAACTTCTATGTTAAACCTGAATTTTTGAATGTTAATAACTATGGAACTGTTCAACAGATTTGTATGACATTTGGCTTGCATAATGTCTAGGGGTAGATCTCTTGATCTGCCAAGGGTTGTGGGAATCTGTTGGGTTTCTGAGATATAGAGTGTTGAAAAAACAGAAAAAAATCAGTGTTTTTTGACATTTCTTTGTTCAACTGGATCTCAGAAATAGCTTTAGGTTGTGGTCCAACATTTTCAGGGCAGAAAGCCTTTGCCACACAGATGTGCCTTTGAAGGTTTGGTGAAAAAGTATTAATCCGGTCAAAAGTTATTAAACTTTAACATTTCCCATTATAGCCTATGGGGAAAAATACATGATCTGAAAGTGAAAGCATGTAAACAGCCACAAAAAACAGTTTATTTGCCACTTCATAGCAAGAAAATAGTTAGGGCTTTTGGGCTGAAATTTGCAGGGTGGCAAAAGATGTGCCCTTTGCAATCCGAAGTTGCAAATTTTCCCATAGGATAACATTGTGGTGGTTGTAGAATCTTTCGGCAGTTATATCTCAAAAATGGTTCAAGATATGGATGTTTTTGCAAAGCACAGCTTAGTATACCTTAAGTGTGCATGGAGGTGGCTAGGCTATGAATACAACTGAGAAGGAATTTTTTCCAAAGTTCCTAAGGTTCCTGAGACATTGCAACTTTTGCAGCACAAGGTCACCTGGAATGGCTCTAGGCATGCACTGTCTATATACTTATGAGTACATGGGATTGCAGGGCCCTATGGGCCCTATGGGCCCTGCGGTCCCAAATTTGGATCCCCTTATGCAGTAATTGGAGCGCAGGGCCCTACATTGTGCAGTAGTGGGAGCACAGGGCTCAGAGATGTGGTATCATTAAAATATCAGTACACTTATGTATAGATGAGAGCGCAGCGCCCTCCATATGAAAATCAGGGAGAATTACAAAAGGTATGCATGATAGCCCCTGCACTCCCACAACCACATACGAGTAACATTACACTTTCTCAAAAAAGGGAAATTTATTGCAAAAAAATGTTGTCAATGCATTAGTTAGGGTTGTCATTGCAGTGAAACATCTGAAAATTCAATATTAGGGTTACCAACCCTACCCCCCAACCCTGCCCCTGCCCCTACTCTACATTCACTCACAGGCATCGTGGTATGCCTTGGGGTCATCAGGCCTAACTCTCACCCCATTGTCCTATACTGTACCTCTCAGCTTCCTTACAAATGGAATGTTGTGAGAGGGCCAACAACCCCAAAGCACACCCCAATGCCTGTTGGTGTGTGGAGAGTAGGGGTGTGGTGTGGGGGTAGGACTGGTAACCCTAAAATTGAATTTACAAACTTCTGTCACTACAATGACAACCCTAACTGATGCCTTAACAAAGTTTTTTGCAATGAATATATATAATATATATATACTATGGGCCAGATATTCAAAAGGGTTGCGCCATGCGTAATAGGGTTGCACAAGCGCAAGTCCGAAAGTGCGCCATTCTGCGATATTCAGCAGGAGGCAGTTGCACCACCGAAAACAGGCTGAGCAAACGCGCAATGCAAATGAAGGCATGCGCAACCGAAGGGGGTGGATCCATGCATAAAGAGCGCAATGCGATGTTCAAAGACTTGCGCAATGCGCAAGAGCTGAACAGCCGGAAGTTGCGCCACAGCGGAAATGAGCCAAAATAAAAAGGCTCAAGGAAGAGGCGCAAGAACGCGACAGGGAAGACATGAGGCAGAGAGACAGAGAAGGCCAGAGTAACAAACAGTGCAGGCCAGGGAGTGCACAGGACAGAAGAGGGGCAAGGGAAGGTGTAGGGCCACAGGTGCAGAGACCAGTAGGTGTACCAGGTGCAGTGGAGGTAGCAGTCATGACAGCGGGGGTAACAGAGCAACATCAGCCGGGGGGGTCACAAGCCAGGGAGATGGACAGTGCCAGCTTCCACATGGAAGCTGTAATGAGGGGGGTGAGAATAAATGCTGCAGGGGGACGTGGCCGTGGAAGGGCCCGTCGGCGGTATGCCCCCAACAGGCAGTACAGTGCCCGCATCAGCTTTGAGCTGTACACAGATGTAAAGATCGTGGGCCGGTACTGCCTGAACAGGGCAATACTGAGACGGCTCTGTGAGCTGTGAAGTGATGTGATGCAGGCACCCTCACGACGGAGTCATGCTCTGTCGGTGGAGACCAAGGTGACAGCCTGCATGTGCCTGCTCACCATGGGCACCTTCCAGAGGCTGACAGGGGACACCACAGGCATCACACAGTCGGCCACGTCACGCATCCTCACCCAATTCCTCAGCACACTGCTGCCACATGCTGCGGAGCACATCCAGTTCCCCAGCACCGTGGCAGAGCGTACAGCAAACATGCAGGAGTTCCACAGGGTAGCACATATGCCTGGCATGCTAGGGGCTATAGATGCACCCATGTGGCCACACGCATTCACCTGGCCCCGATGGGGCTGCATATAGGAACAGGAAGGGCTATTCCAGTGTCAACTGCCAGGTGGTGTGTGATGCCACTGGCGATAATCAATGTCTGTGCCACACACCCTGGCAGAGCACATGATGCCTTATATGGTATCAGTCCGCACTGTGCCATCGATTCAAGAGTGGGACATCCCACAGGCCATCTAGTCGGTGAGTAAGCATGTAGGAATTGCAAACGTGGGGCAAGGGTGGGAATGCCACAGGTGCTATGGTAGTGGCACACAGGGATATTGGCAATATGGACTTGAACATGATACTCATCTCCACCATCTCCACACAGGTGACAGCGGATACCCACTCTGTCCCTGGCTGCTCACACTATACCAGCACCCCATGACCCCATCGCAGCAACGCTATAATGAGGTGCATGCTGCCACATGCAACATCATCGAGTGGGTGTTTGGGATGCTGAAGGCATGCTTCCAATGCCTAGACACCTCCGGCGGTGCCCTACAGTACAGCCCCTCAAAGGCCTGTGGGATATTCCTGGCCTGTTGTATCCTGCACAACATGGCCAAAGACTGTGGGATAGCCATTCAGATCGAGGAGGGGGACAGTGATGGGACACCAGTGGCGCCGGTGATGATGGTGATGAGCAGCCCCCACTTGGACAGCGGGACCCCCGACTGATCCGGCAGGCCCAGCTGCACTGGGACACCATCACGGAGGAGCATTATGCACGACACAGGTAAGTCAAGGGGCCATGTGCAACCAACACTGTCCTGGCGTAACCCACAGGCACACAGAGTAACACACCAGGGGTACATGACGGCAAGGGGAGTGGAAGGGACCAGGCACACAAACACACCATCAGGGAGGGGCGAACAGTCATATGGACACACACACACACACACACCAGGCACAAAGCGTACATGGGCAGGTGCACAGCAGAGCAGGAACAGACATGGCAAACACACAGATCCACAGACCACACCCACCACCTGTACTGTCCAAGTACGTGTGTCAGATGCTGGGCACCCTTGCACCTTGGTGTACAGTACAATGCAGGCATCATCATGCACACACACCTGTGGACAGCAGTCGGGATGGGTGCAGGTGGTCCGTATGTTGCGTGATTGCAGGGCACCCACCAGTGCACTGCCCACCATGACGCACAGTGCACACAGGGCAGCACCAGACAGGACCCGCACTGGGAGACAGGTCAGTCATGTTGCACCATTCCACGGCCACCACGGATGCATGGGCAGCCCCACCATGACCCAACAGCACTGGCAGGCTGAGCAGGGGCCACATGGGGTGGCACCGATGGACCACCAGGGGTCCCACTGCGTGATTGCGACCTTGTCCGCATTGGGGTCTGTAGTATGCCAAACATACTTGCACCAGGGGTGCTCAGGATGCCCACAGCAGAACCTGGCATCAACAGGCTTGGTGTCGCATGACGCCCGGAATGGGGAGTGGAGATCGTACTGTGTGGGGTGCTCGGTACAGGGGCACCTGCTTGTGTGCCCAATGCAGCCATGACAGCGACCAATGCCTGGGTCTGCCTGTCAATGGCGGCGGTCACATCCATCTGCATATGGACCATCTCTGCAAGGTTCAGAGCACAGTCCCTGCTGTGCCACTCCACAGCCACACACAGTGCCTCCACGGACGTTGCAACCCACCTTTGCTGCTGTACTGATTCTCGCAGTAGGCGGATGTGTTCTTCAAATGGGTACTCTGCCACAATGGCATCCTGTCACCCAGGGTATGGAAGGTCCTGATGCTCAACACCCCTTGAGGGTGGGCGCTGTTCACCAGGACCAGGAATGGGCATATCAAAGGGCGGTGGGAATGTGCCACCACTGGACACTATACCCCCAGACCTGGTGGGTGACTGCTGCTGCTGCTCCTCCAACCGCTGTGCCCCAGGGACCACTCATTCCACTGCTGTGGCCGCAACAGTGCCAGACACCTGCACAGCCACCGGAGCTGCCCCACCGGTGCTGACAGGCACAGCCTGGGACTGTGCTGACATGCTGGCACACATGTTGGAACCAGCTAGGCCCAGGGGCATGTGCTGGCCTGCTGTGTGTCCGTCATGGGACACACACATGTCACTGCCCATTGCAGTCCTTGCATCATCAATGGTGCAGGTACGTGCTACAGCCACAGTCACAGCTTGCTGGCATGCTGCATGCCAGACTGCTGACACAGGCTGTGCACCCCCACACCTGACTCACCGACACCAGAGTTGGCAGCCCGGCGTGCATGCTGGTGCAGTGCATGCTGGCTGGTGACAGAGTGGATGAACCCTCCTCCATGTCCAGCAGGTCTTCCTCACTGCCTGGACCCACCCCCCATCCCTGAAGATGAACAGGATCTGTAACAGAAAGTGAGGACATGTGAGTGCATGTGAACAACCTTCCCCCCCCAACACCACCACCATGTCATACCTTGCAGTGATGGGCTTCCACCTGTCTGGAATCCACCTCCTGGTACGCCCTCAATAGCACTCTGCTGCATTGATGAAGCCAGTTGGTCCTCAGCCGGGGTCAGCTCCACCATCGCTGGCTGGCCCCCGCCTGTGCCAGCACGTGCCACCCTGAGGGCTGCCACCTTCTCCTTCACCCTCCTGCGGTCTGTCCCCATCTTCTTTTTGCATTCCTGCATGGAGCGCTGGTGGCTTCTGTGCAGGTTCACTGCCTGAGCTACCCTCTCCCATGCAGCCACACGGGCCTGAGGGGTGCCCCGTCGTCCACTCAGTAGTGGATCCTCCTCCAGGTAGGCCTGGAAGAGGGCCTCTGTCTCCGCCGTGGTGAAGTTGGGTCTCCTCCTCTGCCCACCATCCTCACCCTCACCTTGGCTCTGCTCGGTCATGTCGATCTGTATGGGTGGAAGTGGACACCTGTCACTGTGCAGTCTACAGCATTATCCCATGACCATTGTCCAGAACATCACACAGCATGCAACCCACCTCTCACCTGCAGTAACCGAATCTGGCCAGCGCAGCCCAATGTCGCACATTTATAGCACAATGCATGCAAATTAGGAGTGCAGCAACTGTAATGAGATGCAAATCACGCCACTGCACCTTTGAATGGCTGATCAGATGATTTGCATGTGTCGGCTGAATATCGCGCCGTTGCGCTTTGCGAAATACGGTTGAGCCGGCTGAGCCAATGGTGCATATCTGTGACTGTGTGGAACACTGCATTGTGCATGCCCAGGTAGCTTACGCAGATGTCTGCCACGCTGATGACGTGCTGTGCGCGATCGGCAATTCAGGCCATGGCCACCATTGTGCCAATGGCGCTGGCGCTGGTCACCACATGGCGCGGTGGCAGTACTGCGCCAATAGTCCACTGTGGCACTGGCGCGCGGGTGTCTGATTGCGCGGGATGTGTGGACATCCGATGGCGCTGTCGTGGCCTTAGCCACTGACCCATGACCTTGTGCGCACGACCTTTGCCCCTGGCACTGTACATCTGCCATGTAATGCGGCTATGTCAGCTGTTGGGTGACAGCGCGATGTGGACCGACGGCGCTGTCCGAACAGCGCAATAGGCAGTGATGGAGTTGTATTGCGCAACATTTCCACGTGGGGTTACCATGCTGCGGAGCGCCATATTGCCTACTATACAACTGCAGTGATGGAACGCAGGAGAGCTCCACAGTGGAGTGCGGTGGAGTTGGCAAACCTGGTGGCTGTGGTGGAGCCACACCATGGTTCACTGTATGGGGGAGAACCCCTGCACATGGCCTGCACTCATGTGTGGCAGCAGGTGGCATCAAGTCTGGAGCAGGCCACTGGGCGGCGGAGGACTGCAGAGCAGTGCAGGCACCACTATGGTGACCTCCGCAGGAGGGAGCGGGAACTGCTGGATTGCCTCAGGTCACATGCCAGGAGGGGCATTGTGCCTAGGCCAGGTGGGTGTGCTGTGTATGCACCTGTTTTGTCCGCATGGGTGACACTGTGTACTGTGACCTGCGCATGGGGGTGGGTTGGGCCATGGTTTGCTGTAAAGGTGTTTGCAGGTGTGTGCTATATGGGTCTGGTTGTGTGGGCAGGCACACTCAATTGGTCAAGGGGCTGTCTGCTTTGGGATCTCACTGATATGTTTCTCTTCATTTGTCTCCCACAGGCATGGAGGAGCGGAGGCGGGCCCAGGCTGAGGCCTGGGATGGCGTTGCCAGGGTGGCTGGCGGAGGAGGTGTGCCACAGCCGCAGCAGCAGCAGCAGCCACAGCAGCAGCAGCCACAGCTGCAGCAGCACCTGCAGCAGCGGCTTGATGAGGGTGAGTGTCATTACATCATATGCTATTGCATGCTGGGGGGGCACGGCCACCTTCCATGGACGACACTACCATGCACACAACATGTGACAGTCATCACTGTCCAGTGGCACTGCATGTATGTGTGTGCATCACTGGTGGTCCATGCATGCACTGGGCACATGGCTGTGGCACTAGCAACCCACCACGTAGCCACGTCACTGGGCAGCCCTGGTTGTGCTGTGATGGACATGGGCGGTGTGTGTATGAGTGGTACACATGGCTGTTGCTGCCTGGTTGGGCATGTCTTGTGCACGATCACTGTGGGTGGGTGCAGTCCATCACATGAGTGGGGCACTTGGCTGTATGCCATGCATGCTGGGTGGGATTCAAGGATGTGGACAGACACAGCCATTGACTCTGATCCCTTGTCCTAGGTATCCAGATCCTGCGCCAGATGGAGCGGGGACTGCGGAGGCTCACTCAGGTGGCCATCGACACCCACACCATACTCCTTGATCTGCAGCGGCATGGGATGCGAAGGCGGAGGAGGCCCCGGGCACATCACCAGCAGGAGGAGGGCAGCCTGCCAGGCAGTAGCTGGACATCATCGAACCCCACCTTCCCTCTCCCGGTTGTTCACCCCTGCCCCTTACCCACCCCTACCTCATACCCATACCCCCACCCCTGCTTTATAAATATGTGGTTGATTTGTTGTTCTGGTTATTCATGTTCATAATACATTTATATTTTGATATGAAGACTGTGGTGGTCTCTGATTTGCAGATGGCTATTGGTGCTCAGTTGCAGTGGTGTGCATGGCATGTGGGGTGGTATGGTCATGGGTATGTGTGTGCATGTGTGTGGGGTGGTGTCTCTGGTGTGGGTGTGGCTTCCACTCAGTATTGCCATGTGCTGCCACCCACTGCTGGGTGCTCATGGTGGGTTTGGCTTGTATAGTTCTGTTGTTCACGGGGTTGCAGTGTGCCGGGGAGGCCTGGGGATTCCCGCAGTGCTGGTCACTGCACATGGGTGGTGTCTTGGGGTCACAGTGCTGGGTGTGCTGTGCACATGGGGGGGCTGCTGGATACTGGGATGCTCTGCCCCCTTTGTGTGGCACTCTCAGCTTGCCAGTGGGTGTGCTGCAGTAACACGGCCGGGACGTTCTTTCTTTGCTTGTCCCCATGGTTCGGTGGCTGTTCCATCCCTCCCCCAGTTATGCTGTGCTTGGTGTGTGGGAGTACATTGTTGGTTCTGCAGTGTGTTCCTGTGCCCATGTGTGGCATGGCCGGTGGTGGGCCCCAGCCTACCTCCCTGGTTGTGCAGTTCCATTGCTCTGCTGGGGGGGCTCTGCTTGCGCTATGGCACCTCTGGACTGCTCAGCTGGGCTAGCCTTGTTGCGCTATGGCGCATCATTTCTGCTCAGCTTCCCCTTCCTGGTTCGCTATGGCGCGGTTGTCGATATTCAGATGTTGGCTGCTTGCGCAATTTGTCTTGCTCCATGTTTGAATATCGGCCTCATTGGCGATATGCGCAATTGACTTGTGCTTGCTCCTGCTGTTGGCACTTTTGGGCGTAGTTTGAATATCGGTCTATATATATATATATATATATATATATATATATATATATATATGTGTATATGTGTATATGTATATATATATATATATATATATATATATATATATATATAAAATATATCATGGCAAAACCTCCATTTAATGCATTAGGGTTGTTCCACAGCATTAAAAGTGAGGAAATTCTCACCTGCAAAACTAAATGCAAACAAAAACCGTAATGGGAATGCAAATGTTAACAGTAACGCAAATGCAAGCGCAAATGAAAATGCAAAGGGTAATGCACACGGTGGCGTACACGGGAACAGTAACGCAAACAGAAATGCAAATGCAAGTGCATATGGAAATGCAAATGGTAATGCGCATGGTCACAGTACCACAATAGGAAACACAAATGCTAACGGTAACAGCAACGATGACGCCAAAGGAAACACAAACGCAAACGGAAGCGCGTATGCAAACGCAAATGGTAATGCACATGCTGATGTAAAATGAAATGCAAACAGAAACAGTAATGGAAATGCAAATGGTAGCAGTAATGCAAACACAAACACAAACAAAAAGGCAGAGGGTAACGCACACAGTGGCGTAGATGGGAACGCTAACGTAAACGGTTATGGAAATGCAAGTGGGAACGCTAACTGTGACAGTAACAAAAGTGCACACCCTTTTTGTCACCAACAGCTGCATAGAGAAACACAGTGAATACAAAGAATGTATGAAGAATAATAATGGGCCTTGGAGCAGAAAATGAGCACTTGGAATACTAAATTGCTTAAAACTCAGGAACCGTATGATGCAGAAATAAAAATTAAAATTTCATATAAATTATGACTTTCCTGGCTAGTTTTGCACTTAGTCCCTAGTGGAAGACTAAGCATTTTTCTGACGAAAAGTCCATATCTCAAAGTGTTTGCAAGATACGGGCCCCTAAAGGCACGGCAGATGCCGCAATGTTAGTCTATGGGAAAAAGCATCAACTTAAGAGCACTGTAACTTTCCATCCATGCAATATTTTGTCACCAAACCATGAAAAGGCACATCTGTTGGATGTTTGCTTTCTTCCCTCCAAATTTCAGCCCAAAAGACCAAACCGTTGTTTTCCAGCAGGGTGGCAAAGAATTCCTGTTATTTTGGGCATAGTGTTGCAAAATAGTGTCACAAATCACGACACTTTCGCAAATGAAATCACGAAAGTGTCATGAGTGTGACACTACTTTGCGACACTACTTTTTACAAAAATTTCAAAAACATATTTCAGGGGTGTTTAACCCGCCAAAAAAGACATGGCTAGCATCCTCAGGGTCTGACTGGGTAAACACAAAAATAATTGTGTTACTAGAAGGTCCCAAATTTAAATGCCAAGCATTTCTGTGACCACTAACTGAAAAAAATGGCTGACTCACTACACTACAGGGGTCATTTGTGACACTAAAAACTGCATTTGCAACACTGTTGAACTTTTTAACTTTTCCCATTGACTATAATGGGAAACTTGTTTTTTGAATAACGTTTGAACCGTTTAATATTTTTTCACAAAATTTTCAAACAGCACATTGGGGACCCAGGCCACATGTTTCCTGAAGCTTTTGGACCAGTTGCACAAACTGTGCTACCTGTAGGCGTGAGCAAAGAATTTACAAAAAAGAGTAAATGTGCTACGGAACATCACTTTGTAACTCCGCAACAGTATATCTGACTGTTACAAAACCTGGCAGATCCAGAGATCTATGGTACTGCTTTGTGCCTGCCAAATTTCAGGCAAATCCATCATATGGTGGCAAAGTTATTAAAATGCAAAATTTCACACTTTAACCTTAAATGGGGTACTCAACCCTAACTATAGCGGCACTACCGTGCCACTATAATATATATATCTATATATCTATATCTATCTATATCTATCTATATATATATATATATATATATATAAATGTAAAAACAAAAACAAGGTGCTGCATCAGCATGTGGTCTAAAAGCAAAACAAAATGGTTATGTCAAATGCATGCTGAAAATAGACAATAGAGTTAAAAATCTACTTTTCGACCTTAGGTCTTCTTCAAGAAATATCTAAAAGAGAAAAAAAAAAGGTTAGTGTAGGGGGAGGTAAAATGAGGGGGATATATATATATATATATATATATATATATATATATATAATAAGTTACAAAAACTGTGTTAATGCTCTAGTAAGGGTCAGCGTGACAAAAGTTGGGAAATGAGATGTTAGGGTTTCCATAATGCCCAACCCTCCCAAACCTGGCAGGAGAGCAGGTGTGGGTGTGCCTTGCTTCAACGCTCACCCCATTCCATCTGTAAATAAGGTCAGATGTGTAGACATTATGAGAATAGGGTGAACATTAGGCTTGAGAAACACAAGGCACACCCCACACCTGCTGTCCTACCTTGCTTGGGATGGTGGGTTGTTAAGGAGACCCTAATGCCTCATTTCAAAACATTTGTCACTTTGACCCTAACTATAGCATTAACAAAGTTTTTGCAACTTATTTCCCTACTTTTTGACACAGTATAATAGTATCCTTATTTTACAGTGGTGGGGGCAGGGCCCTTTGGAACCTGCGCTCCCATCCCTCCGTAGATGCATATATGTATGTAGCTGTGGAAGCACAGTGCCCTCCGGGCTCTGCACTTCCATTTATAGGACAACAGTGACAAAATTGTCAGCATAGTCATCTTTTTACCCCACCTCATGTATCTGGTAAAGAAAATTTTCGAATTCCCGCCAAAACGTAATTCTGCGCAACTGCAACACCATTCTGTGCCACAGGTGCGAAAACGCATTTTGGATAGGATTTGAAAAATGACAGCTGTGACATACATGAGGTGGGTTAATAAGAAGGTGATGTTGATAAACTGAGGTAAAAATATTTAACATTACCACAGTTATGACCAAGTGTAGTGGAATTGCAATGAATTGTCATAACTTTGGTATTTTTTCATATTTTGACTCCAAATTTTCAACATAGTCTTCTTATGACCCCACCTCATAAACCCCATAGGTGGAAATGTTCAAATCTGTGCCAAAATGCTGCTCCACACCAGAGGTGCGAAAACATGTTTCAGACAAGATGTGAAAAATGACAGCGGTACTGTTCATGCGGTGGTGTGAAAAAATGTCTATGTTGAAAATTTGGAGTCTTCAACAGACGCACATATCTCAGCAATGTTTAGGAACTGTTTCACCAAATTTTCAACATGGACTGTTTGGGACCCCACCTTATGAACACTGGCACTGTCATTTTGTCACTCTGTCCTGAAAGTGATTTTGCGCAGTGACAGCAAAATCACCTTCCAAGCCTGATTAATGAAATGATAGAGACAGTGTTCATGAGGCGGGGTCCCAAAAAGTCCATGTTGAAAATTTGGTGAAAAAATACCTAAAAGTGCCAAAGTTATGAACCTAAGTTCAAAATGCCATTGAAATGCATTATACAGCACTTGATTTCTCAGTTTGCGGATCGGATTTGAACAGTGCAGATGTGCCCTGGTCCACAGAAGATGACAGTGGATGACCTCCAGTGGTAAGTATAGGGTAAGGGGGAGTATGGGGTGGTCAGTGCTCAGTGGGAAAGTCCGAATGGGGAGGGGTTCAGCAGTGACAACGAGGGATCATTTTCTTTGTTTCAGGTCATAAAAAAAATAAAAGACATTGTGGGACAGTTTTCTTTTATTTTCAGGAATCAAATCAAATATTATAAGTGCTTGGGGACACTGGGAATGGGCTTCCCAGTGTTCCACACTGTTGGGGGGTAACAAATTAGAAGTATTTGGGGACACAGGGAGTGGGCTCCCCAGTGTCCCACACTGCTGCAGGGGTAATGAATTAAAAGTATTTGGGGACACTGGGAGTGGGCTTCCCAGTGTCACACACTGCTGGGTGGGGACTTGTGAATGCCAACATGGGGACTGGTCCCCCCAATGTCAGCAATTAGTATTACGATGGGCTGGGAGGGGCATCCGACACTAGGGGTGGGCATCCTGGTGTCAGATTATTATAATTATAAATAAAAAAAAGAAGGGGGATGATGATCAGAGGTTTGGGGTGCCACTATACACCAGCAAAATGTAGAGGAATGGGTACTGGAGGGTGGGGGATCCACTAGACACCAGGGAAAAACTGTAGCATTCTGGGGAGCACAATGAAAGGGACAATAAAGGATTCTCTAGTGAAGGAAAAGGATCCTTTTTTATGACTCGTGATATGAAAAATATTTTTTTTTTATCACACGGTCACGAAAAAGGATTCATTATATTAAAAAAACACATTTAAGGGGCATATTTGTCACTTTGAAATGCAGAGTGCACCCAATGGGGTCCCAATCAACCAGCTAGGTGTGGTGGTGTCACTCCAGCATGTCAGGTCTGTGGCTTTTGGAAAAAACATTTTTTCAAAAAAAAGGAATTTTCCTCACGAAAAAGGATTTGATTCTCATGAAAAAGGAATGGGTCTTGCGATACTGAATTCTTTTTCACAAGATCAGTTCCTTTGTAGAACGTTTTACTTCTATCCTGAAAAATGAACTTCCTATGGGAAATAATGGGAACTTAAAAATGTAATAACTTTGCAGCAGTTTAATATTCTTGCACCAAAATAACTCTGGTAGTTCCTGTGGGGAGATCTCTTGATGTGGCAATTTTCATTCCAGTTGGTTGTATGGATTCTCAGATCCAGGGGTGAGAGTTAGGTCCAACGACCTCAAAGCACACCCCGTCACCTGTTGATCTGTGGTGGGTGAGGGTGGGGTGGTGTGGTAAGGTGTGGGGGGTGTTAGGCTGTCAACCCTAACACCTCATTTCCCTACTTTTGTCACCTCAACCCTAACTGATGCATTAACAAAGTGTTTTGCAATGAATTGCCTTACCTTTTGAGACAGTGTAATGTAACTGGTAACTGGCATATGTTGGTGGGAGCGTAGGTCCTCCGGGCCCTGTGATCCCTTGAAGCCACCCGTTTTTGCATAATGATATGTGTCTATGGGATTGCGGGCCCTCTGGGTCCTGCACTCCCACTTATACATAACTACAGAGTCATACAGCAGCCCTATAGGGCTGAAAAGAAACCCTTGTAACTGTAATTTGCCAATATCTCATTAACCATAGCAGCTATGGAAAAATTCCACTATAGTTGTAATCATGACTTCGACACCTCCACGCATGAACCTCCACACATGCTTAGTTTACCTAAAGGTGAACTAAGCTGCCCAGAGCGAAAAACTCATATCTCAAATCATTTCCGAGATATGGGCACCGGAAGGTGCTGCGGGCACCATAATGTTATTCTATAGGAAATATCTCAACTTTGTAATGGCATGTTTACAGAACCAATAACATTTTTGGCACCTAAACAGCATAATTCACATCTCTGGGACACCCCTTTATACCCTGCAAATTGAGGTGTCAAAATCCCCATTCGCGAGGTTAATACCCGTTCACGAGCAGTCAAAACCCCTATTCTTGAGAATTCCTTGTTCATCAGATTTTGGCCAACTGGTCTGGAAATTGTGATCAAGGATTTTGTCAGCTAGCGAAGAGTTCAAACCAATCACTTCGTGAGCTGTCAAAATCCTATGAGCCGATCCCCTTTCACAAGGTGACAAAATCCCTGTTTGCAAGCCAGTCCTTGTTTGCAAGATGGGCCATCTGGTCTGGAAATCGTGAGCAAGGATTTTTGTCAGCTTGTGAAGGATTGGCTCATGAGGGATTTTGACAACTCACGAAGAGGTTTCAAGCTCGTGAGGGATTCAAAACCAATCTCCTTTCACGAGCTGTCTAAATCCCCTTTCGCAAGCCGATGCCCTTTCGCAAGCTGACAAGATCCCTGTTTGCAAGCCAATCCTTGTTAGCGAGATAGGGCCATCTGGGCCAGAAATCGCTATCAAGGATTTTGTCAGCTCACGAAAGAGGATAGGCTCACAAAAGGGGATTTTGTCACCTATGAACAAGGATCGGAAGTGAGTGATGAACAAGGAATTTTAAAATTTAAAACAGGCATTTTTTGGAAAAACAAAGCAAACCAAAACCATGTGTTTGTAGAGGGCATCACCCTGAACAAAACCCATGTTAAATTACCACACAACACAGCCGTGGGGCAAGTCACAAGATTTTGTTGAGAAAAACGAAAACAAGATGGTGGCTTGCGAAAGGGGAATTTTTCCTCACGAATGGGGATTTTATAAATCCCCATTTGTGAGGTGACAAAATCCTTGATCGCGAGCCCAAGCACCTTTCACAAAACATACATATAAATCAAAGACTGAACTGAGAATGCTCAGAACCCAAAATTTCAAAATTAAATAACTTTGGAATGGATTAATATGTTTTCACTAAACCAACACTAGAGTGCTCTTAGGGGAAATCACTTTCTACCCTGAAAAATTCAGATCAAAATTCCAAATGGTGTGGCCACAGCACGATGGGCAAAAATCTGCAAAAATGGGCAAAAAAAAAAAGTGAAAAATGCATTTTTTGGCGCTTCGGTGCATGAAAACCACAACTCCAACCAAAACATAACTTGGCATATCAAGTGATCTACCACCCAAGACTGTGCATTCCAAATTTCGTGCAAATCCATTTAACGGTTGCAAAGTTATTAACATGCAAAATGTGGGGTTTAACATTAAACTGCTTACTCATCCCTAACTATAGGGGCGTGACTGCATCCCTATATCAATCAATCAATCATCAATCAAAAAATCAGTCAATCAAAATTTATTCTTAAAGTGCTTTTCAACACACCAAAGCGCATATACAATATGAAAAACATCAGATCAAATAAAATATATAAAATAACAAGGCAGCAGTAACAAGACTAAATATTATCCCCAAATGCAGTTCCAAATAAATATGTTTTTAGTGAGGATTTAAAAGTCTCAGTGGACAGGCACTCTCTAATCCAATGAGGTAGAGAGTCCCACTGGGTCAGGGCTACAAAAGAAAAAGCCCTAGCACCTGATGTCTGCAGACAGACCCTGGGACCCTCTAGCAATCCCTCTTCAGTGCAGTGGAGTGGGCGGAGGGGGTAGTAGGACTGAAGGAGATCTTGCAAGTAACCCGGTCCCTGTCCATGTAAGGTCTTATAGGTCAGCAACGCGACCTTGAGGGTGATCCTCCATTGCACCAGCAGCCAGTACAGTTCGCGCAACACAGGTGTGGTGTGGCTAGCTCTTGATAACCCTGTCAACAACCTGGCCGCAGCATTCTGCACCAGCTGCAGGTGATGGAGATCCACCCCTGGTAACCCTAGGTATAGAGCATTGCAGTAATCCAGACGAGAGAACACAAAGGTGTGAACCAATGTAGGAAGGTCCTCAGGTGGAATGAGGTGCTTTATCCAGGCGATGTTCCTCAGATGATAAAATGAGGACTTGACAACTGCTGACACCTGCGCTTTTAGCATCAGTTCATTATCAAGCACAAAGCCCAGATTCCGCACCCGTTCAGAAGGTATCAACTGGTTACCCCCTAGCACAAGGCCAGAAAGTTGCCCAGGAGTCGACTTCTCTACCCACTGACCTGGGTCCACCACCAACACCTTAGTCTTATCCAGATTCAGTCTCAATCAGTTAGCACTCATCCAGTCCTGGATCTCAGTGAGGTAGTTGTTAAAGACCGAGATTGCACTGTCCTGTTTGGGTACAAAGGACATGTAGAGCTGAGTATCATCTGCATAGCAGTGAAAACTCAGCCCATACCACCTTATTAGGTCTCTGAACGGCAACATATACACCATGAACAACATGGGGGACAGCACAGAACCCTACGGCACCTCACAAGGCAGGGAGAAGGGAGCCGAGGAAAAAATCCCCAACACCACCCTCTGAGTCCTGCCTGTGAGGAAAGAATGGAAACACCTGAAGACTGTCCCAAACAGTCCACAGAGTAGCCGCAGGCATTCCAGCAACACCCCATGATCTACGGTGTCAAATGCTGCAGACAGATTAAGGAGGACCAAGATCGAATGACTCCTCTGATCCCTTGCTATTAGGAGATCATTAAGTACTTGAACCAATGCCGTCTTGGTATTATGCCTCTTCCTGAGACCGGACTGGAGAGGATCATAGACTTTGTGGGTGGTAAGAAAGTTCTCGAGCTGCAATGTGACTACCTTCTCAATAACCTTGCCCAAAAAGGGCAGGTTAGAGACCAGTCTGTAGTTCGTAAGACAGTCTGGGTCGCAGGAAGATTTCTTTAAAATGGTTGTCACCACAGCCTCCTTCTGGGACTCCGGAAACACCCCTGATCCAGCAAGCACCAGGCTATCTCAGCAAGGAATGGCATCCATACACCCCACAAGGAGGTGGGTTGGACCAGGGTCCAAACTACAGTAAGTCGGTCACAAGCTCTGAACAATCTTCACGATATCCACGATGGCTGGCTGATCAAAATCTGTCCAGACAGAACAGGTGCCTGTACCCTCACATCGACCACCACCGTACTCATTTGAATGAGTCAGGCAGATCTCCGACCTGATAGAGGACACCTTATCTACAAAGAATTGAGCAAACTCATCACACTTTAATTGTGAAAAAGCTCTCCGGCCCTGGAGGCAGGCTGGATTGCACAGTCTGTCCATGGTCCAAAAGAGCTGAGCTGGTGGATTCTTTGCTGCAGCAATCTCTTGGACAAGAACTCTGCCTTCTTACGGGAGATTTCTGATTGATAATCCTAGTAATGGGCAATCAACCTAAGTCCATCCTCCTCCTGGCCAGATTTCTGCCAACAGCATTCCAACCTTTGCCCCACTCTCCTCAACTCCCTCAAATTCCCATCAAACCAAGGGAACGAGGACGGAGAAGGAGAGGGCAAACTCAGACAGGAGCTATGGAATCCAGGGCCCTCAGCACCATACTATTAAAGTGCACTACTAGGTCTCCTGGATCTGAGCATTCCAATGGCCTACTTGATAGGTCCAGCACCACCATCAGACCCTCTGGGGTAACACCCCTCAAAAGGCAGTACTGGACCATCTCCAAATGGGCAGGTATCACACAGGGGGAGCCATGAAACTGAACCTTATAGAGTTATGGTCCAACCATCCAACTGGTTCCACCACCAGGTCAGTGGCCTCCATCCCCAGGAGGAACACCAGATCCAGGAAGTGACCCTGAGAATGGGTTGCAGCTGTAACTGCCTGTGTGAAGCCCAATGAGATCATCAGTTAGAGGAAGTTCTGATCAAAATGCCAGAGTTCGTCATCGACCCAGGCATTGAAATCCCCTAGGACCAAACACCTGGGGGATTCCAACACCATGTCGACCATGAAGTCTGCAACTTCCTGCAGGAAAACTTTCCCATCTCCGGGTGGACAGTAGATGAGAAGAATCCTGCTGCCCACACTTGCTCCCATGATACACTCGAAGGATCTGGTGGTCCCCACTGGAACCTCTACAAGGCCCAGTTCCATCTTGAAACAGATGGCTACATCCCTGCCCCTATGATCCAGTCTCTGACAGATTATCTCCAAGTACCCGGCTGGAACCGCTGACTCCAATATGGGACCAGCATTCTCGTCCAGCCAGGTCTTGGTGATACAAACCAGGTCAGATGTCTCAACAAGATCAGCAATAATTGCTGTCTTGTTCTTTACTGACCTGGCACTGCATAACACCACCGGGGTTGGATGAGAGGCCATGGAAGAGTGGGCTAATTGTCCAATACCCATGGAGCTCTCGGGTATGGGAACCAGGCAGGGAGGTCCCCTTTCCTGGACCCATTTCAACCCAGGGCGCCTCCTTGATCCCACTACCCCAATCGGTCCACCCCGCACCCACCAGACTCAGGGGCTCAGCCCCTTCGACCCTTCCGAGCAATCCCCAGAGCACAACAACACATATATACCATGGGCAGCAATGGGGGGCTATAAAAGGGGCATAGGCCTCTCAGTCAGGAGGGGGAGTAGCACCTGCCCACTGAAGAATGGTCCAAGCACATGCTGCCAACATTATATCAGCAGTGAATACAAGAATAAACTATTAACAAAAATTCCTATTTTATAAAAACGATAACCCCCCAAAAATAAACCCCAACACACTCTAAAAAATAACAGTAAATCAATAATTCATAAAAAGTCCATAAAGCAGTCTGTTTAGTCTCTCCATGCTAGTTTGTAGAAATAAAAGCCCCCACGAACTCTCACTTCAGGCGTTAAGTAAATTAATACATCCAAGGAGCCACCAGCTCTCACCTGAGCCTCCTGGAATTAACAATATAAAAGTATAAAAAACAAAGCACTCTCACAGCTTAAAAATGACTATTCTCTTGAGCCAGACAAAAGGGAGAAAAGAAGAAAAAATGTCTCAAACCAGGTCTACAAGTATCCAGAGAAGGATTCATTGGCCAAACTGAGCAAGTAAGGAGTCTACTAGGAGTTCTCCTTCCTAAGCTCGCAGGAAAAAGTCCTCGGCCTCTGCAAGTGAGCCCTGAAAGCGCAGAGCAAGCTCTCAAACATCCACTGCCTAGGAGGGGGGCAGCCCTAATAATCCCACAGACTGCGGACCCCAAGGGACCACCCGGTTAACACCAGATGTCCCTCCAAGTACCTAGGAGGATTCGGGTCCAGACACAGCCCCATGGTTGACTCTCCTCTCCAACCTCCCATCTAGGAACCAGGCAGCTCTACTCCCCCCCCCACAGAGGACGGACGTGAAGATCCTTAATCCCCTGGTTCCTTCAGTTCTTTCAGTCCTCTACCACTAACACTGGGTCCCACAGCAGTCCGCACCAATCTCCACTCCGTGGTCTTCTGATGCAGTACATCTCAGTCACTGCACCGTCTAAATGGTCAAGTGAACACAATAGTTCCTCCTGCACGCCTCAGTGGTAACTACCTCTCCTCCTGCGCACCACCAAGCTACAAATGCAGGCTCCAAACTATCTCTGGACCAGTCCCAGAACCAATCGGCACCAGGTATCAGTTTGTTTTTCATTTTTTCCTCTTCTCCTTCACCAGCTCAATAACCAAATCAATAGTAGCGTGTTCAAAGGGACTAACAAGAGAGCATTAGCGGTCAGGTTCACATTTATTTTCCGCAGTTCTACGCTACAACCGAAAATGCTGTTAACAAATTCTAACTGTCTCACTCAAAGTCCCTGACTAAACTAACCCTCACTAACTCGAAAAGTAATATAAAATAAATTTAAAAGTTAAAAATCACTGCTGAGACTAAACTGTTCTCCCCATAGCATGATGGCAAGCCCAGCTTGGCAGCCATCTTGAGCAAATAAATAATATATATATATATATATATATATTTAGATAGATCGATAGATAGATATGCTGTGTTCACCTTATTAGTCTAAAAATGTTAGACAATACCCTGCTGCTGTAATAGTCCATCTTGGATCCACTGGAAAAATAGACACTGTATGTAAATATGGATTTCCTGGTGTGTCAAATTCTGATAAATCAAAATAAAACAAATCTATATATCTATGTGTGAAGTTGCCCTCTGTAACCCAAATTGGGAATTGGGAATAGAGCATAGTGAACAGTCAGTCTTGCTTAGCCCCACAGTGGGCCTGTGTGTCCCTTTCTCCTGCTGGGGTACATCTATCATGAAATCAGTGATTGGACAGCACACTAAGCAATGTAGGCAGAGGCTGTGGTCTGCTATTGTACAGGCCATGGAAGCCACTGGTGTTGGTGCAATCACAGTAGCCAACTGAAGTTTTGTTAGCCTCAGGGAAACCAACTGGTATGCGGTAGGCACTGGAACCAAGTGATGCTCAAACTGCAAAAGGAACAGAGATGTGTGGTCTCCATCTTTATTGGCTTACAAGGCACTGGTACAACCCGAGGAAGGGAATCAGAAACTGTGACACTGGTTAACCATGATTGAAAAAGGGTGAAATCTGTTTTGCTGAATGGAAAAACTGGTATTGTCACCAGTATCTACAGCAAAGACAAAATTAATTTTTACTGGTGTTTTGTTTTGTGAGCTTTGGTTAACAATTTTTTCTCAGCATGTATTTTAGCAATTTTGCTGTCTAGCATTGTGCATCAATCCTTATAATTATTAAAGATAAGAAACTCTGTGATAAGCTCAACATGTGCATCACTTTGGTTTTGTGTCTTATAAGTATACACAGTCCTCCCACTCTTATCAATGCCTATTCACCCCAGTGGTTTGAGTGCAGATCTTTGGAGGCCAGTGTGTGTGTGCGCGCATGTGTGTGTGTGTGTGTGTGTGTGTGTGTGTGTGTGTGGCTGACCTCATGTTTGGCATCTTGAGTTGACCAGCCCTGATATGTTACAGCAGCAACACTATGGATCCCATCCCTCACAGGTAATGGCAGCAACATTATGGCCCTCAACCCTCAGCAGTGATGGCAGCGGCATTATGGCCCCTATCCCTCAGGGGTGACAGCAGCAGCACCATGGCCCCTATCCCTTAGGGGTGACAGCATCAGCATTACAGCTCCCATCCTTGAGGGGTGGCAGTGACAACAGTAGCACTGTGGTTCCATTCCTGAGGGGTTCCAGTGACAACAGCAGCACTATACCCTCTATCCCTTAGGGGGAGTGGCAGCAGCAGCAGCAGCACTATAGCCTCTATCCCTTAGGGGTGACAGCAGCAGCACTATGGCTCCCATTCCTCATGGGTAGTGACAGCAGCACTATGGCCTTCACCCTTCGGGATAATAGCAGCGGCACTATGGCCCCTATCCCTTAGGGGTGACAACAGTAGCACTATGGTTCCATTCCTGAGGGGTTCCAGTGACAGCAGCAGCACTATAGCCTCTATCCCTTAGGGGTGATGGCCGCAGCATCACTATGACTCCCATTCCTCATGGGTAATGACAGCAGTACTATGGCCCTCACCCCTCAAGGGTGATAGCAGCAGCACTATGACCCCTCCCATCTCTCAGGTGTGGTGGCAGCAGCAGCAATATAGCTAGCAATCCTTCAGAGGTGATGGCAGAAGATGACAGTAGCACAATCACCCCATCCCTTGGGGTAATGATTGCAGCAGCAGAATTACAGCCCCCATCCCTTAGGTGTAGCAGTACTACAGCCCCCAACTCTCAAGTGTGATGGTAGCAGAACTACCACCCCCAGTCCTCAGGTGTGACAGCAGCAGCAGCAGTACTATGGCCCCAGTCCCTCAGATGTGAGAGCAGCACTATGGCTCTCATTCGGCTGGGGTGATGCCAGCACCACGTCTTCGGTTCCTCAGTCATGACAGCAGCAGCAGCACTATGGGCCACATCCCTGAAGGGTAGCAGCAGCAACACTTTGACCTCCATCTTTCAGGTGTGATAGCATCAGCAGCAGTACTATGGCCTCCATCCCGCAAGATGACAGCAGCACCACTATGGTCCCAATCCTTCAGGTGTGCTGGTGGCAGCAGCAGAAGAAGCACTATTGCCCCCATCCCTCAGGTGTAACAACAGCAACAGCACTATGGCCCCACCCCTCAGGTGTTACAGCAGCAGCACTACTGTGGCTCCCATCTCTCAGGGATGAGAGCAACAACACTAAAGCCTCAATCCCTTATGTGTGATGGCAGCAGCAACACTGCAGCTCCATCCCTCAGGTGTGACAGCAATAACAACGCTGCTGCCCCCAATCCTTCAGGGGTGATGGCAGCAGTGCCAGCACTACAGTCCCATTCCTTCAACACCCACACCTCACATGCCCAAGTTACAAATTGTTTAGTCTTTTAGCTTGTCAGGACTCAGACATGAAATCAGCTAAACCACCAGATGACAAGGTGGACTCCCTTGTTTCGGTTTATCTAACATGTAAATGCCTGAATAGGCTTCTTTGAAATAAAGTGCATCTACCTAAAAAAATCCACAAGTGATTAGTTGAGGACCTTCTAATGGAAAATCTAGCATCTCTCAAACGTGTGGATACTTTTTTTTTTAACTTGGTCTCCATGAGAAGAGGGTCTGTAAGTTTTTGTGTCTGAGCTCAGATGCAAATTGAGCACCACTCTGCCCATTGGCATCATACAGTACCTGGGGCCGTACATTCTGTGTGTCTCTGAGTGTGCCTTCTTGCTTGGGTGTGGTTCCAGCACCCTACTCAACCCTGATGGCATCATACAGTGGCAGGTAGAGTGACAACAACTGGGCCATATAGCAAACTCAAGAGCATGCAGATAATAAGGCCCCAACTCACTTAGTGGAACACAACAAGAAACAGCAGCAGACCTGCTCTGCCAACTGGAGTCATATAGTATCTGGCACCTTACCTACTGTATGTCTCTGAGTGTGCAGTGTGGCTTGGGTGCTGTTGCAGCATCCCCCCCCCCCCAGTGCTGGCAACATGAAGTGGCATGTAAGGTAACAACAGCAGCTAGGTAATACAGAAAATTCAGAGGCTAAGCCCCCACTCAAGGGCAGGCATCTGGTAACAGCATGGAAAACTGCCAGCATTTACACCATCAGCCAACTCACCTACCCACCCAGCTTAAAAAACACTCCCCCCCAAATAATTAAATAATAGTGGCACAGACTGGTGGTGCATAACACTGACAAGTGGGAGACCTGGGTTTGTGAGCTCTGGCAATTCAGATGCCCCTTTCCTAGGCTGGTTGGATTTAAAGTGTGATGCACAGGCATTGCGTGATGACCTAGAGAGGCAAACCTTAGGGGGAAGTGGGGGCTGACTTGATGATGTCAGTGACAACACAGTATTATAAGACCCACTCCAGGCTGGTTGATCACCGCACAAAGATACCCAGATCAGCAAGCATCCCTTAAGCCTCCTAGCTCAGCAAGACTAACAGTTCAACTTCCCAGAGACTCAAATTTAAATAAATGCAATTAAGGACACTCAACTGAACCCCTGCCTGATTCTCCAAGTGTGCTGATGCTAAGCTTTTTGGGTGTTTTAATAATGCAATGCAAAAATAGCTTAGGCACATGCTTTTTTCTACACAAAACTTTGCTGTCTGGATGAAAATAAATTGTGTTAACTGATCAAATGTTAGATGCAGAGCTGTTAAACTTTAAACCTGACACCCCTGCACGTGCTGCCTAGTCCAGTTTCCCAAGTGGACCGATACTTAGCTTTTTCTGTTGTTGTTTTAAATCATCTAGATTTAGGGTGGACAAGGCAATGGGGCCTGATGGAATACACCCAAGGGTTCTCAAGGAGGTGAAGGATTCACTGGCGCTGCATCTAGCGAGGCGATTTAGCTTGTCCTTGGTCACAGGGGTGGTGCTGATGGACTGGAAGAGGGCAGAGGTGGTCGCACTACATAAGGGGGGAGCGGAAGGACGAGGTCAAAAACTACTGTCCTATTAGTCTTACCTCAGTGGTGGGGAAGGTAATGGAAACACTACTTAAGATCAGGTTGATAGAATACTTGTAGATGAATGGCATGCAGGATGACAGGCAGCATGGTTTCACCAAGGGAAGGTCCTGTCAGACTAATCTGATAGAGTTTTTCGATGGGGTGACACAGACAGTGGACCAGGGAGGAGCAGTAGACGTGGCCTATCTGGATTTCAATAAGGCCTTCGACAACGTTCCGCATGGTGGAATGGTACATAAGCTGGACAGTTTAGGGGTGGACAACAGGATCACCAGGTGGGTGGAAAACTGGTTGAAGGGAAGGAGTCAGACGGTGGTGGTAATGGGATACATTCCAGGGAGCGGATGGTGACCAGTGGGGTGCCTCAGGGATCAGTGCTAGGACCAATACTCTTTAACATCTATGTTAGTGACCTAGCAGAGGGTCTGGAGGGATGGGTGTGCCTGTTCGCAGATGATACAAAGGTCTACAATAGGGTCGATTCACCTAGTGGGGTGCAAGCCATGAAGCGGGACCTGGAGAGGCAGGAGAGGTGGTCTGACACCTGGAAATTGAAGTTTAATACACAAAAGTGCTTGCTGATGCGCCTGGGGAGGAAGAATAGGAGGGAAACGTACTCCCTTGGGGGGGGTGGTGATTAAGGAGAAGGAAACAGAAAGGGACCTGGAGATTATGGCATCGCGTGACCTCAAGGTGGGCAGCCAGTGTAGCAGGGTGGTGGGAAAGGCAAATGGAATGTTGACCTGCATTGTGAGGGGTTTTAATAGCAGGAAGAGGGAAGTGCTAATGCCATTTTACAGAACCATGGTCAGGCCGCATCTGAAGTATGGGGTGCAGTTCTGGAGGCCTCACCTACGAAGAGATGTTGAGCTGATGGAGAGGGTGCAGAGAAGGGCAACCAAAATGGAACAAGGGATGCAGGATGTACCCTATGAGAGAAGATTCAGAGGGCTGAAATTGTACCCTCTGGAGACTAGGAGGGAGAGGGGGACATGACTGAGACCTTTAAGTATCTGAAGGGAATAAATAAGGTAGAGGGTAACAGCTTGTTCAAATTGAAGAAGGGAGCGAACATGAGGGGACATAGCCTCAAACTGGAAGGTGGGCAATACAGAGGTAATGTCAGGGGGCAGTTTTCATGGAGAGGGTGTTGGAGGCCAGGAACAAGCTGCCGGAGGAGGTAGTGGCAGCTGAAACAGTGGAGGGGTTCAAGAGGGCTTGGGATAGATATAAGGAGTTGGGAAAAGAGGGTAGAAGCATAACAGAAGGGGGGAGTAGGGTGTTGGGCAGACTAGATAAGATGTGGTGCTCTTCTCTGCCGTCACATTTCTGTGTATCTGTGTATCTAGAGTGAAACATGTTTAAGCATATATTTTTTTCTATTAAAAAATGTTACATTCAGATTGGCAAGCAGTCTTATCAGCTGATCGAATGAAAGGTTAGATGCAGGAACAGTTAAACTATAAACCTGACTCATCCACTCCTGCTGCCTAGTCCGATTCCCTGAGTGTGCCAGTACTTAGCTTTTTTTTATATTATTCAGTGTAATACAAATAATAAAAGAAGTTTAGGCACATACTAAATGAAAACTGTGCTTTCAGGATGGAGAGTAGTCATACCATGGTTCATGCCATAGTTTGTAAAGAGCAGGTAAAGGCCACTGACACATTAACTACTCCCACACTTATTTCAGTGGTAGTAGGTTATGTTCATTGATGCCAAATGTGTCCAGATTTTTCTTGAAAATGCCTTTATTTTTGCATATTACCACCTCTAGTGGGAAAACGTTCCAGGTCCCCACAACCCTCTGTGTGAAGAAATGCCTTCTCTTTTGGCTCCTGGACTGTTTATTGTGGACCTATGGGGCTACCCTCTAGTAGTTTTAATGTTTTGCTTAAAATCAAAGTCAAACAATGTCATCAATTCTGGGTTATTTATAACCTCTAACAAAAATAGTAGATTCCTCGTAATGTAATGTTTTTTATCAGCTGATCTAAAGGTTGGAGGGAAGCATGGGTTGTTAAACTGAAGCATGGGTGGTTACGATGAAGCAGTGTGGGTGGTGTCCTTCCTGATTCTATAAGCAGCAGAGCAGAAAGAACGCACAGCAGGGCAGCATTCATTTTAATGATGCTGATATCTTGGGGATTCAGTGCACTGACACGTGATTTCTGTGTGACACCAGTGGAAAAATTCAAAATCTGCAAACCAATCAGGATTCTGTAATTTTTGATAGTTTCTCCATAAAAACAGAAAATCAGAGTCCTTGATCAGACACAGTGTCTGTGTCAGTGACTCAGCAGGTTGCACACTTGCCTCTAAAGCCAGAAGATTGCAAGGTTGTGGATTCTAGCCCCTCACCAGGAGCTTGTGGTAAAATCACTATATTGACACTGAAAGGGGGATGCTGCTCTCCTGAGGTGCCAGATGAGGTGTTAAACAAAGGTCCTGTCTGCCAGCCCTGCTGATTATTCAGTTGGACATTAAAGATTCCAGTGCACTTCTTCAAAAGATTAGGGGTGTTTTTATTGAAGTGAAAAAAAAAACAATACAGCAAATATAAACACTACACTCAGAATAAACACATTAACAAAAGTACGTGAAAGCAATTCTTATATATCAAATAGAAATGAAGAAAATATTTTCTAAGGAATTAATTATCCTCACCTACAAGAACAAAAAAGAAGAAAAGTCCTAATAGATACCTCCCATACCAGTAACTTACAAAATCTAACTGTGAACATTAAAACCAAGTGACCCCCCCCCAACTCCCAATAAGTTCTGAAACATTCCCTTCCACAGTATTTTAAAATCACTTTCCTGAATAAGATAAAGTTCCAACTTGATATTATGCACCAATGATTCTAGTGGGACACTTTGCCCAAATGGACCCACATCACAATAAAAGACACCACACCATTTCGTTGGTATGAAAAAGGCCACAGCTTTACTTGATCTTAATATTTGGCAACGTTACAAACATTAAATCCTTCTTTTGAAGATATATACACAGCATGAACCAATTTACATATAATACATTAAGATTCCTGGGGCAGCAATTTTTCTTCAACTAGCAGGACTCTCACCTAACTCGATGAACTGGTTCAAAAGCTACTTAGACAACCACTCCCAAAGAGTGAGAATTGCTGGCACACTCTCAGACCAAAGACCAGTCCGGTCCAGTGTCCCACAGGGCTCAATCTTGGGCCCCCTCCTTTTCAGCCTTTTTCTGAACTGATGCCAAAATCCTGCCCTGAACAAATCCTACTCTACATGGATGATGCTGTCATCCTGGCATCCCACCATGATCCAGTCCATCTACAAGGTAACCTCCAACAGGCCTTCTCTGCAGTCAAAAACTGATTCACAAAACACAGACTTATACTTAACCAGAAAAAGACAAAGACCATGATCTTCTCCAGCTCCCAAAACAAACACAAACAACATCAGCTCTCCATTAAAACCAAGCAAGGAATCACTCTCGAACAAGTTCATACCTTCAAATACCTCGGCCTCACCCTCGACTGTAATCTCTCCTATGTCCCACACATCAATAACGTGGCAAAAGTAGCCAACACCAGGATGGTCCTACTATTCCTACATAGGAAACATCTAACCCCAGAAGCTCTGTCCATAGCTGTCCAGAGCTCCATCATCAGCATCATTGACTACGGTCTCATTATCTATGGATCTGCACAACCTCATCTCTCAGGCGTGTTCGACTTCCCTCAATCAAGCCTGCTGACTCGTTACTGGTTCCCACGGTCTCACCCACACCTGCGACCTCTACTCCAAAACAGGCTGGCTGCAACTGAACAACTGAATCAAATACCAAACCTGCATCACTACTAAGAAAATCATGATTGGAAAGGCACCACCAGGAGTCAGCACCCTCCTAGAACCCCAAATCACCAACCGCAACACCAGGAGCTCTAAGCCTCAAATCCTTCAAATCCCCCGCTGCCACATGTCCCAAGGCCAATGGTCGTTTGCATACAGGGCTCTGAGTTGGCTGAATGAGCTCTCTAGTGACACCTCATCCACAGCAATACTTGGGGCATTCAAAAAAAAGCTCCGCCACTCCATAACTGGCACCTCCACCTGTGCTTGCACCCCATAACATCTTCATTCCCTATGCTGCTTCTGACCTTATAGGTGTCAGTTTCTGCCCTCTCTTCTTGCACTTACCTGTCCAATGCAACTTTTTCCAACGCAGGGTGTCACTGTGGCTCAGTTGGTAGCACATCCGCCTCTGGACCAGAAGGTTGTGGGTTCTCATCCCACCCCAGGATTGGACTTGCACCTACAAATTGCTGGCATCCGAGTGCAGTATTGGGGGTGCTGTACTGCTGGGGTGTTCCGTCCTTCGAATGAGACATTAAACCGAGGTCCCTTCTACCCATCCTGGTGTTGTCCTGGTGGGTGTTCAGGTGGAAGTAAAAGAACCCAGGGCACTCTTCGCAAAGAGTAGGGAACATTTCCAGTGTCCTGGCCAACATTCTACTTCCCATAAACCGGTTCATGCAATTATCCAGGCTGTGTGTGGGTGATGATGTGCGATATGGCCACCACCACACATTCAGTCACTTCACTACCAGTCTAGCATTGCTTGTAAAGTGCTTTGGATGTATGAAAAGCGCTATATAAATGCTGATTCTTCTTCTTCTTCTTCTAATGCACTTGCCATATGTCTGTCCTGACAAGGCCCCTCGGCTGCCTCACCCTGACCCTCTACACGTATGCCTTCCCCTACCCGCAGCCCTCTCCCCTTCTTTCCCTCTTCCTCCTATTGTTTCTTGAGTTACTCATCGCTCAGTCTGATTTTGTCAAGCAAAGTTACTGTCAAACCATGTACCTGTAACTGTTTTATGTTTTAGTGTCTGTTACCCTGTAATCAGCATGACGTGGAACCTTTGTAAAAGAGCCTTGGCTTAAAGGTACTTTGTAATCCTAGACACAAATAAATAAATAAATTTCATGTGGCCTGGCTTCATCCTACATCAACAGTGTCCAGCATGATGAGGGAACTCTGGCCCTCGAGACAGACAGACCTGCCCAGGGTCGTGTCTCCCCCTTGGACAGTCCCCTCACCTTCTAATGAATTCTAGGTCATCCATGACTCTTGCCAAGGAACACGCCACCCAGGATACACTCCCTGCCTACTGGTCCTTACCCCCCCATGCGTTCCATTTATGCAGCAGCAAATTTGGGTGACCTCTTCCCATTTCCGCAAAGCCTACCCTCCAGGGTCGTGCCTCTGGTCATCTGTCACCCAATCCCACATAGCTAAATTTTTGAACAGCACATTTTTTTTCTAGGTCAGCCATGAATTTACTGCCCATACATATTCTCTTCAAAACTGCGACTAACTAAGAACGGAACTTACTCACCACAGCCTGCCAGCATAAGGGCAGGTAGGTTGGAAATTGTCACTCGTCCATGGTCTAAAGAGGATGAACCTTCTCTGGATGGGCCCTTTGTACCTGCCTGAGACCCTCGCTCTTGGAGGGACCTGGGCCAGCCCCCTCACATACTTCTGCACCTGACTGGGCTACCTGGTCCTGTTCTGGCTTTTTACCTGAGGGCATTAGCAGAACATCCCCTTCAGCATGTGGGCCGTGTGCAAAGCTACCCATCTGGTGATAGGCCAGGGCGATCACTGCCCAAATGAACCCCATCACAATAAAAGACACCACACCATTTTGTTGGTATGAAGAAGGCCACAGCTTTACCTGATTTTAATATTTGGCAATCTTATAAACATCAAATCCTTCTTTTGAAGATATATACGTATATGCACAATATACACCAATTTACATATGATACATTAAGGCACCCTGGGGCAGCAAATTCATACATCCTGGCTTCACCCTTCACCATCAGTGTCCAGCACAATGGGGAACTCTGGCCCTTGAGCTGGACAGACCCGCACAGGGCCATGTCTGTCTCTTGGACGGTCCCCCTCCTTTTTAATGTATGCTGGAACATCCATGACACTTGCTAAAGAGCATGCCCACACAAGGCCACACTTCCTGGCTGCTGGTCATGCCCCTCCAATGTGTTCCATTGCACACCTTAATTTGGGTGACTGCCTCCCTTTTCCATGAAGTGTACCTACCCCAGTGTCACGCCTCTGGCCATTTGTCGCCCAGTTCCACATAGCTTAACTTTTGCACAGCACGTTTTATTTCCTAGGCCAGCCATGAATTTACCACTATTTAAACATGTTCACCACATTTCCCTACCAATACCCCAGGGGTCTTGTTTAGCTACGCAACATGGCCTCACAGAAATCCTGTAAAGTGACATTCAAAATATCATTATGAGTTTCGGACAAGTGCACCCCATCTGCACTATACAGTGTGCCACACACCTTCATAATATGAATGAGTCTGATGACTTCGATGTCACATAACAGCACAAACTGAAAACCTCCTCGTTAACCTTCTTGTGTGTCTTTTCAATTGCATGGGCATTGCATGCTCCTCTCCACCGTTGTTGTAGAATAATCTGCGACCATGCTACACAGGTCGATGGGAGGAGATATTTTAAGATGGGTCAGGCCCTTCTTGATCTCCATAATCAATTTTGGGGCCCCAAAGGCCAGCAGGTCATTACCCCCTAGGTGCAACACCACAGCCAACGGTGGTTGCCTCTGGAGCCACAGCCTGTGCACTGTTTGCATCAATTGGCACCACCTCATGCTCTCTTTTCCCATCCAGTGAATGATGAGTCACTCTTCAGGTATCCCCAGCTGCATGCCACATGGTCGAACTACTGCTGTGCTTCAAGCCTCCAAAACGCATAAATGCCCAGTGATCCATTTCTAAGGGGTTACTCCAATTTTGCCTGAATGATAAGCAAAACAGTGTGAGTTAACTGCATAATTAACATTTTTTTTTTAAATCTGCCACCTTGGCTTGTGAGGCCAGCCTGATCATTAGTTAAGCTTGTTTGGCATGCCTTCCTGAGGCTAATGTAGCCTTTAAAAGCACCGGATACCCATATTCCAACTTTCTTTATCTGTTCCTCCATCATTCCTAATTTGGTCTCCTCCATAGCTGCCCCAATTCTAAAAGAATGTGTACTGAAGGATCTTGTGTCTCTGCCTGCAAACCATGAGCCCTTCCATAAAACAGCAGCAGACTGACGCCTTGTGAATGGCTTGCCATCTCCATGTATGAAGGGTGCCCTTCCCCTTGGGTCTGTTGGCTAGATAGTCCTACATTAATGACCATGGACAGATAATTCCCATGTCCGTTTTGTGCACAGTTATGGAGGTAGGTGGCCCACACTGATTTGATTTGGACCTGCGAAGCAGGAAACATACAGTACACTGCCTGCGACAATATGACATCACTGTATTGGAGGTTCGCCCTCAGTCCAGCCATGGTAAACTTGCCCATCAGTTATGATACTTGGAATGCTCCAAAGAATGTGCAGCATAATAGTGCCCTGAACAGCTTGGTTTCATACCGAGAACTGCAGACCACGCCCAATGCCTATATTATTTCTGACAGTTCCAAGAGGCCAATGGGATTCCTGCTGTCCTGTGTTTATCCCCTAGATCTGACCCACCCCTTCAACATCTTCCTCATTGTGAAGGTGTCAGTTGGGTCAGGGAAATCCTGCACCCTCTGCAAAAGAGCTACCCCTGCTAAATGTGACCGAATTGC
The DNA here is from genome assembly GCA_016271365.2 of Neoceratodus forsteri. Taxonomy (NCBI): domain Eukaryota; kingdom Metazoa; phylum Chordata; order Ceratodontiformes; family Ceratodontidae; genus Neoceratodus; species Neoceratodus forsteri. Next base: position 103,024,814 of record CM028132.1, read on the forward strand.
CATGGGAGCCTGCTCTTCTGTACCAAGTGGAGGATGTAGTCCTGCACCTGTTTTTGTGCCTTGTGCAAAGACTCACTTACCTCATGCCTGCAGAAGTTGACAAAGGTTGAAAACTACCTGCATATTTTCTCTATGTTATGGGGGCAACAGAGAGCTGTACCAGTTGGAATTATCTTGCTTCCCCAGCTGCCAAACCACTTCTGGTATCTGCGTGGGCAATATGCGTGCATGTGGTGTGAGCTGTCTGAATCAGTCGAACTGTAATCGAGACAAGGCATTAGCAATCACACTTGCCTTGTCCGGCAAGTGTTGCACTCTGAACGTGATGTTCTTCTGCAGACAGCATAAGACAAACACCCGCAGCACCCTCATCACCTCCTCAAACCTGAAAGTTTTTGAGTTAATTATGTCAGCCACAGCTCTGTTGTCTCTGTGGAACAGTACATCCTGGTTTTCCAGTTTGTACTCCCAGATCCTCACTGCCACCATGATAGGAAAGAACTCAAGCAGTATGATGTTCCTCTTGAGTCCTGGCTCCACCCACTCCTGCAGCCACTGGCCAGCGTTCCCCATATATATCTTGGTTGCCCACTCCAAAAATGATGCAAATGTCTTGAAGGCTGCACAGCTTACAAAACCCCCCCATTGGCAAGGTCTTGTCAAAATACCACTGCTCATGCAACATGAAGCCCAACAGCTCATAATCCCTCTGTCTTACCAGGAGAAGGTGGGAAGCTGACTTGTTGTCACTTTTTGCCATCAATGTGCCCAGACCCAAACTGTGGACCAGCTCAACCACCACATTGAATAACGTGTACTTGACAGCACTATCTTCCAGTGCTATGAAATCAATTACTGATTCGTCCTTCAAGTACAAGTGATGAATCAATCGATATTCCCTTGGTGTATTTTTGGGGACTATCCCTAGTGGTGATACCCTGAGGTTAGGAAGGAGTGGCCTTTCACCGGGGCCAGCTACACGGCCCACCTCCACTTCTTTCTTAATCTTATGCTTGATTATGGTTGAACTGCTGTAGGTCAGGCAAGGCTATCACTGATCTAAGGTTGTGAGCACTTGTAGCCACCCAGGGCCCCCATATGGGATTTTGAAGCCTGTGCTGAAGCTGTCAATCAATATTTTTGCTACCTTATGGTCGGGGTACCAGGAAAGCCAAAGGGTAGGGTTACTGAGCTGCACTGGTGTGTTAGTCAGATTTTCCAGCTCCTTGTTTTTTTCGCCTCTGCCCATTGTCTTGAACCCATGGTGCCCTGTTGAGAATCCCCTGCAGTCCATGACCCAGTGGTCCCCAACACAGTTTTTGCAGATGTGGCTATATCTGCAGAAAGTTTGAAAACCCTTTCCCTCAGAATCATAGCAGGCTCTTTTCCCACCCTTCTTATGCTCTCTTTTATTGTCACCGTAAGCCTGCCAGCCAATAACATACCCACTGTCCATATAAGTGACAATGGTGGGTCTCCCCATGTCATGTACTAGGTCCACAAATCCAGGTGCATGTTCTCCCATTTTAGGTTAGGCTGTCGTGTCTTCTATTGTATTAACCAAAATTGCTCATCGTATTTAAGCCATGTGTACCCATCAAAGGATAGGTGGGCAAATTTTATTGTGTACCGGTATTTAAACAGGGATAACAACTTCTCCGGGTACTTCATACTGTACGCCAACATTTATATGTTGAACGCTGCTGCCCAGTTCTCAAAAGAAAAGGAGACTTTGGGCTTCTGCAGTATCTCCTTCTTCCCTTTCTTTTCACCCTCACCTTTGGGGAGCTCCATATGTAGGAGGGGAAACATGTCAATATACTCCCTCCTCCAAATTTTTACACACACAGCATCTGACAGATGATTTCCTAATAGGTCATCAACCCCCCCATATGCCCACTGCTCACATGTCTTTTTTGGTTCTGGGGTCCTCCAGTCCCTGCACCAGGCTGCACTGGGGCTGTGCCCAGGGGGGCACCTGCATTATCTTGTCCTCCCACTGTTCTATTATGTGCTGCTCTGTGCTGAAATTTCTGGGAGACTGAATGTTGGCATGGCACCTGTCCAGATCTGGATTGCCACATCCCTCACAACTGAGGTGGCTGGCAGTGTTGCTTCTCCTACTGACGCTGTCTGCTGGGCCACTGGACCCTGTGAAAGTGGGTCAGTTGGCAACTGCAGGTCCCCTGCCACCACTGTCACTTGTGAGGGGGCTAGCCCCTGTGTTGCCGGATCCCCTACCCTGTAGTGGGGTGGGGGGAGCATGCCCCCCATTCCCACTGGCTCGGCAATGGGGGTATGCTGGCTGGATGACTGTTCATTCTGCCGAACATGGGTGACCAGATTTGCAGCCATTGGGACAACATCATCCCCCAAGGGAAGGCCAGCCACTGCAGCATCTGGTGATTCCCTGCCATGTATGGGTGTGTGGCCAGTACACTTTCCGCATTGCCTGTGTTAACTGACCCACTGGAAGAAATGACAGGCACCCCTGGTGGGAATTGTGGATCTTCTGGCAAGCTACCTGAACCATCCTGGTTATGACTGTGTGGTTCATCAAATGATACCCCATTGGAGCCCCCTGATACAATACCTGTTGTTGCTGGGCAGTGCATGTTCACTATACCTTGTCCCCCTTCCTCTGCCAAGTCAATGTGTGCATCAGTCTACAACTGCTCCACACCTTCCCTGTCTGACAGTGGCATATGCGATATTTGATCTTCCATAAGGAATGACCCCCAAACCCAAATGCCCTTGTTACAAGGCAACTCTCTTCTACCCCAATGCAATCGTTGCCAACCACCAGATCCTCACCTCTGAAGTGGGTGATGAGTCCCCCAACTGATCCCCATTGTACTCACCTGAAGTTACCTGCTCCACCTGGCCCTCCTGGTCCTTGGGTCTCTGGTTCCCTCGATTACTATGAACCTGGGGCTGAAATGGTGACAATGCTAATGTTCCACCCTCCACCTATTTCTTGTCACCTGTTGCAGTCTCTCATCCACTGGTGACCATGCCTGACACTTGACTGCATTTGCCTTGTCCCTTCCTCCTACCTCTGGGCTCCTGTGCCACTGACTCCAGGAACAGAGTGGAAGGCTGCCACTGTCTGGTGGGGTACCCTCCCATCTCAACCTCCTGGTGGCTGACTGTGTCCCTACTGCCAGCACTGGGACCTGACCCAACCTGCTGGCCAGTCCTGGAGATGACTTGCAGCCCCAGCTCCAGTTTGCCACTGCCTGCATCCAGTTGGGGGCCCCAAGTTCCTTCAGCCACTTGTAGGAGTTAAAGAAGGACTGACCTGGTCTGCTATTATACAGTGAGTGTGATCCAGGGGTTGCTTGGTCCTCCAGCACCTGTCGTACTCGCTTAGATGCCATACAAAGCTGAAACTTTGGAAAAAGTGATGTCAGATAAAGGTGAAACCTACGATAGTACAAGAGAAAAGAAACTATTAGTACATTGCCAGCAGTTAACCTTATCTTCTGCTGGCCTAGCTACCTCCCTGCTCCTCATTACCTCTTTATTCCCTATTTCTATTTATATATTTATTTTAATTTATTTATTTATACCTTTTTTTATGGCTGTGGGTGGAGCCTACAGCCATCTTGATATCTGTTGCTGGGAAATGGAATATCGTGGAACACATGTTTTGGACTTTTCAATGTATCCTTCCATGCCAACTGAAATAAAATACTCCCTTCTTTCTGTTAAGAATGTTGGAGACATAACTCCAAGCCACTTATCAGATGCCATTAGGAAACTGAAACAGCTTGTTAAATATTTGTTACATATTGTTTGCCTATTAAACTGGAGATTTGCTTACCCCTTTGGAATGCAACAACTTGCACATTTAAATACTTAGCATTTAAACAGCTTCTTACTACTAGTTTCACTAGGGAATTAATTGTCTTTCAAGAAAGATTCATACCTCATAAATGTCATCCCTTTCCCAGCAAATCTGTTAGAAGATATACAAAACATGACAGCTAAAGGGGAGGTTCTGATAATGGGAGACTTCAACATGCCGGATACAGATTGGTCAATACCAGCAGGAACATCTGCCAGAACTAGACACATGGTGGATTCCCTGCAGGGGGAGGGCCTCAAACAACTGGTACAGCAACCCACAAGAGACAGGGCTATCCTAGATCTAGTACTGACTAACAGGAAGGGATCCAGATCTCCAGGTAGAAGGTCATCGGGGCCAGTGACCATCACATGGTATGGTTCAATTTGGCTACTACATCTAAATCATCCCATTCCAAGGTGAAAATATGGGACTTCAGAGGAGCTAACTTTGATAAGATGGCCAACAGAGTTAAGCTAGCCCTGGCAAAAAAAACACAGGTGAGGGGTACAGGCAAAGTGGGCAAGCATTAAGGGTGCAATACTTGAAGCAACATCCCATTGTGTTAGACAGAAAAGGAAGTGCTAAAGAAGAAGGAAACCACTTTGGTTCTCAAATACAGTAGCAGAAAAGGTCAGAGCCAAAAGGCTGGCCTTCCAGGAAATATAGGGAACACAGCGGGATGAAGATAGGGAGGCATACCAAACTGCCCTAAGGGAAGCAGGGAAGGCAGTAAGGCAGGCAAGTCCCAAACTGAGGAAACACTAGCACAAACAGTAAAAGAAGGTGACAAGACTTTCTATAGATACATTAGTGAAAGGAGAAAGAAGAAAGTCCAGAGGGGGTATTGCTAAGCTTAATGGAGAAAAGGGAGCATGTGAGGAGGAGGACTCTGTAAAGGCATCTATCCTAAATAGATACTTTGCTCAGTATTTACTGAAGAGAAAGGTAGGGCAATGCCCACAGCTCAGCATCATGGACACAGGGGGAGGTGAGCACTACTCCCTCACAAAAGAAAGGGTCCTACAAGAGCACTAAGCTCAGGGTGGATAAGGCAATGGGACCTGATGACATACATCCCAGGGTACTTAAGGAGCTAAAGGTGGAACTAGCAGAGCCATTAGCAGAACTGTTTAGTGAGTCTCTGGGCACAGGAGAGCTCCCAGAAGACTGCAGAAGGGCTCATGTGATCCCGCTCCACAAGAGTGGTAGCAGGGAGGAGGCAGGGAACTACAGACCAGTCAGTCTTACCTCACTAGTGAGCAAGATTATGGAGGCACTCCTTAAGGAAAGGATAGTGCAACACCTGGAATCCATAGAAGCACAGGATCCAAGACAGCATGGGTTTACAAAAGGAAGGTCCCGTCAAACTAATCTCATAGATTTCTTTGACTGGGTAACCAGAGTGGTGGACCAAGGGGGAGCAGTTGATGTCGCCTACCTTGACTTCAGCAAAGCTTTTGACACTGTTCCACATAGAAGATTGATAAATAAGCTGGGTAGGCTCGGGGTGGGTCAGAAGTTGGTCAACTGGGTGGCAAACTGGTTGACGGGCAGAAAACAGAGAGTGGTGGTAAATGGTATACAGTCAGAAGAGATGCAAGTCACAAGTGGGGTACCTCAGGGATCAGTCCTGGGGCCAGTCCTCTTCAACATCTTCATTAGTGACCTTGCAGATGGACTAGAGGGTAAGGCTAGTCTGTTTGCAGTTGACACCAAGATCTGCAACAGAGTAGATGATCCAGATGGGGTGGGCAGAATGAGAAGAGATCTGGATAAACTAGCAAAATGGTCAGAAGAGTGGCAACTGGGATTTAATGCAAAGAAGTGCAAGATCATGCACATAGGGAAAAGAAACCCTGAAGCCACCTATAGGCTGGTAGGAGAGTTGCTAGCAGTCACAAAGGAAGAAAGAGACTTGGGCATCATCATCACTGATGACCTGAAATCATCCAAGCAGACCTCTAAAGCAGTAGGTAAGGCTAGGGGAGTGTTAGGGTGTATTAGTAGGGGTATCACAAGTCATAAGAGGGAGGTAATAATCCCTCTTTACAAGACACTAGTTAGGCCCCATCTGGAGTACTGCATGCAGTATTGGAGCCACACCTTCACAAGGACATTAACCAAATTGAGGCAGTCCAGAGAGGGCAACCAAAATGGTGCAGGGACTGCATCAGAAGACATATGAGGACAGATTAACAGAGCTCAATATGTATACCCTTGAGCAAAGGAGGGAGAGAGGTGATATGATCGAGGATTCAAACACCTTAAGGGCATTAACAAGGTGAAAAGAGTCTAACATGTTTAAATATAAGAAAAATAGCAGGACAATAGGACACAGCATGAGATTAGAGGGGGCCAATTAAGGGGAATGTGAGGAAATTATTTTTCACAGAAAGGGTGGTGGATGCATGGAATGGCTTACCTCAAGAAGTGGTGGCTATGAATACAGTGCAGGACTTCAAACAGGCATGGGATAGGCATAAGGGAGCAATACAAATGAGTATGAATAGATAGGCCACTGACAGAGCAAAGGCCGATGGCACATTTATAAGGTAGAAAAAGAAATGGGCAGACTGGATGGGCCTTGCGGTCCTTATCTGCCGTCAACTTCTATGTTTCTATGTTTCTAAATCTATAATTTACACTGTTTTTTTAACCTCTAAAGACACTATCTGATAGCACTGTCTCAGACACATGCCAGGTCTTCAGTGAACTACCCAGACTAAATATGTAGCAATCAGCAGGCATTTTCTACTATGCTTTTTGGGAAAAAATATATTGAGCTACAGCAAACACACACACACACACACACACACACACACACACACATACACTCCGTACATACCATCCTCATGGCCACAACATTCAAAATAAACACTGCATTCTAATATATTATAAAACAAGAAACTGTTTATGTCTGTGAACACAGTGAAGTTCAGTTTAGAGTAGATTTCCTTTAAATATTTCTTACTCTATATTTTGTATCCGGGATGCAGCAGGGGAGATGCTACATCTCATTGTCATAGGGATCTTCATTTACACATTTTTGCACTGTATTTACTCAGGCTGTCCCAGATTAGATGCAATATCTTGTTTCCAGTGGGGTCATGATTTTACCATTTTGATAATGTATTTCTTCAGGGTAGTCCAGGGCTCCCATATTCAAAGGAAATGATTGGTGCATCCCAGTGGAAAAGGGAGATGTGCCGCGAAACTCCAACAATGCGACACAGCATGATGTTGAAATGTGTGGGATGCGCTGTCCACAAGGGAATGGACCAGGGTGCACACAAATAGTATGCTATTCAAGTCAAGGATGCATTCCCATGCATATGCCATGCTGCAGCACACTCAGTAGGAATGCGCCCCTGGCAGTCCAGAGCAGTGTGGCCCACAGTTAGGCCAAGAATAGCTGGCCTGACCTAGCCAGCCACTCACCCACAGGTGGGCTGCAGATGTGCACCGGGATGCACAGCAACCTGGCAGCCCTGGTGGACTACAGGTATCTCCTCCCATCCCTGATTGATCCAACTCCATCTCCAAAGAGCTCCATAATGTAGGGCCCCCCTGGACCCAATTGCACCAGAGGAAACCACGGACCACATCCATAGCATTGAGGATCCCCAACCACTGCCTTGGTACATAGAAACCCCTACTCCCCCCATATCTGACCTGTTGCAGAGACTGGCACTGCCCTCCACACCCTGCTATGGCCAGCTGCCAACTGCACTTTACCTGAGCTGGGGACCTGCACTCTAGAATGACCCAAGTGGCTGTACCATGCATTGGGGCACTATGCAAGCTGCAGACCCACCAGTGTATGCAGCCCTGTGTATGTCCCTGGCAAACCATAAGAGGGAATTGACATACCTCCAATGCATGCCTTGTTGATGTTGTATCTTCCTGCTGACATACACCACTGCAGGTCCACACTCTCCCCTGTTCCCCTGTGTAACATGCCACCCTCCAGATTGCTGAGGCATCCTGGGCGCCATGGGGTGCGGTATCCTGCAATGACATTTGCAGTGTACACTCCAGACTATATATAGTGCATCCACAGTTCCCCAATTGTACAAATGAATGGGAGGTCAGCTGCAACATGCCTGTTCTGGGACCTGTGTGAGTAGGTACAGCATCGTCTGTCACCCATACTGAGCAGTGCAATGGCACCGGGATGATTGATCCACATGCGAGCGCCTGAGGTGTATTGTCATTGGGCCTTATCACCCACACACAGCTCTTTCCTATGGATGATACATTCCTGTGTCCTACTGCCAGTGCTCTGCCACCCAAAAATAAGATGCCATTTCTTCTGTGAACTATCCAGGCTAAATATATAGCAATCAGAAGGCATATTCTAGGATAATACATTGTAAAAATGTATAAAAGGAAGACCATATTGAAACTGCATCTCAGCAGATCTGCATTGTACAAATTCATTAGAAATAATGGGTAAAAGCATCCTAAAAACTATCCACAGCCATATCGGCTCTGACCAGATTTTGTTTTATATTGTTAGCATACCACCAGAGGTTCTTCTATCTCCCGCCTGCCTTCTGCTTCCTAAATGCAGCTCATCCCCTCCGTCTCCCCACACCTTCTTGCAGTAACAGCCCTCCTGCCTCCCCTAGTGTCCACCTACACACCTCCGTAAATCTTGGCCCCCTCCCACATCCCACAAAGCAGACAACCCTCCCTCAAACAGACAGCCCTCCTGCCCCCTGCAGCCTGACAATCCTCTTACTTCCCATGAAGCAGTCCACTGTACCCACCTCACCCCCACCCCATTGGCCATTAACCAAACCCAAGGCCTCTGTTCAACCCTCCCACCATACTATCTAACATGAACTACTGCATATAGCCTAAAACAGCAACCAAGGTAGGGCAACCAGAGGAAAAGAAAGAAAGAATAGGCAGGGCAGCTAGTGACAGCATGGCTGCAGTGGGCAGTGGGGTGAGGGGAACCAATGGTGAGCATACACAGGCTGACCCAACCCCCTCAGGGCTGGCTGGGAGAGGGAGGGGTAGAGAGAAGTATTGCTAGATATGTATACCACTGTATGTTGAGATATATCTATAAAATGTTTTTTTATTAACTCTCACTCACTGTTAGCATAGTGCAACTGGGAAAGAATGGTGGGGGCGTGAGGAATACAAAAAATGGCAGCTACCTTGAAAAGGCTATGGATCATAGGACCTGCCATCATCAGGATGCAATCGCCACTAGATGGTGTGCAGTGGTAAGGATATAATAACAGTGAACAGCACAAGCATTTGGACGTTTTGAGCCAGTAACACTGGCTGATACTGCTTTCTCTGTTTTGTTGTTTGTGGAGTTTTTTTGGTTTTTCAATATATGGGGAAGCCCAGGCAGTAGTGGGAATTAATTGTGACCAGCCGGGATCGGAAGCCATGTGGTTGGGTTTTCAGCTGTGTAATCTAGCCAGTCTGAACAATAGCATCAATAAAAGTGTGCAAGGTATATAAATTATATATGTTTTTCATTCAATAGTGGATGCTGTGTAACTGCAGATTTCTTGTCAATACTTGGTTTTGTCTGCCTTTCCTTTTGTTTGTATGTCAGGCTGAATGGGAAACGACTATGCAATTGTTAATGCAGCCAGTGGTCACAATACAAGCTAAGTTTACATGGTTCAGTGAAAATTACTTTTTAAAACAAGAACAATCTTGCATATTGGGAAAAGCAGATCAGTGTTTTTTATGTTACTCTCTGCTGACCTGTTCATTCCTTTTCAGAGCATCACTGAAAAATAAATGTTATTTATTTATCTATTTGTGAGGGTGACCACGTGGACAAGCATTCGGGTGGGGGCATCTGGGAGCAGTAGCCATCAGAAAGTGAGTATTCGAGATGTGCTGTCCCCTGAACTTCTTGATTTGCCCTACAAGTACTGGGACCTTTATTTTACCATATATATATATATATATATGTATATGTATTTTTTTTTACAACCTCACAGCCCCAAGCTAGTTTGGCTGACCACATGGGTTGGCATGCACCCTATGGCTCATGAGGGCAACAGCCACAGGTATCCCTGTGGATAATGAAATGGTGCCTCAACTGATTTTTGCAGATGAGGAAGCCACTAAAAGACCCACCTGAAAAGCAACAGTGCACCAGGGCTGCTGAAAAAGGAAGCTGATCAGTGGGGAGAGGCAAGGTACCAGGGAAATGCTGCGACTGGAGAGGCAGGGCTGCACATATGAGAGGAATTTAGTATTTTTTTTTATAATATCTAGGCTGATGGAGGCAGGAGCACAGTCGGAGTTGTGGTAGGAGAAGAACACCATGGAGGCAGACACGACCGTCCAGGCCACGGCACAAATATATGGAAAAACTACCAGGAGAATGCAGCAGAGGTCACGGAGCATTGAGGGGTGGTGGAGAGGGCAAATGAAAGCTCGGCAGGAACCAGATGCAATGGGTGTTTACTCACCTGGTAAAGGTGATTGTGTTAGTTTGTATCCATGGCACTCCAGACATTACATCATGTATTCCAGCCCACCTTACAGGCTAGGGATGCACTTGTGACCCAAGATCAAATTTCACAGTATACCTTGGTCCCAGGAGTCCCTGTTCCTCAATTCAATTCTTCCATAGCTGAAATAATGGTTAGCATAACCACCCTTCAGTTTGAACCACATACAGAAAAGATGATAGACAATGTTTTGAAAGAAAATCATAATCCAGTTTATTTCCTATTATTACAGTTTAGAACTCGGTCACCTAATGTCACCTCTGAGGCTGGGAGATCAGAGGGCTGTGGATTCTGTTTCCATATCTGGCACTTGGGTTAATATCCCAGTACTGATACTGTAGTGCAGCATGAGAGGGGTGCTGCACTTCTGAGGTGCCGTCTTTCAGATGAGATGTTAAACCAAGGTCCCATCTGCCTGGATTGGTGGTAGTTCAAGTGGATGTTAAAGATCCCATGGCACTTATCGAAAAGAGTAGGAGAATTTTTTATTATCATAACAGCAAAACAAAAATGAATGCAAACAGTGATAAGGCACACAAAATAATAAACAAATCATATAGGAAACAAACTCAAAGAAGTATTGCAATCATATATCATCTGAGCAGTGTGAAAAGAAATGTGTATAAACCTACCCCCAGCCACTAAAAGAGTGGGGGAATTTTTTTCCCCCGAACAAAAGTATAACAAAATATATACAAATAAATCTTACATCATACATAGCCCTAAAAAGGAAGGAAACAAACATAAATAAGTATTAATTCATGCAATAACCCTGAACATAAGAGAAACAATATAATCCACCCCTTCCTTCCCCACTATAAAAGTAGAGGGGGGGAATGTGAAATCCAAACAAGACATTCACAAGTCAGTATTTCATCAGACAAATTATACAAAAGAAAGATACAAAAAAAACAAAAAACAAAGTATTAAGTCATACAACAAACTTTAGAAAAGCAATTAAGACCCACTCCCTCCCCTCACCTTTCCTATTATAAAAATAGGATTTATTATAATCTAAAACAAAACATAACAAAATCATACAAATCAAGAAATTTGTATATATAATCATAGAATAGCAAAAGGATCAAAAACATAATTTAAAGCCAATCAAAATATTTCCAATAATTCTCGCAATCAACTAGAGGAAATATTAAAAATGTTCTATGTTTAAATGCTTTTAATGCAGTAAATATGAGAAAATAAAGTTCCCCTCCCAAAATCTCCATTTGTTGAAGTGACAATTTACACCATCCTATCCATATCCAATAAAGAAAGTGTACCATAACCATACGTAAAGTACTATGAGAAATAAATTTTTGTGAAGCCGGAATAATACCATAGAACAATAATTTCTCATCCGGAGGAAAGTCAGTTTTCCAGGTACCTAAATTAGCAATCGAATCCCACAATTGTTTAATATAAGGACATTCAAAGTATAAATGAGTCATAGTCTCAATACATTGTACACAAGTATCTCTTGGACAATAGTGATCCTGGAGCTGCTTATGCTTATGATTCCCTCTTACATTTATCTTGCCATGGATTGCCAACCATACCATATCCCACATTTTCTCTGGGATCCTAACATCCAGAAGTAAAGTAGAAATTGAAGTTTGATCCCCCACTGAGAAACTTGCGAAAGGGTAGTCCATAAAACATTCCTGAATAATATCTTCATACAGAATTTGCCTAGGAAATTTCAAAACTGAATCAAATGTCACCTTCCATTGTGTCACTTTATCAAAAACTCCAGCCCACTGGCTATCCAGTTCGGGGACAGTGTTTATTTTTATGGAAAAAAAACATGTGTGCTCCACTCCAACATTACACCCTGTAATTTTGGTAAGCTCCAAATTACCCATAATTCTGGTGAAGGTTTCATTAAATGGAACAAATTATTGTATACAAAAATCATAAAAAAAAAATACCAGTGGATTAAGCATATGAAGACCTCCTTCCTTAATGGATTTATAAAGCACATTGCGCTTAACAGGATTTAAACGACTACCCCAAATGCAAGAAAAAAAAATACCAATAATTTTGTTTCCAAAGACCGAGGTAAAGGAAAAACTGTACCTAAAAACAGAAATAACGGAACTAAAAAAGAATTAATTAAATAAATTCTCTTTTTTTTTTTTGACCTTTTCTATACATTCCAATGAGCTACCTTACCCATCCCTCTTTTTAATGCCCTATTCCAGTTATCTTCAGCCAAATTCTGATGGCCGAAATAAATACCCAAAATCTTACTAGGTTGTTTAGTAATGGGAATACCTCTTATCTCTAGGATTGGATCTTCAAAACCATGAATAGCCAAACAAATAGATTTTTGAGGGTTCACCGCGCTCCAATAACAGACCCTATATTCTGAATTACATCATATGCCCTCAAAAGAGACACATCATCCTGCGCTAACAAACAAATATTGTCTGCATAGGCAATAACTTTAACATTCTATGCTACGTCAGAACCCAGACCCTTAATTAAAGGCGAACTTTGTAAAATCCTAAGCATTGGGTCAATATAAAAAACATACAACAAAGGGCTTAATGGACACCCTTGATGTACCCCTTTCAAAATCTTACAAGGATTACCAATATACCTATTCTCATATGGTCTCACAAAAGCTAAAGCATAGCATAGGTGAATCCACTCAATAAATGTCTCAGGAATCCCATAAGAATGTAAACACTGCCATAAAAAAATCATGTGAAACATTATCAAATGCTTTGGCCTGATCTAAACACAAAACTCCCTTCTAACCCAAAAGTTGCCATAGTCCTCCCACTTTCCATAATTTCCCTTAATAAACATAACGCATCTGTAATACTTCTACCTGGTATCCCACAAAACTGTGTCGGATGTATCAAAAAGTCCATTACAACAGCTAATCTATTTCCCAATAATTTAGCTAATATTTTAAAATCAACATTTAATAAACTAATCGGATGCCAGTTCGTAATATCTGACGAATGTCCCATTTTAAACAAAAAAATCAAAAGCCCTTCATACATCTGCATCAGTAGACAAGAATCCCTCAACATAAGATTATAAATAGCCAAAGGTTCTACCGGCATATAGTCCCATGGCAGTTTATATAATTCTCTAGGCAAACCATCAGAACCTGGGGAAATGTTTGGTTTTAGAAACATAATAACTTTCTATAATTCTACTGAAGAAAAAGGGGCTATTAATTTATCAGATTGCTCTACCGTTAACTGTGGTAAGTCAGCTGCCTGTAACACCAGAGACATATTATAAAGATTTAACGGCAACTCCCCATACGCTTTAGTAAGAAAAGATTCCAAATACTCCATAAAAGCTGTATTATCAGCAAGTAACTCTCCTTGTTCATTTAACAAATTAACAAAACCCTTTATCTCTCTCCTATTCTGACAGTCAATAAACGGATTTGTTTGATCCACTCTCCCCTGTGTCCAAAAGGATTGTTCCTTCTGCAAGGATACCAATCTATTATATTGATACAAGGACATTTCAGTACGAATTAAGTTAATTTCATGACTAAAATCCTGACTCCTAACAGTTTGAGCAGACAATAAACGATACAATTGTCTCCTAAGCTCCAAATATTTTGCATTCAATGATGTGGCCTGTGTTTTAGTCTTAAACTGAAAATACTGTGTAAGACACTGTTTTACATCATCCCACCACTGACTAAGCTCACCCTCATATAAAAATTATAGTGGAGCATTTGTCAGAGAGAATCATTCGTAAATCATTTCTAACATCCTGCTTTAACAATAAAGATGCGTTTAGCCTCCAAAAACCCGGCCCAGACACTCTTGTGGGGGGGGATTGCAATGTGAATTCCTATCAACATGTGGTCAGAAGTTTCAATAGGTAACGTACAAGTAAAACAAATTCCAGCCGTTTTCTTTACAAAAATATCATCTATTCTGGAAGATAAAGTCCCTCTATAATAGGTAGGCTTAACCTTATAACCTCCCTGCAGATGTGCATCTTGCAATTCCGCCTGAGAAACCATTTTAATCAAACAAGTTTTGTCACAATACTGTTTACTACCGGGATGTTTCTGTTGAAAATTAACATTGAAATCACCCCCAAAGAATATTTGCCTACTAGTATGCAAAAATGGCTGGACTTTTAACATCAACTCTATCCACTGAGCTTTAGATTAAGGGCCGTAAATATTAATCAGACAACAAGAAAAAGAACCAGTTTCTACATCCAACAAAAGTGCTCTACCAGGCTCTATATCTACAAGCCTAAATACCAGAACACATTTCATAAAAACAATGCCCACACCACAACACAAATCAGGACCAATAAACCAGTATGAAGGTCCCCAAATCCAGTCTTTTGTGGCAAGATGTATATCCGACAGCGAATGAAACCTAGTATCCTGTAAAAAGATTATCTCAAACTGCAAATATAAAATGGAAAAAGTAGTAGCCCATCTAGCAGGTGACTTCAAACTATTGGTGTTTAATCTAGCCAATTTAATATTAACAGGCTCAAGGTGTTTTTTTTTTTCAAATGAACACTAGATCTTGTCTGTCTAGAGGGTAATACAGGTGGGTCAGATGGTTTCCCATCAACTTGGGTATTGTCCTTCTCTCCTTGTGAGGAAAGAGGTTCTGAAGCCAGATCCATAGGTTGTTTTTCTTCAACTCTGTCACCCCAGGAGGAGAACACAGAAAAACGGTTAGAAAGAGGTACCAGGGACAATGGCCCCTGATTCAGAACAGTACCAGAGTCACCTTCCATGGTTGCATCAGAGGTCAAAGTAGGGTCCTCCATGTCCAGGGAGGGACATAACACAGTGTCTATATCATTTCCCTTAACAGAATGAGAAACTGGAACCAAATCATCTTTAGGACTGACTCCATAAGTCTTTTGCTGGTGTTCAATAACCAACACAGCACAACCTGGGTTGGAGGGGGGAGGGGGAAGGAAGAAAGGTTTCTTGCAGAGGCTTAGAAACCTCAGGAACCTGCCGACCTCCCGCCACTAATGAAGTGGGGAAGGTAGTAGCACCTGCAGGTCAAGAAAATGGAGAAACAGACCTTGGTATTCTCCCCAGGCCTCCATTTCCACCCCTTCCTCTACCTCTTCTCCTAGCAGGCATTGAAAAATCAATACCAGCTTCCTCATTTCTAGAAAAGGAATGCCTGGCCCGTGAAAGAAAAACATCATGATCAGAGGCCTCTTCTGAGTTTTGAGCAGCCCAAGGGCAATCCAGGAAAGCATGCTTGTCATCCCCACAAAGATTACACACAGGAGAAGCTGAACACTGCATTGCTGTGTGTCCTAATGTGCCACAATGAAAACATCTCACGTTATCACAATCCGTATTTAGGTGTGATAATGATCCGCACTGATAACAACACTTTGGCTGTCCAGCATAAAAAAGGATTCCTCTGTCTCGACCCAAGAAAAAAGAACTTGGAAGGTGTTGAATACCATGTTCAGACTGGTTCAACTGAACCCTAAAAGTCCACCCCCCAGTCCAAAAACCATTGTCATCCATTATAGGACAAGGATGATCAAATGTAGTACATTGTTTGTCCAACCAGAATATTATATCCTTGATATCTACACCCTCATTCCTAAACAATAGCATAATTGTCTTAATGGTTGGCTTAGTAATGGGTATGGCTAAAAAATCTTTGCAGTCTGCAGTATCTTTTACCCCATAATATAACCTCCAAAACTTGTCAAGGGAAGCCATAGTACAAAAGCTAACATCATACACATGGTCACCCGGTGCATGGATAAATGCATACACCTCAGCAGGTGTAAATCCCATAGAGTCCATCAATAGCGTTTTACCAACCCACAGTCTATCAGGCGTTATTGGGGCTAAACCTTTATACTGAAGGCACACCAAAAATCTCCTTTTAGCAGTAGTAATAGGCATTTGGAATAGCCCAGCCTAGGTCGTAGGACGTCTACATCCCAGAGACATCTCGGACTGTTTTTTTCTTCCATGGCCTTACCTGCAAGCTCCTGCCCTATCCCCACATTGCTCTGTTCCCCTTGCATGAAGCAATACCCACCTGAAGCAGTTTCCAAAGCAGAATCCCTGTCCAGAGACTCCTCAAGCACCACGCTATTACCTAGAAACATGCGAGGCTCAGCGTCTGGCGCAGCTACTGAATTACCATTCACAGCCACATTCTAAACTTGTTCCAACGGGAAAGTTTCACCTCTGTTATCGACATCCCCAACAGTAGGCACCAATACAGGTAATGAAGTTATATTGTTTCTAGTGTTTGGGGAACCAGGGATAGGAATAGCAGGATCAGGTAGCCAGCGTCCATTAGTAAACACCCAGCCCGCTTGATCGAGCGCCTTACCTGGAGTCCAATCTGATGAAATGCCCTCAAAACACATATCCTGAGATGCACTCTCCTCATTTGGTTGATTGAAAACATTAGCAGGTTCCGGTTGAGGTGCAGGTTCTGAGCCCACCCTCAGGCAAACGTTTACTTTTGTCCTGTTGAGGACTAGCCATAGACCATTTTCTTTTCTTTCGTTCTTCCTCAAGCTGCGTCTTACTCTTTAAAAATTCCTGTTCCGCTGCTGACAAACTTAAGTAACAGCTGTTGTTTTTTCTTGAATAAGTCTGCCCTTAGCAGCACCTCATCCTCGGTGATATCTTCCTCTTTATTATGGTCAGAAGTTGGTGTAAAAGAACACGAATCCACACTTTCCTCAGGCACATGAGAGAGAACCTCAGTCTCCACCAGACCAGGCTCTATGCATCCCGCAGCATGTCCTTCACCCTCCGCATCCAGAAGCAAACTTGGATCCTCCATCCCTGCAGACAGACGGACAGTGCCACCTGCCTACAGAGTAGGGGAATTTCCCTGGTGTCCTGGCCAAATTTCCCTCATTCACTAAAAATACCACTAACAGCTTAATCTGATTCAAGGTCAGTTGGCATTCATCTGTATCCCCCTCTCCCGGGTCGTGCCTGAAAATAGGCAGGATTTGTCTAGTGTACTTACCCGGTCAACAAAAACTAAATAAATAAAAAATAAATAACTGTAACCAATGGCACAGTACATCCCTATTTTTATAATCAACTCTAATATGAGTAACCATTATCAATTATTAATGGACAGTATCAATGCAGTACTGGTTATTAAATGGCCTATAGGCCCAGCAACCACATAGTCCTATGCAATCAGCATGAAGATGAATTCTGCTGTTATCACCCTGAAGGGAGGGCCATGGAGTGCCATGGATACAAACTAACACAATAACCTTTACCAGGTGAGTAAACACACATTGTGTTATGTTTGTTATCCATGACACTCCAGCCATTACATCATGGACTACTTTAAGTAGCAGTACAACCATTCATTTAGGGTGGGTCAGGGCGATCAGAGTGGAAACTCTTAGGACATGCCACAGTCAATACTTTACTGTTAAAAATGGTTCTTTGTCTATATAGAGACTCAAGTCTATAGTGTCTGGCAAAGATATGGAGGTCCATGTTGCCACTCTGCAAATGTCTTCTGTGGATATACAAGCTCTTTCAGCCCAAGAAGAGCCACTGCCCTGGTTGAATTGGCTTTTATTCCCTCTGGTGGAGTTAGGCCTTTCGATGTGTATGCCTTCTGGATAGCCTTTTTCAGCCAGCTGGTGATAGTTGTTTTGGAGGTCACCATGCCTTGCTTGTGGCCTTGGGCTATGACAAAAAGTCTCTCAGATTTGTGAATTGATTGTGTTTTGGCAATGTACTGTGCCAGTGCATTCCTAATGTCATGGGGATGATAGGATGAAATATCTCCCTGTTGTGATTGCCCATAGAATGCAGGTGGCTCAATTGTTTGCTCCCTATGAAAAGTGGAGCAGATTTTTTGTTGAAATGCCAGTACCGTCCTCAGGGAAACCTCTTTCAGGGTGAAAATGGTGTATGGCTCCCTACAGGAGAGGGGTCCCAGTTTGATAATTCTGCAAGCTGAACAGATGGCCACAAGGAAGCAGGTCTTCAAGCCCAACCAGTAAAGTTGGGCTTCATGTGTGGGCTCAAAAGTTGGAGTCCCTAGGGGAGTTGAGTACCAGTGTAAGATCCCAGGGAGCTACAGGTGACCATTTGCGGGGCTGAATGGCTTCTGCTGCTTTAAGGAACTGGATGGCACCTGGGTAAGCCCATGGTAGGGTTTGACTGATTTGTCCCAAGACCACTCCTATGGCTTGAAAGCTGTACTCAGACGGAGGAGGGGGATAACGCCTTGTCCAAACCCCATTGCAAGTGCGGGAGTATCATGGAGATATCAGCTTTCATTGGGTCGATATGTATCTTTTCGCACCTATGCACCAAGTTGAAAAAGATGTTCCACTGCCAACCATAAGTGGATGTAGTGGATGGCTTCCTGGATTGCAAGATGGTCAAAATGACAGAGTCATGGTAACATGCATTCAGCAATCTCTGCCTCTCAGGAGTCCGGCCAATAGCTTGAGTGTGCCTGGGGCCAGATGAATCATTGGACCCTGGAGGAGCATGTCCCACCAATATGGGAGGGTCCACCTATCCAGAGTCATGGCCACTGCTGATGCAAACCAAGCCTTCATGGCCAATAAGGCACTATGAGGATGGTAAGTCTCAGAGATAGTCGGATCTTCACCAGAACTTGCAGTATTAGGGAACTGGTGGAAAAACATAAGCGCAGTCCTGAGTCCAGGCTTGCAACAGAGCATCCATTCCTAGATCCTGCTTCTCCTTGTACCTGGAGTAGTTAGAGTTGACTTATGTGTTTGATTCGGAGGCCATCAGGTCCATCGGGATGGGGCCCCACCTTCTTCGTATCATACCGAAAATGTCCAGGTATAGTTGCTCCTCTCCCAAGTGAACTTGTTGCCTGCTGAGCCAGTCTGCTTTGACATTCAGCTTGCCTGCCAAGTGGATGGTGTGGATGTGGGTGAGATTGATCTGAACTTATAGCAACACTCTTGTTGCTTCCCTGATCATGGCCTTGCTTCTGGTCCCACCTTGTTCGGCTATGTAAGCCACCGTGATCCTGTTGTCAAATTGCACCAAGACAGATTGACCGATTATGTCCTTCTGGAATGCCCATAGGCATGGTACACCTCCCTCATCTCCAGAACGCTGATGGAAAATTTTGATTCTGAACTTGTCCACCGACCCTGGTCTGAGGAGTCATTCAT
Source organism: Neoceratodus forsteri (assembly GCA_016271365.2). Taxonomy (NCBI): domain Eukaryota; kingdom Metazoa; phylum Chordata; order Ceratodontiformes; family Ceratodontidae; genus Neoceratodus; species Neoceratodus forsteri. The sequence continues at coordinate 103,044,329 of CM028132.1, forward strand.
GCATGCCCCCAAGCAGTGAGACTGGCGTCATTTCCGCCATCACCTCATGTCTCATTTCTGGTGGGGATCCCTTCAAGAGGTGTTGTCGCTGGGTCCACCACAGCAATAACCTTCTGACTGGGTCTGGCAAGTGAACTTTCGTCACCAAGTTGTCCTCCAACAGGGAACTCTGCAGCAAGATGCAGTTCTGTAGGGAGCACATATTCCATCTGGCCCAGGGCACCAGGTTGATGCATAATACCATGTATCCAAGGACATGGGCTGCCTGACCCATCATTGGGTGAGAGGTGGACCTGAGGGTCTGGACTAGGGTGATGACCAATGCTATCAGTTTGCAGGATGGTCTTGCCTTTCCCTCGGCTGTGTCGATTTTCATCCCTAGGTGTTGTATCTGCTGGGATGATTGAATTGAGCTTTTGGCATGATTGACTACCCAACCATGTTCTGCTAGAGCCCTCAAAACTAGCTCTGTGTCCCTCTTCGACTGTGTGCTGCTGTATGAAAATATTAGCCAGTTGTCCAAGTATGGTATAATATCCAGTCCTTGCTCCTGGAGATGGGCTTCAAGAATGATGGATACCTTTGTGAACACCCAGGGTGCTGACGCAAGGTCAAAGGGCAAGGCCTGGTACCGGATGTGTTGCGCCAGCACATGGAAGCACAGAAATCGATGGTGGTTCAGTCTGATTGAAATATGGAGGTACCCATCCTTTAAATCTATGGAAGTTAGGAAACCACCTACTCGTATACTCCTCAGTGTCAGCCTGAGTGTTTCTATCTTTAATTTCTGAGGGGTTACAAATTTGTTTAGAAATTTCAGGTCTATGATTGGTCGTAGATCTCCATTTTTCTTCCGTACCAGGAAGAAAATGGAATAGACTCCCTTACCTAGCTTGTTGTCTGGCATGATTTGAATTGCTCAGTTCTGTATCAGGTCTTGCAGTATATCCTGCACCTGATGAGCCGTAGGTCTTCTTTTTGATATGTGGACAGGACAAGCCTGTTTGTGTCCAGCTTTTTTGATAACTCTATACCATAGCATTGGGACACTACCTTCAGCACCCATCTGTCAGAAGTGGTCTGTTGCCATTCTTGTTGAAATAAAGTAAGTCTTTGTCCCACGGGTGATAATCTGGCTGTTGAATTGGCACTGGAGTGGTGTTGACCTTGTAGTCACTGTTGCTTAGACTTTCCTCCTCTGCCTCTGCCCACGAAGTGGGAGTTCTTTCCCCTGAAGGCAGAGTGGTTGCCCTGAGAGGAGTTTCTGTAGCTGTTATTGTTATTGTGTCCTTTGCCTCAAAAGGAATTATTGGTGTAGTAGTTTTGTTTTTGGGTCTGCTGAAATCTATTGTGTCCCTGAAACCTGCATCAGGCAGAAGGAAGCTAAGTGATTCTATGCTTGTCTTTTGCTAGGTCGTTCCCCTCTCCTTTTGCTTAAGGTACACTTTGAGGCCTTCACCAAAGACATGGTTTCCTTTCAATAGCAGGTTCTATAGTAGGGCTTTTGACTCACCGTCTGCTTCCCAGAGTGTGAGCCATAAAGCCCTTCTTGCCCTGTTAGTTAAGGCAGAGGCCTTGGCCTCCAGTTTAAGGGTATCTATAGCCATGTCCCCCAGATACTTGGCCGTATCAAGACAGTACATTCCAGTAGTTTGGACTTCCTAGTTTTTGGATTGAATTTCTCCAGCAACTCCTCTAGCCAGCGAATTTGTGCTCTGGTGGATTAAACTGCTGTCATGGCAGCTCTTGCCATCATGCCTGTGATTTCAAATAGCTTTTTGAGCATATTCTCTATCTTTTTGTCTGTGGGATCTTTTAGTGAGATGGTGCCGCAGGGTGGTACAGTTTTTTTGCATAGGGCTGCTATCTGTGGGAAGATGGTTGGGGCATTGCACCAAAGTTTGACTTTTTCCTTTTGTACTGGGTACATCCTGTCCAAGTTTCTCTTTTAGGACAGTTGACCCGGTTCTGTTGATTCCCACTCCTTAGAAAATATATCATCAATGGCAGAACAGCTTGGGAAAGTGTCCTTTACTTTCAGGTTTTGATGGATCAAGCTTAGATTCTGATTTCAGCGTCTCCAGTTCAAACCCCATAGTGGATTTTATGGCCTTCATTAAGCCTGGTGCTAGATCAAAGGAACAGAGTTTAGACATCAGGGAAGGTGCCTCCTATGTAATGTCCATTTCTTCCTTCTCTGACTCTATGTCCACCTCATTATCCGGTGTCTCACCGGGATCATTGTCCCCTCATGGAGGCAGAACAGTGTTGTTGGGGTTGTTTGGTGTGATGTCCGGTTGAGGGGGCTGTGAATCTGGCACTGGTGTGGGGCCGGGTGGTGAAGCTATCCTTGCTTTTGTCAGGGATTCCAGCTTCTCCATTAATCTGAGCATGAAATTCTGCCAGCTGTCCATTATGGCCATCATGGCATGTTGTGTCTGGATAAGCAGCACCCCTGGGTTCATCCACACTGAAGTGTTTGCACCCTGGTTGTCTAAATTGGTTGTAGGGAATTGCTCCCTGGACGATTCTTCCTCATCATGCAAACATGTGGGGCATTGAGGCCCTGTGTTGTGGGGCAACAGGATGGCACTACACAAAGTGCAATTCTTGGCCTTCACCATCTGAAAAGATAAAAGGACAGAATTAGTTCTGAACCCAAGAGGAACAAAAACCTGTTCAATATGGGAGAAAGAGTTAAGGCTCCCCACTGAACAAGAAATGTTATCTCTCTATGGTAAAAACAATGTAATTGCAGTGTTTATAGGATAAGAAGCAATTTCTATTAACATGACTATGCCTTAGTGGGTACCGATGTTGTTCCCCTATAAGGCAGTGAGCAGGAATGACTTAAGAATGGGGAATGAGAGTGGTATTTCCAATTATGAAAATCCCCTAATCCAGAAAACATAACAATTGATTAGGAGGCAATAAGTCCCCTATGGGAGATATGATGCAGCAGAAGTAAAACTTATATCATTTCTTCTGCATAGGAGAGAAAGTAGGCTTAGCAAAAACATAAAAAAGGTGACAGAACAGGAACAGCCAAGCCGCTCGCACTAGCTTGTGTAATTCTTTAAAAAGAACTACAAACATGGCCAAAGAGGTAGCCGTGCATGCGCAGGATGAGCGCATATCAAAATGGTGGTGTAACAGATGTGGTCCTAAAATGGTGGCCGCCCATGTGGGAGAAGAGTGCTGTCCAAGAAAGGCCCAGAGATAATCCTGTATAGCATCTCTAAAAAAGAGTCTATTCAATTGCAACAGAAGGCAAAAAGGAAGTCGTAAAACATCTTCTGCAGTTCTGCTCATGTCTCAGTTTGCAGATACGTCTCATCATAGATCGTTGGTTAGGGGGAGTTGTGGTTACCAAGATAAGATGGTGATTGTGGGAGAGAACGGCCATGGTCTACCAGGCCGCTGCATAAATCAGCCTAAGGTATATGGGAGGGCTGAGAATTGAGTGCTGGTGAAGGAGTGGGCTGCTACAATAGGAGCCAAATCCTCTTAGAAGGGAGTTGGAGGACATTATATGGTGTGCTACCAACTAGATAGGGGGGGTAATGCAAACCAGAGAAAGGACGCTTTCACCATGGGTTCAGAGTGGAGAGCTGCATCCACAAGATGCATGTGAGCTGTAAAGAGGAGAGGCCAAAAAGGGGCCAGACAGTCTCCCTCATTGTGATCTGACATTGGTGGAGCGACTGTTAGCCCATGATGGTGCGGCGCGGTCCCCGCATGGGGGAGGAGCCGCGTCTGGCGAGAGAGAGAGGGAGCATGAATTTCAAAACCAGGAACCGCATATGCGGTACAATCACTCTCATGGAGCAAGAAAAAAACATTACTGCTGCTACTATAAGAAAACAACAACCACTGTCTTAATGAAACAAATCTCTGAGACCCAAGTGGGGCTTATGTAAAAACCAAGTAAAGACAATCAAAATAAATAATTGCTTTAATCTGCCAGCAGCTAAAGCCAAAAAGAAAAAAAACTCTGACTAGAAGCAGGAAACCACACAAGTAGCTAAAATGCCCTGCTGAGCTAAATAGGGCTAGAAACTAATTTAGGCCTAACAGACACAGCCAGAAGCCAATCAAACCAAGTCAAAACAACCTCAATTGAATAATCAGTCTAAAAAAAAATTCCAATTACATTAATCAGGATTAAAGTAGTCTGCTTAAGAGCCCAGTAGCTAGTAGCAGGGAGAAATTAATAAACAGGAAGAACATTAGCTGTGGTTCAAAAAGTCAGTAGGCCTACCTTCAGATAATTTGTTCTTGGATACACGAAAGGGACTACTGGCTTGATTGTAGCCTTCTCAGATGCAAACAAAGAACTGATGAACAGGGACTCCTAGGACCAAGGAATACTGCAAAATTTGATCCTAGTTCACATGTGCATTATTAGCCTATCAGGTGGGCTGGAACCCATGATGTAATGTCTGGAGTACCATGGACAACAAACATAAAACAATAGAACATATCGGGGCAGTCAGGGTGCCAGTTGGAGGTGCTGACGTTCTCAATAAGGGTCAATGGAAATGCTGAAAATGCCATGTAAAGTTGTTCCAAGTTGCCAAATCGCTGCTCACTGATGGTCCAAAGAGGGTGAACCCTCTCTGGACAGGCCCCTATACCTATCTGAACCCCTCCCTCCTGGAGGGACCTGGGTCAGCCCCTCAGGTACTTCTGCACCTGAATGGGCTACCTGGTCCTGGGCTGCCACTTTGCCTGAGGGCATCGGCAGCCATCCCCTTCAGGATGTGGACTGTGTGCGAAACTACCCCCCCAGAGACAGGCCAGGGGGGATCATTTCTGTTGGAGCACAAAACCACATCAGTTGTGTCAAATACACCACTTAATACATGCCATAATTATAAAGAGTACTTTCCCTCTATTCCTACCAATTGTAATGAAAAGAGTACTTTCCCTCTGTCCCTGCCAATTTTCCCCAAACAAGCAATAAACCAGGCTGTCAAATGATATGTGTTGGAAATCCTGATATTTCAGTTTTCCAGCCAACATTATCCAAAACTCCCTAACATACTTGCAGGTAAACAAAAAAAAGTGCTCCACTGTCTCCTCCTTATAGATGCATTCCAGTCTAACACATAACTGCTCTGACAGACTCTTGTGCTTGTGACTGCCTTTGACTTGTAATTTGCTATGCACACACAGCCATAGCATGTCCCACATTTTCAATGGAATCTGTGAATCCAGTAATTGTTTAGTTATGGTTCCAGTCTGGATGCCCAAACCTTTATTAAATACTGGATCAGTTGTGTAAGCAGTCAAGAAGTGTAAAATAAAGATGTTTTCTGTTCAATGATAAAGGAGCAGTTGTAATTTCTATTGTTTGATCTTTTTAAAACTATACCTTAAGTATTCAGGAAGGGATTTCATAGATACCAATGTAAATCTATTTATATCCATCCTCCAGTTATCTAAGTGAGTGGGGAATCACACTTTTGCCAGAGGAAGCCATGTTGTAGCTTTCCAGAGGTATAAGGAGACACAGAGAGAGAGGAGGATAGGGAGGTGTATTAGGAAAAGCAGAAGGAGGCAGGAAAAGTAATTAGGAGTATAAAGGCACAAATGGAGGAGAAAATAGCCGAGGCAGTAACAAAAGGGGACAAGACATTTTTCAGATATGTAAGCAAAAAGAGAAAGACTAAGGGAGGGATACTAAAGCTTAAGAGGGAAGGTGGAGAGTGTGTGGAGGGGGACCAGGAAAAAGGGGACATCCTGAACAAATGTGTTTGTTCAGTGTTCACAGATGAAGGGGAAGGTGAGAGACCAAAGAATAATGCCAAGATCAACAAAGGAAGGGTGATAGACACTAGGACATTTACAGTACACAAGAGAGATTCCTGAAGGAACTCATACATCTGAAAGTGGACAAGACAATGGGCCAGATGGGGTGCATCCAAGGATACTGAGGGAGCTCAGAGAGAAGTTGGCTTCACCCCTGACAGCTGCGGTCAAACACTCACTGGAGATGAGAGTGGTTCTGGAGGACTGGAGCAGAGCATATATAGTCCCACTTCACAAAAGTGGGAGCAGGGAGGTGGCTGGTAATTACTGGCCAGTCAGCCTGACTTCAGTAGTGGGGTAACTAATGGAATCACTCATGAAGGAAAGGGTTGTGGAATATCTTGAATCCAATGGCTTACAAGATCTGAGGCAGCATGGATTCACTTGGGGAAGGTTATGTCAAAAAAATCTGATAAATGTTTTTGACTGGGCCAGGGAATTAGATCAGGGTGGTGTGGTAGATGTGGCCTACTTAGCTTTCAGTAAGGCCTTCAACACAGTTACACATAGGAGACTCATAAAGAAACTAGGTAGCCTAGGAGTGGGACCAAAGATGGCAGACTGGGTAAGCAATTGGTTAAGGGACAGGACACAGAAGGTGGTGGAAAATGAAATTCATCCCAAGAAAGGGAGGTTGACCAGCGGGGTGCCACAAGGATTACTGTTGGGACTGGTCCTCTTTAATGTCTTTATTAGTGATATTGCAGAGGGGCTAGAGGGGAAGGTATGCCTTTTTTGTGGATGACACTAACATCTTCAATAGGGTAGACACTCCAGGTTGTGTCGAAAAAATGAATCAAGATCTAAGAAAGTTAGAGGAGTGGCTAAGGGTGTGGCAGCTGAGTTTCAATGCGAAGAAGTGCAAAATCATGCACTTGGGGCACAGAAGCTCAGAAGTGGAGTACAAAATGGGGGGTGTAGTATTAACGACCACCAAGCAGAAAAGAGACCTGGGGGTAATCATATCTGATGACCTACAGGTGGCCAGACAGTGTTACAAAGTAGTGGGGAGAACTAGTGGGATGCTAAGGTGCATAGGGAGGGGTAGCACCTGCAGAAAATCAGAGGTGGTGTTACCACTGTATAGATCACTGGTGAGACCTCACCTAAAGTACTGTGTTCAGTTCTGTAGACCACATCTCTGGAAGGAAATAGACAGAATAGAGGCAGTCCAGAGGGGGGAAACTAAAATGGCGCAAGGGCTGCATCAAAAAACCTATGAAGAGAGACTAAAGGACCTCAATATGTATACCCTGGAGGAAAGAAGGGAGAGGGGATATGATAGAAACTTTCAGATACCTCACAGGAATAAATAAGGTTCATGAGGGAAACATTTTGCAGTAAAGAGATGCTCAAGAACAAGGGAAAATGCAGTGAAGCTGGAGGTGGGTAGACTAAGGGGAGATGTTAGGAAGTACTTCTTCACAGAAAGAGTAGGGTATGCCTGAAACAACCTCCCAGTAGAGGTGGTGGGGGCTAAAATGGTAACAAGATTCAAAAAGGAATGGGATAGGCATAAGGGACCCTTAGTGGTAAGGAAGGGGGAGGTAAATTCCAGAGATCAAGTACAGTCTGGAGTGTTATAGTAAGTAGGGTAAATGGGCAGTCTAGGTCAGCCTAGCAGTCCTTATCTGCCATCAAATTCTGTGTTTCCATGGTTCTATGACCTTAGTATTAATGGTCTGATTACTGAAAATGAAAACATAATGAAAACAAAAAGCTATTACGTTAACCATCTTCAATCCTCTTTCCCTGAAATCTCTATATGCAAGATTCAACCTGCTCCCCCAGATAAACTGGAAAAGGATGCTAAATAATTTTGTTTGCAAACTGATTGCAGGGGGATACATATAATTGATATTTTTTCCAAAAAACTACAATACTGCATCAGTTAAGAGTTCAGGATAAAATGAAAAAAGTAGGGAATTATGACGTTAGGGTTTCCAGCCCTAAAACCCCTGCCCCACCACTGAAGCAAATGGAAGGGTGGAGTCTATGCATATATGTTTTTAGCTCTGGAAGGGCCCTGCACTTCCGTTTATAGGACAACAGTGACCAGATTATCAGCATAGCCATCTTATTACCCCACCTCATGTACTTGGTTCAGAAACTTTTCCAATCCATGCCAAAATGTAATTCCATGCAACTGCAATGTCGTTCAGCACCACAGGTGCAAAAACACATTTTGGCCAGGATTTGAAAAATTACAGCTGTGACATAAATGAGGTGAGGTAATAAGAATGCTATGTTGAAAATTTGGGGTCAAAATATTTAACATTTCCAAAGTTACGAGCGTGTGTAGCAAAATTGCAATGAATGGGCATAACTTTGCTGTTTTTACATATTTTGACCCCAAATTTTTAACATATCCTTCTTATGACCCCACCTCATGAACAAGGGCAGGAAAATTGTCCAAATCCTGCCTGAAAGGTGAATTTGCCAACCAACTGAGAAATCACCTTTTGGGCAGGAGTTACATAATGTCAGTCATATTGTTCATGAGGTGGGGTCCCCAAAAGACCATGTTGAAAATTTGGTATCAAAATGTCAAAAAATGGCTGAGTTATGCATAAAAGTTGAAACCCCCATTGAAATACATTGAACCGCATGTACCTTAGTTTCTCATATTGCAGTCGCCAGTAAGACGTGTCTTCGATTGGAGAGTGGATTTACAACCTGAGACCTGTTCAGGTGAGTAAGGGTGTGTGGGGATGTACTGGGGGTGTAGGGTGGTGGATGCTGAGTGGGAGGTGAGGGTGGGGGGATGATTAATGTGGGACCATTTTTTTTTTTTGCAGGTTTAAAACAGAAAAAAAAGAAATATCAGGGGCAGTGATCAGAGTACAGGGAAAGGGGGAGGGACCACTGGACTACCAGAGCATATCATGTTGACATGGAGACAGCAATCAGAGAATGGGGAAGAGGGAGGGACCACTGGACTACCAGGGAATATAATTTATACTACGAGGACAGCGACCTGAGAACAGGGAGTGGGGAGGGACCACTAGACTGAAAATGAAAACAAAATGAAAACCAAAAGCTATTAGGTTAACCATCTTCAATCCCCTATCCCTGAAATCTCTATACACATGGTTCATCTTAACAAGATTCAACCTGCTCCCCCAGATCAACTGGAAAAAGATGCTAAATAATTTTGTTTGCAAACTAATTGGAGGGAGGCTACCAGGTAGAAGGTCACCTGGGGGCCAGTGACCATCACATGGTATGATTCAGTTTGGCCAAAACAACTAAATCATCCCATTCCAAGGCAAAAATATGGAATTTCAGAGGAGCTGACTTTGATAAGATGGCCAACAGAGTTAAGATAGCCCTGGCGAAAAGAAATATAGTTGAGGGGATACAGGCAAAGTGGGCAAGCACTAAGGATGCAATACTTGAAGCAACATTCCATGGTGTTAGAGAGAAAAGGAAGTGCAAAAGAAGAAGGAAACCACTTTGGTTCTCAAAAACAGTAGAAGAAAAAGGTCAGAGCCAAAAGGCTGGCCTTCAGGAAATATAAGGGAACGCAGCGGGATGAAGATAAAGAGGCATACCAAACTTCCCTAAGGGAAGCAGGGAAGGCAGTAAGGCAGGCAAAGGCCCAAACCGAGAAAACACTAGCACAGACAGTAAAAGAAGGTGACAAGACTTTCTATAGATGCATTTGTGAAAGGAGAAAGTCCAGAGGGGGTATTGCTAAGATCAAAGGAGATAAAGGGACGTGTGAGGAAGTGGAGGAGGAGGACCATGTAAAAGCATCTATCCTAAATAGATACTTTTGCTCAGTATTTACTGAAGAGAAGGTAGGGCAGGGCCCACAGCTCACACCATGGACACGGGGGAGGGAGGTAAGCACTAGTCCCTTCACAAAAGAAAGGGTCCTACAAGAGCTGGATAAGCTCAGGGTGGACAAGGCAATGAGACCTCATGGCATACATCCCAGGGTACTAAAGGAGATAAGGGTGGAACTAGCTGAGCCATTATCAGAACTGTTTAGTGAGTCTCTGAGCACAGGAGAGGTCCCAGAAGACTGGAGAAGGGTTATGTCATCCCGCCCACAAGAGTGGTAGCAGGGAGGAGGCAGGGAACTACAGACCAGTCAGTCTTACCTCAGTAGTGGGCAAGATTATGGAGGCACTCCTTAAGGAAAGGATAGTGCAACACCTGGAATCCATAGGAGCACAGGATCCAAGACAGCATGGGTTTATAACAGGGAGGTCCTGTCAAACTAATCTCATAGATTTCTTTGACTGGGTAACCAGAGTGGTGGACCAAGGGGGAGCAGTTGATGTCGCCTACCTTGACTTCAGCAAAGCTTTCGATACTGTTCCATACAGAAGCTTGATTAATAAGCTGGGTAGGCTTGGGGTGGGTCAGAAGTTGGTCAACTGGGTGGCAAACTGGTTGACGGGCAGAAAACAGAGAGTGGTAGTAAATGGTATACAGTCAGAAGAGATGTAAGTCACAAGTGGGGTACCTCAGGGATCAATCCTGGGGCCAGTCCTCTTCAATATCTTCATCAGTGACATTGCAGATGGATTGGAGGGTAAGGTTTGTCTGTTTGCAGATGACACCAAGATTTGCAACAGAGTAGATGATCCAGATGGGGTGGGCAGAATGAGAAGAGATCTGGATAAACTAGCAAAATGGTCAGAAGAGTGGCAACTGGGGTTTAATACAAAGAAGTGCAAAATCATGCACATGGGGAAGAGAAACCCTCTATAGGCTGGGAGAGGAGTTGCTGGCAGTCACAAGTGAAGAAAGAGACTTGGGCATCATCATCACAGATTACCTGAAATCATCCAAGCAGACCACTAAAGCAGTAGGTAAGGCTAGAGGGATGTTGGGGTGTATTAGTAGGGGTATCACAAGTCGTAAGAGGGAGGTAGTAATCCCTCTTTATAAGACACTGGTTAAGCCCCATCTGGAGTGTTGCATGCAGTACTGGAGGCCGCACCTGCACAAGGACATTAACAAAATGGAGGCAGTCCAGAGAAGGGCAACCAAAATGGTGCAGGGACTGCATCAGAAAACATATGAGGACAGATTAATGGAGCTCAATATGTATACCCTAAAGCAAAGGAGGGAGAGGTGATATGATAAAACATTCAAGCATCTTAAGGGCATTAACAAGGTGAAAGAGTCTAACATGTTTCAATATAAGAAAAATAGCAGGACAAGAAGACACAGCTTGAAATTAGAGGGAGGTCAATTAAGGGGTAATGTGAGGAAGTTCTTTTTCACAGAAAGGGTGGTGGATGCATGGAATGGCCTACCTCAAGAAGTGGTGGATATGAATACAGTGCAGGGCTTCAAACAGGCATGGGATAGGCATAAGGGAGCAATACAGATGAGTATGATTAGATACCGGTAGGCCATTGACAGAGTAAAGGCCTATGGCACATTCATAAGGTAGAAAAAAAGGGCAGACTGGATGGGGCTTGAAGTCCTTATCTGCTGTCAACTTCTATGTTTCTATGTTTCTCTGAGCATGAACAGGAAATCCTTAACAATTAACAGTCCGAACGGTTTTCATTTACTTGCCTGTCTAGTGGCTATCACAAAAACCATCATAATTAAAAAATGGTGAGATACCTTCTCACCACACTACCCAAAGGCATACCCTTGGCACAGCCCCATCATCCCTGAAAATTTCAAAAAATAATTTCATTCTGTCTGGGCTGTAGATCAGGACAAAAAATCCTATGTTAGCCAATGGGATAAAAAGTGTTTTCTGTTTTTTGACCACTCCATATCTCAAAAACCATACAAGATGCCACCATAAAACTTTCCAGATCTTGAGACAGTGAGAAAATGACCACACATGCCAAATTCAGGGCTATTTTATCAAAAACTGCCAAAGTTATCAAAATACAAAACTTTGAATTTAACACAGAAGTGCATGTACAACGCTAACTATGGGAGCACAACCATGCCCCAATCATATAAAAACATAAGCATTAAGAAAGTTTTGATCATGAACATTCTTTTTTTTTCTTGGACATTGTCTATGATTTCCAATTATTCACCTTACCTTCCAGATGTTCTGCCAATGCTAACTTCTCAGTCCAGTTTAACACTGCTGAGTTACCCAGGCCAAATTTTATACATAGAATCTGAACTGGTTCCTAAGTCATCTCAAATCCTGCTATATGCATCAAATGTGATGCTGAGGTCCCCACAATATTGTTTTACTTTTTAGTAAATTAATGTTTACGCCTGCTGTGAGAACCAATTCTTGTTAGAGAGCTAAGGCCTGTTGTATTGACTATACATCCATGAGTGCCAGACAAATGTCATCTGCACAGGTCAAACTTTTCCAGGGAAGGGGGGCCTTCTGGAGTAACTATGCTATGGATCCCTGATGACTCTTTTATTTTCCTTAAAAATGGGTCCAGAAAGAAAATACATATGTAGTAGGAATCAAGGGACACCCTTGTCTAATCCTTCTCTGAACTGGATAGCTAAGTCCCAGCCACCAACCGAGGAGTGACTGTACCTCAGCTAAGGTATATAAAAATGCAACATGCAACATACCCTGTTGGAGACTATATGTTGTGAGAACCTGCCACAAAAAAACAAATGACACCTAGTCAAAGACTCTTTCCTGATCTAATGTCAGGGGTATGCCCTTAGACTGACCTTCTTTACCTAACTCAAAAAGTTCTCTAAGAATATTCATATTCTCTTGGATCTGTCATCCCTGCACAAAACAGGTTTGGGAGGTGTTTAATGAGAGCATCACAGCTTATGCCAACCACTTACTGAGGAGTTTAGTAAATATATTTAGTTTCATATTTAGGAAACTGATTTTTTTTTCAGTTTTTTTGATGTCCAATTCATCCCCTTTTTATATAAATAAGTCAATAACCCTTTCTGCAGATTTTTTGAATTTTGCCAAATTCCAACAAAAGGTTATAAACAGCTGTTAAATCTTCTATAATGTCTTCAGTATTGACCTTATAAAGTTCCCTGGGAGCCCTTTCGAGCCTGGGGCTAAATCTGTCAGTAAAGAAGTTAACACTTTTGTTGGACCCCTTCTGGACTCATTTCAAATTCCAATTCTCTTACAATAGTGTCTAGTAAGGTGGGTACTGATAATCCTTCTAAACAATACTACCTTTAAAAGTTTATTGGAATAAGGTGCACATTTTTCTAACAGTATAGCTCTCAATGCACTCTAATTGTTTTTTTGTATTTACAAGGAAAGCTCCTTCATTTTTGTGAGTAGAAAAAGGTTTTCTTCTTCATCCTCCCCTTATAATCTGCAAATGGGTTAATTTGACATTTTTTGACTTTCATGTTTGGCAAACAGGGATGTGATCCTGTTGTACTGAAAAAAAACATTTCAGGTTTGACTTTCTGTAACTATCCCATCAATTTATCAACCATTTCCTTTGTAAAAGACAAAAGGTTCTGAAAATGTCTGGATTTTACATAACAAAAATACTGATCTTGCTCTTCTTTTTTCCTTTGCTATTAAAAGATTAATATCCATCTTAAAATCCTTCAACAATTCAGTAGGAGAGTTGTGCATAACAAAGGCTGAGTTTCTTTTAACTGTCACCAAACTTTTTAACCTTTGAAAGATACTGTCTTAATGTAGCATAGAAGTATTCAGCTTCCAAACCATGAGACTTCTCTGAGGGCTAGCTGTTGAATCAAATTCAGTCTTAATCAACTTATGGTCTGTTGTCTCTACCAGGACCATAAAAAAGTGCATAACACCAGCCAGGGTTAAACAAACCAGAAACTGATCTTCGTGAACAGGGAACTCTTAAACAATTTTATTCTCCTTATTGGTTTTATGGGCTGCAACACCTAAATTTGCAGAGTTGATCATTTAAAAAAAAAAAGCTGTATCACTAAAGATGTTTGTGGTTTTAGCTCCCCTGTCCTCGGCAGCCTAGTCAAAGTCCCCCCGAAAGTTTCCCCTGAAATGTAAAAAAGAATGGCTGAACTAGTTTAAAAGCTTCAATCGTGTCTGTATTTGATTGGCGGGCATAAAAATTAATCAGTCTTAACTGTAATTGATTTAACATCGAACATCAAATTCCAGGGAACAATGTGATAATAGCGAGGCAAGAACAGCACTAACCATATGAGCATGTAAATAATGTTGCCGCATTTCAAATCGTGCATAAGGTTTAGTGCTCATCAATTATAGCGTTTGGCAGAAAGAATAACAGACAACACGGGTATCTACGAAAGCCAGAATTCACTGCAAAAAACACAGCACACCATTAAATAATAAAGCATCTAATCTGATCTCTAATCTGATCCATAATTAATTGAAGTTACATTTAATGTTTAAAAAACACCAGCACACCTTTACCAAAGTATGCTCGGCAAGTAAAATATTTTCTAAGTTTAACAGTGAAGCATCTAATCTGATCCATAATTTATTGAAGTAATATTTAATGTTTGAAAAACAGCATCACACCAATACTAAATAAAGCTTTGCAAATAAATACTAAATAATCTAAGCTGTTCAAGAAGTCTGGAAAAACATTAGCAGCCAATGACACACTATGCTTGCAAATGGAAACTGTAAACCATTCTCTTTATGTATTTGTACATGGACCTGGCACCATAGTGTGAGACTATCCCTTCAGTTCACTTGGCAGTATCTTTGTATTTTTTCTTGGCACCTGCCAACACAGAACTGTCTATAAGTTGCTCCACCAAAGTGGTATTGTACTGCTGCTCAGACTTGACAAAATATTGGAACCGACAGATTGATGGGTGATGTGCACCCACAAAGTGGTTAAATTTGTGGTGCCAGGCTTCCACTGCATTGATGGTTCTCATCAGTTCAGACAGCACTAAATTGTAGCAGCTCCATAAATCAATCGGGAACATTGGGCTCCTCCACCCCCCTCTGCCAAGCGGTCGACCCAGCCACGTGTCTTCATAATAATCCAGGAGTGGTTCCAGTATGTCTGCATTGCTTGTAAAAAACTCTTGTGTTTTTAAGTCATTAAATGCTGCAATAACATCATCTTTTGGAACATAAGCCAGTGCAGGCCAGCATCTTATGTGCAGGGTAAATACTGGGTCGGACTTATAGCAGCTACATATTTCTGCATGCTCCTGCACTTTGCACCATACAGATTGGCACAAATGAAAAAGCAGCCATGCAACTGTGCTTGTGGGAAAGACTGTCTGAAAGATTTTATAGTGTATGGTGGAATACAGTTGTGTATGGAAATCCATACACCACAAAAAGTTGTTCTGCTGCAGTAGTGACGTCCTCACTAACGCAGAACGACTTTTCATTCTGCTTTAGTGAGGACGTCATAATACAAGGGGCTACAGCAGGTGTCCTGATTCGTCCTTTGCTGTGTGAGAGGGACGCATGAGTGTGCTGGGCAGCAGCAGTTGTGAATCGATGGCCTAGGCAGAACTGAGTGAAAATATGGAAAAGTGAGTCTCTTTTTGTCTTTTTTTCAGGCACCATACACTATAAAGAACAGTATATGGTTATCCATACACTACAAGGCTATTTTTTCACCTCGTAGATTCAGTGTTGACTTGGAGACCTCTCAAGCTTTGCTCTCGAGGTCATCAGTCAGCATTGTATCCACTCAGTGGAAGAATAGCCTTATAGTGTATGGGTAACCATACACTATCCTATATATAGCAGCCTGCTCGAAGTCAATAAGCAGTGCTTCAGGAGTGAGGGTTGAACATAGGTTATTTATTTCAGCAGGTACTAAGTACCTTATTATAAGATGCTGCTGTGTGTGTTGTCATCAGCACATACATAAGCGTAATTACAGTGCACAGTTTGATAGTGTGGATAGTGTATAAATGGCCAAAAATTGATGGACAACTTTTAAATGTGCCATCAGCGAACAGATGGTTACTTGTCTTCAGCATTTCCTGATCTTTAGCTGTTGTGAATAACAGGAAACAATCACTGACCAGTCCAGAATCAAAACATAGGAACTTCTCCCCACTATCTGTCACACAGTACTCAGGGGCAATAAAAGAGAAACGGCATCCACTGGCTCAGGCAGAGGCCTTGTGGTAATTCGCTGTGTCCTCCTGACAGTTCTTTTAAGCAATGACACAACTGGAAACTGTGCGGCCACTTCGGGCAGTAGTTAGGAAAGGCTAGCAACCACGATCTGGTGGGTCGTTTCCGTGGTAGATGCTTCCTTGGATTTCATTTCAGCAACAGCCTCTTTATGCATAACTGAGGCAGGATCAGGAATGTGATTATGTTCCCCCATATATTTCACCACTTGCTCACTGATAATATGGAGTCTTGCAGCATAGTGTCCTGTAGCATATCGCAGGCATTTCCAATATGCTTTCTCCCTGCAAATGCACTCTCTGTGGTGTAGAAACCTGCCACAGGGGAAGATCACCTCCTTTCTGGCTTTTAACGTATTGTACTTCCATGTTTCAAACACGTCAGCATACGTCACATTTTCACCTGAATTGAATGTAACAATTTACAAATTCTATAGTACACAATACACAGGTACTGAAATGTAGCATATGACAGGTATTTTCTATAATAGCTTCCTCTGAGGGAATAAACTGGGAATAAACTGGCAGTCACACTCACTGTAACCTGGTGCCCATTTGTCATTGGCGCTATAAATGAAAATGCTGTTATGGTAACACTGTTTTCATCTGTGCTATTTTTGATGAGCTGATATCACCGGGTACCAAATTCCAGCCTGGGATTATATCTACTGGGCAGAGAACCTCAAAAATAGTACCACAAAAGAGGACCCCAACCCTTAAACACAGGTCTTCACTAACAGACCAGA
The DNA here is from genome assembly GCA_016271365.2 of Neoceratodus forsteri. NCBI lineage: Eukaryota > Metazoa > Chordata > Ceratodontiformes > Ceratodontidae > Neoceratodus > Neoceratodus forsteri. The sequence continues at coordinate 103,060,930 of CM028132.1, forward strand.
AAGATGGATCTTTTGTCCATGCTCGCTTTGCACTACTAATTTTGGGGTTTGTGTGCAGTCTTGTATCTTGCAAAATTTGACAGCTTCAGGATCCTGCAATGTGGAGTAAGCTGTTAGTCTTCTCTTAACACTTTTAATACTATTTACATTTGACAATGCAGAACTAAAAATGTTACCAGGCTGTCTCATGACAAAAGGAAAAAAAGAAATATTCCCCCAAACATAATTTCCCACTGCCCAAAATTACATTCTTCCTTTTCCTTTTCCTTTTGCATTTCCTAGAGGCTTGTATATCTGTAGAACCTGTTTCAGTTTCAGAGAAATAATCTTGTTGTGAAGAGACTATGGAGGAGCCATCAGAATCCTTCTCCATTTCTCCCAATCTGGTCTGTGTCTTAAGATTTCATATTTATTTCTTGTGGAGACAGATTCCCTTTGTTTTATTTTTGACTTCAGTTGGTCTTGTGTTCTACCTTGCAGAGGTACTGACTTCATGTCCTCCAAGGATGGGGCTGGGGGTGGTGGCATTACTAGGTCAGATATTTTCTCTGTCCCTCTTGGTTCTATAGGTGCAGAGGTATTATGCTCTGGGCTGAGATCTTGTGCTTTGTTTGACCCTTGAGTATGCATCATGTCCTGCTTTTCTTAATTCGGTGTGTCATCCTGCAGCAACTCAATGGATTCCTTTTTCTGCATTTGTGTTGGTTACGCCTTCTGACAAGAGCCCATTTGCAGTGGTCTGCCCTCCATGGAAGTTGAAGTAGCTGAAGGTGGTGGTTCCTGTGCAGAACAAAGAGGGGGCTCAGCTCTTGATGTAGTTGAAGGCAGTGAAGAAGTTTTGGTCCAGAACATTGAGCTCTGTTTATATAAAAGTCCTGCTCAGTCTGATTGATGTTGTCCTCCTGGTTATGAACAGCCGAAGGGCAAGTGCAATATGAATGTCCTTGATCATCACATATATTGAAGTACACCCTGTTACAATATTGCTGACTAAGGTAGCCCATTTCTGAGCATAGCTCACACGTCACTGCATTACATGCACTGCTAAGGTGAGTGGCTAACCCCACCTGTAGCAGGCCTTCAGATGACCCTGGTAAAAAATGATGCAGTGATCCCATCCCATTCAGAAGCAGTTTAGCAGATAACTCATCCCAGAATAGATTGACTGAGGCATAACTGGATCTTTTATCCCCTAGTTCATATAATTTCCATGTCCATACTGAATTCTGGACTGCCCATGACTGTACATCTTTGTCAGAACTAATACAAAATATCCATCCTACTGACCCCATGTTCTGTGTTACAGGAGGGAAGAGCGTGAAAGAAAAGCTGCAGCCTGTGGGTCCACCGCATGGTGAATGGATCTGAGCGGTACGGGAGTTCGAGGTGCCAATTTGGTATGCTGCAGTGGTGTGTTTTAAAGGAATCTGTGGCCTACAGTGTTGCTGCTGCCCAAATCTGTGAGTCTCTTGGCTCCACGTGAAGTCCAGCTCTGTGGCCAGTTCAGCCTTAAGTGATGTGCCATGGCAGTTTGTCTATGGTGATGTGTCTGTCTCCGGTTTGTGCCCCGAGCTCCTGGGAGGTGTTGTTGACTTTTTAATAAATACATTTTATTGTTCTTTTAATTGAGTGTGACCTCCCGCTTTATGAATTTTGCTGCCTGCTTTTAACCTGGTTTGCCACCAGCGGAGTCTATGTGTGCAAGTCCTCACCTCAGTGCTACTGTACCTGGCTCTAACACCTTTCTCTAGCACTAAAGAACTTGTGCAGCATGTAAAAAGGTATGTGCCATTTTGTTATGTTTACTCTGGGTGGACTGCTGTGGTTTGGGTGCCTCTCCTTGTTTGTGATTACCATCAGGCCCCTAGACATGGGTAGGAGGGGTGACTTGCATTCTGCTGCAAAAACAAAATCCATGCTGTTCTTCAACAAGGTTCTTGCTACATAAACTCAGTCAGCAGCATTCTCCAGGCCTTCTCTGTACTGAAGCCTAACTGTGTTATACCTTTTAGCGGGCTCTGCTATGATTTGGAAAAATCTGCATATCATCGGGGGCGGGGGGGTGAAACCCACTTGTCTCCTCTTCATCCTCTTTCCTGTCTTCTCCCCTATTAGAAGGCCCTGGCTCTGCCCTCTGGCCATTATAACCTAGTAGCTGGTCTGTGTATGTACTAGACCCCTGATTCCCACCATTCAAATGTACTCAAGAAAACTGCGATGTCCCAGTGCTTGTAGTTTCTGGATGTGAGCCATTATTATTTTGTAACAGCAGCCGACAGGTGTGTGTTATCGTGTAAGTTCGCCACTCCTGGGTGGGTTGAAGCAGCCCGCGTAAGCTGAGTGCTTCCAACCACCCCAGGAGTGACGTTATTACACACAATACACACCTTGGAGTGCCTTATTGCAATTATACAATGGCTCGATGTTATACAAAATAAAAAAAAATGTTTCATTTTTTAGTAGATTTTTAGTGAGGCAGTATATCTTTGTTTCTTAAGAGAAGAGAAAATAATAAAGGTGCTCATCCATACAGTGATGTTATTGTGTAATAACATCACTGTCTCAGGCATACACTGACCAATCAGAGTCCAGGATTCTTTCTTGCCATTGTATAATACTCAGTACAACCCCACCCCTCTTCCTGTAGGCTTAAAGTTCTACAGTATTTCCTTGGGCCTGGCTGGGAACAGTACTAGAGGTGACTTCTTCGTTGTGCTCTTGCAGACTATTTGTATTCTGTGCTGGTAAATCCCGTTGCAAAACATTTGATTCTGCTACTTATAAAGTCTGTGATCTTTTCCTTTGAGGAGGTCTTGCAGGTGCTACATCTTCTAACACCGAAGGAGGACCTTGTGTTCTATTTTTGAACAAATCTGGGTCTGAATGAAGGAAACTGTCTGAAGTTCTTCCAAAGATCAGGGAGCAGGCATGTCTGAGCATTCCAAACTTTTCCTTGTGTGTCCCTGTTCAGTAAACTCTGCTCATCTTGATGGTGAATCAGGAAACAGTTTCTCTGTTGTACTGCTAGGAGCAGCACCTGCTGTATTTGTGGAGAAACTGTGTCTCTCCTGGCTGTGTTGGTAGTAAACCAATCATGGGGATCTTGCAGCTACTGTTTTTCATCAGGACTCCTTTACCATCCCACTTTAGTGAGCACCCCTATGAAACTAAGCATCTAAATCAGCGGGTCTCTTCTTCCTCTGTGGAGTCTGCCACTGAAAGGCTGACCCCTCGCATAGCACAACTGCACATCAAAGCAGCTGCCTCTGAGATGGAATTGTTGACAGCTGTCAGGCAGCCAGTCCTTACAACTGACAATGAGAGTTTTCAAGCCGTCCAGATTCTCTGAAGGAGATTTGGTGTCCACAACAACATTTGTGGTGGGTGCTACAATACATGCAGTGGTGTCTCTAAGCTCATATGGTGAAGCAGAATATGAAGAGATAACCTTGTGGCTCCAACCTGAACCAAAGTTTTAACTTTTCCCTCATTGGTTTTTCCTGCTCCTCAGCTATTAGATGCAGAAGAGCCATTTTATTTTCTGCTAGTTCTCTTTCCAAGCATTCTTCTCTTGTAGATTCAAGAATCATAGTAGCGATCTCTGGGTTCTCTCACACTGAGCTACATTGCTGACAGGCAAGTCTGGCTGGTTTAGGCAGCATCTGGCAGCATCATACTGTATAACAGCTTAAATTCATGCCCATTTTATTTAGCACTTTAAGCACACCTAACATGTTCATGCTTTCTTATTTTCACTGGTGGAACACTAATGCTGCTATTGCCTAGTAATTCCCCTAATATTCACTGTCTTTCGATTTTGCACTAATATGAAACTAGTGAAAATAGCAAAAATAAAAAGAGTGAATATTTCCTGTTATGAACACACGGACATACAAAATTGCCAGCAGATACAGGCCTTACAGTCTGTTTAGTTTGCTCAAGCATGCAGTACACTGTTTATTAAACTGCAGCTGCCCCCCCCTTCCCTTGCCTGCCCTTCTGATTTAGTGCCCCCCACCTCCAACTTCTCCTCCCATCTTCCCCACTGTTTTAGCCTTCCCTTTGGCCCTATTCCACCCTCTCTTGAAGCTGCCCACTGTCTGAAGTGATATCATTTCTTCTGGCAGCGCATTCCAACCTGCCGCCACCCTCTCCATGAAATAGTGCCTCATCATCTTCCTCCTGAACCTTCCTACCTCCAATTCCAGACTGTGTCCCTCCCCCCCTTTTAACTTAAATAAACCCTCAGAGTCAACTCTATTTATGCCCTTGCGGTACTTGAATGTCTCAATCATATCCCCCCTCTTTCTCTTCTGTCCTCAAGGCTGTACATGTTGAGTTCTCTCAATCTCTCCTAATATGGTTTGTTTCCCATCCCCAGGATCATCTTTGTTGCTCTACGCTGGGCCCCCTCCAGTAGTTTAATGTCCTTTTCCAAATAGGGGCACCAAAACTGCACACAGTATTCCAAGTGAGGCCTCACAAGGGACCTGTACAGGGGCATGATGACTTCCTTCCTCCTAGAAGTGATTCCCCTGGCGATGCATCCTAGCATTCTGTTCACCTTTGCAGCTGTCTTCTTGCACTGTGCCGAGTGTTTCATGTACCCTGTCACCAGCACCCCCAGATCTTTCTTGTTGGCTGAAGAGGCTAACTACACTCCCCCCAACCAGTAACTGTTCTCTGGGTTTTTTTCTCCCAAGTGCAAGACCTTCCATTTTTTAGTATTGAACCCCAGCTGCCATGTGTCTGACCAGAGCTCAAATGTCACCTGATCCTCCTGCAGTACCTTACCCCCTTCCACACTATCCACCTCAGCACAGATCTTAGTTTAGTCTGCAAAGAAGTTGATCTTGCTCCTTATACCATTTGATATGTCGGCAATAAATATGTTAAATGGTACTGATCCCAACAATGACCCCTGCAGGACCCTTCTGGTTACAGCCCTGGGAGCTAAAAGCTTACCTCCAACTACCACCTTCTGCTGTCTGCCCTGCAGCCAGCTCTTAATCCACCCAACCAGTTTCCTCCCTGCTCCTAGGCTATTAAGCTTGCTGGTCAGCCTTCCTTGGGGCACCGAGTCAAATGCCTTGCTGAAGTACAGGTACAGGACATCCATTGTATAGCCCCTATCCAGTAACTGCTTCACCCAGTCAAAAAAGTCAACAAGGTTGGTCTGACGTGATCTGCCAGATACAAACCCATGTTGTCTGTCATCCTGTTATACAGTATCCTTTTCTTGCACCATTTCTTCAGTTACTTCTTGTCTTCCCCTGGCTACTACATGAGCGGTAGTACCAGATACAGTCTCGTACTGTGCAGACATTATTTTCATTCAAAACCAATGATGCCTGGGCATTAATCTCTGTCTGCAAATCAGAAACAGTAACATTATCAGCAGCAGGTTCAGTAGAATTGGCTTCCAAATTGCTTGGGATGGGGTGGGAAGAAGGCTTCCCCACCCAGGATGCCATTATACCTTCCTCTCCAGATTCATTCATCTTCCCACATAGCAACGGATTAAGGGAATTTCCCAGGTGTTCTGACCAAATTTTCTCCATTTAATAAAAAATGCCACCAACAGCTTAATCTGATTTAATCATTTCAGTTATTTTCCTTCTGTATCTCCCCCTTGGACGAAGATGAAAATAGGCAATTTCCTAGCCCTCCTTTCCCAGGTCCAGGTTTTCAGTAGACCACCTTCATCACTGACAGGGCAGCATCATCACCAATGACTGTTGTCTGCACCACTGTTGGCCATACACCTTGTGATGAGCATGACACCACATGTGGTACAGAGAGAGTTCCTGGTGCCAAAGCACAAGGTATGGGAAATGGACTTTTGGGCAGCAGGAAAACTGATGTAACAGGGGAAGTGGACACTAGTTTGTTGGTCATGGGATGGCTTTGATTCCGATCCACTGTTTGGTGAATAGTGTATGGTGCTTGTGTGTACTCAATGTTGGCCTTTCTCTGTTCTCACCCTCAGGAGAGGAGCAGTTGGTTAGGGATTGGAAGACCCAACACTATGGGTGAGAAGGCTGCCAGAGGAGGAGGCGAGGAGGATGGATAGAACTTTAAACACTCTGAGTGAAGACTGCTGGGGGAGGCTGGATTTATAAAAAAGGTGGGAGGAATTTATTCCCACACATTGAATCTCAGGCAAAGCCCTCCCTTAATATAATATTCAACGCTTCCCACTGGCTAAATCTATGCAGTCCTTACTTTATGGGAAGTGACAGGGTAAGAACTTATGTTATTTCAACCACATAGGGGGCTGGTGTGAAAGGAAGTTAGCCTAAACAAGCTGTTAAAAAGTTGGACGGTATCTTGGATGACTCCCAGTACCAATCAACCATCTGCGGAGAATTCCTAATGATAAGCCCTGTCTCTCTATCTGGGTCTGGTTCACCATGGTGAGATTGCAAGGGAAGTTCTTCATATTGGTATAAGGTCCTGAGCCTATTAGACAAACCTTGTGAGGATATATGGAGTTAATCATGTTTACTCACTGACAGATCTTGAATGGTACCTTCTCCAACATTATGAGCACACAAAGCAGGAGAGTTGCTAGAAAAACAAAACAAACACTGAGAGAATGGCATTGTATGGCACTCTGAACAAGGCAAAAAAGAAGTTCTGGTCCCCAATGAGGTAGCTGTGTGCTGCAGTGACAGACAAAACAAGTTCTGGTCAGAGTCAAACCAGTTGTAAATGTATTAGCCTGATACGGGATTTATAATAATGTGTTGCTTAGTTGTAATTTACAGTACTTGTATTATTGTGTGAACAAATCCTACATTTACCGAATAACAAGGACAAAGTTTATGGAGCATGGATTCAGCTAGTGTCCAGGAACTACTTGAAATTGGGGGGTTCAAGCAGCTAGTATGCAGTTAAGCAATAGTCCATGAAAGAGTATGGGTTATACTGGGATTTACCCATGCCTTGTGTGGTATGTCACAAGTCCATAGGCCAAGTGACTTAAACCACACCAGAAGTAAGTAAATACCAACATAACCCATGCCCTGGAGTGGATTATTGTGATTATACAATTGGTAGTTAGTAAAGAATTTTAAAAACAAGTTACTTTAATGTTCAATTTATAGTTCTTTTATTTTTTGTTATTGATTTTTGTTTACAATATTCATCTTCCCTACATAAAATAGTTCTTCATTACTGATTAGATTGTGGTATAAGAAGTCACCCCCCAGCTGTGATTTTTTTTTTTGCCATTATATAAGAACCCATCTCCCCACCACGGCTGTGATTTTTTTTTTTTACCATTATTTCTAATGTTGTTGTTTTTTTTTAAACTTGTTAGAGAGGGGGTGCAAGTGATTAGCAGAGAGCAGAAAGTAACATCTGAGCAGTTCTTGCTCTGGGATCAGAGGCCGTTGCCAAGAGACAGGGGTTGGCAATCATGCCACTGACCTCCACCTCCCGTAGTCAGAGAGTGAAACAGAGAGAGAGAGCAAGCTCTTTTTAGGAGCAAGGCTCCCATGGTGGAATTGGTAGCTGTTGCCAAGAGAAAGTGATCAGTGATCATGCTGTTGATCTCCACCTATCATGGTCATAGACAGAGAGAGAGAGAGAGAGACCGACCATTTTTTAATGAGTGACCAGGAAATCACATAGTAGACGTTATGGAGGAGGAGTGAGTGTGAGCAGATTCAGAAAGGGGAGTTTGGGTTGATATGAGCAGTGAGCATGAGTGGTTGTACTAGATTTTTGCTGAAAGTAACATGGGAAATGTGAGTTATGCTGTTTACAAATACTTGAAAGCAAAAATGAAAACTGGTGATTACATTGGACATTTTTGTATTTTTTAGTATGAGTACAGAGCCTTAACAGGAAGCAATGTGGTGGCAAAATAGTTTATATGTATAAAGTTTAGTGTGGGTACTGATTTGTTAATTGTTTTGATTGGGTTCACTGTCTCTTTATGCATGGTTTGTGCAGGAATTCACTCACACTTAAAGCAGCCAGTTAAACCAGCCCAGTGGCAAAGAGGGCTAAGGCAGTGGATGCCTTATCTGCCAACACAATAGCAACCCAGGTTCAGATGCAGACTCAACTTCCCAGGGCAAGCCAGGGTGATAGAAAATTAAGCATCTGAGGGACTGCTCTCTTCTCCCAAGGAGGTAGGGTGCTTGCCTGGCCTTAGCCTGCCACCTGGTGGAACCAGGTGGTAGTGCAGTCAAATGTGGCAAGTGGGAATGTGCTTTGGCTTTGTGATGTGTGTGTGGCTCCACACATGCATTCATATTGGCTGCAGCCCCTGGTTCAAAAATAAATAAATAAATAAATAATGAAATCTTACATGTCTAACAATGAGCTGCACTGTTGTCCATGACTTCCTCGGTCCAAAACTGGATTTGTGCCTCAGGGGGGGCAGTACTCCCTCCCCTGACTTCTCCATGGGGGTAATCTGAGGGGGTGCCCAGACTAAGGTAGGCCCTGGGGTAGTCATGCACCAGTCCATGGGGACAGGAACAGGACTGATAAGCCACCCAGTGGTCCCAGTGGACAAACCACTATGAAAACAAACTCTGGTCAGAGCCATTAAGGCTGCTAATGCATTAACTTGATAAGGGTATTTCATGGGCTTAAACATAAAGATGAATTGCCATAGTCAACTCTGTGTGTAAATTTCATTTTTGGTAAAGATAGGTAATTTAACTGGTTGACCCTGTGTTTCCCATGTGTTTAAAATGAGAATGGTGAGTGCATGTTGTACTATATGGGAAACAAGAAGAAGCTCTGCACTAAGGCCTTCAAGTAATGGTAGAGTGAATGGTGCAGAGAGGAGAGGTATGGCTACATTGGGGACTGTGGACCAACCTGGAAGGATAGAAACCTGTACCGAGGTGATGGCCTGCATTCATCCAGGATGCAACTACAGTCCTCAGTGGATGATTCAAATGTTACTTTGATGAACATTTAAAGTAGCTGAGGGGGGTGATAGAAGAAATAAGGAGGCAGAAAGTGGGCCACCACAAATTGAGATAGTAGGGATATCACAAGGGGAGAGTGTCCCATCAGGATACAAGTTATTCAAGGAAGCAGGAGATTAGCAAAGGAAGACAGGGGAAAAGGAGCAGTCAAAGGAGAAAGGTGTGGAAGAGGAAACAATTGGAAAGAGGAGAACATGGCAAGAAGAGAGGTGAAGGCTGCCAAAATGGTGCAAGGTCTGCATCAGAAGCCCTATGAGGAGAGACTGAAAGAGTTCAATATATACACCCTGGAGGAAAGGAGTGATAGTGGGAGTATTATGGAGACCTTTAAATACTTCTTGGGGGTTAATAAGGTGCAGGAGGGAGATATGTTTCAGAGTAAAATCTGCTGTAGAACAAGGGGTTATGATATGAAGCTGGAAGAAGGTAGATTCAAGAGAGATGTGAGGAAGTACTTCTTCACAAAAGGTTTGTGGATTCCGGGAACAGCCTTCTATGGGAGGCAGTGAGGGAGAAACAAGCAGTGGGTTTCAAAAATGCCTGGAACAGGCACAAAGGAATCCTAGGAGGAAGGAAGGGGTGGAAGAGACAGTGCTGTAGATCAAGTTGGGTATGCAGCAAAAGTAATCATAATTAAAAATAGGCAGATTAGATGGTTTCAGCAGTCATTATCTGCTGTCAGTATCCATGCTTATGTAACCCTTCCCCAAGAGATTACTAGTTCATTCACCCCTTTCTCAGGTTTTCTGTGACCTAATTCAGCCCAGTAGGGAAAAGGGTTAATTCTTCTCATCACACATGGGGACCATCCTGTGGGTCAGAAGGTCACCACGGATGCATGGTGGGATAAAGCCCAGCAGTTTAGGTGGGAAGGGGAGTTTTGGTCAGAGGAGTGAGTGGCAAGGGAATGAGAGTGAATCAGGGTTGGGTGGGTCAATTGCCCAGTTTGGCCCCAGGCCAGTGGCACTTGGGGAGACACAGAGGAAGAAGTGGGAGCCAGTAGCTGCAAGCCACAGACTATCTTGGAGGCTGGCTAAAGTTGAGGGGGGAACCAGCAGGCACAAGTCACACAGTGCCCTGGCAGCCTACTTTAATTCATGGAGATCCAGTGGGCAAGTATGTGGCAGGGAGTGTTGTGTGCAGAGAGTGAGTTGCCTTGGAGCTCCATATGACATGTTCCCATTCTCAATTCAGGGACAGTCACTGCCAGTTCTGGGAAAGGATGCAAGGGTCATGATGAGGGAACCCACAAATCCCCAAGCCACAAGGACTGCATGTTTTGAGGGGAGCCCGCTGAGCCAGTGCGGACAAAGAGAGAGAGAGAGAGAGAGAGAGAGAGATAGGGATCATTGAGAGTTTGGGTGCCTGTGAAGAATACTGGGGCTGTTAGGCATTGTGAACTGTTCTGGGACTTGTGCTGCCTTCAAATATTTGTGGCCATAGCACTCTCAAGTTAATACTGCCCTAAAGACTGTGCAACCTCCTTGGTCCAGATAAAAGCTGCTATGATGGCCATACCAGCCATGTAAAAGCTGAATGTGTTCCCTATGAATTAACTGATGCTACCCGGAGCTATGTGTGAAAATGTTTAATGAATTTAGGATCCCTGTTGTTTCTTCAAAATCGGAGTGGACATTCCGTTATTGAAAGGAACTGTTTAATATGCATTGACCTGATGTTTTCATCTAGCACCAGCTAGGAAAAGGGACTCTGTGTGTGACATCTGGGCCTGGGTAATGTGGCCACTGGAAGTGTTTCTACTGCTGTGGGTGCCCCCTCCCCATGGATATATTCCATGCATACCCCTAGACATGGGGAGGGAGGGAGGGCTACATTTCTATGTAAGACTGGTTATGTGATTCAAATAGATAAAGCACACTGCTGTTACAGTTTTGCACTCACACTGTTGGTTTACAAAGCAAGTTTAGATACAGATGAGTGTGGTGGTTGTTGGGAGGGGTAAGAAGATGCAGGACTGAGAATCAAATGAAACTAAAAACTAAACAAATTAAATACCTGTGCCATTATAGTATTATGCACTCCAGTAAGCCCAGCAGTGATGAGCATTGTATACATATTCTGTAGGATACATTCAGTGATATTAAAAACTATATAATTGTTTTTTTATCAAAGCCATCAGCCCCCATTCAGTACACAAAGTAAGCTTCATTTGTAAAAGGCTGGGAAATAATTTAAAAGTTAAGTAGACAAAAAAGTCAAGTAAGCTACCGCGTTTGGTCAGTTTCACTTTTCATTATTTCCCTGTATAAGTCTGGTTCAGAGAGAGAGAGAGAGAGAGAAGAGTGAGAAAGAGGGAAGAGGAATAGTGCAGCTCTGTTTATCATTCACTCTTAGATCGGTCCTGAAAGGATTAACAAACCCTACAGACAGCAGTAAATCATTGTACACTGAGACACACACACACACACACACACATATATGCACACATTCAGGGGAGAGAGAGAGAGACATGTAATTTGAAACTCTGGTGGAGCAATGCAGTCTCATTACAAACTCAATTTTGACAAACAGGGCATTGTTTAGATAAAAAATATGTAAAAAGAGGGTTTGCATGTCCTAAGACAGAGAAAGAGAGAGAGAGAGAGAGAGGGAGGAGGAATGGTGGAGCTTTATTTATCATTCATTCTTAGATCAGTCCTGAAATGGTTAACAAACCCTACAGACAGCAGTAAATCATTGTACACTGCCACATACACACACACACACACACACACACAATTGGTGGATGAGGGAGAGAGAGAGAGAGAGAGAGAGGTGTAATTTGAATCTGTGGAGTAGCAATGCATTCTCATTACAAACTCAGTTTTGACCAGCAGGTCATTGTTTAGATAAAAATGTGCAAAAAGTGGGTTTCAGCATCCTTTAAGACTAAACGAAAAAGACAGCAGAGAGCAGTTTTGCTTACACTGAGCATATCCACTGATTGTATCTGAGCTAGCATATGCATGCTGCATGTAGGAAAGCAAATCTATTTCTCTCGCCCACCCCATCCCAGCAGAGTGATTTCAGGTAGTGGAGGGATCATACTCCAGCTCCAAAATTGTGCTTTGGTGGGAGTCTGAAGTACCCTTTTTTCTCAAGTGATAGCAAAATGGATTGTAGAGCTCCAGCCCGAAATCGTAATAAAAAACTTGGATAAAAAACTTGAACTGCCTCGTCACACTGCCTGGTCATCTTTAGGTCATCAGAGATGATAGCAGTGTCAGTGGCTCAGTAGGTAGCACACTTGCCTCTGAGGCCAGAAGATCAGAGGGCTGTGGGTTCAGTTCCCACATCTAGCACTTGGGTTAATATCCCAGTACTGACACTGTAGTGCGGCATGAGAGGGGTGCTGCACTGATGAGGTGCGCCTTCCTTTCAGATGAGATGTTAAACTGAGGTCCCATCTGCCTGGATTGGTGGTAGTTCAGGTGGATGTTAAAGATCCCATGGTACTTCTCGAAAAGAGTAGGGGAATTTTCCCAGTGTCCTGGCCAAATTTCCCTCATTCATTAAAAAAATACCACCAACAGCTCAATCTGGTTCAAGGACAGTTGGCATTCATCTGTATCCCCCTCCCCCGGGCCATGCCTGAAAATAAGCAGGATTTGTCTAGTGCACTTACCCGGTCAACAAAAACTAAATAAATAAGTTACCCCCAGGTCCCTCTCCTGCCTGGCTATCATCAGTAACACAACCCTCATTTTGTGCTCTGCCCTGGGTTTCTGTGCATACTTTTGTATTTTTTCACATTGAAATCTAGCTGTCATATTACTGACCAATCCTTGAGTTTTTCTCAGGTCCCTGCCCATCCTTTACACCCCCTCAGGAGTGTCCATCTTTTTGCAGATTTTGGTGTCATCCACAAAGAGGCAGACCTTCCCCTGCAGCTCCTCTGCAATTTCACCTATAAACATGGACTAGTCTCAGCACTGATCCCTGAGGCACCCTGCTGGTTGCCCTCCTTTCCTCAAAGTGAACTCTGTTTACCACCACCCTCTGCTACCTATCCCCTAACCAATATTTTACCCAGTTTACCACCTTTGGACCCAAATCAGCTTGCTAAGTAGGCTCTTATGTGGAACGGTGTTGAATGACTCACTGAAATCTAGGTAGACCACATCCACTGCTCCACCCAGGGGTAAAATACCACCAACAGCTTAATCTGGTTCAAAGTCAGTTTGCATTCATCTATATCCCCTTCCCCTGGTTGTGCCTGAAAATAGGCAGAATTAGTCTAGTGCACTTACCTGGTCAACAAAAAATGAAATAAAAATAAATAAATTCCATGGTTGCCCAATCAAAAAAATCCATCAGATTTGTTTGACATGACAATCCTAGCCCCCCCCCAAAAAAAAAAAAAATCAGGGTAGTTAGTGAGGTAAACACCAAGACAGAGCAGTTGATAGGGAGAAAGGCAAGGGTAAATGGAGAAAAAGATAAAGACAGTAAGAACAGGGATGGGGCAAAATAAAATAAAGCCATAACAAAATGGAGGGTAATGAGTAACAGTGCCCGTAGTCTAGGTAAAAAGCTCCCCAAAATGGTGGCCTTGATGGAAGAGAGATTCCTAGATATTGTGACAGTCACAGAAACATGGTACACAGAGAACCATGACTGGGATGTCAACATAACAGGGGTTCACAATCTACAGGAGGGACAGAGATGGAAGTAGAAAAGGAGGATTAGCTCTCTATGAAAGGGAAGGTATCAAAGCAGCAGAACTAAAGGGTAAACAGGGAGGAGAGGAGGCACTGTGGATCACCCTGGAGACTAGAAATAGCACCACAATCTGCACAGGGGTTGTCTACAGACACTCATCTCCGGGGGAGGAAATGGACAAGGAAATGATAAAAGGCATCCTTGCTATGGCAGAGAAAGGGGAGATATTGCTGATGGGGGACCTGAATATGCCAGATGTTAACTGGAGCACCTTTGCTGCAGCTACATCCAAGAGCAGGGCCATTCTCAATGCCCTAGGAGGGGCATGCCTCAGACAGCTAGTTTTGGAACCCACTCAGTAGGGAGCAATCTTAGACCTGATACTCTCAAATGGGAAAGGAGACAGGATCTCCTATTTTGAAGTGGGTAGCCAACTAGAAACAAGTGACCACCAAACAGTGTGGTTCACAATAAACTTAGCTGTAGAGTCTAGCCATACAAAAGTGAAGGTACTGGACTTCAAGAGGGCTGATTTTGTCAAAATGAGAGAGTTCCTCAGAAAAGTGCTAACAAACAGACAAGAAGCCTGGGTGGAGCAACAATGGGGAAACATCAAAACCGCCATCACAGAGGCAGCAAGCCTTTGTGTGAAGCAAATAAACAAATCAAAATGAAAGAAAAAACCACTATGGTTCTCAAAAGAAGTGGTGGGGAAGGTAAGGGAGAAAAAAATAGCAGTCAGGAAGTATAAGAAAACACAGAAGGAGCACGACAGAGAACTATACCAGTTAAACCTGAAGGAAGAGGGGAAGGCAGTCAGAATACCAAAGGCCCAAACCAAAGAAAAGATAGCAAACTCTGTTAAAATGGGGGATAAAACCTTTTATAGGTACATTAGTGAGCAAAGAAAGACTAAGGCAGGGATACTGAGGCAGAATAAAGAGGAAGGTGGTTGGGCAGAGAGCAACAGTGAAAAAGCAGGGATACTGAATGAATACTTCTGCTCAGTATTCACAATGGAAAAGCAAGGGGAGAGACCTAATCCAGTCAATAGAAGCACTCTGGATAGGGGGGTTGATATTAGTCCTTTCACAGAAGAATGGGTTCTGAAAGAACTCTTAAAACTGAAGGTAGATAAAACAATGGGGCCTGATGAGATTCACTCCAGAATTCTAAAAGAACTAAGAGAAGAACTAATAACATCACTGACTACCCTTTTTAATAAATCATGGGCGGATGGTGTGGTACCTGAGGACTGGAGGCTGTGCATGTGATTCCCCTTTACAAAAGTGGGAGCAAGACAGAGGCAGGAAACTATAGACCTGTCAGTTTGACCTCAGTGGTAGGGAAAAAGATGGAATCACTTCTGAAGGAAATAATTTTTCAGTAACTAGAGGCCAGTGGGACACAGGACCTAAGGCAGCATGGATTCACAGCAGGAAGTTCATGTCAGATAAATCTTACTGATTTCTTTGACTGGATGACCAAAGTAGTAGACCAGGGAGGGGCAGTGGACATGGCCTATCTAGACTTTAGCAAGGCATTTGACACAGTCCTGCACAAAAAATTAATAAACAAATTAGCCAGCCTGAGAGTGGGTCCCAGGCTGGTAGCCTGGGTAAAACATTGGATGGACAACAGAACACAGCGGGTAATAGTAAATGGAGTCCACAGTGAAGAAAGGGGGGCTACTAGTGGGGTACCACAGGGTTCAGTACTGGGGCCGGTCCTTTTTAATGTCTTTATAAGTGACATTGCAGAAGGACTGGAAAGGAAAGTATGTCTCTTTGCAGATGACACAAAGATCTGCAACAGGGTTGATAAGCAAGGTGGGGTGGAAAGGATGAAAAGGGACTTGGCAAGGTTGGAGGAATGGTCAAAGGTATGGCAGCTTAGATTCAACACAAAGACGTGCAAAGTAATGCACCTGGAAAACAAAAATCCAGGGGAAGAGTACACAATTGGGGGGGAGAGATACTGACAACAACAAAAATTGGAACAGGACCAGGGGGTAGTCATATCAGATGCCCTAAAGGTGGGCCAGCAATGTGGGAAGGCTGTAAGGAGGGCTGGGGGGATACTGGGATGCATAGGGAAAGGCATCACCAGGAGAGTAGAAAACAGGAAGTTGTTGGCCCTCTGTACAGACAGTTGGTAAGACCACATCTGGAGTACTGTGTACAGTTCTGGAGACCCCATCTCCGCAAAGACATTGACAGGGTGGAGGTTGTCCAGAGGAGGGGAACCAAAATGGTGCATGGTCTGCACCAGAAGTCATATGAAGAAAGACTAAAGGAGCTTAAGATGTATAGCCCTGAGGAAAGGAGGGAGAGAGGGAACATGATAGAAACTTTCAAATACCTCAAGGGAATCAACAAAGTCCAAGAGGGTAGCATCTATCAGAAAAAGAGATGTGCAAGAACAAGGGGGCACAATTTGAAGATAGAAGGGGACAGCTCAGAGGTAATGTGAGGAAGTATTTCTTCACAGAGAGGGTTGTAGATGCATGGAACAGCCTTTCTGAGGAGGTCATGGAGTCAAAAACAGTGGGGGAATTCAAGAATGCATGGGACAGACATAAGGCAATTCTAGTGTGGGGGGGTAGGTGGAAGTAGGCAGTTGGTTAACGAGGATCTGCAACTTATTTGTTAGGTAGGGAAATGGGCAGACTAGTTGGGCCAAGCGGTCCTTATCTGCCATCAAATTCTATGTTTCTGAGTTTCTATGACCTCCCCCTGTGAATCCATGCTGCTTCTGGTCTTGTAACCCATTAGATCCAAGATATTTCACTATCCTCTCCTTCAGCAGTGATTCTGCAGCTTGTCTTTCCAGACCAGGATAAGGACCATGACTTCCTGACCCACCATGTACGAGTGAGCTCTGGCTCTGTGGTCATACCACACTACTTGTTTCTGTTGGGCAGCTGCCAGGTTGCTCTGGGCTGTTCCCATAAGCTCCTTCAGCTTTTCCCTAAACCTAAGGATGTAATCTACTATGGGAGTGCCCTGGGTGGCATGCTTGCCTTTTCAGTCCTCCCGGATCAAGTCTATGGGCCCACGTACCTGGCATCCATATAAGAGCTCCAAGGGGGAAAACCCTGTTGACTCTTGCGGTACCTCCCTGTAGGCAAACAACTGGTGGGGAAGGTATTTCTCCCAGTCCCTCCCATGCTGTTCAGCAAATACTTGGAGCGTTGACCTCAGCTTACCATTAAATCTTTCCACAAGCTCATTGGCTTGTGGGTGACAAGGTGTCATGCACCTCTGCACTACCCCACACTTCTCCCACAAACATTACATCAGGTCCGACATGAAGCAACCCCCTCGATTGGTGATAAATTCCTGCAGAAACCCATTATGGGAGAAAATCCCAAGTAAGACAACTGCCACTTTGTCTGTCCTCAGTAAGGATAGGGCGACTGCCTCTGGATACTGGGTGGCATAATCCACCACAGTCAGGATGAACCCTTCCTGGAGGAGTTGAGGGTATTTAGAGGCCCCACAATATCCATTCCCACCCTTTGGAATGGCTCCTCCACTATGGACAACGGAATTAGGGCAACTTGAGTTTTCTTACCCACCTTCCCTATTTCTTGGCACCAGTGACAAGACCTGCAATACTCCTTCACCTGCTGGGTGAAGTTGGGCCAATAGAAATTTTGGGCCAACCGCTGCATAGTGCACGTGATTCCCAGATGACCAGACAAGGGAATATCATGTGCAATCTTGAGCAACTGCTCATGATACCCCTGGGGAATGAGAATCTGCCTGCCTATCACTCCTCCCTCTGTCTTCACAGCCTGAGTAAACATCAGTCCATTTTCCCAATAAACTTTATGTTTACCATCACCTACCTGTGCTCTGTCAGAGTCTGCCCAAGCTCTCAGCTTCTCTAGACTAGGGTCACTTTTCTGAGCAGCTGCAAACTCCTTACACATTCCCAAGGCATGGGACAGGTCCCCTTCAGTCTCTAAACTAGGGTCCCTAGCACTAGCATAGGGGCATTCAGGATCACTGTCATCCCATACCCTCTGACAATGGGTCACCCTTCCCTCTTTGGAGAAACCCTCTGTAGCTATGTGGTTAACTGCTACTGGGGAACTTTTTACCCTCTTTTCATTAGTCTCCATATCAGGAGACACAGGCTGGGGAACCAGCCTCCCAGTGGTTTCCACAATGGCTTCTGTGGGGTCCTGGGAACTACAATTTTCTCTTGCCACTTGGCTATGGGTAACTGCACACACCATCCCCTGTTTGAGATTGTTGTGAAGGATGATGTCAATTGCTAAAGTTTTGACTACAGCCACCTGTTGCACAGTTCCCCTGTTTCACTCCAGTCTAGAAGAACACTAGTGAATGGCAATGAGGTCTCCTCACCAGTGAACCCTTGCACAGTTACAAATTCATTGGATATAAGCTGACCAGGCTCTACAAGATCCCCTTTTACCAGTGTCAGGGATATCCCTGTGTCCCTTAACCCTTCTGTCTGTACCCCATTTACCATGACTGGGTGCATGTGTTCCCTCTTGTTCACAGGCATGCTTCCAGGGACACACAAACAACCCTCTTCTTTCCTAGCCTCATTCTGCATGTCACTCATCCTTTTGGGACACTGTCTGGCAATATGAACAGTTCCTTTACAAACCCAACATTAGTTTCTTTTCTCAGAGAAATATTTTCTTTGAAACCTGGGGCTAACTGGTTTCAGTGGAGGCAGTGAGGGTTTTAGCTGCCATGAAGGCACGCTTTTCCCTTTCTCCACTGCCGCGCCCACCCCATTCACTCTCAGAGCAGGTCTGTTCTTGGCATAGTGGTCCAAGAGTTCAGCAGCCTCTTGCACTATTTTGGGATCTCAGTCCTCCAGCCAAGTTTTCAGCTCTGCCGGGCATGCCCCAATAACAAAAAAGTATTTTCAATTTTATCTATAGAGTTTGCTTCAATTCCTTCCCACCAATGTTTTAAACACTGACGTTGTTTTGTGTCTAGCTCCTCATAGCTCCTGAGCTTACGGAATTTAGCTATGTATGCTTCTGCTGTTAAATCAAACTTTTTTTAAAGTGCAGCTTTAAGTTTGCTGTAATCATTACTGTCTTCATTGTCCATTTGACCCAATGCATCCCAAGCTTTCCTGGTAAGTAGCGGGGATAGCCTGAAGCTCCAGGACTCTCCAGGAATTTTTGCCTGAATACAAACTTTTTCAAAGGAATTTAAAAAGGCATCCATATCCTCCCCCTCTTTAAATTCAGCTATCAATTTTGAATTCAATTTTTAAACCAGTTGTGTAGTTCCAGTTTAACACAAGCCACTTACCTGCTGTGGTGCTGGTGGTTGGAGTCGTAGCTTCTCCAGTTCATGTCACCTCTGGTGCTTATGCTCCTCACGGTCAGCCTCCCACTGTTCCCAGTCATCCTGCCACTGTTCTAACTCCCTCTTCTCCTCTGTGGCTCGCTGGTGCCCATACTCATCACAGTCAGCTTCATGTTGTTCTCACTCCCTCTTCTCCTCTGCAGCTCGTTTCGCTCACATAGTGTCTCTCTAGAACTCCAGCTCTGTTCTGCGCAACTCAGTCTGTAGCCTGATTGCTTCTGGCTCCAGAATGCTGGTGACCTCACCCTGCTGCTGTGGCCCTTCACTTGCACTGGCCCTGTTGCCCTCCTCACTGGATCTGGACACTGCACTGCCTGCTAGCCCCTCCATGCCTAAGGTTTGGTTCTTTACAGTCACAGTCTGTGACTCAATGCTCTCAGCATCTGCTGCCATCAGGGCATCTACGAGGTTCTGCTTGGTGGCTCTCACCTCGTGCAGGACTCCTCTCTCCTGGCACAACTGCCTCAAGTAGTCTGCAGTGTACCCACTGTAGTTGGAAGCCATCTTCTTCCCTATCTATGGCTACTCTAACTTGCACTTTAGAAAAAAAAATAGGTAGGAACTTGACTGTCAGCAAAATGATATAGTTCTGTTTCCTTTTTTAAAAATAAAGCCCTTCCTTATTTTGCAAGTGAGCTGTATAGTATTAAGCTAACACACTGAACAGTTAAAGCTTGTGTTACCAAATTATTTGCACCACTGTCCACCAAATCTGTCACAAACACACTCAGTAGGTCAAGCCCTCTGCTCCCACAGTACCAACCTCTGGGCACAGTAATGTGAACAGGTAACAGACAGATCAACCCTCCTGTCTGCTTTTGGGTCCAAATCACCTTTAGTCTCAAGTTTGGGAGGGGATTCAAACTGTGAATCTTATGCTAGCATAGTTAATGTACAGGCACACATATGTATCCTCTTCGGGGATTTGCGGTACAATCTTTCACCAGGGGCACGAAGCCAGACTTCCAACATGAACCTTTAAAACTCTATAAAAGACCTTAGGTATATTCTTACCTTTTCCCAGTTTAGTAACACCATCAAGCCCTTGAACAGTTGTCAGATTTAACCATTTATAAGTCACATGCAAAAAGGATTGGCAGATGCCCAGGCAGTCTTTTAAATAATATATTTACTAAAAGATGGTGAAACATGTAAAATGTATACATAGAACAATATATCAAAGACCATACAATGACTTATAAGAAAAGCAAAGAAAACTACAGAACAAACTCCTACCAACATACAGTTAGATTTTTTCTATCTAATGTATGGCTTCTTTTAAGTGCCTTATATCAGAGCTGGGTCTTTCTCTAGAGTCCCAAGATGATATGACATATTCCCCAGTTATAAGGCTACATTTCAACTCCACCTCCCCACCCTTTGGTGAGTCATCTAGCTCCTCCTTTTAGAACCAAAAACTACAAACATGATTTCTATCAGGAGATATGTTAAATAATGTGACTTCAGCAAAAAACTAATTTCCCAAATCATGACAGTCTTTAATCAAGCCTTTCCTTTGAACTGGAGGCTGGTTTCTTATTTTCCCAAGGAACATCAAAGGTTTTTACAACTCAGCCATACGTCACTTAGGTGTGAATATAGCCAACAGGAATCAGCTAAGTTATGTCCTGTCTTGTGATAAAATGCATATTTAGCTTCCCAACTTCAGAAGCAGAAGGTCATAAAAAGGCCATAAAATGCAACTTCTCAAGGAACTTAATTACACTACATAGATCTCCTGGTCAGTTCCTGTAACTGAAATCTGTGGGGGGCGGGGCACCCATGGCACAGCTGCCTTATGTGAGACAATCACAAACTATATTTTTATATTACAAATTTCATAGAATAATCATAACCAGCTGGCCAATCATCACATTGTGTTCATAAGAATACTATAGCATGTTGAAAATTTGGAGTCACATATTAAAAATATAAAAAAAGTATGAAGGTATGCTGTAATTTTTCAATATACACTTATAACTTTAGTAATTTTCAATATTTAATCCCTAAATTTGCAACATAGCCATTTTTTCACACCACCTCCTGAATGTGACAGCTGTTGTTTTTCAAATCCTGCTAATAGACACAATATTTTCTCCAGTATGTTATTAAATGACACTTGTCATGTTCAGAAAGAGGGGTCATGAAAAGGTTCTGTTGAAATTTTGGGGTCAAAGTGTCACAAAAAAATGATGATGTAATGTTGTTTGCAGGGGCATCAGTTGGCCCTGTGTGCCTTTCCATGCCAGTGAGCTGAGTTTGGGTGTGAGTTTCATGAGCTAGCTTAGTGGGCAAAGGCGAGGGAGGGAGGTGCTGCAGCATGCAGCACCAGCCCCAGCCTGGGGAGGGATGGAATAGTGATCTGGTGCACACACAAACACCTTATGGTGGGCTGGGGAGCCTTCTCTCACAAGGTGACAAGCATGCTGAGGCCTGATGGGCCCATGCGCTGTGTCAGGAGGACTATCTCTAGTACTCTATTTATTTCATTTTGTGTGGGTCCTAAAGGGATCTGCACAAATGAGGCTATAATTCCACTATCAGAAAAAGAAGTGAAGTCAATTGCAAAAATCTACATTAATGCAGACATTAGGGTTGAAGAATGCAAAGTGCACAAATATGGGAAATGAAAAACATTAGAGTTTTGGGTGTCTGAAGTAGTGGTGAATCCATGGTGGGGTCTTCACTGGGGTTGTCAACCCTAATACCCACCCCCTTCCCCTTCCCATATCCTTCTGTCCGAAGCATAAGGTACAGATCCAAGCCAGTGCTTAATAGCGATCAGCTCCTCAGTGGTAGAGAACTATGGCTTGCCACATGTTGCCAACAGAATCTGTAATTGCTTTCTTCATGTAAGGCCCTGTGTGAAGAAAATGGATCATGTGTGACCTTGTTTGCTCAGGGAAGGGGGTGGGAATTAGGGTTGATAACTCCAAGGAAGACCCCACACTGATTCGCCAATACTCCAGAGACCCAAAACCGTAATGTTTTTCATTTTCCTACTTTGCACACTTGGGCCCAGATATTCAAAAGGGTTGCACCCTGGTGCAGTATTCAAAAAGAAAAAGTGCACAGCACAAATCCCGATGCACTGGAGCGCATCAATAATGTATGCAGGCACAGGTAGGGGGGGCATGCCCATGCATACTCTGCACAGCCCGATATTCAGCCCAGGATGTGCGGGGCCATGCACGCTGCAACCTACCTGCGCTGCAAAGATTGATCCAAAAAAAAGGAACAAGGATGGCCACCCACAGGTGAACTGCTGCATTGCAGGGTGCAACACAGCAGCTGCCACCTGTGGGTGGCCACCCGAGCTCCTGCTGCACCTGGTGGCGCCCCCCCATGCCCGATTGTGGGCATTTGTAAAATAAAAGAACCCCTATATTCCTGGTGGTCCAGTGGACCGCTGTCTGTCCCATCGCAGGCATTTGTAATAAAAAAAAGTATTCTGTCCAATATCCCTGGTGGTCTAGCAGTACCTCCCTCCCCATCCGCCCACTGAGCCCCACCACCCCGCTCCTCCCGGTCAGCCAGTGGTTGGCAGCACCCCACCTGCCTGCCACCCCGCCGCCTGCCGACTGACACAGAGTAGGGCTGCGCCCATTGGTCCACAGCGTGAGCTAATGGGTGTGGGAAGCCCAGAACATACTTTTAGCATATCTGATATGTGAATGGATCCATTCACATCTGAATGTGGATATATTAGAGCTGCACGCCTGGCTTGGCTCACTCTGTGGACCAATGGGCGACAGCCCTCCCTATGGTGTCAGCTGGCGGGCGCGGGTGGCAGGTGGGTGGGTGCTGCCGCCACTAAGCTGACCAGGGCGAGCGGGGAGGTGGGGTCAGGTGGGTGGGAGGAGGTACCACTAGACCACCAGGGATATTGACAAAATATTTTTTATTACAAATGCCCGCGATCGGGCAGACAGCAGTCCTCTGGACCACCAGGGATATTGGACAAACTACTGTTTTTTAATACAAATGCCCGTGATCGGGCAGATAGCAGTCCTCTGGACCACCAGGGATATTGGACAGAATTCTTTTTTTTATTACAAATGCCCATGATCGGGCAGACAGCAGTCCACTGGACCACCAGGGATATTGGATTATTTTTATTTATGCTGAAGCCCGCGATCAGGCTGTGGGGCACATTGCCATGCTGTGCATGGGGCATTGGTCCCCAACAGCTGCTATGCAACCCGGGTGCCAAATTACAAAGTCACAAGGATTGTGAGCAGCAATGGGGCTACAATGATATGCAAATATCCCGATTTGCACCTTTACATACATTATGGCCCCATTTGCATGTGCACTTTTGAATATCGCGGTTGCTGCGCATAGCGCAATGGAACTTGCACTAGCGCATCCCCCTGCTCCACTCTGGCCACTTGCGCTGGCACAGTGCCACTGTGCCATGCACACTGTGGGTGGCCAGGGTGCGATATTTGACGATGATGTGCCATGGCGCAGCTCCGTTGAATATTGCCCAGTCAATGCCCCTGTGCAGTCAAGTTGCGCTGCACCCAAGCTTGTGCCACATCCTGGCGCAGTTTGAATATCTGGGTCTTTGTGTTCTTCAGCCTTAATGTCTGCATTAATGTTCTTTTTTGCAATTAATATTATAGACAGAGAGGAAGCAGTCTCAGACAAAGGAAAGGGTAAAGTTCTGTACTCATAGAAACCGAATAAGGAAATGCATATAAGTAGATAATTGCAATAAATATAGTTGATTAATTTTAAGCTTTATATAATTCATTAATTTTATAATGTGGTATTGCACTGCATTATCTTACACCATTTTTCTCTCTGCTTCTATTTCACTCATTTGCCACCCCCCATTCTATAGTGACAACCCCATCCTCCTGCTGCACTTCTCTTTTCCCCTCCTCTCTACTGACAATAATTTTTGGTTTTTCTTCTTTGTCATTCCCATTTCTCCTTCCTATATGCCCTGTTTGCCTTCCCCCCTTTCTTTTATTTGTATTTGTATTTCCATTTCATTTGCTTCAGCACTTTTTAATTAACTGTGCATTTCTTTGCCTGTGCTTTATACTATTATAATAACCGGGAAGCATTTTTTCCCATAGGGAAACCTAGTTAGAATTCACGGTTATAACACACACTATGTGTTCCTTGCTCCACGCATGCACCAGCTCAGTCTTCCTTTCATTGACCGAGACACTTCATCAGCTCTTGCACTTGCGTTCCAACTCCAGAGTAAGTCTTACAATAATGAACTTCAACACTTAAATTCAATTCTTTTCACTATACTTTTTTTTACTTTTCAGGGAAATCACTCAAAAAAAAAACTGTAAAAGTTTAAACAGGTGCTTCAATCTGATCACTACTGCTCAGAAATGTATTTCTATTTACATAATTGCTGTGGCAAAAAAATGCTCCCCACTAATTATAGGGCCATAATGATATGTGCTCCCAGGTCGCTCCTGTAAAAAAGCTTTCAGCTTAGTGTGCTATACCTGGTTAAACAACTAAATAAAAATTAAAAAATTATATAAAACAAAACATGGGGTAGTGTGTAAAACATGAATTTTACACACATCCTCAGTATTGGATGCTTTCATAAACCTCTCAAGCTTCTCTCCCAGGGTTTATGTAGCATCTCCCACCTCGGGTGTGTGTAAAACTCTCATTATACACACTAACCAACATTTCATTCTATATGTTCTGGTATGTTGTATACTAAATGAATCTGACTACAGCAATACTACTGTTTTGTTATTATTTTAATAGCTCACCATAAGTAGTTCCTGCACACTTATTTATAGGTTACTACATCTGAGCTCTGGTATTGGCAATAGATTTTGCCCTCTTTGTAAATTGTTTGACTTTTTTGAAAATACCTTTTCATTTTCAATGATAACTGTTCTTTGGGAGTCTCTCACATTAAACTTGATGTTGTTGCTTTTGCACACTAGACCTGCTCCCTGATGAAGATCCTGTGTGTGTTGAAATGCTGGGGTTCTGGGTCTCAGTCGGTTGTCCCCATGGAGGCTTTCTGTAAATATATTGAATTATTTTAACTATTTTTACTGTATGGCATTCCTTTTTTGGTTTCCATGAGTGCAGAGCATTGTCCTTTTCTTAGCAGAGGTCTGGCCAAATTGCTCTTCACCAGCTCCTCACTCCAGAATGCACTAAAGTAGTGGTTGTTTTAAGTCTCTGACAAAACTTTTGGACTTTAGAAGGACAGGTTGTGGTAGAGCATGAGAACTCTTGAAGGAAAAACTGTTTGGGGGAAGGGTGGTAGAGGTGTTGGGAAATGAAGTGAGAATTGATCAAGAATGAGATTTTAGAGGCCATGAGCCTCTGTGGAGGGTGTTAAGGAAAGAAATGGGAAAGAAACCATTGTGGTTCTGAAGGGAGTTGGGGGAGGCTGTGAGAGCGGAGAAAAAGAAGGCCACAAAGAAATACACTAGCCAGGCAGATGAGGAAAGGGATGTACTTCTAAGCAGGATGAGGCCAACAAGGTTGTGGAGAGGGCAGGTCTGACACTGAGTTGAGGATAATTGGGGGAATGAAGAAGAGGGACAAAACTTTCTTTCATTACATATAGGATACATGCAAAACAATGGAGGAGATAGCCAAACATAAGAAGGAGGAAAGGTGGGGGAGGAGGATATAAGAAAGAAGAACATACTAAAACAGGTTTTGTGTTCAGTATTCACAGTAAAGGATAAGGGATCAGTACCTGACAGTGTCATCAAGGCCAGAGGGGAGATGGGAGGGGGTCTCAATATGCATCGCTTCATCTGTCTTATAGGAGACTCCTAGTGTTTGTAGGATTCAGCAGCCAGCATGCACAAACATCATTTTCATGAGAGGAGCATTGAGGTCAGAAGATACGTTAGGTGCACAAGGAGGGGTAGGAGAAAGCCGCACATTGTGGTACATGTGGGGACAAATGACCTGGCAGGGGAAACAGTGGAGGTAACAAGGGAGAGGTATGAGGAAGTAGGAAGGTTGAGTGAGGAGACTGGGGTATCTGAGGCCTTCTCGGAGGTGCTCCGAGTACCATGCACAAGCACAGTGAGAAAGGAGAGAACTGGGGAGTTGAATGCATGGTTGGTAGAATGGTGTCGAACTAAGGAATACAAGGTTTGGTGGCGGGGCAGTACCTGGGATAATAACAATCTGTTTTGAAGGGATAGGCTGCACCTGAGCAGGGATGGGAAGGAGGTATTAAAGCAAAGACTGGGAAGGTATATTGCAACAAAGGTGGATTTAAACTAGATGGGGGAGTGACAAGTTGACAACACGTAGGCAGGGATCTGATAGAGTGGAGTCACACCCTACAACCCAGGCTAGCAGGGAAGGACTCGGGGTGGCCAAAAAGGGAGGGAGCAGAAGGGAGGAGATGGAGGGTGACGAAGGGAAGGGGCAGGATGGAGGGTGGTCTCACTGAATGCGAGAAGCGTAGGCAACAAATCAGCTGAGCTACAGTCACTCTTGTCAGTGTGGAGGGTGGATATTGCAGCTGTCATGGAAATGTGGGCAACCGAGCACCAGGACTGGGATCTGGCAATCCCAGGGTACAAATTATACAGGAAGAACTGTAAGGAGGGGGGTGGGGTGGCAGTCTATGTGAGGGATGGGATCAAATGCACAAGGGGTGAGGGGGAGGAAAGGAGAACAGAGGCAATCTGGCTGCAGCTCCTAGACTCAAGGGATAGGAAACTGAAGTTTGGGGTAGTATACAGGCCGCCATCCCAGTCCGAGGAGCTTGACAGGGAATTAGCAGGACAAATCAGAAAGGTATGTAGAAAAGGAAAGGTGGTCATCATGGGGGATTTCAACTTGTCGGGGGTTGACTGGAGCACTCCAGTCACCTCCAGTGCTTGGGAACAAGTGCTGCTGGATGTGGTCCAGGAGAATCTCCTGACACAGTTGGTCAGTGTACCTACTAGGCTAAAGAACACTTTAGATCTGGTATTGTTGAATGGGGAGGTAGTAAGGGAAATAAGGTTGGGGGACCCACTACCTGACAGTGATCACCAAACGGTGTGGTTTAATATCATGATGTGTGGGGAGCCAGAGAAATCAGTAACCCAGGTGGTAAACTTCAGGGGGGGGACTTTGGGAGGATGCGGAAAGTACTGAAAGGGAAACTTGAGGGCATAAGGCAGGAGATGGACGTGGAGCAGAAATGGGATATTATTAAATGGGGGGTTACAGAGGCAATGGAAACCTGCACCAAGACACAGAGTAAGAGGAGTAGAGCAAGGAAACCATGCTGGTTGAACAGCGAGGTAGTGGAGGTGGTGAGGGAAAAATGAGAGGTGCACCAGAGGTATAGGGGGATGGGGAAGGAAGGGGACAGGGAGGAGTATGCAAGATGGTCTGGGGAGGTAACCAGAAAAGTGAGAGAAGCCAAGGCTCAGAGGGAGCTGAGGCTAGTGCAGGAAATTAACAGCGGAGAAAGATTTTTTCAGATACATCAGGGAGAAAAGGAAGTGCAAGGAGACAATAGTGAGGATAAAAAAGGGTGGGGAATGGACGGAAAAGGGGGAGGAACAGGCAGAAGCACTGAATGAATACTTTTGCTCAATGTTCATGGAAGAAAAAGGGGGACCACTACCACCATGGACTGGGAGGCTGGGGATGGGGGACAGGAGGTGACAGCTGGAAGAATTGAGGGAGGTAGAGTCCTAGAGGGACTGAGGGTACTGAGGATAGACAAGGCACCAGGGCCAGATGGGATCCACCCCATGTGCTGAGGGAGATGGGAGAGTTGTTGGCAGAGCCACCAGCAGATTTGTACAGCACCGGAGTCAAGATGTGTGCCACTGGACTGGAGGATGGCACATGTAGTGCTGTTACACAAGAGCGGACCAAGGCATGAACCGGATAATTAGCATCTGGTAAGTCTCACTTCCATGGTGTGCAAACTCATGGAAATTATACTAAAGGAAAAACTGGTATTGTACCTGGAGAACAACAGCCTCCAGGATATGAGGTAGCATGGGTTAGTTTTGGGGGAAGTCTTGTCAAACCAACCTAATACAATATTATGACTGGGTGACAGGTGAGCTAGATAAGGGTCATGCGGTGGATGTTCTTTACTTGGACTTCAGCAAGGCCTTCGATTCAGTGCCTCATGGGCAGCTGGAGGGAAGTTAACTGGTGTAGGGGTAGGGGCAAAAATGATGAACTGGATTTCAAGCTGGCTGAGTGGGAGGCTGCAGCAGGTGGTGGTGGGAGGGGAGCTCTCATCTCCGAAACCAGTGACAAGCAGGGTGCCACAGGGCTCTGTGCTGGGACCAGTATTATTTGGCCTCTTCATATCAGATATTGCGCATGTGGTGGTGAGCAAGGTAAGTTTGTTCACAGATGACACCAAAATGGGAGCAGTGGTGGATGGAGGGGAGGGATGGAAGCAGCTGCAGGGGGACCTAAGAAAGCTAGAGAAGTGGTCAGAAAGGTGGCAACTGGGGTTCAGTGCAAAGAAGTGTACAATTATGCACTTCAGGGCAAAGTAACCAAGGAGAGAATACTGGCTGGGGGGGTTAAGCTGGGGATCACTGAGATGGAGAAGGACCTAGGGGTAATGGTAATAGGGTCCATGAACAACACTGCCCAGTGCAGAACAGCAGCAGCAAAAGTGAACAAACTGCTGGGGTGCATAGCGAGGGGGTTTTCATCCTGGTGAAGAGAGGTGATCTTGTCCCTCTGCAGGTTGTTGGTAAGGCTGCACTTGGAGTTTTGTGTACAGCTTTGGAGGTCGTACCTGAAGTGTGATATCAGGCTACTAGAGGAGGTGCAGAGGAGGGCAATGTAGATGATATGTGGAATGGAGGGGAGAGGCTATAAGAGCTGGCTAAGAGACCTGAATATGTGCAGCCTCGAGGATAGAATGGACAGGGGGGACATGATAGAGACATTCAAGTATCTGAGGGGAATGAATAAGGATGGGGCAGATGGGGTTTTTAAGCTAAGGAGGGGGAGGGACACCAGAGGGCATGGACTAAGAAAAGAGGGTGGAAGATTTAGGAGGGAAATGAGGTGACACTATTTCAAGGAGAGGGTGATAGCAAACTGGAACACACTACCAGAATGGGGGGTATAATGCAAATCTGTGAATAGCTTTAAAAGGGCATGGGACAGGGAACAAGGGAGAGTGAGGGTGGGGAGGTGGGGGCAGCAATGGGATGACAAAGGGAAGGGGATGAGGCAGCTGCAAACTAGGGGTGCTAGCTGCATACTCGAGCAGATTTAGATAGACCGGTGGTCTGTTTCTGCTGGTACATTCGTATGTTCGTATGTTTATATATTATAAAGTTTGACATGCTGGGTTGCAACTAAATGAAAGTTACATAGGTAATGTAACTGTTCATCTTCCTGAATAGTTTCTCCATAGATTACCACTAACGGGTCTGAGCCCAAGACACTAGGACCCTGCAGGAGCCAAAACTTTTCTGGATGGCTGATGTTGCAAGTAGGCTCCACATGTGCATCACCACATTTGCCTGCTGGTATACAGAAGCACCAGACCTCATCTGCCTCAGTACCATTTTTACCAAAGTGGTAAACAGCATGACCCTAATGAGTAACCTATACACTTAACTTAAGGATATAACATAGCCCTGGTGGCCTGCATGAGAAGGGCCACCAGATCCAGTAAGACAGTGTCTTCACAGCCCAAACCAAGTACAAAGGGGTGAAGACCAGCACAACAATACTGGAGTGAGTCCAGGGGACAACGGACAGGCATGGTAGTCTATGGAGAAGGTAATAGAAACATAGAAACAGAAATCTGCTGACAGAAAAGAACCCCTTGTGCCAACTGATCTGCCCATTACCCCCTCTCTTACTCCCTTTACGCCATACCATTGTTTCTTTTGTTTAGCCCCATGCCCTCTTGAGTTTGTTCACCGAATCTACCTCCATCACCCATTCTGGCAGCCTATTCCAAGGACCCACCACTCTATCGGTGAAGAACTGCTGCCTCACATTTCCTCTAAATCTGCCTTTTTCCAACTTGAATGTGTTTTGCCTAGTTGATTCATTTTCACTCATCTTGAATATGCTTCCTTATTTATTTATTTATATTTATGTCCTTCCCCTCACCTTGTTTATTCCCTTCAGATATTTGAAGGTTTCTACCATAGCCCCCCCCCCCTTCTTGTTTCCAGTGTGTATAAGTTTAGTTCCTCCAGTCATTTCTCATATGACCTCCTGGGTAGTCCCTGAACCATTTTGATTGCCCTTTTCTGTACCCTCACCATCCTGTCTTTGTCACTCTGCAAGTGTGGCCTCCAGAACTGAACCCCCATATTCCATATGTGGTTTGACTATGACTATAGTACTGTATAGTGGCATGATCACCGCCTTCCTCCTATTTGTAATGGCCCTCTCTATGCATGCCAGCATTCTATTTGCCTTCCACACCGCCTTGTTGCATTGGTTACCAACCTTCAGGCTATCTGAAAAGATGATCCCCATGTCCCTTGCCTGATCTGTTGCCTCAAGTTCCTCCCCTCCTATCCAGTATATTGCCCTTGGGTCTTTCACCCTATGAGCATAATTTTGCATTTCTTTGTATTAAAGTGCATTTGCCACTTCTCTGATCACTCCTCCAGCCTAGATGGATCCTCCCTCATTCTTTTCACCCCTCCTGGTGTGTCCACCCTGCTACAGATCTTTGTATCATCTGCAAATAGACACACCTTCCCATGCAGGCCCTCTGAAATGTCCCCAGTATATAGCTTAAACGGTATGGGACCTAACACAGACCCTTGGGTAACCCCACTCATCACTCCTCCTTCCCTGGAGTGCACGCCATTAACCACCACCCTCTGAGTTCTATCTACCAGTCAATTCTCCCCCCAGTTTGTTAGTTTGCTCCCTACCCCTAAGCTGCCTAACTTGCTTACCAGTCTCCTATGCAGGATGGTGTTGAAGGCCTTTCTGAAGTCCAGATAGGCCATGTCCACCACCCCTCCCTGATAACTTACCTCAGTTACCCCTTCAAAGAATTCAGTCAGGTTGGTCCGACATGACCTTTTACCTGTGAATCCATGCTGATTGTCATCAATGAGCCCCACCTCCTCCAGATATTGTGCCAGCCTTTTCTTTATAAGTGCCTCCATTAGTTTACCCACCACAGAGGTAAGACTGACCAGATGATAGTTGGCAGGATCTTCCTTCCTTCCCCCTTCGTGCAATGGTACCACATCAGTCCTTTTCCAATCTGCCGGGACCCTCCTCTTGTCTAGAGACAGATTAAATACCTTGGTGAGTGGTGCTGCAATTTCCTCCCTTAACTCCTTGAGCACGCTGGGGTTGTTTGCATCAGGGCCCAATGCCTTGTCCATCTGCAGTTTTCCTAATTCCTCTAAAACCATACCCTTTGTAAAGGGTTTTGTGTCCCTCTCCCTGCCCACCCTTTCCCCTGCTTCTCAGTGCTGGCCCCTTCCCATCTTCCTTAACCATGAAGAATTGAGTTAAAGAATTTGTTCAGCAAATTAGCCTTTTCCACATCCCCCTCCATCTGAGCTCCCCCCCTCCCCTCTGAGTCTCATAATCCCCTGCTTGCTTTTCCTTCTCTCACTTATATACCGGAAAAAAATGTTGTCCCCCCCTTTTTGGCCTCCCTCGCTATTTTCTCCTCCGTAGTCACCTTGGCCCTCCTGACTATTTTCCCAGCATTCTGTAACTTCATGTAAGCCTCCCTTTCCATCATCCCCTGTGAAGATTTGTAGGTCCTAAACTCTTTCTTTTTTTCCCCTACTGCTCTTGCCACCTTTTTGTAAACCAGAGTGGCTTCCTTCCTCATTTGTGTTTGCCCAGTCTCCTGATGCACTGTTCTGCTGCCAGTAGGATTCCCCTCTTTATTGCACCCATGTCTCCTCAACTCCCTCTAGGTTCTCTTTTCTTCCTAGTTCCCCTTTGACAGTTTATTTCATTTCCTTAAAATCTGCATTCTAGAATCCCATTACCCTAGTGGTGGTCTTGTTCTTTTTCGACCCTGTCCGAAGGTTAAACTTGACCATTCTGTGGCCGCTGTAACCCAGATTTACCCCAACCTCAACCTCCTCAACACTGCCCCCATTTGTGATTACCCAGTCCAGTATGGCTTCTTCTCTAGTTGGTTCCCTGACCAGCTGTTGAAGACGTGCCTCTTGCATGGACTCCAATAGCTCCCTACTCCTTTCTGATGTTGCTATTGGAATCCCCCAGTTCACATGGGGGAGATTAAGATCCCTTCCACCAAAATTTTTCTTTTGATGACCCACTTTTGTATTTCCCTGTCCATCTTCCTATCTACCTCCTCCCCTGATTTGGTGGTCTGCACACCACCCCTATCCGTACTGCTTCCCCTGTCCTCTTAGTTATCGTGACCCAGAGGATCTCTGCTGAGCCTTGTTGTTCCCTACTCACCATTGTCCTTATCCTTTCCCTTATGTATAGGGATACACCACCCCCTGTTTTTCCTCTCCTGTCATTCCTATAGAGAATATACCCCAGTATTTCCACTTCCCAATAGTGATGTTCTGTCCACCATGTCTCAGTTGTCGCTATCAGGTCTAAGTCCTCCTTCCCCACCACTGCCTCCAGGTCCTCCATCTTATTCCTCAGACTCCTAAAATTTGCCAGTAGACCTTTCCATTTATTCCCTCCACTTCTGCATTCCTTCCTTCTACTGCCCCCTGCCCCCTTTTGTGGGGGAGTGTGAGTTAGGCAAGATACACTAGCTTCTTTTTTCTAGTCCTCCCCTGGCTTCATTCTCTCCCCCCCCATAGTTTAAATCATATCCTAGGATTTCGTCTATATACCCCTGCAGCTTCCCCCTTAGTAGTCTAACTCCCCCCTCATTTATATACAGCATGTCCCTTGCATACAGGTGATCATCTGCCAACATGTTCCCCCAGTCCCCTATGCACACATATCCCTCCCCACTGCACCACTGCCTTAGCCAGTGGTTAAAATCTTTGATTCTTAGCTGCTCGGCTGTACTTGCACAGTGTATCAGCAGGACATATCAAAATGCCAGAGAACTGACTATCCACTTACATATCTTGGCTAACTCCTTAAATCTCCTTTGTTCCTCTTTCACATCCTCCCCTGCCACGTCATTCATTTTGAGGTGCAGGACTAGATGTGGTTTACCTTCGAGCAATCTAATGCGTTCTTTGATTTTTGGCAGTGCCTTATTTGATTCCATCCCTGGGTCACTGAAAACAGATAATTTGAATTTGATGGCAGATAAGGACCGCTTGGCCCACCTAGTATGCCCATTTCTCTACCTAACGGATAAGCTGCAGATCCTAGTTAACCAACAGCCTACTTCCTTCTACCCCCCACTATAATTGCCTTTTGTCTGTACCATGCATTCTTGAATTCCCCCACTGTTTTTGACTCTACAACCTTCTCAGGAAGGCTGTTCCATGCATCTACAACCCTCTCTGTGAAGAAATACTTTCTCACATTACCTCTGAGCCGTCCTCCCTCTATCTTCAGATTGTGCCCCCTTGTTCTTGCACATCTCTTTTTCTGAAAGATGCTACCCTCTTGGACTTTGTTGATTCCCTTGAGATATTTGAAAGTTTCTATCATGTCCCCCCTCTCCCTCCTTTCCTCGAGGCTATACATCTTAAGCTCCTTTAGTTTTTCTTCATGTGTCTTCTGGTGCAGATCCTGCACCATTTTGGTTGCCCTCCTCTGGACAGCCTCCACTCTGCCTATGTCTTTGTGGAGATGTAGTCTCCAGAACTGCACACAGTATTCCAGATGTGGTCTTACCAACTGTCTGTACAGAGGGCCAACAACTTCCTGTTTTCTACTGGTGATGCCTCTTCCTATACATCCCAGCATCTCCCGGTCCTCCTTACTGCCTTCTCGCATTGCTGGCCCACCTTTAGGTTGTCTGTTATGACTACCCGCATGTCCCTTTCCATTTTTGTTGTTGTCAGTATCTCACCCCCCATTGTGTACTTTTCCCTTGGGTTTTTGTTTCCCAGGTGCATTGCTTTGCACTTCTTTGAATTGAATCTAAGCTGCCATACATTTGACCATTCCTCCAACCTTGTGAACGTCCGTTTTCATCCTTTCCACCCCATCCTGTGTATCAACCCTATTGCAGATCTTTGTGTCATCTGCAAAGTGACATACTTTTCCTTCCAGTCCCTCTGCAATGTCACTTATAAAGACATCAGAAAGGATGGGCCCCAGTACTGAACCCTGCGGTACCCCACTAGTAACCCCCCTTTCTTCACTGTGGACTCCATTTACTATTACCCTCTGTGTCCTGCTGTCTAACCAGTGTTTTACCCAGGCTACCATCCTGGGACCCACTCCCAGGCTGACTGATTTGATTATTAATCGTTTGTGCGAGACTGTATCAAATGCCTTGCTAAAGTCTAGGTAGGCCATGTCCATAGCATAACCAAGGTCTACTGCTTTGGTCACCCAGTCAAAGAAATCAATTAGATTTGTCTGACTTGACCTTCCTGCTGTGAATCCATGCTGCCTTGGGTCCTGTGCCCCACTGGCCTCTAGGTACTCAACAATTCTTTCCTTCAGAAGTGATTCCATCATTTTCCCTACCACTGAGGTCAAACTGACAGATCTGTAATTTCATGCCTCTGTCTTGCTCCCACATTTGTGAAGAGAAATCATATCAGCCCTCCTCCAGTCCTCAGGTATCACACCTTCCTTCCATGATTTATTAAAAAGGATAGTCAGTGGTGTTACTAGTTCTTTCCTTAGTTCTTTTAGAATTCTGGGGTGAATCCCATCAGGCCCCATTGCTTTATATAAACATAGAAACATAGGCTTTGATGGTAGATTAGGACTGCTTGGCCCACCTAGTCTGCCCATTTCCCTACCTACAGGATAAGCTGCAGATCCTATTTAACCAACAGCCTATTTCTTCCTACCCCCCACAAAAATTGCCTTATGTCTGTCCCATGCGTTCTTGAATTCTCATACAGTTTTAGACCCCACAATCTCCTCAGGAAGGCTGTTCCATGTGTTCACCACCCTCTGTGTGAAAACATACTTTCTCACATTGCCCCTGAGCCATCCCCCTCTACCTTCAAATTGTGTCTCCTTGTTCTTGCACAACTCTTTTTCTGAAAGATGCTAACCTATTAGACTTTGTTGATTCCACTGAGGTACTTAAAAGTGTTTATCATGTCCCCCCTCTCCCTCCTTTCCTCAAGGGTATACATATTAAGCTCCTTTAGTCTCTCCTTGTATGACTTCTCTTGCAGACTCTGCACCATTTTAGTTGCCCTCCTCTGGACTGCCTCCATCCTGTCTATGTCCTTGCAGAGATGGGGTCTCCAGAACTAGACACAGTACTCCAGATGGGGTCTCACCAACTGTCTGTATAGAGGGATAACAACTTCCTGTTTTCTACTAGTGATGCCTCTCCCTATACATCCCAGTATCCCCCTAGCCCTCCCTACTGCCTTCTCACATTGCTTGCTTACCTTAAGGTCATCTGATATGATTTCCCCCAGGTTCCTTTCCATTTGTGCTGTTGTTACTACCCCCCCCCCGTGTAATCTTCCCTTGGGATTTTGTTTCCCAGGTGCATTATTTTGCACTTCTTTGCATTGAATCCAAGCTGCCATACTTCTGACCTTTCCTCCAACCTTGCCAAGTCCCTTCTTATCCTTTCCACGCCTCCTTGTGTATCAACCCTATTGCAGATCTTTGTGTCATCTGCAAAGAGGCATACTTTTCCTTCCAGTCCCTTTGCAATGTCACTTATAAAGACATTAAAAAGGACTCGACCCAGTACTGAACCCTGCGGTACCCCACTAGTAACCCCTCTTTCTTCAGGGTGGACTCTATTTACAATTACCTTCTGTGTCCTGTTGTCCTGCCAATGTTTTACCCAGGCTACCACCCTGGGACCCACTCCCAGGCTGGTTAATTTGACTATTAATCTTTTGTGTGGGACTGTGTCAAATGCCTTGCTAAAGTCTAGGTAGGCCATGTCAACCGCCCCTCCCTAGTCTACTACTTTGGTCACTCAGTCAAAGAAATCAATTAGATTTGTCTGACATGACCTTCCTGCTGTGAACCCATGCTGCCTTGGGTCCTGTGCCCCACTGGCCTCTAGGTACTCAACAATTCTTTCCTTCAGAAGTGATTCCATCACTTTCCATACCACAGAGGTCAAACTGATAGGTCTGTAGTTTCCTGCCTCTGTCTTGCTCCCACTTTTATGAAGGGGTATCACATCCGCCTTCCTCCAGTTCTCAGGTACCACACCATCCTCCCATGATTTGTTAAAAAGGGTAGTCAGTGGTGTCACTAGTTGTCACCTTAATTCTTTTAAAATTCTAGGGTGAATACCATCAGGCCCCATTGCTTTGTCCACCTTCAGTTTTAGGAGTTCTTTCAGAACCCTTACTTCTGTGAAAGGACTGGGATCAACCCCCCTATCCAGAGTGCTTCTGTTAATTGGATTAGGCACCTCCCCCTCTTTTGTGAATACTGAGCAGAAGTATTCATTCAGTATCCCTGCTTTTTCACTGTCCCTCTCTGCCCACCCACTATCCATTCTATTCATCCTTACTATTCATCCCTTTGCCTTTCTACGCTCCCTGATGTACCTATAAAATGTTTTATCCCCCTTCTTAACCCAGTCTTTTCCTCGGTTTGGGCCTTTACTATTCTGACTACCCTCCCTGCTTACTTCTACCTTAACTGGTACAGTTCTCTGTCTTGCTCCTTCTGTGTTTCCTTATTTTTCCTAAATGCTATATTTTTCTCCCTAACCTTCACTGTCATCTCTTCTGAGAACCATAGAGGCTTTTTCTTTCATTTTCATTTGTTTATTTGCTTCACACAAAAGCTTGTTGCCTCTGTGATGGCAGTCCTGATATTTCCCCATTGTTGTTCCACCTCTCCTTCTAGCCTATTTGCTAGTGCTTTTCTAAGGCACTCTCCCATCTTACCAAAGTCAGCCCTCCTGAAGTCCAGATCCCTCACTTTTGTATAGCTTGACTCTTTAGCTGAGTTTATCATGAACCACACTGTTGGGTGGTCACTTGTTCCCAGATGGCTACCCACTTCTAGATCTGAGATCCTCTCACCATCCCCATTTGAGAGTACAAGGTCTAAGATTGCTCCCTCACAAGTGGGTTCCAAAACTAGCTGTCTGAGGCATGCCACCTGAAGGGCATCGAGAATGGTCCTGCTTTTGGGTATGGTTGCAGCCAAGGTGCTCCAGTTAACATCTGGCATATTCAGGTCCCCCATCAATAGTATCTCCCCTTTCTCTGATCCTAAGGATGCCTTCTATGATATCCTTGTCCATTACCTCCCCCTGACATGGGGTATGTATACAACCCCTGTGCAGATTGTGGTGCCATTTTCAGTCTCTAAGGAGACCCACAGTGCCTCCTCTCCTCTCTGTTTACTCTTTTGTTCAGTTGCTTTTATCCCTTCCCTTACATAGATAGCTACTCCTTCCCCTCTTCTCCCCTCCCTGTCTCTCCTGTAGGTTGTGTACCATGGTATGTTAACATCCCAGTCATGGTTCTTTGTGTACCATGTTTCTGTGACTGCTACAATATCCAAGTATCCCTCTTCCAGCAAGGCCACTAGTTCAGGGAGCTTGTTGCCCAGACTACGGGCATTGGTAGTCATTACCCTACATTTCTTGATGGCCTTATCCCTTTTTGCACCATCCCTGTCCTTATTGTATTTGTCATTTTCTCCATTTACCCCTGCCCTTCTCCCTATCAACATTTATATCTTGGTGTTTACCTCACTTACTACCCTGATCTTTTGGGGGAGGCTAGGATTTCCCTGCTCCTTTCCAGTACCTCCCCCCTTGGCTAGTTTAAATGCTTGCCAATGAAACATTTAAACCTATCACCTAGGATCCTGGATCCCCTCCTGGACAGATGCAGACCATCACGCCAGTATAAGCCTGCATCCCTCCAGGTGGACCCCCAGTCCCCAATGAAGCCAAATCCCTGAACTCTGCACCAGTTTTTCAACCACTGATTGAATTCCATGGTGTGAAGCACCCTAGCCTCACCCATGCCATAGACAGGCAGCACCTCCGAGAAGGTTACCGTGTGTGCTACTTGTCTAAGGCCCCTCCCCAACTCTACAAACTCTTCCTGCACTGCTCTGATCCCTTTCTTAGCCAGGTCATTTGTTCCTAGGTGGACAATGACATCCAGCTCCCTCTGCTGTGCAGCTGCTCCAGCAATCCTGAGGATTTGCTCCCTGTCCCTCCAAGCCATGGCACCAGGCAGGCACCTTACCTCCCTCTCCCCTTCCTCCCCTAGTTCTACCTTCCTAGCAATGGAGTTCCCCACCAGGAGTAGTTTCCTTCTCCTGTGGGGTTCCATGCCACCCTCCTGTGGGTCTCCTTTGTGGAGGTTCCCAGCATCCTTCTTGGTCTCCACTGTGGGTGCCTCCATAGAGGAACCACACTTTGACAGAATGGCATATGAATTGTGGAGAGGTACAACTGGAGGGATGCACCTCTGTTCCACCGCCCTCACCCTCCCTGAGCCCACTGTGGTCCAACCGCTCCTCTTCCTTGGCAACCTCTGAGGCACGGCAGTGACACTGGTGGTCCCTGGGTGGGAGAGGAGGTCCCACAAATCCTGGAAAACTCAGCCTGGAGATGAGCAACCTCCTCCTTCAGCCCAGAGAGGTGCTTACAAATGGGATAACACCGCATCCTCCAGAACGTCTCCCAGAAGACTGCTGCTCCACAGCCACTGTTTTGCACCACTCCTATCATGTCTTATGTATGGCTCCTTAACTGTTGTATGGAATACTTACTCTCCTCTGTTTTTTATTTTTTTTTCTCTCCCTACTTACTTACTGCCTCTGTGCCCTTTAAGCTCCTGATCTTCCTGTTCTGAGACAAGAAGTTCCTATATATCTCAGTAGTCTCCTTCTTTGCCCAGAGTCAGACTTCCAGCAGCTAAGGGGGGATGAAAAGCAACTCTTCCTTCTAGGATGGTGAGTCTTTGGTGGCTCTGTCATCACTCACTTCCTGCTGCCAAACAGGAAGTTCCTTTTGTCAGTCAAATCCTGCGCCTATAAAACTAGAACTGGTTTAGGGTGGGGGGTGGGGGAGGAAGGAGGGCAATATAGACCCAGTAGATAAGTTTAGTTATAATAACAGCAGCTCCTTCCTCTTGGTGTCTCTGCCTGTTCTCTGGCAGAAGCTATCTAGGGCAGTGTTTAACTCTGGCTTTAACCTGGCTTCCTTCTAGCTAAGCCACTCCCCCAACTTTACAAGTCTTTCTACACTTAGTTAATGAAACAGATAACAATTCCCTTCAGCTACCTGAGACAAACACCTAGATAACTGCACAGATAGCACTTTACTTCAGCCAACTTAGACAAACATACAAACTTTTTTGTTTGTTTGTTTTTTATACCCTAAATTGAAGTTCCCAGTAGAAGAGTTCTAGTTCTTTAGTCCAAGTAGAGAAGTTTAGTTATAATAACAGCAGCTCCTTCCTCCTGGTGTCTCTGTCTGTCCTCTGGCAGGAGCTTCAGTTTTAAGAATTTTTTCAGTACCCTTTCTTCTGTGAAAGGACTAATATCAACCCCCCCTATCCAGAGTGCTTCTATTGACTGGATTAGTATCTCCCCCTGCTTTTCCATTGTGAATACTGATCAGAAGAATTCGTTCAGTATCCCTGCTTTTCCACTGTCGCTCTCTGCCCAACCACCTTCCTCTTTATGCAGCCTCAGTATCCTTGCCTTAATCTTTCTTTACTCCCTAATGTACCTATTAAAGTTTTTATCCCCCTTCTTAACTGAGTTGGCTATCTTTTCATCAGTTTGGGCCTTTGCTATTCTGACTGACTTCTCTGCCTCCTTCTGCTTTAACTGGTACGGTTCTCTGTCCTGCTCCTTCTGTGTTTCCTTATACTTCCTGAATGCTATCTTTTTCTCCCTAACCTTCCCCATCACTTCTTTTGAGAACCATAGTGTTTTTTTCTTTCATTTTTATTTGTTTATTTGCTTCACACAAAGGCTTGTTGCCTCTGTGATGGTGGTTTTGATGTTTCCCCATTGTTGCTCCACCCCACCTTCTTGCCTGTTTGCTAGTGCTTTTTTGAGGCACTCTCCCATTTTGACAAAATCAGCCTTCCTGAAGCCCAGTACCTTCACTTTTGCATGGCTTGACTCTATAGCTAAGTTTATCATGAACCACACTCCCTCCCAAAACTGCTCTCCCCTTACATGCTACCCCCTTCCTTAACCAATGGATCCCTTTTATAATTGAGTCCCCATAAACCATTACCAATTCTGGATTTTCTATCTTTGAGGATGCCCCAGTATCCTTTCCTTAGTTCCTTTTTCTTGTGTTCCTTGTGTATCTATCTTGGTCCCCCTGTTCTTCTACCCTTGCAGTTGTTATTTCTGTTTCTCCCTGCCCTGTCTCGTCTACCCCTCCATCTCTCTTCCCCTCCTCATTATGACCATTTCCCCTTCCCTTCCTGCCTGTGTTTCCCTTACTGTCTCTGTCCCCAATGCTTTTCTGCTTCTCCTGTCTCCCACCTCAGTCTGCATCTTCCTTATTTACCCTGCTCCCTTCCCCCTTTTATTCTCAGCTGCCTCACCCCCCCTTCTTTTTGCCTTCTCTCTCTACTCTTGTGCCACTCTTGTCTCTCCTCTCTTGATCACATGCTGTGGGCATTTCCTTTACCTTTGGATCTCCATGCCTTCTGTGTTTCAGCTCCATGGTTCATTTTGCCCCTTCCTCCTCTACCTCCTCCTGTTCCTGCAATCTGGCTAAACCCTTCTGCAACAGGTCCTCATCCTGATATCCCCCTTTACTCAGCCACCACTGCCTACCATGATACTGCCCCCAACCCTAAATCATCCTAGCCACTCCACATGTTTATCCATCTCTCCTATCCTTATCCTACTCAATAATACAATGTTTAACTATTTAACAAGTTCTCCCTCCGCTCTCTTACTGCTTCCTAACACCCCTTTTGCTTTATAATTAATGAATATTTGGCTTTTATTTTCTCCCTATCCCTTCATAAAAAAATTCTAATTCACTTTTCTAACCAGCTTTATAATCACACCTTTGTAACAACCTTTTTCCTCCTTATCCCTTCACAAAAAATTTCCAATTCAATTTTCTAACAATCTTTGTAATTATACTTTTGTAACAATCTTATTACCTACACATTTGCCAGGTTAAAACACATAAAAAAAGAGTTTTAAGGTAACTCTAACATATTTCTTTACCATTCCTGAAAAGTATTGCAGCCCTCCAGCATCACCAATGGCTCCCACTGGCTCTGCCTTCCACCTCTCCAAATGTACTGGCTCAGACCCCACTGGAAGGAGCCCTGTGAGAGTATTTAATAAATGGAGGGGGGATTTATCTCTCCTTGAAAAACTTATTCCTCTTCGTTCTGCCTATAGACCAGTGTCTACTTTTTAAAGGCAGCCCTATAATTTGAAAATGGGCATCTTTTTTCCCTTTGAACTGATTTGCTCCCTCAGGCTTTGGAGCCAATCAGTGAGCCCACAGGACATGGATCAGCTTTCCTCTTGTCCTGCTAGGTCCTCTGTGTGGCAAGGGCCATGGATTCCACACTTGGCAGTAATGACCACCAGTGACCTCTTGCTCTGGTTCTATGTGATATGGGCGATGGCAGAAGGGTGACCCACAGAAGAGCAACGTCAGGGTGGCAAAAACAATTTCACTACACTGACAACCTCAGTGCAGGGAAAAATGGTGCTGGGGACTGAAAATACATGCTTTCTGTGGAGAAGCAACACCCACCCAGCCCCCTCCATGTGGGGGGCTTGGCCACCCGCATCTCCCTACTTAAGGATTCTCAACTCCAGGGGGTGCATGCCAGGGGGGGTGTGAAAGCAGAAAAAAAAAGGTTTTGGGCAGGGTGCAAGAAAAGCACAGTAGCACCAGACCTGAATCTGGAACCCCAGCACCGCAAGAGGAGGCCAACTCCTGATGCCATGGCACAGCTGAGCAGCTGACCACAGCATCACCCCCTACATCCCCTCCACCCCTCCCAGGCCATGATCACCATGCTTGCACCCCCATGCATGTACTCGTAGTGAGATCCTGTCGCTAGGGTTGCCTACCCCACCACATCCAGTCACCCTCCCTGCCCCCCTCGCCTTTCAGGCTTTAACCCATATTGTGTCACCCATTTCAGGTGGTGCCGTGATTTGGGCACCCACCTCATGTGCTACCCTTGCTCCTCCAGAGGTGGCAATGGCCGCTGGTCCCCTCACAGCGGTAACGGCCACAGAATGCCTTCTCAGCGGCAATGACTGCCTGTCCCACCACCACCAGTTGCAGTAACAGCCACGGAAAACTCCTTTGATGCTTCCCTCATCAGCAACAACTGCTGGCTCCCCTGAAAAACTCATTCCTCTTTGTCAGGAAGCTTAACAGTTACGGTAAATATGTAACGTTCCTATCTTCCAAGAATCGATGTTCTCCATAGATTCTCACTAATGGATCAAAGTACCATGCTCAGTGAAGGTCCCCGGACTAGGAAGGCTGGAGCTCAAGGCTCACTGAGGATAGCAATTCATACAGATTTTTCCGGTCAAAGTGGTATGCTGCCTGGCATGGACATCCAGGGTATAGTGCTTGGTAAAAGTATGCACTATACTTCAAGGTGCAGCTCTGCAATTTCTACAACAGGCATTGAGCATATTTTTGCCAAGGAAGTAGCAAATACTCTGCTGGAGTGGGCATGTATCTTGCTCTCAGGTTTAACCTGAGCCATGGTATAGCAGTTGTGAAGACAATTTCTTATAATCCAAGCTGAAATGCAGTCATTTGTGAAAGGCTGACCCTTTTGATTAGGGTTAAAAGAGACAAAGAGTTGTTTTCACTGTCTGTAGCCCTTAATTCTGTCTAGGTAAAACTGAAGGACCCTCTTAACATCCTGTGAGTGGAGAGTCATTTCTTCCTCATTCTGGAAGTTGGCAAAGTACTGTAGGTACCATTTGATGTAGTAATTTGGCGTGTGTACAAAGAACTACCTTATCTGGAAAACAGTATACAGAGAATCTGTGACCAAATAATGGATTTTAGATACATTTGTCAGTAAATCTTTTCTTTCAGCATGTCAAATACTGACCCTGCCATGCTCAGTGTCTGGCTAAGCCATCCAGTGAAACAGTGCTGTGAGCCAATCCTAGGGGGTGCCAACTAACATAACTGTCTCTGTGGAGACAGTTGCTCTCAGTCGTGAACTCACAACGGTTGCTAGAATAGCTGTAAGCTTTGTAACCAAAGGAAATGTGCCTGCCAGTTTCTCAGAGTGAAACATTTGTTTTGAGAGGAAAAGTCTGTGTGTGCTGGGATGACAGACAAGAGTGAGGGTTCTCAGAATACTTATGTGTGCACTTCCATTTTGCCATATTCATTTGAACCCCAAGAATTCCCAAAAAGAAGAAGTAGGGAATGGAGCTCAGTATCATTGGTGCACAGACTTTGTTCCAGGGTAAGCAGCAGCATTCTGTCGGGATTAAGAAAAATGTACAATGGGGGGAGAGGGGAGAGAAAGAGAGGGAGAGAGAGAAAGGAAACGCACTGTACTGAATGGAGAGGACACGGAGAGATGTGCTTCAACTCCACTCCATGTAAAGAGACAGCTGTGGTGCGTTCAGTATTCGGCCATGCCACAGAGCCCCCTGCTCTGTTATACATCAGCATAGTGTGCAAGAACAAGGGGACACAATTTAAAGATA
The DNA here is from genome assembly GCA_016271365.2 of Neoceratodus forsteri. Taxonomy (NCBI): domain Eukaryota; kingdom Metazoa; phylum Chordata; order Ceratodontiformes; family Ceratodontidae; genus Neoceratodus; species Neoceratodus forsteri. The sequence continues at coordinate 103,104,638 of CM028132.1, forward strand.
GAAGGAGGGCGGTTCAGGGGCAATGTGAGGAAGTATTATTTCACAGAGAGGGTAGTGGATGCATGGAACAGCCTTCCTGAGGAGGTTGTGGGGTCTAAAACTGTGGGAGAATTCAAGAATGCGTGGGACAGACATAAGGCAATTCTTGTGGGGAGGTAGGAAGAAATAGGCTGTTGGTTAACTAGGATCTGCGGCCTATCCTGTAGGTAGGGGAAATGGGCAGGCTAGATGGGCCAAGCGGTCCTTATCTGCCATCAAAGTCTATGTTTCTATGTTTCTCTTGCAATGGTCCCATGGCAGAATATTGACAGCATCCTGCACAGCGAGGGAACAATGTCGACAGTGGGCATTGTTCCCTTTGGGACAAAGTATTTTTCTGTGGGGTGCTTCTCCCTCTGCACCCCCCATCTCTAAATAACCAACTCCAAATCAGAGTAGGTTCGGGGTGGGAGGCGAAACACTAGGAGTTGCAACATGCTTGAACAGCAGACCACCATAGCAACCTGCTGAGATTTGTTGCTGTGCTGGACTTCACTGTGTAAATGTCACTGTGCCGCCATGATACCTCTTGCAATCCAGATGTAACAAGCATTTGTCAATGCCGAATGTTTGCTTACTGGCATTGGCAGTGGTAGTGTAGAAGTTACAGAGCTGCGTAATAGGAATGGCAGTGAAGTATTGAACTGAAGCCAACCCCACCACCACCCTGCAGAGAGTGACAGGCATCGGGGTGTGCATTTGGGTTGTCAGGCATAACGGCCACGCCATTTCACCACACCCCACTCTGCAGAGACTGACAAGTGTGATGTGTTCCTTGGGGTCTTTGGCTCTATACACCCCATTTCATTAGGGAAATACGGTGAGATGGGTGCGATATAGGAGAATGGGTGAAGTTTGGGGTCAAGAGTCCAAGGCATACCTCGATGCCTCTCAGTGACTGCAGGGTGGAATGATATAAGCATCACAGGCAAGAATCCCAAGTCACACCCTGATTCCTGTCATTCTCTATAGGGTTGGGCGATTTAGCTGAAAAGCCTAATACCTCAGGCATTCTGTTGGTATTTTAACTCCAAATTTTCAACATGTTTGTTTTAGACCTCACCCCATGAACAGGGGAATATCAGTTTGGTAGCCGAAAGCTGCTTATGCACAGTGACTACGGGATTTAGCACCACAGGTGCAAAAATATTCCGAACAGGCTGTAAAAAATGACAGCTGTACTCTTTCATGGGGAGGTGTAAAAATGGCTATGTTGCAAATGTGTAGTAAAAATATTTAAAAAAATGGTGAAGTCACGAGCGTACATAGAAACTGTGCAACGCACACCCGTTATATAAGTAGGTTGGGGATATTTTATAGCAGATTGTCAACTCAGGCATTTTGGTGCCTCCGATCATGAACAGTGTCACTGTGATTTTCTTTATCTGTGCCAACAATGATTTCCCACAGCGACCACGCATCTTCTGCACTGAAAGTGTGAAAACACACTTTGGCCATGTTGTGAAAATGGCAGCTGTACTGTTCATAAGGAAGTGTTGAAAATGCCACTAGTGAAAATCTGGACTGAAAATATTACTAAGTCATGAACTAACGAGGATGCGTGGAAACTGCACAATGCCCACTGTAACACAGTCATTTTATGGACTTTTGTCACAAATTTTCAACATAGCCATTTTAAGACCTCTGCTCTTGAACAGTGTAACTGTGATTTTCTTAATCTGTCTAAACATTGCTTTCAGACACCAACAGCACCATTGTGCGCTACATGTGCGATAACACATTTTGGGTGACATATGAAAAATTGCAGCTGGACTGTTCATAAGGAAGTTTAATAAAATGGACATGTTGAAAATCTAGAGTGAAAATATTAAATTTGCAAACTTATGAGCATGCATAGGAACTGTGCAACGACGTCAGAAAAGTCATTTTAGGCATTTTTTCACCAAGTTTTCAACATAGCCATTTTAAGACCTCTGCTCATGAACAGTGTCACTGTGGTTTTGTTAATGTGTCCCATACATTGAGTTTGCACACCGACTGCGCCATTGTGCGCTACATGGGCGGAAACACATTTTGGGCAGGATGTTAAAAATGACAGCTGTACTGCTCATAAGGAGGTGTGGTAAAATGGCAATGTTGGAAATCTGGAGTGGAAATATTGAAAATTCGCAAACCTACGAGCGAGTGGGAACTGTGCAACGCACACTCGTAAAACAGTCATTTTTAGGAATTCTTTCACCAAATTTTCAACATTGCCATTTTAAGATCTCTGCTCATTAACAGTGACACTGTGATTCTCTTTATGTGTCCATATGATGAGTTCAGACAATGATGCGCCATTGTGCGCTACATGGCAGAAACACATTTTGGGTGAGATGTGAAAAATGACAGCTGTACTACTCATAAGAAGGTGTGGAAAAATGGCAATGTTGAAAATCTGGAGTGGAAATATTGAAAATTTGCAAACCTATGAGCGTGCATAGGAACTGCGCAACGCACGTTCATAAAACAGTCATTTTTAGGAATTTTTTCACCAAATTTTCAACATAGCCATTTCAAGACCTCTGCTCATGAACAGTGTCACTGTGATTTTCTTAATTTGTCCCGTACATTGATTTCGCACACCGACTGTGCCATTCTGCGCTACAAGGGTGGAAACACATTTTGGGTGAGATGTGAAAAATGACAGCTATACTACTCATAAGACAGTGTGGTGAAATGGCAATGTTGAAAATCTGGAGTGAAAATATTGAAATTTCGCGAACTTACGAGCCTGCATAGGAACTGCGAACACACGCTGAAACATTTTTGATTTTGACCAAATTTTAACAGGTTTGGTCCTTCTATGATGTCACTGTCATGGTGGTATTCAGTCCGAGGGGTGATTTCACAGTCACTGCGCCGAAATCACCCTTCGAGCCTGAATAACGCCATGACAGTGACAATATTCATGAGAAGGGGTCCCAAAACCCATGTTGAAAATTTGCGCAAAAATTCCCAAAATGCCTGAGATATGCATAAAGTTGAACCTCCTTCTAGCCCATTATACAGCTTACTGGCATTTCCTCAGTTCGCGGTCGGCTTTGAAGAGTGCAGACGTGTTCCCAGTCCACCAAGATCGTCCGCTCTGGAGTCCAGAGGTAAGTATGGGGTGAGGGGGGTGGGGAGGCTGGGTGCAGTGGGTGGGTGCGGGTTGTGGAAGGGGTTCGAGAGCGCTGGACAGTTTTTGTTTTACAGGTTAAAACAAAAAAAGACGTCTGGACCTCTTGCCACGCTTGGGGTGGGCTCCCAGCATGGCACCAGGACTTGGAGGTTTCAGCCGACAGGGGATTGGGCACCCCGCCGCAAAAAATTAAAAACTGCGGGATTGCTTGCCATGCTGGGGTGGGCCCCAGCATGGCACAAGGACTTAGGGAGGGGACGCTCAGCCGACGGGGGATTGGGCACCCCATCGGCAACATGACGGATTGCCACGCTGGGGTGTGCCCAGCATGGCATCAACTATTGGGAGGAGGGGAGGAGACAGACGCAGTTCAGCCGATGGGGATTGGGCACCCGTTGGCTGTCGGCTGCGCTGCAGGCGCCTGCGCCTGCGGCTGTGGGAGCTGCGCGTGAGCAGCTTCTCATCGCTGCTCACTCAAGCGTAGCTCCCCTTTCAATCTGTATGCCACTGCATTTTGGAGCGTGTCATAGACAGCTCCAAAATGCATTGGCTTACAGGGGCTGCGCCTGCCAGCACAGTGCCTGAATTGGAGGAGGAGGTGACACACCTCAGAAATCTCCGATGAAGGCACTATGTTTCTTGCACATGCGTGCAAGCAAACATAAAAAGGAAGACGCAAACTTTGCATTCTTACTGCCTGTTTTGCCTACTACTGTCATGGAATTCTCTTTAGGAGAAGGAATGCATACAGCTGGAGTAAATAGTAACTACTAGCTGGAAGTGCATTCATCTTGCTGATGTATAACAGAGGAGGGGGCTCTTTGGTTGTGGCTTGATACCGGATACTGAACACAACACAGCTGTCTCCTTACATGGAGTGGAGTTGAAGTTTACTTCTCTGTGTCCTCACCATTCGGTACAGTTCACTTTCTTCCTCTCTCCCCGCAGCACTATTTATTTGTTTTATTTATTTTTTTGCCTCCTACTGCCATCTTTGGGCACCGTCTCTAGCATCATGAATGGCAATACAGCTGGTATTGTCTTTTTCCAGGCAAAGATGTATAAAATTCAGTGCACCAAGATGTTTTATTAATATTCAGAGCTAAGGTAACAGAGTACAGCAGTCATTTTATAGTACATAAAAAAAGAAATCATTGTGTTGTCTCTCACACTGACACAGTATCTCTCTCGCTCTCTCGCTCTTTCTCTCTCTCTCTCTCTCTCTCTCTCTCTCTGTAGCACTCACACCCCATGATTTTTGTTTGGAAATAGTATAATATATTCCCATCACTGTTCAAATTCATTATATTTAACATTAGTGCACACGTAATTGCAAAAGACTCCAGCGTTCAGTTTTGTCTGTTCACATTTTGAAACTTCACACTGGTACTGCTTCACTGTCACACGCTCTATCTCTAACTCTCTCTCTCTCTCTCCCTCTCTCTTCCACACTGACACTCGATATCTATAACTAGTAAGACACACTGAATTTGAAAGCTAAATAAAAACAATTGTGCAGCAGGGAGGGAGGAGGAAGGAAGCAGCTGGATTCTACTGAATTTAGATGACACAGAGAGATGTGCTTCAACTCCACTCAGTGGAAGGAGAAGGAGACAACTGTGGTACATTCGTAGTCACATGCTACCAGATACTCTTTTCAATGCAATTTCACTATGTCATGCATACTGTAGCTCTCACTATCAAGTCATAAAAATGACCCACCATAGTAATGTTCTTCTCAGGGAACCATCATCCATCCTGATGGGTGCGGTGGGGGAAGAGGAAGGAAGCAAACAGTACTGAATGGAGAGGACACAGAGACATGCACTTCAACTCCATCCTGATGGGATTCACCCCAGAATTCTAAAAGAACTAATGGGTGACCTAGTGACATAACTGACTTCTTTTTAACAAATCGTGGGAGGATTGTGTGGTACCTGAGAACTGGAGGAAGGTGGATGGGATCCCTCTTCACAACAGTGGGAACAAGGCAGAGGCAGGAAACTACAGACCTGTTAGTTTGACCTCAGTGGTAGAGAAAATTACGGAATCACTTCTGAAAGAAAGAATTGTCAAATACCTAGAGGCCAGCAGGGCACAGGACCCAAGGCAGCATGGATTCACAGTGGGAAGGTCATGTCAGATGAATCTAATAGATTTCTTTGACTGGGTGACCAAAGTAGTAGACCAGGGAGGGGCTGTAGATATGGCCTACTTAGACTTTAGCAAGGCATTTGACATAGTGCCTCACAAAAGATTAATAAGCAAGTTAGCCAGCCTGGGAGTGGGTCCCAGGGTGGTAGTCTGGGTAACAAATTGGCTAGACAACAGGATGCAGAGGGTAACACTCTGGAGAAAGGGGAGTTACTACTAGGGTACCACAGGGTTCAGTATTGGGACCACTACTCTTTAATGTCTTTATAGGTGACATTGCAGAGGGCTGGAAGGAAAAGTATGCCTCTTTGCAGATGACAAAGATCTGAAACAAGGTTTTGTTTATTTAGTTTTTGTTAACTGGGTAAGTGCACTAGACAAATTCTGCCTATTTTCAGGTATGACCCGGGGAGGGGGATACAGATGAATGCCAACTGACCTTGAACCACATTAAGCTGTTGGTGGTATTTTTAGTGAATGGGGGGGAATTTTGGCCAGGATGAAATAGGTAAATTTATAATTATGAAAGAAGGACTCTGGGGGCCTGATTCCAAAACAGCTTTGCCAGATGTAAACGCAGTACACCAGTCTTCAGTGGTGCAAATCTAAAGTTACGCCCGTGACTTACGACATGCACAATTCCAAAAGAACTCTTATGCCACAACCTGCAACCACTATGCCAAATGCAAGTTATGACACAGTTATGGCAAAGAAACCTTGCGCCACTGTATATTGTGGCTTGTGACATGTGTAATGCACCAGTACAACAAAAATGCTATTCCAGAACAGGATGCATAAGTACATATGCCAGAAGAGGCCGACAAAAGTTAGATCAAGGAATAACTGGTCTAACCACAGCACAGGTTATATAACCCCCCCCCAACATAGTCAGACAGCAGACAGCAGTGTAGTGAGACACACAGCAATGTCATCTATAGAAGCCCTACTAAGCATTTTGATAGCGGAGCATTAGGAGCACAGGCATGCCGGGCACAAAGGCAGGACCCATGGGACCAAGCCACAGTGTCCAACAATGATACCAAGTCCACTGGTGCAGAGAGTAAGACACCCTCACAAAACCTTCGAGGACCTGATTGAGCAGCAGTGCCTAGCACGCTATAGGCTCAGCAAGAGCTGCATCAGGGAGCTATGCCTGGACCTGAGAGGGAACCTATGCAGCACCAGCAATAGAGGTCACCCACTGCTACTGGAGGTGTGTGTGACTGCATTGCTGTGCTTTCTCACCACCGGGCACTTTCCAAATGTCCACAGGGGACACAGTGTCCAAACACCTGAGGAAGTTCCTCATGGCCCTCATACAGCCACGAGCCAATACATCAACTTCTCATGGGATGCCCAACATCAGTGCCAGATGAAGCAGGGGTTCTATAATATGACTCAGTTCTTCCGTATGCTAGGTGCCATCGACTGCACACACATGGCCATCAGGGACCCAAGCGAGGATAGGGGCGCATACATAAATAGGAAGGGGTACCACTCAATGAATATCCAAGTGGTCTGCAACAGTGGATGTCGCATCCTAGATGTGATGGCCAAGTACTCCGGATTCTGCCATGACTCCCACATCACCTTTGGAGCTAGATAATTGAAAACTTATATGCATACTTTTTTTGGAAGAGTCATAGAAACTGCTAAATAGAAAAGTACTGGTTATGTAAATTGTAAGTTTTAGCCATGACCTGCTTCCCAACATGACTTCCCAGGCTCACTTCCAAACCTGGGTTGTCAGCATGGCAGCATGACGCTCTGATGCTGGGCCATGGAAGTTGCCTTAAAGCCTAATATTTAGGGTCAATGAACCTAACAACATTGGTGATATTCCATTCTCTAGCTTTAAACTTATAGTGGCTTAAAGTTCAGCAGTTTATGTAATTGTGAAATGTAATTTTAAAATGTGTAACAGTTTGGAGGCTTGTAACTCAGTGACCTTTAAAGCTAGAGCTCTAAACTTTGGCACACATATGTAAGGGCAATGGTACTGTCACAATACCAAATCTGGTGCAATTTGGACAAATACTTCTAGTTTACATAGTTGTTAACTTGTAGAAAGAACAGGGAGGTAACCACACCAAGGTAGGCAATGCCACAGTCTAAAAAGTATGCAGAGGTTCGTGGCGCCACGGGGGACCGGCACCTACCAAGAGCTTCTATGCACAATTGTGCTAAATTAGACAGAGGAAAAGGATTCACCTGACTGCTTCTTCATTCTCCAATCGTGGGTACTTTATTGAAATAGCAGCAATATCCAAAAATTGTATAAAATCCATGAGGACATAAACATTAAGCAGTGCATAGATGACTTCCTAGTTCCTCCACCCGTTCCCTACATTGACATAAGTCACCTGACGCGTTTTGCCAATCAATGCTTTCTTAAAGGTGGTCACGTCATGCTCACAGTCCCTTTCTAAATAGGGAGATTCCTTAAAGACACAGAGCATGATTCTAGTACATATACGCCTGGCGTAACATCAGTTGCACCAAGTAGAATGGTGTGAGTAGCAACTTACACCAGCAGTTGTTGCTTGCACGATTCTACAAAGTGGCCCGTGACATGTCGCAAGCCGCTTGCACCGAATAGCAGTTATGCCGGCTGTTGCACCATAAACCCCCTGTGACATGGCACTGGGGGTTTACGGCAGCAGTTGCACCCCATTCCAGAAGGGCAGCAACAAAGACTCCAATGTTGGGATTCTACAAGAACCCCTGAAGGAGAACTGGCATCGTAAGTTACACCTGCAGTTAGCTGGTGTAACTTACATGCATCCTCCAAGGGTTCTGTAGAACCCATTCTATGTGCCCCCATGCCCTGACTGCCCCCATTGGTGCCCCAATAGGCACCACAAAGAACCAGCTCTAGTGTTGGGGGCACAATCTCACCCCATCCCCCTTCTGTACATGCTCCTGTACAGTAAGTACCCCACAGATCTGCCCACCTCCCTGCTCCAGACTCCCTGTGTAAGTTTTGCCCTGCAGGGCTGTCCACACCCCCAGTCCCCTGAATCCTTTGTTGTAAAATGCTCCACAGGGCGGTGCTGTCATCCTCCACCCATGCCCCAAGTTGCTGGCCGCAAATGCGGCAAAAACTGGATGAGCCCTGGTAGTCTAATGGCCCCCCACCCAGCTGTGCCAGCCCACCCAGCACCCTCCAACCATCCCCAGCTGGCGGCTGGCACAGCCCACCTCTCACCACCACAGTCAGCCACCAACTGAGTTCAGTATGAGCGTGCACTGGAAAGACGCACTCAGAAATTAATTTTTGAGCACGTCTGTTCAGTATGCACTCATACTGAACTCAGTCGCGACTGGCCGTGGTGATTAGAGGTGGGCTGTGCCAGTTGCCATCTGGGGATGGGTGGGGGTGCTGGGTCTGCCGGCATGGCTGGGTGGGGGGCCACTAGACTACCAGGGCTTATCAGGTTTTTGCCGCATTTGTGACTGGCAACCCGGGGGTCAGGGCATGGGTGGGAGGATGACAGCACTGCCCTGTGGGGTGTTTTACAGTGGGGTCTTCAGGGGGCTGGGGGTGTGGGCAGCCCTGCAGGGAAAATATTGCACAGGGAGTCAGGTGGCTGGAGGGTGGGCAGCTCTGCAGGACAGGAATTACACAGGATGCCAGTGGGCAGTTGGTGGGCCAGCCCTGTGGGACAACTATTGTGGTTTGCTGGGAAGGGGGGTGCACTTGCAACCTGCGGCCGCTGGTTGCCACATGCTGACCAGGTAAGCCTTCTGTTTGGCATACCTGCCCGCATGTTGCAAGTTGCAGGACTTTGCTGCAGAGACCCTGCCCCTTCTAGAATAGGGTGCAGGGTCAATGTCGCAGTTGCGGGTGGCATAAGTTGTGTTTGGCAGTGACTTTCGCCACCCTTCTAGAATCGGGTCCACAGTGTGCAAAACTTATACATTAAAGTGCTTATATCACAATCCTATACATTTTCCATTGATAGACCAGTATTTATATCTTAATCATGAAAGTAGTTAATTTAGAACATCAAGATCTAAATCACAAGAGATTTCAAAATGGAGAATAACCTTTTACACACACATTTATGGTTTTAAATTTAAGATTAAAATGCAGCCTGTGTTTAAAGCACAAATCCAGGTCCGTATATCATTTAAGAAGCGGCTAAGCCTTAATGTTGTCAATATCATACAGAGCCATGATTGCTCTGATGTGAACCATTTTTAAAATTATTCATTATTGGTACAGAACAGGCGTGCTCTATGAAACCATGTCAAGGCACCTACTACTGATATAATCCAAATTAAAATTAGTCAAACCTGGTGATTGGAACCTGGAGACATGCAGGTATCCATGTTACAGTCACTTAAGGTGACTAAATGCATATCTGAACTAAAGAAACAAAATATTTGTTTACTTCACCATTCATAATATTATATTCCAAGTGTGCGTAGAAGCCCTTGGCAGATGCTGATCCCCCGTGGCGCCACGAACCTCTGCATACTTTTTAGACCGTGGCACTGCTGACCTTGGTGCAGTTAGCTCCCTGTTCTTTCTACAGTTTAATTATTGTGACCAGCACAGGTTCATATCCCCAAAAGAAAGTGCTAAAATAAAAGTATTATAAGTGCTCCTGGATTATTAAATGCAGCCAAGAAGAAATATACATGGCACATTTGTAGCAGGAACAGCACGAATCCAGCTCCCGCTCCCTTAAAGAACTGGTGTTAAGAATGACTAGTAAGGTGACTAGTTACACCAGTATCCTAAATGACACCAGCAGCAGTTCAACGGATCCAGTGAATATCAAGCAAGCTTTTTTTCAGTTTGAAAAAATAGCACATAAACTCAAGAGATCACAATGGGATGAAATCAGCCTAAGTGCATATCTTGAAGTAGAGAGAGCACCAAGGGGTTTAAGAGTCCTAAAAAAAATTAATTGTGGAGCAAATAGAGAAGGCTTTATTGATAAATGCCAAAGGATTAGCTATAACGTGAGTAAGGAGTATATGGAACTGATTTTAACTAAAAACGCAACAATACAGAAAGTAGAGGTGGAACTTAACATTAAGGAGGAGACTATTAAAAAATTCCAGATGTCACCTCAATATGATCTGCTTCTTGACAATTTCTTTGAAAACCTTGCTAGATATAATGAGACAATAAGGAATATTAAGAAACAAAAATTTGAATGAGATGAGAGGGACTACACAGAAGGAAAAATATTCGACTGGACAAGTCCCAAAGGGACTGCAGGCATAGATAATGCAGAAAAATCAGGTGGAACTCCATTAAGTAGCCAATATATAGAAGAAGACCAGGAAACTGACTTTTCTTAGGTAAAGAAGAGGAGGAAGTATGTGCTACCTCTGTTCAACCACAACCCAGTGGAACCTAGGAGGAAACAAATTTGCAGAGGGGGTACAAAGAGGAAGAAAAAGAGGTGCAGAGAATATGAGAGGAAGAATTTGGAGAGGATGATGTCAAAGGGGGAGGACACTACATTAAATATGATTAACATATCGAATTACCTATTATCGGATGTGGAACTAAAAGTGTTAAGCAAAGGCTTGCCATTTACCCCTACAAAAATTTTTTACATTTTTGAAACCATAATAGACTTACACAAAATGGGAAGAAATTTAAGTCTGAAATCCTTCTTTAAAAGGAAGGAACATGAAGACATAGTGAATTCTGTAGAAGAGGAACCTGGAACAGGTGAGAGCATTGACTATGAGAAGGCTAATATACTAACTTTTAAACCTCAGTCTACGTTTTATCCCCCCCCCCATGACCCCTGCATTACAAACTTTTTTTAAATGTTGTGAGGGAGACATTACAGAACTACACAGAGAGACTGATAATAGATTTTTTCATAATCTCAGTAATGAAGAAATGGAAGCATTAAAACAGCTTGGTCACAATATGGAACTAACTATTAAAGCGGCAGATAATGGGGGGAGCAATTATTGTTATGAATTTAGTAGATTATGAGAGTGAAGTCTACAGACAGCTTGGGGACATTGATTTTTATAAAAAGCTTGCTTTAGACCCCATTATCTGTTTCAAAAAAGAAATTGATGGTTATTTAATATATTTGAAAGAGTATGCTATATTATCAGATAAAGTTAATGAATATTTAAAGGTTGATTTCCTTGTTAAAGCCAGTTTCTATTGCCTTCCAAAAATACACAAATCATTGGTTAATCCACCTGGTAGGCCTATTGTTTCAGTAAATGGTTCATTGATGGAACCATTAGCCTGATTTGTGGATTGTTATATCTCAAATTTGGCTAAAAACACACCAGCATACCTCAAACATACAGGGGAAGTGCTAAGGTTACTGGACGATATAGATATAGAGGAAAATGATCTTCTGGTACATAGATACATAGATACATAAACAGTGTCAGCAGATAAGGGCCTATGGCCCACCCAGTCTGCTCATTTGAGCTTGTAAGTTCAGTTTATGTTTTCCTAGAAGTCTGTTGCCCCTTACCCCTGACCTCCAGAATTCCTTTATGTCTATCCCATGCATCCTTAAATCCCGTGATTGTTTCAGCCCCCACCACTTCCTCTGGCAGGGTGTTCCACTTGTCCACCACCCATTCTGTGAAGAAATTCTTCCTCGCATTTCCTCTAAATCGTCCTCCCTCCAACTTCATCCCATGCCCACTAGTCCTGGAACATCTTTCTCACTTAAAAATAGTGTATTCCTGCACCCTGTTCCTCCCTGTAAGATACTTGTATGTCTCTATCATATCCCCTCTCTCCCTCCTCTCCTCTCCTCCAGGGAGTACATATTCAGTTCCTTCAACCTGTCATCATAGGACTTGTGATGCAATCCATGTAGCATCTTTGTTGCCCTTCTCTGTACCTTCTCTACCCTGTCTATGTCCTTATGTAGGTAAGGTCTCCAGAACTGTATACTGTACTCCAGCTGGGGCCTCACTAGTGTCTTGTATAGTGGAATTATGGCTTACCTTTTCCTGCTGGTGATGCCCCTGCCTATGCATCCCAGCATTTTATTTGCTTTACCTGCTGCCTTGTCACACTGTTTCCCTACCTTGAGGTCATCAGAGATGATAACCCCAAGATCCCTTTCCTGCTTGGTGCATGCTATATCCTCACCCCCAACTGATATATTGTGCTAGGGTTTTTGTGCCCCATATGCATTATCTTGCACTTCTTTGCACTGAATTTCAACTGCCAAACCCCGACCATTATTCAAGTTTCTGCAGGTCCCTTCTCATTCTGTCTACACCCTCTGGTGTGTCTACTCTGTTACAGAGCTTTATGTCATCAGCAAACAGTGAAATTCTGCCTTCTAGGTCCTGCGCAATGTCACTGATGAAGATGTTGAATAGGACTGGTCCCAGCACTGATCCCTGTGATACCCCACTGGTCACTCTTCCCTCTGTGGAGTGACAGCCATTTACCACCACCCTCTGTGTCCTGCCGCCCAGCCAGTTACCTACCCACCACACTACTGTCCTGCCCACACCCATATTCCCCAGTTTGTGTAATAGTCTTCTATGTGGCACAGTGTCAAAGGCCTTGCTGAAGTCCAGATAGGCCATGTCCACTGTCCTCCCCTGATCCATCTCCCCAGTCACCCAGTCAAAAAATTCAACAAGGTTGGTCTGACATGACCTCGCCCTGGTGAAACCATGCTGCCTTGGGTCTTGTAGTCCATTGACAACCAGATGTTCCACCAATCTCTCCTTCAGTAGTGCTTCCATGATCTTCCCCACTACCGAGGTGAGGCTGACTGGTCTGTAGTTCCCCGCTTCCTCTTTGTTGCCACTTTTGTATAAGGGGACTACATCTGCTGTCCTCCAGTCTTTGGGTACCTCCCCTGTTTCCAGTGATTGGCTAAACAGGATAGCCAGAGGTTCAGCCACCACCTCTCTTAGTTCTTTAAGGACCCTGGTGTGCACCCATCTGGCCCCATTGCTTTATCAACTCTTATTACTTCCTGTTCCTTCAGGACCCTTTCTCGTGTAAAGGGACTTGTGTCTATTTCTGCACCATTCTCACCCCTAGTACTCCCTTCAGACCCATTACCCTCTTCTTACTCAGTAAAGACTGAGCAGAAATACCTGTTCAATATGTCAGCTTTACTGTTGTCATCCTCCACACAGCCCCCATCTCCTCTTCAGTCTCACTATCCTCCCTTTGCCTTTCTTTTTCACTTATGTACCTGTAAAAGGTTTGTCCCTCTACCCACTGATTTTGCAATGTGTTCTTCTGTCTGAGCTATGGCTTCCCTTACTGACCTCCCTGCCTCCCTTTGCTTCTCCTGGTACTTCTCCCTATCCCCTTCTGCCTGTGTCTTTTTGTGTTGCCTGAATGCAATCTTTTTGGCTTTCACTTTCTTTGCTACCTCGTTGGAAAACCATAATGGTCTCCTCTTCCTTTTCCTCTTACTAACCTGCTTAATGCATAATTCTGTTGCTCTTGTAATCCTCATTTTAAATACTGCCCACTGTTCCTCAACACCTGATTCCTGCCCCATTCCCCTTAATGCCTCTTTCAAGTATCTCCCCATTTTCCCAAAGGCTGCCCCCCTAAAATCCAGGATACATGTTTTTGTGTGGTTTGGTTCTGCTCTTTCTGTGATTTCAAACCACAATGACTGGTGGTCACTGTTCCCCAGGTGCTCCACCACTATTACTCCCATCACACTGTCCCTGTTTGTGAGCACAAGGTCCAGTATTGCCTTCTGCTGAGTTGGTTCCATGACCAGTTGCTTGAGGACGGCACCTTGAAGGGAGTCCAGGATAACTCTGCTCCTAGTTGATGCTGCTGCTGGGATGCTCCAGTCCACATCTGGAATATTGAAGTCTCCAACCAGTACTACCTCACCCTTGTCTGCCACCCTTTGGATGGCTAGCATCAGCTCCTATCTGTTTCTTCCTCCTGGGCTGGTGGTCTATAGACCACACCTGTGCGGATGGCTGGCCCCCTTTTCCTTTCCAGCTTAACCCACAGTATCTCTCCCCCATTTTGTTCCTCCTGGATCTCTGTGGCCCTTATGTCATTCTTCACATACAGTGCCACTCCTCCTCCCTTCCTACCTGCCCTGTCTCTTCTGAATATGTTGTAGCCAGGTATGGCCATCTCCCAGTCATGGTTATCATTACACCAGGTTTCAGTGATGGCCATAATGTTCAGGTCTGACTGCACCATGACAGCCTCCAGATCTTCCATCTTGTTGCTAAAGCTCCTGGCATTGGCACACATGGCTTTCCATGATTTGACCTCCCTAGACTGTTTTGCTGTTCTACTCCAGCCCCTTCCTTGGTTGTCCTTTATCCCTGGTTCTCCATGCTGTCTGTCCTTCTGCAGAATGTTGCCCCTTTTCTGCCTATCCACCTCTTGGGCGCTAATCTCCATCTTTTGCACACTGCTTTGTGGATGTTACATCACTGTATACTAATATACCTCATGTGAAAGGTTTGGCTGCATTGGAATTTTTCCTGGATACCAAAGTAATTAAGGACCCTTCAACAGAGCTTATAGTAAAATTAGCAAGGTGTGTTTTGGAGTGCATTGCCTTTTTCTATAAAAATGTGTTCTTTTTACAGACAAAAGGTACAAATCAAATCAAATCATCTTTATTTTTATAGCGCCTTTCAAGACCAAGGCACTGTACATAAAAACCATACACAAAAATATACAATTTTAAAACAAGCATAAAATAAATCGTCCGTAGCTAGGAAAAGCTAAACTACATAAATAAGTCTTTAACTCCATTTAGAATCTATCAACGGTTGGGCATTCTCTCAACCAACGAGGCACAGAATTCCACAGGGTTGGCATTGAGAAAGCGAAGGCACGAGATCCTGATGTCTTTAATTGAACCCTGGGAATCTCCAGCAATCCCTCATTGGCAGGACAGAGGGGGCAATAGGGTACTAGGAGATCTTTCAGGTAACCAGGTCCCTGATCATGTAGGGCTTTAAAGGTTAGTAAACCAACCTTAAAGGTGATCCACCACCAAACAGGCAGCCAGTGCAGTTCATGGAGCACAGGTGTAATATGACTGGTTCTAGAGGTCTCAGTCAAAAGCCTGGCCACCACATTCTGCACCAGCTGCAGGCAGCGGATATCAACCCCAGGTAGCCCTAGGTAGAGGGAATTGCAGTAATCAAGACGGGTAGTGACAAAGGCACAGACCAATTTTGGAAGATCACCTGGAAGAACCAGGTGTTTCACCCAGCGATATTCCTCAGATGGTAAAAAGAGGATTTGATGACAGCTGATACCTGAGATTTTAAGGTCAAACCATCATCAAAAATAATGCCCAGGCTACGCACCTGATCGGAGGTAGCGAGCGACATACCACCCAGTAAGAAGCCTGATGGTTGTCCAGCCTCCAAACCAGCCCCTGGATGACCTGGGTCCGCTACCAGCATCTCAGTCTTATCCAGATTCAGTCTCAGCCAGCTGAAACTCACCCAAAGTCTGATTTCAGCAAGGCAATTATTTAGCATGGAGAGTGCATCATTTTGCCTGGGCAGAAAGGACAAATACAGCTGAGTATCATCTGCATAGCAGTGAAAACCCAGACTGTATCACCTGATGATATCTTCCAATGGCAGCATATACACTGCAAACAAGATGGGGGCTAGAATGGAACCCTGTGGTACCCCACAAGGCAGGAAGTGAGTGCCAGAGGAATAAATTCTTGTGGCAACTCTCTGAGACCTGCCCGTGAGGTAAGAATGGAACCATTTGAGGACTGTACCAGACAGCCCACAAAAGAACCGCAGGCGCTCCAACAGCACACCATGGTCTACAGTGTCAAATGCTGCAGAGAGAGATTGAGAAGGACCAGAATGGTAGATGCCTTTCGATCTATAGCCATTAGGAGATCATTCAATACCTGGACAAGGGAAGTCTCCGTGCTATGCTTCTTCCTAAAACCAGACTGGAGAGTATCATAGACATTGTGAGTTCTAAGATGATCATCGAATTGCAACACAATCATCTTTTCAATAACCTTACCAACAAAAGGCAGGTTAGAGATAGGCCGGTAGCTGGCTAGACAATCTGAGTCCAAGAAGGGTTTTTAAGGAGTGGTCAAACAACCGCCTCCTTGAGGGGGTCAGGAAAGACCCCCCTCTCCAAAGACTTCCAGACAATGTCAGCAAGGATCGGGCAGATAACCTCTACACATCCCACTAAAGGGGTGTAGGACCTGGATCCAAACTAAAACTGCTTGGTCACAGTGTTTGGATGATCTTCACAATGACAGTGAACTCCGGCCAGCGAAAATCTGAACAGGCAGACCGAGTGCATGCCACTTTCAATTGACCACTGAAATCCCTCATAGGAGAGGTCAGACCAATGCCAGACCTGATGCTGGCAACCTTATCTGCAAAAAACCGAGTGAACTCCTTGCATCTCAGCTGAGAAAAAGCTTCTCTGGGCTGGAGACAGATTGGACTGCACAATCTGTCAATGGCCCAGAAAATCTGAGCAGGTCGATTTTGTGCTGCTGAAATCTCCTTGGACAGAAATTCTACCTTCTTACGGGTGATTTCTGATTGATAGCCATCATAATGTGCCATCGACCTAAGCCTGTCAGCATCATGGCTGGACCTCCACCAGGCTGTCTCCAACCTTCGGCCAACTCGCCTTAACTCCTTCAAGGAGCCGTCAAACCAAGGGCTCCTTGAATGAAGGGTGAGAGGCCGTACATGAACAGGAACAATCTTGTCCAGAGCATCTCCCACAGCCTTATTATAGGCTAGCACAAGATCATCTGGACTCATGCATTCACCCGACAAGCCTGATAGATCCAGCACCGCCATTAGGTCACTGGGGTTAATACCTCTTAAAGGGCGGTACTGAACCATCTCCGTAGGGGCAGACCTATTGGGGGAGCCCTGAAGCTGAACCTTATTGTGTGATGATCAGACCAGCTGACTGGTTTCACCCCCTAAATCAGCATTCTCCATACCCAGAAGAAAGATCAGATCCAATGAATGACCCCCTACATGGGTCGAGGAGGTAGCCACCTGTGTTAGGCCCAGCAACATCATCAGCTGGAGGAAATTTTGACCAAAGTGTGAGAGTTCATCATTGACCCAGGCATTGAAGTCCCCCAGAACTATAAATCTGGGGGACCTCAACACTACGTCGACCATGAAGTCTGCTATCTCCTGCATGAATTCTCTACTGTCTCCTGGTGGACTATAGACAAGGAGAATCCCACAACCTACACCCTCTCCCAGGATATATTTGAAGGATCTGGTACTTCCCAATGGCACATCCACAAGGCCCAGCTCAGTCTTAAACATAATGGCTACACCCTCACCCCTACTATCCAGCCTTGGACGGTGTATCACCGAGAACCTGGCTGGTGTTGCCGAGGCCAATATAGGGCCTAGATTTTCATCCAGCCAGGTCTCGGTGATGCAGGCCAGATCAGTTGACCCAACAAGATCAGCTATAATAGCTGTCGTGTTTTTAATAGATCTGGCATTGCATAACACCGCCATGGGGGCAAGTTTTTCCCCTAACTATGCCAATTTATTTGTGGCTAAATGGGAAAATGGTTATGTAAGGAGTGAAAAAAATCCTTTTTTAGGTCAGCTGGACCTACAGAGATGTTTTATTGATGATATTATCATCGTATGGAAAGGTGATCTTGAATCTCTGTCTGATTTTGTGGAGTATCTAAAAGGTACTAATCAGAATCTCAAATTTACAGTTAATAGAGATAAAAATGATATTACTTTTCTTGATCTTACCATAAAGAAGGATGGGGAGGGTGGACTTACAACAGACCTAATCTGTAAACCGACAGATCAGAATACACTATTACAGGCAAGTAGTAACCACCCGTATCACACAATTAAAGCAATCCCCAAGAGCCAGTATACTAGGGCAAAGAGGAATTGTGGTAACCAGGAACTGTATGAGGAAAAGGCTTTAGAACTCACAGAAAGACTTAGGAACAGAGGATATGGAGAAGCAGTAATTAGAAATGCTAAACTTGCTGTTGATGCTGTACCAAGAGTAAAACTAATGGAAGAAAAATAACTAATGGCAAACATGAACAATATGTACAGCAGTGCTTTATCAGTACATATACACCACAATCAAAAAGTATCTCTGAAATAATAAAGACAAACTGGCATGTGGTTTTACAAGATCCAGGTTTAGTTGATATAGATTTAGAACCACAGGACCAAAGTTTGTGTATAGAAAAGGACTGAGTATCAGAGATATAGTTATGCACTCTGTACAGCCAGTTTGAAATAGACCAAGAATTTGGTGGCCATGGAGAGAAAAATTGAGTACAAAATGTGGCAACTGTAAATATTGTCCACAAGTAAGGCATACCAGAACTTTCAAAAATTCAGTTACTGGCAGAATTAATGATGTCAGAGGCCTTATGACATGTAGTACTTGTGGCCTGATCTATTTAGCAGAGTGCAAATGTGGGGCGTGCTAGGTAGGCAAAACAAAAAGGGCATTCAAGACACGCAGAGGTGAGCATGCTAGAGCCATAGACAGTGGAGATAAAAAGAATGCTGTGGCAATGCATATTTTAAAAAGTAGGGACAAAACAGCACATTCCTTCCTTTTTACTGGTGTAGAGAAACCTATTCCACCGTTGGGGGGGAGGGGGGTACTATGGCAATTTGTTATTAAAAAGAGCACAGTTTTGGATATTCTCTTTGAAAGCTATGGAAGGAAAAGGATTAAATGGGAGACTAGAAATAAAACCGTTTTTTAAAGAAATAGTAAGATACATTGGAATATAATAATATGACTGGTGAAGTAAACAAATATTTTGTTTCTTTATTTTCAGATATGCATTCAGTCACCTTAAGTGACAGTAACATGGATACCTGCATGTCTCCAGGTTCCAATCACCAGGTTTGACTAATTTTAATTTGGATTATATCAGGAGGTAGATGCCTTGACATGGTTTCATAGAGCACACCTGTTTTGTACCAGAAATGAATAATTTTAAAAATGGTTCACATCAGAGCAATCATGGTTCTGTATGATATTGACAACATTAAGGCTTAACTGCTTCTTAAATGATATATGGACCTGGCTTTGTGCTTTAAACATAGGTTGCATTTTAATCTTAAATTTAAAACCATAAATGTGTGTAAAAGGTTACTCTCCATTTTGAAATCTCTTGTGAGCAATATAATTTAGATTGTGATGTTCTAAATGAAATACTTTCATGATTAAGATACAAATACTGGTCTATAAATGGCAAATATATAGGATTGTGATATAAACTCTTTAATGTATAAGTTTTGCACACTGTGTCTTTAAGGAATCTCCCTATTTAGAGAGGGACTGTGAGCATGATGAGAAAGCCTTGATTGGCAAAATGCATCAGGTGACTGACATCAACGTAGGGAGCGTGTGAAGGAACTAGGAAGTCATCTATGCACTGCTTGGTGTTTATGTTCGCATGGATTTTATACAATTTTGGGATATTGCTGCTATTTCAATAAAGTACCCATGATTGGAGAACAAAGAAGCAGTTGGTGAGTCATTTTCCTCTGTCTTAATTTATCACAAGTGTGCATAGAAGCCCTTGGCAGATAACAGTCTCCCATGGCACCACGAACCTCTGCATAGTTGTTAACTGTAATTTTAAAATTTCCAAAAGTTTGGAGGCTTATAACTCAGTAATCTTTAAAGAGACAGATCTTAAACTTGATGCGCTTCTGGTGCAAGTTGGACAAATACTTTTTATATCACCAGAATTCCACTGGCAGAAAATAAATCTTGCCCAGCCCTAGCTGTGGGTGAAACCATGTTGCCCAGTAACTGCAAAAAAAACCCTGCAGGCCTTGTTTGGCTCAGTGAGAAGGATTCTGCAATAGCAATCAGGTTTGATACTCTTTCTTGTGGGAAAAATGCTTCCCCCTCCAGGGTATCCAGTTCTGTTCCTACGATGTCCAACACTTGTACAGGTTCTGTTTGGGACATTGCAGATTCATCAGTTTAAGTTCAGTTAGTTTTTATTTGTTTGACTAAAACAAGGCATTACAAAAATATACATCTTTAAAAACATCTGGGACGCATCAAGAATACCTTGAGAATACATTATTATAAATGGATTGCCAAGGAAAAGGTTGATAAAATTGCATATCTACGTTTCAGTCCATTATAATGGAGTAGATCAGGATAAACCTTAAATGTAACTTTATCAAACTCATAATTATCTTGAGTGTAAACAGAACCCTGTAAGACTTGAGTCTGGTTACCTACATTTCTTACAGCATGACAAAGTCTGTTATCCCCAATTAATACTTCAGAAAAATGTCCAGAGGACATAAAAAGTAATTTAAGCTACATCCTGACTCCTTTATATCAGTTTAACATAAAATATACAACATTTTATTGATTCTTGTAGAAACTATTGTTTCAATTAGCACATACAAAGATAAAGAAAACATTTGAAATAAATATACATCATCTCCTAACTAACAATATTTCTTAAAAGGGTGAAGACAGCCTGTCTTTCAACATCTTGAGAAACCTATTACTTTAGATGGTATTCACATTTCATGTGAATTTAATAACATTTTTTAATTACACCTCTGTTGAGTCCAAATTTGAAGCAAGCCACTTGCCCAGAAATTTTTTACACTTGATAATATAGCTAGGTCATAGTAGAATAACATGTTTCAAATCATCACTGGTTCTATTCTTATGGTCACAGTGTGCATAATGAGACTTATTCAGGATATTCTTCACTCTACAGCTGTTATATAGTTTAAATCTGAACTTTGTAAATATTCCATGATCCTCTGGATTTCTAATTTTTTTTTAGATAAAACTCCATTTAATGCATAGTTTTATTATTTCCTAGCTATATATGTATCATCAGGTTTCTTATTGCAGCCAGATTGGTCTACATTGCAATATTTCTAAACCTTTGTATACACAATGATTTTATCTTGGTGAGATTGTATCTATAAATATCCACTAAAATATGTGAAAACCCATTTGAAAGATAGTCTCCTTGAAAAATATGAAAAAAGGAAACTCCATCCTTTGCCTGGGTAGGGAAGTCACTTTTCTAAACAGTACCTGGTTAGATGATTCTTTGGTTTCAAAAAGATGATAAGACAATAACAAATTGTTTTGCTGCATACTGTACATCTTTATAGGCAGCTGACTCAATCCTGCTGTCATTAGAGCAGCTACAGCTGCATTTGGCAAAATCAGTATTAATCTGTATAACCTGTTCATCACTATTTCTAATTTGGAAATAGTAACATTCCCCCAAATTTCTGTTCCAAATAAAAGCTGTGCAGATATGATCACATCAGCAGCATTAATAGCTGCTATTACTGAATGGCCACCATAACTATGAATAGATTCATCAGGAACCAAAAATTTTCCAGGGTACTTTTCACCCTCTGGACAGAGCACTTTGTCACTTGTTCTGTTTTCCCTGAGACTAGCCAGCCATCCAGGTTGCAAAAAAACACCACAATTTGCTTTCTCATATGTGCTGCCACCATGTCTAGGCACTTCGTGAGTACATACCCTTGGTGCTGAAATGAGGCCAAAGGGAAGAGCTATGAACTGGTACTGGCAGTTTCCTAGCCTGAACCTGAGGAATGTTCTGTGGGTAGCACTGACTGGAATGTGAAAATAGGCATTTTTTAGTTCAGTGACCCTAGCAAAACCCTTGATTGTAAAGATGGTATCACTGTGCCGAGTGTGACCACATTAAATGTTTCTTATCTGATATGTTTGTTTAGATATCTTAGGTCTAAAAATGGGTTGCCACTCCCCATTTTTCTGGTTGATAAGGCAGTATCTTGAGAACAGGCCCTTGCCCCACTAAGTCTATAAAGCAAGGACATTTTCAACTGATTTTTCCTGTGGCAGTTTCTTTACTACCAGCTACAGCAGAATTCTTTCTGTTGGTGAATTAGCTGGAAAATGTTTGGGTTTCTGCAGCTTTGGGAACCTCTTGAACTACAGGGGCAATCCCTCACCAACTACCTCCAGGACCCGCTTGTCTATGGTAATGTTTACCCCTTTTTGGAAGTAGTGGGCCAGCCTTCCCCCCACTGGTAATGGTTGGGTGACCTTGGTAGAACTGGCAGGGGGTTTGTTTTGGTTGTGACCTGTGGGCTGATGCTGCAGTAGCATGTCTGGTGCCCATCCTTTCCCTGCTGTGTGGCAGCCTCTTTATTTTATTTATTTTTATTTAGTTTTTGTTGACCGGGTAGGTGCACTAGACAAATCCTGCTTATTTTCAGGCACGACCCAGGGAAGGGGGATACAGATGAATGCCAACTGACCTTGAACCAGATTAAGCTGTTGGTGGTATTTTTAGTGAATGAGGGAAATTTGGCCAGGACACCGGAGAAATTCCCCTACTCTTTTCGATAAGTGCCATGGGAACTTTAACATCCACCTGAACTACCACCAATCCAGGAAGATGGGACCTCAGTTTAACGCCTCATCTGAAAGACGGCACCTCAGAAGTGCAGCACCCCTCTCATGCTGAACTACAGTGTTAGTACTGGGATATTAACCCAAGTGCCTGATGTGGGAACTGAACCCACAGCCCTCTGATCTCCCGGCCTCAGAGGCGAGCGTGCTCTTTGGGGTTGGTACTCACAGGGGGTGTAGGATTTGGGTAGTAGTCCCTACCCCTGCCTCCCCTTCCATAACGCCTGTAGAAAGTGGAGGTATTTTCTTTATTGTCAGTGGTAATAGGACAGACTAAGTGGGCTGAAGGCCCTTAGCTGCTAACAATTTCTTTGTTTTGATTAGTGTAATTTTTGTAAGTAGTGTTGTACTTTTCCACTTTTTTCATGTGCACTTCTGCTTTGTCACCAAACAGTGAATTTCCATCAAAATAGAAATCTATGGCCTTTGTCTGGGTGTCCTGGAAATAAATGTTTGCCTTTAACCAGGAAAACCTGCTCAACACCACTACATGGGCTAAGACCCTTGAAGGAGGGGACAAATGGGCAGACTGGGTGGGCCAAGTGGTTCTTATCTGCTGTTAAATTCTAGTTTCTATGTAAGCAGAGTCATTGGTTTCCACAGCCATGCAGAACTGGTATCTAGTTGTGTCCAGGGCTGGTTTTGCTGTGGCACCCAGTCCTGTGCCACCTCTTCTTCCACCTTTGTCAGTCAGTGACAGCACTGTACTACACAGTTCTTTCAAGGACTGGGCTGTATAAGCCAAATAACTGCCTGCCTAAGGAATATGAAAACTGTTGTATGCACTTTTTTGGCCATAGTATCCAGTGTCCTGGAATCCTTTTCAGGGGGCTGTGCAGAGAATGGCAATTTGGCCTTCTCACAAGCAGCTGCTTGTACCACTCCTTTATTGTCAGGATGAGCATACAGGTACTCCCCCCGCCCCCATCTGCCCACCTGATATTTTTCTTCAACTTTTTTCTCTTTGCCAGTAGCTGAATGCAGTGCTGACATATTTTTTGAAGTATCTTTTTCAAGTGATTTGTGTTTGGGAACTAGCAGTGTTCTCATAGGTACTAGCCCCATCATATTCATAAACTCCACTTTCTCCTCATCCTCATCTGTTTCATGAACATTGAAGGTGTTCACCATTTGTTTGATGGAAGAGAATAACAAAGTACAATCCTCTGTAGGCCAGACTCTTCTTCTTCTGGTGAACCATCTGGTTCTATAGGTTCACCTTCCTCTTCTTCCTCATAATACTGTACTGTACATGGTTTGGAGCCTGAACTTGGGGAGGCAGGAAGGCATTTTAATAAAAGTTTCTCATAGCCTGGAAGGCCTGGAAAAACTGCCATACTTTTGCCATGTTCTCTGCTGAAGGCATTTGTCTTAGGTCAACTGCCTGCCCCTTTTTCTTTTTAGAAGGCATGGCATGGGAATGGTTTTCTCTTTGCAGTTTCTTGGCAGATATAGTGTCGCTCGGATAGTGCTTTTGGGGATCCTACCACTCTCTGTCAGATAGTGCTGGTATCCGGACTTGGATCCTACCAGATATTCTGCCAAAAACAGATGAAGGATCAAGGGTCAGATAGTGATGGATCCTAGTTACTGTAGGATCCAGGTATCCTGGTTAGGATCCATGGATCCTAGGACAGATAGTTAGGATCCAGGGCCAGATAGTGATGGATCCTGGATAGGATCCAACGGCTGGATCCACGTGCAGATAGTGGAAATATCCAGCAGATACACTATCCTACCTCAAAGGGCAGATATCTGTGGATCCAGATTTGTCCAGATCCATCTGAGCAATACTAGGCAGGTACTGGCTCCAGTACTAGTTCTGAGGATCTTTTATGTTTATGTTTGCCATCACTGGTTCCTGCTTTGGGACAGCCTGGCATCTGAACCATCTTTAACATTCCTGTCAGAGGACTGAGCATCTTTATCTTTCTTATCTGTCCCCTTTGACAGGCTGCTTCTTTTTTGGGGGAGACAAACACCCTGATGCATGCTTTTCCCCATCATAAGGTACTCCCTCAGAGCCTTTGTTTTGTTTTGATGACCTTGAGGCAGACTGAGAAGCCTTAAGGTCTTCTCTTTACTAATCCCTTTTCTTTTGAGTCTTTAGACAAAACTTTTTACAGACCTCACAATTGATAAAACCGTGATCTGGACCCGGGCACCACAAGCAAAGCTCATGGCAGTCTGCCCCTGCTAGAAGCTGGAAGCAATTTGTACACTTTTTAAAGCCGCTTGTTCCTTTCAATTATTTGGGTCTATCAATCATGCAAAAATACTGTGGACCTTGTAAAAATATGCCCTACCAGGATAAAAAAAAAAACACGATTACGTGAAAAATGGTTTCAACGTGTTTAATTTAAATTTAGAGAAATTTATTTTTTCACAGTAGAGAAGAACTGCAAGGAAAACAAAATGGTTCAAAACATGAAGCCCAATGTGGTCTGGGGCCAAGAAAAAAGGGGTACAAGTTTAATAAACTGAAAAAAAATACTTTTTTGTAAAGATTTGTGGGTTTTTTTCTTTGTTTTTAATCCAGTTTAGGTCAGTTCCCTAAAGACAGAAACCATG
The DNA here is from genome assembly GCA_016271365.2 of Neoceratodus forsteri. Lineage (NCBI taxonomy): Eukaryota > Metazoa > Chordata > Ceratodontiformes > Ceratodontidae > Neoceratodus > Neoceratodus forsteri. The sequence goes on from CM028132.1 coordinate 103,129,975, forward strand.
TTGTAAAAGCATCCTTCACCAGTTCCTGGAACTGACTGAGAACCAGAGAAACCACAATGTATACCAAAAACAATCAATTTTGTACCCTAACTAATATAGAGTATTGAGAAACTTACTTAGAACTTAATAAAACAACAAACTGAAATAAACAGAAAAACTGCTGACCAGCAGACTGGAGCTGCACTTCAGGGCGATAACTCTCTTCAGACAGAGAAACAAATCTGACATTGCAGCACTTGGGGGCACATGACCACACTACAGAGTTTGAATTTGTATTCTAAGTTCTATAATTAGCATAAAGTTCTATCTCTGGGACATCACACTCTGACTGGAGGATAATGCCTACTGTAATCCATCAATCATAGATTCCTGGTGTTTGAAAGGCTGCTTTCCAAGTTAGAAACTTCCTGTCACAAGTCACAATAGGCTCAAAAGACTTGTTAGTGAGCATATCTAGCACAAGGTTGAGTTCCCAGGGAGCCACTAGTTTCCTGCTGGAAGACTTTGTGTGCAGAATACCTTTGAGGAACCTCTTAAACAGTGGCAGCCATGTCAAAGAGAGGGTACCTACAGGTTTATGATATGCTGATATAGCACAGAGGTGAACCTTAATTGTGCAACACTGCAAGCCAGCATTAGAAAGGTAAAGCAAGTGCTTTAATACCTTTCCGGGTGGACACCTGAAAAGGTTCACAGGGTGGGGATTGGAACAACAGGTGGAAAATCCTTCCCACTTCACTGTGTATGTCTTCCTGGTGGAAGGTTTATATGCAGCCAAAGGTATTTCAGAGATCCTCTGAGATACTTTAAAGCTGTTCACTTCTATCTCTTCAGGAGCCAGCTCTGAAGTTGAGGGGAGCACAGGTTGGAGTGGACTACCTTACCCTGGGACAATAAGCCTGTCCGAAGTGAAAGAATCCTCAGTTTGCTGACAGAAAGTTGATTCAACAGAGGAAATCATATCTGCTGAGGCTAGCAGGGGGCCACTTTGATAATCTGTCCCTGTATGCCTCCAACTTGAACAGCACTGTGAGCAAAAGGGACTGGCAGGCATGGTAATCAATGGTAAAGGTATTCTGGAAGATCAACAACTATAGTAAGTACATAATTTTCATATCATCCAGAATTCAATCTTTTACCCTTGTTTCTCACTTATGGGTCAGAGTACCAAGATTACCTCTTTTTGAGGAAGGAGCTGGCTCACTTTCAGGGTAACAAGTTCCATGAGCCCTCTGAATGGGGAGACCACCAGAGGCAAGAGGTATCCCGTGAGGTGGTTGCATGGGGAAAGGCGCCATCCGTAACTGTGACTCCTTCCCAGCGCAGTTCCTCATGGCAATGGGAGGGTAGGGAGAACGGATGAGGGGGTGGGTGAAGTGGGCGACAGGATGTCGCTATATGTATGCGCTCGTGGAAGGGAGCGAGCATGGTGAGAGTGGACTGTGAGGGGGCAGAGGAGCTGTAGGGGGTGGTGCTGTGGTGGATTGCTGAGCTGCATCGTGGTGTCTAGGGTTGGCTTGTGGTTGGGGTGGGTGATGTACCGGGTTCGGGTCCAGACGCTGGTGCGATTTTATTGCTCCTGGCTCGAACCTTTAATTTTTAATGCTTTCACCCCGACATGCACCCCCTGGAGTTGAGAACCTTTTAGTGGGGTTATTGAAGCCCCCATGGGGGTTGGGGCACAGACCCCACAGAAAGCATTAAAATACATGTCCTGGCACCATTGTCCTCTGCACCGAGGGTGTCAGAGTGCCGAAAATGTTTTTGGCACTCTGACTGTGCACTAACGCTAATCGCCTTTAGGCTTTCACCATTATCACATAGAACCGAGGCAGGAGCTTCTTATGGGTCTGCCAGAACCCAAGACTGGCCAGGCCTAGACTGAGGCTCCTGCAGCACAAGAGCAAGAGTGTACCCCAACAACGCTAACCTGACCCTATGGGAGATTAATTGAGTCCCCAAGAAATGCAAATTTAAGCACCTTATGTCAAGCCAAAGGTGCCAGTGTAGAGCGGTGAAGTTATGCCATCTGCCTGAGGCAGATTGCAGTTCCTACAAACCTGGAGACCACCTCATTGGCATTGTACGATGCCTTTGATTGATGCCTTGCCACCGTCAGGCCTAGAGAAGAAAGGGAAATGTCTTGCTGGACTAATTCACGCTGAGGCATTGCAGCTAGCAGCTGAACTAGCTGCAACCACAGATGCCAACTTAAGGCTGCCTGATGTATCTTATGCGCTGCAATGTTCATAATGATGCATACTGAGATAAAAACCTTTCTGCCCAAGGCATCTGTCTGGGCAGAGTCAACTACCCTGGTCGGTTACATATGGGGTGTTTCGGCCATGTCAGGATCTGCAACACCTCTATCCCCAAAAAGGGTGAGGTACTGAACCTGCAGATCCCTTGTGCACATGATACTGGAGTATGAGGTTCCTTGAGGCCGAAGAACAAGAGAAGGTATGTCTCCATGCTACCATCGATACCTCCTCAAAGGCTCTAGGTCACGGAAGAATGACAGATGACCCATCATTTAGAACTCCGAGGAGTCCCAGTGGCAGGGTTACCAGATTGCAGTCTATAAAGGATCCAGTTTCCAGCACCTCCAGCATGCACACCAGGAATAACTGGTACAGAATGTATTCAGCAGCCAAGGACAAGCAGATGGAGGATTCATTGTCCTGTGGGGAGGATGTTAATGGAGAGAAGGTATTGAACCCAGAGGTTGATGGTGCTGGGGAGATGGGTGGCAACTGGGCCCTGTAAGTGTTGCTATGGAATTGCTTAAGGGCACTAATGAACTCTGAGTACTGTTCCCAAGTAATTGGTCCCCGAGGGTCTATGAACCCAGGCAATGGATGAAAGAGACAGAACAGCCTGGAAGGGAGATGAAATGCAGCACTCTTCCTGGGCTCCAAGGTTGCGCAGAGAACCTCGCCTAAGGGGAGGGCCTGGCAGGACCTCTCAAATGGTGTCAGTTCCTCCTCTGACACCACAAATAGTGTCATTGGGGGTCCTGACATCATGGCCAATGCTGCCCCAGTCACTGACATTGCAGACGGTGCCTGGAGCTGAAGCGGCACTAGGGTGCAACACTGAGATGTCCACTGAAGGAGACCAAGCATATAGCTTTGGCCTCACCACTGGGAATTTCTGCTGCCAAGGAAAGACAGACTGTTGGGGGGTGTTAACTGCTGGCCACCCAGAAGGAATCAGCTGTCCATCAGACCCACGACCAGGGCCTCTGACACCTTGGCAGGGTGAGGTTGAGGAGCACCTTGTACTTCCATGGAACCTGTGATCCCTGTAAGGGGTTCAGGGGAAAGGCCCAGTGACCTTCCCTTGGCCTCATGAGAGTTATGCCTGCCTCTGAATAGAGGGGTCAGCCAAGCCTACTTCATTGCATGGATTTCGAGGACTCAGTGGTCCATGGAGAAGGAGGTATAGCACTCATCCCGCATTTGTTTTGGGCCAAGGCAGGCTATGCAGTGTGGATAACGGTCCATCACAGCCATCTGCTTCCCATAGGGACAACGATGCATGATGAGTGGCTGCTGGACTTTATTTTGTCTTCTTGGCTCCCTTGTTTCTGTTTTCAGCATCATGGAACTGAGAAAAACAAGAAAGGGAAAAGGCACCTTGAAAATAACTTGGTGGTGATGGTGATGCAGTTATAAAAATGCAAACAGGAATCCTGAGTCACTGTTACTCTCACAGTCTACTCTCTATGGCAGGAAAAACAGAACTGAGGTGTGTGAGGGAGCCTGCAAAGGTTATTGGCTGACAAGTGTGGCACCACATGAGGTGTGCAGGTGCTGTCAGTACCTGATGTTGGCTCCCTCCTGCATAAAAGTTTGCTCCCAATAGGGACCTATTGCCTCCACTCCAGATCCATAAGCAAGAGTAAATGGTGAAGACTGATTCCTGGAAGATATATAAAGAGAGAAATAATACATCCATCTAGCATATACAGCTTACACCTCCAGTAAACATGTTGTTTTTGTTGGGGGTTCCGTAACTAAAGTAGGCAACCTGGCATGATAAACCCCTTACTTCTATTGATGAATCCACTCCCATGACAGCATAGCTGTTACAGTATAACAACACGGGTCAGCTTAAATATCTTTTTTTTAGCTTCAAGAGCTATTTGGACTATTTTATAAGCATGGTAACACATACCAGTGTGTGCAGTTATGGTGTAATAATTGCACTTCCCCGGTGATCGAAGACACTCAACAGCACATCATGCCTCACAACCAACCCAGGGTGCCAGGGTGTGCTCTTTCAGCATAACTGCATACCCTGTCACCTACCAATATTGGGTATCAAGTAATGTGGGTGAGTCAAATTGAATGACTCAATTTGAGTGACTCAGTTTGACCTCCAGTAGTAATATCTAGGTTAAAATCTAGCGAGGATAGTATACAGTGAGTGTGTCAGTGAGGTACACTTGCTGTATTATTACATAAGGATATGTTTGGCCAGGTGGTTTCCAGCTGGCCATTTGGTATACTGGACTAAGACCCTGTCTCTGAATATGGTGGACCTAGATTTGGGTCTGGCAGTGGGAATTGTTTTGGGATGTTGTAAAATGAATGTATATTTTTTTAAGTCCCATTTCCCTGTTGTGTTCTGGCCACAGGTTGCCACCTCCTCCAGTAGCCGCTCCCCAGAGTTTTCTCCTTTGCCCTGTGTCCCTCCTGCCTGCAGGTTCCCCTTCACCCTGCAGAACCCCTTCCCGAGTATTCTCTTTTCCCCTGTGTCCACATCCCCCGGGGTTGGTTATATTTATCATGGGAGGTGTGGGGGGCATAGCCTCCTGCATAAGCATTTTATGTATATTGCCCCGGCAGAGAAACTAAGCAATGGTCATTGTTTGTGGCGGTGGCTGTACTGTACTTCACCATTTTTACTGTCAGCAATTTTGGGACCACTCTTGTTGTTGCCACTCTGTTTGAGTTGCCTTTATCACATAAAACCCAGTATTGTGAGGGCAGGTGAAGAGTGAGGTAAGTAGGAACAGAGAGCTGGCAACTGATTTTAATTTGCAGCAAAACTTGAAATGTTTGTAGCGGGTACTGGGCTAAGAGACGTTAAGAAAAAAATAGGGATTGTAAATAGCAGAGGGGAGGCATGCTAGAGACAGAATCAGGTTTCAAGCAATCCACTTTATAACTTCCACAGGTCCTAGTGACCATTCACTTGAGCAACCAGGAAGAGTGAGGACCAAGAAGGGAGAGAAGGCTTCAGCAGGGACAACCACTGGTAGTCCAAAGTTTCACAGAGGACTTGTAATTAGCAACGGAGTTCTTCAAAGCTAAGGTAAGACCAACCCAACCTATACTAATAAGTGGTGATTATTTGGTATCCACTCTGATAACCTTCCATCATGAGGCCACACAGTGATTCACAAAGGATTATCTAGTAGCAAGGTGATTATTGGGTAAGAAGCCTGCCTTAAACCCATTCTACAGTAAGGCCACAAAGGTATTCATATAACTGTACAACTATCACTGTGCTCAGACATGGAGGGGGAACACTCCTGGGAGTTCTAGTGAACTGCAGGGGCTGTGGGACTGCGCTGACCCAGAGGGTGCTGTAGGAACATGGTCACTGTCTCATTTACCAGAGGACTGATGCACTGAGCTGAGAGGGCTGAGGTGTGCTACTTGAAAGCCAAACCCAGTAAGCAATAGGGCTACTACAGATTCCACTACCACAAAAGACTCCTCTGGCCAGTAGAGGTGGATAGACAGTAGTAGGGGGAATGGGGGCGAGATTCCAGTGGAAGGTGGATGTGTGCACCTCAAACAAGTATCTACCTCTGTTAAAGGACAATCCCCAGAAGTCTCACACAGAAGTGAAGAGGTACAGCATGTCAGAAAAGGAGGCATTGCTTACTAGTCACAGCAAGAATGCTCCGTTGTGCAAAACTGGAATGGGAACATTGCTCTGTGAAGGGGAACCCAGCCCTGTAATAGCTGCAACAAACCAAGTGCTCTGAGCACCCTATGGAAGGTGCGGTAACTTCACTATGATGTGCATCAGCTGGAAATTCAGGATGTAAAATGACACAAAGTTGACAAATACAAATGATAAAATGTTTAGAATTAACCTTTATTGCTAAGCTGCACCCAAAGCTTAAACAAACAAACAAACCATGACTCATTAGCTCTAGCATTTCACTCTCAAGGAGCTTCATTGGGGTTGGAGTCATGGTGGTCAGTGCTAAGTTTAAAAAATTCAAACAACCAAACTTCAAGGAGTATGATTAAATTCTCTATACTGTCCTAAAAGTATATACATTTTAACAAAACATAGCTTCTAACAGCAACTCTAGCATAGAATGAGGAGATATGCTAAAAATTGAACTTTTTACTTTAGATCAATTCTTTATTATCTTTATTAAGTGATTCTTGAAAGGTACATCCACACAAGGATGGGAGGTACTGGAAGGTGGGCGGTGGGAGATGCAGATAAAGGAAAGAAGAAGATAATGGGAAAACAGGGGAGTAAGACAGAAGTAGGAAAAATAAAATATTGAATTAGAATAGGGGTTTGGGATGGGGGGAGAAAGCAAGAAAGGGTCAAGGTAGGTCATAGTAAATTTATTTATTTATTTATTTAGTTTTTGTTGACCAGATAAGTGCACTAGACAAATTCTGCCTATTTTCAGGTACGACCCGGGGGAGGGGGATACAAATTAATGCCAACTGATCTTGAACCAGATTAAGCTGTTGGTGGTATTTAATTGGTTGTCTACACTTTTTAAACCTAGCACTAACCACCATGACTCTGCCATGAACTCTGACAAAGTATGTTGACAGCAAAGTGCTGGGGCTAATGGGTCATGGTTTGTTTGTTTGTTTGAACTTTGTGTGTACCTTTGCAATAAAGGTTAATTCTGAACCTTCATCATTTGTATTTGTCAACTTTGTGCCATTGTACAACTTGGATTTCCAGCTGATACACACCATAGCATGGTTAGCTCACCTTCTACACAATGCTCTGAGTACTTGGTTTGTTACTGTTCAGTAGTGAAGAGCCAAGGAGGGATGGGGGCCCCAAAGGCATACAGAAAGAAGGCACTAGTTATTGGGGATGCCATAGGCAGGGGGATGGCGAGGATGGTAGTTCTTACTCTAGAAGGTCAGGAGTCAGTCTATTGTTACCCTGGCACCACAGCAGATGGACTCAGGGCCAGGATAATGGAACTCATTGGGAAGGAGGTGGCAAAGCAAGACATGAATGATCTGGATAGGAGGAGAAAAGAAGAAGTACAGGAGTGCTTCTACTACCAAGATAGGACACTGAGGCAGACAGCTGGAGTAGTAACTTTCTTTGAGGTCCTATTAAGGCTAGGCTACAACGCAAAGGAGAACTTGAGGATATACCAAAGTGTGGCCCAGTGGGGGAAGCCCTGGGGTGGATGGTGTACATACACGACTAGGCAGATCCCCCTGAGAGGCCTGACTTCAGCCTGGCACAACCGCTATGCCAGAGGTGAGGGAGAACTCAGCACCAAAACTGTCATCATTGAGTTGGCACCACTAGTGGTGCCAACACTAGAAGCCACCTCAGCTCTGGCAATGGATACATCCCTGGTACCAGTGGTAGCACCAACCCTGGCACCGGCATTGGTGTGAAGTCCAACATCAAGCTGTTCCTCAGTGCCATTCACAACACTGAGTTCGCATTTGTCACCGTGGCCAACACTGACATAGGCATGGACCTCCACACCAGCATGCCGAATGGTGTCACAGATAGAGTCGGTGCCGGTGTCACCCTCAGTGCTATCACCATGAATGGTCACAACAGTCACAGTGACACAGAAGGTTGGTGTCAGCATCACCAAGGAAGTAGAGAAGGTCAAAGGACTTGATGCAAGGAGACCGTAATAGATTCTTCACCACCTGGCTATTAGAGTTGATGGTCTGCTCAACACCACTATAGGAGACTGCAACACAACTCCAGCATGGTGGTAGGGAGGAGAGATTCATACCTCAGCTAACTCTGAAGGGAAGTGAGAAGACCGGAGGGAACAGCCCAGCGACATGTCTAGTGACCTCAAGCAGCAACACCTACTTCCAAAGGTTCAGACCTCATGATCCAGCTTCCGGCAATGCCTCTGCAGTGCTCAGTAGTCAAAAGGGTAGCAGGCATCACACAAATACATTCTGTGGCTGTTTCCAAGATAAGGTTAAGTAAACAAAGGAAAACAACAAAATCCAGATGAGAAAACTGAAGTTACACGAACTAAGGTATCCATGATTTATGGTGCGCACTTGTCAGCAGGAAAAACAGAACTGTGGTAGGTTACACCATCAGTAAAGGTTACTGGCAGGACAGGGCGCCATATAGTGTCACACATGTGCCCATACCAGTAGCCACAGCTGGCACCCTGACCAAAAGATTTTCTCCCACAATGTCCTAGCACCTCTGGCTTAGACTTATGAGTGGGATTCTATGGAGAAGATTGATTTGAGGAAGATATAGCCACATTTAAGCCCTGAGATGTCACTCCAGAGATAAAACTTTAGAATGTAAATATTAAAATTCTGCAGTATGGCCACACTCCCTCTGGTGTTCGAATGGCAGATTTATGGCTGACAAGCAGAAGATAGCAGTGATCATGCAATTAACCAATGCTATGTATTTAAAAAATTGGATATACAGTAGGAAATGACAAATTACAATATGACAGATTGTAAAACTGCAAAGCTTATAATTGGAAAAGGCTCAAGCAAAAAACATTTGATTTAACTAGTGCTGAAAGTCTGGTTCTACCAAAGAATCAAATACCTTGAACTTCAGGGGCCTGATTCCAAGACGAATGTCCAGCTCACAGGTGCATGCGAGTTGCGACATTCACCGCTAAACTGGGGACCCTGCGCCATATTCCAGAACAGGCAGGGTCCCCGGCACCTACGCCCTGCTACTTACAGCGGCTCCAGGGTTGAGCCACAGGATGGGCATACCCAACCATGGTGCCACAAGACGCAGGCCACAGGGCACAAACAGCACATGGCATGGCCCCCTCAAAGCTCCGCATGCCAACACCATGGTACTGCCCCACAGGGCTGGGGGGCCACAGGACCACCATAGGGAACCTGACATGTGGGGGATGGGTAATGCTCCACAGGAGCACTGCTCAGGGATGGGGCGAAGAGGTGCCAGTTACCCACAGAGGGCTGCCATACCACTGGAGGTGGGGTGGGAACTGGACCGTGAGGGGGTCAGCAGTAGTGACACAAGGCACAGTGGTGCAACCCCGGTGGACGTAGGGTATGGTTAGACCAGCTAACACCTGTTCTAACTGTACCTATGCCATTGTCTGCCAGGGTCCCACTTGGAATCGTGATTTGCGATTCTGCCGGCTGCCCTCTTGGAATACTGGTGTAACCGATGCAGGAAATCCTCTTGTGTCATGTAGCAGGGGGTTGCCAGCGTAGCCCACCTTTGATGCAGGTGGCCTGCACCATGTCACAGGCCGCCTTTTGGAATCACACACAGCATAATGCATGTCACAAAGTGCAATTTGCGCCATAGGGTTTGGCGCAAGTCACCAGTCTTGGAATCGGGCCCCAGGTGTTCGGTTCTTTCAGATAATGGTGAACTTTTAGGGTAAGTAGGCAGTCTTTTGGTTTGACTAGTTCGACCAGATCCGAATGAAGCAGACCTGTTGAACCAGTCAGACTACAAACTGAAGTTTTCACTTCAAATAGTAAAACCAGTGGAGGATCTGGAGGGGCCAGTGGATGCATCACACCCCCCTTTAAAATTTCTGTTTTTGCTTTTTTCTGTGGCTGAATAGGAAAAACAAAAAGAATGGATCATCAACTGCACTGTTAATGCACGTTCCCGAGTTGAGAGTTCCCGAGTCTGATTCTGTCCCCTGCTCCCAAATGCAGCATGGCACTGTGACACACCTCACAGAATGTAGTGTTCACTGTCCGATCATAGCGCAGAGCGTGGTTGCTGCCTGATGTGGAGAGTTTTGGTGCAGCGGCCCATTTGGTGGTAGTAAGAGAAAAAGCATGTATGAGGAAGGAAGGACAGAGAACACAACGATCATCAACTCAATCTTCCGATATAAAGAACAAATTTAATTTCTATTTTGGCAGTGTGGGCGGGTAGCCGTAGTGGCGAGACACCAAAGAGGAGACCCACACTGACTGGTCCAATTAAATTAAAAAAAAATCCATCGTGTGTGTCTGTGTGTGTTGTCCATCTGGTCAGGCAAGTCAGGGTGAGGTGAACTAATAAGTGGAAACTGGAAAGTAAAGAAAAAAAGCATCTCAAAGAAAACCATGATCCTGAAAGGCTGAATCCATCTCTGAAAGCAGCCAGTAGTGGCACAGTGCCAGTCCAGAAGTAACCCTGTACTGCAGGTGAGTCACATCATGTTAACAACATTACATTGAAGTGAACTAGGGATGCGGGGGGGGGGGGGGACAGAAGTACAACCATTTTGCTGACTAGATGGTCACACTGACCCACCCCATTGAGTCATGACATAAAGGAGTAGTACACTCAAACAAACAGCATGCTTTATGCCCTCAATCACAATGTCTCCCAGTTTCCCAGAAAATTCATCCTACAACTTGTGTATCCATATCCCCTCTGTGGCAAACATGCAAGACCTACCTGACCATGGAGTCTGTTTCAGAAGCCCACCCCCACAGCTGTGGATCACTATTATTGGCTACCTAGTAAGCATAGCTGCTCTCAGGTTAGCTTTTTGATGTGTGAAGATGACATGAGGATGACTCTGCTTTGGGCTTTGAACCTCCACACACTGTGACTGTATTTTAACCCCCAGTCTGTATCACATTCTGGTTATCAATGTACAGTTAATTGGCAGCTTAGAGATCAACATCTATGAGGGAAGATTGGACATACTCAAGTTATTCAGTCTATCAAACAAAAGGTGTGGAGTAGGACATGGACACTGGTGTCATTCTAGCAGTCAAAATTGTTGACCACATTATACTGCTGCCGACATCTCATAAAGTACAGTCTGTGTGTTGACAAAAAATGAGTTTTGTGTTATGTTATTTGTATTTTCAACGTTCTTCTGCTTCAAGGATTCTGAGAAACATAGAAACATAGAAATATAGACTTTGATGGCAGATAAGGACCGCTAGGCCCATCTAGTCTGCCCATTTCCCTACCTACAGGATAGGCCGCAGATCCTAGTTAACCAACAGCCTATATCTTCCTGCCCCCCCAAGAATTGCCTTATGTCTGTCCCATGCATTCTTGAATTCTCCCACAGTTTTAGACCCCACAACTTCCTCAGGAAGGCTGTTCCATGCATCCACTACCTCTCTGTGAAATAATACTTCCCACATTGCCCTGAACTGCCCTCCTTCTATCTTTAAATTGTGTCCCTTGTTCTTGCAAGTCCCTTTTTCTGAAAGATGCTACCCTCTTGGACTTTGTTGATTCCCTTGAGGTACTTGAAAGTTTCTATCATGTCCCAACTCTCCTTCTTTCCTCAAGGGTATACATATAAGCTCCTTTAGTCTCTCCTCATACGGCTTCTCTTGCAGACCCTGCACCATTTTAGTTGCCCTCCTCTGGACTGCCTCTATCCTGTCTATGTCCTTGGAGATGGGGTCTCCAGAACTGGACACAGTATTCCAGATGGGGTCTCACCAACTGTCTGTACAGAGGGATAACAACATCCTGTTTTCTGCTGCTGATGCCTCCCTATACATCCCAGTATACCCCGGCCCTCCCTACTGCCTTCTCACATTGCTTGCTAACCTTAAGGTCATCTGATATGATTACCCCAGGTCCCTTTCCTGTTTTGTAGTTGTTACTACCTCCCCACCCATTGTGTATTCTTCCCTTGGGTTCTTGTTTCCCAGGTGCATTATTTTGCACTTTTTTGCATTGAATCCTAGCTGCCATACGTCTGACCATTTCTCCAACCTTGCCAAGTCCCTTTTCAACCTTTCCACGCCTCCTTGTGTATCAACCCTGTTGCAGATCTTTGTGTCATCTGCAAAAAGGCTTACTTTTCCTTCTAGTCCCTCTGCAATGTCACTGATGAAGACATTAAAAGGACTGGACCCAATACTGAACCTCTCGGTACCCCACTAGTAACCGCCTCTTTCTTCAGAGTGGACTCCATTTACAATTACCTTCTGTGTCCTGTTGTCCAGCCAATGTTTTACCTAGGCTACCACCCTGGGACCCACTCCCAGGCTGGTTAATTTGACTAATACTCTTTGTGTGGGACTGTGTCAAATGCCTTGCTAAAGTCTAGGTAGGCCATGTCCACAGCCCCTTCCTGGTCTACTACTTTGGTCACCCAGTCAAAGAAATCTATTAGATTCGTCTGACATGACCTTCCCGCCGTGAACCCATGCTGCCTTGGATCCTGTGCTCCACTGACCTCTAGGTACTCAACTATTCTTTCCTTCAGAAGTGACTCCCTCACTTTCCCTACCACAGAGGTCAGACTGACAGGTCTGTAGTTTCCTGCCTCTGTCTTAGTCCCACTTTAGTGAAGGGGAATCACATCCGCCTTCCTCCAGTCCTCGGGTACCACACCATCCTCCCATGATTTATTAAAAAGAGTATTCAGTGGTTTCACTAGTTCCTTCCTTAATTCTTTTAGAATTCTGGGGTGAATTCCATCAGGACCCATTGCTTTGTCCACCTTCAGTTTTAGGAGTTCTTGCAGAACCCTTTCTTCTGTGAAAGGACTGGGATCAACCCCCCTATCAAGAGTGCTTCTGTTAATTGGATTAGGCACTTCCCCCTCCTCTTTTGTGAATACTGAACAGAAATATTCAGTATTCCTGCTTTTTCACTGTCCCCCTCTGCCCACCCACCGTTCATTCTATTCAGCCTCACTATCCCTCCCTTTGTCTTTCTACGCTCGCTGATGTACCTATAAAAGGTTTATCCCCTTCTTAACTGAGTTGGCTATCTTTTCCTCAGTTTGGGCATTTGCTATTCTGACTTCCTCCTGCTTCTTTCTGCCTTAACTGGTACAGCTCTCTGTCCTGCTCCTTCTGTGTTTCCTTATACTTCCGGAATGCTATCTTTTTCTTCCTGACTTTCACAGCCACCTCTCTTGAGAACCATAGTGGCTTTTTCTTTCATTTTGATTTGTTTATTTGCTTCACACAAAGGGCTTGTTGCCTCTGTGATGGCAGTTTTGATAATTCCCCATTGTTGCTCCACACCTCCTTCTAGCCTGTTTGCTAGTGCTTTTCTGTGGCACTCTCCCATCTTGCCAAAGTCAGCCCTCCTAAAGTCCAGTACGCTCACTTTTGTATGGCTTGACTCTGTAGCTGAGTTTAACGTGAACCACACTGTTTGATGGTCACTTGTTCCCAGATGGCAACCCACTTCTAGATCTGAGATCCTCTCACTGCCCCCGTTTGACAGTATGAGGTCTAAGATTGCTCCCTCACGAGTGGGTATTGAAACTAGCTGTCTAATGCCTGCCACCTGTAGGGCATCAAGAATGGCCCTGCTCTTGGATGTGGCTGCAGCAAATGTGCTCCAGTTAACATCTGGCATATTCAGGTCTCCCATCAACAGTATCTCCCCTTTCTCTGCCATTCTAAGAATGCCTTCCATCATATCCTTGTCCATTCCTTCCCCCTGACATGGGGGTCTGTACACAACCCCTGTGCGGATTGTGGTGCCCTTTCCAGTCTCCAAGGTGACCCACAGTGCCTCCTCTCCTCCCTGTTTACTCTTTTGTTCAGTTGCTTTTATCCCTTCCTTTACATGAGAGCTACTCCTCCCCTCTTCTCCCTGCCTGTCTCTCCTGTAGGTTATGTACCCTGGTATGTTAACATCCAGTCATGGTTCTCTGTGTACCATGTTTCTGTGACTGCTATGATATCCAGGCATCCCTCTTCCATTAAGGCCACCAGCTCAGGAGCTTGTTGCCCAGACTACGGGCATTGGTACTCATTACCCTCCATTTTCTGATGGCCTTACCCCCTTTTGCCCCATCCCTGTCCTTCTTGCCTTTGTCACTTTCTCCATTTACCCCTGCCCTTCTCCCTATTGACACCTACATGCTGGTGTTTGCCACACTTACTACCGTGATTGTTTGGGGGGGGCTAGGATTTTCCTGCTCCTTTCCAGTGCCTCCCACCTTGGCTAGTTTAAAAGCTTGCCAATGAAGCATTTAAACCTATCACCAAGGATCCTGGTTCCCCTCCCGGACAGATGCAGCCCATCATGCCAGTATAGGCTTGCATCACTCCAGGTGGACCCCCAGTCCCCAATGAAGCCAAATCCCTGAGCTCCACACCAGTTTTTCAACCACTGATTGAATCCCATGGTACGGAACACCCTAGCCTCTCTTATGCCATAGATGGGAAGCACCTCTGAGAAGGTTACCGTGCATGCTACTTGACTAAGGCCCCTCCCCAATTCCACAAACTGAGTAGTCTGATGTGGTGGCACTGCCTTAGTACTCAACTAAGACATGCCAGCACCAGTCCAGTTGGTCCAGATTGATAAAATGTTTTGCATTTAGCAATGATGAGCCATTCCAAAGCCTGTGGTCAACACATTCTCAAGAGTTAAGACTGTTGGGGGGTGGGGTGGGGAAGCTTTGGAGTTCCTGAATACCCTGCTGCACCTGAGCGGCTCAGAAATGGTGTTGTGTGATTGTGTGATGTGACTGCTGTCCTACATCAGTAGTACTGGGTGAGAGGCACCATTAAAGAGGGGGTCCTAAGCTTCTTGGAGCTGTGTTTTCTGTGCTTTGTGTGGTAGCAGCCACACAGACAAACCCAAAAGGGCAGGTCTGCCATCAGGGCTCTTACAGGGATGAAATCAGGTCACACATATAGAAGCTACATCTCAGTTTGTTCTGCGTGTTTTATGTGACACATCAGCAAGCCATGCTGTCATGTACATGGTCCACTAGGCTGGAGAGGGGGAGAGGGCTCCTGGCTGTGACTCCTCTGCACTCCTATCAGTCATTGCAGGTTGATGTGTCTTTGGGCCTCTCTGACTCTGAGCTGGCTACCAGTGTATGTAAATGATTGGTGAGGATACTACATGTGAGGCATGCCTTTGTAGTGTCTGGCACAATTCCTGGTTAGTAGTGAATTGGGCAGAAAATATGACACATCTTCAAGCTGGACAAATCAGTTGTAGTTGTATTACACAGATGAAGTCGTTAATTGGCTTCAAAGTTAGAACACTCAGATGCTGTAACACTCAGTAATTTAAAATTTTACTGAGTCTCTGAGGGCAACTGAGAGTGAATATGATCAGTGTTCTGAATATTGTAGGGGATAGTCTGCTGGAGTATTCACAGATGTCTGAGCTGGTGACTGCAAGCAGAACTAGAGGCCATATACTCAAACTGAAGAGGCAGAACAAGGGGAAGCATTATAAAGCATTGGTTTATGCAGAGAGTTGTTTACATATGGAATACAGGAGTCGACTTTCTGACACAGCAGAAGTGCTACCACTTGCGGTGCCAATAAACCTGGTTTGGGAATAAGCCTCATATATCAGAGAGCCAGCCAAGGGGAGAAGGCTTGAGTGCCCAAGGGACAGCTCTCCTCCCTGGAGAGGAGTGAATGATGTGGCCACCAGTGCTGTGCTGCTGACCCATAGTGGTGACTGACAGTGAGTGTGACTGGGAGCCAGAACTAATGATGAGCAGCTGACGCCAGAATGCTGCGTGAGCAGATGTGCACATTGAAGTTAAGTGTGTCTTTACACAGCAGCTCCTCAGAGGATCAGATTAAAAAAGCTGGTGCTCCAGATGGATGGCATCCTGCCCAGTCTCCCACAGTCATAGGAGCCCATCTTCTGACAGGCACTGGGAAGCTCTGGAATGACCTCCACTTGGGACAACAGATAGTAAGGGGATTAGGGAAGCACTGCTGTGGAGCAGAAGGCAGACCCTACTGGGGCAGGAGCAAGTTCGAGGATAAATACTCTGGCGTATTGCACATTGCTGGGATCACCAGTCATGGAGGCTGGGTGGCCTTGGAGTAGACACTGACAGTGACCAAAGGAGTTTCGGGAGAGTCTAAGAGAATGGGTTGGGGGGGAGGATAAAAAAAAAGTGGAATACCAGTAAGGTTGTAGAAATGAGCACTGTTCAGTCTCTCAAAAAGGTACAACAGATTCCTGAGGGAGAGTGGTATTGGGGTTCCTAACTACCTAGAACTCTGTTCACTATCCAGACTTATGCAGAATCCAGTGACTATGCTCAGTCACTAGAACCGCCTTCAAGATGGACTGTGCCTTATCCCTATTCTAACCAATGTAGCCAATGCCAAATTAAGACAGGCAGAGAGTATCTCCTTCATGGAAACAAGCACAGATATATGTTCTGATGAAACCAGGGAAGGACTCTGTTAATTGTGGCTCATATCATCCAATCTTGTCATTGAACACAGATCTGAAGCTGTTTATGGCCATTCTAGCTAATAGCTTAGAAATATATATCCCCTGTCCTCATCCATCATAACCAAACCAGTTTTATTCATTCACCACTTTCTTAATATTATCTCCACCCAGAGAAACAAGAGGGCCTTCCAGCTGGCTATTAGTGTAGACACTGAGAAGGCCTTCAACAGGGTCGACTGGTATTTCTTGCAGCAAGTCTTGACCAAATTTAAACTAGGAGATCATTTTATGGGAGCCATCTCTCCCTTGTACGATGGACCTGAAACTTCCATGCGAGTCAATGGGTATCTCTCTCATCGATTTCCCCTCAGAAGAGGGACACGATAGGGATGTCCTCTCTCCCCTTTATTGTATGCCCTCAGTTTGGAACCCCTTGCGATTCAAATCCGACAACGCCCTCATATACTAGGTGTAATTGCTGGTGGGCAAGAGCAGAATATTGCGCTTTACACTGATGACACCCTGCTTTTTTTGGGTGATCCAGTGTCATCCCCCCCCCCAACAAGAAACTTTAGGTCAATTATGGACCCTTGCAATCTACAAAATTAATCTGTCTAAATCAGAAGCTATGTTTTTAAGTGCCCCCAGCAGGTTTCAAGGACTTCTTTCCTATTACCTGGGCACCAAAAAGCAGCTTCTGCTATTTAGAAATTCAGATCTCAGCCAATCTGTCTAGAGTTCTACCTGATAACTATCATAAGCTATTAATTGCTATTAAATAAGATGTGGCTCAATGGAAGATGCTCCCCTTGATTCTTTATGGTAGTATACAATCTAAAAGAATTTTCTCCCTTGTTTGTTATTTCTATTCCAGACCCTCACTATCTCGGTCCCTGCCTCGTACTGGAATAAGTTACAGATAACTTTATCCAAGTTTATCTGGCAAAGGAAACATCCCAGGCTCTCATTCCCTACTCTGCCTCCCCAGGGAGCAGGTTGGGCTGGGCCTTCCTGATATCCATAAATACTACTTGGCAGCCAAGGGGGCATGTTTAAATACTTGGGTTAAACAGCATGTGGAAGCGGGTTAATACATGATTGAGAATGTGGAGCTTCTTTACCTGCCCTTATGGACTATATCCAGTAGGGTTCTATTGCTTCAATTGTTATGTATCACACATAACCCCTGGACTAAATATGCGGTTAAAATATTAATCAAACTATGCCATCTAAGTAAGTAAGTATTTATTTTTAAGCACCTTTCAAATACCAAGATGCTGTACAACATAATAATCAAACAATACAATCAAAATAAGCATACATTAACATTTTTAAAAACCTTCAGAAAAAACTTTAAAAAACAAATAGGTCTTGAGCTCAGATCTAAAACTCGAGACAGTCAGGCATTCTCTTATCCAACGAGGTAGAGAATTCCACAGGGAAGGGGCAACATAAGAAAACGCATGTGTCCCAGATATTTTTAACCAAACCCTGGGAATCTCTAGCAATCCCTCATCAGCAGATCGGAGTGAGCAGGAGGGGCAGTAGGGAGTAAAGAGATCTTGCAGATACCAGGGTCCCTGCTCATGTAGGGCTTTGTAGGTCAGTAACCCGACCTTAAAGGCGATTTGCCACTGAACCAGCAGTCAGTGCAGTTCACACAGCATAGGCGTAATATGACTAGTCCTGGATGTACCCATCAAAAGCCTGGCCGCCGCATTCTGCACTAGCTGCAAGTGATGGATATCAACCCCTGGAAGCCCTAGGTAAAGGGCATTGCAGTAATCAAGGTGGGTGGTTATGAAGGCGTGGACCAATGTAGGAAGGTAAGCTGGAGGAACCAGGCATTTCACCCGAGCAATATTCCTAAGATGATAAAAGGAAGATTTGACAATAACAGACACCTGTGATTTCAGGGTCAAACCGTCATCAAAAATAATGCCCAGGTTACGCACCTGGTCTGAGGTCATGAGCTGGACATCATCAAGCCATAAGCCTGAGGGAAGCCCAGCCCTAAGACCTGCCTCAGGGCAACCCAGGTCCACAACCAACACCTCAGTCTTATCCAGATTTAACCTCAGTCAGCTAGTGCTCATCCAAGCTCTGATTTTGGCTAGACAGTTGTTAAGTACAGTGGTCGCATCATCCTGTCCGAGAATAAAGAATAGATACAGTTGGGTATCATCTGCATAGCAGTGAAAACCCAAATTGTATCACCTAATGATATCTCTCAATGGCAGCATATAAACTGCGAAAAACATGGGCGTCAGTATGGAGCCCTGCAGCACCCCACAGGACAGGGAGATGGTGTCAGAGGAATAAATTCCAGTGACAACCCTCTGTGTCATGCCTGTAAGGAAAGATTGAAACCAGCATAGGACTGTACCAGACAGTCCACAAAGAAGCCGCAGGCACTCCAAAAGCACACTATGGTCCACAGTGTCAAATGCTGCCATGAGATCGAGAAGGACTAGGATAGTACAAGCCTTTCGATCTCTCGCAATTAGGAGATCATTTAAGACCTGGACCAGGGCGGTCTCAGTGCTATGTCTTTTCCTAAACCCAGATTGGAGAACATCATAGACACTGTGGGTTGTAAGATGGTCATCCAGCTGCAACACAACCACCTTCTCAATAACCTTACCCACAAAGGGTAGATTGGAGAGAGGTCTATAGTTAGCTAGACAGTCTGGGTCCAAGGAGGGTTTTTTAAGGAGTGGTTGAATGACCGCCTCCTTGAGGGGATCAGGAAAGACCCCCTGCTCCAAGGAACTCCAGACAATTTCAGCAAGGATCAGGCAGATAACATCTACACAACCTATCAATAGTGGTGTAGGGCCCAGATCCAAACTACAGCTGGTTGGTAGAAAAGTCTGGACAATCCTCACAGTGTCCATGAATTCCATCCTACTAAAGTCAAACCAAGTAGCATGAGCACTTGACACCTCCTGCCAATCTCCGCAATCCCTTATAGACAGAGTTGGGCCAATACCCAACCTAATGATGGCAATTTTATCTATGAAGAATCAAGAAAGCTCATCATACTTTATTTGTGAAAAATCTCTTCCAGACTGAAGACAGACTGGATTGCACAGTCTGACCACAGTCTGGAAGAGCTGAGCCGGTCGATTCTTCGCAGCAGCAATCTCCCCGGACAGGAATTCTGCCTTCTTACAGGTGATTGCTGATTGATAGGCCTTACAATGGTCCATCAACTTAAGCCTGTCAGCATCCAGGCTGGATTACCACCAAGCTCTCTCTAGCCTTTTCCCCACTCTACTCAGCTCCTTCAAGGACCCATCAAACCAAGGGGTCCTCGGGTGCAGAGTGAGTGGGTGAACATGAACAGGAGCAATTAAGTCCAGGACATCACCCATCACCTTATGATAGGCAAGTACGAGATCCCCTAGACTCATGCATTCACTTGATAAACCCAATAGGTCCAGCACTGCTGATAGGCCCTCTGGGGTAACCCCCCCTCAAAGGGTGATACTGGACCATCTCCATGGGGCAGACCTATTTGGGGGTGCCCCGATGCTGAACCTTATGGTGTGATGGTCTGACCAACCATTTGGTTCCACCCCAGTCTCATGATCTCCATCCCCAAGAAGAACACAAGATCCAAGGAGCGACCCTCTATATGGATAGCAGAGGTAACCACCTGTGTAAGGCCCAGCATAGTCATAAGCTGGAGGAGATTATTTCCAAATTACGAGAGTTCATCATTGATCCAGGGATTGAAGTCACCTAGAATTAACCATCTGGGTGACTCCAATGCCACGTCGACAATGAAGTCCGCAAACTCCTTCAGGAATTTTCCACCATCACCGGGTGGACGGTAGATGAGGAGTATCCTGAACCCGACACTTGCTCCCAGAGTACATTCAAAGTATCGAGTGCATACTACTGGCACATCCACAAGGCTCAGCTCCATTTTAAACAAAATGACTACACCCCCGCCCCTATGATCCAGTCTCGGGCGGTGTATTGCTGAGAACCCAGCTGGAACAGCAGATGCCAAAATAGAGCCTGCATTCTCGTCCAGTCAGGTCTCAGTGATGCAAGTCAGATCAGATGTTCCAACAAGATCAGCTATAATATCTGTCTTGTTCCTAATCGATCTGGCATTACACAACACCGCCCGGGTTGGATGGGTTATCAAGGAAGATCCCAGGACCTACCCACTATTTGTAGAGCCCTTGGGGAAACTCCTAATCCTGTAGGCCCACTAACCCTTATTTGGCACCATGAGACCTTTGCTCCTCCAAAGATGGATGCAGGCTTCCACTATTGGGAGGCCAAAGGCCTCAGTGGATTTGCTCAATTACTTCAGGGATTTCACTGTGTGTCCTTCCAAGACCTCCAACATAAGTACTTATTATGGAAGAAGACCATTTTCATTTTTTGAAGGTGAGGCATTTTATTTTGCAACAATCCCACCTTCATCAGATACAAAGGCCTCAATCTGTTTTGTACTGCTTTTATTGGTGGGTCACCTTGAAGACAACATTTAGGCCCATCTCTCACCTTTATAAATTTCTTATCAACACAAGTGCACCATCAACTGAACAAATTCGTACACACTGGGACAAAGAATCAGGAACACTTTTTCCAAAACCTCAGTGGGACTGTAAATTGAAGAGAGGATGGGTAGTTACTGCTTCTTCCATCTGGCAAGAATTTAATTGGAAGGTGGTAATAAGATATTTTTGCACTCCAACTATTACAAAACATTTTAATCCTACCTACCCAGATCTTTGCGGGTGTTCTTGTGGGAATGAGGGCTCCCACTTCCATATATTTTGAAGCAGCCCCATTATAGTTCCTTCTTGGCAACAAATCCATGCCCACATACAACTTCTTTTTGACACCCCTGTCCCTTTCACCTTCACATGTTTGGTCCTGGGGCTTCCAGATCTCTTTTGGGGTTATGAGAATACAGCTAAGCTATTCCATACATTACAGGTGGTTGCACTTAAATGTATAACACTAAATTGGTTGGCGCCATGACCTCCCACATTATCACAATGGAAACATAATGTTTCTGAAATTGAAGTGATGGAACAAATCATAGCTACCCTTCAGCTGTGTTTTCCCAAGTCTTTGGAGGTCTGGCGCCCATGGCATCAAACTGCAGCCACAGAGACCCACAGATTATAAGCCCTCTTTTTTTTTTTTTTTTGCAACTATAGCATGATCATTCCTGATCTCTCCTGTTCGCTTGTATGAAGTTTCACTCATTATAGACCCTTACCATATAACTATAGGTCTTTTTCAAGTTCAAGTTCAAGTTTTTTCAAGTTTCAAGTTTATTGCAGGAAAACTCCATTGAGCAAGCTCATTCACAAGGAGGTCCTGTGACATAAACACTTAAAGTACAAACACAGATAGGTAATAACAGTATATACATGAAATGCACGTTACATGATACAGGCTGGATATACATACAAGGGTACCACATAGGGTGACCGCAGGTGGTAAACATTGATATGAGACAGGAAGCGACTTACAGGTTGCATACTGATAAATGAAACATGATGACTGGTGTGTGCAATACATATACAGTATTTTGGCAGCTAGAACAAACAACAGTCTACAACTGATATGGGGGAGGAGTGATTTGATAGAGTAGCAGTGGAGCGAAGCAAAGATAAAGCCTGGAGTAGAAGGCAAGGAAAGCAGTTAATATGACAAATCAATTATACCTTACCAGTGGATAAATATGGCACAATGGGAAGGAAGAGACTTAATGACAGTTACAGGTGTCTTTTATTTTGGCTGAACTTAGCGATTTGTAGAAGTTTATTGAAATTGTGCTAGTTAGTTTCAGTACGGTTTGTAATTGGTTCCAAAATGGAGGGGGGCATATGCACAGCATCGCTTACCAAAGGAAGTCCGCCCTTGGTATGTCAAGCATAATAAAGTCAGATTTTCTTAACAAGTATGCACTATGTGAGATACTAATAAGGGATGAGAGATAGCTTGGCAATTTCTGCAGGAGCAGTTTAAGAGTCCATAGCCCAGCATGGAGCAGGCGTCTAGTAGTAAGGGATGTCCAATCAACAGCTGCATATAAGTCACAGTGGTGCGAACAGTAAGGGGAGTTGGTAATGAATCGTAACGCACGGTGATAAAGGATGTCCAGTTTACTTAGATTTGCAAGAGTGGTGGAGGAATAGATTACATCTCCATAGTCAGTAGGGGAGAAAAGTGGCCTGTACAAGCTTGTTTCGAGTTTCAAGGGGGAAAAGGGGCCTATTTCTGTAGAAGAAACCTAACCTTGCTTTTAACCTTCTAGAGACATCTTCAACGTGGTCACTGAAAGATAATTTATTGTCGATCCAGATACCTAGATATTTAAATTTGGTTACAACTTCCAGAGGCTCGTTTAGCGTGGTGACAATGAAGTCTTGGGCAAGGGTATTGGGGGGGCCTGAGACAGCACTGCGGAGAATATCATCGCTTTAGTCTTCTTAGCATTGAGCAGAAGCTTTGCCTTTATTAGATTATGCTCAAGTTGTGCGAAGTCCACTTGAAGCACTCCCTTGACTTCAGATAACGATGAGCCAGAAGTATACAACACAGTATCATCTGCAAAAAAGTGCAGATTGGACATAGATATGTTAGATCTAAGTCATTATTGTACAGAGAAAACAAGATAGGGCCTAAGATGGATCCTTGAGGGACTCCTCTTGCAACTGGCAAGGCAGCAGAAAAATAGCCTTCCGCCTTTACTTTATGGAATCTTCCAGTTAGGTAGCTAAAAACCACTGGGTGGTATGGTATGTGGCACCCAACTTTGCAAGGCAATTGACTAATAGTTTGTGATCAACAGTATCAAAAGCTTTGCTGAGGTCCAAAAAGACTGCACCAGTTACCTTCTTAGCATCTATAGCAGAGATCCAATCATTGGTTACTTTTGTTAGTGCAGTGATTGTGCTAAGATTAGCCCGGAAGCCAGATTGAGCTGGGTTAATGAGAGAGAAGGTTTCAAGTGTGATTTAACTGAATATGGATCAGTTTTTCGAGAACTTTAGAAAGGATAGGCAATATGGAGATAGGCCTTAGTTGTTTACATCGCATGGGTCACCAGATTTAAATAGAGGGAGGATATGTGCTGATTTCCAGCAGGACGGCACAGTAGCAGATGTAATGGAAAGATTGAAGATGTAGAGAATTGGGGCAGTGAGATGGGCATAGCCTGACCTTAGGGAAAGGGTTCCAAGCCATCGTCCCCTGCTCTTTTTTTGGTGTCTAAGTTAAGAAGAGAATCTTCTACTTCTTTATAAGTTATCTTGCGCAGTTGGAAGGGGCTGGGTGCAGGACTAGATGTGGCAGGAGGGGTATGCTGGCTCACCATAGCACCAGCATAAGGTGATGAGTCAAAAGCTAATCCAGCTGTGGCAAAGTGGGAGTTAAGTTCCTCCAGGATTAGGGACTCGTTTTCCACAATCTTGCCGCTTGCAACTATCTTTGTTGGGACAGAGGGGGCCATGGGCCGTCCTTCTATAGCTTTGATAGTCTTCCATATTTTATGAGGGTTACCTTTAGCTTGTTCGAGAGTAGAAATATAATAGTTAGCTTTAGCAAAGCGAAGTTTTTTCACACAGTTATTCCTGGCTGTTCTAAAGGCCTGCCAATCTGAAGATTCTTTGGAACGTCTAGCTTTAGCCCAGAGCTTATCTCGAGTTATAAGGGCTTCCTTGAGATCCGAGGTGAACCAAGGATTGGAATTGTTCCGTACCCTTACTTTGATGAAAGGGGCATGCTTATTTATTATTGTAGTGAGTTTGTCATTAAGGATGCAAGTTGCCTTGTTGACATCTTTGGCTAGGTAAAGATCTTGCCATCTGATCATGCTCAGGTCAGATAGGAAGTTTACTGCACTGAATTTGCGAAAGGATCTTTTTGTTATAAAGATAGGTTGCGGACGGGCCTTAATTTGAGATCTTATGCAAGCAACAATTCCATGATCACTCATGTCACTGTGAAACACTGCCAAATGAGATATTTAGTGTGGATGGGTGGTTAGTACCACATCTAGAATGGAACTGTTGGCAGTATTTAGAGTGTTGTTCCTAGTAGGTTCACTGACTAATTGCCCAAGACCTAGCTCGTCACAAAGGGATTTGAGGCCTTGTGATTTAGGTGACAGCCAGTCCATATTTAGATCTCCCAGAAATATTGTTTCAGATTTTGCATCTACAAACATGGATTTCAAAAGATTAAGGACTTCATCACCACCAGACGGGGGTCTATAGTCACCTAGGATAGTGATACATTCCGAGGAAGGGAGATGAAGGCTCAGCAAAACTAACTCAAATTCCTTGGCTAGAGATTTGCAACTAATATTGGTGACCAAGTACTTAGATTTGGCATAGATAACCACACCCCCACCTCTAGACTCTCTATCTGCTCTAAATAAATTATAGCCCTGCAGTGATATTTGTTGATCAGTGTTCATCTTTTTTAACCACAACTCAGTAATTATGATAAGGTCTGGGTTATTGTGTGCAGCCCAGGCTTGCAGCTGTACAAGTTTTTTAGGCAGGCTTAAAATTTTGACCATCATCATTTTGAGACCTGTGGCCTCAGCAAAATCGATAGGCGAGGTAAGTTGTGGGGGGCAGGGATGCCCACATTTCCTGAGCAGAGAAGAAGCAGAAGTATAACTTTCTTTTAAGGAGCTTATAAGAATGGAGACTGCTTTTTTATTTCTCCGCGGCAACCCATATCATGCTGCGCAAGAGGCGGCGCCACTGTAATGACAGTTGATTGTGATCAATGTAAGTGCTTGGGTAGACATAGGTGAGGACAGTAGCAAGGGCGTGTAGGCTAACTGGGGGGAATAGGCTAAAAGGGGAGAGGAGAATGACATAGTGTCTGCTCGGTAGACTGTTATAACATAAGGTATTGATAAGGTACATTGGAGAACTGAATTGCATCGGGGTACTTCGAATTGCACTGTATTGTGGAAAACTCTGCACCTTAGAGCAATAAAAACACAATAAGGAGAGCCATGGTCCCAGATTGAGTGGTCTCGTGATTTGTATTAGTGCAATATTTTCTAGGCAAGAAATTTGCCCACCTAGGTACTCACTTAAAACCTAGATGAGAAAATACAGCAGAAAGGGGAACAAGGAGAGCAGGAGCAGCTTAGTTAGTGGCCATCCACCCTTCAGAATCAAGTCCCCTTGTAGCAGAACCGGGAAAGAAGTAGAATGATAATGCAGGCCATATTGCCCACAAATGAATACAGTGATTTATGTAGAAGAACAAGAATCCCTCTAGTGGCAGGTCTGTATAACCTGCTAATGGAAAACTAGCCACTTAGGTCTACTTTTAAGTATTACATCTTTATACTTTGCTGGGGGCTGGGGTCCATAGGCAGGCCTGCACATTATTGTTTGTTACTACTGT
Organism: Neoceratodus forsteri; assembly: GCA_016271365.2. Taxonomy (NCBI): domain Eukaryota; kingdom Metazoa; phylum Chordata; order Ceratodontiformes; family Ceratodontidae; genus Neoceratodus; species Neoceratodus forsteri. Next base: position 103,155,757 of record CM028132.1, read on the forward strand.
TTCTATTATTGTTCATGTTATAGCCATAGTGGCAATAGTTTATGTGACTTCTCATACAGAACTACCTTTCAGGGTCATAGGGGATTCAACCTGACTTAACTTATTTCACATGTTTTTCATTGTCAGGTTAACTGTGCCCTTGAGGTATCAGTTCTTGTTATACGTACAAATTGTGTTGATTACATCAATAAAAATTTAATTTAAAAAAAAGATTGACTACTCCTGCCACTCAGTCACTTTTTCTCAGGTATCCACTTCCACAGCTCTCAGATATTTCTTTCTTGCCAACTCTCAGTGCTTATCCTCTTGTATATAAAGCCAGCAGACCATGGTTAGTGTGAGAGGGCCAGGCCCACACAGCTTATAGTAGGCTGGGCTGTGCAGGAGAGTGCTGAGAGAGTCATCAGAGACTATCAGATCATCTACTAGTTCACTGAGTTACTGACCAACTCCCCTGGACAGTAGGAGTCAAAGCACACTGTGAGACTGATGTCATAGGGTGGAGGCTTTTCCAACTGGGGATTATCATCACTCACTGAGGTATAGCACTTTAAGAAAATGTTATCATTTCTTCGTGTGTATGTGTGTGTGTGTTTTGTGTGTGTGTGTAAAAATGTGATGTGGAATGGCTGGCAATACTTGTATGCATGTAGTACACTTTCTTAGCCAGGTGGTCAGGCTAGCAGGGCAGCAGCCTGGCTATTGTGAGCCCAAGAGCCCATATTGGGCCCCCTGACTGGTTGCTGACTAGTTCACTGGCTCGGACGCCAGCCCTGCTGGTGGTGGTGGACTTTTTACCAATCTAAAGGTGAATTAGACACAGTTAGAGCTGTCCTAGTGTGGCTGTAACTCAGAGTAGCCTGGGCTGGGTACTGACAGCAGGGGCTAGTGTACATGTCTGTGTAACACTGAGTTTTAGGTAGGTAAAAAAAAAGGTTAAATAATGGTTAACACCCCAAAACAGGGCATTCAAGGTACCTGGAAACCACTCCAAATGCATTTTAGGCATCAAAAACCCTTCAGCTTGGGAGCCTATGTTGTTATTCCCCGCCACAAAGTATACCCCAGTGCAATAGAACTTGTGGAGTGTGGAATCCATGGGGACAAGTGTGAGAGAGTGTAGAGGGAAAGGTTTTATCTTATGTATTTGTAGGTGTAGATGTGCTGATTTCACTTTCTTTGTTTGCCTAAGGTGTGTGATGTGAAACAATGTCTTCTCCTCCTAGCAAGCAGTTGAGACAGGCAACACTAAACTTTGCAATCAAACTGTCTGTTAAGCCTTCTCCACCAACTCCTGCTCCAGCGTCTGCACCGAGGCCACAAGACGAGCCTTCAGCATCAACACCTCCACCTGAAGTATCTGCTTTGGTTATTTCTTTCACAGCAACTCTGGCTTCAACAAAGATAACACCAGTTTTACTTTCCTTATCAGCACTTTCTCTGGCTTCAACAAGTGAACTGTTCTGCTGCTCCAACATTAGCCCCACAACACCCTAATAAATCTATCCTAGCATCAACACCTGTGCCAGCACTGTCTTTGAGGGACATCAGACTGTACATAGACAAAAGGTTTAATGACCAAGAATGCAGAGATACTGTATTCTGCTGCACACCTTGGTACCAGATCACAGTTATGTTATGCCCTATTACATCAAAACTATTAAAGAGATTACCACTGAGAAATAATATCTTCATCATGAACGCCTTCAAAAGTATGACTGGACAGCTTATTCAGATTGCAGAAAGGAGTTTTCTGCAAGTTCTGAGTTCTTTTTGGGCAACAAGAAGGTGGCCGTGGTCTACACAAATTAGGGGTATTGGTGAAAATGCCCTTAATCAACTTCAGTAAAGAGCTAGAGATACTGTCTTCTCACAATAAAACAGAGTATCATCAGAAGACCACAGAGTTGGCAAAGAATTTCCTTGCAAGCACTAATAAAGGATCAGAAATTTGCAGTCAACTAAGTCATATCCACCACAATGAGATTGAGAGAAACAGGAATATTCTGTACAAGATTGTACTAACAGTACTTGTTCTTGGGCGCTGTGGAGCACCATTCCATGATCACGGAGATGATGGTCTTATCTTTGAGACTGACCCAACTCAAAATGATGGACTTTTAAGGGAGATATTCCATGCATTTGTTGACACTGGTGACAAGAAGTTGGAGAATCACTTAAAATTTGGACTCAAACATTTTCAATATACAAGCAAAATTATTCAGAATAAACTGACTGAGAACATTAGTCAGCAAGTACATAATAAACCTTTACAATGTGTAAACAGTGCTAAGTTTGTTAGTGTGATTGCTGATGAGACAACAGACAATGGGAAAAAAGAGCAAATGACCCTTTGTATAAGGTACTGTATTTGCACAATAATGCCATCCGAGAAGACTTCCCAGGATTTACAGAAATAAATGATGTGAGTGGCAGAGGCATAGCAGACAGTATATTAATTGAGCTATGAAATGTAGGAGTTGATCTCACCGAACATGTTGGTTTGGGCTTTAATGGAGCCAGTGCAATGAGTGGTGCTTTTTCTGGAGCTCAGGCTGTTATTCACAGGAAGTATCCAGTTGCGCTATATGTCCATTGTGCAAGTCACTGTCTTATCACCTGGTGATAAGAAAATTCAGTGAGGTTCCTGCAATTCACAATTGTTGGGGTACAGTTGCAAAGACAACAACATTTATAAATAGTTCAGCTAAAAGAGTGGCATGTCTGGAGCATCATGTCAAGACTTCTGATGACACAGCAAGTAAATGACTTCACACATTCACGAACTCGATGGGTTGATCAACGTGATGCTGTCATTATTTCCACAAACTTTATCCATACATCTCAGAAACTCTGGAGGACATTAGTGGTTGGAACACACCAGGAGATGCCAACATGCTCCTTCATAGTTTTCAAAATACAAAGTTTATCCTGTCACTTACATTTTTGAAGCTGTGTTGCACGAGACAAAAAGCATCAGTACTGGACTGCAACATACTGCTACTGATTTGCTTGAGGCCAACAAGTATAATGAAAACATTAAAGTGATCTTTCAAAAATGGTGTCACAATGAAGATGAGTTTGATAAGCTCGTCAGAAAAGCAGAACAAATGGAAAGTGATGCTGGCACTGAACTTTCTATGCCATGGATTCTTAAGCACCAGCAAAACTGAAATAATATTCCATCTGACTCTGTAGAACAATACTAAAAGTGTTCACTCTTTATTCCTTTTTTGGATGCTTTACTAGTGCAGCTGAATGTCAGGTTAGGAGATTTCAGTGACATTGCCAGTGGTTTCATTGCTTTGTTATCTACGTATCTTAAGAAATACAATTACGAGGAACTAGCAAAATCAGTAAGACACTCAGTGCCATATCTAGAGGATGATGAGGACCAAGTCTCCACTGAATACCAGCAATGGAGGAGGCATTGGCAAGAAAAAGAGACCCCATGGAACTGTCCCCAATTAGGGATGCCTGCAACAGATCTGGGGTAGCTTAATGTTTTCATATGAGGTAAACTGATCTATTTCTGGCACTCCACATCTCTGAAGCACCAAGTTTAAATCCTCTTTGGTCAAAGACCACTCATAGATTACATGTCCCATCCTGCTGATAGACTCTACTATTGCATTCTTCTTTCCTGCCGGGGTACTGCAGATACATTTTCATTTAAGCTGCATGCCAGGTCCCAGATCGTCATCAACTCTGTTCAGAGGTTTGATGACTTTGTGGCTCCCTGGTTGTTTATGTAATATTTACAGCAGACCCAGTCACAATGCAATGCAATAATTTGCAATAAAGACATGTCACAAAATACTGCATGACAAAATGGCTTAATTGCCATTGAATTACATTGTTCCCTACTATATACTGTAGCACTTTGTGATATACTGTACTGCAGCATGTTTGCATTGCATTCTGACTGGCACCTTTGCAGTTATTGTATTATCTGTCTTTATCAGGACTGTTTGCCTCTACAACAGGGAAGTGAAAGACTTCATGGAAAGAAGCATTGCTCTCAGTTCTGAAATGTTTTTGTGCTCCTTCCTTTCTTAAGGATTCCAAATTCTATTTATTGTTCTATCCAGTAGATGTCCTCCCCAACCTAGTAGGAATGCATCGGTAGATTGAAGGAAGGGAATACTCTTTCTGAGGCTACCTCTCCGTTCTATCACTCCAGTACTTGTATTAAAGTGATTGACTATGGTACTTGCTGCTGTAGTGATGCACCTCTTTGATGCCAGTACCTTTTTGTAGTGGTACTGGACATCCCTCATTTCCAATCTTGCCTATTGCCCTACAGCTGTGGTAGATGCTATGAAGGACAGAAGTTTTTTTTTTTAAATAAAAAAAATCTTTATTAAGAATAATATACAATGAAAAATTATACCAGAAAAACACACAACTACTGCTATACAAACACAGAAAAAGCAACATATTTACAAAACAATGATAGCAATGCAACTATTATAAATAACAACATTAAATTCCAGTAAATATAACAACAATATGCTAAGAGTAACAGTGGAAAAAATATATACATAGCGGGATCATAGATAGTAAAAAGAACATTAACTATACTCAGGGGGTCAGAATAATACCAAAATTACTTACACAATATATATAGAATAGTGTATGGGAGCCCATACACAACCACACTATTCTAATACTGAGTGGTTTCTATGATGATGAGGACCTCAGGAGCGAAGCTCCAGAGGTCTCTGTAGTCATGGAAACCGCAAGGTATTAGAATAGCGGGTTGTATGTTGGGGCTCCCATACACTTTTCTATGTAGTATATGACTCCCCAAAACACATGTCCCTTACTTTTTGTTGTAGCTGTAGTTGCCAGGGACCCGCATTCCTTGTCTGTTTGCTGGCTGGTCCACTCGCACACGCAGCTCTTCAACCACCCCCTCTTCTATCCTATGACCGGCACTGTTGGGGGCAGTTGCATTGTGATGTAGCTAATAAAACAGAATGAAAAGTTGTTCTGCTTTAGTAGCTACGTCACTACTGCAGCAGAATCACTTTTTTGCATGTATGGATTTCCATACACAACAATGTTTGGACATACATATATATATATATATATATATATATATATATATGTGTGTGTGTGTATGTTATAAATGTGTGTATATATATATATATATATATATATATATAATATATTATGCAGTAGTGCTACCATAGTTAGGAGTTGAGGAGCCATTTCCATGTTAAACCCAAAATTTTGCACCTTAATAACTTTGCAACCGTTTGATGGATTTGCCTGAAATTTGGAATGTATGATCAAGACCCATAGGCCTTGGGATCTGACAAGTTTTGTACTGATCGAATATAAGTTGCGGAGTTATTAAGCGTGAACTTTGCGCGCGTTTACGCTTTTCTGGAATTCTGTGGTCGCACCTACAGGTCGTACGGTTTGCGTGACCAGCCCAAAATCTTCAGGGAATGTGCATCCAGGGTCCCCGATGTGTCTTTTGAAGATTTCATGAAAAAATATTAAACGGTTCAAAAGTTATTCAAAAACAGTTTCCATTATAAGTCAATGGGAAAAGTTAACAAAAGTTCAACACTTTCAGAATGCATTTTTACTTTGCAAATGGGCCTGTTACTTTGGCAAACGGCCATTTTGTTTTCAGTTGGTGATCAGAAAAATGGTTGGCATTTAAATTTGAGACCCTCTAGCAACGTAATTCTTTTTGTATTTAGCTATTCGGGCCCTGAGGATGCTTGCCATGTCTTTATTTTGTGGTAAAACACCCCATAAATATGTTTTACAAATTTCTGGAAAAAGTACTTTCGCAAATTACTTTCGTGCTCACGAAAGTGTCGAACTTTTATGCGAAAGCTTTCGCAAATTGCAACAGTAATTTTCTAGTCTGTGGGAAAATGACAGCAATTCTTTGGCACTGCACTGCAAAATAACCGTTGAGAGTTTGGGGCTGAAATTTGGAGGGAACGCAGCCGACATCTCACAGATGTGTCTTTTAGTGTTGTATTGAAAAAATATTACATGGCGGCAAAGTTATGGCACTCCAAAGTTGACAGTTTTTCCCATAGGATAACATTACGGCGCCCGAAGCATTACAGGAATCCTTTGGCACCCTGCTGCAAAATAACGGTTTGGTCTTTTTTCCTGAAATTTGGAGGGAAGACAGCCAACAGTACACAGATGTGCCTTTCAGCAGTTTGGTGAAAAAATATCACATGGCGGCAAAGTTACGGCACTCCAAAATTGACGGTTTTTCCCTTAGGATAACATTACGCGCCCGACACTTAACAGAAATCATTTGGAGCCCTGCTGCAAAATAACGGTTTGGTCTTTTTTCCTGAAATTTGGAGGGAAGACAGCCAACAGCCCACAGATGTGCCTTTCAGTAGTTTGGTGAAAAAACATTACAGGGAGGCAAAGTTATGGTGCTCTGAACTTTCTTTTTTTTCCCATAGGATAACATTATGAAGCGTTACTTCGCGCCTTTCAGAGCTCGTATCTCGGAAACGGTGCGAGATACGGACTTTTCGTCGGAAAACTTTTTAGCCCCATGTTGGGGCTAAGATCCAAATTAGCCAGGACAGTTGTAAATAATATGACTTTTAAATTTTTTTTATACGTCGTACGGTTCCTGAGATATAATGTATTTAGTATTCCAAGATCTCATTTTCTTCGATACTCATTATTTTGCATACATTATTTGTACTCACTGTCTTTCTCAATGCAGGTTTTGGGGAAAACCAGCTGTAAACTTACATTACTGTTTACTGTTGCCCTTTCGGCTTTGCGGATCGGTACCGTTCACTTACCATTGGCGTCTGCCACCCTGTGCGTTATCCTTTCGTTTTCATTTGCCCTTGTGTTTCTGTTATTTTTGCCATTTCTGTCTACAGTACTGTTTATCTTACTGTTTCACTTTACATCACCATGCCCATTGACATTTCTGTTTGCAGGCACCAAGTTACTATGTGACAACACATCACGTGGCAGACCATTCCCGTCTACGCCACCATGTGCGTTACCCTTTCTGTTCTCATTCGTGCTTGTGTTACCATGTGTGCCACTGTGAGCATTTCTGTTTGCGTTGCTGTCCCTGTTAGTATGCCACAACGCATTTGGGCCCCGCGCTCCCGCCGCTGCATTACATTCACTATTTCTCATTATCATTCTCAAAAAGAAGGGAAATTAGAGCCAAAAAACTCCATTTAATGCATTAGTTAGGGTTGTTCCGGCGACAAAGTGAGGAAATTCGCTGTTAGGGTTGAAAACCCCTTGGACCCCGCCCACCCCCAACCCGGCATTGGGGTGCGCTTGGGATCGTGGGTCTAACTCTCACCATTCTCCTATGCTTCTGCTGCTTTAACATGTCATGGGGTGAGAGTTGGGCTGACGATCCCAATGCGCACCAATGCCGGGTTGGGGTATGGCGAGGGTCCAAGGGGTTTTCAACCCACAGCGAATTTCCTCACTTTGTCGCTGTGGAACAACCCAACTAATGCATTAAATGGAGTTTTTTGCCTCTAATATATATATATACATATATATATATGTATACATATACATATATAAACTATTACATATAATATTTATGAATAACAAGAAAGAAAAGGAGGCCCAGACGAAGAACCGGGGGAGCCACAGAGAAAGGCAGATGTAAATATTTTGCTCTCAACTGCGCCCTGGGGACAGTGCTACCGCAGATCAGCAAGTCTCCCTGGGAGCAGCACAGGAGTCTCCCAGGGGACAGCATTGCCTCGAGTGCAGCAAGTCTCCCTGGTGGTGTTTCCTCGGGGGCAGCACACAGAGGTCTGAAACCTCTATAGCAAAACAGCTCAGCTTCCCTGCTGTCCTGGTTTTATGGTGTGGTGGACGGGTCTCCTTCCTCATAAACCACAGGTTCAGGGTTTGAATCCAGTCAAGGTCCTTTCATTTCTCTTTTGCTTAGAATTTCACTTGAGTGGTGATCCATGGCAGCGTGGAGCTAGTAATAGTAAATCTACATGAGAACCCAATTAGGTCTCCAAGAAGAATATTTATGAAAAACAGTTACAGCCATCGCTGCCCACAGGGCACCAGATAAAGGCCTGTCCAACTCAACATAAAGTTGACACCTTCTAAGGAATGAAATCAGGATCAGCATTAACTTTATGCAGGACCCATCATCTCCAAATTTCATTGAACACAGTTAGATGGTTCAAATAAGCATAAGTTTTATTTTATTTAGCTTTTGTTGACCGGGTAAGTGCACTAGATAAATCCTGCCTATTTTCATGCATGACCCGGGGGAGGGGGATACAGATGAATGCCAACTGACTTTGAACCAGATTAAGCTGTTGGTGGTATTTATAGTGAATGAGGGAAATTTGGCCAGGACACCAGGGAAATTCCCCTACTCTTTCGATAAGTGCCATGGGATCTTTAACATCCACCTGAACTACCACCAATCCAGGCAGATGGGACCTCGGTTTAACGTCTCATCCGAAAGACGGCACCTCAGAAGTGCAGCACCCCTCTCATGTTGCACTACAGTGTCAGTACTGGGATATTAACCCAAGTGCCAGATGTGGGAACTGAACCCACAGCCCTCCGATCACCCGGCCTCAGAGGTGAGTGTGCTACCTACTGAGCCACTGACACTGCAAGTACATCATTCATACTTATAAATAGTATCAATGAATGCTTCACGCCACCTGCGGAGGGCGAGGCTGATGCCATAACCTAGTAATTGGGTTTTTTGGTGCAAATCAACAAAATCAACAAAAGCTTAAACTGCCTACCCCACAATGGAAAATCACCCATAGGGATATGTAATAAAACCAGTTTAGTGGATAATGTAGAAGTAATATTAAATATACGAGCTGCTATCACCCTACATATCCACATCCAAATAAATCCAAGTGAGATCATGACCAAAAAACATGGACTTGGTCTGTGAAACTCTCACCACATTGCCTCCAGCAAACACCAGGAGTAGGACCCAAATAGGAAAGGAAAGAAGCTGGGGTCTTGAAGAAGTGCATTATGTTTTTTCATGCAAACTCCCTAAGATATGGTGCCATAGAAAGCTTATACATAGATAAAGCATACCTCTTCCACTGAGTAAAATCACACTCCATCTGTAAATCTACCAACCACTGCTGAACAATCAGGACAGTAGATTGAGTGGTGGAGGAATGGAGTGCAGAGTAAACAGTACTGATCAAATGCTCCTGTAATTCCCTAACTTGACAAGATATGATCAAGGAAAGCAACAGTGACCTAGAACCAGAGAAAATCCCAGATCAATGCAGGGAAGACCAGAGACAGGCCCAAAGTTGCAAATAGTGATAATGATCCATGGGGGTCGATTATATGCAGCCTGAAGGTCTGTAACGGATTGAAGCCCCTTAGAATCGAATAACACGTGGACATAATGCAGGCCCAGCCTAGCCCATCGGCAAAGGAAGAGATCAGAGGAATTCAAAGAAGAATGACAACTCCATGCTAATGCTGTAATGAAGAAACTCAAATACAAACCCTATGCCAAACAATCAAAGGCATAGAAGTCTTAAGAACCCTTATGCTGTCTTTTCTTGACCTGTCTGGAATGCGTTTGCACACTGGCTTGGGACATTTGCCCTTTGCAGACAGAGCAAAGCTTTTCCCAGTTCTAAGTTCAGATCTATCCCATAAACTCCAGACTCTCTCTGGGTTCCAGATGTGACTTTCCTAAGTTTAGGAGGAAACCTAACCAATGCAAGGTGCTCTTTAATGTTTGAACTGAGTACACTGCTTCCTCTTGTGTTTTTTCACACTCTAGCCAGTCACTTAGGTAAGGAAACACCACTACAACCTTGTCTATGCTGGTAAGCTCCCACCATTGTCAAGTACTTTATGAACACTCACGGTGTTGTGGTGAGACCTAAAGGGCTTTAATTTGAATGCAAATTGAGTATTTCCTACTCCGAACCTCAAATACTTCACTGGATGTAGAAATATGCATCCATTAAGTACAAGGACCACAGATGGTCCCCTTTGTATGGGGAAGAAATCACTATTAGCAGAGTTAACAATACACATTTTTTTTTCCAGTTGTCAGTTCAGAAGCCTGCAGTATGGAATTGGTCACATTCCATACTTTTCTTTGTGTGAGAAAGTACCTAGAGAAGAATCATATTCCTAGCTGGAAAACAGGGGTCCTGTTTACAGCATTTATCTGCTTTTTGTTTTTACTCTGTTTATTCTCCGTTGGACCAAGACATCTCTCGGAGGTGCCCACGTGACCATTATCTCTACTCCCCGTTGAGACCTCCCTCCTCCGGGACCCCCACAAGAACATTTCAGCCCCCTAGATCACCCCCAAGGGGAGGGCCCACCTCACCTACCTGGTGGCCTGTCTGGGCTTAGAGAGTCCATTCTGGTTGAGGGCCTTGAGGCACTGTTGGAGGGATGATCTGGCACTGGGGATGTGGGCTTGGTTTCTGGAGGCCTTGTCACCGCCCTGGTCTTCCAGGGTGTTTGTGTGATGGTTGCCCCTCTGGAGTGCAAATGTGCAATGATGTCCCAACACTAATCTGCCAACATCTGCTGCCACTCTACCCCCAAGTCACAGCACCGCATGTTCCTTGTGCTGCCCCCTATCTCCATCTGGGGCCACTAAGGAGAGGTGCAAGGCACGGATCCCTCCCCAGGAAGGGAGTGCCCTTCCCTCTCCCACAGACCCCTAGGGGCCCAAGTCTGTTTCTGAATCCAGGTCACCTGCATGGCACGAGGTGTGGCATCCAATGTCCTCAACCCTCGGTGTCACCGGGCCATCACAGCATTTAACAGTTTTAACAGCAGTTTTCTCACCTTCAATTCCAGTAGGAGCTTTTGTTCAAGTAGCTGAGCTGAAACACTCTAAATTTGCTAACTTTAGAAATTTTACAAATGGAAGGGTTACACCCATTCATGATCCTGCTGTTTATTATTATTACTGTTACGTAAACTTTGTAACTTATTGTATTTCTTGTATTTTTACTTTATGACTTTGTAAATGTGATTGTGTTTGTATTTTTTGTTATGTGCTCAAATGAAACAGGTATCAAAGGTACCATCTTACAGGAACTCCTAGTAAAAAGTGTATTTATAACCCTAATTGTGATATTTTTTAAGTCCTGTAAAGATAAAGATTTTACTACTACTACTACCACTGCTACACTCTGTCTTATTACCACCAGAACCCACTTGTCAATGGTACTTCTTTTCCACTCTTCAATGTAATAAGACTGGCACCCTCCTATTGGCAATTGATCTATGGTGATGTGGGCAGATGTGTCAGGCGTTGTTCTTTGCATGGGCTGGAGGAGTTAAGGTAGATGTCACATTAGTGTAATGTTCTCCAGAGAGGGCATACTTTTCTCTTGCACTGGTTCCTCTAATTACTTTTTGTGTAGAGGAACCAAAAGATGCTTTTCATTCTGACATCTTTTACAAGTTGTCATACTTGGCAGGTGTTCAGAAAGCCTTTTTTGTCTATTATGGTTGCCAGTAGAGGCATCAGAGCATTTCTGGCTGGTAAACCTGTGCTCTTTGCTTGAAGGTAGCTTAGAAGTCTTTCCTGTCTAATACAAAGCATGGAACAAACTGATTAACTTTACAAAATAACAAAATGGCAGTCAGACCTAGGAAACCTTGCCACTGGGACTGGAAAGGGATTCCAGGGTGACTGATCTTATCAGCAGAGAAATCTGTCTTCCATTAGAATCCCGGGGAGAGCATGAGAGTTTGAACTTTAATGTTCTAAAGTTTTATCTCTGGGGCAACACCTCAGGTCTGAGATGCTGATATTTAAATGACATCACACATGCAGTTTGATTGCTAGAAGTTGAGTGACCATGGAGTGGAGGACAGGATTACATCATGGGAAAGAAACAGGCTAAGTGAGAAAACCCAGAGGGTTATCCTCTGTGGGAAACACTCAGGGGCTGGAGAGGTCACCAGTGGGGTGCCACTGGAATAGGTCTTATGACCAGTCCTAATTAATATCTTCCTTTGTGACATTCTTCACAGATAACACAGAGGTCTGCAGAAGAGTAGACAGAATTGACTTTAGGGATTTTCAGTCCCTCTTGCTCCTCAAAGAACAAAAAAATATGGAACAAGGAAAAAAGCTTTTACACTTCTGATTTTCTACAATCCTCTGATCTATTGAAGCATACACTACATTGACCCTTTTTCTTTTTTTGCCTTGTAAGGTCAAGTTTCCTATGCAAAGTCACCTGGGGTTCACTAGTCCCCCTGTTGAGTGATTACTAGCAGAAGAAAAAAAACACCTGAAACGCCAGAAAATTTAACATAACCTAAGAAAAATAGAAGGTGTTTTACTGAGTGCTCTGAGAAAAAAGGATGACATCCTTGTTGGTCCCAAGGGGACTCACTGGATGGATCCAACACTGCACAGAGAGCATGTATAGGGCTCCTCTCTGGTTAAATGGTCTGCCCACCAAGGTCTCTTCCCTAAATAAAATAGGCCCTTTCAAACTTAAACATAGGTAGCACCTCCTTGCCTCCAGTTACTGTGACTGCTGCTAGCATCTTCTGTTACTCTTTTTCTCCTCCACCACTATTCCACCTCCTAAAATGACAAAATCACCTCTGACTGATCCAGTACTTCTCCACTTTTTAAGCTCTATTTCACATTTTAAGATGACAATGTCACCTCTGACTGCTCAGTACTATTTTCCCCTTCCCCTTATTTTCCCTGTTCTTCTCCCCCTCATCCCCCTCTTCTGCCCCTGCTTCTGTCTCTCTCTTGTGCCCTCTTCTCTCTACTAATCCTGTACTTGTCTGCCTGGCAGTTTAATCTCCTGACTGTATCTTGCATTTAATGGCCTGTTCAACTTTCTGCTTCATTGTCTTTTGAATATAATCTGTTCTTGCACTTCATGTTTATAATTAATTGTGTTTATGTTTATAATTTGTTCTTGCACCTTATGTTATATTATTGCACCACTGTATGGTTGTGAACTTTTCTGAAGTGGGGCCTTTGTAAATGAGTCTTCTGTCTCAAAGGTTTGTAATTCCGATACTTAAATAAATAAATAAATAACACCTGGTCCTGTAGCGTGCTCAGTGCTAGGTTTTATCTGCTCCTGCCTTCAAAGGGATTAATATCTGCAGTAATGAAACCTAATTAGTGTAATAACCTTTGCTCTGGACCAAGTCAAAAAAATATAACACACTCTATCATAGTCCATCAAAGAGGACATCTACTAGAAAACTATCTGGATGTTTAGCACTCTTCTTGGAGAACCCCTCTTCTGAAGTCTTCTCCTGAGCAGCCAAGCTATGGACTACAATGCTATCATGACCAGAATACAAGATTGCTCCCTGAGTGAACCCTTCCTGTCCCATACAATTCCTCACAACATGGGAAGCTAAAGTCACCTGCATTGTTGACTGGCCAGATTTGGGAACCATGATGTTGAAGCCACTCCAAGCCATCAGAGGAACTTGCTCCTGACCAGAGAAAGTTGCAGTACCCTCGACAACAGAGGCAAAGTCATGACAGCTATGTTCTGTTGGTGTTCCCCTGCTGGATCAGGGCACCCTCTGCCTCTGTCCCAGGGTACCAAAGTTGGTTGAAGAACCTCAACTCTTGAGGGTTTTCCTTGATGTATGGTGATCAATCTGAGATTGACCATCACCTCCTGCACAGCAGATCAAACACCTCTTGGGTCAATGATCAGTCACCCAGGTGTACTCTCTTGCCACCTAACTAGTTGGCCTCAACATTCAGTTCCCCTGTTTGGGGAACTGCTGCCAGAGACAAGAATGCCCACCACCAATAGAAGCACCCTGGTCACTTCTATGAACATCCTGCACTCCTGCACCTCCTGGGTTGTTCAGACATGCCATGAAAAAAGGCACCAGCAGATCAAGGCTAGATAGGAGGAATGTGAGGAAGTACTTCTTTACTGAAAGAGTGGTGGGTGCCTGGAATGTTCTTTCAGTGGAAATAGTAGAGGTGAAAACAGTAGTGGACTTCAAGTATACATGGGATGGGTGCGAGTGAAACGGGGGATAACCAGAGATCAGGTAGGTCTGCAGTAAAAGCATACACATGGAAAAAAGGGCAGACTGGGTGGACCAAGTATTCCTTATCTGCCGATAAATTCTATGTTTCTATACAGTGCCCTCATGTACAAAATATTGATTTGGAGATTCAGACTCTAAAGACTTTAGACTCACTGAAAACAGAGTCCAGTCCAAGATCATCCACCCAGCTTGACAGGCAATGACAGGCAACATCAGCTTGGGATGAGCTCAAGATGAGGCCCCTTAAGAAGGTTTTCAGGGGTTCTCCCACCAGGCAGATACTTTTAACACTAACCTGACAGTGGGATCAGTGCCTGTTGCCCATAGAGACTTAGAATTGCCCCAACAAAAGCCTGTTCTATAGGAGTCTCACAATGAAACTGGACTATGAAAACCAGTTCAATTGCTGCCAACAGCAGATCCTGCCACTTGTGTTAACTTGTACACAGAAACAACTGTCTGCTCAGGTCACTGAGTCTTCCAGATTATGGCTTTATACCTGGGAGTGGAACATTTCTGCTTATTGTTTTATAGATTACCAAGCAGACCTGTTATACCACAGCAGCTACAATCAAAGGAGAAGGCTGCAAAAACACAATTAGCCCTTAAGGGCAACAAAAATGACAAGCTGCCACACAAGTTTCTCCTGCCAGGTAAAACAAATACAAACAATTAAAAATACGTTTGCTGGTGCCAAACACATCAACATAGCGAGAATCGGAATCTAGAACTGTGCTGGAAGACACTCTAGGGGAGATGGAGGGAAGGAAAACAGATAGCACACAACCCTTCAGGCTGAAAGTGAAATCCATTACTTACCTGAAGGCACCATGCATTATTCTAAGTAGACCTAAAATAAAGCACAATGAAAATGTCAAGTGGTCCTCATTTTGGGACTGCAGGCACTGATGATGAGAATGTGCTGGCAGGTGAATTAATCTGAAAGCCTCAGCTTAACAGGCATGTCTTTTCTAACTTTAGGGGTGCTCCCCTCTAACCTGGCAGCCCCACTCTGCCTCAGAGCCACACAATTCCTAAACAAAAATAACAAACAGAGATTAGAAGCACAGCTGTTCCAGAGTTCTGTCTGTGCTGCTACCCCCTCAATGGTACTGCTGAAACTGTGGTAAGTATTTGGAATGTTCACATTCCTAGAGTTCTGTGCTAAGGTCACAACTTTTGAGCTATGCCACTGCAACAACAGAGAGGCATATTACCAATATGTATTAACTACCTTCCCCACTGACAACATGGAGTGATACAGAAATGTAATAATTTAAAATAATCAATGCAGTGCTAAAGGGCAATGGTGGAGGGTCGGTGGGCTACTGGGATGCATAATAAGCAGGAGGAAAGCGATTATCCTGCCCCGTACAGATTCCTGGTTCTAACACTCCTGGAGCACTGTGTGCAGTTTTGGAACCCACTCTTGAGGAAGGGCAGGAAAGCAGTGCTGAGGAGGGCAACCAAAATGATTCTGGGACAATATGGATAGTTTGTCATGGGAAGGTTGGAGGACCACAACATGTGCATACTGGAGGCATGAAGGGAGGAGGATATGATATATATATATATATATATATATATATAAATACCTACACTGGATAATCAAGGTAGATAGCAGGGAGTTGTACACACTAAGTGGAAACACAGGCATCAGGGGGAACTCAATGAAGAAAGTGTGGGGGGGCATTTAAGAAAGATGTCAGGAAATATTTCTTGACAGAAGCATGGTAGATACATTAGGTGGAACAAACTAAAAACTGAAGTCATCTGTGTGAAATCAGTGGAGGGATTTAAATATGGGTGGAACAGACACATGGGTCTAGTAAGGACATCAAGAAAAGGGAAGGGAAAAGAGAAGTGAATGGTCAATAGGGTCCTCACATCCATCCATAGGAAGGGTAAGGCAGTCTGGGCTACAAAATCTTTTCCTACCATAAAATGTTATGCTTCTATGTATCATCGCTTTCTTACATAATAATTTGTTAGAAATATAAGCCTCATACTGTAAGCAGACAACTGCAGTGTGTTTGAATTTGTTATCAGGCAGATGGCTATTATTTCTTTCTTTTGTTTCTGTTACCCCCCCCCCAATGACAGCTTCAATGGAAGGTACAGTCAATTGATAAATCTAACTAAAGCTTGTCTTGACGTGGTGGTGGTGATGGTGGAGTGGGGTTCATAGTCATCTACCTGATAGTAAGATCTCCACTTCACCCTAAGTCTGATTAGTTCTAAAGTCATATCTAAGGAGGCATCTTATCAAAACACCACCCACCCACCAGAAGGCTCTGCTGATGTGTAGTAATTTTATAACCAGAGGGGGTGAAATACAACTGAAGTTGCTTGATTCTTGTGCTTGAGACCTAGGATTTGGAGGGATGTTTGTGCAACATTTTAGAAGTGTCCTGCTGGCTGAGCAGTGAGTTCATTTTTATCCCTGAACTCAGTAGAGTGGTTTGTGTTGGAGCAGTGGTCTAGTAAAGTATGGTGTTGGTTGGCTTACTATAAAGGGCAGTACTCACCAGGGTGGTGGAGCAGTGGTGTATTTGATTGCTTCTAACAGTGACCAGTGGTTGTGGCCTACCCACCCACCTTCCCCTCACCCCGCCCACCTCAGGCATGGCATTTCCTTTATAGCCAGTTCTGAAATCACTTCCTCAACAGGTCTTGGGGCAGAACTGTCATATTCTTAATAACCCAGCACAGTGCATAAAGGGTAAGTACACACCAAAAAAAAAAAATATATTTTATATATTACTCATTATATATTATAAGGAAGAGGGACATGTGGGGAGTGGTGCAATGCACTGGCTGTGGGGCAGCAGCTTTCTGGGAGACATTCTGGAACCTGCATTGCTGCCCTATTTGCAGGCAACTGTCAGCTCTGAGGGAGGAGGTTGCCCACCTCTAGGCTGAACTGGCAATGACTAGGGAAGCCTCCCTCACCCAAAGGGCACCAGTTCCACAACCACTGCCTCAGAGGTTGCCATGTGTGAAGAGCAGATGGACCACAGTGGGTTCTGGGAGGGTGAGGGTGGTGGAACGGAGGCATAGCCCTCTAGTTGTACATCTACACAAATCATATGTCAGTCTGGAAAATTAAGGTTCCTTTATGATGACACCCTCAGTGGAGAACAAGAAGAATGCTGGGGACATCCACAAGGGAGACCCACAAAAGAGTGGCAAGGGACACCACAGGAGAAAGAAACAGCTTCTGATAGGGAACTCAACTGTTAGGGGTGTAGACCTGGGGAAGGGAGAGGAGAGGGAAGTAAGGGGCCTGCCTGGTGCCATGGCTTGGAGGGACAGGAAGCAAAGCCTCAGGATTGGAGAAGCAGCATCACAGGAGAGGGAACTAGATATCATTGTCAACCTCGGGACAAATGACCTAGCTAGACATGAGATCAGTTCAGTGCAGGATGAATTTGTGGAGTTGCAGAGGGGCCTCAGACAGGTAGCAAGCATGGTAACCTTCTCAGAGGTGCTGCCAGTCTATGGCAGGGGTGAGGCTAGGGTACTGCACACCATGCAGTTTAATGAATGGTTGCAAAACTGGTGCAGGGCACAGGGCTTTGGCTTCATTGGGGACTGGGGGTCCACCTGAAGAGATGAAGGTCTAGACTGGCATGATGGTCTGCATCTGTCCAGGAAGGGAAACAAGCTCCTAGGTAACAGATTTAAAGGCTTCCTTGGCAAGCTTTTAAACTAGCCAAGGGGGGAGGTGCTGATAGGAAACAGAAATGTTCAAGCCTCCCCCCACAAAACATGGCAGGTAGTAGGGTAAACACTAAGGTACAGAGCCTGACAGAGGGCAGGACAGGGGTAAATGGAAAAATAGACAAGGGCAATAAGAGCAGAGATGGGGTAAGAAAGAATAAAGCCAACATTAAATGGAGGGCAATGAGTACCAATGCCTGTAGCCTGGGAAACAAGCTTCCTGAGCTAGTAGCCCTGGTGGAAGTGGAAAACTTGGATATTGTGGCAGTCACAGAAACATGGTACATGGAGAACCATGACTGGGATGTCAGCATACCAAGGTACACAATCTACAGAAGGGACAGGGAGGGTAAAAGAGGAGGTAGAGTAGCTCTCTACATAAGGGAAGGGATCAAAGCTACAGAACTAAAAAGTAAAGGGGGAGGACAAGAGGCACTCTGGGTCACCTTAGAGACAGGGAATGGCATCTGCACAGGGATTGTATACAGACCCCCATCTCAAGGGGAGGAAATGGACAAGAAAATGATAGATGGCATTCTCAAAATGGCTGAAAAAGGGGAGATACTGTTGATGGGGGACCTGAATATGCCAGATGTTAACTGGACATCATGGACTGCAGCCACATCCAAGAGCAGGGTCATTCTCGATGCCCTACAGGGGACATGTCTTAGACAGCTAGTGGTGGAACCAACTAGGGGGGGAGGGAGCAATATTAGACCTGGTACTCTCAAATGGAGAGAGGATCACAAATTTAGAAGTTAGTAGACATCTGGGAACAAGCGACCACTGCACAGTGTGCTTCACAATAAACACAACCATGGAGACAAGCCATACAAAGACAAGGATACTGGACTTTAGAAGGGATGACTTTGGCATAGTGGGTGACTACCTAAAGAATGCATTATCAAATGGCCAGAAAGGAGGGGTGGAAGAACAATGGAGAAAATTCTAAACTGCCATCATGGAGGCAACAAGCCTTTGTGTGAAACAAATAAAGAAAACAAAGCAGAATAAAAAAACACTATGGTTCTCAAAAGAGGTGTCAGGGAAGGTTAAGGAGAAAAAGGCTGCATTCAAAAAGTATAAGGAATCACAGAAGGAGCACAACAGGAACTGTATCAATTAAAGCAGAAAGAAGTGGGAAGGCAGTCAGAAAAGCAAAGGCCCAAACCGAGGAAAAGATAGCCAACTCAGTTAAGAAGGGGATAAAACCTTTTATAGGTACATTAGGGAGCATAGAAGGGTTAAGGGAGGGATAGTGAAGAATAATAAAGGAGAGGGGAGGTGGGCAGAGGGAGACATTGAAAAGGCAGAGATACTGAATGAATACTTTTGCTCAATATTCACAAAAGAAGAAGAGGAGGAGTTACCTAAACCACACAATAGAAACACTCTGGGTAGTGGGGTTGACGCCAGTCCATTTACAGAAGAAAGAGTCCTGAAAGAACTCCTAAAACTCAAGGTGGACAAAGCAATGGGGCCTGACGGGATTCACCCTAGAATCCCAAAAAACTAAGGGAGGACCTAGTGGCACCACTGACCACACTTTTTAACAAATCATGGGAGGATGGGGTGGTACCTGAGGACTGGAGGAGGGCAGATGTGATGCCCCTTCACAACAGTGGGAGCATGGGAGAAGCAGAAAACTACAGACCTGTTAGTGTGACCTCAGTGGTGGGGAAAATGATGGAATCACTTCTGAAAGAAAGAATTATTCAGTACCTAGAGGCCAATGGGGCACAGGACCCAAAGCAGCATGGATTCACAGCAGGAAGGTGATGTCAGATGAATCTAATTGATTTCTTTGACTGGGTGACCAAAGTAATAGACCAGGAAGGGGCTGTGGATATGGACTACCTAGACTTTAGCAAGGCATTTGACACAGTCCCACACAAAATATTAATAATCAAGTTAGCCAGCCTGGGAGTGGGTCCCAGGGTGGTAGCCTGGGTAGCAAACTGGCTGCACAACAGGATACAGAAGGTAATAGTGAATGGAACACATTCTGAAGAAAGGGGGTTACTTAGTGGAGTACTCAGGGCTCAGTACTGGGTCCAGTCCTCTTAACATCTTTATAGGTGACATTGCAGAGGGTCTGAAGGAAAGGTATGCCTTTTGCAGATGACACAAAGATCTGTAACAGAGTTGGTACACAAGGGGAGAGAAGGATGAGAAGGAACTTGGCAAGGTTGGAGGAATGGTCAGACATATGGCAACTTAGATTCAATGCAAAAAAGTGCAAAGTAATGCACCTGGGAAATAAAAATCCAGGAGAAGAGTACACAGTAGCAGGGGAGGTACTAACAACAACAATAATGGAAAGGGATCTGGGAGTAGTCATATCAGATGACCTAAAGGTGGGTAAGCAATGTGAGAAGTCAGTAAGGAGAGCCAGGGGGATACTGGGATGCATAGGGAGGGGCATCACAAGTAGGAAAAGGGAAGTGGTTATCCCTCTGTACAGACAGTTGGTGAGACCCCATCTGGAGTACTGCGTGCAGTTTTGGAGACCTCATCTATGCAAGGACATAGACAGGATGGAAGCAGTCCAGAAGAGGGCAACTAAAATGGTGCAGGGTCTACATCAGAAATCATATGAAGAGAGACTGAGAGAGCTTAATATGTATACCCTTGATGAAAGGAGGAACGGGGAACATGATAGAAACTTTTAAGTACCTCAAGGGAATCAACAAAGTCCAGGAGGGTAGCATCTTTCAGAAAAAGAGATGTGTAAGAAGAAGGGGGCACAATTTAAAGTTAGAGGGGAGACGGCTCAGGGGTAATGTGAGGAAATTATTTTTCACGGAGAGAGTGGTGGACGCATGGAACTGCCTTCCTGGAGAGGTTGTGGGGTCTGAAACAGTGAGGGAATTCAAACATGCATGGGACAGACATAAGGCAATTATAGTGGGGGGTTGCAGGAAGTAGGCTGTTGGTTAACTAGAATCTGCAGCTTATCCAATAGGTAGGGATATGGGCAGACTGGGTGGGCCAAATGGTCCTTATCTGCCATCAAAGTCTATGTTTCTATGTGCTGTGCTGTGATAGTGGCTCATAACTGACTCTGTCACTGTACTGCTGTATATTACACTTCATTTATCCAGTTTAACTTATGAATACCCGAAGTCAGTCCACTCAAGAAAGATCCCATTTACAGTATTTGAAGGCTCTGTGCATACGTCCACAGCTAAGGGTGCTAGATGAATATAATGCATCAATCCACCTTTTTAAAGGGAGCTTTCATGGAACGAATCATGCACGTGAATTTAAAAAGCAAACTCAGAGCCTTCACACCTGACAAATTGCAGTTGTCAGTTGAACAGAACCTACAGTACTTAAATAACTAGCTATTAATGGAATAGCTGATACAGGAGTAAATCCTGAGACCAATAGGTAAAGTAAAACAATATTCTGAACTAGTGTAGTTTTTGGAAAAAATGTTTTAAACAAATGTGAGTCCTTGTGAGCATGTCTGATTCTAAAGTTTTGAACCAAATCTCCCCTTCAGATACATTTGTATTGGTTAAAAATGTTGCTGCTGTGTTGAGCCAGCTTTTCTAATACTGTCAGCGTCAAGAAAGACAGCAACAAACTTCAACTGCAGCAAAGATGTACAGTAAACATCCCCTAACATGGGACACTACTTTTAATGCCACAGGTCCAAAATTTTAAAGCTGAATCACCGCAGTGGCAATTCCACTGCTCATGCTGTGCAGATGCATGATGGATTAACTGTACAATTTAGATTTATTCAAGCAAGAGACCAGGGGGTACTATGCTTTTTGTATCAGCAAGAAAAAGAGAACCATCCAGCTGTGTTTGCTTGACTGCTGGAGCACAGGTGTCAATTCAAATATGATGTACCCTGTCCATCCATTTACTGATCCAACTTTAAGATTTAGGCTTCTGTGAACACTGGGCCATAATATTACAGGTACTGCAACTTGCATCAATCTACTTCCAAGTACAGTAGATCAGACTAATAACACCACCACTGATGTGACTCCAGATCTGGGCAATAAATATAATTATTTCAATGGGCTTGTGCAACTTAGTGTAGTGTTATGCTTGTGCAACTGTTGCTAACTTTGGCTGTTCTCACTCTCTCTCTCTTTTCCTTGAGGAACTACCACTCAGTAGGGGTACCGAAAACAATGAACCGTCAAGGTGCCACAGGAAGGATTCCCTTGACTAAAGGTACCTTAAGAAGGAGCCCCAATGAGACAGGCATGCCACTGGAGGAGGCTGGGAGGATGGTGGGGCTTAGAAAAAGTGCTTCTGAATGAGGCTAGAAAGAACTAGCTTATATAGCTCAGGCAAGGGGAGTGGCTAGTTGCTGCAGCCCACTGAGCTGCAGGCACAGCCTTTCAAATTGTGCAAGTGGAAAAGGAAGAGACCTGATTTGCCACAGATTACAAATTAGACACCTCCTCCAGAAGCAGTGCTCCCACAAAATGAAACAAAGCAGGACTGCACACACTGCCACCCTTACCAGTACTGCCGCTTGCTGCTACAACTCTGGATCACAAGAAAATAAGAAAGATGGCACACACAATGACTGCAGGTAGATAAATATATTTAGGGCAGAAGTTGTCTGCCACACTGAGCAGAGTAGCACCAACACTACCTAGCACCTCCTTGGTGAGATTTTGTCAGGGGGCCCATGGAGGAAGATGTTGGTACACACCAGCACAGCAATCCCTTGCATGGTATCTGGGAGTCTTCTAACTCATGAGGATTTACACATGCACAAGTTGTGTTGCATTGAGCGATGCCAACTAAGGCTGTAGCTAACATTTGTGAAGATGTGTAGCGGGAGGAAAATAAAGTAGGGGAAAGCAGTCTGCCTTCTGGATCCATGATGGCCAATAGCACAACTAGGCCCCACACTATGAAGCCTTCACTTGCATAGATTCTTTGTAAGTTGGTGGGGGAATGGCCTTCAACCCTGGAACCCTGCAGGATGACAGTTGTGGGGAGCTTAGTGATAGATGGGGCTTGGTGGTTGCCTGACGGGAGAAGAGATGACATGCATGACAGTTGGGAGAAAACGCAGCACATAGAAAAAAAGAATAAGATAAGTACAAATGCTGCTGTCCTTGACTGTCAGTGTGCAGCATTTCTGGCACAAGAGTCTCCTTGCAAATAATTGTTTCATATGTATTTAAAATCCATAAAATTCTGACTTAACAAATCATGGGAGGATGGGGTGGTACCTGAGGACTGGAGTAGGGCGGTTGTGATTCCTCTTCACAAAAGTGGGAGCAGGACAGAGGCAGGAAACTACAGACCAGTTAGTTTGACCTCAGTGGTAGGGAAAGTGATGGAATCACTTCTGAAGGAAAGAATTGTTGAGTACCTAGAGGCCAGTGGGGCACAGGACCCAATGCAGCTTGGGTTCACAGCGGGAAGGTCATGTCAGACTAATCTAATTGATTTCTTTGACTGGGTGACCAAAGTAGTAGACCAGGGAGGGGCTGTGGACATAGCTAACCTAGATTTTAGCAAGGCATTTGATACAGTCCCACACAAAAGATTAATACACAAGTTAGAAAGCGTTGGAGTGGGTCCCAAGGTGGTAGCCTGGATAAAAAATTGGCTAGACAACAGGACGCAAAGGGTAGTAGTAAATGGAGTCCACAGTGAAGAAAGGAGGGTTACTAGCGGGGTACCGCAGGGTTCAATACTGGGACCGATCCTTTTTAATGTCTTTATAAGTGACATTGCAGAGGAACTGGAAGGAAAAGTATGTCTCTTTGCAAATGACACAAAGATCTGCAACAGGGTTGATTCACCAGATGGAGTGGAAAGGATGAGAAGGGACTTGGCAAGGTTGGAGGAATGGTCAAATGTATGGCAGCTCAGATTTAATGCAAAGAAGTGCAAGGTAATGCACCTGGGAAACAAAAACCCAGGGCAAGATTACACAATGGGGGGTGAGATACTGACAACAGTAAAAATAGAAAGGGACCGGGGGGTAATTATATCAGATGACCTAAAGGTGGGAAAGCAATGTGAGAAGGCAGTAAGGAAGGCTGGGGGGATACTGGGATGCATAGGGAGAGGCATCAATAGTAGAAAACAGGAAGTTGTTGGCCCTCTGTACAGACAGTTGGTGAGACCCCATCTGGTGTACTGTGTGCAGTTCTGGAGACCCCATCTCTGCAAAGACATAGACAGAGTGGAGGCTGTCCAGAGGAGGGTAACCAAAATGGTGCAGGGTCTGCACCAGAAGACATACGAAGAAAGACTAAAGGAGCTTAATATGTATACCCTTGAGGAAAGGAGGGAGAGAGGGGACATGATAGAAACTTTCAAGTACCTCAAAGCAATCAACAAAGTCCAAGAGGGTGGCATCTTTCAGAAAAAGAGATGTGCAAGAACAAGGGGCCACAATTTGAAGATAGAGGGGGGACGGCTCAGAGGTAATGTGAGGAAGTATTTTTTCACAGAGAGGGTTGTGGATGCATGGAACAGCCTCCCTGAGGAGGTCGTGGAGTCAAGAACAGTGGGTGAATTCAAGAATGCATGGGACAGACATAAGGCAGTCCTAGTAGGGGGTAGGAGGAAGTAAGCTGTTGGTTAATTAGGATCTGCAGCTTATCTGTTAGGTAGGAAAATGGGCAGACTAGGTGGGCCAAGCGGTCCTTATCTGCCGTCAAATTCTATGTTTCTATGTTTCTATGTTTACTATGTGGACAGTTTGATGGCTTCTGAATTTTTCTGGTATTTTTTTTATTGTTTAGTTAGCCCCATGAAACACACTAGGGCGTGTGCTAAAGGGAAAGCCAGAAAAGCCTTCCTTTTGGGAATGAGGGAGGCTCAATAACATACTTGTTTATTTACACAGCATTCTACAAATATGGATTAAAGTGCTGTGTACAGTATACACAGAAAATAAGTGGCAGGCCTCTTCCTTTGTCTCTCTCTCTCTCTCTCTCTCTCTCTCTCTCTCTCTCTTCATTCCCATAAGACTTTTTTTTTTCTTTGAGATAGGATATTGTTTTTGGTGCAGCTAGCATGCTTGAATCAAAACAATGCCATAATATTGTAATCCTCAGAGGGAAAGTGGCAAATGTGACTGAGACTGTTTTCTCCCTCCTGGAGTGATTTGCAATAATGTATTGTCATTTGCTGTTCCTTCAGTACTTCTTGCTGCAGGACAGAAAGGAAAAGTTTGTAAATGAGTTCGGTTGAAAGCACTTCATTGGTGACAGCCAGGGGAACTCTTACGTGCTTCAGATATGAGTTCATGACTAGCAACAGCCCAGTGGGAGGGGAGTTTTGCATCATTAAAATCCTGCCCTACAGCTGAGTGCTATGTTCTAGTTTTGGTGGAAAAAAATGAAATTAAATGTTCCATTTTCAGTAATATTATCATTCACAGCAAGTCACCCATTAATGAGGTCTTAGACTGTGACTTTTTAGGGAAAAAATGACATTTATAAATTGAAGAGAATTAAGAGTCACTGTTCATTCTTTTACATTTAAGGACTCACCATTTTTATTTTAGCAGATATTTTTGTCCCGTAAATGTATTCTGTTGAAGAAAATCTGAGGCTTAAATTAGTTCATCTGAAAGAAATTAACCTAAGTTGTCCCTTTTACTGTACCCCCCCACACCAAATTTGGCCTTCCATGCAACTCCTGATGGTGGCATGTTTAAAATGTTATCTTCCCTGTTGTCCTCCATCACCACAAGCAAGTACTTATGAGAGGTGATACAGGAAGGGTGTGCTGTAGACTTTCTACTGCTACTTATACAGTTGGTCGCCCTCTGGGGAACTCCAGGAAAGTTTCCTTGAAAACATCAGTCTGTGTGATCTCTGAGGTGTAGAAACACAGTTCTAAATATTGTAGACAGCTCCAGTCAAATTTCCTATGAACCTACAGTGCCTGCAGGGTAGTGTCCAACACAGATCTATATTTATCCAAACTGGTACATTATGTCAGAAAACAAAGGCTCATGATGGTTTCCTTAGAAAGCATAGTTCTAGCCTTTAAGTAGGGATATTGGTTTTATTCCCTGATTATAAAAAGTTTAAAATGGCATATTTTCATATCCCCATATGATAATCTCACCTGGTACTAGGAATCATAGGAAGAGTTGGTGCACTCATGACCTGGGGGTGTATTCTCAGCTTGAAATGCCAAGAACAGATCAGGAGGAAGAAGATCAAGCATCTGCCCAGATTCTTATCTCCGTGGAGGAGGGATGAGGATTTCAATTCTGCCACTTACTAGCCCAATGGGTCAAGGTGTCAGTGAAAAGCAAAACGATGTGTGGTGAGGGGGCACCATCCTTATGTCAGGAGGGCTATTTGAACATTCCTATGCAAAGACACTTGATAAGGAAAGTGAAACTGGTGAAAAATTATAGGTCCTAGCAGGTAAGAAGATTAACTCCATCCCCCAACTCACATCCCAATGTATAATTTCCCTGCTAGCTCCCTCTTTGGTCTTGCTACTCACTTGTCCCTTGATGGATTTAGTCAGATGGCCAAGACTGCTGTGATCTGACTGGGCCTCATTGCTGGGAGTAGACTACAGGGACTTAAGCATGATAATGTCATCAAATGGCCAGATAGGGAGTCCCAGCGTAAGTTACCTGGGTGTGCAGAAGGATCGATAGGATGGATAGAGGTCCCATCCAGACCATTATCCATTACCAGTAGGTACATGAATAGAAACTCAAAAAAACAATCCTCTAGATTTTCAGTAGAGACCCTCCGGTAAAAGTGCAAGACCCATTGCTAGACTTTTCTTCTGCCGCAGAGTGTTTATGAAATGCCTTTTCTACTGAGGGAACATAATAAAAGATTATTAAAATGCACTATATTTATGTACAGTGTATATAAGTTTTCTCCTCTTTAGGTTTCCAACTGTCCAGGAGATGACTGTGGTCTAGCCACAGATCTTATTTTTATGAGGGTAGAACTTGGTTACTTGGACGATGAAACCTTTCTGCTTCTCCAGAGAGCCCTAGACCTGATTTTGTGGCGAACAGCTTTCAGAATGGAT
Source organism: Neoceratodus forsteri (assembly GCA_016271365.2). Taxonomy (NCBI): domain Eukaryota; kingdom Metazoa; phylum Chordata; order Ceratodontiformes; family Ceratodontidae; genus Neoceratodus; species Neoceratodus forsteri. The sequence continues at coordinate 103,182,562 of CM028132.1, forward strand.
CATAGAAAAATAGAAACATAGAAAGTGATGGCAGAAGCAGACCAAGGGTCCATCAAGTCTGCTCAAATTTTTTCTGAGACCTTCTCAGATTCAGGACCTAGCTCCCCTTCTGATCCCTACCCATTACAATGCCCTCAGATTTTAATTTGATGGTTCACCTTATCACATCCCCATTTGAAAGCTGCCACCATCTTGGCACCCACCACCTCTGATTTGAGTAGTTCAAGGACCAACCATTTTTTGAATCCCCCTCTGTTCCCCAATGTGGGTTGGGGGGTACTTTGCTGCATTAACAGATCAGGGTGTTCTGCATCGTTAGCCTTTTTTTGGAGGGGAAGGAGACAGACACGAAGTATTACTGCCTCGATTCACTATTAGCTTGTAAGAAGCCAAATAGCTGATAACCTGGACAATATGATAAAATGCATCCCAATGGGACAGAACTGTGGGCCAGTGACAAGAAGTATGCAGTACAAATGCAGAAATGAAAGATGCGAAATGCATGTGCAGCAGTAATTAGGACAATTTAGTCTCAGGTATAGGCAACAATACAGTTTCAGTGAACATGTATAATGTTACTAGTATGCAGCAGCAGAAATAACATGGGGGTGCTTTAGATCATAAAAACTCTGGAATCCACACAGTTGCCAGCCACTCACCTGACAAACTTAGAGAACCAAATGTCTCAGTCCTGGCTTTTTTGGAGCAGTTTTTCATGGGCAAGCTTTCCACCAGGACCTGAAAAGAACTGTTTTTGAAATGTGGAGAATGCTACACACAAATTTCTTTGTGTTCTGAGAAGTGGACAGCTCCCCCTTTTGTGTGTACATTCACCAGAAAGAGAGAATATTCACATGGAGACTCCATCTCTTAAATGGGTTGGCAGGTCCTATTTTCTTTCCTGCAGAAACAGGTAAGTTGCACTCATGGAACAAACAACAGGAAAAAAGATTTGCAAATTGCACAGTTTAATCCAACTTGGAAGAAGGTTGTGTAGACCCCAATGCTTTGACCGGTAACGGTCTTCCTCAGGGGTGTGTCTCACAAACTCAATACAACCCTTTATAAAGCACATCACAGATCACATGACAAAGTTCTTTGTGTGGAAATCACTTGAAACAAATAAACTATTACAGTGACTGTGTTAGCCGTAAAAGAGCACAAAAAAGAGGAAATATTTTAACACAAAAACATCTTAAAATAGCCTCCATTGATAATTCATATATCTTAAATGAGTTTTATAGAAAAAGATACAAGGATGGGGGGTATTGTATGTTGCTAAGGGAAACATTAGGAAGTAAGATAAGTCTACAAAAACTGTCTTGCATTATCCACAAAAGGTAATGGACTCACAAAGATTAATGCCATTAACTGACTGGAAAAAATACATAAGTATTAGGAATTAAAACCTTGTTATATTTAATAATATCCAGTCATCATCATATATTTATATAAATACTTAAGTGGTATGTGCAAAGTATACTTACTGTAAACTCATCTCAACTGGTAAAATACAGGGGATTTCAAAATCCATGTCTTATATCTCAAAAATGTAATAGTTGCTAATCTCAAAAAAACTAATAAATAGATTTTAGATAGATTTTAGCAAGCATGATGGTTACAGGTTTTGGAGCAAGTGAAAAGCGATAAAAAAGACAGATAAGGGAGTAAGGGAGAAAATGGTGGGGGTACCATTGCCAGTCTTAATAATAAGCCTGAGAGATACAAGAAAAGATGGGAATCACTGCATACATTGTTTTCATTTTAAGATATTTTCTATTCATCTATACGACCGAGCTGTGTTGCAGGAGGAAGGGGAAAGAGTTTGTTTGTGTTTGGGACATGTTATGGGGGGGAGGTGGGGGATATGAGAATGGCTCCTGTTCAAGGTACCCTTACTATTGTGTCACTTGCAATGCTCTGCTGGATCCGTTCTCATTTTATTGTATGTATGTTTTTTGTTTGTTTTGTTGTGTTATAAATGGAAAAAACTTAAACTTTAAATGGAAAAAAAAGAAAATGGTGGGGGTGAGGGAAAGAGCCTAGGCCATTTAGTTTTAGTACTGGAACTGAAGAATCAAAAATAGAGGGAAGAAACTTAAGTGCTTCCCTTTAAATGTGTCCAAGAAAAGAGAGGGATAATAAGGAAGCAGGGATTTGTCTCCCACCCTTTTGTCTCTGTCTCTGATATTCTTATATTTGTCTCCCATCCCTGCTAGTGTACTAGTGGTGCTGCCAACTTTGTGCAGGCTATTCCCAGCCCCTGACCTCCTTCTCTGACACTTAACTCCAGGCTCTCCTGGGGTGAACAATGCAGCTCCTGCACTGTGGTGATTCAATTAGTTGTTTGTACAGCTGCCCCACTGGTCCAGATTTGCCGGTCAAGAAGGCAGGGTCCAAGAGTACTGGAATCATACTGTACAATCCTGGGTTTTCCTCCTTAGACCCCCCCCCCACTGTATGCTGATGTCTAGGAGATCATAGAGTATGCATGTCATGTATGGCCATGCTCCAACATTATTCAGCATCTTCCTTTCCACTTGTAGCTCCACTGCACTGCCATCTCTGGTCACCCAGGTACAGTAGTGGTATTGTAGTGGAGCCTACAACCCACTCATTCCAGAGTGTATCTGAAAGTATCCTCTGCGACCCTCAATCCTGCTCTCTTCAGTCAACCCCCGATTCCCTGGGCTCATTCCTAAACCCAGGTTACTACTGTCATGCATGGTGACCCTTGCAAAAGGAGGACTAAATATTTATTTATTTAATTTACTTATTTATAATGTTTTATTCTAATGTTTTCTACTTGTGCACTTTTTGTAATGGTGCCTTGAGGCTCCAGGGTAGGCACAAGAAAGAAATAAAGCTACTACTACTGCTGCTGGGCCAATTAGCATCTATTTCTCTTCTGATTGGGCTGTCTTGTAATTTATTTATTTATTGTAAATCATGAACATTGTGTATTGTTGTATTTATAAAGTGCTCTGATTCCTGTAAAGCGTGTGGTGTAAAACTAAATCCTATCCTAACCTAGAGATGACCCACACCTAAAGCAGCAGTGCAACAATCTGGTGAACATTTTTACCTATACTTTTATATGTTATTTTAGATTGCCACTTACCTCGTGACTTGTATGATACCATTCTTTCCACAATTTGAATCTGCTTTGGTACTTTTTTCATGTATGAAATAATAAAAGGAGCGTATCTTTTAATAGGACTTGGACAAGGTTTTCATCAGTGTTTACTGCTGTTTTTGAAAAACTATTTTTCTGTAAGGTCAGAGAGCACTGCCTGTTGCATAATAATTAATTTTAGTCACAACAAATGTGATATATAAGCAACTGATGGACAAAAACTGTTGAAACTACTGATGAAGACCTGGTCTGCATTGTATTAAAAGGAGTGCTCCTTTTATTATTTCAGACATGAAAAAAAGTACTAAAGCAAACTCGAATTATGGAAAGAAGGGTATCATACAAGTTAGGAGGTAAGTAAAGTGGCAATGTACAATAGCATAAAAAAGTATAGGTCAAAATTTTCACCAGATTGTTGAAGTGCTACTTTAAATATGGGTTATGTTGTCTCAAGGTCCAGAATGACTTTAGAAATAAGCCTGGAGGCAAGACATGGTTTGGTCATCACTTATACAGGAGGCAGCGGGATCCACTCATAGATGAGAAAGCAATGTGTTTTTGTGCACAAGACAGCTGCAGAATGGTCAGTCATTGGCAGTGAAGAGAGAGAGAGAGAGAGAAACAGAGTGAGAGAGAGAGAGAGAGAGAGAGAGAGAGAGAGAGAGAGAGAAAGAGTGTTTAGGTATCAAAAATCCAGAACATCATTGAACAAGGGCAGGGGCAAGCTGAGCTGATAGAGGGTAGCACAAATATAGTGCTAGGACCAGTATACTGTATTGCTCAAGTCTCCCACCATCAGAGTACTTGTAAGACTTGGAGATTTGGGAGACAGGATAAGGAAAGAGTTTGGTTTCCTAAGGCCTGAAGGGACAGCTGTCATGGGGACTGGGCAGCCTGTGGATGCAGACCACCTAATATAGTGCCAGCATCATCACCATAGGAACCAGTCCATTCCAGGGACTGGGAACTGATGACCTTGGGAAAAGGCATGTAACACAGGACAATGCCTCTTGAAGTGTGCTGTGCAGTAGTCTAGCTGCACTACCATCGGCGGACTCAGAGACAGAACTTGTCAGAGCCTCATCCTTGTCCTTCTCCTTCAAACCCACTGAAAGCCAGCAGCATTACTACCACTGCTACCCATGATCGTGGTGGCTGTACTACTGATGGCAATAATGCAAATGAGGCTTGTCCCCTCAAACTGGGCCAGGTGGCCAACATCAGCCAAACCATTGCAGGGCTCTGGTCAGAAAAGGACCTTCCCGGCTAGTGCTGAAGCCATGATTTAGGGCAAAATCAAAAGGGTAAATCATTTGCAGGGCAAAGTATTAGTCATCCAAAGGCCTCTATGTCCAAGTGGTGGCCACTGACTGCTGATCTTACGTTTCAGAGCATAAATGTGTACTGTGATTATCCTATGAAGGCTTTTGTGTTTTCACTATACAAAATTTTGCAATATATGCCATCCTTGCTCAGGAGAAGTTTTTCAGTAATTGATGTGATTTGATCATTGCCTTCAAGCTCCCTTGAAGTTCAAACAGACAGAACCTGGGAGCCTATTGAGATCCTATGAAGCCTTGTATGTTGTCTGGTAACTCAACTCTGTTCTGCTGTTTACTTTGTTCTGTACTGGTTTTTAGATACTTCAGACTTCAGATTAAGCATATGTATGTTTCCACAAACGAGCCTTATTCTAAAATGTTCTATTTTCTATCTTGCTAAGCTATTGAATCATATTGAAAACCCTGTAAAAGAACAGGTATAGAAATTCTATAATTTTGGCATGATTCTTTATTTTTTATCAACTCTGAAAAAATATTCTCTTAATGTACAGTACCTTACTATCTAAATAAAGCTGATTACGACAGAACTAAACTGAACAGAACTAGATAAATCTCCAGGCAAGTTCCAAAGAAGCCACAAAGAACAAACAAATGTAATTCTAGGGAAGGGGTTGTATGTATAAGGGGATCAAGAAGATGCGGCATTATGCCAGGACACGAGAATCATATATTTTATATATTCCACATATTTTTGCCTTTTATTTTCTCTTTTACTGTATTCTTTTAGTGTTATTTGACAAATTGTGATGACATTTTTGGCTAGATGTTTGTTTTGGGTTTAGATCCCTTGATTAACTTAGTGTTCTCCTTGTTTAATATTTTATGTCTCTTCCCTGACTGACTGGTTATTAGTCTGTTGGTATCCACTGTGGGTAAAAACTATACTCACCTGTATGTTGTATTGCATGTTATATACATATTGCTGCTTCTTGACTTGCCACTTGGGAATCACTTGACATTCTGATACTCTCTTTTCACTTTACACTTGCTGAACTACAGTACTGCCAGGAATTGTCAATGCAGTGTGGTTTGACATATATCAGATCAGAGTAAGCTATACTATTTTTCTAGTGGTCTTTGCAAATGCAGCATCAATTCCCTTTTCCTCAGAACACCATTCAGGTATATATTGATTTCCTGTAAATAATGTGCTGTTATTTACTAGAAAATCTATTCTACAGTATTTACTTATTTAAAACAATTTTATTCACAAGGATGATGTGCGTACTGTGTATATATGGAACACAAACAGACAGAAGAGAGAAAGAAATAAGTGCCTTAGCTGGAATTTGAACCCACTCATTTAGAATACTGTTCTGCTGTGCTAATAGCTGTGCTGCCAAGGCATCTGGAAACCTAGAACTCCCAGAAGCACTTTATTTTTTCTCATATTAACAACTGGTGCTGTACAAATTAATCACATTTTTATTTTAAGGGTGTGGTTTGCATAGTGTATGTATATATATATATATATATATATATATATATATATATATACATTATACTGGTATAGGATAACCAGTGACAATAGTGATTATAAATGAGTGACTGTAGAAACAACGACTCATTTATAGCGCTTTCATCATCAGCTACCCTGCAAGGGTAGCAATGCTGTAGCGCAGAAAGTGACTGGAAGGGGAGGGACAGGGAAGTGTAGGGGAGGGATAGGAGGGAGGGTTTGTATGGGTAGGAGATCCTGCTGCAGCTGAGCCAGCCCTGTGGTGTGGTGGTGAGGATGGCTAGCTACGGTGCAACAGGCACTGGGTTCAGGACCTATGGGCGTGATTGTGTTGCCACGGCATGCGGCTCTCTGTTTTGTTTTTTTTTTTCTCATCCTTGTTTTGCCCCGTCCTTGACATGCACCCCCCTGGAGTTAACAATCTTTAGTCAGGGGTGCAGAGGGTGAAGGCCCCCGTGAGGGGGAGGCACAGGGGGTTGCAGCCCCCACTGCAAAAACACTTAAAATATCCAGAAGTGGGGTCGCTTGGGTTTGTATATCGCCAAAATGTGTTTCAGCGATATACATTCACTATGATAGCAATCGCTGTATTGTGATCACTAGCATGGCATGGAACCCTGGCATGGTAGTGCCAGTATAGGTAGGGTTGCCTGGCCACGTCTATGTTAAACACCAAATTTTGCACGTTAATAACTTAGCAACCGTATGACCAATGTGTCCAAAAGTTTTCATGCAACATCTGGTACCACAGATCTCTGGATCTGGTGAGTTTTCATTCCGATCGGATGTGCAGTTGCAGAGATGCATCGTGTCAAAAAATGTGAAAATTACCATTTAGATGCAAATTCTTTGCTCATCCATAAGTCCAAAATGGTTTGGGGTCTGCTCTGAAATTGTTAGGGTACCTGGGGTCTGGGTCATTGATGTGCCTTTTGATGGTTTGGTGAAAAAATATTAATTAGTTCAGAAGCTATTAAAGTTTTAAGTTTCCTATATAGCCTATGGGAAAAAAATATATGTGCTATGCGAAAGCAGGTTTTACTGCCACAAAAGCACTTTTGCTGCCTCAAATGGTATCGGTAGTATTGTGCTGCTGCCATCTTGTTTTCAGTTAGCGATGGGAGAGAAACACTGTAATTCAAAAAATGCTGCCCCTTTGTAAACACCAACAGTTGTGTTTACCTAATTGGGGCCCAAGAAACATGATCCTGGCATTAGATTTGACAAATAATGCTTGTAAATATGTTTATTTAAATTTGGCCATTGGTAGTGTCACAATTTGCAGCATTATTTTTGTGAAATTACTGCAAATTTTGGCAGTTTTCGCACAACTAATGGCACTGTTGTGTAAAAACTGTCACACTTTGCGACACTGTTTGCGAAAACTGCCACAATTTGTGGCACTACTTCAGTAAAGAAAAAAAAAAACACCAGCCCCTGTAAAGAAACATAAAACTTTTCTGGCCGCTTTTTGGGCCAAATAAGTACATAATCATGTTCCTCAGTCTCAGTTTAGGTAAACACCTCTGGGTATTTACCTAATAAAAGGAGGGTTTCTCCTTTTACTGCCTCCAAGGGGGCCAAGTTATGTTTTGATAATACAAAATGTTTTCAGAATTAAAAATATTTTGCCAGCATCAGGGTGCCCAATCCCTATGTTGGCATTTACTCCCCCCCCAGTAGTGTTGGATGCTGGGAAGCCCACCCCCAGTGTCCAGAAATACTTCATTTTTTTAATGTTTATTTCCAACACTGGTGATGCCCCCCAAGCCCATAGTCAGCTTTTTGTTTGCTGAGTATTGGTAGAAGTCATTGACGTGAATGACAATATTCCAGATATCTCTGTAACTTCTGTCTCAAAGTCAGTGTCAGAGAATAATCAGTTGGGTACCATAGTTGCCCTTATTAGTGTGACAGATAAAGATTCTGGTTTAAATGGTCAAGTGAATGAACTGCAAAGTTTCAAATAACATTCCATTCAAACGTAAACCTTCTGTCTGGAATTACTACAGTCTCATCATTGATAGCAGTTTAGACTGTGAGAGTGTGCCAGAGTACAACATTACTATTTGGGTGACTGATAATGGGCTTCCTGCAAGATCCGTTAAGATAAACAATGCTGTTTGTTATTATGTGCTACCTAGTCCTGATTGTTGAATTTTATTGACAGTATCAGTCAGGCAGTACTATACATGGATTTTTTTCAGCCTAAACATTGTAGAACTGTGTGTGAAGCAGTACTGTACCTCGTCTTTCTCCTGAAAGCTGCCCCCCACCCCACTTGCTGCCTGCTTCTTTCTGTGGCCAAAAGACAAGCACTCTAGCTGTTGGTGAAGCTCACTGTTAACCTAAAGGTAAGCAAGCAATGTGAGAGGGCAGTAAGGAGGACTGAGGGGATACTGGGATGCAAAAATACCAAAAAACACTGGAGTTACATGAGGTCGTTGAAATTTTTCTATGCACGCTCATACCTTCAGCAATTTTTGATATTTTCAACCCAAATTTTCAGCATTGTCATTTTTCATACCACCTCATGAACAGTAAAGCTGTCATTTTTCACATCCTGCACAAAACGTGTTTTTGCTCTTGTGGCATAGAATGGCATGTTCACTGCACGAAATCACCTTTTGGGACTGACTAAAGAAATGACAGTGCTAGTGTTCATGAGATGGGGTCCCCAAAAGGCCATGCTGAAAATTTGGTGAAAAAAGTCCTAAAAATGCTGAGTTATGTGCATCCATTGAATTGATTCTACACAAGTGCATTACTTTGTTACTTTTCAATATTTTGATGCCTAATTTTCAACATAGCCACTTTTCACACCACCTCATGAACAGTAAAGCTATCATTTTTCACATTCTCCCTGAAATGTGTTTTTGTACCTGTGGCACAGTATGGTGTTACAGTAGCACATAAGTACGTTTTGCCTTGCATTTCACAATTTCTTTGTACCGGGGTACATGAGGTGGGGTAGTAAGACAGCTCTGCTGGCAATTTGCTCACTGTTGTTTAACACATGGAAGCACAGGGCCCAGAGATCCCTGCACTTCCACACCTACGTACATATGCGCATCTACAGAGGGACTGGAGTGCAGGGTCCAAAGGACCATGCTTTCCCAAGTAAAATAAGAATACTATTATACTAGCTCAAAAAGTAAGGAAATTCATTTCAAAATCTTTGTTAATGCATCAGTTAGGGTTCCTATTACAGTGACAAAAGTATGGAAATTCAGTGTTAGGGTTTCCAACCCTACCACCGCACCTCTCCACACACCAGCAGGCATCGGGGTATACCTTGGAGCTGTCGGGCCTAACTCTCACCCCATTCTCCTATACTATACAGTCTCAGCTTCCTCATACATGGAATGAGCTGAGATGTAGGGCAGATGACCTGTTGGTGTGTGGAGGGTGGGGTGTTGGATTGGGACCCCTAACACTGAATTTCCATACTTTTGTCACTGTCATAGAAACCCTTACCGATGCATCAACAGAGTTTTTTGCAAAGGGAGGTGCTGTTGTGGTCTGGCAAAAGGAGCTATACATCTCTGAAGCCACATAGCAACTCTCTGACACCAGGTTTTACTCTTCCCTTCCACAGGACCCCACTACTGACTATCAGACTGAGGTCACCACCACCACCACCATCACCTTGGATATTGAAAACAAAGAACTCCCTGCTTTTGCTAAAAGACTCATAGTTCAGCATCCCAGGACATCCAGGTTTTATCTCCTTCCCAAAATCCACAAAACCGGTACCCCTGGCCATCCATTTGTGTCTGCCTGCTCCTGACCCACACCTCACATTTCCACATTTTTGGACAGCCTCATGAGACCACTCATAGAGTCTCTGCCCTCCTATGTCAAAGATACTAACCCTGCTCTCCAGTTATTTGACAGATTCAGATTTAGTGGTTCTCATCAACTTATATTCACCATGGACATCAAATCTCTTTACACAGTGATCCCCCACAGTGATGGCCTGACAGCTTTGCAGCATTTCCTGAATAAGCGGGAAGTCCAGCAGCCACCCATACACATGCTAAGTCATCTGTCAGAACTTGATCTGAAAGTCAATGCTTTTTCTTTTAATAACAGTTTTTTCCTGCAGGTCAGTGGATTGGCCATGGGCACCAAGATGGGTCCCAGCTTTGCTAATCTATTTGTGGGCTGGGTGGAGGAACAGTTTTTCTCTCATTCATGGGGACTGTGCCTGAACTCTACAAACGCTACATAGATGACTGTGTGGGGGCTACCTCCTGCTCCAGGGAGACCCTCCAAGTTTTCCTCTACAAATTTACCATGGCCCATCCTTCCCTTTTGTACACTGTTGAAGTATGTTCCTCTACACTGCCTTTTCTGGATATCAAACTGTCAGTACAGAACATTGGACTGAAGACATCAGTTTATTACAAACCCACTGACTGTCACAGTTTCCTCCTCCACAGCGCCTTCCATCCTAAACATGTCAAGAATGTCCTGCCTTATTCACAGTTTCTTAGACTACACAGATTATGCAGAGAACAGGATGATTTTGCTGAGCAAGCCCAAATAATGCATAGTTTTTTTATCAACGGGACCCTAAAAGCACAGTGGACAGAGCACTCTCCCAGGTCAGTAACATGCCCCATAACCTCAACCCCCACAGGAAGGATACTGTCACACAAGAACAATGGTGAATTCCACTAGTGCTTCCTTTTCATCAGCATACACCTTCTCTTCACAGGATCACCACCAGTAACTTTCCTGTTTTTCAAACTGACCCAGTCATTGATGCTTCCTTTACAGAACCACCTATTGCCTCCTACTGCGGCCACCCAACCTGCAAAATCTCCTGGTAAAAAGCAACCTACCTACTCCCAACAGTTCCTCTGTACCAGGTACCAAACCTTGCAACAGAACTTGCTGCTACACCTGCAAAGTTATTTCCAGTGTGACTGAAATTCGGGGTCCCACAGGTATTTTTCACATCACCAAGGGGTTCTCCTGTAACTCCTCTAAAGTGGTATATTGTATTCTTTGAAGGAAGTGTGCAGCTATTTACATTGTAGAGACTGGTAGACACCTTGCTGAACATTTCAGGGAACATTACAGGGCAGTCAGGAATGCAGACACTATTAAACCCATTGTATCCCACTTTATTTCCAGGGACCATGGTGCCAACGACCTTTCTGTTTGTGTCCTTCAGCAGGGCTTCTGGGATTCTGACCATAGAAAAAACATGGAAACCAAGATGGTCATCCACCTTGGCTCCCAGCAGCCCTCTGGTTTAAATGATAGACTTATTTTCCACTAACATCTTTCACCCCGTTTTCCCTAAAGTCTGTTTGCATCTGTACACATTTAACTTTTTTTCATTTTCACCATTTGTCTCCATCTCTGTCTCCTTCCCCCACATTTGTCACCTTTCAGCCTTCTTACTAAGCCCTGTTAATTAGTCCCACCTGAGGACTTCTCCAGGTCATTTTCTCCTATTATGACTTTTCTTTCCCATCATCACCCTTTTGTTTCATAGATTCTCTCTTAATCTTGCCTTTTATCACTTCTCCCTGAGCCTTCCCCTTTCTTCTTTCTTTCCCCACGTATATATTCCTTATTTTACCTCCCTTCTTCACTAACTTTGCTTTTTTCTCTTTTAGATATTTCCTGAAGAAGACCTAAGGTTGAAACATAGATTTTTAACTCCATTTTCTATTTTCAGCGTGCGTTTAGTATAACCATTTTGTTTTGCTTTCAGAACACATGCTGATGCAGCACCTTGTCTTTGTTTTTATATATATATATATATATATATAGAGGCAAAAACTCCATTTAATGCATTAGTTAGGGTTGTTCCACAGCAACAAAAGTGAGGAAATTCGCTATTAGGGTTGTAAACCCCCTTGGACCCCACCCCCAACCCGGCATTGGGTGCGCATTAGGATCGTCAGCCTAACTCTCACCCCATGACATGTGTAAAGCAGCAGAAGTATAGGAGAATGGGGTGAGTTAGGACCCACTATCCCAATGCACCCCTAATGCCGGTTGGGGGTGGGCGGGGTCAAGGGGGTTTCAACCCTAACAGCGAATTTCCTCACTTTTGTCACTGTGGAACAACCCTAACTAATGCATTAAATGGAGTTTTTTGCCTCTAATTTCTCTTCTTTTTGAGAATGATAACGAGAAACAGTGAATGTAATGCAGCGGCGGGAGCGCGACATGATGTGTTGTGGCATACTAACAGGGACAGCAACACAAACAGAAATGCTAACAATGGCACACATGGTAACACAAGCACGAATGAGAACAGAAAGGGTAACGCACATGGTGGCGTAGACGGGAATGGTCTGCCACGTGATGTGTTGTCACATAGTAACATGGTGCCTGCAAACAGAAATGTCAGTGGGCATGGTGATGTAAAGTGAAACAGTAAGATAAACAGTACTGTAGACAGAAATGGCAAAAATAACAGAAAGCATAGCGCAAATGAAACGCGAAAGGATAACGCATATGGTGGCGCAGTCGCCAATGGTAAGTGAAAGGTAAGGATCCGCAAGCGGAAAGGGCAACAGTAACAGTAATGTAAGCGCACAGGCTGGTTTTCCCCAAAACCTGCATTGAGAAAGACAGTGAGTACAAATAATGTATGCAAAATAATGAGTATCGGCACAGAAAATGAGATCTTGGAATACTAAATACATTATATCTCAGGAACCGTACGACGTAGAAAAAAATTTAAAAGTCATATTATTTAAAACTGTCCTGGCTAATTTGGATCTTAGCACAAAAAGTCCGTATCTCGCACCGTTTCCGAGATACGGGCCCTGAAAGGCGCGGTGAATGCCGTAATGTTATCCTATGGGAAAAAAGGAAAAGTTCAGAGCACCATAACTTTGTCTCCCTGTAATGTTTTTTCACCAAACTACTGAAAGGCACATCTGTGTGCTGTTGGGTGTCTTCCCTCCAAATTTCAGGAAAAAAGACCAAACCGTTATTTTGCAGCAGGGCTCCAATGATTTCTGTTAAGTGTCGGGCACCGTAATGTTATCCTATGGGAAAAACTGTCAAATTTGGAGGCCAGAATTTGCCGCCATGTGATATTTTTCACCAAACTACTGAAAGGCACATCTGTGTACTGTTGGCTGTCTTCCTCCAAATTTCAGGAAAAAGACTAAACCATTATTTTGCAGCAGGGTGCCAAAGGATTCTGTAATGCTTCGGCGCCGAATGTTATCCTATGGGAAAACTGTCAACTTTGGAGTGCCATAACTTTGCTGCCATGTAATATTTTTTCAATACAACACTGAAAGGCACATTTGTGAGATGTCGGCTGCGTTCCCTCCAAATTTCAGCCCAAAACTCCTCAACGGTGATTTTGCAGTGCAGTGCCAAAAAATTGCTGTCATTTTCCCACAGACTGAAAATTACTGTAGCAATTTCACGAAAGCTTTACTTAAAATTTAAACTCCTTTCGTGAGCATGAAAGTAATTTGTGAAAGTACTTTTCCAGAAATTTGAAAACATATTTCTGGGGTGTTTTACCACAAAATAAAGACATGGCAAGCATCCTCAGGGCCCAATAGCTAAATACAAAAAGAATTACGCTGTTAGAGGGTCTCAAATTTAAATGCCAACCATTTTCTGATCACCAACTGAAAACAAAATGGTGGATTTGCGAAAGTAACAGGCCCATTTGCGAAAGTAAAAATGCATTTGCGACACTGTCGAACTTTTTAACTTTTTCCCATTGACTTATAATGGGAAACTGTTTTTTGAATAACTTTTGAACCGTTTAATATTTTTTCACCAAATCTTTGAAAGGCACATCGGGGACCCTGCCTGCACGTTTCCTGAAGATTTTGGGCCAGTCACGCAAACCGTACGACCTGTACGCGTGACCATAGAATTCAGAAAAGCGTAAACACAAGACAGATCACGCTTTAACTCCGCAGACCTATATCCGATCAGTATGAAATTGGTAGATCCCAAGACCTATGGGTCTTGATCATACATTCCAAATTTCAGGCAAATCCATCAAACAGTTGCAAAGTTATTAAGGTGTAAAATTTGGGTTTAATATGAAATGGCTCCTGAATCTAATTCATGGTAGCACTACTCGTTACTACCATAATATATATATATATATATATATATATATATATATATATATATATATATATATATATATTTATTTTTTTTTTGCAGAAAACTTTGTTAATGCTTCAGTTAGTCAAAGTGACAAAAGTTGGGAAATGAGGTGCCAAGATTTCCATTCCTAACACCCCACCTTCCCAAACCAAGCAGGACAGCAGGTGTGGGGTGTGTCTTAGACTTCTCAAGTCTAACACTCACCAGTTTCCATCTATAGATAAAGTCAGATGTGTAGACTTTTTGATAATGGGGTGAGCGTTAGACTTGAGAAGCCCAAGGCACACTCCACACCTGCTCTCCTGCCTGGTTTGGTAGGGAGGGGTGTTAGGGTTGGAAACCCCAATGCCTCATTTTCCAGCTTGTTGTCACTTTGACCCTAACTGGAGTATTAAGAAACATTTTTGCAACTTATTTCCATACTTTTTGAGAGAGTATAATAGTATCCATATTTTACTGTGGGAGCGCATAGTCCTTTGGACCCTGTGCTCCAATCCCTCCATAGATGCACATATGTATGCAGGTGTGGAAGTGCAGGGCCCTCTGTGCCCTGTGCTTCCATGTGTCAAACAACAGTGACCAAATTGTCAGAATAGCCACCTTATACCCAACCTCATGTAGCCATTACAGAAACTTTTTGAATCCCTGCAAAACGTAATTCTGCACAACTGCAATGCCATTCTGCACCACAGGTGTAGAAACACATTTTGGGCAGGATTTGAAACATGACAGCTGTGACATATATGAGGTGGGGTAATAAGAAGGCTATGTTGAAAATCTGAGGTCAAAATATATAAACATTTCCAAAGTTACGAGCTTGCATAGCGAAATTGCAATGAACTGTCATAACGTTTACATTTTTCATATTTTGACACCAAAGATTCAACATAGCCTTCATATGACCCCACCTCATGAACAAGGACAGAAAAAATCACCAAATGACACCTGAAAGGTGAATTCACCAAGCAACCATGAAATCACCTTTTGTGCAGGAGTTGCATAATGGCAGTCCTATTTTCATCAGGTGGAGGTTCCCAAAAATGCATGTTGAAAACTTGGGGTCAGAATATTTAAAATTTCCAAAGATACGAGTGTGCATAGTGAAATTACAACAAATGGTCATTACTTAGGCATTTTTTCATATTTTAACCCCAAATTTTCAACATAACCTTCTTATGACCCCACCTCATAAACAAGGGCAGAAAAAAATTCCAAATCCCATCCAAAAGGTGAATTTGCCTAGCAACCACAAAATCACCTTTCAGACAGGAGTTGCATAATGACAATCCTACTAATCATGAGGTGGGGGTCCACAAAAGGCCATGTTGAAAACTTGGGGTCAAAATCACAAAAAATGGTGAAGTTATGTATAAAAGTTGAAACCCCATTAAAATACATTGAACAACATTTACCTTAGTTTTCCATAGTGCAGTCGCTGTTTCCAGCAGCAAGACATGTTTTTGATCAAAGAGTGGGTCTTGAACTTGGTGCTCGTGAGGGTGTGTGTGGGGGTGTACTGGAATGTGTGGGATGGTGGGTGCTGAATGTGAGGTAGTGATGACGGGGGCTGATGGGCGAGGAACCTTTTTATTTTACAGGTTTAACAAAAAAAAATATTGAGGGACCGTTTTCTTTCTTCCAGGTTTTGCCAGCAATGGGGGGGCATGGGTGCCACTAGACACCAGGGAATATAAATGGAACAATGGGGAACAGTTATTGGTATTACAGCATTTTAAGTATATATTTAATTTGCAAGCTTGTAAGTTAGTTTAATTAAAGTTGGCCCCAGCATTACGGTTCTGCATACTCCACATGTTTTGGGTCTGTCAATCTGAAGAACAGCTTAATCAGAATGGTATTACCTGCTTTTGATTTTGACTGCTTTGTCATTGGACTATTCTGTTACCTGCTGTGGGGTGCTATAAGATGCATCAGCATTCAGTAAGGACTACCACTTGTGTGGAATCTCAAACCAGACTCTGCAGTTTGATCCCTACTCCTGTTTCATTATTGGTACGGGGACTAACTGGCATCTGGACTGCTACTGGGTTCATGTTGCTGGGAATCTCAGAGTGGACTAGGTTTAAGAAGAAGACTTTCATTTTCCTGCTGTGTGTATTTTGCCATTTCAGTTCTGGTACTGCCTTACACCACTGTTGCTGCATATTTGACTTGTTATTCTCTATCCACATTTTGTAGTTTTGGGCCTCTCTACTACTTTTGTTTGTCATGGGACAATGAGGACAGCAATCGGCAGGTGGGGGATGCAACTAGATACCTGAGAATATAAACAGAACAATGGGGATGGTGATTGGCAGGTGGGGGGGTGCCACTGGACACCAGGGAATATAATCAGAACAATGGGGACAGCGATCAGAGGGTAGGGGTGCCACTAGACACTAGGGAATGTAATTTACAACAGGGATAGCGATTGGAGGGTGGTGGGTGCCACTAGACACTAGGGAATGTAATTTACAACAGGGATTGCATTTGGAGGGTGAGGTGTCACTAGACACCAAGGAATATAATTATTAAGGTGCCACTAGACACCAAGGAAATTGGGAAAATGGGATCGGCAGCTGGTAGGGTGCCACTACATACCAGGGAAGATATTATTTATGGGGACTGTGTGTGTGTGGGGGGTCATGCCACCAAACACCAGGGAAATGGTAGGGTGGCTCACAGCTCATACTGCAGCTTGCAGCATGAGTTCAGTTGTGGCTGAAGAAGTCAAGAAAATCTGTGGTTCTCATACAGAGAATGTGGTGGAAGAGTTCCTCTCACTAAGCTGGGCACCCAGGATTTTGGGTGCCCAGAAGAAGTATTTCTGGCCCTAACTGTCAAAAACAAACATCAGAATCTAGCTAAATGGGGCCCATTTAGCTAGGTTCTAGTGTCTGATTTCTAAAATTACAACATTTTTATGTATTAGTGATCACCCCATTGAAAACAATGGGAATTTAAAAATTGAATAACTATGCAGCAGATTAATATGTTTTAATATTTAATATTTTTAAGGAGGCAATATAGCTCAGTGGGTTAAGGCTCTGAGCTGCAGATATGGAAACCTGGGTTTGAATCCCACAGCCACCTAGGTGCATACTGTGTGATTCTGAGCTAGTCACTTAACATCTTTGTGCTCCCAGGTCGCATCTGGAAACAAGCATCGGCTTAGTGTGCTACTCCTGGTTAAACAATGTTCCCTTTCCTTTCCTTTTTTATCAAACACATGCATGGCAGTTCTGTTGCCCAAGCTGTTTCTACCATAACAAAATCACACCAAATTCCACACCATCTGGACGCAAGGTGATGAGGAAAAAAATTCAAAACATTGTGACCTTTAAGCGTTTTGCATTATTCAGATCTCAGAATCTGTACATTTGACTGGAGTGAAACTTGCCATGTCAAGAGATCTACTCCCACAGGACAGCACATACCAAATTTTGTGCAAATCTACTGATTGGTTGCAAAGTTATTAAAGTGAAAAATTTGAAGTTTAACATTAAACATGCTACTCAACCCTAACTATAGGGGCACGACCATGTCTACATATATATATATTATGTAAAAAACATTGTTAATGCACCAGATAGGTTTTCTGTCATGTCCTTGATATTATGAAAATATCAAGTTAGGGTGTAGACTCATAACAGCACACCCAGACTGACAACACAGTTACACACATGGCTAACATACAGAACTTTAACCACAACACTTAAAACAGCTTATGTTACACACACTCATAAGGGTCAGCACTTTTAAGCCAACTTATGTTCCTAATGCTCAGTAGAATAGGTAAGAATAGGAAGTCTGCAGTACTGTTGCAATTTCATATAACTGCCTTATGTGTTTTACTGAGTGTTAGAGACATGAGTTGACTTAAAAGTGTTGACCTTTATGAATGTGTATAACATAAGCTGTTGTAAGTGTTGCGGTTAAAGTTCTGTATGTTATCCATATGTATAACTGTGTTGTGAGTCTGGGTATGGTATTATGATTCTACACCCTAACTTGATATTTCCATACTATCAAGGGCATGACAGAAATCCTAACTGGTGTGTTAATGAAGTTGTTTGCATTTAATTTGCATACTATTTTAATGGAAAAACATGCAATTATATAAGTATCCATATGTCACAGTGGGAGCTGCACTCCCATCCCTCCACAGGTGCACATATGTATCTAGCTGTGGAAACACAGGGGTCTCTGGCCCCTGAGCTTTCACATATAAAGTTACGAGCAGACATAGCAAAATCACAACAAATAGTCATAACTGTGCCATCTTAAATAATTTTCACCCCAAATGTTCAACATAACCTTCTTATCATCACCTCACCTCATGTACCCAATACAGAAATCTTACAAATCCCTGTTGAAATATAATTCTGTGCAACTATAACACCATTGTGCACCACAGGTGGAATAAAACATTTGTGGCAGGATTTGAAACATTACAGCTGTAATATTCATGAGGTGGTGTGAAAAATGATAATGCTGAAAAACTGAAGTGAAAACAACAAATTGGCGAAGTTATGAGCATGCGTAGAAACTGCGCAACACACATTTGTAACTCGGTAATTTGTTGGAATTTTTTCACCAAATTATCAACATTGGTTTTTTGGGGCCTCCCTTGATGAACAGTTGCATTGTGATTTTGTTAATCAAGCCTGAAATCTTTTTTTTACTTACTATGCCTTTATTCTTCATCTGGTAGCCAACCTCCTTCAGCCATCTTTTTGCTGCCGCAGTCATGCCAGCAATCACCCGCATGCAGTGCCCCCTGGATTACCTCCAAGGGTGGAGCTGTCAGATCCTCCTCACACAACCCAAATGGTGCTCTGTCATGGATGCACCAGGAACCCCCTTGCATCTGCTGCAGCCGGGAAGGCATCATGCTGCACACCAAGGAATTTTTCTTAATTTGGAAAGTGGGGTGGTCACATTGAGCTCCATGATGCAGCCACGTCAGCCATTGCAACACGTCCCCCCAAGGAGCAGTGCTCAGGTGCTCCAGTAATGATACGTACCGTGGTCACCCGGGAGCCCAACATGGAGACATAAACCCCCCCTCCCCTCCTGTGGAGGTGTGTGTGCAATGGGGGCTCAATTCACCCCTGCCCTCCTTCCAGCCCTCGAGCATTCAGAGTCCGGTCCCAAACCAGGGTCACACATGGTGCAATGGTAAATCCTTCCACTGCACCGGCAGGCCAGCTCATCCATGCCAAAAGTTGATTTTGCAGGGACTGTGCCAATCTGTGGCACAGGTGCAGAAACACATTGTGGCAGGATGTGAAGAATAACTGCTGTATTGTTCATGAGGAGGTGTGAAAAAATGCCAATGTTGAAAATCAGTTGTTAAACTCTGAGCAGTTTCTGGAGTCAGCGAGTCTCTGGAGAGTGACAGGTATTTGGATTGTGTCTATTATTGTATGAAACATATTTAAAACCTTATTTTAGTAAGAGGATACTGTCTGCTAGTGTGCCTCTTATTTCACTGTATCTTTGGTGGTGCAGACTGGATTGTGGGACACCGGAGGTGTCTGCAGCTCTGCTTACAGCATAAACATCTCTCCAACTGTTGGAGTTTGCTGTTTTGTACATCAGAGAGCCTTGCTTTTACTGTGTGCTCTATGCATGTTTTCACAGAGTTTTCACAGTCTCCAGAAGTTAAATTAAAATAACAGCTTAAATCAGTAGTGCTAAAATGGAAGCAGGAAGCAACCTGACTTCCGGTATTAGTGCTACTTGAGGCAAGGGTGTAGCTACTGATACTCCAAGTAAGCCATGGCATACCAAATTTAGCAGCAGGGGGTAGCAAACAAGCTGGCCAGCATTGCTCTGCCCTCTCTTGTCCATTGTGTTTACATTCCTTTGTTTGGCTTTGCAGACTTTTTCATTTCTCTTTCAGCTTTGCTTTGGAGGGGGGGCAGAGTGAACCATGGACGTTAAAGCTGAAGGTCTCAATTAGGTCTGCATGGTCCACCCGCATAGTGATTGGCTGCGGCATCTGGTAGGGGTGTAGCAAGTCTGGGGCAGTGAGTTTAAATGCCCCAGCAAAAGTTAGAAGCCATACTATTAGTGCAAATATACTGGGAGCAAGAGAAGCAGTAGCAAACTGAGGAGCAGCAGATGGAAGAACAGACTCAGAGCCAGCTAAAAGAAAAAAAAACATGTGGAGTGGCAAGTGGAGTGAATCTGCCTACCTGCAGGGGACAGAGAACAAATTTCTGCCATGGCCTTGAACTCATGATGCAGTCAGTGGTGTCTACCAGTGGGCAGCAAGCACCACACTAGCAACACAGACAGAGAGCAGGTCTAGCGTGGAAATCATCTGATTGGAGCTGGAAACCTTGGACTCGAGTCATGGGGTGGGGGGGCAGGCATGAACAAAAGTAGGGGAGGGGGTAGCAGTGTGGCAGGTTGGTGTACAAATCTGAAATGCTTGGCTACACCCCTGACTTGAGGGGCTGCAGAGTGAGCAGAGAGCGTGTGTGTGCGGCCGAGTGCAGAGACTGCGGTGGACAGGTGGGCATTGGCAGAAACCCCTGGACCCATCTAAAATGTATTACACAGGTAACATAAGAATAAGGCCATAAAATGGATATAGACAAGGGCTTTGTGACCCTGAGTACTGGAGAGGTAGCAAGGATGTGTATACTACGTAGGAACTTCTGCCTTGAATCTAGCCAAGGCTCTGAGGACATTAAACATTCATAATATATAGAAAATAAAGCACTGAAAGCAAAATTAAATGAACTAGAAATCAAAATAAATGAACTGCGAACAGCAATGCAGAGGGAATCTGTTATACAAGAGCCAGCTACAGCAAATAACTATGCGCTTCTATGCCCAAACAAACAAATTGAGGATTCTCTAAAGAGAGGAAGGGAGGACGATAGGTCAGATGAACAAGAATGGAGCCCAACTGTACATGTTAACAGGAAGAAGAAAGGAAGAAGATGTATGGAATTTAACCTGCCCCTTCAAAATTCCTTTTCACCCTTACTATCAGTTGAAGGTGATGATGACCAGGGTGTACAGAGTCATTCAGTTAGGATGGATGAATTACAGGATCCACCAGATAAGTCAATTAGAACTGATGTTACTCTTAGGTCTGTACCTAGTAGTTCACCCATCGCAAACACCCCAACAATGCAGGCTATACAGGATGATATAGATAAAGCCAACACACCCATCAGACTAATATCACAAAAATCTACTCTGGTAACCATTGCTCATGGACATTGTAATGAAAAAAAAATAGTCAATTCTGATGAAAATATGAGATCCAGGGCACAGAATAATAAATATAAAGAGGCAACAAACTTAGTCAGAAACAAAAACCCTGAACCAGATGACCAAATCACAAGGGATTGCACTCAGGAAATGGATTCTGATCAATCAGATGATAATTCTGTGTCTAAAATAGCAACACAGGTTGTTATTTTAGGGGATTCCATTATAAAATATGTGGATGGTATTGTGTGTAAAGAAGACACATTTAATAGAACCTGCTCAAGTTTTAGAGGAGCCTGGATTAGAGATATTCAGAGAGAGATTCCTAAGGTACTTATAAACACTGGACTAAACCCTCATCATTATCCATGTAGGGACTAATGATGTGGCAAAATTCATACGGGATGACATCAAAAACAGCTACATATCCCTAGTTGAAACCCTAGAGGAAATAGGATGTGAGATTTGCCTCTCAGAAATCCTCCCGGTACCACGAGCTACAATCAAACACACTCAAAAAATAAAATCAGTGAATGAATGGTTAAGGAAGTGGTGCCTCAAAAAAGAAAATCAGCTGCATCACACATTGGGAACAATTTGATAATAATCACTCACTATATAGTTGGGATAGACTACATTTAAGTAAAAAGGGTAGTCATGTACTGAGTAGGAGTTTTGTCACTGAAATATCCCAACATTTAAACTAACAAGGAAGGGGCAAAGAGGAAGAGAAATCGAGCAGTCAATAATGTCAAAGGATGATCTCAAATTTCTGATGGGTAATGCTATTAGTCTAAATCTAAATAAAATAAGTGAACTAGTGGAACTATTGCTTCAGCATAATATTGACGTGGCAGCTATTATGGAGATTTGGTGGGATAACATGTCTAACTGGTATAACAACATCCCAGGGTATAAGCTTTATAAAATAAATAGGAATACAAAGATGGGGGCAGAGTTTTTATTTATGTAAAAGACTCTAAAATCAGAAGAGGTAATAGAAATGGTAGATTATCATCAAGACATTGAATAATGCTACATACATATTGAACACACTAATAGGAAAAGATTAACAGTTGGGAACATATATAGACCACCTTCTGTGGGTGAAGAATATGACATCAAACTAATAAAAATTATGAAAGACTTAGTCAACAAAAATAAAAACCTATTAATTCTGGGAGACTTAAACTTACCGTGGATAGACTGGAATAATATGACTACTTCATTCAAAACAGAATCATATTACCTAGACAATGTCTTACTCTAGGATTAGAACAACTGGTTTCAGAAGCAACAAGAGAAGATAATATATTAAATCTAATTCTCTCTAATATTGCATTGGATATTTCTCAGCCAACTATTGCCAGTCCTATTGGCAATAGTGACCACAATGTACAGTAATTTATTTTTCCCTGAATAATAAAGCAACAATTATCAAAAATAACACCTATAGGTATGATTATGTAAGGAGAGATTATCAATCAATAAATAACGCATTACTAAACTGTAACTGGCATGACATGATGTCGGATCTAAATGCGGAAGAAATTTGGATGGCATTTAAAGAAATAATATATGAACTGGAATCGACACATATCCCCCCAAAACAAAACTAGAAATAATATGGGGAAATTGCCCCTTTAGTTAACAAAGAGAATTATTAAACAAATTAAAAAGAAAGAGAGGGCATTTAGGAAATTGAAGAAAGTAAAATCAACTGGAAACCTACATGCCTAGAAATAAAGAAAACCAAAACTATGATTAAAAATAAAAGGAAAAAATTGAACTCAAATTGCCAGTAACCAAAGGAAATGCAAATGCTTTTGTTTCCTCTATAAATTCAAACAAAGATAAAGATAATTCAATTGGAAGTATATATGAGAATGGTACGAAGGTAAAATCTAGAAAACAAATTGCTAATGCTTTCAATACTTATTTTGGGTTGGTAAACTCAGAGAAAGATCACCAAAAATGCTTAAATAATCCAAACTATTTTACAGACCCATATTTAGATATCAAACCTGAAGAAATAGAAAAAGCAATACTAACTTTAAAAAATAATATGGCACCCAGTCCAGATCAGATAAACACAGGTTTCATTAAAAATATGGTTACATTTATAACAATTCCATTAGTAATAATCTTTAATAACACCTTCTTAAATGCTCAAGTCACAGCAGATTGGTGGAAAGTTTCAGTAGTACCCATACAAAAAAAAAGGAGACAAAAAACTTACCAAAAACTACAGGCCAATAAGCCTAACATCCATCATTTGCAAAATATTTGAAAAAGTACTGCAAATCAGGATCAAAAATGAGATACAGGCCCAGATATTCAAACTGCACCATTCTGTGGCGCAAGCCTGTGCGCTGCTCAAATATTTTGTGCAGGGGTGTGGCCAGGGCGATATTCAACAAAGTTGCGTTATGGTGCAACTGCTTTGAATATCGCACCCTGGCCACCCCCACTGTGCATGGCACAGTGGAACTCCACCAGCGCAAGTGGTCAGAGTGGAGCATTGAGATGCGATGGTGCAAGTGCCATTGCGCCGTGCACAGCACCTGCAATATTCAAAGGGTGACATGCAAATGGGGCCATAATTTATGCAAGGCACATGGGGGGGCATTTGCATCTGATTATGGCCCCATTTGCATGCCATTAGCATGCAGGTGCACCAATCCCCAATGACTTGCGCCTGGCGCCCTGCCAGGCAGCAGCCGTCGGGGACCAACGCCCCCTGTGGCCTGATCACGGGACATCCCATAAGGGACAAAGAACGTCCCTTATCCCTGGTGGTCCAGTGGACCATGATTAGCCTGATCATGGGCATCAGACCTTCCCCACCAAAGTCCAATATCCCTGGTAGTCCAGTGGACCGCGAGTAGCCCAATCGCGGGCATCAGACCTTCCCCCCCCAAAGTACAATATCCCTGGTGGTCCACTGAATTCATTCATTCACATATCTGGACTGACTAGTATGGTATGGACTGCACGCCCATTGGCTCATGCTCTGAACCAATGGGTTTGCAGCCCTACCGAGCTGTCAGTCGATGGACGGCGGGGCAGCAGGCAGGTGGGGTGCTGCCGCCCACCGGCTGATGGGCAGGAGCGAGGTGGTGGAGCTCAGTGGGCAGGTGGGTTGGGGGTCCACTAGATCACCAGGGATTTCGGACTGGGGGGTAAGGAATTCTGCCCGCAATCAGGCTACTCCCGGTCCACTGGACCACCAGGGATATTGGACTTTGGTGGGGGAGGTCTGATGCCCACGATTGGGGCATGGGGGGGCACCGCCAGGTGTGGTGGGAACAGCTGATGGCCACCCACAGGTGGCAGCTGCTGTGTTGCACCCTGCAATGCAGCAGCTCACCTGTGGGTGGCCCTCGACTGGACATCATTTACCTAGACTTTAAAAAAGCTGTTGATGTGGTAAATCATTACTCAATAGTTTGTGAACTGGCTAAACTTGGATTTAACCACTATATCATCAAATGGGTTGAGTCATTGTTAGAAGATCGATCTCAGACTGTAAAAATAACAGATGTAACATCAGGCAAGGTGAGCGTGAGTAGTGGGGTTCCTCAGGGCTTGGTCCTGGGAATGGTTCTTTTTGGTATTTATATAAGCAACTTACAGGAGGGTATATGCAACAAAGTCAGCAAATTTGCTGATGACGCAAAAATATATTCAGAAGTGGATACAGCTAGAAAACAAAATGTATTACAACAAGACCTAGCACTCATTGAAGACTGGGCTACCAAGACTTAAATTGTGTTTAATACGGAGAAGAGTATAGTGATGCATCTTGGAGTAAGAAATACCATAGCAAATTACACACTGAATGGGAACATTATAAAATCAGCAAAAACAGAAAGGGACTTGGGGGTTATAGTTACAAATCAGTTAACAGATGGGATCAGTTTAGAAAAGTGGCACAAAGGGGCAATTACATATTGACATCAATAGAAAGATTGTTTGTTACCAGGAATGAATATTGTACCATCCCATTATACAACACATATATTCATCCTCACACTGATTATGCTGTATCCTTTTGGGGTCCATATCTATGTAAGGATAGAAAAATCATTGAAAGTATGCAAAGAAGGGCCACCAAACTGGTCCCTAGGGTCAATAGCTTGTCATACAGGGAAAAGCTACATGAATTGGGTTTGTATGATCTGCAGACTAGAAGAGACAGAGGGGATCTGCTCATGTTATTCAATATAATAAGAGACCCCAACCTAATGAAGGATTGTAATATCATTATGGCAGATAAACCAATAAATCTAAGGTGCCACAACAGACAAATAGATACCAGGAGTCTTTAGTATTAAACATAAGTACTACTTTACAGTAAGGGCCCCAATGCTTTGGAACTCACTTCCTCAATATATAGTAGACTTACAAAACTTTAATGATTTCAAGAACAATTTGGACAGGCTATTATTGGGCATAGAGTAAAATACTGTATACTGCACCAGTGTGGGGAAGATGGTAATGGTGGGCTATATGTCTTCTTCCATCTTTAAATTACTGAGTAATACCAAGTAAAATACGAAAAATTGGCAAAGTTACGAGCATGTGTAGAAACTGCTCAATGCACACTTGTAACTCGGTCATTTTTTGGAATTGTTTCACCATATTTTCAACATGGGCATTTTGGGATGTCCCCTCATGAACAGTTGCACTATTATTTTGTTAATCCATTCCAAAAGTTGATTTCACACAGCGACCGTGCCATTCTGCACCACAAGTGCAAAAACATGTTTCATGCAGGATTTGAATAATGACAGCCATACTGTTCATACAGAGGTGTAAAAAAATGGCAATGTTGAAAATCTGGAGTGGAAATATGAAAAAGTGGTGAAGTTAAGAGTGTGTGTAGAACCTACACAATGCACGCTTGTAACGCAGTCATTTTTTTGAAATTTTGCAGCAAAATTTCAACATTGACTTTTTGGGACCTTACTTCATGAACAGTGGCCTGTCATTGTGTTAATCAGTCCTAAAAGATGATTCTGTGCAGCAACAGTGAAATCACCTTTCGGGGCCGATTTGCGAGATGATAGTGACAGCGTTCATGAGGTGGGGTTCCAAGAACCCCATGTTGAAAATTTGGTTAATAAATTCTTAAAAATGGCTTAGATATCAACGTAAGTTGAAAATCCCATTGTGTGCTGGTATACATTGCTTACCTTGATTCCTCAGTTCGCAGTTCGGCTTTGAAGAGGGCAGACGTGTCCTGGTCCAGAGAAAATGGGTGCTCCTGACCTCCAGAGGTAAGTATGTGTAAGGGTGTGTGTGTGGGGAGGTGGGTGCTCAGTGGAAGGGTGGGGATGGGGGAGGAGGGACTAAGGAAATGACAATAGACCATTTTCTTATTTTACAGGTTATAAAAGAAAAGAAAAAGACATCGATGACAGTTTTTTCATTAAAGGGGACTGGGGAATGATGGAGGTGGGTGGTACTTCACAGAGGGAGGGGAGGGAGGGAGGGTAATTTATTTACATGGACTGGGGACTGGTGAACAAAGGGTGGTTGGTGGGACTGCACATAGGGATGTAGTGGTAGCGATTTATGTATGTATAAGAAAGGGGGACTGGGCTACAAGGTTGGCGGGTGGGATTGCACAGAGGAAGGGAGGGAGAGGGAGGGTAATTTGTTTACATGGACTGGGGAACAAGGGTGGTGGGTGGGACTGCACAGAGGGAGGGAGAGGGAGGGTAATTTACTTACATGGAACAAGGGTGGCAGGTGGTACTGCACAGATAGAGGGAGTGGGAAGGTTTTATATATGTATAAGAAAGGGAGTCTGGGCTACAAGGGTGGCAGGTGGGACTGCATAGAGGGAGGAAGGGACAGGGAGGCTAATTTTTTTACATGGACTGTGGACTGAGAAATGAGAGTGGTGGGTGGGACTGCACAGAGGGAAGGAGAGGGAGGGATTTATTTATAGGAAAGGTGTACCGGGAAATGAGGGTGACAGGTGGGACTGCACAGAGAGAGGATGAGAGAGGGTAATTTTTTTGCATGACCGGGGACCCGGGAACAAGGGTGGTAGGTGGGACTGCTCAGAGGGAGGGAGCGGGAGGAATTTTTGAGAAATTACAGGGGTATGGGGTACTAGGGTGGTGGATGGGACTGCTTAGAGGGAGGGAGTGGGAGGGGTTTTGTTAAATGAAAGAGGGATGGAGTACGAGGGTGGCGGGTGTGACTGCTCAGAGGAATGGAGCGAGTTTTTTTAAATGACAACTGCTGCTATGGGGATGAGTTTATGGGGGGGCATTTGGCCCATTTGTCTCTACATTAACGTGGACATACATGGCACTTCAGTGCAGGATTCTGCATCTAACATTGCAGTTAGATGCAGGATTCTGCCTGAAAAATGGCACTTCGATGCAGGATTCCTCATCTAACATGACAGTTCAATGCAGGATTCTGCATTAGAAAAGCCTGGAATCCTGCATCGTGCTGAACATATATTTTTCCCATGGCAAATAATGGAAAATACCTAGTTTAATAACTTTGGAACAGATTAATATTTTACACCAAATCTTCAAAAGACACATCTGTGAGGCAAAGGCTTTCTACCCTGAAAATTTCAGCCACTAATTTTAACTCATTTTTGAGATACAGACGAGGAAAAAAAGAAACAGCCAAAAGAGCAAAACCCTCTGTTTTTGCAACACTCTGTATCTCAAAGATTACAAAAGAGATTAACATGAAATTTGGCAAATCAAGAGAACTTCCACTATCCACAAAGTGTGACAAATTTCGTGCAAATCCCTTGAATGGTTCCAATGTTATTAAAGTGCAAAGTTTGAGGTTTAACATTTAACACCCCTATCAACCCTAACTATACTGGAGTGGTAGATATATAAAATGCAAAAAACTTTGTTAACCCGCAAGTTAGGGTTTCTGTCATGCCCTCGATAGTATGGAAATATCAAGTTAGTGAGTAGAATCATAATAGTACACCCAGACTCACAACACAGTTACACACATGGCTAACATACAGAACTTTAATCACAACACTTACAACAGCTTATGTTACACACACTCATAAGGGTCAGCACTTTTAAGCCAACTCAGGTCCCTAACGCTCCATAGAATAAGTAAGAATAGGAAGTCTGCAGTACTGTTGTAATTTCATATAACTGACTAATGTGTTTTACTGAGGTGCAGGCTCCAGAACTGGATGCAGTACTCTAGATGTGGTTTCACTAGCAATCAAAAGAAGGGCAACAGTACCTCTTTTCCCCTACTGAAGAACCCTCACCTAAAATATTCTGTTCACATTTCTGAGTACTCTGGTGTACTGGGTCAATCATTTGAGGCTTTCACTAATGATAATCACTAAATCCTTTTTATTGGTGGTCAAACTGATTTTTTTTACCTCCTAGCCAATAAACCATCATCAGGTGACCCTTGCTTATGTGCATAACTTTACACTTCTTCACATAAAACTTCAGTTGCCATACAGTGGACCACCCCTTTATCTTTCATAGACTCTGTTTAATGTCCCTTTATATTTTTTATATCAAGTTCCCTGATGGGGTGGTTCATTCACATATTTGTGCCTGTGTAGTACAGTATAGTCTGCAAGCCCATTGGTCCACACTGTGGGGGGGCTGGGTGGCCGGGTCATCTGTGGGTGGGATGGGATGGGATGGTGGACAAC
Source organism: Neoceratodus forsteri (assembly GCA_016271365.2). Taxonomy (NCBI): domain Eukaryota; kingdom Metazoa; phylum Chordata; order Ceratodontiformes; family Ceratodontidae; genus Neoceratodus; species Neoceratodus forsteri. The sequence goes on from CM028132.1 coordinate 103,211,544, forward strand.
TGGGCCACCAGGTGATGGGGTTTGTACTATGGATGCCCGCAATTGGGCATAACGGAGGAAGGGGGAACCACTAGGCCACCAGGTATGGGGTTCTCTGACACTACTGCCCATGATTGGGCTTAACAGAGAGAGGGGGGACCACTAGACCACCTGGTAGGGGTTGTTATTTTACTACTGCCCACAATCGGGCATACAAGGGGGAGGGATTGACCACCAGGTATTCAGCTACTGCTGCCGGCAACACCGCAGGGTGCCAGGTGCATTTTGCCAGGCTGCCCTGCGCATCGCATGCAAATGGGGCCATAATGGCATGCTAATGGACCCATGTGTGCCATGCATATATTATGGCCCCATTTACATGCCCAACTCTGAATATCACAGATGCTGTGCACAGCGCAACTGCATTTGAACTGGAGCATTCCCAGTCCTCCCTGTCTGGGGAATGTTGTTGCGCCAGATGCATTCTGTGCCATATTCAATGGAGATGCACCTTGAACGTCACCTTTGAATATTGCCCTGTCCTGGCCCCAGCACATCTCAGTTGCACTGCACCCCCATTTGTGTCGCTGTCAGGTGAAGTTTGAATATCTGGCCCTGCAAGTAAATAATGCAAAGGGTTCAGATGAGATAGAGTCCAAGTTCCTGAGAGATGGTGTAGGGGTATTGGCAGCAATAATTACTCACATGCTTAATTAGAGCCTGAAGAAGAGTAACATTCCAAAATGTGGACAATGGCTAATATTATACCTTTCCCAAAGTTTAGAGATAAATCCAACAAATTATAAGCCTGTAGCTCTCCAAGGCACTCAGATATCTACTGCACAATCAATTATATCTGTGGAGAAATACGAATACATTACTCCTCACCAGTACAGATTTAGAAGCAAGCATTCCACAAACCCCACTCTGATAAATTGTGTGAACATATTGGCTGAGTCACTTAAGAATAATGAAAGTGTTAGAATAATCCTAATGGATTTATTCAAAGCATTTGAACTGGTGAGCTATTCCTTGCTTTTGGAAAGAATGAAAGAACAGGGTACTGTACCTCCTCCAAGGCAGTACCCTGGTTTAGATTATATCTCGCTTCAGAAACACAAAGAGTTAAAAATGGAGGGTCACTTCATTGAGTGTCCCTCAAGGTTCAGACCTGGGGCCACTGAGGTATTTGAATTTTGTAAATAAATTGCCATTAGAGCTAAACAAAACTCCTGTGTAATTATATGTAAGGATATGGTGGGAATATCAACAAACCCGTCAAAGTTCCAAACAGAATCAAATCTGCAGGAAGATTTTTATAAAATGCAAGGTCTGTTCACCAGGTCAAAGCTGGTTATGAATACCAAAAATTCACAACATATGATTTTGCAGAAGGAATTTGAAAGTAAAAAATCAGCAACAGAGGCTTACAATTGCTACATGTCAGGCTTCAATCTAATACAAGTACAATAATCAATCAATCAATCAATCAATCTTTATTTTACTGGGTGAAACACCATTGAGCTAAACTCATTTTCAAGATGGACCTGGAAAAGTTTACAGTAGCAGCAACATAATGCATATAAGGAATTCCAATGGCAAGACATACAGAAATATATACAATATATACAGGGTAAGGGTATACATGGCAACATATAAATAATATACTATACACTATACAGTAAGGACAAGCTACAAAATGAATGGAGTAGCATGTAAGACATATTCACAGGGTACATACAGTAATCATGCAGGAACTGATGGACCTGGAGATGTTTGCAGTAACAGCAACATAAATACATACAAGGAACTACCAGGTAAAGCATACACAGTATACACAATAAGTACAGGTCAAGGGTATACATGGCAGCATATAAAAGATACACTATGCAGTATACAGGAAGGACACGCTGCAAAGTAGCTCTACTGAGCATATGAAAATAATAAGGGGCAGAAAGTAGGATAGATGAAAATAGGAAGTAACAAGTTCCTGGGGCAAGGGGTGGCAAGCAACAGACAGAGGAGAGTCAGGTGCTGGGGAGTGGGAACTAATAAGGGTCTACAGAGAGTGCAAGGTCAAAAGATTAGGTGGTCATTGATGGAAGCAGTTGCAATTCTTTCTGAAAGACCGCAAGCAGAATTTTTTGAATAGGGACAGCAACACCGGATATTCGCGCTGAAGCATTCTTTGTATGTTGTTCCAAAGAGTGGGGAGGGCAAGGCTTACTGCCTCTCTGCTGAAATGCATGCCAGTTTTAGGGATCAAGAGGGGAAATATAAGAGAGGCTCAGGTACAGATAGGCAAGCAGTCCTTAATGTATCGTGGCAGCTTATTGATAATGGCCCTATAGGTCCAGAGCACTGCATTCTTTTGCCTCCTAAGGTTGAGTGAACTCCAACCTATGGTAGTATAGAGAGTGCAGTGATGAGTAGAGTAGGGGGCATCAGAAACAAACCTAAGTGCCCGATGGTACAGGGAGTTGAGTTTGGAAAGGGCTGCACTCAAGCTGTGTCCATACAAGAAATCAGCATAGTCTAGGAGAGGAATGTATGTAGTTTGTACTAATCTTATTTTCCCCTCCTGTGTTAGGAAGTGTTTGATTCTGAAGAAAATCCCAAGCATCTGTTTGATTTTTTTTAGAAATTTCTTCTACATGGACTTTAAATAATAGTTTGGAGTCAAGCCAAACTCCCAGGTATTTAAAGGATTCCACATAGTCCATAGGCTCACCAAGCAAGGTGAGGATTTGTGGAGCTGTTCCAGCGATGTTGGGATTGAAGGCGTACACTGATGGGGTGAAAATCATAGCTTTTGTTTTCTTAGCATTTAAGAGGAGTTTTGATTGCAAAAGATTTTTCTGTAGGAGATTAAATTGCATTTGGAGGTCATTGCATGCATTCTCCAAGGTTGGCCTGGCAATGTATAACATGATATCGTTGGCAAATAGATAAGTGTTTGCTGACTTAACTTCATTATTTATGTTGTTTCTATAGATGGCAAATAAAAACAGGCCAAGAATGGACCCTTGAGGTACACCTCTACGTATAATTTTCAAGAAGGAGAGGGCACCTCCTGCTTTGATCTGCCGATAATGGTCGGTGAGGTAGCTAGAAAACCATTGTAGAGCCAGATTATTGACACCAATTTCTCTTAGAGTGGTCAGCAGCAAGATATGATCCACTGTATCAAAAGCTTTTCTAAGGTCAAGAAACAGGGCACATACATAGTTGTTGGCATCCAAGGCATTCAATCAATTGTTCACGACCTTAGCAAGAGCTGAGATAGTACTGTGACAGGGCCAAAAGCCAGATTGGGCAGAATTTAGCGGATCATAATCTTCTAGATATTGCCTAAGCTGGGAATTAACCAACTGTTCAAGTAGTTTAGATAGAAATGGAAGTAGGGAGATAGGACAATAGTTATTGCGATCACTACTGCTGCCTGATTTAAAAAGCGGTATAACATGGGCTGTTTTCCATATAGCAGGGAGGGTGCCCAGGGCAAGGGACATATTAAAAAGGTGAGCAATTGGGGGGGACAAGACAAAGTAGCCGAGTTTAAGGAAATACAGTTCAATGTGGTCTGCCCCTGCTCTCTTACCAATGTCTAACTGGAGCAGGAGGTCCTCAACCTGCTTCACAGTGATAGTGCCAAAAGAGAGGGCTTTCACCTGAGTGGATGATGCTGGGTCAGGACAGGCAGGGCTCAGGTTACACAGTTGTGTCCAGAGACTATTGGCTGGTGAGGCATCAAAGGCTAAGCCTGCCATTGTGAAATGGGTATTGAAGAGGTCAAGAATTTATTGTTTGTTGGAGGTAAAAGAACCGCCAATTGAGATTTTTGGTGGGAACAGGCTAGCCAAGCTGTGACCTTGGAGTTCCTTTAAAGTTTTCCATAACTTTGGAGTGCAGTTTGATGAGGATTCAAGTATGGAGCGGTAATAAGTAGATTTCACATCCTTAGTTAATTTAGTGCACCGTTTTCTAGCAGTTCTGAAAGCTGCCCAGTCGGTAAGCTGTTCTGATTTCCTTGCCCTTTTCCAGAGAGAGTCTCTATGTACCAACTCTAATTTCAAGTTAGCGGTAAACCATGGACCTGATTTCTTCTTGGTGCGTGTTTTGACTAGAGGTGCATGCTTGTTAATGGTGCTGAGGATAATGTTGTGGAATACTTTGTAGGCCTTGTCTACTGAGAGGTCCAGATAGAAATCCTGCCAAATGGCGTGCTAGAGGTCAGCAAGAAAGGAGATAAGATCAAAATACTGTTTATTTCTCTTAAGGGTATAATCAGAAGAGGAGACAAACTTTGGGGAGGTACACACACAGACTGTTACGCAGTGATCACTGATATTATTAAAGAATATGCCAGAGTGGGAGTATAAGTGGTGTTTTTATGACCAAAATTATGTCAAGCAAGGTACTATTGCTAGGGTTTTTTAAGTTAGGGTGGGTGACTTCTGTAATAAGTTGTGACAGTTGTGAAAGTACAAAGTTGTTACAGAACTCTTTAAGGGGTAAGGGTGAAGAAGAGAACCAGTCCATGCTGAGATCATCCAATATAATAACTTCAGAGAGTAAGGAGCCTAGAACATTGGATAAATGTTGCAATACCTTATGCCCCGTGGAAGGAGGCCTGTAGCATCTGATGACGTAACTAGGGACTGTTGGGGAAAGATGCAGCTTTAAGGTGGTACATTCAAATTCCAGGGGTATCGAGGTGGAATCCACTACAGTGGCAGTAGATTTGTCATGGACATATATGGCTACACCCCTTCCCCTTGATAACCTGTCCATCCTGTGGAAGAAAGGATGTTTATTTCCTAGTCCAGGGTAGAAGGCCTCAACTAGGATTCTGTAACTACTACAATGTCAGGGGTGGTAAGGTTGAACCAAGTCTGGATATAATCAAATGTCTTTAGTAGACTGCAGACATTTATGTGTATTAGGCTTAGCCCCTTTAACTGGGGTAGGGCAGAGGGAGCAGGGATGGGGAGAGGAGGGCCAGGGTTAGGCTCAATGTTGCCTGTGAAAATAAGTAGCAAAAGTATAAGTATTATGAGAGTGTTTAAAGAGAGCCTAAACAGGCAATGCCTGGCCCTTTTGCAGGGGCTGCGATTAGTAAGAGTAGGTGATGTGAAGTAAGTAGTATGGGGGCACAGGGAGGCATACAGAAGAGTCACAGTAGGGAAGACACACATAGAAGATACAAAGAGAAAGGACCAGGAGTGACAGCCACAGTTAGTACAACACAAGGTGGTTGGGCAGCAAGGCACATAGGGTAGAACAATAAATGGTAACTCATATAGAAGTGTAGATATAGGGAATAATGCACAGATATTGTGTGACCAAAAGCTATAAGAGGGGGCTGCAGAGTTGGGTTCAGGTTGCAGGTCTAGAGAGAGGTGAAGCACACCTGACCGGACTCACAACCAAAAAGAAGGGAGCTCATTATAGGTCCAAGACTGAGGTGCAGTATGCACAAAGGAACAATGGTTGTAGTTGAGTGATGTAGGATAGTTCAGAGTAAACCTGAAGACCCAGGGTTATGATGCCCTGCACACAAAAAAAATCAAAGCATTCAAGGTATAAGGCATAAGATTAGATCAATAGTGCAGGGGAAGCAGTACTTAGAGAGGAGAAGAGGTACAAGTAGGAGAAAAGTGCATAGGAATATAAGGGGACGAGGTACAAGTAGGAGAAAAGTGCACAGCAATACAAGGGAGAGAGGTGGTGCAGTGGTAGGGCTACTGCCTATGGGGCAGAGGGTCTAAGGTTCAAACCCAGGTGACAGATAAAGGAAAGGAAGCAAGCCAAGGGAGAAGAAGAGTCCAGAAGTGTCAGGATGATAGGGAAATAGCATAGGAGGGATAGATAGAGTAAGAGTAAGTAAAGGCAAAGGGCAGAGGTACAACTAATTCAGCACTGATCCCTACAGGACAGAGAGTATAAAATATAAATGAGGAAGTGGGGTACTTAGAGAAAAAGAACAGGTCACATGACCAACTATGACCTCTATAAGGAGGACCAGCCTTGGCTCAGTTGGAGGGTAGGTGGGTGGTTGGGCAGAGCAGTTGACGCATAGCATCAACAGGCTAACACTCCACACTAAACCTCTAACTGCAGGAGCTGGGTCTTGCTCCTTACCATGTAGCCTCCGCTGGCATCTACTCCCCTGAGGAGCTGCAAGTGGGGGGGGACCCCTGTAAAGGGGGGGCAGGAAATTCAGACAAAGGACTTGGACTCCACTCTGCGCATGCATGGTATGGGCTTCCCGAGAACAGAACAGATAGGTAAGGACAATTAGCAAATGCATTCCATAGAATAATGGATGGGGAAGGGTTTGATATGAGAATTTAATGCACACACCGAGTTGTGGGATGCTAGATAAAGCCCCGAGATGTTTATCAAAGCATCCACAACAAGGGTGTGCACTAAATTCACATATGAGACATCCTTATCAGGCCAGTGAGACTCGGCCCACATACAGAATGTTGGCCAATGAGGCAGCAGCATAGTTTGACTGACATTTCTTTTAGTTGTCTAACCAGGTATAGCACATTAAGCTGAAAGCTTTTTTTTACAGGAGCAACATTAAGTGACTTGCTCAGGGTCACACAGTATGCAAGTGGAAGCTGTGGGATTCAAACCCAGGTCTGGTCTTCTGGGTGTCACCAAATTTGCAGCTCAGAGCCTTAGACCACTGCGCTATACTGCCTCCTGACATGGCTCATGAATGTCATAACAACCAGCCGGTTGTTATGGAAAATATCAACCTGGTCAGTACATTGAGAGAAATTGCTGACCAGTTATTATAGAACCCTAAACAACTGAAACTCTAACCACCACTTTCGGAGTACGCACTGCAATATCTAGCAATTTACACACAGCTGTAGCACTAACCCCTGCTTTGAGGTGCACTCTGCACACCCAGCACTAATCAGAAAATAATGTTGCTGAAACGCTAAACCCTGATTTGGAGTACATTCTGTAGTGAGCAGTAAAGCCAACTTCGGATGCTGTAAAGTCCATTGCGGTCTTAAAGTATCAAAACAGATGACTCTCTGACTCAACAGGCTCTTAAATCAGTTCTTAAAGTGTCTGCAGGAAACGCCAAGAAACAGTAGAACCTCCAAGCTGAAAAAAGCAATCAGTACACGTCTGCTGACCTTGTGTACAACACTGTGGATAGTCCAACATTAGTTGTTTTCTTTTAACACCCGACACCAAACTTCTTAGTGCAGGAGCTGGCTCTTGCTCCTTACTGTGTGGCCTCCGTTGACTTCCAAGGAGCTGCAAGTGGTGGGAGTGTGTTCCCTGCAAGGCTATGTGGCCTCCGCTCCTCCGAGGAACTGCAAGTGGTGGGGGTGGGTTCCCTACAAGGTTGTGTGGCCTCCGCAGGTGTCCACTCCACCAAGGACCTGCAAGTGGTGGGGTGGGTTCTCTGCAAGGCCATTTGGCCTCTGCTGGCATCCGCTCCTCCAACGAGCTGCAAGTGGTGCTACAATAGATGAATACTGGTTGCAATTTCTTTTGCACCCCATATAAATGATTTAAAATTTATGCAAAGGTGGCTGCCTTGAGAACGATAGCAGATTGTTTACCTAGAGCTGCATGTAATAAGATATTAGACAAAATGCTGCATCCAGTTCTGGATTTTTTTTTTTTTAACCAGGAGAGACACACTAATCTGAAAACGTGTATGCAGGTGCAACCTGCAAGCTCAAGGAAGTTAAGTGACTTGCTCAGGGTCACACAGTATGCAAGTGGGGGCGGTGGGATTCAAACCCAGGTCTCCAGATTTGCAGCTCAGAGCCTTAAACCACTGTGCTATACTGCCTCCTAATGGAGTAGACATTTACAGACATGTGTCTAAGGTGGATTTAAACAAAATGGTAAAATGTATAATAAAACAGCAACATTTATATTACAGTGACCTTTTGTAGCACAACACTGGAAAATGTCAAATGGTTTGGGCATGTGTTCCAATAAGCAAAAGTCAAGAAAGGATTTGGTTAACACAGTTATACAAGTTGATACACGCTAACCCTCCTTATTTCTTGAGGAACAAGCTGAAAATCTTAGAATCGTCTTACCCATTAAGAAATATTCATAAAAACTGGTTGGACATATCTAAAGTATCTAAAGTTAAATCAGAGTATAGGGAAATGACCCTGAAGTATGGAGGAGAGTGATCCTGGGACAACCTTTCTCCAACTGTGAGAACTGCTGCATGTAAAAAAATTGAAATTACATACTTACTGTAATTGTTGATCTTCCAAAATATCTTCACCATTTATTTCCCCTTATGGGTCTTGACTGGAGGCTCTAGGACCTCACTGGAGCAGTCTTTTCAGCCAGAAGGTAACTGATATCAGCTGGTGGTGCCACTCACAGTTTCAGCGTACTGCCGACGCCCATGTGAGTTAGCCAATAACTGACACTGTCAGACAATAACTGACACTGTCCCCCTACCTGCCTCAGTTCTGTTTGCCAGTAGAAGAAACAAGTGGGAAGAAAAGAGGGCTATAGACTTCCAGGCCTAAAGGGATAGGAAAACAAAATAGGCAAGGACACAGGTTTTTTTTTTTACTGGAAAACCCGGTATAAATCCAGAATTTGGACTACTTTCACACTGGTAAAAACAAATAATTTCACAGAATTTAGCATTTTACAACAGATCAATAAATTTACAGAACATGTATTTTTCTTATCATTGTTTCCTGTAGTATTTTGAGTTTGCTTCATTTAATGTTCTGTATATTGAGCCTTCTATTTTCTGATTATGTACACACATACTAAAAGAATAACAGGAGAATCTCTTGTTAAATCCAAAAATTAGACTTACAATCACTGGTGTAATTTTTTGAATTTCATGTCTTGAAAACAAAATGTCATTACTTTAATCACAATAAATCAGTAGCCTTGGATATGGGATATAAAATAATTGAAAAAAAAACAACTACCAACTTAGAAGCTTAGGATTGGATCTACTGGGTGGCATAAGGGCAGTGGTTATGAAAAGCCACAACCTATTACCGCCTACCTGAACAGAGAAGATAGAGGCATGCAAGTAGATGGGCAGCAGCCCGGGGCATATGGTACTGGCACATATACTTGGAACTGCAAAAGGGATCCCTGTGTAATTAAGATGGCAGAATGCCAGCTTGTCAAAATTAACTTTTGTACTCCCAAGAAGACGACTCCAAAATTAAATAGGGAAAACCTTCAAGCTGTCCTCTAGAGGAGGGAGACAACAGGAGTTAGTGGACAGAGTCCAGGTAGCAAAAATTAAATCTTCTTCCACTCCCAAGGGAGTTAAAAAGAACAATCCATGAATGGAAGAAAAAGATACTAACACTGAAAAAACATGGCAAATCATGAAAATTCAACATTGCTATGAGTATAGCACAAAAAATCCCACTGCACCTGCCTCTCCCTGCAAATTCAGGGACGTACCTTTTGTGAGAGGGTTCCATGTGATCTGAGTGAATGCAAAAGGACAAGGGAAAAATGGTGACTGCAAAAGAGCAAGGGAGGAAAGAGATACCCTACTAAACAGTGATCGCCAAAATGGCAACAAGGATTTCTTTGGGGGTCTTTTCCCCCCGCATACCCCTTTCTAAATATAATCAACTCGGAGGAGGGGGAGCTTGGAGAGGGGGAGAAATCTATAGGTTGCCATTCAGGAGACTGCTGTTTATCCCCATTGCCCTTTTTCTCTCTCTCTGTTTTCCCGTCACCATTTTTGCTGTCGCAATAATACAATCACACTTTCACGGGAAACCGTGCCAGAACTGAATATTGATTAACATGTTGAACACTATTCATGTGTGAGCAACAATCAGTGAAGAATGGATAAGAAGTGATGCAAAGTTGCATATAGCAACAATAGAGATATACCCTACAGGGGATATACCCCACAGGGGATATACCCCAGGCACAGAGAGGTGGGAACAAGGAGAACGGGGAGGGGGGGGGAGTATGAGTTTCGCCCTAAGGAATTTCTTTTTATTCATAATAATTTTCTTCCTTTTTTTGGTTGGTAAGAGGGCCATGAGGACCCTAGTCCCAATATTTTTTTTTTGTTAATTACTTGTAAGGGGTCAAAATTAAAAAGATCACTCCACAGATATAAAGGAGAGGGGAAAACAGAGAGTCTCTCAACTGGTAATGGCAAGAATAACACCACCATGCACCAACATAACAGAATGAGCTACCCAGAGGCCTTGGCTCTACCTGAGTGGGGGATGACGGGCTGGCTTGTGAATGAATGGTGAAGATATTCTACAAGATCAACAATTACGGTAAGTACTTAATTTTATATCTTCCAGGAATCAATTTTCAATATGCTCTCCTAATTATGGGTCAGAGTACTAAGCTTTCCCACATAGGGAGGAGCTGACTCACCCTGAGAGAAGACATCACTCAGCTTTCTGCATGGGGGAGAGCATCTGAGGGCAGGGATTCCTGACAGACCCAGCAGAAACTGAGACATGTTAGGGATAGAAGCCCAGGAGCAGGAGGGCTCCCCAACAACTCATGCCTGACCTTGCAGGAATTTGTATTTGGTCACTATGCAATACTGAAAGCATGTGTTAGTCTGCACTATCCAATTTGCCACAGTTGTGGCAAATTTTACTATGCAAATTGATGCAATTCAGACTTTGTGATGAATTTTTACCACAAATTGTGTAGTAAAATTAATCGCAACTCCATAGTGCAGGTGTAGTGTGGCAATTCAGATTGTAAAATTTGTGTAACTGCACAAATTTTACTATGCTAATTTCAGAACTACGCTCTGAGCTTGCTGGTGCTGGGAAAATTCTTGTGCCACTCATGGTGCTAGGGACGGACACAGAGGTCATAGTAATACCAGTATTGTGCCTGGTTCAGAGCGAAGAGTTTGTTTAATCCGTTTGAAAAACCATACAAACATTTTACAAACATTAAAAAAATGTGAAAAGACATTCATGAAATCAGTCTTTTAAAACGAACAAAAATATATAAGCCAAAATGACAACAGAAACTGTATATTAGATAAAAAAGCACATGTTAGCACAAACGATCTTGCCTTTATATTATATAAGTTAAAATATGAACCCTGCTTAGTTTTTCAGTTGTCAGTTTATATCTATTTGGCCTTTTATTCCACTTTATCAGCATCATTCAATATTAATTTCTTAAGCTAATGAGCTCTATACTTATATCTCTTATAAGATAATGTAGTAATAATAGCACAATACCCATTGATCCCTGCTTAAACAAACAGCAATATAGTAACACAATAGTGGAGCGTACATTGATGTCTCCCTAATACTTAAATATAAGAGATGCCTGTAAACACCATGGGATCAATAACTTTATGTCCAAGCTGCCAGAAAAAATGTTGCTATTTAGCAATAGGCTATCAGGATTTTATCAAGGTGGACCTAGCTGCACTAGCTGAACATGTCACCATGCAGGAGGCCATCCCTATACCTCCCATGTGGATGAAAGCAAGCCATGATATTAAGAGCTACTAATCAGGCTTAGGGTGACTAGACAGGGCTTCTCTGACCCAGACAAAAGCAGAAAAACTGCACTCACTAGCACCAATGAGAGTCAACCTAAGTCACCAGTAAAAATCTGCCATCTACAGGGAAGCTCCAAGGCGTACAATGCAGCATATGCTGTTCCTTACCCTCAAGTTCAACCCCCGTGGCAAACATACATACTATCCACATATTGGATATCAAATATGGGGCCTATAAACTGTGCTTGCTGTAACATGCCCTTTTATTTTGTCCTACATTCCAATGCTTTGGCCACCAGTACATCCTAAGCCTTATTCACCCCACAAAAGAGCCTTAGAATCGCTACTAGCATTGGTGTGTCAGCAATTTTGCCATATATAGCTCCCCTGGGCTATCTCTGTGGCAATCCCCAAACCTGCTGCATATTGACAATGTTAAGGATCCCAAGTAAATTCCCCACTTCTATAGCCATTATTAAATTATTAAAATAGTTTGAGGTTCTCTTAATAAGACTTCCATTGTTGGTAGTTATTTAGGATTTCTTTTTCCCTTAGTATGATGAAAAGTCCTTCCATTTAAGTGTCTTTACAAATGTAAGATTACCAATCAAATGAGGCAGACATACTACATACAACATCAAAATTACATGTTAGCTTATGACACTTAATTAATTTTTTAGAAATAGTAAGGTTTAAATGAGTACCTAAAGGATGTTTAGAATAAGACAACCCAGTCTCCTGTCAAATCGAATACCAAGTCTAATTTATTAGCATCTCATGTGCATGTTCACAGTATGTTTTTAACACAGTTTTATGGTGTGCTATCCAGCCTAACCTTGCATATGTTGGTGCTTCTTAAAGAAGACCTAAATTTTAGTTACAAGATCCCTAGTCCCTATAAAACTATCAGTGGTATTCCAGGGACCATCAGAAAGAAGTTAATTTATGAATTTGGGTTCAGCTACATAGAAAACAATGGCAGAAGGAGACCGACGGTCTATCGAGTCTGCCCATGTGAAACCCAGGATCTCTTACAGATCCTGAGATCTACCCCCACCCTGATTTTACCATTTGTACCTGTTGTATTACCCCTTAGCTGAGCCCTGTGTTTTTCCCACCCCTTCTTGAAACTCATTATGGACCCCACTCCTACCTCCTCTGCCGGTAGGCTGTTCCACGGCTTCACCACCCTTTCTGTGAAGAAGTACTTTCTCAGGTCCTTCTGAAGCTTCCCCCTCTCAGTTTTCATTCATGCCTCCTGGTCATTGAGGCGGTGACCCTATGAAATAGTTCCTTGGACTCTAGCACTTTGTTTTTGCCCTTCAGGAGCTTAAATGTCTTGATCATGTCTCCTCTCTTCCTTCTTGCTTCCAGTGAGTTCAGTGATGTTAGTCACTCCTCATAGGCTAGCCTCTACAGACTCTGGATCATCTTTGTTGCCATCCTTTGAACTGCCTCCAGTCTGTCTCTGTCTTTCTTCAGGTGCAGCCTCCAAAACTGGACACAGTATTTCAGGTGTGGTCTCACCAGTGATCTGTAGAGGGGGACAATTACCTTTTCATGTCTGCTGTCAATCCTTCTGCCTATGCATCTCAGCATTCTATTCACCCTGCTGTATGCTTTATTGCATTGGCTTGTCTGTTTCATGGTGTCAGCAATGATGACCCCAAGGTCCCTCTCCTCCTGGGAGGTACTCAGCTTGACTCCATTTAGCTAGTATTCTGTCCTAGGATTTCCTTTCCTTTCCCAAATGCATAACTTTGCACTTTTTTGTGTTGAATTTCAGCTGCCACAGATTTGACCATCTTTTAAATTTTTGGAGGTCCTTTTGTAGGTACCTAACCCCTTCTTGGCTGTCCACCCACCGTCCCAGCTTGTTGTCATCTGCAAACAGGGCAATCATGCCCTGGATGTCATCCCAATGTCATTAATAAATACGTTGAACAGGACCAGGCCCAGCACCAATCCCTGAGGGACTCAGCTTGTGACCTCACCCTCATCTGATTTCACCCCATTTTTCTTCTTCTGCAATTTGGAGCTCTGTTTCTTCCTTCCCATGCCTTACTGCCCTCTTTGCTTCTTTATTTTTTTCTGCTATAATCTTCCCATTCGCCTGCCCCATTGAGCTTTCTGAACATGTGAAAGGCCTACCGTTTATTTCTGATTGCCCTTTTGATCCTGTTTGAACCAAATGGGTTTCATGTATCTTCCTTTTCTTCACCGTTTTAATACACAGTTTTGTTGCTACCAGGACTGCTTCATTTATTCCCTTTGAAATGTCTTTGACATCCATTATATCTGTGATGTTAGCCAAACCCTTGCTTACTTTCTGTCTCAACTTCACAAAGTTTGCTCCCTTGAAGTTCAGTATCTCTGTCAGGGATTTGGATCTTTCAATCCTGGAGGAAATTTCGAACCATACAGTGTTGTGGTTGTTGTTGGTGCCTCCCCAACCCTTACTGCCTCTACTGCTTCAGTGTTAGTTAGGACTACATCCAGTATTGTTTCCTGCCTTGTTGGAATCTTAACCAACTGTGTCAGCATGCTGTCTTGAAGGGAATCCAGGACTGGCTGACTTCTGGCTGACTTCGCTACCGGGATATCCCAGTCAATGTCGGGTAAGTTCAGGTCTCCTACCACCACCATGTTCTCCCTTCCTGAAATCCTTTTGATTTCCATAGCAAGCTCTCTGTCTGTCTCCACCCCCTGAACTGGAGGCCTGTATATTACCCCAAACTGAAACTTCCTCCCTGTAGCTGATGTTAGATGAACCCATAGGGATTCGACTGTCACGTGACTGACTTTCTCATTAACTGTTGCCCCTATGCCCTCCCTAACATAAAGTGCTACCCCCCCAGCCACCTTCTTGTCCTTTCTATAGAGTGCATATCCTGGGATCAATAGATTTCATTCACTGTGCTCCATAGCCCATGTCTCAGTGACAGCAACCAGGTCAACCTCAGTCTCTGCTATCAATGCTTGTCGGTCACTAATCTTATTTCCAAGGCTCCTAGCATTGAGACAAACCACTTTCCATGAGTCTGACTGTGCCCTAGTTCCCCTGTCCTTATTACCTGCGTGATGTTTAACATCTGATTTCCTGCCCCTGCTGCTCTTGCCCCTCCACTGTGAGTCAGTGCATTTAGTCCTGTTAACGTTGCTTATGGTTCCTATTTGAGGGGGAGTGTTGGCTAAGTTACTGTCTTTACTACTGATATCCTTCCTAGCCTCCTGCTCCCTCTTGTCTAGTTTAAATAACTGATGTGGACATCAAACCTTTGCCCCAGCACCCTCACCCCCTCCTTTGTTAGGTGCAGCCCATCATATTGGAAGAAGCTTCTGTCCCAGAAGTTCCACCAATCCCCCACAAAATGAAATCCTTTTTTTGTTGCACCGCTGTTTCAGTCAGCTGTTAAACTCTTAATGTATTCCAGTTACATTTTTTTGGTGCTTCCTCCTTTACCCCAGACCAGGAGAACCTCAGAGAAGGCCACGGATGTCGATCTTGCAGCCAGTCTTTCACCTAACTTTCCTAGGTTCTATTTCGCTGCCTCCACCAACTGGTTTGCTAGGTCATTAGTTCCTATGTGTACCAAGACTCCCAGGCCTTCTTCCACTTGGTCCACTATCCTTCTAGTGTGCTCACCATCCCTCTTAGCCAAGGTCCCTGGGAGGCACCTGACCTTCACATCTGTCTGCTTATACTTACTTAGCTGGGACTCTATTCCCCTAATCGAGTCCCCAATGACAAGGAACTGTTTGCGCTTTTTATTTCTTGTTTTACTCATGCCTCTATTTGATGTCCTTGCAGTGTTCCGTATTGGCCTCACAACTAACTCAGTGCCCCTCCCATGGAGTCATGTACCTGTACTTCCATTAGGGGTGCAAATCTGTTTGTGGTCAGAGTGGCTGTAACCTGAGCAGTGCTGTTCTGGGCAATCTTTGTTGTTCCCCCCCTCCTCCCATCCCCACCACTCTCCACTCCCCTGGGCTGGCAGGTTTCTGCTGAAGTGCATGAGTGGTGTAGAAGCTCCAGGCCAGCTGGTGGTTCAGCATAGAGATTTCTGTCCAAGCCGACTCCAGTTAGACCCTGAGCTCCTTTAGCTGTCAGCATATGGGGCAGTGAGACATCCTGCAGAGTAGTCCCTTGGAGACTAGGGCCTTGCATCCGTTACAAGTCAATCAATCAATCAATTTTATTTGTATACTGGTAGGTATATGAGCATAAATGGCCCATTTTCACAGTTATCCAGTGGTGGAATACAACATAAAGGTAAAGAATACATCACTAAATAAGAGCAACAGCAGATAAAAAAATTAACATGACAACAATTAAATACAATACAAAGGCAAGACAAATCTGCACAGGGATAAAATGAAGTACAGAATGTAGGGTTACACATTTTAGATGGTAATCACAAGATTAATCTTGCTTTTATTGGAATTAATTATTTTGTACAGGAAGAAGAGAGATAGAATGGGCAGTATCCATAAATGTGTAATGAGGGGAAAGTGCAGGTTTAAAGGGGTAGGAAGGAATTTGGGACAGAAGGGCAGAGGAGATGGAACTGGGGGGAGGATGTATGTGTGTAAAAGGAGGGAAGGGGAGAGAAGTGGCTTCTTCACTGTGAGACTCAGTAGGGCTCAGGAGGTGGCAAGACGGGGGTGGGGGTGGAGTGATGGACGGGTCTAACTAGGAGGCCGCTAGGGGCAACTATAGTTGGATGAGTTTAGATGGTGGGCCTTGAGGGAGGAGTTAAAGCAATGTTTGGATTTACAGGCTTGGATTCCAGGGGGGTAGTTCATTGTACAACTTTGTCCCATGAAAGGAGATGGAGTTCTGAGCCTGCTTGGTCCGGTAGAAGGGGATGGCAGAAACCATGGTGGTGGCACCTCTGGTAGGCTGCTCAGGTGCTGAGAGAGGAAAAAGGGAGATAACGCTGGGTGACAGCCATTTGAGGGGAATGTTACGAAGAAAGGAGAGCATTTTTAGGTGGAACCTCCCTTAGATGGTGGGCCAACTGAGGAAGGAGTAGAGGGTGTGCAGTGGAGAGTTCTCCAGGGGAGATCAGTGAAGCAATGAGTGACACTGTTGTAAGTGACACTTTGTTTGGAGTAGAAGAGTGAAGATTTAGGTGGAGAGTAGATAATGGAGCCATAATCAATAAGGGGCAGGAGTAGAGAGGTAGACAGGTGTAGCCTGGAGGAGGGGCCAAAGGAACTTTCTGATCCTGTAAAGATCACCAAGCCTAAGATGAATCTTCTTCATGAGGTTGTTTATATGAAGGTTGTAGAATAGGTGGGGGTCAAGGTGGAGACCAAGGTATTTGAATTTGGTCACCTGTTTAATGAGGTTACTGGAGATGTCAAGGAGGTGCATGCCGATTGCAGGGGCTTTCCTCAGGAAGGAAAAGATAATGAATTTTGTCTTCTTGAAATTAAGGATCATGCCTTTCCCCAAGAACCAGGAATGAAGTTTCTTGAAATTGGACTGTAGATTATGAAGAATAGAGGCCAGGCTATCATGGCTGCAGAAAAGTGCTGTGTCTTCAGTGTACAGGACTAGTTGTGTAGTTTGGCAGATAGAGGGAAGGTAATTGATGAACAGTGAGAAAAGTAGGGGGCCCAAGATAGAGCCCTAGGGGACACCATATTTGATTGGACATTTGGCAGAGAGGTGACCTTGGATGGAGGTATGATGGGATCACCTGGAATGGTAGTTACCAACCCATTTAACTACATTATCGGAGAGGTGCAGACCACGAAGGGTGTCAAGGAGGTTATGATCCACAAAGTTGAATGCCTTGGTCAGGTCAACAAAGACAGATCCAGTGTACTGTCCTTTGTCATTTGCCTGAAGAACGTCTGCTATTGAACCTGACTAGGGCTGTTTTGGTACTGTGTCCAGATCTAAAACCATGGTGGGTACTAGAGAGTAGGTTGTTGGTTTGAGGTAGACGGTGAGTTGAGCATGTACAACTTTCTCAATAATTTTTGAGAGAGGGACAAGGAGGGAAATAGGGTGGTAGTTACTGACATAGTTTCAAGACCCATCTTTGAATAATGGTTTAATGGTGGTAGTTTTCCAGGCAGTGGGGAAAAAGCAAGAACAAAGAGAGTGATTGAAAAGATTGGTAAGCAGAATCGCAAGGGCAGAGATGAAAAGTTTCAGGATTTTATAGTTGATACCGTCGGCCCCCTTGCTGGGTTTTGGGTTGTTTATGCACATAAGCTTGATGGTGTCTGCCAGATCAAGGGCCTTGAAACAAAAATGGAGGGGGTGCAGAACCTCAGCATTGGGGCAGATGGTATGGGATGGTGGAGGGGAGGGCAGAGGGGTGGAAGGGGGAGGTTTGTATTTTTCAAGGTCACTGAAGAAAGAATTAAAGCTGTTCCTCACTTCAGACGGATTGTTTATACAACTCCAGCTATGGTACAAGGTAACGGGATCAGAATTTATGGTTTTTCACAGGAGCGACTCGAGGGTACCCCATAACTGTTGGGGATTCGAGGCATCCCTCAGTTGTTTATCATGCAGGTAGTCAGTTTTAGCCTTTCTAATGGCAGATTTGCATTTATTACAGACAGACCTGTAGAGGGACAGCTGGGAAGGGTCTTTTTTCTTTCGAATAGCAGGCCCAGGCTATGTCCCTAGATCTCATTAACTTAAGAAGATCAGGGGTGACTCTTTCATTAATTTGACCTCTTTTTCTAATTTTGTTGTGTGGTGCATGTTTATCGCAGATACTGACAAAGATTCTGGAGAATTTCTGAAGAATAGAGTCGCACTCTTTTGGCCCCTTGGTAAATGACCAGTCAACAAGACCAAGATCATGGGTGATGAGTTCAATGTTTTAAATCGGTCAGTCTCCTGGCAAATATAAAAGTTGGGGGGGGGTGCTTGGGTAACTGGGCTGACCAGAGGCAAAATATTGCACAGTGATCACTGATAGACTCAGGCAACACTACAGAGTCAGTGATGCGATTGGGATGCGAGACAGTAACCAGAACCTCGTGTTTACTGCAGCAAAGTGGACCTACATTCTGTGGCAGGACCTCATACTTTCTGCTGCAGAACAACTGCTGATTCTGCAGCTATTCTGCAGCAGATTAATTGTGGCTAAACAGCATACCTTCAAAGGGATTAAGTCTTCATTAGCCCTTTGACTGCCTTTGTGCAACCACTCTGCTACACTGAAAGTGGAACAGCAGGTCATTTAACAGTATGTTGTCTTCTTATCACACATATTAAACAGCAGTAACCCAAACCTGGCACATCCATGGGCATCAGTGTTCTCTTTTAATGAATTTTCCCTCCCACCCTGAATTTGAAGGCTCATCTGTTCTTCTGGAAATTGGTGGCCTTTGCCGCTCTCCTAAGTTATAATCAGAGGAGGACATACACACTTAGCTAAAACTACACAGAAGGCAAAACCTGCTTGGATTTCTTCTGGTTTATATTTACAGTTAGCAAATATAAAGAGAGACTCCAACTTGAAAGCCATTTTTTTTCTGATTTTGATCAATGTTCTTTTAAAGAGCCCCTGACACCATTGTGACAACTTTGAGAAAATGTAATGTTTAGCACAAGTAAGCTTATATTTTAATATTGTTTCTGTATTCCTCAGTCTCCTTTATTACTAGGGGCATCTTCATGTAAACAGGATCACTGCCCTATCTGTTCTGGCTGCTTGCCTACATATGACATCACAGTTCTGTTTTTGACATCACAATCTGTTGCAGTGGGGATAATTACGATGCCATAAATGGGGAATTATTTATTACATTTATTTATTTATTTAAAAGTTGGTAACTGGGAAAAGCACCATGATCAGAAGCTGTTCTCCAGGTGCTGCCTGGATTATGATGTCATATGTAGGATAGCAGAAAGAGCAGATAAAGTCTAAGGGACAGTAAGTTTCTTTCATACAGCTGTCCTCAGTAATAAAGAAAAAAGGTAAATAATTACAGAAAATACATGAAATATAAATTGAACCTTCTAAATCTCACATTTTTTCCAAGTTTTTCTAATGGTGTCAGGGGCTCTTTAAATTATTGTTTTTGTAAACTAGGACTACTCCAACTGTCTTGCAACAAACATGTTGAATGCAGCGTACAAATCTGTGTTTTGGGGGGGTGAGAACTGTCTTCCTATAATAGTGAAGGAGGGTGTAACTTGCAGTGTCTGCAGGATTTGTTGACTCCTAATTTTTCTTTTAGGGGTCGCACTAAAAAATGCAAACAAGTTATTCTTATTAAGCTGGAGTAACCTTGGTTAGCATGTTCTCTTCTCCTCATAATTCAGGGGTGGTGGTGTTCTTCAGTCAGTGACTCTCATTTCACTTATGTATAGCAGAAATCAAACTCTCCATTCTGATTTCTTTCCACACCTGTTTGCTCCAGTTCTAGTATACCCTGGTCCCCAACTCTGCTGCAGCTGGGGAACTTGAACCGCCTTAAGAATTAAGCTTGATACCGCCACTTAGGCTGCAAGTTCAGATTTGCCAAGAAATTACTCTCACACTTGCAGGTACAGTACGGAACTGCAGCCCACAAATCAAAACTATGATAGATGTCCACCAGTGGGAACTGAGTCCTCTGCTCAGTCTGTTCCAAGCCCTATGTTTCTGCAATCAGTTCCTCCTCTGATACCTGTTGCCACACTGAGATCAATTCCACCTCCACAGGCACCACTGAATCTTGTCACTTCTTGACTACAGCTTGCCTTCCAGTTCTTCCTTCCAAATTCATCTTCCTAGGATTCAGCATGCACCATGAGCAGCAACATGGCTGAGCTACCCACACCTACACAACAGCAAATCATAACTGTGCTATTGCGTCAGTCGCCCCCCCCCCCACACACACACACACACAATACTGGCTGGAAGGAGTTATGTAACAAAAGCCAGCATGAGTCCAGATGTGATGCAGCCACTAGCTTTTTGGCTTTGTAGTGGACAGCATCAGTTTGCTGCCCCTTCTAATGAGCATGTGTGCCATGGCATACTTAACTCATCAATAGCTATACCCTTGCCTTGTGTGACTGCATAGCATAGCTAACATTTCTGCAGCTCAGTGACTGGTTTTCCTGATTTCTACTGCAAGCACTGCTTTCTGTGACCACTGCTGCAACTGCAGAATCGCAGAAAACATGGGGCCCTGACAATAACCCAATCGATAAGTGATTGGGAGCCTGTTTTGTAGTTAGATCTGGTGAGTGAGGCAACAAGCGGGTGGAGACCTAGATTGTGATAAAAGATTTAGAGGAGTTGGCTTGTCTGGTGCCCCAGATGATGTTAAAGTCCCCAGGAGGAACCACTCTACTGAGTGGGAGGGTGTGTTTGAGGGCTAGTTGTGACTTGAGGTCAGAAAGCTGGGTACCCGGGGGAGATAGGCGGTGGTGAGAGTAAGGGTTTTGTTAGGACCTAGTAGGAGGTGGATGGAGAGAGTTTCCAGAAGGGAGAACTCTGTAGTAAGGGTGTATTCAGTGAAAGATAATTTGTTGGAGATACAGAATATGCATCACCCTCTCTTTTTTTTTGGTCTATCTTTTCTGACTAGGGTGTAGCCCCTAAGCTCAGTCTCTCCATAAGAAATCTTGTGGTAAAGCCAGGTTTTAGAGACAGCGATTATGTCAAAGACATTTGAGGCAAACCAGGCTTGGAAAATGTCTAATTTAGCAGGGAGATTCTGAATGTTGAGGTAGACAAAGCTGATATTTTTCTCTTTATTAAAGAGGGGCCTCGGGTTGGGGGAGGGATGAGGTTACTTGGGCAGTGGTTAGGGTGGATGGTTCCTGAGAGGAGGAGAAGGAGGAGGATGAGAACCCTGAGAGAGGGTAGAGATGGGTGGAACTGACTTGTGTTTTCTAGATCTGTTGCGACTGAGAGTGGTTACGGTAGTGCGCTTAGAGAGAAAAAAGGTTGTAGAGGCAGAGGGGTAGGGTGTGGGAGGACGAGGAGTAGTTCAGGTGGGGTTGGGAAAAGTCAGAAGGAATGAGGAGAAGTGTGCAGGTGGAATGGCACAGTGAGGGTGGTTCAGGGAGGGGGAGGTAGTTCCAGAAGGTCCGGGAGGATAGTAGCAGGGGGGAGAGAGAGCAAGAGGGGGAAGAAAAAGGAACAGAAGGAGCAAAGGATGGAGTGACATGGTGTGTGGGGAAGCAAGTGTGTGGGAGAATAAACAAAGTCTCCAGCAAGGGATTAGTGGAGAGATTCCAAGGTATAAGACAGAAAGGCTAAAGGGTTGATAGAAGTGTTCAGTAACTGTAACTACCAGATGGCATAAGGGTTATCATTAACGCCTTTGCTGCACAAAGTGCAGGGTTCAAATCCATGGTGACGGAGGGGAAAACCTTAAGGAGGGTGGGTTACCAGAGGTGAACAGCAGTGGGCAGGGGTGAGTTTTAAATCAGGCAGATCCTCAGGTAAGAAGATGATAAGGGTGGAGGAGGATCAAGAAAGGATATCAGTAGTGACTCCTAGTGGTAGAAAAGTATAGGGAGCAAATGGGAAAGTGAGGTGATAGGAAATAAATGGCTTTGTCACGTGATGTATCATGTGACCAGATCCAGCACATAAAGGAAATGATGACCAAGGGTGAGCGTGGTGGTGGTGGAGATGGTGGTGCTGGTGGTGGGAGGGTGGGGCAGTCATGGCGTAGCAGTGACAGGCTAGCGCAGGGTTCACCTGTGCTCCTGTTAGCTTGCACAGTGCACCTCTACTGGCCCACCTTACCAGGTACCCCTGTGCATGGCATCTGTGCCTGTTGGGCCCCTGTGTGGGATGTGAGGGTGGGATGTATATCTGGTGCTTCCAGGTGTCTCCATGTGTGCTCTGTCTGTGCACCTCATCTGCGGTGGCCACTCTCTAGCCCTTTGTTACTATTGCCAGTCCTTGCTGGTCTGTTCCCCCGCATCCTTTGTGCCACTGCAGTCTCCCCCTGTTGCTCCTGTGTCCCATGCTTACTTGTTCCGTATTCAGTGTTGTGCTGTCCAGGGTGCTTCTGCGCATCCTGGTTACACTGGGGCATCTCAGGTTACACCATGGAGCTTCAGTGCACTTCACAGTGGGGATGCACACAGTGCATTTTGTAGTCCATCCTTCTGTGAATCCCATTACTTGGGGACTGCGCATCTCATTTGCACCCAGCACATCTGCTTTGTGAATCCTGTTCCAAATGTTTAGCAGTTACAATTAATGCAGTTCAACTCCACTACACTATCCTATGCAACAGCCCTGGTTAGCTATAATAATGCAATATCCAGCAGCTATAATTAATGTAGTTCAATGCTATCTACAATTAATGCATTTCAGTGCAATCCACAATGCTATCCTATGCTTAACAGCTATACTTCATGCAGTTTAAATCCACAATGCTATCTTTTGCAACAGCTCTGGTTAGCAGCTATCCTATGCAACAGCCTTGGTTATCAGTCATAATAATGCAGACCTGTATCTACAATTGTGTCCTGTGTGGTTTTATCCTACGCCCAGCCTTGCTAGCAGCTGTAGCTTATTTCACAATCAGTACTTATCTGGTTGATCTCTTGCCTCCTGTTCCTTCTCTGACTTGCTGCTCTTCTTGCTTCCTGTTCTTGTATCACTCAGCTCTCCTCCTGCAATTCCCCACCCATGTTGTCAATAGAGATGCAGCAAATTTAAATTTCACTGGTGAAGTGAACATGAAGTGGGCACTTCGCAGAGTGGCCAGCATGAAATGCCCATTTCACCTTGTTATCATTACTTCATGTTGTCATTCTGCCTTAAGGCGAAGTAAGGCAGAGTGACAACAATATTGGCAGCCTCCCCCACACAGTCAGTAGAATTAATGTGCATCCCCAAAATGCTACTGTCGTCTTGTCTCCAGAAAATTCTCCAGTGCTGATGACGTGAAATGAGAGAGTAACAAGAAATGCAAAGTCTCCCAGAATTAATGGCACACTCAGTCATCAGGGCAGTTGTCAGACAAAGTCACCAGAATTAATCCCCAAAATGCTACTGTTGTCTTGTCTCCAGAAAATTCCCCAGTGCTGATGACGTGAAATGAGAGTGTAACAGGACATGCAAAGTCTCCCATCTTAGAGATTGAGTGAATTAAAATTTCACCAGTGAAGTGCCTATGAAATGGGCACTTTGCGTTGTCACTCCGCTATGCAGAGTGGCCAGCATGAAATGCCCACTTCGCCTTGTCATTGTGAGTGTCACTTCTCATTGTCATTCCACCTTAACTTGAAGTAAGGAGGAGTGACAACAATATTGGCAGCCCCCGGGCTCCCACACATTACATGGCTTACAGTACTGTAACTCACATGCTGTACAGGAACACGAATGCCTACGGCTGTAGTTCCCCGATGACAATGACCTGTATCACAAAACTCCCCAATTTGAAAACTCATATCAATGAGTACAGTGGTTAAGTCTGGAGAGATACTACAAAACAGGCTTACATGATGCAAGTAGCTAGTAAAAAAAAGAATTTTGTGATTCGTGATGTGATCAGGAATCATGACTGCATTCATTACAGTGAAATATTAATTTATTTTTCTCGGACTTGGAGCTGACAAGCGTACTGGGAACATGAATGCCTACGGCTGTACTTCCCTGATGGCTTGGCTGTTCACAAACCTCACCAGCTTGAAAATTCATATCAATGGGTACAGTGGTGAATCCTGGAGAGATACTACAAAACATTAATTTTGTGATTCGTGACGTGATCGTGAATTGTGTGCACCACACCAGTATTCTGAAGGGAAGCCAAAGAAACAACTGTGACTTAAGTTACAGATGGAGATTGTGCCCTAAAGAGATGCAAATGCATAGACAGATTTAGATTGCGCTGCGCACTAAAGAGATGCAGACAGAAAGGCACAACAACAACACCTAACCATTGCTCACCATTAAAAATCCAAATTTGGAAAAGAATACCTTTTGCCATAGAGGGGGTAGTGCACGGCAGTAACAGTCCACTACTACCAGTAAAGATACCATAAGCAGTACAAAAAATTCATGCAGAACAGTGGATAGCAGGTTCACACTGCTGCAATTACTCTGTGGCACAGTAAATGGTGTCTGATTTAATGGCACGCATGCATCGCACACACACTTACACACACTCACACACTACAAGTAATGCATAGCAAATTGAAAACCTTTAGTAATACAACCAAATGTTTTAAACAAACAGAAATTATACACTGCTGCACCCCAACAATCAGCAAAAAAATGCCAAGAATTACTGAAAATATTGCTGTGTGTACATTAACAGAGTTATACAAGAAAAATATAAACAAAACAGAAAGATTGCCTTTTTCTCCCAGTTAATCTACCTACACCACAGATACGCCCCTCCCCAAAAGCACACTTCACAGTACACAGATTGAATGTTCTAAATTAACATTAAAAATCCACACACAAACAATAAACACTCGACGATATGAGCACAGGAGGGTTTCCTACAATCGTACTAAATTTTGAGGACAAAAAATGGCTCAAAAAGGCTCTTTTAACAGCTTTTAGAGGATTTGAATGGCAGAGCTCTTAGAGGAAACTGTCTCCATCTTCCACTACACACACACTACACAGAACTGCGGCTGTGCAGAACAATCTAGAGCCCATGTGACCTGCAATCCTATGAAGCACTGCAAATTCACTTTGGAACTTAATAACAAGGTGAAGTAATGCAAAGTACATTCATTTCAGTGTTACTTCACCTCAAAATTGGTGGAGAAGTGGTTTGGGGAAGGTGGAGTAACGCAAAGTCATTGTTTTCAATGGACTTCGCATTCCCTATCATAAAGCGAAGTACTCCACTTTGTGTTGATGAAAGACCAAGGGTTCCGCTGCTACTCCACCTATCACTTCACAGAGCAAAAGTTAGCCCACCTGGCCCACCACTAGTTGTCAATCAGTAATTTGTCTGTAAGGCTATTGGGTGGGCTGGGGGTGTGAGGGAGGGCCAAAACCCTTTGGAGACCGGGGTCTGAGGGAAGGCTCTTTCCCTTTGCTGACAGCTGCTCCGGCTGTATTTCAGCTGTCTGTGTGGTTATCTGTTGGAGCAGGGTGAGGTTAGTGTAGCAGAATCTCTCTGCGCTGTTCTCCAACCCACCCCCCCAATCCTGTGTTTCCTGTCTGTTAGTTGTTGCAGCAGCATCTGGACTTTTCACAGCAGTGCCCAGAGAATTTAAAGCTCTTGGTCATTCAGACTTGATTCCTTCCTTACCCGTATCTTTCCAGAATCTCCAGCATCTTTCTTTATCTCCTTAATGGAGTCAAATAGCATCAGAAGGGGTCTCTTTTATACTCAGATGCCTGTAAGAGGCCAAGTAATTTCAGTCCTGAAACATAAAGTCTTGGCCCAGTTTTGAGCTTTGTTTCTTCTCCCCAGAATTTCTGCATGAGCCTTCCTTCCTTCCTTTTCTGCCTACGGCATTAGATCGTCCTCTGAGTTTTGCCTGTTACAAAAATAAAAGAAGAAAAGATGGCTCAATCTAAGCATGATAATCCATATGTTTTTTTGGCTCCATCCCTTGGAAGCCTAGGCAAAGTTGGCATACCTTTAGCATCTTAACATTTAGCATATAACATGCCAAGGTGCAATCCACCATGAGATATGGCCTCCAGATACAAGCAGACCTCCCTATCGTTTATCTTGTCAAACTGTCCCAAAATTAGCAGAGTCCAAACAAAGCACAGAGGTCCAAGTCAATGCAATTAGCATGACCCACAGGCTGACAAAACATGGTATTGCTGCAACTGCAGGATGCTAGTTCAGTCCCACGACCTGGCTGCAGGATCCCCCCCTTCCCCCCCCGAGAAGCAGTAACAGAGCTCTTAAAACCAGCTTAATGGGCTTTTACCAAGACTTTAGGATGCATTTGCCATTATACTGTAAGTCTAATTATGTATAATAAAATAAGCATTAAAACTGACAAAAATCACATCTCGGAGCAAAGAATCCTAGGCAGAACAGCTAAAGATCATCTTGTTGTTCTGCAGCCTCCCTTCACGAAAACAGAAATGATTCAAAAAGGTTTTAAACAGTAATCCAGGACAGAAAATTCACATCATGAATTGTGAACCTAGTAGGAAACAGGGATCAGTGCTGCCCACCAGGATTAAGCTCTCTGTGAGAGATGTTACAGTTTGCTATGTGACAAACTGGGGTAATTGATGTTGTATTGCATTGAATTTCTGCAGTATTCTGCAAGATATCACAGCAGAAACTACAGTATGGTAAGAGTTCAAATGAACTGCAAAAGTGATGCACTCCAAGGAGATGAATGGTGGTGCAGAGCAAGGCTACCAGTCAACAAAATATGAACAAACAGCGACTCTACACTCGTGGAATCAACGAGTTGAAAAACTCGAGGCTAGTGCATAAAGTAATTTATTGTGAGACCTTCAATATTCCTGGCAAAACTCCCAAGCCCCAGTGCTTCAGCCCACTGCAGGGCCTTCATCAGGGGTTGGGCCTGGAGTGAAACAGACTGCATCCAATTTGAATAGCACAATTAAAGTGATACACACACATATAACATATACATACAGACAGACCCCAAATATTGTGAAGCTTCAACATCATGCTAACATAAAAAGATACAAAAGAACAGGGAAGAGTACCCATCTGAATCTTCCTAATATGACTACTGGAAATTCATATGTTATATACATATTTAAAGCAAGTAATTCTACACAACTAACTAATGTCAGCAGAAGATTCAATATGAAGAAAAATAAAAGATGAAAATTACAAATAGAAAAGGAGCTAAAAACAAGAAAGAAAGAAAAACTGTCAGGAAATACAATATTGGCAAAAAATAAAAATAACCTTAAGAAATAGAACAAGGGGGAAGGGGACTAGAACAGAACAGAGATGGAAATAGAGAACAAAAATGTCAGTTAATGGGAATAAGATTATACCAACAGTAGTGATAGGCAAAATTCAAAAATGTTGTTCTGCAAAATATTTCACGAATTGCATTTCACAAAATATTTAATGAGTGTGAAATGCAAATTCACTGGCGAATGCAGAATTTCACAATCAAGGGTGAATTCAGCATTTAAGGGATGAAAATCCAGGTATATTTAAACATAAAAAATGTGTCTCCCCCCTCCAAGGCCAATATTAAAATAACTGTTTACAATCCTCACGATGTCTAGTGTCTAGTGGTCCCACCCTCCTGGCTGATCACCTGCCCAATATGAAGAATTCCCTCTCCCACTGAGATTCACTCCCGTCCCCTATCCAGAATTTTAATTAAAAATAAAGATAAATGTCCCTGGTGTCTAGTGGTCCCACCCTCTTGGTAGATCGCTGTCCCAATATAAAGAATGCCCCTCCCCAGATTCACACCCCATCCCCCTTTGTCCATTAGTGCCACCAACATTAATCATTTAATTTAAAAACCCAAAAACTTTCCCTGGTGTCTAGTGGGCCCCGCACCCTGTCCAGTAGTGACTCTCACCCAACCCCACCCCCTGTCCGGGACCCCAGCAGGCAACTGGCACAGTCCTCCACTACCTCCATGGCTGGCAGCCTGACTGAGTGCTTTCATGAATGAGCTGACTGAGCCCTTTCAGTGAATGAGCATGTGTGCATGTGCTCATACATTGAAAGGGCTCAGTTGGGGTCATTCATGAAAGCACTCAGTTGGGCTGCTGTCCATGGAGGTGAGTGGAGGGCTGTGCCAGTTGCCAGCTGGGGCCTGCATGGGGGGGTGCAGGGTGGGGTCACTACCGGACATGGTGGGGGGGGCCCACTAGACAACAGGGAAATTTTTTTTGTTCAATTAAATGACTGATGTTGGTGGCACTAATGGGCAAAGGGGGACAGGGCGTGAATCTGGGGAGGGGGGTCATCCTTCATATTGGGGCCAGTGATTGGCCAGGGGTGGGACCACTAGACACCAGGGACATTTCTTATTTGTAGTTAAAATTTGGATGAGAGATGGGGGTGAATCTCGGTGGGGGAGGATCTTCGATTATGTAGGTGATCAGTCACATGGTGGAACCACTAGACTGATTGTAAACATTTATATAAGTTTTGGCCAGGAGGGGGAGAACACTTTTTTTTTGTTTAAATATACATGGATTTTCACCCCTTTCAAATGCAGAGTTTTGCCTGCAGGTGGCAAAATTAACTATTTCACCAGCAAAATTCCACATTTTGCACCCATGAAATATTCCTTGGGTGAATTTCATGGAATACGATATTGAAGGTTATTTTCACTATTCATTAATTTTTGCTATATTTGCTATTGCTGACAATCAGTGAAAATAAATAGACAGTGAAAAATAATGGACAGCTGATTGTCAGTAGTACTGTACTGAAGAGTAAGCCATCTGCGTTAATTCTATCAGACATGAATACGTATAGAAGGTTGACTCCCACTAAAATAAAACAAATGCTAATTCAACTTGCTATATGTATTTTGTGGGGCAAAATCCACAATTTGGCCAGAATTTCACTGGCAAAATTAAATTTCGCTACATCTCTAACTAACAGTTGGGAAGAGAAGAAAGGGAAGATTAACGTATGGTGGGGGGGTTAAACAAAAGCAGTATAAAGGGAGCAAAAACTAACAGACATAAATCACAGATAAACTGACAGGAAAATCACATAGTAAGAGTTTGCTTCCCCAGCCCAGTGTGACATTGGACTGTAGCTGTACCAAGTGGGATGCAAAAAATGCACTTCTCCATGGCATTGAAGTCAGATGTACAGAGATCCAAGGGTATTTCTACATAGTGGTTTACTGTCAGAGAAGGAAATACAACCTAGAAAAGAAAACAGAAAGAATAAGGGAGGATAAGTTCAAATTCCAAAACTGTACATCCACAAGTCAAATCACAAATAAAAGTCAATGTCATCATTTAATACTGTGGGAAATGCAGTCTTTAACATTAAAATTCATCTTGTTTTCCTCTGCAACAGACTGCAAAATCTTTCTGTTCCCCTAGGATGTCTGGCAACATGTTCCAAAACCATGAAACACATACAGTACAAACAGGTTTATAACTGTGTACTGCGGCAAAGTGAGCACCTAAGGCATTGAGGCCTGGATATTCAGACTGCACCAGGCAGGGGTGCAAGCTTGGGTGCAGCGCAACTGGGCTTGCCAGGGCATAGACCAGGCGATATTCAATGGTGCTGCACCATGGCTCAGCACCATTGAATATGGCACTGAGGGTGCACGCACTGTGCACGGCACAGTGGCACTGCACCAGCGCAAGTGGCAGAAGGGGAGCAGGGGGATCCACCAGCACAAGTGCAGTAGCACTAGGCGCATCAACCATGTTATTCAGCACTAGGCATGCAAATGAGGCCATTATGCATGCAAGGTGCAAATGGGGCCATTTGCATGTCATTATGGCCTCATTTGCATGCGGTGCACTGATCCCCGGCAACTTGCACCTGGTGCCCTGCCAGCCTGCTGCCACTGGGGATCGATGCCCTGTTGACCTTTGGGGGTCTCTGCTTCCATTCACCCAATCACAGGCATAGGACAGTAAAAGGTCCCTGGTGGACCTGTGGAACCCTACACTTTGCCCGATCTTGGGCATATGTATATTAAATCCCTGGTGGTCCCAGTGGACCTCTTTCCATCGCCTGATCACAGGCATAGGTAAAGGAAATCCTTGGTGGTCCAGTGGACCGCTTTACATTGCCCGATCGCAGGCATAGGTAAAGGAAATCCTTGGAGGTCCAGTGGACCGCTCTCCATTGCCCAATTGTGGGCATAGGTAAATGATATCCCTGGTGGTCCAGTGGGAACCCCCCCTTCGCCCGATCATGGGCACATGTATATTAAATCCCTGGTGGTCCAGTGGACCACTTTCCATTGCCCAATCGCGGGCATATGTATATTAAATCCCTGGTGGTCCAGTGGACCACTTTCTATCACCCGACCATGGGCATATGTATATTTAATCCCTGGTGGTCCAGTGGACCTGTTTCCATCGCCTGATCATGGGCATGGGCAAATGATATCCCTGGTGGTCCAGTGGGCAACCCCCAGTGCCCAATCATGGGTGGAATTACCAAAAGACACCCTGGTGGTCCAGTGGTACCCCCCTCCCCACCTGCTCACTGAGGTCCCCCACCACCCAGCACCCCCCCATCACCGGCGGGTGGCAGCACCCTGCCTACATGCCACCCGCCAGCTGACAGTGTACAGTAGGATCTGTCGCCTATTGTTCCACTGCATGGGCCAATGGGCATGCAGACCATACTGTACTACACAGACCCATATGTGAATGAACGTGTTCATTCACATATTGGGCCTGCATAGTACAGTATGGTCTGCATGCCCATTGGCCCACACAGTGGACCAATAGGAACACAGACCCTACTGTATGCTCTCAGTCAGTGGGTGGCCGGGTGGCATGCAGGCAGGGTGCTGCCACCCACTGCTGATGGGGAGGGTGCTGGGTGGCAGGGGACCTCAGTGGGCGGCTGGGGAGGGGGGTACCACTGGACCACCAGGGTGTCTTTCAGTAATTTTTCCCATAATTGGATATGGGGGGGGTTCCACTGGACCACCAGGGATTTCCTTTACCTATGCCCATGATTGGGCAATGGCGATCAGTCCACAGGACCACCAGGGATGTAATACACATATGACTGTGATCGGGCAATGGAAAGCGGTTCATTGGATGACCAGGGATTTAATATACATTTGCCTGTGATCAGGCGATGGGAGGGGGGCACAGCACTCCCTGGGCAGGGAGCATGTGAACTGTGTTCTGGGTGGGCGGGTGGCCACCCATGGCTGGCAGCTTCCATGTTGCACCTTGCAATATGGCAGTTCACCTGTGGGTGGCCAGGACTTGTCCCTGGCTTTACCAGGCACAACTCTGCACCCCCCTGAGCAGTGCAAGGTGGAGTTGTGCCAGCATATGTGCTGGACATCCCTGGCTGAACATCGAGATGTGCCGCATATGTATGGGCATGCCCCTCGCACTTGTGCTGCACACATTACCAATGTGTCCTGGTGCATCAGGAGTTGCACAGTGCAACTTGCCCCTTTGATTATTGTGCTGGGTGCATAGGTGTGTTGCGCATGGCGCAACCATGTTGCGCCATGTGCAACCCTTTTGAATATCCAGGCCTATGTGTATTGCCATTAATAATTGCTCTCACGTGCTCTTGTTTGCAGACCTTTGCAGGTCTCATGGTTCTCCCCACATAATGGAGTCCACAGTCACACCAACAGATGTATACCACAAAGGGGCTGGTGCAAGTCAAAAAAATAAGTGATTTCAAATCTGTTGTTGCTTTTAGCAAATCTGTTACCAGTACACACATATTTGCAAATCTTGCACCTACAACACTTTAAAAAAATCACTTTGGTTTCTTCTTAAGCCAACTGGTTGCCCCTTCTATTTCCATAGTAGGTGAAAAGTAGCTATAGATATTTCTTTCACCTATGTTCCTGCCCTTGCTAAGGGTTAAGGGTAACCCTCAGTTTGGGGTCAATATTTTCTTTTAGGACTGGGTCTGTGAGCAGGATAAACCAGAGTTCATGTGCAATTTCCCCCAATTCTGCCTGCCCAAGGGTTGAATTCTATAATAAATGTTACTGTATACTTGTTATTCGGAGACATACATTGCTGTGTATTCTCCAAAAAAGTTTCCTTTTTTCTTATTGTTGGAGGGCAAAAGAATACCTCTGTTGAGCTTACTCACTTTTTGGAAGGCTTCATCAAAAATGTTATGGTTATATCTACTTTGGAGAAATCTGATTTTTAGGGACTCCATTTGTTCAGTGAAGGCAGTCTCTGTGAGCATTTTCTCTTTAAGCAGATCATTTCCCCATAGGGACTAGAGAAAGTATGTTTTCTAGGATGTGGTAAGAGCACTGGATCATAGTGATCAGCACTGTGACTACAATACAAAGAACCATACAGCAAGACTAAATAGCTAGAGGCCCTATTCATACAACACACTGACAATTCAAGCAGAATTAGCCAAAAAGTACCAGCGATAAGATCTCTAAACATTGTTTATTATAAAAATGAACTAGAAATAGTTAATAAGTATGGTCCCATGAAATTTAAAGGCACAACTAAAATGTCATTGGTCAGCCATTTTAAGAATAACAGATTTCATGGGTTGCCTAAACTACATTTATACACATAGGAAAGAATACTGTAAGGTATTTAACCAATGGATTTAAATAGTATAGATTTCTTAATCAGTAATCTGTAGGAGTGAATTTTCACACAGTGTAGCATAGGGATTTCAAAAGCAAGAACTGCATGTACCAGTAAAAATGATAAAACAACTGCTGTTCTGGCTCATCTCATGGTAAAGTCACAGGGTTCTATGGACTTCATGGGTGATTCCAGATATGTCTATTTTCATAGAAATAATGACTTGTGTTCAAACATGGTTTACACAGGACTCTTGGAATCAGACATCATTTGATCAGAGAAAATTTTTATATCAAACTATTGCACAGGTAATTGGTATATAAAGTTATATACTGCAGTTAGTTGGAAAAGTATAATGGGGTGGGTAAATACAGTGTTAAACACTGAGGAATAGAGGAACTTAATTATTTCTAATAAGGATAAACTGCAAGAACTGACTATTGAGATAGCAGAAGTTATTTGTAATAATTACTCACAAAAGCAAAGAACAGGGAGTACTGAAAAATCATAAAACAAAAAGAGGAAGAACTTGTGGTTGGGAAAAAGAGTGACAGCAGAAATCAGATGACCCCAAACAAAAGATGAGGCAACAAGCAGTGAGACACAAAGGGTGTTTAATTATGGTATAGCGATGAATCAAGAAGCATCAATAGAAACTTTAAACAGACTTTGTCCCTAGGAACAGGATGTATAAAACTGATGGCTGCAACACTCTAATCAGAAAAGGATAGAGAGATAGATGGATAGACAGATAGACAGATAGACAGACAGACAGATATACAGACAGACACATCGCTATATTGATTTTTTTTGTTTTTATAGAGCTTTACAGCGCTCAAAGAGAATAAACCCCCAAAGAATATGAAAAATACATACACAATAACATAAATCAGCATAACATTTGTTTAGTCTAATCTAAATACTGATGGCACAGATCAGTTACTTAGTCAAGCACCCAAAAAGGCAGTTCTAAAGAGCCTGATCTTCAGTTTTGATTTATAAACTCCTACTGCAACAGAATTCAGGATACCATTTCACAAGCAGACAGTGTAATTCATGCAGAGCTGGGGTAATATGCTCAGATTAAGGAATAGTTGCTAAAATGCCACATTTTGGATGAGATGGAGTCAGTGAAACTGGAAGGCCATAACAGAGTACAATGCAGTCGTTAATTCTAGAGGTGACAATAACTTGCTCTACTGCGCACATGTCACTCTTATCTGGGAAAGGGAGCAACCTGGCCACATTATTTAGTTGATAAAAAAAACAGTCTGAATGATGGCTGACACTTGATAGGTTATGGCCATCTCGCCATCGAATACAGTATAACTCCCTGGCTATAAACCTGCACCTTTATTTGAAGTTTAGACCTACCGATGATGGGAAGCCAAAGATGTTTTTAGCTTCAGATAGCAGGTGATCCAAGCCAACCAGAAGGAACTCAGTTTTGCTGAGCTTGAGTCTTAGCCAATTGGTACCCATCCAGTCCCTGATTTCCAACACAGCACTTTCACCACCAGAACTGGATTTCAAACAGAATTGTATCACGTCACTAGTTAATTTGAATACAGTCTTGCCATTTTTGTGCAACATAGCTGGACTAAAAAGCAGAGTACAAAGGGGGCAGGGCCAGCAATATATCCGAGAGGTAATTTTTTCTGTTTTTTATGGCTCAGCTGTTTCTTGTTTACTTTAGTATACTTCCTAATTTCCATACCACATTGTTTGGTATTGAGGCACTGGGGTGGTGGGTGCACACATTCATGGGGGAAGATCATATCAAATGAATTAGATTTTTTGGGTGACCAGGGAAATAAATCAGGTGTGTGCTGTGGACATGGCCTACAACAAGGCTTTCTACACTGTGTCGCGCAGGAGGCTGGTAAAGAAGTTGAACAGCCTAGGAGTGGGATCCAAAGTGGTAAATTGGCTCACAAACTGGTTAATAGATAGAAGGTAGAGGATACTGGTTAATGGCACTCAGTCTAACAATGGAAGAGTGACCAGCAGGGTGCCACAGGGACTAGTCACTACTGGGACTAGTCCTCTTCAGTGTCTTCATCAGCAACATTGCAAAGGAACTTAAGGAAAGGTATGCCTTTTTGCAGATTACACCAAAATCTGCAATAGAGTGGATACTCAGGAAGGGGTGGAGAGATTGTGCAGGGATCTTAGGAAACTTGAGGAGTGGCCAAAGGCATGGCAGTTGGGGTTCAATGTCAAAAAGTGCAAAATCATGCACCTAGGGCATAAGAACCCAGGAGATGAGTATAAGGTGGAGGGTACTGAGAGTCACAATACAGGAAGGGGACATTGAGGTATCATATTTGAGGACTTCAGGGTGTCAAGGCAGTGTGACAAGGGAGAGAGTAGGGTAAGTGGGATGATGGGGGGTGTATAGGGAGGGTATTTCCAGCAGGAGGAAGGAGGTGATGTTGCCACTGTATCAATCACTGGTGAGACCCCATCTGAAGTATTGAATCCAGCTTTGTAGTCTGCTTCTCAGAAAGGACATAGGGTGGAGGCAGTCCACTGGAGGACAATTAAAATGGTGCAGGTTTTGTATGAGAAGCCCTACAAGGAGAGACTGAGGGATCTCAGCATGTACACCCTGTAGGAGAGGAGGGAGAGAGAGAGAGAGAGAGAGAGAGAGAGAGAGGTGACATGATAAGAGACCTATAGGTACCTCACGGGGGTGAACAGGATGCAGGGGGAGTTTCTTTCAAATGAGAAAGAGCACCAGGACCAGGGGGCATGTGATGAAGCTGGGGGAGAGTTCAAGAAAGATGTGAGGAAATATGTTTTCACTGAAAGGATGGAGGACACCTGAACCAGGTTGTTAGTGGAAGTTGTGGAGGCTAAAACAGTGATGGGCTTCAGGCATGCATGACATAGACATAGACGTATATTGGAAGACAGGTAGAAAGGCAGAGACCAGCTAGGGTCTGCAAAGACAGGAAACATCTGAGTAGACTGAGTGGACCAAGCAGTCTTTTCTGCCAACAAATTCTGTGTTTCTGTGCTTCAGGTATGCCCTATTGCTGACACTATATGCAAACCTCCACTAAAGCTTTCCTTTTAAATGAGGAATTTTACAGCAACTTTCGCTCCTATTACTTTTTATGTGGTTAGGTGAGAGCTGTATGATGTTGGGGTAAATTCATTCACCCTGATGTTCTCCTTTATACACAGACATTTTTGTTATTTCTGATATAGACTGCACTGTGTGATACAGTATATACTGTATACTATGTGCATTCTGTGTGTACTACGCATGTCACAGAACTGCGCCCTTGGCTCAGCACATTCAACACAATTGCGCAAAGCGTAACAGCGTGATATTCGGCCGGCATATGCAAATCATCTAATCAGCCATTCAATGGTGCAGTCACTGCATTTGCATCCACTTAAAAATGTGCCTCGCCTCATTTGCATGCGTTGCGCTATAAAACTGCGACATTGGGCTGCACTGGCCATAGTCAGCTACTGCAGTCTATTGTGGTGAGTTGCATGCTGTTTGGGAGTGTGGACTGTGGTGTTTGGGACATACATGGGACTGCACAGTCACAGGTAACACCTGTCATTCTAACAGGAAGAATAATGACCGATCGTGAAGTGGAAGAAGAGGAACAGAGACGTGGGAGGAAGAGGAGGCCGAACTTCACCAAGGCAGAAACAGATGCCCTGTTTGAAGCCTACCTCAACCAGGAGCCGCTGCTCAGCGGATGCCAGGGAACACCACGTGCCCATGCTGCTGCATGGGAAGAGGTGGCGCGTGCTGTCAACCTGCATGGTAGCCACCAGCGGTCCGTGCAGGAGTGCAAAAAGAAGATGGGCACGGACAGGTGGAGAATTAAGGAGAAGGTGGCTGCCATCAGGGCAGCACGGTCTGTGACCGTTGGGGGACAGCCGGAGGTGCAACGCCTGACCCCACAAGAAGAGCGGGTTGCTGGCAGCATGCAGCGTTGTGCCATCGAGGGTGTTCTGGGTGGTGGATTCCAGACTGGTGGTAGCCCATCACTGCATGGTAGGTCCTGGTCTATCATTGGGGGGGACAGGGTAGGTCACACACATTAATGCTACTGTTTTTCCCTTACAGCTCCTGAGTGTCTACATGGGTCAGTGGTGGTGGGCTTCTCCACTGAGGTAGGTAGCATGGAGATGGAGGAGGGCCCATCCACCTCCACAGGCATATGAGGGTCAGGGTGACAGTGGGCCATCCTGGACGTCTGGACTGATGTTGGTGGAGCAGGTGGGGAGGAGGCCCTGCCCGTGTCCCAACATACCAGCGGCTATGGATGCCAGCATGCTGAGACTCGGGCTGGTGCCGGATCCATCACCGATGATGATAAACCATGCAGTGCAATGTCCACCCCTGTTCCTGCCATTGTGCGACACCCTCCTTGTTGACACCGGGTTCAGATGTGGGCATCCCGAGCACGCCTGGTGCAGGCATGTTTGGTGTGCTGCAGACCCCTGCGTGAGCACGGTCGCATTCATGCAGTGGAACCCTTGGGGGACTGTCGGTGCCATCCATGAGGCCATTGGTCAGCCTGTCACTGCTGGCAGGTCTAGGCAGGGCCGCCCATGCATCCATGGCAGCCGTGGCACTGTGGCGTGTGACTGACCTGTCTCCCAGCATGGCTACTGTCTGATGCTGCCCTGTGTGCAATGTGTTGTTCAGCGTGCAATGCACGGGTGGGGTACCCGGCCCTGTCACACACGTTCCATCTGCATACCCTCCTGGATGCTATCCGCTGTGGCATGTGCATGATGATGCCTGCGTTGCGCTGTCCACCACTGTGCAATGGTGCCCAGCATCTGACACACGCACAATGACAGGCACTGGGCATGGAGGTCTGTGGATGTGTGTGTGGATAGGGGTGGCAGTCGGGGTCGGCGTGCCTCCTACCCTTTGTGCATATTTTGTGAGGTGTGTGGGTGTGTGTGACCGTGTGCCATGTTAGACCTTGCCCATCCCTGGTGGTGTGTGTGATTCCATGCTTGGCCACTTCCCTTGATGACATACACCCCTGGTGTTTGTCCATGCATGTTTCTGAGTTGTACTTTTGCCACTGGTGGTTGCACATGGCCCCATGGCTTACCTGGGTTGGCTGAAGTACTCCTCTGTGATGGTGTCCCGGTGCAGCTGTGCCAGCTGGATCAGTCGGGGGTCCCATCACCCAAGGGGGGGGCTGCCTATCACCGTCTTCACCAGCATCCTCATCGTCCCCATCGCTGTCCTCCTCTTCAATCTGTATGGCTATCCCACAGTCGTTGGTCATGTTGTGCAGGATGCAACAGGCCAGGAATAGCCCGTAGGCCTTTGAGGAGCTGTACTGTAGGGCACTGCCAGATGTGTCCAGGCAACGGAAACGTTCCTGCAGCATCCCGAACACCCGCTCGATGACATTGCGTGTGGTGGCATGTGCCTCATTGTAGCGCTGCTGCGATGGGGTTGCGAACCACCAGTATAGTGTGAACAGCCAGGGACAGAGTGGGTATCCACTGTCACCTGTGTGTAGAGGGTG
This sequence comes from Neoceratodus forsteri, assembly GCA_016271365.2. Taxonomy (NCBI): domain Eukaryota; kingdom Metazoa; phylum Chordata; order Ceratodontiformes; family Ceratodontidae; genus Neoceratodus; species Neoceratodus forsteri. Next base: position 103,249,718 of record CM028132.1, read on the forward strand.
GAAGTTAGTTTGGTGATCAGCGTCACCCTGCCTTGGGCCATCTAGGCCAATACCCATGTCACCTCTGACTATGCCCCTCCCAAGCTCCATGTCTTTCAGCATGGTTTGCATACTCACCCACTAAGTGGCCAGTGGGGATTTCCCCACTCTTGAATCTGAGGCACAGTGCTGACTGGTGCCAGATGAAGGCATCATGTGCTCCCCCAGGGTGCATGGCACAGACATTGATTATGCGCCCCCTGGCATCGCACACCACCTGGCAGTTGATGCTTGCATGCCCCTTCCAATTAATGCATGTGGCCCCTTTGGGGCCAGATGGTGTGCAGATGGCCACATGGGTGCAGTCTATTGCCCCTAGCATGCCAGGCATACGTGCTACCCTGTGGAACTCCTGTATGTTTGCTGTGTGCTCCACCGGTGTGCTGGGGAAATTAATGTACTCTGCAGCATGTGGCAGCAGTGCGCTGAGGAATTGGGTGAGGTGGCATGACGTGGCCGACTGGGTTATGCCTGTCGTGTCTCCTGTTGGTCTCTGGAAGGCACCAGGAGCAGGCACATGCAAGCTGTCACTTTTGTCTCCACTGACAGAGCATGACTCCGTCGTGTGGGTTCCTGCATCACATCACTACACAGCTCACAGAGCCGCCTCAGAATTGCCCGGTTCAGGCGGTACCGGCCCACGATCTCAGTATCGGTGTACAGCTCGAATTTGGTGTGGGCTCAGTACTGCCTGTTGGGGGCATACAGCCGATGGGCCCTTCCATGGCCGTGCCCCCCCTGCTGCCTGCCTTCTCACCCCCCTCATAACTGCCTCCATCTGGATGGTGGCACTGGCCATGTCCCTGGTTTGTGTTCCCCCCCTGGCAGCTGTTTCTGTGTTCCCCCCGCTGTCCTGGCTGCTACTTCCCCTACACCAGGAACACCTTCCTGTCATGGCCTCAGTGCTGTGTGGCACTTCCCCCTTCTGAACTGCACTGTGGCTGTGGCTCCCCACACTTTCCCTGTTCCTGGGGGTTCCAGGTGCTCTGTCTCTGTCCTGCCCTGTGTGTGTGTGTGTGTGTGTGTGTGCTGCCTGTGTGGCTGGCTATGGTTCAGCAACATGTGCCTTCCCTGTAGTGTTCTTGCACCTCTCTCTTGTTCCTTTTTATTTTGGCTCATTTCCACTATCGCGCAACTTCCACTTGCTCCCCTATTGCACACGGCGCATGTTGTTGAATATCGCACTGCGCCATTTATGCATGGTTCCTCCCCCTTCAGTTGCACATGCATTCATTATCATTGTGCTCTTGAACAGTGTGATTTGGGGGTGCATCTGCCTCCCACTGAATATTGCAGAATGGCATTTATTGACTCTCGCGCTTGGCGCAACCCTATTGGTGCATGATGCAACCCTTTTGAATATGTGGGCCGTTCTCTAGAAAACCAAATTATGACTTTCACTGCACAAAAAAGGACTGTGTTTCAGCCACTAGAGCTCAGAACTCTGATGGTGAACTTATGGAGTCTGTCAATGAGTTTAAATATATTGATTTTACTCTCGATTCCTCCCTTACTTACTGTATGTTAATCACATTGATAATGTAGAGAAATCTTCTTCCTCAAGATTAGGTTTACTTTATAGGATTAGAAATTTCCTGCCTCACTACTACTGCCATTTCTTTTCTCCCATGTAACCCTTAAGCAAAATTTGTCACATGTACTGTGTACCTGTTTAATACCTTGTGAGCCTGATGTTCCCCTGTTAGTGCTTAATTCCTGTTCCACTGTATGTATCAACTGTAACTACTGTATATTAATTCCAATGTATGTAATTGCTGTAACTAATTATGGGTCACCCCTGAAAAAGGGACCTCTGGTCTCAGTGGGTTTACCTGGTCACCAAAATCTAAATAAATAAATAAAATTATTTGGTTCCTGAATCTCGAAAATTGGCTGCGCTTGGTTTGATTGTCTCTCTGATTAATCATGAACTTCCAATTTATTGCTTGGCCACAGCTTCTAATTTACAGAACATTGCTATGCTTTTGAATTGCATGTGTCGTTTCTCTGGGGCTGGTAAATGGACTCACCATTGTTCACTATATAATGAACTACAACTTTGGAGCAGTGAGCTAAGTATTGTGGTGTCTCCATTATTTGGTAGTCTCTAAAGGTAAAGTTTCTATTCCCCTTGCAGACTTTTATATTATTTGTAAAACTATTTGCGGAACACGTAACTCTGATAATTGTTAGTTGGTTATGCCTTTTGTAAAATCAGCATGGTCGAAAAGTTTTTTCATTCGGTATGGCAAAAGAATGGAGATATACTGTTTAATGTTAGTGCTACTAATAATATTTTTACATTTAAATGAAACTACAAGAATTACTTGTTAGTCAACAGTGTGTATAAATGTTTTGAGTGATATGTGATAATGTACTTGTATTTTATTTGTATTTAGTGTTCTGTTGTTCTAATTGTATGTGTTTCTCCCAGGTCCCCCTTGAAAATGGACAGATTTTGTCATTGGGTTCTTGCCCAGTTAACAAAAGTAATGAAATGAATTCCATGATACCTTGGGTCCTGTAATACTCCAGCCCAGATGCGAGAATCTAGCAGTCTTTCCTTTAGGAGTGACTCCATTAAGTTCATCACTACTGATGAGAGACTGATAGGCCTGTAGTTGGTAGGCTTATACCTCTGCTGCCATTTTTATGGAGCTGCACTGTATCTGCCCATCTCCAGTCCTCTGGAACCACCACTGTATCTATTGAGTTATTCAATAGGGCTGCCAGTGGTGCAGCCAATACCTCCCTGAGCTCCTTCACTTCCTTTGGATGTACCCCATCTGGCCTCATAGCCTTGCCCACTTTCAGATTCACAAGTCCCTTCAGGACTTTTTCCTCTTTGAATGGACTTGTGTCTACTTCCTTCTCTCCAGTGGTTCTGTAACCTATATGTGACCCATCTCTTTCCACTGTGAAGACAGAATATAAGTATTTGTTCAGGATATCTACTTTTTCCTGATCATCTTCTGCACAGTCTCCCTCTGCACCCCTCAGCCTCACAATTCCTCTCCTTGTCTTTCTTTTTTCACTTATATACTGGAAAAGGCCATGCCCCACTTTGTTACCCTCCCCCCGGTTATTCTTTCCTCAGTTTGTGCCTTAGCCCCCCCTCACCATCTTCCCTGCTTCCCTTTGTTTTTGCTAGTACAGCTTTCTGTCCTCTTCCTTCTGCATCTTCTTGTATCTCCTGAATGCTGTCCTTTTTGCCCTTACCCTTGCTGTCACCTCCCTTAAGAACCTTATTGGTCTCCTTCTACTTCTTACAGCCATTATCTGTATAATGCTTGCCATTATTTTTTGTTGTTTCTACCCATTGTATTTTTGTAGCACTGCTGTACTGTTCTTCTATTTGTATTATTGTACCCATGTTGCTGTTGTTCAACTGTTCTCTTTTTGTTGTACTCTCCTGGGTCGTGCCTGAAAATAGTCATTGTATGGCTAGTGCACCTACCCGGTTAACAAAAACTAAATAACTAAAATAAATAAATGTGTGCGTGCAGTGAAGATCTTGTTATGATAGTGCCTTTTGAGGGGTGTGATACTGTCTGTCCAATGCAGAACAGTGTTTTTTATGGGGCGAGACAGTGGCCCAGCAATCATCATTCATGCTGATAATGATGTAGTTTTGGCTTGCTGGATGAAGATGGCATGAACTTGAAAAGAAACCGCCAACCCAATCCTGGGTCAGCTCTTTTCTTTGATCTAGACAGCAGAGCAGATCTGTCTCATCAGCCTGGAATTTCAAACATACAGGGGATCAGGCCAGCTGTAACAGAAAAAATGTGTGTGTGTGTGTATGTATGTCTGTCTGTCTGTCTCTCAATGCCCAGCTCTGCAGATGTGTACTAGCAGCTGTCTCTCAATGCCCAGCTCTGCAGATGTATACTAGCACTTCTAACCACATTCAAATGTGAATAACTTTAAAATGAAAAATGATAGCATGGTACTATGAGAATGAAAGTTGTTCAATACAAAAATATCTACAAAATGAGGAGTGTTTTATTTATAGATACCCTTCAGTTTTATATAATTAGCAAAAAAAAAACAGAAAATTAAAGTTTTTTTCACTTTTTCAAAAAACAAATTTGAATAAAATTAAAACATAAAATGACAGCATTGTACTGTGAGCATGACATTTGCTCAGCACAAAAATATCTACAAAATGAGTGGTGCTTCATTTATATATACCTTTTATTTTTTTTGTAATATATGGATAAGCCTCAATAATACTATACTAAGTTATACAAAAATTTCCCAGTAATACATCACTACTTTCAATAATACTATCTTGAAAAGTGTTAATACTATTGTTTTTGCTGATAATACTACAGTTCAATGGTCATCTAAAACTGTAGTATTATCAATGGATCCATATACTGTATTACAAAAAATAACAAAGATAAGTGTTTCACAAGAAAATAATACCATCTCGAGGTTTAGGGGACTTTAGGACCTCTCGAGCTTTGCTCTCGAGGTCCATGTCCCCCAAACCTGTCAATGGTATTACTGCCTTATAATACACACTTATCTATCTATTATTCTATTTATAATTAGCAAAGTACAGCAGAAAATTCCATTTTCTTTCACTTTTTACAACAAACAAATGCAATTAGCTTTAACGAGCTGATGACACTTTCATGAAATTTTTATTTTTCCCTGCTCTGTCAATGCTGCTTCACCATGACAGTGTGATCCACAGATTTTCATATTCCCACTTTACATTATCAGGCAAAGTGATCTAGGGTATACTGCATTTCTCATGCAGCCACCCACCTGACACTTCATTTTCTTCCTTGCATTTAGTCAATGTACATGAAAACTGCCTTCTCCATACTCTCCAGAGCTACATCTTGCTCTGCTGCCATTTCCCTTTTTTTGGTTTCATTTTGTGTCATTCAGCTATGTGTCATTTCAAGTTGGAATATTACCTCTTTTTCTAAGCAAAGAAGCCAGGGGCGTGGTGCTCCTCAGTGCGGCCACCAGCTGACTCTCCCTCATCCTTAGCATGCACTTTCATGGTGGCACAGGTACCTTTGGCACCTGAGTGAAGACATCTGTACTTCCCAGATGGTTGATGGCACTCAGCTGCACCTCTTGCCTCACAACCCACCTGAGACATGTGATAATTTTACATTGCCACACATCCTGTCATGTGTTATTACTTACTTACAATTTACAATGTGATCCTATGGGAATTTTATATTACAATTCCTACATGGTTGAAGGCACTCCTGGTGGCTTCTGTTACAGATATCTAACTAATGTTAACTTAAAAAAGGAGTTTATATACTTTTTTTAACAGAGGATGGCTCTTTTTAAACCTCTGACAGCATGTCCTTTACTACCATTAACACTGCTTGGTTGTGCTTCACTATAACAACGGAAGTCACTCGCTCTTCTCTCTCTACAATCCATGGCTTCCTTTACAGATATCTAAATAATCTTTTTTTAACCCAAGATTCCTTATTTTAACCCTCTGCCAGCACGTCCTTTACCACCATTCATACTGCTCAGTCACGCAAAGCATCTAGTACCCCAGAGCTTCTATACCAGTGGTGAACATCCAGCATTGACAAATGCTTGTTCCTTCTGCTTTTGCTCACCTCATTTGTGCAGAGATGTGTTGCCTTCAGTATTCCATCCCTTAATTTTGCCCACTGTCCCTCCATACCATTAAGATAATCCCCCTGCCAGAGCATCTCTGAGGCATTCGCCCATTTTTTTTTAATTAACTCTTCTGAAGCCCAGGACCCTCAACTTTGTGTGGTTTGCCTCTTCTGACATTGTAATGTTAAATCACACTGTCCAGTGATCATTGGTTCCAAAGTGGCATCCCACCCTGACAACTGCAACACTGTCCCTGTTTGTAAGCACCAGGTCCAGTATTTCCCCATCATGTGTGGATTTTTGACTCATTGCCTCAGAAACACCCCCTTCAGGGAGCTAGAATGACTCTGCTACTAGCCAAAGCCATGACCAGGAGTCTCCAGTCAATATCTGGTAGATTGAACTTGAACTGAGGTGGGCAGGTTCGCTTCCTCTTGAATACCCATACAAATTTCAATTAGGATTTTTGGCTAAAAAGAGTAACATTAAAATAGGTACCCACTACATTAAATTCTATTTTTTTTTAAATTACCACTCCAGTTTCCACCCGACAGTCTACTCAGTATTTCTTTATAATCCCCAGAATGAAAAGTACAGTAGGTCAGAAAGCATTGCCCTACTCTCTCCCATCCTTTTTTAATTCTCTGCAGTCCATCTTCAATTGTCTTAAGGTCTGTTTTCAGACTGTCAGCGTGAAATTAAGAGGGTTTTATTTGATGAGAATGAGTGCAAATGTTTTGTATAATATTTGTATTATCTTGTTAGTGCCAAGTTGTGTCTACTGTGTATCTTGATGTTTTATTTATTGTAAGTGATATTGTATCAAAGGTGTAGGCAGGCATACTCACTGTACACATTTGAGTACTGTTTTGTTGAGTGCCTGTCACAAACCATATGCCTTTGTGTTAACATTTTAATTCTAATATGTAGCATTTGGTTTAGTTTAGGCCACTGAGGAGTGTCTCTGTTCAAACTTCTGTTGTTTAGGAGACAGATACATGTATAACCTCTTTAGAGATTAGAAGAATCATCTGACAACAATCTGACTTGTTTGGAAGGGGGTACCATTTGGAGACGATGTGTAAATGTTTTAATTGGGGGGTGCAGCTGTTGGAGACTGTGTACAAAATGGAAATTTCTGGCTACACCCCTGTACTGTATATATACTGGTCACCCATGAAAATGGATCTTTAGTCCATGGTCTTGCCAGATTAAATAAAACAAACAAACAAACAAACTTGAAGATCTCTATCATATTTCCTCTCTCACTTCTGGCATCCAGAGAGCACATGTCTAGAGCCATAAGCCTATTCTCATAGGATCTGACTTGTTGTTCCTGAATTATTTTAATTACCCTATGCTGCACTGTCTGAAGCCTTTTAGGTTATTTTTTCCAGAAATGAGCACAATATTCTAGATGAGGCCTCCCTAGTAATCTATAGATATGTAGAATTACCACTTTCCTTCTATTATTGAACCCCTTCCTAATACACAGCAGCATTTTAGTTACCTTGATATAAGCCTTGCTGCACTGATTGGATTTCTTTAAGGAGTCATTAATGATGACTCCCAGGTATATTTTCTTTGCAGTAGAATAAAGCCTAGCCTCTCCTAACCAGTATTCCATCTTGGGGTTCTTTTTCCCTATGTACATCACCTTGCACTTCTTGGCATTGAATTTCAGCTACCAAACCCTTCACCACCTCTAACCTTTGCATGCCCCTCTTCAAGCCCCTTACCCCCTCTTTGCTGTATAATTTGCCACAGAGCTTATTGTAATCTGCAAACAGACACATCTTGCCATATTCCATCTCACAGGTCATTGATGAATACATTGAAAATGACTGAACCCAGGACTGACCCATGGGACCCCCCACTCATAACCCCACTCCCCCAATTTGACTTCATTTATCACTACCCTCTGCTTGCTACCTTTCAACTAACTACCCACACACCATCTAACTGGGTTGTTTGCAGCAACCAGATCTTGTAACTTCTCTATCAACCTCGTGTGGCACTGAGTCAAATGCCTTGCTAAAATCAAAATGGCTAAGGTCAAAATGAAACAAATCCACTACTCATCCTTTACCCACTGTGTATGGGGAGAGAGTGGTGGCAGGTGCATCCGTGGAGTGAGGGAAACCTGGCCGTGTTTTTATTTATTTATTTATTCATTGAAATGTTTCACCAAGAGGGCACACTGAACAACAAGTTTTTCTTCTTACGGTGTGACCTGGGGGGAAGGGGTTACATAGGGTTGTGAAGGATGATTAGTTACAATAGTATGTGGGTAGTACAAACAATACAACATTGTAAGATTATGCAACAGTTGGAACACAAGGTATTGTACAATAAACAGCAGTGGAACATTGGGTAAATTACAATACATGTCCAAAATCATACAAAAGAACATATAAATATACAAAACAGTAATAGTGCAACAGAACCATTATAGTGAATGAGTGTACCAGGAGCAGGTTCGAGGAAGTACGCAAGTGCTGTTGGAGTAAAAAGGACAGGGTAGGTTATGCACATGGGTGACCCAGAAGTCCAGGTGGAGAAGAGAGGGGGAGAGGCAAGAACTGAATATGAGGAGATGGGGTAGCCATTTCCTGATTTTCACTTCAAGATGTTGAGAACCCTGCCTGGGAGGGTCAGGGGAGGAAGGCAGAAACTGGGGATAGGTAATAAGGAGGGTTAAAGCAGGAACAGCTGAGGGAGAGGTAATTGTGTAGGGCAGAGGTAAGGGAGAAGTTGGAGGAGGAGTGGCATATTTCAAGGAAGGGGTCCAGATTTTATGGAAGCAATGGGCGAAACCAGTCTGACCTATGAGGGTGGAGTGGCGAGGGACCGTCAAGGTGCGGGCATCATTAGATCTGAGAGAGCGGGTGGGGGGAGGTGGAGTGGAGAGAGAGAGAGGATGAGAAATAGGAGGGGAGCACTCCGAACCAGAATTTGGAGATAAGTTTGGCACATTGTGAGGTTTGTCTGTGAGATAGTGGAAGGAAGGTTAGAGAGTGATAAGAGTTCACAGTGGTGGGAGCAGGAAGGGGAGTCAAGAGCAAAGCAGCAGGAGGAGTTAAAGAGAGTGTCCAACTTGGTCAGGGAAGATTTAGGAGCAGCACCATAGACTACATCACAGTAGTCAAAGATATGGAGTATCATCTTCTGGACAGTTTCACGCCTCGTAGTCAGTGGGATGCAACTACAATTCCTGTACAGAGCACCAAGCTTGGGGTGCAGTTTCTTCAGGATAGCATCGATATACACAGAGAAGTTGAGGTGCCGGTCCAGCCACACCCCCAGATATCTAAATGAGAAGGTGTCCTCCAGGATGGTCCCATCAAGGGTGTGGAAGGTGGGTAGGGCTGGGAGCCTAGACAGTCTCTGCCTGGTGCCAAAGGTCATTGAGACTGTCTTCTTGGCATTTAGACAAAGCAGGAGAGAAATGAACCACAGCTGAACTTGGTTGAAGTCATACTGTAAGCTGGTTTCCAGAGCAGCAGGGTTTTTGCCAGAACTGTATAAGACAGTATCATCAGCATACATGTGGATAGATGAGGATGAGCAGGCTGTGGGAAGATCATTAAGGAAAATGGAGAAGAGAAGGGACCAAGCACTGAGCCCTGAGGGACACCAGTGTTGATGGGGAGTGGAGGGGAGATGGAATCAAGGATTCTCATCAATTGGGTCCTGCCAATAAGGTAGGATTTAAACCAGTTGGTGGCTGACGGAGCAAGGACAGCTGAGGAGAGGAAATCAAGAAGCAGGGGTTGGGAAACAGTGTCGAAAGCTTTGGCTAGGTCGACAAAGATGGCCGAGGTGATCAAACCATCATCCATCCCTGAAAGGGATGTGTTCACCGTTATAACCCATGGGTTATAATGGTGAATTATGACTGGGTTTCCTTATGGGAGAAAAGGCCCCCCAATTATTATTAACCAATAACACACAATACTATGGCAAGAATTCACATGCAAGTAAATTAAGTAAGAAATAATACCTGACAGGGTGGGCGGTATTGGTCAATACCGGACCACCCAGGGGCGTAATGAGGCCCGACGCCGCAGGCGGAGGGCCTTATAGCCCCTGGAAGGTCCGGTATTGACCAATACCGCCCACCCTGGAGGGCATTATTGCACTTAGAAAATGGTGTAACAGTTTAAAAATATACTGACACAGATTTTTAACTTTGCAAGCCAATACATTCATTTTAATTTAAGATTACAACTGTGGGACATAAAATAGTCCCTAAAATAGAAACTGCATTACAATACTAGAGTTAGTGAATTTAAATACTAAATACTACTTTTAAATACTAGAGTTAGTGCACATTATTTGTTGTATGTGATGAAACTAATTGGTGCATTGAAAGTGCAGTTAGATGGAGAAAAGTTTGTTGCAGATGAACTATCTTCAGTACCAGTTTTTGGAGACGGCATGCCTTTGACATTTTCTTTGCCAGTCATTTTTTCAGTTTTTCCTTGCTTTGCTGTACTAGTCTCTTGGATGTTATGTCCACCTAAGATGGAGCTCCAGTTCTTTCTATCTGTGGTATTGGGAGACCAGTAGCTGGCTAGGCTGCTTTCGGAACGGTGACCAGTAACACTGGTTATTTCTCTGCTGCTGAGTCCTGCATTTGATAAAAGCTGAACGGCAGTGGCTCTAACGCTGTGATTGGTATACCTTCTGGTTAGTCCTGCCTCCTTGCTGATTTTAGACATTAAGTTTCCTAGATAATTTTCCCCATTGGTGCTTTGGAATACCAAAAGGACAATGTGTCTAGGACTTCTTGACTTTGTCTTAGTGGGTGTAAGTAGAAGGCTGGTGGATTTTCTGGCAGCTTAGATAAATACTTCAGAAAAGACTTAACAGGACACATTGGGTTTTCTGGCTCGAGTACATAAACCCTCTATAACTGTCTTTGTTTTGTTCTAGCGATTTTATGATTTTGGTTGGTTCGTTATATTTAAGCCCTACATACTGCAAGCCATTTTCATCTGTGTTCACTGCAAATGAGTCTGGCATCAATTCCCTGAGACCTTCACGGCCACGCCTGGCCATGTGGATCTGTATATCAAACCACACTTTGTGCATCAGTCCAGGTGCGGTATCAGGAGATAGGGCTTTTGATGTTCTAAGTGTGTTGAGATCTGGCTCAGTTATTGCTGGGTGGTGGGTTGCTTCATCTCTGTGGGCCTTTCTCATTTTTTTTTATGACTGATGGAGAACATTATTGGCGGGCTTGAATCTTTGGTCACCTATTATGTTTATGTTATGACCTATGGCTGGGCTATTCAGGTGTCTATTTAGACCAGCTCTTAAGGCACAATAGCCAGATACTGAATAATTTGCCCCTGATGTTGTGCGGACTTCTGCATAAAACTGTCTCAAGGTGCTGCTTATGTGTTCTACTGTATCTGTGTGCCAGTCCAGTTGAATGCATCTTGAATTTGCCCACTGCCTGAGAACATTTACTGCCCATGCTGTGTTTTTTTTTGTATTTGCCTCTTCATGTTCTTCTTCTTCTATTTTGTCAAGCTCTGTATGTGTCACTGCTTGAAATCTGTTAGAGGTTGTTGGTTTGTCTGCTTTAATTTTCTTGGGTGCAGGTGGTGTTGCACTGTCATCCTCTTGTGAGGGAAACAGATTGCTGATAGTGTCTGCCTCCAGCAGCCTGAAATTAACCTTTAATTAAAAAAAAAATGTGTGAGCTTACAGTTCTACATCATGTCTGTTGCACTTCTTCTTTAAGATCTAGGATACACAGGCACATAATGAATTAATATCCAACATATATTTGAAAGCCACACAAAGATATCTGTCATGATCAAATACCTCACACTGTGTAGAGTATTGTGTGACATACAGATACACAAGATGGGGCATGCTTGGGAGGTCTCAGAGGTTGTTTATAAGCATGGGAGATAATGCTATGTACAGGGGCATGTAGGGGTTTACCCCTTGGCTGTGGGTTCAGTTACCACATCTGGAACTTGAGTTGATATCCCAGTACTGACACTGTAGTGCAGCATGAGAGCGGTGCTGCACTTCTGAGGTACTGTTTTTCGGATGAGACATTAAAACAAAGTCCCATCTAGCTGAATTGGTGGTAGTTCAGGAGGATGTTAACGATGCCATGCTACTTATTGAAAGTGGATTTTCTCGGTGTTTTCGGTGTTCTGGCCAAAGTTCCCTCATTCACTAAAAATTACACAAACAGCTTAGTCTGGTTCAAGGTCAATGGGATTCCTCTGTATGCCCCTCTCCCGGGTTGTGACTGAAAATACCCAGGATGTGTCTATTCCACTTACCCGGTCAATCAAAACTACATAAATAAGTTAGTAAATGGCTAATTAGTTTGCCTAAATTTTATTTACAGAACAAGCAGTAGGACTAGTAAATTTACAGGATTTTTTTTTAAACTGGATCTTCATTTTTATGCCTTGGTAGTATGGCACTATGCTAGAAACATCACACTTTCAACAATTGTTGGTCATGAGAAATATGGCCAGCCTGTCAGCTGCTCAATTATTCATTCATTCATTGCCTGCTGTATGTTTTTTTCATTTTTTATACTACTACTACTACCACACTGGAACGTTTTATTTTAGCAGTATGTTTACCTGTAGATTGTCTGACATTTTATTTTACTGCTTCGGATATATAGAGACAGAAAAACACTAGCGACAAGTTGGCTGACTGGCGCTTAAATTTGATATTTATTATTCATGAGCGTGTTTATGTTCTGCTGTGCTGTCACGAGCTGTTTACTTTTTTTTTATCTTACTGTGGATACAATGAGCATGTCCATGATTCATTCTTGGGATTATATGGGAGCGTGGAGTGAAGAAGAGAACATTTTAAACATTATTGAGAGGTATTTGAAAGTTATGATTGCTTTTTTCCCGCATTTTACGCTGGTCCGATCACTTTCTGATGACATGCTGCCGGAATGCAGGCTGAGGAGCCGTGATACGGGAGCAATTGCTGAAATTTATAAAAGGGGGGCTGCTTGTGCTGTTTTTTGTTTCATTAGGTAGTATACTGTTTCTGAAACGTAGTGGAGGAGTCAAGCTTTATTTTAGCCGATCGGACAATTTTATGTGTGGAGCTAGTACCACTGGGACTCCGCCTCCTACTTTTGGCTGCTTTATGATGTGTGGTGCCAGGTTAGTGCTCTGAACTGAGACGCCAGCTTTACTGGGGGCCGAGATTGTGTGGTTTTCCGTTTACGCTGTGAAGCTATTTTTTTTAAACACGGCCAATCGCTAGGTTTGTAGGTTGTTTTTTTCTATTTTTATTGATGTTATGTTGATTTTTGGGGTGCCTGTGACATCGTGATTGACTTTTGCATGGCGACGGGGATGGAGGCCGTGAACTTTACCGCTAATCAGTGAGAGGAAAACATGGCAGCTTTTTTTAGTCCAACATTCCAATTGCTGGATTATCTTGCCTTTGCACTTTGTGGCAAAGCTGGCACTTTTAATTACCGGGCTCTGTTGCCTGATAGATGCCCAGCTTGTCAGCACTATCAGCCAATCAGATCCCAGGGATTTCCAAGCCCATTTTCTAAACTGCAATTACAACAGACAGACAAAGAGGTATTCCATATAATGAATGATTATGCCCATGGGATTTGAGAGATGTTAAGGATGTTGAAAATTATCAACAGTATTGCTCAGTAACTTACATACTGAATTGAAAGAATTGAGAGAAAAATTGATTAATCCTCTAATGAGAGATCATTGAGACGCTAGATAGGATAAATTAACTTCACTACTTGCTTTACAAACTGTAAAGTGATACAGTCTCTAGGTATATTTGCTTATACACAGAACTACTATAAAAACAATGTCCATACATAATCGATGAAAGAAGTATGTTGTTTAAGCTCTTCCTGAACGAAATGACTGACTGGCCATTGGGCCTTTTTATGACATCGACATCTATGCTTCTATCACAAAAGGGAGGAAGTGAGACCAGTCAAGGGAAGGAGGTGAGTGGAATAAGAAGGGGTGTCAAAATACTGTCAGGGCCATCAGTAGACTAGCTCTAGTCCAGCATTAGGCTGGGTGTGGATATAGGCAGGTACTTGGAAGACTTGATGGGCCACATTGGGCCTTTTTCTACTGTTGATATCTGTGGTCCTGGCTTGCCCATGACCTTATGCTCCAGACAACCAGTTAAATGAAATTGATTATATAATGGGGATTTATATAAAATTATTAACTTAGAAAATATGTTATATATTCTGTTTTAATAAACAGAGACATCATATTTGCTGACTTTTATAAAAGGAAAGTACAACATTTGGTTATGAAGATACATTTTAAGCTTTAGAAAAAGTAATTCTAATCTATAAATATGGATGCTGTTCATTTTAGAAATGTTAAGGGATAAAATATGTGAAATGGATTACAAATTAAGGAAATGTTAACTCTGTATAATACTGTATATTGTAAAACCAAAACATAGAAACATAGACTTTGACGCCAGATAAAGAACGCTTGGCCAACCTGGTCTGCCCATTTCCCTACCTACTGGATAAGCTGCAGATCCTAATTAACCACCAGCCTATTTCTTTCTACCCCCCACAAGAATAGTCTTATATCTATCCCATGCATTCTTGAAGTCCCCCACTGTTTTTGACCCCACAACCTCCTCAGGAAGGCCACTCCATGCGCCCATCACCCTCTTTGTGAAAAAATACTTCCTCACATTCTCCTGAGCCATCCCCCCTCTATCTTCAAATTGTATTCACTTGTTCTTGCACATCTGTTTTTCTGAAAGATGCTACCTTCTTGGACTTTGTTGATTCCCTTGAGGTACTTAAAAGTTTCTATCATATCCCCTCCTCCCTCCTTTCCTCAAGGGTATACATATTAAGCTCCTTTAGTCTCTCCTCATATGGTATCTGTTGCAGACCCTGCACCATTTTAGTTGCCCTCCTCTGGACTGCCTCCATCCTGTCTATGTCCTTGTGGAGATGGGGTCTCCAGAACTGGACACAGTACTCCAGATGGGGTCTCACCAACTGTCTGTACAGAGGGATAACAACTTCCTGTTTTCTACTGATGATGCCTCTCCCTATACACCCCAGTATCCCCCCAGCCATCGCTACTGCCTTCTCACATTGCTTGGTAACCTTTAGGTCATCTGATATGATTACCCCCAGGTCCCTTTCCATTTCTGTTGTTGTTAATACCTCCCAACCCCCATTATGTACTCTTCCCCTGGGTTTTTGTTTCCCAGGTGCAGTACTTTGCACTTCTTTGCATTGAATCCAAGCTGCCATACTTCTGACCATTCCTCCAACCTTGCCAATCCATTATCATCTTTTCTATCCCCCCCTTGTGTAACAACCCTGTTGCAGATCTTTGTGTCATCTGTAAAGAGGCATAATTTTCCTTCCAGTCCCTCTGCAATGTCACCTATAAAGATATTAAAAAGGATCAGGCCCAGTACTGAACATAAGCTAAACAATAAAATCTTGCGCTGAACCTAGAATTCCTTCACCTACTTTAAGGAGGCACAAGTCTAAGCCTGAGGTTCTGACTACTAGTCTACAGGGCCTGAGGCTGGTGACAGTTTTTACTGTCTAAGTTACTTTTCTCAGGCTGACGGAAGTCGGATGGGGGGAAGAAGGATCGAGCATCCCAACAGATGCTATCCCCCTCCTGGGATGGGTCACCAGGGTGCATATAGCACCCGTAGCTCCTCTGCCATGGAAGCATGGGTAGTATGGGGCACATGACTTTCTGGAGTCAAGGGTGGGAAGGACGCTGTCGGGTGATTGACAACGTTGCTCGTCTGGACCTAGTCCTTTGAGCCAGCATCCTCAGGGGTTACCAGGGCAAAAATATGGGAAAAATACATGCACCCCCAGCTCTATGAGCAACATGAAACTGGTGGGGGGAGAGCCATGAATGGACCTGGTGGATGGAGTAGGAGGGGGTGTGAGGTCCCCTCTGAAAGCCAAAGGAGCCGGGCAAGTATATAAGTTACTTTTCTCTCGCCTACTAGTTAAATGCATTCAGTCAGAATATGTTGCTACCAATGTTAAAAAGGAAGAAGAACAAAAAGAATAAGATCAAAAGAGATACAAAGAAAACAAAAGACAAAAAAAAAATGCTTTATTGTTCCAACTCTGAATCTGGAACTGAATTCTTAGTCCCTGAACTGGATTCAAAAGCTCATAACTAGAGATCCCATTCTCTCATCAATGCTCCCATCACTGCATCTCTCAGATAGGGCCTACTAATTTAGCCGAAAGATTAATCTACTATATACAGATCTGAGTCCCCTGTGCCTGAAACCTTTGATTCTAAGAGTGTGAATTTACAAAATAGTTTTCTTTTAGATGGAAGAGACTTGTATTTGGGAATAAATTCTATCTTAATGCCACACTCTTATGACATCAACATGAGTGTGATTTGGAGAAAGGCATAGTATTAAACAATTTAGATTATCTTTATCCCTGTTATCTTCATGGCTAAAACCTTCTTCTCTGAGTGTTCATTTCTAGTCCATCTCTGCCGACCACTCACGTACACAACCATTTTCACTGGCCTTTGAATCTTTCTTAGCAGGCCTCACAAATGTGTGCCCTGCTCATCTTAGAACTCTACCTTGTGTGTTTAGTACATTTTGCACCCATTATTGAAGCTCTATATGTGCTCCAGTTTCTTTGTGCATCATCTTTTTAACTGCAGTGACTAGTTAGTTGAGGCACTATAGACTCACTGCCATGACCTCCCATATATAGTTTTACAAAGAAAAGGCAATCCATTGGGCACATTTTCATTTTGTTCCAGTACTGAGGTCAAGGCCTTCATCTCAGTCTATTTCCTTATCTGCACTATATCCCAGACTCTTTCCTATTTGGATTTAAAACAAGCATTTTAGTTCTAACTTAACAGAACTTCATATGTCAGTGGTACAAAAGAACCTTTCATGACTTTCATTAAGATCTGCCAGGGCTATCCCTCAGAGCGCATTATTTGAGAGGATGCTACAGTAGTATTGGTGCACCCAGCTTCAAGAGCTATTTTTGTGTTTGCTTGCATGCATGTGCAAGAAACATAGTGCCATCATCTGAGTTTTTGTAGGTGTGGCACCCTGTCTTCCAATGCAGTCAGTGTGTTTCCAGGCATTACCACAGTTCACCAATGAATGCTGCAGCTGTCTATGACAGCAGTTGAAAATGCAGTGGTGTACAGTTGAAAGGAAGAGCTCTGCTTCAGTGGGCAGCGATAAGATAGTATTGATTTGCATATTGCTGGCAATCCTGCTTGTATACGTTTCTGCTTTCTCATCTCCTTATATTACAGATGTGTTTTACGTTTCTCCAACTACAGATTCCACATAATGCATACTGAAAAAAATTCTAGTATATACACTCAGGGTTTCCCCTAAAGCATTTATGCACAGAGTGCTCCCATCCTTTCATTTTAAACCCCATGTTTCCGCCATGTTATTAGCAGAACCTTGGTCCCCAATAACGTTACAATTACTGCGGTTTTAGGGGACCACACTGAGAAAAACAGTAAAGGAAAGGTGAACTAGAGTCTCAAAGAAACATGCATAAAAAAGAAAAGTAAATGGACTCAAATAAAAAAAAACTGGAGAGGAAAATCAAAGATCCAAGAAGCAAACTGTATGGAATAACTCCTCCGTTGCCTTGATAAATGTGCCCCGGCCCCACCCCTTTCAAAATTTTCCTAAGGAAACACTGTATACCTTTGAAAATATAGTCAGCACCAAGCACCAATATCTCCAATGATGCCTTTGTCTGCAGCCTGTGATGCAAGAAAACTATTTGCAGGATTTACTTACTGGAGGATAAAACTAAAGGTTCAGACAAAACAGCGGTGTGGATATATATATATAGACATTGCATATACAGTACAAAACTTAAAATCCCACATTTATAAAGACAAAAAAGTGACTTTTCTTCATTTTGAAATATTCCAACCTTCAAATTATGATTTTCCTGCTCCTAGGAACCTGAAATCGTAATATTTAAAAAAAGAAAGAAACATCTCATGGAAGTATCTTATTCCCATTGAGACAATGCATTACATAGAAGTACAGTTTCCTATCACAAAATGTTATGGGGCTTTTTGTGTCCTGCTCCCAAATTAAGTGTTGGAAAACTGTAAGGAGATCTAACAGCTACCCTGTGAAAAGTTCTTGTAGCACTGCAAAGGTGACAGTAAACGGAATGTTGAGAAGAAAAGAAAGTGCCTGTGGTAAATATTATGAATGAGACTTGTAAAACTACAATTGCAACCTTTCTAAGATCAGTAATTTAGTATCTAGGGGCCGTTAAAGAGGAGGCACCACAAAGAATACTTACTGGTGGCATGCACTGCTCCACATCCTCGGGCCCAGCCAGGGCGATGGGCACTTTCTCCGTACTATCTGCTATGCTTGCCTGCCACTTCTGCTGTGTTCTGAGCCCTGGCCTCTTACAGCTCTGACAGCCTCTGCCCCTCAGAAGCCAGCCGGGATGTGAGCATCTTGAGCTATAGCCACAGCAGGGGCAGCCTCTCTTATCCGATGAAAGAGCCGAGCACCCAGCAATGTCATCAGAGCCAAGACATGCAGAGCTGACCCTGCCATTGGCACCTCCATGTCTGAGAAACTCAGAAATTTCAGAGGTAATATAGAAATTAAACAATCTGACATGCCTGAATGGGCCCTGGTTTCTATCATTTCATAATCACTCTGCTGACAAGATATGAGTGGACAGTATTATTATTACTTTATTTGCTGGTGACATATGTAGACATCTATAACTTTTAGTCTTCTCTGTTTAGTTTTTTTTGGCTCTCGAGTTTTGCTGCACAAAGCTGTAGAAACAATTGCCGAAGGTGTATACAAAAATTATTTTATGTATGAAACTTTGTGTTATCTGCTAGCCCACGTGGCAGCCATGGGTTGCATGTCCCTAACTGGTGCAAATTTATTTTAATTTGTGTCGACAGAATCTAACTATATCCATCGGTTGGTACGTAGATTGATGTCATTGATGCTATTTTATTTGTAGGAGGTTGGGGAGCATCTGAAGACCTTTAGAGTTCCCTAGAGTATTTGAATCATGCTTGCCGACATTAGAAGTTTGCAGTGAATTATGATAAAATATATTATTTAGATTGAGATAACCTTGAAACAGGATCCCCCCACAGCTCTGTACAGAAAGGGGTATCCCTCCCTTATCTAGACCACCAAAGTACTTGAGACAGATTTACTAGTTGGTAAATAGTCTAGGTTAAAAACAACAAATGACACCAGTGAGGGGTTTCAAAGGGGCAGTAAGAATGTAACAAACAGCCTGAGGAATGGAAGATATCCCCTGTTTTGCAAGAACAGGCATATAGAAAAACAATCAATACTGGCAGGGATGAAATTCACTCAAGGGAGAAAGGGGTTAGCCTGCTAGTATAATTTTTGTAACTAAGTGTTAAGTAACTTTGTACTCCTGGCAGAAAGGCTAAACAAAGTCATTATTATGACATGGGTGGGGAAAATCCACAAAGTAATGTATTCGCTTGCATCAGATGGGAAAATTGTAATCCAACAGACACCTAACCCAAGCTACATATATGAAGACAGGAACAACCACTGGACCCAGGGACTATGTTCTCCCCAAACCATGTTTTACCTTAAAGGAGATAGGAAATGATTTCCTGCTGTAAATAACATTTAAACAAATTATAACTAACTGACAGTGGCCTTTGTGTGCGTGTTTTGTATTTTTAACCTTTAGAACGTACATTTATATACATATCCACATTATGCTGAAATGACTGTGGGCTTGACTGTGAGGTTTGTATCAGGAGTCAGCGGGTGACAAGCTTTGAAATACACATGTCACAGACTCCCGATACAATATTCAGCTAGCTTTTCAACTGTATTAACTGATATCGTGCTGCTATTCTTATTTCTTAGGACATCAAGTGGAAGAACCAGCACTGAGCAACCATCTTATAAAAATTAGGCAGCACTTTATTTCTTAGGAAGATAAATAAGTAGCACATTTACAGATGCTTCACCACACAAGTGTATTCCAGTAAGTGAAGAGTACGAAAAAAATCAATTGCAGGAGACTCGCCCATTTCGCTGGAAACTTTCTGAATGGACTCTGTTGCTCACTGCCGGTCCTTTCAGATTTTATATGTTTTATTCAGTGTATCCAGGCTCGTGCAGCTGTGACAATTGCTCTTCACTTGTTTGTATGGACACAAGACTATAACTGCAAGACCGTTTGGCAACTGTCAACCCCCTCCACACACACACACACACACACACACCGCCGCTTACCATACAGATAGAGAAAAAGCAGGTAGTCAATAAACTGTTTAATTTGTTTAGGAAAAAAATGTATTTATTTACTCCATGGTGTCATGTGGGCCCTTGCCAACCCCTCTGCTAACAAGGAATCTCCCGAGTACTTGACATACCTTCATGCCCTGCATGGGGAGACACCAGATTGCAGAAATCCTTTTTCTTTTATGGATACATCTTCAATCCTCCAGCACTCTCGAACTGCAACTGGGCTGGGAAACACATGAGAAATCTGCTGCATATACTGTATTGCGAGTGAGAGTCCATACTCCGGGTTGCCTACATAAACTCAGCAGCAAACTGGTACTCATGAATAACCTGCATACTCTTTGTTGAGCCCATTCCAGCAGCAGGACCTGGAGCATGCATTGCAGGATCAGCTCTTTGCTGGCTACATCAATGTGCCCATGTATCTGCAGGCAGCAGGCACCCAGGACCCTACCGCTCCCCCCCCCCAAGCCAGCCAGCACTATGGATCAGGAAGCACAGCAATGCACTGCAGAAAACTTACTTATGACACTACTATGTGCCTGCAGATTTCTTGTGTGTTTCACGGCCCAGTTGCAGTTCATGAGAGTGCCGGAGGATTAAAGAAAATTATTTCTGCATTCCGGTGTCTCCCCACACAGGGCATGAAGGTATGTTAAGTACTCGGGAGATTCCTTGTAGGCAGAGGGGTTGGCAAGGGCTCCCATGATATCATGCACTTCTTGGATGGTTCAATGCACTTGGCTAGGTTTCATGCCTAACAACAATCCAGGACATGCGTGTATTCCCCAGTGACCACACACCCTGCTCTGCATTATTGCATACTTAGTTAACTGGCATATTTTGCTAGGGGATCTGGTTATTTCTGGTCTATTTAAAGATTATCTAGTTTACAGTTTTATGAGGGTATTGACCACACAATATAAATTTATCCACACAATGCATGAAAAAACACATATGTCTGTCCCCAGTTCATAATCCACCCCTTAGTAGTGACCCATGAGGCAAATGCACCCAACATCACAGATTAGAAATAATTAATCTCCACAAGCTTTAAAAATGGTCAAATAAAAGGACGCATCACATGTAGTACATAAAGTGCGATTTTACATATTTATGGGTCCCCCAACAACACTCGTTTGACTATAAGAATGGTGTGAGCACATTCTTATAGTGTGAAACTGTGAAAAATTCTGGCACCCTAAGAATGCAAGCATAAGCACTCTTACAACTGCAAATGTGCCTTCTGGGGACCTATAAATACTGCATATCGCAGGTTGATAGGGAACAGAACAGTATATTATAATTTAATTTTGTTGAAAAAAAAAAGATGCTGGAAAATGCTTATTTCCAAAGCAATTGAACTTCAGCCCCTTTTTGCAGAATAAGAGTGTTATCAAGCATGGGGGGATGGCCTTTGATCTTCAATAGCATTATACAATTGTGATTTATCATCATCCAACGCTTTTACAGGCATAGTCTGTAAAAGCAACTGAAGATATGGGGTTACTGGACACATGCCATGGATTGATGTACGCCTGTGTCAATTCCTTGTGTGCCAGCTTTTTGGTGCACATCCCAGCTTGCGGCATCTATGGAAACTTTGGCACCAGGATGCATTCTTTATGAAAATCCGGTGCAGGGTCCCTGGCACACTTGGAGTTTACCACAAGTGGGGGTTCAGCAAAACTTGTGCCGATCCAAGGGGCTTTTGAAAATCGAGCCTGGGGGTCGCAGACAAGGGATAGGCACAAAATCATTGTGGCAGGGATTTTGCAGTGGTCCATTGGGACTGTGCATCAAGCTGGGCGATTTCTTGTGTGTTTCATGGCCCAGTTGCAGTTCATGAGAGTATTGGAGGATTGAAGACGCATCCGCAAAAGAAAATGATTTCTGCATTCCGGTGTCTCCCCACACAGGGCATGAAGGCATGTTAAGTACTTGGGAGATTCCTTGTTAGCAGAGGGGTTGACAAGGGCTCACATGATACCATGGAGTAAATAAATACATTTTTTTCCTAAACAAAGTAAACAGTTTATTGACTACCAAACCACTTTTGAAGAGATAACACACTTCGGGAATGTGGCCGTAGGAAACATATATGCACTTCTCGGATGGTTCAATGCACTTGGCTAGGTTTCATGCTTAACAACAATCCAGGGCATGCATGTATTCCCCAGTGACCACACACCCTGCTCTGCATTATTGCATACTTAGTTACTGGCATATTTTGCTAGGGGATCTGGTTATTTCTGGTCTATTTAAAGATTGTCTAGTTTACAGTTTTATGAGGGTACTGACCACACAATATAAATTTGTCCACACAATGCATGAAAAAACACATATGTCTGTCCCCAGTTCATAATCCACCCCTTAGTAGTGACCCATGAGGCAAATGCACCCAACATCACAGATTAGAAATAACTAATCTCCACAAGCTTTAAAAATGGTCAAATAAAATGGCGCATCACATGTAGTACATAAAGTGCAATTTTACATATTTATGGTTCCCCCACCAACATTTGTTTGACTATAAGAATGGCGTGAGCACATTCTTATAGTGTGAGACTGTGAAAAATTCTGGCACCCTAAGAATGCAAGCATAAGCACTCTTACAACTGCAAATGTGCCTTCTGGGGACCTATAAATACTGCATATCGCAGGTTGATAGGGAACAGAACAGTATATTATAATTTAGTTTTATTGAAAAAAAAAGATGCTGAAAATGCTTATTTCCAAAGCAATTGAACTTCAGCCCCTTTTTGCAGAATAAGAGTGTTATCAAGCATGGGGGATGGCCTTTGATCTTCAATAGCATTATACATTTGTGGTTTATCATCATCCAACGCTTTTACAGGCATAGTCTGTAAAAGCAACTGAAGATATGGGGTTACTGGACACATGCCATGGATTGATGGATGCCTGTGTCAATTCCTTGTGTGCCAGCTTTTTGGTGCATATCCCCGCTTGCGACATCTATGGAAACTTTGGCACCAGGACGCATTCTTTATGAAAATCCGGTGCAGGGTCCCTGGCACACTTGGAGTTTACCACAAGTGGGGGTTCAGCAAAATTTGTGCCGATCCAAGGGGCTTTTGAAAATCGAGCTCGGGGGTCGCAGACAAGGGATAGGCACACAATCATTATTGCAGGGATTTTGCAGTGGTCCATTGGGACTGTGCATCGAGCCAGGTGATTTCATGTAATGTGAGTAGAATACTTTGTAAACCTACTTTTGTATAAAAAAAAACAACAAACTCATTCTTCCCTGATTGTATTGCTTATACCGAATATAAATCTAAAATTCAAAACTGTTTAAAAAGAGTATTTAAAACTAATTTTAAAAAGCCTTTTCACAAAGGAAGTGGATGTGATTTATTAGTATATCCATATGGTAGAAGTATATTTAAACTATATCGATACAGAGGAAATTAATTAAGTATATTAAGGCTCCTTTAGACACCCAAGCTGGCTTAATGAACTTCAGGTAATACAAAAGACACCAATTAAGCTGGGTCCTTTCAAACAGGAACTTTTAAATTTACTCCTACCTGGTTCCAAATGTAGCTGCTTTTCCTAATGAAACCTAATTACACACATATTACTTAAATAACATGGCCATTAAAACTTCAACTGTAGAAAAAGATCTAGGAATCTTGGTCAACAACAAGCTATCTTTTACCTCCCACTGTACTAAAACAGCAAATCAAGCAAACGCCATTCTCTGTAGGATAAGTAAAACATTCATAAATAGAACAGAACAATGTCTTCTGCCACTTTATAGATCTCATGTTAGACCACTCCTCGACTATTGCTCCCCTTTCTGGAGCCCGTATTTGATCTCAGACATTAACAGAATTGAAAATACTCAGCATAAAGCCACAAAGCTCATGCCCCATCTATAAAAACTTAATTACACCACCAGATTAGTGAGCACAGGCCTACATACATTAGCCCAAAGAAGACTCAGGGGGGACTTGTTACTACTATTAAAGATAACAGCAAATAGAGAACAGATGCAAATTTGTGGCATCAAATTCTCTACCAGAAAAACGGTAGCTAGATTGCACAATAAACAACTAGAAATCATGAGGGCTAAAACAAATAAAAGAATAAACTATTTCACTATAAGGACACCCAGAATCTGGAACAAATTACCACAGGAAATAGTTGATTCTCCAAATATTCTGTCATGTAAAAACAAATTAGATAAATGGATGATCGATCAGGGACCCACTGAATGATCCATAAATATGGAGGACAATCATGATGGGCATTCCGCCTTCTTTTGTCCAACAATACCAAAGTACCAAAAGTACCAAAGTACCAAAATCCATCCGGTGCACTGTCACTTGCCAACTGCATCCCTACCCAACCCAACCCTTGCACCATCTGATTGTGGTACTTCTGCCCCCTAACTAAATGACACTTGCTTTTTTGGTGGTTGCCTCATTATTTTGTACATAGTTTTCCTTTGGGATATTTTCTTTGTTTACAACGGAGACACTGTCTACTGTACCATTTTCAGGTTGATAACACCAAGTTATGATGCTGTTTTTGGGGTGGGGCGGGTTAGTGAAGTCTTGCAGTACAACAGAGCGTTATGTGCTATGATGGGGGTGGGGGGAGTTCCTACAGCTGTTACATGTGCGTACTCCTCATTTTTATGTTTGCTTGCAGGCATGTGCAAGAAACATAGTGCCATCATCTGAGTTTTTGTAGGTGTGGCCCCCTGCCTTCCAATTCAGTCAGTGTATTTGCAGGCGTGGCCACAGTTCACCAATGAATGCTGCAAACTGTCTATGACAGCAGTTGAAAATGCAGTGGCGTACAGTTGAAAGGGAGAGACTGCTTCAGTGAGCAGCGATAAGATAGTGTTGATTAGCATATTGCCAGCAATCCTGCTTGTATATGTCTCTGCTTTCTCTTCCTGGAACATAAATTCAGTTTGAAGTGAACTTTTCCTAGGACCATGTTTCCAGGAGGAGGCAAGTGACTAAAATGACATCCTTGGAATGTTTCCAAAAAAAGATCTAATTCCATCCTTGGAATGTTTAGTCAGAGTTCACGGTAGAAGCAGCATTGACAAAAGCAGGAAAAAAGAACCCCAAAGAGACTGAAAAAGTAGATGCAGTTTTCGTCTGTTGGCACACCTGATCAGTATTGTAATAATATTCCCCAACCCTCTGAGTGTCTCTGAATAGCGCTCCCCCCTCGCACACAGTATGGCTGATGGGACTCCCCAATCCCCCTTCTGCTCCACGCTCACCCCCCCCCCAGAGTTCTAGGTGCCACGCTGGGAGCCCACCTCAGTGTGGCATAAGTTAGAATGGTGATGGGGGTGCCAAATCCCCCATTGGCTCAATTAAACCCCAAAAAAGAAACAGACTTCCAGTTGCCACGCTGGGAGCCCACCCCAGCGTGGCACACATCTGTATGGCCGACAGGGGTGCCCAATCCCTGTCAGCTCCACTGACCCCCCAAAAAAAATCTTTCCGCTGCCATGCTGGGAGCCCACCCCAGCATGGCACAAGTCCTGCATCGTCTTCCTAAAAAGAAAACAACCACCTGAAAAGAAAAAAACAGTCCCTCATTGATTCTTTCCCCCCAACCTGCGCCCACCCTCTGTGCATCCACCTCCCCACACCCCAACCTCACCCCATACTTACCTGCGGAGGCTGGTGCGATGATCTTCGGTGGACCAGGAACACGGCTGCACTCTTCAAAGCCAACCGTGAACTGAAGAAATGCCGGTAGCTGTATAATGGAATAAATAGGGTTTTTTCAACTTTGATGCATATCTCAGGCATTTTTTGAAATTTTGGCACCAAATTTTCAACATGGGTTTTTTGGGACCCCTCCACATGAATTCTGGCACTGTCATGGTGTTAATGGGCCCTGAAATGTGATTTCACGATCACTGCACAGAACTACCTATTGGGACTGATTTGTGAAATGACAGTGTCACAGTTCATGAGGTAGGTTCCCAAAAACCCTATGTTGAATATTTGGTGAAAAAATTCCCCAAAATGACTGATTTATGAGCGTGCATTGCGCAGTTCCTACGCACACTCGTAAGTTCGCGAATTTTTAATATTTTCACTCCAGATTTTCAACATTGCCATTTTACCACACCTCCGTATGAGCAGTACAGCTGTCATTTTTCACATCTAGCCTAAAATGTGTTTCCACGCATGTAGCGCATAATGATGCAGTTGGTGTGCGAAAGCAATGTTTGGGACAGATTAAGAAAATCACAGTGACACTGTTCATGAGCAGAGGTCTTAAAGGGCTATGTTAAAATTTGGTGACAAAAGTCCATAAAATGACTGTGTTATGAGTGAGCATTATGCAGTTTCCACCCTCGTAAGTTCATGAATTTCTAATATTTTCAGTCAGATTTTCACCACTGGCATTTTCCACACTTCCTTAAGACGTACTGTTCATGGAAGTGTATAGGCATCTCCAGTGTCATCTGGACAACAATAGAGTCATGAACTCTGATCGAGTCAGAAAATCTTAATGAAATTTTTCACACCATGGCTGAAATGTGTTTCGCACTTCCAGCTCAGAAATGCGCGGTCGCTGTAAGGAATCACTGTTCAGGACAGATTCAGAAAATCACAGTGACACTGTTCATGAGCAGAGGTCCAAAAATGCCTGTGTTGACAATCTGCTGCAAAAAATCCCCAAACTAATTACATTACAGGTGTGCATTGCACAGTTTCTATGCATGCTCGCGACTTCACCAGTTTTTTTAATGTTTTCACTGCAGATTTTCACCATTGCTATTTTTTACACCTCCCATGAACAGTACAGCTGTCATTTTTCACATCCTGTTCAAAATGTGTTTTCGTACCTGTGGTGCCAA
The DNA here is from genome assembly GCA_016271365.2 of Neoceratodus forsteri. Classification (NCBI taxonomy): domain Eukaryota; kingdom Metazoa; phylum Chordata; order Ceratodontiformes; family Ceratodontidae; genus Neoceratodus; species Neoceratodus forsteri. The sequence continues at coordinate 103,276,581 of CM028132.1, forward strand.
ATAGCGTAGTCACTGTGCAGAATCAGCTTCCGGCTAATGAACTGATATTGCCACTGTTCATGAGGTGGGGGGTCACAAAAAAAACATGTTGAAAATTTGGAGTGAACATACCGACGAACGCCTGAGGCGTTAGGGTTTCCGACCATAACACCCCACCCTGTAGAGACTGACAGGCATCAGGGGTGTGACTTGGGATTGTCACCTGTAATGCTCATACCATTCCACCCCCACCCACACCCTGCAGCCAGTGAGAGGCATCGAGATGTGCCTTGCACTCTTGGGCCCCAAAGTTCACCCCATTCTCCTATATAGCACCCATCTCACCGTATTTCCTGATGGAATGGGGTGAACATAAGGACCAAAGACCCCAAAGCACACAGTGACACTTGTCGGTGTCTGCAGGGTAGGGTGTGGTGAAATGGCGTGGCCGTTATGCCTAATGACCCAAAGGCACACCCCAATGCCTGTCAGTATCTGCAGGGTGGTGGTGGGGTTGGCTTCAGTTCAATACTTCTCTGCCATTCCTATTATGCAGCTCTGTAACTCCTACACTACCAATGCCAATGCCAGCAAGCAAACATTCGGCATTGACAAATGCTTGTTATCTTTGCTTGAATACATGCACAAAGCGAACATATTGTTACTGTAGTGTAGGAGGCTGCGTAGGTGTGTACTGTATAAGCCAATGGATATAAAAATGCAGGAAGCTTGCCTCTCACAAGCCAATGCTGAGAAGGCTGACAATGACAGTATCTAGCTGGCTGTTGGGCTTAAACATTTTGTAGTTTAAAGGATAAAGTCCCACCAATTGAATTAGTTTTCTGCCCATTAGACAGCTAGTAGACATCATTAGGCTTTGAATACAAACATCAAGCCTTACAGTGTGTGTGTGTGTGTGTGTGTGTGTGTGTGTGTGTGTGTTTCCCTAGCTACAGACAGGAGTGCTTATTTGAAAGCACTAATGGTATTCACTCACCTGGTAAAGGTGAGTAGATGAGCCCTCTTTGTAGTACCCTGCAGTCTATACCAGTGGGAATACCCTCATCCATCCTGTAGGATGATGCACGGTCCAGTGAAATTTAGACTAGTCCAAGGCCAGCCCCTTAGTCTATCTCAGAAAACTGAAGTATGAATCTTCCCTAGCAGAAAATAAATAAGAACAAACAGAAAAGCAGAGAAAAACAACCACAGCAAGATGATGTATGGTAAGTCATCTCCTGTCAGAGCCATGTTTGATAATAAACAGTGACTCAGTATGAGTATGTACCAGCATTTATTTATGGGTATACCCATATCAAGATAGTTAGACATTTGAGAACCATACTGTAACCACACCAAAAGAATACCATCCTGCCCTCCAACATCCTGTTCTTTTTACATGACTCAGCCTGTATTGGGAGGGCCTGTGGAGTGCTATAAAGGGGGCTCTTCTAATCACCTTTATCAAGTGACTAAAGTACCACATCACTCCCTTAACAGTACTCTGCTGTCTGTACAAGTGGGGTCTTTGTAGCAGTGTAACTTTGTAACCTGAGCTTTGTAGTAGTGCCCAGACTACCTCAATTTTGAGTGGGAAAAAATGCAGACACTGACCTAGAGTGGATACGTTATGGCCTAAAGAATTGCCCTGCTGAAAGCAGCTCTAGCAGTTGACACCACATCCAGGTGATGATGCTTAGAAAAGGAATGCAGCATAGACCAGGTGGCCATGGAACAAATATCCTGCAAGGACACCTCACCCCTTTCAGCCCTGGAGGTGGCAACTGCCTGGGTGGACTGTGCCTCGATTCCAGTGGGATGAGTCGAGGCCCGTCCCTCTGATAGGCTTTGCAACTGTTGAGCAGAATCAACATGCACTCATGTCCTTAGATGCAGTGTGTCCCAATCTCTTGCCCACGGTAAGGGTGAACAATCTATCTGACTAGTAACTAGCCTCAGTGATCGAGAGACAAAGTCGCAGTTGATGCTCCCTTTTCAATGGGTGTGAGATGCCAGTAGGCAAGCTCTGTTCAGCAGCAAAAGTGGGTAAATTAATTTCCTGCTTAAGATGGAACTGAGATGCCACTTTGGGAAGAAAAGAGGGAATGAGGTGCAGGGTGATACTGTTACTACGGAATACTAGGAAAGGCTCATTGCAAGACAGGGCTTGTAATTCCCCAATTTTCTTGATGGAACAAATGGACCCAAGAAATGCTGTATTCAATGTAACTCAATGTAAGAATTCCTGCTAGAAAGGAGGTCTTTGAAGGGCATCCAAAACCAGGTTAAGTTGCCATGGGCGCAAGTCGGTCTAAATGCGTCGGGAAGCCAGCTGGACCGCTTTCAAGAGCCTGACCACATCTGGGAAGACACCAGTCTGACCTATCCCAGGTAGGGGGCCTCCAATGGCTCATATAGCTGAGGTCTACACCCTGAGGTAAGTATAACTTAAACCCTTTTGAGACCCATCATTTCAGAAGTCCAATATAAGTGGCAGTCCTGCAACAGATGTTGAAGTTCCTTTCTCTGTACACCACTTTTTAAAAATCAGCCGTTGTCTTTGGTATGTGCTGCTTTTTGGACTGCATTCTTGACTGTAACAAGCACTCCACTACACTAATGGTAGCTCAAGGCAAGCAATCTGTTCTTCTCAGTAGCCAAGCCATCAGGTTAAATGCCGATGGAGTGTGATGAAATAATGGCCCCAAGTGTGGAAGCTCCTCTCGAGAGGGGAGATAAAAAGGTGTGATCATCGACATTGCATATATGAGATAGTACCAAGATCTCCTCAGTCAGTTTGGGACTACCAGTACCGCAGTTTCTCTTGTGGACTGCATCTTGCACAGTACCTTGTGAATCATGGGAACTGAGGAAAAATGTAAGCTGTTAAAGTTCTATGTTGCCGATAATGTGTCCACTTCCTGTACCCCTTAATCCTGGATGCAAGCTTGGTCGCATGGGAGTTGTTTGTGCTGGACACCATGAGATCCACCTGCAATAGTTCCAAACAGTGGTTAATTAGCTGAATCACTGTGGGGTGAAGTATCCATTCTGCCTGATTTAGTGTTTCCCTGATGACCCAGTCAGCTTGGGTGTTCACTTTCCAGCCATGCAAGAGGCCAATATGAATTGCAAGTTCTGTTCTGCCTATCTGAGCACTCTCATGGACTCCTGGGTCATTAAGCAACTGCAGGTACTTCCTGTTTTCTGAGATACACCACCATCACTTGGTTGCCTGTTTTAATCAGGGCAGAGTGACCCCGGAGGGTTGGAGCAAAGAACTGCAGAGCGTGGTACACTGCTCACATCTCCAGTACATTGACAGGCAGCCTGGCCTCGGCAGGTGACCAAAGGCTCTGAACTGCATGACAATGGCATATTGCCCCTATCCTTTCAATCAATCAATCAATCTATCAATATCTTTATTTATCCAGGTGGGCACCATTGAGCAAGCCCATTTACAAGGTGGACCTACGGTCCTACAGTAATAATACAGAAAGACACATTACAATAGTACAAACAGTAAAAATAGCTGCTATTATAGTAAAAATGCACATTTACAGGTAATGTACATTGAACATAGAACTACAAGGAGTCATGGATAATGAACTTGTGCTGTATCCAAGCCCCAAAACTGTACATTTTGTAGTGGGAAATGTTAGGGAGAGGGTAGGCATACCAGATAGAAGATATCAAGCGCATAATGTAGGGAGAGGTGCGGAATAGGGACACAAGTGAAGAGGACCCAATTGTTAGAGCAGAGTGAGGGATTGGGAGGGTGGAGGACTGTACAAAAGGCGACGAAGCAATTTTTGCCCCAAAACACAGCGACATATGGAGGAGAAAAGCTGCCGTGTACTAAGTGTAAGAGGAGGAATATAGTAACAGGGGCACAACTGGCATCGGTAGCCACAGTCTTGGAAAACTATTGATCCAGATTTACACATCTCTATAAATTGTGCTGTTTGGATCATTACACAACACCAGAGTTGAGGAAATCTGACTCAGTGGATTTATCTTGTAACAGACATTTTGGGATGATTGATCCTAGGTGTCTAAGACATATCTCCAGATCAGTCTCATGCACAGTGTGGCCAATGGAACTGAGTCGATCATGGCTGCCATGAGCCCCAGAAGCTGAAAATAGTCTCAAACCTGTCTGTATGGCTGATGTAATGACACCTGGAGAATGAGATTGGAAACGTTCTCCTCCAACAGAGTGGCTATCCAGAGTTGTGTATCTATGATGGGCCACATGTAGGGAAATGCACTGTGTTAGCAAAAACTGACTTTTCTTCTCATTCATCACCTGTCCATGTCTCTAGAGATGCTGTACTACTAGATCCATACTCCTCTGTGCTAGCGCTTGAGTCTTGGCTCTAATGAGCCAGTCGTTCAGATAAGGTATGATATTTACTCCCTTCTTGCAGAGGTCTACCATCAGAACCACCAACATATTGTTGAAAACTCTGGGGGTTGACACCAAATCAAACAGTAGACAACTACACTGGAAATAACTGTTGCCTATCACATATCTCAGATACTTATGATACAAGAGCCAGATCTGGATGTGTAAGTGTGCATCTTTGAGATCTATGGATGTGAGAAAATTCCATGGCCAAATGGCAGCCCACATGAAGCATAATGTCTCCATTTTGAACTTTTTATGAGTCACAAACTGGTTGAGATATTTTAGGTTCAGTACTGGGCACTTACCTCCTGACTTCTTGGAGACTATAAAGAATAAGGAGTACACCTCCTGGTTCATCTCTTCTGTTGGGCAGGAAAAATAGCATTGTTGACTATCAAATTGGCAAGGGCCAGGAATAGCACTTACCTCTTTGCTTGACAAGTCGGTATCAGGGAGGAAGTATGTCGGTGTGGTATGTTTGTGCATTCCAACTCTATGGTATAGCAGTGGGTCATGACCTCCCTGACCCATCTGTCCATCATGCTTTGGGCCTTCTGAGCAGTAAACTGGTGTAGTCTTCCAGCAACTGGAAGACAATCTGCCAGGGCCCACCTCGTCACATTGTTTCCAACTGGTGCGTAAAGCTGGTTTGTCGCCAGTAGAGGCAAAGTTGCTGTTACTGGTATAACATGGTTTATTGTAAGTCACTTTGTTGGGGAACATAGATCTAGCAGACCACTGCTTTGTTCCCTGAATGAACGGAGGGTGTGCCTTTGGTCTGGGTTGCCTGAACGTTGGTAGAAAGGGCTGGCTTGTGGGCAGGTATAGATCCTTGTTACCTGATGCTTGTTTGTTTCCCCACCTGTCCTTATAAAATGGTGTCAGTCTCCCCAAAAAGGTGACTATCTCTGAAAGGTAACTTCATCAGGGTTGCCTGTGACTCATTGTTGGCCTGCCACAGTGTAACCAGGTGTCGGGTTTAGGGTTTGTAGTTTGTTAGCACCCGGTGCCTCCATTTTTGTAACCCACTACCTGGCTAGTCTGGGTTCGGGGAGAAAACATTCACTTGGCATCAGGGCTAGGTTTGTACTTCTGGACAGGGGCACACAAGTAATTCTGAATACAGGAAGCAAGAACTGAGAATGTCCAAACCAGGGGTGGGATTCTAAAGTGGGGCTTTTATTCACTTCAACACAAGAATACAAAGCAAGATGGATCCCCATGGGGCTACACTCACTGGTTATGCAGATCTATAGAGGTCAGAACACATCTTCTTCATCATCACAACAACCCTCAGGTTTTGAATGCACTGGGCTCTCAGCCCGAACTGATAATCTCTCTATCTTGGATTCCCTGGCATGGCCCTCGGCCAGCACTGGTACACACTTTCCATATGGCATGGACATTTCTGTTGGTGGCTCCCTTAACCACCCATGAGCGCTTCCTAGCTCTAAAGGAAAAACCACACATCCTTAATCCCACATCTGGGTACTTTCTGCAGACACTTGCCAAGTGCCTGGAAGAAAGCTATAGGTGCCCAAAGTGAATCTGCAGTGGTAAATCTGATTACTCTACATGGGGGGTCTCCCACCTCTTGTCCCCAAATCCATACCCGGCCATGCATTTGGAGTCAACACCTTTCCTTTGAACTCTCTGTTTGTAGAATGCTATCTCAAAATGTATTATCACATTTAACATTCTGCCTTCTAGATAACTGGTGTCCTGACTTGCAGCGTTCTCTAAGTGGCTGTGTTCATCCCTGTAGACCCCCACTGTTCCAATGCATTTCAAGTCATACACATAACTTAAAGTATTGTACTTGGCTGTCCTTTCCTGACCCACAGTAGCAGATACTTTACACAACTATCTCGGTGAAAACATAGGCTCTCTGGTAGAGGAGACTCACCATGGTTCGCAGGTGCCCCAGGGCTTCTCTCACAGGAAAAACATACTTCTGGTGCCACAGCACAAATTCTCTTCAGGCATCTTTTCTTCTTCCAGCAGGGCCAGGGGATTGCCCCTGAAAAGCTGGTCTTGCTCCCCCCATCCCTCTCAGGGATGGGGCACTGGAACAAATTGTCTCAACCATTACTGTTTGTTCTTCTTCTGTGTCCTTCTCTATGGTGAGAACACACACCCTCTTCCTGTGGTAGCTCTGTTACAGAGCTGGGCTATGAGGGGCTGCCAACTGCAGCACATCTCCTTCCTCCACAGAGTCTCCCACTAGACTACTACTGACTCACTTTGAAAACCCCAACATTTTAACCTAACTCCCAGCTGCAACATTCCACTGTGCCTTATGCTGCTGCGAGAATTCTATATGATGTCATCCCTCCAGCTCAGCTAGACTGAGGACAGAGTGGGACAGTGTGAAACCCATTTAACTGGCGTCTCACAAGCTGCCTTTCCCTGCCTGCCACTAGATCTAAGTAGGATTCTAGTAACCCCGGGTGACAGGGGGGTTACAACAGTTTTAGCCAGAGTGGCCTGTGGGCCCTATTCGCTAACACCATGACTCTTGTTCTGAACCTGAAAGCATCCAACAAAGCACTTGAAAGGTATCTAACAGCTTGTGAGCACAATCCCTTATGTCCTCCAAGTGTGAGCCACCTGGTATGCTTTGCACCATGGCCTCTACCCATCAGAGTAGAACCCTGCTAGTAAACCACATGACTGTAACGGCAGAGATCAACAAGTCAGTGGCTTTGTGAATCATCTCCAAATGTTCTTCAACTTTCTTGTCCACTGCGTCTTTTAAATTGGCAGTACTCCTGATGCATTTCATAGTGTGATTTGAGAGAGCTGAGGCTGGGGGCCGACCTTCAGAGCCTTGGCCCAGGCCTCCCATTTGGTAGCTGAGACTGGGTAGAATTTTCCCACCATGTAATTCTCTGGCAGTCTCATTGACTCCAGTGTATTATACTCCTTTTGAGTGAGCGTGTCAGCTGTTTGACATGAAAGAAACTGGGGACCAACTGCTGGGTCCCCTGAAAGGAGGAGAGGGACAGCAGATGCCGTGGGAACCGGAGCTTCCGCCAGTACATTGAGGATACCCCTCACCATCCAGATAAGCTCATCTTTTTCTGAGGCAAAGTCTTGCAGATGATGTGTCCAGGTCCTCTTCCTCAGTATTGGATGTGTAAGAGGAGCCATTTGGGGATCCCACTGGGTATTTTGGCCAGTGGACCCAGGGTGGTTGGAAAACCTTCATTTCTTGGTGCCAGTGCGTGTGATGTCTTGGCTTTGAACTCTTCCAGACAATGGAATCATCCAAAGCCAGAGGTGCTGTTTTTGGAGCCAGGTGAGGGTCCAAAATGACTGCATCTTCTTTTTGAGACATGTTGCTATCCTGCATGCCATTGCCCTCAGTAGTGGTGCACACTGCACATAAAAACTGTTCCATATGTGTCTCCAGCAATGGGGTCCCACATTCTTTACATTTAGCCATTGGGGGGGCTTCTCTTGTAAGCCTATGAGAGAGAGGCATAAAAAACTGGATGAGCATTGGGAACTGCCTCTGTTTTGCATTCATGCTGAAAACAGTGCCCTGCAGAAGCATAGTGTGAAATAGGCCTTGTGGAATGCATAAGCTGCCACTTAAAATGACCGTTGTAAGATTTCATGGTAAGATAGCCCCCACTCACAAGACTAGATGCCTAACTGAGATCAGACCTCAGGCAATATGGCCGTGGGTGGCTTTCCCACTCAAAATGGATGCAGTTCTCAGGGGAATAGAGTTACTGGGCACTATAGAATTTACTCCTCTGATGGCTGCCGAGATCTCATGGCTCCAAGATGGCAGACCCTGAGATCTTGTGAGATTTCACAAATCTCAACAGATAACTCACAAATCTTGTGAGGTTCAACTATCTTGGACTTGGAGACAGAAGGAGATGTATCCACATAAACAAAGACCATGAATGGCTGGTGTTAATGGCATCAGCACCATGCCGATCACTCAGATGAAATGATGTTGGGGTGCTGGCATGACCAGAGCATCATGCAGCCCAGCCAGGCAGCTGGGAGGGAGATTTTAAGGAGGAAATGGGAAGGCAGCAGGTAAGGTTCTTTAAACATTTCTGACATCCCAGACTAGTCCCAAGACAAACAGCATGCATTTCATGCAGAGTCATCTCCTCCCCGTCTCCTCCCATCTCCCCAGTGGTATAGAATAGCAGGTGTGGATACTGCAGGAGGGCCCACACCCACCAGTGACCAAAAAATCTATGCCCACCTGATTATGGAAAGGGAAGCTTCAGGAGGGTCCTTTTGGTCAGGTATGCTGACTGTGTGCAGGGTGGTAGGGATGCCACAGGCAGTCCCAGACTGAAGAAACACCATCTGATGACCACAAGTTGCATGCTGCTAGATGGTGCAGCCTGCTCAGACTATAGCCATCTGAGGTGGTGCCACCTTAAACAATGGTTTGATAGCTCCAGTCCTTAGAAAGTTAGTAAGGGCATAGAAACATAAGGTGATGTTATGCATTTGCCACATGCTGCCAGGAAATCAATGATACAGCATGCTAGGGGGGAAATGGAGAAAAAAAATCAAAAGATATTTGTACAATACCTGAAAGTCTGGGAGCAGTCTAGAATGGCAACCAACCTGTGGGGAAGCACAAAGTAAACTGGAGTTTTCTGGGATGGATTAAGGGGCTGACCTTGGGCAAGTCCAAATTTCATTGGATTGTGCACCATCCTACAGGATGGACAACAAATATTCCCACTGGTATGGACTGTGAAGTATTATAATGGGGGTGATATGTAAACAGAATTAGGAAAAAAACAGCATGCACAGTGCAAATATAATAGCTTCAAATATGTTAACAGCATGTCACTAATGAACAGACAACACCAGCAGTAGTTGATTTAAATTACATATTATTTATGTTTACGTTAAATAGCCTCTGAGGCCAGTTGGATAACTTTGAAAAATGTGAGAGTTAGACACAGCTCAATATTTTGTTCAAATATTTTTCAGTCCTTTTTTTCTCATATGGACTTTATCCTCCAACTGCTCCCCATAATTCTCCTTCTACTGTGAATCCCCAGCCCCTTCACCCCACCTTCAGGACTTACCCCATCTATTTCTTACCTCAGTGTGTGATTGGGTGCCATTGATGGTGGTTGCACAGTGCCTTCAGGGTCACAGCATCATCCTGAAGACATGGGTTATTTTCCTCCCGTTACTCCCCTTGAGTCTGAGTTGGCGCCACATAATGGCACTCACGTAGACCATTAATACGGTGCACGATTTCAAAGCCCACCTTTGACTTTCAATTCTGTTGAGCACTGCTACACCACCTACCCTCCACTAGGTGGCAGCCAAGCAGCAGTACATATAGTCCCCCATTCTGAAGGAGGACATCTGTCGATGGACGCTAAATCCTCCTTCCCCGACAGCCCCCCGAGTGATCTTGGTCCATTCCAAAACCCAGGTCACTGGTGTGGTGGGAAGTGAAACATCCAGCACCTCAGCCCTCCACACCACTGGGCCAGCTACAGGTTTATTGTAGCTATGATTGTCTTAGACAATATTGTTGTGTTACACTGTGGCCCTGAGGGGAACCAAACCTGCAACCCACCATTTTACAATTCTGTGCTTTTACCCTCTGTACCATTCCGCCACAACTATGTTTTTGCAGTTCTTTCCCTTTTTGTTTATTCATGCAGGAAGTGACATACAAAGAAGATTACTGTCCGATGGACTTTATTAGCTTTGGCTGCTTGTCTGCACATTACTTCATAATGCACTGTTTATGACATCATAATTCTCTCCACAGCAACAGATTGGGATGACATATAACAGAATTTTTACTGCAGAAGTTGACAAGCAGACAGAGAAACTAGTGCAGAGATCCTGTTTCTATGTAAATGTCTTTAATAATAAACAAATAAGGGCGGCAATCACAAAAGAGTGAAATACATGCTAAACTCTGCCTAGATATTATGTTTTTTCAGAGTTTTCTCAACAACACTGGGGACTCTCTGAAGCCCTGTTACACTGCAAGCAAACATTCAGCATTGACAAATGCTTGTAGTTATTAGTCCCAGTCCCTTTGGTCTTGGATGCTGCTTTGCTTCCTCTAAATTTGGAGCTGTGGATAAAGCTGAGTTTGGTAGGAAAAAATGTCCTTTCTATTTACTGTTCCTCTAGCAGTACTCATTTATGACCCCACCCCACCCCACCCCATGAGAGCTATGTCTGGTTGTTGATTTCCATATGCTTGGTCTCCTTTTGAGTTGGGCAGCATGTGATGAATATGGAGATGTCTGCAGGGCATGGAGACAGATGTACATGCAGGATTTGAAAACTGTCATTTGTTGTGCAAGTTCAAGCATCTGTGTACAGCGCTGCTCAACAATGGCCTACATATGAGAGATTTAAAAAGACTAGCAATTACTGTACAAAAAAAGAGCATGCCTGCTATTAGGGAAGCAGGTTGTTTACTTTACGAAAAATACATTATTGAAGTGAGGTTTACATGGTGGGGAGAAAACCTTTAGAAAAGTATAACATTTTACAATGCTTTTAAGCTACGTCACTTTTTGTTAAATCCTGCTACAGTGCGTACAAAGAAGAAGCAAGTGAGGGCATGGGTACAAAGTAGAACTTCCATTTCAAAAACTCTTTCTAAAAATGCAGTATGGAAATTATAAGGGAGAAAGTGGTGTTTGGATATATATTCCCGACTTACTCTCTTTACCAACTTTAAAGTTGTTTTCTCTTCAATAACTCATATGCATGTTCCTGCAGCACGAAAATACCAACAACCACAGTAGTCTCAGCAAAAAGTTACGTCAGGCATTGAAGTGCACATAGTCTATGGAAAATCATTGAGTTTTCTTGATCTCAAAAGTAGTGATCAGCGAAAAAATATTTTATTGCACATATAGATGTAGTCAAATGGGACAGATTATTAAGTCAGTCAGTCATATCCTGCTTGTTTTCCATACTTAATGCACTGGTGCTAAAATGCTTGTTTGCTGCTTGAATGGTTAGGCTGAGGCTGTCAAAGGAATGTAAAAAAAAAAAAGTAAAAAAAAAAAAAGAAAAGTTGAAAGCAGGTGAACCATTAATCTTTTTCCAAAAATCTAATTTATTACCTTGCAGCCCATTTCTACTGAATAGCTACAAGGCACTCAACTCGGCTAAAATTGCTTTCTGTATCAGTGGTCTGTCACAGCATTTGCCTAAATGTCATTTTACCTTGAAAGGCTATAGTTGGGTCTCTTCAGAATGATGTGTATGCAATATAAAAAAGAAGAAGTTATTGATCAGAATAAAATGGCATGTAAGGCAAGGCAGCACCTTATCCCCCCAGATTCTTGAAGTCTATGAATGAGAAGTAGCTGACAGAAGTCTGTCATAATTGTTTTCATATCTCTTTATCCCCATTTCATAAGTTCAGAAACACATTGGTTCTTGAGGCAGCAGTGCAGAATGAATTACAGATAGAATGAAGCATATCTAGAAGCCAGACGTCATGCAGTAAATCACTTGAGAGGCCAGATTTTCAAAGGGGCATCTGGGCCACTAGGGTCTGGATTTTGGGAATGTTAGATGCAGGCAGTAAGCCTGTGTCCAGCAGCACATGTGCCGTTTCCTACTTAGATGAAAGAAGTGCTACTTTCAAAACAACAGTCATTTTACAACAATCAGCTATGGTTTCCGGCAGCTTGTGTCCAACAGAAGCTGTGATGCCAATTGGGAATATGTCTGCTTAGACTAAAGAAAATTGTCTAAGCGAACTTAATCCCTGTGCAGGCCGGACACAAAGCACTTTGCTGCTGGCAGTACAAACTCTCTTGCATTCAGGGCACGTGGCACAGGTGGCAGTCAATTTTTTGATGGATGAAGAGAAAGCTATAAGACAGAATTTGGGTATTTTATGCACAGATCCTTTGTTAAAAGAAGCTTCAGAATTAGGTCCAAGGATGGTATACAGGTGTGGGACCAACCTTTGTGAAACTTTGGTCCATAGCCTGGCATAGGCTGGCAGTATAGCCAGAGCTTAGAGTAACAAGCTGTGAATGAGCTTGGTACATCCAGCAGACCGGACCTGGGTTTGATTCTCACAGTCTCCACTTGCATACTGTGTGATTCTGAGCAAGTCACTTAACCGCCCAGTGCTCCCATGTTGCCCCTGAAAACAATCACTTTTGCCTAGTGAACTGTACCTGGTTACCAAAGACTAAAATAAAATAAATGAATACAAATAAATAGTCTGCAGCCAGAAAACAAACCCACCTTGCCATCAAAAAATTGGCTGCCACCATTACAATGTGGTACCCATATGTGCAGACATTGCAAGTTTTACCCTTTCATTTTGAAATATGACACTTTTACAGTAGTGAATGTCACAACAATCTTTGAGACAAGGTCTTTTTATAATCGCATAACATCTAAATTGGTATACTTGGCAACTTACAATGTGGGTTCTTTTATATGGGTACGACTACAAGGCCCTTGAAGGTTCATGTGGTGGTGCTAGCCATAATTTTTAATTTTGTGATACTGAGAAGGTGAGGGTTAGATCTCGGTGGGGAGGTGGGGGAGGGACCCTGAACAGGAGATACTGAAGTGTGAATCCTTTTGGATTGACATATTGGGCGCTCTGAGTAGTCTGAGTCTAAATGATTGTTGTGACATGTTGCTATTTATTAAGAGACGAAGTTTGTTAATATGTACTGCCTAGAAGTTGTATATACTGCGTTAATTTGTATTCTTTTTTTTCTAGAGTGCAGAGGACCTAGGATATATAACACCTCAAGCACAGGAGGAATTGCACATATGTAACCCCTAGATGGCTCTATCCCTAAGGTTACTACCCCTACCTGTATTTCTGACCACAGGTTGAGGGGCCTGGATTCAGTATTAAGGTGCCTCCACTCAGAGTAGCCATAATAGAGTGTCTGTCTAACCTGTTATAGCTCTCAGGGAAGCTATAACCACCCACTAACCCTCCTAGTGGCTGGGAACCTTTAACAGCAGTTAACATACAGTCAGTAGGTAGTGGTAATAATATGCACACTCCCTTCACACGTACCTCCAGGGTCTGGCCTTCAGCAATATCCTTGGGCATCCCTGCAAAGGTAAAGTTAGCAAACAAATATACACTTCTAGTACTGAGACCCACTAATAATATGCACATAGGCCAGGTTAAACATGAAACAACAATCAGATTTATTTAGGGGGTCGAGAACAAGGAAGGGGCATGAATTTAGTTAAATGATTGGTATTCTGATTTAATTCAGGTTCTTGGCATGCACTTTCTAGTCCCAAATAAATAGTTCTACAACACTGGGTACCCAGGATGGAATGCTGGCTATCCAGAGGCGTTGCCCGGTGGTGGCCGGCATAGCAGCTGTTGTTGGGGCCCTTGATGGAAAGAAAAAGCAGTTAGCTGCAGAACAAGATGATTATTTGTAATCCTGGCTGGTTGGCCCAGTCTCTTGAAACCTAGAAGTTTAAAGAAGAAATCAGATGGTACCACAGATAATTAATTGACTTGTTGCAGGGTGCTATCCTGGTTGTACTCATGCTACCAGTTGGCTGTGATGTGACTGGTGATATGGAAACTTCATGTTGTTCATCAATGAGCATGGTGAAGCAGGGCCGTCACGACACACCTCCTCTTCATGGCCTTTCCTTCCAGGTGACCACAGTCTGCAAGTTGTTTCTGCGCAGGGTCTGGACCCCCAAAGCCAGTCTCTATCCAAGGACAGTCTCTGGTGAAAGGCAGCTGATCTGTGCCAGGATGGCAAAAGTCCAGGCATGATGAGCACATTGGTAAAGTTCAGTTTGGTGTGCTGGTGAAGCCTTCAGCTGGCGTAACAAATTGGGTCACGAACATGCAGGTCTTGACCCATGAGGAACATTCATCACATTTAAATCAAACAACAGTAACTTTTTACAGATCAGATACAGTCTGGTTGCTATTGCAGTAGATTCACTGAGCAAACCTCTTGATCCAAAATCAGTCTCGCACACTAACTGGGCCGAACACTTCACAGGAGCACATCTTTGGTCCAGATCACAAGCAGAGTTTTTAAACTTTCGGATACTTTCTACTGCAGTCTCAGTCATAAATTGGATGATTCCAACTTCTGCAATCAGGCAGAACAATGCAGGAGAAACAGTGGTAGGGAGGCGAGTTAGGCCTCTTCCCGCCGATTTCCATAAGCTCCGTTCAGGGAGCGGCTGTTCAAAAGCTTGAGCTGCTCACTCTTCAAGCTCCAACTCTAACTGATCCACTGTCTCTTACAGTTCTGGGCATTTCCCTTGATTTCCTGAGTTTGGGTTGGCTGGGGGAGCTGTCAGTCATAGGTTGGACTCCCCCTTCAGTTCAGTTTAGGCGCCAACCTAAAAACTACAAAAACTACAGTTTTCCTTCCCACAAGGCACTTTGGCTAAGGACCCTTTGAGGTCCCTGCAGTCCTAATGGCCCACTTATTGGAAGTCCTGGATCAAACATGGTGGCTCCCATTCTGAAAGGGAAACTGCAAGGAAAGCAGGTTAAACAAACTTCTCTAATTCAAATATAACAATACACAAGAGGTAGATAAGCACAATTTCCATTCAGGCTCCCTCGGCACTATTATCAACTGCAGAGTGGAGCAAATCAGAGTGGTGTGTGGCCGGTCGCAAGCCTTAAGTCACTCAGACCCAGCCCGGACCATTCACTATACACATATTGGCTGGATTCTGAAAGAGACAGGTGCAGAGACACAACATTGCACTCATGCATAAATCAGCAGAAACAAACAGATACCCATGGATCTATTACCTCTACAGGATGGCAGCCTGGCAGTGGGCATGGAAAGAGCCCAGCAAAACATTAAGGTAAACCCCAAATTAGTTGGGGGGGGGTTACACTCACATGGAGTCTGGATATAACCAGCAATTGAATTAATCTTTTTTTTTTCTTGCTGTCTTGTTAATTATTTCTCTGGAGCTTTTTTAATATTTAATTTTTACTCACTTGAGCACTTTATGTATTTCTATCTATTGTGAGCTGTCACTTTAAATTTTGTATTTAAAAGCTTTGGCATCCCTCACTTCTCCCTGCCCCTGATGACCCATTAAGTGCAAAACTGGTTGGGGTCTTTGTTCATCCTGATTCTGCTGACGGTATGTTTTAAACCATTTTTGAATTAAATAAAGTCTTTAGTAATCAGCTATCTGGTGCTGGTTTTGTTTTTCTTAGTTTTTTGACCAGGCACACGTGCATAGTGAAGCTATACCTGTGGCTTTGAGTGGGTCCAGCTGGCACAGGAAGAGAAAAATGCACACCAACCAAGAGAAGAAAAAACTGGCATAACCAGTAGGAAAAAGAAAAGAATACAGTGACCTGCTTCTCCTGCAGTAACAGGGATGTTCCCTGTGTAAGGTTAAATTACTTGATCCAATCTAGAGCATAGCACTCCTTCATAGATAGTGCTGCTGTCAATCAGAGTTCAATTTTGATAGTGGCCAGAGGCATAGGCTGCATTAAGCAACTAATAGGTGTGACCCCCTTGTTCCCTGGAGTTACTAGACTCACACTTAGAACCAGTGGCAGGCAGAGAAAGGCAGCTTGTGGGATACCAGTTAAATGGGTTTCACACTGTCTCACTCTGTCTTCAGTTTCAGCTGAGCTGGAGTGGTAATGTCATCATAGAATTCTCGAAGCAGCATAAGCCACATTGGAATGCTAGCTGCAAGGGGTTAGCAGTAGAACATTGGGGAATTCAACTCAGAACTTTCTAGTGAGACTCAGGAGGGAGAGGAGTGTTGCTGTGCGCAGTTCCTCACAGCCGTTATAGAGCTACCAGAGAAAGTTTGGGTTGTGAGTTCTCACCCTAGAGAGGAACACAGAAGAGGCCAGAAGGAAGTGGTAGAGACCGTTCCTAGTGTTGCTCCAGTGCCCCATCCCCGGAAGTATGGGGGGGATCCAGGAATTCAGGGACAATCCCCTGGTCCAGCCTGGTGAGAGAGAGAGAAGCTGCCTGAAGTGTGTTGTTGTGAGTACCTGAGAGAGACAATTTGTGGGAAGAAGCCTTGGGCACCTGCATACCTTGGTGAGTTTGCTCTGTTATAGAGACTATGTTTCACCAGAGACAGAGTGTAGTGTAAAAGTGTTGGCATACTGTGGGGTCAAAGGAAGACTTGCCATGTACAGAACTTTTAATTTGTGTATGGCTTAGAAGCATCTGCAACAGTGGGGGTCTAGGTTAAAGACAGAGCCACTTACAGTACTTTTAAAGTCAGGACACCTCCAGAGATGTAGAATGTTAAATGTGTAAAACATTTCTAAAGTGCATCTACAAAATGTGTTTCCGAAGAAAGGTGTTGTATCCAAATGAATAGCCGAGTATAGATTTGGGAGTGAGAGGTGGGAGACCCCCCCATCTGAAGTAACCAGATTTACCTCTCCGGGTTCAGTTTGGGCACCTATGGTTTTCTCTAAAGCACTTGGCCAGTGTCTGAAGAAAGCACCCAGATGTGGGATTGTGGATTATCCCTTAGAGCTAGAGAATGCTCATGGGTGGTTTAGGGAGCCACCATCAACCTCCATGCCATAAAGAAAAGTGTCCTAGCACTGACCGGGGTGCCTAGTCAAGGAATTTAAGAGAAGTGTACCAGTTTGGGCCGTATGTGCCCAGAGTCATTCAGAACCTGAGGGTTCAATTGTGAGGAAGTGTGCTCTGTACCTCTGTAATCTGCATTGCCAGTGAGTGTAGCCCTGTGGGAGTCCATCTTCACTTTGTTTATTCTCTGTGTTCATGTGAATAAAAGCCACACTCGGGAATCCCATTCCTGGTTTGGACATTTCAGTTATTGCTTCCTAAGTCCGGAGTTACTTGGGGGCCCCTGTCCAGAAATACAAACCTAGCACATTGGTGAGCAACCGCATTTCTCCCAAGGACCTAGGTTAATGGCCATGCTAAATGGTCCCCACAGGTGTAAGCCAGGTAGTTGCCACCCTGGGTTTGCCTGTTTGTAGGAGGGCAGGCTCAGTAGTAGAAGTAATGGATCCATACAGTTTCTGCAATAGATAAATATGATAGTGACTACCCTCCACCCCTCTCGGTGGTGCATAGATGTGAGAGGAGCAGCCCTGTGACAGAGATAAAAGGGGGACAGGTGGGGGGAGGTTACATAGGGATATGCCACAAAGAGCAGAATTTATAGAGGGGGATACACCCTAGGCAGAGAGAATGAGGAAGGGAAAAGAAGGCAGGAGCTACCTCCCTTTTTCTTTGGTTGGTATGGGTCCCTGAAAAAGAGACCATCACACCAATATTTCTAGTTTTTATTTATTTATTTTTAGAGTGGGGGTAAGGATGGGAACCCAGCAATGGGTCCAAAGCCCATCTTTTATTTTAAACAACTACCCCACAGGGAGTGCAACTGGGGAGAGACATGTGGCACTAGATGGAGCCAGCCATCACAAACAGGTTGAGTTGCCCAGAGGACCTGTCTCAGCTTCAGTGGGTATGGTAGAGATGGGGGGTGGTAATCAATGATAAAGATATTCTGGAAGAGGAGCAGTTATGATAGGTATATAACTTTCATATCTTTCAAGAATCAGACTTTACCATTGATTCCCACATACAATATGAGTCAGAGCACCAAGCTTCACCTTGTTCCTCAGGGAGGATGTTCCTCACCCTGAGGGTTAAGAGATACCCTGAGGCCTCTTCATGGGGGCGAACAAATGAGGGCAGTGGCTGCTTACAGATCTGGTAAGATTTGAGACTGCTCATGACCAGATGGGGACTTCCTGCGGCACAGGAGCAGAAGGGTTCCCAGACAGTTCCTGCCTGACTCTGGGGGAGAAGAACTGAGCCCCCTGGAAGTGTGAGTTACTCTGTTGTCCTTACTCGGGCCAAAGAGTTGCCTTTACTCTGGGCCAAAGGTACCAGTTGGGAGAGGAGGGGGCATGCCATCTGCCTGATACAGACTGAGGTTCCTACCAACCTGGAGGCCACATCACTGGCTTCGTAAGATGTCTTCAGCTGGTGCTGAGCTACCTCCATGCCCCAGGAAGAAAGGTCAATGGCCTGCCTGACAGATTTGCTCTGTAGCGGTACAGCAAAGACTGTGTTCAACTGCAACAATAGATGATGGTTATAAGTCACCATGTGTGCCTGGTGTATAGAAATGCACATTAGGTGCATGCTGAGGAAAAAGCTTTCCTTCCAAGAGCATCCATGGGAGTGGTCCACCTCTGGAGGTTGGTCATGTGTGGGGATGCTGTACTTCAAGCACTGAGGAGGGGTTAAGTACATCATCTACAGACCTTGTGGGTACATGATATTTTATTTATTTATTTATTGAAATGTTTCACCAGGAAGGCACACTGAGCAACAGGTTGCTCATCTCCTGGGGTGACGTGGGGGGAGGGGGTACAATGAGGATGGATCAGTATTACATACATACATGTTGCATCAGTTATCATTAACATCCATGTGAATTAGACAGGTGTTACATACAGTGGCCCATTGCAAATGGGACAGTTGAGAGAACATATATTTGTGTAGAACAGGTGTTACAAAACATACATTTTCATAAGCCGGGCAGTACATACAGAGTTCCTTTCAATAAGGTTAAATGAGCTGACAAATAATAAGTGCAAGGGGGTGGAGGAGGGGTAAGAGGACAACACAGGTTGGGACAGATATAGAAAATAAGCAATGTGGGAGGAGCAGAGCTAATAAGTAGAGAAAGAGGAGGCTGAGCAGAGTGAGATGACAATTTAAAAACAAACAGGGAAATGAAAAGGTAAAACAAGTGCTAGAGGAACTGGTGGGTCACGGAGTGAGTGGGCGAACAATAGGTAATTGGGCAATTAGTGAGACAGAAGCATGTGTGAGTGAGAAGTGGAGTAAACAAGTGGATATGTGAGGAGAAGGGGAAGGCCAGTAGAGTGTGGGTAAAGATAAGGGATAGGAAGTCGAGTCCTAGGAGGACCCCCTTCAGGATGCAGAGAACACTGCAAGGGGTCGGGGAAGGCCAGTAGAGTGTGGGTAAAGTGAGAGAAAGAATAAGCTGAGTACCAAAATGACCCCTTCAGGATGCAGAGAACCCTGCAAGGAGACTGAGAAGGCAGGAGAGGTGGAGGACAGAGGGAGGAGAATAACATAAAGGAGAGGAAATGGGATCTAATCCAAAGGAACCCTTCAGGATGCTGAGACCCTGCAAGGGATTGAGGAAGGCCAGTATAGAGGGTGATGGTGAGAGAGAAGACAGGCCAAATACCAGAAGGACCCTTTCAGGATGCAGAGAACACTGCAATGGGACTGAGTTGGCCAGAGAGTTAGAGGGGAGAGCTGGGCTGTGGGAGTAGGGAGAGGGTAGGGACAAGCCCAACTTTGGATGTTGAGAATCACAGTAAGAGTGCAAGGGAAGGCCAGTAGGGGAGGGAAAAGGGGGAAGAGAAGGAGTGCTGATTCTTTGGTGAGAGGGAGATGGATATGCATCAGGGTGGGGCAAAGTGTGGGCACTGAAGGTTGATAGGATTTGTCAGGGGCTTAAGGAAGGAATTAGGGAGGGTCACAGCAGGAACACAGGAACAGCTAGGTACTAGGTAGTTATTGAGGGCAGTACTGATGGAGTAGTAGAAGGATGAGTGGTGAATTTGGAGGTGTGTGAGGTGGCAGAAGACACCAGGAGGAAGGACTGCTGTGTGACTGGACTTCTGTACTGGGACTAAAGTAAAAGAACTTTTGTATTTGGACCTTTAATTTAGGGTAAAAAAACTAACATACAAAACAAAAAAAAAGTGTGTGTTTGGGTTAACTGAACTGAATGGGTAACTGAAAAGTCATCTAGGTGTAAATCTCAGGTGGCTGAAAGGTCTTAACTGCTGTGAGGTTTAAATTACTTGTAGAAAGATCTGGTAAGTAGGGGGAGTGGCTTAGCTAGAAGGAAGCTACAATTAAAGACTGCCTTAGAAAGATTCTGCTAATAGCTTGGCAGAAGACACCAGGAGGAAGGACTGCTGTGTGACTGGACTTCTGTACTGGGACTATATTGCCCTCCTTCCCACCCAAAGTTAGTTCTATTTTTATAGGCACAGGATTTGACTGACAACAGAAACTTCCTGTTTAGGGGCAGGAAGTGAGTGATCACAGAACCACCAAGGACCCACCATCCTAGAAGGGCAAGAGTAGCTCTCCGGCTCCCTCTAGCTGCTGGAGGTCTGCCTCTGAACAAGTAAGTGGTCTACTGAGAAATATAGGATATTCTTGTCTCAGAACAGGACAATCAGGAGCTTAAAGGGCACACAGGCAGAAAGTAAGGAGAGAGAGAAAAAAAACAGAGGAAAGAGTAAGGATTGCAAACAGTTAAGGGGCCAGAAATAAGACATGATTGGAGTGGTGCAGTGCAGTGGCTGTGGAGCAGCAGTCTTCCGGAGATGTTCTGGAGGATGCGGTGTTGTCCCATCTGCAGGCACCTCTCTGGGATGAGGGAGAAGGTTGCTCATCTCCAGGCTGAGTTGGCCAGGATTTGTGGGACCTCCTCTTCCATCCAGGGACCACCAGTGCCACTGCCGTTGCCTCAGAGGTTGCCAAGAAAGAGAAGTGGTTGGACCACAGTGGGCTCAGGGAGGGTGAGGGTGGTGGAACAGAGGTGCATCCCTCCAGTTGTACCTCTCCACAATTCCTATGCCATTCTGGCAAAGTGTGGTTCCTCTATGGGGCACCCACAGTGGAGACCAAGGAGGATGCTGGGAACCTCCACAAAGAGACCCACAGGAGGGTGGCAGGGGACCCTGCAGGGGAGGAAACAACTCCTGGTGGGGGACCCATTGTTAGGAAGGTAGAACTGGGGAAGGAAGGAGAGGGAAGAAGGTGCCTGCCTGGCGCCATGGCTTGAGGGACAGGAGCGAATCCTCAGGATTGCCGGAGCAGCTGCACAGGGAAGGGAGCTGGATGTCATTGTCCACCTAGGGACAAATGACCTGGCTAAGAAAGGGATTAGAGAAGTGCAGGAAGAGTTTGTGGAATTGGGGAGGGGCCTTAGTCAAGTAGCACGCACGGTAACCTTCTCGGAGGTGCTACCCATCTATGGCATAGGAGAGGCTAGGGTGTTCCGTGCCATGGGATTCAATCAGTGGTTGAAAAACTGGTGTGGAGCTCAGGGATTTGGCTTCATTGGGGACTGGGGGTCCACCTGGAGTGATGCAAGCCTATACTGGCATGATGGGCTGCATCTGTCCGGAAGGGGAACCAGGATCCTAGGTGATAGGTTTAAATGCTTCATTGGCAAGCTTTTAAACTAGCCAAGGGGAGGCACTGGAAAGAAGCAGGAAAATCCTCAGCCCCCAAAAACAATCACGGTAGTAGGTGTGGCAAACACCAACATAGAGGTGTCAATAGAGAAGGGCAGGGGTAAATGGAGAAAGTGACAAAGGCAAGAAGGACAGGGATGGGGCAAAGGGGTAAGGCCATCAGGAAATGGAGGGTAATGGTACCAATGCCCGTAGTCTGGGCAACAAGTTCCCTGAGCTGGTGGCCTTAATGGAAGAGGTTGCCTGGATATTGTAGCAGTCACAGAAACATGGTACAGAGAACCATGACTGGGATGTTAACATACCAGGTACATAACCTATAGGAGAGACAGGCAGGGGAGAAGAGGGGGAGGAGTAGCTCTCTATGTAAAGGAAGGGATAAAAGCAACTGAACAAAAGAGTAAGCAGGGAGGAGAGGAGGCACTGTGGGTCACCTTGGAGACTGGAAAGGGCACCACAATCCGCACAGAGGTTGTGTACAGACCCGCATGTCAGGGCGAAGGAATGGACAAGGATATGATGGAAGGCATTCTTAGAATGGCACAGAAAGGGGAGATACTGTTGATGGGAGACCTGAATATGCCAGATGTTAACTGGAGCACATTTGCTGCAGCCACATCCAAGAGCAGGGCCATTCTTGATGCCCTACAGGTGGCAGGCATTAGACAGCTAGTTTCGGAACCCACTCATGAGGGAGCAATCTTAGACCTCATACTCTCAAGCAGGGGCAGTGAGAGGATCTCAGATCTAGAAGTGGGTTTGCCATCTAGGGACAAGTGACCATCAAACAGTGTGGTTCACGTTAAACTCAGCTACAGAGTCAAGCCATACAAAAGTGAGGGTACTGGACTTTAGGAGGGCTGACTTTGGCAAGATGGGAGAGTGTCTCAGAAAAGCACTAGCAAACAGGCTAGAAGGAGGTGTGGAGCAACAACGGGAATTATCAAAACTGTCATTACAGAGCAACAAGCCTTTGTGTGAAGCAAATAAACAAATCAAAATGAAAGAAAAAGCCACTATGGTTCTCAAGAGAGGTGGCTGTGAAAGTCAGGAAGAAAGACAGCATTCGAAGTATAAGGAAACACAGAAGGAGCAGGACAGAGAGCTGTACCAGTTAAGGCAGAAAGAAGCAGGAGGGAAGTCAGAATAGCAAAGGCCCAAACTGAGGAAAAGATAGCCAACCTGGTTAAGAAGGGGATAAAACCTTTTATAGGTACATCAGCTAGAGAAAGACAAAGGGAGGGATAGTGAGGCTGAATAGAATGAATGGTGGATGGGCAGAGGGGACAGTGAAAAAGCAGGAATACTGAACGAATATTTCTGCTCAGTATTCATAAAGAGGAGGAAGTGCCTAATCCAATTAACAAGAGCACTCTTGATAGGGGTCGATCCCAGTCCTTTCACAGAAGAAAGGGTTCTGCAAGAACTCCTAAAACGAAAGGTGGACAAAGCAATGGGTCCTGATGGAATTCACCCAGAATTCTAAAAAATTAAGGAAGGAACTAGTGAAACCACTGGCTACTCTTTTTAACAAATCATGGGAGGATGGTGTGGTACCTGAGGACTGGAGGAAGGCAGATGTGATTCCCTTCACAAAAGTGGGACAAGACAGAGGCAGGAAACTACAGACCTGTCAGTCTGACCTCTGTGGTAGGAAAGTGATGGAGTCACTTCTGAAGGAAAGAATAGTTGAGTACCTAGAGGTCAGTGGAGCACAGGACCCAAGGCAGCATGGGTTCACAGCGGAAGGTCATGTCAGACAAATCTAATAGATTTTCTTTGACTGGGTGACCAAAGTAGTAGACCAGGGAGGGCTGTGGACATGGCCTACCTAGACTTTAGCAAGGCATTTGACACAGTCCCACACAAAGATTAATAGTCAAATTAACAGCCTGGGAGTGGGTCCCAGGGTGGTACCTACAAATATTGATGCTGGACAACAGGACAGAAGGTAATTGTAAATGAGTCCACTCTGAAGAAAGGGCGGTTACTAGTGGGCACTGCAGGGCCTGGTTTTGGGTCCAGTCCTTTTAATGTCTTCATCAGTGACATTGCAGAGGGACTGGAAGGAAAAGTGCCTTTTGCAGATGACACAAAGATCTGCAACGGGGTTGATACACAAGGAGGCGTGGAAAGGATGAAAAGGGACTTGGCAAGGTTGGAGGAATGGTCAGAAGTGTGGCAGCTAGGATTCAATGCAAAAATTGCAAAATAATGCACCTGGGAAACAAGAACCCAGGGAAGAATACACAATGGGTGGGGAGGTAGTAACAACAACAAAACAGGAAAGGGACCTGGGGTAATCATATCAGATGACCTTAAGGTTAGCAAGCAATGTGAGAAGGCAGTAGGGAGGGCCGGGGTATACTGGGATGCATAGGGAGGCACAGCAGCAGAAAACAGGAAGTTGTTATCCCTCTGTACAGACAGTTGGTGAGACCCCATCTGGAATACTGTGTCCAGTTCTGGAGACCCATCTCTGCAAGGACATAGACAGGATAGAGGCAGTCAGAGGAGGGCAACTAAAATGGTGCAGGGTCTGCAAGAGAAGCCGTATGAGGAGAGACTAAAGGAGCTTAATATGTATACCTTTGAGGAAAGAAGGGAGGGGGACATGATGAAACTTTCAAGTACCTCAAGGGAATCAACAAAGTCCAAGAGGTAGCATCTTTCAGAAAAAGACTTGCAAGAACAAGGGACACAATTTAAAGATAGAAGGAGGGCGGTTCAGGGCAATGTGAGAAGTATTATTTCACAGAGAGGGTAGTGGATGCATGGAACAGCCTTCCTGAGGAAGTTGTGGGGTCTAAAACTGTGGGAGAATTCAAGAATGCATGGGACAGACATAAGGCAATTCTTGTGGAGGGCAGGAAGATATAGGCTGTTGGTTAACTAGGATCTGCGGCCTATCCTGTAGGTAGGGAAATGGGCAGACTAGATGGGCCTAGCAGTCCTTATCTGCCGTCAAAGTCTATGTTTCTATGTTGGTCCCTAGGAATTGGCGAGCTGTTACTTCCACATTGCCCTGGATGCCTCCTCAAAGGCTCTGGAAGAACTGCAACAATGTCAATATTGCCAACCCCAAGAAGTCACAATGGCAGGGCTGCTGGAATCTAAAACATAGAAACATAGACATTGATGGCAGATAAGGACCGCAAGGCCTATCCAGTCTACCCATTATTTCTACCTTATGAATATGCCATAAGCCTGTACTCTGTCAATGGCCTATCTATTCATACTCATCTGTATTGCTCCCTTATGCCTATCCCATGCCTGTTTGAAGCCCTGCACCATATTCATATCCACCACTTTCTGAGGTAGGCCATTCCATGCATCCACCACCCTTTCTGTGAAAAATAACTTCCTCACATTACCCCTTAATCGGCCTCCCTCTAATCTCATGCTGTGTCCTCTTGTCCTGCTATTTTTTTTATGTTTGCTTGTGCACATGTGCAAGAAACATGACGTGACAGCTTAGGAGAGAAGCGGGTTGTGGAGGCGTGGCACTGTTACAGCAAAGGGAGGCACTGCATTAGGGGGCTTGGCAATGGTGGACCAATGGAGGCATAGTGTGGTTATGACACTGGTCTTCAAAAGTGCACCAACTTCTAACGTTTTTGCCGCAGCAATCAGGGGCCACCTCATCATTGCAGCATCAGTCACTGTGCTGCAATGAGGAAGCGACCCGTCATTGCAGGGCAGAAGGTTAACTAACGTAATACTGTTTGTGAACATGGCGGGCAGCTTGCTGCCATGTTCACAAACAATATTATACTGCCCCCATGCCGAGGGGGTGCCCAATCCCCCTTGGCAGCAAGTGTCCCCCCAGACAGTCTTTGTTTGCCGACGGGGTCTAACTCCTGTTGGCTTCAGTGCCTAATGTCCTCTGTTGTGTGTCTGCCGACAGGGGTCCCTCCCGTCAGCATGATCTAATCCAACCCCATTTTCTTTGTGTGCCGATGGGGTGCCCATTCCCGTCATGATTTCCCCACCATTCTTGTTGTGCCGATCGGGGTGCCCAATCCCCTACCAGCTACAGGTCCCCAAAAAAACAGCCCGTTGTAGCTAGGAGCCCACACCAGTGTGCCAAATATCTCCTGAAATAGAAAACTGTCGCATTGTCTTTTTTTTTTCTCCTGTGGAAAAAACGGTCCCTCAGCGGTCTCTAGACCCCCTCCGCAACCAGCACACCTCACTGCGCACCCTACCTCCCTCACACCCTCACCCCATACTCTACCTCTCCGAGTCCAGTGTGAAAATCTTCAGTGGACCGGGAACATATCTGCACTCTTCAAAGCCGACCGGAACTGAGGAAATGCCGGTAAGCTGAATAATGGGTTAGATAGGGTTTTTTCAACTTTGCTGCATATCTCAGGCATTTTTTAGAATTTTGGTACCAAATTTTCAACATGGGGTTTTGGGACCCCTCCTCATGAATTCTGTCACTGTCATGGTGTTAATCAGGCTGGAAGGGTGATTTTGCGGTCACTGTGAAATCACCTTGGGACTGATTATCGAAATGACAGTGCCAGTTCTCATGAGGTGGGCTCTCAAAAAGTCTATGTTGCAAATTTGGTGAAACAATTCCTAGAAATGACTGTTTTATGAGCATGCGTTTCGCAGTTCCTATGCAGGCTCGTAAGTTCGTGAATTTGTAACATTTGCACTCCAGATTTTCAACATTTGCCATTCTATCACACCTACTTATGAGCAGTACAGATGTCATTTTTCATATCTCGCCCAAAATGTGTTTCTGCGCATGTAGCTTACAATGGCGCAGTCGGTGTGTGAAATCAATGTTTGGGACAGATTAAGAAAATCACAGTGACACTGTTCATGAGTAGAGGTCTTGCAATGGCTATGTTGAAAATCTGGTAAAAAAATTCCTAAAAATGACTGTTTACGAGCGTGCGTTGCGCAGTTCCTATGCACGCTCGTAAGTTTGTGAATTTGTAACATTTGCACTCCAGATTTTCAACATTGCCATTTAATCACACCTACTTATGAGCAGTACAGTTGTCATTTTTTACATCTCACCCAAAATGTGTTTCCACGCATGTAGCGCACAACAGCGCAGTTGGTGTGCGAAATCAATGTTTGGGACAGATTAAGAAAATCACAGTAACACTGTCCATGAGCAGAGGTCTTAAAATGACTACGTTGAAAATTTGGTGAAAACATTCCTAAAAATGACTGTTTTACTAGCATGCGTTGCGCAGGTCCTACACATGTTCATAAGTGCGCAAATTTTTAATATTTGCACTCCAGATTTTCAACAATGCCATTTTACCAGACCTCCATATGAGCAGTACAGCTTTAATTTTGCACATCTTGTCCACAGTGTATTTCTGTGCATGTAGCACACAATGGCGCAGTAGGTGTGCAAAATCAATGTTTGGGACACATTATGAAAATCACAGTGACACTGTTCATTAGCAGAGGTCCTAAAATGTCTATGTTGAAAATTTGGTGAGAAAAATCCATAAAATGACTGTGTTACGAGCATGTGTTGCGCAGTTTCTACGACGCACGCTCGTACCTTCTCACATTTGCAATATTTTCACTCCAGATTGTCAACACTGCCATTTGTCTGCACCTCCTTATGAGCAGTACAGCAGTCATTTTTCACATCCTGGCCCAAATGTGTTTTTGCACTTGCGGCGCAGACTAGCGCAGTCTTTGTGCCAAATCCATGTTCGGGACACATTAGGAAAATCACACTGATACTGTTCATTAGCAGAGGTCCTAAAATTGGGTATGTTGAAAATCTGGTGACAAACATCCATAAAATGACTGCGTTACGAGCATACATTGCGCAGTTTCCATGCACACTCGTAACTTCACACATATTTGCAATCTTTTCACATCATATTGTCAACATTGCCATTTTTCCACACCTTCTTATGAACAGTGCAGCTGTTATTTTGCACATCCTGGCCGAAATGTGTTTTCGCACGTCCTGCACACAGTAGCGCGGTCGCTGTGGCAAATCACTGTTTGAGACACATTACAAAAATCACAGTGACACTGTTCATTAGCAGAGGTCCTAAAATGCCTTTGTAGAAAATTTGGTGATGAAAGTCCATAAAGTGACTGTGTTATGAGCATGCATTGCTCAGTTCCCACTCACGCTTATAACTTCACACATTTGTAATATTTTCACTCCAGATTTCAGCATTGCCATTTTTCCACACCTCCTAATGAGCAGTACAGCTGTTATTTTTCACATCCTGGTCAAAATGTGTTTCTGCAGTTCTGGCGTAGACTACCGTGGTTGCTGTCGGACATCATTGTTCAGGACAGAGTAATAAAATCACAGTGGCGCTGTTCATGAGCACAGGTCGTTAAATGCCTAAGGTGAAAATCTCGTGATGAAACTCCATAAAATGACCGTGTTACGCACATGCGTTGTGCGATTTCCATGTATGCTCAGAACTGCAAGCATTGTTAATATTCCCAATACACATTTTCAACAGTGCCATCTCTTCATACCTCCCTATGGATGGTACAGCTGTCATTATTCACATCTTGCCCAATCTGTGTTTTCGTACATGTGGTGCAGAATGGCACTGTCACTGTTGGAAGTCACTTTTCGGGACACATTGACAAAATCACACTGCCACTGTTCATGAGAAGAGGTCCCAAATGTTATTATGAAGTGGGCTCACAAATTGGCCATGTTCAAAATTTGTACTGTGATTACCAACAAACGCCTGAGGCATTAGGGTTTCTAACCATAACGTCCTACCCTGTACAGACAGACAGGCATCGGGGTGTACCTTTGGACTGCCGACTGTACTGCTGATGCCATCCTACCCCTACCCTCCGCCACTGACAGGCATTGAGGAGTACCTTGGACTCTTCATCCCAAGACTTCACACCATTCTCCTATGCTGCACCCATTTCAACCTATGTCCTTTTGGAATGGGCTGACTGTAAAGTCAAACACCCTAAGGCACAGGTCAACACATCTCGCGGTCTGCAGAATAGGGTGAGGTGACATGGCTTGACTGTCATGGGTGATGACCCAAAAACTTACCCCACATGCTGTCCATCTCTACAGCATGGAGGTGCAGTTCATGTCAAGTTCACTACATCACTGCAATTCCTATTCTGCATCTGTCTAACTCCTGCATTTCTAATGCTAATACCAACAAGCAAACATTCGGCATTGACAAATACTTGTCTTATATTGAAACATATTAGACTCTTTCACCTTGTTAATGCCCTTAAGATGTTTGAATGTTTCGATCATATCACCTCTCTCCCTCCTTTGCTTTAAGGTATACATATTGAGCTCTGTTAATCTGTCCTCCTATGTTTTTTGATGCAGTCCTAGCACCATTTTGGTTGGCCTTCTCTGGGCTGCCTCCATTTTGTTAATGTCCTTGTGCAGGTGCAGCCTCCAGTACTGTACGCAGTACTCCAGATGGGGCCTAACCAGTGTCTTGTAAAGAGGGATTATTACCTCCCTCTTACGACTTGTGATACCCCTACTAATACACCCCAACTTCCCTCTAGCCTTACCTACAGCTTTAGTGGTCTGCTTGGATGATTTCAGCTCATTTGTGATGATGATGCCCAAGTCTCTTTCTTCTTTTGTGATTGCCAGCAACTCCTTCAGAGTTTCTTTTCCCTATGTGCATGACCTTGCACTTCTTTGTGTTAAATCCCAATTGTCGCTCTTCCAACCAATTTGCCAGTTTATCCAGATCTCTTCTCATTCTGCACACCCCATCTGGATCATCTATTCTGTTGTAGATCTTGGTGTCATCTGCAAACAGGCATATCTTACCTCCCAGTCCATCTGCAATGTCACTGATGAAGATATTGAAGAGGACTGGCCTCAGGACTGATCCCTGAGGTACCCCACTTGTGAATGCATCTCTTCTGACTGTATACTGTTTATCACCACTCTCTGTTTTCTGCCCGCCAACCAGTTTGCCACCCAGTTGACCAACTGCTGACCCACCCCAAGCCTACTCAGCTTATTAATCAATCTTCTATGTGGAACAGTATCGAATGCTTTGTTGAAGTCAAGGTAGGTGACATCAACTGCACCCCCTTGGTCCACCACTCTGGTTACCAAGTCAAATAATTCTATGAGATTAGTTTGACAGGATCATCCTGTTGTAAACCCATGCTGTCTTGGATCCTGTGCTCCTATGGTTTCCAGGTATTGCACTATCCTGTCTTTAAGGAGTTCAGCCATAATCTTGCCCACTACTGAGGTAAGACTAACTGGTTTGTAGTTCCATGCCTCCTCCCTGCTACCACTCTTGTGGTGCAGGATCACATGAGCCCTTCTCCAGTCTTCTGGGACCTCTCCTGTGCTCAAAGACTCACTAAACAGTTCTGATAATGGCTCTGTTAGTTCCACCCTTAGCTCCTTTAGTTCCCTGGGATGTATGCCATCAGGTCCCATTGCTTTGTCCATCCTGAGCTCAGTGAGCTCTCTTGGGACCCTTTCTTTTGTGAAGGGACTTGTGCACACCCCCTCCCCCCCCCCATGTCCATGGTGCTGAGCTGTGGGCCCTGCCCTACCTTCTCCTCAGTAAATACTGAGCAGAACTATCTATTTAGGATAGATGTTTTTCCTTGGTCCTCCTCCACACAATCCCCCTTATCCTCTTTGATCTTAGCAATACCCACTTTGGACTTTCTCCTTTCACTAATGTATCTATAGAAAGTCTTGTTCCCTTCTTTTACTGTTTGTGCTAGTTTTCCTCGGTTTGGGCCGTAGCCTGCCTTACTGCCTTCCCTGCTTTCCTTAGGGAACTTTGATATACTTCCCTAACTTCATCCTGCTGCGTTCCCTTATATTTCCTGAAGGCCAGCCTTTTGACTCTAAACATTTCTGCTACTGTTTTTGAGAACCTAAGTGGTTTCCTCCTTCTTTTGCTTTTGCTTTTATCTCTAACACAGTGGGATGTCGCTTCAAGTATTGCATCCTTAATGCTTGCCCACTTTGCCTGTACCCTCTCACCTGTAGTTCTTCTTGCCAGGGCTAGCTTAACTCTGTTGGCCATCTTATCAAAGTCAGCTCCTCTGAAGTCCCATGTAGGCTAAGCACCTGGATTATCTGCACCAAGAATCACAGGTACAAGGTGTACTCAGCAATGGAAGGAAGGCGGACAAATGATTCAATATCCTCTGAGAGGATGACATTGATAAAGACAAGGCACCACCTCCAGATATCGTCAGTGAGAACGAAGCGCCTGTTCTGGACTCTGCCAGTCTCCCTATGCCCCGGTCGGGGCTTTGTTCATCCCAGTTCTGCCGATGGTATGTTTTAAACCTTTTTTGAATTAAATAGTCTTCAGTAAGCAGCTATATGGTGCTGGTTTTGTTTTTCTTTGTGTTTTTTTTTGACCAGGCCCACACACACACACACACACACACACACACACACACACACTGGAGCTATACTTGCATCTTTGAGTGGGCTAATAGACCAGCTGGCATAGAAAGCAAAAAGTGCATACCAACCAATAGAAGAATTATCTGTAATAACCAGAAGGGGGGGAAAAAAACACCAGAATACAGTGACTTGCTTCTCCTGCAATAACAGAGATGCTCCTTGTAAGGTTAAATTACTTGACAAATCTAGTACAAAACACTCCTCCACAGACAGTGCTACATTTAGCAACTAAGAGGGATATTCCTCAAAGAGCAGGATTTATAGAGGGGGAGATACTGTACCTCAGGCAGGGAGAAAGAGGAAAAGAAAAGAAGGTGGGAGCAACCTCCCTTTTTCTTTGGTTGGTATGGGGTCCCTGAAAAAGCGACTGTCACCCCAATATTTCTAGTTTTGGTTTTTTTGTTTTTTGGGGGGGCTGAGGATGGGAACCCAGCAATGAGTCTCCAGCCCACCCTTTTTTTTAAACAACTACCCCACAAGGAGTCGACTAGGGAGTGACATGTGGCTCTAGTTAGAGCCAGTCATCACAAAGCGGGTGAGCTGCCCAGAGGCCCTGGCTCTGCTACAGCAGGGGATGGTGGAGGGTATAATCAATGTTAAAGATATTCTGGAAGAGCAGGAGCTATGGTAGGTATGTAACTTTCATATCTTCCAAGAATCAATTGACGCCCACTTATGGGTCAGAGTACCAAACTTTACTTTCTTCCTGAAGAAGGATCTTGTGCACCCTGAAGGTTAACATATACCTTCAGCCCTCTGCATGGGGAAGAACACATAAGGGCAGTGGTGACATACAGGTCTGGCAAGACCTGAGACTGGTCAGGGCCAAGTGGAGCTTTCCTGTGGCACAGGAGCAGGAGGGTTTCCAGACAGTTCCTACCAGACTCTGGGGGAGAAGAACTACTCCCCTTGGAAGTACGAGTTACTCTTTCGTCCTTACTCTGGACCAAAGAGATGCCTTTACTCTGTTCCAAAGGTCCCAGTTGGGAAAGGCGAGGCCATATCATCTGCCTGATGCAGACTGAGGTTCCTTCCAACCTGGAGGCCACATCATTGGCATTGTAAGATGTCTTCAGCTGGTGCTACACTAACTCCAGGTCCCAGGTAGAAAGGTCAATGGCCTGCCTGACTGATTTGCTCTGTGGCAGTACAGCAAAGGCTGTGTTCACCTGCAACCATAAATGATAGTTATAAGTTACCATATGTGCCTGGTGTACAGAAATGCATATTAGGTGCATGCTGAGGAAAAAGCCTACCTTCCAAGAGCATCCATCTGAGCAGACCTCTGGAGGTTGGTCATGTGTGAGGCACTGTGGCCCTGATGAAGTCTGCTGTGCTTCAAGCACTAAGGAGGGGTGAGGTACATCATCTACAGACTCTGTGGGTGCATGATACAGTGTGAGGGGATCTCTAGGGATGGCTGAGTTGGAACAGGGATGCCTCCTCACTGCCCTGTATGCCTCCTCAAAGGCTCTGAAGGAACGACAACAGTGTCAATATTGTTAATGTCGAGAAGTCCCAATGGTAGGGCTACTGTAATGTGGCTTTTAAAAGCATGTAGGTCAAGCACCTGGCGCATCTCCATCAAGAATCACTGGTACAAGGCGTACTTGGCAGTGTAAAGAAGGTGAACAGATGATTTATTGTTCTCTGAGAGGAGGACGTAGATAAAGACAAGATGCCACCTCCAGATATCATCAATGAGAAGGGACTATTCTGGATCCTGTCAACCTCCCTATGCTAAGACTGTAAGGCACTGATGAAGACCCAGTGTTGATCCCACGTTAAGGGTCCCTCAGGACCTATGGACGAGGGCATCCTCTCGAGGAAGCGTCAATGCCTATCTAGTGAAGTTTGAGACTCTTGGTCTCGAGGGCCTCAGCCTGGGCTGCAAAACTGTGTAGGGGGCTTTGCCCAAGGGGAGGGCCCATTAGAGTCATCCAAAAAGTGTTCTCTTATATCTGAGGAGTAACCTGATGGGTGACTGTGGAAGAAACCACCAAGTTAGGGGCGTAGCCAGGATTTGGTGAAGGGGGGTTTCCTAAACACTTCTGGGGTCCGGGGGCATGCCCCCTCCTGGAAAATTTTGGAAATTTAGGAGACAAATGGTGCAGTTTCATGCATTTTAGACAATAACTGCTGAGTTACAAAATACATCAAAATTCAAGTTGTCAGTCTCACCCATCCCCAGTCCCAGGTATTTCAGTTGAACTCAGGATTCTTTTCACCTTTTTTAAATTTCCACCTTTCTCTTTTACCTCTCCACATTCTGTTACCAAGCCTACACCACCTTTGCTGTTTTGCCAGGTGTTCCTTCAAATGTTATTTTTGGTTAATTTTCACTTCCCCAAATTTAATTTCTGTGTTCTGCTATTCCCTTGCCTTTTATGTTCCACCTCTCCCACTGCATGTACTTCCCCTTGAATTGCTCACATTCTATGGTTTCTCTTAATAGTCTTCCTTCCTTTCCCTTTACATTACATGCATGATCCCCTTTACGGCAAACACATAATGGTCAGATACTTTATATATGTTTAAATATTTTAATACCATTTGTGTCAGGCTCCCATACTAAACAGTATTGCATGAAAAATATTTAAACGATATAAACTGCCTATTATTTGTGCAACCAACACGCATACCATAAAGGCTAGTTTAGTAGTCCTTGATACTAGGATAGTTCCAGAGGACTGGAGGAGGATGCATGTGGTCCTTTACACAGAGTGGAGGCAGAAGAGCCAGGAAAATATAAGCTGATAAGCCTCACTTCAGTGGTGGGGAAGATTATGGAGGCATTACTTAAGGAGAGGATAGTGAGTCACCTAGAGGACAATGCAGCCCAAGATCCCAGGCAGCATGGATTTATAGCAGGTCCCATCAAGCACATCAAAATTATAGATTTTTTGGGCTGAATAACCAACGTGGTGGACCAGGGGGGCAGTGGATGTCACCTACATTGACTTCAGCAAGGCCTTTTACACCACAACGCAAAGAAAACTGATGAACAAGTAGTTGACCAGTCTGGGGATGGGCCAAAAGGTGGTGAACTGGGTTAGGAACTGGCTAATTAATAGGAAGCAGAAGGTGGTAGTAAATGGGATCCAATCAGAGGAAAAAAAGGTGACCAGTGGAGTACCACTGAGGGTTCAGTCCTGGGGGCAGTCCTTTTTAATGTCTTCATAAGAGACATTGCAGGGGAGCTGAAAGGAAAGGTGTGTCTATTTGCAAATGACACCAAGATGTGCAACTGGGTAGGCACTCCTGGATGTGGTAGATAGAATGAGGAAGGACCTGGTAAAACTGGAGAAGTGGTCTGAACTGTGGCAATTGAGATTCAATGCAAAAAAGTGCAAAGCTATGCACCTGGGGTGTAAAAATCCAGCAATGAGCTACAGAATGGGAGAAAAGTTGCTGTTGGTTACCAGGGAGGAAAGAGGTTTAAGCATCATCTCAGATGACCTAAAGATGACCAAACAATGTATGAAGAGGTGGGGAGAGCCAGTACTATGTTGGGATGCATATGTAGGGGTATTACGAGCAGGAGAAGGGACGTGGTGATGCCACTGTACAACACATTAGTGAGGCCTCACCTGGAATAATGTGTGCAGTACTAGAAACATCTTCGAAAGGATATAGATGGGGTGGAAGCGGTTCAGAAAAGGGTGACTAAGATGGTGCATGCATTGCAACAGAAGACATATGAGGGGAGGCTAAGGGACTTGAACATCCATAGGCTAGAGGAAAGAAGGGAGCACAAGGAAATATCAACTTTCAAGTACCTTAGGGGCATTAATAAGGTCCAGGCAGACATCTTCCAGTATAGGAGGGCTATGAGAACAAGGTTGAATGATACGAGAAAAGGGCTACAATTAAGGGGGAAGATGGGGAAGTACTTTTTCCTTGAGCAGGTGGTGAACAATTGGAATTGTCTGCCACAGGAGATGGCTGGGGCAAGCACTGTGGGGTGGTCAAACATACCTGGGACAGGCATAACAGTACTGTAGAGGTAAGAAAGCAAGGCTAAGCTGATAATCAAGTAGGGTCCCCAGCCACCAATAAAGGTAGGACAAAAGGGAAGACTGGATGGGCATTGTGGCCCTAATCTGCCAGCAACTTTCTATGTTAGTCTGCATGCTGATAAACATATAGGAAACATAGTACAGTTTTCCAGGACTCTCTAGGAAGTCCACCATATATTTATTATTTGTATTAAATTTAAAAACAAATCCTTGGTCCAGATGAAATATGTTGTGTAAACATACAATGCCAGAGTGGCATCTTCTCTGTTACTTGAAAAACTTCCCAAAGACTCTGACAGAGGAAGACTTTATTCCCTCTTACTCTATGCCACATATTTTAATTTTGGCTAATTTATTTTGCTGCTTGACAGTACTGATTTAATTTTTTTATATTCCAAACTTCCTTATTTTCATTCCTTTTTTTATTCCCAGGGCCTCATTAACTGGCAGCAGACCTACATGGCTATTTTTTTACTGCTTGTGTGACAGATTTTATTTTTTGTGCCAAAGCCCCTTTCAACTTTTTTTTTAAAACACCCTGTGACTTTACTGAGCTTACCTTTTGCCACCGCCAGAGTTGTAAAGATACCATGCTTGCAAACCGAAGGTGCCGCAGCCAGAGGTGTAGCCAGGGATTTCAGATCTGCACACCAAGTGGGCTCACTGCTGCCCCCCTTCCCCGCCTGTAGCCAGACAGTATAAAAATGTACACCAGGACTGTGTTTGTTGCCTCATTTGGTACAATAAATACAACTTTTGTATCTCATGACAATGGTTGTTGCCATGCATTGTTCCCTAAGACACCCACATACCAGCCCAGAGCCTATAAAGTAGTATTGTCCTTGGGATGCAAAGAGAGTATTGGTGACCAGTTCTTCTAGTTTCGACTCTTATGAATAAAATTACAGCAAGATTCAGTATTTTCTTTGTTAGTTTTCATGGAAAAAGGAAGCAGTTCAGAGCCTATTTGCTACCCCCCTTAAATAAAATTGCACACCATGGAGTGCCTGGAGTATGCCTGCCTACACACATGGCCACAGCCCACACAGACTAGAGGAACCTGAAGCTAAAATTGAATCCAGCTTGCATGCTTGTGTCATGAGAGCTCAATTTAGTCAGACCACACACCAGTGAGTACCCCTATGCACCACCGACTGAGACCCTTCACAAGCTCAGTAGACGGGAATGACAGATGACCACTGGGTCGGTTGATTTTTTTTATTTTATTGCAAGTGCTGCAAATAGCTGGCCTAGCACTACACTGAATCTCCCCACACTGATGCACCAAATTGCTGGTAGTACTCTGCACTAGTCTCGGCTGCTGAATCACATGACCACCCCTGTTTACAGTCATGTGTCTCAGAATCTGAGGCTACTCATCTGTTTCCAGCGGGTCAGAGGCAGGGCTCATCGTGCATATGCATAAGCCAATACCCACCTCCCGACTCGCTTGCTTGTCTGGCAATTTAAAGATCTTATTTACCGATGCCAATGTGGCTGCTTAGCACATCATCGTGAGTATTAAAATGAATATAAAATGAAATCCTTTGGCTAGACTGACTCATGGGGGGGCTGAGAGAGAGGATTTCTTTTGGCATTTTTTTAGCCACAGCAGACAGTTTTGATAGACGGGGGGGGGGGTCCGTGCATCCAGGAAACCCCCCCCGGCTACGCCCATGCAAGTGAGTGGAATGCAGCCTTACAGATCACAAAGGGTGACCCTGGTCCTCACTGGTGATGGTGACATCCTAACTGCTCCAGAGAAAACTCCATCTCAAGGCCATTATCCGACCCCATGTTGCCACTGGCTCCAGCACTGGGATCAGAATTGGCAATATTTTCAGAGATAGGGTTCTCCCATCATTACGGCTATCAGCATTCTTGACTCCTTGCTTGGTGTCGACTTTGACATTGAACTCGGGGCCATCGCCCTCTTCAGTGACACTGAAGTCAGGGGCAGCCTTTGAGATGACATTGTCATCAATACCTCACTTGGATCCCAGGATCAGCACCCCTGCCATCACTGCCTCAATTACCATATCTGAAACATCAGCCTCTTTGGCATCTTTAAACCATGGATAGTGACAACATCTGAACCAGCAACAGAATGGACAACAGGCTCAGTGCCAGTCCCTCTTCCAACAATGCAGACAGTGTCAGGAAGAGGCCTGGGGTCATCCTTTGATGCCACCTGCTGCATCGTCACCATGAATAGTGACAACAGCACAGGGGGCTCCAGAAGACTTGAGGTGTTCACCAGTGTGCACCAAGTGTATAGCTGTGTCCTTGCCACTGGGGATGTCTGTTGCTCATGGCAAGCAGACTGTGGAGAGATCACAGTCACCCACCCCGAAGGAGTCAACTGTCTACCAGATCCATCTGCCGGTGTCTCCAATGCCTCAGCATCCCAAGAAAAGGCCCATGGGAAAAGCCTAATGACCTAGTGTTCGACACACCCTGTCTCCAAGGTGAGGCTCAAGCAACCCCACCTTAACATTTGGCTCTCCAGGGTGTGATGTTCACTGAGAAGCAGGTGCTGCATGCATCCATGTTATGTTCCGGTCCAAGACAGGCCACACAGGACAGATGTCAACACATCACAGCCAGTGGCTTCCTACAGGGACAACAACACATGAAGGGCAATTGTCATACTTTCTTTTTCAATGATGCAGCCCCTCTCTTGTCAGTCTTTGGCACTGCACTTTGCAAATGCTTTGTCCCCTGCACCCCTTTACTAAAATAACCAACTCTGAGGTCCTAGCACCTCGGGGTGGGGGTAATACTTACATTGCCATTTGATCCTTGCTGTAGTTCCCTTACCCTCTTTTCCTTTAACCGTTCCAGAATCACCCACATTATGTGCTATCCCTGATGACCACACAATGACCTCTGCTGCAGTGGAATCAAACATAAACAGTTAAATATTCATAAAAAATAATTAATTGAAATTGGACATACAATGGTCTGGTTCAGAATATGACACTTGTAATTTATGAGGGGGCAGGACTTATGTATATATAGCTTACTTGTGGCTATGCCACTTGTGAGTAATTGCCCCCCTTGAAGATAAATGTCATATTCTGAGTCAGATCATTGTGTATCCCAGATATATTTTCCATATAAGGCAAAAATGCATTGCACTATCATTTATCATATTTCAAACTTGGCTTCTTTTGTGATATTTTAAATATCTTGAACAGTGGTAGAGCATATGATATACAGTATACAGGCAATACATGAATCATATAGAACATGCATGTACCCTTTTATATTTTGAGAACGTTTTATCCATATATTATTTATGCTGAGGGGACATACTTTCTTACTAATTCATATATTTCAATTTTCCCCCAAAAAAGCTAATTTGGAGGCATTAACAATATGTTTTTTGCATATATGGATAATACGTAGTTCTTCATATGGGTAATGTGTCATGTGTCAGGCACACAGATAAATATTGCCAGTTTTTAGCATTTTGCCAATTACATAATAATATCCATTTTTAAAAAATAAGTAATTTAGACTTCAGTAGGGGGACATTTCCCCTTAACCAAAACAGAAAAAAAAAGCATTTGTCAGTGCCTAATGTTGTCTTGCTGGCATTGGCATTGATAGTGCAGGACATAGAGAGATGCATAATAGGAATGGCAGTGAAGTATAGAACTGACGCCAACCCCCACCCTACAGAGACTGACAGGCATTGGGGTGTGCCTTTGGGTCATTGGCCATAAAGCTAATTCCATTTCACCTCACCCTACCCTGCAGATACCAACAAGTGTCACGGTGTGCC
Source organism: Neoceratodus forsteri (assembly GCA_016271365.2). Taxonomy (NCBI): domain Eukaryota; kingdom Metazoa; phylum Chordata; order Ceratodontiformes; family Ceratodontidae; genus Neoceratodus; species Neoceratodus forsteri. The sequence goes on from CM028132.1 coordinate 103,315,485, forward strand.
TTGGGTTCTTTGGGCCTTACGCTCACCCCATTCCATAAGGAAATACACTGAGATGGGTGCAGTATAGGAGAATGGAGTGAACTTCGGGGCTGAAGAGTCCAAGGCACAGCTCTATGCCTGTCACTGGCTGCAGGGTGGGGGTGAGGTGGAATGGCCTGAGCATTACAGCCGACAATCCCAAGTCACACCCCTAACACCTATAAGTCTCTACAGGTTGGGGCATTACGGTTAGAAACCCTAATGCCCCAGGGCTTTTCACTCCAATTTTTCAATATGGGCTTTTTGTGACCCTACTTCATGAACAATGGCATTATCAGTTCATTAGCCAAAAGGTGATTTTGCACAGCAACTGCGCCATTTGAGCCATAGGTGTGAAAACAAATTTCAGGTAGGATGTGAAAAATGACAGCTGTACTGTTTATGAGGAGGTGTAAAAAAATGGCAATGTTGAAAATCTGAAGTGAAAATACAAAAAATTGGTGAAGTCACAAGCATGCGTAGAAACTGTGCAACACATGCCCTTGATGCAATTATTTTAGCAATTTTTTTAACCAGATTTTCAACATAGGCATTTTGGGACCTCCACTCATGAGCAGTGGCACTGCAAGTTTGTCAATCTGTCTCAAAATTTGATTTCTCACAACGACTGCGCCATTGTGCGCCATATGTGTAAAAACACATTTCAGGCAGGATCTGAAAAATGACAGCTTTTCTGTTCATAAAGAGGTATGAAAAATGTCAATGCTGAAAATCTGGAGTGAAAATAATAAAAATTGTCGAAATGACGAGCGTGCGTGATAACTGCACAATGCATGCTCGTAACACGGACATTTTTTTGGAATTTTTTCGCCAAATTTGCAACATAGGCTTTTTGTGACCCAGCTCATGAATAGTGGCACTGTCATTTCATTAATTGGTCCCAAAAGGTGATTCCACGCAGTGACCACGAAATCACCTTTCGGGACCGAATAACGAAATGACAGTGCATGTGTTCATGAGTAGGGGTCCCAAGAATCCCATGTTGAAAATTTGGAGGCAAAATTCAGAAAAATGGCTAAGAGATCCAGCTAAATTGAATGCCATTATGCAGCTTACCGTGATTTTCTTCAGTTCACGTTGGCTTTTGAAGAGTTCAGATGTGTCCCACTCCACCGAAGATAGCCGTGATGGACTTCTGGAGGTAAGAATGGGGTGAGGGGGGGTTGAGGGGAGGTGGGGTGCACAGAGGGTGGGTGTGGGTTGAGGGAAGGGAGGAGAGGCATCCTGACGACGAGGGACCGTTTTCTTTTTTACAGAGACAAAAAAAAAATGGACGTCGAGAGAATGATATCTTTATTTACAGGTTTTACAAAAAAATACATTTGGGCACACTGGGGTGGGCTCCCAGTGTGCCACATGAGTTTGAGGGGGGACTGAAGCTGATGGGGATTGGGAACCCCTGTCAGCAAAAAGAGTGTGTGTTGGGTGGGACATGATGCTGATGGGGATTGGGCAACCCGTCGGCAAACAAATTAAACTGAGGGTGCATTATGCCGATGGGAATTGGGCACCCCATGAGAAAACAAATTAGGCATGGGGGAAACATTATGCCGACAGGGATTGGGTACCCTGTCAGCAAACAAACTGAACTGGGGGGGCATACCGACACAGGTAGTGGGCACCCCTGAAGTCAACTTTCTGGGGATTGTGTGGCGAACTGCAGGAGCCATCATATTTATTGAAATGCTTCACCAGGAAAGGCACATATGGGTGGTGTGTCATTTCTGCCTCTGCATGACGAGCTTGTCTATGATTGCAATGGTACATTTCTTTCAAGTTGTGGCCACTTTACATAAGTTTTGCATCAGCGCTAGCATGCTGGTTAATTTGGGAATGAGGGACACACCTACTAAACCATATGGTTATATTAAATGCATGCTGAAAATAGAAAATAGAGTTAAAAATCTACGTTTCGACCTAAGGTCTTCTTCAGGAAATATCTAAAAGAGAAAAAAAACAAGTTAGTGTAGAGGAGAGGTAAAATGAGAGAGATATATATGTGGAGAAAGAAGAAGGGGGAGGCTAAGGGAGAAGAAGTGATAAATGGTAAGATTAAAAGAGAATCTGTGAAACAAAAAGGTGATGATGGGAAAGATAAAACATAATGGGAGAGAAAGAGCTGGGGAAGTTCCCAGGTAGAGACTGATTAACAGGGCCTTGAAAGAAGGCTTAAAGGTGTCAAATGTGTGAGAAGGAGACAGAAATGGAGACATATGGTGAAAATGAAAAATAAATCAGTACAAAAACAAATTGACTTTAGGGAAAAAAAAGGGGAGGCTGAAAGATGTTAGTGGAAAATAAGTCTATCATTTAAACCAGAGGGCTGCTGGGAGCCAAGGCGGATGATCAGCTTGGCTTCCATGTTTTTTCTATGGTTAGGATCCTGGAAGCCCTGCTGAAGGACACAAACAGAAAGGTCATTGACATTGTGGTCCCTGGAGATAAAGTGGGATACAATGGGTTTAGCAGTTTCACCATTCCTGACCTCTCTGTAATGTTCCCTGAAACGGTCAGCAAGACGCCTACCAGTTTCTCCGATGTAAATAGCTGAACACCTCCTGCAAAGAATACAGTACACTACATTAGTGGAGGTGCATGAGAACTCCTTGGTGATGCAAAAAACACCTGTAGGCCCCCGAATCTCAGTTACACTGGAAATAAATTTGCAGGTGTAGCAGCGAGCCCTGTTGCAAGGTTTGGTACCTGGGGGGGAGGAACTGTTAGGAGTGGGTAGGCTGCTTTTTACCAGGAGATTGCGCAGGTTAGGTGGCCGGCGGTAGGAGGCAATAGGTGGTTCTGTAAAGGAAGCACCAATGTTAGGGTCAGTTTGCAAAATGGGAAAGTTACTAGTGATGATCCTGTGAAGAGAAGGTGTGCTGTGATGGAAAGGAAGAACTAGTGGAATTCACTGTTGTTCTTGTGTGACAGTATCCCTCCTGTGAGGGTCAAGGTTACGGGGCATGTTACTGACCCGGGAGAGTGCTCTGTCCACTGTGCTTTTAGGGTATCCCCTGTTGATAAAAAAACTATGCATTATTTGGGTCTGCTCAGCAAAATCATCCTCTTCACTGCATAACCTGCGAAGTCTAAGAAACTGTGAATAAGGCAGGCCATTCTTGACATGTTTAGGATGGAAGGAACTATGGAGGAGGAAACTGTGAGAGTCAGTGGGTTTGTAATAGACTGATGTCTTCAGACCAGTGTTCTGGACTGAGAGCTGGATATCCAGGAAAGGCAGTGTAGAGGAGGATACTTCAACAGTGTACTGAAGGGAAGGATGAGCCGTGGTGAACTTGTCAAGGAAGACTTGGAGGGTCTCCCTGGAGCAGGAGGTGGCCCCCACACAGTCATCAATGTAGTGTTTGTAGAGTTCAGGCACAGTCCCTGTGAATGAGAGAAAAAAACATTCCTCCACCCAACCCACAAACAGATTAGCAAAGCTGGGACCCATCTTGGTACCCATGGCAACTCCACTGACCTGCTGAAAGAAACTGTTATTAAAAGAAAAAGCACTGAGTGTTAGAACCAGTTCTGCCAGATGAGTTAGTGTGTGTGTGGGTGGCTGCTGGACTTCCCGCTTGTTCAAGAAATGCTGCAAAGCTGTCAGACCATCATCATGGGGGATCACTGTGTAAAGAGATTTGATGTCCATGGTGAAGATGAGCTGATGAGAGTCACTGAATCTGAACCTGTCAAATAACTGGAGAGCATGGTTAGTGTCTTTAACATAGGAGGGCAGGGACTCAACAAGGGGTCTCATGAGGCCATCCAAAAATGCGGAGATGTGGGATGTGGGGCAGGAGCAGGCAGACACTATGGGACGACCTGGGTTACCTGTTTTGTGGATTTTGGGAAGAAGATAAAACCTAGATGTCTGGGGATGCTGGACTATGAGTCTCTTAGCAGAAGCAGGGAGCTCATTGTTTTCAATAGCAGAGGTGATGGTGGTGGTGACCTCCGTCTGATAGTCAGCAGTGGGGTCCTGTGGAAGAGAAGAATAAAACCTGGTGTCAGAGAGTTGCTGTGTGGCTTCCGTGATGTATAGCTCCTTTTGCCAGACCACAACAGCACCTCCCTTATCATCTGGTTTAATAACAATGTCATTCCTACATTGTAGAGATCTGAGGGCTGCAAGCTCACCAGGTGTCAGGTTGGAATGGTTGTGCCTGCAATGAAGATTAAAGTTAGTGGTGTTTTCCATGCATTGGTTAACAAAATAATCAACAGCAGCAAAACGTCCTGGAGGGGGTGTCCATGCACTTCGCTGGGGATTGATGTCATTGATAGTTCTGGTGATACCGTCATCATCTGTGGGAAGAGGAGTCATATTAGAAAAATGAGCTGCAAGGCGTACTCTACGATAGAAGCACTGCAGATCAACTTGAACCTGGGGTGCATCAAGATATCTGGGTGTGGGCACAAAGAGACCTTTTCTAAGGTAAGTGCTCATCTTGTGTCAGGGAAGGTCTGGAGGAATACAAAATACCAAATTGTTAGGTTGTGTCTGACTCTGAGGGCTCATGCTGGTTGTTGATCTGCTGGGTGAGGACTGAGTTTTGCAGCTTTGGTATCCTTGAGAAACTGAAAGAGAGTGGAGTTAAGGTTTTGGATGCAGTGCTTAATAAAAGGAAGGTATGTGAGCCGTTCACTGCAGGAAATCCTTTTGCCTTTGAATGGTTTTGTCCACAGAGATCAGCTGTGTTTGATGGAGAGATGGTGTGCATGATAAGTTTCCTAGAGAAAGTTTTCAAAAGCTTGTTAGTAGAGGAAACATGTGTCTCAGATCCAAATGAACAAGGATGAAATTTCAAACAGAAACCTTTAGGAATAATACCCAGGTGGCGGCATTTGGAAAGAAACTGTAAGTGACTACAGAGTTTAGTCTTAGAGCAAATGGCAGAAAATAATTCAAGAGAAGGCTTAGAAATATGAAAAGGGAATGCAGACATAGAAGAAATGAAGGAGCATCGCAGAGAATTCAGAAGAGATTTCAGATTAGGCATAGTGGGTCGCAGCAAATGTAGCATACAAATTGTAAAAAAACAAAGACAAGTACACTCATGTCAGCATGTGGTCTAAAAGCAAAACAAAATGGTTATATTAAATGCATGCTGAAAATAGAAAATAGAGTTAAAATCTACGTTTGACCTAAGGTCTTCTTCAGGAAATATCTAAAAGAAAAAAACAAGTTAGTGTAGAGGTAAAATGAGAGAGATATAAATGTGGAGAAAGAAGAAGGGGAGGCTAAGGAGAAGAAGTGATAAATGGTAAGATTAAGAGAGAATCTGTGAAACAAAAAGGTGATGATGGGAAAGATAAAACATAATGGGAGAGAAAGAGCTGGGGAAGTTCCCAGGTAGAGACTGATTAACAGGGCCTTGTAAGAAGGCTGAAAGGTGACAAATGTGTGAGAAGGAGACAGAAATGGAGACATATGGTGAAAATGAAAAATACATCAGTACAAAAACAAATTGACTTTAGGGAAAAAAAAGGGGAGGCTGAAAGATGTTAGTGGAAAATAAGTCTATCATTTAAACCAGAGGGCTGCTGGGAGACAAGGCGGATGATCAGCTTGGCTTCCATGTTTTTTCTATGGTTAGGATCCCGGAAGCCCTGCTGAAGGACACAAACAGAAAGGTCATTGACATTGTGGTCCCTGGAGATAAAGTGGGATACAATGGGTTTAGCAGTTTCACCATTCTGACCGCTCTGTAATGTTCCTGAAGCGGTCAGCAAGGCGCCTACCAGTTTCTCCGATGTAAATAGCTGAACACCTCCTGCAAAGAATACAGTACACTACATTAGTGGAGGTGCATGAGAACTCCTTGGTGATGTGAAAACACCTGTAGGCCCCCGAATCTCAGTTACACTGGAAATAAATTTGCAGGTGTAGTAGCGAGCCCTGTTGCAAGGTTTGGTACCTGGGGAGGAACTGTTAGGAGGGTAGGCTGCTTTTACCAGGAGATTGCGAGGATAGGTGGCTCAAGCGTAGGAGGCAATAGGTGGTTCTGTAAAGGAAGCACCAATGTTAGGGTCAGTTTGCAAAATGGGAAAGTTACTAGTGATGATCCTGTGAAGAGAAGGTGTGCTGTGATGGAAAGGAAGAACTAGTGGAATTCGCTATTGTTCTTGTGTGACAGTATCCCTCCTGTGGGGTCAAGGTTACGGGGCATGTTACTGACCCGGGAGAGTGCTCTGTCCACTGTGCTTTTAGGGTATCCCCTGTTGATAAAAAAACTATGCATTATTTGGGTCTGCTCAGCAAAATCATCCTCTTCACTGCATAACCTGCGAAGTCTAAGAAACTGTGAATAAGGCAGGCCATTCTTGACATGTTTAGGATGGAAGGAGCTATGGAGGAGGAAACTGTGAGAGTCAGTGGGTTTGTAATAGACTGATGTCTTCAGACCAGTGTTCTGGACTGAGAGCTGGATATCCAGGAAAGGCAGTGTAGAGGAGGATACTTCAACAGTGTACTGAAGGGAAGGATGAGCCGTGGTGAACTTGTCAAGGAAGACTTGGAGGGTCTCCCTGGAGCAGGAGGTGGCCCCCACACAGTCATCAATGTAGCGTTTGTAGAGTTCTGGCACGGTCCCTGTGAATGAGAGAAAAAAAACATTCCTCCACCCAACCCACAAACAGATTAGCAAAGCTGGGACCCATCTTGGTACCCATGGCAACTCCACTGACCTGCTGAAAGAAACTGTTATTAAAAGAAAAAGCATTGAGTGTTAGAACCAGTTCTGCCTTGTCTTTGTTTTTTTACTAAACCATGCCCTGCATTCGCCAACACTGACACACCTCTCACTGTGCTACTACCGCAAGATGTTGCTTGCGCATGTGTAAGACAACCTAAAAATTGTACTCTGTGGAACAGAGATTACATTGTTGAGCAATACTGATTGCATCAGTAAAACACAGTCATGCTTTTTAAGGTTACATCAAGCACACTTATAAAATGGGTTGGGGAAATACTGCACTATAATTGGTGGAGAATCATGGTGTATTGATGATTAAAAAATGGCAAGGATAAATCCAGAGACCTCATTGGTAGACAGCTGTCACATGACCATGCATTAGAATATGAATGATGCATGATCAGAAACCAGAACTCATTATGAAAGCTGGAAAACCTCATTACCTACAATAAGGCATTTTATAAGTGCAAAAAAGCCACTCCAGGTGGTGCATTAAAGGATTAAAGATGCACTTCCCATGGGCTTAAGGACACTCAGCCTTCAGTCTCATGTCTTACTATGCCCCGGGGCATGCATTTTTAATCCTTTAATGCACTCTCCATCATTGCTTATTCCTTCCCAACATCACAGTTCAGTTGGAGTTCCATGAAAGAGTATCTAAGTTAACAATTACAGAACTCTACCTATACCACAGTTTGGTACTGCTGAAAGGAAACCCATCTAAAGTTCATCTTAAAGCACTTTATCTTGTCATAGTTCAGTACTGTTTTAAGGAACCCTAACTAAAGTACAGTTTAAAGCACTTTACCTGTGACACCGTTTCAAGCTTCACCAACCCCAGCAACATAAAACAAAAGTTACCTACTGTAACGCCAAGCTTCAAAAATCTTCTCACAGAGCTATACTTGTCTAAACTACAAATCCTCAAACCACTCCCTTTTGGACTAGGTAGTCTCCTTTCACCCCTCCTGACCCTCCAGCATTGTGATGCAGGTATCCTCCCCAATGCTCTCAGTGACCATCATATGGTCTACTGCATGTGCAATATTCACTGCCCGTAAGAGCCCACTGAAATCATTCTCCTCCGGTCCTTTAGATCGCTGAATAAAGTAGCTTTGGAAATTAATGATTCAGTACACAGCTTGAAAGGACATCACAAGCAGTTAAAAGGGAACAAGATTTATGTAACCTCCCTACAAATGGGTGTTCCCGGAAAGTCTTCCTTGAGTTTGCCTAAATGCTCACTGCCAGGCTGGAGTCCTGCATTTTAGCAGTTAAACGTTATTGCCAGACAGTGCCTGTATAGCCTCTGTGTACTGTCTCTTTAAGGGCTGCCTAGATTGCAGTTATAATTAATCTGGGAGGGGGACCGAGTGTTTCCATGCTCGAGCCCACCTGCCTGATAATCGCTCCATTTCTGCCATCGCTAATTGCGCAGAAGGAGCGCTGATAAAAGATGTAGTTGTTGGCTGATTATCTATTAGAGCAGTAAAGATATTGTAGTTTTTCTAACCTGCCTTCTTTGCAGCATGGACAGTTTCTGCTTATAACCACCATTTTGTTCCTGGACTGCCAAACTGGACAAATCAGTACCTTTGGTGGACCTAAAATGGAGCCTGTCCCCAGGGGCTTTGTAGGAATTGTAGTTTTGGGCTTTTGGCACCTAATTGAGCCTGGAGGAGAAGCCCTTGTTGTGACTGACAGACAGCTCTCTGTAATTTTGACCGGACAGTAATCTGCCTAGTACAGTAGAATTTCCTTACATGTAAATGTGCTATGTGCTGATAGTGGGTCGTGATTTGGTTCCCCACTATGTGAATTGTGTTCTGCTTGCTGGAGGCGGCATCCAGCTCCAACGGACTAAATCTGTTTGCATCTCCATTCGGCCTGGGCCTTGCCACACTGGCTCAGCCAGACTACTCGCTGCACAGAGAAAGCCATTGATGAGAGATCTGCCTGGGGATCAGCACCCTGCTTAACGCTTGAACAGGAACAATGCCTCGGTGATTCGTGTGGACCCTGCTTCTCCTGGCACTCCAGCTCAACAACCTGCAGTCTCAGTTTCATCCTGCCTGTGTCCTGTGTCCTGTACTGGGTATCATGAGTAACCATCACGGTAGCTCACTGCAACAACAGTTAAATCTAAAAGTGTTGTCATCTAATTGCCTTGTTCTTTTTCTTTCATGAACCGAGCCCTCCGGCTCCGGATTACAAATAATGTGTGTTGTGCATGTTGATTTTTTTTATCACAGGGCCTCAACCAGCTGCGACACTGGCCTACCTCGGGCAACGTTCCTGGTTAGCCCACCTCTTCCCCACCTGGATACCCAGAGTGTGTGACTTTGAAGGGACTCTGAAGTGCATGCATAACTTCTAATTGATATAGTCTTTAAGCAAATCAACCTGATTACGCCCCTCCCTTGTTCAAGTCCCCTAAATAAATCAGATCTGACTCTTTTTGCATTTAACCTGACTATGGTTCCAGTTTGTGCCAAAAGTATTGTACTGTTGCTGTTTGCTGTGCTTAACCTTGTTTTACAGGGGGTCTCCAGGGTCGAGTTAGAGGAATCGGCCCTTGTGGTAAGTGCAAATAGTGTTGGTAATCGCAGGGTGGACAAGGGTCATTGTGAAAGTGATTATTGTGTATTGTTCAGGCCACTGGAAGGGAAACAGGGTGGCTACAGTGTCCCGGAGGGATGTACCCAGGTTAGCTTGACCACTAACAACCCTGACCTCCAGGTGGAGGCACCCATTTCATTATCTGGGCCCCTTAACCTGTCACTAGCCAGGCAGGCAGGGGTAGTAGCCCTTGGGATAGTGCCACATGGGGGTTACATTTAAAACAGAAAAGGGGAAAATATCTACACACAAAGAATAGTTGGACTAGGAAATTCATTACCTGGTTATAAAGTTAATAGTTCTGACAAACAGCAATTTAAGAAAAATGTGGAATCTACTGTATAAGGCACTAGGACAAATTAACAGTATCTACTGAGAAGTGGTGAGTAGTTTCAATGAGTCACTAGGCCCAACATTGCTCCTACACACGATAGCATGAAACATAGTATGTACTTGCCTCCCCCATGTCAATTTGTCAGTCATTGATTGGTTTCGAAAGCATGTCAATTCAGCGTGTTAATTACAGCGAGTCATATTCAGTGACTCAAATACAGCGACTGAAATGTTAGCGAGTAAGGAATATTAGCGACGATGATGGCTTATAGCGTGCATCGTGTCATATGGGTTCCACCTCCGAGGTCCAGGTGCACCTCGGAGGATGTTAATTTAGAAATAGTGGGGGTGCAGAGGTGCACAGCCCCCCTACATAACTGTAGTTAATTGGGTAGAGGTGTGGGGTGGGTATTTAAAGGTGCAGTCCCTGTAGATGGCTGGCATCATGCATTTAATACACGTCTCGGTGCCAGTCATCCAAATATGTGGAGATTTATTCATTGTCTGCAGGAGGAACAGTGCATTTCTGAAGTGAAGATGGAGCAGGTGGTGTCGGGTGCTGCAGCAGGGGGTAGTAGACGATGGTACCATGATCTCACAGACCGCCTATGCTAGATTGATCGCAAGTATGGGGTGCGTTCCTGGTATGACTATCTGCGTGGTTTGGCTTACAATTTTCAGCTCAACATGTAGAATTGTAGCTGAAATTGTATGCGCTGATATTGAAGTTTGCCGTATTTACTGTCACTATGGAAAAGTCGCTGAAATTGTAATCACCGTTGTTTTTTCGCCAAATTGACATGGAACCGTTGGTTTCGCATCTCTGCAGCCAATGACATCAACTTGTCTTCCAGTTCTTCCATACCAGATTTATAGTTGTCTGGGACAAACATGCCCATCTCAGGAAAGCCAGGGTCTGTGGTTTCCATATTTCCTGGATCTCTGCTGAGTTGCTGACCTGCCTTTAAGCAAGAGACCTAGCCTGGTGTCCTATAAGACCATTGGTTTCCCAGCTGCTCTGTTAAATTACCGGACACTTGGTAATGCTTGCACCAAAGCCACCAGGCTTGCAAAATCCAATTGCTTTGAAGCCACACTCCAGAACAAACTTGATCACTACTTCAAGTTCTGCAAAGTTATCCACTCCCTCCCCCCCTGCCCCATCCAGTCCTCCTCCTCTCATCCTAATGACTGGCAACTCCCACATCACTGTCCCTGTCGCTGTTGCTTCTTCCTTCAACTCCTTTTTTGCCACCTTTGTCCTCGCTCCTTTCCCCTACATCTCCTCTCCCTTACCATACCCCTCTTTTCACCCCTTGTCTTCTACCAGTTCCTCTGCCTCTTGCAAGACCCTTGTAGCTCTTAAACCCTACAAGGAGTCCAGATAACCTTGACCACAAACTTCTACATATCTTTGCTCCTGCCTTGCCATCCTGATTACTCTCCTCCTTAACCTCTCCTTCTTCTCTGCTTCTGCCACTGCCCTGGATGCCTGGAAACTGGCTACTATCATTCCTCTCCCTAAAGGAGGTGATCCCTCCTCTCCCAGAAACTGCTGCCCTATCTGTCTCCTCCCCACCCTGACAAAGCATCAGGAACATCTTATCCTCTAACAACTCTCTCCTTTCCTCAATTCCTCCTCCTCCTCCTCCTCTTTTTTCACTCCTTTCCAGTCTAGTTTCAGGAAGTCCCACTCTACTTTCACCTCCCTCCCTCCTCCAGCTAAATAACTCCATCCTGTCTAGCATGGACCAGGCCACTTCACTTTGGCCATCTTTGTCAACTTTTGACACTGTGTCACATCCCTGTTTTCTGGACATGCTTAAGGCAGCAGGGCTCTCTGCCCCCTCCATTAGCTGATTCTGTTCCTACCTTGAGGGCAGGTCACAAGCTGTCCACAATGAAGACATCATTTTCCCTCTACTACCTATCTGCTCAACCATTCCTCAAACTTCTGTCTTGGACCCCATACTCTGCTCCATTTTCTTAAATGACCTCTCCTCAGCCTGTTCCTTTGCTTCCATCTACATGTACATAAATGGCACTGTGATGTTTGCCTCTGGCTCATCTGCTGCTGACCTTTCTGTCCATCTCCAGCAGCATTTTGACAGTGTTCAGTGCTGATCCCATTCCAACCATCTGTCCCTCAATAGCAAGAAAATGGTGTCCATGATCTTGATCCAAGCAGAGGTTCACCAGGCTCTCTCCTCTCCCATCTTTCCACGTCCTTGATGGCACTTAGACTGAAGATGTATCCTCCTTTAAAGGAAAACTCTAAGTTCCTCTGCAGAAATGTTGCAGGACCTTTAGGTCCTGATTAAGAAACACACATGAAAGGCTAATTTTTTTAATTACTTACTGTTGTGTAATTTAATTTTTTATCTGTTTGATCCTGTGACCACCCCCACCCACACACACACACACACACACATATGCCATGTTAGTGAACTATCCTTCCCAATGTCACTCACGGCCAGCCCTTTGATGATATGATTGATGGGCTGAGCCACGGTGGTGTCTATTTGCTGGCAAGTCACTTTAGCTAGTATTAGAGTCAAGGAGCACATGATCATGCTTATTCTACCAGTGCCGATTGTGCGAAGCTGAGCAAGAGGTGGTGGGGGGTGCAGGGCTGTTGATCCATTGGTTCCTGGGTTGGGAAACCAGCTATCCCATCATCCTCAGATATGCAATTGGTACCACGGAAGATTCGGACATGGCAGCAAACTGTGGAGTGGTCTGGCTAGTTTGCTCCCAGACATTCTAAGGTGAAGGAGATAAATTGGGCAGTAGTTGAATTGCTGGTGGAGAATCTACTACCCTTCTCCTTCACCTCTAGCACTGCATTCCACAGTCTGAGACATGCAGTGAAGCCCCAGTACACTGTATCATCAAAAACTCTACCTGTGAAGGACATGGTTGGCAATGTTAAAATAATTTACACCCAATTCTATTCTTCTAAGGCCAGACAGGAGCTGTGTAGGCTGCAGAGGAAGTAGGTTCTATCAGAGCATGCTCTGGTTCAGAACTGAGTCACACATTGGAACTCAGCCTTTCACATGCTGGGCCACTTTCAGGAGCAAAAGGTGGTGATTCAGGAGAATCAACTTCAAAACAAAATTGAAGGAGCAGATATTGTGGTATCATCCACTAACTAGGCAACTGTCAAATGCTCATAACCATCTTGCAGTCATTTGACACTGTCACTGGACAGGTCAGTTCCAACAGATTATGCAGGAGCATGATTTTGCCAGGGATGAGGTTTCTGCAGACATACAGTTCTTAAGAGAAAGAGTGAGTACTTTGGTTGATACATGAGGGAGAATGCTGTTGCTAAAAGGCTTATTGACTCTTCTGTAGTTCCTTAGTGACAATGATCATTTATAGCACATGCTTACTGAGGAGCAGGAACAGTTAAAAGCAAGGTGTTTGTGGTCCAAATCATAAAGGGTTAACAGAAGCAGCACAGTCCTTGCATTTTCCAAAGGGTCTTTACTGATTGGCTGGAATCATAGTCTCTGCCCTTGCGATTTAAGGAAAGGTTACAGACACTCAGTAGCTATTTGGGTCTGTTTTAATCATCATCAAAGGTTAGCAGATACTAAAAAGTGGATTTTTGGTGCCGGAGAATATTGAAGTGTTTTGCACTATGATGGACAGAAGAAAGGGTTCTCTGGAAATTACAACAGGATTAAAAAAACAGATGAAAGAACTTTGTCAGAAAATATATGCAGAGCTTTTACCTTCTCTTCCCCACGGAACACTAAAAGAGTGGGACGAATGTGGGAGGTTTTTCTTTATTCTTCTTGTTTTTTTTTAAAGAACAAATACAGTATTCAAATAAAAAACTTTTAAAACCAATATTCAGTATACATAAGAACTCTATTTAAAGCTGCAGTACTAGATAAATAAAAACCCAGATCTTTTGCAACATTTTGTTCCTTATGCCCTGTTAAGCACTTACTTGTAGTTATGTAAAAGGTGATCAGTATTTGTCACAACAGTGGAAAAAAAATACCACAGTTTGCCGCTGTCATGGTAAAAAGATGCATTGGATAACACGCATTTTTTCCGTGGTAGCAGTAAGTATGCAGTATATTTTTCCGTAGTTGTCACAATACCGCCATGCGGTGGCCGACTTTTATATAACTACCACTACCTGATAATCTTTCTTGTTTTCACTGTATTATCACCCTGTAATTTGCTCTGTTTTTTGGTTTTGTTTTTTTTACATTTCTCCCACCCGCCATGCTGAATTAGAACTGTCTATCAGCAACCTAACAAAAAAATCACAGTGTCTATAACATCACAGTTAATCACCGTGGATAAAGATGTGATGTCATAAATAAATGCACTTTGTGGTTAAAAAAAATCTTCATCAGTGCTTTTTTTGCATTTAGACAAATGTCATTAGGAAATCTGGCAAAATGTTGTGAGTAGACCTCTGAGCATTCAAGATGCTAAATCTACTAGACTTGAAAACATTAACCTCTGGAACCCTGAGAAAGCTGGATCAGCTAGTCTGCCCTAGAGTTCTAAAGGGAGAAGAGCCAACTAGCTGTAACTGCAGAAATGCTGTAGTTGCATCAGTTTGGAGGGAGCTGGCTGCCTAGCATGTTGTGGCTGAGATCCCTCTGATATTTCCTGTTTGCAGAAGGTTAAACACTTAAACATTCTTTGGAATCATGGCAGAAGCTGTTGAGCTGTCCTCGGGGGTGATGAAACCTCATCTGAGAAGATTCCTGAGGAAAAGTGAATTCAGAGAGAAGAGAGAGTCAGAGATTGTTGCTGACAATTCTAGGGTGAAATGTATTTTTCCTGAACTGAGACTTTATTAGGTAACCCGGGTGCACTGTTCCCTGCAGCTAGGCAGAAGGGTTATGTATATGCTGAGGAAATTTACGTTATTTGGTCTGGGACTCTCATACTCCATGGGAGCCTGTGAGGTTTGGGGGTGAGGTGGAAAGTCTCAAAGTACTGTAGCTGTGGTCCCCCAGCAGGAAATGCCCTGTATACCCTAATCGAAATTGTGGGCAATCCACACTAGTCCCATTGGGACAGGGACATGAGCAGGGACATGGTAGGGTAAGCGTTATTTATTTTTTATTTATTTATCAAGTCTAGGATTACAAATACCTTTGAGCCAAGGCTCTTTTACAAAGGTTCGACATCAGAGAAATACAGATTATGGGGAACATCAAGATAGACATTACAACAATGTGGACATTGCAAACAGATTATATATTAATACAATTCAAGGGTAACACTGAAAGCAAGGCAGCCAGCGGCATTTGTCAGAGAAAACAGACAAGAGATAAGAAGTGCCAGAGTCATAGGGAGAGGGAAGAGGAGAGAGGGGGGAGGGGGAAAGAAGGAATGTAGGTAGGGTGGGGAGAGGGCAAACAGTGCAGCATTGGGTATACCAAGATGTGATGGTAGAATCCAGTGAGGAGGAGAGGGGAGGACCACTAGAGCAGGCAGGGAAGTGGAGAAACAAGGTTAAGTTGGGCAGTCACAGGAGTTGTTGGTAGTGAGATAGTCCCAGAGCCTAGTTTTAAACATACCAATTGTCAGGGCAGAGGAGATGGTGGGGCTGAGGCCATTGAACCAGAGTGGCACTTGATAAGCAAAAGAGCGTTGTCCCTGTGAAGTATGACAGTGGAGGACTTTCAGTAGCTGTAGTGTGGATCTCCGAAGGCACCGTTTGTTGGTTTGGTGTTGTAACAGAGTTGAGACCCCAGAAGTGAAAAGTCAAGGTAGAATTTTTTTGCCATGGAGCAGGTGAGAAACTTTATACGGTTTGATAGTTGGAGCAATCCAGTCTGGGTGTACAGGTCACATGTGTGGGTGAGACAGTGAGCACCAGTGATGAGCCGACATGCCTTATTTAAGGCAGTTGAGAGGTGTCTAAGGGTTGTGGTTGTGGCCAAGCCATAAATGATGAGACCATAGTCTATTACAGAGATCACAGAGCTCAGGACTGCAACCTTCAAAGCTTCTGGCATGAGGTGTTGTCTGTGTTTGTAGAAGAGACCAAGTCGTGTATTCGCAGCTATAGCTACTGTACATTGTCTATGTGAGGTCCATAGGAAAGATTAGGGTCAATCTGTATCCCTAAGTATTTGAAGGGTCCCACCTGCTGTACATCTAATGGCCCTAGCCTGCCGTCATGTAGTGCATACTGTTGCAACACACAGGAACCTAGTTTGGCTTCTGTGGAAGCTCCCTTGGCCAGCAGTAAGGTAAGGCACCAAGTCTATGGGAAGTAGGCAGGAAGGTATTCCCACAGTAGCTTTCAGAGCCAAATGTCCCATTACATCTATCAGTTGCCCTGGCCTAGCCTTTTTGAAGAAAGAAAAGGACATGTGGTCCTCTGGTTAAAGTGTGAAGCCTCCATGTGGAGCAAATGCTACCAATGCATTCAGCTATGAGAGCATTGTGACTACCTGGAGAGCTTGAAAGTAACTGTCAAAATGTGCTCTGTACCCATTTGGGTTTATCACAGCTCCAAAATTAAATCTGGATTTTTGAAACTGCCTGGGAGAAGGTTATCTTGGTTAAAGACACTTGAGTAGTTCCCCTGTTAGGACTATACAGTGAGAAAAAAATGGCTTTGGCAAAATGATTCAGTTTTGTGTGATTCCTGTCATTGCTACTAATATGCTCATGAGTTCTGTTCATTAAAAGAATTCTAGTTAGGCTTTACTTCATTCTGGACATTCAGTTATTGTTTGGGAATGTTTGCTAACCTCCTTTATTTGCAGCCCTGTATCTACCTCAAGAAGCTCCGCACTCTTATGTGGTCACCTTGACCTCTGGGGAGGTCAGGTAAATCATATGATGTTTGTTCCCCTCTCTGTAAACAAATTATGCCAGCTAAACCCCTAGACCATGGAGGGGAACTTACATGTGTAAACCCTGGAAAGACAACAGCACCTAAATAAATGCAGTGCATATCTGCATAATACTGTAGAGAGATACGGACATGGGGTTGAGATTTGCAAAGGTCCTGGTACACGTGGCCTAGCACTATTATTTTTACAGCCATAGAGCTACAAATTGGGACTTTAATTGGAGCCATTTTTAAGTATGTAATCCCCCCCCCCCCTTATATTGGAAAGCCACTTTTAATAGCACATTTGTGCATTTTAACAATACCTTTAAAATACGAGGATAAGCTCCTTAACTGCTTGGGAGCTCTGCTAACGTACTTCCATATTTTTATCACCATGTTCCTTTGGATAAGTAGGGATTGTCATTTGACCCCAAGGGCCAGTAAAATGATCCCTTCAACTTTGTATATTTCCAACTGTGCCCCCCATGCTTAGACATTTGTTGACATGTGTACATGGAGAGCACAGGGTCTATGGGGCACATTTGTATGGGCTTCTCAAGATTTAAATACTCATGTAGTAAATATCGAGACCAGCATTCAACTAACAAGGCCCTTGTTAGCTGAACACTAGCCTTGATGTTTCCAACTTAGCCACATTTGCATGTATGTCATACATAGCAATTAATGCAACCTGGCAGCATACCAGTTGGTTTGGGGCTCATATTTTTCATCACCATTATGTATTTCTAGTCAGGGGACCATGGTTTAGGAGTAGGGTGGCCACATCCTGCTATCTCAATACCCATAATACCCCTCCAGTTTCCTAGTCTTAGACCTCCCTCCAGGGCGGCAGTGGTTTGACCACAGAACCCTCCCACCCTCTCCTTTGCCAGTCTATAGGACTGGGAATCCTCCTTCTCTCACAACCCCCTGTAAGTGTGGAACAGCATGGCAGCAGGGCAAAGAATAATTTTCACATACCCCCTGGTGGCATAATGCTAATTTCTTTACAAGGTGGTGGTACTGGTTCTCCTTCTGACTCAGACCCCTCGTGTGACCTATATACTCCCCAGCTTGGTCTGTGGTCTCACTACTGATTTCCTGTGGTGCCTTAGATGACTGTGCTTGACTTGCATGCAGCATGGCTAGTATATACTCTGAAAATGATATCTTACCTGTTATTGGAACATTATGTATTATGACATTATATGTGTTAACATTCAAAACTTCCCTTAATAAAAAGAAACTGCAAAGTGTTGCTCTATTTAAGCATCTTATCCTTTCTGGTTTAATAATTTATACAGATTGTATACATTGACTTGAACTGTACATTTTTAAAATAAAATAAAAAAAGAAACTTTACATAAAAAAGGACATGCACTGAGACCACCACAGAGCAACAAATGATAACAACTTAAGGTAACTACTGACCTGACTTAAATCAGTTATAAACCAGTAACCTAGAGGTCTGCAACCTGCAACCAATGCACTAGAGCATCCTGGCCACCAAGCCTTTTCCATTTGCAAGGTGTGTTTAGGAAAAAGTCATTTGGGTTTCCATATTAACACTTGTAAGCAATTTTCTGCTCCCATAAGCAGAAGATCACAGAATCAGTACTTTCCTACCATGTCTTATGGACATCATTAATCAATATTATTAAAACTGGCTCTTTTTTCATCACCCTGACCTAAAGCTGTCTACTGCAAATCATGCTGATGTCTTTTTATGTACACAAACCCATACTCTGAAATAAAAGTAATCATACGTATGTGCATTTATAATGTACTTCCTGGCAGAAGAAAACATTTGAAACTGGAATATATGCATGCATATCAGTGAAATAAAGCACTGTATATTTAGAGGACCAGGACATTTTACAAGCTCTACTGGTGTAACCCCCCCTACAAATGGGGGTTCCTAAAATGTCTTCCTGGGCTTGCCTAATGCCCACTGCCAGGCTGGTGTTCTGTGTTCTAACAGTTTACAAGTGCTTGCATGCGATTGCCCTGTTAGCCTCCATGCCTGTCTCTATAAGAGGTATCTATTTTGTGGGTTATGATTAATTTGGGTGGGGACCAAGTAATTTCAGGCTCGAGTCCCACCCAGGCTGTTTTACAGCCGCTTCATTCTACCATCGCTAATTGCACAGAGGAAGCCCTACTAGGATCTGTGATTGTTTGCTGATTATCTACTTTAATAATAATAATATTGTAGTTTGTCTAACCTGCCTTCCTTTACAGTATGAACTTTTCTGCTAAGCACCACCAGTTTGGTTCTGGGCTGCCAGTTTAGATCAGTCAGTACCTTGGGGGACCTTAAAATGGAGACTGTCCCCAGAGGTCTTGTGGGAGTGAATTTCTGTAGGAATTGTAGTTTTTACTGTTTGGTGCCTAAATGGACCTGGAGGGGGAGCCCTCGCTGTGACAGACAGCTGGACCAACCAACCGAACCTTTTGAATCACTGGGAAAGCCCGGAGCTGTCTGCAGCAAACAGTCAGTGTGTAGTTGGAGTTGAGAGGGTGAACAGCTCAAGTAATTCGAGCAGCTGCTCCTGCGTGGTAGAGTGAGGAAATGGGCAGGAAGGCTGTGTCTGGCCTGCCTGCTACTCTTTTCTCTTGTGAAGAAGTTTGTAATACTATATCAGACTTTATCTGAAATTCCTGTTATTGTGACCAGAATCCTGAATTGTGGAAGAGTGAATTTTGCCTGGTGTGGACTGAAGATTTGCCTCTGAGTGATCGGCCTGTCAGGACTTGAAGTAACAGCAGAGCGTACAGTTTGCACAGAGACACTGTTTAATTGCAAATGAACTGTCATCCGAACTGTGGTATTTAACAATTCTTACTATAATTGTGCTGAATGTGTAGAGTTGGTCACGATTTGGTTTCCCACTGCATTATTTAATTATTTATTTAGCTTATGTTGACTGGGTAAGTGCACTAGACAAATCCTGCCTATTTTCAGGCACAACCTGGGGAAGGGGTATACAGATGAATACCAACTGACCTTGAACCAGATTAAGCTGTTGGTGGTATTTTCAGTGAATGAGGGAAATTTGGCCAGGACACCGGGGAAATTCCCCATCTCTTTTCGATAAGTGCCATGGGATCTTTAACATCCACCTGAACTACCACCAATGCAGGCAGATGGGACCTCGGTTTAACGCATTAAATGTGTCTCGCTACCTGGAAGCTGCATCCAGCAACTAACCGGACTGACATCTGAACTGTTCACCTGGTCTGGACCTCACAATCTCGGCCTAGAATGCTGCTTACATCACAGAGATTCATCCAACAAAAGCCATGATCAGGGATTCAGCTCCCTGCTCAACACCATTGAACAGGATCGACCACCACAGTGCATCATGTGGGATCTGCTTCTCCTGGCAAACCAGCATACCATCCTGAGGTCTTCATCTCATCAGTCCTGCATCCTGGTCTGGGTAGTGTGAGTAAACATCAGGGTAGCTCCCTGCAACAAAGCTCAAATCAAAGTGTGTCACCTGATTTAATTGTTTTGGTTGATCATTATGAACTGAGCCATCTGGTTCCGGAATACAAATTGTGGGTTAAAGTGCATCTTGTGTTTTTCCTTCCTAAGGGTCCCAACAACAGCTGCAATGCTGGCCTACCCCAGGCAATGTTTCAGGCTAGCCTGCATGACAACTGGGTACCCAGAGTGTGTGTGACTGTGCTAGAGGGCATGTTTAACCTGACTAAATCAGATCTAAAATCAAACACTAGATTACTGCACCACCCTTGTTCACGTCCCCTGAATAAATCAGATCCAGATCTTTCTGCATTTAAACTGGCTATAGTGTACCTTTGTGGAGGGGATACTGTTTTGCTATTGCCTTTCTCCATTGCAGGTCCCATTTTACAGGGGGTCTCCAAGGCCAGTGCAGCCAATCCAGCCCTGGTGGTAAGTATGCCAAGTGTGGGTCTAACATTGCATTCTGATGTTAATTGTGATTGTCTATTTGGTGACCAGTTTAGGCCACTAGAAGGGTTGGGGTGGGTATCAGTGTCCCAGAGGGCTATACCCAGAGCAGCTGCGCTACCCTTAAACCAACCCTCTGGGTGGAGGCACCCTATCACAGAACTCAAGCCCCTCAACCTGTGCCTAGTCACACAGGCAGAGGTAGTATCCCCTGGAATAGCACCACCTAGGGGTTACATCTTGGAGGCACTGCTGGGATTTGCACCTTGTAGTGTTCAGAAGTGGGAACTGAAACTGCAATACTTGGAATTCGTCATAAAATGGATGTGCTTACTATGCCTAAACTTAAGCTTGCCCCCACAAGCTGGTTGTGCATCGCATGAAGTGGTGGAGTAAGGCTGAGGAAATAGACCCCCAGCATACCATATTATTGCTGGATATCCCGTTAGGGACTGATAATACTACTATTGTAGGGACTGTAGAACAGGTGAAGTGTTTAGAGAAGGCTGAAGTGAGGGGAAGGGACTCGGACCTTTATGATCAGACCATGATGGCTCTCCTCTCCTGCAGCCTCCCTGTCAACCCTGAGAGAGTTCTCCCTATTGTCCTGCTTGAGAGGTCCCAGAAGGGGTAGTGAATTATTCATTTACATGATGACTGTCCTGTCCTGGGGGTCCCCGACCGTAGAGGGGTTCAAGGACAAGTTGCTCAGACTACTAGTTGCTGAGGGGCGAACTGCCAAAGAGCTAGTGAAAATGCTAGATAATTCTGAAGAGACCACTCCTTTACAATACCCCTAGCTACCCCTAGAGCTTCCCCTATGGTAACATCCCCCATTGTGATATCATCTGTGCACCTGGACTCTTACCGTAGGATTAGGCTGTTTTCTGGTGCCGACCCGGTGCCTGTGGGGGGAGGATGATTTGGAAACCTGGATGGACTATGCCACCCTCCACTTCAGGAGTGGCAATATTCTGAGGGAGAAAAAAAAAGAGACTTATGGAGAACTTAAGGGGCCCTGCATTGGAGGCTATCCATTTCCTTTGTTCCACTAGCCCAGAAGCCACTGTGGCTGAGTAACTCTCTGCCTTGGAATGGGTGTTCAGCAGCACCGAGTCTACAGAGGATCTGATGTGGAAGTTTAAATCCCCCAAATAATGGCAAAATGAAAAACTGTCCACGTTTGTCACCAGAATTGAGAGGGCCTTGCAGAGGGCCATAGGAAAGGAGGGATGCCTGCCCATGACTTGAATCGAATCCGATTAGAACATATTTTGAAATCTGCCAGGTACTCCAGTGTACTTATGCTGAAGCTGAAGTTGCAAGATCAGAAAGCAAATCTGCCTGAGTATTGCTGGCTTATGAAGGAAATTCGGAAGGTCAAAAATGATGAAGAGGGTTGGGAGCCCTATGCCAGGGTTTCCCGTACCAGCCAATCCCTGACTGGACTGATGAATGGAATGACGCGTCCGAGCTCCAACAAATAAGAGAGTTGCTTGAGGAGGTGAAAGAGACAAGAAGTCAACAAGTCGCTGAGGTGGTTAAAAGTTCACCCTCCTGTCAGACATCCACGGAGCTCAGAGGTGAAGCTTCGCCTGATGGGATGGGGGTTCAAGTCTTTGCCCCTGAACCCCAAGTTGAAACCAAGTTGATGGAGGGAAGTGAGAGAGCTGAGAGCCCTGGTGGGGGACCTCATTTGAGCCACTCATGCAACTGATCCCTGGAGAGGCCAGGAGGAGAGGGAAAGTGAGCCCCGGCCCAAAGAGGATCCTCAGGGTTTTCCTAACCAATCTAAAGTGAGGGATGACCCCCTGCCTCCCAGAGACTCAAAGGAACCAGTATTCTGTTATCTCTGTGGGGAGGATGGACACACTAGGCTGAGCTGCACTCTCCCTGAGAATTTGAGAACAGTTACCTCCAGGTTGTTGGCTTTGGTTCAATGGTGCAACATAAGGCCTCAGATCGGGCCTGTAAAGAAATCCTATTTTTTAAAGACTGCTATAGGGCAGACTGCTAAACCAACTTCACCCAAATGGTACGAAGTGGTGGGCCTTTCAATGGAGACCACTGTGACAGGGAAAGGTATCTCTGCTCAGGCTGTGCTAGACAGTGGTTCACAAGTATAACAAACACTTATCTGATGTGCCCTTACAACCTCTAGAAGCCCTGCATGTGTAGGGACTGAGTGCAAAGTCTTACTCCTACCTGGGATATGTCCAGTTCTGGCTGTCTTTTCCCATGGCTGTGGTCAGTGTAAATGAGCAAGTAGAGACCCTGGCCTTGGTATGTCCACCTACGGGACTGTATGATGGTGTTCCCCTGCTCACCGGAATCAACGTTCACATGTGTGAGATGTTTTTTTATTTAGTTGTTTAACCACGTATAGCACACTAAGCTGGCAGCTTTTTTACAGGAGCGACCTGGGAGCACAAGGAGGTTAAGTGACTTGCTCAGGGTCACACAGTATGCAAGTTGAAGCTGTGGGATTCAAACCCAGGTCTGGCCTGCTGGATGTCACCAAATTTGCAGCTCAGAGCCTTAGACCACTGCGCTATACTGCCTCCTATGTTGGCTTAGTTGTGTCAAGAGAAGCAGGGGTGGTGAACTGGATGGGCATTGTGGATTCTAGCCTTGGTGAAATGAGCTTATGAGCTAAGAAGACAAAATACAGAGATGGAGAAAGATGAGACTGTGGGGGATAGTGTGGAAGAAAGATCCTGACTCCCTGGTGCTACCGCCCAATGCTCAATGTACCATCCATTGTGATATGCGCCTCAAGAAAGATGTAAAAAACAAAATCCTCGTGCTGGATGCCCCAGAGGAGAGGAAGTTGCTGGAAGGATTATTGGTCAAGCCCAGTGTTCTACCCACTCGAGTCTATGCCTATGCTTGATGGGTGGTGGTGCATATCCTGAATGTGTCTGACTGAGAGGTTTGAGTAAACTGGGGATATACTTTAGCCATGGTGCACTGCACAGACACTGCAGTGCTGCCAGCAAAAAAATGCTCTGGTGAGAGAGACGAGGTGACCCCCCGACCAGTTGGGGAGTCCCCAATACCTGCCGAATGGAAGACCAGGATCAGTCGGAAGCTATCCCAGAGAAACCAGATGTTTCCTTTAAAAGAATGGGACGTGGAATGTGTCACTGGGGCTGAGCATCATATTCGACTCCATGATGACAGGCCATTCTGAGAGAGGTCATGCTGCCTTGCCCCGGCTGATATAGGTGACGTACAGAGGCACCTACAGGATATGTTAGCAGCTGGGATTATCCAGGAATCTAGGAACCCCAATGCCTCTCCAATTGTAGTGGTATGCAAGAAAACTGGATCAGTGAGAATGTGCGTAGACTACGGGACTTTGAACTGGAGAACTGTACCAGACCAGTATACCATGTCCCTCATCCAGGATGTCATTGATTGCCTGACTGGAAGCCAGTGGTTTTCAGTGATTGACCTGAGAAGCGGGTATTGTCAGATCTCAATGGCCCCAGAGGACCGTGAGAAGACAGCATTCATTTGTCCCCTGGGGTTCTACAAGTTTCTGTGGATGCCTCAAGGTATTTCAGGCACACCCGCCACTTTCCAATGGCTGATGGAATGTGCCAGGGGAGATATGAACTTATTGGAGTGTCTGGTGTACCTGGACGATGTCATCGTATTTGGGCATACTTTAGAAGAGCATGAGGCCCGGTTGTCCAAAAGTTCTTGATCGTTTGGAGGATCTCGGTCTGAAACCGTCTATAGACAAGTGCCAATTCTTTCAAACATCCGTGAACTATGGTGGGCATATAGTGTCAGCAGATGGAATCCAGACAGACCCCAGCAAAGTGGAGTCCCTGACCACCTGGCTACAGCTGACCAATTTGAAGGAATTACAGCGATTCTTGAGGTTCTGCGGCTATTACCGGTGATTCATTAAACACTACTCAAAAGTCATCCACCCTTTACTCAACCTTACCCAAGGCTATCCCCCCTGCTAACCGAAAGTACAAGAAAAGCTCCATCAATGAGGAAGAGAAAGTATATTTCAGAATAAATGAGCCACTGGGGACTCGGTGGATCTCTGAGTATGAGTCAGCATTTTTCAAAATTATTCATCAACTCACCCATGCACTGGTGCTTGCTTATACTGACCCAACAAAACCATATGTCCTACATACAGATGCCAGCTTGAAGAGGCTAGGGGCTATGCTATATCAAGAATATGAAGTGGACCTGCGACCTGTGGCTTTCATCAGCAGAAGTCTAACACCATCTGAGCTCAACTACCCAGTCCATAAACTTGAATTTCTCACCCTCAAGTGGGCCGTGGTGGACCAGTTCCATGAATATCACTATGGGGCTAAGTTTCTAGTGAAAACTGATAACAACCCATTGACTTATGCACAAGCTTCAGCAAAACTAGATGCCACCAAGCACTGGTGGCTTTCTGCCCTGTCTGCATATGACTATGTGGTGGAATACCGACCTGGCTTGAACCATACAGATGCAGATGCTGTCTCAAGATGACTGAACCCCACTGATAACTGGGTGAGGTTGTCTGAACAATCCATCAAAGCATTGTGCCAAAAATTTGATAAGAATGACCACCAATCTGCAAACACTGTTGATTGCTTGGTGGACTGCTAGGGGCCCCCCGACACCTGTGTCCCTGCAGCCTACTGCCATTTTACAGCATTAGACCTCAGTGCATTACCTCAGTTTGATAATGACAGTATCCAGTGGGCTCAATTCTAAAACCCAATGATCCAGTCTGCACTCAACACTCTGTGTGCTGGAAAAGATATATTCAAACTTCGTTCCTCTGATTTACAAACTGCTTTATTGCTCAGAGAAAGCCCCAGGTGACTTCCGGTTCCACCTCCAAGCTTGATGGCCACATAGAGGACCAGCTCCACCTAAACCCCATGCATTTTCACTTCCATCTACCGCTACATCCTAAAATAAGAGCAACTTTACCAACATGAATAGGAGATGAAACAAAGGGAGCGAGCTCCCAGAGAGATGGAAAGGAGAGGAACCCCCAATAGAGGATCAGCGATCCAATTCTGATGCCACAGATACGGACAGCATGCTGCCTAGGCCCACAGTGGCCTATCTGAAATCCAACAACACTACACCAAAAACTCCAAAAGTGAAGAAACGAATCAAACTTGATACAATTTACAACGAGCTGCGTGCATTTCGGGCCGATATTAAGAAGCTATATGGGGAGATGCGCAGAGACATTACTCAGCTCGAACAATGAGCAGATGACACTGAGAAGCAGTTAACAGCAAATTAAAACTATGCGGATGACATAGAGAGTCTGGTGCAGCAAATACAAGAGCAACAGGAGGTACTGGTGGCCCAGCAAGAAGATGCTGA
Source organism: Neoceratodus forsteri (assembly GCA_016271365.2). Taxonomy (NCBI): domain Eukaryota; kingdom Metazoa; phylum Chordata; order Ceratodontiformes; family Ceratodontidae; genus Neoceratodus; species Neoceratodus forsteri. The sequence continues at coordinate 103,341,319 of CM028132.1, forward strand.
AAACCGGGCATGCCGTAAGAATATACATATTTATTGCATTGCAGAGGGAGAAGAGGGAACAAACATTAAGGAGTTCGTCACCATTCTACTACAGACTTCATTAGACATTCCTCCCAATATGGTGCTTGATTTTGAGAGGGTCCATCAAGCTTTGGCTCCCAGGCCTATCTCCCCCACAGCTAGTCAGCGATCCATCATAGCCCGATTTGGCGGCTACGCAGTTACGGAAAAAATTATTTTAATGGCATGGCATAAGAAACAGACTCTCTATGGTCAGAGTCGATATTATGTGGATCACGATTATGCACCTAAAACTATGAAGCTTCATAGAGCTTATCTCCCTCTTCTGCCAGTCCTCAAGGCTCAGGGGCTGAAATTCACCACGCCCTACCCTGCTAAGCTGATTATACATCTATGATTGGGGAAACAAGAATTTACGAGTGCAGAGGAGGCCCATGAGACTCTTCTTAAAGAGGGCCTGGTGTTTCCAGAGCACCTTTCAGCAAGCCAAAAGACCCAGCCTCCGAGATGGCAGACATGGGAAGGGAAACAATGCAGAAGAGAAGAGAATGAAGGACAAGATCATGATCCAAAACAGCATTTGGCTGAATTTCGGAGAATGGAGAATAATAACCAGAATACCTAAAATGAAGGAACTAGATCCTACTGCATAAATATAAGCAAGAGGTACCAGGTGGAGGTAGGGAGTAGGGAGGGCAGAGGTGGTGGGAGTTCTTCTCTACCTAGACCCTGAGGGTGGGCCTGACTCTAGGCCATACATAAACATCTGTTTACCCTCTATGAGCTTGGGTTATTTCTGGGCCACATGTCATGGCACCACACAGGGGTCATACCCGATCTTGTCCTCTTTGCACACCCTCCTTCGTATTCCTGGAGAATGTAAACAATTGGCATTACTGGACTTTGGGGTGGATTTTCAGCTTATTTACATATTATTAATTGATCAAGGTGGGATAGATCTGGAACATGATGGCAATTAGAAGCCCGGGGAAAATATATATGTTCTGATCCTGGACTTGATTGCATCACCTGGGGACAAAGTTTGGGGATACAGTTGATGCATTCTATGTTACAAGACTGTATGAGATTATGATGTGATACACAAGATATTGATTAGCCTATCATAGTCCCTACTGGGGGGAGCTATACCTTCTTGATATGTTTTAATTTAAAAGAAAAATTTGCTTTGCTTAATGTTTATACCTGGGGGCTTCACAAGCAATGGGAATGTTTTCTCTATCTAGGGGGGAGCAGGTGGTGATTTTGCATCATTGAGCTGAAGGGCATGACTCCAGGGATAATTTTTTGGGCTTTTTTTTTCCCCAACTCCTCCTTTGTTCCCCCTTTTTTACATTTGATTTGGACTTCACCGATCCACAGGGGGCCCGGGGCCAGGTGAGCAATGGATATACCCCCTTTTCTGGTATGAGACACAACTACACCTGTGTATTCCCAGAAGTAATAGGGAAACAGATGGAGGTTTCCCCTACCTTGGTAGTCAAATTCAAACTTAAGCACTTGTTTATTGTAAATAGTTGGCTTAATCTGTATACATCGATTACTAAAGACCTCAGGACTGCCCGGTTGGCAAATGGTCATGGTTTATAGCAGATATTGGCTAAAAGATGTAATAGCAGAACTATTGGCAATACGCTGTGCATAAGGAAATGGTGAATTTGCAGACATTATATAAGGGATACATAGTTCAGATCGGGGTGAGACTGGTTAGATGAATAGACCTTGATGGTGGGGAAGATGGGGGGAGAACTTGGCTCAAATACCCCAGTTTCCTCAGATAACTACAGAGCTTTATTATAATATAATAGTTAAACCGACACTAATACTTTCATTTAATGTGAATGGTATTCATAACCCGATTAAGAGAAGAAGGTTTCTAAATATGTTTAAAAAAGAGAAGCCAGATACCATTCTTTTGCAGGAAACACATCTCCCTCAAATTGAACACTTAAAACTAAAATTCGGGGGGTTCCAGGTGGTGGTAGCCTCCTCTCATATTTCGTGTAGGCGGAGAGAAGCTGCAGTGCTGGTGCCTAGGGGAGTGCCGTTTGAACTGCAGCAAGAAATTGTAGATGGGGAGGGGCATTATGCTATAGCAGTGGGTAGATTATACACTACCACTATCACCCTGGCTTCGGTATATCTGCCCCCCAGGTTCTCCAGTCCAAGCTATGAGTAAGTTTTTAGATGATCTGTTGGTACATGCACAGAGTATGTGTATCACAGGAGGAGACCTGAATGTCACTCTTAATACCAAATTAGTTACAACCCTTCCCTCAAGACATTGGACCACGCCACTTCAGAAATATCTTAAGGTGACCCTCCCTAAGCTGGGAATGGTTGATGTTTGACGTCACTTTTTCCTTTCCACTAGATCGTATACTTACTACTCTCCTAAAACCCAAATATCCTCCAGACTGGATTACTTTTTGGCCTTAAGTGAACATTTGGAGTTAATTAGAGATATAAAAGTGGGAGCCTCAGTACTATCTGACCATTCCCCCCTATACTTAAAATAGTTGTTATACCATCAAGGGCGACTTCGTTCTGGCGTCTTAACCTTATGCATTTGCAGATTCAGAATTCATTCAGATGGTCCAGACTGCCATGCCACACATTTTACTAAATAATAGCTCCTCTGAAATCTCCCCAGTATAATATGGGACACTCTCAAAACAGTCCTATGAGGGTAAATGATCAGATATTCTGCGTACAAGAAGAAAATAAGGGAGAAATCCTATAGGGAACTGCAGACGCAGCTGTTGCACTTGCAGAATAGACAGCATAAGGGAGACCATATGGTCAAAGAGGAATTAACCAAAGTTAAGCAAAACCTACAAAGATTGATTGATCAGCAGGTGGAACAACAGCTGCTTTATCTGAGGCTAAGGCACCAGGAGGGAGGACCACGAGTGGTTAGAAATTTAGTTAGATGCCTGAGAGGTGCAAAAGCACAGACTATGGTTATAAAACTTAAAGACCTCATATCAGGCCACCTTTTAGTGCACCCGGGGGAGATTAGACAGGTGATGGCAGACTTCTATTGAAGATTATACACGGAAGAGATCCAGCCCACACCACAGAATTTAGCCACTTATTTAGATTGTTCCCCAGTCCCTAAGCTATCCCAGGCCCAAGCTGAAGAATTGCTACGTCCCATTACAAATGTTGAAGTTTGAGATACTGTTAAGTGAACTAAATGCCAGAAAACTCTGGGACTGGATGGATTCCCTATGGAATTCTATCACATATTTCGTAGAATATCAACCCCTTCATTATTAGCAACTTATACAGACATTCAGAAAGGACAGCCCCTCCACACTCATGGAGATATATGGAAATGGTAGCCATTCCTAAATTTAGAAAGGATCCATCTCTAATGGCTTCATATCAACCTATATCAAAACTCAACTGCGATTACAAGCTATTTATGTCAAATGTGGCAAACCGAGTGGCCCCTTTGTTACCTACTCTAATAGATGGAGATCAGGTGGGTAATGATACCAAGATGGAGGTCTTGACCTTCTCCTTTAGACCTGGTGAATTACAAACCTATTACCCAACAAATCATGTTGGATTTATCTAAATGGACCATCATCCTGGTGGGGATTCTCTCACAAGTTGAAACTATCCAACAAAACATACTACCTCGCTTGCTCTTTTTCATACAAACCCTCCCGATACTCCCCACGAATACGTATTTCCAAACATGGGACAAGTTAATCTCTAGATTTCTTTGGGGAGGTAAAGCATCTCAGGTAAGATATACCACCTTACAACTATCCAGGGCACAAGGGGGATTAGATCTTCCTAATATGAAAATATATGCTCAGGCAGCTTATATATGAATTTCTTTACTACATGTAGCCAGTTTCTGTACCATCAGAAGATGACGCTATGGAGAATCTTTTACAAGAAAAGCAAGTTCTACTGTTGAAAGCCATGCAGGATTATCATGAGGCTAAACTCTGAGCCGCAGAAAAAAAGGAAATGATCTGAGCATGGCTCACCATTACTTACACCAGGCATTCCTCCGAAGATGTTTGCGATTGAGGCTGAACCACTGATTGAGCCGAGGCCCGCTTCACCTGTTTCAGTGGAGCTACCTCTAATTCTTCAAGAAGCACACTGGTCTCCTGATCGAGGTTTGGAACAGGCTGGATGGATCAGAACTAAGACGGGTCAGTGGGCTGAGGATCCCAAAATGTTCTACTGGGTACAGTACTTTCCAAGAGCAGTTATGGGTGTGAAATAGTCACTGGCTTAATGAAGGAGGGCCAGCCGCAGGGAATATTCCCAGTCCAAACTGCTGAAGTACCCCTAATGTCACCAGAAGCTTTGGCAACTGAAAGCCATATGGGGCTGCCTCTTCCTAATACCCCATTGAACAAAACAGGATAACATGATCACGTTTCTCTCATAGCAGTGCTTTTTCAGGAGGAGCCATCTGTTGCTCCTCAAGATACTTGTACTCCCCCTGTTCCTGCTGCATGACCAGGGGAAACAATACCCTCCCCCTCGAGATAGACGCCATGCCTGCTAAAGAGATGCCTACCTTTGCAAGTCTCTTCCATAAACCAGTTTCACTGACCAAACGTTGTATCGCAGTTCATTTACGATTTTTGGGCCCTATGGATACTATGCCTGACCGCTTTTATGTGGGGAAGGTTTTAATGAAAGAAATGCTTGGTTTCTCTCCTACTGAGGTCTATGCCTTGATACATACCCCGGGGGAATCTACCTATTATGTCAGCTTTCATTCTCCTGACATCTTGAACAGGTTTTGGATGAAGTATGCTCTGTTGAAGATCAACCCTGCATAGACCCATTTCCAGGCGATACCCATTACTAAACAGTCCTTTAAAGTTATCAATGTGCTCTTTTGCAATGAGAGAGTGAAAGTGGTGGACATCACCTCTTGGCTTGAGAAGCAGTGTAAAATCCAGGATAATACAGAACCTATCTTGGATACAGAAGGATTTTGAAATGGGGGATGGAGGTACAAAATGAGTTTGTCACAAACCGAAGATGGACTTCAACACCTCCCAGGTTATTTTTGCCTGGGTAGGGATAAAGGGTTTATCTTTTATCCAGGACAGCCACACCATTGCTACAAGTGTGGATCTAGCAGACATCTTAGTAGGACCTGTGACACATTAAAATGTGCACAGTGGCCGGCTCGTAGGTGCAGCGGTTGGATTTCCGCTTGCGACGCCAGCGACCCGGGTTCAGAAATGGACTCGGGTCACTGGAGAGCTGCCAAGGGGAGTAGGCTTGAGCATCCCAGCACTGCTCGCCTCCGGGGAGGGAGGAATGGGCTCACTGTCTGCTGTTTCCTGCGAGGCCGGAGAGCAGCAGCTTAAGCGAGCCCCACTGCACAAGGGGCGTGGTGAACGTCAGCTTGGCCCAGACGTTCGTGGCACACCACACCCCCGGGGAGAAAAGTGGAAATCCTGGCCTTCTGGTCTACCGGATGATGGCTGCCAGCTCCTGCCAACTCAAGATGCCCTGATGCCCCAGAATCCACCTCAGCAGTGCCCGGGGACTGATTGCCTAGTGCACTGGCTTCCCCCTCCTGGCACCTTCCTCCTTGGAGGAGAGGGACCCACCCGGCGAAGGGATATGCCGGGCCACCCCTGGGTTGGCTGCGATCTGAGGTGAGAGGAAGGGGGTCAGGGTGAGGGGGTCAGGGGAGTCATGAGCAGCCAGAAGGAGAGGCAGGCCAGGAGGCAAGTAATGCGCAAAAAAAAAAAATGTGCACAGTGTAGTGAGTTGGGACATGTTACGTCGGAATGTCATCATCTGGCGAAAAGCAGTCTATGTGAAGAGAACCACTCCTTCTTGGATTGTCCATGGGCAGCATGCAACACCTCTCTTGGGGACTTTGCCATACAGGATTTTTATCTCAACACCACTGTAAAGGCAGCACAGTGGCTGTGTGGACCCCCCCTTGAGTAAAGAACGCTTCGGGGCTCCCCGGGACAACCTCTGGAGGCTCCACCTGTACCATCATTGAGGCCTCCTCCTGAGGAAAGCCCACCTCCCCCCCATCTTGGTTGATTCCATGTTACCTGTGTCTCTTACAGATAAAGATACTATGCCACCACCCCTTCCACCAGGAGGAATCTTTACTGCTGTTAACAATAGAAGAAGAAGATTGAGGAATAAAAGCTCAACCTCTTCATCTTCTGGGCCTTTCCAACTCCCAAAGCAAAATGCCTATACAGCCTTAGATGAAGAGGATATGGATGCTTGGACCGAATCAGATTCCTCCTCTGTACATTCTTAACAAGCAAATGGGGGGGTCAGATTCAGAATGGTCCACAGAAGATCTTACTTCCCTCCCAAAAAATAAATCCAGATTGGGATCCAGAAAAGGGGTCAAAAAGAAACAATGACAATCTTCTATTTACTCAGTCATGTTAGCTTTTTTCATTATTTATTTCTCGTTTACATAACTTGCCATGAGTGGTTTATATGATATTAGATTGGTGTCTCTGAACACCAATAGCATCCAATCAGAAAGGAAACGGATTTTGATTTTTGCACTATTTGAAATGGCATTCAAGATGTAGTTTTCCTACAAAGACACTAGGTTGCATACTAGTAAAGACTTAGAACAAGCCTCTTTGGGCTGGAAATGGGGGGTAATACATTGGTCTATTGGGGAGGATCTCTGCAGCAGAGTTGGTATATGTGAAAATAATTCTACTGCCAAAATTGTACAATCTGTAGACATTTTTCCAGGTCGTGCTTTGTTGCTGGATGTCACCCTTTATGATCTACCATGTCGATTAATAAATGTGTATGCCCCTCAGCTAAAGACAGCCAGATTAGAGCTCTTTCAGGCTATTCTGCCATATCTGTTTACAGCTAGATATGTTTTTTGGGGGGAGGTGATTTTAATTGTAGTTTATATTTTAAAGACAGGGGGTCGCAGACTAGGAAAGTGTATTCCGATACCAATTGTTTGACTGCTCTTATATCCCAAACGGGACTAATAGATACCTTTGCTCATACTGAGAAACCAAACAAAACCTTTTTTCAGGAAACATTAGCAACTCAAATTGATTTTTGGTTTATATCCCCTTCATTAGGAACTAAACAGACAAAGACCTTGCAGGTTGCCCCTTCGGACCATGCCATTATAGAACTGACAGCTTCCATTTATGATGGGATGCATCATGGTCCTGGGTACTGGAGGCTAAATTTGGAATTACTTACACTTCCCCTGGTCAAAGAAGGTTTGGCATCTTTATTAGAAGCATGGAAATCAGTAAAACGTTTATATGAGACCTTCCAGGAATGGTGGGAAAAGACAAAATGGGATATTAGGTATTATTTTCAGCACATTGGGTGGCTGAATGGTAAATATAAAAAAGACCTGTATCAGGGTTTTCAGTTGAAATTTCAAGATCTTTTGTTTCAGGCTGCACAGAGTGCTGAGCATGTTCTCACCAAATTGTCTGAGACTAAACAAAATTAAACGACTTGCAATATAACTGTCTCAAATCCTTTGAACAGGAATGGAATTTTGGAACACAAGGGACTCAGGATTTTATGAATCCCTTTCATGTCTGTGCCCAGCAACAATTTCGGAAATGGATGACATCTGTTAAAGACATACATGGTATGGTCTTTACTACAAAAATGGATATATTACATGCCATAAATGAACATGTTAACTCCCATTTTTGTTTTCAACAGACATTGAATACTGACCACTTGACTTAGTTGGCCAGGTGTCACTTGCCACAAATCGGGACTTCTGATGCTAGGGTACTTGTTTCCCCTTTCACACAGTCAGAATTAGGTGCTACATTATCAAGGGTTAAGGATGGTTCCACCCCAGGGAAGGACGGGATCCCTTATGAACTCTATAAGATTATATTTACTGTTTTAAGCCAGGAATTTTTGGAATAGCTTCATGACATTTTGATATCAGGGAATTTACCTGCTACTATGGGGGAAGGTTTGGTGATTTTCATGTATAAATCAGGTGACAGAGCCGATTTAAATAATTGGCATCCTATCACACTGCTTAATACTGATTTTAAATTGCTGACTAAACTATTGAACAATAGGCTTCTGCTTTGTGCGCTGTCCCTTATTCATCTTTCACAAACTTGCACTATTCCAGACAGTGAAATAACCAACAGTTTACTTCTTCTGAGAGAAATCCTGCACCAGGGAGACACAGGTGCATTAACAGGAGTTATCTTAAGTTTAGACCAGGCTAAAACCTTCAATAAAGTTTGCCATGCTTATCTTTGGGACTGTTTGAAGGAGTATGGGATCCCACCTATCTTCATTCAATGGGTATAAACTTGTCATAGCATGGCTCTGGCACAAGCATATTGTAATGGGTGGATGGGGAAAAAGGTTGGGGTGAAGAAGGGAGTTAGACAGGGTTGCCCCTTTAGGCCATTGCTATATATCTTTACACTAGACCCCCTGATACGATGTATAAATGATAACCCAGAAGTCCGAGGGCTATCCTTTTCCAGTACGGATGAAGAAATTAAGAGTTTAGTTTATGTGGACGATATCTGCTTTATTATGGGGGACCTTCCTTCAGCTCACAAGATTGGACACATTTTGTTAGGTTTTACTAACTCTACGGGAGTACAGGAGAACTTGGAAAATAGAAAAAGCCTCTTATTGGTTGGGGTGAATTTCCAAGAACCTAAACTTCTCGATATACAAATTACTGAAACCTGTAGTATTCTTGGATTACAGGTCAATACTGCAGATTTAGCCATGCTAAATTGGACTTGCAAACTCTCCTTGGCACCGGAAAAAGTTGCAACTTGGAATCACTGGAGACTCTCTAAATTGAAACTGGTTTATCTGGTGAAAATCTTTTTGTTGCCAATATTTCTTTATTTGAGTGCAGTATTCAGCCTGCCCTCACAATGAGAAACTAAAATATATGGTTGTTTCTTCTTGTATATGTGGGGTAGCAGGCTGAACTCTATAAAAAGGAGCATTTTATTTTGAGAAAAAAATTATGGGGGCTTAAAATGGTGAATCCCATTGTGTTTTTCTTTACAATGTTTGTTAATGCTAATATTAGACCACTTCTGATGGGATGTACCGATCCTTGGATCCAGTGGGTTTTGGATTCATTGGAAAGTATCCTTCCTGTCTGGCCCTCACATCTCTGCATCCTGAAACAAAGATCTTTACAACACTTGTCGAATACCTTTAGAGTCTGTTTTGGGAAAATTAAACTGTGGGTTCTAGTGAAGGAACATGTCATTCAACATACCAGGAAAGACCTGTACACATACATTATAGGAAATTATTTTCAAGACACAGCGTATTCTGATTCGAAATCTTTACTAGAATGTCATTTGATTGGCAAAATGTTAACTTCCCCTCGGATTCCTGTGTGTGTGTGGGATGTCATGTGGCTTTCTCTACATGGCAAATTAAAGGTAAAAGGGAATTTAAAACACAAAACTATGGAAGAACGTTTCTGCCCAAGAATTACATGCCCGGGGCAGATAGAAACTGTCAAACTCTTATTTTTGACCAGTCCTTTTGTTCAGTGCTTTTGGAACATTTCACGGGACAAATGGCCTTCATCACCATTTTATAATATAACCTTGGACATTGACATTCTGAATTTGGGGATTTTATCTTTCTTATGGACGAAGCATGACAGGTTTACACTCTGGCTTTTTTTGGTTTGTTTTAAATTCTATATCTGGCATGTGAGATGGTTTACAGTTCAACAAGTGTGCTTCACTGAGGAACAACTGTTTTTTATGATTGTGCAAGCTATTCAGAAGCATAGAACCTTAGAGCATACATCAGTTTCATCAAGGACATTTCATGATTGGTGGCACAGTATTGACTAGTTGTAATCCTTTGCTCTCCTTCAGGGGTCTGGTAGGGCAAACAACTGTGTCTGGGTATTACAATCTTACTTAAATTTGTATGTACCTTTATCCACTTTGTATGATGTAGATTAGGAAAGGTATGACTGTAATACTTATTTGTTTTCTTTTATGATTTATATATATTACGTATGAGTTAATACTGGTTTGCATTTATTTGTTTTTGGAAATTCCCCTTCTCTTATGGTGGGGTGGGAGTTTTTTTTTTTTCAGTTCTATGGTTTTATTTTGGGGTTTAACATTTTAGTTGGAAGAAATTTTGATCATGTATGAAGATAATACTTATTTTTGAGTTCCCTTGTTTTATGATTTGTATATTATTTTGTATGAGACCAATGCTATCATTTATTTTTGAAAGATATACAAATTTCCCTACTCTTGTCAGTAGGGGGACCCCTTGTCTGCATCTCGGATTCTCTGATGGCGGACTTGCAGTCTGGAGGAGAGGAGGGAGCTTCTGGCAGCAGCACTGATGGAGCAGGAGTTGTACAGAAAACTGTTATGGAAGATATGACTTGTTTTGACCAAGAAGAGTTCTTTTGCAATGTCAACTCATCCACTGATGTTGACAAAACCGACCCATGCTACCAAAGAATCTTGATAATTCTAGTACAGACAATATAGTCCCAAATATAGCACCGGCCTTCCCGGGACCTTCCACGGCTACAGAAACAGAGCACAATTTAACATCGCAGCAGAATGAATCATTGAGAACCATGATACTAAACAATAAGGAAAAGTTCTTGCAACTTCTGTGGGAGGACATGAATGTACCTCTGCAATTTTTACCACCATCAGCTACAGGACTAAAAGCTCCGAATCTTGAGGCAAGTTGGGCTTCTGTCCCGTCCACTTTCCCTAATGTTATTGTTTCACAGGCTATTTCTATTACAGACATACCCACTATACAAGATATGCCACAAACTGTTGTCCCCTTGCAGGATGTACCTGTTGCACTGGAACTTCGTCCCAGGAGAACAAACAAAGAGCCAAATACTTCCGGTCAATGGTCTGCTGTTGCAGCTCTTCTTGCCACAGGATGGGAAAGAATGATTTCAGGTGCTGGATGGGTCTCTCCTAGGCCAGTTGCAGTGGCAGAGATTATGGCCTTGGGACATTCTGATGCACCTCGAATTCCACCACATCCTAATATTGGAAACCAAGTGACAGGTCAGGATGAACCAGTGGCTCCAGTAGCACAGGAGAGTGCCACTGATGATGTCTCTGCCCAGGATATGGTGATTACAGAGGACTTTGAACATAAAAATTCTAACACTAGGGCTGGTACGAATATTGCAGGCAGTCCCGTTCCTACCACCACACATATGGGTAGCGATTCTGTACACAGTCACTTTGATGCCTTGGAAGCTGAGGCTCAGTGCAGTACCATGGATGGACACACAGAACAGGCTGCTAACTGGGATTTGCCTCAGGATTGCCCTGATGGAACATCTTTAGAAACTGCATCAGGATCTACTACCGTCTAAATGATAGATTTATTTGCAGCAGTAGAAGAACCAGCTCAAAGCAGGAACGCTGTACAACTGAAGTATACTGGGGACTTGGTTGCTGCTCCAGATGGGAAGACTGTTCTGCACACTATGTTAAAAGATATCATGGGCATCCCAGCTCAAGACCTGCTTGTCTTTATTCATGTCAAAGGGGAAGCCACTTATGATATAATCTTTAAGCTTGTGCAGACTTTAGATTTATTTCTGGCAAAAATATCAGCTTGTAAAGGACACTCCATTATGGAATGTTTTTCTTGCTATTTCCCTTACTAAGCCTACAAACAAGACCATCACCCTCTTATTTAGAAATGAGGGTGTCAGCATTGTGGACATCCAGTACTGGCTTCACCAGCATTGTGACCTTTTAAACAGACCCACCAAATCCTAGATGATGATCTGGTATGGACTGGAGGGTGGAACGTTAAGGTACAATTGTGCCAGACCAATACTGGGATTAGTTACCTGCCTGGTAGTTTTTTATTGGCAGGGACTGAGGGCTCTGTTTTTATCTGGGGCAGCCCTGAACTTGTCATAAATGTGGTGCAAGGACTCATCTGAGTTCTGTATGCCACAAACCTAGGTGTAATCTATGTCTGGAGTATGGCTATGTCAGTCTGGGATGTCCCAACCTCCTAAAGTGCAACCTCTGTGAGGAAGCTGGCCAAACTTATAGGCAATGCCGTGGGTGGATCACAATAATTTGAATAAGGCTCCTCAGGATCAGGAACAGATCATTACTGAATCACAGGTTAAACTTCTTGTGACTAGAAACCCCCTGCCCCAGGAGACGCTTGTCCCAGAACACACATCTCAGGTACCTACTGTGTCAAAAATGCCTGATAGATCTGCTAGTGGGCCTACAGACACCCCTCTGGATTCTGCACGCATTCCAGTCTGTGCCTCTATGGCTACAACTGCTCTCCTTAGTCAGGAGCAAGAGAAGCCTATGGATGTTAGCCTGACAGGAGGATATGCTCCCCCCCCGGGACCCCAGTTCACCACACCCAAGTCCAATAGGAAGGGTAGGGGTCACAAAATGCCTCCTTCTTGGGGGTTCTCCCTCTCCAGTTGTAACCAGGAATAAATATCAATTTCTGGCAATGAGGAAACAGTGGGGTGACATGGAAGATGAGGGAGGGGATTCAGACATCACCTCTGTTAAGTCGTCTGACTTCCACACTGACCCTTTGGTCACAAAGAAGGTGAAAGGCTGGTTGAAAGGGCTGACCTAGTGATGCTTGTCCATTCTCTAACAAATGGATAGGTGTACCCACATCTCCCCCTTCACAATAAATGTTTGTAGTGTTAAGACTTATAAGAAAAGACAGACTACTTTGTAGATTCTTCGCACCCTTCCAAATAACTTATTTTGCAGTATTCCAGGAATATAACACAGTATGAGCTGTCTCAGGTGAAAAACTTATGGAACAAGTGGTAGCTCATTTTGGTCACTGGGGGAAGATGTATGTGACAAAGTGGGCATCCTGTTTCAATCCTTTGATTTCCATGTCACTTGTGTTGTTGCACCTTATGTCAGGAAGGGCGTTATTATTGGATGTGGTGTATAATTCCCATAATTTTTGCTTAATAAATGTTTATGTCCCTCAGGGCATTGTCTCTAGAGTTGAACTTTTTAATACCATGAAACCCTTTTTATTTACTAACAAACATTTAATTCTAGGGAGGGACTTCAGTTGTGGGTTATCAAAATCTGACTGTGGAGGTAGTACCGAAAAGGTTTTCAGTGATATGCTACCCAGTGATGCTTGTCCATTCTCTAACAAATGGATAGGTGTACCCACATCTCCCCCTTTACAATAAATGTTTGTAAAGGTAGTACCGAAAAGGTTTTCAGTGATATGTCTTGTCTCCATGCATTAATCTGCACTGCCAATCTCCAGGATGGATATAGAGCTGTCTACCCCATTGGAGCAAAATATTTTTCAAAGGTACGTTGGCAACGAGGATTGATTTCCTTTTTCTTTATAAATCCATACCTGTGGATGCTGTGTCCACTATCCCTTTTGAAACCTTGGATCATTTTGCAGTCCAGTGTCATACCAGCCTTGGTAGCACAAACGGTTCTCATGCTGCCAATCGATGGAAATTGAATGGAAGCCTATTATTAGACACAAATATTATGAGGAAATGGTAAGATCTTTTTTCAGCTAGGGTGTCTATTATTGATGCCTATGACTCCATAGGAGATTGGTGGGATGCTACGAAAATGGATTTCAAAACTTTCTCTATAACTCAGACCAAGACAAGATAAAACAAGGGATGCATACTTTACATATTTAGGCCTCCGAAATAGGTTGTTTTCATTAATCTTTATGCCACATGAGAAGAACCTATCTCTCTCTCTCTCTCTCTCTCTCTCTCTGAGGAGATAAAACTAGTAAAGGAAAAAATGGTGCAATTCCAATATAACAGAGCCACCTCATTAAAAATGGAAGTTCAGTTTGGCACTCATGGTAGTAAGGGTGTGGTGGATATGTTTAAAAACTGCTCTGATAGGATCAAAAATTCCTTTATGGTCAGGTTAGTAGATGAAAACATGGGCATAGAAGGGACATCTCTGAACAGTTGTTGAATATCACACAATGCTAATTGGTAGATATGTTTGGTTCTAAGACCAATGTGGAAAACCTTGAGTCCTTTTTAGCAAACATCTCTAAATCTGAACTTTTCCAGGAGGCTTATAAGCCAATGATGACTGATGTCACCTGTGAGGAAGCAAAGGAAGCTATTCAAAGGTTAAAATGAAATACCTCTCCAGGACATGATGGACTTACAGTGGAATTTTACCACTCCCAGTCTGACCTCCTTTCACCAGCTTTTACCTTATTATTTAATGAGATTTTAACCACTGGTAAAATCTCTCATACTATAGCTCAGGCTTTAGTTGTTATGTTGTATAAAAAAGGAGACATATCCTCTTTGAAAAACTGGAGCCCAATTAGTCTACTAAACACTGACTACAAGATTTTAGCTTTTATTTTACATTGGTGGCTGCAATCCATTGCAGAAGACATTATTTCCCAGGTGCAATCCTGTACTATCCCTCATCTGTCTATAATAATCTTATCTGGGTACGAGATTTGGTTGCACAGGGTAAAATGGGCAGGGTCTTATGATACATTCTCTCACTTGATCTAGCAAAATCATTTGATCACATGGACCATTCCTTTTTGTTTAAAATGATAGAACATTACCATATCCCTGGAAACTTTATTCACTGGATTTGCACATTGTATACTAATGGGTCTATGCCATCTTTTGTGACTGACCAACTAGGAGTGAGCTTTGAAGGATATAGGGACATCAGACAAGGATGCCCACTCAGTCCATTATTGTACATTTTTGCAATAGTCCCACTGTTACATACTTTTTAGAGTCCCTTGTAATCCAAGGTATACCTTTACAGGGACCTGTTTCAGTACCAACCATCATTGCTTATGCCGATGACATTTGTTTACACATTAGAGATGTATCAATGGGTCCAGATTTATTTATTTTTATCTATTTAAGTCTCGGAATTACAAACCTTTGAGTCAGAAACTCATTTAAAAAAGCTCCACATCAGAGTGAACAAGTTACAGTGCAGAAAGAATGAACAAAACTAGAGCTAGGTACAGTGATTACAGCAAACAATAAAGTAAAATTGAGAATTGAGATAACAGTATAGAGTAGTGTGCTAGGTATAATGAGTAGCAATGTACAAAAATGGTAGCACTGAGAAACACAATACTGGTTAAGATGCTATGCAACAATGCCAAGTAGGTGGCACAGAGGTTGAATAAACAGATACAGAACAGGCAAGATGCACAACGGTAGGTATAATCAACAATCGGTAACAGGTAACAGTCTAAGCAGACGTAGTCATCAAAGACAATTCATGGGTAGAGTACAGAGGGATGGAAAGGGATGCAGGCAAGCTAAGTGCAGTCACAGGAACTGCCTGCTAGAAGATGCTGCTGTAGCTTGGATTTAAAGGGCCCCAGCTTTTGCTTAGCCAAGACTTCAGCAGGCAGACTGTTTAGCCATACAGGGGCATGGTACATAAAAGCCTGCTGGCATTGGGATGTCCTGCACAGTGAAACATTGAAGGAGGCTTTAGAGGCATTCCTAGTGTTCCTGGGAGTGGCAGCTTGCATGAGGTGTGACTCCGAAGAGGGTGGGGTGAGGCCAAGTGTGATTTTCTTTGCTAGCACACAGGACTGGTAAGAGAACTGGCTGTACAGGTTTAGCCAGTTAGTGTTCGAGTAAAGATCATGTGTGTGTGTGAGTCTATTGGCTCTGGTAACAAAGTGACATTCTTTGTTGAGGTCAATCTTTATTCTATTGAGGACAGTATCAGTGGCAAAGCCATAGACAACAATACCGTGATCGATGATAGAAAGGATGGAACTAGTTACTGCCAGCCAGAGGGCATCTGAAGTCATGCAGTGCCTATGCCTAATGAGTAGCCCAAGTCTAATGTCCACTGCCTTGCAGATCACATTGACATAGTCACAAAATGATAGGGAGCAGTCGAGGGTAACTCCAAGGTACTTGAAGCTGCTGACCTGTTCCAGCAGCTGACAGAGATTATTGAGGATTTTAAGGCATGTCCCCTTGTGCCTGTTTTGGGTGATGGCAAATGCCATAACCTTAGCTTTTTTGTAATTGATAAGTTCATGATCCGTGAACTAGAATTCAGCTTCTGTAAAACACCTTTGGAGAGCACATTCCAGGGGAAGGGGGTCCAAGTGACTAGAATGGATGACAGCATAGTCTGCATAAAGAAGCAGGTTACTGGAGCAGGCTAGAGGGAGGGTGTTGAGGAAGAGACTGAAGAGAAGTTGACCAAGAATGGAAACCCTGGGGGACTCCTGAGTGGATGGGGAGGCTAGAGGAGAGAGTGTTCCCAGATTTTGACACGCTGAGTTCTTCCACAAAGATAGTTAGAGAACCTGGAGGTGGCTTCTTGTGAGAGACCAATGGCAGAGAGAGCAGCAACTAGGAGGGCATGATTGACCATGTCAAATGCTTTCATAAGGTCTATGTACACAGACTCTATGAGCTGACCACGGTCAAGTGCTTTGTGTGTGTAGTCAGTAAACTCAAGGAGGGCAGAGATAGTGCTATGACCCTTTCTGAAGGCATGCAGTTAGTGGCATTACATAGATACATAGACAGTGTTGACAGATAAGTGCATACAGCCCACCCAGTCTGCCCATTTGAGCTTGTAACTTCACTGTGTTTTCCTAGAAGTCTGTTGCCCCTTACCCCTGACCTCCAGAATTTCTTTATGTCTATCCCATGCATTCTTAAATCCTGTGATTGTTTCAGCCCCACCACTTCCTCTGGCGGGTGTTCCACTTGTCCACCACCTGTTCTGTGAAGAAATTCTTCCTCACATTTCCTCTGAATCATCCTCCCTCCAACTTCATCCCATGCCCTCTAGTCCTGGAACATCTTTTTCACTTAAAAATAGTGTATTCCTGCACCCTATTCCTCCCTGTAAGATTCTTGTATGTCTCTATCATATCCCCTTTCTCCCTCCTCTCCTCCAATGAGTACATATTCAAGTCCTTCAACCTGTCATCATAGGACTTGTGATGCAATCCATGTACCATCTTTGTTGCCCTCCTTTGATTCTTCTCTACACTGTCAATGTCCTTATGTAGATAAGGTCTCCAGAACTGTACACTGTACTCCAGGTGGGGCCTCACTAGCGTCTTGTATAATGGAATTATGACCTCCCTTTTCCTGCTGGTGATGCCCCTACCTATGCACCCCAGCATCCTATTTGCTTTACCTGCTGCCTTGTCGCACTGTTTCCATACCTTGAGGTCATCAGAGATGATAACCCCAAGTTCCCTTTTCTGCTTGGTGCATGCTATATACTCACCCACCCCCCAACTAATATATTGTGCCTGGGCTTTTGTGCCCCATATGCATTATCTT
The DNA here is from genome assembly GCA_016271365.2 of Neoceratodus forsteri. Lineage (NCBI taxonomy): Eukaryota > Metazoa > Chordata > Ceratodontiformes > Ceratodontidae > Neoceratodus > Neoceratodus forsteri. Next base: position 103,358,726 of record CM028132.1, read on the forward strand.
GCACTTCTTTGCATTGAGTTTCAACTGCCAAACCCCTGACCACTCTTTAAGTTTCTGCAGGTACCTTCTTATTCTGTCTACAACCTCTGGTGTGTCTACTCTGTTACAGAGCTTTGTGTCATCAGTGAACAGGGAAATTCAACCTTCTAGGTCCTGCGCAATGTCACTGATGAAGATGTTGAATAGGACCAGTGCCAGCACTGATCCCTGTGGTACCCCACTGGTCACTTTTCCCTCTGTGGAGTGACAGCTATTTACCTCCACCCACTGTGTCCTGCTGCCCAGCCAGTTACCTACCAACCACACTACTGTCCTACCCACACCCATATTCCCCAGTTTGTGTAATAGCCTTCTATGTGGCACAGTGTCAAAGGCCTTGCTGAAGTCCAGATAGGCCATGTCCACTGCCCTGCCCTGATCCATCTCCCTAGTCACCCAGTCGAAAAATTCAATGAAGTTGGTCTGACATGACCTCCCCCTGGTGAAACCATAGAAACATAGAATTTGATGGCAGATAAGGACCGCATGGCCCACCTACTCTGCCCATTTCCCTACATAACGGATAAGCTGCAGATCCTAGTTAACCAACAGCCTACTTCCTCCTACCTTCCCACTAGAATTGCCTTATGTCTGTCCCATGCATTCTTGAATTCCCCCACTGTTTTTGACTCTACAACCTCCTCAGAAGGCTGTTCCATGCATCCATAATCCTCTTAGTGAAGAAATCCTTCCTCACATTACCTCTGAGCTGTCCCCCCTCTATCTTCAAATTGTGCCCCCTTGTTCTTACACATCTCTTTTTCTGAAAGATGCTACCCTCTTGGACTTTGTTGATTCCCTTGAGGTATTTGAAATTTTCTATCATGTCCCCCCTCTCCCTCCTTTCCTTGAGACTACACATCTTAAGTTCTTTTAGTCTTTCTTCATATGTCTTCCGGTGCAGACCCTGCACCATTTTGGTTGCCCTCCTCTGGACAGCCTCCACCCTGTCTATGTTTTTGCAGAGATGGGGTCTCCAGAACTGTACACAGTACTCCAGATGTGGTCTTACCAACTGTCTGCACAGAGGGCCAATGACTTCCTGTTTTCTACTGGTGATGCCTCTCCCTACGCATCCCAGCATCCCCCCAGCCCTCCTTACTGCCTTCTCACATTGCTGGCCCACCTTTAGGTCATCTGATATGACTACCCCCAGGTCCCTTTCTATTTTTGTTGTTGTTGTCAGTATCTCACCCCCCATTGTACTCTTCCCCTGGGTTTTTGTTTCCCAGGTGCATTACTTTGCACTTCTTTGCATTGAATCTAAGCTGCCATACATTTGTTCATTCCTCCAACCTTGCCAAGTCCCTTTTCATCCTTTCCACCCCATCTTGCATATCAACCCTGTTGCAGATCTTTGTGTCATCTGCAAAGAGACATACTTTCCCTTCTAATCTCTCTGTAATGTCACTTATAAAGACATTAAAAAGGACTGGCCCCAGTACTGAACCCTGCGGTACCCCACTAGTAACCCTCCTATTTTCACTGTGGAATCCATTTACTATTACCCGCTGTGTCCTGCTGTCCAGCCAGTGTTTTACCCAGGCTACCACCTTGGGACCCACTCCCAGGCTGGCTAATTTGTTTATTAATCTTTTGTGCAGGACTGTGTCAAATGCCTTGCTGAAGTCTAGGAAGGCCATGTCCACAGCCCCTTTCTGGTCTACTACTTTGGTCACCCAGTCAAAGAAATCAATTAGATTTGTCTGACATGACCATCTTGCTGTGAATCCATGCTGCCTTGGGTCCTGTGCCCCACTGGCCTCTAAGTACTCAACAGTTATTTCGTTCAGCAGTGATTCCATCATTTTCCCTACCACTGAGGTCAAACTGACAGGTCTGTAGTTTCCTGCCTCTGTCTTGCTCTCACTTTTGTGAAGGGGAATCACAACCGCCCTCCTCCAGTCCTCAGGTACCACACCATCCTCCCATGATTAATTAAACCATGCTGCCTTGGGTCCTGTAGTCAATTGACAGCCAGATGTTCCACCAATCTCTCCTTCAGTAGTGCTTCCATGATCTTCCCCACTACCAAGGTGAGGCTGACAGGTCTGTAGTTCCCCGCTTCCTTTTTGTTCCCAGTTTTGTAAAAGGGGACTACATCTGCTGTCCTCCAGTCTTTGGGTACCTCCCCTGTTCCCAGTGATTGGCTAAATAGGATTGCCAGAGGTTCAGCCACCACCTCTCTTACTTATTTAAGGACCCTGTAGTGCACACCATTTGGCCCCATTGCTTTATCAACTCCTATTCCTTTCAGTTGCTTCAGGACTCTTTCTCGTGAAAAGGGACTTGCGTCCATTTCTGCACCTTTCCCAGCCCTTGTACTTCCTTCAGGCCCATTACCCTCCTCCTCCTCCTCAGTAAAGACTGAGCAGAAATACCTGTTCAATATGTCAGCTTTACTGTTGTCATCCTCCACACAGCCCCCATCCTCCCCCTTCAGTCTCACTAGCCCTCCTTTTCCTTTTTTTTTTCACTTATGTACCTGTAAAATATTTTGTCCCCTCTACCCACTGATTTTACAATGTGCTCTTCTGTCTGAGCTTTGGCTTCCCTTACTGACCTCCCTGCCTCCCTTTGCTTCTCTTGGTACTTCTCCCTATCCCTTTCTGCCCATATTTTGTATTGCCTGAAAGAAGTCTTTTTGGCTTTCACTTTCTCCGCTACCTCCTTGAAAAACCATAATGGTCTCCTCTTCCTTTTCTCCTTGCTAACCTACTTAATGCATAATTCTTTTGCTCTTGTAATCTCTGTTTTAAATACTGCCCACTGTTCCTCAACCCCTGATTCCTGCCCCATTCCCCTTAATGCCTCTTTCAAGTATCTTCCCATTTTCCCAAAGTCTTCCTCTCTAAAATCCAGGATACATGTTTTTGTGTGGTTTGGTTCTGCTCCTTCTGTGATTTCAAACCACAGTGACTGGTGGTCACTGTTCCCCAGGTGCTCCCTCACTGTTACCCCCATCACACTGTCCCTGTTTGTGAGCACAAGGTCCAGTATTGCCTTCTGCTGAGTTTGTTCCATGACTAGTTGCTTGAGGAAGGCACCTTGAAGGTAGTCCAGAATAAATCTGCTCCTAGCTGCTGCTTCTGCTGGGATGCACCAGTCCACATCTGGAATATTGAGATCTCCAACCAGCACTACCTCACCCTTGTCTTAGAGGAGGTAGGATAGATTTTGGGTGGTAGTTACTATGGGAGGTCCAGTCACCACTTTTGTGGCTTGGAGTTACCACTGCAGCTTTCAACTGTTAGGGAATTGACCTAGGCAGGGAGACTGGTTAAACAACAAGATATTCTTTGTATTTTTCATCTGATTGCTTTGGATGATTAGTTATTTTGTATTAGGGACCTCCTTGTAAATGAGTTTGCACAATGGAATTTTCCTTACTATAAACTGAATAGCTCCTGTGAAATAACAATTTGGTGAGGGGGAGTAATACTGCATCAAGAGCCAGATGCAGGAGTTTCAAATCCAAAGTGCCACTGCTCTGTCTGGACTTACCCAGAACACGCTGCAGGTAAGCTTTGGTTTCCTTTGGGAACACTATCCTAAAATAGAAGAGATGGTTTTCCAAGACCCTGCATAAATAGGGTGCCATCGGTTAAGAGGGTGTTAGAGAAGAAGACCGGTGGGAGGACACCACTAAGGTCTGTAAATGCAGCATTAAAGGTGTCATCAATGAGCTGATGGTCTTGGGCGGTGGTACCATTAATGTTTACCATGGTGGAGGGAGGAGTGTTTGGACTTCCAGTGAGGTTTTTTAAGTTGTCCCAAAACTTTCTTCCATTCCCCGAGAAGGAGGAGAGACTCTCTTGAAAGTGGGAAACTTTAGCAAGGTGAATCTCACAGGTACAGGAATGTTTTGCCATCTTGTACCTCGGCCAGTCTGTGGGGTTACCAGAAGTACAGGCTTCATGCCAAGGGTTGTCCCTCAAGGCCATGGATTTGAGAAGGGTAGGGGTGATCCAAGGATGGGTTTTGCCTTTAATAGTCCATTTAATATATGGGGCAAAGGTGTCACAAGCTTTGTTGAAGGTGGAGATAAATTGTGTTAAAGCTAGGTCGATGCTTGTGGCATTGCCAAAGAAGGACCAATCACTGTTGGAAAGGTATGACAGGAATTGCTTTAGCATTCCTTTTTTGAGGGTGTGGTGTTAAGTCGGTCTAGTAGGGAGTTTAGGGGAGTGGTTAGACCAATGGCAGAGGACTGCAGAGTGGTCCCTAAGTGAATCAGGTAGGACCTTAATACTAGAGAATCTCTCAGGATGATTGGTGAAAATTAGATCTATAATGGTGTAAACCCCCCACAAATGGGGGTTCCCGAAAGTCTTCCTTGGGCGTGCCTAAATGCCCACTGCCATACTTGTATCCTGTGTCTTAGAGCTTTAAAAGTGTTTGTGTGAGAGTGCCTTAATGCCTCTGTGCTCTGTCTCTTTAAGAGCTGCCAATAACATGGTGCTTATTTAATCTGCGAGGGGGCTGAGTGTTTCTATGGTTGAGTCCAGTCCGGGCTACCAGATAATCACTCTGTTTTGCCATCACTATTTAGGTAGAGGGAGCTCTGTTAAAAGCTGTACTTATTTGCTGATTATCTATTAGCATAGTAATGATATTGTAGTTTGTCTAACCTGCCTTCTTTGACGCATGGACAGTTCTGTTTATCACCACCATTTTTGGTTTTGGACTGCCAGTCAGCACCATTTTGTACCTTTGGGGACTCTGAAATGGAGTCTGTCCCCAGGGGTCTTGTGGGAGTTAATTTCTGTAGGAATTGTAGTTTTGAGACTTTGGCACCTAAAAGCACCTGGAGGGACAGCCTTGCTTTGACAGACAGATGAATCAATGAATCAAACCTCTTGGACCAAAGGGAAATTCCCAAGCTGCGCTGCAGTCAGTCAGTCTGGAGTTAGAGTTTGAAGAGTAAACAGCTAGAGTGATTCAAGTAGCTGTTTTTTGGCCTGTCTGCCTGCAGTCCTCAAGAGGGAATCCTTTGAAAGGCTTAGCAATTGGACTGTATCCGAATTAGAGTGTGACAAAGCCACTGAAGAGTGACCAGATTTGAACCTGAAGAAGACCGAAGATTTGCTGTATGCGATCAGCCTGTCAAGACATCCATTTACCACAGAATTCCTGGTTTTACTCAGAGACACTGACATTGTGGCCGCACTGCCTTCCGCATTGTGGTATGGTGATTGCTTTACTATAAATGTGTTGTGTGCTGTTAGTGGGTTGTGATTTGGTTCCCCACTGTGTAAATGTGCCACACTTGCTGGAAGCTACATCCAGCATTACCAGACTCAAAATCCAAACTGTTCCACCCGGCCTAAGTCTTGCCACCTGGCCCAGCCAGCTACTTCAGGCACAGAAACCATCATTTACAAGAGACCCGACCGGGGATCAGTCCCCTGCTCAACCATCTCGAACAGGAACGACACCTCGGTGATTTGTGTGGGCCCTGCTTCTCCTGGCAAACCAGTCATCAACCTGTAGTCTCTATTTCATCTAGCCTGTGTCTCATATTGGGTAGTGTGAGTAACAATCAGGGTAGCTCCCTGCAACAACAGCTAAATCTCAAGTGCTGTCATCTGATTGGATTGTTGTTTTTCCTTTCATGAACTGAGCTTTCAGGCTCTAGAGTACAAATTGTGTGTGGTTGTGCATGCCTTTTCTTTTCATCACAGGGCCTCAACCAGCTGCGATGCCGGCCTACACCGGGCAACATTCCAGGCTAGCCCACCTTACTTTCAACTGAGTACCCAGAGCGTATGACTGTGTAAGGGCTAAAAGTGCATGCATAATTGCCTGACTAGATCAGTTTTCAAATCAATCAACCTGATTACACCCCTCCCTTGTTCAATACCCCTGAATAAATCAGATCTAACTGTTTTTGCATTTAATCTGACTGTGGTTCCAGTTTGTACCAAAAGCACTGTACTGTTCTTATTTGCTGTGCTTAACCTTGATTTACAGGGGGTCTCCAGGGTTGAACTGGTGGAACCAGCACTGCTGGTATGTGCAAACAGTGTGGGGAATTGTATGCTGAATAGGGGCTACTGTGAAAGTGTTGCATATTGTCTGGGCCACTAGAGGGAAAAGAGGGGGGTTACAGTGTCCTGGAGGGCTATACCCAGGTTAGCCTTGTTACTAATGACCCTGTCCTCCTGGTGGAGGCACCCATTTCAGTACCCAGGCCCCTTAATCTGCAACTAGCCACGCAGGCAGGGGTAGTAGCCCTTAGGATAGCACCACCTAGGGGCTACAAGTGTACTATTGCCAGTTCTGTAATTGATTCTGGTAGGAGAGGATACTAATTGGGAGAGGTCTAAGGCCACAGCTGTGTCCCTGAGTGGGGCTGACTCAGAGGCCTACCAATTTACATTAAAGTCTCCCAACAAGACTACATCAGACCTGTTGGGCGGATTAGAGACCCAGTCAAGAATAGAGTTGAAACATTGCACAGTATTGTGGGGGGAAATATAAACAAGGATGATAACCAGCGATTTACCCTTGTGCCCTATGGAAATTTTGATCACCAGGGCCTGTGCTTCATGCCCAGTTACTCTATGAGGGAGGATCAGCCCAAGCAGAGAGCTGATAAGATAGATGGCACAACCCCCCTTCCCCCAATCTGTCAACCCTGAATAGCATGTAGCCATCTAGAGCAACAGCAGAGTGAGGTGTTTTGGGGGAGAGCCAAGTCTCGACTACTGCAAGGACATCAGGACTGTGATTCTTGACCCGGACTTGAAGAAGGTCAAGCTTAGGCATGAGGCTGCGGATATTGACAGAGGCAATCTTAAGGCCACCCAAATTACTGGAGGTGGGAAAAGGTTGTGAAACCAGTCCAGGGTTTGGGTGGACATTGCCAGAGAGTAGGAGTAGGAGTAGGCTGTGCCACATAACTAAGAATCTTAGAGGTTTTAGGCTAGTCAAGGTTTTCTGATTGTTGGGTTTGTGGCTGTAAGTGATAAGTGGCATGGAGGGGATATGAGTTGCAAGAAGCATTGAGAGGTAATTAGGTGGGAGGCCCAGATAGACTGGTGGGTACAGGAAAGAAGTCCAGAGGTCAGGGTTGGTAGTGGCAGTAACAATGGTCAGCAGTGGTGATACAACATGGGGTTGGTGTTGGAAGGGTTGGATGCTGGGGTTAGGGAAGCAGGGATAGGCAACCATTACAAGTATCAGAGGAGGGATGTAGCTAACAGGGGGTCCCATTATTTGAGGAGAAGTGGAAAGCAAAGGACAGATGGGGGTGAAGTGGTTAATTGTGGAAGTTCCACCATGCCGCAGTGACATGGAGAACAGCGACTGTCAGTACAGAGATGGCAGAACACTGCTAATTGGTGTTGTGCCGTCACTGGAGAAGAGTGTGTTTTCTGTGGGGGCCTTTGTCCCCCACACCACCCATGTGGGGGATTCTGCCTACACTAAGGATTACCAACTCCAAGTAGGAGTTGGTTCGGGGAGTGGCCAAACATCCCAGAGGCAGCAATGTCAGAATCATATCAGACCATCACAGCAAACTGCCGAAAATGTCTCTGTGAAGGTGTTCGCTGTATTCCCATTGCTGTTGCAAAGTGATACCAACTGTGGCACATTAAGCAAATGTGAAAGTGGTAGAGGAAAAGCTGGCAGTATAAGGGGGGAAGGTGAGAAAGCATGAGAAGTATAGGGATGACAACTAGCCAGGTAAGAATGAGGCAGTGTCTGACTATGGTGCAGGAGGTCAGGGATTCAAAACTGGGGGGGGGTAAGAGTATGGGAAAAGGAGAAGTGGACACGGAGAGGTGAGAGGGAGATTGAAAGACCAGGGAAAAGGCTAGGGTAAGCAGAGAGAGAGAGAGAGAGTAGTTAAGCTGAGGGTGAGGTGAGATAGGAATTACTCAAGCCTGACCCCTGCTGGTGATAGAGTAAAATCTGCTAATGGCAAACTAGGGATAATGAATATAGCAGTGTCACATAATAGGCCACATGGCCAGCTCAGCCCTATAAAGCTAAGGATGGCCCAGGGTGGGTGGGGCAGTCGACGCATAGTGTCAACGGGCTTACCCAGTACAAGCAGACATCTTCAGAAGGATGCTGTATTCCTTTTCAATATACCTGTCTTGTGAAGGCTGCACTGTGCTGATTCTCCATGGTCCATTGGAGCAAGTGAGGGGAGTTACAGAGAGGAGCCTGTCTTGTGAGGGCTCCACTACAGATATTGGGAATACTCTTTCAAATTTTGAAATGATAGTCAAAGCTGCATTGAACTATAGATAACTAACTTCTCAAATTATTATGCTTGTTGTACTATGAAATTATATGTAATGTATATTGATCCTCTCACTCTGTACAATGTATATATGAACACCTATCTGTATTCTCTAAACAAATGTTTATAGGAAAGCCTTGGCTTCCCAAAATGTTCTGCTTATTGTATATATTCCATGTATTGTTATTGGGTCTCGGCCCCCTGGTCGCATCTGGAATCGAGCTTTTAGCTCAGTATGCTTTCCTGGTAAATCTCGTAAATAAATAAATAAATGGAGAATTACTAGTGGTGTGTTCCAAGGTTCTGTATTGGACCTGTTCTTTTTCAGTTATTTATTTCAGACATCAATAAGAATTGTTTCTCTAAGGTCCTAAAATACACAGATGACATAAAATCCGGAAGACTCTGCTCCAGTTATGAGCAAATTGTACAAATCCAGACTGATTTGAATAGTATAACTAAATGGATTGATCAGTGGGGCATGAAATTCAACCATGATAAATGTAAGGTTATGCACTTTGGGGTGCTTAATCCCTATAATTCATACTTGTTAGATAATAGAGTCTTGAATTCAACAAAAATTGAGAAAGATTTGGGGGTGCTAATTACTAATGATCTTCGGCCCGACTTGCAAATAAACTCAGTTATATCTAAGGCCAATAGGGTTATTGGTCTATTCTCAGAAATATTAGATAAAGGGACAAAAATGTATTGTTGCCCTTATATACAGCTTACATTCAGCCACATTTAGATTTGTGTTCCTCTTTATGGTCTCCCTACAGGCAATATGATATATTGCATCTCGAGAAAGTCCAGAGGAGTTTCACAAAAAAGATCAATGGTTTACATCTTGACACTTATGAATCTAGATTAACTAAACTAAACCTAATGTCCCTCTCTACAAGGCGTCTGAGAGGTGATCTATTGTTTTTGTTTGATATTATGAATGACCCTTATCTAATTATTAATCTCAGACTTTCATTTATGGATGACATTTTTAACCTCAGAGGTCATCCTCTTCAGTTGAAATGTAGGAGTTTTCATTTAATGCCCAGGAAATTTGTTTTTACCATTTGTATTATTAAACCTTGGAATTGCCTTCCTACAGAAATTATTTCAAGTAGCTCGAAGACTACATTTAAAAATAGGTTGTATAAACATATTCAGACTAGTCACTCTTTTTGTTATTATTAGTATTTGGCAGCATCTTAGGGCCTTACGGCTCTCTTGCTGCCTACCTACCTTAGTATGAACCTTAATATAATAAAGGCTGTGGAATACCTATTCATTTGCTTTCCAAAAGCCATATTGTTCAGAGTATTGCTGGAATAACTATATCACATACACCCATAAATATATTGAGGGTTACTTTTGGAAGTGCTTATGATGCCACCCTAAACTGGGAGGATAAAATCCTTACAGCCACTTCCCAGGTCGCCTTATGGAAAAATATCTCTAAAAGGAAGAGAGTGTTTTTGCTTAAAACCATGATTTTTCCTATTTTTCTCTATGTAGCAACCATATTTCCTCTTCCTTTGAATAAGAAGATTGCTATCAATATTTTTTCCAGGGATTGTGAGGAAGCTGCCTGAATCTCATTAAGCAGAATCACACTTATAAGGATTACAAATATGGTGGCCTCCAAATGCTACACCCTGTGTTTTTTTTTTTCAAAGTTTGATTATTTATAAGAATGTTTTTCCTTTATTATCTGGCACTACAGGCATTTTGTATAGGGGTATGTTGACTTGGTTTCCTGAATTACACTCTTTATGAAGTAAGCCTCTTCTCTTAGTACCCTCTAAAGCTAAATTTAAGTTTGTACCTGACCTGTTCTACTCTGTTTTGTTGAAATGTCAGATGTGGAAGCTTCCACATACTTTCATTCTTAATACCACATTCGTGTGTTTTATATTACTACTATTGATACATTTTATTCTGACACTCCTGATCTAGCTTTTTGTACACTTGACTGGTATATTACTGTCTTTCTTCAGTTGATGGACAAACGGATCCCTCTGCAGCTATGGGATGTCAGTTGGCTGTCATGCCATGGACGTCTAGGGGTCCAAAATTCACATAAGCATAAGGCTGTGGGGGAGCGCATGTGGTCTAGGCCTAGGTGTACCCAATGTTTGGAGACTCAAGAGCATTTTTTTCTTCTTTATCCTTATGCTCAGGCCTTTTGGGTGGAATTTGCTATTACCTGGCCTGAACCTTTACTAAATTCCATCACGTATGGTATTCTTATTTTAGATCTGTACCCTTTTAGACTAAGGAAATATCATTAGAATACTCTACAATTTATTTTTGCCATCATAATATATTACTTTCAGCAAGCCAAGTGTACCCTCCTCATTCAACAAAAAGAATACTCAGTTATTCAGGTAATGCAACAAGTTAAGAACTTTCTTAGAACTGCTGTAGATATAAAAAGGAGCAGCAAGTACTCTCTCCTAATTTGTTTGATGCATACTGGATCCACTGTACATGGCTTCTGTCACAGTAATTTTGTATCCTGCACTTTCTTGTAACAGTTAACTTTCCTTGCATATTATTCTTTTCTTTTTTTTCCCTTTCGTATGTATGGCTTTCAAATTTGCTTACTTTTTGATGTAAAAAAGTTTGCTGTTGACTGTTTATGAAAATGTTTTTCTTTTGTATCTGTTTTGAATATTTTGCACTAATAAAATTCCCCTACTCTTACTGTAGGAGGAAGATAGAGGATGTGGAACATGGTATAGTGGTGGCCATTGTGGAGAATCCTGCTTCCCTCCCCACTGGGAGTAGTTAGGAAGCCCCAGTGGAGGGGATTGAGAGTTCTGTACCTCCAGTTGAGTTTGAATCAGTATTGGATAAAACAAGAAGAAATCGTGCGTGATTGTGGGAGGTGGAACTGTCATCCCTAGGAAATTGAACTATACAATAGTATTCAATAGAGAAAGGTGTCAGAGGAGGGGGAACTGAGTTCCAGTGAGTCCTGCCCAATTTAACCCCTGTTCTGCTAGTTCTGAATTACTGAGGGCTAACATGATAAACCAGGAGAAAGATGAAGAATAGGTCCAGAAAGCTTAACAACACCTAGACGTAGACTTGCAGGAGAAAAAAGCCCAGCTTCTGAAACACATTATGGAGGAAGAATGTCACTGTTCACAAAAGAAAAAAGCAACTGAGGCAATACAGTTCAAGTCTGGGGAAAGCAGTAGTTTCTAAATGAAAGTCCCTGAGCTGCCGTGACAGGGACCATGAAACTGTCAAAACTCAGCCCAGTCAAAGAAATATCACAGAGCAGCTGAGTTACAATGGCAACAATACACAAGGAAGTGTTGTGAGGAGATGGGCCCTGGAGGAACAAGCAAGAGAAGAGTTCACACACGCAGAGCTATGAACTGAAGACTGCCTAGCCATGGCAGGCTGGGAGAAGAAGCCAGGAATGGGTTTTTAGACTGTAATCCCAAGCCCCGAACTTGCATCCTCACTGATCTTGAAGAATACTACACAGGGGACTGGTTTAGAATTGGAGGGAACAGAAAGCACAATGCATCTGCCCTCATTTTTGAAGCTATCATAATCTCTGGAGGATTTTCTTTTACAAGCAAGGGAGAAGTTGGACGGTCACAGATCCTTAGTAAGAACGGAACTGATAACGATGGTTCAAAGTTCAGAGACTATTACTGAAGATAGCATTGTAAATATATCTGCATAAGTACCTATTAGGGTACTTCCTGGTCAGGAACTGTTAGACTTTTAGCCCCTTTCACAGACTATGACTGGCATTAATACTACCTCTGAAAACATGTCTCACTTACAAGAGGGACCTGCTGGGTGTCTACTAGGGTGGGGGGGGGGACAACTGAGGGTCAGACAGCTCCTGAAAGTCCTGTGAAGGAACTGGGACATAAAACAGCAGGACAGTCTGTAAGAAAATCCTTGCAAGTTTGCAGAGACTACTGATTGGGACAACGTGAATGATGTTTTAACTGATCCTTCTACCTCATGATGTAATGCTACATCAGGCACTAATGTAGAAGGCAGCTCTGGAATAGTATCCTGTGATGTGGGCTATCCACAAGTGGGCACTTACCAAAATGGTGACCCACTTGCAGCACAGAAAAAACAGAGCGAGGGTGTGAGGAAGGCAACAGGATGGGGAAGGCTTACGCATATAGTGACAGGATGTAGCTATATGTATACGTGTGGGGGGAGCAAGCATGACAGAAGGGAGGGAGGGAGGGTTGGCCTGGCACCGTTGGCTTGAGGCTGCCAAGCTGGCCCCATAGTATGGTGGGTAGGTGTCAGCCTAAAGCTGTGAGGGTTCCAGGTTCAGGTCCGGGCACACCTACATTTTTGTGTACCCGGACCAAAATATTTTTTTCTGGAGAAATTACACCCCCCAGACATGCACCCCCCTGGAGTGAAGAATCCTTTAGTAGGGGAGTGCGGGGGTGTAGCCCGCCACATTAACATTGAAATCCTAAGTCCCTGACACCGTTCTCCTGTGCACCGGGGATATACATCGCTGAAACTGATTTTTGCTGATGTACCCTCTCCATAATGATGGTCGCCTTTCGGCAATCACAATTATGACATAGAAACCTCTGGAACTGCTCCCTCTTCTAATAAGTTCTTTACTTCTGACTGGAACAATAATATAGAGCAGCATCCTTCTGAAACTTGACACTCAGGGTCCCATGAGCAAAATTCAAAAAGACCAGATCCTAAACCATTTTCTGTTTTTTTCTCTGCAGTAGCCAAATCTGCAAAGAGACAAATGCGGTATGGGTGAAATATAAGTGGTGAATGGAGAAACCTTCTGATACAATACTCTTCTTAAAAATAGCTTAACACTTCTTGCTAATAAAATTTATGCCCTTATTCATATTTCAGGTGCGATACTGTATTCAACATAAGTTTTAAAACGATAAATGGCTTACAAAGGTTCTGGAAAAAATACCACGAGGTAAAACACACCCCATTATACTAACATACTAAAATGCCAGCAGAATAGGCCTAACAGTCTTTCGTGTCTGCTCATTTAGTCAGCCCCCACCCTGGGAGCTGACCTTGCTGCCCCCCTCACCTTCTCTGGCTTCTCCCTTCCCAGTTCCGGATATTCTCGCTGCATTGGATTTTGCTTCCAGAACCCTTCCCCTGTACCTGTCCCACTCCCTATTGAATTCCTCCACCGTATCCACCTCCTTCAGCCTCCTGGGCAGTGCATCCCATGGCTCCACCACCCTCTCAGTGAAGTAGCACCTCCTCCTTTCTCCCCTGAATCTTCCCCCCCTCCAGCTTCCACCCATTACGGTGTCCATTTTTTGCTACACCCTAATTAAACCTACATTTAAAACTGTAACCATTCTTTTCAAGTATGAGGAGGTCAACATAAATGACATTCTGTATTGGTTGAAATCTAAATGCACTATACTTGGTTCACCTGAACCCCATAATGGATTCTGAGAATTTATGGACAGGGGTTGGAGGATTCTAGTATGCCTGTCTCAGACTGACACTGGTTTGCAACATCTTCCCAATTACTTTTACTTATAAAGGGACAGAGGTTTTGTCTTTTACACAGGCCAACCCAAGGCATGCTTTTGTTGTGGCTCCAAAACACAGTTAAATAATGCTTGTGATCATTTTAAATGTGGCTTGTGTGATGAACTGGGACATGTGAGTTTGTCATGTAAAAAATTCAATTAAATGTATCCTTTGTGATAAAGCAGGGCATTCATTTAACAACTGTCCATGGGCTTCACATACTAAAAATAACCCCATGTACCAAGCTGAGCAAGATTTCTAAAATAATACTGCTCAGAAGGCACCTGCTCAGAGGAAACAACCGTCTGGCAGACAAAAAGCTCACTCTAGACTTCCCTCGTCCAGACAAGAGTCAGATCTCTCAGATGCTCCTTCTCCAGAATAGTTAGGAGAGAGGCAGCCCAATAATGAACCCTCCACATCTCCATCTATCCTAGAATAAGTACCTTCTTTGGTCCAGCCCCTTGACCAGCATGTCTTACTTGGGAAAGGGGATGATGTACAAATATAGAGGAAGAAGAGGGTATGGTAACCTTTCCCTCACAGTTAAAGAACGTAATGCCCCCACTTCTACTCCAGTCATGGCATGCTTTCATATAGAAACATAGAATTTGATGGCAGATAAGGACCACTTGGCCCACCTAGTCTGCCCATTTCCCTACCTCATGGATAAGCTGCAGATCCTAGTTAATCAACAGCCTACTTCTGCCTACCCCCCACTAGAATTGCCTTATATCTGTCCCATGCATTCTTGAATTCCCCCACTGTTTTTGGCTCCACGACCTCCTAAGGAAAGCCATGCATCTACTACCCTTTCCAAGAAAAAATACTTCCTCACATTACCTTTGAGCCATCCCCCCCTCTATCTTCAAATTGTGCCCTCTTGTTCTTGTACATCTCTTTTTCTGAAAGATGCTACCCTCTCAGACTTTATTGAGTCCCTTGAGGTACTTGAAAGTTTCTGTCATGTCCCCCCTCTCCCTCCTTTCCTCGAGGGTATACATATTAATCTCCTTTAGTCTCTCTTTGTATGTTTTCTGGTGCAGACCTTGCATCATTTTAGTTGCCATCCTCCGGACAGCCTCCATTCTGTCTATGTCCTTGCAGAGATGGGGTCTCCAGAACTGCACACAGTACTCCAGATGGGGTCTCACCAACTGTCTGTACAGAGAGATAACAACTTCCTATTTTCTACTGGTGATGCCTCACCTTGTGCATTCCAATACCCCCACAGAGCCCTCCTTACTGCCTTCTCACATTGCTTGCTCACCTTTAGGTCATCTGATATAACTACCCCCAGGTCCCTTTCCATTTTTTTTGTTATTAGTATCTCACCCCTCACTGTGTACTCTTCCCCTGGGCTTTTGTTTCCCAAGTGCATTACTTTGCACTTCTTTGCATTGAATCTAAGCTGCCATATATTTGACCATTCCTCCAACCATGCCAAACCCCTTCTCATCCTTTCCACACCACCTTGTGTATCAACCCTGTTGCAGATCTTTGTGTCATCTGCAAAGAGACATACTTTTCCTTCCAGTCCCTCTGCAATGTTACTTATAAAACATTAAAGAGGACCGGTCCCAGTCCTGAACCCTGCGGTACCCTACAAGTAACTCCCCTTTCTGAGTGCACTCCATTTACTATTACCCTCTGTATCCTGTTGTCCAGCCAATTTTTTACCCAGGCTACCACCTTGAGACCCACTCCAAGGCTGGCTAACTTGTATATTAATCTTTTGTGTGGGAGTTAAAGCAATCTATTAGATTCATCTGGCATGACCTTCCCACTGTGAATCCATGCTGCCTTGGGTCCTGTGCCCTGCTGGCCTCTAGGTACTCAATAATTCTTTCGTTCAGAAGTGATTCCATCACTTGCCCTATCACTGAGGTCAGACGAACAGGTCTGTAGTTTCCTGCCTCTGCCCTGCTCCCACTTTTGTGAAGGGGCATCACATCTGCCTTCCTCCAGTCCTCAGGTACCGCCCCATCCTCCCATGGTTTGTTAAAGAGGGTAGTCAGTGGTGTCACTAGTTCTACCCTTAGTTCTTTTAGAATTCTGGGGTGAATCTGATCAGGCCCCATTGCTTTGTCCACCTTCAGTTTGAAGAGTTCTTTCAGAACCGTTTATTTTGTGAATGGACTGGTATCAACCCCCTATATAGAATGTTTTTGTTATTTGGTTTAGGTACCTCCCCCTCCTCTTCTTTTGTGAATACTGAGCAGAAGTATTCGTTCAGTATCCCTGCTTTTTCACTGTCACCTTCCACCCACATTCCCTCCCCTTTATTATTTTACTTTTTATTTATTAAACTCTAGGATAACAAATACCTTAGAGCAAGAACTGTTCACTTACAAAGGTTCCATGTCAAAGAATTGAAGATTAACATCCAAACAAAGATAAACATTAATACAGAGTCTCAAAAAACAAAATACTGCATTTCAAGTGGAGAGACAGCAAAAAGATAGTAAGGCCAGATGAGTAACCAGAAGGGGTGGGAAGGGGAGCAGATGGCAGTAGGTATCCCAGTGGGCTACAAGGCTTCATAAGCCTCAGTATCCCTGTCTTGGTCTTTCTTCACTCCCTAATATACCTGTAAAAGGTTTTATCCCCTTCTTAACAGAGTTGGCTATATTTTCCTGAGTTTGGGCCTTTGCTATTCTGACTGCCTTCGCAGCCTCCTTCTGCTTTAACTGGTACAGTTCTCTGTCCTGCTTCTTCTGTGTTTCCTTATATTTCCTGAATACTGTCCTTTTCTCCTTAACCTTCCTTGCCACCTCTTTTGAGAACCATATTGGCATTTTCCTTTGTTTTGTTTTGTTGGTTTGCTTCACACAAAGGCTTGTTGCCTCTGTGATGGCAGTTTTGATTTTCCCCATTGTTCCTCCACCCTTCATTTTTGCCTGTTTTCTAGTGCTTTTCTGAGGCACTCTCCCATTTTGACAAAGTCAGTCCTCCTAAAGTCCAACATCCTTGCATTTGTGAGGCTTGACTCTACAGCTATGTTTATTGTGAACCTCACTCTTTGGTGGTAGCTGGTTCCCAGATATCTACTCCCTTCTAAATCTGAGATCCTCGCTCCATCCCCATTTGAAAGTACCAGGTCTCAGATTGCTCCCTCCCTAGTGGGTTCTAATGCTAGCTGTCTGAGGCATGCCCCATGTAGGGCATTGAAAATGGCCCTCCTCTAGGATGTGGCTGCAGTAAAGGTGCTCCAGTTAACAGCTGACATATTCAGGTCCCCATCAACAATATCTCTTCTTTTTCTGCCATTCTAAGGATTTATTCTATCATTTCCTTGTGCATTGCCTGCCTCTGAGACAAGGGTCTGTAAATAACCCCTGTGCAGACTGTGATGCCATTTCCTGTCTCCAGGGTGACCCACAGTGCTTCCTCCCATTCCTGTTTACTCTTTAGTTCTGTTGCTTTGATTCCTTCCCTTATGTAGAGAGCTACTCCTCTTCCTCTTTCACCATCCCTGTCCCTCCTGTAGACTGTGTACCCTGATATGTTGACATCCCAGTCATGGTTCTCTGTGTACTATGTTTCTGTGACTGCCATGATATCCAGGCTTCCCTCTTCCATCAAGGCCACTAGTTTAGGGAGCTTGTTACCCAGACTACAGTGTCTAGGAAAAGAAGACCAAAGGGCAATCAAATGAAAATTGGTGAAGTCTGATCCCACACTTCTAACAAATAAATATGAGGGTCTCTCATCGACAAGAAGCTGGGGGATATGGAGGATGAGTCAGGTGGCTCCTCAATCGTATCCTCACAACCAGATGGTTACTTTGACACAGAAGGAGTCTCTACAGACTCCCACTCCTCTAAAAAGAGGAACATTAAGCAAATAAGGAGTTCAAGGGATAGGAAATCATAATAATAAACTGGTTATGGCTGGTACTTCCTCTGCTGTGTGATGGGGGAGTTTCACCTGAGAGTGTCATCTGCAAATATGAATAATATTAAGAATCAGGAGAAGCTCCTAACAACATTTTTGGTTCTACAAAATCTACATTCTGATATCATAATTGTTCAGAATCAGAATACAAGATTATATTCAACTGCAGACATAGCAAGTACCATTGAAATGGCATGAAGGTCCACCTTCTTGGTCAATTGGGGAGGATACAGCTTCAGGGGCAGGAAATAAAATTAAAAAAACTTATTGAGCTTATTCCTGGGTGAGTATTAATTTTAGATATAGTCATGAGAAATCTGGATTTAAGGCTGATAAATGTATATGCCCCACAATCAAAAGCTACTGCAGTAGAAATGTTTGAAAGTGTCAAATGTTTCCTGTTTACTACAAAAGGGGTGATTTGGGGAGTTGGCTTTATTTGTGGTCTCTCTCTCTCTCTCTCTATCAGACAAAGGAGGAAGTGTATTTTATAAAAATGGTAGTAAAAAGTGCTGGGTTAATAGATGTTGGTTCTTTAGACATCTTCATTCCGAACATACCTATTTTCAAATTAATTTATTAGCCTGGATAGATTTTTTTCTTTATCTCCCCATAGCTTCCTATAGCAAAAGTTATCACAGTTCCACTTGAAAATACACTCACAAAATAGTGCAAACTGACTAGGGCATGCCAATAAATTACCCAAAGAAATCTGCAGTCTGGAGAGTAAACATTTCATTGTTGGAACTCTCAGAGGTAGAATCAAAGCTTGAAACATCTGCAAGGTGTTCAGTTTTTGATATTTATGAGGATCCACTGGAATGGAGGGTAGACACAAAGATAGATATCCACAAATGTTTCCAGAACTTAGTAAGTAAGCATAACAGGAAGTATTTCAAATATCTATTAGCAACAGCCCATCTTCAAAAACTTTCATCCCTTACAGGTAACTCAAATGCTCACTTTTCTTCCCAGATAGCACACATTAAAACAGAAATTAAAGCATTAAAATATGACAGAGCAGATTCTTTATTTTTAGAACAAAAATTCAGGATACAGCACAGTAGGTGAACACATATTTATTTACTTATTTAGTTTTTGTTGACCAGG
The DNA here is from genome assembly GCA_016271365.2 of Neoceratodus forsteri. NCBI lineage: Eukaryota > Metazoa > Chordata > Ceratodontiformes > Ceratodontidae > Neoceratodus > Neoceratodus forsteri. Next base: position 103,377,570 of record CM028132.1, read on the forward strand.
CAAGTGCACTAGACAAATCCTGCCTATTTTCAGGCACAACCCGGGGAAGGGGATACAGATGAATGCCAACTGACCTTGAACCAGATTAAGCTGTTGATGGTATTTTTAGTGAATGAGGGAAATTTGGCCAGGACACTTGGGAAATTCCCCTACTCTTTTCGGTAAGTGCCATGGGATCTTTAATATCCACCTGAACTACCACCAATCCCAACAGATGGGACCTCGATTTAATGTCTCATCTGAAAGACGGCACCTCAGAAGTGTAGCACCCCTCTCATGCTGCACTACAGTGTCAGTACTGGGATATTAACCCAAGTGTCAGATGTGGGAACTGAACCCTCAGCCCTCTGATCTCCTGGCCTCAGAGGCGAGTGTTCTGCCTACTGAGCCACTGACACTACAATGATAGTGGTAGAGATACAGTACAAAACAGGGTCTTTACCTCTTTAAGGGACAGGGAGTGACAGATACAGAAAACTCAAAGGGAAACCAAGAGACAGGACAAGAGTTTGTGGACCACCATTTTGGCACTACAAAAACAGGGACAAAGGAAATTAAAACCTTTTTAGGAGATACAATATTACCTGCTATTCCTATACAGGAACAAGCAGAAATGGTAAATGCAATTTCAGTAGAATAACTACAAGAAGCCATAAAAAAAAAATATTTTTAAACATTTCGCTGGGAGAAGATGGTTTGCCAGCAGAATTATACAAGAAAATACTACTTCTGTATTTACTCACTGTGTTAGTAGTTTTGTTTAGTACAATCTTGGGATGGGAAATTGCACAGAATTCCACTGCTAAAGGCATATTAGGTTTTCTGTATAAAAAGGGGCCTCAAAAAGAATTAAAGAATCGGAGACCAATTGGACTGGAAAATGTTGACAAAATATTGGGAATGAGGACAACTAAAGTTCCCAGGTTTTTAATTAGTCCAGAACAATTCTGCTCAGTCCCAGGAAAACATATTAGTAATAATCTAATGGTCATTCAAGAATTGTTTGACACTTATAAGAAGGAGGGAACAAAATACTTAATCCTGGCATTGGAAGAGAAAAGGGCTTTTGACTGTCTCTCACATGTGTATTTGTTTTCCATGTTACAAAAATATGGGTTTCCAAATAAAGTTGTCTGGCTAGAAAATGTGTATAAGTCAGCAAGTATTTGCCCCACTGTTTCATAGAACATTGGGACAACCCTGTAAGGTAGCTAAAGGGGTACGCTGGGGTTGTGCAATGAGCCAGGTCCATTATATTCATGTATTACATCCAGTTATCCAAAAACTTGAATAGCATAGAGAGATACAGTCAATATTCTCAACTATGGGACCTTTTCCACACAGACTGGTGGTATATGCAGATGATACACAGTATGTTTACTTGTTTATGTTTACTAATGAGAAATCTGGCATACTAGCATTATCTTGTTTACAGAAATTTGGGAAAGTCTCTGGTTCTAAGATTAACAATGGGAAAAGCAAAGGCATGTGGACTGGTTTTCAACATGTAAAACTGGGTAGTAGGGGGAATAAAATTGGAGGAAGACCCACTGAATACAGCATTTTGGGGGACCTTTTTGGGAATGGGGATTTGGTGACGATAAACTGTTTGAACAAGATAAGTGTGGCTGAAAAAAAGGTATAAAAATGGAAATCTTGAGTGATAACTAAGCAAAAAATATTTTTTTATGCACATCATTTATTATTCCAATTTCTTTGTACCTTAGTACTATCTATCCTCTTCTAACACACCTGGAAGCTTGACTTTATAATAGTTCTTCAGATTGCATTGGGGTAGTCAGCTAATCTATTGAAAAGGAACAAAACCTACTATCCCAAATCCAAAGGTGGATTGTCAGTGATAAGCCCATAAATATGTTTTTACTGTATATATTGGTAAGATAATATAGTGCTCCTTCTGAACAATGAACTTCACACAAGGATCCCTCTTTTTGACAAAATTGTAGATATTTTTTTGATAAATGGACAAAAGGCACACTTAAAGCTTTTAGCAGTTTATCAGAGAATGTTCCTGGGTACGATTCATATTGTTTTAAAAAAATCAAGATGTGGTGCATTACTACTGACATGTTAGGGAATAATAAAAAAGCCTTATATAAGGAAATTTTACTTTACTTTCCTTTAGCAGTCCATATATTTGACTGTACACAATGAATCCTAGAGAGGTGTTAAACAGCCCAACTCACATAACCTAGAATTGCAGCAAAGGTATGGAATGTGCTGTGGATATGCTGCCATGATAGATTAAAAGTCCACAATAACCATAAGCATAAACATTTAGAGGACAGGTATTGTATAAGATCAGAATGTTATCTACAGTTGGAAACAATGGAAAATCCATTTTTTTTATTTGTTAACATTAAGAATTTCTGGGGAATCCTGGCCAAGATCTGAAAACAACTGTTATGTGCCAAAATGTCATATATCTTAGTGTATGGGAAATACCCAAGTATGTGGGGAAAATTTCATTGAGGAACTCTGGGTGTTGTAAGCCTGTGTGAAATGGTGTATCAAGAATGTTAGATACACATTTGTATTGCAACAACAGGTAGCTTATTTATGAGGATTGATAGGGGAAGTTAAAAAAATAAATCAGGGGGATATATACCAAAGAATTAGCTAATTATTCCTCAAATGAGATGAAATTACTGTGGAAGAATGTACAGAGGTTGCCCCCCCCATTCGAAACTGAGCAGGATGAATGTTTAATTTATGACTGCTTAAGGTTTTTTGAAATTTTATATCTAGAATATTGATTTGTTTTCTTTTTCTTTCATATGAATTCAGTGTAGGGATTTAGACTTTGAAGTTTCACAACACTCTTTAATGATTCTTTTGGCCCACACAGGATTTCTGGATCAGTGACATGTCATTGAAGACAAAGTTATTCTCCCTTGCATGGGATGGGGTCTTGTCTGACCTTGCAAGCATTTTCTTTGGATATTCCTGACTTTTAAAGTGTCTTTACATGCAGAGATCTGTATTTCAATGACTGATACATGTCGACTTCAACATTATCTTTCTACCACGTACTGGTGATTGATTCTGCAAGAGAACCGAACGTTTGTCAATTCCACGTTCCCTGCTTTCCTGGGTTTGTGGATTTTGTTCTGTTTTACCCAGCTATGTAATAGCACCCTTCCACTCATTTTGGTGCGAGGACAATAGGGAACCCCATAATCTCTTTGCGATTTTAGAGTGGATTGCCTGTACCAGGCACAAAAAGAGTAAACTTGCAGTTGATCTTTACCACTCATTGTGATACAGATCACTGAATGTAAAGGCAATACGGTCCACAACAGTCCCAGCAGAACAAAGCACAGTTACAGAATGAAGTCCTCATGTAAAAGTGCCTTTAATGTTGTACAGGACCAAGTCCCCTTTAAACAGGTTGAGATGGCAGTTCTTTGGTACTAGAAGTCCCCCCTAACCTGAATATACACAAAGTCCAAACTACAAAGTTTGAAAGGAAAATGGAGCCTCCCTCTCAGGCTTTGTCTTCAGAGCAGAGGTTGTCCATGTCTATTTAGTCCAGCAGCAGTAATTAATAAATACTAAGGCGTCTGCTCCATCTCAACTGGGACCTTTGGATGAGGTTTCAGCAAGATCTGGTGCATTAAAGCCAGTCAAGGTCTCAACCCCCTTCCCACCCCCACCCCAGGATCACAAGAAATACTCAGACTTTTTTAAACCATCAGTAAACCATGCTATACGTAGGACTGCTGTTAGACTCCACTATAAAGGAGGCATGGAAGAGATCACAGACAGGGTATTTGTGGCACAGACTTTATTAAAGGAGGAAATGGGATTTTTCACCTCGAAGATCTTTCCATTGGTCCACTCTGTCAGAGACTCATATTGTAACATCAGCTTTAAATTTCCTACTGGGTGTGACAGATTCTGAAAGAAATATATTGCCTTAAAACACACCCTGATCTGGATCCCCTTCCTGGCTGTCCCCCTCATGAAGCCTTCAGTAAAGGTGGTTACAATCTTGTTCAAAAATGAAGGGGTCAACATTACTGACATTCTATATTGGTTGAAGCAGTGCTGTACAGTAATAGGGAATCTGGACCTTATTATTGATTCTAAATTCATCTGGACAGGTGTATAGCACATAAAAGTCAGATTGTTGCAGTCAGAATCAGGAATCCAACATCTTCCTTATTGCTTCTTCCTGGGGAGAGACAGAGGGGTGCTATTTTATGAAGGCCAATCCAAGGCTTGTTACAGATATGGTGCAACATCCAACCCCACTACTGTTTGCAACAATGTGCACTGTGGGCTGTGCTCTGAGTTTGGCCATCCCAACTCACAGTGCCAGAACATGATTAAATGCAACCTCTTTGAGGAATTTGGTCACTCTTAGAGGTCTTGCCACTGGGTGGCCCACAATAAAGGAGATCCTATAGACCAGGAGGAGCATGACATTTACATCAATTGTGCTCAATGGGAAGGACCAAAAAAGATGAATGAGACACTCCCAAAAACACAAAGACCTACCTCAGCTCTAGAAGTCATAGTTCCTGACCCTGGGCCAACTGACCCTTCTCTACTTATAGATACTCAGACTGTAGACAAACAACAGGATAATCACTGCTTGGAAACACAGCATCAGCCTATGGAAGATCGACCTACACTGGAAAATGAAACTCCTGTAGAAAGAGATCCTGCACCAGCACAGGAGGCTCCTTTGTCTCAGTCTCCAAAAGTGCCACAACCCCCCATTCCTGGAATGGACATAGAAATAACTGGTATGGATCTTCCTAGCCCCATGATCACAGTGGTCACTCCTGAGAAAGTAATGACTGCCTCTGGGCCACCTCCATCAACTCCTCTGATGGATAACCTACCAGTGGTAACTTAAAAGTGATATACTAGAGGTCAGCCCAAGGCAAAACTGATAAAGAGAGAAGACGTTCTTCTCCAGAACAAATATGAAGTATTGCAGAAAAGGAATGATTGAGAAGAGATAGAGGAAGAATCAGCTGGGTCCTCAGTTGCCTCCATTCAGCACAATTTATCATCTGAAAATTAAGGTGGAGTTTTGGACCTATAGATGTCCAAGAAAAGGAAAGCAATTGTTAAAGTAGGAAGCCAAAAATCTATTTAAATGTGGAGTCTATTGTTTTTTTTCTTTTCTTTACAATCTGTATGGGAGAGCCAATACATAATTTTCATTTGGGCACTTTAAATGTAAATAGCATTAAACATGTTAAATGTATGATGGTCTCCTTTTCTAGCCCAAAAGATTCCTCAAGTGATATTATGTTCTTACAGGACACTAGACTGCATACTTTTGGATAATTTCACAAGGCACAGAACCTCTGGCCGTATGGCCCGTCCTGTTGGTCAATAGGAGAAGACAGGGAAAGTCACATGATGCAGCCTACCACTTAGACACTCTGTACACCAGCTCCAGCCGAACCCCATTACAAACTTAATACCAAGGTTTCCTACTCCATTTTCTGTCTCTGTGGCTTTCCATCGAGTGAGTAACTTACCGGTACAGCTGTCTGCTGAAAATCAGAGTTCCCATTCCCACACCTGATAAGGCCAGTAAATAAACCAAGGCCCAGGCTTCTTCTGGCAAGTGAACCACTACTACTACTCCAGACCAATCTCTGCTCACAATGGAACACTTCTTATCAGAGTTTTGGCCCTTTAGAGAAGAACTCTGATCACTAACTTAAGAATTTAAGACCATGGCTGTGACCTTAGAAGATTTAATGAGGAGGACTGGGAACAATGAAGCCAGACTCGTATCTTTGGAGAAAAAGGTGGAGAATTTTGACCCAGAGATGGCTGCTACACGGCAAAAAATGACTTGGCTTGAAGCAAAAATAGAGGATCTCGCCGAAGGACTAATGCTGTTATAATTGGGCTGCCTGAGAAGGAAGAAGGCTCTGACACTATTTTATTTACACAAAAGCATGTTCTTAAATTGGTGGGCCCATCTCCCTACAGCCCTAATTATGCTATCAAAAGAGCGCATAGAGCCTTGTGTCCCATGCCTGTTGGGGGGTTGCGCCCCATCCTTTTATCTTCAGATTCTTAAATTATCTTGAAAGGCAGCATTTCCTCTCCAAGATCAAGGAGCTGCAAGAAATCAAGTGGGAATATCACAGAATAAGGGGGTCAGGATTTACCACCCACTATTCATCAGAGACGGGCTACCTTTCATCTCTTGGTGACAAAATTAATCGCAGCAGGTGTAAAATTCAGGATGGGGTACCCCACCCAATTTCAGGTGCAGATATCAGGAACCTGGCACAGCTACAAGGATTCAGGGAAAGCCACCACAGAGCTCAAGAAAGCCCTGCCAAAGCTGTTTAAAGATAGATGAAGCCTCTATTCCAGGTAATCGTCCTTCTATCTGAGTAAGCATTTAACTGTTAGAGAGTTTTCTTTCACTTTTGGTATTTTGGATGGATTTCTGAGGTCCACGTTACTTGAGTTGCTCCAGGGGAACTGGAGTCTTATTTATATAAAGACCATGAGTTTTGAGCTATGTACTGGATAAGAGAAATGTATTAAATACAGTAGTACAAGTCAGTTGCAAATGATGGTCTTGTGGTCTGAAAAAGAGTAGGATTTGCTTTATCATCTTATTAGATTGAGAGATCCCTGGCTGGAGAAACTAACAGCTGGTCACCAATATTGCTTTTGTACTGAGGGGATGTGCTAATCATGGCTATCTCTGGAGTTAGAGCACAAATCTTATGAGGGTACTCCACTCCTTTTCCAGACTGATAACAAGTTTACTTGGACTCCCTCTTGTGGCTGCTTGAAGCAAAGAACATGGATCAAACTTTATTAAGGCTGGCAGAAGGGTGTTTCCAGGAGGACGGGTGCAGACTGAGATGCCCAGGACAGTTGACATTGAACCGACGTTTGTGTTTCATTTTGATTATCTGCTTGTATTGACCTTACCTCCACTCCTTTTTATGTTTGCTTGCACGCATGTGCAAGAAACATAGTGCCATCATCCGAGTTTTCGGAGGTGTGTCACCTCCTCTTCCAATTCAGTCATTGTGTTGGCAGTCGCGGCCCCAGTCCTCCAATGCATGCTGGAGCTGTCTATGACAGCTCCAAAATGCAGTGGAGCACAGTTGAAAGGGGGAGCTACACTTCAGTGAGCAGTGATAAGATATCGCCTGCTCATGCGCAGCTCCCCCACACACACACTCACACACATGCAGGCATACTGCGTGCGGCCCCCCCCCACGCACACACTGTACAGCCGGGGGTGCCCAATCCCCGGTCGACTGTGCTGCACCCCCAAAAGGCCTCCCACATGCCGCGCTTGGTGCCCACCCAGCGTGGCAAATCGCATGTATAGCTGACGGGGTGCCCAATCCCCGTTGGCTCCACTGTCCTCCCCCCTACAGGCACAAGGTGCCACGCCAGGAAACCACCCCAGCATGGCAACTGATGTTATGGCCGACGGGGTGCCTGTAATCCTCGGCGGCTCCATGACCCCCAACCAGCTGTCCTTGTGCCACGCTGGGAGCCCACAACAGCGTGGCAAACGCCCCGCGTCGCCAGTTTAAAACAAAAACCTGTAAATAAAAACTGTCCCTCTGCACTTCTCCTTGCCCCCTCCCACAACCCGCACCCACCCACTGCGCACCCTGCCTCCCCACCCCCTCACCCCATTACCTCCGGACCTCAGGCGATGATCTTCGGTGGACCGGAACATGTCTGCATGCTTCAAAGCCGACTGCGAACTGAGAAAATGCCGGTAAGCTGTATAATGAGATAGATAGGGTTTTTTCAACTTTATTGCATATCTCAGGCATTTTTTGGAATTTTTGCACCAAATTTTCAACATGGGGTTTTTGGGACCCCTTCTCATGAATGCTGTCACTGTCATGGCGTTACTCGGGTCCGAAGGGTGATTTTTCAGCCACTGCGTGAAATCACCTTTCCAGAATGATTAACAAAATGACACTGCCAGTGTTCATAAGGTGGGCTCTCAAGAAGCCTATTTTGAAAATTTGGTGGAAAAATTCCAAAAATTGACTGTTTTACGAGCGTGCATTGCGCAGTTCCTACGCAGGCTCGTAAGTTCGTGAATTTTCAATATTTTCACTCCAGATTTTCAACATTGCAATTTTACCACACCTTCTTATGAACAGTACAGCTGTCATTTTTCACATCTCACCCAAAATGTGTTTCTGCCCATGTAGCACACAATGGCGCAGTCGGTGTGCGAAATCAATGTATGGGATAAATTAAGAAAATCACAGTGACACTGTTCATGAGCAGAGGCCTTAAAATGGCTATGTTGAAAATTTGGTGAAAAATTCTAAAAATGACTGTTTTACGAGCGTGCGTTGTGCAGTTCCTATGCACTCTCATAAGATCGTGAATTTTCAATATTTTCACTCCACATTTTCAACATTAACATTTTACCACACCTCCTTATGAGCAGTATAGCTGTCATTTTTCACATCTTGCCCAAAATGTGTTTCCGCCCATATAGCGCACAATGGCGCAGTCAGTGTGCAAAATCAATGTATGGGACACATTAAGAAAATCACAGTGATACAGTTCATGAGTGGAGGTCTTAAAATGGCTATGTTGAAAATTTGGTGAAAAAATCCTTAAAAATGACTGTTTTACGAGCGTGCATTGCGCAGTTCCTACACACGCTCGTAAGTTTGCGAATTTTCAATATTGTTAATCCAGATTTTCAACATTGCCATTTTATTACACTCCCTTATGAGCAGTACAGCTGTCATTTGTCACATCTTGCCCAAAACATGTTTCCGCCCATGTAGCGCACAATGGCGCAGTCGATGTGCGAAATCAATGTATGGGACACATTAAGAAAATTACAGTGACACTGTTCATGAACAGACATCTTAAAATGGCTATGTTGAAAATTTGGTGAAAAAATTCCTAAAAATGACTGTTTTATGGACGTGCGTTGCGCAGCAGTTCCTACGCCGTTCGTGGGTTCTTTACTATATATTTTCACTCCAGATTTTCAACATTGCCATTTTATTACACCTCCTTATGAACAGTACAGCTGCCATTTTTCACAGGTTGCCCAAAATGTGTTTTTGCAAATGTAGCGCACAATGGTGCAGTTGGTGTGAGAAAGCAATGTTTGGGACAGATTAAGAAAATCACAGTTACACTGTTCATGAGCAGAGGTCTTAAAATGGCTATGTTGAAAATTTGGTGACAAAAGTCCATAAAATGACTGTGCAACGAGTGAGCATTGCGCAGTTTCCACGCACCCTCGTAAGTTCATGACTTTGTAATATTTTCAGTCTAGATTTTCACCAGTGGCATTTTTCCACACTTCCTTATGAACAGTACAGCTGTCATTTTTCACAACATGGCCGAAATGTGTTTTCACACTTTCAGCACAGAGATGTGTGGTCGCTGTGGGAAATCATTGTTCAGAACAGATCAAGAAAATCACAGTGACACTGTTCTTGATCGGAGGTTCCAAAATGCCTGTGTTGACAATCTGTTGTAAAAAATTCCCCAAACTAATTACATTATGGGTGTGCGTTGCACAGTTTCCATGCACGCTCGGGACTTCACCAGTTTTTTTAATATTTTTACTGCAGATTTGCAACATTGCCATTTTTCACACCTCCCCATGAACAGTACAGCTGTCATTTTTTACATCCCGTTTGGAATATTTTTGCACCTGTGGTGCTAAATGCCGTAGTCTCTCTGCATAAGCAGCTTTTGGATAACAAACTGATATTGCCACTGTTCATGAGGTGGGGTCACAAAAAAAACATGTTGAAAATTTGGAGTGAAAATACCAACGAATGCCTGAGGTATTAGGGTTTCCAACCATAACGCCTAACCCTGTAGAGAATGACAGGCATCAGGGATGTGACTTGGGATTCTTGCCTGTAATGCTCATACCATTCCACACCCTGCAGCCAGTGAGAGGCATCGAGGTATGCCTTGGACTCTTCGACCCCAAAGTTCACCCCATTCTCTTATACCACACCCATCTCACTGTACTTCCTAATGGAATGGGGTGCACATAAGGGCCAAAGACCCCAAGGCACACCATGACACTTGTCAGTGTCTGCAGGGTGGGGTGTGGTGAAATGGCGTGGCCCGTTATGCCTGATGACCCAAAGGCACATCCCAATGCCTGTCACTCTCTGCAGGGTGGTGGTGGGGTTGGCTTCAGTTCAATACTTCACTGCCATTCCTATTACGCAGCTCTGTAACTTCTACACTACCACTGCCAATGCCAGCAAGCAAACATTCGGCATTGACAAATGCTTGTTTAGTTTCCTTTTCAGAATATGGATCTGGGTTTGGAACATGATGGGGATCACCGTGGTTTTATATTTACTGGAATATTTTTTGTTTCCCCTCCAGGTTTGAGAGGGGCAGACATTCAGTTTTAGTATCAAAGGGACAATTAAGCTGAACTACAGATATGTAAAGATTATTTGGGGACTATATTATTTCTATCCTGCGGTGATCACCAGTTCAGACCTTTGCATATACGCACATGGAGTTAAATGTTTACAGGTGGGGTGGGGAGGGTTTGGTTTTGGCAGGTGCTTAATGCAGTGTCGGGGGGGCTCCCCTCAAGCCTGGCTTCAGAACATTTAGATCAATATAAATTCACCTTGGAGGGAGTCTTCCTTAGTTCCATTTGTTTTCCTGGGGGGAGACTGGGAGGTATTGGCACTGAGAGGCACAGATTGGCACCATGGACAGATTTGTTTATGATTTGGTGGGAGAGGGGAAGCAGTGTTGGTTTGTTAGATCAATATATTGGCTATTTGTTAGTTTGCATATTATGGAATTCTTTGCTGTCATGTGCAATTGGTTATATTATGTTTGGGTTGACTGGGGGCTTTTTGGGGGCTTAGTGGTAAGCAGGTATGGGAGGCTGGTGAGGGAGGGGGCATCAGAATGGTTAATGCTTAGTTGGGTTGAATTCCTGCTCTTTACTACATGGGTATACCATCTTTCAATAATATTAAAGGTAGGAGATGGCTAATTGCATGAATATTAGTATATGGAATGTGTGAATGGCCCACAATAAAACCAAGCGCTATCATATTCTTAGACATCTACAGTATCTTAAGGGCGACATTTCCTTTCTCCAGGAGATGCATCTGTTGGATAAGGAATCCACTTTGTTTAGGAGGTAGTATATTGGGCAAGTTTATATTGCTGGGGAAAACACCCAGAGTAGGGGGTGGCTATATTACTATCGAGGAGAGTTTCTTTTGTTTGTTCACAATGTATACAGGACTCTAGGGGAAGATACATATTTCTTAGAGGGCCCCTTGGTCGGGCTGCTGTACTTTGGGGATGTATTTATGGCCCTAACGGGACTCCCCCTCCTTTTTTGTGGAGTTCTCCATACTGTCTCTCTTTCTCTCTCTCTTAGGCCCTTACAGTAGTGTTTCAAAAGCCAGAGAAGGAAACTGAGAAGTTTACAAGTTACCACCCAATTTCACTCTTGAATTACAATATTAAACTTCTTGCAAAAATTTTGGAGGATAGAATTGTGCGGGTGTTATAATTTTTGATAGGCCCTGAACAGGTTGGATTTATGGCAGGGCGCTCTTCCTAAGACCATCTTTGTAAGTTAACCCATGTCTTTTCTGCATCCAGGAACTCAGTGAATCCAGAAGTACTGGTGTCTATGGATGTAGAGAAAGCATTCAACCAAATAGATTGGCAATTTTTGTTCTGGGTGCTGCACCAATTTGTATTTCCAGGGCAATTTGTACAATGGGTCAGAGCCCTATATTTACATCCTAATGCCCAAATATATTGTAAAGGGGTTTCCTCCTCTATATTTCTACTATATTCTGGCACTATGCAGGGATGTCCTTTATCACCCCTGCTGTTTAATCTTTACTCGGAACCGCTGCTTGTCAAACTTAAAGAGAATCCTGTTGTAAAGGGCATATGGGTGGGGACCCAGGAGTTAAAGACATCAGCATATGCTAATGATATTCTTTTACATCTCTCCCATCCCAGGACCTCCATTCTGGATGCTCTGGAGACAATTTGGGAATATAGTTCATACTCTAACTACAAAAGTAATCTAGACAAGACAACAGTGTTCTCTTTAAATGCCAGGACCCTTCAAAGTGAGATAATTGAGTTTGGGTTATCTTGGTCTCCTAAAACACTCAACTATTCAGGAATAAATTTGGCCAGGAGTGACACAAAACTTAAGCAGCTCAATCTGGTCTCCCTATTACAGGTAATACACCAAGATTTGTCCTGATGGAGGACTTTACCTTTATCCCTGTGGGGCCAGGTTAGTCTTGTGAAAATGAATATCCTCCTTCATCTATTTTACCCACTAAATGTGTTGAATTTATGGCTACCTCTTTCCTGGTTCTGGAAAGTACATGGTATAATTTCAGACTTTATCTGGTTGGGGAAACCCTCAAGGAGAGCATATGACAAGCTGGCAGCTCTTAAAACATGGGGGGGGGGGCTTCGACTCCCACACTACGGGATATACTATTGGGCAAGTCAGGCAAGTAAGTATCTCTGATGGTTCACACCAGTAGAGGAAGTAGACTTACTCACATATGTGCCTTTTCAGCTCCTTATTGAGCAAGAGTTGATTTTCTCAGCCGGAGTGTCTCCACTCGCTCTTTTGCATATTAAACTGAAGGATTTATCTCCAGGTTTCAGTAACATTGTGATCGGGGTCTCGGTTAAAATCCCCTCACGAGTTTGCTCCTTTTTGAAATATAAACACTGCCAAGATGTCTCTTAACCCTTCTTTCATAACCCTAATTTCCGTATAGGCGGTAAACCCCATCCTTTTTCTTGGCTTCCTCCCTTGGCTTCGGCCATGGATGGTGAACTGATTTGGGTTGGGGTCTGTCTTACTTCAGGAGAGATCATGCAGAGATACCAGTTAGACAGAGCCCTAATTTTTAAGGTCTTTCAGCTCCGACACATGATTTGTCAGAAGTTTGGAGCCGATCTGGCAAGAGTAGATGGGGGGGACATTCCTGCATTCATTCTCTCAAATGGCCAAATTGCCACAAGCAGTGTTTAAATTATACATGGGTATATACGAAAGGGCATTCCCTGGTGAGGAGGGGGTCACTAGATATTGGGCTTCGCATTTTCTACAACATGAGTTTGATTGGGGGAAATATGGACAGACTGTTACACTTATGTTACTCAGGATAGGGTAAGGATAATGCAGTTTCAGCTACTAAACAAGATGTATCTTACCCCAGTCAAACTCTTTAAAATGGGGAAGGACCAATCTTCTTAATGTGTGAGGTGTCAACAGGCAGAAGGCACCCATTTACATATTTTTTGGGAATGCACTAATGTGGCTCCATTGTGGTCCCTCATTAAGTAGAGAGCAGGCTCATTATTAGGCATTGGACATCATTTTGAAATAGAAATCTGACTGCTGGGAGATTACACCAGGGTCATAGCACGTGAGCGCAGCTATTACTTGGCCATTATGGCACTGTCTCTTAAGAAATTGATACTACAACACTGGCTCAACTCAGAGCCAATTATTTATATTGAGTGGATGCAGCAGCTCCTCCTCAATCTTCACACTGAGTGGATGATAGCTAGTTTGCATAATAGCCTTAACAGGTTTGACAGAATATGGGGTAAGTTGCAGGCCATCTACTCCCCACCAACCATCTCTAGTAACACTGTTGGTTAATCAGGACTTAGACTGAGGGTATACCATTCAGATGCTGGGAAGGGTTGGGGGGATGGGAGATTATTGGGTTTGTGACTGTTGTATGTTGTTATGTTGAATGTGTGTATTTTCTCTTAAATAAGTAAAGCTGACTTAATAAAAAAAAATAGGAGAAGACAGATGTGCATTAGTGGGGATTCTTTTTACCTGTTGGTCTATGAAATTAGCAAAATTCACTAATGTGGTTCCCGGTCACCTATTTTTATTGAATGTAAAATTTTGGGGTGCGCTCTTTTGTTTAATTAACATTTATGTCCCCCCAATTAAAAGTGGTATGGTGTAGTTGTTTAAATTAATACTGCTTTTTTTATACACCACAAAAGGGGTTGTACGGGGGGGACATTAATTGTGGGTTGGCTGCCTCAGATAGGAGTGCATGCACCTCCAAAATATTTTATGATTAAAATTTTCTGAAGGACATAATCAGCAAAGCAGATTTGGATGCTGCCTATTGCTCTGAGGGTCAGGGGATTTGTACATTTTTAAGGAGAAACTAGCCACTTGGATAGATTACTTGTTTTGTTCCCCATGGCTGAGTATTGCCCATACCCACACAATTTGGTTGGCACTTCAAATCATAGGATGGAACAGACTCAGATTGGCAGTAACTCCACTCAATCTTTTAGTCCAGCTCTCTAGAAATGGAACATTTCCCTATTAGAGTGTGAAAGTGTAAACTGGCTCACTTTCATGATGCCAAAAAATTAATCCTGATCATGTATGACTCCCCAGTATTGTAGTGGGAAGATTTCAAAAGGGATTTGAAGTCTTTTTCACCTCACAGGGGAGGAAGAGGAAGATGGCTCTGACCTGATATTGTACAGCAAATGCTCACCAGCAGTTCCAGAAGTTACTTTCATTATTAGATACTATGGGGTGTGATTTCTCAGCCCATTTATCTGTTTTAAATGTCCTAATTTTTCTTCTGTATTTAATTATTTTGTTTGGTTTTCAGTGTACTTGCCAGTTTCTATGTCCTACATATGTCATTTTCCTGCGTTTGGCTTGTATTTTCTCAGTCAGGTCTGCCTGTTGTCTGTATCAAGCCACTTGCTAACTTTTCTCCTTAGTGCCATTGAATTTCTCGTTTATGTCACCTGACATCTAGCCAGACAATTGCTCCCACTTGTACTCAATTATTTTAGTCTGCTTACTTAGCCTACTTCAACATGGTCATCTCAGTCATAGTTTACTACAGCTTATGGTTTTCTACTTCTGCTTGAGTTTTACATATGATTTTGGCCTTTGATTTCTATTCATATTTTCTTATATTTTCATTACCTTGTAATACATTTCACCAATCAATATCAGTCATACCTTCAGCAATCATTATTCAGTCAATCTCAATCATATCAGCTGCTCCTTCGGCAGTCATTCAGATAGTCCATTTCTACCTACATGCCATAAGGTTCTATGAATTCATTCATACTGCCAATTATCATATTCTCAGAATCATGCCCTCGTGGTTTGCCACATGGGAAGATATTCCCACTCACTCCCTTTGAAATCCACATCTTGAGGGTGAGTTCCTCATCTCAGGTGGGGGTCCTTCTCTATGGGCTGCTTGCCTCCTGTAGTGCCTGTGAGCAATTCCACCATGTGCTAATTTCCAGTGCTCCAGAGTAAACTTTAGCCATGCAGACCCATAGCTGGAGTCACCTCATGCTGTAGTATTTAAGACTTCAACTGTTGAAGGGTGCAACCCTAAGCTCACACGAGTTTCTTTACCTGTGAAGACAAAATCAGCAGAACCTCTGAAAACCATTCTCCCTGTGGTTGCCTAAGGTCCACCTAATCTAATTCCGCAGTCCCTTCCTTTAAGTTCCAGTCATGGTCAAGCCTCCTCATGGTCCTGAGGCTGATGTTAGCCTTTCAACAGTCATTACTCTTCTCATTCCATGTTTTAAAGAGTGGGCCTCCTTAATGGCAGAAAGTTCTTATAGCTGCAGAGATCAATCCACAATACCCCACAGCATTATCCAGTTAGTGGGGCAGAGTGAGAGTTATCCCTCCAAAACTTCCCCTGAATTGAATTCCAAATTAACAAGCTGAGCTGTCAGAATAATAATAATTACCGATGCCAGGATGGATAGTGGTAGAGGCCATTGGGCCCTAAAGATTCTTCAACAAGGTTGTTTTATTTTCTCTCCTGAGTGTCTAAGGACATAATGTAGTTTATATATTTAATTGTAGTGTTCACCTTAGTATTAGGATTCCACTGTGAGTTGGGGTTGGATGGCGATTCACTATTTAATTCTACAATCCTGTCAGTCCCTCTTTTCTTCTGGATGTCATTCCTCTGTCTGCTGTCAGTCATCACCAGCTGCCAGCTTTCTATGTCATGAGTCAGTCTGTATTTGAAGCTTTTCTTTTGCAGTTCTTTGGGGCTCCTTCCTAAGGTACAGTAGTATCTATAGCCTAAACAAATTATGTTCCTAGTGCACCTCTAGGGGAGGAACCCTCTTCAAGAGGGTTCCTTTGCCTTCGTAGTACTCCAACAGAGCAGTAGTCCCACATGGGACAGAGAGTGCCAATGTCCAAAGCATCCATGTATAACTCAATCGTGCAGCTAGTTTTCTGACCATCAACAATATTGCACCAGCAGTATTCTACACATTGCTCGCGTATTCCTATTGAGTTAAAAGGCAATTTCTGCAGTTCAATGGGATGGAGGGCACACACACCCTCCAACCTTATTCAGAAGTTTTGTTTCTTTGCTCATCCCATCCTCCCCTCCTCCTCCTCCAATGGCTTGTTTCTCTCCTTTGACTTTCTTCCTCAGGTACCTTTTGCCTAAAGGAATATGTTCTCACTGCACCTCTAGGGGTGGAACATGCCTCAAGACTGCTCTTTTGCCCTCATAGTACCCCAACAGGGTGTAGTCCTACAGGGGGTAGAGACTGTGAATGGCCAGAGCATCCACATAAAACAGACATACAACTTAATCATAAAACTAGCCACCTGACTATCAATAACTGCACAAGTATTTCTCCACAGTTTGGTTGCGTACACATACTGAACTATAAGAATCTGAGCTTTTGGGGTGATGGCATCACAGAGTGTACGCAGACAGAACACTTCAATTACTAAGATAATTATTCCTCTCAAGTCTAAGGCCAGAAGAAAAAGCCAGCACAGATCCCAAATATGCTTAACAAACTTTGTTAAAAATTCAGTGCTCAGAGTGCTCAACTCCTCAAGGTGCAATAGATTTGATACCAAAAGATGAAAATATAAATTAGCCAGCAGAAGAAGGTCTTTAAGTCTGCCGAGTCTGCTTGATTGCAGAGTCCATGCTCTAGAGATTATAGCTGGCCTCACCGCCCGCCAACCCTGACCCTCCCCGTCATCCTGTCCCACCCCTTCTTGACCCAGCCCCTAACATCTTCTGGTTGACTACCTCAGATGGGAGCTCATTCCACCCTGCCACCACCCGTTCTGTAAAAGTGTCCCCTGAACTCTGTTTTGAAACTTCTCCCAGCCAGTGTATAACAGTGCCCTCCTTTGGTCTTGTTTTCATTAAGATGGAACAGGTCCCTTATAGCCACTTTGTTTATACTTTTCAAGTGCTTGTAGGTTTCATTCATGTCACCTCTCTCCTCCTCTCCTTGAATGAGTACATTGTGAGTTCTCGCAGTCTGCCCTTATGTGCTCTGTCATGCTGGCCATGAACGATCTTTGTTGCCCTCCTCTGCACTACCTCAAGCTGATTGAGATCATTTTTAAAGTAGGAACTCCAGTATTGCATGCTGTGCTCTAGATATGGTCACACCAGGGATCTATACTGTGGCAGGATCACTTGCTCCCTTCTGCTCCTGAACCCTTTAGCAATGAAGCACAGCATTCTGTAAGCCTTGGCCATAGTATTTCTACACTATGTAGCCTGCATAAGTTTGCTGGTAATGGCTATCACAAAGTTCTTTTCCTCCTCCGATACAATGAAATTGACTCTTCCTTGTCTGTATTTGGCCCTTGGGCTCTTTCTTCCTAGGTGCATGACCTTACACTTCTTAGCATTGAACCCCGGCTGCCATATCATTCTCAACTTTATCAACACCCAACCATCTGGCTCAGAACTTATCCTGCTAGGCGATTTCAACATAAACTGGCTTGCATCGGATGCAAATGCTCACAAATATGCCATAGCAGCTGCTAACCTTACACAGATGGTTGCCACCCCCACCAGGTCAAACTTCGAAACTGGCACCAGTACCCTCCTGGACTGGGTCCTTACCAGCCACCCTGCCAGGATCTCTCGTACCACTATCCTCACGGACTCTCTAAGCGACCATTCCCCAGTCATCTGTGAATGGTCTAACAAATTTCTCAAGCCTCCCCCCAAAATCATCTCCAACAGAGTTCTCCCCCATGGTCAACTCACCCACCTCAAGCACTTGCTGAATCTGCAAGACTGGCTACCTATTTTACAAGGCGATGGATGTTAACATGGCTCTTGACCACTTCATCATCAACTTCAACATGGCTTGTGACCTCTTTGCTCCTGTTAAAAAACGTAAAGCTAAAACAGTCTGCAACTCATGGCTCACTGCGGAGCTCCTTTCACAGCTGAAATCAAGGGACCATATTTGGGCGGTGGCTAAAGCTACACACAAGCAATTTGATATCCAAAAATACAAACATGCCCGAAACACATGTACTAAATCCATCTGGCTAAGGAAAAGTTCATATTATAGGGATGCTCTGACCAACACCTGGGGCAATGGGTGAGCGTTCTGGGACAATATCAAAGAAGTTACAGGAAAGCAACCGAAAACCACCCCGGCTATGCTAAATGTTGATGGGCCCACTACTCTTGACCCCTCGGTCATTGCAAACACCTTTAATACTGCTTGTACTGACCTCAGCACCTTTCTTTCTTTCTCCAGACTTTATTGAATAAAATGACACCTCTTTCAATACCCCCTGCCCGTAGTCAAATCACCCCCTATTCTACTTCAAAGAGGTCAAGTTGAATGAAGCCTGCCGATACATTGCCTCAGCCATCTCCAAATCCAGAACCGGTGGTGACTCCCTGGACCTTAAGCTACTGTTGCTTACCCTTGATGAAATACTCCGTCCATTAACCAAAATTCTTAACCTCTCCCTCAGCCACAGTCAGATGGAAATCTACAAGAGTGACCCCGATCCACAAGAGTGGTGACAAGACCAACCACACTAACTATCGCCTGATCTCCATACTGCCCCCACTCTCAAAAGCCCTCGAGCACATTGTCACGGACCAGCTCACTTACTATCTGGACAAATATAACATTCTGTCCACACAACAACACTGCTTCAGAAAAGGACACAGCACAACTTCTGCCCTCCTAGAATTCACTGGTGCAGTGCACAGCACACTTGGCAATGGCCTCCTCACTGGGGCAGTCTTTATCGACCTCACCAAGGCATTTGACACTGTCCACCATTGGCTACGGTTTGACCAACTACTGAACGCTGGTCTTGCACCTAACCCCACACTATGGTTCAAAAACTACCTTGAAAACCACTGGCAAAGAGTAAAAATTGCTGATGCTCTATCTGATTCTTTGCCAGTTCACTCTGGTGTCCCACAGGGGTCCATACTGGGCCCATTCCTGTTTAGTCTTTTCCTAAATTCCCTACTGCAATCCTGCTCAGAACAAATCATCCTGTATGCTGACGATGCAGTTTTTTTCTCCTCTCACAAAGACCCCAAGACACTACAACTCAATCTCCAGCATGGCTTCAGTGCTGTTGAAAACTGGTTTTCTAATCATAAGCTTGTCCTTAACCACAAGAAAACTGAGTCTATGCTTTTTTGAAGCTCCCACAATCAACGCATGCTACACCCCCTGACTATCTCCATCATGCAAGGGACTACCCTCGTACAGGTCCTATCCTTCAAATATCTAGGGATTCTGCTTGACCCCAACCTATCCTACTGGGTTCATGTTGACAGTGTGGCTAAAGCAGCTAATATGCGTCTTGGGTTACTATTCAAGCACAGACAACACCTCACACTGGAAGCATTGAAGAGTGCCATCCAGAGCTCCATGGTCTCCATTATCGACTATGGTCTCATCATTTATGGCTCAGCCATGGTATCAACCCTCAGACTTATATCAACAGCCCTCAATAAGGTATGTCGGCTTGTCACTGGAGCCTACCGTCTCACCCATACTTCTGACCTTTATGCTCAATTCGGATGGCTCCAACTCTCCAACTGTATTAAGTATCTCACCTGTACCATGTCGAAAAAAATTAACCTTGGCCTCGCCCCCCCCCCGGTGTCCATGCCCTGCTCTGCCATACCAATCCACGTAGCACCAGGAGTTCCAAATTGTAGCTCCTACAAATTCCCCACTGTCACACTACGCAGGGTCAATATTCTTTCACCTATAGGGCTCCCCTTTGGCTGAATGGTCTCAGCACCACCGTCGTCTCTGCTCCAATACTTGGTATGTTTAAAACCAGGCTCCAGCTTTGGCTCCATCTCACAGCCTCCAGCTCCAGTGATTTCTACTCCTAATTTCAGACACACCCGCCACCTCCAATAGCCTTTCTGTTCCCCTTCATAGCACTTATCTCCTATCTGCCCATCCCCTATCTGCCCCATCTCCTATCTGCCATATCTCTTATCTGCCCTATCTCCTCGCCTACCCCTCTGACTCCTACTTCCTCCCCACTTTCCCATCTCCCTCTTTCCCTTCCCCCCTTTTACCTGCACTTCTCTCCTGTTTGCCTGACAAATGCCTTTAGTTGCGACTACGACCACCCCACCCCTACCTCTCCCCTTTGTTTCTGTGCCCCCTCCCAGTGGTTGCTGCCCCAGGTCATACTTTGGTCTTTACACTCGAAATGTGTTTTAAATTATAACCGTTCCAATTGTTCTTTACCCACAATGTTGTTATTCCTATTGCTTCCTATGGTTTCCAATTTGTACTGTGATCACCTGCAATGTTGTTATTTCTTTTGCAATGTTTTTATTTCTTTTGTATCCTCTGTGCCATTCCTCAGCTGACGTGGAACCTTTGTAAAAGAGCCTTGGCTCAAATGTAATTGTAATACTAGATCTAAATAAATAAATAAATAAAATATGCCAGACCACCACTCCAGCTTTGCTAGATCCTCCCTTGCTGAGTCCGTCCATCTAATTTTTCTAAAATTAATAGCTGCTTTGATTAACATCTTGTCAAATGAATCTGACACAGACATCGGGGAGTCAGATTTCCCAAAAATGATGGGCTTGACCTCAACAAACCAAGTCAGCATACCCATCCATGAAACTTTTGAAAAGCACAAGTAAAATAATCTCTCAAATCCCAGTATGTGCAACAATCTGATAGACAGCCACGATATCAGAGGCTGACCTGGATATTATTATTTTTAAGTTTTGGTGTTTTTCTTTTTGCTAACTCTTAGTGCTAAGATATATATGAATTCTTGGTTTCCTTGGCTGCAATGAAGCCCCCCCACATAATCCTTACTTTAAAAAAAATGTTTTGCAAGTATTTTTAAATTTTTTCTTGTGATAACACTAGTGCTAAGAGTGAGCTACAAGAGTTTTTAGTTTACTTGGTTGCATTCAAGCTCCCTTCCCCCATCCCATCTTTTTTTCTATCTTTTTTGAATATTTTTTTTTTGCTAACACGTAGTGCTAAGAGCTATAGGAATTCTTAGTTTCCTTAGCTGAGCTCAAGCCCCGTAGTCACTTCATTTTTTTCATTTTTGTATAAATATTTGTAAGTTTTAATTTTTTTTTTTTTTACATTTAGTGCTAAGCTTTACTATAACCACTTTTGCCCAATGGGAGATTCTTTCTGACATCCTCCTAAACTGCTGCCCATCCCATGCTGCCTAAGGTGGCAATTATTATCCTTTGCCCGTGCTGTGCCAGTGCTTTAGATGACATCACAGGCCTGATGTAAGTAGCATTGACTGCTTGTAAGCATGTGAGACTGAGGCTGAGTTGTCCTGAGACTAGTGGCATATACTACCTGCTCATATTGAGATTGCTGGTGATGACATTGTAAAAGTTGATGTACTATTTTCTGGAGGACTCAAGATATCAGGGTGTGCCCAAATCCTTTGCCTGCTGGTGACTGTGCAGCTAGGAGTGATGGTGCTTAGCCAGACTGTGGTGCTGCCAGTGCCAGTGGGAGTCCAGGAAGACTTGCCTGCAGGAGGTATAGGGTTAGTTGATGACACCTGCTGGAATTTAAAATAATTAAATGAATAGGTAAAGCTGATGTATAGAAATTCAGTTTCAGAAAGGCTAGGAATTTAATACTGTCCAGATCTAGCCTGGAGCAATGAGGGAAGACAATATATCCAATTCTGCTGAAACACCTTTTGAAAGCAACTCATATGGGGGGACATCCAAGGAAATGCAAAGCCACTTTAGCCGGTGCAGACCAAATCACTTTTCTGTCCTGCCTGAATTTAACGGCATCAGTATTTCGGCTAGATAGTGGCTCTGCTAAATATGCCTCCATCATGTAGTCTGTTGCCATGTGAGTGCTATCATCCATCACCCATAATGTCTGTGCAGCATCTGTATTGTGTGTCAAACAGCCCCCATGTGTCTTTTGCTGTGTTTCCTGGAAGCAGAGCATTAATTTCTTCCTCTTCCCATCTGATGTCATCATCATCAACAGCACCTCGTTGATGGCCCCTGGCACTGGAAGCATGGGAAGTAAGCCCAAGGGGAGGAGGAGGAAGAGGTGGTTGAGTTTTGGCTTCTGTGCATTGTCTGCACTGCTGTATATGAACTGTCTACAAGACTTTCTGTTTGACATAGTCGACGTGTGTAGGAGGAATGCAGACATGTTTAGATCTGGGATCCAGTAGTGTTGCCATGCCAAATTGGGTGTCCAGTTGAATGCTTTGAAATCGCTCTTCTAGTTGTGTCAGAAACCTCTATGCCAGTTTCCCAAAATGACAGCATCCAGCTTTGGATGCTGCTGAGATGATGAACTAATAGTGTCACCACCACCTTGTCCAGCACTAGAATCCTGAACAGCATTGCTGAAGTCATTATCAGCCACAACCACCACCACATCTACCTGTATCACTACTGGCACCACCGTGACAGGCCTTGCTTTATTGGGCTGTTGTTCTGGCAGTTGTCATATAACCTTGTGTCTGTGTTTTTCAAGTAGAGTCACCATAGGCAGGACCAGGCTAAGAGTAGAGGATTCAGCAGACAGATATTTGGTAGCCTGTTCCTAAGGTGTCAGAAGCAGAACCAGCCTTTACAGCACACAGCAATGCACCCTGGACAGGTATCCCCCACAAGGCAGATCATCAAATTCCAAAGCATGGAACACAGCTTTCTGTTTCTCCATGTAAAAGACAGAGTTCTACTTTGTCACCATGTCTTTAATCGAGCAGTGTTGTGGGACACTGTGCTTATGTTGGTAATATCAGTGGAGCTCAGCACATTTGTGGGAGCGATAGAAATATCTTGTATTGTCTCTAACAGTGTCCAGCATTTTTTTAACTGCGCGTGTTTCTCAAGCACATAACTCACCATCAGGTTCAGTGCATGAGCAAGGCAAGGTGCACGGCAGAACCCCCATTGTTCATGGTCTTCAGCATGTTACTCCCACTGTCTGTCACAAAAAGTTCCACCTTCAGGTTGTGAAGGTATATCCAGCATTTATTGTAGGAAGTGCAGAATGTTCTTTCCAATGTGTTTCCCCTCCATGACCGACACATTAATTCACTCCCTATAGAGCTGTTCCTCTGTGCTGCTGTCTGCTTTATGGTAACACCTGCAGAGGCTGATGTTGGTGTTGGTGGTGGAGGTGAGGCAGTGGTGGTGGTGGTGCTGCTGGTGCTTGACACAACCTGATGAGCAGTGAAACTCAAGAAGCTTTGGTTTGTGGTACAGCTCCAGATGTCACTAGTGAAATGCACATATCCTCTCTCTGTTTGCTTCAGAAGGGTCACCATTTGCATACATACGGCCTCATAAAGTGCAGGAAGAACATGCTGAGAAAAAATGAAGTGTGATGGAATGCAGTATTTGCAGGAGTTTCAGCTCATACTGTATAAGAGTCTTCGAAAGATAGTGTCTTCCACCATGGAGAATGGCAGCAGATCAAGTGCCATCAGATCGCCTGTCAGTTGAATGATCTGCACAGCAGCTGGATGGGTAGGTGGTGTTTTTGTCTGAGCAAGTAATGACTCCTGCAGTGTGGTTTGTTTGGTGGCAATAAATTCTGGACTAGCTCTGTTACTAGTGCTTCCACTACCACTATTATCCCTGCCTATTGGTGATTATGTTGTTGGCTGGAGTGGTGTTCTGGAAGGAGCACCATTAGTGTCAGTTGACTTTGACTACTGCTGCCATGGGGGCTGCATAATTTGAAAAAAAAAAAACATTTGATCCCATCACCCATACCTGGCTGCTGCTGCTGCTACTGAGTCTGAACAGTGTGTGGATTGTGAAGGGATGTTGCTGCTAGCAAGATGCCATGTTCATGATTTAGATAATTAGCCAGAACACTGATTCCCAATGTCTGTGTGCATTTATCTCAGCTGATCTTTTTCTCACACATATTGCAACGTGCTCTAAGTGGATTTGTGGGGTCATCCATAAAATAGTCCGATACTGTGGAACATCTCTTGGTTTTCTTAGCTATATGACCACCAGACTGAGGGATCAGGAGGCTAAAGAAGAATTAGGGTGGCCACAGAGTGATTTGTTTTTCTTAACCATGGGAGAGGAATGATGTGGCTGCTCCACATGATCACCAGAAGCAGCAGCAGTAGTAGCACATTTATCAAGTGAGACTAGGAACTTGGCTATGAGATTTGGATTTCTTTGCTTCATCAAGTTGCTTTTGTTCTTTTCTCTTCTTCATTGCTTCATTTACCTTCCCACTCTTGTCCTCCTGTACTGGTGCTGGTGGTGGTGGTGGTGGCCACCACTCATCAGAATTAGGGTCATATCAGAGGAGCTTGTTGTAACTGACAATGGACTTTCAGCCTCCAGTTCCTCTTTCCCTTCTCCTGCTTCCTTCTCCAATGTTGCCTGCTTCTCCTCCTCAACTTCTTCCCCACCCATCTCCATCTTGCTCTCAACTGATGCTTCACATTTCCCATGCACTTTTCCTGCTGCCTCCTCCTTTTTCTGTGCTACTGTTTCTGCTTCCCCCATCTGAATCACTGGCATCTCTCCCTCCACCACTTCCTCTGTGGTAGTCTCCTCCACTGCAAGCAGCTGTGCTGGTGGTGGACATGCTACTGGCCTGCTTTCATAAAACAGAGGAGTTGATATACACCTTGCCCATTTACACCAATCAATACTTTTCCCTCAGGTGACAGGATATAGTAGTGTCAGACCTTCTCAGACTCATTCACTGATTTGGGGCCTGTGGGTACACTCGGAGAATTTATTTATTTATTTAAACTTTGGTAACTGGGTGGGCCCACTAAGTCCTTGACAGTCCCTTTTTCAGGGGCGACCTGGGATTAGTTACATGTACCTAAGAGAAAAGAAGACCAATGCTTTGATACAAATAGGGGAACAAGGCAATTACATAGTGCATAAGACCATCAATTCAGCATGTTATACATTAACTACAGAATCCAAAACAACACCCGGACATTTAGTTAGAAACAGACAGATCAACAGAACAGCTTAGTTAAGGGCCCATGCAGTAGTATACTGTCCCACTCCCATCTTTAAACTGTGGAAACCATTCTGACCATCTCCCTGTTATGGGGAATACTTTTGGGTGGCCTCAGTTGAGGCAGCAGCACACTGTCCCAGTGTCTAGGTGTGATTTTAGTGCTTTTTTAAAGCCCCCAGGAGAGGTACAGCCCAGTATTTCTCTTGGTAGATTGTTCCAGAGTTTGGGTAGGGCTATTCTGGCAGACCGAAGGCCAAAGGATGATTTGGCTCTGGGTATTTCGAGTAGCTTCCCGTAGGTAGCCCTAAGCTCTCTTCTATTTGTCTTGGGGACTAGCAGGTCCCATAGACTTCAGGTAGCCCCAGGTTGCTGTAGTTTAAAAGCCAAGCACGAGGAAGAATTAGCTAGTCTGGCTTCGAGGGATGGCTATTTGATTGCCTGGAGCACCCTGCAGTGATGCTCCATCTGTTGCTCCCTAGCTGTAAACAGGCCGACCCTGTGGTACGGTGTCCCTAGGTGCTGTTTTTCTGTTGCCCTCAGTGTTTGGAGCATGGTCGTTCCGTAGAAAAGAGTGGGTAGCATTGCTCCATTGCCGATCGCTTTCCTGATTTCCTTGTTCAAACAGGGGTTTAGCCTATAGAGGAGGCCCAGTTTTTGGTTTACCACCTTTGTAAGGTGGTCAATATGCTTCCTGAAGGAGACCTCCTGGTCTAGGTACATCCCCAGGTCCCATTTAGGGTGGTGAGGGATAGAAGGATCGATCTGTCAGGGCCAATTTTTTGGGGGGCCAAAAAACATGGCTTTAGTTTTATTACTGTTTAGTACCAGCAGATGCTCCTGTCACCAAACTTAAGAAGCATCATATAGTACTTCAAGCTGGCAGCGGATGACTGGAAATTACCCATGGTGCTAACCACAGTGCAGGTGTACAGGTTGCTGAGTTGGCACCCCACCTAGTGATGCCCATTGCTGTTGTGTGGTACGCACAAGATGCTCAGGTGTAGACTTACCCGTACATCTTTGAAATGAGATGAAGTATCCCTGGGCTTTACATCACCACCATGGGTAGGAGCAGAAAGGAAGGTACTTGGAGGAGGAGAAGGCAGCGGAACATGAGCAGTGTAAGACCTGTGTGTTTCTGGTTTGCTCCAGCTGTTATCAGCACCATTAGATGCATTACAAGACATTGACTGTGACTGAATGGGAAAGTGCCTACTTAAAATGGGCATACAACCAGCTGACTTCTGCAGACTAACAAATCTCCATGGTTTATTTGGATGTACTGTTACATAGCTCATCTTAGTATGCCTCTCAGTCTTGGACCCACCACCACCACCAACAACTACACCAACACCATCCCCTGCCTTTTTCCTTCTTCCTTTAATATTCTCATCATGTATATCACCCCCACCACAGGCCACAAGACTACTTACTTGCTGTGGGGATGGGTACCAATGCAGAACCTTTCCCTGCAACTCCTCCTCTCCTAGTTCACCCAACTTCCCTTTCAGGACATCCTTGCCTCATCTTTATGGCAGGCCAGGCATGGCGCACACAGCCAGTCATGAAGACTAAGCTGCAACTGGATAAAGAATTTCACGTGATTTCTGGGGAGGGAAGGTCCGGCTTCCACAATCAGGTCAGGCATGGCAAACACTGCTTGTCACAAAGACTAAGCTACAACTGGATAAAGTGTTTCACAAGATTTTTTTTTGGGGGGGGGGGCTCCAGCTCTCACAGACAAGCCAGGCATGGCACACATTGCCTGTCATGAAGACTAAGCTGCAACTGCATAAAGTGTATCACAAAATGTTTTGGGGGAGCCCCAGTTTCCACAGGCAGGCCATGCACAGCATACACTGCCTGTCATGAAGACTAATCTGCAACTGAATAAAGTAGTTCACAAGATTTGTGTTGGGGTGTGAGGGATCTGGCTCCCACAGGCAGGCAGGCAGGCATGGCACACACTGCTTGTCACAAAGACTGAGTTGCAACTGGATGATGTATTTCACAAGATTTATTTTGGGGGGGGTCAGGCAGGTTGGTGCCTGGTAGCACCGTGTCCCTGACCCAGCAGCACAGTCATGAGTCATCCACAAACAATCACCAAAACTACAATTTTTTTTTAACTTACTTTTTATCCCTTCTGAATGCCCTCAGTTTTCCCCTCCCTCAGGCATTGCTCATGCCCCGCTGAGTCTCCTGACACACGGTGTCTGCTCCCTAGAGTGCTCCAGTTACTCCTTACCCCCCCTCTTATTGCCTTCATGGAGCACCTGCACAGTGGGGATCTGCCCATAAGTCCTGGACTGGGTGACTTTTAGAGCGGCTGTCATCTAGGCTCACTGAGGGATGATTTCCACTTTTCTTTGTGGTTCCCTATCCCAACCCCCAGAGACGCCAGTGCAAGGACGTACATCTAGAGAGGTGACGTGGTGATGCACGTCTCCTCCCAAGTGCCTAACAGTGTCTCCCCCCCGACTCTGGTGAATGGAGCAGCCAAAACCCTAGAGAGCCCATGCTTCCACAGGCTCTCTCGGGATGTCGGGTACACTAGGCACCCTTGGTATCCCTCCCCAGAGGGAGGAAAGCATCCATTGGGATGCTCAATCCCGCCGACCCGAGTCCATTCCAGAACCTGGGTCACCGATGCAGCACAAGGTGTGGCATCCAGCACCTCAACCCTCAGCGCCACCGGGCCGGTGTAACAAAACTACAATTTGATGAAGTGAAGATTTGGGGCTTAGACCTTCACTTAGTCAAGAAAAGTACCAACAACATTTGTTTGGAAGATCTGAGTATAACTACAGCACTGGGATACTGCAGCAGGGCAGGACCAGGGCCCTTCTCCCCCACTCTACTTACTTTCACAATGTTCTTCTTTTCATTCCCTTTCCATACCTAATAAAATATGTGGAACTTCAGTGGCAGCTTTCAAGTAAACTGAAAAAGAAAATGCTCTTCACAAATAGAGATGTTGCAAAGTTTTAATTCACTGGTGAAGTTCCAGCGAAGTCACTCACTTCGCCTCCACAGAGCAACCCATGAATTTAGGCTATTAGTCAAAAAAATTAGCCTATGTGACGTTGCCAGGAATTTCATCACGAATGGTGGAATTTTGCCCCCCGAACATACACAATTTGAAGGCAAAATTCCACCTTTTGCGGTGAAATTCCACACCTTACGGGCAGAAATTCACACTTCGTGGATTGATCCACACTCCGCAAATTGCGCTAAATTTGAAGATTCATTTGCAAAGCAAATTTTATCAACTTCATCCATCTCTAGTCGCACATTGATGGGTTCTGGCAATCTTTTTCTGATAAAAAAATAAAGACAGGCCCAGTAGCACTGAGGGTTGAGGCGCTGGATGCCGCACTTTGCACCATGCCAGCAACCCTGTTTCGGGAACAGACTTGGGTCGCTCGGGGGTTGGTCGGGGGAGGAAGGACTGAGCGTCTGGAGGACTGCTTTCCTTCCTTGGGGAGGGGGCATAGTGCTGTGCACTGTTGACTGACACTGTCGGCACAGATGAACAGCCCTGCAAGGGGTTGGCCCACGTCTAGGGTGATTGACTGCCTCCCCGCCCATTGCATGGGCATAGGGTGTGGGAGAAAATGGAGAAAAACTGGGACCTTCTACCTTGACACCACAGCTGCAGAACTCTTGGTTTTACCAAGATTCTGCATCCTTAATTGGTTACTGAAGGTCAGTTAGGTGCCAGAAAATGTTGTGCATACTGTACATGTTTTAATATAGCTGCATCTTGCCCACCAAAGTGTCAAAGTGAAAATGGCACTCTTCTGACTGGATTTGGCCAGGGGGAAACTGCAGAAGTTCGGCAGTTCATCAAATGCCCCTTTGGCTTCACACTCACCCTTAGACAGGGGTACTACACCAGCCCTTTGGTACATCCAGCAGATAAGAAAGAGGTGAAGGTGGAGGAGGCAGGAGACAGGTAGCAGATCTAGCTCAACCACAAGACAAAAACTAACCACTGATGAACAACAGGTCACCACTCATCCCGCTCCAGGGGGGAAGCATTTCTTATTCATCTCCAGCAGTGGCAATCTGTCACAACAGACTATCTCCAGCACCCATTTATCTGTCACAACAAGTACTGTAGGTGTTGAAGATTGTGAGAGAATGTCCCAGCCTGTGCTTGGTAACCACTCCAAAACAAAAGAACTTCTAAATATTCAATCAATTTCACCAGAAGAGATGCAACAATTCAAATTGTTAGTACAAAATCTGCAGTCTTTCAAAACTGTGGAGAAAGTACCAACAGAAATGGGAAAAAGGATTTTCTTAAGGTACTTCCTAACAAAGAAAACATCAGGAGAATGGTGACCAATCCTCACCTCCGATGTCAGAACAAACATCAAAAGAAAGAAACATTTAAAATGGTCATCTTGCAAACAGTAATGCTGTCTCTGTAGTAAGGAGACCTGTAATACTCCATGGACTAGGCCAAAAAGAGCTTGAAGAGGGCTTACAACCACATCCCAATGTAGCCACCCCCTCCCAATACATCTAGGGGCAGCCGATGGTCCTGGGGAGGAGGCCCACAGAATAGATTCCCTTCATTCAGTTCTAATAACTAAATAAATAAATAATCAAATAGATCTTACTGGGCAGATGCAGGCCCATGGCCCCCCTGAATTTGGTAGACCACTTCAGAATTCATTCAGGTCGGCACTCACAATGTCCAACGAACACCAAGGGAATAAGCTGGAACTTCATTAAAACACCTTGGGGAAATAAGGCTCATGGGCACATCTATAACTAAGAAATAATTTCATTAATGACTAGAATCTAATCAGACATGGAGACTGGGCTCTATAAACGAATCACTATTTATTCTCCTGGACCCCAATGATTTAGAGGAGCCCAGAGGTCCCATTAGCTTAAAAACTCAGTAATTGTTACAGCTCCATGAGGCTAACTTTCTACAGTCGTCACTGAGACAAAGATACCTTGAAAGTAGACAACAATAGACAGGCAAAGTATTTTTCAGCTCACACTACAGTGATAAGCTGCTCCCCCGACCAAACAATTTTCTTCAAGAAGTGTGAAGCTTCTAACCCACTGGCACTGGTAAGTACCTTCTACAAGAACTTCACTTTCCTGCCTTGAGGTCTCCACAACCCTGTTCATCACTGGAGTGCTCACTTAGACACACCTGAGCCACTCCATTGCCATCGAGAAATGAGCAGCATTTCCCTCACCATTTCCTGACCCTTTATTACCACGGTGACCTGGAGGTGCAGCCTGCTAATACCTTAGCTGCCACCCCTGCACAACATGCTCTCCTCAGCCTCCAGTTCCATCCTGCTTACCCGCCTATGGTCCCAGGACTCTCAGATCACCAGTGCAGCCCATCTCCTTACTGCCCCCAGGAAACCTTCCTGATGATGTAGTTCTCGAGACGGTGGTTCATTCATGAAACCACACAAACAATCCCCTCCAAACCATTTCTCCCTGTGTTCGATTGGAGCTAACTGGCGAAGGGGGAGAAACACTCTAAGGTACTCTGCAGCCCAACTGGCACATCCAGCAGCCCCAGGACCTGTCCCTGTCCCTCCTAACAGGCCCTAAACAGGTAGAGCTTCTCCCCCAGCTCCATCTCCTGCCCGACCTGCCCTGCCACCCTGGAAAAAGAAAGACTGCTCACACCAGTCCTCTCCTGTGGGAGCCCTGCCACAGCCCCCACAGCCCTGACAGCCCAAGCTCCTAACCTGCCTCCATGATCATCCAGAATATCCTCAGAGGCCTACTTACCACCTATTCCCCCAGGGAACCCAGGGACCAAATGACCACAAACTGTGGCTACCTGCTATCACCAATGGAAGGCTCCAAACCCCTGACCTGGCACCTCAATGCTGCATTTAGTCAGCCTGACTACTGAAGGGGGGTTGTTGCCCTCCCTTCTACTGCCCTAGCAGATGTTTCCCACCAGTCTTTCCCCCTCCAGAGACTCAGAAACTTCCTGTCTCCTTGTTTATATACTTCCTCACATCCTTATCTCTGCTGACAGTAAGTGGTGGCTATAGCAGAAATTGTACTCCTCCAGAGCACCTTACAAAAACCTAAACCCTGGAGGAGAGGAAGGGGACGCTAAGGTGAGCAGTAAGCCCCTCTTGAATGAGAGGGAGCTTACACCAATAAGGGCAAGTGATAGAAAGTACCTACACTTCAGAGTAGGGCTGAGTAAGTACCAGAACAGAGCAATGCCCTTCGGACTGATCTCTGTCCCAAGAGTGTTCACAAAGTGCCTAGCCGTAGTAGCAGCAGAACTTTGAAGAACTGGAGAGACAGTTGATCCACACTTAGGCAACTGGTTAATATGCAGAAGAATCATGGAACAGACCCTATCATCAAGGAAGCAAATTATGTCCATGATGATAAAGTTGTGTTTCATCCTGAATTTAGAGAAATCAAATCTGAAACCACACAGAACCTGCACTTCACAGGAGCGCACAATATGAGCAAGGCATGCCTCTCAACTGTCACACATTTCGAGATATGTCACTCATTTTACCTCTCAGAAAATATTTGTCCCACATGGGGAAGGTGACATTCTACATTTCCCATTGAAACGTTAAATATAGGAACATAGAAGCTGACAGCAGATAAGGACTGCAAGGCTCATCCAGTCTGCCCATTTTTTCTACCTTACGAATGTGCCAAAGGCCTTTACTCTGTCAATGATCTATTTATTCATACTCATCTGTATTGCTCCCTTATGCCTATCCCAAGCCTTTCTGAAGCCCCGCACTGTATTCATATCCATCACTACCTGAGGTAGGCCGTTCCATGCATCCACCACCCTTTCTGGGAAAAAGAACTTCCTCACATTGCCCCTTAATCGGCCTCCCTCTAATCTCATGCTGTGTCCTCTTGTCCTGCTATTTTTCTTATATTGAAACATGTTAGACTCTTTCACCTTGTTAATGCCCTTAAGATATTTGAATGTTTCGATCATATAACCTCTCTTCCTCCTTTGCTCTAGAGTATACATATTGAGCTCCATTAATCTGTCCTCATATGTTTTCTGATGCAGACCCTGCATCATTTTGGTTGCCCTTCTCTGGACTGCCTCCATTTTGATAATGCCCTCGTGCAGGTGAGGCCTCCAGTACTTAACACAGTACTCCAGATGGGGCCTAGCAAGTGTTTTGTAAGGAGGGATTATTAACTCCCTCTTACAACTTGTGATACCCCTACTAATACACCCCAACATCCCTCTAGCCTTACCTACTGCCTTAGTAGTCTGCTTGGATGATTTCAGGTCATCTGTGATGATGATGCCCAAGTCTCTTTCTTCCCTAATGATTGCTAGCAACTCCCCTCCCAACCTATAGGTAGCTTCAGAGTTTATCTTCCCAGTTTTACCACGCTGCAGCAAAAGCGGACATGGAGACATCCCGGACAGCGACAGCCACATTGCTGAGTGTCAGCAATGTGGTGTCGGGGATGCCTCCATGTTTCCATTGGGGGAGCTGTGCCCCCGAACACTCCAATCTCTAGGATTCCAACTCTGAGTTGGGGGGGGGCGAAACACCCCGAGAGGCAGTCCCCTGGCTGTGCAGAGACCATCACAGCAACATGCAGATTTTGCCCACATCCTGTTGTTGTGATGGTCTTCGCCGTCAGGGAGTCGCTGCGGTGATGGTATACCTCTCTTCCCTATGTGCATGATCTTGCACTTGCACTAACAGTAATCTAATATGTTCAATTATCAGTAAACATTATGAAAATTAATGCACTGATAGCCATAGTGTTCTGTGCTTGCAGTGCCATATTTGAAGTTATAGCATGGGTTACTTTTGGAAGTAAAACTGATTGGATAAGACCTGTTAGGTGTCTGTGGATTAAATTTTCTATTTAATCCACAGTTTACCTGCCGGATCATCTTCCTCACATAAGAGTTTACTTCATCACACTGTGGAGGGATCTGCACAGCTTGCTCTGCTGACTTTTTTCAGCAGCCATTGTTTTTTAGTTCTTAGTGAGAAGAGCATACTGTATCAGACATGGAGAAATGGATAAAAAATTTTCTTTGTTTGGCACTTTGAGCATAGACGAGTGGTTGGACAAAAGATTCCCAGACGGAGAAGCTGTTCCCTGAGATGTAAAAAAAAATAAACTCTCGGACCAGGCTCCCATCAGAAATAGTTGTCCAAATAATGATTCCCCATGCACAGAAAATGACCCAGAGGTCAGTGAAGCGAGTGCTCTCTGTGCCCCCGCACCCGATTGACTTGTTCCAGTATTTAAACGTACCTCTCTCCTTTCCTCCTCAGTTGCCAGGATCCAGAACTTGAGGTCCAACTCAGAGGTCGTGAGGGTCATGGAAGTACCCTCCCCCACCCCCGAATCTGCGCTACCAGGTACGGATTGTGTTTTAACAGCACGCTGTGGAGCTCCAGCCCTCTAAGCAGGAGAGGAGTATCTGTGTGTGTGCAGGCCCCGCCGACGCAAGCGTCCACTCCCCACCACCCCTGCCACCACCCTTGGTGAGCACTCCCTTTTATAGGCTCCAGGAACCAATCAGCCAATTTCTCCATCTGCAGGATATACTCAGCTGCCAGTAGGGGCAGTGCTGAATCTCCTCACCAAGAACTGGATTCCCTTGGCTCTGCAACACGTCATGGCTTCTATGACACGATCACTCCTCCTACTACACTTTCAGCTACCCTATTTAGTAACTCCCTCAGCCAACCTCCTGGACAACTCACTTCTCTTTGGTCCCCTTTGGCTGCCTGACTGGAAGTGGCAGCAAACTGCAACTCCTGACTGGAAGTGGCAGCACACTGCAACTCCTGATAATATCCATAGAAAGGAATCCATTGCCTCCTACCTCTTCAGTGCAGACTGGACTCTCCTCACAACCTTCCACCACCTCTTTTCTCCCAAACACACCACTCCACACACAGCACTCCCTGCTTCCCCAGCAAGGACTGCCAGCCATGCCACCTGCAACTCCAGCCCCTGTCTTCTGTCCCCTCTCCACGGCTCCTATTACTGGCCACACCGCACATCGCTAACCTCCCCATCCCCTCACTCCCTGCTGTAAAAGGGCATCTGGGCCACAGTGTATACTCACACAAAACATCAAAATGGCACCCTATCCACAGGATCTTCCTCCTCCTGCTATTACTCACATCAGGAAACGTGCACCCAAACCCTGGCCCTGAGTCTGCCCATTCTCCAATGTCTGACCACCCTCCAACCAGCAGACTACGTATTACCTCCATCAATATCTGTAGCCTCCTAAAAAAGTGGGACTCCTTTCAGGGCTGGGTCCTCCAGCACCAGCCTGATATCATAGCGGTTGGGGAAACCTAGCTCTCTCCTAGGATCCCGGACTCTTCACTAACCCTTGAGGGGTATAACTTATACCATGCTGATTGCCAGGGTAAGCGGGGGGCTGCGCCATATATACCAAAGCTACCTTACGTGATCAGTTACTTCCCACCCCTCTACTTCATCCTGGTCCACAAACACTTACAATCAAAGTCATACTGGGCAACTCCAAATCCCCCCCCCCAATCATCACTGCAGTCTACATTCCACCCAGAGACCAGAAGGCGGCCTTCCACTCCGTACTGTCCTACCTGACCACGCTCCCGCCATGTGCAGAGAAAATTCTACTTGGTGACTTTATCATTAACTGGCTGGACAAGGCTGCCGCACCATTTAAAGCTGCGGCCACTGCCCAAGACCTGACGCAAGTCGTATCATCCGCTACCCGACTGAACCTGCGTACCGGGTCCTCCTCCTTGCTGGACCTAGTATTCACCAACCATCCCCATAAAATCACTAGTACTACTGTCCTCCCAAATGCCCTTAGTGACCACTCCCCGGTCCTCTGCTACTGGACGTGCAAACCGCGTAAGTCCCCCCCCAAAATAATCTATTAGTGCAAGCTTGGACCGGGCAAACTTGCTCAACTCATAACACACCGCAGAACAATAGACTGGTCCTACCTTACTACGCTCCTTGACCCAGACAGAGCACTTGACCTCTTCATTCTCGCTTTCAACACCTCTTGTGACAAATTTGCCCCCATCACCAAAAGGGTGGTCAAAGGTAACCCTGCCCCGTGGATCACTGATAAACTCCTGGACCTTATGCGGACCAGAGATTTGTCATGGCACTTCTCTAACGAGACTGGCCTACCCGCCGATAGACAGAAATATAGAGATGCTCGGAATAAATGCACCTGGTCCTTACGCAAAGCAAAAGGAGAGTACTACAAGACCTCCCTAACCAACACCTGTGGATCAGGTCAAAAGTTCTGGGCTAATATTAAGGACCTATGTGGCAATGTTCCCAACACAACCCCTAGCCAGATTATGGTTGATGGGAGCCTGTCCTCGGACCCAGCCCAAATGGCAGCTGCATTCAATGACACCTTCTCTAACCTCAGCAGGGTCCTTCCACTAACTTCTTTGACCCACCCCCATCACCCCTGCCTCCCCCATCAGCCCCTCCTCGTCTCTGCGCTATATTTTTCCCAAAGGCACAGAACCGTATCTCAGAACGGCACTAAGTCACTCTCGATACAGTAGTGACACCTTTGACCTGAAACTCCTTCGCCTCTCACTCCATGAGGTGCTCAACCCTCTTACTCATATACTAAATCACTCCCTTTGCCATGAAAAATTCCCCTCCTGCTGGAAAGCTGCCCACATCACTCAGGTATTTAAAAATGGGGACTGCACCCTTACTAACAACTACCGCCCTATCTCCATCCTCCCTCCCCTATCTAAGTCCCTTGAGAGGATCATTGCGGATCAACTCAGAGACCACCTCAACAAATACAACCTGCTTAACAAGCAGCAACATGGCTTCTGGAAGGGGCATAGCACCACAACCGCACACTCGGAACTCACCACGCACATTCACTCTGCATTAGATAAAGGTCAAGTCTCTGGGGCTGTCTTCATAGACCTCACAAAAGTGTTCGACACCATTAACCACCAGCTCCTCAGATCGATGCTGATCAACACTGGATTCTCCCAGAATGCCCTTGGCTGGTTCACTGATTACCTGTCCAATCATTCCCAGCAGGTAAAAATGAGTAACACCCTCTCAAATAAGCTACCTGTCCTCACTGGTGTCCAGCAGGGGTCCATCCTTGGCCCATTATTGTTCAGCCTCTTTCGTAACTCCCTCCCCAGTTCTTGTCCAGGGAACTTACTCCTCTATGTGAATGATGCCATCTTGTATACCTCCAACTCTGACCTTTTGCAATTACACCTATCCCTGCAGTCCTCCTTTAATAGAGCCGAAAAATGGTTCGCCTCACAATGTCTTTTCCTGAACTTTAGCAAAACCAAGGTTTTGCTCTTTTCCCATCCACTCGACATCAGAAAGAATCTCTGCCCTCAAATGCATACTGCCAACCAGACTCCTCTGGAGCAAGTGGACTCTTACAAATACCTGGCCGTTACCCTTGACCCTGCCCTTACCTTCCACCAACATATCCACCTTCTGTCTAATGCCCTTAATGTACTTATCAGACTCCTGTATCGCCTCAAACACTGCTTTACCCCTAACACAATGAGACTAGCTGTCTCCTCCTCTGTACTCTCTCTGCTTGACTGTGGCTTAATCATTAATGGGGCTGCAAACACTTCGGCACTGCAAAGACTTTGTGTCACCCTAAATAAAGCCTTTCACCTCACACTGGGGTGCGACCGCCTAACTCACACTTGCTCCCTATATGACATCAACTGGCTGAACCTTGACAACAGGATAATGTTCCACGCCTGTCTCATGGCAAAAAAAATTGCCCTAGGGCTCTCCCCCACAGGACTTACCCCTCTAGTTCGACTGGCCCCGACACACAAGATAACCCATGGCTCTGGAAAGCAACTCCTCTCAGTCCCCTATGGTCGCATCTCCCAATTTCAAAGATCCTTTAGCTATAGAGCCCTCGTCTGGTTAAACAGCCTACCCACTCCACTTGCTAAAGAGATAAGACTTGGACCCTTCAAAACCTTTCTTAAGGACCTGTTATAGTCCTCAAACCACTGCGACTGCCTTTGAATCATCCCCATTATTTGGTCTGACTAGGTCGCTGGCCAGCCTCTCCGACCCTAGCCCCCCCAATCTATGTCTGACTAGCCTAGTCTTTGTTCGTGTCCTATATGTTGGTGTGATCTAACCAAGTTTTCTCACTGTTAGCCTCACAATCTGCTACTGTAACAAACTGACTATGTACTGATGTACTGCTATACTGTAACAACCTGACTATGTACTGATGCGCTGCTATATATCCTGTATGTCTCTGTATGTAAACTATGTGACGTGGAACCTTTATAAAGGAGTCTCTGACTCAAAGCTGTTTCCGAACATTCAATAAATAAAAAAAAAAAGAAAGATACCTTACCATGTCAACCAAGCAGGTGCTGGTTGTTCCGATCGGTCAAGGTGGAGCAGACAGCACCAGAAACAGTACCAAGTATTTCCAAAGTGCCACAGTGTGAAATGCACAGATCGAACACGAACAATCATCTATCATGAATGCCCGATGTGCACAGCCAGAGAATCACTGGCAAAATACAAGCGGAGACAGTGTTCGAGTGAGATTGCCACCCATGGGAGCATGCAGCATGCATAGTAAGAAGTGATTGGCAGTAGAGAGAGATGGAATAAGCTCGCAAGATACTGACCACACGCAGTGTCAAAAGCAGAGTACACTGCAGCATAGCAGCAGTATCCTGTCAGTAGGCAAGTGTCACAAGTAGGTCTGACAGCTTTGTTCCTTAACCAGATGGGCAACAGCAGAGCATGAGCGTGGCTGCAGATGTAGACACACACTGTCTGTGCTACTGATTCTGCAGAACATTAAACAGCAAGAGAGTCCATTCCACAAGCAATCACTGCATCAGTGTAACCTCATCTGCTAGCAATTGTACATCTCATTTCTTCACAGTTTCGAGCAACTATGCAGGATGCAGCAACCGTGGATTAAACTCTCAGTGTAATGCACAGTTAGCAGCCGTCCCACAACCACTGAGTCTCAGTGCTGCACAGCTTCATATAATAGCGGTCTGCAGTCCTGTGGTTTCCACATACAATGTGGTAGCTTCTAATGAATAACAAATAACCAAAACTTCTGTCAAGTGAGATTGAGAGAGTTCTACATCCATAAAATGCATTTTTTTGTAAGGGACTACTTTGCAAAGCAGAAGGATAGCATCCCTTTCTGTCATTATAACAGGTGCAGAAGCTGGTTTTGAGTGTGTGTGCTATATGCTTAAGGTAACCCATGTTATACGCACAATAACCCACTCCAGGCTGTGGGATTATAGG
Organism: Neoceratodus forsteri; assembly: GCA_016271365.2. NCBI lineage: Eukaryota > Metazoa > Chordata > Ceratodontiformes > Ceratodontidae > Neoceratodus > Neoceratodus forsteri. Next base: position 103,416,261 of record CM028132.1, read on the forward strand.
CATTTAATTCATGCCTGGCACACTGTGAGGACTCTCGGCATCTGGCCTCATGCCTCACAATGCACCACAAGCATGGATTAAATGCCTATAATCCCACACCCTGTCGTGGATTATTGCTATCATATGTCACACATTTTGCTCATTTGTCACACATCTTGTCACACATTTTGATGAAGGTATGAAGCAAGGGCTTGTCTCTCTCCAGAGAGAAGTCTGACACTGGTGCAGTATGCAGTCCGTTGCCAAACTGGGGACAATGCTGATTGCCAGGGTAAGCGAGGGGGGGGCTGTGCCATATATACCAAAGCTACCTTACGTGATCAGCTACTTCCCACCTCTCTACTTCATCCTGGTCCACAAACACTTACACAGCCAAAAAAAGGTATTGTATGCAGAGAATTTTCTGAGACTAGTGGGCCTCATGTTAATTACAGCCTATGTGGTATCATGGGTGAGACTGCACATGAGAAATGTATAGTGAGAATGTGTTTTGAACTTAAGCCTTTTTTGAAAAAGAAAAAGTAGTTAGGTAAACTGTATTAAAATATAAATGGCTATAGTTTGAGACCATCATTCAGGATTAATCTGGTGACTTTATTTCTATTTTGTATTTATAGACATTGATTCTACTTTTTTATTATTTTCTGTAATTGTGCAGGTAACCCCTCCTCCTTTCCCTTTCCCTCCCCTCCCATAGTTTGAAACTGTTTTATATATTTATATATGCATTTATTATAATATTGCACTTTTGTGGGGTTGGTTGTTGTCATAGGGTTATACTTGAGTGATTTTCACATAGGAATTTAGGTGGCTTTTTATTACTACTGTTTTTAACCAATCAGGCATCTGGAATTTATGTAACATCATTGGGATGTTTTTTGAATTGGATATTTAACTGCCATGAATTACCAGTTAATTAAGCCTTTGAAAAAGGATGCTGTTTCATCCAAAACATGTCAGGTGGGGTATTTGTCTCATTTTTATGAATTAATAAAGTGTTATTTTTCTCTTTAAGAGACCCGTGCCCTTGAATCCTTGAGGTTGTGTGTGCTCAACTTTTTGGCATTTGTATCCTCAAAACTGCGCAAGGAAGCAGAAACACTGTGGGAGCTGACCTACAGTCTAAGTGTACATATTTCTTCCATTCATGTTGCAGGGAAGAAACATGTACTGGTAGACTCAGTCAGCAGTTTGGGTCATGTGACATATAAGTGGTCCCTAAACCTGAGTGTTAAACTCAGTTTTCAACACATGGGGGTGTTCCAGAGGTGTATCTTTTTTGCATCATGGGAGAACAAAAAGCTGCCACTGTCCTGATGCAGAGTCCTATCTTTGGAAACAATCCCAGTAGATACTTTCACCCCATATTGGGGACAAAAAATTCCTTTATGCTTGCCCACCCTTTCCTCTTGTAACCACCCAGTCCCCTGGGGTTACTAGAATCCCATCAGTGTCAGTGCTAGGCAGGGATGGCAGCAGGTGAATAACTGGTTAAATGGGTTTTTACCTGCTCCCTCTCTGTTTACTTGGTCTCAGCTGAGAGGAGAGAGATGATGTCATTTAGAACTCTTGCAGCAGCATAAGCCACAGCAGCTAGCTGTGAGTGGGGAGTTTTAGAATCTTGGGTCAGTTGTTTGTTGGAGTCTGTGGTGAGCAGTTGGAGGAGTGAGAGCTGCAGTGTGGGCTCTGTGTGGAGAGCATATTTTCTCACCCTAGTGCTCAGAAATATCTGCCTGCCAAGAGAAGAGGTGAAAACCATTGTCTAGAGTGGGAGTTCCTGATTTTCCATCCCTGGAGAGATGGAAAGGATTACCAGAATGGATCCACGGGGGCAAGCCTCTACTTTAATACAAGACTTTGAAGCTGCCTGTTTTGTTTACTAACCATGAGTAATCTGACTTTGTGCTTTACAGAGGAAAGTGCCTGGTTTTCTTGGGGGGTGTACTCTGATAAAGGGAAATATACACAGATTCTGTGCTAAGTTGAGACCGTTCTCATGTTTTTAAAGTTGGCTGACAATTGTGGAGTCCCCAGAGAGACTTGGCACATTGTTCAGGACTTTAGTTCAACACTCAAAAGTAGTGTTTTTCTTGTGCATGATGTAAAAGTCATTCCAAGGTGCATATTGCTAACTGTTTTACCAGATGTTATGGAGTGTAACTCTGAAAGAATGGCAGGGTATGGACATGGAAGCAAAAGGTGGGCAGCCCCCCATCTGGAGTGACCAGTTCAGCACTAAAGGTTCCCTAAGGGCGCCTGCTTATTCAGGACATGGTGGCCAATGCCTGAAGATAAAGTTTACCCCCAGGTGTGGGTTGTACTTATTTTGAGCACCAGTGTGCTCTGTCATGGCCAGCTGCCACATTGCCAAAATGATAAGTCCTATGCCATATGGGAAATGTGCACAGTTGTGGCCAGTACCACTAGAAGAAAATATGTGTTTCAGATGAGGCCATTGCCACTGAAGAGAATTCAAGGTCTTATGATATATGGAATATGCAGAGTTTCTGTCCGCTGCAGATTTCTGTTGTTCTGCCATTGCCTTGTGCCACAATGTGTAACCCTTGGGGACCCACCTTTGCTTTAGTGTACCATCTTGGAATAAAGTCACACTCTAGAATGCCAACCTAGTTGGGGCATTCATGTTACTGCTTCCTGTGTGGAATTACTGCGTAAACCTCCAGAAGTACAAACCTAACATAGCCCTAAGCAAAAGGTTCTCTCCTCAGGACCAGGGTTTAGTTTGGTCATCTGTAGTTCTGCTTTTGTACACCCTCGCCCCTTTCTGACCTCTAGAAATAACAAGCCTGGTATACATTCCCAAAGCTAGGGATGGTACCGATTGTCCAAAGTAGTTTGGGGTGCCCAGTCAAAGGTACTAAGTGGTAGCTTACTGTGCTAAGCAGCAGTGGGTGGTTACAATCTGATACAGGGTGTACTTCTGAAAGTGAGGTTGGTACATGTAACCATGATCCTGTTAGTACCAGACTGGCCTAGACAGCCAGGGTACTCTCTTTTAATTTAGATGTCCCAAAAGAGTCCCCCTCACTCTGTGTTATGACCTTCTAACATCTCAAAAGGACAGATGAACTATTGCAGCTTGTAGTACCTTCACCTAAAAGCATGGTTCTTGAGGAGGAAGAGTTTTCTGACTTAAATTTCTCTATCCAGGTTATGGAGATCCTTAAGGTGGTGAGAACGCCAGTTACTAGGAAAATGTACAGTTCAGAATGGAAAGGATTCTCAAGCTGGTGTAGTAAGTACAGTTTCAATTCAACTGAAAAAGCAGACATTGCATTAATGTTCAAGTCTTTGTTATAGTCAAAGTCGTTGGGCATAAGGTCAGCATCTTTAAACATACTTTTTTCTGCTGTTCATACATGTAGGGCTATTGCCTTAGTAGGAACTTTATTTGCACTTACAATGTTCAAGGGGTTCTTTAGGGGAACAGTCAGCACAAAGGGCCCCACACTCAAGTGTTGGGCTGGTCCCAATGTGCACTTTGCATACAAAATCATTTTGGTTCACTTACTGCTTATTGTAGTATAATAGATTATATCAGACAAATTTTGCTTGGTTCTAGGCTGACACCTTCTCTTACTAAAATCCCACTGAATCTCCTGCAGCTGACATCAGAGTGGCAGGCAGAAGTTGGAAATTCAATAGCCGGCAGTGCATGTTAAGGCTTTTATAATCTTCAGTCATGGGCCCGATATTCAAAAGCTTGTGCAGGTGCTAATGGGTCTTTGTCCTCGCAAACTGGGATATGCGTCAGATCCCCATATTCAGAAGGGGCCTTTGTGTGGGCAGAGGGTAAGCATCTGTGCAAAACTTCATATATGCAGTTGAGCAAGGGGCATGGCCATGAATAGCCATTCTACCTTATATTCAGTGACTTTGTGCTGAGCAAAAAGAGTTAGTGTGGTCCTGTTGCACAAAGCAAATACTGCTGAAGAAAACCCTGACTTACTCTGGGCAATCAGTGCTGGAGGTAAAGCAGCCAACCAGCTGATTTGCCACTTGGTAGCACACCTGCCCCCTATGGTACATGGTACCTCCCTGTCTCTCTTATATGAATAAAACTCCCTGGTGCTAGTGGTCCTCTCCTTCCTCCATTTACCAGCCCATGGACAGAATAAAACCGTCCCTGTTGCTAGTGGTCCCCCTTCCGTCCGATCGCCAGCCCGCTTGAGAGAATAAAACCCTCTCTGTTGCTAGTGGTCCCACTCCCTCTGATCACCAACCCATTGCAAAAATAAAATCCTCCCTGGTGCTGGTGGTCCTCCCTCACTCTGATTACCACCCCATTGAGGGAATAAAATCCTCCCTTGTGCTAGTGATTTTCCTTCCCTCCAAGTCTGTTGAAAACATTAAAACCCTCCTTAGCATCCAGTGGTTCCCTCCCAGGGCCAATCCAAGATACCGTCTGTCATAATTCCATAATCCCTGGTGTCTAGCAGCTCCCTACCACAGTAATGAACAAACCCCCAGTCACCTTGCCAGTATGCTTGGTGCTGCGGGTGCACATACAGCAACTGATGCAGCCCTCTCATACTTCCTTGGATGGCTGCCATATGTCCAGGCAGGGAGCTTGCATCTTATTTATCCTGTAAATAAGAAGTGTGTTCCCTGCCTGGATGTATAGCAGCAAGCCAAGGAGGTGTGAGGAGGGCTGTACAGGATGGCGTATGTGCACCAGCGGCACCAAGGATACTGGTAAGGTGTCTGGGGGGGTGCTCGGTGCTGCAGTGAGGTGGCTGCTAGATGCCAGGGGAAAAGGATTTGCAAGAGGTGGCACCCTGGGTCAGTGCAGGGAGGGAACCACTGGACACCAGGAAGGATTTTAATGTTTACAATGGGCTGGCGATTGGAGGGAGGGTGGACCACTAACACCAGGGAGGGTTTTATTCTTTCACTGGGCTGGCAATTGGAGGGTGGGACCACTAGCACCAGGGAGGGTTTTACTCTTCCAATGGGCTGGTGATTGGTGGATGGGGGGGACAGTAGGAGCAAGGGATATCTACACATGTCTGGGCCCAGGCTATTTGGGGTGCTGGGGCAATGCCACCCTAACTTGCCTTGCTACTAACGCAAATGAGCCCATAATGGGCATGCAAATAGCTCCTTAGCACCTAGCATGCCCAATGGGCTCATTTATATGGGTTCCTTTGAATATTGCAGATGGCGCTCTGGTTCTATCCACTCTGATGGTGTACTTCGGGATCCATGTTAGGGCAATGCTACTTAACACAGAGCTGCACCAACATGGCCCTATATTCAAATGAATAGTGCCGGTGCTCTATTCAACCAAATATAGTATCCTCGGGCTCCCATGCAATCTCAAATTGCAGTGCAGTTTTGCACTCCGCTTCATGCTACTTTAAATATTAGGTCCCAGATGTTTTCCAGGTGGTCTGCTTTTCTCCAGAGGCTAAGTACAGTCCTTTGTGAATGTACTTAGCCCAGGGAGGACAGACAAACCAGCAAATAAAAGATCAGAGCTTGTACAAATTCTAATATGCACTGCTGACTTTTGAATCACTCACTGCTGCCTACTGCTCTGATATCAGACACAGTGGATTCTGGGATTTGTAGAAACAGAAGATATCAGCCTAGAACTAAGCAAAATTATTTTAATACAATCTACTATACTACAGTAAACATTAAGTAAACCTAAAATGTTTTGACACACAAAGTGCAAATTGAGACCAGCCCCATTCTTGAGTGCGGGGCCTTTGGTGGTGACTGTTCCCCTTTAAGGGCCTCTCACAAATTTATCCCCTTAAAAAGAAACTAATAAAAAACTTGTGACATAAATCTGGTATTCACTCACCGAATGAACTGTCTATTTAAACCTATGACCACTCCTGAGCTGCAGTGCCTCTCCTAGTCCTAGAAAACTTTACTCCTGATAGCTATTACTTCAGCAAAGAGAGTTAGTGAAATACAAGCACTTTCCTAATATTCGATTTTCCAGAAAAAGTGCTGTTAAGAACAAATGTTCAATTCTTTCCAAAGGTAGTGTCAGAATTCTATTTGAATTAAGCTATTATCTTGCCAGTATATTTCCCAAGGCCACATGCCTCTACTAGGAGTGGACAAATTCCACACATCAGGTTTAAGAAGGGCCCTCAGATTTTGCAAGTCCAGAATAGTAGACATGAGGTGCAACAGCAAACAAATGTTTGTTACATATAGTGAGGTGTCAATGGAACACACAGGGCAGGGTTTTTTGAATGACTGTGAATGCTGCAAGCCCCGGGTGCACCATATATATGATGCACAGATCTTGCAGCATTCACCCACCCGCAACCAGGATTTTCTATCCCGTACAGCAATTGCTGCAAGCTAGATCAACTTTTTGTGGTCTAGATTGCAGTAATCCCAAGGACCTTTTTCACGGAGCTTGCACCACATATGTGGCGCAAGCTGCCGTAAATCATAGAAACTGTCGCAACTGGGCCCGAGATTGTAAAATTGGATGCAGTTGCTGCGAAGGGGTTTGGTGCACTGCCAAAACCTAAGTGTCGTGGCACAGGTCTTGAAGCAAGCCCTGCACCACCTTTTGAAAATCCAGCCCCCAACCTTTAAGTAGACCACCTCAAGATAGTATCCATAAAAAATTTCTGCTACACCTAGGCAGGGAAGGTATCCCTGCATGGCCTTAAGGTTTACTTCACTAGGAATACAGCAGCGTCATAGGCAGCTAGAAGGAATATACCACTGGCGGATATTTGTAAAGCTGCTACCTAGTCACAGTTCATGCTATTGTTGTCAGATAGTATCCTATGAATTAGGATACTGCCAGATATCTGATGTTTGCCCAGATAGTGGATCCAGTCAGATAGTAGCGCTATCCAACTGTGGATCTGGCCATCCCGGATCCAGGTAAGATTCCCCCAGATCCCCAGTTGGATCCCTGGATCCGACATTGGATCTGACATCAGATCCCAGGATCTGACCTCAGATCCCTGGATCTGATGCTGGATCTGACCGTGGATCCCAGGATCCGAACTCAGATCCCTGGATCTGACCACAGAGCCATGGATCCAACCTCAGATAATGTGGGATCTGACCTGAGATCTGGCCTCTGACTTAGGTCAGATCCCAGGTCGGAGACTGCCACCATCCGACAGATCACAACTGGATCCACAAAGGCACCATCCTAGCATCACTAGTTCATGCATTCACATCTCACTACTGCCTGGACACACAGTCAACAGAAGATTTAAGTGTAGGAGTTCTGTACTTCAGAATCTATTCCCAAAGTACCCCTAAAACCCTCTAACCCAGGGTACTGCTTGAAGTTTGTACAAGTTTTGCAGGGCTGCTCTAATTTGTGTAGTTACAGTAGAAGGTAAGGTTGCTCACCATAGTGACATCTTTTGTTCTAATGGAGTTAACAGCCAGCCAAACTGCAATTCCTCCCTTTCTCTTTTTAGAGTAGCATAATTAGGGTCTTCAGAATTATTTAGGTGTTTTATAATGTGAAATTTAAACAGTGTTTCTAATTATTATTATTGTGTTTTTTTTTTAGATTTGGTCTTGAATCTTCTTGGTCTCTTTTTGAGTTTATTTTTTTATTAATTTTAAGTATATAAAGACGTACAGGCATACATAATGAAAGGGAAACCTCATATAGATTACTAAAGGGTATTACTTAACAAAACACATAGTTTAGGTTGAATATAATGAGGATGCCTTAAAATATATATATATATATATATATATATATATATATATATATATATACAATAAGAGTTTGTCTTACTTATAAGTAGCGAACAAAGAGTTACAGTTATTAAAGTGTTATGAATTCAGAGAGATCAGTGAAGTGCAACATGAGTACGAGAACAAGTTATGCCAGGCTTTCAAACCATTACATGAAGTGATACCTATAAGAATACAAACATTATACAGTAGAGGAGGAATATAAATAAAAGAGAGATGTATGTTGAAGGTAGAAAATAGTGCAGGGTAGAAAAAAGAAGAAAGAAGTAGGGTGGGAAAGAAATAGAGGGGAGATATCTGTGCAAAGAATATTAGAGAGACCCAGATCTAATTAACAGAGTAAAGATATACCAAAAGGAAAGCTAAATAAGTCTTGAGGATTAGGGTCTTAAGAAGCAGCCATTTCAATGAATTTAAAGTAATCCTGCCAGCACCGATCATATACGGTGAGTCGGTCATGAATAACATGGGATAGATGGTCTAGTGAGGTGTTTTGAGGAAGGCTTTAAAGAACATCAAAAAGGGAGGGAACAAGGGTAGATTTCCATTTAATAAGAATCAGACATTTTACCAAAAGAAAAAGTATGTTTAGCCATCTAAAATGCGCATGTGAAAGGGAAGAGTTACTTGGAGTATAGAGACCTAGGAAGAATAGTTTTGGATCAAAGGTAAACTTTTGTCCTATTACTTTGAAAGCAAATGAATGAATTTTACGCCAAAGCTTATTAATGGGAGTGCAGAACCAAAGAATATGAAGCAGATCACCATTAACTTGGTTGCAGTGCCAAAAGTTACTGTTATTTAACAGGCCCATTCGGTGAAGTGCTGAAGGAGTTCTGTACCAAAGATGCAACATTTTGATTTGTACTAGGGGGCAGTGGGTGTCTTTAAATGTGTTGTGTGCCAGATGCCAACATTTACTCGATTGTGTATCTGAGATATTGTAGTTAAAGGTAGTGCTCCACTTATTTTTAGCTTGTATAGATGGATCGGGAAGATTGTCAATAATGTTTTTGTAAATGATGCTGCTTAATTTTGTAGAGATATTAGCCCAGTGTGAGATGTGTGATTCTAGAAAAGTGTGTTTGTATATATAATTAGAAATGGAATTGAAAGCTGCTTGAATTTGTAAAAACTTCCAGAAGTCCTGTTTAGGAAGTTTCCATTTGACCTGTAAGTCTGAGAATGTTCTAAGGTTGAGAGAGTTCGGGTCCAATATATCGCCAAGAAAAAAATTCCATTATTCCTCTACGAATGACAGAAAATTGGATGATTTTCCAGTGTGAACAGTGGGTTGCCCCATAAAGGGGCATAAAACCAAGGTTTGGGGTTAGATTTCAAAAATGTATAGGTTAACTTCCAATATAGAGCAGAAGCTGATATGATTGGATGAGTTTTTAATTTTGAGGAAAGGGGGTTAAAAATAAAGGAAGTAAGAACCCCTCCATGGCTCAGTGTGGATTCCATAGCAAACCAAAGTGGGGAGTGAGGAAAAGGTTTCTGAAACCATTTAATGGTTTGTGCCAGCTGGAAAACCCACAGATAATCTTTGAACGAAGAGAGTCCAAATCCACCTTTTTCCAATGAGATCGAAGTTTGTTACGATTAAATCTTGGAATGTTCCTCTCCCATATAAAGTTACCTAGTAGTTTATCAATTTTAGCAAGGAAAAAGGATGGAAGAATTAAAGGGATGTTACAAAGAGGTAGAAAATGTGGGGGGATATGGACATCTCAATGGCCACGATTTTACCCATAAAGGAAAGATTAAGAAACCCCCATCTGTCTAGAATTGTTTTGATATTACCTAGTAAAGGATTAAGATTACTATCCCATATTTTCTTTAGATTGCTAGTTATTTTGATTCCTAGATATGTTATGCCATGCAGCAATCATCGAAATCCAAAAGGGTGGTTCATAAAAACTTTGCAATGGTCATTAAGAGGTAGAGTTTCTGACTTACCATAGTTTAAAGCAAGGCCCGAAATACTCGTAAATTTGCTAAGTAAGTCAACCAGTAGGGGTCCTGCCTCATCCAGATTCTCAAGTAGAATCAGAAGGTCATCGGCATAAGAAAGGGGAAGCATATCTTGAGCTTCCCACTGGGATGCCATTAATACCAGCAGATTGGCATAAACAGGCAGTTAGGGGTTCCATGGCTAAAATGAAATGGGAAGCTGATAGGGGACAGCCCTTCCCAGTTCCTTTTTCCAGTTGAAAGCAGGAGGAAAGGGTGGAACTAGTAAGTACCTTAGCAACAGGAGAGTTATATAATAATTTAATCCAAGAGCAGAAGGTGTGTGGAAGGCTGAAGTGAGATAGCACCTGATACAGATAATCCCAGTTTAAAGAGTCAAAAGCCTTTTCAAAATCAATAGCTATGGCTGCCACTGGAGAATTGAGAGATTTGGCTTTGTGAATTAGATTGACTAGAGAACGTAGGTGATCTGATCCAGACCTTTATTTAATAAAACCAGCTTGTCAGCAGTGAATCAATTTGGGGATCAAATATTTAAGTCAGGAGGTTAATAATTTAGCAAATATCTTCCCATCCATGTTTAACAGGGAAATTGGCTTATAGATTACTGGGTGTATGGGATCTTTGTCCTTCTTAGGAAGTAGGGTAATAACTGCTTCAGTACAAGAGTGAGGAAGCTTACCAGTAATGAAGCTTCTTGATAAATGTTAAGAAGGAGGGGGCATAAAGTATGAGAAAATATTTTGTAAAAATCAACAGGAAAACCATAATTTCCAGGGGACTTACACAATTTCAGTGAGGACAAAGCTTTCTGAACTTTTTGTAATGAAAAGGGTTCATCTAAGAGATTCGCTTTATGAGGAGAAAGATGGGGAAGGTGTAAAGTTTGAAGGAACTGTTGAATTAGTATGGTTGAAGGAAGATTTGTATTAGAATATAGTTTTTGGTAAAAGGTAGACATGATACGATTTATGGAAGAGTTATCAAAATGAATTTTGCCTTGTTCATCTTTAAGACTTAGAATATGGCATTCCATTTGTTGCATTTTAAGCTGGTAAGAAAGAAGTTTCCCATTTTTATCACTAAGTTCCCAAAATTTATGCTTAAGTTTAAAAAGGGCCAATTCAGTTTTATGAGAAACTAGTTTGTTTATTTTGAATCTGAGTTGAATAATTTTGAAATGTAGATGAGAATCAGGAAGATGTTTGTTAGAGGAGAAGTATAGATTTTCTTTAGCTTTAAGAGATTTTTCCGTATCAGCCAACTGTTGCTCTCTTACCCTTTTTCTATATGCAGTATGGCTAATTATTTTCCCATGAACTGTGGCTTTAAGAGCTTCCCATTCATTAGACATAGAAGATTCAATGGGGGTATTATGAAAGAGGAAGTCCTGAATTTGAGCATTAATCATGGATGAAAAATCCAGGTCTTTAAGAAGGAGAGGATCTAACTGCCAGAAGGTAGACTTGGGTATTGATGGGCCCCACAAGAGATGCAATTTAACCGAAGCATGATTCAAAATTATGATGGGAGAAATGGATGAATCAATAGTTTTTTCTATTATGATAGGAGAGGCTAACCAATAGTCAATTCTGCTGTATGTTTTATGTAGAGAGGAATAAAAGGTGAAGTCTCAATCTCTGGGGTGCAAAAAGGGCCAAACATCAGCTAATCCAATGTCCTGCATAAACAGAGAGAGGGCTTTAATACTTCTGGGGTGAGCATCAGTAGTAGGGCTACTTCTGAAAATGCTAGCTTCTAATGCTAAGTTAAGATCACCTCCCAGAATAAGTGGTGTATTGTCCATATTAAAAGATAAATTTGTTGAGCTAAGTTATGAAAAAACTCGGGGGAGTCAGAATTAGGTGCATATACATTGACAAGTAGAAGAGTACCTGAATTCATATTTAATTTGACCATCACCCATCTGCCTTCATTATCTGAGGAGGATTTTATTAGAGACCATTTAAGGCTCTTATGTATAAGAATGGCAACTCCTCTCTATTTAGCAGTATAAGATGAATCATAAATTTGACCGACCCAATTTTTCTTGAGCCTGTGAACATCCTCTGCTAATAATTTAGTTTCTTGAAGGAAAGCGATATGTGTTTTATGTTTTTGGAGATGTGAGGATTTGCTTTCGCCATAAGGTAATTAAGTCCCTTCACATTCCATGTGTAAAAAGCATGTCACTCATACTATCAATATCTAAAAGAACTATCACTGAATGGAAGGGACCTATAGGTAAAGCAGAGGATGAACAGAATATAAGTAAAGAAAAAAATGTATATACAGGTGGTGGCAGGTGCATTTGAACCATAAAAAATTGAATATGTAAAACATAAAAGGCACAGATATCTTTCTGAGAATAGAGTAGAAGGGGAAAGAAAGAAAGATCGTTAATAACAACAACATCACTATGTTAACATCAACTAGAATATCAGTACCATAACCATGAAAAATAACAAGGTCTTTTTGTAGATATGAGGAGATATGAGTCAGTATATAATACTTAAAGACTTTCTCATACACATCTGGGCATAAGTAATGGAAGTAGATTGGGAGAACTCGCATAGTTCTATGCTCCCAGGTCTAAATCTTATAAACAACAATAGGTGTAAATTCACAATATAAACTCAAGCAGGAGATAGTATATCATAGAACAGGAAAGGAACCAGATAGTTAACCTCAACAAGATACAAAATGAGCAACAATCCTATATATGTAAAGGATAGTGAACAATGAAATAACTAGACCATCTGGTAATAATTTGCATATATATAGGTAGTAGGTATGTCAACCTATATCATATATGTACTAGTGGAGACCAGTCTTGCCACAAAAAGAAACATGAGAGCAAGTAGTGTCTGGTCACGCAAAAAGGAAAAAAAAATTAAAAGAGGTTGACATAGCAACCAAGTCTAGCAACATCCTCCATGAAGGTAACATACACTGTTGTTAAGGCATCAGTATATCAGAATGATAAAGAAAAAGATACTTATACTAAATTATAAGATTTGAAGCAGAATGATTTATTTGGAATTTCTGTGCCCGAGGGCCAAAGGAGTATAATAGGGTACAAAAAGAACCAGCTTTGGTGTGATGAAGATAGCAATAATAGCAATTAATAATGCTTATACCATACTTGAACAATGCCTTCATACAGTTAAAGAGGGAGTGACTAAGTCCAAAATGCAACCAAGTAAGCTCCTTCTTAAAAAAAAGGCCAAACTAGAGGACTCCCATATGTTACAAGGCTTCGAGTATGTGTGCTATGCAGGGTGGAGTGTATCAGGACTATTATATATCCAAACACTGAAAATTGCTGGCAGTAAGTACAAATTAGAACTTAAAAATGTGTTTAAATGTAATGCTATGCCTAAATTGGTAGTTCTAGATTACCAGAAAGGTAGATAATTAAAGTTAGATTTAGAATTGAGTATCTTTTTAAAATATTATAATATGCCAGAAAGGATAATACTGATTATTTAAAGAAAACCTTTATAGGTGAGCCACAGGTTTAATAAGTTACAAAAATAATATCTTGACAACATTGCATCAACTTGAGTAACATTGCAAAAATGCCTTAAATTGCTGAATTTCAGTGAAGGGTACCTAACTGGAATGGTTGCTAGGCATATTGCTGCACATAATTAGTGAATATGTAAAAAAACAAATCATGCATCAGAGTGCCAAAAGTGCCAAAAGAAAAAATTACTCACCTTAGTAATGTTGTTTCTTCTAATGGAGTCTTGCTATATTATGACAGTAGCAGTTTGATCCAGCACTAGAACTGCTCCGGAGGTGAAATGGTTAATACCATTCCAAAATAGAACTTTGAGCACGAGCTCTAAGAAGCAGCTCTATCTGTGTAATTTCAAACCTGAACCGTCAGATCTTTACGAGCAAAAACTCACTAAGGTCTGTGTGGAAGCTGTAACTCTACACTAGCCAAATGGCTACCTAAATACTAATCAACCATTGCTGGTCCCAACACCCAAGACTCAAGTCAGGGGACCAGAACTACTAATACAATCTAACAACATGAGAATAAAACAACAGTATAATAAAACACACCCCAAACCCCCAAAGGGAGAGAATGCTAAAAGGCACAAAATAGTGCCACACTAAGTTGCCCGCACCCCACCCAAGTAGAAGTTCTGAGAGGGGCAGGTTGGGTAATAATATATCAAGACTCCATTAGAAGAAACAACATTACTAAGGTAAGTAATTTTTCTTCAAACAACATGAAGTCTTGCTATATTATGACAGTAGCAGACTACACTGCAGTACCTCCATGGAGGAGGGGCAGAACCTACTTAGGAATAGGCTCTGAAGAACAGCTGTGCTAAACCGAGCATCTCTCCTGGCCTGGACATCCAGGGAGTAATGCTTGTGAAAGTGTTACCGTCTTCCAAGTAGCAGCCTGGCATATCTCTAATATAGGATGTCTCTGGCAGCAGCCAGAGACGCAGCTGTACCCCTGGTAGAGTGAGCCTCAAGCCAGAGGGGGATCTCTGCCCAGTTTCTGATAACAAAATTGGATACAAGAGACAATCCACCTGGCAACTGATCTCTTAGTGGCAGTGCCTTTCCCAACTTCACCATAGGTAAGGAAAAGTTGAGGATTCAACCTGTGACCTTTGGTACACCTCTATATAGTAACTAAGAGCTCTCTTAACATCCAGGCTGTGCAACCTCCTCTCACCAGAAGAGGAGTGATCAGTGAAAAATACTGGAAGGGAGATAGATTGGTTAAGGTGGAAATCTGAAACCACCTTAGGTAAAAACTTGCTATTAGTCCTAAGGACTACCTTATCCCTGTGGAAAGAAATAAAGTCAGTTTCTACTGACAAGGCTTGCCACTCACTTATGCATCTAGTAGAAGTGATAGCCACCAGAAAAACAGTTTTCCAAGTTAGATACTTAAGCTCTGCAGAAAACAGAGGTTCAAAAGGGGGTTGCATTAACTGAGCAATACAAACATTGGTTCCAGGCAGGGGCCAGTTCCCGAAAGGGTGGATTAGTATGGAGTAATCCCTTAAAAAACTTGGAAAACACAGGGTGAGTGGAAAGAGGGGATGACTTTCCTGCTGAAAAAAAAAGCAGATACAGCTGCCAAATGGACTCTCAGGGTAGCTGGTCTGAGACCCAAGGAATTAAGATGGACCATGTAATCTAATACAATAGGCAAATCAGAAGATTCTGGGGAAATATTTTTTCCAGCACACCAAATGGAAAACCTTTTCCATTTAGAACTATAAGTAGCCCTAGTGGAAGGCTTTCTGGAAGCCTTTAGGATTTGAAGAACACCCTGAGAGAGGTGTAAATCAGCAAACTCTAACTCCTCAAGAGCCAGGCCTTCAGGTTGAGGGATTTGAGGTCCGGATAACAAACCCTTCCTGGGCACAAGTTAATAGGTTGTGAATCCGGGAGGCAAGGAAGATGGATTGTCAGTGACAGAAGGAGGGTACCAGGGCTGCCTGGCCCAATCTGGGGCAATCAGAATCACCCCAAGGCTGAGATCTGATTTTGACTAATACTTTGAATAGGAGAGAGAAGGGGGAAGCATAAAGAAACTTCCGCACCAATCCAGGAGAAGGGCATCCAGGGGACTGAGCCCAACACTGGAGGTCTGCAACAGACAGAGGAGTTGGTGATTGTCTGGGGCTGCAAAAGATCTATCTGAGGGTGCCCCATCTGGCAAAGACTATCCCCAGCACTTGAGGATCCAGGGACCATTCGTGATGGCCCTGGGAAATCCTGCTGATAGCATCCGCTAGACATTATCCTTCCCTGGAAGATGAACTGCTATGAGGGAAGTGTTCCAGAATAGGCCAGAGACCACAACTTCATTGCCTCGGTGCACAAGGTCAAGACCGAGTGCCCCTGTTTGTTGATGTACCACATTGTTGTGGTGTTGTCTGTTCTGACTTGTATCACCTTGTTGTTGATAGATGCAGAAATGCTTAAGAGCTAAAAAGACAGCTCTGAGTTCCAGCAAATTGATGTGGAGCAGAGATTCCTGGGGACCACATTCCCTGAGGGAAAGGTCACCCATGGGCTCCCCAACCCAGAAGGGAAGCATCTGTAGTGAGAGTCAAATTGTGAGCAGGGGAATGAAGGGACCCCAATCTTAAATTGCTCTGATCCTGCCACCACTGGAGGGCCTGGATCAAGGTTCGAGTCACTGGGACCAACTTGAAAGGGGGTCTCTCCTCTGAGACCAATAGGTTCTCAAGTGAAACTGAATGTCTCTCATCTGAAATCTTGCTCCCTGCACAACAGCTGTGGATGCAGCCATGCCCCAGGAGCTGCAGAAAGTGTCTTGCTGGTCGAGAGACCTGCAGAGTGAAGGAGGAGGCCAGAGCCACTAAATTGCCACCCTTTCTAAGGGAAGAAAAGCTCTGGCTAGCTTTGTGTCCAACTCTGCCCCTATAAAGGTGAGTACCTGACTGGTTCCAGAACCGACTTTGGCAGATTTAGCAGAAAGCCCAGGAGGTGAGAAGCTGCTGGGTGACTTGCAGGTGAGATTTTACCTGTTCTGGGGACTGGCCTACAATGAGCCAATTGTCTAGATAGGGAAAACAGCAATCCTTTGCCTCCTTAAGGAGCCACTGCCACTGCCAGACACTTTGTGAATACCCTTGGGGCAGAGGTGAGGCCAGGGCATTGCTCTGAACTGGTAATGACCTGAGGGTAGTTCAAATCTGAGGTACTTTCGATGGGAGCTTCTGATTAGGACATGGAAATAGGCATCCTTGAGGTCCATGGAGGCTAACCAGTCCCCTGGCCTTAGGGAGGGTAAAATCATTGCCAGAGTTACCATTTTGAACTTTGGTTTCAAAAGATGCTTGTTCAGATATCTGAGGTCTAATATGGGCCGCCATTCTCCTGTCTTTTTTGGGGTAAGGAAGTATCTGGGATACAGACCCCTGCCCTGGTGCAGGGGAGGAACCCTTTCCACTACTCTGAGAGCCAACAGGGTTGAGACCTCTGCTTCTAGAGCAAGGGTCTCTGAAGCACTTGCAGGTAGAAAAAATCTGGCTCTCAACTTGGGAAACATTTTGAAGCTGAGAACCAGACCCTGGCTTACTACTTCCAGAACCCACTTGTCTGAGGTTAAAGAAGCCCAGTTCTGACTGAAGTAAGCCAGCCTGCCCCCTACCGGTAAAGGAGAATCGGCCCTGGGCACCCTATATGGGTGCCTGCTTAGCAGGAGCTTTAGGCTGAGGGGTGGGAGCAGGCCTGCCCACCCCTCGTCTGCTCTCTGCCTCTGAAGAAGCTCTCTGAGCATAGGGCAGGAGGCCTGAGTCTGATAAAAGGCTGTGAAAAGGCCTACCCTACCCCCTGGGGTATGCCTCTGGGGAGTGGCTTCAGCCTCCTTAGCTTGGGCACTTTTGTAAGTAGTCCCATATTCATCCATCTTTTTCATGTAATTCTCTGTCTGCTCCCCAAACAGAGAGTTTCCCACCACAGGAAAATCCATAGCCTTAGTCTGGGTATCCTGTGACAGGCTAGTACACCTGAGCCAGGCCAACCTACGAAAAGCTACAGATATGGCCATGACCCTAGAGGAAACATCATTAACATCCACAGCAGCATGAAACTGTACCTTAGAAGCCTCAATACCATCAGCAGCCACCTGTTCTAGCTCGCTAGCCAGCTGGCCATGGGCTTGCTTGGCTAATTCCATAACAGTATCCCATCTAGATTTCTGATACTAGTGACATAAGCCATATAATTTGCTTGCCTGAGTCCCAGAGAGGCTGCCATATACTGTTTTTCGCCATGGCATCAATCTTCCTGGAATCCTTGTCAGGAGGATGTAGCCAGGGGAATATTAGTTTTATCACAGGCTGCAGCCTGAACTACCCCTAACATGACTGCATTGCTGAGAAAGGAATTCTGTATCAGGATCTGACAATGTGTACCTTCTGTCCATCTTTTTATCTACAGGAGGCACAGAATTAGGAGCTTTTAAAATTTTATTGTTTGCTTCCTAAAAGACTTATGCAAAGGAATAGACAATCTCCTAGACTCTGGAATATCCATCATTTCTACAAAATCAGGCTCTCTTGCTCATCCACAGCTTCTTCCAAGGAAGCTGAGGGTTTCAGCAACTTTTTGTAAAACATAAAATGAGATGGGGACTCAGATAGCATAGGGGGAGATTCTAAAGGTCTGTCTGGGGAAATGTACGGTTCAATGGGCACACCCAGACCTTCCCAGCCACATTCATACTGTTCATAATCATCCTCCCCCTCCTCTGGTTCATAAAACTCCTCAACATCATATTCCTGAACCACTGGAACCGGACGAACCGACCTTTTGCTAGATAGTGGCGGTTCGGACGGAACCTGAGACAGTGACTGGACAATTTGTATGGCTTTTGCTATCCTGCAGCAGTTGGAGAAGGGATTTTGGACTCAAACCTGCTGGCGTTCTTGTTTTCTTTACTGGAACTGGTTCCTCAGAACCAGCTTTTCTTTTGCCGGTCTACTTCCTGGTCAGAGGCACTCCCTCGGTTCGGTTGGCACCGAACCGGGCTGGCCATCGGGTCAGCAGACTTTTGACCTCTCGTTCCTGAGCCTGCCCAATCTCTTTTCCAGGGTGGCTGCAGGGAAATTCTTACATATCTGGCAGTCTGACTGGGTGGTCAAACCCCAGACAATAGACACATGTAATTATTATGGGTCAGCCTTAGCAAAGACTACACAGACATCACAGTGTTGAAACCAGTGGGCGGTTTTCTTTGGGTTTCTCAGACATAATGCCAGCCTAACCAGAAAACTTGCCTTAAACGCAGTGCCAGGCAAGACACCCTTATCGGTTCCCAACCGTGTCACGGGTATTGGAAAAACCCGTAATAAAATCCGTTTTTTTTAGAACCGATAAGAACCGGGAACCGCACTCTAAAATGCTAAACTTTAAAATTAATGAGTTTTAAACCCAGCTGATTGGTTCAAAACCGAACTGATAAACTTACAAGTTCCACACAGACAAAACCTTTTAATTACTTACGATTACCACAGACAGAGCTTGAACCGAACGGTTTTGCGGTTAAAAATAAAACTATTCTCGGTTGAATCGGACCGAGAAAACACTGTTTAAACCGAGAAATGAACCGAGCAGTAGGAGAAATCTCCAGAGCGACTGTTCACTGAGGCGGAGTAAAGAATCTGACGGTTCAGGTTTGAAATTACACAGATAGAGCTGCTTCTTTGAGCTCGTGCTCAAAGTTCTATTTTGGAATGGTATTAACCATTTCATCTCCGGAGCAGTTCTAGTGCTGGATCAAACTGCTACTGTCATAATATAGCAAGACTTCATGTTGTTTGAACAAGTACTTAACTCTCAGTAGATAAAGGTAAATTGAAACTGCAATCGATCGCGATGTAGAGTCTTCCAAAAGCAACACTGCAGAGAGGGATAGTAATAAGGTAGGGAGGGCAGTACAGCGTGATATGTGGCAAATAAAATAGCTAGTCTCAAACTACACAATGCTCTGGGGAAATAAATATAAGAGCTGAAAGTATTTTAAATCACTCAGGTTACTATTGATGCATGAGAGCTAGAAGTACTGGAAGCCTTATTTTTAGATTTTGCTTTGTGTCTTTTTTTTTGGGTGGTTCGAGTGTTTTAAGAGGTGAGCTTGCAACAACTTCCACCCAAGAGGAGTCAGCTAGAGATTGCCCTGAAGTGTTTCTCCTGTATCGACATGTTGATCTTCGGTGACCTGCCCCTCCAAATCAGCCTGTAAAGGTGTAAGTTCTTCAGATAACAGGGCAAATTTATTATGGAGGGGGATGCAGGGATTAATCTGCACCCAAGAGGATGCACCAGGTAGAGATTTAGATAAATCTTCAGGTGGACAGCATGAAAGATTAAAGGAGTGAGAGCCAACAGACAGCTTATCTTTAAGCATGTTAGAGTGCCTTGGAATGGAAGCTATGGTCTCCGGGGAGTCAGGGACAGTCAATTGGGTTAAGCTTCCTGCACTGGGCTTTGCAGCTGCAATGGAACTCAGGGTAGATTGTGGTGGAGTAGGCAAACGGACCTTGGCAATGGAGACCTCAGAGGTAGGAGCATTCAGGTTCGATTTTAGGTAATAATCAAGAGCTTCAGGGGTGTTAATGTCTTTATGGGATGATCCCAGAAATAATCTCATCATGGAAGGATATTGCAAGGCAAACCTTATTCCCCTTTGATGCAATGTAGGTTTAAGATAATTGTAAGCTTTCCTTTACAATGACAATTCCTTAGAAAAATCCCGAAAAATGGAAACTTTAAAGTCTTGCCACATTTGATTGCCTATTTCCCTTGCTTGTTTTAAAATAAGCTCCGTGTGTGCAAAATTGAGAAAACAAGCAATTATCAGTCTTGGCCTTTGATCTTTACTGGGTCTGGGACCTAAGGAACAATGTGAATGCTCATTTGTTAGCTGCAGGTCAGGGGGTAATTTTAACATTGCAGGGAGAACATGAAGCAGCAGTGCAATGGTGTCCCCAAGTTCTGACCCTTCTGGAAAGCCAAAAAAGCCCAAATTGTTTCTGCGATTTCGATTTTCATAATCATCTAGTTTGTCCTGCATAGATTTTATAATGCAGACTTGTTCTCTCATGGCAGCTTGGAGTTCTTGAATACAATCCTCATTAGTGGCAGATTTGTTCTCAGTCAGGGTAATACGAGTGTCAAATGATTGCAGTGAAGCTGCATTTTGCTGGGTTGTAGTTTTTAGATCATTAATGTCCACAATTAGCTTTGAAAACATTGCCTCAATTCTGTCCAAAGAGTTTGTTTATAGATTGGAGTCAGCCATGGTGAAATATACAAGCCCAGCTCAGGGTTGAGACAAACAGCCAAGTTAAGTTACAAAAAAGCTCCAGGAAAGCTCCAAATAACTTGCAAAAAAGCTTCAAAATGTTGTAATCTATTAAATCTTCAGAGGTGACGTCAAAGAGATGATCTGTAAAGGGATGGATTAGGTTAGATTCTGAAGTTCCTCAGGAGAGACCGATTTAAGCAGCCATCTTCTGCCTGGGCAAACCACGCCCCCTTCTTTGTCTCTTCAACTGAAAGATCAGGGATCAAAATGGGAGGGTATCATCTTGCAGTCTTTCAGTATCCTGCCTTGACAGCTCCCTATTTGAGGAAGTATGCTCTTGTATATACTGTGGAGTTATTTTTGACCCTTCTCTTGATTTTTCCTTTTGTGTCTCAATCACTGGTAAATCACTTGATGCTAAACTAGGCATTGCTTTCAGCATGATATCTAGCCTTACCTCTAAGGCCCACCTGGCCATAGACAGTGGTGTCCTACTGCCCAGCCTTACATTTTGTGTCCCTGTCCACCTCAGCTCCTCCAAGCCTACCTTAGCCAAATGGCCTAGCTGGTTGTTCACTATGCTACAGGCTCCTTAAACATCCTTTAACCTATGTTCTATTAACAACTTTTTATTTCATGATTATAGACTGAGGGAGCACACCAAATATGCAACAGCTACTGTTATATATTACTAACAATGGGTGTAATCCCCCTACAAATAGAGGTTCCCAAAAGACTTTTGTGAGCTTGCCCAGATGCTCGTTGCCAGGCTGGTGTCCTGCGTTTAGCGTTTGAAAGTATAGCCCATGAGTGCTTGTGTGGCCTCCATGTACTGTCCTTTAAAGGGCTGCCTGTTTGTAGTCATAATTAGTCAAAAGGGGGGACTGTTTGTTTCCATGCCGGAGTCCCACCCCGGCTGCTGAATACTCACTCCGTTTCTGCCATCTCTAACTGTGCAGAGGGAGCACCGCTAAAAGATGTGATTAATTGCTGGTAATCATTTAGAGCAGCAATAATAATGTGGTTTGTTCTTACCTGCCTTATTTGCAGTAAGGACTGTTTAGTTAGCTACACCATTTTGGTCCCGAACTGCCAAATTAGACCAATCAGTACCTGAGGACTCTAAAATGGAGCCTGCTAACATGGGACTGTGTGGATTACCAGTTGAGACTTGTAGTTTTGGACTGAGCTGTCTTCTGGCAAGCCAGACTGAAGTTGGGAATCGAGGGACAGAGACAGCTCATGATAAGCTGAGCAATCGTGTCGCAGTTCGATCAAGAGAACTGTGCATGGGCCTAGTTAGCAGCCTGCATTTCAGCTTGGGGCGCGGAGAGAGTGGGAGGGAAAGAAATGTTTCAGACTGAATCTGCTTCTGGAGAAACCCAGCAAGTAACTGGGAAGAGGCCAGGCTGCGCCTGTAGAAGACTGAAGACTTTGCTAAATGTGATCAGCCTGTCAGGAACTTCAGCTACCTCAGAGCTCCCAGGTTTTAGCAGTGACTTTGCGATCAGGATCGAGGAGCCGTTTGCCTGGTAAAGTAATCTTTTCTTTACATATAAATGTGCTGAGGGCTGGAAGCTGTGCCCAGCTTGAATCAGACTGAATCTGCTGCCACTTAATGCAGCTGGTACCTGCCACAAGGGCTCTGTCATCCTACCCTGCTGCACAGTGAAGAACCATCGGCGAGAGACCTGCCAGGGGATCAGCCCCCAGCTCCAGGACTGAACAGGAATGATGCTGCAACACCTCGTGTGGAACCTGCTTTTTCTGGCAATCCAGAATCATCATCTACTGTCTCTACCATCATCTATCCTGTGTCCCATTTTTGGGTATCGTGAGTAATCTCAGGGTAGCTCCCTGCAACATATAGCTGAATCAAAAGTGTGTCACCTGATTGCTAGTTATTTCTTTTGCACAAACTGAGCCCTCCAGCTCCGGATTACAATTAGAGCATGGTGCATGTTATTTCTTTTCTTCACAGGGCTCCAACCAGCTACAATGCTGGCCTACCCTGGGCAATGGTTCTGGCTAGCCCATCTACCATCCCCCTGGGTACCCAGATAATGTAACTGTTTCAGGGACTTTAAATGCTCACACTGTAGAGTTAATGATAGCTTATTAAAACCAATTACCCTGATTGTGCCCCTCCCATGTTATTACCCCATGAATAAATCAGATCTACTCTTTTCTGCAATTTACATTGACTGTGGTGTCAGTTTCTGCTTATGGTATTGCACTGTTGCTTTTTGTCTTGCCTGACCTTGTTTTACAGGGAGTCCCCAGAGCCAAGCTGAAGAAATCAGCCCTGGGGGTAAGTGCCAAATATACGTGTATGTGCCAAACATATCAGGGGTATTGTGAAGGTAAACATTATGCATTATGTGGGCCACTAGTAGGAGACAAGGGGGGGACACAGTGTCCCAGAGGGCTGTGGCCTGGTTAGTTTGACCCATACCAAATCCGATCTTTGGGTGGAGGCACCCGTCACCGAACCTAGGCCCCTTAACCTGCTATTAGCCAAGCAGGCAGGGGTAGTAGTCCTTGGGATAGTACCACCTAGGGGTTACATGTGTATTTGATAATACCAAGGTAGTTCCTGTAAAAAGGCATTTTGTTTCCTAGTGCACATACCTGTTTACCAAAAATTTAATAAATAAGTAAGTTATTGGTAGGTCCAGCCTTGTTGTAGTCATCCCTTTTCTATCCTGAGGGATCCCACTTGCCTGTTGCACTACTGCTTCATTGTCTGAAGCTTACTACCCATCCCCACAGCACACCCCCTATTCAATATTTATTGCAGCTCACCTTCAGCAAGGGCAGGAGGTCAGGGCTTTGTCCTGAAGTCTTCATTAATGGCTTAGAATATTTTTGAATAGGTTCTGCCTCCATCATGGTCTTCATGTGTGTCCCTGCCCACACTTCCCTACTGGCCACCTCTTGGTCTAAATACCAACATTGCATAGCAAAATACAATTGCCAAATCTGGAGCAGCTCCAGTAGTGTGGTCCTGCATTATCAAAACCCAATCCTCTCCTCCAGGATGTTGCACAGGCTCAAATATGGGAGTTGTGATTAAAAAAATGAATCACAGGCTGGCCAACCTGTTGGTGCTGAGTGTAGAGGCATTGGTTGAGGCACTAGACACTACACTTCGCTCAACCTGTATTCCAAACCAAACATGAGATGTCAGGGGTCAGTTGGGGAGGGAGAGAATCAAGCATCCCAGGGACTGCTGTCCTCTCCCAGGGAGGGTGGACTGTTGGCTCCACTGAATGACTGCCACCAGGTGGAGACCTGGTGAGAGTGTGGGATGGGAGTGACAGTACTGGGAGATGCAGTGGGACTCTATATGTGCACATATCTTGAGATGCACATGCTACAGTTTGTGCCCCAGCAATGGGCGTAAGTGAAAATTGGGACAAAAATGGTGGCAGGGCAGACATTTATGAAGTCTTGCTTGCTGATCCCTCTCCCACCTCACCTCCAGGACACTGATAGCCAGAACTAGACTGATGAACTCTGGGGAAGGGGGAGATGGCCCTCCCCCTCCTGACTTCACCACAAGGGGAAAGCAGTAGGGAAACTCAGGCCAGTAGGTAAGTCCTGGGGAGGTTGGAAACATTGGGGGTTAGAGGGGCATGATGTGAGCATTAATCACCGACAGAGGAGGGCTCTACTGGTGGATTAATGCCCGCTGGGGAAGGGGGTTGGTGCACGAGGTGAAGCCCAAGGGTTCCAACTACCCAGCGGGCATTAATCCCCAGTAGATCCCGATGCTGGAGGTGATTAATGTGCTTGTAACAGGGCAAGCGTGACGGGGACATTGTGCGAGCCATAGATCGCACGCAAATCCAGAGGACTTGCTGAAAGTCATGCTGCCGCCTCCTACAATATCCTACTTTTGCTTGCATTGCAGTCAGTGTGAGGATGTGCCTGGATACGCGTTCCCGATGCACGCTCCACATTCTTTTACATGTGGCACCTATTTCGCACACGACAGCAAGAGAGGATAACTGTCTGACAGATATAAGAAGGGTACATTTTTTGTCTTCAGAGGGAGGTGTTGTATCATTTCTCCTTAGACGATATATGTCCTATTCCTGTCTCAGTGTTGCACCCTTTGGCTCATGGACAATCTGGGTACTGACCCAGCGGGCTCTAATGAGTGCTGCTGTCTGTGGCCACAGGTGGTACTAACTGGCCGGGTGTTACCTGTGGGTTAATCACCGCTCGGTTAGTGTCACCTGAGCCATTTCAGCCAATGCCGTTGCTGACTTTCACTGGTGTCTGAAGTGCTGTGTTACACGAAGGGATACTATCCTGTCCCGGCCAAAAGGAGCATAAAATATATATGGAAAAAAATAATTAATCACAGGTCTCCAATGTGGCACTGAGATGGCCTGCCAGCTGTGTCACCTGCACTAACTGTAGTCTAATCTTTATTTTTGTGTGTGTGTGTGTGTGTGTGTGTGTGTGTGTGTGTGGCTTGGTAGTGTAGCGGTAGTGCTTCTGTTTCCTACTCTGGTGGCTCAGATTTAGGAACGGGCTCATGTTGCTGGGGATTTTTTTTTTCACCTGGATACTGTCAAGATCTCAAAAAAAAAAATGTACACTCAGATGTAGCACAGTAAAAAACCAGCATGCACAGTTTGGAGTTTGTTTCATTATATTAGTGTAGTTTTTGAATGCACACTTTTGGGATGTCATACCTCCAAATAGATCGTGACACAGTCAGGGATTTCATGATCCCTGGGGACCCCATCAGTGAGCACATGCACCTTGTCAATGAGTGCATACCTTGGGGGAAGAAGAGGCTTGGGTACGTCACCAGAGAAGATGGGTGACAGGGTTGGGGGGTCAGATAGAAAGCAGTCGGCAGACAGGGAGATAGACATAGAAATGAAATAATAAAAAAATAACTTTTTTTTTCTGTATCATTTTACATATACAGGTTCAATACAGCTATTATTTGGCCCTAGGAACACTTATGTAGTCTTACACAGTTCAAAGCATGACATGAAAGCTTACAGAAAGAAAGTGTTTAAAACATGAAGCAGTTGAGACACATTCCTCATATACAGTGCACTTATGATTGCTACACCACACTTTCAAGACTATTTTTTGTTCTTTATTAGTGTAGATACCTTTTTCTGAAGCTTGGATCCATTCTGTTACAGAACAAGGCAGGCAATTTACTTTAGTGCTTCTTATTAAGTACACATCTCATTTTCATTGCCATTCTAGCACAATGCACAAGATTAATGTGTCTTTGTGAAAGCATTCTGAATATTGTTATGTTGTTATTTTACAAAGATGTTGACATGTTGGGTAAATTAGTTTAAAAAAATGTCTGCCCTATCTTAAAGAAGGATTACCGTAATAGAATTTGTTCAAGTCTATGGCACTTGTTATAGGTCAGATATGAGAATTTCATGCTGTGGGACAGAGGCACTTACTTTCTCCATTGGTTCTATTACACTACACTCTCTCTAGTGAAATGGACATTTACCTAGTCCAGCCTTATTTCTCATCTAGCATAATGAGGAACTGCAGGGCATTCATATCTTTATAGAAAACATGATGGCTGAAGGAGATAAAATAAATGCATTAGGCAGTGCCTTATCTAGCCATGCAGATAATAGCCAAACCATTGAGTTTGCAATACTTGGTGGAGGGCAGCTAGAAAACACACGGAGGGTAATTTTACATGAATAAATCAATAGACATGGAAAGAAGTTGGAAAATTAGAATCGAGCGATCAGCTGTCCATGAGAGTCCCAAGCTTGCGACCCATCAATCACTCAGTCATGACTCTTCTAATGTGAGCTCCAAGAGACAGAGAGAGCACCCCTGGGACTCTATAATGCATCCAAAGAAGAAGAGGAGAAGAAAGAGAACAAGGCAGACATGACAGGGCTGATGTACTACAATACTGTACCTCTTTGTTCCCGGCACATCTTTCGTACAGTAGTTTAAGAAAAAAACCTGGACCCAAAAGCAAATACACATTCACACACAAAAAAATATAATTTTGAGACCAATGATATGTCAAGATTATTGAATTCATGTAAAGAATCCTCTTTACTAAAAAGTACCAAGCAGAGCAGAAATAAAAATTATACATCAATAACAACAGAACTCCACCAGTATTGTTTTCCAATGCAGGCCAAAGGAAAATTACTAGAGTAGAAGTAAATAAGGCATCTTGGATTCCACAGTCTAGCAGACAGAAGGATTACTCCCTGCAGTACTGCACCTACCACTGAAAGACTGAATATTGCAGCATGTTGTGGATATACCAGACATATTTGTTCTGTCTCTATATTTCTGAAATATTGAATATTGAATATGCCGAATGATATTGTCCCCATATTTATACTTGACACTTTGTGAACCAAGATCACCCCACTAAGATGCAGCACTCCATTGTGGTTGGATCTTGATTTTACTAAGTTTTATCGATGGGAGAAGCGACTAAAACACAGGAAGGTCAATTGAATTGTTCAAGGTCACACAAAGAGCCAGTGGCTGTAGAGTGACCTGAGCCTGGGATCTCCAGTTTTACATATCAGTGTTCTAGCACTTAGGTCAAACTGTCACCCCTATGTGAACTCCCACCATACTGACCTTTCTTTTCTCAAAAAATATTTAGAGTTTGAAATCACTTGAGCTACAGTGCTGGCAACACCACCATGAAAGAAGCAATGCAGCATGCTGGAGAAGCAATATGAAGGATATCAACTTCCTGAATTTCTGGCTGCTGCCTTAGGAATTTTTTTTTATTTGTGGGAATATTAGAAGTATTGTATTTTTGCAAAACACAGACCTCAGTTTTCTTAAGAAAAATACAAGAAATTATGATCTGACATTAACACATTAATTTTTACTTTGATGTTTGCACAATCAGACTCCTAGAGAAGGAGGCTCAACTTTCATGGGGTGGCCACTTATTTGCAGTGTTTACAAATGTTTTAACTATTTTTTCAACTATAATACCTGATTTTTGGCTCTGTTCAGGCTACAAAAAATGCAGCTTTCCCCCACTGTTGGCCTCACTATAGATCACACGTCCAGTGTTGGTGACAAAAGTCTAACTCTGATTTTTTTTTTAAAGTGGCAAGTTGGGTGATGACGCATATGGTGAGGCTGGCTTAGAACAAGTTGTATCTATGGTAAGCACAGAATAGTATTCTATTAAAAATTCAGTCAACAAGTTGGATTGTCAGAGCAACAGCAGAGCTGCCACTTGCAACACAGGCAATCCAGGCTCAGGAAGTCCAGGGCACTGGGAACTATTTTGAGGGAAGTGAGTAAAGCATCCCAGATGATGTTATCTGCCTCCAGGGAGGGATGGTTGAAAACCCTGCTGCAATACTGCCACCTGGGTAACAACAGGCTGCTGCTGTGCAGAGTTTCCAATGGCTTTCCTGTGTTTTGGGAGCATTTCTGGTGGAGGGGTTAGTAAATGGGAGCGGCACCAGTACAGGTGAAGCAGTGTTTTTACACGCTTGCCAAAAATCACCTGCACCAATGCACTGCACTCTGCATTCCCAACAAATCAGGGAATTTTCTGTGCCATAATGGAGTGGCTTGCAATGCTCTGACAGCTCTTTACGCTGCTGGATCTGCACTGGTGCAAGTCATCTGCACTGCTAGCACTAATACAGATCTGGTAGTGTAAAAGCACCTATAGTTATCAAAGGAATAGATTAGTGACCATAGTCCTAGCCACTTACACCTTGCATTACGTCAATGGAGGGGAATCTAACAGAGTAATAACAATACTGGGTAAAAAGATTATGCATGAGCCTATTCAAAGGAGGTGAAACACTTTCAAATGTCTTACTATCAGTTTATACAGTCCTCTAGCTGTTTACATCCACATACCCCAAGATAGGCATACTTTCAAATGAACAGCTTCATACTGACCTCCCTTCTGACAGATGACCATACTGAAAAACAATTTGGATAATGGTAAAAACATTTTGAACTTCAAACTTTTGGGGTTATGGCAGCAGTACTGACATTACATCCCATAATATTATTGAAACAGGAGAGACCTCTAGTGGCCACTTGCTTATTTATTTATTTGTCATCTCAGAGTTACACCTTTGGGCTAAAAGCTCTTTTACAAAGGTTCAAGCAATTGGCACATACAGAATAAAAAACATAAGGTATAGACTTAAGTCATAATTTACAATCATTGGTGAAATCCTGTGGTTACAAAGAGGAAAAAGCTATACAAAATGAAACTGTACTATATACAAGATGCATATGCATTAGTTCATACGATGAGGTACAGACAGTATTTATGACAGTTTTGATAAGCTAAGAGTGCAGGGGTCATGAGGCTAGTGCGGTGAGGAGAAGTGGAGAGGGTAGATAGTAGAACAGTCAGGGCAGACTATGACAAGGGGTAAAGGAGAAGAAGGCTGGGGGTAGGAGTAGAAAAACATGGTGCAGACAAAGGTGTCCTTGTCAGTGATTATTTGGGGAAGGTGAGCAAGGGGTGTTGGAAGGGGATAGTGAAAGAGGAGACAATTACAGGAAGGGGTGGAATGAGTAGTAACAGATGGGTGAGGGTTAGGAAGAGAGGAAAACTTGAGGGGAGTAACAGGATATGGGGGAATAACTGAAGAAGAAGGGGAAAAGTGAAAGGGTGGGCATGATGGTCAGGGAGTGGAGAGACAGAAGGGGGGGGTGACGGGAGGTTAGAATCTGCAGTCACAGGAGCTGAGTACTGTCAGGTGTTTGAGTAGGGATTTCTTGAAAGTTCCAAGCCTAGGCACATTTATTACTTCGGGAGGTAGTTCATTGAGCCAGAGGGGTGCCTTGTAAGCGTAGGATCTCTGTGCAAGTGCCATGTGATGGAAAGGGACACGTAGAGCATTTTGTGTTTTTCCTTTGGTCTGACATAAGTTAGATGCAGGTTTAAGGAGGTCTGTGATGGGTTGAGGAGTTAGACTGAGGAGAGCTTTCTTCCACAGCAGGCAGGTCTGGTATTTAATCTTCCCCTGAAGATTAAGCCATTTAGACTCAGAGTAAAGTTTTCAGGTGTGTGTGAGTCTGTGTGCCCCCTGGACGAGCTTACAAGACTCATTGAGGGTTTGTTCTGACCCTTTTTAGGGCTATATCTGTATCTGTTGCTGCACTATACACAATAAGCCCATAGTCCATAGTCCAGGGATTACAGAGCTATTGACAGCCAAAGACAAGGCTGCAGGGGTCATATTGTGTCTGTTGAGGAGACCAATTCTGATATTGGCTGTCTTTACAACATTGTCTATGTAGTGCATAAAGGAGCAGGAGCTTTCCAGTGTGATGCCTAAATATTTAAAGGTATTGACCTGATTGAGTGGCTCTTGCTTGTTGTTCAGGATGGTCAGCTGACTAGCTCTATATTTGCTTCGGCTGTTAGCAAACAACATAACCTTGTTTTTTTTGTACTTCAGGAGAAGCTTGTTTTGAGTAAACCAGTCCTCTAATACTGCTAAGCTATTTTGGAGTTTGGATTCTAGTAGGTGTGGTTGTGAGCTACTGGAGAAGATAGCCGCATCATCTGTATATCGCAGGATGTTATCAGGGTAGGTCAGGAGGAGTGAACAGGCTAAACAGGAGTGGGCCCAGGATAGAGCTGGCCTATAATCCAAGAATGTCCCATTGATTTTCACTTGTTGGGATCTGTTACCAAGGTAACTTTTAAACCACCCAGCTGTGTTGGGAAATAACCCGGAAGCACGGAAGTTGTTGATTAGGATACTGTGGTTGACAGTATCAAAAGCTTTTGTGAGGTCAGTTTATACTGACCCTACTAGCTGGCTGCTGTCCAGCGCTGCATGGATAAAGTCTATGTATTCCAGTAGTGCAGTGTTGGTGCTGTGGGCCTTCCAGAAGCCATACTGCTGAGGACACTGGATTTTATATTTGTTTAGGAAGACCACCAGTTGATCTGATACCATTCGTTCCAGGGCTTTGGAGGGGTCTAGAGATGGGCCTATAGTTGGTATGACTCACCCGATCTCCACTTTTATGGACTGGCTTGACAACTGCACATTTCCATTTCTTGGGGAACTGTACATATCTTAGAGATAAATTCAGAATGAAGGTGAGTGCATTTATTAATTCATCAAGGGTGACGGCTATTAATCTAAGGTAAAGGAAGTTACTGCTGTGCCTGGATTTGCTGAAAGAGCGTTGGAGATATTTCTGGGCTTCTTGGCTAATGTTGCCTACTTGTGTTACTGTACCTAAACTTATTTAAAAAATAAGATCAGTCACATGGATGTAAAGGCCAGTGAACAACATTATTTCATTTATTTATTTCACCAGGAAAAAGCACAATTGAGTAAGCTCATTCATAAGGAAGTAGGCCACTGCTATCACCATTTTGCCTGATATTGATACATGACACTCTTATGGGACTGGAATGAGTTCTATAAACCTGGAAATTAGATTCAAATTAGCTCCCACTCAGAATCCCAAGTCGGAAGCCACAAATCATGACCATCCCAAAGGGTACACATAATCTGTACACCAACTTCATACTTTTCATAAGGTAGAAAATGTTCTGGTTAGATTAACAAAAAATACAGTTGTCAATGTTCTAGTCTGTTAAGTCCCATATTACAGAATAACTCTGGGGTTCAACCATCAAATTCTTCTGTATCTCCTTCCTGTCTGAAAGTAAGTTCCACACTCCTTTTTATGACCTATTGCACAGTATCTTTCAGGTTGGCAAAGTGTGAAACTTTTCTCCCATAGGTAAAGCGGGGCTAGGCTGGAGTGAGCAAAGAGTGGACAACCACATACCTTGCAACCAGCGGTGCCAGAACAGTTTGAAAAGTGGTAGGGCCAAGCACGTAAGGGTCAATTTTCTCCTATTAAATATATTACCATGATAGCAAAAAGTGATAGGGCCATTTCTGAAAGTGGCAGGGCCATGGCCTTAGTGGACCCCCTGTTCTGGCACCTATGCTTGCAACTCCACTCCTACCACATCAAATTACTTTCTCTGGCAGCGGATCACATAGGACAGATCTGGAAAAAAGTGTGCTGGATGGGAATCATATCTGAAAGGCTAGCAGCTTTAAATATTAGGGCTTGTACCTTTAACCCTCTGGTAACTATGAGGAGGATTCATGCATTATTCCTGGCTGTTGTTCTACAGGAATTCACCTGGCAGGCACATCTCACAAAGAAGGAATCCTTGTCCTCCTGCAGCTGTAATATTTCTAGCATGCATTTCAGTGCAATCTTCTTTGTGTTATCTCCTTCTGCGCCCTCAGGGGAGGACAAAAACATGGATATTAGTGGCTTCCTCCTCATTTTCTATTACCTCTAAATGATATTTAAGGTTAGAATTGTATTAAATTTGCTGATGTGGACAGTGCTTTTGCAGTTCTATCGGCCTTTTTTGCTGAGTCAGCTGACATGGTTATCTTGTTATCCTGCATGCCCATGCACTACAGGTTACAAGTAAATCTGATATCATAATTTCTTACAGATGCAGTGGTATCATTCCTAATATTTATGGTATTTATATACCCAAAATACCACAAATACAGAAATAATTCTACCTAATTTAGTCTGCTAGACATCACAGTAACTACATTTACTGAGCTACAAGAAATTTTTAGTGTGACAAAATCACAACCTATATACAGATCCATTTCTGGTCATATACAGCATTATTACTGGGGGACCTAACACACATGTGAATGAAAAAAAAACACAGCATATATTAACCAGTAACAACAGGTATTATTTTAAGAAAAGAGCTAACTGACACATTTCATTCAGTCTGTGTTAATGCATTGCCTGCAGTTTCATTTTTTCCTTCCATTCATTGTAGTGCAATGGCTGATGATAGAACTGCTCAAGCACTATACACATTAGCAAAGTTAGTTACTTACTTCCCTCCAGTAGTCAGTAAGTATGACATATAAAAAGTATTACAGCTCAGATCGTAGTTATAAAATGATTAGCATCAGGCTAGTATTCGAGGTGCAACCACACCAGAAACCTGTACAGAAGTAAAATAACCTCATTTATTACAGCTGCATGGTGATGTCACCATGCTGACGTATTGCCGTGAGTACGGGATTGAGGACTGACATGATTGTGAGAGTGTAGTCTTCCACTTTGTACAGTAGTTTGGTTGAGCTGCATGACTCATATTACTCCTCTGTTCTCTCTCTCTATTTACTACAGTTGTGTGTGTGTCTGCAACCCTGCCTACAGTAGATAGCAGTATTTCTGTAAGGTAATAATGGCTATAATTCCTATTGAAACACATTCATCATTTTAAGGGCATATAAGATAAATAGCTTTGGAACAACTAACTTCCATAAACAATGAAAATATGATTTCCTTTCAATGGCACTTCTTTCCCTGCACTCTGGTACTGTATTCTACTGTGTAGTAGCATTCCAGTCTCTGCTTTAGCTTGATTCAACATTACAAGATTTTGTCTTTAAAGCGATTGCTCTTATTATGTGCTCATATTTGTTTTTATTGCTGCATATTTACCTGATTCTGTAGTATATGTGTTGATTTCCTGCAAAATATATCTTTAAAACAAAGATATTTATAATAATTACATAGTTAATGAAGTTGTGTGCCTTTTCTAGTTCTTTATGGCTTCCATCTCCCCCCTGCTTTCAGATTAACTTGTCACACATTTGAGTCTTAACCTTTGATTGTCGTGGTCATTAATCTTCAGCCTTCTTGTGTGCTTTTAAATACATAGATGTTCTTGCTGCTGTTCAGATGTATGGCTTCCATCTCCCCCAGCTCTCAGATTACTTTGCAACACATTTGAGTCATAATCTTTGATTATCCTGGTCATTAATCTTCAGCCTTCTTGTGTGCTTTTAAATACGGTACATAGATGTTGTTGTTGCTGCTGTTCACATGTATGATATACGTATGTGCTTGTACTGTACTCCCTAGGTTGCTCCTGCAAAAGGGACTGCATTGTCTCAGTGGGCCTATCTGGTTGCCAAAATTCAATAAATAAATAAAGAACTCTAGGTCCATCATGTCCAGTTCCTCACTGTGTAACAAGAGGTATTGTAAGTCTCAGGAGGTATCTGCATTCCAAAAGAGACTTGTTACTTTACTTTAATTAACTGAAGAAATGGTAATCCTGCCTGATACACGGAAGTGAGTGGATTACAATATTATAAAACCAGGCACACATTTCAACTGTGGTTTCAGCAGTCAGCCTTAGCTTGATGCAGCAGACTGATGACTGGGCTTCAGCTATCCAGGAGTCCAGCTCATACCACTTTTACTGAGAGGGCTTGGTGTAGGCATAGGAAATGGACACAGGCAAACAAAGGTGAGGGACTTTGGCAGTCAGGTACGAGAGGCATTCTGGTTAAGGCATGGGTGGGGGATTTGTGACACAAACACAGAGCAGTCACAGGCATATGTATCTTGCTTCTGTTTAAAAACCTGAAGCTGCCACTATTAATATAGCTAGGCAGTCACCAGGAGCTAAACCCCAGTGCTGCTCCCTGCCCCCAACACTAGATGCCCAATTCTGGGGTTGGATGGTTATGAAAAGTAAGTAGCCACTTTCTGCTCAATCCTG
The DNA here is from genome assembly GCA_016271365.2 of Neoceratodus forsteri. Classification (NCBI taxonomy): domain Eukaryota; kingdom Metazoa; phylum Chordata; order Ceratodontiformes; family Ceratodontidae; genus Neoceratodus; species Neoceratodus forsteri. Next base: position 103,450,394 of record CM028132.1, read on the forward strand.
GTGCCATCAAACTCCCCAGTTCTGACACCAAGGGTGGAATGTTCAGACTGCACCAGGCAGGGGCACAAGCTTGGGTTCAGCACAATTGTGCTGAGCCAGGGCATGGACCAGGTGATATTCAATGGTGCTGCATCATGGCTCAGCACTGTTGAATATGGCCACTGAGGGTGCACGCACTGTGCATGGTGCAGTGGCACTGCACCAGCACAAGTGGCAGAAGGGGAGTTAGGGGTTGCTCCAGTGCAAGTGCAGTTGCACTAGGCCCAGCAACAGCAATATTCGGCCATGGGCATGCAAATGAGGCCATAATGCATGCAAGGCACAAATGGGGCATTTGCATGTCATTATGGCCCCATTTCAATGCGGTGCACCGATCCCCATCTACTTGCACCTGGTTCCCTGCCAGGCTGCAGCCAACAGGGACTGACACCTCACAGCCCCACGGTGGGCTCCGGTCCCATTCGCCCGAGTGTGGGCATGTATACAAACAATCCCTGGTGGTCCAGTGGACCGATCCCACTCGCCTGAACATGGGCATGTGTACATTTAATCCCTGGTGACCAAGTGGACCACTATCCAATGGCCGATCATGGGCAGTAGTGAAATCCATGCCTGGTGGTCAGTGGTAACCCCCTCCCACCCACCACTGAGGCCACAGCCACCCACCCCCATCAGTGGCAGGCAGCAGCGCCTGCTCACCAGCCACCCGGCCACCCTCGACTGACAGCGTACAGTTGGGCTAGCCTATTGGTTCAGAGCGTGGGTCAGTGGGCGTGCAGACTATACTGTACTACACAATCCCGAATTGTCAATGAGTGGGTCTGTGTAGTACAGTATGGTCTGCATGCCCATTGACCCACACTGTGGACCAGTAGGCATACAGCCCTACTGTACGCTGTCAGTCAGTGGGTGGCCGGGCGGCTAGTGGGTGGGGCACTGCCGCCTTCAGCTGATGGGGGAGTGCAGGCTGGCAGGGGCCTCAGTGGGTAGGTGGGGAGAGGGTTACCACTGGACCACCAGGGATGGATTTCACTACTGCCCATGATCGGGCATTGGGTAGTGGTCCACTGGACCACCAGGGATGGGAATCACTTCTGCCCATGATTGGGCATTGGATAGTGGTCCACTGGACCACCAGGGATTACATGTACACATGCCCACATTCGGGCAAGGGGGATTGGTCCACTGGACCACCAGGGTGCTATATCTGATGCCCACGATTGGGCGGGGGGGCATGATGCCCCTTGGGCAGGGGGCTTGTGACCTGTGGCCTGTGTCCTGGGTGGTCAGGTGGCCACCCATAGCCAGCGACTCCTGTGTTGCACCTTACAATATGGCAGCTCACCTGTGGGTGGCCAGGATTTGTTCCTGGATTCACCGGGCACATCTTTGTGCCCCCCTGAGCAGCGCACGGCGGGGTTATGCCAGCATATGCACCACACATCCCGAGCTGAATATTGGGATGTGCCGCCTATGCATGGGCATGCCCCCTGCACTTGCGCCGCATACATTACCGATGCACCCCAGCACATTGGGAGTTATGCTGCGCAACATGTCCCTTTGAATATGGCATCAGGGTTGTTGTGCTATGTGCAAATCTTTTGAATATCTCACCCTCGGTGCCCAACCCCCAGGTCCAAGAGTCAATGAAAAAAAGTAAGCAGACAATGGGAGCCCAACTCCTGTGATGTTTTAGAAAGAAATGTTCATTGTGTTTGCACCAATGTATTGTAGCATTTTTCACTGCTATTTATTGCACCATTGCACTTTTGTGTACTTGCCACTTGTACATCAAATAAAAAGCAGCTTTATTCCATAGTAAGTAATAAAACTTTAACCAGCTTCATAAAAAAAACATGTTTATTTATTTAGTTTTTGTTGACCGGGAAATAAGGACTAGATAATTCTGCCTATTTTCAGCCTCATCCGGGGGGAGGGGAACACAGATGAATGCCAACTTACATTGAACCTGATGAAGCTGTTGGTGGTTTTTTTAGTGAATGGGGGAAATTTGGCCAGAACACCGGGGGAATTCCCTTACTCTTTTCGAGAAGTGCCATGGGATCGTTAACATCCACCTGAACTACCATCAGAACAGGCAGATGGGACCTCGGTTTAATGTCTCATCCAAAAGACGGCACCTCAGGAGTGCAGCACCCCCCTCATGCACTACAGTGTCAGTATTGGGATTTAACCCAAGTGCCTGGTTTGGGAATAGAACCCACAGCCTTCTGCCCTTCTTCCCTCAGAAGCAAGTGTGCAACCTGCTGAGCCACTGACACTGCTGATATGCAAATTCATAGGATGAATATTAAAAACAATAAAAGTTCAGTAGTGCAATGAATTGCTATTCTATGCCAGATTGGGGCAGAAACAACTAAAGTTTCACTCCAGAAGCAAAGCTTCATAAAAGTTAGCAACTCAATGCAGAAATAAATCAAATCAAATCAAAATCTAACTTTATTTAATCAGGTAGTTACATCATTGAGTAAGCTCATTTTCAAGATGGTCCTGGACACAGAGGACACTTCTGCTTACCAAAGACGACATTTCATACAGTAATTGACAATGGTACATTCAGTTACAATATCAGCCAGCCAATATCACCAAGTCAATACGTGGATGAATCAGGACATGAAAAGCAAGTGCAAATGTAGACATGTAAAGTGCAGTGTATACAGGTTGTAGATTACAAAGTACAAGTGAGGGGAGGAAAGAAGGACATAGGGAAGGGCAGCAGGAAGATAGGGTCTCAGCCACAGAGTAACTAGTTGAGGAGAGGGGGAGGTGGGGGGGTGACTGCCCTAAAGAGATGCTGGCTGACGCAGGAAACAGGAAGCCCAGGGAATACAGAGGTTAAGGGACTCAGTTTAGTAGGGTATGGCTTTACCTGAAACAATCACATGCCATTTTCAGGTCTCTGTAGAGCAGCCCCTGAAGATTAAAAGGCTGGACAGCAGGGAGATTTTAAGTGATGTTTGCATGCTGTTTCAAAGCGCTGGTAAGAATGAGCTAATGGCAGTTGAGCCAAGAAAAGCCCTTGTTCGTGGTAGCTTAAGAAGGACAAAGGAGGAGTTCCTTAGTCCGTAGGCACCCTTTGAACATTCAGACAGGTCACAGATATAGGGTGATAATTTGTTGGACAAAGCCCAAAAAAGCCACATGAGGGCATTTATTTGCCTCCTCATGGAGAGGGATGTCCAATCTAATACTCAGTGTTGAGTCTGCAAGGGCAGGTCAAGAATAAATCTCAAAGCACGATAATAAAGTGTATCCAGCTTTTGGAGCACATACTGGGGGCAATGACTGTATGAGAAATTGGGGTAGTCAATCAGGGGAAGAAAGGTTGTTTGAACCAGCCATTTCCTAGCTTCTGGGGTGAGTAGATGTCTTATGTGGTAGAAAATACAGAGTCGCTGCCTTAGCTTTTTTGTTAACTCACTTAGATGTGCACCGAAGGAGAGATTGTTATCCAACCAGACTCCCAGATATTTAAATTTATCCACTAGCTCTAGTGGTTCATTAAGGAGGGTAATAATTTGTGGGGTCCCAGGTATCCCCGTATTGTGGGATGTAGAAATAATCATAGCTTTTGTTTTTTTGTATTTAACAAGAGCTTTAGATTCAGCAGGTTGTGCTGGAGGATGATAAAATCCTGTTGTAGCTCCTTGTACATAATGTCCAAGGAGGGGTTGCTCATGTAGAGGACTGTGTCATCTGCGAATAGATGAACTTTTCCAGCAACCAGGCCAGAGTCGATGCAGTTGATGTAAAGGGCGAAGAGGAGAGGTCCCAAAATGGAACCTTGTGAAATGCCTCAGGGAAGTGATTTTAGTTGGGAGAATTCCTCTTGAGCCTTAATTTGCTGTTTACGATTTGTGAGGTAGTAGCGGAACCACTTTACTGCAGCAGAGGATAGACCGATGCTTCTCAGGGAATCAAGGAGTATGGAGTGGTCAACTGTATCAAATGCTTTGCTGAGGTCAAGGAAGAGTGCATAGATGTGTTGTTTGCTGTCCAGGGCATTTAGCCAGTCATTTGACACTTTGGACAGAGCTGACACGGTACTGTGCTTAGGTCTGAAACCTGATTGAACTGGATTGAGGATTTTCTCATGATCCAAATAGTTCCTTAACTCATTGCCTCCTAGAAAAGTCTGTAGACGTCAGCAAATCTAACTACAGTGTGTCCCAGAATGCCTACAGAAGTCACCTACAGACTTCCTGTGTGCCCTAGAAACGTCTGGAGAAGTCACTCACATATTTTAATATTACTTGCCAGCCAGAATTGATTAGACTTAACTGCATAGTACCATTAGAAAGGTAATGTGCTGAACAACCTTGCCACTGACACTTTGTGTGTATCATGTTCACTTTAGGAGTTATTCATATTTGTTTATGACATTTTGTCAATCTAGAACCACCAAAGCACTTTGAAAAAAAAAACACGCATTCTGGGTATCTTAGCCAGTATAAAACAAAAACCAAAATTGAGTACTGCCAATTGCATAGAACAGTTGGAAAGGCAATTTTGTGTGGAACAACTGTGCCACTGATACGTTGTGTGTGTCATGTATACTTTAGGAGTTATATGCATTTGTTAATGGTATGGTGTGTATGGCTGACATTTTTTCCATCAAGACTCACCTAAGCAGCTTTTTTTCTAACAACTGTAATAGTAAAATGCCATCTAATGTCTGTATGCTTAATTTGGTGTTGATATTTGACATATTTTCCAATAAAAAATGGCTTATGTTGCCTTTTTTTAGTGAAAAAATATTTTTTTTCCAGTTTCGACCAGCATAGAAAAAAACTAAATTACTTATTATTACATGCATACCACCACTGGAAAGGCAATTTTGTGCTGAGTAACTCTGCCACTCATACTTTGTGTCTAGCATGTACGGTTATTGAGCTATTAGCATTTGCTTGCGACATGCTGACTATGGCTTTATTTGCTTAGAAAGGCCCAGGATTCACTGTTAAAGTATACAGGAGATTCAGGAGACAAGTGGTGTACTCTCAGAGTGAGCCTGTGGAGGCAATGAGTTAATTGAGAGTTTAAATTTTTTTCAGGTAGCTTGGATAAAACAGGGAGCAATGAGATAGGCCTATAGTTATTCAAGTCAGTGAGGTCACCTGATTTAAACAGAGGGATAATGTGCATGGCTTTCCAACTAGGGGCAATTCCCCTTGGGCAATTGGAGCTGCCAGATAATAAGAACCTGCTTTTAAAAAGAAGGGTTCAAGCGAATCGTCACCAGCCCTCTTTTTGGTGTCCAGCGTGAGGAGCAGGTCCTCCACCTGTTTAAAGGAGACTTGCTGGAACTTGAATAGGGGGTGGTTGGTAGGGGATGCTATATTTGGTTTAGAAGCTATGCTGGCAGTGCTTGTGGTGCTCAGCTTACTAACAGGTGACATGTCAAAAGCGAGGCCTGCAGTGGCGAAGTAGTTATTGAGCTAATCAAGGATCTCAGACCTATATTATCCGGGACTAAGTCTGAATAACACATGTATTAACAGTGTTGTCAACAACAGTGTCTTCCATACAGCACTATGCAGAACAGCGGCAGGAACAAATGCCTCAAGTAAAGACAGCACCACTGTATTCAAGTCAGTGAGGTCACCTGATTTAAACAGAGGGATAATGTGCGTGGCTTTCCAACTAGGGGCAATTCCCCTTGGGCAATTGGAGCTGCCAGATAATAAGAACCTGCTTTTAAAAAGAAGGGTTCAAGCGAATCGTCACCAGCGCTCTTTTTGGTGTCCAGCACGAGGAGCAGGTCCTCCACCTGTTTAAAGGAGACTTGCTGGAACTTGAATAGGGGGTGGTTGGTAGGGGATGCTATATTTGGTTTAGAAGCTATGCTGGCAGTGCTTGTGGTGCTCAGCTTACTAACAGGTGACATGTCGAAAGCGAGGCTTGCAGTGGCGAAGTAGTTATTGAGCTGATCAAGGATCTCAGACCTATATTATCCGGGACTAAGTCTGAATAACACATGTATTAACAGTGTTGTCAACAACAGTGTCTTCCATACAGCACTATGCAGAACAGCGGCAGGAACAAATGCAGCAAGTAAAGACAGCACCACTGGTTGCAGTTGCAAGCACACTGACAACCACTACCAGTCCAAACACTTATTTTACCAGGGGGGGCTGCTCCTCCTTACCCCCCATATGAGTGCCTCTGCTCCCCACACACCCCCAAATAAAATAATCAACTCTGAGTCAGAGTTGGATTACGAGGGGAAAAAAAAATTTCGGAGATCAGGATTGGAACCCTGGTCTCCATCATCATTGTAGCTGGGCTGCTTCATTGTCTCAGTCCTCTCTACTATGGGAGCAGCTCTGCCAGCCTTCTTGATTCCCCAGCCCTTGACTTCTTCCTCATACCATGGACAGCGACCTGGGTCGTGCTTACTGCACAGCGTTGTTTAATCCCTGTCACTGTCTGTGATATGCCATTTGGACATCGCTGTTTTTCTTTGCACTATAGTTGTAGCACTACTGTAACTGGTTACCACATTAGCCACCACCAGTGATGTGTGCAAATGAAAAATTTAAAACAATGAATGTGACGCATCTTCAGGATATGAGGAGACACTTATAAAATTACAACCAGCAATTAACATAATAAAAAGTACAATATTATCATAGTATAAACTACCCACAAGACATATTTTCACAGTTGGTTAGTGCATGTAATTAGAAAAAAGCTGTACATATAAACTACAATATCAAGAAATATAAAGTATATAGAAATCCATTTTGTGGATGTTGGAGTGAAGCACTGAGGATATAAAATGTACAGGCATTCATTTATATATCTTTCTCTTGAGAGATATTTTCTTTAGGACAGTGGAACCAAATGAGAGGTATTTTCTTTAGGACAGTGGAACCAATGAACTCTGCAGTACAATGATTCCAATTGTCAGGAATCTATTCTAATAAAATGGATAAAAAAGCAGGGCATTAGTATATCAGATGCTCAGGCATAATGGATGTATATCTTGGGGAGCTCGTTATAGCCCAGGTGTGAATGACTGCTTTGAACTTGTGCACTTTCTGTAAGATTTTTATAGATAATCTTTATTTCCAGTCTTTGAAGATGGCATAATTTGCAATAGAAGTGTTTTTATTGTATTATGATTAGACTAAATGAGCATCTGATAAACCAGTCATAATGTCCTGCTTTTTATTGTTTTTTAGGATACATGCCTGACATTTGTATTTTGTATCACTGAGGTCATTGGATCCTCAGGGCTAGAGAAAATGTCTCTGAAGAGAAGGAATATATATGGATGAACACCTGAACATTTTATATTCGCAGTGCTTCACCCCAACATGTACAAAATAGACTTCTATATAAATTTACATTTACTGATACTGTGATTTATATGTAAAGCTTTTTTAAATAATTACATCTATTAACCAACTGTTGAAAATATGCCTTGTGGGTAGTTAATACCAGGTTTGATGTTATACTTTTCATTATCTTTATTGCCAGTTGTAACTTTATGAGCCTCCTTCTATCCTGAGGATGTGTCACATTAGTAACAGACTGCTAATGTCTCTTTCATATATGACACTGTATGTCATATTACATGTAATAAGACACATTTTAAATAGAACCTTTACCAACAAAACACTGTAATAATTCCTGATATCATGGACATTCACTAAGAACATTTTGCAGCCATATTGACTCTGACTAGAGTTTGTTTTGCATGTGAACTCTCTGCTTATGCAACCCAGCATCCCATTTGCCTTATCCACTGCTTTACTGAATTGTGTAGAGAGATTCAGGTTACTCCCCCATCATGTACTCTGCCCCTGGGTTGTTTCTCCCAATGTGCATAACCCCACACATCTTCACTTCTTGACTTTGGATCACAGCTACCAGGTTTTGGACCATTGCTCTGGTTTTTCTAGGCCTTCACTCATGTTCCTGATTCCCTTTTTTTGTGTCAACCCTTAAGCAGACCCTGTTCCTCAAAACAGCAAATTTTGTCCTTTATACTATCTCTAATGTCACTTATGAACATGTTGAACAGCACTAGTGTGAGCGCTGATCCCTGTGTTACCCCACTGGTGACCTCCCTCATCCTGAATAGTCCCCAGTGATCTGTCTCTCTGTGTTCTTCACATTAAAAATGTCCTACCCACCTGGTCATATTGTCGCCCACCGCTAGATCATCCAACTTCTTTTTTTTTTCAAAATATTTTATTGAAAGAGTTGGATACACAGGCACTAAGTACTTACAATATACAACATAATGATGCTCTATACAAGGTACAAATCACAGGTCACAGTCAATTGCAATGGAGGTACATGAGCAGTGGGTCACTTATTATTACAATAAATCCAGAGAGTAAATCCCATACATCTTGTGCCACCGGCCCTCTATATAGGAAAAGCACCCCTCTCAAGTGCCAGGGCAAGGGGGGCCCAAATGTTAGAGAATTCCTGCCTTTTACCCATTGCATTGTGCTGGGCTTTTTCCAAGTATAGGCATTGTTTGAGATTGTTCACCCACTGAGCAATGGAGGAGGGAGATGTGGACATCCAGGCATGTGCCACCATCCTCCGTGCATTAACCAAGACAATTGGCCATAATTTCCCTCTGGGGTGCTGTGGATCTGCATCCAGAAGAAATTCCAAAGGAGATCTCAGGGACTATAGCTCAAGACACTATTCATAATCTGGTGCATAGAATGCCAAAAGGGAGCCACTTTAGGGTACACCAAGGCGAGGTGGAGAAAATCCCCCTCTTGACTTCTGCATTTGGGGCAGTCACTAGATTTGTGAGCATCTATGGTGTGTAGCTTTTTGGGAGTAATATTTGCCCTCTATATAAAGTTCAGCTGCACTTGTCTTAATTTATTACTACAGGAACAGTGTTGGAGATGCTGGCTGGCCAACCTCCAAGTTTTAGCGTCAATTGTAGTTTGACGGTCCCCACTCCACTTATCACTGACCCCCTTGGAGGCTGAGCCAGATTCATCCAGGATAATGTTGTAATACACAGACAGAGGCTTGGAACCTGGTTGTGGTTTAAATCACTCTTCTTCAAAGGGAGATGGGATGCCCACCCACCAGGTGACAACAGGGAACTCCTACAATGGTGCCTAACAGATAAGTGTAAAAAAAAAGTCTCCGGAGGGGATACCCTACTCCTCCCTTAAGGCAATGAAGCTCTTGATGGTGCCTCCCTCATACAATTGGTTCCCCATGGCTAAGCTCCTACACCTCTAGAAGTGCAACTGCTGGAGCAAGGATATGGTGCAGGTGCCCCTAGTCCTCATAATCTGCAACAGGCTGGCATTGACAGTGGGTCTACTGTGATGGCCAATGTGCCTGTGTACCTTTTTCCAGATCCCCACTAAGTTTGCAGCGAAGGGGTTAGCTATGTTTAACTGTTGGTCTGATGTTAGCACCGAGGTTAGAATATCTCTCCTCAGTGAACCCATTAAGGAGTCTTCCTCCAGTCTCATCCAAGCCCCCCGACCCTCTCAATGGAACAAAAGCCAGCTAAGCAGCTCAATAGTACCCCCGCTAATGTGGAAGACCCAGACCCTCTACCCTGACAGGCAGCTGAAGGATAGACCTCTTGATCCTAGCACTTTCCCCCACCAGAGAAATCTGTATAAGATGGCAGTTAATCACTTAAAGCGGGCTTTGGGGATTTTGATAGGAAGCAATTGATATGAATAGAGGCACTGTGGCAAGATAGTCGTCTTTATTACCCTCACCCTGTCTATCAGGGACAGCGGAAGAGCAGTCCATCTATCACAGTCATCAGATATTTTAGACAATAGGGACTTGTAATTTAGTGTATATAAGGAGCTAAACTTTGCTGAGATAAAGGCACTAAGACATTTTAAAGTTCTCACCATCTGTAACCCAACTAGATTTTAAATTAGTAGCACTTTATCCCTCAAGCCTATGGGTAACAAGTTGCTTTTGGTCCAATTAACCTTGTGACCAGAAAGGCTTCTGTACTTCTTCATTAACTGATGGACCTGAGGTAGATCCTGGGCCAGGCATTGCATGTGCAGTAACAAGTCATCAGCATATAACACTATCTTATGCTCAGCCCTTCCCCCCCTTAGACCTTGGATACCCCCATGTCCCCTCAATGCAACTGCCAGAGGTTCCAAAGACAGTACGTACAGTAGGGGTGATAGAGGGCACCCCTGTCTGGTTCCATGGCCCAGGGTGAAGGAAGGGGTAGTAGTAGTATTTATTCACCACAATTTTCACTTGGGGTTTATTATATAGCATCCTTACCCAGGAGCAATAAAGGGGTCCCAAACTTACCCTTCTAAGAGTCTCAAAGAGGTACCCCCACTCCACATGATCAAACACCTGCTCTACATTGAGGATGATGACAGCCCTTTGTGATTTTGTTTATTTTTACCCCATCTATGAATTATATTTAATGTGCGATGAATATTGTGTTTCGCTTGTCATCCCTGCACAAAGCCTGCCTGATCAGGGCGGACCAGGGCAGGAAGCACTGGGTCCAGTTTGGCGGCCAATATTTTGGCTAATATTTTACAGTCAGCTGTTAACAAACAGATTGGCTGGTATGAAGCACACCAGGAGGGATCCTTCCCTGGCTTGGGGAGGACTGTGATTGTTGCAGATCGCATGGGGGGGCAGTTCACCCCTATCCAGGGATTCTTTTAGCATATCATATAATGGGTCTAACAGCTCCTGTGAGAAAGCTTTAAAGAAATGTATTGGCAGGCCATCTGGGCCCAGAGCTTTCCCCACTTTGAGGGCTCAGATCGCCCTCATAACTTCTGCTTTAGTTATGGGTAAGTCCAGTTTCTGTGTGGTCTTTTCCTCCAGCTCGGCTATGGGAGCATGGGCAAAAAATGTTGCATAATCCCTCTCTGTTGGTGCCATCTCAGAAGTGTAGAGGGTACTATAAAGGTGGTAAAAGCATTGCCTATGGCCTTCTGTTCCTGAACTAGGTTGCCATGTTGATCGTAGATTTGTGCCACCGTTTTCTCTCCTTCTCTATGTCTTTGTTTGTGGGCCACCTCTCAGAGCTCTATTTTCTCCCTTAAGTGATTTAGCTCTTGTTTCCCCTGTCTCTTATCATGGGTAGAAAAGGTGATGCTCTGGCCCTATACAAAAGCTTTCAGTGCTTCCCATCTACCACTATGAGAGGTGGTTCACCTCTTATTAAAATGGAGAAATTCCTGGAGGTGTTTGGTCATGGTGGATAAGTACCCAGGGTTTTCAGGAGTAGAGAGTCCGTCCTTCATTATCTCATTCTCGGAGGTGAGCCCGGGGTTGCTAACTCCATGCTAAGAGAGGCATGGTTCGAGGTCATAATGGAGGAGTACTTAACTGGATCCACAAGTGGGAGGAGGGAGGAGCTAAGCAGAATTCTTTCTAGGCAGGCATAGGATTGGTGTGCATGGGAGTAAAAGCTATAATCTCTACCTGTGGAGTTCTTGTGTCTCCACATATCTATTAGATTAAACATTTGCTCTAATTCACCCAATGCTTTGGCATTCCTGGAGCCAGGAGCTGGGGTTGTGTTCGAGCAGTCCAAAATGGGTGTCAAGTACACAATTAAAATCTCCCCCTAGGATCCAAGGACCCTCCCATCTTGCCATATCTAAAGACAGTCATTGGAAAAAGCCCTGGTCTTTCACATTAGGTGCATAGACCGAGCCAAATGCAATGGTGTCAATGCCAGTCAACTCGTCTTGGACCAGGGAATATCTACCACCAGGGTCAAGAGCTTGTCCCAAAATGTGAACTTCAGAGCTGCTCGGGAATCAAACTGAGGCATCCCTCACTTTTGCAGAGAAGGTGGAGGAGATACACTGCACCCCCCCAAAGAGGCACTGGTTTTCAAAGCCTCGCTCGAGGACATGTGAGTCTGTTGGAGCATAACTACTTGCCATTTGAATTTCTTAACTTCATTTGCCACCCGCATCCTTTTGAGGACAGACTTTAACCCATTCACATACCATGTTGCCATTTTAATTGTGCTAGCCATTGCTATTCAGGATGTTCTGGGCAATCACAAGAGCAGCGTTTGTTAATTAAGGAGTAAAGGCCCACCCCTCCCAAGCCATAACTGCATAGAACCTCTAGTTGTTTAACCTTAAGACAGCATGTCCTGAATCCCCCCAGGTATTCAAATGGTCTATTTTTCCCACTAATACAGCTCTCTAAGCATATTCCAGGAACCCCCCAAACACCATGTAAATATACCCCAACAACCCCCCACACTCCATATTGCCAAGAGAGAGGCCCGGGCCTCTCCAACCCCCAGTGAAGTCAGCCAAGAATGCATCTGGTGGCAGCTCCAAGCTCCCCTCTCCCCCCCAAGAGACCACCCACCAGTTGAGCAAGAACAAAGCATAAACACCCCCCTTCACAGAACTCCCTAGTCTGGTATCCCCACCACCCTGCTTCAAGGGCAAATTCGGCCTGAAGAAATTCCCCTTGCAAACAGTTGGTAACCAATAAACAAGTGGCAATAACAATAAACATTGGATCGCTATGTGGTAGCACTAATGAACTAGAACATTTCAGTTAAGGCCTCCTATATTGTCTAGAAGAGTTTTTCTAGCTAGATAGGTACATTGTGCCAACATCGTGGCAAACGTTCAAAGTGTAGCAACCAGCCCCAACTTGCAGCTAGAAAAAAAAAATACAGATTAAAAGAACAAATAGACTGTCTGGAGTCAAGGTGGCAGTTAACTTATCCCCAGGACTGATTAAAACTCTTGCTGAGTTGCTCCATCTTAGCTCCAGATCGTAGGTCTATTCACGGCGCCCCCCCCCCCCGATCAATACCCAAGCACCCAGGCCTGGTCGGAGAGGCACACCTCACCAAAGGAAAGGCCCAGGGTAATAGGAGAGTGTTGTCACAGGGCAAAAAAAGGCAGGTCTAACATCGAACTGAACCCGCAACTAAACACAAACACTGGGCCTGTAAATTACTACAAGAAAGAACGATACAACTCTAGATTGAAGATTCCAAGAGCACCTCATCTATCTCCATCAGCTCTGAGGACCAATGATGAGTTGGCCTGACTCTACCTGGATTCCTCTTCCTGGACCCATTTCTCTGCAGCCTTGGGATGGTGATACATAAAAACAGCGAATACAAATAGTGAAACAATAACAGCAACTCAATAATAGCGATGCACTAAATAGCGACCAGCACATTAGAGCAACTGTCACATATGAGTGACTGGAAGTTGCCGATACCCCCACCATCAGTAAGCAGCGTGGAGTAAGAATCCTAGAGACAGAGGGGTTAGGGGGCACAGTCCCCCATGGGGGTGCGGGGGAGCAAAGCCCCACCGCGTTAAATACAATACATAACTCTATAAATGTTGCTGTGTGAGCTGCAGTAGCTGTTATGTGCTGCGTTATCATGTGTATTTGCTGTTGTTGTCGTCGCTATTTTGGATTTGCTGTTTTGACACTCACTCTTATTGATGTGCTATTATCACATGGAGCCCCTTGGGACAGGTAAAATACATAGGAGCTTGCCCGGGCTTATCTATACAGAGCTTAGCGGGGCACATAAATGCAAATGATCTACCTAATTTGTATAGTCTCGTTTTAACATCGTTAAATTTTTGTCTCTGAGATTGAAGCTCCTGGCTATAATCTTGAAAAATAAGTACCTTGTTGTTGTTAAAAAGAATAGGACCTTTCACCTTGACCCTGCACAGGATCAGTTCCTTGTCCACAAAACGGAGACGCTTTATAAGGCAGTGCTGAGGATTGTCACCTGGTTTAGGAGGAGGGCCTACCAATTTTGAATCTTGCTACCTCCTGAGGGAGGTCCAAGTGTTCCATTAGCCACTTGTGTGGGTCCTCCTCTGGATTACCGCCTTCGGCACCCTCAGGTAAGCCCACAATTCATAAATTAGAGTGCCTCGACCTATTCTTCTGGTCGTCGACTCTGGCTGCAAGTTCCTCTGCTGCTTTTCATAGTTCATTCCGTTCCTAGGTGACCACCTGTACAGAGTTTTCCAAATCACTTACATGATGCTGCAGTTTGGATATTTGCATCATGTGGGTAGCAGAAGTCTCAGAGAGCCCAGTCACCACTGATTGCAAATGGGTGAGTTGTGCAGTTACATTTGTAAATCCAGCCTTCATTTCATTCTGCATTTGACTAAGGGTGGCAGTCACCCCCACCAAGGAGTGCTCCAGCTCAGACATGTTGGAGGCAGTCGAGATATCTGATTCAGCCACTTGGGTGAGTCTAGCTCTAGTACAGGCCTCAGTTCCCGGAGTCAGCTCTTTCTGTATTGTAGAAGGTGGAAATCTGAGTTTAGTTTGTTTGTTCTTGGATTTGCTGGTAGCCATGAATCTCTGACATCTCCTCAGTTCATTTATGAGCATTTCTATCAAGTTTAGGAGGTCTATGGAGCGCTTTCAACTATGTGCTACAAGGAGCTTACTAAAACACGTCCACCATGTTCTCAGGCTAGCCACGTCCCCTAGCTCATCCAACTTCTTGATCAATCTTTTATGTGGAACTGAGTCAAAGGCTTTACTAAAATTCAGCTACAGCATGTCCACTGTCTTGCCCCAGTCCACATCTATTATGACCCAGTCAAAAAATTAAATCAAGTTCATTTGCCATGACCTCCATAATATGACCCCATATTATCTGCCATCCTGTAGTCCATTAGCCTCTAGAAACTCCAACAACCTTTCCTTAAGAATGTTTTACATCAGCTAGTGAATGATTAATGTCAAGCTGACTGGTCTGTAGGTATCTGGCTTATCCCTGATCCTGCTTTTGTGCAAGGGCACTACCTCTGCATGTCTAAGTCAAGGGAGCTGTTATAGAGCTTGGCTAATGGAGCTCCCTGTAGATACATCAGCTCTCTCAGCACCCTGGGGTGTATTCCATCTGGCATGGGAGATCTTTTAACCTCCAGGGCTAGTAGCCCCTTCAGGACTGTGGCAGCTGTAATCAGCACCTCCTCACACATCGTTGACTCTACATCTCCTCGTCTACCCTCCCTTTGTGATATTGGTCCTTCCTTCTATTTGGTGACTACTTAGCAGAAGTATTTGTTTAATACTTCTACCTTTCCTTTGCTAGCTTCCATCCACTCTATCCCCTGTGGTAGCGTGACAATCTTTTCCATTGCCTGCCTTGTTTTCTTGACTGGAAGATGATCTTATCTGCTTCCTTGACTCCCTCTGTTATTCTCAGTTCAGCTCATACGTTGGCCCTCCTCACTTCCCTGCTAGCTGATTTTAGTTTTTCCAGGTAGTCTACTCTGTCCTCCTCTTTCTGAGTCCCCCTGTACTTCTTTAAAGCAATCCTTTTCTTTCAAAGACACAGAAATACAGATGTTGTCAGCAGAAAAAAAAAATATTGGTCCATGCAATCTGCCCTGTTATACCATATGCTACCCTGGGATGCAAAGCTCAAATGAGATTTATAACCTTGCTCCCCCTTACCTTCTGCCTTACTGCTACCTCTTTGAGTAGCTGAAAATTACGTACTTGCTACCTCTTTGAGTAGCTGAAAATTACGTACTTGCCATAATTGGTGATCTTTCCCAATGTCTTCACCACTGAATCACACTGATGAGTCTGGGGCCAGATGCACTAGGACCCTGCAGGAGCAACTATTTTTTTGCAAGTAGGAGCCAGCATCAGGTTGTGATAGTGTCTGCACACCTCACGTGCTGCTGCATGCGTTTGCCAGTAACTGTTGCTGGCTCCCTCACTCACCTCAATTCCATCTGCGTGGAGAGAAATATAAGAGAGGACTAGATACTTTCTAACCCAAAGGAATAGAAAACTATGTTGAAAATAAAAAAAAAAATCAAACCCGACTACCAATATAGCACCTAGGGGTTAGACCTACTAGGCAGTACAATAGTAGCTGGGTTAGGAGAGCCAGAGCCTGATATCACTAACCAGACAGGGGGTGGATATCGACAGGGAAAAAAAAGACACTAGCCCTGAGCATATGGCTCTGGCAGAAGCACGAAAAGAGGGAGTCCAAAACTTAGACCCCTTTGCAAATAAGGTGGCAAAAAGGCCAAAAAGAGAAAATATGAGATCTAAATGGGGAACTCCATGCTACCAGATAAGAGTTAAGTGAATCTGGAATAAAGTTATGGCTTTCTTTTCCTCTAGAAGAGAAAATAAGGGGCTAAGAGCAGTGGAGATGTGCAACTGACAGCCTCAGGGAGTCAAGATAGGTCATCTCCTCTGGCATTCGGTAATGATAGTGGGCCAATACCCAAGCATAGAGAGAAAAAACAAGAGTAAACCAACCAAAAAAGCTAGCATAGTTAGAGAAATTCTATAGAACACCTGCTTCTCCTTCCATCCACAGGGGTGTACCCTGTGTGGAAGTCAGTGTATTAATCCAAAGTAAGGTGCATTACACCTCTCCACACACCGAGCATGTGATCAGTGGAGTTAGTTTGGATATTACACAAGGCACATTTTGTATTTAGCAACTAACAGGGATATACCCTAGAGAGCATATACCCCACACAGGGAGAACGATGACAAAAAGAAAAGTGGAGGGAAATGGCAACCTACACACTTCACAAAGAAAAAAAAACAGTTTATTTATTTTATTTTTTTTTCTGGTTGGTGAGAAGGTGGCTACAAGTGACCCCTACTCCATTATTTTTGTTCTTGAGTGTTGGCATTGGTTTATCCCCCACCTTTTTTTTTTGCAAAACAACAAAAAGCAAACCGCTATTATCAATGCCATGGCAGAGGAGATGGAAAGCAGTTAGAAAAGTGCTGCAGGTGAGCTGCCAGAGGCCCTGGCTCTTACCTGTGTAAGGGATGGTGAGAGGGAATGTGGATCAATGGTGAAGATATTCTGGAAGATCACCAATTACAATAAGTATGTAATTTTCATATCTTCCAAGAATCAGTATTCACCATTGATTAACATAGATTGGTCTGAGTACCAAACTTCCCAAAATAGGGAGGAGCTGGCTCACTTTGCAGGTAGAATTCCCCTCAGTCCTCTGTGTGGAGAAGCAACACCTGAGGTTAGGGTCTCTTTATGGATCTGGTAAGACCCGACCCTGGCCAAGGTCAAGCAGAGGCTCCTGTGGCACAGGAGCAGGAAGTCACCCCCATAGCTCTCTTCTGACCCTGGGAAGAAGTAAGCCCCCTGGAATGGAGAATTATGCACCTTTTACTGGGTCAGAGGTACCAGTCATGAAAGGCAAAGCCATGCCATAGGCCACATTATTGGCATAATCTGTTGCCCTTGATTGGTGCCTCGCCAACTCCATCCCATTAGCAGAATGGTAGGTGGCTTGCCAGACTATCTGTGTGTGTGGCATAGCAGCTAGGATATGACCCAGCTGCACTTGAGGCACTTGTTGTAAGCTGCCTGATGTGTCACCACACATCATGGCACAGGCAGAGGTAAACACTATCCTTCTTTGGACACCTGTCTGAGCAGAGTCAGCCTAATGAGGTCATCCATGCTCTGGGTGCATAGGCCCAGTTGTGGTATGCAGGACCTCAATCCCTGAGGTGGGATGAGACATTGCCCCTGCAGAACTTAAGGGTGCCCAGTACCATAGCTAGACATCTCTTGGGGTTAGACAGCATGAGAATGGACACACCCAGACTGCCCTCGGACGCTTCTTGAAGGCCATAGGCCAAGGACAGATGATAGAATTTGCATCACAAAAATCTCCTAGGAATCTCAGCTGCAAGAAAATGTACATGACTAGCAATGGTGCCACATTCAGTGTCCACAATATGTCCACCAGGAATCCCTGATGCAGAAAGTACTCAGAGGCCAAGGACCTATTCAGGAATGATTATGTGCCTTCAGAGGAGGATGTCAATGGAGAGGAGGTACTGGATGCAGAAGGGGGGTGGTGCCAGGGGTCCAGGCTGGAACTGAACCTTGTTCACATGCCTATGGTACTGGCACAAGGCACCAGACACCCTTCAATGCTCACTCCAAATGACTGGCCCCAGAGGGCTCATGATCCTCAGGAATATGGGCAGAGGTCGCAAAGGTCCAAGAGGAAAGTGGGAGCCAGGAGCTCCAGAGCCTAAGCCTGGGCTGTGGGAATACTCAGGGTACCTAACTCAAGGGGAAGGGCCTGACAAGAACACCCAAACAAGGTCCTTCTACAGAAGAGGAATGATCAGGTTGGTACCCATGGGTGAGACAACCAGGTAAGGAGAGCGGAGCTGTACAATCTCCTTGAGGCAGCGCCAGTCCTCACTGTAGGCAGGCTCAGCACATGGGCCTGGAATGAACTCTATTTCCTGGCTGTTCCCTGGCCTTGAGCCAGTGCTGCCTCTGGCGCCAAGTCCAGGGCCAGGGGCTGGCCTGAAAAGAGGTTCCCCTCCAGCACCACAGCTGTCACCACCCTCGTTGGTGGCTCGATGCTGATGCCAAGATAATCCCCACGCCCAGTGCTGTGAGTGACACTGGGAGCTGGGTCAGTGCTCTGAACAGCACTAGAAATGGGGATGGCCCCAGAGGCAATACCATCACTGGTGCCACATCCAGTGTCAGGCCCAGGACTGACACCATGGCTGGTGACATGCCTGTCACGAGGGGTTGTGTCAACCCCACCCCCAGACCCACTAGGACTGTTCAAGGGATAGACCAATACCACCAACTCGGCAACCAAGTGCCACATGGCCTCAGTGTCAGTCCCTCTCCTGACAATATGAATGGCGTCTGGAGGGGACCTGGTATTGTGACTGGCACCACCCCACCCCATCCCACTCACCGACACCATAAATGATTTCAGGAGCTGGGCCAGCACCAAGCCACAATACCAAGGTGTTAACCAGAGTATGTTGCACATATTGCTTTGGTCTCACCACCAGGGACATCTCCTGCTCAGGGAAGACAGACTGGAAGAGTGGATTGCACAGCCGGACACCCAGAAGAAGCCAGCTGCCCACCAGACCAATTGCCCTGGGACCTCTGATGCCTTGGCAAGGTGAGGTTGAAGAAGGCCCAGTGCTTATTCAGCACCAGAGGTTCTTGGAAGGGGCCCAGAGGAAAGGCCCAGAAAGTGTACCTTAGCCTCACATGTCCGACACCTCCCCAAAGGTGGGAATCAGGTGATCTCACTTCATTGCATGGATCTCTAAACTACAACATTCCATGGAGAAGCAGGCATTGCAGACATCCAGGTTGTGAGAGGAGACAAGGCAGACCCAGCAACACTGATGCAAATCCATCGCCACAATGGGTTTTCCACTGTGGCAGTGATGCATGATTGGAGGCTGATGGTGTTTCTTCAACTTCTTCACCAACTTCATCTCTTTTTTAAGTTTTGTCATCATGGAACTTAAGACAGAAGAAAGATGGCTTCACGAACAAGAAACTTTTGGGGAACGTAGTTATATATTGTCAACGACGGACGATGAACTGTGCCAATGTAGTCCCACGGTGTGCACCCGATGGCGGGAAGAACAGAACTAAGGTGCATGAGGGAGTGCTTGAAAGCTATTGGATAGCCCACACAGTATCACGTGAGGTGCACAGTTGTCATCACTACCTGATGTTGGCTCCCTGTTGCAAAAAAATATTTGCTCCCTTGGGGTCCTAGTGCTTCTGGCCCGAGACCTATCTGAATCGATGATGAAGACTGATTCTTGGAAGATCTATTGATCCTTTAACTTTCTCCAAGCTTTACTTGAAACCATTGATGGTTTTTGCACAGACCACATCAGTTGGTAGTCTGTTCCATGGTTCAACCATCATTTCTATAAGTAAAACATTCTTATAGTCCTCCTGAATCTCCCCCTTCAGCTTTCACTCAAGAAACCCCCCTCTGGGGCTTACCTGAAGATGTAGGAGCTCCTGTTCATGTTTACGCCCATATGGGCTATGAGGGACTCTGAAAATATTTCACAACAGCACCAGGGAACACTGAAGACTCAGGGGAAATACATGAATTATCAATCAGCTTATTAATATTAATGAGCTGGCTGCTACTCCGTGGGTACTGTTTGGAACAGAGCTAACGACTGATTATAGGAGGACATCTGAATATTGATTGTGGGGTTGCTTGACAGGGGATAGGAGTCCTCACTACATACTGGGAAACTGTGAAATAAATATAAATTCATTGACTGCAGGGACACAATGAAGTTTGGACTGCTATGGAACAGCATTGAACTGGATGGGGGCTGACATGTTGATGATACTATGACCCTGCCAGTAGCCAATCAAGTGTCTAGGTGCCTGAGGTTGAGCCAGAGGACTTCTGGGAAAGGGAGTTTCATTAATCAAGGTGCCTAAAACATGCCCCAATGAACAATCAAGAAAAATTGATCACTATGATTATTGTTGATTGATAGGCTTGAACAGCCAATCAGGAGACTGGATTCTCAACTGAAAATCCAGGGTCTTTCTGGGTTTTAATCTGTTCTTTTCCCCAGCTCCTCTCGAATCAGGAGGATTATTTGTAAGTGGATTTGGACTGCGAAAGGCCTTGCTCAGGCCTCCGTTGAGAGTGCCACTGCAGAAAGAGAATATCAGCAGAAAAGAAAGTGAGAGACTGGACTGATTCCTTCAACTCTCCAGGTATTGTGAACTGTGCTGTCTGGATTGGAGAGGATTAGAGTTGCAGAGACCCTGCAGTATATATGGAACTGATTTGATAGAATGGTGCTGCTGATTGAACGTGAACAGTTGCTGCAGAGGAATCACTTTAAGTATTGGGACTGTTTAAGAAATTGAAGAGGCAAAGCATCTCAGGTGCAGGGTGCTAGCCGGGTTCTGTGAATTCGCTGTGTAAACTGATCAAAGTAACCGAGAGCTGTGTCCCAGCTGAGGCTAAAAAGAGAAACTGTTGTGGACATTTTTAGGACCTGAAAGCACAAAAGAGTGGGCAGGGGCCTGTTCAGTTCCAAACCCTCTTGCTGCTTGCTGTGATCTAAGTCCCAACTGATGCTGTTTCTAAGAGGCTTGCACCCATGGTGAACTGTCACTGCTGTTATTCAGGAGTTGTCTGCTGCCAATTCATTTGTGGATTCAGTGCAGGGGATTCCTGATGCTTAAGAGTCCTTCTCCCCGAGCCAGGGAGGGAACCAGTTAACCCCTTCCAAGTGGGGCTCACTGTCTCAGGAGGTCACCGGCGTTTGCTGGGATTCTAGGGCAGCTGCAATCCATGTGGGGAGTTGGGCTGTGGACCCACTCCAAGGTCTGGACATTCTGAGGCTGGTGTGGACCTGCATTCAAGCTCTGCAATGGGCCAGAAGAGGCTGAAGGTGACAAGCGGCCAGATCTTCAATCAAGGGTACAAGCTGCAAGACCTTTAATCAAGATCGAGCCTTTTGAAAAAGATCACCACCATCTTCTTGCCCGTTGCCGTTAGTTGTGGACAGAACTCCTCACCACTGGACTGGTGCAGAATCCTGCTTTGAGGCACGGTGGTAGAGTTGCAAACCATGAGTACCTAGGACTTGCTCCTCGGATAAAAAAGGGAGAGTTCACTTTGCATTTAATTTTATTGCTTCCTAGGACACCAACAGCTGGCCGACTCATTGCAATGTCTAGGCTTGCAAGTAGTGGGTACCCAACAGACTGTCTGGGTAAAACACTGGTACCAGTGGGGTGGGCAACTGGAAGTGGTCTGGCCTTCGGGTCCACTTGTTTCAGATGTGTGAATTCTTGCTAACCATATTTTTTCCTCCACAGCTATCCTTTATTCAGGTACCCCTGTCCTAACCCTTGCTTTAATAAAGCTGTGAGTTGACTGTTTGAAATTATTGTCTACAGGGTGTTCTTGCATCTGCCAAGTTATTGCTGGTCTATGGTTTATGGTGTTACTGAATTTTTGGGTACTCATTGGGTGAGGTGGTTAGTAAGGGAAGTGGATAGGTGCAGCATCCCAGGGGGTTGTGCCAGCCAGTCACCTGACCCACTTCTAATTTACTCTGGCTGGAGGTACTACGCTATTTTTTTTATAACTTTGGGATTGAACCCCCAATCACCAATGTAGCAGGACCCAGGCCCCTTAACTGGTTAGAGGGTCAACAGGCAGGGGTAGTAGCCCACTGACACATGGCACCTGGATTAAATCTTTGGAGGCACCTCTGGGATCTCCTGTTTGCCTCCCACACCCACAATGGAGAACCCAACTGTAACTACCCCTGTGGGGTCCCAGCACCCAAGTCTACTTACCCCGGCTGAAAGTTCAGCCTATGAAGCAAGATTAGGTTAAATTGGCTGAATGGAGTAGTGGCATGCAACTGGATACCCAGAAGCCCCTTTTACATTTAGGGGTACCCCCTGATGTGGGGGAGGAGACCATAGAGAAGCACCTGTCCGCAGTAAAGGGACTTGGTAAAGTGAAGGCCAGGCCAAAATGCTTGATTCTGAAGAAGGAATGTTGCTTGTATTAATAGAGCGTACTAATGCCATAGAGGCTGCATGGATACCTGAGGCTTTGGTGGCAGAGGGGATAGCTGAGGCCTGGCCCATTGTCACATTGTTTAGTGTAATCTCCCTATGGGAGGGGAGAAAGGAGACTGGGCACTCATCCACGTCCCTCCAAAATGAGAAACCCCAACCTGGTCACGTACCAGTGGCTTTTGACTCCTATGTTTTCAGGGATCAAGCCAACCCCAAACAGTGAGGATAACTTGGAGGTGTGGATGGCTTGTGCCACCCCTTTAGTACAGGACTGGCAGTGATCTGAGATTGTGAAAAGGAAGCACTTAGTGGAGAGCCTTCATGGGCCTGCTCTAGAAGTCATTTACTCCTTGCAGGCCACGGACCTTGATGCCTCAGCCCAGGTATACCTGACAGCATTAGAGAGTGATTTTG
Organism: Neoceratodus forsteri; assembly: GCA_016271365.2. NCBI lineage: Eukaryota > Metazoa > Chordata > Ceratodontiformes > Ceratodontidae > Neoceratodus > Neoceratodus forsteri. The sequence continues at coordinate 103,473,219 of CM028132.1, forward strand.
GTAGCCCAGAGTCTGATGAGGACCTTTTGTGGAGGTTTAAGACTATCTGTCAGTGTGAGGGGGAGTCCGGGTCTGCTTTTCTAACCCAGGTGTAGAGAACGCTGCAAAGGGCATTCAGGAAGGGAGCAGTTGTGGCTCAGGATTCGAACTGCGTGAGGTAGGAACGTGTGGTAAAAGCTGCATATCACTCCACCCTGTTAGTGCTGCAGCTACATTTAGCAGATAGGAAAAGGAAACCCCCTCCCTACTGGGTTTTAATGTGGGAAGTTCGGGAAGTGAAGGAGGAGCAAGGGCAATGGGGGACTCCGAGGGCCTCAGCAGACATTACCCAGGAAGACAGAGGGGTGTCCTCTGATGAGATACTGAAGTTGAAAACTCTGCTGAAGGAATGTAGACAGGTGGTTACATCAGCCAAATTGTCAGTGAATCAGAGATTAGCTGAGCCCCAGGGGGTGAGTGAGATGGTCCCCAGCACAGGCTCCACAACATTTAATAGCAGGTCCCCAGTGCCAGTGCCCTCTACTGAAGTTGGGTTCAAAACTCAGATGCATGAGCTAGCCAGAAGAGTGGCTGAGTTAGAAAGGCCGGGACTGCCGGTTATGGCCCAGAGCAGTGGGAAGGCCACAGAGTGGGGCCCTGTAGTCCTTAGTGCCCTGGTGGGAGTGTTGGGAACGTGCCCTGCTGCACTGGATAGGCAGCAGCTATGAGAGGTTATTATATGCCATTGCTGCAGGAATGAGGGCCATGTAAGGAAGGGGTGTAGAATGCCATTCAACCATGACCCAGCTAGAGATAGGCCACCTGAGAATTCACATCAGAACCAGGGAAACTACAGAGGGCCCAGTAAAGGAGTACACTGGTGCCCCTGGCATGTCCAGCTCCATGGCTCACATGACAGCCTCTGCAGCTAAGACCACCACTTCAACTTCAGTCAACATGCACAAATTGGTGGGAACATCAACTGAAACTACTGTACCATCACCATCAATGGGATTCCTACACAAGCTGTTCTGGATAGCAGTTCCCAAGTTACCATCATCTTTCAGTCTTGGTATGATCGGCATTTAACTCACATCGAGCTGCAGCCACTAGAAAGACTACATGAATGGGGACAGAGTGAAAAATCATATCCCCAACCTCAGTTACATCATGATGTGGATGGCTTTTCCAACCAAGGAGGCTGATGTTAGTGAAGCAATGGAAACCCTGGCTCTGATCTGTCCTGAGTCTAGAATCTATGACGGAGAGCCTGTGCTGATGGGTACAAATTCTCACATGTTCGGACACCTAGTACAATTATGTCAAGCCCGGGAGGCTGAAAGGAAAGGTACTGAGCGCCCCATTCACCCTCTGATCAGGGAGGCCTACAAGAGGAAAAGAATGTCCATTGTAGAAGAGCCCGATGATCCTATTGGAATAGTGTGGTGGAAGAGATGGGGAAAGACTGTACTGCTGCCTAATGCAGAGTGTAACATTAGTGGATTAGTGAGGCTGAAAAAGAATGTAAAGAACCAGCTGCTGATGGTGAATGCCCTGGAGGACCATGGGCTACCCATGGGACTGTTAGTGAAGCCCAGCATCCTACCTGTCAGAGCCCATGCATATGTTAGGAGGGTTAATATGCAGGTGAAGAATGTTATGAATTGATAGGTGATAGTGAGAAAAGGTCAGACCCTAGCAAAGGTCTACTGTGCTGATTCGCCAGTGCAACCTGCTGCCGCACAGGGAGGTGCTTCAGCAGGAATTGATCCTGGATTGTTTGATTTGAGTAACTCCTCTATCCCAGAGGGGTGGAAGGATAAAGTTTGGGAGAATCTGGCAGACAGAATGAAGGTATTTCTCTGCATGAGTGGGACGTGGGATGTGTGACTGGACAAGCAGCACCATATACGGCTTACTGATGAGCGGCCCTTCAGAGAACAATCCAGGTGGCTTGCTCCTGCCAACATAGACGTTGTTAGGCAACACCTCCAGGAAATGCTTGAGGCTGAAATTATTCAAGAGTCATGGAGCCCTCATGCATCACCTATTGCTGTGGTGAGGAAAAAAGTGGAGCCATATGCGTGTGTGGACTACTACACTTTATACAAGCGGATTGTGCCGGATCAATACACCATGTCCAGAATACAGGATGCCTTGGACTGTTTGAACGGTAGCCAGTGGGTTTCAGTCATGGATCTAAGGAGTGGCTACTACCAGATCCCTATGGGCCCCCAGGATCTGGAGAAGACAGCCTTCATATGTGCCCTTGGATTTTATGCATTCCTCCAGATGCCGAAGGGGATTTCGAGCATCCCAGCTACTTTTCAGCACCAGATGGAGAAAGCAGTGGTGGATATAAATCTACTGGAGTGCCTATTATATCTGGATGACATCTTTGTCCTTAGAAAGATGCTGAAGGAACATGAAGCTTGGTTACTCAAGATCCTGGAACGCCTGGAGGATTTTGGGCTGAAGTTGTCTATCGATAAGTGCCAATTCTTCCAGGCCTCAGTCAAATATGTCGGGCATATTGTACCCGCCAAAGGCATCCAGACTCATCTCAGTAAAATTGAAGTGCCTACCACTTGGCCCATGCACCAGACCTTAAAAGAACTTCAACGCTTGCTTGGCTTCTGTGGATACTATTGATGATTCGTGTAGGACTACACAAGGGTAGTCCAACCCCTTTTGAACTTGTTGCAGGGCCTACCAGGTCATAATGTCATATGCTTAACAACGTACGACATTATAGCTAACCCGTAATAGCGCTGTCTAGGACAGCGAATGGTACGATACCGCATATGCTGCAGTACGTGGTATTGCACCATTCACAGACTCCCAGGTAGAGGATAAGACCTCTGCTGAGAGTGGGTTCCACTGAGCAGCTGCTATGGCTCACTGGACAGAGCCACAGCAGCAGGAACCCAGGCACTGCAGCTGGGGCAGGGCTTGATTCCCGGTCCCAGAAATTGTATTTTTTTTAAGTCTTTGTGTGCTCCCAGAGTTGCCCCCCGTTACGAATCTTTAATGGGGGAGGGTCCAGGTGGTGCAGCCCCCAGCAACAGGGGGTGTTGGGGCAGAGCCCCTGACAGAAAAAAGAGTTATGCCACATGACATAAATCTTTCTGTATTGGCAGCGCAATTTAGCCATGCAGCATAATGTCTTGCGACATTATGAACCCATGCCGTTGCAGAGGTACCCTCCAACCAATAAGAGAAAGAAGGCCTCCTCGCCTGGAGTCAGATCAGACCAACCAAAGTACTTCCAACCATCAGAACCTTTCAGCTCTTGGTGGACTGAAGAGTGTGACTGGACTTTTGAAGACATCATCTACTGCTTAACTCATACTCTGGTACTTGCTTATGCGGACACGCAGAAGCCCTATGTTCTCCATACAGATGCAGGCTTTAGCGGCCTGGGGGTGGTGCTGTACAAAGAGTACCGTGAGGGCTTGCACCCAGTAGCTTATACAAGCCGGAGTTTGAAATGATCAGAACGTAGATACCCTGTCCACAAATTGGAGTTTTTGTCTTTAAAATAGGCTACTGTGGACCAGTTCTATGACTACCTGTATGAGGCTAAGATCACGGTGAAGAATGATAACAACCCGCTTACATATGTGCAGACCACCGCTGAATTGGATGCAGCTGGTCATAGGTGGTTGTCAGTTTCATCCACCTATGATTACTGTGTGGAGTATCATCCTGGCCTGAACCATGTGGGCGCCAGCGCTCTGTCCAGATGTCCTATGGCCTATGCAGCTGAGCACTCCAGTTGGGAAAGAATATCTGAGTACGCAGAGAAGGCCTTATGTAAAAAGCTAGACGGTGAAGATCTTCTCACAGAAGAGGGTGTTTTCTACCTGGTGGACTGTTTGGGTGTGTCAGGAAGTTGTATCCCTGTTGCCTACTGCCATCTAGCTGCCCTGGATGTGAGATCCCTACCACAGCTGACCCTCCAGGACTTGAAAAGGGAACAGAGAGCCAGCTCTGTCACAGGGCAAATAATTCAAGTGCTGCAACACAATGGAGATCTGACACAAGTGGATACTGTTTATCCCCCAGCCAGACTTCTGTTGCAAGAGTGTCCAATGTTACAGTTGAAAAAGGGACTGCTCAACAGGGAGACTCAAGATCAGCAGGGGGCACTCCGTTAGCAGTTGTTACCCAAAAGGCACATAACGATGGTGCTGAAGGCCTTGCATGGCAATATGGGTCATCTGGGCACTGAGTGCACCCTGAACTTGGTCAAGAGCAGGTTTTACTGGCCAAAGATGGGAACCGATGTATAAACTTATTGCAAGAGTTGCCAGAGATGTATACAAAGAAAGGTGCTTCCTCAGAAAGCTGCTCCATTGGTCAACATACATGCAAGTGGCCCAATGGAGCTAGTGTGCATTGATTTCCTCACCTTGGAACCAGATTCCTGCAACATCTCCAATGTACTAGTAGTCATGGACTACTTCACTAGTTATGCCCAAGCCTATCCCACCAAGGACCAGAAGGCTTCCAGTGTGGCAAAAATTCTGGTGGAGAATTTTTTTTGTACATTACGGAGCCCCCCCAGAGAATTTACTCAGACCAGGGACGTGACTTTGAGAGCCGACTTATCAAGGAACTCCTATCATTATGGGGCATTAGAAAGTCTCGAACTACATCATGCCAATCAGAAGAGAACCCACAAGCTGAGAGATTCAATCAAACCTTGCTAAATATGTTATACACCCTGGATCCTCAAGAAAAATGCACCTGGAGTCAACGGGTGAGTGCCCTGGTTCACACCTACAACTGCACTCGAAACAGTGCTATGAGGTTCTCTCCATACCAACTCATGCTCGGGAGGGAAGCCCATCTGCCAATGGATCTGTACTTCGGGGTGTCCACCAATGGTCTTGGGGCAGGAGACTACTTGCAGTTCGGGAAACATTAAGACAGCAACTAGACAATGCCTATCGCCTTGCTTTAGAAATCGCCATGAAAAGAACCAGACTAATAAAGAGCGTTATGACAGAAACATGCGGGTCCAAGATCTGGAGGCCGATGATAGGGTATTGCTGTGGAGATTGGACATACCTGAGAAGCACAAGATTGCTGACAGGTGGGGAGGCACCCAGTATGTTGTACTGGAGAAGTTGGGAGGTCTACCGGTGTATAAAATCTGTCCCGAAGGAGAGACTCGCGGGCACAAGGTCATACATTGGAATCACTTGCATCACATCGGAGACTGAATAATGGACATTGGGCTCAACGTGGAACATCCTCCTTCACCCTCCACTACTCAAGCTGCTGCATGCAGGAGATGGAGGTATGAAGATAATGATGCCACAGGGGCTGGGCCTGCGCAGAATGAGGGGGTAACAGAGAAGAAGTGTACGCATAATGAAACTTAGGGGGAAGACGATAGTTCCTCCCTGAATTTCTACCCTATCCCAGAGTTAGCCAGGTTGTTTCAGAGACTGCCCCTGATGCTTGTGAATATGGCTGTACCCAGGGAACAGTGTGAGGATGGGGAGGCTGCTTCTGCTATGCTTCTCAGAGAGACTGCTCCAGACTTGAATACTAGTCCAGCTGAGCCCTTTGAGTGGTATCGGAGCAGTTCCCCTGCAGATATGCCATTTGGAGAACCCATATCGGAACTGAATACTGGTCCGACTGCATCCTCTGAATGGCTCCAAGATAGCCCTGAGGAATACAAAGATACAAAGGGGGATGAGTCTGGCAACTACCGCCCAGTCATTCTCACTTCTGTGGTAGACAAGCTGATGGAAGCTTTCATAAAGAAGAGGCTGGTATGACATCTAGAGGAAAAAGGACTAATTGATAACAACCAACATGGGTTCACGGGTGGTAGGTCTTGTCAGACCAAATTGATTGAATTCTTCAAGGGTGTAATGGAGGTGTATGATCAGGGGGAGTGGTGGATGTGGCCTATCTGGATTTCAGGAAGGCGTTTGACTCCATCACCCATAGAAGGTTGGTAAGCAAGTTAAGCAGTTTAGGTGTGGGAGCTAAGCTTACAAAGTGGGTGGAGGATTGGTTAGGAGGGAGGACTCAAAGAGTGGTGGTCAATGGGAAGCACTCCAGGAAACTAGGGGTGATGAGCGGGGTACCACATGGATCGGTGTTGGGTCCCATATTGTTCAGTGTGTACATGGGAGATTTAGCAGAGGGTCTAAATGGAAGGTATGTTTGTTTGTGGATGATGCAAAAGTCTATAACAGAGAGAACACTCCAGTTAGGGTGGAGAAAATAAGACAGGATCTAGCCAGGCTGGAGGAGTGGGTGGAAAAGTGGCAATTGCAATTCAATGCAAAAAAGTGCAAAATAATGCATATAGGAGAGAATAACCCAAGGGGTAATTACTGCCTTGGGTGGAGGGAGACACTGCAGGTCATGAAGAAAGGAATGGACCTGGGAATTTGGATCAGACACTTTTAAGGTTAGGAACCAGTGTGAACGAGTGGCTGGTAAAGCAACAAGAATGTTGACATGCATTGGGAGGGGCTTCATAAGTAGAAGGAGGGAAATGATCATGCCACTATATAAAACACTGGTCAGACCCCAGCTGGAGTATGTAGTTCAGTTCTGGAGGCCTCATTTGTAGGGTGACAAGGACAGACTGGATAAGGTCCAGAGAAGGGTGACCAAAATGATCCAGGGGATGCAAGGAAGCCCATATGGGGAGAGGCTGGAGGAGCTTGGTCTGTATATGCTACAGATGAGAAGGGAAAGGGGGGACATGGTGGAAACCTTCAAATACATGAAGGGAATAAATAAAGTTAAGGAGGATAGCATCTTCAGACTTAGGGGAAAACACAACCGCCTGAGGTCATGCACTCAAGCTGAAAGGGGCAGATTTCAGGGGTATGTAAGGGGGTGCTACTTCTCAGAAAGGGTTGTAGATCCATGGAATAGGTTTCTGGAATGGGTAGTGGAGGTGGATACAGTGGAGAAATTCAAAAAAGCATGGGATAACTACATGGGATTAGGCAGGGAAGGAGAGAGAGAGGGCAAAGGGGTGGGAGGTAAAAGGACGGGATGGGGTGGGCTATCTCCTTCAGGCAGACTGGATGGGCCAAATGGGCCTTTTCTGCTGGCAGGATTCTATGATTCTATGATTCTAAGAACAGGAAGGGGAGGAGGAAGAAGAGCTAGACCACCCTATCCCAATAGATACTGAGGGTATTGGTCAAAGTGGGGATGACAGGGAACCTGCCTCCTGAACAGGAGGCAGCTGGTAGCTCTGAGATTCAAGAAACGCCGAGAAGGTCAGGCAGGATGGTTAGACTGATACTGATGTGAACTTATAATGCCATGGGGTCCCATTAGATTTATCATTATTTGTAGTACACAAGGGAGTATATATTACCCTTAGGTACCTGCAGAAGGTAGCCACATGTCCTGTTAGTGCTAAACCCCCTAGGTCTGAAGGGAAGGTGACCCAGAGAAGAAGAACGAAAAGTAGGTAAAGGGTACACAGGAAATACTGATGTGGGGAAAGTGTACTTTTGCTTCTAGAGATCCTATGGTGAGATAGGCCACACTTGTGGATGTCACTTTTTATGTGGTCAGGAGCTATTAATGGGAAATGTATTTACTGAGATGTACATCATATTTTTCCAGTTATAATGTTTTCCTGTTCTGAAATAGTTGCGATAGGATACACAGGATTCAGGTGTACAGTTAGAAATGTTATTATGTTTTAATGTTAAATAATTATGGTACTTTACCCTTAGGCTTGGCGGGAGCCAAGCATTAGGGAGGTGTAACCCTCTGGGGTTACCCTGAGAGATGGGGCTCCTGTTCCTGTTTCCACCCATGTGGGCTGTGAGGAGCTCCAAAAGTATTTCAAAACAGCGCCAGGGAATGCTGAAGAATCGGGGGGGAGGGGGGATACATAAATAATCAATCAGCTCATGAATATTAATGAGCTGTCTCCTACTCCATGGAGACTCTTTGGAACGGAGCTAACAACTGATCATAGGAGGACTCCTGAATACTAATTGCGGGGTCATCTGACAGAGGATAGGAGTCCTCACTACATATTGGGAAACTGAAATAAATGTAAATACATTGACTGCAGGGACACATTGAAGTTTGGACTGCTATGGGACAGCATGGAACTGGATGCGGACTGACATGTTGATGATACTATGACCCCTGCTGGCAGCCAGTCAAGTGTCTAGGTACCTAGAGCTGAGCCAGAGGTCTTCAGGAAAGGGAGTTTCATTAATCAAGGTGCCTAAAACATGTCCCAATGAACAATCAGGAAATATTGATTACGATGGTTATTGTTGATTGATAGGCTTGAACAGCCAATCAGGAGACTGGATTCTCGAGTGAAAATCCAGGGACTTTCTGGGTTTGAATCTGTTCTGTTCCCCGGCTCCTCTCGAATCAGGAGGATTATGTGTAAGTGGATTTGGACTGTGAAAGACCTTGCTCAAGCCTCTGTTGGAGATTGCCACTGCAGAAAGGGAATATCAGGAGAAAAGAAAGTGAGAGACTGGACTGATTCCTTCAACTTTCCAGGTATTGTGAACTGTGTTGTCTGGATTGGAGAGGACTAGAGTTGCAGAGACCCTGCATTGTATATGGGACTGATCTGATAGAACAGTGCTGCTGATTGAAAGTGAACAGCTGCTGCAGAGGAATCGCTTTAAGTACTGGGACTCAGTTGAAGAGATTAAAGAAACAAAGCATCTCAGGTGCAGGATGCTAGATTGGTTTTGTGAATTTGCTGTGTGAACTGATCAAAGTGGCTAAGAGCTGTGTCCAAGCTGATGCTGAAGAGAAACTGTTGTGGACATTTTTAGGACCTGAAATCATAAAAGGGTGGGCAGGGGCCTGTTCATTTCCGAACCCCCTTGATGCTTGCTGTGATCTAAGTCCCATCTGAAGCTGTTTCTAAGAGGCTAGCACCCATGGCGAACTGTCAGTGCTGTTATCCAGGAGTTGTCTGCTGCCAATACGTTTGCAGATTCAGTGCAGAGACTGCAGGGGATTCCTGATGCTTAGCAGTTTCCCCCAGTTAACCCTTTCCAAGTGGGGCCCTCTGTCTCAAGAGGTCACCAGCATTTGCTGGGGTGCTAGGGCACCTATGACCCTTATGGGGAGCTGGGCTATGGAGCCACTCCCGGTTCTGGGCCTTCTGAGGCTAGTGTGGACCTGCATTTGAGCTCTGCAATGGGCCAGAAGAGTCTGAAGGTGACAAGTGGCCAGATCTTCAATCAAGGGGACAAACTGCAAGACCTTCAATCAAGATTGAGCCTTGTGTGAAAGATCACCATCATCTTGTTGCCCATTGCTGCTAGTTGCGGAGGGAGTGTCTTACCACTGGACTGGTGTGGGATCCTGTTTTGAGGCATGGTGGCAGAGCTGCAAACCGTGAGCACCCAGGACTTGCTTCTGGGATAAAAAAGGAAGCCTTCACTTTGCATTTAGCTTTATTGCTTTCAATATTCCTAGGGCCCCAACAGCTGGCCAACCCGCGACAACATCCAGGCCTGCAAGTAGCGGGTACCCAATAGACTGTCAGGGTAAAACACTGGTACCAGTGGGGTGGGCAGCTGGGGGCGGTGTGGCCTTCGGGCCCAATTGTTTCAGACATGTGAATTCTTGCTAACCTTATTTTTTCCTCCAAAGCTGTCCTTTATCCAGGTACCCCATCCTAACACTTGCCCCCAATAAAGCTGTGAGTTTACTATTTGAAATTGCTTCATACAGGGTGTTCTTGCATCTGCCAGGTTATCGCTGGTCTATGATTTATAGTGTTACTGAATTGTTGGGTATTCAGTGGGTGAGATGGTTGATAGGGGAGGTGGGTAGGTGAAGCATCCCAGGGGGTTGTGTCAGCCAGTCACCTGACCTATTTCTAATTTACTCTGAGTGGAGGCACTGTGCTATTTCTTTTAACTTTGTGATAGAACCCCTGCTCACCAACGTAGGAGAACCTTGGCCCCTTAACCTGTTAGAGGTTCAACAGGCAGGGGTAGTAGCCCACTGGCACATGGCTGCTGGGCTACACTCATAACCTCATGATTTTATCTAGTCACTCCTGCTGAACAGGTCCTCTCAGTTTATCAAATGTATTCATTTCCAGAATCCGAAGATCTCTATTATGGTATGTCACCCATCTCCCTTCTGGCAACCAGCAAGTACATGTTCAGTGCCGTAATTTGTTCCTTGTAGGACCTGCCCCGTTGACCCTGAATCATTTTGGTTATCCTACATTGTACCATCTCCAACTACCTTTTTTTTAAACCTCCCAGTTCACCATGACATTCTGTTTACCTTGCTGTAGATGTTTTTGCATTTTCTGGATTGTTTTAGGGAGTCACTTATGAAAATTCCCAGGTCCCATTCCTCAGAAGATGTGTCCAGCTTAACTCCTCCCATCCAATATTCCATTTTGGGGTTCTTGTTCCCTATGTGTATTACCTTGCACTCTTTGGTGTTGAATTTCGACTAATACATTTTGGATCACCTTTCTAACCTTTGTAGATCCCTGGGTATCTCTCTCACCCCTACTCACTATCTATCCTGCCACAGAGATTAGTGTTATCTGCAAAGATGAACATCCTGCCCTGTATTTCATCTCTTATGGTGCTGACTAATATATTGAAAAGGATTGACTTCAAGACTGACCATCGCGGCACCCTATTTGTGACCTTCTTTTCCCATGACATGACCCCATTTATCACCATCCTCTGCTATCTTCAACTCAACCAATTTTCTACTTATCTTCTAGGTCCTTTGTTGCACCTAGATCCTGTAATTTCTTCAGCAACCTTCTTTGTGGCACCAACTTGAATGCCTTGCTGAAGTCGAAGAATAGTAAATCCACTGATTTTCCCCTATCTGCTGTCCTAGTTACCTACTCAAAGAATACTGTTAGGTTGCTCTGACAAGACCTCATAGCCACACACCCTTGCAGCTTACAATCCTGGAGCCCGTTTCTCTCCAGGTAGATAACTAGGTCCTCTTTAACTAAAGTCTCCATCAGTTTAACCACAATAGAGGTATGACTGGAAGGCCTATTGTTATCTAGTTGCTACTTGTCACCTTCTTTGTGAAGAGGAACTACTTCAGCTACTCTCCACTCTTTCGTAACTACCCATAACTGTAGTGAGTTACTGAATAGCCTTGCCATGGGTCAGCCAGTTCCCTGAGCACCCTTGGGTGCAATCCATCCAGTCCTGGAGCCTTATCTGCTTTCAGAGGCATAAGCCCTTGTTTTACCCTTGCCCCTGTAAGCACCAGATACCCTATTTCCGAGATTCCCCTTCAAGTAGCCTTTATACTGCTATCTGGTAATAGCCTGTTGTCCTCCACAGCAAATACAGAGCAGAAATAGTCATTAAGCACAGCTGCCTTCTGTTCATCCTCCTCAAATACCCTGCCCCTTCTATCACCCTTACAATTCCCCCGTTCATCTCCTTATTTATTATCTATTTATTTATTTATTTCAAAAGTTTCACCAGGAAAGACATACTGCGCTGACAGCAGCTCGTTTCCAGATATGTCCAGGGAGAGGGGGAGAGGAGGGCAATGAAGAAATCAAGAACAAACAAGCATTTGTCAATGCCGAATGTTGCTTGCTTGTATGTGCTGTTTAGGTATTTGGAAGTGATAGTTCCATGCCTTCCTCCCAAGACATCCACTGTGTCTTTCCGTTCAGTATTCACAGAAGAGTGGGAGGGGCAAGGAGCACAGCAGTACAGCAGTTGCCAAGGGGGTGAAGAGGTGGACAATAGTCCATTCAAAGGCACAAGAGTCCTGCAGGAGCTCACTAAATGGAAGGTGGACAAAGCAATGGAACCAGATGGCATATGCCCAAGGATATTAAGAGAGAACTGCAGAGGGAGATGGCAGTACCTCACAGCAGCCATGTTCACTGAGTCATTCAACAGTGAATTGGAGAGGGCATATGGGTCCCTCTACACAAGTCCGGCAGCAGGGAGGAGGCAGAAGAGTAATAGGCCGTTCAGCCTCACCTCAGTAGTGGGGAAGATCATGGAGACATTGCTTAAAGAAAGGATAGTGGGGCATCTAGAAGCCATCAGGCCCAGGACCATAGACAACATGGATTCACAGTGGGGACATCATGTCAGACAAATCTGGTTGATTTCTTTGACTGGGTGACAAAGAAGTGAATCAGGGTGGGGCAGTGGACACTTACCTTGATTTCAGCAAAGCCTTTGACACCATCCCATATAGAGCTGATAAACTAGCTGGGTAGGCTGGGCATGGGGGAAAGGGTGGTAAGCTGGGTTAGAAACTGGCTAACAGACATGAGGCAGAGAGTGTTGGTAAATGGTGTGCAGTCTAGGGAGATTGGGTCACCAGTGGGGTGCTGCAGGGATCAGTCCTGGGGCTAGTCCTGTTCAATGTCTTCATTAGTAACATTGCAGAATGTCTGAATGGAATTTTTTCACCAAAATTTCAACATAGCCATTTTAAGACCTCTGCTCATGAACAGTGTCACTGTGATTTTCTTAATCTGTCCCAAACATTGACTGCGCACACCGAATGCGCCATTGTGCGCTACATGCACGGAAATACAATTTGGGCAACATGTGAAAAATGACAGCTGTACTGCTCATAAGGAGGTGTGGTAAAATGGCAATGTTGAAAATCTGGAGTGCAAATATTAAAAATTTGTGAACTTACGGGTGTGCGTAGGAACTGCACAACGCACGCTCGTAAAACAGTCCTTTATAGGAATTTTTTCACCAAATTTTCAAATTAGCCATTTTAAGACCTTTGCTCATGAACAGTGTCACTGTGATTTTCTTAATGTGTCTCATACAATGATTTCGCACACCGACTGCGCCATTGTGCGCTATACATGGAAACATGTTTTGGGGCAAGATGAAATGACAGCTGCACTGCTTATAAGGATGTGTGCTAAAATGGCAATGTCAAAAATCTGGAGTGAAAATATTGAATATTTGCGAACTTGCGAGCGTGCGTAGGATCAGCGCAACAAATGCTCATAGAACAGTCATTTTGGGGAATTTTTTCACTCAGTTTTCAACATAGCCATTTTAAGACCTTTGTTCATGAACAGTGTCACTGTGATTTTCTTAATCTGTCCCATACATTGATTGCGCACACCGACTACGCCATTGGGCGCTACATGCATGCAAACACATTTTGGGTGACATGTGAAAAATGACAGCTGTACTGCTCATAAGAAAGTGTGGTAAAATGGCAATGTTGAAAATCTGGAGTGCAAATATTAAAAATTTGCGAACTTATGAACATGCGTAGGAACAGCGAAATGCACACTCTTAAAACAGTCATTTTAAGGAATTTTTTCACCAAATTTGCAACATAGGCTTTTTGAGAGCTCACCTTATGAACACTGGCACTGTTGTTTTGTTAATCAGTCCTGAAAAGTGATTTCGCCCAGTGACTGCGAAATCACCCTTCGGGCCTGATCAACGCCATGACAGTGACAGAATTCATGAGGAGGGGTCCCAAAAGCCCCATGTTGAAAATTTGGTGCCAAAATTCCTAAAAATGCCTGAGATATGCAGCAAAGTTGAAAAAAACCTGTCTATCCCATTATACAGCTTACCGGCATTTCCTCAGTTTGCGGTCGGCTTTGAAGAGTGCAGACATGTTCCCGGTCAACCGAAGATCGTCGCGCCGAGGTCCGGAGGTAAGTATGGAGTGGGGAGGGTGTGGGGAGGCAGGGTGCACAGTGGTGGGTGCGGGTTGTGGAAGGGGGCAGGGAGAAGCGCCAAGGGGCAGCTTTTGTATTTACAGTTTTTTTTTTTTAATAAGACATCGAGGAACGTTTGCCACACTAGGGTGGGCTCCCAGTGTGGCAGCTGGAAGGCTATTTGGGGGGGCTGGAGCCAATGAGGGATTGGGCACCCACATCAGCCATAACACATTTTGCCACGCTGGGGTGGGCTCCCAGCGTGGCACCTGATGCCTTGGGGGGACGTGGAGCCAACAGGTGGATTGGGCACCCTGTCAGCCATAACAAATTTTGCCATGTGGGTGGGCTCCCAGCCTGGCATCTGGAAGCTTTTGGGGGGCATGGAGCTGATGGGGATTGGGCACCCTGTCAGCCAGACAGTGTGCATGGGGGTAGGGGAGGCATGAGCATGCAGTATGCTGCGTGTGTGTGTGTGTGTGGAGGGGAGTCTGCTCACTGAAGTGGAGCTCTTCCTTTCAACTATATGACCACTGCATTTTCAACTGCTGTCATAGACAACTGCAACAGTGATTGGGGAACTGGGGCCGTGCCTGCAAACACACTGACTGAACTGGAAGATGGGCTCCACACCTCCGAAAATTCAGATGATGGCACTACGTTTCTTGCACATGCGTGCAAGCAACATAAAAATTAACTACAAAATTAAAAGTAAAAATACATGAAAGTAAAAAATGACATAACAGATAAAATAAGAACAAGCATCATAACTAAGCAACATACAGTAGGCAACTGAAGCAAGGAATGAGGAAAAGTGAACTGTGCAGTGATGTTCTGGAAGGGGATAATAGTGTCAAGGAAGTACAATTCAAAGTGCTGACATATTGAATGGTTAACAGAAGGTGCAAGGGTTGTCACTAGGGAACAAGATGTAAGTTAGTCAAGTGCAGAATGGAAAGTATGGGAGAGGAGGAAAAGGGAATAGTGGATAGAGAATAGTGGACCAGGGACAGGTATCAGGTGCAAGTGCAGGAGTGAGAGGTAAAATCATGGAGAAGAGAGGAAAATGAGCGTTGGGAAGAGGCAGAGTAGATGGTTAGGGGAAGAGAATCCCATAGTCTGGGGAAAAGATAGGAGAAAGCAGCCTGACCAGTGATTTTTTTTTTTGTGAGGGGGAATGCAAGAGAATGACAGCAAGAGTTGCAAAGGGAGTCGGAGGAAGGAACGGGGGTAAGGAGAGAGGTAAGGTAAGATGGGGAGGGAGCCTAGCCAGTGTTTAAAGGCGTAGAAGGCACAAAGCGCAAGGTGTCTGGCTTCAAGGGAAGGGAGGGAGACGGAAGCATACAGGGAGCAGTGATGAGTGCGGGTCAGACAGTCTAAAGCAAAGCAATAGAAGGAGTGAAAGAGAGGATCCAGTTTGGCTAGGTTGGACTTGGGAGAAGCACTGTAGACTATGTCACTATAGTCAAATATGGGAGTATCATTTTCAAGACAATAACTCGGCAAGCAGGAGGGGGAATGCAACCATTATTCCTGAAGAATGCATTGAGTTTAAGGTGTCGTTCTTTAGTGGATGGCATCCACATGCACTGAGAATTCGAGGTGCAGGTTGAGCCACATGCTGAGGCACTTAAGTGAGGGAACATCTTCCATTATGGTACCATCTAGGGTGTGGAAGGAGAGACGGTAGGTTAGCCTAGCAAGCTTCTGCCTAGTGCCAAAGGTCATTGATACCATTTTCTTGGCATTGAGAGACAGCTAATTTGCTGGAACAATTACTGAATGTTGTTGAAATCCAGCTGAAACCTGACCATAAGGTCAGGAGAGGGAGCCAGATTCAAACAATACCATATCATCTGCATACATATGAATAGATGCAGAGGAGCAGGCAGTGGGGAGGTCATTCAGGAAGACCAAGAAAAGAATTGGGCCAAGGAAAGACCCTCGGGGACACCACAGCTGATAGGAGGTGGAGAAGATAGGGACTCTCCAGTTCAAACAGTTTGAGATCTTCCCTCAAGGTTAAGTGGGAAATAGAACCAATTAATTAAGGAGTCCGAGAGCCCTGCTGCCTTAAACTTGTCAAGGAGAAGGGGGTGGGCAACAGTGTTGAAGGCTTTAGCCAAGTTGACAAAGATGGCAGAGTTGTTCAGGCCCTAATCCATGCCAGAGAAAATGGAGTAAGTAAGCTGAAGGAGGGAGGGGGTGGAGTGGAATTTCCAGAAGCCAGACTGGAAAGGGGTGAAGATGGAATATGAATCAAGGAAGAAGGGAGCTGAGATAGCATGAGGTGTTCTTGGATTTTAGCTAGAATGGGGAGCAAGGATATAGAGCGGTAGTTGCCAGGAGAGGATGAGTCACCTCCTATAGGGAGGGGTATGACCGTAGCCTGTTTCCAAGTAAAGGGGACAGAGGTAAGGGAAAAAGAGAGGTGGAGAAGGGAGGCAAAAGGTAGAGCAAAGGCAGGGGCAGAGAGATGGAGGAGCTTGGGGTTGAGACCATCAGGGCTCTTGCCTTTGAGATGGTTGAGATCCAAGAGAGCATTGAGGGAAGCCACAGCGGTGATATGAGAGAAGGAGAAGGGGTGAGATAGAGTGGAAGGATGAAAAGGGGGGGTATGTGAGAGGGGGGAGAGAAGGGAGGAGGCACAACAGGTGAATAATGAATTGAGTGCTGAGGCAACAGAGAGGGGGTCAGAAGTGGGAGTGTCACCCATCTTGAGGACTAGGGAGGAGGGCTAGATTTGGGGGAAAGAGGGCATGGATAACCTTCCATAACCTAGAGAGTGATTAAGGTTGTTCTGGACTATGGAAGCAAAGCATTCAGACTTGGCAAACCTGGTTGCTCTGGTACAGGCATTGTGAAGGGATCTGTACTTGATTAGGTCAGTAGGAGATCCAGTGGACTTATAAGTCTTCCAGGCAATATGTGCATGGAGGCAGGCCAACAACTCAGCTCAGATCCATGTGAAGTGGGAACCATGGACCCTGTTCCATCTGAGGGGTGGCATGAAGATCATAGATTCACAGGAATTTTGTGTTAAAATAACGGAGGGCGGTATTGATGTTACTGGCTGAAGAGATGGGAGACCAGTCAGTAGCTATCAGGTCAGCATGGAGAGTGGACTTAATGCATCTAAAAAATATTTTTTCTTCTCCCTTGACCTCCTCTGCAATACAGAGCTCAGTGTCTGCTTGTGCATCCCTAACTGCTTTCTTGACTTCCCTTACCTTTGCTTGGTATTCACTCCATTCCTCATCCCCTGTTTCTTTTTTTATCTGATGATGGCCTTTTTTGGCCCTTGCTGCCTCCCTGACTTTTTTAGAAAGTCATGATCTCAGCCAGCCCATCAGTGCAGCAGTAATGCTACTGCTTCTGATGCCTGTTCAGGAATGAGCTTGAGTTATGAGGGGCCAGCTGGGGGGGGGAGGAGGACCGAGCATCCCAGAGGACACTCTCCTCCTCTGAGGAGGGGCACTTACAGCTGCCACTTTGCAACTGCCACCTGGGTGACTACAACTGGTGGCATAAGCAGGGACTCCAAATTAGGAAGGGGAGATGCCGATGGAGCTGGACACATGATGCACTTCCAGTGCATACACCACACAGCTCAAGGCCAGTCTGCACCTTGAAGTCGGGAAGAAAAGGAAGGAAAGACCCTCCATTTTGCAGAATGATGCTACTCTCGCTCCCAAGGCCCTGCACTGCTGACTTTGGCATCTCGATTCTGGACTCAGCTTGAACTTCAGCAGGGGCACAGACAACTCCACCAACCCCACCCTGGTGGTGTAAGCTAGGGGTGTAAGCCAGGGGGGAACAAGGACTCGAGAAGTAAATCCTGCATGAGGGGGGTGTTGGATATGGGAGTGGGAGATGGCTGATGAGGCAGACTCAAGAGTGAGAGCACAAAAAGAGCCCACTGCATCAATTAATTGTCCTCCCAGGACCAGAAACCACAGACTCCTGTAATAAATGTTTATTATATCTACTTGTCTCAATCAACCATAAGGCACCACTCTCACTCCCAGCATGCAAGTCCCCAATCCCCAATATAGTAAGATCCTCCACCCAACACTTTCACTGTGACCCACCTCCATCCCACCCCCCAAAGCCCACTGTATCAATTAATTATCCTCCTGGGACCTGGACCCTTGTGCTCCTATAATAAATGTTTATTGTAGCTACTGATTTTGAGCAGTTATAAGGTGCTGCACTCACCCACCTCACCTCACAACACACAAATTCCCCTCTGTTCCCCAATATAATAAGACCCACCCACCCAATACACCAACAAGCACCCACCTCCCTACTCCTCCTCCTCCATAACAATTGAGAAAGAAGATGACACTCATAGTTGGGGAAGATCCCATGGTAGAGAGCTTGCGCTTTGTACATTGTGGTATGTGCTGTGTTCTGAATGAAAATGACATTCTCATAGTAGTAACACCTAATTGGTAACAGTCAATATGCCAACTGAATGACAGCATGGGAATAATAGGGAGGGAAAAAGGTTTCACGGTATAATGCTGTATGGGTCATATTGACGTGTTCCCGAGATCGCTATTTGTCCAGTGCTGCAAGTCCTGGACTTTGTTGTATTTATTGGGTGAGATGTGCAGGGGGCAGAGCCTCCTGCATTGGTGGGGAAGCCCCCCACATTATACTGCATGGCAGGTGCAGCATGTTCTGCACTGTTTTTCCTGCGACATGTATGTGTGTGTGTGTGTGTTTTTTTTCCTGATCAAGGTGCAGATGTTGAGTGAGATCTGTTATACTGTGGCTGCTGCAGGCACGTTATCAGGTGCTTGATTTCCTGACCTGTGTGTCTGTTGCTGACTGGTCTATGTGGGGGGCATTGGGTCAAGTGGGTTCTGTTGTGGCAGAAAAAATGTTGACCTCTGCTCTCCAGTGCTGTTGGTGGTTCAGCAACTGTGCCTGATATAAGCACATGCTCACCTGTTTACATATTTCAGCTGTGTGTGTTTCGCTGTCTGCTCTGTGTGGGAGCATTGGGTTATGTGGTCCTTTTTTTTACAGGACAGTACCGACTTGTTGTCCCCACTGTGTTTGCCATGCACAAATGCAGTTTCTGTACTTGGGAGTTTGTGTTCTGTGTGGTGTCATGGTTTTCCTTTTTTTTTTAACTGGGTTTGCGCTACTTTAGCTCTGCAGCAAACATCCCATGCACGATATTTGCGATCGATGTCTTCACATCGTGGTTATTGACAAAGACGTTGTTCAGTTAATCAATAATGCCCGACAGGGTATGCGTTGTACTGGGATAACGTCACGTCTCAGGTGGTTGGGCAAGAGGCCACAGGCCGAGTGCATCCAATACCTGAGGCGTGACGTTATCCCTGCACAACACTCACCCTGGAGGGCATTATTGCTATTATACAATGGCTTGTTGTAATACAGAATAAAAAAAATAATTTTTAAGAATGTTTTTGTTAGTGTGGAAGAATATTTTTGTTTCTTAAGAGAAGATGCAAAAAAAGAGTACCTAATGGTCATCATGGTCCTCTACATTGGTTCACAGTGCTGAGAATAGACCCGTGATGTTGTGCTGGGATAACATCACAGGTCCAGTCCCAGACTGACCAGTCAGAGACCAGGATTCTTTCTTGCCATTGTATAATCAGAATTATTACATGGTGTCACACCTGATTGGCTGACATGGAGCTCTGTTGTGGGACCTACTCTGACTGTGAGTGTCATCTTCTTCATTACAATTCTGCTTCACTCTTTGGTGCTATGGGAAGAGGAGGGATGTAAGTGCTAGTGGGTTTTTTGGATAAAGATCTTATTGTATTGGGGCTGGGGATTGTGTGTTTGGAGGACAAGGTGGGCTAGTGAAGCACCTTACAAATGCTCGAAATGAGTAGCTAGAATAAACATTTATTATAGAAGCCTAAAGGGTACATGTCACAGAAGGACAATGAATTGATGCAGTGGGCTTGGGAGGCAGGTGCTAGTGGGTATATTGAGTGGGAATCCTTATTGTATCATGGAATAGGGGGACTTGTGTGTTTGGGGGGCAAGGTGGGTGAGTGTAGCACCTTACAGCTGCTCGAGACAAGTAGCTATAATAAACATTTATTATGTGTAGGGATGTAAATTTGTCATGGCAGTCATACACATCATGGATTCCATGATGTTTGGTCTTTATTCAGGACTTGCATGACTTTCACTGTTGTCATAAAAAAGTAGCAACAATGACAGTGCCAAGAATTTAACTAATGATTCTATGAACAACCAATGAGTTATTAAAACCTCATCCATGACAAACTTATATCCTTATAGGAGCCTGAGTGTCTGGGTCCTGGGAGGAAAATTAGTTGATGCAGTGGGCTTGGGGGTGGGGGGAAGTGGGTGCTAGTGGATGTGTTGGATGGGAGTGTCTTATTGTATTGGGGCACAGGGGAACTTGTGTGTTTGAGGGCAAGGTGGGCAAGCGCAGCATCTTACAGACGTTTGAGAGTAGCAACAGTATATAGTAAATTCATTATTATGGGAGCCTGAGGATCTGGGTCCTGGGCAGGGGCATCACTAGGGATGAGCATGGCTGGAGTGCTGAATCTTTATTCAGTAGCCCCAAATAAAAAATTCTCAATTCCTAAAACTGCCCCCTGGCTTATTGTTTTGTTTTTCACTGGGTGGGAGGGATGGGGCTCAAGATCCTAACCTTTTCAGATGCTAAAAACACCCCTGATTCTGGGAAGACAATTAATTAATGTAGTGAACTGGAGTGGGGGAGGTTGTGGGGTACAAGGTGGTTTGGATGGGGGCCTGGGGGAGTTATTTATTTATTTATTTATATCTTGGAATAGCACCTTTGAGCTGGAAGCTCATTTACAAAGATTCCATGACAAGACAAGCAAAAAAACAATACAAGTGGAAATGGAACAGTGTAACAGTATAAGTGCAGAGTTACAGAATAAAATTAAACATACAGGTAAAGACATATTTAACAAACATTAAATGAAGCAGTCAGATGTTGAATTTTGTCGGTAGTGGTACAAGGGGTCATGGTGAGAGGGGTGAGGGTGAAATAAGTGCAATGTGGCAGATAGGATAAGCAAGAGGGGTTGGGGCAGGAGATTAAAATATTAAGTATAGTAGGCAGATGGGGGAGAAGGAGCGAGGCATAGGGGAGGTAACGAGACAGAGGGGAGGTAACAGATTAGGGTTAGGGTAGGGTAGGGTTAGCAGTCACAGCTGCTTATTAATTTATTTATTTATTTGTTTTTGTTTACCAGGTAACCTTAGAGAGGTAAGGTGTTGGTGGAGTTTTCTCTTAAATGGCCCCAGCTTAGGCTCATTGTTTATGTCAGTGGGGAGATCATTAAGCCAGCATGGTGTACGGTAGGTAAAGAACCTCTGCACTTGTGACGTTCAGAAGAAAGAGACTTGCAGAGATTGTCTGGCCATATGTCTTGTCGGGTGGGGATTGAATGCTGCATTTAGGAGGTTCTGGATATCAGTTGGTGTTAAGCCGAGGCAGTTTTTTTTTTCCCTAGGAGACAAACTTGGTAGCTTACTCTGCCATGTAATGTAAGCCAGTTGGTTTGCACATAAAGGTCACAGGTGTGAGCAAGTCTGTGGGAACCTAGTACTAGTCTGCAGGATTTATTTAAGGCCACCCTAACTCATTTGAGGGTAGTGTCGAAGGCTGCCCCATACACCACAAGCCCATAGTCAATGGTAGAGTGGATGGAACTTTTAATAGTGAGTGACAGAGCATCAGGATTCAAGCTATTATGGTGCCTGTAGAGGGGGCCAGTTCTGGAACTAACAGCCTTAACAATATGGTCTACATGTTGGGCAAAGGATAAGGAGCAATCAAGGGTTACACCTAGGCATTTAAAGATATACTGTACATTTGCTCAAGGGGGATTTGCATGCTGTTTAGGATTGTCATTTGATAATCCTTGTGTTTACTGTGGGGGTTCGTGAATGCCATAACTTTGATTTTTCTATAATTCATGAGCAGCTTGTTTTTGGAGAACCAGTCCTCAGTGGCAGAGAATTCATTTTGGAGGTGTTATTCTAAGTAGCACGGATCGTGACTTTTGCAAAAAATTAGAGCCTCGTCAACGTATAGGAGTATTTGTTCTGTGCAGACTGAAGGAAGGTGGTTGAGAAACAGGCTGAATATTAGTGGGCCTAGAACTGACCCTTGTGGCAGCCCTGTGTGAACCCTTCTACTGTTGGAAACGGTATCATCAATTTATACCTGCTGTGTCCTGTTGCTGAGGTAGCTTTTAAACCATCCCACAGTGTCAGATGAGAGACCAGTGGAGTGAAGTTTATTGAACAGTTTATTGTAATTAACTGTATTGAAGGCTTTAGTGAGGTTGATTTATATCCCCCACACTAGCTGGCTACTGTCTAGGACCCCATGAAGGAATCCAGAGTACTTCAGTAAGGCAGCAGTGGTGCTGTGTCCCTTCCTGAATCCATGCTGTTGGAGGCATTGGATGTTACACTTATCATGACAGTCGACCAGTTGGTCAGAAACTATTCATTCTAAGGCCTTGGGGGGGGGGGGTAGGATTGATATGTGGCAGTAATTGGTATAGAGGGCTCTGTCACCACTTTTGTGGACTAGGATGACTACCACAACTTTCCATCCCTGGGGGAACTGCCCCAGGCTAAGGTATAGGTTTAAGAGTTTTGTAAATGGCAGTAGTCCTTCATCCAGGGTGAGGACAATTAGTTTTAGGTCCAGTGTGTCATTGCTGTGCCTGGATTTGCCTAGTACCCTCATGAGATATTTTTGGCTCTGGCCCTGGTGATTACCTTAAAATAGAAAGGGGGATCCAGTGGAGGAACCATTGTTGGAGGTTATAACATTTCAGCATTGCCCTCAGTTGCATCAATGGAGTCATGCGGCAGTATGCTGCTGAGATCAGGGAACATAATGTTAAATGTGTCGGCTATGGTTTTATGGTCCTGGGTGATTTCCCCTTTCACTAATAACATGGAGGGTGAGGTTTTGTTGGTGTTGCCATTTAGGTCCTTCAGGTTATTCCCAAAATGTCCTGCCATCTCCCCATGAGTTAGAGAGGCAGTTTTTGAAATAGTGTATTTTGATTAGTCTGACTTCGCAGGTGCAGATATTTCTAGCTAATTTGTATTTCTGAATGTCTACCTGTTTGCCAGTGGCCTTTGATCTAGTGCTGTGTGGAATTTTCAAATTCCGGCAGAATGAAATTCTGAAGAATATTCAAAATTCTGCTGAAATTTCACCGAATTCCACCAGAAATGAACTGGCGGAAATCCGCAGCATAAAATAGTTGAGGAATGATTTTCCACAGAAAAATCACTGTTTCGTGGATCTCAATATTTTTCATGGAAATTGTTGCGGGAATAATTTTCCACTGAAAAATACTGTTCTGCGGAATATTATTCCATGGATCACAGTAGGTAGAATTCTGCAGCAAAACAAGTGATATTCCAGCAGAAATTCCACTGGTGGAATAGTCATTCTGCACTAATTCCACTGGTGGAATTCCACATTCTGCTCAGTACTACTTTGCTCTTTGCCATAAATGGTCTGTGGTGGTCATGAGGTTTAGCAGAGTGGGGTAATCCATGACTTGTTGGTGCCCTTTATTTTGATTCATTACAGGATTTTTTTGATTAATTACAGGATAGGGGTAACTTGTTTAGGAAACTTGGATAGCCAGATGTTTTATGTTATTTTATTTAACTAAAATTTGGTAACCAGAAAAGGCATGCTGAGCTGAGGCTCATTTCCAGGTGTGACCTGGGGAAGGGGAGATGGAGAAAAACATCAGTAGACAATATCAAAACAACTTCTGAACAGACAGAAACAGAGCAGACATGTTAGGATGTGTGAACCCATATCTGATGCCATCTGACCATAAACTGTTGTATTCAGAAAAAGATTATCCTAATATCCAACCATCCTACTGTAGCTCAGATCAGATTTTGAGATATCCAAGCAACCCTTGTTTGAACCATGTGGTGTTATGTCCACTGGACCCAAGTGACTCCTCAAGCCATTCTCCACCTACCGATTCTGAGTGGGTGAGCACCACAATGAGACTGGTGGGCTCCCCTTGTGGCTTCCCTCACCAGCTGCACTAGTAGGGAGCCTATAATTTGTCTAGCAGGGCCTGGCTCCTGGCAAACTTAACTGCAAGAGTATCCCAATCTGTGTTTGGTAGATTGAGATCCCCCACTATCACTACCTCTATCTTTTCACCCCCCCTTCTCAATTTCTATGCCTAGTTCCCTGTCACCCTTTCCCCCTTGCCCTGGTGGTCTATCGATCACCCCCATGTACAGCTTCTTGCTTGATGCTGCTGTGAGCTGTACACATAGTGATTCTGATACCATGCTTCCTCCCCTAAAGGCTCCCTGCTTTATTGCATTTATGCCTGTCTTGACGTGCAAGGCTCTTCTACCAGTTCTTCACCTCCCCCACCTCCCCCATGTACCAAAGGGGTTTCCTGTTCTTCTTTCTTCTCTTTCCTATCTGCTCGACAGGTTCGTGTAACTTCCTGGAGTCAATTTCTTATGATAGTGTGCTATGTGTGCAATTTTCCAATGAGGAATATTAAGTATGAGCTGCATTATGTCTAGCAATTTGTTTTCAAAGTTTCGCTTGGGATGTCGGAGGTTCTCAAAGTCATGCGATGCCAGTACCCTGATCCTTCTTTTTTTTAACAATTTTTATTGAGATTTTCAAACATCACAAGTAAAAATTACTCCAAGACATAATGTACAGAAACACATGCAAAGTACCAAAATATGAAAACATGATACATTAATCAAATCTGACCTATCTGCATGTGAATAATCCACACTTCTTATCTAATGTGATTTCAAATGATACTACCAAGGCAAGGATTACTATGAATGGTCCCTGAGGAAGAAAAGGAAAAAAATATCACCAAGGAAGGAAAAACAAACCTCTGATATACCAAGTGACTGAGGGAGGTTAAAACCGACAATATAATTAATGAATATTCCTTTGAAATAAATTATTATATATTAATAATGATTAATAATGGATGGTTATGTATAATAATGAATGGTAGTAAATGAAAATGAATGAATGAGCCCTGCAGAGACCTAGAAAAAACATTAGTTTGTTTCCTAAATAGTCACTTAAATCTGGTCATCCATGGTGCCTACACCTTAAGGAATTTTTGCAGTGCCTTCCTCCTCCAAAAGAGTACTTGTAGATATGAAGGCTTCCTGTATATGGCTTGGGTCCATTGAGTTTGTGAAGGGATGTCAGGGGATCACCACCTCTGGAGAATTAAAGATTTTGCTTCTAATGCAGCTGTATATAACAAGGGTTTATAGGGCAAAGCTTCCAGGTCAACATCTTAGGATCTCCAACTATCCAAAAATGTGGGGAACCCCCAGATCCTTCATGTTGCCTGTGGTCTGCAAAACCTTTCCTCCCAATGATACACCTTTCTTTGGCTAGAACGTCGTAGGTGTATTTATTTACATTTTATTTATTTCAAAAGTTCTACAAGGAAGGGACATACTAAGCTGGTAGTAGCTTTTCATAGATGTGGCATGGGGGAAGGGACAAGGGAGCAAAAAATTCAAAACAACAGTACATTAATGCAGAACACACATAACTTAAAACATAACATAATAACTGCACAGAGGTACAATGCAAGTGTATAAGCAGTTAAAGAATGGAATAATCAGTACAGCTGATCATGATAGCAACTACAGTTTCAATTATGCCAGTGCAGCAATACAATCACAAAAAACAGACTAGGAGATACATTTGTGGAAGGGTGACAGGCAGTGGATCATAGGAGCAGGCAATAGTGCAGATGGGTAAGGTTACAAGTGGTCACAGGTATCTGAAGAAATGAACTAAGATGTCCGGAAGGAGGAATTTGATAGAGGAGGTAAAGCAAATAGTAGGGACAAGATCAAACCAGAGCTTATGGAACTGGAAGAAGAAAGTTGCTTGATCTGCAGAGGATTTCAAGGGAGGAAGGGAGAGTCAGTGGTGATCAGTTTTAAGAAGGGAATACAAGTGAGAGGAGGGTCATGAGATAAATGAACTACAGCAAGGCAAAGTGGGAGGGAGCCAAGCCAGAAGCTGGAGATCAAGGAGGCACAGCAAGCAAGGCATCTAGCTCCAAGAGACAGGAGAGGGAAGTGTAAATGGAACAGTATTGGGTGTATGGGGTGGCAGTCAAGGGTGAAGCAGTATAAGAAGTGAAATAGAGAGTCCAGTCTGGCCAGGGTGGATCTGAAAGTGATGCTGTAAACAATGTAATTGTAGTAGAAGATAGGGAGGATCATATTCAAGAGGACTTCTCTGTGTACAGGGAAGTGGGATACATGATTTATTTATGTACAGAGCTTTATGTCTGGGGTAGAGTTTCTAGTGGATGGCATCTACATGGAGAGAGAAATCAAAGTGACACTCCAACTGGACCAAAAAGTATTTAAAGGAGGAAACATCTTCAATATCAGCACCATCAAGGATATGGAAGGTGGGAAGGGGTGTAAATCTGGCCAACTGCTGCCTGGTCACAAAAAAACATTTTTGTGGCATTGAGGGACACTTCAAAAGTTCAAAGTTCAAAGTTTATTTCAACATATAGTGTATAAAATTCAAAGATTAACACACTTAAAAACATACCATTAAAATATCAACAAAGCATTCTTATTCTTACAACGTTAAAGAAAAGTGCACTCACGAAAAGCGCAAATCTCGTTCTTGTGACAACAAAAAGATGCATTTCTCTCTCTCTCATCTCTGATACACTCTCCTTCATTGTTAACAGTGGACTTCGGTAACTTGATCTTTCCTCTTGCAGTTTGTCACATTGTAATATCAAATGCTGAGTTACAGAGATATTAAATTGCGTCAAGCATCCACATACATATACTGTCATATTATTACTTAATCTCTCTAAGCTGCAGTCGTAAAATAGACAATCTCATTTTACATAAAATATTTCTGTGTTGTCTTTTTTCACAAAAAGTAAATATCTTTCTGACCCATGTATTGTTTTTATTGAGAATATAGGTTATATTTATCAATTTCATGGATTGCTTCAACATCTCTTTGGATATAAATGAACTGTATCCTTTGTATTAATTCATCTCAGTAATCTTTAATATTCATAAAAGCTTTATAAGACCAGATCTCCAGCATCCCTAATCTTTTAACCAAGTTGTTAAATTTATTATGTTTTACAATTTTTCCCTTTCTGCACTTGTTTTATTGCTTCGTTCCATGCCGTCTTTGGTAAACTGTTATCCAACATTCCCATAATTATTTTCCAAAAGTTAGCTATCCTTATTAATATTATTCTTGCCTCAATTGCCTCAATTGATAGGATGCCAGTTTCCAGACATATAAATGCCGTCGGTGCAATTTTAGGTAAGTTTAATACATATTTAAAAAAAATAGTTTTGACTAACTTCTATGTGGAGATGCTTTAAAATATCTATATTCACACCCCAGATTTCACAACCATATAGACTTTGGTTTATGGTTTTGGCCTAATAACTGATTTTCAGAGCTTGAAATGAATCACCTGCAAATGTATGCCCAAATGAAACAATAGCTCCACTTTAATCATTTGTAAGTGGCTTTTCCATCTTAACCCTTACAGGGCCACGGACTGATATATCAGTCCAAAATTCCTATAAGTTCTAATTCTGTTGGTAGCATAAGGGTTAATTGTCTAACAAAAATCATTCCCAAATATTTGCATTCCTTCACTTCTTCAACGTGTAAGCCACCTACATTCCATGATCATAGTTTTGTTTCCTTTCCTTCAAAGATTACTGTTTTGGTTTTATCAACATTTGTTTCCATGTTTAACTGTTTTATATTGTAGTAATTTTTTTAAACCTCTTTTTCAAACCAATTGGAGTCTGAGATCATTTAATCAAGACATCTGCATATAGAAATACTTTTATTCTTTCATCATTGATTTTGGGTGGAAATGTCTCTACCATCTCCAAATGTTTAACAAGCGTCTCCACATATGAATTAAATAATTGTAGTGCCAGAAGGCATCTCTGTCTGATGCCACCATCCACATTTATAGATTCCATTAATGCCCCAACAAATGCATATCTAATACGGACCTTAGTACTCAAGTACAACATCTTTAACACATTGAATAGCTGGTTCTCAATGCCTAATTTTTCAGGTAGTTCCCATAAAATTTCTCTATCTATTGTAGCAAATGCTAATTTTTTGTCAATAAAACAAACATATAGTTTTTACCTTTTCCCATGGACATACGTTTCTATTAAAAAATTTAAAGTGAATACCAAGTCCAGAGTATTATGATTCTTTTTAAAACCTGCTTGGAATTTCAAAATTAGACCCCTTTCTTCAATCCACTACATTAATTTATCCAAAATTTATCTTAAATATATTTTCTGGATAATTGATAACAGTGCAATTGGTCAGTAGCACTTTGGATTGCCCCTTTGACCTTTCGTAAAAAGAGGGACAATTCCTCCATAATGCCAATCATTAGGGACAGTAAGATTTTTATTTATTTTTGTGTATAATTGAGCAAAAAGTTTGTCCCAATATGTTATGTTATACTGAAATATCTCTGCCAGGAAACCTTCTATACCTGGGGCCTTATTTTTTCTTTGTGCAGAAATGGCATGGGCTACTTCTTTCTCAGTTACAGGCTACAAGCCTGTAACTGGGCAAGGGTGGGAGACAAGCCTGTTATGCCTGCAACTCTTCCCCCCATATTGTGTGCATTTTTTGCAATTCTCCCTTCAACTGATTTGTAAACCTTTCTATAGTGTTGCAACCACTCATTTTTTGTAATGTTTGCACATATGTCTATAAGCCGCTTTGGAGCACCCATAAACAACCATGTTCCAAAAAGTTTTCATATCTTTTTTTCTTAGTGCATTTTGAAGACCCATCCATAATTTATTTTTAAGCTCACTTTTTTCCTTCTTAATGAGCCATTTATATTCTTGATTTAAGTTATAAAGGGCAACATTACCAGTTATGTTGGCAGATTTCAATGTTACTCTGCCAACTTTATAATCTTTTTAGGATGCTTGCAGTCTTTATCATACTGGGCTTTGTCATTCACATTCTTATCTTTTCTTATACATCTGTTTGCAAAATGTAATTGTGCTGACATCAGATTCATATACTGTATCTATTATATTCATCTATTGAAATACTTTTTTATCTATTCATTTATTTATTTCAATCTAGGATTACAGTACCTTTGAGCTGAGGCTCTTTTACAAAGGTTCCACTTCAGCGTGTGCAACAGTCATCATTTTAAATTATAAACATATAATCATTGACTTACAGACATGTAATAACCAGTACAAAGACTTGAGCTATGAGCAAGACAAGGGAAGGGGTGGGTGGTGGGGAAGTGAGGGTAGGAGATCGAGGGGCTAAGGAGGTGCAGGGGTAAGGGGAGTATGGGAGGTGGTTGGGGCGGGGGCAGGACTGGAGATACAGGGGGGAGGTGGGCAAGGGTGGGAGACAGTGCAGCCAGGGGGCATTGTCGAGGGAATATGACAGGTAAAGTGCTAGGGGTGCAAAGACTGATTGTAAGTGCTGGGTGCTGGGGCATTTGCAGCTGGAACGGTGGAAATGTTAAGATGGCCAATCGCAGGATACAAGCAGTGAGAGGCACAGCTTGGACTTGAAGAGGCCGAATGTTGGAGCGGTCGCTATGTCGCTGCCAAGAGAGTTGAGCCAGTTGGATGCCCGATAGGCAAATGATCTTTGTCCTTGGGTCGTTCGACATCATGGGATATGTAATAGATGGGAACTGGATCTCCTTGTAGTGATGTTCCTATGTCTAGGCTTAAGGAGGGCACAGACACCAGGTGGGGCCAGACCCATTATAATTTTCTTGGCCATGATGCAGGCTTGGCATTTTATGCGTTTGTCCAGTTGAAGCCATCCAGATTGGGAATAAAGGTCACATGTGTGGGTATGACGAGGTGAGCCAGTGATGAGACGACAGGCCTTATTCAGGGAGGTTGTGATACATTTGAGAGCAGAGGTAGTTGCAGACCCATATATACTTGTATTTTCTAACAGTGCTTTAGACTCAGACCAGGATAAAATCTTGCCCATAACGTCTCTTGTATATGGATTCCACTTAATTTTCCCACTGTATGTAACGGCCATATTTTCATTTGCATCATATTCCAATAAGTCATCAGTATCCAACCTATCTTTATTAACAACTTTTCTTATAACTAATTTACAGTTTATTGGGGAGTGATCACTATCCCAATTTTCCAGCACATTTAATAGTTGTTTTTTTTCCTGTAGTTATAGGCCTCTGTTATGCACAAGTCCAATATTCTACCACCTTTTTTTGTTGGAAACATATATTGTCCCTTCCAGTCACCCTTTGCTCTTCTGTTTAAAATATGCAGGTTCTGTCTGGCTAATATTTTCAATAAAATGTTAACTTTATTATTAGCAAATTTGTCCCTAGAATTTCTATTTGAGATCTCCAGAACATCATCTGGCCCCCATTCATTAGATTGTATTTCAAGTTTTTGCCCTGTTCTGGCATTAAAATTGTCTGACATAAAAATAAATGCACATGGTTATCTATTTTTTAATGACAGCCAAGGAAATTTAATTAAGTGGATTTTTATTCCACAACCCTGGCCGACGGCCACAGTAAAGACAAACCTAAGCTCCCCAGCACTTTGATTCAAAAAGAATCTTCCTCAAGGGGTTTATAATGAGGACACAGTTTATATATACGCATTCAACAAGTGAAATCAATTACAAATATGTGCACAATTAAAACTAAAAATAAACTGAAATTCTATCTTGCACCACTAGATGGCACCAAGACAATCCTTTAAATCAAAAGCAGACAAAACCTTTTTAGACTACACGTTATGTTATCCTATTAATACAAACAAAATAAACTTCAAAATATTTTCCAGTACTGTCTGCAAAATAAATGCAAAATTTAGTAATTTCCTTGGCTGTCATTATTCATTTATGTGGCCTGAGTGCAGTTTTCTACTAAGGTACATTTTTAATGTGTAGGGCAGGCCGCCCTTTTTGAACTGCACCAGTCAAATTATATGGGGATAGCAGTCACAGTACCATTTCTTTTCTGCTTTGTTATCTATTTTTTAACCTTACAATCTCTTCTTCTATAAGCTCCATTAACTTATTAAACTCCTGTTATTTCAAGCTAAGTGGGAAGTAAGCATTGAGAAGCACTGTTATTTCTAAACCTATTTCCATAGTAACCAATAACAATTCTGCACAATGTGACTTAACCTCTAATCATTTTGAACTGCATCTAGAACTAATATATATAGCTAACCCACCCCCCTTGTAATGCCCATATTTAAAATCTTTATTTGCAGGTATGCACCACATTTGGAATCTATCTAATATCAAATCATTTCCCTCTCCAGCTCAGATCTCCTGAAATATTAAAATGCCATTTGTTTTCATTTCCTCTAACCAACTCCTATCACTTAGTTTGTCCTTAAGGCTCGCTATATTTTATCACAACAGAGGTATAATAATTCCTTCCTGATCATTGTCCAGTCACATCGATGTATCTATAATTCTATTGTACTATTAGTAAATTAATTTTCCTCGTTCTCTACCACATTTTCTGTTAGTTTCTTCCATATTTGAATCTGGCAGAATTAAGCTATTATTTATTCTTAGTCCTTTGACTCTTCTGCCTCTAATAAACTGATCCTTTGTTTCATCACCTTTTAATTTGTGTTCTGTAATCACTGATTTCATGAAGACAGGTATTCTCTGTTGTCAGGGTTCTACTGGAAGCTGTACTTTTATTTCTTTATTTTGCATTCCTTCTTGATCTTTCGACCTATTCTGATTTGCTCCTATTCGAATTGTTGAATCTAACATTATTCCTATATTTTTAAATTCCTTCACATTATCCATTACTACTTTCCTTTTTTCTGTGTTCTTAAACTCAACGTAAATCCATCCCTTTTTTGGTTGAGCCTTATGCCTATATATAATTATTAAATCATTCCACCCTATTTTCTGCTTTAATATCCCTTTTAATAGATTATATACTGCTAACTTCAAAACAAATGGGTTTTCATTTCTTGTTTTTGGTAAACCTTTCAAATAGATTATTTGTAGAAGTCTGCCCTATTGAATCAATCTTTCCTTATATTCATCTTTCCCCTTTTCATTTTCTAAGTTTCCATGTTTTGTCTGGTCAAAACGTACTGTTTTAGCATTTTTCTTACTATACTCATTTTTCTTATCATTCTGTACCATTAGTTTACTTACTTTGGGCACTATGCATAAAATGGGTGGGGGTATGTGGGAAAGTCATGCATCCTGCCCCCAGCTCAGCACACCTACAGACAGGTGCTCCCATACTGGCATTTACCAATGCCAGCCACCCGTCCATGGCTCCACCCCCCGGTGTGCAGGACTCCGCAGGGCAGCTGGGGGAGGAGTCACATATCTGGGCAGGCATCCAATGGGACAAGCGCACCCAGCGGTGAGCTATGTGTCCCCATCCCCCCAGCTCCACCACCACCACCTCCTCTTGCCTCCTGTACATGCTAGTCAGTACTTGGCATTTGCCTGACCAGCAGTCCCAGTCCCCCTCACTGCGCAGTGCGCCATGGCAGCACACGGGGTCATGTCCATGTTCCACCGTACCTGGCTGTAGGCATCCATGGAGACACACAGAGAGTTATAGCAGGGTCTTCCCTGGTGTACCCTGCTCCATGCTTCGCACCCATGTGGCCACCACTATGTGGTTTAGTGCACACCGCATAGTGCTGGCATGCCCCTGGAATGCCCCTGGTGTGGTGCAGTCCACAGACATGGGGGACCGGGTGCACTGGGTCAGGGCACTCCCCATTTGTGCATCCTGTGTGGGGGGTGCAATGGATGTGGAGTGGCTACATGGCCAAGGTATGCGTCATGTAGCCACTCCACCCGTTTGTGCATAGTACTCACTATTTGGCTTGTACAGCACAACTTCTCTAATGGCATGATTTTCTGTATCTGAGTTTATCTGTTTGACAACCAATATTAGTTTTAGACTTTCTACAATTAACCCCTTGCTTCCCTGTTTTGTTTTTCTGCTTAATTTTTAGGTTTGCCTCTAAATGTTGTTTCTCTTTATGTTCCTTATCTGTTATGCTTTCTGTAGTCTTGAAAATTTTATCTTTATTTGATTCACTACTTGTTCATTCGACAGTCTTTTTTGTCTTATTTTTAATCAACTTTTGCACCTTAACTTTTTTGTATTTTTGCTTCACATCCCTTTTCACCCGCTTTGTCCTTTATAGAGGCTTTTTTAAACTTTTTCATTAAATTTACTAACTTAGCCAGATAAGAGTTACTATTGGCTATTTTGTATTTTATCTCTTTTAATTCCAGTAATAACATTTGATTGTTATTGGCTTTTGTTATATTATTCAAACTACTATTTGGATTATTTGAAGACCATAAATGACGAACAGCAGGTGGTTTACTGGGGGGGCAACTTTAATTTTTTCACATGGGGGTTAAAAAGGTTTCAAAATCATGTAAAAAAGAATGCTGAATGACATGCACACCCCACTTTACAGTGATACTATTTTTATCCATTATACCCCCCAATGATTGGTCTTTCCACCTTACTTCAGCTATCTGCATTTCTATGGCAATTTGATCTCCTGTAAATGGGAGACTTCCAAATCAGTTAGGTGAAGTTCCTGCCCAGTGGATTCTGATAAATCAATCAATAGCGACTCTTCTTTGTCAGCCACCATGTTACCACATGCCTCCAATCTATGAATTTCTGCCAACACAGAATGTATAGACATTGGGACTGAGACAACTGTCTTGCCAGTTCCTTGACTAGATAAATATAACATGAGCAGAAGAGGATGTTAGCATTTATTTCAGATTCTTCTCCTTTTTTATAAATTTCTTGCCACCTCTTAATACAAAATAATCATTTTCTTGCTCATTGGCCAGAATAAAATCTGTTATTTTTGTCTCCCCCTCCCCCTTTCTTGCCTTTGATATTATTTTTTGTTATCTTTCTTATTAACAGATTTAACCTTAGCCTGGTGTCTTCCCATCCTTTTGTTATTGCTTTCTGATGTTAAATTTTTGTTACTAAAATTCTAAAGCCAATATAGAGCAACGTATTCTAAGAGTAGAGCGCAAAGCAATGCAGCAAATTTTAACCATATGAATCAGTCTAACATTCACAAATCTCTGGTTAATCAAGTCGCTATAGATGACAATAGAACAAATAGTTCCTCCCACTTTAGTATCTCTATTTACTCCAATCAGCTTCCAACAAAATTGATAATAGTCCTGTATGCTCCTTCAGTTTCAACTGTTATGCTTGCCTTATGTTTAGTATTTGATTCAATGATCAGTTAGGTACAGCCACAAGGTTATTCATATCCCCCAAATGGACTGACTGTTCCTTTGGTCTTCTTTCTTTTCCTTATAACTTCTGTTAGGTAATGCTGGTTTGCGTAGATTATCTCAAAAAAGGTGGCCTGTTGCTCCCAAAACCATGTAGAGCTGCATACAAAATAAAAAAAAAAGTATTTAGTTCCTTGCTGCTTTATAAGGCAAATCTAAAATCTGTTTTAGATTTAAAAAGCTCTAGCTCTTCTTGCTCAGCACTGCCACAGCCACAATAAAAGCATTAACTGTTTCACAAAAGCTTTAATTTACAATTCCATCTTGACTTTCTTTACACAATATGAGTTGTTATTGCTGTTGCTGGCTTCCAATTTATATGATGCTACAAATGCAGCAATAATTACAAAATAGTTAAAATGCTTTAAGTAATAAATGTAATACAATTTAACAGGATAGAAAGGAGCGTCTGCACATATAACAGTTTGAATATATATATATAACAGTTTGAAGTTGATAGGGCGAGCAAAGTTGCTTATGGAGCTGAAACACAAGTTTTCAAATAAAAAAGGGGGTTAGATAAAATGAGAGCTAGAAAAAGCAAATAGCTAATCCAAAAACTTAGAGCTCCTGACTACAATCTAAAGAACTGGGACTTCAGTGAGGGAGAGATCTGCCCTTGTGAGTTGGGCAGGTAACTCTCAGGTGTATCACCTGCCGAACTAGTTACCTGACTCTTACGGTGCAAAATGTGAACTCGATAATAAAAAATATATGATGCACTCTATACTTCTTAATAAATTAGAATATCAGTATTTTATAGGGATTTCAGTAAAAAAGTAAAAAGTAAAAAGAAAAACTGCAAAAACAGACATTAGCAAATGTAAACAGCTGGTGCGCAGTCTCTGCTATCCAATCTCTGGTAGTCCACTGAACTGAAGGTCTCTGGTTTCTTTCAGGCACCTTTGCGTACAGTCCCCAGTCTTCCTTCACCAGGCATTGAACCTTTAACCATCACTCAGTAATCACTCCTTTCTCCTTTCTGTTCTTCTAATCACCTCTCTTCATTCTCCATTCTCCATCCTTCCATTCCTACACTCCTCTCTGCCATCTTCAAAAGTCTTGTACCACTTGTCGATGTCCTCTCCCCCCAACAAGGCACACTGCAAGACCTTTGCAACTGTGGGCTCACCCACTACCAGATTTCAGGCACCTGTGAAGACAAAGCAGAAGCCAACAGGGATGGCCAAGTATCTGCAACACAAGGCAGTCTGGTAAGTCTCAAGAACAGTTGCTGTGCCTCATCCAGAAAAAATGATATCTCAGAATTTCTCAAAAAAAAACAAAAGATAACAAGTGGCACAAAATATTAGGCAGCGGTGGCATACCTTTTATAAGCAACCGAGTGCTTTTCATGGGACCTGCTTCAATGGCTGCTCCACAACTATCCAGCATGCAACTCCAAGCTCTTCCTCCATCATCTTCACTCCAATATCACACCATTGAGTGAGGTGGCCCTACTCTTGAATAAGAGTGTTTATCTTATCTAATGAGAATAGTTATGGATTCATTCAAACATACCCTCTGAGGGACAGTTCATTTGCCTGGAACCAGAGCTGAATGTTAGCGAAATCCGAGTGGTGCAAAGCAGCCAGGTTATAGGCAGAGGTGCCTATTTATGTGTGAAGAGATACAGGCATTAGTGAGATCTTTTAGAAAGATGGAAAATAGGATCATGCCAAGGACAGAGTCTTGGTGAGCTGTTGAGAAGATGGGGAAGGGGAAGAGAGGGTGTCTCTGCTGCAGACAGCTTGGGTCCTGCCCCTAAGGTAGGAGCAAATCCAGCTAACTAAAAGGTCAGATATTCCCACCCCTTTCAGCTTGTCAAAGAGATGGGGTGCATAACTGTGTTGCATGCCTTGGTCAAACTGACAAAAACTGCAGTTGTAATCATTCCAAGTCCATATCAATCGGAATAGAGTCAGTGAGTGGGAGAAGGGAGGAGGAGGAGATAGAAAGGGACTTACTGAAGCCAGACTGAAAGGGAATGAAGACAGAGGAGGTGGCAAGAAAGGGAGAGAGTATTGAGAGGGCAAGGTATTCCTGGAGCTTATCCAGAGCAGGGAGAATACAATCAGGTGAAAGTTCCCAGGAGAGGAAAGGTCACCCCCTTTGGATACTGGTATGACTGTAGCATGCTTCTAAGTATTATGTACAGCAACCATGAAGAAAGAGAGGCTGAGAATGGATGTGATAGGAGTGGCAGTGGCAGGAGCAGACAGGTAGAGATGTTTTGGGTCAAAGCCATCAGGATCTAGGCCCTTGAAGAGGGTGAGAACAAGTGAGGCCTTAAGAGAAGCAGAAGGTTTGGTGGGTGAGTGGAAGAAAGTGGGGGGGGTGGAGGTAGCAGGTGGGGGAGGAGGAGGAGGATGGGAAAATGGAGGGGAGGAAGAGAGAAGGGTGTGTGCACAGGAGATGAAAAAGGTGTGGAAAGAAGATACAACTTTGACCATGGTCAGTAACAGAAGAGTTATCAACCTTGAAACTAGAGGGGTGGCTTAGATTGGCATTGAGTGTGGTTGCAAAGTATTTGGGTTTCGCAAGCCTATTTGCATTTGTGCAGACATTGAGAAGGGTCCAGTATTTAAGAAAATAAACAGGGGGAACCAGATGTCCCCTGGTGGGCATGCTAAGTCTTGTCTCTTGCATGATAGCATGCAAGAAACTTGGCTGAAGTCTATAGGAGATGCATACCTCTTACACTGGTTTTCCTATAGAGACATGTGAATCCCAGACAGCCATGAATTTAGACTGACACATTTGGAGGGCTGTGTTAATATTGTCAGTGATATAGATTGGTGACAAATTAGTGGAACAAGGTTAGCGTGGAGTTAAATTCAATGACTTCAAGGAGTGAATCTGGATGAGGTTGAGGGTACTTTGGGTCAGTGGATTTTGCATAAACAGGAGACCACATGGTGGTCACTGAGGGCATCAGGGACCGTGCTAGCATTCACACTATGGTGGGTGTGGGAGGAAAGAACTCAGTCGAGAAGAGTGGTTTTCAATCATCATCATCAATCTGTTTATTGATGAGTAAACTGAGGGAAAAATCTTTGTTATAATTGCAACCATATGGTACAAGCAGTATGAAAAATACAGTTCATGTAGAATAAGTTACATACAATGCAATACATTAAATAGAGAATGCTATTTGGGCAACCATGCACAACCAGCCTGTGCTGCCACCGAGAGGTTCAGATTTCAACTGACCTTGATAGAAAAGTTCAAGAGGTCAGATGGAATCTAAACCTCGAGGTGGCAGTGCAGCCTGGTTGGACATGGTTTTGTCCAACTAGTATTTTTTATAGTGTATAGAACAAAAATTATTGTGAAATAAAGATTTCTCTTTACTGTTCAAACTCATAACGTTTACACATAATAAATGAAATGCCGTTCCATTCATGATCATTCTCCTACCCCCTCCTACTTCAAGTAAAACTGCAAATACACTGACACAGAAAATGATTTGTTTTAAAAAAATATATATTTTAAGGTACAGTCCATGTTAGAGAAGAAAGATACCATATAGTATTTTGAAAATACCACCGCATTCGTCAATTCAGTTGAGATGATTGCACAATTGTTTTCATCTGTACTTAGGAACAGGTGAGTTTGTGGGCATTGAAAACTGATGGAATGTTGTTGTACCCAAGAAGAGTACAACCACACTATGTTACAACAGCATTCTGCTAAGAACAGAAATCTGTACGGAACAATTATTCTTTATATACTATATACAGACAACACATAGTTGGGTTAGAGTGTGCAGATAGACAAGTCAGGTCAACGATAACATTCACAGTGATTGCAATACAATCGTTTTGTGTTTTGAGATTAAGATAGGTGGGGAAGGCATTATCTTACACTTTTCTGCACTAACTTCTTTGCCCATTTTTTCATCCATTGCTCTTAGACAAGTCTTCCAGTACATCTTTACTTGTCTCAGCAACATTCTAAACTCTCACAGTTTTGTTGTTTTTAAAAAACTTTGATATCAGCTCCCAGTTGTTGTTTCAGGTTTTTTTTTTGCCACAATCATTTTTCTAGCCAATGCCAAGTACGCAGGCTGCTCTTCAACCCTGTCCCTGCTGCCTCAACCAACCTCCTTCTCTCCTGGACCTAAGTGCCATAGTATCCACCATGGATTCCCCCCATGGTGGGGTGAGGGGGGGGAGCCATTCCCCCCAAGAACAGTCTAGACATGGGAGGTGGTCTGGGTGGTGGGGCAGGCAGGAGGCAAACAGGTATGCTTTACAAAGCTTGCACTACTTTGCTGTTTTCCATTTTCTTTCTCTCTCACCTCCTAACCATTGGGCACAGCGGCTGCAGGCATCTAACTGTTACTGATGTCCCCTGCAGAGGATCAAGCTCTTCGGCCAACAGAAGGGGTCCAGTTCAGTGGGGAAGAGCCATTAATCAGTGGTGCTGGGTCAGTGCAGATAATGAGGGCAGTCAGACACACAGACAACAAACAAAGTTTAGATGTTCCATACACTCACAGTAGAAAACTCTGTACCTCCAAATTGCTTGTCTATTAAAATTTATTGACATGGGCAACATCCACAAGCTAATGCACCAGTAACAATCACAGTAACAGTGCTCTGCTAAGGCAAAGAAGACTGGACCTCAGCCCACTGCTCCAGTGTTTTGTTCATAGAGCTTCATCAGGGGGCCAATGGGTGATATAGTGAGGATCAGGAGACGGGGGAGGGACTGTGCAGGGGATGATGAAGAGAAAGTTAAACTTTTAAACAAATACTTCTGCTTGGTCTTCACAGTGAAAGGGGGAGTGGATTGACTGGTATGCATTAACAGGCACCGGGTGGAGGGCGGAGTGGACCCAAGTCCACTTACAGAAGAAAGTCTGCTGGGGTTGGAAGCTTTAAAGGAAAATAAGGAGATGAGGCTGGAAGAAATCCACCCAAGGGTGCTAAAGGAACTGAGTATCGTGATAGCCACCCATCTGGAAATACTATACAGCACATCATTGGAGACAGGGATGGTTCCAGAGGACTGGAGGAGAGCCAATGTGGTCCCTCTGCACAAGAGCTGCAGCAGGGAGGAGGCTAGCAATCACAAACCAGTCAGTCTCCTATCAGTGGTGGGGAAATTAATGGAGACCCTGCTGAAGGAGAGACTGATGGAGTACCTGGACACAAATGGGCTGCAGGACAACTAGCAGCACAGTTTCACGAGGTAGGGGTGGTGAGGGGTCATGTCAAGCAAATCTCAAAAATGTCTTTGACAGGGTAACTATAGAGGTGGATCAGGTGAGGACAGTGGATGTGGCCTACCTAGACTTCAATAAGGCCTTTGACACTGTACAATACAGGAGGCTGATAAAGAAACTTAGTAGCTTGAAGGTGGGGAGAAGGTGGTGAGTTGGATATTTAATTGGTTGAAAGACAGAAGGCAGAGGATGGTGGTAAATGGCACTCACTCAGAGGACGAGAAAGTGACTAGTGGAAGGGCACAGGGATTAGTACTGCATCCTGTATCCTTCAGTGTCTTCATAAGTTACATTGCTGAGAAACTGGGGGGGAAGATGTGTCTCTTTGCAGATAACACGAAAATCTGCAACAGGGTGGACACTCAGCAGGAGGTGGAGAGAATACAAAAGGATCTTGGAAAACTAAAGAGTAGTCTAGAGAGTGGCAGCTGGATTTAAATGCCAAAAATTGCGAAGTCATTACCTGGGGTGAGGAAACCTGGGGCTGTGTATAAGATGGGGAGAGGTACTTACAGTTACCAAGCAAGAGAAGGACCTTGAGGTGATCACATCTGATGATCTCAAGGAAGCGGGGGAGTGCAACAAAACCATAGGCAAGGTGAGCCAGATGCTAGGGTGCATAAGGAGGGTGATTTCTAACAGGAGGAGGGAGGTGGTGTTGCCTCTCTGTTACTCACTTGTGAGAACCCACTTGGAGTATTGTGCCCAGTTCCTGAGGCTGCACCTCTGCAAGGACATTGGCAGGGTGCAAGTGATACAGAGGAGGGCTACCAAAATGGTTCAT
The DNA here is from genome assembly GCA_016271365.2 of Neoceratodus forsteri. Taxonomy (NCBI): domain Eukaryota; kingdom Metazoa; phylum Chordata; order Ceratodontiformes; family Ceratodontidae; genus Neoceratodus; species Neoceratodus forsteri. The sequence goes on from CM028132.1 coordinate 103,513,354, forward strand.
GGGTTGCATGAGAAACCATACAAGGAAAGGCTGTCAGAGTTCAATGTGTACTCCATGGAGGATAGGAGAGCAAAATGGGACATGACTGAGACCTACTGTATAAGTACCTCACAGGGGTGAATAAGGTGCAAAAGGGGAGTCTCTTTCACAGAAGGAGGAGCACCAGAACACAGGGGCATGCTATGAAGCTTGGTCTGGGGAGTATAAGTGGAATGATTGTGAGGAAATATTTCTTCCCAGAAAGGGTGGTGAATGCCTGAAACAACCTGCCAGAAGAGGTGGGAACGGCAAAGACAGTGGGGACCTGCATACATGTGTGGAATAGGCACATGGATATAATAAGTAGAGGTAAGGGCGGAGGCAGGGACACCTGTGACCAAATTGAGTCCGTGGTGCAAAAATAGGCAGGGGAAACAGGGCAGACTAGACAGACATACTGGTATTTTTCTTCTGACACATTCTGTTTGTATGGAATATTATGGAAAAAATAACAGAATTTCATTGATTTTGTGTTTTTTTCACGGGACCTTTATAAGGTACACAATGTTTCAGCATCACTGACCAGAAATCAATACACGTTTTACATACAGCGGTATCATGAATAGACTACAAACTGATTATCGGGCCATCCCTGATTTTGACATTGAAATACCTTATGTCCCTTTAAAATCTAGCATTAAGGCCAGTAAGTTTTAAAAGCTGTGATTCAGCAAATGCTATGATTTCCTGTCACCAAACAGAATTTCCTTCCTGAGAGTCTTCATTACTTCTTAACACTGAGTCTCTTGCTCTGGATCCTGGTCTTGCATGTTGTGACCCTGCCTTTCTCCCTCTATCAAGGTTTGCAAGGTGCAGTACGGCAAAATAGGAGCAGGCACTATATATCCTCTCCACATACAATGAGTAAAAGCTGTTGCATTGCCAAATAAATCACAGTAAGATGCAATCAGTAAATCTTGCATCAGAAATCTGTAAAGTCTTGCATATCAGTGCAGCAGTAGGGTTACTGCTCACAACACTAGTTACCCCAGTTCAGGAACAAGTCTGGGAGACCAGAGACTGGCCAGGAGGAGGAGGAGGAGGAGGAATAAGCATGCCAGAGGACGCTCCCCTCCTCTGGGGAGGAGGGCAGCAGGCTCGCTGTGATTCTGTCACCTATGTGACCACAAGTGGCAGTGCAGATGAAGTAGCTAATGAAAAGAATGATGCTGGCTTATGCTGTTCACAGCCATGTAATTGTGTGTGAATGAGCATATGACACCCTTTAAGCAGCATGCAGTGGGGATGGAAGAAACAAGCTGAATGACCCCAGGGTTGTCAGGATGATGATGATGATGTCTCGCAGGTTCCAATGAACCTACTGGCTGGTCCTTACTCTACACTTCATGGACCAGAGAGGAGCATTCCTCCTACCCCTCATGAAACTCACACAGTGGCAGAAACTATGTGCTGTGAACCCCTTGAGCAAGGACGTAGGCAACAGAGATGGTGAGCATGGGGCTGGAATATAAGATGAGTAGAAGTGGGCAGCACTGGAGTCAGCAGGGGAAGGGCCCAGCCACCCACCCCCATCCCCAACCACCCCATGCTATACTCCTTTTACAGGGTAGCACAATCATGACATTTCCTGTAGCAAAGCAGAAAAGGGAGGATCAGAAGGATATCCACACAGTGACCTCACTTATAGGGGCACAAGTAATTTAACTTCTTATAACAAGTTATACAAAAACAGACAAACAAAACAAAAAATCAAACTTTTGCTTTCATTTTCCTCCTAATTACTCGGACCAGGTTATAAGCCCGGCAATTCATCTGGAATGGATATTATTAACTGCAGATACTGCGGGACACTTTTCAAAAGGGCAGTTTTACAGGATTTAGGACACTCTCCTACATGCTGGACCACTGGAGATCTAAGGGTTCAGCTCCAGGCAGCATGGGCAGAGATTGCACTCCTCAAATGGCGTATTCAGGAGGAAATATATTATAAGAACCTCCTGCCATTTCCCCAACATCCAATTGAAACACCTCAACCGCAGAGGGTAGTTGGTCCAGGAGGTTGGCAGGTGGTTAGGAGGGGCAAATTTGGTGCCCCATCACTCAGTGCTCTCCAACGTGTCACCTTCACAAACCATATAAAAACTACAAACAGATATCTGCCTCTATCTCCAAAATCAAACAAAGGGGCAGAGGACACTGCAGAGCAGGACACTACAGCACAGGAGCTATTGCAACAAAACTCACCCAAAACAGGGACCAAAACAAAAGAAGCAAAAAGGAAATCCAAAACACTTCTGATCATAGGAACCTCCAAGATTCGGGGAGTTGATACCTACCTTGGGCCAGGGGTAATTATCAGATGTCTCCCAGGAACATCAGTGTGGAGAGACACTGACCTCATTGCTAAAATAGTGCAGGAAGCAGGAGAAAACATCGATATCCTGGTACGCATAGGGACTAACGATCTTGCCAGATGGTCAGTTGTGGAGACCAAGGAAGACCTGACCAGGCTGAGAGACAAACTGTTATCCATTTCATCTGTCATCTCCTTCTCTGAGATCCTGCTGGCCTGGGATGGGGGGGCAGGTGGACCGAAGGTCAGAGAAGGGGTAATAGGGGAGCTAAACATGTGGCTCAAGGGCTGGTGCCAGGAAAAAGGACACAAATTTGCAGGTAACTGGCAACAATTTTGGGAGCGAAAGTTCTTTAAATTCAATGACTGCATCTGACTAAGAAGGGAGTCAGTGCATTGGGGCAGAAGTTTGAAGTCTTTGCAGAATGTTTAAACTAGCAAATGTGGAGAGGGGTGCAGCACCCAATACATAGAACGGGAAGAACACCCCTCCCGCTCAGCTAGTGATCAAACAGGAGTTCAGCATGATTGTAGTTCATTTCCATCACCAGGAAAGGAACAAGGTCTGGCTCCCCATACGATGCACAGGGGAAATTCCAGACCTCACCCATCAACTAACACACCAAAATCTGGCCAATAGAAAATCATGTACACAAATGCCCGTAGTCTGGGAAACAAGATCCCAGACCTACAGGCAACAATGACAGAGGCTAAACTGGACATAGCAACCATTAGCGAGACATGGTTCACCAGTAATCACACTTGGGAGATTTCAGTACCTGGCTATGTACTATTCAGACGATACCAAGGTGCTAAAAGGGGGGGGGAGTGGCCCTTTATGTCAATGAAAATGTCAAAGCTACAGGAATTCAAAATACACATAAGGAGCTAGAAGAACTGTGGGTCACCCTGGAAACAGGAAATGGGACAGCCATACAAACTGGGGTTGTCTACAGGCCTCCAGACCAGGGGGGTAGGACATAGACACATTACTGTTAGAAGATATACAAAACATGACAGCTAAAGGGGAGGTTCTGATAATGGGAGACTTCAACATGCCAGATACAGATTGGTCAATACCAGCAGGAACATCCACCAGAATTAGACATATAGTGGATTCCCTGTAGGGGGAGGGCCTCAAACAACTAAATACAACAACTCACAAGAGACAGGGCTATCCTAGCTACAGTACTGGCTAATGAGGAAAGGATCACAGATCTCCAGGGAGAAGATCACCTGGGGGCCAGTAACCATCACATAGTATGATTCAATTTGACCACTAGAACTAAATCATCCCATTCCAAAGCAAAAATATGGGACTTCAGATGAGCTGACTTTGATAAGATGGCCAACAGAGTTAAGCTAGCCCTGGCAAGAAGATATACAAGTGAGGGGGTACAGGCAAATTGGGCAAGCATTAAGGATACAATACTTGAAGCAACATCCCATTGTGTCAGAGAGAAAAGCAAGAGCAAAAGAAGGAGGAAACCACTTTGGTTCTCAAAAACAGTAGCAGGAAAGGTCAAAGCCAAAAGGCTGGCCTTCAGGAAATATAAGGGAACACAGCAGAACAAAGATAGGGAGGCATACCAAACTTCCCTAAAGGAAACAGAGAAGGCAGTTAGGCAGGCAAAGGCCCAGACTGAAGAAACACTAGCACGAACAGTAAAAGAAGGGGACAAGACTTTCTATAGATACATTAGTGAAAGGAGAAATTCCAGAGGGGGTATTGCTAAGATCAAAGGGGATAAAGGAGAGTGTGTGGAGGAAGACCAAGGAAAAGCATCTATCCTAAATAGATACTCTGCTCAGTATTTACTGAGGAGAAGGTAGGGCAGGGCCCACAGCTCAGCACCATGGACGGCAGGGGAAAGGTGTGCACAGGTCCCATCACAAAAGAAAGGGTCCTACAAGAGCTCGATAAGCTCAGGGTGGACAAGACAATGGGACCTGATGGCATACATCCCAGGGTACTAAAGGAGCTAAGGGTGGAACTAACAGAGCCATTATCAGAACAGTTTAGTGATTCTCTGAGCACAGGAGAGGTCCCAGAAGACTAGAGAAGGGCTCATGTTATCCCTCTCCTCAAGAGTGATAGCAGGGAGGAGGCAGGGAACTACAGACCAGTCAGTCTTACCTCAGCAGTGGGCAAGATTATGGAGGCACTCCTTAAGGAAAGGATAGTGCAACACCTGGAATCCATAGGAGCACAGGATCCAAGACAGCATGGGTTTACAACAGGAAGGTCCTGTCAAACTAATCTCATAGATTTCTTTGAATGGGTAACCAGAGTGGTGGACCAAGGGGGTGCAGTTGATGTCTCCTACCTTGACTTCAGCAAAGCTTTCAATACTGTTCCACATAGAAGATTGATTAATAAGCTGGGTAGACTTCAGGTGGGACAGAAGTTGGTCAACTGGGTGGAAAACTGGTTGGCGGGCAGAAAACAGAGTGGTGGTAAATGGTATACAATCAGAAGAGATGCAAGTCACGAGTGGGGTACCACAGGGATTAGTTCTGGGGCCAGTCCTCTTCAATATCTTCATCAGTCTCATTGCAGATGGACTGGAGGGTAAGGTTTGTCTGTTTGCAGATGACACCAAGATCTGCAACAGAGTAGATGATCCAGATGGAGTGTGCAGAATGAGGAGAGATCTGGATAAACTGGCAAAATGGTCTGAAAAGTGGCAACTGGGGTTTAACGCAAACAAGTGCAAGATCATGCACATAGGAAAGAGAAACCCTGAAGCCACCTATAGGTTGGGAGGGGAGCTGCTGGCAATCACAAGGAAAGAAAGCGACTTGGGCATCATCATCACAGATGACCTGAAATCATCCAAGTAGACCACTAAAGCAGTAGGTAAGGTTAGAGGGATGTTGGGGTGTATTAGTAGGGGTATCGCAAGTTGTAAGAGGGAAGTAATAATCCCTCTTTACAAGACACTGGTTAGGCCCCATCTGGAGTACTGCGTGTAGTACTGGAGGCCACACCTGCACAAGGACATTAACAAAATAGAGGCAATCCAGAGAAGGGCAACCAAAATGGTGCAGGGACAGCATCAGAAAACATATGAGGACAGATTAGCAGAGCTCATTATGTATACCCTAGAGCAAAGGAGAGAGAGAGAGAGATGATATAATCAGAACATTCAAACATCTTAAGGGCATTAACAAGGTGAAAGAGTCTAACTTGTTTCAATATACTGTAAGAAAAATAGCAGGACAAGAGAACATAGCATGAGATTAGAGGGAGGCTGATTAAGGGATAATGTGAGGAATTATTTTTCACAGAAAGGGTGGTGGATGCATGGAATGGCCTACCTCAGGAAGTGGCGGATATGAATACAGTACAAGGCTTCAAACAGGCATGGGATAGGCAAAAGGGAGCAATACAGATGAGTATGACTAGATAGGCCATTGACAGAGTACAGGCCTATGGCACATTCATAAGGTAAAAAAAATGGGCAGACTGTATGGGCCTTGTTGTTCTTATCTGCCGTCAACTTCTCTGTTTCTATGAGTTAAAAAAAGAAAATCTGTAAAAAACATGGTGTTCCAGTAATGGAGATATAAACAGCCATGCAGTGGTTTGTTTGACGTAACCTTGATTTAACTGACAGCTGTATTGCATCCTCTTTGTGTCAAACTGGATGGCAATAATTAATAGACTTAGAGTCCTTGCATGGAGGCAGAAGAATAGTTTTCAGTGTTATGCTTTTTACTGAAAAATATGTGGCTCAACAACCTGTTGCCTGGCAACTTGGTGAACAGAAAAAAATAATGTCAAAAAAGCTTCAATGAAAGATGTAATAACATCCCGTTAGAGTGAAAAAGTGGAGCACTCATGTGTGACATAAAAAAAGTCCTTGGACAAGGTGTACAAGAGCTGAGAGGTGGCAATGGGGGCAAGGGGAGTTTGCCTAGCCAAATGTTTTTTTCCTCTAGGCAGTTGTAGGAGCCTATGTACTGCATTGGTTAGTCAGTGTTCACACTACAGGATCACGGCTATGTACAGCATGTTTTTATGTGAACAGTATCTCTATTCCTGTAGTAGGTAGCCACTTTAGAGGGAAGGAGAGCTGAAAAGAAAATGCTTCTGCAAGGTTACAAAAAGCAGGAAAGGAGCTTCATATTACATTCTTTGTCAAAAGGCACATACCTCCAACCCCCTCCACCAAAGCGAATCTAGCTCAGGATTCTGTACGGCAGAAAGGGAAAACATATTCAACAAGCGTTTGTCAATGCCAAATGTTTCTTTGCATGGTATATGTGGCAGGGGTGTATTTTTAGGTGAAGTAAAGGGAGAGGAGTAGCAATATTGATAAATATCAGGATTTATGTGTGTGTGTGTGTGTGTGTGTGTGTGTGTGTGTGCATGTGTGCATGTGCATGTGTGTGAGAGATTCCTGCCTGAATGCATTATGTATAGACAATGATAACTGTGTACCCTCCCCAGAGACTTTGTGGCATACAGCAAAGGGTGAGTGGGTGAGCCAGCGTTGGGGTGGGGGTTATTAAATGATGATTTCTATGTATGTGGAGTAAGGAAGGAGATTTCTGGGCAGAAGGAGAATGATCACTGTGACCGGCAGATGTTTGGCCAGGAGAAAGAGAGAGCTGCAGGAGAGGACAGATAGTGGCTGAATCAACATTATTAGCAGAGCTGGGTTTTCAGGGGGGGTGGGGTTGTCCAGGCATACAGAGCCACAGGACAGGCTTTATTAGTATTGTCATAGTGTTTTAAAAAGGGATCCTCTATACTGTAATTATCCAATTAACGTGATGTCAAAAAAGAGACAAACCAAATGCCCCCCACCCACCCCACCCTGCAGTGACTGACAGGCATCAGGGATGTACCTTAGGGTCACTGGCCATGATGCTCATGCCATTGCACCCCCACCATCACCCTGCACACACTGACAGGTGTCAGAGTGTGCCTTGGTGGCGGCGGCCCTAGCACTCACCCCATTCACCTATATTGTACCCATCTCAGCTTATTTACTTATGGAATAGTGTGAGCATTAGGGCCAACGATGCCAAGGCACACCCTGATGCCTGTCAGTGTCTGTAGAGTGGGGGTGGGGGTGAAATGGTGTGAGCATTATGGACGACAACCACAAGGCACACCACCAGTGCCTGTCAGTTGCTGCAAGGTGGGGGTGGGGCATTAGGGTTGGAAACTCTTACGCCTCATTTCCCTCCTTTTGCTGTTACAGTGCTCACCCTAACTCATGTGTTAACAAAGTTTTTTTGCAATAAATTTCCTTACTTTTTGAGATACTGTAATAGTAATGGACCCTGTACTCCAATCCCTCTGTCCATGCGCAAATGTATGAAGGTGTGGAAGCACATAGAAACATAGAAATTGTCAGCAGATGAAGACTGCTAGGCCCAGCCAGTCTGCTCGTAAGCCCTATACTTGATTATGGCTTCTGACCCTCCCTCTACTGTAGTTGCATGGTTTCCCCTATGCCTATCTCATGCATGTTTAAATCTACCTACAGTGCTCTCTCCCACTACCTGTAGTGGCAGACCATTCTATGTGTCCACTACCCTCTTCGTGAAGAAACACTTCCTCACACTCCTTCTTAACCTGCCTCCTTCCAATTTCATGTCATGCCCCCTCATTCTTGTACTCTTCCTGTATTGGAAGATGTCTTCCCCCTGCACCTTGTTTTTCTCTTGAGGTGCTTGAATGTTTCTATTATGTCACCTCTCTCCTTGCTCTCCTCTAGCAAGTATATATTGAGGTTCCTTAATCTCTCCTCATAGGTTTTGTGGTGTAAGCCCTGTACCACCTTAGTTGCCTCTCTCTGGACCATGTTCAGCCTGTTTATGCCCTTTTGATGGTATGGCCTCCAGAACTGCATACAGTACTCTGTGTGAAGCCTGAGCAGGGTTTTCTATAATGGCATTACTACCTCCCTCCTTGTGCTGATGATACCCCTGCATAGGCACCCCAGCATGCCACTGGCCTTCCCCACTGCCTTTGTACTCTGCTTTGACATTTTCAGGTAATCTGAAATAATAATCACCAGGTCCAGTTGTTGCTTTGTGACTGCCAGCAACTCCCTTCCCCTCCCATCCTGTACCTCTCCCCAGAGTTTCTATGCCCCAGATGCATAATGTTGCACTTCTTTGAATTAAACCTTAGTTGCCACTCCTCAGACCATTTGCCAAGCCTCCCTAGGTCTTGTACTCCTCCTAGGTTCAAACATAGAAACTGTCAGCAGATAAGGACTGCTAGGCGCATCCAGTCTGCCCAAAAGCCATGTACTTGACTATTGCATCTGACCCTACCTCAGCTTTACTTCTATGGTTCTACTATGCCTGTCCCATGTGTTCACTCCAACCACCTCCTGTGGCAGACCATTCCATGTGTCCATCACCCTCTCTGTGAAGACAAATGTCGTCACATTCCCTCTTAGCCTACCACCTTCCAATTTCGTGTCATGTCCCCTCGTTCTTGTACTCCTCCTGTTTTGGAAGATGTTTTCCTCCTGCACCTTGTTTATACCCTTGAGGTACTTGAATGTTTCTATCATGTCTCCTGTCTACCTCCTCTCCTCCAGTGAGTACATATTGAGATCCATTAATCTTTGCTCGTAAGTTCTGTGGTACAAGCACTGTACCATCTCATTTTAGTTGCCCTTCTGTGGACCGTCTGTCCTTTTGAAGTAGAGGTGTCCAGAACTGCACACAGTACTACATGTGAGGTCTGACCGTGGTTTTATATATTGGCATCACTACCTCCCTCCTTCTACTGGTGATATCCCTGCTGATGCACCCCAGCATGCCACTGCCACCCCCCCACCGCTGCCTTTGTACTGTACCGTGACATTTTCAGGTCATCTGAAATAAAAAAAAAGTCCCTTTGTTCCTTGGCGACTGCTAGCACCTCCACCCCCACCCCCCATCCTGTAGCTGTCCGCAGCTTTTCCATGGCACAGGTGCGTAATTTTGCACTTCTTTGAAGCAAACCTCAGTTGTCAGTCCTCAGACCATTTCTCAAGCCTCCCTCGGTCTTTTCATTTTCTCCACCCTTTCTGGAGTATCCACCCTGTTAGAGATCTTGGTGTCATCTGCAAACAGGCAGATCTTTCATTCCAGCCTGTCTGCAATGTCAGTAATGAAGACATTGAACAGAACTGGCCCAAGGACTGATCCCTGCAGTACCCTGCTGGCCACCCCCTCTCCCCCAAATTGTACCCTATTTACCACCACCATCTGTGTCCAGTCTGTTAGCTAGTTCCTAACCCAGTTCACCACCTTGTCTCCCATGCCCAGATTACCCATCTTGTTAACAAGCTTCTTATGTTGGCCAGTGTTGAAGGCCTTACTGAAATCAAGGAAGTTAACATCCCCCCCCCCACCATTAACTTCCTTCATCATCCAGTCAAAGAAATCTATCAGATTCATCTGACATGACCTACCCGCTGTGAGGCCTGACCGGGGTTTTATATACCGGCATTACTACCTCCCTCCTTTTGCTGGTGATATCCCTGCCTCTGCACCCTTGTAATTTTTTCACATTTTGACCCAACATTTTCAACATAGTGTTCTTTTCACCCTACCTCATAAACCCCATAAGTGAAAAAGTCTTAATCCATGGCAAAATGCGATTCCATGCCACAGGTGCGGAAACTCATTTTGAGCAGGATGTGAAATGACAGCTATACTGTTCATGAGGTGGTGTGAAAAAAATGGCTCTGTTGAAAATTTGAAGTCAAAATACGAAAAATTGGAAGTTACGCACGTGTGTAGGAAAATTTCAACAAACGTGCATAACTCGGGCATTTGTTGGTATTTTTACTCTAAATTTTCAACGTGGGCTTTTTGGGACCCCACCTCATGAACACTGGCACTATTATTTCATTACTCAATCCTGAAAGGTGGTTTTGCACAGTGACTGTGCCATTTAACAGGTGAGAAAACATGTTTTGGGCAGGATGTGAGAAATGACAACTGTACTGTTCATGAGGGGGTGAGGAAAATGACTGTGTTGAAAACCTGGAGTGAAAATATAAAAAATTGGTAAAGTTACGCATGTGTATAGGAAAATTTCAATGAGCACGCGTCACTGGTGTTTATTGGTATTTTCACTCCAGATTTTCAACATGGGCTTTTTGGGACCCCCACCTCATGAAAAGTGGCACTATCATTTCATTACTCAATCTCAAAAGGTGATTTCATGCATCAACTGTGCCATTCTGTGCCACACGTGCAAGAACACATTTCAGGCAAGGTGTGAGAAATGACAGCTGTACTGATCATGAGGTGGTGTAGAAAAATACCTATGTTGAAAATTTGGAATGAAAATATTGCGAATTAGCAAAGTTACACACATGCATAGGAAAATTTCAACAACCACCCATAACTCAGGTGTTTTTTTGGGTATTTTTGCACCAGATTTTGAACATGGCCTTTTAGGGACACCACCTCATGAACACAGGCACTCTCATTTCATTAATCAGACCTGAAAGGTGATTCCATGCAGCAACTGCAAAATCACCTTATGGGTCTTTTTAATAAAATGGCAGTGACAGCACTCATGAGGTGGAGTCCTAAGAACCCCATGTTGAAAATTTGGTGCAAAAATTCTTAAAAATGGCAGAGATATCAACATAAGTTCAAAACACCATTGACTGCCATTGTACGGCGCTTACCTTGATTCTTCACTTCATGTTTCAGCTTTGAAGAGTGCAGACATGTCCTGGTCCACAGAAGATGACAAAGCCCAACCTCTGGAGGTAAGTATGAGGTAAAGGGGTATGCAGGGAGGGGGGGTATCCAGAGGGAGAGTTGGATGGGGAGGGGGTTGGGAAGACGACGAGGGACCATTTTCTTTTTTACAGGATTAAAAAAAATGTTATTATGGCACACTACTGGGAGGACGTAAATGCTGACACGGGGACTGGACACCCTAATGTCAGCAAAGAGCAATTAAAATGGGCTTTGGGGGGGTGGGGACATCCGATATGGGGCATCTGTGACGGGTGATGGGAGTTCAGTGTTACATTTCTATGGCTGCCTTCTATCCCCATGTGTGTCTCTGTCATGTATACTGCCTCTCTTACCATGTAATGTTGGAGTGAAGGTGGAAGGGCCAGTCACGACTGTAGTCAGCAGCATGTGTGGGGAGAGTGTGTGGATGGATGGGGGGCTCCTCATTTCCTGGGAAGCTGCAGCTCACTGGGTAGGGGGGCTCCTCATTTCCAGGACAGCTGGCGGCATACGTCAGCAACATCATTACTGCTGTGATGTTGCTTGCCAACATTATGTAAATAAAAAATTTCTTTCAACTAGAGAATTGTACAATGTGTGACCCACCCAAAATAGCAGTAGAGCCCCCTAAACCTGGCTCTGCCCTCATCTTTAGTTTTATGTGTGCAAGTTTGAAAATTTATGGAGTAGTTTTAAGCTCCTGTGTTCATTTTTCATAACTAGTTAGCATCTGATTTTGTTGTTCTGCACAATTCTGTCTGGGGTAGGGGTGGATTGGGGAGAGACTGGTGTAAGCATGATGTACCCTGTACCTCCCCATCCTGGAAGATGAGCAATTTAGAGGTACATTGTACTGGGGAAAATTTATAAATTAATTGATTAACAAATTAAGTAATGAATGAGGGGTACCAAGGAGATAGACAGACAGGTAATGCTCCTTCCCCTACCTGCTTATACCTTCGGTAGGGTTGAATCACCCACATAGGAGTAGAAGTTCAGAGGGCGATATCTCAGCTGCACTTATCCAGTGGTGTATATGTGAATAGCATGCCTGTAGCTGGATGTATAATCCAAAGGAGACCTAACTTGCAAAAGGAGGTATCATGGCAGGGTGCTGAGATAAGGTACTCTGATTCCCACTTTCAGGTATGGTGTAGTGCCAAACATTTGAGGAAGAATGATCACATCATGGGTAGAAAAGCTTCTGCTGGAATTCTGAAGGGAACTCACCTTTCTACCTTTCCAATTCTTGCCAAAGGGAAATAAATACACTGAAGGGGAGGGGACCTCAATGTAAACTAATGATTTGGGATCCACGAGGATGGGCATGATCGAAGAATGGGTTTCTCCCCCCCACCACAGGCAAATACAGCAGCAGGAGGTTGACGTACTTACGGTCTAGTTGCTGAGAAGGGACCTCAGTGAGAACAGTATCTCCATTAATGTCCCTAGACCACTTTCCAGCTCAAAATTTGCAGAAGGCAGGGGTGTTAATTGTATCCTCCACTTTTCTTATTTTTTATTATGCCATCCCTCCAGTGCATAAGGGTGGCTCTACCTTTTAACATACAGCCAGATATGTTTACATCACTGGTTACACGGATTTGACAGTGGCCATGTGTTCCCGTGGGCCCGAGTGCCCTTTGCACTTCAGAACCTCACAAGGTTTTGTTGTAAAGAATATGAAGGTTTAAGGAGGTGCTAAGTTTAAGTTTAGGTCTCCCCCAGGGGTAGCCTCTTGGATTGTTGGAAGCCTGGGGTAAGTGCTCCCTAATCCTCACAAAGGCTCCTTTGATATTAGTTATAGGCAGTTCAGAGGTTATTCTACAGATTTTCTAACTCTTCTTGTGTCATTACACTTCGGTTCTGTTTGAAGAAATTTAACTAGTGTGATAGTAAGAACCAGGGGTTGGACTCCTGTAAGACAAGTACCAGTAGCTGTTGTTGATTATTATATACAGTATGTGGGTTCTTTAAGCACCTGTGACGCGTTTGAAGTTGAAATGTAAAATAGGAGTAAGAAGAAAAAGCGGGCGAATACAGCAAGTTTCTACAGTACTCAGCAGTCAACAAGGACAGGCTGGGGTACGGATAATGGGAAAAGGGTGTCGGTGAGCAGGTGTGGCGAGGTGATCCCTTCACATATGGGGTTTCAAGCTTGGATTACACTGACCCAGTATTATGATGAAATGTAAATAATGGATAATGGCTAACTTAACCTCGGTAGTGGCTGCCTCATGGAACGTGAGGGGCCTAAACTCTCTAAGAGGATGAAGATGTTGTCCAGATTGAAATAATTACATACACAAGTAGCCTTCCTGCAGAAGGCAAAATTGATGAGGCAAGAAGCCCACAATATGAAAAGGGAGTGGGTGGGATGGGAGGTGCACAGTGTCTCAGGGAAAACAAAAAGAGGGGTCTCCATTTTATGCCACAAACATCTAAAATTGAAACCTATTATGTATAAAGTAAATGATCTCAGGAGGTGGGTTATTGTGAAGGTTTCCACCCCCCAAGGCCCCAGTTCTCCTGGCAAACATCTATGCCCCAAATGAGGATTGCCCAGACTTTCTCAATTTGGTCTCACACAAATTAATGGACTTGGCGTTTGATAACCATGATATTATCCTGGGTGGGGATTTCAATCTGACCAAGAATCACTTTTTGGATTGGTCTAATTCTAGACCAGAACCTCATGTTAAATCCCTTCTTACCTTGAAAGAACTTCTGATATTGCACCAGCTGACAGACATTTGGAGATTGACCAATCCTACTGTAAGGGATTACACTTACTTTTCAGCATCCGGGGCAATGTCCAGCAGGTTACATTGTTGGTTCACTTCACCCAGAATATCCCCTCAGGTTTCTGTTGTTAAAATTGTTCTATTATTTTTGTCTGAGCATGCTCCAGTAGTACTGGAATTTCCATATGATCAGTATCTCCCCAATGCTCAAGTTGCCGCTTAGACCTCTTCTGCTGCAAAATAGGGAATTTAGACAATGGTTAGTCACTGAAACTGAAAATTATTTTAGGGACAGCCCAATGGGGTCAACATCATAAGCCATGATATGGGAGGCCTTCAAAGCCACAATAAGGGGCAAAATCATTAGCTTTACCTCATACCATCGACAGAAGAATGAAAAAGAAGCAGCAGGGTTAGAGACAGAGTTGGTAGTGAAAGAGGTTCTATATAAAAATAACCCCAGACAATTGAACAACTCTAATTTAGTGTATAAGATCACATTCCTGCAAATACAGTTCAACCTACTAGCTACCATGGAGACAGAACTGCAAATATGGAGAATAAAACACAAATATTGGGTATGGAGGAAAAGCCAACAAACTACCTGTATCAGCTTACAGGTTAAGAAAGCTGCAAGCAGACAGATACATTTCCCAGCTTACAGGTCCTAATGGCAAAACTTTTACATCCCCAGGGGACATTAACAAAATAATGGTAGGGCTCTATAGGAATCTATATAGTTCACACATAAGATGGGATAAAGCAGATTTTTCAGCTTTCACGACTAGGATCTCCCTCCCCAAAATTTTGGAAGCTCAGAAAAAGGAACTAGATGCCCCCTTCACAGAAGTCGTGCTCCGGCATGCCAGCCAAATCATGCCCCCACTTAAATCTCCAGGGAGCGATGGCTTCCAGGCAAACTTCTATCAAATCATACAGGAAAGTGTGGCCAGCCCGATGTTGAGTATGCTGGGGGACGTGCACACCAATAAACATCTGCTGGATACTCTTAGGGAGACCATCATTATGGTGCTCCCAAAGGAGGGAAAAGATCCCACACTTGTGGCTAGCTACAGGCTCATGTCCCTAATAAAAGCCAGGGCTAAAATTCTGGCCAGGGCGTTGGCCTCCCATTTGGAAAAAGTCCTAACTTCTATAGTTCACCCATCACAGGTATGCTTTTTAAAAGAAAGAGCCAGCTCAGACCATGTGATGGCCCTTATTACCTTGATGCAGGCTGCTGCAAGGCTTTCTACTCCCTCATCTGCAATTGTAGTGGATTTTATAAAAGTCTTTGATTCGGTAGAGTGTGACTTCCTGCATGTGGTATTGGATCATCATAATTTTAGGTCTCACTTGCGCACCTGGATACATACCCTGTACCAGGGCCTGACAGCAAGGCTTCTTACGAACAACATACTATCAGAGCTCTTCACACTACAGAGAGGGATGAGGCAGGGGTGTCCTTTATCCCCCCTGCTGTTCGTCATAGCCATGGAGCCCATGGCAGCCACCATATAACTGCAACCAGAGATTGTTGCGCTTAAAGTGGGGAACTCTGAGTATCATATGAAATTGTATGTGGATGATTGTCTTATCCTTACAGGTCATTTGAGTAATAGCATTCCCATATCTTAGCCATACTAAAGGCCTTTGTCAGTCAGTCTTTCAGCACTCCGCATTAATGTCAACAAGTCAGAGATACTGCTGCTTAATGAAAGTCCAACCCCCTCTGTTGCACAGGCCTCTGATGTGACTTGGGCCTCCAATGAGATAAAGTATTTGGGTGTGTGAAAAAACACGTGACCTACAAAAATTAGTGTTACGGAATCTTACACCTTTAATAGTTAAACTGCAGGCAGAAATGGACAGATAGAAACACCTAAATCTCTCCTTGGCGGGTAAGATAGCAGCCATTAAAATGATGACCACCCCTAGGGTTTTTTACTTACTAGCTCATCTCCCAGTTGAGATATCAGATTTCTGATTCCAGAAACTAAATACCTTAGTTCAGAGTTACTTATTGGAGAAGACACACCCTAGGTATAGATGGGCTAAACTGAGGGCCCCATGGGTGAAAGGGGGTGGAACTTACTGCACTTTCAACAGTATTTGCATGTCTTCCTCATGGCCATGTCCTGTTGGCTGCTTGAAGAGCAGAATTCTGAACCTCCGGCATGGTTAAACCTGGAGTCAGCTATGATGGGGGGACTGCACCATGTGGTGTACTTGGGATGCCCATTGCTAAAGTAGTTTCAGGGCTGACTTACTAAAAGCAGCTAATTCGGCATGGCAAAAGGTGGGAAAGTTAATAGGCAACTGCCAAAACTCAGGGTGGTACACTTCTCTATGGAACAACATCCATGTATGAATAGATCACAGGCCTGTCTGCTGGAAAGGTTGGGAGAACAAAGGCATACACAATATCAAAGATCTACTTGAAAAGGATGGGAGAAATGTTGCAACCTTCCCAGAGATTCAAACGAAATGTGACATTCCTTGGGCTAGACTTCTGGAGATATCTCCAAATGGGCAGTCTACACCAGTCTTGGATAAAAGAGAAGTGCACATGTTCTGCTTGCAAAATTGACCCAAAGAAAGGATTTGGTAGGTTCTCCATTCAGGCATGGATAAGAAATTTGAAAGGCTTGGCCAGCCGCATTCAAAAGTCAATAGGGGAGGAAGCAAAAGACCTGTCCACTCCAGTTAAGATTAGGTGGCAGAGTAAGTTAGGCATGGTTATTACCAACAAAGTGTGGAAAAGCTGTTGGGCTGTAGCACATAGGGCATGTAGGGATCAACGTAGCTTACTGATCCAAAATAAAATATTACACCTGTGGTATTGCACACCCAAAGTGCTTAAAACTATGGGGCTACTTTCTCATGATAATTGCTGGAGGTGTGGGATCACGGGGTAGATCTGCTATATGTTCTCTGAGAATGTGCAGTAATACAGCCCTTTCGGTCAAAAATATTGCACTGCCATTAAGATATTTTACAGACCAAACTCCTTTTCTCACCAGCCCTGGTGCTACTAGGCATTCCTACACAAGGCACCCCGTTGGGTAGTTATCAACAGCAATGGCTACTACAGGCCACAATTGAGGCCAAAAGATTGATCCTTAGCAAATGGAGGTCCCCAGAGGCAGCAACCTTTATGGAATGGTATAAGGCCATGGAAGGCCTAGCATTTAACTCTAGATTGCTTTACTTTCTTACACAAATGAGTTACAAGTTTCTAAAAATCTGGGGCCCATATTCACACAATATCCAGAATAAGCTAACTCCAACCAGCACTCAACGTACTAAGAATCTATTAACCTCCCCCCCCTCTTGAATTAGATAAATCAGGAAAGGAGAAATTTAGTCATAAGTAAGAGCTGAACCAGGACTGTCCTTCCCTCCCTACTGCTATGAGATAAACTCACATAGGTAAGGAATAATCTTTTATCTGAAAAGATTACCCCTGACAGAAAATAAGGTGTCTGATGGTCGACTACTGTAGTAATAGGTTCTAGGAATACATGTTAGAGAAGAGGTGAATGTCTGAACAATACTTATAACAAACCTGTATATGCTGCATTGGTTATTAATGCCCTGTATTTGATTCCACTGAACACTTCTAAGTGCAGGTGTATGTATGTATGTCTGTATTTTTGCATTTCCATAAATACTCAATAAAAAGATTAACAGCAAAAAAACAATGAAAAAACAAATCAATCTGCCATGGATAAAAGCTGAGTGGAGCAGCTTCAGAAGATGGTCCCAGAAGGCAACAATAATAAATAAACAAATGTACTGCTGTTATTCAGAGGCCACCCCCATGAATTAGATTGTCAAGAGGAACAGTTACTGAAGCTGGCCCCAGAAGTTAACAATGAAGACATTTACAATGTTGTGTCAATAAAAGAAACTGCAAACATTCAATAGATAGCCTTCAAAATGCCAAGATGGAAGAAACACATTACTAAATTGCACAAAATAATAATAGCAACATCAATCCACAGTGGCCATAGAGGAGCCATTTGCCACTTTTCACACCAATAAGTACTATTAACATTTTACTTAAGGACTACACACCTTGCCAATTGAAATTAGTGTCCCACAATGAGCAATTTTAATGCATTTTACTACATTAAACAAAAAAATCACAACTCGTAACGAAGCTTCCAGTATCCCATGGCAAATCGGTCTTTGGCACTAAAGTACTACCTGGCAGGTCAGTGTAATATATATATATTTTTTTAAACTGCATGGATGCAGAGCCTTGACATCATGGCATGGCTTAACACTTCAATAGAATATAAAATTAAATGAAGAAGCTACAACACCATAAAAATATCTTTTGGAGACAAGTTCCCCACACATACACCCTACCACTTTTAGCATGACCAGACACTCCAGACTGCTCCCACCCCAAGCACACATGGCCAGCTCCCTCGAAATGAACACATCTATTTCCCCCCCACTTCAGCAACAACCCATACACCAATGGAGCACATCCATGCTATCCTTCCAAAATGGCCAGTCCAACCACCCCACCCAACGAACAGTCAGTCTCCACACCCCACCCAAGCAAACCTGCCCAGCTCCCCTACAGCAACGTAACCAGTCCCCCACCCAGGGCTAGAAATAGTGGCCAAGCTGGTACATTTCCCTATACCAAAAGTCCAGCAAGGACCTCAGCACAGAACATAGCAATCTTCATTGCCTTATGCAAACTTGGACTAGATTACAAAAGACAGTACCTTTTTGAAACTAGGATTTGCTGCAGCAGTTCACAGTAAGCCGGAATGTTAAGGCCTAAAAGCATTAAAAAAACAAATTAATATCCAAAGAAAGCCTCATGCTTGAAACACACCTAAGCCCCCATGCTTACCAAGAACCCACACCGGAATTAGAATTACATAAACAGTAAAGAGGAGCTCAGTTACACAAGATCAAAGAAGCCAGGCCTATAGGCCCCAATTAGCAAAAACATATTTTATTTATTTATCAAGTCTAGGATTACAAATACCTTTGAGCCAAGGATCTTTTACAAAGGTTCCACATCAGAGAAATAAAAATTATGGGGAACATCAAGACAGGCATTACAACAATGTGGACATTGCAAACAGAGTACAGATTAATACAGTTCAAGGGTAGCATTGTAACAAGGCAGCCAGCGACATTTGTCAGAGAAAATAGACAACAGATAAGAAGTGCCAGAGTCATAGGGAGAGGGGAGAGGGAAGAGGGTGGGGGGGTGAAGGAATGTAGGAAGGGTGGCGAGAGGGTGAAAAGTGCAGCATTGGGTATACCAAGATGTGAGGGTGGAATCCAGTGAGCAGAAAGGGAAGTGGAGAAACAAGGTTAAGTTGGGCAGTCACAGGAGCTGTTGATAGTGAGATAGTCCCGGCATATGGCAATTGCATTTTTTAAAATAACTTACATTGCTGGAATATTTATTTTTAACTGGTTGATTTGACCTCACCCTGTCCATTACTTTCCTCACTAGAGTCCCCCATGGCCAGCCTTCTGATGACACAACAGGAAGGCTAAGCTACAGGGGACTCATAAGCCAGTATGCGTCACTAGAAAGCTTAACATGTGTACATGCTTGTTTGTGCTTCTAATGCCATTACTAATCAGCCAAGGAAAGGAGTCCACCATGGCATAGCCCATCTGTCACATCAGAGAAGTGATTGTGGGGGACCCTTGGAAAATGACCGGGGGGTGGGGAAGTTGCAGGATCAACCAGATAGAAACTTTTCCAGTCGTGCAACTTATTTAGAAAATCCAACTGTTGTGTGTGTTTGCTAATTGGGACGTGTAGGTCCCACTTATCTGCTTTTAAGAAGCTGACAGTTCCCATAAACTTATCCTTGGTGGCCCCGCTTTCAACAAATGCATCCAGCTGTATACAAGAGCCCCTCCCTTACCCTATCGACTCAATATGTAAGCTACATACACAATATCACAACATCTACCAATATCATTGATCAAATCCATGCTAGGGACCATGCCTGGAAAACGTACAAGGCAGATGGCACCCAGGCGGCACTCCAATTATACCAGACACTTCGTAATTCCTGCACTAGACAAATCCATCAGGCCAACGCTAATTACTTCAAGGCATCCTTCCACACAAACCTAAATCACCCAACAAAATTCTGGAAAACAATCAAGTCACTTTTCTCTCCCCCTGCCCAACCACCCACCCCCACCCTAAATGTAGAAGGCTCCATTGTCACTATACCAGGTGAAGTGGCCTCTGTTTTCAATACCTTCTTCACTAGCTGTGTATTCTCTCTTCTAGCCTCTCTACTGCACCCCTCCAAGTATGCACCCCCTCTGATGCCAACATCCTCCCAGGCTACCAGCTTCTCTTTTTAGCGAGTTACCCTACCCACTGTGCTAAAAGCCCTGTGGGCACTCAACCCCTCCAAAAGCAAATGCCCCACAGAACTTGATTCCAAATTGCTACACCTATTTGCCCCAGCTATTGCCACCCCGCTGGCCACTCTGTTGAATCTCTCATTTTCACTTACCGATGTACCATCTGACTGGAAGCACGCCACTGTCATCCCCCTTTTGTAAGAGGGTGACCCCTCCTCACCGGGAAACTACTGCCCTATCTCCCTACTCCCCATCCTAGCCAAATTACAGGAGCACCTTCTCCTAGCCCAAATCTCCTTCCTCGACTCCTCATCTTTCTTTATGCCCTAGCAGTCAGGATTTAGGAAATCATACTCCACCATTACCTCCCTGCTAAGGCTCACCGACACCATCCTTACTTGTATGGATAAAGGGCACACCACCTCAGCCATTTTTGTCGACCTCGCAAAGGCCTTATACACAGTCTCCCACTCCCTTCTACTCTCCAAACTCTCTAGTGCCGGACTCTCAGGTGCTGCCACTAGATGGTTTCACTCACACCTGGTTGGTAGATCACAATCAGTAAGAACTGGACCACACACCTCCACCACCCTCCCCGTCACTACTGGGGTCCCCCAAGGCTCTGTCCTTGGCCCGATACTCTTCTCTATTTTTCTAAATGACCTACCCTCAGTCTGCCCACACACGTCCATTCACTTGTACACTGATGACACCGTACTGTATGCATTAGGCCCCTCCCCCATGGAAGTGACCGCTATACTCCAGCAGGATTTCAATGAGGTACAGCACTGGTTTTGCTCCAACCAGCTTTTTCTTAACTCAAAGAAAATGGTCTCCCTAACTTTTGGGATGAGGCAAAGGCTCTCCCAGCTCCGTTCTAACCCTACTTTCCTCACCACCGAGGGGACTCCTTTAGAGACTTGCACCTCCTTCAAATACCTCAGGGTCTGGCTTGACAATCATCTTGAGTTTTCTGCTCACATCGACTCAATCCACAAGAAACTGCAGCCAAAAAGGAGCCTTATGTCGGAACAAGGGCAGCATCCCTCTGGCAGCCCATAAGGAAATTGTTCAGAAGATGATCCTCCCTATACTTGACTATGGGGATATAGTCTACAGCACTGCTCCCAAGTCCTCCCTAGCCAGCCTTGATCCTCTCTTCCACTCCTTCTGTCACTTTGCTCTTGACTGCCCCCATGACTCATCACTGTGACCTCTACAGGTCCCTAGATCTACCGTTGCTCCAGGATCATAGACATGTCCACAGAATCAGGACCACAACAAAATTCTGGGCACAGTCCCTTCCCCCTACCTTGAATATGCCCTCTCAGCCTTCTCACAGCCCGCGTACTCCCTCAGGAGTGGAAACTCCCTGCTGCTCCATGTTCCACATATGTCCACATCCAAGGGCAAAGCGACTTTCAAATACTACATGCCAAAACTTTAAAACACACTGCCGGTAGGCATTCGGGACTTTACCAACACCTCGCATCTAAATCACCGCCTCAAGGCACATTTCTCCTCAACATGCGTTTGCACATAGGGCCACCGAGGGGCAGGTGCCCCAGGTCCCCATCTCTTATTCAGGGCCTCTAGCTGCACAGCACCCCATGCTCCTTGCCTAGTGCTCACAACACCCCGCCCTAGTCTAGTAATTACGTTTAGGCAGATAAGAGATAGGGGTGTCATTTGCAGTCTCCACATTGTACTGTGGTAATTTTGTGTAATTTGGGTTCATCTAATTTTGCTTACTATGTTTTTTAATTTCTATTGCACAACATATTGTATTAATCTACCATGCATGGCCATGCAAATGCCCATGTAGTTGTTCATGCCCTGTGCACCTTCTATGCTCACTGATTGTTTTTCTGTATCTGTATATATTGGCTTTATTTCTTAATGCCTGTTAATATCTGTATATTATATCTATCTACTATCTGTATATATCTGTACCTGTATATAATGTACAACTTCCATGTGACTATTATTTATATGCTCCATGTCCCCTTTCCCCCACGACTCATCTGGAATCGAGTAGTACCCCGCTCAGTATGCCTTCCTGGTAAACTTCTGAAGGAAAAGAGGAAAGAAAGAAAGAAAGAAAGAAAGAAAGAAAAGAAAGAAAGAAAGAAAGAAAGAAAGAAAGATAGCTAACCACACAATAAATGGTTTGTGAACAAAATGAAACTGGAAGCAACATCAGGGATTTAAAAGATTGCAAATTGTACCTGTTAAAAAGTATAAAGAGTCACAGCTGATCTTCATAGCCAGTAGCACCTTTATAACCTAAAGTACAAAGAAAATTAAACAAGTTAATATACAGTGATGTACAAAGAAGATCCCCAGCCACCATCCAGGATGCATTTTGAGTCCCTACACACATCCCAGCCCCTTTCCACTATATACTGCAGATCCCCAAACTTTGCATGCACGCACACACGCATATATATATATATATACACACACACACACACACACACACAGACACACACATATCCACACACACACACACACACTATACCTATGCAGTAACAGAACCGAGTGAAGAGTATCAGGTACATTCACCTCATCCCATCTCACTCTTCTCTGTCAGGGATCCCGATGGTAGGCAGCCAGACACAACAGTTAAAGCACTTCAGTGCCTTTCTTGACCCCACACACTCCTGCTGAGTCAGACGTAGTAGCACACAACACTACACCACATTTGGGGGGGGGGGGGCAGAGACATTCCTCCACTACATACATCTCTTAGTAATGGACATGTCAAGAGGTGTCCTGGTACAGTCTAGACCAGCCTCTGCCCATCTTTCTGGAGCAATTTTAAACTGGGCCATCACAAAAGGGAAATTACCCCAGGCACATTTGAAACCAGGGTCCCTACAGGTGCCCTAGGATTCCAGTCTTCACACTCCAGATAGGACAGCCACTGGGGAATCAACCCATGAGGTAAGTACTTTTTTATTTTAACCTGGGTTGGGGGGAGGGCCTGGTCATGACAATCCAACTTGCAAGTAACTCTCCCCCCAATAACCAAACTCCTGAAAATTTAATTAAAAACGCCTCAAATTGCCATTGCCCCTAAACATGACCAAAAAGCTCAGAGCCAGACACCTACACCTACTTGCTTGATGAGTTGAACGGCAACAGTCATGAGGTGTGGGTAGCAGGTCAGTATTGGCTGGTGGTTAAACAGCAACATGCATCTGCAACACTGCATATCCTTTAAGGCATAGGGTTCATGGAGACTTCAACTTCCAACTCCAGGTGAGATGGCAGCAGTGGTCTACAACAGTAGTCCTTCAGGTATGACAGCAGTAGACTACAGCCTCCATCCTCCAGGTGAATGACAGCAAACCCCATTGGTCACCAAAGCACATTAGTTACAGTAGTATGACCCTCATCCCTCAGGTTTGACAGCAGCAGCATTACTATGGCCCCCATCCCTCAGATGTGATGGCAGCAGCAACAGCACTACAGCCCCCATCCCTCAAGTGTGATGGCAGCAGTGACAGCACTATGGCCCCCAATCCCACAGGTGTAACAGCAAAAGTGACAGCACTATGGCCCCCATCCCACCAAAGTGATGGCAGCAGTACTATAGCTGCCATCAATCAGCTGCAACTGCATCATTTCAGTCTGCACGCCCTCAATGCCACTGAGCCCCAGTGTCCAGGTTAGTCAGAGTTCAGACATGAATTAAGCCAAACCACTGGATGCCAAGGTGGACACCTTTGGTTCCGTCCTATCTAAACATTGACTGCCTGAAGTACATTTCCTTAAAAATCCACAAGAGAATAGTGGGAAGCCTGATAATGGAAAGCCAAACATCACAAACAGAAAGCTCAAATCCACTGTTACTCGAAGAGTTCTGAAAATTTCTCAGGGGTGTTACTGGTGTGTACACAAGTAATCAGAATCCACTGCATGTCCTGCCCCAATGGCAAACAAGTTCTTCTAACTAAATTGGCTACTTTCGTGGTCTCCATGAAAAGAGAGTCTCTTAGTGTTCATGTCGGAGCTCAGACACAAATAACTCACCTCTGCAAGTCCGCCCATCCAAGCAAACAAAGCTCCTTTACCACCGGCACCAATACATGGGCCGGGGGGGGGTAGAAGGGATGTCAGGAAGTACTACTTCACTAAGCATGAAGGACACTACCTGGAATACACTGCCAGTGGAAGCAGTGGAGGCAAAACTAGTATGAGGGCTTCAAGCATGCACTGGATAGACATGAGGGATATTAGGAAATGGACAGGAAAGAGGGATGGTCACCAGGGATCAGTTAAGGTCTTCAGGGACAGACTAGGCAGGGACTGTCTGGGAAGACTTAATGGGCCAAGCAGTCCTTTTCTGCTGACATAATCTATGTTTCTATGCCCAGATTCTGCATGGCCAGTCCCCCCACCCGTAGCACGAAATAGGGCCACAGATTTTCAGTTTAATGGAAAACACTGGCAAAACAAAACTTTCACATTTATACCAACACTTGGGAGTTAATTTTTTTTATGAAAACCCCCACTTTGCACCAGCTTTTTGGATACACCCCTCCATTTTGAGGCCCATTTTTGTGCAAAACCTGCTGATCCACATTTAATTTTGGGGAAAATACAAAAATGGATTTTAAGATTTTGCCAAACAGAAATGGCCATTTTTGAAAATGGAAAATCATTGGCTATGAAGAAATAATGGTCAGGATGGTACATTTGGAAAGCTAAGACTCTTGGTTTACATTCCATGTACCACTATTACGTTTTCACAATGGGATATGTTAACAATCAAACATTAAAGAGCATTGCTGAAGGAGACAGATGAAAGACGGCTGATTCAGTTTCATTTTGTTTAATAAAGTTGTTTTTTATCTGAGTGTGTGTGTGTGTGTGTGTGTGTGTGTGTGTGTGCATCTTTATTTACTTTTCTTTTACAACTTTCTCAGGATAGCCCAGCTGTGATAAACTATACATCTCATTTTCAGTGGGGTCCTGATTCTATTCATTTGTACAGCTTTCACCGCAGCTCCCTTACCACACCAAGACAGCCAGACACATCCCCAAAACACCAAAACAGCCACCCCCAGACATCGCAGACAGCCACTGCACCAATACAGCCGATCCCCTCCCCTTGTGGGCTTCCTGATATGCCTTTAGGAGTGTTGGGCTGATGTCCTCATAGATCATTTGGTTGAAGTCCACAGCAATGCCATCTGTCCCAGGTGCCTTTCCTTTATTCAGGGTTCTTATGGCCTGCTGAACCTCTGTTAAGTAAATGGGTGTGTCTAGGTTCAGGGCTTGTATTGGAGTCACTTGGGGTATGTTAATGTACTTCAAGAAGAATTTATTAGCATCAGCAGGTTTGGGGTGTTGGGGATGAGTATAGATGTTGGTAGAAGGCAAGTACGATCTGATTAATTTTTGTATGTTCAGTTTTGACCACCTCAGGTTGATCTTGTAGGCTGGGAATTACCTTTTCTGCCTGCCTTTTCTTGATTCTGTAGCCCAAGAGTTTCCTAGCCTTGTCCCCTTCCTCCCAGTACACCAGATTTAAATGTAAGAGGAACAGTTCCTCTTTCTAGTAATGAACTCACTGTGCTTAATCTTGATCCGAGTAAGCTGAGCCACTAGGTTGAGATCTTGGGGGTTCTGTTGTTTATAGATAAACTCTAGGGATTTTTAATTTAGATTTCATTTGGGCCAGTTCTTCCTCCATTGCTTTCCATTGGCTGTCAGTAAAACCAATTATTACCCCTCTCATGGTGGCTTTATAGGCCTCCCATAGGGTTCCTTGGGATATCTCCCCATTGTCATTTTGTATCAGAAAATGTTTTGTTTCCAGTTTAATCATTTCCCTAAAGACAAGGTCCTTAAGAAGAAGAGGATCTAGCCTCCATGACCTGGTTCTGAGGATGTGGAATCCCCATACCATATCATACTAGGGATAAAGAAACGTGGTCTGATATATCAGCAGGTGGCTCTTTCTATCTATGGTGGAGTCAGTAATATGTGGGGAGGATAACCATAGGTCTATATGGCTGTAGGTGAGATAAATGCCAGAGAAGCAATAGTAATCTCTAGTACTAGGATGCTGAAGTCTCCAGAGATCTAGAGGGCCATGTTTCCTTCATCAAAGCATCAAGGGCTACATTAGCCTAACATGGGGCTCCTGTGCTCCAGAACTACAGTCTATCTCTGGCCCCAGTGTAATGCTTAAATCCCTGCCAATCAGAATTGGGGTCTGGGAATTCACTACTTGACCCAGTTCATGGATAAGCTGATGAAAAAAATAAGAGTCATCCTCATTCAGGCTATATATGTTGACCAATACTAGGGGTCCCTGTGGGGTGCTCACCTCAACCCATACCCATTGTCCATCTTTGTTTTGCATGACCTTAGTATAGACCATTGTAAAGTGGTGTTTGTGGGACTCATGCCTGGGTCTCCAGGTTCAAAGCTCTGTACTCCAACCACTAGGTTGTGTTGTCTCCCACAATGTATATGTGTGTGCTGAATTGATTATTCTGGTACTATAATTAATGGGGGCACTGTAATAAATACCTTGGGTGATACACTGAATACTCATGTGCTACACTGAATATTCTGCTACTATAATTAATGTAGGTACTGCAATAAATACTTTGGGTGCTACATTACATACTCATGCTGCATTGAATATTCTGGTACTATAATGAATGGTTGGTTAGAGCCACAAGCATTGCTTTCAAGTTAGAATGGATAGCACTATGAGCTTTCTAAACCCTTTCTACAAACAAGTAACTCTGTCTTCTGCAGCTTCCCTATGTCTCAAAGAAGCAGCTGTCCTCTCAAATGTGGTTGTTTCTGTAACAGCAGGGCTGAAAGCTTGCTGTGCTTGGAGTTATCAGTCCTGTTAGTGTATCTATTTCTGATTAGAGTTCTTCATTCATTTGTATCCAAAAAAATGCCCTGTTGATCAAAACAGAGTTTATAATGAGACTGCATTCCTCTAGCAGAGGCTCAAATTGCATTTTTCTCTCTCTTTCTCCCAAATGTGTGTGGGGTTCATTTATGTTAATCTTTTCAGGACCAATCCAGTTCTTAGTGTCATTCTATTAAGTTTGTTTCAGACTTGAAATTATTCTCATAACTATTCACAAGTGTCCTTCTAGGGGGAAGTGAGGGGGGTAGGAACCAGACTGCCTTATACAGGAAATGTTGAAAACTGAAGATGACCATACGTGATAACTTAGTTGACTTTTTTGTCACAGTAAATTTTTAAAGTATTTCCCAACTTTTTATTTTGTAAAGTTTATTTAAAAAAGTCAGCAAGAAAACTTGCACTTAACATTTTCTGCTGTGTGGCATTTAATTTGATGCAATAAATACCATATTGTCTAACAATGCAGTTGGCAAATTGGAAATATTTATATGGTGGAACTCTTATGACTTTATATCTATAGAAGGGGTAGCTGTCCTCTACAGGAAGGTGGGACCTTACCAATAGTAGAGTATCATTTCTTCAGAATCATAGGGGTTACAAAACACCTTCGCCTGTCACATTTTATCTAAATAAATGTTAGGAAACCAATGTGTTAGAGGT
The DNA here is from genome assembly GCA_016271365.2 of Neoceratodus forsteri. Lineage (NCBI taxonomy): Eukaryota > Metazoa > Chordata > Ceratodontiformes > Ceratodontidae > Neoceratodus > Neoceratodus forsteri. The sequence continues at coordinate 103,541,123 of CM028132.1, forward strand.
TTTCAGAGTTGCAAGGGGCATCATAGGAGGTTACAAAGAAATCATAGGGATGTCAACTGCAACACCTGGATATCCCAAAATGCAAACCTCTTACCCTGCCAGGACCAAAATGAGGGACACTGCCCATGAAAATCAGGGACAAATGCTCAAAATCAGGGACACCATTTTTACTTGACATATAGCACAGCATCACAATTTTTACTTCTATTCAAATGCACACCTCAACCTCTCCTAAGGGTAACATTGTACCACTGCTATTTAGTACATACAGTATGCTTTTGTAAAATGCATGCATACTGTAGGTAAACCAAAAGTTAACTGGCTGGACAGAATCACAGCTACATTGCAAGTGCTTTCCCAAATATAAATAAAGTGGCAAAAAACAAAAACAAAACAAAACAAGGCTGCAAACTGTAAGGAGCATCCTTGGCTATGTGTCATTACTGTGTAGACAATGTCTGGATTATTAAAAATAAATAAATAAATAAAATCCCATGTTGCAGCTAACTCAACATTGGTACATATCTGGAAACCATCATAATACAGTAACTTCATACAGTATGTACCTATCATGATGTCAACACTCTCTTAGTAGTATATTGCTTCACATGTGTTCCCCTTGATTTTTCCTCCCTTGCTCAATGCATATAATACTGCACTTTTGAGTATTGTGCCTGTGTAGCATAGTACAACATGAATTATGTGTGCAACACTGTTTACAATATCAACGTTGCGCATTTTCATAATTTTACACTGTATCCATTTAAATCACATAACATGTCATACCTAGAAACATAGACACTTTCTTAACCCTTTCTACAAACCAGCAGCTCTGTCCTCTGCAGCTTCCCTCCTTCTCAAAGTAGCAGCTGTCCTCTCAGATGTGGTTGTTTCAGTGACGGCATGACTAAAAACTTGCTGTGCTTAGGCTATCAGCCCTGTTAGTGTATCTATTTCTGATTATGATTCTCCATTCATTTTTATCTAACAAATGCCCCATTGATCAAAACAGAGTTTGAAATGGGACTGCATTTCTGCAGCGGTGGTTCAAATTACATTTCTCTCTCTCTCTCTCTCTTTCTCTCCCCCCAAGTGTGAGTGTGTGTGTGTGTGTGTCTGTGTGTGCAATGATTTACTCAGGTCTGGAGGAGTCTTTTATTTTAGCCTTTCAGGACCTATCTAATTCTTAGTGGCATTCTATTAGGTTTCTTTCAGACTTGAATTATTCTTATAATTATTCACAAGTATTCCTTCTAGGGGGAAGTGAGGGGTTAGGAACAAGGCTGCATTATACAGGGAAATGCTAAAAACTGAAAATGACCAAATGAGATAACTTAGTTGAATTTTGTCAACAAAATTTTTTAATTATTTATGAGCCTTTTTAAATGTTAACATTTTCTGCTGCGTGGCTTTCAGTTTGATACAATAAATAACGTATTGTAGTTTAACAATGCAGTTGGTAAATGAGAACTAGTTTGGAGTCAAAGCGCTGGGGAAGCTGTGTAGTGTGCCACTGTGGACCACACCAGGTTGTGGAATAAATCATGTACTTGCTTATTACCTCCTGGTTGCACTTGCTTTATTTGGTCAGGAGTGCAGCAGCAGTTGTGTGTTTGTTTGCTTGTCTGGGGCTGGCTGCCCCTGTGCTGCTGCACCAGTCCAAAAGGGAGAGCTGATCGCAGTGCCATTTCCTGGAACTGTTTCTCATTTGATAACCCCCTGCTTCTTAAATAACTTACCTCCTGGTGGGACTCTCTTCCCTTGGGATCTCCCTATTCTCTATTTCAGCCTGGGTGGCCCACTTTCTGCCACCCCTATTTCTTCCATCACCCCCTTCAGCTACTATAAATGTCCATTGAAGTAGCATTTGAACCATCCACTGAGGATTATGGTTCCCTCCTGGATGGAAGCAGGTCATCTCTTCAGTATAGGCTCTTGTCCTTCCAGGTTGGCCCTCAGTCCCCAGTGTAGCCATACCTCTCCTCTCTGCACCATTCCTTCTACCATTACTTGAAGGCCATCATAAGGAGATCCCTCTCCTTCCCCATATAGTACAAGACACACTCACCGCTTGCATTTTAAACACATGGGAAACACAAAATGAACCAGATAAAAGATCTATCTTTACTAAAAATAGAATTTACACACAGAGTTGACTACGGCAATTCATCTTTATGTTTAAGCCCATGAAACACCCTTATTAAGTTAATGCATTAGCAGCCATAGTGGTTCTGACCAGAATTTGTTTGTCATTTGGGATAGATATCTATGTCAAAGTAGGACTTTTTAGGGTAACACACATTTTGGTTTCAAGATCAGTATATATCCATCTGCGACAGGCAATTTACTTAGCTTATCTTTCTCTGGTATCCAGTGGTGGTTGATTAACTTGCAAGACCCACAAATTAAAGCTGTTAAAGTTGATTTATTTACCTTGTACAGCAAAATCTCCATATCTCCAGGAGGGTAATATTGATTGAAGATTTCAATCATGCTTTTGCAAGAGAAGGTAGGGGCTCACAGACCCCAAAATTGTTTTGTGATACAAAATTTTTTAACCCAGATGAGTAAATATACAGGGTTATAAGATGCATATTGTTGCATATAGCATGGAGTGGAACATACTTATTTAAGAGGTATGGTATCAGCCAGAACAGATTTTTGCTTTATCTCAGACTCAATTCCTGTACAGGATATTACTTTGACCTGAATTTAAATGTCAGATCCTCTTATGTTGAGGTATTTTTTTAGATAGTTCTAACTCCAATGTTGAAGTTCATGGCTTATAGAAGTTAAACAACTCCCTGCTATTGAAAGAGAAGTTAAGATAGATTTAGTAGAAATTTGTAAAGCTAGAAGATTGGTACAGTGTCTATATACTGACTGTTTAGAGTGGTGGGAAGCCTTAAAAAACATTAAGGAATTTCCTAGACAAAAGTCTCTCTACTGAAAAGGGGAGACTATCATGAATATTTAGACATAAGGGCACAATGATAGAAACTTGTTTCAAGGCTAAATCAGAGTGAAGGTGGGTATACTAGCCAGATCTAAGTTATTAAACAGGAAATGAAGAAATTGCAGTACAATAGAGTATCCTCACTGTAGATGGAGCATCAGTTTGGATGCAAAGAAAAATGCCCTTGAGTAATCCTTTTGAGAGTTGCCAAGTGAGCTTAGGAAGAAGCTTGATTACAGGGCCCATAAATAATGAAAGCAATGTAGTAAGAGACAGACAAGGATTATGACAATTATTACAAATCACTTAGGCTCCAGTTTTAGTACAGCTACATAACCTCAACGAGAAATAGAGAACCTCTTGGAAAGTCTGGAGGTGCCCCATCTGTTGGAAGGTTTATTTAGAAATAGTCTCTAAAAAAATTTTTCTGACAGATGGGGTTATGTAGAAACCTATTCCCTCCAATTACAGATGAACAGGAAGTCTTAGTTATGAGATATATAGAAAACAATACAGCCCCAGGCAGTGATGCATTTATAGCAGAATTGTATCAGTTGTACTCAAATCATGTTTCTTGTGATTTTCCAGATGTATTCAATCATATTATTTACTTTTTCAAATTATCAGACCATATGTGTAAGACAATAATGATTTTTTTTTGCATAAGAAAGGACGTGTCACAGACATTAGAAATTAGCGTCTCATCAGCCTCTGAAATAAGGATGTCAAAATGTAATCCCAAATCCTCTGTTAGAAATTGGCATTGAGTGATAAAGTATTTTGCAATTCTGACTCAAACCTGCTCCATTCCTGACAGAAACATACAAAATCTTTTTGTTATTGTAGAGATAGTTGACAGGAGTAATAAAGGTCAATTAGATGGCTAAATCTGGTCATTAGACCAGAAAAAAAGCTTCTGATGAGGTCTCACGTCACTATATCTTTTCAGTCTTAAAGTGCTATGGGACCCCAGATGTGCTCATTGACTGGATCTAGACGTTCTATGAGGTGACTATGGTACCTAATGTAAATAACTGGCTAAGATATCCACTGCCAGTACAAATTGGTGTGCAGCAGAACTATCCTTTGAACCCATTTTTATGTTTGCCATGCATGCTTGGGTGTAGCAAGCAAACATCTTCCTATGATAGTGGCTTTTGAGGAGTGTGATACTGTCCCTCCAATGCAGAGCAGTGTTTAATGAGCAAGTCTGTAGCAGATCAATTATCAGCCTGTCTAAATATGACAGAGTTTGAGCTTGGTGGGTGGAAACTGTGTCTACTTCAAAACAAAAACCTGACCCAGTCATGGGTTTGCTGTCTTCTTTGATGTAGCTGCTCGGCATGCTGACCTCTCCTTCTCAGACTGGCTTAGGTATTCCAAGCATCAACAGACACCAGTTGTTATAAGTAATGTGTGTGTGTGTGTCTTTCTTTCTCTCATTCTCTCTCTCTCTCTCTCTCTCCCTCACTGTTGGCAAATGGTATTTACTCACTGGTAAAGGTGATTATCCCTGAGACCTTTATGTTTTTACATGTCTCAGCAACATCCATGCTATATATATATATATATATATATTTGTGACAGCATTTATGCACTTAAAGTTGTAACAAGTAGCATGCAGTACCCCCTTTATTTTATAGTTGCTGCAGTATAAACCAGAAACTGAGTGTTTAAGTTTCAAGCAGCCAGTCTTGTGTTTGCAGTGATCTCATATCTCTCTGTCCCAGCTCTGACTGGTGCTAGAGTAAGTTAGTGGGTTTTTTTTTTTTTTTTTTTACAGTGGAGGTTTAAAATGGACTGTTCATCTGCACTTTTTCATCTTAACACATATCATGCTGTTAGATTTTCTTTTGGGATAGCCAAAAATCTTTTTAAGTAGCCCTGAGGTCTTGTACCAGAAAAGGTGATATATCAGAAAGAACATCAACTGGCCAGCAGACATATCTGTGGGGTTAATGGATTTTCCAAGTCACTAGCCATGCTGGCTAGTGGGTGCTCAACTTAAAGAGCTAGTGGAGCCAAAGCAGACAGACAGGAAAATGATACACATTTTAAGAAGTAGTCAGTTGTAACTTTTCATTTCTGAAGTATTTTTCTTTTGCTCATTAGAAAGTCTTCTATGTGATAATATTCTGCTGGATGTGTGGAACAGTTCTTAGCCTGTCAGCTGACTTATTTATCTGTATTACCCCCCCCCACACACACACACACATATATCTCATCGGCATGGTGATCTCACTGGAAGTGACATCACAAGTGAATGACCTAGCAGTCATTGAATGGCTGTTCCTAAGCAATAGTGATGTCACAGTCAGTGAGGTAACAATGCTGATGATGTAGTGGGCTGAGGGGGAGTAGACTTACATATGTCTGCTGCCAGGCTAAGAGCTACTGACATCAGGTAAACAATCTTCTAATTAAACAAAGGGGAAAGGAAAAGTACGTAAGATATAAAATGTAATGGCTAGTTGTTATTAAAATCTAATATTAGTTTTGGGAAAATTGGGAAAATGAGAGAGTGCCTCAGAAAAGCACTAGCAAACAGGCAAGAAGGAGGGGTGGAGGAACAATGGGGAGTAATCAAAACAGTCATCACAGAGGCAACAAGCCTTTGTGTAAAGCAAATCAATAAAACACAACAAAGGAAAAAACCGCTATGGTTCTCAAAAGAGGTGACAGGGAAGGTTAAGGAGAAAAGGATAGCATTCAGGAAATATAAGGAAACACAGAAGGAGCAGGACAGAGAACTTTATCAGTTAAAGCAGAAAGAGGCTGGGAAGGCAGTCAGAATAGCAAAGGCCCAAACCGAGGAAAGGATAGCCAATTCTATTAAGAAGGGGGATAAGACCTTTTATAGGTATATTAGGGAGCAAAGAAAGACCAAAGGAGGGATACGCAGGCTTAATAAAGGTGAGGGAATATGGGTAGAGGGGGACAGCGAAAAAGCAGGGACACTGAACGAATATTTCTGCTCAGTATTCACAAAGGAAGAGGAGGGGAAGGTACCTAAACCAAACAAGAGAAACACTCTGAAGACGGGGGTCGATACCAGTCCATTTACAGAAGAATGGGTTCTGAAAGAACTAATAAAGTTGAAGGTGGACAAAGTAATGGGGCCTGATGGGATTCACCCAAGAATTCTAGAAGAACTAAGGGTAGAACTAGTGACACCACTGACTACTCTCTTTAACAAATCATGGGATGATGGGGTGATACCCGAGGACTGGAGGAGGGCAGATGTGATTCCTCTTCACAAAAGTGGGAGCAGGACAGAGGCAAGAAACTACAGATCAGTTAGTTCGACCTCAGTGGTAGGGAAAATGATGGAATCACTTCTGAAGGAAAGAATTGTTGAGTACCTAGATGCCAGTGGGGCACAGGACCCAAGGCAGCATGGATTCACGATGGGAAGGTTGTGTCAGACGAATCTAATAGATTTCTTTGACTGGGTGACCAAAGTAGTAGACCAGGGAGGGGCTGTGGACATGGCCTACCTTGATTTTAGCAAGGCATTTGATACAGTCCCACACAAAAGATTAATACACAAGTTAGCCAGCCTTGGAGTGGGTCCCAAGGTGGTAGCCTGGATAAAAAATTGGCTAGACAACAGGACACAAAGGGTAGTAGTAAATGGAGTACACAGTGAAGAAAGGAGGGTTACTAGCAGGGTACCGCAAGGTTCAGTACTGGGACCAGTCCTTTTTAAGGTCTTTATAAGTGACATTGCAGAGAAACTGGAAGGAAAAGTATGTCTCTTTGCAGATGACACAAAGATCTGCAACAGGGTTGATACACAAGATGGAGTGGAAGGGATGAGAAGGGACTTGGCAAGGTTGGAGGAATGGTCAAATGTATGGCAGCTCAGATTCAATGCAAAGAAGTGCAAGGTAATGCACATGGGAAACAAAAACCCAGAGGAAGCATACACAATGGGGGGTAAGATACTGACAACAGTAAAAATGGAAAGGGACCTGGGGGTAATTATATCAGATGACCTAAAGGTGGGCAAGCAATGGAGAAGGCAGTAAGGAAGGCTGGGGATACTGGGATGCATAGGAAGAGGCATCAACAGTAGAAAACAGGAAGTTGTTATCCCTCTGTACAGACAGTTGGTGAGACCCCATCTGGAGTACTGTGTGCAGTTCTGAGACCCTATCTCCGTAGGAAACATAGACAGAGTGGAGGCTGTCCAGAGGAGGGCAACAAAATGGTGTAGGGTCTGCACCAGAAGACATATGAAGAAAGACTAAAGGAGCTTAATATGTATACCCTTGAGGAAAGAAGGAGAGAGGGACATGATAGAAACGTTCAAGTACCTCAAGGGAATCAACAAAGTCCAAGAGGGTAGCATCTTTCAGAAAAAGAGATGTGCAAGAACAAGGGGGCACAATTTGAAGATAGAGGGGGGACGGCTCAGAGGTAATGTGAGGAAGTATTTTTTCACAGAGAGGGTTGTGGATGCATGGAACAGCCTCCCTGAGGAGGTTGTGGAGTCAAGAACAGTGGGAAAATTCAAGAATGCATGGGACAGGCATAAGGCAGTCCTAGTGGGGGGTAGGAGGAAGTAAGCTGTTGGTTAACTAGGATCTGCAGCTCATCTGTTAGGTAGGAAAATGGGAAGACTAGGTGGGCCAAGCGGTCCTTATCTGCCGTCAAATTCTATGTTTCTATGTTTCTATGTTTTATGCAGTACACTAGCTCTTTAATTTCAACTCCTACATGGATCAGCCTGAGATGGGATTTCTCTTTTTCTGTTTTATTTATTCTCCCTAGCTGGCAGTTCTTTGCCACCTGATCCGCAGATACATCATCCCTCCACACTGCTTGATGGGAGACAGCTGTAACCTGTACAGTGGGCCCCTTTATGGGGATCATGACAGGTAGTAGAGAGCGTATACATATGGGTAGAGAGAACAGTGTACTCCAAATCCCTGTCATGCTGGTTGTGCTTTCCATTTCTCTGCCATCATCTCGATGACCACATGTTGTGATGCAGGAATCAGTATGATAAGTTGATGTTTTCTTGTTACCTGTTGTCGACAGAGTGCATCAGGTATGCACAATGATGTGTGTTTGTTGTTTTTTTTTGTTCCTGTTAATTTTCTTAATTCTCCCTTACCAGACAGCCCTGACATATAACAACACCTACCTGCCAGCCAGTGTTCACCAAGGTTCCCCACCTCCATCGGGGCAGTCGTGTTTCCCCAACTCCCATCGGGTGTGACTTAACAGAAGCTTGTGGAATTAGGGTAAGATTTTAGTAAAAAAAAAAAATTGTGAAAACAGCAGTTTCATAAGGACATGACAGATGCATGTCACTTTTGTTGCATCACATGTTATATATACTCTTTGTGGTGGTTAGTTTTGCTTCTGTGTGTACTTTAACAGCATATTTACTTCTTTTCCATTACCTCATTTTTGTTTATATTGAATCTCCTACAATCATTATGCTATCATGGACACAGCACTAGAATATTCATGCTGCTGTGAGGTGAATGCTATATTTGCTGAATTTACATACGAACATATGAAACTGCCAGCAGAAACAGCCCGTAATGATCTCTTGAGTCTGCTTGAGTGTGCAGCTCAGTTACTTCCTTGGAGTTGCCCCCTCTTCTCAACTCCACCCAGTCCCCCTCTCCTAACCCCTTCCCAGTAGAGCTCCCTTCAGTCCTAATCCTCTTCATCACCTTATTCCACCCCCATTTGAAACTGGCCACCGTCTTGCTGGCACCACCTCCTCCCATGGCTGATTCCACTGCTTCAGCACCATTTCAGTGAAAAAGTGCCTCATTTCCTTATTGAATCTACCCCCCACCAATTTAAGGTTATGTCCCCTTGTTGTACCTTCCTTTCTTAAGTTAAAGATGCCCTCCATACCACCCCTGTTTATGCCGTTAAGGTGCTTGAAGATTTGGATCATATCCCCCCTCCCTTCTGTCCTCCAGGGTGTACGTGTTCAGTTACCTCAGCCTCTCCTCATGTGCTTCTTTACATACAAATCACCCCGGGCCAAGGAAAGAAACTTACCATAGGCTGTGTCTAACTCCCCCTAATCCACCATCTGTCTCTCTCCCCTCTCTTATTTCTTCTTGGTCTAGCCCCCCCCCCCGACTTAGTGTTATGTGGGGATTTCAATGTCATTTGGTTGGGATCAGGAGCTGGTACCACTCACACCTCTGTGTCTGAAGCCCACTCATCTCAATTAATAACTGAATCCACTAGGCTCAATATTAAATCTGGCAATCTGGCAATCATTCCCTTTTAGACTGGGTCCTTACCAATAGCCAGCTAGGGGAGAATAAATAGAATAAAAAAAAGTCCCATTTCAGGCTGATCCATGCAGGGGTCAGATTAAGTTTTGTAGCTACCAGCCAGCAGGGTAGTGACTTGCAAAATTCACCACCCCACAGACTTTTCTACTGGCCCAGCTGATCTACTTATTGAAATATTACCTTTTCTATTACAAGTCCTCCTGGCTTCATAAAAAGATTTTTGACTATCCCAAAAGAAAATCTAACAGCATTTGGCTAGTGGACTGGTGCCAGTTTCAACACTGTCCATGAATATCCTCATGTGGTCACACAGTTGATAGTACAGGAATGGACAGCCAGGACCACCCTCCCAGTACACGTGCACACACACACACACACACACACACACCAAGGCAAACATCTGGCATTGGCAGATGCTTGTTATATGTTGTCAGCATAGATGCTGTCCTTAGAAAGATAATACAAAATGAAGAGATTCAATGGTTGCAAAAAGGAGAAGGGGCTCTCCTTCTCGTAAGGTGGCAGCATATGCAGATGTCATTTATCTCTTTGTGCAAGACGAGAGCTTGGGTATAGCTGCTGATATAGACTTACAGTAGATTTATTTTCCTCCGTGTCTAGGTCACCGTAAACTATAATAAAAGTGTTGGGATACAGCTGGGGTTTCTACCCAAAATGCAGAAGGGAAATTAGCAGGCATTACAATAACCATAGATCCCATTGGATCAGGTGATGCAGCTCTAGCTTAATGGGAAGAGAAACTGAATATTTGTAAATCCAAAGTGGATAAATTGAAAAACTGTCAAATGTCCACATGGATCAATATCAATCACAGAGATGTTTTGGCTTCTGAATCTCTTTATTTTTGAGCCATGTATGTCCTTCAGATCTTTTTTTTTTTTTTTCATATTGAATAAACTTTATTAGAAACCATGAAGGTAAACTGACCAAGTTGTGGGAAAATTTTAAAGAAATATAAAGCAGACAGAGCTACAATAACCAGATCTAGTGAACATATAATGTACAAAGAAAACTACATTCCTAAAAATACGCCCCCCTCAGACACCAAACCCCCCCCCCACACATACACCACCAGAGAATAACAAAAGCAATATTTTCAGAAAGCAAAAGCAACTCGATAGGGACACCCAGTTGAACAGATCCAATGTATTAAAAGGTCAGTACTAGGAGCAGCAACATATACTCAGTTTGTTAACAAGACATACAGTAGTTCCCAAATACGTTGGTATCTGTGTAGCTTGCCAAACATATTAGCTAGGAGGCACTCAGCCTGCAAGACAAATAATATCTCCCTATACCATTCAACAAATGAGGGCAGATGTTGGTTAAGCCAGTGCCTAAGAATTATCTTTTTCACACATATCAAATTAAGGCCATATGGGACCTCTGGCTGCCAATCAGGATGTCTATATATTCACCTAGAATACAGGTGTCAGGCAGGAAACTGTCATATAACCCCAATAAGAGGTCCAGGTGCATTTGAATTGAATCCCAAAAAGGAGCCTCCTTCTCACACAGGACCACAGGACATGAAGCAAGGTACCGGACTCTTTACCACATCTGGAAGAACTATTGGTGGATAGTCTACACATCTTGTGCAGTTTAACTGGGTTCTGGTATAGCCTGTGGATAATCTGAAATTGCACGAATCAGTACCTATCCCATTTTATATACTTGTAATAGTTGTTTCCACATGATAGGCCAGTTTCTCATGGAATTGGAGATCGGAAGGGCTTGATCCCAGTAATACAATCTGAGATCCTTACTGGCAGCTAGATGCTCCTGCAAGGACCAGTAATAGTATGAGATATGATGAGAAGCAGGGCAGAATGCAAAAGGGGGAAAACAAAATCACCTAGAGGGCTAGACCATTGACCATTGATGAAAAATTGTAGAAGCATATGAGACAACTGAAAGTAGCTAAAGCAGGAGGAAGAGGGCCAATGACGTAAGGTATGGGTCTCCTGAAAGACTAATAGCTTCTGGTTGTGAATAAGGTCTCCAACTGTGTCAACACCCATACCAGGCCAGAACTTGTTTAAGAGTATCTTTGTGAAAATCAGGGTTCCCAAACAAGGGCTGAGATATATCTTTGTATGGCAAGATTTTTACTAGGGAATATAAATAGGAATGAACATGGAGGGAAGCTTCCAAGGGAGTACCACATAATGATCAAGGAAGTTTCTTCCTAGGAAGTAAGGGAGTGACCGAATATCTAAACTATTATGCGAACACTGGGAGTGTTCTATATCCATCCAGAATGGAGTATATGATTCCAAAAAGTCTTCCCCAGAAGGCCTCAACCAGTGAGCGAACCTGGTAAAATGCACCGCCAAATAACATAAAAAGAAATTGGGAGCTTGTAGGCCACAATCTAGTTTACTATGCATTAACTTGGAGTAGGCTCGATGGGCCATCTTGCCGCTCCACAAAAACAAGGTAAGGATTCTATGCACTTGTGTAAACCACCTCTGATGTAAGGCACAATTATACATTTGCAAGGGATACAATAACTGAGGCAAAACATTCATCTTTATAATACTCAAGCAACCCCACAGGGAGATAGGCAAAAAGGACCAATGGTCCAGGTCTGCCTTGATATGGGTCAGCACTGAGTTGAGGTTGAGTTGTTTCATCTTAAGGGGTGAAGTGCTAAGGAGGATCCCTAGACATTTTAGCCTCCATACCAGGACAAGTTGCTCTATGTCCATCCTTAAGGTGTTATTATTAAGTGGCATAACCTCAGTTTTAGCAAGATTTAGTTTGTAATTATAAATGATGCCAAATTGAGAGATAATGTGAAGGGCAGCCGGCAGGGATGCAGCAGGTAGGAAACATGCAGTAAAATATAATCGGCATACACTGATAATTTATAGGCCATATTTGCTATTGAAATACCACAAACCTGTGGGGAAGAATTTAGTTTGCAGATAAGGGATTCCAGAAATACATTGAAAGGGGAGGGAGAAAGGGGGCACCCCGCTTGGTAACCTGCTGGAGAGGAAATGGTGATGATAAAACTCCATTACAAAAAGTCTGAGCTGTTGGAGAGGAGTAGAGCACCCTGATCCAGCGTATAAAGGTCTGGGGAATAAGTAACCAAGAGGTGGGTGAAGTGACAATAATTTGCTACGCGGAGTAATCTATAAATTTCGCGCATTTCACATAGCGGCAAGGTGAAATTTCACTTTCCAAGGCAAAATTTGGCTTTTAGAGGTGGAATTTTGCTTTTCCACAGGTGAAATTTCACCTTCCAAGGCACAATTTTGCCTTTCCACAGGCAAAAGTTCGTCTTAGCAAAATGGGCTAAAATGGGAGAAATTCACAGATTACTCCACGCGGCGAAATAGGACACTTTGCCGCAACTTCACCAGCAAATTTTTAATTCACTGCATCTCTAAACCTTGGTAACAAGTCAAATAAATAATCCCATGCTACCCTTTCAAAGTCTTTTTCTGTGTCCAGGGACACCAAATATATATCCCCCAGTTCTGTAGAGGTGAGACTTTTTAGCATGTTTTCTCAGATGCTATGGAGGAGTAGGCTAAATTCAGTCAAGAGATCTGTAACCTATTTTCCTATTAAGAAAAGTGGCCTGAGGATTGCAAACCCTGTGGCCTCCTACTTTAAGATCTTTTTGGCCTATAATTTTGGCTTGTGTTTGCAAAAGTCACTCAAATTATGGGTACTATGGGTAAAGCAGTGGTAGGAGCCCTTTTACAAGGCTGGAACAGAAGGGCCTTAAAAACTGCAAAAAATAATCTCTCATCAAAATGTATCAGAGTAGCATGAATAAAGACAATCTTTGAATCAATCAGTCACTCAATCAATCAATCAGTACATCTTCAGAGCACCTTACCAGTAGAACTCGGAAAGTATACCACTACATTATACTGAAGGATTTTTTTTTGCAGATACTAAATTCAAACCCTGCTCTCTAGTAAATGCATACAATTGTGTGCCAATCCAACAATTGCCAGATAATACAGTTTCAGCTAGACTATGGGATGCAGCATGGTTGGTTAAGTTGATATGGTCCTTTAGGAGTGAAGGACAACCACAGACACAAAAGGGCAGACAAAAGATTTTGTCCTAGACAGGAATGTCATTTGCAGAATAAAACAATGACAAATTGTTTTTTTAGAATGTCCCTATGTAGGGAATTTGGGTAATATATTGCCCAACAGGGAGGGGTTGGAGGTAGCTGAACCCTCATATGACAGTATTACTTTATGCATGTTCTGCCAAAATATCACAGCAGCACTTTGATAGTCCTGATTGCATGCCTAACATGTTTCATATGGCAAACTGTAGTGTTGTTGAATACTGCAACAGACCTTGATTCTGCATACTGTACTTGCAATCCTGGTTTGTGACTCTGTAGGACATACTGTATATTTGAAAGAACAAACTTCTGTGCTACATAATAGATTTCAAGACTTTTGAAAAAGTGCTGTATGGGTAATGTTAAATATTACTTTGGCACTTGGTTGAGGGGATTCCACAAGATCATGCTACACATCTTTTTGGTGTTTTGTTCACTATTTTGTACTGTTTAGTATTTGGAATGAACTGCACTTTGTACTTCTTTGACATTTATTTTAAATAAAATTATCCTAGCATTATAAGTGCTGTGGGATCTTTAACTTCCACATACATATATACATATGAAGACACCAGCAGAAAAATGTCATTTGGTCTATTTAGTCTGCTTGTATTGCAGGGTCCTCAGTTTAAGCTAGTGACCCTGCCCCCCCTCCCCAATTTTCCATTTCCCTCCATCCCCCTCCCTTGACCCTTATTTTCCCTTTAACTCTATCCCAGCCCCTCTTGAAGCTGCCCACCATCTTCATCAAAATCACCTTTTCTGGAAACACATTCCAACATGCCACCATCCTCTCTGTGAAGAAGTGCCCCCTAGCCTCCATCTTGTTTCTCCCCACCAATGTGAGACTGTGTTCCTTCCTGGTTTCAGTTTTCACTGAGCTTAAAGAGACCCTCTTTGCCCATCTTATTTATTCCTTTCAAATGCTTGAAGATCTCAATCATGTCGTCTCTCTCTCTCTCTCTCGCTCTATCCCCTCTTACAGGGACTACATCTTCAGGGTCTCCAACCTCTACTCATACATTCTGCCATGCTGGCCCATGGTCATCTTCATTGCCCTCCTTTGGACTGTCTCCAGCAGGCTAATGTCCTTTGTAAGGTATGGGCACTAGTACTGTACACTGTACTCCAGATGCGGTCTCAATAATAATGACCTGTACAAGGGCAGTATTACCTTCTCTCGCCTGTTGTTGATCCCACTGGCAATGCAGCCCAAATTTTTATTTGCCTTTGCTGCTGCTTTCCCACACTGCATGATGTCCTTCAGGTCACTAGTTATCATCACTCCCAGATCCTTCTCCTCCTTCAATACGGATACCGGGACCCTCCCAGGCTGTACTCAGTCCTGTGGTTTTTGTTCCAGTGTGCATAACTTTGCATTCCTTTGCATTGAAGCCAAGCTGCCAAACCCAAGTCCACCTCTATAGTTTTTCAAGATCCTCTTGTAGGTCTTGTATCCCTTCTACTGTGTCCATCCTCCAACAGAGATTAGCGTCATCTGTAAATAGACAAATTTTGCCCTTAATGCAATCATCAGCATTCATTAATGAAGACATTGAACAATACCGGTCTGAGCACTGATCCTTCTGGGATCTCACTTGTGACCTCCCTGATACTAGATAGCTCACCCCAACCACCACCCAGCTGGTTAACGTCTCTCCAATCCCCAAATCTACCAACTTCCTGATCGACCTTTTGTTGGGTACAGAGTCAAAGGCCTTGACAAAGTCCAGGTAAAGGATGCCCACCACTTGGCCCCTGTCCACTGTTTAAATGACCTAGTCAAAGAAGTCAATCAGATTTATTTGACAAGACCTTCCACCCATGAACCCATGCTGCCTCTCATCCTGTGGACTATGCTCCTCTAGATACTCTACCAACCTTTCCTTAAGTGGACTTGCAGTATAGCCTAGAGGTTAGAGTACTGAGCTGTAAATGAGCTTGGTACATTCAGCAGACCTAGGTTGATTCCCACAACCTTCATTTGCATACTGTGCAACTCTAAGCAAGCCACTTAACTACCCCAATGCTCCTGGCTTGCCCCTGAAAACAGGCATTTGTGCCTAGTGGCCTTAACTAGTTACCAGAGAATAAAATAAAATAAAATAAAATAAAATAAAAAGGTGTAGTCTCCAAGAGCTTGCACATGATTGAGGTCAGACTGACCAGTTTGTAGTTCCCTGGGATATCTTTGGGACTGCACTTATGGAGGGGCACTACATGTGCCATTCTGCAGTCCTGTGATACCATGCTTGACTCCACTGAACTACTGAACAGGTCAGCCAATGGATCTGCAAGCTTTTCCACTAGTTCCCTCAGCACCCTTGGGTGTATGCCATCTGGGCCTCGAGATTTGTCCACCCTCAAAGCTATCAGCTCTGACCTCACCCTATTCACCTCTATTACTACATCTGCATGCCCCGCTCCCCCACTCCTTTTCTTCTGTCTAGTGGCACCAGTCCAGTCCATCTTTCTCCCTGGTGAAGATAGAACAGAGGTACTTATTCAGTAACTCTGCTTTGCCCCCATTCTCCTCCATTCACCCATCCTCCTTCTTGATCCTAACAATCCCATCTTTCTTGTCTCTTTTCTCACTAACATAGTGAAAAAGGCCTTCTCTCCCTTTTTAATTCCCTCAGCTAGCTGCAGTTTCTTCTGAGCTTTAGCCCGCTGGACTACCTTACCTGCTACACTAGACATCTTCAGGTAATCCTCCCTGTTGGTCCTTCTGAATTTCTTGTAAGCTAGCCTTTTGTCCCTTACTGCCTGGGTGACCACTGTACTAAACCAGTTAGGTGCTTCAGCCCTTGAGTTTTTCACCTTGAGCCTAATGCAGTCCTCTGTTGCAACCATTATTCCCTCCTTGATGATGACCACCTTTGGTCCACCCTCATATCCATTTGGATGCTTGGCAGATGACTCCTTAGCAACTTGCCCATCTTTCTAAAGCCCACCTTACTAGAATCTAGGATTTAAGTCTTAGTGGGAGCCTTTTCCCTTCCCATGTCCAACCAGAACAACACTGTGCGATGGTCACTTTCACTTAAGGGCTCCTCAGTCATTATATCCTGGAAGCGCTCCCCATTTGTCATCACCAGATCAAGGATTGCCCCCTCTCTGGTGACTTCTTTCATTCCCTGAATTATGAACTCACTTTGGCAGGCATCTAGGAACTGCTGACTCCTGATGCAGGTCATGGCCGGTACCCCACCAGTTGACCATGGGCAGGTTGCAGTCTCCCACTGTTACCACCTTTCCCTTCCCTGCAGCAGTCAATCTTTGTGAGTTCAATTCCCTGTCTCTTTCCTCCTCCTGGCTGGGTGGTCTGTAAAGAGTCCTCAACTTCACCTTCCTCTCTCTATTAGACAGTAATTGAATCCACATTGCTTCCTCCCTGCCCTCCTCTGACTCCTCCCTCATACACGTTATACTCTCCCTAAAGTAAGCTGCCACCTCTCCATCTTTTCCTACCTACCTATCCCTCCTGTATTATTTATACCCATGATCAAGAGGTCCCACTCATGGTTTGGTGTGACCCATGTCTCAGTGACCGCCGCAATGTCCACTTACCTCTCTGCCAACAACATTTGCAGGTCATCCATCTTATTTCCTAGCCTCTGTACATTCAGGAACACCACCTTCCACCTAGATCTGAGACTTCTTCCCTTCCCTCCCATGTGTCTTTCTCATTTCTCCTTGTTGCTTGTACCATCCACCCCAACTGCTAACCCTTTGATCCCCCTCTATCTCCATCCTCCAGTCCCCCTCTGCTGATATGAGGGAAGGACTGTTGACCTCCTCATTTGAGTCTTGGGGCCTGCAGGCCCACTTGCCCCCCAAGTAATTTAAATTAAGTTTATAGGTTATACACCCCCCCAATATGTCCATGAGGACCCTCAAGCCCCCCCCCACACTGAGGTACAGTCTGTCTTGTGCAAAAAAGCATTTTATTTGACCAGTTCTCCCCAGCCCCCAATACAGTCATACCCCTTCTCCTGGCACCATTCTCTCAGCTAGTTATTGAATTCCTCTAGCCTCTTCTTCTTGACCATGCTGGCTCTAGGTACTGCAGCACCTCTGAGAATGCCAACGATCTGGTTACCTCCATGCAGGTCCTCCTATCAACCTGAATCTATCTTGTATTACCCTCACCTCCTTGTTGGCTAGGTCACTGGTACCTAAATGTATAACTATGTCTGGTTTCCTTCCAACCTCCCTCACCAACTCCTCAATTCTCAGGCACACTGCTGTCATCCTCCCCAGCTTCCATCTAAGCTGCCTTACTTCTGCCTTTAGATGCTTCAGGCTCCTGCACACTAAACAGCCCCCTGATACCCGCATTGTCTCCAGGAAGGCTGCCACCCTACAACCATTACAGCACACCACCCTCTTCCCTCTATCCTGGTGCCTGTAAATGCTCCTATTTTCTCACATCCTCTCTGCCCTGCCTCTCTTTACCCACCAGATATGTACTTTCATATATAGACCAGTTGGGGATGCCTACAAAAGCCCCCAAATCCCCTCAATTCTCCTACCCATTACCGCTTCTTTGATGCTCAACACAAATGTGATTTGACCCCTAGATAGTGACCAGCTGCATTCTCTTGCCTGTGGTAGCCTTGTGGGCTTGTCCCAGAAAGTATCCCTCCTGCCCTCTGTAGGACTCCCTTAATCTGCCATAGATTTATAAGATGATCCTAGATAGGGATCAGTTGCAATCCCCTTCCAACATCCTACAGCATATTTGCTGCCCTCCCTTTACACTTACCTACCTTCCACTGACAAGCGGGGCCTGTGGCTTGTTGTCCTTCCTACCGATGACCCCCAATGCCACATAGCTAGACACCACACTCCCACTTTGTGGCAAGTTCAGAGGCTCCAAAAGGTCTTGTGACCTGTAGAGATTAAGGTACAAGTGCTCTCCCTTCTAACAGCAGTCCAGATTCCAGATATAAAGAAGCATGTCAAGGTTCAAGTGAGGAACTAGGAACTGAGATACCCACTGGAGTCTGAGTTTATTTCACAGGTTTTCATTTTTTTTTTTTCTCAATTGTTTAATCAGGTGAAACACACTAAGCTGAAAGCTTTTTTACAGGTTCAACCTGGGAGCACAGGGAAGTTAAGTGACTTGCTCAGGCTCACACAGTGTATGCAAGTGGGGGCTGTAGGATTCAAACCCAGGTCTCCAGATTTGCAGCTCAGAGCCTTAAACCACTGCGCTATACTGCCTCCCTTCTTGCCTGGTGAGCTGCTACAGCTACTCAGTGGTCAGGTTGTAAGCCCCAAGGGGGTAAGGGAAGCGTGACCCTGGATGGGAAGTAGGTATCTGTTGGCAGTGAAGGTCCATGTGAAATACCTCAAAAATATCAAAGCCACACTCTTCTAATGTAGTGATGATGAAAGTTGGCCTCTTGGTGAAGTGGAGGTGATCCACAAAAGGAAATGAGAAATTGTTTAACCAGGAAAGGCACACTAAGCCAGAGCTTATTTCCAGGTGTGAGCTGGGAGCACAAGAAAGTTAAGCAACTTGCTCAGGGTCACACAGTATGCAAGTGGGGGCTGATGGGATTCAAACCCAGGTCTCTATGTTTGCAGCTCAGTGCCTTTAACCACTATGCTGTACTACCTTCCTCCACCAGGGCATGCTGCCAGTGGACTTAAACCTCTCTCTGGTGCCTGTTGTGGTGGGGTATTGTAATTTTGATTTAATAAAGTCCATAAGTTTAAACTGCAGTTGCGTTGCTTTATATGATTTCTTGCCAATGGGAGTGTGCACTCATATTGTTATGGTTTGCCTGGGTATATCCCTTTTGATCAGTATATTCTAGACTGCAAGCATGATCACCCTGTCTGTACTGTCTATACAAACAATTACAAATCAGCAGAAAAAGCACCATCACTTGAGGGTTTTTTTTTTTTTGCACCTGGCATAAAAATGGGATACAGAACTGTAGTAGAACTCTGAATGTCTGCTAATGTGAAGCTGGGTAGAGTTTAGTGTGTGAATCTCTTCAAATTCAGTTTGATCTGTTGACTCCTCTGAAAAATATATTGGTTCTAATCTGTTATATGGTGTGAGAAGTTTTAACCAATCCAATTTCGGTTTAGTTATCTGGATCCAAAGATTATCCATATATTGATACAGGATCACCAGCATCTCCTTAATGTATAATATTGTCGACTTGTGCATTTTTTATGTGACAGAACTGTGAAGTTGAGCTTTACTGACACCATAAGGATAACAAGAGAGGTGACACTCTTATAGACAGAAGAGACGTGGGCTACCGTTTTTAAATATAATATATATATATATATAGGATAGTGTATGGAAAACCACACAAAACAAGGCTATTCTTTCACCTGAGTGGATGCCGTGATGACTGATGACCTTGAGAGTGAAGCTCGAGTGGTTTCTCGGTCATCACGGTATCCTCGAGGAGGAAGATTAGCCTTGTTGTGTGAGGTTTGCTATGCACTGCTCTTTATAGTTGTATGGTGGATCATGATCGCTGCAGCAGCCACTCTTACTTTTTTATTTTTTGGTCTCCACTTCACCACGACCGTACTCAAAACCAACCACACTTAAAACCTCCCACCTGCCTGCCAGCACACACATGCGACCCTCCATCAGCCGTCACCCAATGAGAACTGCTGATGGGGTCACTTGCATTATGACATCTTCACCAATACAGAATGAGTAGTCGTTCTGCATTAGTGAGGACGTCACTACTGCAGCAGAATGACTTTGGAAAGTGTATGGATTTCCATACACAATCAACACTCCACCATATACTATAATGTAGTAACATAGTAATGTAAGGTTGGGGGGACTGTCTAGATCCATCAGCTCTCCTTCTTGCATCATAAGCAGGGATTAATAAGTATGCCATGCAAATGTATTAATTTATTGGGATTTCTGCCTACTCTACTGTCTGGAGTACACTGTGATTCCCTTGGTAAGCTGAAATTTATCCAGGCTTTCCCTGAAGATGTTTCATGCCTTCATATCTATTTCATCTGCTGGTTGGAGGGTCCATGTATTCACTCCCCTCTGGGAGAAGTGCCTCCTAATGGTGCTCATGAATGTACCATCTCTAAGGTTTGGGGCATGCAACTGTATTCTGCTGGAGCACACCAGATCAAACATGTGTGTCTGTTCAATACTGCTGAGATCATGTTTGTACCCCAACCCCAACCCCTTAGCCTCCTTTTCTCCAGGGTGATCATATTAAGGGGCTCCTGACTCACCTAATAGTTTTTTGCCATCCCTACCTCTGCTAATTTAGTGGCACTGCATTGCACCCTTTCAACAACCGAAATGTCTATTTTCTGTTGAGGAACCCAGAACCACACACAGCATAGGACTCCAGGTGGGACATGAAAACAAAAAATTTTTTATTTCACAAAAAAGTATAACACTTGAAGATTCACAGTACTAAAATAAACAGAGACCATCATCAGTCATTTGAACCTTCCGGTTATCAGTCCCTTGTGCATGAGGACCTTTTATTCTTCCTCTGTTTGTGGGGAGTAACTTAAAGTTCTTTTAATCTTTCTAAAAAAGTTAACCAGTTTCAATATGATGAGGTCAGAACTCTTAGAACACATCCTGATGATAAAACCTAATCCCATCAGCAGTTCTCAAAGGTCATGTCTTGTTTGATTGTATCTTTCTTTAAACAGGATGCACTTTGTAAATTGAGGTGAGCAGAAAGGATTGGATCAGATGCTTTTCCTTTTTTTGCTGAAGACGCTATGGATTAGCAATGTGTGCCAGAATTAGCTGTATTAAACTAGATATGGTTCTAATCCCTAATAGCAGATGATGATGATGATGTCACAGGACAGAATAAACATCAAATATTTTCCTTCTTCAAAGAATATCAGTTACTACATTTGAATCTATAGTACATGCTTAGTAAATGTTCTCCCTAGTTTTGTGAGAATATGGCCTTTAAAAAGGTGGCGAAATCAAAATTACAATTAAACTAGAACTCCCACTCCTGGTAAACTGTGACAGGAAACAAAAAGAACTACTAACATGTTTTGCAATAAAACACATTAAAACACTATTGACCAGGGCATTTTTTAATTGAACTGTCAGTTGTCAGTAGTTATTAGTCTATATTTTACATTTCTTGGTCAGTGTTCACAACAGTTGTCTGAAAACGTGGGGATGGTGCCATAATTTGTGGCTTCTAATAGCTTGAAATGATTTAAGGAACACAGACCATTTGTCAGCAAGCAATACCTTCCTGTCACAAAAAGTCTGGTGCTCAGGGCTTTTTATGACTACAGTATGTGCTCACCTCTATCTACTCAAAAGTCAAATTGCTGCTAGTAAGTAAGAAGTTGTACATTCCAACTAGTAACAGCCATGTCTGCATCATTGCTATGCATGATGATTAATATGCACAGCATCACTTAACGCAATGCTACAGCATCACAGAGTACTTCTAATCAACGCCAGAGTTTGTGCAACAAAGTATGTGAGCTCATCCTAAGAATAATTACACTTACCTTTTCAAAATCCACATCCTTCATGGAGAATTTTTATAATGAAAACTTCATAGGGATATTAAACATTAGCTTAGATTAACAATGCTTCACTTGTTTCAGAGAAAAGTTCAAAGTCAGACTGGTGTCACTGTCACAGCCTCCTGGTTGCAAGGTCTATTATATAGTGACCTAGATGAGCTGCAAAGTCCTTGCAGGTGAACATATAGCATTAGAACTACATTATGCCTCTGGAGATACAGTTCAGACTCTTAACACGTACAGCTGTCAACCTTTTCCAGTGCCTGAATCCTGTTCTATTTTCTCAGATGAGGGGTGCTGAACCAAAATTGCCTTGATTGCTCCCATTCATCCTTATATAAAGGCAGTAAGAAATGAAGCAATTTAACAATGCAGTTTCCAGAACTGGAGATCTGTACTATAAAAACATAATAACAATTATTCACCATGCTGGATTCTCAAGTCATGATTCTCAAGGTTTGCTGTTATCATATATCTGACATGTAGGTCTTTCAGTCAGAATGCAGGATTTGGTACGGTTTATCAGTTGCAGCACAAAATGACCACAGGCATCTCATCCACAGCAAAAATGACCATGATGACATCATCTGTCATTTTGTCAACAAAAAATGACTGCCATAACATGTCATTTTATCCCAAATACAATCACCACCACCACCACCAGCATCATCATCATTTGTCAAGTGCGACCTGCATTTACAAAACGTATGAAGTACATACAATATAAAACAAAAGTACAGATAAAATTCAGTGTGAGGTAGACAAGTGCAGTTACAAAACATGTGGGCCCCTATATTCAAAAATGCACCTGGAAAGGGCACAAGTGTTTGCACCGCGAATCTGAGATGCGTCGTTGCAAAACATTGCCATATCCAGAAGATGCACAGTAGAGATGCACCAGCGCATGTTGGTCTGAATATAGCAAAGATGCAGTATAGCACATCCTGAAATGCACCAGTGCACCTGGAAATGCGCTGGTACAACTGGGCAGAACTGAGGATAGCAACAGGTGTAACCTGGTCTGGGACAGTGGAACAACAGGAAAGTATGTGCAATGGGAAATGAGTGTGGTACAACAGCCAAAACAGGGAGGGAAACATCCCAAGGCAAAAGGGGTGGAGGAAGGTACTGACAAAGTGTACAATGGACATAGACCCAGCCACCATGAGCATAGTACAAGGCACCACACATACACCACCAACCCAGAGGGCAAAGAGGCACACTGGACATGGCGTAGAGGAGGGCAGTGACAGAGTACCCCAGCACCAGAGGCACAATGGACTGTCTGTCCCAGCCATGCACTGTGACAACAGTGCAGAGGAACCAAGCAGGGAGGTCATGTCAGTCACAGCACAGGCACAGTGGTCAAAAGGCAGTCTGGCACACAGGCCGATGGCTGTAGGCTGCATTATTGGCACATGCCTACAGGTACACAGGACTGCAAACAGCATAGCACAGCAGCAGTGGGACCAGGAAAGCAGCAGAGTCATGCACAGCACCATAACAGGGATGCTGTGCATGTGACATCATGAACAGCACAAATGGACACCCCAGAGGTGGCCAAGAGGATAGCATAACAAATGGGAGGGTACAATAAGGTGGACAGGGCATGTAATTGTACCAAGGCACAGTCACAAATGGGCAGTAGTACACAAGGGGCATTGAGCAACCATGCAACACAACAGGTGAATAGAACAACTGATCAGTGAGGACCACACACACTCGCAGTTACCAGAAAAATATTTACTAAAAAGGAATAGTGCAAAATCACATAAAACAACAACAACATGAAAAAGTAAGGAATAAAAAAATGGTGAAAGATACGTAAGCAATAAGCCATGACAGGGTGTGCGTTAGACACTTTAACACACGGCTAGGAGGTGTAGTGAGGCACGAGGCCATCGGCAGAGTGCGTCCAGCCTCCTAGCTGTGTGTTAAAGTGTCTAACGCACACTCTGAAGTGGCTTATTGTGCTTATGAAATGCCCATCTTTAGTGCAACTGCATTTAGTAGGTTAAATTTCCAATTTAAAGTAGGAAAAAACATGTATGCTTGTGTCATTTTTAATAAAATAGTTCCTCCGCCTAAGTGTCCTGTGGGTTGTTTTTTTCTTTTGCACTTAATGAATTTTGCCCTAGAAAGGCTTCTGTACTTTAGATCTGGTTGTCATGGCAGTATTCACCTCACCCTTGCCCACCCCCTATGCTGTGTGGAGACAAGAGAAAAAAATAATAAAATGCGTCTTTTTTTTTTTTTATATATAACTAAAAGTTCAAACTTCAAGAGCGAGAGAGCAGGTGGGCTGGTAGACAGAGACAGACACAGTGAGCAGGCTGGCAGGTACAGAGATAGAATAAGCGGGTGGGCTGGTAGAGAGATCGTTGTTGTTCTGTTTTAAAAAAAAAAATAGATGAACGAGCAGGCAGGTTGGGAGAGCTATGACGGCTGTATTTTCCAAATAAAAATAAGAATTTCAGCAGCAAGCAGGTGGGCTTGAAGAGAGATAGAGGAGCGGGTGGGCTGGTGTACACCTTGTGGCTGTTCCGTTTTTTTCCTCCCCAAGGAACAAGCGTGTGTGCAGTTCATTCCATGCTATATTCAAACATTGGGGAAATCTGAACAGTAGGTCAGGGGTATTTGTTTTATTTGTTACAGTTCGGATGGCACCACTTATGGCACAAACAAGATGGCTGTGTTTTGTTTTGTTAAGGTTCTGAGTGGGCAGCATCACCTATATCAATGCCCACTGCCCAGTGTTGGACCTTTTTCCTGTGCATCAGATTGAATATCACATCCCTAGCAGCCAATCAGAGATCCTATTTTATGATGCCCATTTCATAAATAACTGTATACAATAACTGGCTGTGGGTCAGGGTGAAAGGGGGAACACGGGCTGCAGGGTGGAATTATTTACAGTGGGGAAGATGGGTGGAGGATGGGTTCAATGGGGCTATTAACAGGGGGAAAGTCCATTATGAAGGGGGTCTAATGTCCATGGCCAAGGGCCACCTGGCACTCCAACAGCACACGTAGCTGGTGCAGCTCCCCCAGTATCCATCTTGAAAAGTCTCAGCTAGGCCCCCTGGTGTTGGAACATGACCTATGGAATTCTGTCCACTGTCACCCTTTGGCCATCCACCAGCATCCCTGGCCTCCTGCATGGTGCAGCTGCTGGACAACCTACATTGGGGAAACAGAGAACACTGACTCATGCCGCTGCCCACACAGCACAGTCCCCCAATGGGCTGAGTGTGCATGCCTGATGCTGGCCTGCCCCATGCAGAAGGCAGTTAACCCAGCATGCACAGCACACACTGGCAACATGCTAGGACACAGAGCTACGCAGTACCTGGGACATGGCACAGTGAACAGGCAGAGGATGTCACCAAGGGACATGTGGCCATGTCCTCTCAGGATGGGAACCTGCCACCCCATGTACCCCAATCACACAGACCCTGAGACAACCCCATGCAAGCACCGGTGGGTGCCCATAGCCATGACTAGACATGGCAACAGGGGACAAGCACATAGGTGCCATGGGCACAGCGGGACCACCATATGCTGCCAACACAATTATACATGTGTGCTTGACAGCCACTACATGGACATGCACAAGAAGCAGGCAATGGCCCACTGTGGACAATCCAACCCCTCTCCAATACCCCATGTACACACAGATGCAGCACATACAGTGCACCTACCTGCAGATCTGTGTCAGTTGTCATCACCTACCTCACTGATCATGCCTGCACTCCTCTTCCTGTTGCCATGACCTCCTGTCAGCTCCTCACTGGGTACGACAGAGCTCCTCCTGACCTGTAAGGAGAACACAATGGAACAGTACTGTGAGTGTCATGCTGGAATATACACCCCCCCAAACAGCAGCACAGTGCAGCATGGCACAGTATGGCACGGCATGACATGCCCAGCTGAAGGGCAACTGACAATGTAATGTCACAGTGCCATAGCAACAGCACAGTGGACCACCAGGCCACACAGGGCAACCCATGGCATGTATGGAACCAATGACCTGGCCCTGCAACCAGAGCCATGGGGGCCAAGTGGGAAGGGATACATGCACCTGTCACACACCACGAAACACCAATGAACAGTCGAAGAATGCATGCACACAGCACATACTTACCTGGGCATGGCACTGCCCCAGTGTGGGTCTGGTCCTGTAGTCTCTGCAGCATCTCCGGGTTCCACCTCAGGAGGTCCATTTCTATGGTGGCACTGCTCCCCAGACCTGGGTATGTCCATCTTGAGTTGGAGCTCCCCACCAACACGGACCCATACCTGGGCCTTGGCCTCCCTAAGCTCCTGTCTGCCAAATAACTGCCCCTCCATGGGGGCCACAATAGCCACTAAGTTGACCAGCTCCACCTTAGATCAATTTAGAGCTCCTGACCTGCCATCACTAGCATTTGCTTTTGCTATAACCTGGTGGTGATGCAGTGTAGAAGACTGGTAGTCAGCACAATGTGTGGCCAGGCCATGCCTGTTGTGCGATGGGCCTGCATGCAGTGAGCTGCGTGATTTGCACATGCATGATAGTGATAGGAATGTGCAACTGGCACCAATAGTGCGGTACCGTGTATACGCAGTAGCATAAGGTCAGGTGGAAGAATGGGGTCACAACCCAGTGACCCCAGTGACCCATGCACATGCAACCTCATGTAGGCACCATATTGTTGAGGGTGCATATTGCCGCACTTGCAGTCAACCACATGGTGCATTTGCGCAGACATGCCCCATAGTAGGCAATAGTGCTGCACTGTGTGATGCACGATACATGGATAATGCCAAAGAGGCAGCCAACCACATGGCACATGTCCTCGTATATGCGCAATCAAAGGCAGCTGTGCAGTGCAGGGGGACGTGCAATACACAGCAAGTAACGTCAGACATGTTCTGCCATGAATATCAACTACAGTACTGTGCATTGCGAATGCCCGGGAATTGCACTATGCGGGGGATGCTTGACACAATTCAGAAGCACAGCCCAAATTGAAATGGGTCTGGAGTAAATTTGCAATATGCAACAAAGATATGCTGATCACCTCATTAGCCAATCCAGGTCTAAGTCAACTGATTAGCATCTCATTACGGTTGGTCCAATCACTACACTGTGGGTTCAGTTTTCGCACCCCTCTTCATAGGCCGACTCCCGTGGAGATGGTCAGATACCGCCCATTATGGGATGTGAGCCCTGATGGCCTTGCAGAGGTATTTGACCTATCGGTAATTTCTGAGGCAAGCGGGAGCCCAGAGGCCCTGGTTCAGGCCTATAATAAGGCTGTTATTATGGCCCTGGACTCCATTGTTCCTGTCCGAGTTCATCCTCTCTCCCTCTGCCCTCAGTTCCCTTGGTTTGATGGGACCTTGAGGGAGTTGCAGCGACTACGATGAAGGTTAGAGTGTTGCTGGTGGAAATCCGCCCTGGAGGCCGACCGCCTTAGATTGATGGAACATTATCAAGTCCATCAATCAACAATCATCTGTAAGAAGGCAGAGTTCCTATCCGGGGAGATTGCTGCTGCTCAGAACTGACTGGCTCAGCTCTTATGAACTGTGGACAGGCTGTGTAGCCTGGCCTGTCTGCAGTCCCAAAGATCCTTTTCACAAATTTAGTGTGATGCACTCGCTCAGTACTTTGCAGATAAGATAGCTGGCATCAGGGCAGAAATCCAATTGGCACACTCCATGGGGGCTGTTAGTGAATGGTGTTCGGTCACTCTTCCTCACTTTGCCTGGAGTACCTTCGACCAGCTGGAGTTCAAGGATGTTATGCGGTTTGTCCAGGGTATGCACCCTATGTGCTGTAGTTTGGATCCAGGCCTAACTTCCATGATTAAGGGTTGTTGTGACATCGTCGGCCCAGTCCTTGCACAGATAGTCTGGTGCTCCCTTGAGTCAGGCGAGTTCCCTAGCTCCCTGAAGGAGGCGATGGTGACACCCCTCCTGAAGAAAGCTTCTCTGGACCCAGGCTGCCCTGCTAACTACAGACCCAACTGTAATCTTCCATTTTTGGGGAAGGTTATTGAGAAGGCTGTGGCGCTACAGCTGGAGAACCATTTGATTATCCATAATATCTACGAACCTCTCTAATCCAGTTTTCAAAAGAGGCATAGTACCGAGACTATGCTGGTTCGGGTGCTCAATGATCTCCTGATGGCGAGAGATCAGAAGAGCTGCTCCATCTTGATGCTCAGGGACACTGGTTTACCGGGATTGAGAAAGGACACATTCCGTTTTGCACATTGTAAAAAATGGTATTGTCACTAGTGTCTGCTAAGCCAAAATCTGGTTTTACCGGTATTTGGTTCTCTGTACTTTATTTAACAATTTTTAATTCTGCCAACATGTATTTTAGCAATTTTGAGCTCCACTATTGTATATCCTTCCATCCTTGTACCAATTTAAAGATATTTTAGGTACAAGATGTGATGGCAGCAGCAGCAGTAGAGCCCCCATCCCTAAGGTGTGATGGAAGTAGCACTATGGCCCATCCCTCAGGTGCGATGGCAGCACCAACAGCACTACAGCCCCCATCCCTCTGTTGTGATGGCAGCAGCAAAAGCACTATGACCTCCCTCCCTCAGGTGTGACAGAAGCAGCAGCAATGTGGCCTCCATCCCTTAGGTGTGATGGCAGCAGTACTACATTCCCCATCTGCCAGTGGTGATGGCAGAAGCACTACAGCCCCCACCCCTTCGTAGTGATAGCAGTAGCAACAATGCAGTCCACATCCTTCTGTGGTGATGGCAGTAGTGACAGCACTATGATCCCCTTTCTTCAACACCCACACACCACATGCACAAGTTACAAATGACTTGGTCTCTTTTCTCGTTAGAGCTCAGATGTGAATTAATCTGAACCATCACTGCTAAGGTGGACTACCTTTGATTTTTCCTATCTATAATTTAAATGCCTGAATTGGATTTCTGCCTGTGACACTGCTGACCAGGGTTAGGGAACAGACTTGGGTGTTGGAGGGCCAGCTGGTGGATGAAGGCTTGAGTGTCCAGTGACCACTCACCTTCTCCTGGGAGAGAGGGTGGGTTCACGGCTCAGCATTTGCTGGCCCCTGGTGGAGGCCAGAGGCATGACAACATGTCAGCCCTCACTGTAGGAGGGAGCGTGACGGACATCGGCTTGTGCCTTGACATCATGTGGCCTGTCAAGAAAATATGAAAACACCCATTGGCCAACCAAGGATGGCTGTTGGTCCCTCCATAAGCTGGAAGCCCCAGACATGTGTCCGTTCTGACCTCTGCCATGCCCAGGATACACAGGAAGTTCTTTGGGGCAATTCTCCTCCCTTGGTAGCCTCCCACAGGGGTAGGGGCCCACTCAATGAAGGGTTAACT
Source organism: Neoceratodus forsteri (assembly GCA_016271365.2). Classification (NCBI taxonomy): domain Eukaryota; kingdom Metazoa; phylum Chordata; order Ceratodontiformes; family Ceratodontidae; genus Neoceratodus; species Neoceratodus forsteri. Next base: position 103,570,394 of record CM028132.1, read on the forward strand.
TTGGGTTACCTGGTAGCACAGCAGTAAGGAGCAGTGTATGGTGGTCGGGACTTGGCAGCTGTGGTAGGGGGCCTTGGCAGGCTTGAAGGAGTGGATGGCTAGGGAGTAGGAGAAGAAAAAAAAGCAACTGCTTGAATTTGCTTCTTTGAAATAAAGTATCTTCACCTAAAAAATACACAAGTCATTAGTGCAGGACCTTCAAATGGATTCATGCATCTCCCAGACATGTGCATACCTTTTTTTTTACTTGGTATCCATGAAAAGGGTGTCTCCCAGTTTTCATGTCTTTGTTCAGATGTGAATTGAGCACCACTCTGCCCACCAGTATCATACACCCCCTGGGATCTTACCTTCTGTATGTCAGTGGCTGTGCTTTCAAAATCCACAGGCCAAACCTGTTGAAGCATTCGATCAGAAAACTTTTTGTTGTCACAGAGACTGAAACAGCAGGTGGGAGAAAAGGTGCTAATGATCCCATTCACCTAAATGGGGTGCTAACTGTGAAGTCTTTTCATAAGTAGTAAGGCAGTTTATTCCTTGTGAACATACTTTCAGTCAGACAAGTTTTCATTCAAACAACTGAGGATTTTGGATGGCCCTACTGATTATAAACTTGAATAAGCTAGTTGGTAACAGTGATCCAGTGTTTAGCAATCTACAACTTAGATGCTCATATGCAAAGAATACAATAAAAACCTGACTAAAATCTAAAAACAAGCTTATAAAACACATAAAATGTATCTGAACATTTATCTTTACCTATACAAAATCATTGCAGCCCAAGTAAAACAAGTAAATTACATGGTACCCTGACTACTATTCTATGATGTAGTATACTGGTATTTTTTATATTCTTTGTAAAGCAGGCAAGGCCCACTAGGCAGAACTGTCTGTTTTCAGGAGTGACCTAGAAGCACTGGGGAGGTTAAGTGACTTGCTTGGAGTCACACAGTATGCAAGTGGAGGTTGTGGGACTCAAACCCAAGTCTGCTGAATGTACCCAGTTCAATCACTGTTTGTTACTCTAACCACCAGGCATGGGTGGTTAAACTGAATGGCTGATTACAACAGAGCAGTGAGGGTGATTTCCTGACTGACTCTATATGCAGCAAAGCAGAAAGAATGCAAAGCACAGCAGCATTCATTTTAAGATGCTGAAATCCAGGTCGGCCTGCTGGCGCTGCGGTAGCACTATTGCTTGCAATGCCAGCGACCCAAGGTCAGAAGTGAACTCAGGTTCCTGGAGGTCTGGCCAGGGGAGTAGGATCGAGCACCTGGGGACTGCTCTCCTCCTCCGGGGAGGGTGGGCTGCAGGTCCTGCTGCTTTACCACCACCACCTGTGTGACCACGGGTGGTGGTGCAAAGGTGCTGCAGAGTGATCAGGAGTGGAGGACGCTAGCCAGGATCTGGAGCAGTGGCATGTCTCTATGTGAATAACTTCCTTGGATCTCCTCTAGTGTCAGTGCCCTCTGGGACAGAGACCAGAAAAATCAGGAACAATCACCCCACATTGGCCACTGGCAGATGGGACCCAGGTGCCCCAGACTTCATAACCAGGCTCCATGAGGGACCCACTGAGCTGCCAGACACACACTAAGGGAGTGTGGAGGGGTGACCTGGGGTCCCTTCCCTTCCCACCTGGGGGGGGTACAATCCAAGCAGGATAGGGGCTGGTCCACAGGAGCTCTTGAGCATTACCTGGGGGGTGAAGCTAGGGGATACCCAGCCTAGGGCTCCCTGAAAAGTGGAGACTGATGCTGTGAGAAGGGGACATAGAAAGAGAAAATAAAAAAAAAATTTAAAAAGATGCTGAAATCTTAGAGATTCTGTGCAGTGACATGCAATATCCGTGAAGCATCGGTACAAAAATTCAAAATCCACAAACCAAGCAGGATTCCGTGATTGTTACTGGTGTTACCGGTAAAAATGGAAAACCAGGGTCCCTGTTGATGCTTCTTGATCTCTCTCTTCAGCTTTTGACACCATAGACCATGGGGTGCTGCTTGAGCACCTGAGGTTCATCTGTGGCCTGTTTGGTACAGCTCTCAGGTGGTTTAAGTCTTTCCTCACTGGCAGAATGCAGAGGGTAGTATCATGGCTCTTTTCCTCCAGCCCATTGTCTCTGCCATGTGGGGTCCTTCAGGGCTCAGTGTTGTCCCCATGTTGTTCAAGGTGTACATGCTGCCTCTCAGAGACATTGTAAGATGGTATGGACTGAGGTTTTCTGCTATGCTGATGATACCCAGCTCTACTGTCTTTCACACCCGACCAGGATAGTGTGCTTTCGGTATTTAATAACTGGCTCACTGAAATCCAGGACTGAATGAATGCCAGCTGGCTGAGGTTGAACTTGGGAAAGACTGAGGTGATGGTCATGGATCTGGGTCACCGGATAAAGGGGTCGGGGGCTGGTCAGCCTACTGGGCTTTACTTGGGGGGTGCCCAGCTTCTTATCTCTGAAATGGTGCGGGACCTGGGGATGATTCTTGATGACGGGCTGACACTGCAATCTCAGGTGTCGGCAGTTGTCAAGTCCTCCTTTTACCATCTGAGGAACATCACCATGGTCAAGCACCTAGTTCCATCTGGTGATCTTCCCACGCTGATCCAAGCCTTTGTGACCTCCCATCTTGATTACTGCAACTCCCTTTACCTAGGAATGCTGGGGGTTGATATTCGCCACTTGCAGCTGGTGCAGAACACTGCAGCCCGGTTGTTGACAGGGCCCCCTCGGGTATGTCATATCACACTAGTGCTGCGCAAACTGCACTGGCTGCCTATTCAGTGGTGGATCACCTTCAAGGTTGGACTTCTGACTTATAAAGCCCTACAAGGACAGGGTCTGGACTACCTGAAAGAGCTCCTGTCCCCCTACTTCCCGGGGTGACCGCTCCGCTCAGCTGATGAGGGGTTGCTAGAGATTCCAAGGGTATCTTTAAAGTCATCGGGGGACCATGCATTTATGTATGTGGCCTCAGCCCTGTGGAATTCTCTACCCTGTCAGCTACGGGAGTGCCAGACCATGGAAGGTTTCAAGCAAGCCCTTAAAACCCATTTGTGGCACCTCGCTTACCCAAACTGATTTTATTGATTTTACCGATTTATTTATACTTGTATTGTGTTTCTTACAGTTTTATCTTGTTTTATTCAATTTGTATGTTAAAGCACCTTGGTATTTTGAAAGGCACTGTATAAATAAAGTGTATTATTAAAGTTTATATTACTGGTTGCTCCACAGCTCATTTGAATGAATTGGGCTTGAAAAGTGACACACCACACCACAGGTACCTGACAGGAACTGCAGCTTGGAAGGCAGATTTGCTCACATTCGTTATGCTACAGCCTCTTTTGTACTGCATTTTGTGGGACTTTGCTCCTCTCCAGAGCATGCTGGACATGTGCTCATGCCTGTCACATTCCTGTCCACAGGCAATCTATGTCTGACAGTGAGAAGGAGCAGTCCACGAGGTGAAGGCCTAACTGCACAAAAAAAGTGGCATGCCCTTGTGGAGGCATACTTCCAGAGGGAGGCACTGCTGTCGGGCATGACTGGCACACAGCAGGAGAGAGTGAAGGGATGGGAGGAGGTGGCAGTCCCCATGGGAGGTACAGCTGCATGCCCCAGGAGTGCATGAAATGTATGACTAGTGACAACAGGAGGGTCAAGGATAAGATCGCTGCCATACAGGCCTCACTGGGACTGGCTGGTGGTGGCCCCTCCATAGCATCAACCCTCACACTCACTGAGGAGATGAATATGGCCTCCATGAACCAGGCATTTGTTGTGGGTGCCGCAGGGGAGGGGGTGTTCCAGACTGGGGGCAGCCCATCACAGCATTGTGAATATGCATGCGTCACCCCCTCTGGGGGGTGGTAAGTTTATTTATTTATTTTTATTTATTTGTGTCTAGGATTACAAAGTACCTTTGAGCCAAGGCTCTTTTACAAAGGTTCCATGTCATGCTGGTTACAGGGTAACAGACACTAAAACATAAAACAGTTACAGGTACATGGTTTTAGACAGTAACTTTGCTTGACAAAATCAGACTGAGTGATGAGTAACTCAAGAAACAATAGTAGGAAGAGGGCAAGAAGGGGAGAGGGCTGAGCGTAGGGGAAGGCATAGATGTAGAGGGTCAGGGTGAGGCAGCCAAGGGGCCTTGTCAGGACAGACACAGGGCAAGTGCATTAGAAGTTGCATTGGACAGGTTAGTGCAAGAAGAGAGGGCAGAAACTGACACCTATAAGGTCAGAAGCAGCATAGGGAATGAAGATGTTATGGGGTGCAAGCACAAGTGGAGGTGCCAGTTATGGAGTGGTGGAGCTTTTTTTTTTAACCATCCAAGCGTTGCTGTGGATGAGGTGTCACTAGAGAGCTCATTCAGCCAACACGGAACCCTGTATGTAAATGACCTTTGGCCTTGGGACGTGCAGCAGCGGGGGATTTGAAGGATTTGGGGCTTAGAGCTCCTGGTGTTGCGGTTGGTGATTTTGGGTTTGAGGAGGGTGCTGATTCCTGGTGGTGCCTTTCCCATCATGATTTTCTTAGCAGTGATACAGGTTTGGTATTTGATTCAGTTGTACAGTTGCAGCCAGCCTGTTTTGGAGTAGAGGTCGCAGGTGTGGGTGAGACGGTGGGAACCAGTAACGAGTCGGCAGGCTTAATTGAGGCAAGTCGAAACACTCCTGAGAGATGTGGTTGTGGCAGATCCATAGATAATGAGACCGTAGCCAATGATGCTGATAATGGAGCTCTGGACAGCTATGGAAAGAGCTACTGGGGTTAGATGTTTCCTATGTCAGAATAGTGGGCCCATCCTGGTGTTGGCTACTTTTGCAATGTTATTGATGTGTGGGCATAGGAGAGATTACAGTCGAGGGTGAGGCAGAGGTATTTGAAGGTATGAACTTGTTCGAGGGTGATTCCTTGCTTGGTTTTAATGGAGAGCTGATATTATTTGTGTTTGTTCTGGGAGCTGCAGAAGATCATGGTCTTAGTTTTTTTCTGGTTAAGTATAAGTCTGTGTTTTGTGAACCAGTTTTCAACTGCAGAGAAGGCCTGTTGGAGGTTACCTTGTAGATGGACTGGATCATGGTGGGATATGTGTGCCAGCCACAGGTGTGCCTGGTATGTGCCAAGGGGCCAGAACCATATCCACAGTGCACAGACACATCGTGGGCCCACATGCTGCCCTGTGTGCCACTGGGCATGATCAGTGGTGTGCTGCAGGACCCAGGGTGGGGTGGACTAACAATACAGGCTGCAGGTGACTATACATGCCCACAGGGGCCTCCATATCATGTGTGGTGCGATATAGCCATCTATAGTGGACCCATGCAGCATCTGGATACAGAGGACCGGTGTCACACAGTGGGTGGCAGTGTCTTTGGCAGGGCTGGTGGGGGCATTGGCCTTGCCGTAGCCTGTCCATTGTGGCACTGTGCCACATGCTGCCATGAGTGTGCACCCCTGCTCACATGCATGTCCCTCACTGTGAGTGCGTTTGTGCTGCACAGGCCACAGTAGCAGTCCCATGCCTGTGTGGCAGCATGGGCACACCTGTGGTTCACATGCACACACCCCTATGTCTAGCTGTCCATCTGCGTTTCAGCCATGTGTCACTCACCATGTGTTTCTTCTGCTTTTCAGCTCCATCATGCCTCAGGGCTGTATCACCAGCTGGTGACCACTACATGGCACCAGCGATGGATGATACCATGCCATCTACATCCTTTGGAGCCATGGCCAGTGCTGAGGACTGTGGTACAGCACGTATGCTGATGCACCTACTGGGATTGGCTGATGATGATGACCCCTTGTCTGGTCTTCTTCTGGAGGAGGATCTCATTATTCTTGCACAGGCCATGGAGGAGGAGGATGATGATGAAGAAGATGATGCCACACAGATAGGGGGACACACAGGTGGCATACACCCATCCACTGGCTCAGTACACACAGGGGCAACTACAGGCAGTGTGGGTCATCCTGTGCCTGCAGACACACCTCCCCAGTGCGCCCCCCCTACCAGCTGATGCAGTGGCTGATGGTGGATAGGGACATGGTGCTGCTGTGGGGCCTGGGACCACCGGTACTGTCCAGCAGGGTGCTGCAATGCTGAAATGGCTGGTAGGGGGCATTGTCCAGTCCACCCCAGGGGCCCACCATGCATGCCCACTCACAGTCCCTGCCCATACAGTGGCCTCCTGTGTGGCATTCCCGATGAGGGATGTGGCACAGCAGGCCAGGTCCCCCCCACCCATCATTCTCCAGCCCCAAAAGCATTACCTGCTGACAGGCTTGATGAGCACACCTGGCTCCTGCTGGAAACCATGACGGGCTAGGTGGTGTTCAGGAAGGAGCTTCATAGACTGCTGGCGCAGGTGGGGCACATGGATGCGCATGGTGCCTTGAGACATGCACAGCTGCTTGGCGAGTTACGCCAAGTGTGGGTGGTTATAACCACTGTTCTGAATGGGACTGCACAGGCCACTGTGGTGGGCTTTGCATTCTTGGTGTCTCATGGCCACAGGGCTTCCCGCTGCACCACGTACAGTACCACAAGCACCCCAAGGGTGCAGCATCAGGTAACCCCATTGCTGCTGATGTTGCCCCTGGCCAACATCATCCCCGACACCCCCAGAACCAATCTGCACTTCGGGACCTCTACACCTATGAGCACCTAATCATGATCTCTGGTGTCAACCCCTACCAGGGTGGAGTCTACACCCTCTGTGGCTGATGATCCACCTGAGGCATCCTTCCAGCTGAGGCATGGCCGCCCACGTTGCCACGGCAGTTGGAATGGCACACCCTGAATTCTGCTGGGTGCTGTTGGCATGTCCCAGTACTCTGCTGCCATTGCTGACCACACACACCAGGCTGCTAGTGGCCAGGGCCACGTGCTGTGGCACATGACAGCCCTGGTGTCATGACTGCCTGTGCTGTCTTTGTGTTGTACTGGTCATGTGTGGGTGCAGTGGTGTCATGCTGTGTCATGGGAGTGATGAGTGCAGCACTGTGTCTGCCATGCATGTGTGCTGGCAGATACCCTCTGATCCATGCCAGTCTCTGCAGTGACACTGTGGCCCCCTTTCCTTGGTGTCATTGTAGTGGATTTCTGTGCAGTTGTGTGCGTTCGGCAGTGCACTGTGCAGCTGCTGTGCAGTGCTTGCCTGCGCGTGTGTGTGTGTGTGTTTGTGTGTGTGTGACCCACTGCCCAATTTGGTCCTCCAGGGTAACTCACCTCCGGTTTCCAAAATGCTCCTCCACAATGGTGTCACTGTACCTCAGGGCCCTTGCTGCCAGTCAGGGGTCCCTCCTCTCCAGAATTGGCTGCCCACCCCCACTCTGAGGTTCATCCTTATCTGTACTGTCACCCTCCTTTGCCTGGACAGGTATTCCATGGTCTATGGCCATGTTATGTAGCATACAACAGGTCAGGAATATGCCACAGGCCTTTTCAGGGCTCTATTGTAGGGCACCACCAGACTTGTCAAGGCATCTGAACTGCTTTTTCAGCATGCCAAACAAATGCTCGATGATGTTGCGTGTTGCAGTGTGTGCCTCATTGTATCTTTTCTCAGCCTTGCTGCTGGGCCATCGTATGGGGGTGAGCAGCCATGGTCGGAGGGGGTACACACTGTCACCTGGGGAGGACAGAAACATATGTTAGGTTCACTCAGGTGTACACATGGCCTGTACCAGCTGCCACCCCCTTTGCCAGTCTATGCTACCACTGCCTGTCCACCTGGTTGCCATTCCCACCTCCCCACATGTGTAACCCCTATACCGCCTTTGTGGGACACCACATTTCTGTCCTGTTTTTGGCCTGGCCAGGCATGGTCAGGCCAACCTCTCCCCAGGACTGTGGGCCCCATCCCTGCCTGTGTGGGCATCATGCCACTGTCCTGTGCAGCCATTGTGTTTGTCCATCTCCTAGATCATGGTGGTGGCTGGGGGCATCTGTTGCTCCTCACACTGCCACATGTGGCTGTTGTGCTGCACTTCTGTCCTGCTCGCCATGTGGCCATGCACGCCACCATCTCTGTATCTGTGTGTCCTAGTCTGGCAGGACCCAGGGTTCCATGGTTCACCATGTCTATTTGCCTTTGCACTGTCCCTGTCACTCTTTCCCCACCCCCCGCACTACCACCAGCTGTGCGCAGTGCCATACAGTACGTGGTGTGGGCATGTGTCCTGCCCAGCTTGTCCACTAGGTGGCTGGAGGGGATGTCCCCATGTTCGAACCTGCAGCAAAAGGCTGACTCGTGTCAGATGAAGGCATCATGTATACTCCCAGGGTGCATGGCACAGACACTGGTGATGCTCCCTGTGGCATTGCACACCACCCGGCAGTTGGTTGAATGATAGCCCTTCTGGTTGGCATATGCCACACTGTCTGGGCCAGTGGTGCCCTGATGGCCACATGGCTGCAGTCAATGGCCCCCATCATGCCTGGCATGCGTGTCACCTTGTGGAATTGCTGCATGGCATCTCTACACTCTGCCTGTGTGCTGAGGAACTCGATGAACTCTAAAGCATGTGGCAGCAGGGCACTGAGGAACTGTGTGAGGAGACGGGACATGGCAGACTGTGTTATACCAGTGGTGTCACTCACTGGTATTTGGAAGGTGCCTGTGGTGAGCAAGCACATTGCTGCTGTCACCTTTGTCTCCACTGACATGGCATGACTCCTTCTAGTAGACTCCGATGAGTTGAGCAGGACCCATTCCCACACTACGTACTGTGTGGCACTGTGCACAGCTGGTGGTAGTGTGGGGGTTGGGGGAAGAGTGACAGGAACAGTGCAAAGGCAAATAGCCATGGTGAACCATGGAACCCTGGGTCCTTCCAGACTCTCCATCTAAATTCTGGAGGGTAGTTCATACCCTATTCTCTCTCCTTCCCCTTCCAGTTCTCAAAATAAATAACTCCCTAGTTTCCAACCCTGGTTCTGTGGCTAATGAAATTAATGCCTACTACACCTCGTGCACCACGTCTCATCTAAATTCCTTCTCCCCCTTGCTGCCTACTAATTTCAGCCCTTCACCTCAGCCAGTGCCTACCCCGCCCCCTTTTTCCTTTTCCTACTATCTCCTCTGATGAAGCTCTTAGTGCCCTCGTATCCCTGAACCCCTCTAAAGACTCCTCACCAGATGAGCTTGATCCTAAACTTCTGTACCTTTCTGCTCCTGCAATTGCTTATCCTGTCCTATCCCCCTAATCCTTAACCTCTCCTTTATTTCTGCCCAAGTACCCTCGTCCTGGAAACACATTGTAGTCCTTCCTCTCCCCAAGGGTGGTGACACATCCACTCCTGTCAACTATCGCCCCATTTCCCTCCTTCCTACACTTGCCAAACTTCAAGAACATTTAGTTCCTCCTTCTTCACCCCCTTCCAATCTGGTTTTCAGAAGAACCACTCAACAACCACCTCCCTCCTCAGTCTTATTGACTCCATCCTTTCAGGGATGGACGATGACCTGATCACCTCGGCTGTCTTTGTCAACCTAGCCAAAGCTTTCAAAACTGTTTCCCATACCCTGCTTCTTGATTCCCTCTCCTCAGCTGGTCTTGCTTCATTGGCCACCAACCGGTTTAAATCTTACCTCATTGGCAGGACCCAATCGGTGAGAATTCCTGATACCATCTCCCCTCCACTCCATATCTGGAATGTGTAATACAGTACCGGCTGCATGCCCAATGGCTCACGCTATGGACCAATGGGCGTACAGCCCTACCAATGGTGTCAGTCAGTGGGCAGCAGGGTGGCAGGCGGGTGGGGTGCTGCCGCCTGCCGGCTGACCGGGGGGGAGCGGGCGGTGGGGCCAGTGGGTGGGTGGGGAGGGGGTACCGCTAGACCACCAGGGATATTGGTATTATTAATTTTTTTTTTTACAAATGCCCGTGATCGGGCAGTCAGCAGTCCACTGGACCACCAGGGATATTGGACATAGTTCTTTTTTTTAATACAAATGCCCACCATCGGGTAGACAGCGGTCCACTGGACCACCAAGGATATTGGTATTATTAATTTTTTTATTACAAATGCCCACGATCGGGCAGTCAGCGGTCCACTTGACCACCAGGGATATTGGACATAGTTCTTTTTTTTAATACAAATGCCTGCAATTGGGCAGTCAGCGGTCCACTGGACCACCAGGAATATTGGACATAGTTCTCATTTTTATTACAAATGCCCACGATCAGGCAGTCAGCGGTCCACTGGACCACCAGGGATATTGGACATAGTTCCTATTTTGTATACCAATGCCTGTAATTGGGCTATGGAGCACATTGCCGGCTGCAGGGGGCATTGGTCCCCAATGGCTGCTGCATGGCAGGGTGCCAGGTGCAAGTCGTCGGGGATCGGCACACCTGCATGCAAATGGGGCAATAATGACATGCAGATGGCCCCATTTGTGCCTTGCATACATTATGGCCCCATCTGCATGTCAGGTTTTGAATATCGTGGTTGCTGTGCATAGCACAATGGAACTTGCGCTAGCGCATCCCCATGCTTCACTCTGGCCACTTGCGCTGGCGCAGTGCCACTGCGCCATGCACACTGCAGGTGGCCAGGTTGCGATATTCAATGATGCTGTGCCATGGCGCAGCTCCGTTGAATATCACCCAGTCCACACCCCTGCGCATCCAAGTTGCGCTGCGACCAAGCTTGCGCCACAGCCTGGTGCAGTTTGAATATCTGGGCCCTACTTTATATTTACTACTAGTTACCTTGCCCTGGGGAGGGTGGAAGTCTTATTTCATTGTGGTTCTATCCAGAATCCTTGGAATCCTTGGAGATGTTACTGCGCAGATAGGAGTAAGGTTAAATAGTGTCACATTTTTACTCTGTAGATATTAGTATACATGATCCCTTTTACTTGGGATTTCATGTCAGGTTGAATTCCTTTGGGTAACAATTGCAGTAATTGATGTGAATGATGGTGCATTAGAAGTGTGTGTGTGTGTGTGTGTGTGTCTGTGTGTGAGTGTTTGTGTGTCTCCTTAAAACTAGTTATCCCCCCCATGTTGTGGGTGTGTGGGGGGTGTGGTATGGTGTGTTGTGTGTGTGGAGGGGAGGAGATAATTGTAATTGTTATTTCTTATTCAGATTCCTTAGACATTTTCGGTACATCAAGTTGTTATACACTGAGAATTTATTGGCATCAGTACATATCAGGCTGCATGGTCTTAATTCCTTGGTGGTCCTTGACAAGAGTTTTTTGTTTGTTACTTATACTGTCAATATATATTTATATTATCATTCATGATGTCCGGTTACTACACTATAGGCTTTTGAAGTTTATGGTGCATAATATCTAGCTATAGAGTATAGTTGGATAATGGGTTCAGTTAAGTTTTACACATCATACCGTGTGTAACTACTGATCTTTTTAAGGAAGCTTTACTGGTTACTCTTTGTCTGCAATACATACATAGATGCTTCTTGTAGTGCTAAGATAACCTTAGTATGTCTTTAATCTGGGTGGTGGTTGTTTTTCAGTAATTGCATTCGTATACACATTGTGACACTCATAATTTGATTTAAGAGCCATTTGCTCAAGTAGTTGTTATCTCATATGTCAATTTAATTTATATACAGTAGAGGTCTTTGTATGTCTTCTGCACTAAGCACCTCTGACACGGAGACTCTCCCAGCTGAAGGTGACATGGTACTGTTTAGATTCTCTGACATCATCTTCTGTTTTTTTAAATGAGTATTTTAAACCAATGGGGATTTTTTATGTTTTTTTCTGCATGATCTGGGTGTTAAAAGTATTTTTTTTCTAAATAACTGTCATTACACTTCTACTGAAGGACTGGTTGGTCCGAAAGCTAGAGCACATTGTTCTTGTTGTTACATCTATGTTAGTCCATTAAAACGTATCAAATCATTTCTTTCTGGATCTGTTCCTAGAAGGACTAATATGGCAAATACTAAATCTAGATTTCAACATGGAAGATACTGGAATTCGCCGTAAAATATGGCAGTTACATAATATCAAAAAGAAACTGCCACAGTTAGACAATGACATCTATTTTCTAACCCAGTAAGAGGAGCAACATAATCCCTAAAGGTCTTACTATTTGGAATCCATTAAAAAACACGGACAATTCTATATATGCAATACAACTCTGTCATAGAACCACTGAGAAATTGAGAAATCACAGGATTCACATGTCATATGCCAAGAAAGTAGTTTTGAACAAAGAGTTCACTGAAATTGTTACCACACTGCAGAAGATGTCTGGGGAACCTATTCAGGACATCTTGCAAGAGATACACATTAACTACCAAAGGACCTTAAGAAAATTCATGCTTATGAAAAACAGGAAATTGGATGCCCTTCAACATATGATACTTCTTAACAACTGTGAAGAACATAATGGAGTGACTGAACAACAACACCACACACATGGGCACCTTTCAGTTGGTAATTTGTCCAACCACACCTTGACTACTGGGGAGCTGCAATACAAGTTACATTAAACTGTTCTGCCAATGAGTTGCTTTAGCATTTCTGACTGAGTTGCATAAGTGTTGCTGCATTCAGTACAAACCCCCGCACAAACTGTTTCTTAAGAATTACATCTCAGTTTTGCATTGCATTGTGCTTGGCCTTAAGCTGCTTTCCAACTGAGTAGCAAAAATATTTTATAAGTAATGCTCTTAAGCAGGTTAAGTGTTAAAACAATGCAGTATGAGTTGCCAGTGCATTGTCAAATGTTAAAAACAATGCTAAACCAACTCTTTGGTGGGACAGTTTAATGTGACTTGTACTGTAAATGTACTTTCAAAGGGCCTCTCTTTCTGCCCAACAAAACCACTGGACAAAATAGTTTTGTGGTGAACTGCAGGAATACTTCCATAGATTGAGACGTAAAGAATTCTTTCATGGTAAGGAAGAAATCACTGGTAGCGAAGACATCGCAATCAGTAACAATTTAATGGATAAGAAAAAGAAATCTGAATTCATACCCTCAAGTGGGCGTATCAAAAAGCTAGGCAATTACATTCATTGTTTCTGTCAGCAAGTCAGTGGTCAGATCCTTACTAGGCAAAAACAGGCCCTTTATAACCTTTCTCCACTGGAACGGAGAGCTATATGAAATCAAACCACAACATTGTCATCAAAAAAGCTGATAAAGGCTCTGCAGTGGTGATCTTTAACAGAGAGGATTATATTAATGCAGCTAAGAGACAGCTAACTGATCATGCCTACTACAGAGAACCTGGGGAGTGACCCCACTACAAAATATAAAAAAGAACTACTTGACTTATTTTGAACTTTTTCAGACCATGTCCAAAAAAAACTAACTGACCTCATCCCTGCTGAACCCAGGCTAAGGACATTCGACATGCTGCCTAAAATACATAAACCTGGCATCCGGGAAGACCCATCATCTCTGGTTATGGTACCCTGACTGAGGGGATCTCAGGGTTTGATGAAACCATTTTGAAATCACTGGTTATGGAAAGAGACAGTTATATCCAGGACACTACACACTTTCTGTGTGTACTTTCTGGTTATAAGGACTTACCACCTGATACCATTTTAGTGTTGACAGATGTAACATCCCTCTAAACTAATATTCTATACACAGATGGCATTTCAGCCTGCCTTAAATACATACAGGAGAAAGGACTGGACTAAAACATCAACCCTGAAGTGATGGGGAAACTTATGGGCCCAGATATTCAAAAGGGTTGCGCCATGCGCAACAGGGTTGCGTGTGCGCAACTCCAAAAATGCGCCATTCTGCGATATTCAGAAGGGGCCAGTTGCGCCACCAAAAACATGCTGAGCAACAGCGTAATGGAAATGAAGGCATGCGCAACCGAAGGGGGCGGGTCCATGCATAAAGTGCGCAATGCGATATTCGAACACTTGCGCAATGCGCAAGAGTGGCTCAGCCGGAAGTTGCGCAGTAGCGGAATTGAGCCAAAATAAAAAGGCTCAAGGAAGCGGCGCAAGAACCCTAGCAGGCCGCAAACTGGGGGAGAGAGACAGAGACAGAGAGAGAGAGAGAGACAGAAGCTGGAAGGGAAGACAGGGGCAGTAGGTCCAGGAGGACAGAGAGGCCAGCGGGGGGGTGCCCGGTGCAGTGGAAGCAGCAGTGGGGGCAGCGGGGGTAACACAGGAACAGCAGCTGGGGGGGCAGAAGCCAGGGAGATGGACAGTGCCAGCTTCCACATGGAAGCTGTAATGAGGGGGGTGAGACACCATGCTGCAGGGGGACATGGCCACGGAGGGGCCCGTCAGCGGTATGCCCCCGACAGGCGGTATCGTGCCCGCATCAGCTTCGAGCTGTACACAGATGTCGAGATCGTGGGCCGGTACTGCCTGATCAGGGCAATACTGAGACGGCTCTGTGAGCTGTGCAGTGATGTGCTACAGGCACCCTCATGACTGAGTCACGCTCTGTCTGTGGAGACCAAGGTGACAGCCTGCATGTGCCTGCTTGCCACTTGCACCTTCCAGAGGCCGACAGGGGACACCACAGGCATCACGCAGTCGGCCATGTCACGCATCCTCACCCAATTCCTCAGCGCACTGCTGCCACATGCTGTGGAGTACATCCATTTCCTCAGCACCGCAGCAGAGCGTACAGCAAACATGCAGGAATTCCACAGGGTAGCACGTATGCCTGGCATGCTAGGGGCCATAGACTGCACCCATGTGGCCATTCGCACACCACCTGGCCCCGACGGCCAGGCATATCGGAACCGAAAGGGGTTCTCCAGTGTCAACTGCCAGGTGGTGTGTGATGCCATTGGGCGCATTATCAATGTCTGTGCCACACACCCTGGTGGAGCACATGATGCCTTCATGTGGCACCAGTCTGCACTGTGCCATTGATTCGAGAGTGGGGACATCCCCACAGGACATCTAGTGGGTGAGTACACATATATGGAATGCAAACTCTGGGCAAGGGTGGGAATGACACAGGTGCCATGGTAGTGGCACACAAGGCTATGGGCAATATGGACCTGACATGACACTGCTCTCCACTATCTCCACACAGGTGACTGCAGATACCCACTCCATCCCTGGCTGCTCACACCGTACCGGCGCCCCACGACCCCAGCGCAGCAATGCTTCAATGAGACACATGCCGCAACACGTAACATCATAAAGCGGGTGTTTGGGATGCTCAAGGCACGCTTCCGATGCCTAGACACCTCCGGCGGTGCCCTACAGTACAGCCCCCAAAAGGCCTGTGGGATATTCCTGGCCTGTTGCATCCTGCACAACATGGCCAAAGACCATGGGATAGCAGTACAGGTCGAAGAGGGGAGACAGCAATGGGGACGCCAGTGGCGCCAGTGATGTTGGTGATGAGCAGCCCCCCCTAGGATGGAGGGACCCCCGACTGACCCGGCAGGCCCAGCTGCACCGGGACACCATTGCAGAAGAGCACTACGCCCAACACAGGTAAGTCAAGGGGACATGTGCAAGCCACACTGTCCATGCACAAACCACAGGCACACAGGGGAACACACCGTGCATGAAGGTCAGGGGAGTTGAAGGTTCCAGGCATACCAACACACCATCAGGGAGGGGTGAGCACTCATATGGACACACACACACACCAGGCAGCATACATGGGCAGAAGCACAGCACTGCGGAAACGACATTGCCAACACACAGCACCACCGACCACCCCCACCACCTGTACCGTACAAGTGCGTGTGTCAGGACCTGGGCACCCTTGCACCTTGGTGTACAGTGCAATGCAGGCATCATCATGCACGCGCACCTGTGGACAGCAGTTGGGAGAGTGTGCAGGTGGTCCGTGTGTCAGCATGGTGAGCAGAGCACCCAGCAGTGCGCTGCCCACCATGACACACGTTGCACACAGGGCAGCACCAGACAGGGCCGCACTGGGAGACAGCTCAGTCAGGTAGCACTGTCCCACAGCCACCATGGAAGCGTGGGCGGCCCCGCCGTGGCCCAGCAGCCCTGGCAGGCTGAGCAGGTGCCACATGGGGTGGCGCTGTTGCACCACCAGGGGTCCCACTGCGCGAACGCGACCTTGCCCGCACAGGGGTCTGCATCATGCCAAACAAACGTGCACCAGGGGTGCCCGGGATGCCCACAGCAGAACCCGGTGTCGACAGGCCTGGTGTCACATGATGCCGGGAATGGGGAGTGGAGAGCGCACTCTGTGGGGTGTGTGGTACAGGGGCACCTGACAGTGTGCCCACGCGTCCGCGTGACAGAGACCACTGCCTGGGTCAGCCTGTCAATAGCAACGGTCACATCTGTCCGCGCATAAGGACCAGCTCGGCTTGGTCCTGAGCACATCCCTGCTATGCCGCCTCCACGGACACAGACAGTGCCTCCACGGACCTTGCAACCCGCCCTGCAGCTGTACCGATTCCTGCAGCAGGTGGGTGTGCCGTCAATGGGTACTGTGCCCCAATGGCATCGTGACCCCCAGGAGTTGTGGCGGTCCTGGTGCACAGCACCCCTTGAGGTTGGGCGCTGTTCACCAGGACCAGGTATGGGCGGATCAAAGGGTGGTGGACATGTGCCACTGCTTGACACTGTACCGCCAGACCTGGTGTGTGACTGCTGCTGCCGCTCCTCCAACTGCTGAGCCCCCAGGTCCACCTGTTCCACCTCCATGCTGGCAACAGTGCCAGACACCTGCACAGCCACTGGTGCTGCCTCACCGGTGCTGACAGGCACAGCCTGGGACTGTGCCAGCATGCTGGTACACAGGTGTGAACCAGGAAGGCCCAGGGGCACATGCTGGCCTGCCATGTGTCCGTCATGGGACACACACCCATCACTGCCCATTGCAGGGCTGCTATCATCAATGGTGCAGGTACGTGCCACTGCCATAGGCACAGCATGCTGGCATACCTGCATGCCAGACTGCTGAGACACAGGCTGTGCACCCCCGCACCCGTATCACTGACACCAGAGTTTTTGGCCCAGCGTTCATGCTGCTGCAGTGCCTGCTGGCTGGTGGCGGAGGTGGATGGTCCCTCCTCCACGTCCAGCAGATCTGCATCACTGTCTGGACCCACCACCACCACCACCATCTCCTGAAGATGAACAGGATCTGTAACAGAAAGCGAGTACATGTGAGTGCATGTGAACAACCGCCCCCCCCAACACCACCACCATGTCATACCGTGCAGTGATGGGCTTCCACCTGTCTGGAATCCTCCGCCTGGTACACCCGCAATGGCACTCGGCTGCATGGCCACGACCAGTGTCTTCTCTGTTGGGGTCAGCTGCAACACCACTGGCGGGCCCCCACCAGTGCCAGCACGTGCCGCCATGAAGGCTGCCACCTTCTCCTTCAGCCTCCTGCGGTCAGTCCCCATCTTCTTCCTGCATTCCTGCACGGATCGCTGGTGGATTCCGTGCAGGTTGACAGCCCGAGCTACCCCCTCCCATGCAGCTGCATGTTTCTGAGGGGTGCCCCTCCGTCCACTCAATAGTGGCTCATCCTCCAGGTAGGCCTGGAAGAGGGCCTCCGTCTCTGCAGCTGTGAAGTTCGGCCTCCTCCTACGCCCGCCGTCCTCACCCTCACCTTGTCTCTGGTCAGTCATGGTGATCTGTATGGGTGGAAGTGGACACCTGTCACTGTGCAGTCTACAGCATTTCCCCATGAGCATAGGTGCCGGCCCGGGGTGGCGGAAGCCCCCCATGTTTCTTCTCCGTATGGCAGATACTAATAGAAAAAGTGCCCTTTGTCCCTTTCTAAGTGCCCTTTTGATTCTCAGCCCCCTCAGCCTTTATCATCCACCGACACCCCTGCCCATGAGCATTGTCCTGAGCATCACACAGCATGTAACTCACCTCTCACCTGCAGTAACCAAATCTGGCCAGCACAACCCACTGTCGCATTTTTATAGCGCAACACATGCAAATGAGGAGTGGCGCAACTTTAATGACATGCTAATCGCGCCACTGCGCCTTTGAATGGCTGATCGAATGATTTGCATATGTCGGCTGAATATCGCGAATTTGTGCTTTGCGCAATACGGAAGGTCCAGCTCAGCCAATGGCGCAGGTTTGTGCCTGCGTGCTACACTGCATTGCACATGCCCAGACAGCTTATGCATGCGTCTATCATGCTGCAGACCTGCTGAGCGCGATAGGCGATTCAGGCCATGGCCACCATTGTGCCAGTGGTGCTACAGCACTGGGCACTATATGGCGGTGTGGCACTACTGCGCGATGGTCCACTGTGGCACTGGTACGCAGCTTGGCAGTCACGCAGGATGCCTATACGTCCGTTGGCACTGTGCGTAGCCTTCGTCATTGGCGTGACCTTGTGTATGCCCTCTGCCCCCTGGCGCGGTTCGCATGCCATGTGTACGTCCCTTTGCACTGTCTGGTGACAGCGCCATGTGAAGTGACGGCGCTGTTCGAACAGTGCGATTGGAGCCTGTGGTGGTCTATTGCGCAACATCTCCACGTGGGGTTACAGTGCAGCGGAGCGCCATATTGCCTGCTGTAAACTGGCTGAGATGGCTAGGAGGAGGGCAGTGAGTTGAAGCCCACTGGAGGTGGCCAACCTGGTGGCCCTGGTGGAGCCCCACTGTGAGGCACTCTATGGTGAGGCCCCCCTCACCATGCCTAGGACGCACGTGTGGCAGCAAGTGGCCACTGACCTGGTGGAGGTCACTGGACGGGGCCGGTCTGCTGAGCAGTGCCGGCACCGGTACAGTGACCTCCGCCGGAGGGAGCCAGACCTTTTGACGCGGCTGCGGTCGCGTGCCAGGCGGGGCGTGGTGCCTAGGCCAGGTGAGTGTACCATCTATGCACCTATATTCTCTGTAGGGGTGTGTGTGTGCTTGGGTGGCTATGCATAGGTGCCAGCTCGGACACGGTTGGCTGTGTCCATGTGTGCAGCTGTGTGATGGATGGTTATGGCTGTGTGGGCAGGCACTCTCACTGGGGCAGGGGGTACTCTGCTTTTGAGTCACACTGATGTTTGTCTCAACATATGTCTCCCACAGGCTGGAATCTGAGGATGCAGGGCGAGGGTGAGGTGGGCTGTGCCAGGGCCCCGGTGCCGGTGGGTGTTGTGCCCCAGCAGCAGCAGCTGCAGCAGCGGCAGCAGCGGCACACCCAGCTGCTTGAGGAGTGTGAGAATCATTACTTCATGGATGCTATTGCATGCTGGGGGGGGGCAAGACCACCAGCCATGCACAACACAACCATGCAGGAAAGGGGAGGTCATAATTCCACTATACAAGACACTAGTGAGGCCCCACCTGGAGTACAGTGTACAGTTCTGGAGACCATACCTACGTATGGACATGGACTGGGTAGAGAAGGTTCAGAGGAGGGCAACACGGATGGTGCATGGATTGCATCACAAGTCCTATGAAGACAGGTTGAAGGAACTGAACATGTACTCCCTGGAGGAGAGGAGGGAGTGGGGGATATGATGGGGACATACAAGTATCTTACAGGGGGGAACAGAGTGCAGGAAAACACTATTTTTAAGCGTAAAAGATGTTCCAGGACTAGAGGGCATGGGATGAAGTTGGAGGGGGGACGATTCAGAGGAAACATGAGAAAGAATTTCTTCACAGAACGGGTGGTGGACAAGTGGAACACCCTGCCAGAGGAAGTGGTGGGGGCTGACTTGGTCATGGGATTTAAGAATGCACGGGATAGACATAAAGGAATTCTGGAGGTCAGGGGTAAGGTGCAACAGACTTATAGGAAAACAGAGTGAACTTACAAGCTCAAATGGGCAGGCTGGGTGGGCCATAGGCCCTTATCTGCCGACACTGTCTATGTATCCATGTATGTAGGCACGACACAGGTGACATGCATCACTGTGCAGTATCACAGCACTTCTGTGTACGCGTCACTGGTGGTCCAGGCATGCACTGGGCACAGAGCTGTGTAACTGGCATCGCACCACGTTGCCATGTCACTTGCCAGCCTAGTTTGTACTGTGATTGACGTGGGCAGTGTGTGTGGGCGGTGGTGCGCATAGCTGGTGCCGCCTGTTTGTGATGGCCATGTGCATGTTCACTGTGGGTGGTGCATGCCCAATGGTGGGGACATTGGGCTATGTGGCTTGCAGGTTGGGTGGTGTTCAGGGTTGTGGTCAGTCACAGCCATTGACTGTGTTCCCATTTTCCTAGGGCTCATAGTTCTCAGGAGGATACAGCAGGACATCGAAGGCTGACAGAAGGGTCCCTAGAAACCAGGCCATCCTGAGAGACATTCACAGACATGGCCTGCAGAGGAGGCATCGCCGAGAACAGTGGCACCGAGCAGAGGAGGACCAGCCTGCTGGGCCTTAGACCAAATTACCTTCCCACTTCACCCATCCCTACCACCTGCCTTTCCTCCAAGTTGTTCATCCTTACCCCTTGCCCACCCCTACCTTGTACCTGCACTTCTTGTAAATAATTATAGTTGATTGTTTTGCACTTTACACATTTTGATCATACATTTATATTTTGATATGAATACTGTGTTGGTCTCTGTTTTGCAGCTGGCTATGGTTGTTCAGTTGCAGTGGTGTACATGCCATCTGGGGTGTTATGGTCCTGGGTATGTGTGTGTGTGTGTGTGTGTGTGTGTGTGTGTGCATGGGGAGGTATCTCCAGCATGGAAGTGACTTTCTGTTGGTCTTGTTGCCTGCTGCCACCCACTGCTGGGTGCACAGGGTGTGTCTGGCTTGTAGGCTTCTGTGTTGCATGGGGCTGGCAGGTGCTGGGGGACTGCATGGTTTCCTGCAGTGCCAGTCACTACACATGGGTGGTGTCTTGGGGTCACAGTGCAGGTGTGCTGTGCGTATGGGGGGTCTGATGTGCACTGTGGTTGTCAACCCCTGTGTGTGTGGCACCTCAGCCTGCCAGTGGTTGTGCTGGGGTGTCATGGCTCTGCTATGCTTTGTTGGCTTGTCCCCATGGGCAGGTGGATCATCTGTCCCACCCCAGTGATGCTGTTCTTGGGTGTGCAGGTGTGGTGTGGGTTCTGCAGTGTATTCCTGTGTCATGTGGCATGGCTGGCGGTGGGCCCCAGCCTGCCTCCTGGATGTGCAGTTCCATTGCTCTGGGGGCTGTGCTTGCGCATGGCAGCTTCTGGAATGCTCAGCTGAGCTTCGTGGTTGCTTCATAGCGCAACATTTTGGCTCAGCTTCTCCTTCCTGGTTGCGCGATGGCGCAGTATGTACGATATTCAGACGTTGGTTGCTTGCGCAATTTGCTCTGCTCCATGTTTGAATATCGCACCTGTTGCGCATTTGCGCAACTGGTTTGTGCTTGCTCCTGCTGTTGCGCTACTTTTGAGCGCAGTTTGAATATCTGGGCCATGGTATTCATTTTGACACATAACAAATTCAACTTCAATGGCAAACATTATGTTCAAACGATGGGAACAGCAATGGGACCAGGATGGCTCCACAGTATGCTAACCTCTTTATGGCAGACTTGGAGGAGGACTTTTTAAGGCACTGTCCCCACAAACCACTAGCTTATTTCTATTACATTGATGATTTGTTTATCATTTGGATGGAGGGCACAGATGCACTTAAAGACTTTCATCAGGAATTTAATAACCTTCACCCTACCATAAAGCCAATAAGCTACTCCCTAAACTCGGCGCCCTATATAGGAACAAAAGCTGTCTCTCCCCTCCTGCCAGAAAAGCAATTGTTCAAAGGATGATACTCCCTATACTCGACTATGGCGACATAGTCTATACTACTGCTCCCTCCACCGCCTTGGCCAGCCTTGACTCCCTTTATCACTCCTACTGTCGCTTTATCCTGGACTGCCCACAAACAACCCACCACTGCACCTTATACAACTCCTTAGTCCTGCAGTCCCTCCAAGACCGAAGGCAAACCCATTGTGCTAGATCTGCAGCTAAATTCTGGTCCCAGACCCTTCCCCCTTACCTGACTTCTGTACTCTCCCCACAACCTCCCCCTGCCTACCCCCCTCAGAAGCATGGACCCCTGGCTCCTCCACGTCCCTTTCCTGTGCACTACCAAAGGCCAAGCAGCCTTCAGATTTCGTATACCACAGCTATGGAACGCCTTGCCAGTCAAATTAAGACACTCACCCAAACCACACCTCCTCAACCGCCTACTGAGCTCCCACTTTACCTTAAGCTGCTCATGTTTTTGCTAGAGCCCACTATGTATTTAGACTATTTGTTGATATGATTTGCTGTGACACTTTCACCTCTAGTTGATCTTGATTTAGCTAGTATACATGATGTATTAGTTTACTGTTGTTGTGAATTCCCTGTAACACTACTCCCATGTATGCTCCCCCTTCCTATGTTCCTGTATCTACCTGCTGTTTTGTCTGCATGGCAGGTGGACCCCTCACTGTGCTATGACCTGTATTTGTGTTATTGTATTGGGACTTGTCCCCCAGGTCGCATCTGGAATCGAGCATTTCACTGCTCAGTATGCCTTTCTGGTTAAACTCATAAATAAATAAATAAATAAATAAAGCTTACCCTGGAGTATTCGACCACCGATTTTAATTTTCTGGACACCACAGTCACCATTAAGGATGGAACCTTACATACATTTATTTACAGGAAGCCAACAGACAGACAGAGATACTTACACAAGAAAAGTAATTACCCAAACCACACAAAAAAACTGTCATGTACAGTCAAGCACTCCAAAGTCACCATATTTGTTCAAATGAGGACAGAGATACACATTTGGCTATGTTGAAAACACCTTTATTGAGCAGGGACACTCTTCCAGAAAAATTGACAGGACAACAGAACGTGCAACACAAGTACCAAGACAACAACTATTTCACTATAAAAAAAAGACAGCTACAGACAGAATACCCTTAGTAGTCACATATCATCCAGACCTTGAACTTCTGCATAAGATTATTAAAGACCTCCATCCAATATTTAGCGAGAATGAGACCCTTAATTGTATTTTTAAAGAACTACCACTACTATCTTTTAAACAACCACCAAACTTAGCCAGCCTGATTATTAGGAGCAAGCTTTTGCCAGAACAGAATACCATGACACTAAATGGTACACAACATAGAAACATAGAAGTTGACAGCAGATAAGGACCCCAAGGCCCATCCAGTCTGCCCATTTCTTTTTCTACCTTATGAATGTGTCATCAGCTTTTGCTCTGTCAATGGCCTATCTATTCATACTCATCTGTGTTATTCCCTTATGCCTATCCCATGCCTGTTTGAAGCTCTGCACTGTATTCATATCCACCACTTCCCGAAGTAGGCTGTTCCATGCATCCACCACCCTTTCTGTGAAAAAGAACTTCCTCACATTACCCCTTAATCGGCCTCCCTCTAATCTTATGCTGTGCCCTCTTGTCCTGCTATTTTTTTTATATTGAAACATGTTAGACTCATTCACCTTGATAATGCCCTTAAGGTGTTTGAATGTTTCAATCATATCACCTCTCTCCCTCCTTTGCTCTAGGGTATACATATTGAGCTCCGTTAATCTGTCCTCATATTATTTTTGATGCAGTCAATGGACCATTTTGGTTGCCCTACTCTGAACTGCTTCAATTTGATTACTGTTCTTGTGAAGGTGTGGCCTCCAGTACTGCACACAGTACTCCAAATGGGGCCCAACCAGTGTCTTGTAAAGAGGGATTATTACTTCCCTCTGATGACTTGTGATACCCCTACTAATATACCCCAACATCTCCCTAGCCTTACCTACTGCTTTAGTGGTCTGCTTGGATGATTTCCGGTCATCTGTGATGAAGATGCCCAAGTCTTTTTCTTCCCTTATGACTTCCAGCAACTCCCCTTCCAGCCTATAGGTGGCTTCAAGGTTTCTCTTCCCTATGTGCATGATCTTCCACTTCTTTGCGTTAAACCCCAGTTGCCACTCTTCTGACCATTTTGCCAGTTTATCCAAATCTCTTCTCGTTCTGCCCACCCATCTGGATCATCTACTCTGTTGCAGATCTTGGTGTCAACTGCAAAGAGACAAACCTTATCCTCCAGTCCAGCTGCAATGTCACTGATGAAGATATTGAAGAGGACTGGCCCCAGGACTGATCCCTGAGGTACCCCGCTTGTGATTTGCATCTCTTCTGACTGTATACCATTTACCAACACTCTCTGTTTTCTGCCCGTCAACCAGTTTGCCACCCAGTTGACCAACGTCTGACTCACCCCGAGCCTACCCAGCTTATTAATCAATCTTCGATATGGAACAGTATCGAAATCTTTGCTGAAGTCAAGGTAGGCGACATCAACTGCTCCCCCTCGGTCCACTACTCTGGTTACCCAGGCAAAGAAATCTATGAGATCAGTTTGACAGGACCTTCCTGTTGCAAACCCATGCTGGCTTGGATCCTGTGCTCCTATGGATTCCAGGTGTTGCACTATCCTTTCCTTAAGGAGTGCCTCCATAATCTTGCCCACTACTGAGGTAAGACTGACTGGTCTGTAGTTCCCTGCCTCCTCCTCTCCGCAACCACTCATGTGGAGTGGGATCACATGAGCCCTTCTCCAGTCTTCTGGGACCTCTCCTGTGCTCAGAGACTCACTAAACAGTTCTGATAATGGATCTGCTAGTTCCACCCTTAGCTCAGGTCCCATTGACTTGTCCACCCTGAGCTTATCGAGCTCTTGTAGGACCCTTCCTTTTGTGAAGGGACTAGTGCACACCTCCCTGCCCCCTGTGTCCATGGTGCTGAGCTGTGGGCCATGCCCTACCTTACTTCAGTACATATTGAGCAGAAGTATCTATTTAGGATAGATGTTACATGGTCCTCCTCTTCACATGCCCACTTATCCCCTTTGATCTTAGCAATACCCCCTCTGGACTTTCTCATTTCTATGTATCTATAGAAAGTCTTGTCACCTTCTTTTACTGCAATCAACACACCTGTAAGACTTGAGAGCTCATTTCCACTTTGGACTGTGTGGTTACATCACAAAACAGACAATTCAAGGAACATGGGATTTATACATGTACATCACAACATGTTGTTTATTTCATTCAGTGCAAGAGATGTCCACAAACAGGGTATGTTGGAGAGACAAGCCAACAGCTCTACACTAGGATGAACTCACACAGACATACTATTAAAACAAAGAAGACTGAAAAACCAGTGGGGAAACACTTCTCCCAGCCTGACCACTCAATTTCAGATATGTCAGTAATGGTCTTAAAAGGAAATCTCAAAAGCACACAACGGAGACAAGCTTTTGAGATTAAACTTATTTTACATCTCAGTATGGCAGCAGATGGGATGAACATGGATCTGGGTTTCATGGGACATTACAGAATTTAACATCCACAGACCTCTTCTTCAGACTGACATATTATAGGACTTTAGCATGCGGTGCATGTGTGTTTTGGGAGGTATGTGAATATGGCAGGTGTGGGTCTTGCTGTCACATTGAGGTAGGCTTCTATTTAGATACATGGAGTCACCGTGTGTTATTACTCTTACTTCACACACATAATGACTATATTAATTCTTTCTTACTATTTACCCTCACCCGGGAGTGGGGTTGATTCCACTGCACCATATTCAGATTCCCTAGCCTGTTACTGTACATACAGTTGTGCTGTTATAGACTGTCATATTTCTTAACTCTGAACATATTGAAGTGTGAGATCTCATTTGCATGGGGGTCCTTGACAGATCCATTTACATTAGGCTAATATTGTAGTGATTTGTGAAAATGTAGGTATGTTAGGACTCTTGTCTTACACACATACTTTATATTTACTTCTAGTTACCTTATCCTGGGGAGGGTGGAAGTTTTATTTCATTGTGGTTCTATCCAGAATCCTTGGAGATGTTACTGCGCAGATAGGAGTAAGATTAAATAGTGTCACATTTCTACTCTGTAGATATTAGGATACATGATCCCTTTTTCTTGGGATTTCATGTCAAGTTGAATTCCTTTGCGTAACAATTGCAGTGATTGATGTGAATGATGGTGCATTAGGAGTGTGTGTGTGTGTGTGTGTGTGTGTGTGTGTATACATCTCCTTAAAACTAGTTATCCCCCTCCCATGTTATGGGGGTGTGGGGTGTGGGGTGTGGTAGGGTGTGTTGTGTGTGTGGAGGGGAGGAGAGAATTTAATTGTTATTTCTTATTCAGATTCCTTAGACATTTTCGGTACATCAAGTTGTTATACACTGAGAATTTATTGATATCAGTACATATCAGGTTGCATGGTCTTAATTCCTTGCTGGTCCTTGACAAGAGTTTTTTGTTTGACACTTATACTGTCAATATATTTATAGTATCATTTATGAAGTCATATTACTACACTATAGGCTTTTGAAGTTTATGGGGCTTAATATTTAACTGAAGAGTATAGCTGGGTACTGGGTCCAGCTAAGTTTTACACATCATACAGTGTGTAACTACTGATCTTTTTAAGGAAGCTTTACTGGTTACTCTTTGTCTGTAATACATACATAGATGCTTCTTGTAGTGCTAAGACAATCTTAGTATGTCTTTAATCCGGTTGGGGGTTGTTTTTCAGTAATTGCATTCTTGTACACATTGTGACACTCATAATTTGATTTAAGAGCCATCTGCTCAAGTAGTTGTTATCTCATATGTCAATTTAATTTATATACAGTAGAGTTCTTTGTATGTCTTCTGCACTAAGTACCTCTGACCCGGCGACTCTCCCAGCTGAAGGCGACATGGTACTGTTTAACTTCTCTGACATCATCTGTTTTTTTAAATGAGTATTTTAAACCAATGGGGATTTTTTTCTGTTTTTTTCTGCATGATGTGGGTGTTAAAAGTATTGTTTTTTCTAAGTAATTGTCATTACGCTTCTGCCAAAGGACTTGTTGGTCCGAAAGCTAGAGCATTTTGTTCTTGTTATTACATCTATGTTGATCCATTAATAGGTATCAAACCCTTTGCTTCGGTATCTGTTCTTACAAGGACCAATACGGCAAATACTAAATCTAGATTTCTATTTGAGCTGGACAGACCACAGTTTTCAAAAGTTCAGGATGCATTTGTGAGATTGCCAAGCTGTGGAACAGAGATGTGCTACACAGCTGCGTGCTTGCAGAGTGTGGTCAAGTCTAAGGCAGCAAAGATGTTAAACAGCAGCATGCTTACACACACATACACACACGCACACACACACACACACACACACACACACACACACACACACACACACACTCACACGGCTCTTATTCCCTAGTGGCCAATCATGGCAGAGGGTTTCAAGCTCCATAGGGCATTCAGAGGGATACCTCCAAGTGTCCAATGGAAGGTTCCATTACTGGCTGTTTTTAAAGCTACAATCTGATCCCAGTAGGGCTGTAGGCTCTGCCCATAGCCCTAAAAATGACTGTCACCTGCTTTAGTAGCAGAGCTCCTACTGTACTTAGAATGAAAGTGAGCAAATTGGAACTTTGCTATACCTGCTTCTGAGTAAATGCATAGCCAGCAGTTAATTTATCCAGACCCCAATTGTCTCCAGAGCCAACGAGCACCCCTCCCCACCACTGCTGCAGCACATACCTTGTGGCAGCATAGGCCTGTATAGAACTCCTGGTCATGTCACTTTGTGCACTGATGCTGTTTCTGCACTCCTGGCATGACTGCAATAACAACTAGTGCTAAATTTCCACACACAAAAAAGAAATATTAAAGTGCAACCAGCAAGGATGCTCCTCCTTTGACCAGCCATTAGCTATGCAAGTAACTGCTGCTTTTCCAGCAAAGCTACCTGCTTGATCTGCACTTTGTCTCTTGGCTCCCTCATTACCATGTAGTTCAGCCTTGCCACCTCAGCTATTCACTTAAAGTCCCAACCTGACCAAGGCTGCAAAAGGCCAACTCTCCCACCTCCTTACACCAAATGGCTGACCCAGAGCACATATGGACTTCTGATACAGCCAGAAAGCCACTCCGGATTTCTACTGAAAGAAAAAAAAATTAGAGAGAGAGCCAGGATACCCATAGTGGCCATTCTACTCTGTCTTCCAGCTGCTCAGCACTACTGCAGCTCTGATCAGCACTCTGCCCTCCTTAGGTAAGCAGCTCCTCTCACCAGTGCCACCTCTGTAAAGCCGCCTGGCAACTTGACACAATATACGTGGCTCAGTAATTTATTGTGCCCTATCTCAACATTGCAATGGACTGTGGCTCCACTCTCCCACACTTCTGTACCTTCTGCTCTGTGCTACCGTGGTTTTGCTTTCCCTCACTCAGCTACTACAGCAATCCACTCAGCCATGCTTCAGCAGGGCTGCTCAAAAGAAATGAATGCAACAGGGCAATACAAAAATAAATACACTATAGACAAACTCAAGAGCCATTCAAGCCAGGCAAGCAGGCAGAAAAGAGAAAAAATAAATACATGAAGGGGAACTCTGAACAACAAAGTAAATATATATATATATACATATATGCATACACACATATAGATATATATATATATATAAATTATAGCTGCATGGTAGTGCAGCTATAGTTAGGGTTCCCTGGCCACTTCTATGTTAAACCTCAAATTTTGCACTTTAAAAACTTTGCAACCGTGCCACAGATTTGCCTGAGATTTTGCATGTGCGGTTTGGTACCACAAATCTCTGGATCTGGCAAGCTGCATTACAGTCAGATGTGCAGTTGCAGAGCTGCGGAGTGGCACAAAATGTTTAAAAAAACACACGTTTTGGCTGTTTCTTTGCTTGGGGCTTCAGCCCAAATGGTTTGTCCATATGGTCTGAAATTCTCGGGGGACATGCAATCTGTGTCACTGATGTGCCCTTTGAAGATTTGGTGAAAAAATATTAAACCATTCAAATGTTATTCAATGTTAAAGTTTCCCATTATGTCAATGGGGAAAAAATCTATGTGCCTCTTGAAAGCTGCCGCGAGTACATTTTACTGTTGCAAATGGCCTCAGTAGTATCGTGCCACTGCCGTCTTGTTTTCAGTTAGCGGTGGAGAAAAATGACTGTTGTTTAAATTTGACTGCCCATAAGTAAACACTGACAGTTGTGTTTACCTAATTGGGGCCTGAGGAACACAATGCAGCCATTATTTTCATGCACCCCCCCCCCAAAATACCTTTTTCATGATTGGGCCCCCGGTACTGTCACAAATTGCAAAAGAGCGGATGTGACACTTTCTCAATTTGAGACACTTTTGCACCTGTTCGTTCTCAAATTTTTTGAAAGTGTCACAATTTATGGCAATACTGATACCAAAAATAGCATTTCTTTGTCACCTCACTGCAGGTAAATGGTTGGTGCTTTTAGGCTGAAATTTGCATGGTGGCAATCGCTGGCCCAACAGATGTGCCTTTTGGTGATTTGGTGAAAAAATGTACAACGGTTCCGTAGTTATGGCATTCTGAAGTTGTGAGATTTCTCATAGGATAACATTGCAGCTCCCACGGCACCTTTCAGCACCGTATCTCGAAAAATATTCGAAATATGGATTTTTCACTCTGGGTAACTTAGTCTACCTTTAGATGACCTAAGCATGCATGGAGACTTCTAAGTCATGATTACAACTTCAGTGGAATTGTTTTCATGGTTGCTATGGTTATTGAGATATTGCCAAATTAGTGTTACAAGGGTTCCTTTTTATGACTATAGGGCTGCGGTATGTCTCCATATTTATGTGCAAGTGGGAGCACGGGACCTCTGGGCTCTGTGCCCCCACATACATATACCCTTATGCAAAATGGGCAGCATGAAGGGGGCCCTGCACTCCCATGACCACATACCAGTTACCAGTTACATTACACTTTCTCAAAAAGAATGGAAGTTCATTGCAATAATTTTATTTATTTAGTTTTTGTTGACCAGGTAAGTGCACTAGACAAATCCTACCTATTTTCAGGCACAATCTGGGGGAGGGGGATACAGATGAATGCCAACTGACCTTGAACCAGATTAAGCTGTTGATGGTATTTTTAGTGAATAAGGGAAATTTAGCCAGGACACCGACCGGGACATTCCCCTACTCTCCAGTAGGGGGCCCTGGGATAGTTGGTGTGGTCTCAGTAAGTCCCAGGTTTTGGAGGGTGAGGACATGGAGCTGCAGTGTTCTGAAGACCCAGGATTTGGTGTACAATGTGCTGATGTCCCAGCAAAATTGCTGGTTTCTGCCAGTAATGTCACCATGGTGTCAGATGAGGAGCAGCTCAGGTTGGAAACTGCTGGTGTTACTGTTATTGAGGATGATATTCTTGACAAGGAGAAAAAACATAAACAAGCTGCCTGCAGTCCTACACTACAAGCTGGTATGGCAAAGAAAAGTTTGCTGGTCACCGCTGCGGATGTACCCCCTATACAGGCTGAGTCTGCAGGTTATGAGTCGGATTTGTTTCTCTTCCCCTTTATCGTGCATGACTCCACCTGGTCTCCAGAGTTGGCGCTTGCTAGTGCGGGGTGGGTGAAGGACTGGATGAGGTGGGTTCCCGACCCCCAGTTTCCCCTTTCTAGCGGGGTCAGTGTGCCCCAGAAAGATATTGTTTCTGGTGCTCAGGAGGAGAGTCGGATAGAGCGAGCTGCTGAGGCTGAGCTCCAACCATCTGTAACTGCAGAGGGAATTCAGGCTGCTGCTCCTAGTCATTTAGGAACTGTGCCAGATGGCACTGCTAAGGTGGTGGGGGAGACTCTTAAGCATACCTTTGACAACAGCCTTGGACATGACCCTGTAATGCCCTCCCTGCTGAAGAGGGTGCCAGACAACAGTTGGAGCTCCCAGGTACGTCTTCTGCTTCTCATTCTAGGGGTCCAGATGTGTTTTTGAAGCATGATGATTCAACTGGGGGTCCTCATAAAGCTCAAGCTACATATGCTTCTTTATTTAAAACACCCAAGATACCTGCATGGAAACATTTTGTTGCAAGGATTTACTATAGAGGGGACTTGGAATTACCCCCTGATCGGATTTATGTTGACAAACACCTCATTATAGATTCATTGAGATGTAAGCCCTCTGATGTGTATGCATTTATCTATACCTCTGAAGACCACAACTTTGATGTCTCTTTTCACTCTACTGGGCTATTAGATAAATTTTGGACAGCTTACTATGAGGTTCACTCCCAACCTGTCTGGAAGCCCTTTGTAGTTATACCCCTTACTAGACCTATGGCCAAAGTGATTACCATCCTGTTCAGGAATGATGGGGTGAATGTCCTGGACATTACATGTTGGTTGGAAAAATGTTGTATGGTGAATGGCATCCCTCATGCTTTAATAGATGATAATGGATTTTGGACAGGGGGTTGGAAGTTCATTGTTCAGTTAAGGATGACTGCGGATGGTATTCAACATCTTCCCAATTGCTTTTATATTGGAAGAGATAGAGAGATCTTGTTCTATCCCGGGCAGCCTTGTCCTTGTTATCAATGTGGCTCATTGTCTCATTTGAATTCAGACTGTGACCAGCTCAAATGCTTGGCATGTGGTACCTTGGGGCACTTCAGCCTCAACTTGTACAATCGCCCCCATTTGTAATTTATGTGGCAATGATTCACATGCTTTCAGTACATGTCCTTGGGCAGCTCACAATTCAGTGGATTATATTGGACATGACTTCTAAATTAATAAGGCTGCTAAAGCTAAATCCACGGACTCTGGCCCAACCGAACCCAATAGAAGCAATTTTCATGGTTTCCCTGATGCAGCATACGGTCAGCGTGCACCAACGCACCAGGAACCTGAATTCCAGGAAACTTCCAAGCCACCTCCCGCCGGTCCCCACCCCAGCCTAGTTCTTCTTCTGTTCCACTCACGGTTTCATCTTCCCCCTCGGGTGAAGTACCCAACGAGCCGGAGACTGTATTGTCTTTTGAATTTCAGCCTGTTCGAACAAGATCACAGTCTACTAAATGGATTGAGGATAAACAACTTCTCCCAGTCCCTGTAGAAAATTAATATGAACTTTTGAAGTCTTGGGGAGACATTATAGAGGATGAGGATCAAGATTTGCCCTTGTCATCCTCACTACCAGATTCAGCAGTTGCCCACCCTTCAGGAACAGAGAACTCAGTGGGGTGAGTAACAAAAAGGACCACTAGGTCTCAAAAGAAGAAATAATTTCTAATTTCTTTTTCCTGCTATTTTTTTTTTTCTCTTTTCTTTATGAATATTGTTTCATTTTCACTAGCAAGTCTCCATGTTAACAGTATTAGATCAGACTATAAAAGAAAGGCAACCTTTCTACTTTACAATCTTTAGATTATGATGTTTATTTTTTACAGGATGTTTGGTTGTAGTCTACACATGATATGGATCAAGCTACAAAAGTGTGGTTTGTGGGCCCCTCTTATTGGTCTTTAGGCCAACATTTATATTCTGGTTTGGGGTTTTGTTTCCAATCATAAGGTTTTTTTATTCAAAAGCTGGTAGACCTTGAGCCAGGAAGAGTGATGTTATTGGATTTGGTTTGGCAGGAGGTGAACTATAGATTGATCAATATACTGTATATGCTCCTCAATAGAAAGTGGCTAGGGTGCAATTACTGAAAAAAATTAAGCCTTATTTGTCAACTTCTAGGATAGTTATTTGGGGGGGGACTTTAGTTCTAGTTTGGATTTAAAATCTACATGGAAGGGGTATTGTGATGTGCATGAGCTTAGGCATCTTATTCAGGAGTTGGGTCTTATGGATGTATTTGCACAGAAGCCACAATATACCTTTTCAAAAGGAAAACTGACATCTCGGATTGATTATTGGTTGTGTTCTCCAAATGTTGGGGAATATGAGGGGAGGGTAATACTGGTGGAAACCTCAGACCATAACTTAATTGGCTTACACATAAATTTGAGTCCGGTGTTTTTGAATGGACCTGGAGTATAGAGGACAAATGTACATTTATTGTCACAGTCAGTGTTTAGTAGAGGTTTTGCAGATATGATAGATGTACTGTTTGTTTTCTTTATGAATATCTGATTCATTTGTGGATGGATACAAAGGAATGTGTCAGAATGTTTTTTAAAACTCATTCTAGATTTGTTTCGGATGCCGGTCATCACCAATCTGCTAGCTTGCGGAAAGAACTGTACTCCCTATTTTCCATACCACGAGATTTTAGGGGTGCACATGAAGAACGCATACAGGATTTAAAATATCAGTTGACACAAGTCCAATATGACAGGCAGAAATCATTGGAATTTGAACAGAAATTTGGGCTACAGGGGAATAAAAGCAGAGTTAATCCTTACAAGGCTTGTAGGTCTGGAGTGCAGAATAAACAGATACACAGCCTTATTGATAAGCAAGATCAGAGCATTCAGGGGTCACCAGATATTTTGTCATGTGTAGCAGACTATGTTAAACAATCTTTTGAAATACCATTTGAAGAAACTCCTGATATGGCCTTGTTGCTACAAGGACCAGCATTACCTGCTTGAACGCATGTACAGCAAATGGATTTATTATGACCTTTCACGTTAGAGGAATTGCGTGTGGTGATAGGTGCTTTGAAAGATATAATTGCACCTGGTTCAGATGGTTTACCCCCCGAAATTTATAAAAAATTGTGGGTTTTGATACCAGATTATTTGTTGTCTGTCTTTAATGCCTTTTTGACAGAAGATTGGCTTACCTCTCAGATGTATGAAGGTACGATGATCTTTTTGTATAAAAAAGAAGACAAACAGGATCTTAATAATTGGAGACCTATTACTTTATTAAATTCTGATTTCAAGATTTTTGCAAAATTATTAGGTAATAGGATACAAAAACTCTTACCTTTTTCAATCCATCAATCTCAATATTGCTCTGTTCCTGGCAGATCCATTCAGGATGCTTTGATTCTGTTATGTGAATTATTTTCTCGGGGACAACTAGGTCATTACAGGGGGTTTTGTTCAGTTTTTATCAGACTAAAGCTTTTGATCATGTTTCTCATGAGTTCCTTTGGTTGACCCTTAGAGCATATGGTTTTCCTTCTATTTTTATCAATTGGCTGTGTATGTGTTATTCATTGGCTTATGTTAGACCGTATATTAATGGATGGCTCGGGGAGTTATGTTACATATGCAGAGGGGGTTAGACAAAGTTGCCCCCTGAGCCCCTTATTATTTGTATTGAGTTTAGACCCCATCATTTGCATTTTGCAAAGATCTCCATTACTATCAGGCATAGGAGAACCAGGTCTGAATGACATTAAGACTATTAGTTATGCTGATGATTTACATGTAGTAGTCCCATCACAAAGTACTGGTCGATTGTTATGTTGAGTCCTTCCTGTTCTTTTGCGCTGTATTGTTTCTAGTTTAAATTTTAGTAAGAGCATTTGTTTGAATTTTCTGGGGTTTCAAGTTGGGGATTCACAACTGGGAGGTGTCCGAGTTGCAGACTCTCCATAGAAGATTTTAGGGCTGTTTTTTTGGAGGTCAGGACATGGCACAATACAATTGGGAACTCCAAATAAATGTAGAGAGAGAAAAGGTGAGTAGATGGAATAAATGATACATGGGGAAAAAAAGAGGGTTTATTTAATCAAGACTTTTCTTTTGCCCCTATTTTTATATGTTAGCCATATTTTTCCCCTACCTAGATGATTTTTTTGTGCTGATTTTGAGCATTTTTTTTCTTGCATCTGGGGGAGTAGACTAAACCCTATTAAAAGGAATGTTTTATATTTGGACTATAAATGTGGGGTTTCATATGATTCAATCTGTGGTTTTCTTTTTTTCATTTTTTGTTTACAGTAATCTGAAGCCAGTTTGTCAGCAGATAGACAATGTATGAGTAGGGATGGTGACTGGACGAATAAAGGGCATCCTGCAGGAATGGCAGGCCAAGTGTTTGCTCCATAAAAACAGTAGGAAATATGTGTTATCCCCAGAATGGTCCTTGGTATCTGACCTATTAAAATCTTGGAAGGTTTCAAAGCTCCCATGAAAACAACTTTATCATACAATAATGAGCTCCTTTTTTACAGAAACTGTGTTCCCAGATTTCAATGATTTAGAGAGGAAAAAGATTGGAGAGCATTTAACTAATAGTAGGATACCTATTTCAATGTGGGATATTACCTGGCTTGGAGTTCATGGGAAAATAAATACAAGGGGGAATCACAAACATAAGCAAATTATGGATAGGTTTTGTTTTCGGGAGACATGTCATACAGAGATTGAATCCTTATGTCATTTATACTTTGATTGCCCTTATATTGTTCAATTTTGATTTATTTGGAAATGTAAACATTGGAACCACATGTGGAAATGGCGGGATTCTAGGTCCTTGTTTTTTGGTCTCTTTCCAGTAGCTTGGGATAAATATAATTCTAGTACTTTAAATTTGATAGTAGTAATTCTTTTATATTGGATCTGGCAAGTCCAGTGTTGTTTCTTGTTTCAACAAAAATATGTGTCTCCCATTGACTTATATGAGAAAATTAAGAGAAATATATCCCGTATCAAGGAAGGTGAGAGGAAAATCATTAAAAGGGTATGTGGAAAAGATATTGGGATTTTTGATGAATATGGGGGTCAGAGATTTTTTGGGGTTCTATCATTATTTGTTTACTGTTTTTCTTGTCTTGAAAATTCACTTTCAGTATCTGCATTCCCACTGTTGTAGTCCTTTTTATGGTATCCACTTAGATTAGGTTTTTAGTTAAATTTTTTTTTTTTTTACCCCTTTCAGGTCATTCTTTTTTTGATCTCATACAGATGCACACTAATATGACTGCCTTGATTTTCTCTTTCCTGTTGGAACTTTTTTTTTACAGGTCTCTGTCTACTGTTGCTTTGCTACATTATGTATACTATCTTATTTCCTTTATATAACTATTTTTGTTTTGTTTTATATTTTGGTAGGGTGGGATAGGATTTCTGTTTTTAAGTGTTGGATGGTTTCTTCTTAGTTGGATGATTGCTTTATGATTCCTTTTTTTTATTTATTTTGTATGCAGTCTGTTTATTTGTTATGAGTGTATTTTATTATGATTTTAATAAAAATTTCCCCTACTCTTTTCGATAAGTGCCATGGGATCTTTAACATCCACCTGAACTACCACCAATCCAGGCAGATGGGACCTCAGTTTAATGTCTCATCCGAAAGACGGCACCTCAGAAGTGCAGCACCCCTCACATGCTGCACTACAGTGTCAGTACTGGGACATTAACCCAAGTGCAGATGTGTGAACTGAACCCACAGCCCTCTGATCTCCCAGGTTCAGAGGCGAGTGTGCTACCTACTGAGCCACTGACACTGCTAATCTTTGCTAATGCATCAGTTAGGGTTAATAGTGCAGTGACAAAAGTTTGGAAATTCGATGTTAGGGTTCCCACCCCTATCAACTCCAACCTCTGCACAAAAACAGGCGTCGAGGTGTGCCATGGGGTCATCAGGCCTAACTTTTACTCCATTTTCCTGATGCATTAACAGAGTTTTTTTGCAATGAATATATATATATATATACACACACACACTCTTCTTTTCACATCACTACCTGAAGCAGCTTCTCCTGGGTCATAGCAGTAGTTCCAGAGGTGCTAAGAGGTAATGGTGACCTCCATCCTGCACAGCTTTTGCCAGGAGTGTTAGCCCATCGGCGCTGCGCACAGACTGCCTCGCCCTCCCAGTCACCCTCCCACCCAAGCTTGACCCTCACTTTATTGTCCTTTTCTGTCACGTGACTTCTTGCTACGTCTGAAACGAAGTCTGCACTTCTCCATTTGCAGCTTATATTCTTTCCCCACCAGCGGGGGCTTCCCTCTTAGTGTGCCAAGCCACTCCATACCTCCCTACTCTCTACTACTTGGTCACTTTTGCTTATCCTGCAACATAGCTGCCTAGCCCCCCCATTCTAGAAAACCACACTGCACATTCCTCTGCTACCTCACCCTGCCCTGCATACCACCTCCTACCCTCATCTCCTGCTTACCTAACCCCTATTCCCACTTCTGCTTGCCTATGCCTGCTCCCACTGTGACCACTAGGAGTCACTATTTCTCCCCCTTTTCTGCTCCAAACCCAGCCTTATCCAGCCCCTCGATAACCTCTGACATCCTCTCTGCAAGGCTCTAAGATACCCTCCTTCCAGTGTACTTGAACCTGGGACCTCCCACACCAAAGTCAGTAGCACTACCACTACTCCATAGTGGCAGTCACCCTCACTGAAGGTCTGCTATCACCCTTATCATTTACCATAAACATAGAACTATGGGCGCTCACACTCTCCTCCTGCGCTAGATAAAGACTACTACTCCTTATGTCCATCCTCACATCTGAGGCCTCTTCCTCCCTGACTAATGAACCCTCTTGTACCTCTACTACTTCCTGTCTCCCACCCAAACTCACTCCCCCCCTTTTTTCCTGTCCCCTCTCACTTACTCTCCCGCTCACCACCTTTCCCTCCTCTCTAGCCTCCTTTTGGCGCCTAATGATCACCCTCTCCTGGAAGTTGCCTTAACCTCAAAATTGTCTACTCGCTTGAACCTGTTAAAGCTTGTTATTCTATGAAACTTAAAAACGTTACTGCCTTAAACTGTTAATAGCAAATTTATGATGTAACTTTCCTGTCTGGTTTTACCTGTAATGTGTATCGTGCTTTGTTAAATGTTCTTTGTGACGTGGAACCTTTGTAAAAGAGCCCTGGTTCAAAGGTATTAATTCCTAGACTAATAAACTAAACTAAACCTACTAGGTCTTCTCACTCTTACTCTCCTGGCTTAAACTTCCCCCCAACTTGAGCACCCACCCACTATGTCTGACACCTCACCCCTAGGCTACCTCATTATGACCCAGCCTCCTCCACCTTGAACACAACCCTAATCCCCCAGCACCCACCCCCTGCCTACACCCCTGCTCCCTCTGCCCTTCCAGGACCACCTTGGATGCACTTTTTCCTTGCCATACCCACCCTTCATGCTCTAACTATCCCCTGCACCCTCACCACCAGGTCCTCGCCTGGGCACTGAACTATGGGTCTCTGCCACCACCATCCCCTAATTAGAATAATCACATTACTACTGTTACTGTCTGGGAATGTACACCTCAACCCCGGACCTATATCTGCCAGCCCTCCCAAATCCAGTACCACTACCGGTCTTCACTTTGTATCCCTGAGCATATGCAGCCTCCTAAAAATAATCACTGCTCTCCAGTGCTGGATCACTCAGCAGCAACCTGACATTATTGCACTGGTAGAGACTTGGCTCTCCAAGTCCACCCCTGACTGTGCTATCTCCCTCCCTGGATACGGCCTATTCAGGGATGACCATGTAGGCAAATGCGGTGGTGGGTGTGCAATATTCACATGGGACACCATTATAGGTCATGCACTCCCTGCTCCCAAACTTGACTATGGTTCCCAAGCCCTCATGCTAAAAATCTTCCCTGACCCCACCAGAGGACCTCTTCTCCTCACAGTCTCCTGCATACCCCCAAGGAACCAGAACTCAGCAGTCCGGTCCCTTATAGACTACCTCACATCCCTACTGCACAAAGTTGAGCAAGTCATCCTTGGTGATCTTAATGTTAATTGGCTTGCTTCCACTGCCTCCCAAACCACGGACTCCTTCGCTGCCCTGGATATGACCCAACTAGTCTCCCAGCTCACCAGGTTCAACCGATCTAGTGGAACCAACACCCTCTTAGACATTATTTTATCAAACTGCCCCTTCAAAATCCGGGACATCACTGTCCTCCCTGACTCACTTAGTGGTCACTCTCCAGTCATCTGTCTCTTGTCATCCTCCTCACCAAAACCAGTGTCCCAGGCTATACTGCACCGGCGTCTATGCCCCAGTGGCCTAAAAAAAGCTGAAGCAGCACCTAGCCCAGCTAGAATGGTCCCCTATCCGACATGCCCCAGATATTGACTCAGCTCTAGACCTCTTCACAAGTGCCTTCTGCAAGGCCTGTGACCTCTTTGCCCCCCCGCCAGGATCCATACAAAGAAATGCAACACCCCCTGGATCACCCCTTCCCTCATCCAGAAACTTAAGAATAGGGATAATCTCTGGCATATCGCTGTAGACTCAGGCAAGTCATCTGACAGACAATCCTACAAGCGGAGCACAATAAGTGCACCTGGGCCATCAGACGGGCCAAGGCAGAGCACTACCAGGCCACCCTCACCTCCACCTGAGGGTTGGCCTGGACATTCTGGGATAGCTTGAAAGAGCTAAATAGGAAGACCCGCCCCCCCACCATCCCAGCTTTCCATCAACGGTGCTACTACCACTGATCCACTATCTATAGCTGACTGCCTCAACACCACTTTCTCTGATCTAAGCTCTGTCTTCCCAAGCAGCTTCTTTGATCCAATCCCCCTTCCCCCTGCCCTGCATCGCCTCAATTCTACCTGCACACCCTATCCCCCATGAAGCCAGGCCACACCTGCTAAAAGTCCTTGGTAGCAATAACCCCATCAGCGACCCCCTTGACTTCAGAATCCTCGGCCTGGTCCTGGACATTGTCCTAGTCCCCCTGATGGACCTACTCAACCAGTCCCTATGCCTTGGTCAGTTCTCCAGTGCTTGGAAAACTGCTGAAATCACTCCCATATACAAAAGAGTGGTGACTGATCCACTCCCAGCAACTATTGGCCAATCTCAATCCTCCCCCCACTCACCAAAGCCCTCAAAAAAGTGGTGTCTATCCAACTATCTGAGTACCTGGCCAAGTATGACATTATCTGCCCAGAACAGCACAGCTTCCACCCAGGACACAGCACAAACACTGCTCTCCTGGAGTTCTCCCAATACCTACACTCTGCTCTTGACTCCGGCAACCTTGCCAGTGTAGTGTTCATTGACCTCTCCAAGGCCTTTGACAGTGTCTGTCACCCCCTCCTAATCAACTCTCTTCACCAACTCAGTTTCTCCACTGGACCCCTCACCTGGTTTTCCAGCTACCTCTCTGCTAGATCCCAGCATGTAAAGATCAATGGCTCCCTCGCCAACACTCAACCATTCACTCCAGGGTCCCTCAGGGCTCCATCCTGGGTCCTGTTCTTTTCAGTCTCTACCTCAACACTTTCCCCAGCTCCTGCAATAGCAAGATGCCCCTCTATGCTGATGATGCGGTTCTCTTTTCCTCACACCCAGATCCCTCCACTCGCCAATCATCCCTCCAACTCACCTACAACCAAACTGAAAGGTGGTTCCTTGTTCACAGACTAGTCAAAAACCTAAAGAAAACCAAAACAATGTTCTTCTCTCACCACCAAAATAAAGCTAGATGCACCCCACTCCTGATTACCCCCAGCTCTCAGCACCCATTAGAGCAAGTGTCCACATACAAATACCTAGACATCACTTTCAACACTGCCCTCACCTTTCACACCCACAGTAATGCTCTTTCCTCCACCATAAACTCTTGGATCAGCCTACTATACTGCCATAGGGATTGTCTGCCCCATGCTGCCCTCTGGCTAGCCATCTCCTCCTCCTCCGTCCTGTCCCTAGTGGACTATGGCTTGTCCATCTATGCTGCAGCTGATAACACCACCTTCTCTAAAATCCAGCTTTCCATCAGTAAGGCCTGTAGGCTCCTGATCGGAGCCTCCAGCCGCATCCACACCTGCCTGCTCTATTCCTCCGTCAACCTGCTCAACTTCAAGGAGTGTCTGCAGTATCAGACTTGCCTTCTTGCTAAGAAATCCTGGCTCAGACTCCCCCCTGGAGTCTCTGCCTCCCTACAGCAGTCGTCCTTGTCTGTTTCCACCCGCAGCTCTGTTAAACCCACCTTCCAAATGTCTAGAACCAAGACCTCCCTCACCCATAGGTCCTTCTTTTATCGAGTCTCCATCTGGTTCAACTCCCTCCCAACCTGCATCACCAACACTGTCAAAATTGGTGCCTTCAATACCGCCCTCCAGAACCATCTCTTTAATGTCTGCTGCTGTAGGTGCAACTAACCCTGCCCCTCCTAAACCCACTGTGGGACTTTTCCCTGCCAGGCTCCCCTATTCTGACAATGTCCCCTGGACAGTCAATCCATTCCCCCTACCCCTTTTCACCTACCCCCTCTAGATTTATACAAGGATGTACTCCACTGTAACTCTAGAGGATTAATACATCTTAATCGTAAACCTGTATTATATAACAATATGTAACTGAGTGCATCCTATGATCTATGTCTGCACCTCTAATGTTGTCCACTGTTGTAAACTGCACAATGTACTACTGTCTGCCCACCCTGCGATGAGGTGCCTTTGTAAATGAGTCTCTGACTCAAAGGTTGTAAATCTGACTTGTGAAATATATATATATATATATATATATATATATATATATATATATATATATATTAGAGTAAAAAACTCCATTTAATGCATCAGTTAGGGTTGCTCCACAGCAACAAAAGCGAGGAAATTAGGTGTTAGGGTTGAAAGCCTCCCTTGGACCCCCCAGCCCACCCCCCAACTGGCATCGGGGTGCACATTGGGGTCTTCGGCCCTAACTCTCACCCATCACATGTGTGAAGAAGCAGAGGTAAGGAGAATGGGTTGAGAGTTAGGACCGATGACCCCAACATGCACCCCAATGCCAGTTGGGAGGTGGACTGGGGGTCCAAGGGGGGCTTTCAACCTTAACACCAAATTTCCTCGCTTTTGTCGCTGTGGAGCAACCCTAACTGGTGCATTAAACAGAGTTTTTTGCCTCTAATTTTCCTTCTTTTTGAGAATGATGACGAGAAACAGTGAATGTAATGTGGTGGCGGGGGCCCCGCGCTACCGCCACATGATGTCTTGTGACATAGTAACAGGAACAGCAATGCAAACAGAAGTGCAAGCAGTGGCGCACATGGTAACACAAACGTAAATGGTAAAGGAAACGTTAATAGAAACGCAAGCGCAAAGTGACACCGAAATGAACAGTGATGCAAATGAACATTGAAGCACGTACGAAAACACAACTGGTAACTCGAACAGTGATGGCAGTGGTACTTTAAATGGAAATGTTCAGTGTCACAGCAAAAAGAACACGAAAGGGAACAGAAAAAGAAATGCAAACACTAGTGCACACGTAAACGCAAACCGTAACACGCACAGGCACGGTACCACAATTGTAAATGCAAATGGTAAAGTTAACATGAAGAATAATGCCAAAGGAAAGAGAAACAGAAATGGGAACAGAAGCACATACAGAAACGCAAACCGAAATGCGCACGGGCACAGTACTGCAATTGTAAATGGAAATGGTAACGGTAACAGCAACAATAACAGCAAAGGAAACAGAAGCGCAAAAGGAAATACAACAC
Source organism: Neoceratodus forsteri (assembly GCA_016271365.2). NCBI lineage: Eukaryota > Metazoa > Chordata > Ceratodontiformes > Ceratodontidae > Neoceratodus > Neoceratodus forsteri. The sequence goes on from CM028132.1 coordinate 103,612,573, forward strand.
ATATGGAAATGCAAACTGTAATGCGCATGGGCACAGTAACGCAATTGCAAATGGAAATGGTAACAGTAACAGCAAGAAAGACGCAAAACGAAAGGGAAACGCAAACGCAAATGAAAGGGCTGCCGGAAACGCAAATGGCAATGTGCACGGTGATGCAAACAAAAACACAAACAGAAACAGTAGTGGAAATGTAAATGGTAACAGTAATGAAAACGCAAACGCGAATGACAATGCAAAGGGTAAAGCACATGGTGGCGTACATGGGAACGGTAATGCAAACGTGGACATAAACGCAAGTGGAAACAGTAACTGTAACAGTAATGGAAGCGCATACCCTGTTTTTGACAAACAGATGCATACAGAAACACAGTGTATACAAAGAATGTATGCACTGTAATGGGGATCGAAGCTTAAAACAAGCATTGGAAGTACTTAATTGCTAATATCTCAGCAACCGCAGACGTAGAAAAAAAATTAAATTCCACAAAAATCTTGATTTTCCTGGCTAGGTTTTTGTTATTACATAGCCCATAGGGATTTGCAACTCACAACAAAAATTCTATATCTCGCACCGTTTTCGAGATACAAGCCCCAAAAGGCATGGCGGACACCACCATGTTAGTCTACAGGGAAAAATTTCATTCCATAACTTGGCAGCCATATAAATATCTTTTCACCAAACCATGAAAAGACACATCTGTGGGATGTTGGCTGCCTTGCCTCCAAATTTCAGCTCAAAAGACCAAACCGTTCTTTCGGAGCAGGGTGGCAAAGAATTCCTGTCATTTTGGCCAAGTCTGAAAAAGTAGTGTCGCAATTTGTGGCAATTTTAGCAAAATTTTGCAAAAGTGTCATGCTTGTGACACTACTTTGTGACACTACTGGTTCCAGAAATTTGAAAAACATATTTCTGGGGTGTTTTACCCCAAAATAAAGATATGGCTAGCATCCGCAGGGTTTGACTAGGCAAACACAAAAAGAATTGTGTCCCTAGACAGTCCCATATTTAAATGGCAAGCATTTTTCTGATCACCAACTGAAAACAAAATGGTGGATTTGTGACACTACTAGGGCCATTTGCAACACTAAAAAGTGCATTTGCGAAAGTGTTGAATATTTTGTTAACTTTCCCATTGACTTATAATGGGAACTTGTTTTTTGAATAACTTTTGAACCGTTCAATATTTTTTCATGAAATCTTCAAAAGGCACATCAGGGACCCTGGACACATGTTTCCTGAAGTTTTTGGACCAGTCACACAAACCATGCGACCCATAGGTGAGAGCAAAGAAATCGCAAAAAAGCGTAATTGCACAATTAGTTGTTGCTTAATAACTTCATAGCTGTATATCTGACTGGTACAAAACTTGGCAGATCCCATGACCTACCATGTCCAATTGCGCATACCAAATTTCAGGCAAATCCGTTGAACAGTGGCAAAGTTATTAAGGTGCAAAATTTGACCCTTTAACCTTAAAAGTGCTACTCAACCCTAACTATGGTAGCACGGTGTGCTACCATAATATATATATATAAAATTGTAGAAAACTCTGTTAATGCATCAGTTAGGGTTAAAGTGACAAAAGTGGGTAAATGAGATGATAAAATTGAGCCCCTAACCCCCATCACCCATCCTTCACAGACCGACAGATGCTGGGGTGTGCCATGGGGTCATCAGGCCCAGCTCTCACCCCATTCCATGTGTAAACAGGTTGACATGCTACAGTAAAGGAGAATAGGGTGAGAGTTAGGCCTCATGACCCCACAGCACACCCTGGCATCTGTTGGTTTGTGGAGGATGGGTGGTGGGGTGGTGTTGGGGGTTAGAGCCTCAACCCTAACATCTAGTTTCACCACTTTTGTCACTTTAACCCCAATTTATGTATTAATGAAGTTTTTTGCAATGAATTTCCTTACTTTTTGAAAAAGTATAATATAACTAGTAAATGGCATGTGTTGGTAGGAGCGCAGGGTCCTTTGGGCCCCGTGCTCCCATCAAGCTGCCCATTTGTGCATAATGATATGCATCTGTGGGAGCATGGGCCCTCCAGGCCCTGCTGTCCCACTTATACATAACTACAGAGCCATACAGCAACCCTATGGGACAAGGAACATTTGTAACACTAATTTGCCCATATCTCAGCTACTGCAGCAGTTATGAAAAAAATTCAAGTGTAGTTGTAATCATGACAGTGAAACCTCCATGCAAGATAAGCCAACTAAATATGTATCTTGCATCGTTTCCGAGATACAGGCACTGAAAAGCACTGTGGGCATCATAATGTTTTCTGATGGGAAAAATCTCAACTTCCTCAAGGCATATCTATGGAACTGATAACATTTTTTATACCTAAACAGCATAAGTCACATCTCTGGGACACCCTCTTTATACCTTGCAAAGTTCAAGCCAAAAGACCAAACCATTTATTTACAGTGTAATGTACCTGGTAACTGATATGTATTGGTGGGATCATGGGCCCCTCAGGCCACGCACTCCCACCAAACTGTCCATTTGTGCATAATGATATGCATCTGTGGGAGTTCAGGCCCTCCAGGCCCTGCTCTCCCACTTATATATAACTACGGAGCCATACAGCAGCCCTATAGACAAGGAACACTTGTAACACTAATTTGCCAATATCTCAGCAACCATAGCAGCTATGAAAAAAATTCAAGTGTTGCTGTAATCATGACAGTGAAACCTCTATTCAAGAAAAGCCAACTAAATATGTATCTTGCATTGTTTCTGAGATACAGGCACTGAAAAGCACTGTGGGCATCACAATGTTATCTGATGGGAAAAATCTCAACTTCATAATGGCATATCTATGGAACTGATACAATTTTTTACACCTAAACAGCATAAGTCACATCTCTGGGACACCCCCATTTTACCTTGCAAAGTTCAAGCCCAAGCCGTTTATTTACAGTATAATGTACCTGGTAACTGATATGTGTTGGTGGGAGCATGGGCCCCTCAGGCCATGCACTCCCACCAAACTGTCCATTTGTGCATAATGATATGCATCCGTGGGAGTGCAGGCCCTCTGGCCTCTGCGCTCCTACTTACACATACAGTGGTAGCCTCAGACATTACAAGCTATTTTCAGATATTTCGCGAAATTTCTGAAGAGTTTCTCTCTGCTGCCCCTACTGTTTAAATGCAAAAAACATCAGATATTTCTGGAAATATCACAGAAATTCCGGGAAATAGCTTGCAGTGTCTGTGGCTACTACTGTAATAACAGAGCCATACAATAGCCCTATAGGCCTGAAAAGGAACCCTTGTAACACTAATTTGCCAGTATCTCAGTAACCATACAACCTATGAAAAAAATTCCACTGCAGTTGTAATCATGACTGTGGCCACTGCAGTGTTATTTTCAAATACAAATTCAAGCGACACAGCTTAAACGGGTGTAGTGCTGTACTTCAAAAAGGCAGCCAGCCACACATATATCAGAAAACACGAACGAAGCAGCACCAGCAAGTTTCGTATAAAATGAATTTACTGTGCAAATGAAGATCACAGACAGCGGTAGCACAAACATCGACTAAACGCCCAGTGCTTCGACTCTTAACAAGTCTTCATCAAATGAAGACTTGTTGAAATCAAAGCACTAGGGAATTTAATCGATATTCTTATCCTGTCATCTTCACTAAAATCATTATATGAAACTGCTGGTCTGCCTAAATTCTTTCTGCCATTGCAGTGTTATCCTGTGAAAAAAATCTGAACTTCGTGATGGCATATCTTTGTGACCAATTAATTTTTTTGCACCTAAATAGCATAATTCACATCTCTGGGACAACCCTTTTTACCCTGCAAATTTCAAGTCAAAAGACCAAACTGTTAATTTACACTGCAGTGGCAAAGTTTTTAAAAGTTTTAAAATTCCTAGTTCGTGAGGTAGGAAAATCCCCATTCGCGAGGTCAGTCCTCATTCACGAACTGTCAAAATCACCATTCGCGAGTAATCCTTGATCATCAGATTCTGGCTGTCTGGGCTAGAAATCATAATCAAGGTTTTGTCACTCACGAAAAAGAGATCGGCTCATGAATGGGGATTTGACACCTTCTTGAAATAAGGAGTTTTGCCCGCTCACAAAAGGGGATTCAAAAACCCAATCCCCTTTCACGAGGAATACAGAGCACCTGAATGAGTATGGGACTAAGCAGACAATTAACGCACTCTGACTTGAGCACTCCAATTATCAGAAGATGGCACTGTGTCAGTGGTGGTGCAGAAGAGCATAGGGCTACGCACTGACCTGATGCAGCCCCCTACTGCAACACATGGCCACAACAACCACAACTGCTATGTGCATTTCACATAATGTGTCATGTCATCATTTGGTATAACCAGTGATTTCATTCAGATAATTCTCTTAATACATGCATCTCAATATCATTCCTCTCAAATTACAGAAACTGGTGCCTTTAAAAAAATCAAGGAAAAGGTCACAAAAATCAGGGACCAATCTTATAAAATTGCAATGTAAACTAAATAAGTCGGCTCTATTGTGTGGCTTATGGCTCAGTGCTTACTTACACATTGCATTTCAAAAAGTACTGCTTTTCTGACTGCTGGCACAGCTGCTGGCTGCTGCTCAAGACTGTACATTTGTCTCTGTCGTCTGTCTCCCTGGCATCCAAAGTTCACTCTCTAAACCTTATTGAGTCTGTTAAGGAGCAACCTGGCTTGGCATAATTATACACACACTATAAATATTGCAAGTCATTATTAAAATACCACATATAATGACAAGTAAGAAACAACCTAAAAAAAAAGAAGGCATTCCTTCCCCCTTCCTGCCTCCAATCAGATCCTGGTCTTCTGAAACCTAGATGGGTACCCATACCAGTGTGGCAGGCAGGTGGTAGAGATATGGCCCTCGATAGCCCTCTGGGCTACCACCACATCCTCGGTCCTCCTCTGATGAGAATGTTCTGTCTTGCCAAATAGGAGCCTATTGCTACCTGCCCCGGAGACATAACTTGCAGGCATCCTTCGATAGCTCTCTGGGCTACCACCGTTTCCATGGTCCACCTCAGATGAGAATTTTCTGACACACCGAATAGGAGCCTGCTGCCACCCTTCCCCGAGACACAGCTTGGAGGTACAACCAGGACACTTGTGCCAGGAACCTAAGGCTGTGTCTCTCACTGCAGGGTTTTTCGGACTTTGCAAATCCGACACCTTTTCTGGGATGGCTCTTCATTGGTCTCTTCACACCCAGGAGCTCCCCAATTGGCCTTTTTCACTTGCCCGGCATTTTCATTTAATTTTCCTTTTTTTCTACTGTTGAAACCCAATTACTTTAACATGAATGTGTTGGTGTGCCTGTAGCCCTGATATGTCATTTCCAAATGCATGGCTCTGCTGTTAACTTACTGAAACCATTTGTGCTCACTTAAAATTGTAGTTTCTGTAGAGTCACAGACACTTTTCCTGCTAATTTACAATCCTTTTCAGAGGACTTGCCTGTGGTTTTATATAATTTGTATCTCTGTTTTTGGAAACTGCATGTAAGATCTAAAATTGCTCTTAAAATTAGCCTTTAGGGAGACTGGTGTTGCAGCGAATTATATGTTTTAAGTTTGAAACTGAGCTGCAATTAATTTGTAATGTTTTATGGCTAGCTAGTTAACTTCCTCTTTGCCTGCTCTGACAACTATTTTTCTTTTATTTACTTCCCGTCCTGACCCTGTTGGTGCATAGCCCTAGGTCAGAGACCTTCCTCCCAATTGTAATCTCTTTGTGACTTACAGCTCCTTTGCCTTTTTGCAAATTAGCAGCCCTCCCACTCCTGAAACCTATCCAATTTCCCTGTCTATCCATCTCTCCTCAGGCATCCCTCGATAGCCCTCTGTGCTACCACTGCATCCACGGTCCGCCTTTGATGAGGATTTTCTGACACAATGAATAGGAGCCTGCTGCCACCCGCCCCTGAGACACAGCTTGCAGGTACAACCAGGACACTTGCTCTGGGAACCCAAGGCTGCATCTCTCACTGCAGGTTTTCGGTCCACCACCCTCCCACCCCTCACTGTTTCAATACACTAAGCACCTCCCCTCAAGCTAATATCTGACCAGACTGGCTCCTGCTTGCTCTTGGCTTTGTACTGAGCTAGTCTCCCCTTCCCCCTGTGACTAGTTTTATTTTTTCTACCTCCTTGCATGGGGCACCTTTTTTTTTCCTCCCTGTTTCTTTTTTTTTGCTGCCGGGCATCCCCTAGCCCCACAAACAGGCTCGCCAGGATCCAGCTACTCGCCCCCTCATACTCGGTGCTCACCCCCAAGTGGGGCCACCAGCAGCAGACTTAGGTGGTCTAGACGGGATGGCGCCGGAGCCAGCTCATTAGCTGGGGCTGGCATTTTATAGTGCTGTAATTCCCTCGGGTGGGGACGTGTAATGACAACCTGTGTCTGCCCCCCCCCCCCACATGCTGGCACTGATTACTGCAGAACCCCTTGCCTCCGCTAGGGGTCTGCATTGAATCAGACACTCAACCCCACCTCCCCCCAGAGTAGGAGAGCAGTCCAGCGGATGCTCAATTCTACTCCCTCCCCGGCTGGCCCTCCCACTCCCGGATCTGTTCCCTCACCCTGGTCATCGGTGTCGCAGATGGCAGCCATGCATCTGCACCAGTGGGCTGGCCCTTTTTCTCCCTGTTTCTGCTTAAGTCCTATCCTTTCCTTGCTAAGACACCTCTCCCTGTCCCTACACCATCTCTCTCGGTAGTGCTCTCACATTTCCTACCTGTTTGTCTGCTCACTGGTTCATTCTTTTCCTTTCTCCTGATTTTTACTATTCTAGTTTTAATCTTTTCTGCCCTCCTTACACTGTTTCTCTCCCTGTGTAAGCTCTTGCCTCCTGACAACCATGAATATGCTGACATTCACCATTCTCACAGTCTTTCTGCCAGCTTGCCTGGTACTAGCAGACTCCTGCCCCACTGTACTTGTCCGGGACCAAGAGCACCTTGTGTTCTTCTCTGCCATCCACCCTCTCCATGCCCTACCCCAACTCTGCATGGAAACTATCCTCTCTTGGGCCTATCACAATCTCCTTTCTCTCAAATCAGGAACAACACTTGCTCAGCCACCACCTGGCTTTCCTCTCTGCTCTCCCTGTGCTCCCTCCTACCCTTATATTCTTCTGCCATCCCTCCTCCTCCTGGCCAAAGATATCAAATGCAATCCTGGGCCACCAAACTCCAACATCACTGACTCCTCCAGCATCTGGGCAAATTCCCCTGGACTAAAGGTTGCTCACATCAACATTTGTAGTCTTCGCTCCAAGTTCCTGGATCTGGAGGCATGGACCGCTCAATACAAGCCTCACATCCTGGGACTTTTAGAAACATGGCTAAAGACCCACCATGCCATCTCCACTTATCAAATACCAGAGAACTCCTCCCTGCACCTCGATAGGCCAGGCAAAAAAAAGTGAGGTGGCGTTGCTCTCTTCATAAGGGAACCCCTCTCAACCAATATTGTCTTCTGTTCTGATTCCAGATCCTCCAGTGAATGGCTCTTCATGGAACTAACCCTTGGCAACAGTAAGAAACTGTTCATAGGTTGCCGCTACAACCCTCCCACTGCTGGCACTGAGGGTTTAAATAGCTTCCTCTCAGGACTCGGCTCCTTGTCCTCTCACAGGGTCTCCATTCTCCTTGGGGATTTCAACTTAAACTGGTTGAGTACCCACCAGCCTGACTATGTCACCCACCTAAAACAATTCAATCTGGTCCAGACAATCTCACTCCCCTCAGACAAAATTCACACATGGCCACCCAGACTCTTCTGGACTGGATAATTACAAACAAGGAGGACTGTGTACTGCACACCGGTACCATGGCCGACTCTATCAGTGACCACTCCCCTACATATCTCCTCTGGTCATCCAAACTGAAACGTCCTTCCCCAAATACCTGTCTTTCAGGAATTTCAAGAACCCACACACCACAGGCCTCCTAGAGGAGGCACGGGCTGTGGACTGGTCGGTGCTTTACTCTCTTACAGAAGTGACCCCAGCAGTAACCCTATTTACTCAGTCCCTCATGACCCTCCAGGACAGGCACTTTCCTGTCACTACAAGAAGGTTTAGAGGTGGTTACTTACGCTGGGCCACAAAAGACCTTCTTGCCCTAATGAAAGACAGGGATCGTGCTTGGTCAACTTACAAGACCTCCCCTTCCCCTGCTCTCTGGGAGGCCTATAGGCACCTGAGAAACCTATGTCAACATCTGGCCAAGTCCCTTACACAGAACCATTTCTGTCATCTCCAACAGGCAAACCTTGGTGATCCTAAGAACTTCTGGTCATCAATTGGGTCCCTCCTTAACCCCCACTCTAACAAGACACCCTTGCAACTACACTACCCGGCCTTATTATGGACCCCCTGGAAGTGGTCAGGACTTTCAATGACACGTTCACTGACCTATCTATGTATCTAAAATAACTTCCAATTGGCCTGCCAAATTGCTCGGTCCCCTTTTTAAACACTTGGTACCCACGCCAGGTCTACCACCCATCCTCACTCCCCTCCTTTCTATTTTAAGACCCTCTCAACTGCTGACACTGCAAAGCTAATCAGAAGCCTCCTAGATCATGGGTCCCCTGGGGCTGATGATTTTTCCCCAGCCTTCCTCAGGCTCATCTCCCCGGCTATCATAGAGCCTCTCTTTAAACTTGCCCTCTCCTCCTCCTCTATGCCCAACCCCTGGAAGATTGCCAAGGTGATTCCCATTTTCAAAGAAGACGATCCATTATCTTCTGACAACTATCATCCCATCTCCATCCTCCCCCACTTTAGTAAATTACTAGAGAAGACTATCCACCACCAGCTCACTGAGTATATGGGCAAGCATAACCTCCTGAGTAGCCAACAGCATGACTTTCACAAAAAACACTCCACCACCTCCACCCTTGCACTACTGACTCATCACATCCTACTAAACATGGACTATGGAAACGCCACTGGTGTGGTGTTTGTTGACCTCTCAAAAGCCTTCAACATAGTCAATCATGCCCTCCTCCTACTCAAACTACGAGGTCTTGACTGCTCTCTAGAAGTCACAAACTGGTTCCTGAGCTACCTCTCAGGTCATACCTAATTCATGGGTATTGGACCTGCCAGTTCCCCCACCCTGCCAGTATCGTCGGGTGTGCCCCAGGGCTCCATCCTAGGCCCCCTTCTTTTTTCTCTATTGATCAGCTCCCTTCCCTCATACAGTCTAAACTGCCCCTCTCTCCTCTATGCTGATGACCTTGTACTCTACTACGGTGACAAATCCCCTGCTCTCATTTCTTCAGTTCTTACCCAAAACTATACAGCGGCTCACAACTGGTTTGCAGCAAACCTCCAAAATCCTCCCTGCTCTCAACATTACTGTCTCTCCAACGGCAAAACCCTCAAAGAAGCTGACTCCTTTAAATACCTAGGAGTGCTGCCAGACCCCTCACTCTCTTTCACCAACCACATCCACTCTCTTGTTCAAAGATTCCACCAAAAACTAGGTGCTGCCTACAGATTTTTGCAATACCTCACCCCAGCCACCCGACTTGTCATCGTCCAGGGTAATCTACTCCCTATACCGGACTACTGCACCCCCATCTATGCCAGAACGTCCTCAAACCTTGTGACCAAGCTCTCCTCTGCCTACAATTGTGCATGTCATTTCGTCCTGTTGGCACTAGGGCTGTGCATGGTCCGAATAGTATTTCCCGAATACCAAGAATAGTAGGCTTGCCGAATATTTGGATGGACATTCCGAATAGTTCACTATTCGGCTACTATTTGGGACATACTATTCATGGGTGAGATTTCAAAATCTCACAGAGCTTCGCTGGCAAATCAGAGGCTTTTTTTGGAGCTCAGAGCCAGGAACACTATGTGATCTCCTCACTCTGAGTATGTAGATGAGAGGAGACAGTTGTTTCTCAGAGAGCTAGCTCTGTTTAGTTTACTACTTGTAACTTTTATAACTGTTTAAAAAATGTTTTGTGTGTGATCCAGTTTTTACATCAGATCACCTTGTGACTGCATCTGACTGCAGTTTTGTTTTTCATCCTTGAAACTGGGCTCAGTTTCAAGGAAAAGGAGAGTCTGTGTGTGAGTCAATCTGTGTGTGTGTTGCTGAATGCTGACTCTCCTCCCCCACTGCATACAGTTTCACAGCTCAGCTGAAGCAGTGTGGTTTGATTTTTTGCTTAAGAACCAATTAGTTCTTATCAGGATTTTTTATCGTCAACAAAGTCCAGTTTGACTTTTGCATGTAGTGGGTAACTGTTACTGGGCTCAGTAACAGTGAGTGGCTCAAGCTTTGCTGTGCCCCATCCCACAGCTGTGCTTGCTTAGCTTTTTGTTCCAAATCCACACACAGCCCCTGTGTTCTTTTCTATTTCTTTTGTGAAGCAAATTGGTATTTTGCTGTAATCAGGTTCCGGGCTCAGTTCCCTGCATAAGTGAGGTGTGATTGTCATCTGCCTCCCTCCTGTCTGCTTTACAGCTTACCGCGGCGCATACATCATCCGTATGTGCATTGTATTGTTGTTCTTGTAACCTGTGTCCTGCAAGTGCATGCACAGTTGTCTGCACGCATTTTTATTTTTTGTGATATATAAAGCGGCCTATTTTTTTCTCACTGGGTCAGGCTTGGCCCATTGAATTGTTGCTGACTGTAGTCTGGTTCTTGGCTCAGTTCCCTGTACAATTGAGTAAGGAGGGTGTCACAGGTGACTCCTCCCTCAACAGCTCACTGCACCTGAGTGGTCTCCTGTGCTTGTGAGTTTTTCCTTTTTTGCATGCCTTCGCCCCCTGTGTGTGCACTACTGTGAGTGTGTACACATAAATTTTCTGTGAACTGCTTTAGTATTTCTGTGTGTGTCAGGCGTGACTCACTGGGTTCTGTGTGCTGTAAGTTGTTTGGTGCACCTTCAAAGCTTGAATTGCTATACTGTATGACTGCACAACTGACACCGTACAAGTAAGAAGTTGTTTGCTGACTCCATCTCTTTCTACTATCAGCTTGACTTTATTAGCTGCTACATATGTGGTGTTGCTGTTGTTGTTTTCTGCAAGAAGCACCAACATAAACAAAGACACTAATCACAAATAATATACACAGTAAGTTACGGACCATGTCTCATCAATCCCGTAAACGTGCATGGTGCAGCCCAAGCAAGTCATCTTCACCACCAGTCATAAGTGGTGAGGAACAGGGTGAGAGAAGGTCTGTTCGTATTCGGCGCTCTAAAATAGTTTTCTTCCCTGATAAGCCTTCAGGTTCTGGTGTCAGTAAGATTGGAGGTAGTGCTAGTACTACTATAACTTCAACTGCTGCCACTACTATTACTAGTACTGCATTTGCAGCATCATCATTTTATAAAAGTAGGAGGGCTTTACAGCTGACATCTCCAGTTATACAAGAACCCACCCCCGCTACCAGTGGTAGTACTATTCACACAACTGCCCCCATAGAGGCAACATCGCCTATCAGTGTGCTCCTCCCCACCACCACCAGTGCCATGATTTCAGCAACCAGAGCAAATCCTTTTTGTACTGTTAACACCATCACTGCCATAACAGTGAGCACTGTTATTTGTGCTCCTTGCACAGCCACTGTCTCCACAACCATTGCTTCCATTAGTAGTCCTGAGTGTTCTGCTGTCACCATGACTGCTGCTACCAGTATTACAACTAGCTGTAATATGATGCCAATTTCTTCGACTGTAACTCCTGATTGTAATTCTGGCACCAGGAGTAATGTCGACAGTGCTACTACCTTGCCAACTGTGCCCATGACCATAGGTACTGTGACCAGTACTGACCATGAGACTGTTAGAACGACTACACCAATTGTGTTGCCAAAATGTACTGTTGCTCAGCCTCGCAAGTTTCCTCTCACCACACTTCCTTTTGCTGATGTGGAGGATTCCAAAGAAGAGCATTCATCTGGTTCTGAATATTTACCAGAGCCTCAAGACTTGCTAAGTACATCATCTGATAGTGATACCCACCTAAGCGAATTTGGCGATGAGGCCGAATATGCTGCTCATGTGTGTGAGAAGCGTGAATGTGCAGCTGCCAAAAAATGCAGCACTTCTTGTGGTGGCAAGCAGGCCGGTCAGGGTCACCCTCCTCCTCCTCCTCCTCCTAAAAAAAAAAAAAAACAGTCCACCCTGTCCTTTCAAAGAGTTGTGTCAAGTTCAACTCCATCTGATACACAAAGTAGTTTTACAACTACATCTGTTGCAGACAAAGAAAGGGGTAGAACAACTGCATCCACTGCACCCAGGTCTGATAAGGGGACGGACAAAACATGCCCATGGTCACCCTATTCAGGCCTGTACTTCCACTGTCAGTTCAAGGAAAAGTGTGGTGTGGCTGTACTTTAGTGTTATAAAAGATGATCCAACAAAGGCAGTATGCTGTGTGTATGTGACTGTACTATAAATCGTGGTAAAAACCTTTCAAATCTCACAACAACATCAATGATGAACCATCTCTGAATGAAATATCCCAGTGCACTTCAACGATCCACAGCTATTCCTCCCCCTCCACAACATGTGCCTGTCAGCCCCTCTTCTGGTACTGGTCCAATAGATGCACAAAGTATTGTTAGTGATTCTATTACTGAGACAGACAGTGTGCCCTCAACTCCCCCTACACCACTTATAGCGCATCCCCCTACAGGAGCATCACCCATTCTGCCTTCTTCTGCTCAATCATCTATTATTGTAACACCCTCCACCATGGGTTCAAAGTCAAAATCAATGTGATGTGGTACCGCTTTGACTACACCCATCATACAAGTCTTCCATGTCCGCATCAAATACCAGGCATCACACCCTACAGCACTGCAGATCACCAGTTTAATTGGTGAGATGATGGCCTTGGATCTGCGGCCATTTTCCATTGTGGAAAACACAGGTTTCCGTAGGCTGCTGCAGCATTTGCACCCTAGGTACAATATACCATCACGGACCACATTTTCACGTACTGTAGTACCCAACATTTACCGTGATTTGAGAAAAGAAGTTGCAAGACTACTAGCACAGGCTGTTGGTGGAGTTTTTCACTGCACAACTGACATATGGACCAGCATGAATTCAAATCATGCATGTATGTCACTGACAGCACACTGGTGTGTTGCAGATGTGGTAGTCACTGGTGGTGATAGTGGTACTGGTGCTGGTTCTGTCTCTTCCCCCTCTCCCTGCAGGTCTGCTTTGCTAAATGTCAGTGTTATGGAAGAGGATCACCGGGCTATAAACATACTGTCATTCCTGCAAGAGATGTTGAGCCCATGGATTGATGCAACAGTTTGCAGGTGGGGTTTGCGGTCACAGATAATGCTACAAATATGATAAAAGCACTTAGAGATGGCAATTTTGATGGGCTATGCTGCTTTGCTCATACACTAAATTTGGTGGTGACAATGGCTTTGGCAAACACAGCAGAGGCAGATTACACAGTCAAAGCAGCCAGAAGCATATGCAGCCACTTCCATCACTCTATGAAAGCCACAAACCATCTGCATCAGCTACAATAGCATCTTCAAATGCCGCAGCATCATCTCATCCAGGATGTACAGACCCAGTGGAATTCCACCTATTACATGCTGCAAAGACTTCTGGAGCAAAAGCGGGTCCTTCATGAGATGAGCATGGAAACAGATATAGGGGAAGTCCTCGGACATCAGGACTGGGCTGTGATTGAGGGCTTGGTAAAGATTTTAGCCCCATTTGAAAGGAGCACTCGTGACCTTAGCTCTGATTCTGCACTACTAAGTCAGGTAATTCCTGCTGTACAGATCCTGAAAAAAGCCATGAGGAGATTCAGTGAAAATGCTGAGAAAGATCCAAACCAGACACCAGGAACAGTGATATCCCTTGTGGAAAACCTCGCCACAGAACTAGAAGTTAGATTTTCTGATATTTGTTCCAATAAAAAGCACATATTTGCCACTATGATGGATCCACGTTTTAAGTGTGAGGTACTACACCTTATAATGCCCACTCACAGGGTTACAGACATTCAGAAGCACATGTGCTGAGAACTTAGTTTCTGCATCCTTGGGTCAATAAAACCAGCAGGTAACCCTATTGATGAGCCAGTCTCAGAATCACAAACTGAAAGCAGTATGGAAAACCTTGAGAAGAAGGGTGGCTGTTGGGCTGAACTCAGCTCATCACTACAGGCTGAGCAGCAGAAGAGAACAGAACAGCAGCCAGTAGGCACCCAATCTGCTGAACAGTTATTTCAATGAGCCTCTGGAGCCATTCTCCATAAATCCAGTGGAGTACTGGATCAAAAGGATGAAAGCATCTCCGCACTTGGTATAGTTCCCCCTTAAATATATCTGTTATCCCCCTACCAGTGTACCATCTGAATGAATGTTCAGCACTGCTGGGGATGTGGTGGAACCTCACCGATCCTCACTTGACCCAGCACATGTGGAACAACTTGTGTTTATAAAAATAAATCTACCTCACCTTGGGTACACATATGGCCACTAACAATTGCATTAAATAATTATCTTGTACTGGATACAACATTTGTGTATTGTAGCATTGACCTATACATAAGCCATTCTGTGTTAACCATCATTGTTCTGTTAGCAAATAAGCACATGTTAACATTCATATTCAAAGTCATACTGACACAAATCTGTGACCAACACCCTTTTCCTTTATTACTTCTACTGTCATGGTGTATTCTTTTGAACGAGCATGCCCTGCAGTTCCCAGTGCCTAAAACTGCCACCCACCTATTTATTGCTGTTCCCAATACAAAATCCTCAACTGGTGTTGCTACATCTCTCATCCCCTGTGTTGCTCGTGCCCATATTCCATCGATCCCTTTAACAGCTTTCCAGGTGCCAGTAACCAGTGTTACCAGTGTGTCACTAGTCTCAAGTATTTCACGTGCATAAAATATGGCAGCTAATAGTGTGTCATCTCCAGTCTCAGTATTTCCCATGCCTGAAATATTCCAGTTACAAGTGTGGCATCTCCAGTCTCAGTGTTTCCCTTGCCTGAAATATGACAGTTACAAGTGTGGCATCACCAGTCTCAAGTATTTCGAGTGCATAAAATATGGCAGTTATTGTGGCATCTCCAGTCTCAGTATTTCCCATGCCTGAAATATGGCAGTTACGTGTCGTCTCCAGTCTCAAGCATTTCACATGACTGAAATATTACCGTTACGAGTATGGTATCACTTGTCTCAAGTATTTCACATGACTGAAATATTGCAGTTACCAGTATGGCATCTCCAGTCTCCAGTATTTCACATGACTGAAATATTCCAGTTACCAGTATGGCATCTTCAGTCTCCAGTATTTCACATGACTGAAATATTCCAGTTACCAGTATAGCATCATATGTCTCAAGTATTTCACATGATTGAAATGTTCTGGTTACCTGTATGGCATCACCATTCTCAAGTATTTCACATGCCTGAAATATTCCAGTTACCAGTATGGCATCTCCAGTCTCCAGTATTTCACATGACTGAAATATTCTAGTTACCAGTATGGCATCACCCATCTCAAGTATTTCCCATGCCTGAAATATTCCAGTTACCAGTGTGGCATCACCAGTCCCAAGTATTTCACATGCCTGAAATATTCCGGTTACCAGTGTGGCATCACCAGTCTCAATTATTTTCCATGCCTGCAAAATGATTGCAAAATGTTGCAGTATGCTGCAAGTAACAGTGTAATTCAATGGCAGTTAATCTCTAGTCATCCAATATTTTGTGACAGCATTTACTGCAGAGTACTGAATTGCATCTTGTCTTGCTTCACTGTATACTATTGTTACATAATACAATTCCAGAGAAGGTGGAGAGATAGACTACATGGACGATGACAGACAGGTGTCTCTTTATTAGATGGTCTCAAATATTTTTCTCCCCAAGCAAGCCTTTTAGTTCTTGTAGCATTGCGAATAGTACTACTACTACCACCGGCAGAACTATTACTACTACTGGTGTCACCACGTGTTCCATCTATACATTCACTGTCACATCCTTTTGTGCAGTAGTAGGAGGGCATTAGTGCGTACATGCTTTGTGCAGGAAGCAGCAGACACCACCACCAGTGTTCCCACTGCTATCACTATGGCTGCTACATCTACAGTCAGTGTGCTTCCCACCACCACCGGTGCCATACATGCAGCAGCCACCCTTTCAGCTGTCACCACTATGGCAGCCACTGTTACCATTATTCTTATGCCCATGGCCAAAGCACCGTCTACCCCGTGTCTGTGGATGTATGTGATAACCACGAAAGCACAATCGCGATTAGTGGAAGGGCAAATATATATCACTGAACATCTATTTCAGTGATGTACACCCTCAACGCACAGGAAAACAGTGCCAGGGACTTACATTTTGATTGTTCATGCAGTGGGCTGTGCCCCTTGCATTGCCCCACACCCTCCCCCACTAAAGAATTCTTAACCTGGGGTATGTTGGGGTGCAAAATCTGGAGAAAAAACGGGGGCCAGGCACACAAAATGTAGGTTGCCGGACCTGAACCTGGAACCCTTGCACCTTTAGGCTGACAACCACCAACTACGCTATGGGGCCAGCTTGGCTGCCCCACACCAACCACACCAGGCCAACCCTCCCTCCCTTCTGTCATGCTGGACCCCGCCCCCCCCACACACATACACATATAGTGATGTCCTGTCCGCTATATGCACCCACCTCCCCCATCCGGTCACCCTTCCTCAGCAGTATCCCCTTCGACATGCACCAGGATTGAGTTGCTGTCATTGCAAGCACTCAATTGTCGATGCCCATGTCATGGGCTACCGTGTCTGTGACCATGAACACCCTCCAGTGCTGACCCAATGCAATGCTTGATATCGTTTTCGGAGTGCTATACAGTATGTGTGGTGTGGTGGATCAAGTGTGCCGCATGTAGCTTGTGTTACATTAATGACAGCTCTGCGTTGGTGGTTGAAGTCTTATTGAGGTGTATATGCTACACCAGGTTTAATGATTAATGGTGTTGTTAAAGTGCTTTTTTAAAGTTTCCCTAAAAAAACACCTTTTCTGGCCGAATACCGAATACCGTCTAACAAATACCAAATACCTGGGACCCGAATACCGAATATTCAGCTGAATATTCGGGAAAAGGTATTCGCACAGCCCTAGTTGGCACCGTTCTCCACTCACCATTGTGTCCTCTCCAATATGCTAGGATGGCTACCGCTGCAGGTCAACTTCAACCTCGCCCTTGGTAGCATGGTTGACTCCGCCATCCGGTCTGGCCAGGAGTCCCCCCTTCAGCCATCCTCATGGCCCGTACATTTCATCGCTCCCTCTGCTCACACAGTATTCTCCCTCTGTATTTCCCCAGGGTATCCACAAACATGGGTGGAAGAGCCCTGTTGATAGCTGCCCCTATGTTTTGGACCCAACTGCCTGACGTGTTCTGCTCCACAGACAAACACGACCACTTCAAATCTCACCTCATAGTATGGCTATTGGCTTCCTCCAGGTACCACTGTTTCCCTGGGTAGTCAAATCCTGCTGTGTGTAGTATTGTAAACCTATTCACTTTGTCTGTCTCCCCTACTGTTTCAGGCTCTAGCCTAGTAGGCTTTTGTACTACATAGCATTTGTACCACTATGTTAGCTCTGCTTCAAGCAACCCTGTATTCTAGTTGGACCTTTGTCATCTATTATTTTTTGTTGCCAACAGTATATTTGTTGTAACCTTGACTTATTGTCAAACTGTATACTGTATTTATGCATCTCTGCTTTGTAAATCTGTGCCATTGCATGGTGGCCCAGGTGGTGCCTGAAAACGGTCCCTGGGATCAGTGCACCTACCCAGTTACCAAAGTCATAAATAAATAAAAATGCCCACCATGTTGTTGTCCTTATCCCATTGCCACTACCTGAGCACAGTATATGCATCTGAGGGATAGAGCCCATCAAGAACACTGTACCCATCATCTGAATGGCTATTTAGTCTTGCTACCCCCAACCCCCAGTTATGTTTCTCATCAGGGCTCTGCTCACAAAGTCCCACACCTTGACCCCTCCACACTTGGTGCCATCCAAGGGTGCATACATAAAACAGTATTTACAGGCCACAGCATGGGACAAGGTCCCTGGCCCTCTCTCTCTCTGGGGCTGTTGCAGTGGTGGACTGTAGTTGCCATCTCAGTTGTGCGGCATACTGCTATTGTTAGTGCCGGCACCACCAAAGCATCAAACATGTATCTCACATACTCCCCCTGAACCCAGCCCATTTTTAGATAAGTAATTTTGGCTATCATGTCTGGTGAGTTGAATATAATGCTATCTGGTCAATCTCAGCCATCATGAAGCATGGACAGATGGGATTTAAAACTTAACTTCCCACTGGCTGCTGTTTCCACAAGACCATCCACATCCCCTGATGGGGGTTTGTGTCAATGTTTGGACCATAGTCCTTCCCATCAGAAGTGCATGCAGTGTGTGTGCATGCCCTATACACTCTGAAAAATGTCCTCTGACCTCCCAATATCTCAGTCAACTACTGCCCACCACCTGGGCCAAGCAGGCCAGGCACCTCTTACAGGAGGTGGCAGCAGTAACACAGTGAGGTAAAGCCTCCGTGCAGGAGGAAAACATCCACCCTAGCCATTCAATACATCAGGCCCTCCCCGTGCCACTGACAAACAATTGCATGTTGACATTATTGATTCTCTACCATCCGTCAAGCCATCTCTAGGTTTAGAGCACCCAGGCCCCCACTCCCTGGTACAGCTAGGCTCCTTCCCCCAGAACACCCAGGCCCCTTTGAGCACCAAGGCCCCTTCAAGCACCAAGCCCCCCCCAGCACCAAGCCCCCCCCAGCACCCAGGCCCCCATCAACAACCAGGCTTCCCCACACATACACAAGGAAATGCCACTATATTTGCAGTTGAGTCTCACAGTCAACACTCCCTCAGAGCCCAAACTGCAGAGTTCTGAACTCTCACTAGCATAAGAAAAGGCCAGCAACAGTTAACCAACCTTTCTTTTATATTACTTGACTTAGATGTACAGAAATTAAAGGTGAGTGAGCTAGCTCCTAGTTATATTAAGCTAAAGCTATATTAAAAAGTTCACAAGAACGTTTTTCTTTTCTTTAAAAAAAAACTAAATAGGCTGAAGGCTCTACACATCAATCAATCAAAATCTTTATTTACCTAGGCGATCACCATTGATCAAGCTCATTTACAAGGTGGACCTGCAGTTTGCAAGGACGAGAGTACAGAATAGAGTACAAGTAAAATATACATAAAACAACAGTAGCAAGACGTATACAACAAAATATATACAGTGTAGAAATAAAGGTAAATAATATATACAGAGATGCCTTTATAGTCCTATCCATCAATAACATGTTCATAGCCTGTAAAGGAGTCCCTGGGATATGGAAAAGCGCTCACGTAGGAGGCAGGGAAGCTGGCAGAAAGATTCTGGGATACTAAGCAGGTAGTGTCAGGGCATAAGAGTTGGCGACGGGGGGTGCTCTAAACACATGCAACTTGGAAAAAGTACAGAGTACTACAAATAGATTATTTATACTTATTTCTGCTGGCCAGTAGTGTGAAATCCTGGCCCTAACTTGACAATGTTGACTCGATAACCCCAGTCCAGCCCAGAGCCCACAGTCCAGCCACAGTCTGCCAGTCACACTGTACACACCACATTCCAGTGATCCATGCAGTCTGGAGAGTAAATAAAATATTTATTTATTTAGCTTTTGTTAACCAGGTAGGTACACTAGACAAGCTGTATGCCTATTTTCAGGTACGACCCAGGAGAGTACAGTGAAAAATACAAGTTCAAACAAGGTACATAACGACAAGGCGGCAATGTACATAGTTACAGGACAGCAAGATGAACAGATAGTCTACAGTGAGCAGTAAATAGGTAAAATATACATATACATACAGAATAAATAGACTAAGACATTCAACGGCAATTACATTGTATGAGTGACCTTATTACTGGGGCCACATAATTCATAAGCAGATAGCGAGCAATCACGTGCTTCCCAGAGTTAAAGGACAGTGGACAGTGAATTGGATGAGACCAATTTGGAGATCTGATTAAGGAAATAAGATCTGAAGTGACCTGCTGAAAACTTATTTAAAGCTATATTAGTTTTTTGACTTTTACTTACAACTGTACTGTTCTCACTCTGATAGTTGTCCCAGTGCCACTCGAGCTCATTCCTCCCATCAGACCATGACTTGGCCAGCCTGGGCACTACTGGACTCATGATGAGAGTGACTTTAGTTTGGCTCTGACCATGACGGGTCATGGAGGACAGCAGCAGCCAGTGGGCCAGGGCATGCAGTGCTAGTGGTGGATAGATGCCAGTCTGCCTCTGTCTGTGGTTGGCGATAGGCCTTGGCTGCTGGGCTGGCTGCAGGCTTTAAAATGTTCTTTTTTTTCAGATGGGGCTGGCTACCCACCTAATATAAGACTATCCAATGATGACCTCCCTGCTCCCCCAGTGATGAATTTGACATGGTAAGGCTGCTTGCTGTGGGTGTTGGACTCGGGACAAATGTGTCTCTCTGCTCCCCACTGTCAAAATAGCAAGTGGTGCCAGCCTTGTGTGGTGTGCATTGCATGCTCTCCTTCTAACTCCTCCTCCTCTTGACCTCAATTCACAGACTTCAGCTCCACACGGCTGCCTGTCTCTCATACATTAATCAGACTGAAATTGGCCAATAGAAGTGGCACGAGCTCCACAAGAAGATCAAGACACCTGACCAACACACTCCAGAGGACCAGATGACATGTGAAGAACCCCCTGCTGCCAACCCACCACACATCACCCCAAGACCCCTTGTCCATTGTCATATGTCCCTGTGGGCACTGCAGGAAAAAGAAAGCTGGATTTCCTATTTTGGAGTGGCCCTGCCAGCAGATTTTCCCTCCCCGCTCATCTGGCAACAACCACTGCAGAGTAATACACAAAGTAACATCAAAGCAATGTGTTACTTATTTGAAAATAAAGTCAGTAACTTCGAGCCATTACATTTTTGTATAAGCAGTCAGATACCAGTACACGTTACTAAGTAATGTAATTAAACTACAATAATAACTGGTGACTGTTTTTTCCCATAAGAAAACTGGGTTACAATTCTATCATTATAACCAGCTGGTTATAATGATGAACACGATGCCGGTTTCTTTACTTTTGTATGTGCCACCAAGATTTTCTCTTTGAACACCGCTCCCCCACCGCCTTGCTCCCCAGCCACACCCACTCCAGTTCCCCGACAAAGCAGTCGTCAATAAATTATTTTCTTTTTTTGGGGGGGGGGGGGACTAAAATATCACTGGGCGCAGAATCTATTGTGCTGTGGGGAAGTAAAAAAAAAAAAAACACTATGAGCCGCCACGGACAGTGTGCTGAAATCCCAACTGTCCACAGTTCGAAACAAACCCATTTATTTTGTATAATTGCTGTGGCAAAAAAACAATCCCCAGCAATTATACAAAATAAAGACTGAATGGGGGTTTAAAACTGGGATTTTACACCCCCCCCCCGGTGAGGGATGCCAGAATAAACCCCTCGAGCTTCGCTCTTGGGGTATATGTGACATCTCACCTCGAGGGGGGGGTATAAAATCCTTGTTATAACCCCCTACTTATCCATTATTCTCTATGTAACGTGTTACTACCCAACGCTGCCTGGACTAGAGTGCTTTGGCTAAAGCATTGAAAGTGTTAATGACTAGTTCAGGTGAAATTCGGTCATGACCTTAGGTAGGAATTTCCTATGGCTTCTAAAGACTACCTTCTCCCTGTTGAAGATTAAGTACTTTGACTCTGTGCAGAGGGCTTGCAGCTCACTCACCCTCCTAGCAGAGGTCATGGCAATCAGGAATATGGTTTTCACTGTGACATGCTTGAAGTCAGCAGTGTCTATAGGTTTGAATGGAGCTTCCATAAGCTAGACAAATCAGATATTGAGATCCCATGGTGAAATTGAATTCCTTATCATTGGGTACAAGTGACTTAGGTCTTTAAAAAAACCTTTTGAAAATGGATTGAGAGGCCAGTGACTATCCCTTGCCTGCTGATACAGTGGCACCAGCCAGGTTGCTATGCAGAAATGTTGCAGTATAATGCAGGGAACAGTAATTTTATTTATTTATTTGTTTGTTCAGTTCAGACATACACCTTTGATCACCAGTGCCCATTTACAAAGGTTCCTCATCTTCAGAAGATTAGAGCACAATTTCAAACAGAAACATAGAAGTTGGCAGCAGAAGGAGACCTCTAGATCCATCTAGTCTGCCCATTTGCTTTAGACCTATTTTGACACTCTAGTTGCCCTTTGTAGTCAGGGCTCCCTTATGTCTATCGCATGCATTCTTGAATCCCCCCACAGTGTTGACCCCCACAACCTCTTGGGGTAGGCTGTTCAAGGTGTCCACCACTCTTTCTGTGAAGAAAAACTTCCTGGTGTTAGTAGAGCACCTCCCTCCTTGTAGCCTGAGGTCATGTCCGCTGCTCCTGGAGCCCTTCTTGAAGTGAAAAAGTTCCTGTGTCTGTACCTTGTTAGTGCCTTTTATGTACTTGAATATTTCAATCATGTCCTCTATCTCTCTTCTCTGCTCCAGGCAGTATATATTTAGTTCCTCGTAGGACATGTACTGCAGACCCTGAACCATTTTTGTCACCTTTCTCTGTATTGTTTCCATCCGGTCAATGTCCTTCCTGAGGTGAGGCCTCCAGAACTGGACTCCATATTCCAGGTGAGGCTTGACCAGTAATCTATACAGTAATAGTACCACCTCTCTCCTCCTGCTCATGATTCCCCTCCCAGTGCAGCCCAGCATTCTGTTGGCCTTCAATATTGCCTTCTCACACTGCTTACTAACCTTCAAGTCATCTGAGATTATGATTCCCAGATCTGGTTCCTGGTTTGAGACCGCCAGTCTTTCACCTCCTAGGTAATACTCCTTTCTTGGATTTTTCTTACCTATGTACATGACCTTGCACTTTTTGGCATTTAATCTCAGCTGCCACACTCCAGTCCATTCTTCTAGTTTCTTGAGTTCAGCTTCCATCTTGCTCACTCCTTCTGAGCTGTCCACCCTGTTACATATCTTGGTGTCACCTGCAAACAGACACACCTTCCCTTCCCAGTCTGTTAGCGATGTCTGCTATAAAAACATTGAAGAGCAGAGGCCCCAGCACTGGGTCCTGGGGCACCCCACTGGTCACCCTGCCTTCCGTCGATTGCATTCCATTAACCTGTACCCTCTGGGTTCTGCCTTGTAACCAGTTTTGTACCCATCTGACTACTTCTGGACCAACCCCTGTGTGGTTAAGCTTCTTAACCAGCCTTCTGTGTGGAACTGAGTCAAAGGCCTTGCTAAAGTCTAGGTAGACCACATCTACTGCCCTACCATCGCCAACTATTTTTGTAGGGTAGTCAAAAAAACTCAAGCAGATTTGTCTGGCATGACCTACTTGCTGTGAAACTGTGCTGTTTAGGGTCTTTTTGGCTGCTAGTTTCGAGGAATGCTATGAACTTCTTTTTGAGTAGTGTCTCCATTAGTTTCCCTACTACAGACGTGAGGCTCACCGGTCTGTAATTACTAGCCTCTTTGCACCCACCTGATTTGTGAAGTGGAACCGCTATTGCCTTTTTCCAGTCTTTGGGTACTACACTGCTTTTCAAGGATTTCACAAATAGAAGTGCTAGAGGGGCTGCTAATTCTGCCCCCTGTTCCTTAAGAATTCTGGGGTTTATCTTGTCTGGTCCCATGACTTTTTCTGCTTTTAGTTTATTTAGCTCCTCCCGTACTTCGGCTTCTATAAAGAGACTCATGTCTACCTCTGGTCCTGGGGTGTTGTGTTTTTTCAGGGCTGGGCCATCCCCTGGGTCCTCTTTGGTAAACACCAAGCAGAAGTATTTGTTGAGGATTTCAGCTTTCTCTGGGTATAGACATGGGAAATTCTTTTTATTTTTTATAATTTTTATTTTTATTTTTCTGAAATTTCTTGTTATTTCTTTTTACTAATTGAGAATTTAGTTCTAGTTCTTGTTATTCCATTTACATTCATAAACTACCTCAAAATGACCTTTTACACTAGAAATCACATTCCTAGGATACTACATTGTATTACGAAGGATTATGCTATGATCTTAGTTTTGCCCCCCAAAAAGCAATTTTTTCACGTTATTCATGAGTTTTTTTTGTTTCATTCTTTTTATATGTTGAATTTCTTGTTACCTTGAATTTCTTGTTATACCCTGAATTTCTTGTTATTTCCTGTTATTTCTACAAAGGAACTCTTTTATTTCTCAAAATTATGTGACAATCGTAAATTAAAAATAAATATGTCTAAAATTAAGATATTGATATTTGGGAGCACCACAAAATACCACAAACCATTGTGGATAAACACAGAAAAAGTAGAAATAGTGAAATACTATGACTAGTTCAGTGTTAGATTTAACCAGACTCTAAAATGGAAAGATCAGCTAGAACAGATTGTAGTGAAAGTAAAGAAAGCACTTAATGCATTCAAAATGTTTAATGCAAAGATGGGCCGAACATCGGTTAAAGGAGTTTTGAGGGTTTTGGAGGCCAAAATAAATATGAGTATACTCTATGCAGTGGAAATATGGGGTACTACAGACTTAAATAAACTAGAAGTACTGTGTAATAAAATGAAAAGCTATATCCTAATGGTGCCGCAATCAGTACCCGCAGGAATAGTAAACTCAGAACTGGGACAATATTCAATTACAACATTAATGAAAGAAAGATTGATTTTATCTTCATTAAAGCTGTTCTTCCTTGTAGAAAACAGATTGCCTAGACAATGTCTGGAGGAAGAAATCAAATATACCTTGATAGGGAAAATTGTTCCTACATTGGAGATTTTTAGGCGATTACTCTTCCCAAACGGACTTGGACATGTTTTATGGTGTATGATTGTACACCCATGGCAAATAACCATTGAAAAAGTGAAGAATATGTTAAGGGATCAGGAAATAACAAATTCATGGACACAATTAAAACAGTTTAAGCTATATAGATGGTACAAACAGATAAAAACAACATATGGCTTGGAGCCTTATCTGGTCAAGTTAATAAACCCAAAAGAGAGGAGAATAATAACTAAATTTAGACTTGAAATATATAATGCTAATTATGTATTTCATAAGCAAAAAAGGGAAAACATCCCCACCCCATTCTGCAAATGTGATAAGTCATCAGAGGATGACCTAAAGCATATATTACTCTTATGCCCACTGTACAAGAGGCTTTGTTCGACATGGCTTGGTAACATCATGGCAAACCTTAACCTTTCTCTTGACAAAATGGTGAAATACTTAATGAGTAATGAAAATTTAAATATATTACAGAAAGTAGTTGATTTTTTACAGTCTACCCACTTATAAATACTTAATCGTATGTGCAATGATTGTTCGATTGCTTTAATAATCTCTGTTAAAGTGTAATAACAATACATTATAATGTTATTTGAATGTATTTATATGATGGATCATGGAATTTGATATTTCCACATGTATGTTATAACCTTTTAAAATTTGTAATGACTTTGCCGAACAAATAAAATCTTTTACCGTGTACCTTATTTCTTATTTAAAGATCATGTGCAATGGTTTTTCCATATTTTTAATAAAAACTTTAAAAGCTGAAATTCAAGTCCTTGCATCATGATTAGTGTTTCCTGAAAATTTCATGCTGTTTGGTTTTGCGGTTTTCTTTAAATCAGCATTTGTTAACTTGCTCTACAGTGGCTGAAAACAGTTGAGTTATTTATGTCCTCTCAGTCAAACTTAGAGTGTGATGACATCATTTTGGAGTAGCTTGTTGTTTTAGATTTCTAATCAGAGCAGCACTCTGTAGAGTTTATGGTTTGCTGAGCTCTCCAGGTTCCTTACAAACCCAGTCTCTGGTTTGTGTTTAGATAGATCAACTTAAAATATATTATTCTTTTCCTTTAAAAAGCTGATCATTTCAGTTCCAATGCTGAACTGTAGTAGTGGAAATCTTTTTCTGTGAGAAATCAGCCTGTCTGTACCACAGCTCTGTTCTTTCTAATCAAACCTCAATTTTTTTTTCTAACTATATAGCACAGGGCTGTTTAATGAATATAAAATAAATCTAAATTTTGTTCATTTCCATAAATATGTTCATGTAAGATAATTTTTTATGTTAGATTGACAAACAGTACATGAGCTTGAAATACTGTAGCAGAGTAAACTCACAAATTTCAGTTCTTTGGTGGTTTCTGTGTGAAATTATATGATGTATGTGTACAACTAGAAACACTATGTGGCATCCCGATGCACCATGTCTCTGCCCCACAGTTGAGGCAGCTGCAGTCTACTGCCACCTGTCCCTGCCCCACAAGCCCCCTGCCTTCTGCTCCACATGCGAGACTGCTTCATCCTGCTTCCCACTGTCTTCTCCCACACAGTCAGGGATTGTGCACCCTGCTGCCTCCATCCCCTGCCTAAGGAATCAGGGCTGCTGCACCCTTCCACCCCCTGCCTAAACAGTTGGGGATGATGCACCCTGCTACCCTCTCTCCCTCACAGTTAGGGAAGCTGCACCTGTTGACCCCTGTTCCTGTCTCCACAGTTAGGGCTGCTGTGCCATGCTAAGCCCTAGTGTGCCAGGTCTCCTGACTCCACAGCTGGGGCTGCTGTACCATGCTGCCCTAGCCACCTTCCATATGGCAAATATCGGCGAGTGGTCGCTTAAGGCATCTGCCAGAGTCCCTGCCAACTTTACGTTACTTGGGGATGAGGTCAGGACCCAGTCTATTGTGGAGTGTCTCCCTGATTTGTAGCTCAATCTGGTAGGTAGGGAGATAATTTGAGCAAGGTGGGAGTCGTGTAAGACTCCGTTTATTGCGGACTTAGCCTCTTGTGCCCAGTTTAGGTTGAAGTCACCCAATAGAATAACCTCTGATGCTGAGTCCACCACCGGGCTCTTCAGGAGCAAATCCAGGGAGCCGAGGGCATTGGTTGGGGGGCTGTATATGCAGCCAATTGTGAGGTGTTTAGCCCCTCCTATTGTGACCTTTAGGAAGACTGCTTCTGAGTCCAGGGACATGTCAAGGGGCTGCCTAACTAATAAGGCTGTAATAATGTCTTTGACATAAATTAGCACTCCACCCCCTCTTTTCGAGGGTCTGTCCTTTCTAAAAAGGGAGTAGCCGGGAACTGCAATCTCGTGATCCAGAATGTGGGGTTATAGCCAGGTCTCAGAGACCGCTAGTAAGTCCGGCTTGTACACAGTCAGCCATGCTTGTACCTCCTGGATCTTTGGTCTCAGGCTGAAGATATTCATGTGGACCAGCCACAGACCCTTGGCGCCATCCCAGGCCTTATCCATAGGGGAGGAGATAGAGACATTCATAGTCCCTGGTCCAGGGTTAGGTTGGATGTCCCCTGCCAGTAGGAGTAGGGCAGCAAGTGAGCTAAGGAGCGAGAGGGTTGGAGGAGGTAGTGCCAGCTTAACCTGACATAGGGCCGGGCTTTAAGAAAAACACGGGTCTCTATCTCTGGGTTATGTTTGGTGCATTTCCCTTCTTCAGTAGCAATTTTTACCATCCCCTCTTTTGCCTTCCTATGTTCCCTAATGTATCTAAAAAAATATTTGTCTTCTCTCTTTGCCCCTTGTGCTATATTTTCCTTTGCCTGGGCTTTTGTCTTTTTAATTTGTTTGTTAGACTCTCTCATTTGTTCCTTGTACAACTCCCAGTCTTTCTCAGTTTTGGTTTCCTGGTATATGCTGTACGCCTTCTTCTTTTTTTTGACTGTGATGGCCACTACCTTGGAAAACCATAGAGGATTTATTTTTCTTTTTGCTTTGCTGACCCATCTGGCACATTGATCTGTGGCAGTCTTTATTGCTTTCTTTTTCTCCCCCACATGACCTCCACCTCCTCAACCTCTATTTCCATTAACTGGCTACTAATGTTGTTCCTCATTTTTTGGAAGTCAGCCTTTCTGAAACCTAGCACCTGTATCTTTGAGTGGCTGGTGTCCTGTGTTATGTTTACCTTAAAGCTTACCATGCGATGGTTGCTGTTGCCCAAATGGCAACTCATTTTGATGTCCTAGATCCTTTCTGAGTTTGTGAGGACAAGATCAAAAATGGCATCTCCCCTTGTTGGGGTTTTAACAGGTTGGCACAGTCCTGCGCCTTGTAGTGAGTGCATGACCATGGAAGGATTCAAGCAGGCACTAAAAACTTTCCTATTTTGCCAAGCTTTTGGTAACTAATCATTGGATGATACCAGTTTGACATTTTGTTACTGAGATGTTTGTTTTGTTTATTTGGTGATTTTAATATTGTTAAGGCACCTTGGTTTTTGAAAGGCGCCATACAACTAAAGTTTATTATTATTATTTATTACTTCTTGTTGTGGCTGCCGTTAGTGTGCTCCAATTAATATCTGGTAGGTTGAAGTCCCCCACCAGTATTACTTCACCTTTATCGGACATTTTGTGGATTTTCTCTATTACGTCTTTGTCTCCTTTATCTCCTTGATGTGGGGGCCTGTACATGACACCGATTCTGAAGGGTTTTCCCTTGCCCATGTCTACTGTTAACCACAGTGACTCGAAGTCCCCAGGTTGCCCTTTTACTTCTGTAGCTTTTATTTCCTCCTGAATGTTAATGGCTACGCCCCCCCCTCTTTTTTTACCCTGCCTATCTTTCCTGAACAGATTGCATTGGGAATGGCTGTATCCCATCCACGGTTATCCATGAGCCACATTTCTGTTACAGCCACCCAGTCCAACCTTTCTGTTTCCAAGATGGCTGTGAGTTGGGGAAGTTTGTTGGTTAGGCTCCTAGTATTTGCAACTATTGACTTTCAGAAATGTACATCCTCTTTGGTGCGAGGTTGTACTCCCCTCCTGGACTGCTCCAGTTTGCTCTTTCCAGCCAAGAGATTATGGAGTTTGCTGGTTTTGGTGGATGTTGGCTCTGATTTGTTTTCTGAGGATGTATGCACACATTTGGAATTTTGGGCAGTGATGACCAGCCCACCGATGGCAGGGGTGTGAGCTGTATCATACTCCCCTTTATTTAAACTACTTGTATAGACATCAAATTTTTGTTTGAGTGCTAGCACACCTTCTCTGTTTAGGTGCAATCCATCATATTTAAAAAAGCTCTTTCCCAAAAGTTGTGCTAGTTCCCTATGTAGTGGTATCCCTTGTCTTGGCACCAATCACGCAGCCATGAGTTGAATTCACCTACTTCAATCTCTCTGACTCGCTTAGTGCTTTTTCCTTTTTCCCCACACTGGCAGCACTTCTGAGAAGGCTAATTTGGATGGAAGGGAAGAAAGTTTGTTGGCCTGGTCCTTGAAGTGTTTCTTGGCCTCCTGAACTGTGTGACTTGCCAAGTCATTGGTACCAGGGTTTATTGTTATATGTGTAACATCCCTTGATTCCTGCACAATTGTCTTTCTGTGGCTAGTGTCCCTACTTGCAGAGGTCCCTACTTGCAGAGGCTCCTGGTAGACACTTTACCTATCGCTTTTAACATTAACATAACACAGAGCTTACATGACAGTAGCGGTAGCAACAAAGTAGCACACATGTGGCTTTGTCTAAGTACATGTAAGGCTAACCTTCCTATTTGTGACTCACACAAGGCAACAAACCACAAGTTGGCAGAAAATAGGCATCGCCCCTGGCATTAGGGCAAATGCCTGGCTCTGGCATCTCAGAGGTTGGGAGGTAGGCTAGAAAACAACATTTCTATTTTTACCTAGGTCGGAGAGAGGTGCCAGGGCTATGCTTTGTCTACTATCTGTGGGGCCCCAAAAACATCATTCAGTCACTCAAAGATGGATTGTCCACAACCAGGAATTTGGGATGTTGCTGTGTGACTTTTTATCCCTGACACAGTGTTAACAAGAATGGTGGTGCCCGCAGGGTTTGCAACTATGGTTTGCAGATGACACTTGTAGCAGGCAAAAGCATTTCCAACTTTCTTGCAGGCAAACTGGTTTCTGCCACAAACATTTACCACACATGTCCAGCCCTATTTCAGAACTCATGTACTTTTATGAACTGCCAGCCCTATGCAGGGTTCCTGGACTATCTTGAGCACCACTAGGTGACTGTAGTTAACACCTAACAAACATTTTCCTCTGGGTAACCAGTTAGATCTACTTGCTCCTGAAATGAGGGGCTAGCTCACTGTAGTCACAAACTTGATTATCTCTGCCATTACTTTAGAATACAGGATTCTATGCCACACAAGGGCTAAAAGAGACATCCAACTGCACAAACATGTCAAGGTCCATGGTACCTGTATCTGATAGACACCAGACAGCCCCACTTAAACAGTTTTCTTTTCATACACTTGTTCCCCTCAGAAAACCTGAACAGAATTTGAAATCCTCAGATTTCACACAAATCCATTTCTTTAACTTGTACACACAAAGTCTCTACATTTGGGCAGTGCTGATAGCTCTTACAGTCTGTTGGGAGATTGCCCCTAGTACTTACTGAACCTTCAGTCCCATTCCTTTTTTCTGTGAAAAATCTTCACCCCTCAGGGCTTCACAGGATCTGGTAACCACCACTTCCAGAGAAACCAGCCATTGATTACTGAACTATGGCAGGAAAATGACAAATGAGGGTCCTCCCTCTTGACAAGGGTACCAGCAGGCAGCTGATGCCCTTAGAACGCTTTCACTCAAACTCCAACTTCAGAATACACTGACTCTCAAGCCCAGCTGCTGACCAAGTGTGGCTTATGCTGCTGTGAGAGTTCTGAACAGCATTACCTCATCATCTGCTCAGCAGAGCTGAGTAAATGGTGATGTAATGGTTTATGAGAGCATTTAATCCCTTTAACACTGCCCAAGCTATCTGCCTGATCTAAAACTGATGGGATTCTAGTAACCCCAGGAAATGGCTGGCTAGAGGTAATGTGAGGAAGTTCTTTTTTACAGAAAGGATGGTGGATGCATGGAACTGCCTACCTCAGGAAATGGTGGATATGAATACAGTGCAGGGCTTCAAACAGGCATGGGATAGGCATAAGGGAGCAATACAGATGAGTATGAATATATAGGCCATTGACAGTGCAAAGGCTGATGGCACATTCATAAGGCAGAAAAAGAAATGGGTAGAGTGGATGGGCCTTGCGGTCCTTATCTGCCGTCAACTTCTATGTTTCTATGTTACACTCACCACCACCAGACAAGCTTGCTGTCCACAGCAAGGGCTTTGCACTGCAACTCAGGCCATCAAATCCTTGGACACCCTTTCAGGGAAGGGTGGCCAGGCCCCCCACCTATGATTTAATGTAGGTAGGTTACACCAGAGAACATGGAGGCATCTGAAGCAAACATCAGCCATCTACTGACAAACTAGTTTAGGGAAACCCCGCTCCATGGTGTCCCAAATGACAAGACAGGACTAGTCACCCCTATCCAGATCAGGGTCACTAGCCTATCCACACCAATAACCACTAGCCAAATGCTATATATCACTACACTACCCCAGGGCAGCCTATACCTGTACACATTTCACATTACATACTGCTTTAGGGACACTTTACACCTGCAGTTGAAAAAGGTTTGAACATTTCCAAATCACACTGTAAACACTTTAAAAGACTAGGAAACACCACAGGCTCTGGCTGAGCCCCAAATCCTCTTCTTTTCTTCTTCTAGCAGCACCTGTAAAAGAAAACCTGCAAGAAAAACAAAGCAACAAACCTCCCACCAGCAGATACAATACAATCCCAAGAACTTTTTAAAAGGGCTATTCTAGAAAAAAACAGTATAAAAGTACAAAATAATGTTTACAAAAGTTATTGTTTTTTTGGCGGGGGGTTCTTCCAGCATCCACTGCTCTCTACAGTCCTCAATTTTCTCTCACATCCATCTTGGCATAAATGAATATTTGACACCAAACTCTTTCTCAGCTTTCTTCCTAATTACTCCTTCTTCTTTGCTGCTCTTTGGCAGATGTAGGCTCACAGTCTGGCTTGGGGGGTGGCCAGAGCTGTTGCAACCAAACATCTTGGTTCCACACAGGTAAAAGGCAGTCCACACCTGTGTCTTTCTCCACTTCTTACACACTTGAGCCCCTCCCCTTTTCTGAGGGCACAAAAAGTTCTACAGCTGCTGCATCTGACAGCCGTGTCTTACAATCAGACACTTCCATCTCTTCCAAGGCTTCCTTTAAGGGCTGTTCAGGATCCACTTACTGCCTTGACCCCCACAAACACCATTTCATCACTGCTGCTGGAGGCGTGGGCCTCCCATGTGATGAGGTCCTCCAGCTCCTCATTTTCCCCAAGCACACTTGGAATCAGACCCTCTGCCCATAGATCCACAGGTTCAAATCCTACCACTGCCAAGCCCCTCTCAGCCTCTTCCTCAACCAAGGGGCTACATGCTGCTTGCACCTCTTGCATGTTACTTTCAGCCACATTTACAAAAAAGTCCTGCAGGAAATCTTCATCTTCCTCCTGCTTACACTGTGTATCAGCCTGTCTTTCACAGTTATGCTCTGCTCTGAGGATCCACATAGGGGCCAACCAGACACATGGTACATTCTGTTTTGGAGGGCTACTAGCCATACACAAGCCAAAGTTGTTTCTGTAGTCCTGGCAGTGGGGAACAGCTATTACATCTCATCCAACTTTTAAACACACTGCACAAACACTGACTGGAAATCCAGGGAGTGCTATGTCATGGGGAGCTCCTAGATAACCATACTCCTCTTCAAATTTTCTCAGTTCCTATTTTTCTGGGCCACCCAGGTCTTAACATGCAAAGGACAGGGTTTGCCTCCACTTGCCATGTTTACCTCTCTGCAAAACATCCAGAAAATCATTGGCCCCACCCTTGATGGCACTGTTCCGCCATATATTATCAGGACAGGAAGTAGACAGGTCCTTATTAGAGGCCCTAATTACTCTAATACCAAAAGAAGGTAAACCACCTGATAGAGTGCACAGCTACAGACCAATTTCCCTTTTGAACCAGGATCTTAAGATCCTCACTAAACTTCTTGCAGACCAGTTAGGCCCGATCTTGTCAGACATAATAGGTCCAGAACAGGTGGGATTCATGAAGGCTAGATCCTCCGTAGACCATCTCAGGACCCTGTCGCATGTCTTCTCGGCCAACAGGGATGCCGACTATCCAGCGGTGCTTGTTTCCCTGGACGCTGAGAAGGCATTCGACAGAGTCGACTGGAATTTTTTATTGTATTCCCTCCAGGCCTTTGGATTCCCTTTGCTGTTTTTGGAGTGGATCAAGGCGTTATACAAATATCCAACTGCACGCAGTTTGCAATGGGTTAACGTCTGATCCTTTTACACTTTCTGCCGGAACTAGACAGGGTTGCCCATTATCGCCCTTACTGTTTAATATCTATTTAGAGCCTCTCATTCGTAGGATCACAATGGATCCGGACATACAGGGAATTGTGGTGCAACAACAGACAGTGAAAGTCCTGGCCTACGCAGATGACCTGCTTTTACAATTGGCCCACCCCAAGACCTCCATCCCTGCCGTTGTGTCAGTTTTGGAAGAGTTTAGCTCCGTGTCCAATTATAAGTTGAACAAGGACAAGACTGTTGTCTTCCCCTTAAATTACAAGGTGACAAAGATAGATGCATCGGTGGTGGGTTTTTCCTGGCAGACTAAGTCCTTAAAATATTTGGGAGTTAACCTTTCAAGAGATCCCGGCAGATTCATAAAACTGAATTTAGACCCCTGGTTGTGGCCATCAGGCAAGATCTTGCAAGGTGGGCCTTGCTCCCCCTTTCTCTTTGGGGGAAAATTAACATAATCAAAATGAACATTTTTCCCCGATTATTTTATTTAATTCATCGCTCAAACGTCTGGATTCCCCTGACTTGGTTCAAGAGGTTACATAGGATGATTTCAGACTTTGTCTGGTCAGCAAGGATGGCCCAG
This sequence comes from Neoceratodus forsteri, assembly GCA_016271365.2. Taxonomy (NCBI): domain Eukaryota; kingdom Metazoa; phylum Chordata; order Ceratodontiformes; family Ceratodontidae; genus Neoceratodus; species Neoceratodus forsteri. Next base: position 103,646,575 of record CM028132.1, read on the forward strand.
ATAAGTTATAATATGTTATCAGCTCCCAAGGAAAAAGGAGGACTTCGTCTCCTGCACATGGCATTATATTATTGGGCTAGTCATGCGAACAACTACTTGAGGTGGCCTACACCAGAGCTCCCGGATATATCACATCCCTTCACCCCTATATGGCTGAATATTGAACGTTCCCTGATAAAGGGTAATGGGCTATCTCCACGGGTGCTTTTACATACTAGGTTAAAATCCTTACCTCCCTCGCTCAAAAGTAGCCCGGTGGCAGTCTCGGTAAGAGTTCACTCACAGTTATGCGCTTTTCTGAAATATGAGCATACAGTGGATCCTGCTCAGCCGTGGTGGGGAAACCCCAATTTCACTGTGGAGGGTAAACCTCTCCAGTTGAAGTGGATCCCCCAACTGGGAGACTGCCCGCTCAGTTTTTTCATACAAGAGGATCACTCATGGCTAAATTCCTCCGAGATTATCCAAAAAGCCCAAATCCCGAAATCCATTGTGTTCAAAATATTCCAGTTATGGCACCTATTGGTGAAATCTCTTGGCCCTGTCCCCCCAGTTTCTCCTAACTTTTCCTACTGGACAGAGCTGATTTCCGCGGCTGGCCTTCCCCATGCTGTATCCAAGATGTAAGGGATACTGCAAAACTGGAAATGGCCAGATTGTTTTGGCCCAACCCAATTTTGGGCCTCACTTTTTCCCCATCAAGCGTTCAACTGGTCCTCCCCCTGGGCAGACTGTCATAAGTATATCAGGCATGATAAGCTTCGGCTAATGCAGTTTAAAATTTTGCATAATTACTATTATTCACCTCATAAGCTGGCTAGGCTGGGACTCCTGTCGTCCAGTACTTGTACTCATTGTCATCAGGAAGAGGGTAATCTCCTACATATATTCTGGGAGTGCCCTAAGGTAGCCCCCCTGTGGCACGCGATTCGATCAAGGGTAGATCCATTACTAGGATTAAATGACTTCTTCACTTCCGAAATCTGCATTTTGGGAGACATCTCCTCTGTTACAGTAAACATTAGGAAATTTCATATTGCTCTGATAGCCATGTCGGTGAAAAATCTGGTGCTACGTCATTGGAAGGACTGACCGACATCGCTTATAGTGAATGGTTGCAAGAGTTGTGCAAATTTGCCTAGAGAATATGATAGCTAACTTACATGATCAGTCCCAGAAATTTCAGAGGATATGGGGCCCTATACTGACATTGTACTCTCTACAGGTCTCATAGAGGTTTGCGCCCATTTTGTTCGCCCGCTGGATGTTGCACCTGTGTGAAGAAATGGGAAGGGAAGGGGGGAGGGGAAGAGTTGATCTAATTTCTGTATGTTGGGCCTGTATCAATCACATGTATGTTTATTGGATCTTCTCTTTGGAATTGTATAAAATTGAATAAAGTTTGAATTGAAAAAAAAAAAACCAGAAAATCACTATTACTAAGTGCATAAATTCTCACAGTCTGTATTGCTTTAACAGTCTTTTCTTTAGCCTGCCCACTTTACTGAGAAACCTGGGTTTGCTTTGTTGCACTTCTGTGTATGTTTTTGTTAGCCTCTGCCCCAAACATGGCTGCTACACTTCTCCACTGCGTCACATACCACACTCACACTGTTTGGCCCTCATTATGCCTCTTTGCACAAACACTTTGTTTTCTAGCTCAGAACCTGGTTACTTTCTCAAACACTTGATTACTTTGCACAAACTTGTTTACTTTGCTCAACACTTAGTTTTCCTGCACAGCCCTGGTTACTTGCAGAACACTTAATTACTTTGTTTACTACTGCCCAGAAACTTTTTTGTCTGACTTTTAAAAGTTGTGAGGGTACTCACTGAAGTCACTTGCTTCACCTTGCTGGATGCGGCCTTCTAACCAGTCGATGGCTTGCGTTCATTTCTTTGGGCAGTCCTGTCTGACGATTAGCACAAAAACATACAGCTGCAGCTACCAGAATGATTGCTTACTCAGTGTACCTGGGTGAAGCCTGATTTAACTGTTTTCAGTATTTTTTAGTACTGTACTCTGTTACATTTTAAGAGGTGCTACCAGTCAGAGGAAGGGGGGAAGAAACCACTGCATCAATATCTTCAACAAGTGGTTGAAGGACTGGTGTGGGGAAAACTGCTTTGGCTACACTGGGGACTGGGGTACCACCTGGGGTGATGCATGCCTATACAAGAGAGATGGTCTGCATCCTTCCATGGAGGGAACATCTGTCCTCGGTGATACATTACCACTGGTGGGGGGGGATTGTCTGAAGTGGGGAGATACAGGCAGCCCTCCTTCACAAGTTAGGGCACATGTCAAGCAGAATCAGGACATTATGCCAGGGGCAGATTCACCAGTACCACAGGACAGAAAAGGCTGCACAGGGCCAGATGATATCATCATTAACAAAGGTAGTAAAAGGGAAGCACCAGATAGAATATGCCAGGAATAGTAGGATGAAACAAGGGGCTAAACACAAGGATGGGCCAAGAGAATGCCACTTTCCATGAAAAGTCATGCACACGAATGCTCATAGTCTGTAGAATAAGGTCCTAGACCTGAGGGCTGTAATGACACGGGCTGATCTTGACATAGTGACCATACCCAAAAAATGGTACACCAGGAAACACAGCTGGGACATAAATGTACTGATTATGCCCCGTTCAGAAAAGACAGGGAAGATAAAAAGGAAGGGGGTTGCCCTCTACATCAAAGAAAGCATCAAGGCAACCTACATTCAGAACAGGTATGAGCAAATGGAGGAAGTTTGGGTCACCCTTGAACCAGGCAATGGAACAGCCATTTGCACAGGGGTCATTTACAGACCCCAGCTCAGGCAGAAGAAACTGACAAACTGCTGCTGGAAAACATGCATGATATGTCAGCAAAGGGGAGGTACTGCTGATGGGAGGCTTTAACATGCCAGAAATAGACTGATGCATCCTGGCAGGGGCCTCAGCCAGGGCAAGGGACTCCGTTGACTACCTTGAGGGTGCTGGCCACAGGTAACTGGTGCAGGAATCTACCAGAGACTGTGCAATCCTGGATCTGGTACTGACCAATGGGGACAGGATAACAGGGCTCAAGGCGTGGTTCAATGTGGACACAGGGATTCAGTCAACTCATACAAAGGCAGGAGTCTTAGACTTTAGAAGGGCTGACTTTACTAGGATGAGACTTCAGCTTAGGGAAATGCTAGAAAAAAGGGAAATGGGGGACATTGAGGAGAAATGGGCACACATCAAGGAGGCTATAGTAGAAGTCACAAAACAATGAGTTAGGTTCATAAACAAGGGAAAAAGGAGAAGAAAACTGCTTTGGTTCTCGGGGGAGGTGTGGCTGTAAAGGTAAGGGCCAAGAGGCTAGCCTTCAGGAAATATAAGGAGACACAAAGAGACAAAGACAGGGAAATGTACCACAAGTGTTTGAGAGAGGCAGGAAAAGCAGTGAGACTCACTAAAGAGCAAACCAAGGAGAGAATAGCTCAATCAGTTACAAAGGGAGACAAGACATTCTTCAGGTGCATTAGCGAGAGAAGGAAGTTAAAAGGGGGAGTAGCTAAGCATCGAGGAGCCAGGGGACAGATAGTGGAGGGCGAGGAGAAGAAAGCAGCAATCCTGAACGAATATTTCTGTTCAGTCTTCACTGTGGAGGTGCACGGGTAGGGCTGACAGCTAGACTTTAAAGAAACAGAGGAAAAGGAGGTAAACACCAGTCCATTCACAAATGGGAGGGTCCTAGAAGAGCTTGCAAAGCTGAAGATGAACAAAGCCATGGGTCCAGATAGCATACATCCCAGGGTATTAAGGGAACTGAGAATTGAACTGGCAGCCCTGTTCAGTGAGTCCTAGGCACTGGAGTGGTCCCAGAGGACTAGAGAAGGGAAAAGGTTGTCCCTCTTCACAAGAGCGGTAGTAAGGAAGGTGCAGAGAACTACAGACCAGTTAGTCTAACCTCTGTAGTAGGAAAGATAATGGAGACAGTCCTCAAGGAAAGAATTATTTATTTAGCTTTTGTTGACCGGGTAAGTGCACTAGACAAATCCTGCCTATTTTCAGGCATGACCCGGGGGGAGGGGGATACAGATGAATGGCAACTGACCTTGAACCAGATTAAGCTGTTTGTGGTATTTTTAGTGAATGAGGGAAATTTGGCCAGGACACCGGGGAAATTCCCCTACTCTTTTCGATAAGTGCCATGGGATCTTTAACATCCACCTGAACTACCACCAATCCAGGCAGATGGGACCTCGGTTTAACGTCTCATCCGAAAGACGGCACCTCAGAAATGCAGCACCCCTCTCATGCTGCATTACAGTGTCAGTACTGGGATATTAACCCAAGTGCCAGATGTGGGAACTGAACCCACAGCCCTCTGATCTCCCAGCCTCAGAGGCGAGTGTGCTACCTACTGAGCCACTGACACTGACAAAGAATAGTGGATCACTTAGAAGTCATGGGGATGTTGGATCCCAGGCAACATGGGTTCACTGCAGGATGGTCCTTTCAAACTAATCTAATAGATTTCTTTGACTTGGAGACAAAGGCAGTAGACCAAGGGGGGGAGGAGGCTGTAGACATTGCCTACCTAGATTTCAGCAAAGCCTTTGATACTGTCCCACATAGGAGACTGGTCAACAAGCTAGGAAGCCTGCAGATGGGACACAAGGTTGTTAACTAGATTGAAAATTGGTTAAAGGACAGAAAACAGAGGGTAGTGGTGAACGGAACCCAAGCAGAGGAAAGGGAGGTGACCAGTGAGGTACCTCAAGCGTCAGTTCTGGGGACAGTCCTTTTCAATGACTTCATCAGTGACATTGCAAATGTGCTGAAGGGAAAGGTTTGCCCGTTTGCAGATGACACCAAAATCTGAAACAGGGTGGATACCCCAGAGGGGGTGGAAAGGATGAGAAAAGACTTGAAATGGTTGGCGAGATGGTCAGATGCGTGGCAACTAAGGTTTAATGCAAAGACATGCAAAATCATGCACATGGGCAGCTGGAACCCTGAAGCAAGTTATAGGTTTGGGGGAGAGCTGTTGGCAGTTACTAAAGAAGAGAGGGACTTGGGGGTTTATAATCATAGATGACCTGAAAGCCACAAGGCAGAAGGCCAAGGAGGTGGGGAAGGCCATTGGGATGTTGGGGTGTATTGGAAGGGCAATCATAAGCTAAGGGAGGGAGGTGACAGTTCCACTGTACAGTACCCTGGTGAGGCCTCACCTTGAGTACTGTGTCCAGTTCTGAAGGCCACACCTTCATAAGGATATTGACAAAATAGAGACGATGCAGAGGAGGGTGACCAAAATGGTGAAGGGTCTACGTCACAAGCCTTACAAGGAAAGAGTCAGAGACCTCAATTTGTATACACTTGAGCAAAGGAGGGAGAGAGGTGACATGATAGATACATTCAAATACCTCAAGGGCATGAGCAAGGTGGAAGGGGACAATATATTCCAGTTTAACAGTAGTGTCAGAACAAGAGGACATGATATGAGACTGATGGGTGGCCGCATAAGGGGTAATGTCAGGAAGTTCTTTTTTAAGGAGAGGGTGGTTGATGCATTGAATAGCCTGCCCCAGGAAGTGGTGGCCACCCAGACAGTGGAAGGCTTCAAACATAGATAGGACGGGAATAAAGGAATATTAGAGATGGGAAGAAAAAGCTAAAGCCAGTGACCAGATAGGGTCACTGGACACTTCGTCAGGTAGCATAAATGGGCAGACTGGATGGGCCTGGCAGCCCTTATCTGCTGACAGTATCCATGTATCTATGTATCTGTGTTTACCAAAGTCCACCAACGATACTCCTCACAATCAGCCTGATGCCTCGCACGCTCCTCTCTCTCTCCTTCATGAACACTTGCCAGTCCACTGAGCTCCAGCAAAGGGGAGGGACTTTGCTGAGAGAGCCAATCACTTGACACCATGCAAATTAGCTTGGGGTACTGTCTCCCTTTCTCACTTCTTGATGATCCTTGAGCTGGGGAGACCAAATTCAAACTACAAAACTGACTCTTTTTCTCTGCTGCATTTTTCAGTCTCAAAAGTGCTTTCACTGCATTTTGACTTGTAAAACACATTTAAAGTACAGTACTTTCTAGCACCTGCTATACTTTCCTCCTCTGGCTTGGGAAAAAATTATATCCACAGTTTACAAATGTTTTCTGACACAAAATCACTTGCAGCTGTCACATTTTGACCATGTTTAACAGTTTTAAGCAAATTTCAAACATAGTTCCTTAATTACAGTAAAACAGTCCATATCAGCACATTTGTCACAAAAGTCCCATATTGTAGTGCACTTTTAATACTGTACATTGTGAGTCAGGCATTTTCTTTGGCAAAATTGCAGCTTTTTTCCACAAAACAGTCCTTGGCATGGGGCACTGTCACCAGACAGCAAGACCACAGACACTCTCTGCACTAGCATGACAACTTTTTCCTCTCCCTCATATCCCAGATGATTCCCCAATTTTATCAGGCTAACCCCCCCCCCTTTTTGTTACTCAGATAAGGCAACAAACCACAAGCTGTCAGAAAATAGGCAGCACCCCTGGCATTAGGGCAAACACCTGGTTCGGGTGTATCAGAAGTTGTGGAGGGTAGGCCACAAAACAACATTTCTATTTTTACCCAGGTCGTAGAGAGGGGCCAGGGCTATACTGTGTCTCCTACATGTGGGGGCTCAAAAACATCACTCAGTCAATCAAAGATGGATTGTCCACAACCAGGAACTTGGGATGTTACTGTAGGAAGATCTCATTTTTTCTATAAAGGGCCTTATTTATGGAATTCATTACCTGTCTCACTTAGAAAAAAAGATGGGAAGAAACATATCACACAGATAAAATCTTGGTTTAGGAAGGAGCGAATAAAATAGGACCTGGGACTGATTGTAGTTGTATTTGTGCACAATTTTTTATTTGTATTTATTTTATGTATATTTATAATGTGTCTGTACTTTGTACTTAGTTGTGTGACTATCTCTTACGTAATAACTGAAGGATGACTATGTATAACAACTGAAGTAATCAATGTACATCTGGACCTCACTGAAATTCAGCTTGTCTCAGTTGAGTTACCAATTCATGTATTCAATAAACGTTTTTACTACTCCTCCTCCTCCTCCTCCTCTATGGCTTTTTATTCCTGACACAGTGTTAACAAGAATGGTGGTGCCCCAGGGCTTGCAGCTACAGTTTACAGATGACATTTGTTGTAGCAGGCAGAAACATTTCCAACTTTCTTGCAGGCAAACTGGTCTCTTTAAAAAACATTTACTATGCCTTTCCAGCCCTATTTCAGGAGAAATGGACTTTTATGAACATTTTCACACATATCCAGCCCTATTTCAGGAGGCATAGACTTCTAAGAGCATTTTCAAACATGTAGAGCCCTATTTTAGGAGTCATGGACTTTTACAAACTGCCAGCCATATGCAGGGTTCCTGGATTATTTTGACAGCCAGTCCAGTGCAGGATTCCTGGACTATGTCAAGCACCACTAGGTGACTGTAGTTAACACCTAACAAACAGTTTCCTCTGGGTAACCAGTTAGATCTACTTGCAGCTGGAATGAGGGGACAGCTCACTCTGGTAACAGACTAGATTATCTCTGCCATTACTTTTTATGTTTGCTTGCATGCATGTGCAAGAAACATAGTGCCATCATCCGAGTTTTCAGAGGTATGTCACCCCCTCTTCCAATTCAGTCAGTGTGTTGGCAGGCGCGGCCCCAGTCCTCCATCGGGGAGGTGAGCTGTCTATGACAGCTCCATAATGCAGTGGCGTCATAGTTGAAAGAGGAGACGGTCAGTGAGCAGTGATCAGATATTGCCTGCTCATGAGCAGCTCCCACACACACACACACACACACACACACACACACACACAACACACGCAATATACTGTGTGCTGCCCCCATGCACACACTGTGTAGCCAGCAGGGGTGCCCAATCTCGTCAGCTGTGCTATGCTCCCCCAAAGCCTTCCACTGCCCGCTGGGTGCCACCCCAGCGTGGCAGCTGTAGTATAACTTGACGAGGGTGCCTAATCCCATCCCGGCTCTACTGTCCCCCCAAGAGTACAGGGTGCCACGCTGGGAGCCCACCCAGCGTAGCAATAGATGCTATGGCTGATGGGGTGCCCAACTCGTTGGCTCCACCCCTCAACCAGCCGCCCTTGTGCCACAATGGGAGCCACCCCAGCGTGGCAAGCGTCCCACGTCGTCATTTAGAAAAAAAACAACCTGTAAAGAAAAACGGTCCCGCGGTCTCCTGCCCCACAACCCGCACCCACCACTCGTACCCTGCTCCCCACCCCACCCCATACTTACCCTACGGAGTCTGGCGCGCGATCATCGGTGGACCGGGAACACGTCTACACTCTTCAAAGCCGACCGCGAACTGAGGAAATGTCGGTAAGCTGTATTATGGGATAGATAGGGTTTTTTCAACTTTGTTGCATATCTCAGGCATTTTTTGGAATTTTTGCACCAAATTTTCAACATGGGGTTTTTGGGACCCCTTCTCATGAATGCTATCACTGTCATGGCGTTACTCGGGCCCGAAGGGTTATTTTGCAGTCACTGCGTGAAATCACCTTTCGGGACTGATTAACAAAACGACACTGCCAGTATTCATAAGGTGGGCTCTCAAGAAGCCTATTTTGAAAATTTGGTGGAAAAATTGCAAAAAATTACTGTTTTCTGCGTGTGTTGAGCAGTTCCTATGCGTACTGGTAAGTTCAGAATTTTCAATATTTTCACTCCAGATTTTCAACATTGCCATTTTACCACACCTTCTTATGAGTAGTACAGCTGTCATTTTCACATCTCACCCAAAACATGTTCCCCATGTATGCACAATGGCAGTCGGTGTAAGCAAATCAATGTACGGGACAATTAAGAAAATCACAGTGACACTGTTCATGAGCAGAGGTCTTAAAATGGCTATGTTGAAAATTTGGTGACAAAAGTCCATAAAATGACTGTGTTACTAGTGAGCATTGCGCAGTTTCCACGCACCTCGTGAGTTCATGACTTTGTAATATTTTCAGTCCAGATTTTCACCAGTGGCATTTTTCCACACTTCCTTATAGACAGTACAGCTGTCATTTCACAACATGGCGAAGTGTGTTTTCACACTTTCAAGCAGAGATGCGTGGTCGCTGTGGAAATCATTGTTGGGACAGATAAAGAAAATCACAGTGACACTGTTCATGATCGAGAGCACCAAAATGCCTGAGTTGACAATCTGCTGTAAAAAATCCCCAACCTAATTATATTACAGGTGTCGTTGTGCAGTTTCTATGTCGCTCGTGACTTCACCAGTTTTTAATATTTTACTGCAGATTTGCAACATTGCCATTTTACACCTCCCCATGAACAGTACAGCTGTCATTTTTTACATCCTGTTCGGAATGTTTTTGCACCTGTGGTGCTAAATGCCATAGTTGCTGTGCATAGCAGCTTTCGGCTAACAAACTGATATTGCCACTGTTCATGAGGTGGGGTCACAAAAACTATGTTGAAAATTTGGAGTGAAAATACCAATGAATGCCTGAGGTATTAGGGTTTCCAACCATAATGCCCAACCCTGATGAGAGAATGACAGGCATCAGGGGTGTGACTTGGGATTCTTGCCTGTAATGCTATACAATTCCACACCCTGCAGCCAGTGAGAGGCATCGAGGTATGCCTTGGACCTCTTGGCCCCAAAGTTCACCCCATTCTCCTATATTGCACCCATCTCACCGTATTTTCTAATGGAATGGGGTGCGCATAAGGGCCAAAGAGCCCAAGGAACACCGTGACACTTGTCAGTGTCTGCAGGGTGGGGTGTGATGAAATGGCGTGGCCGTTATGCCTGATGACCCAAAGGCACACCCCAATTCTTGTCACTCTCTGCAGGGAGGTGGTGGGGTTGGCTTCAGTTCAATACTTCACTGCCATTCCTATTACGCAGCTCTGTAACTTCTACACTACCACTGCCAATGCCAGCAAGCAAACATTCGGCATTGACAAATGCTTGTTTATTTAGTTTTTGTTTACTGGGTAGGTGCACTAGCCAACAACATGACTATTTTCAGGCATGACCGGGGAGAGCACAGAACATGATGAAAACAATTACAGTACATGTCACACAAGGGAGGAAACAAACATTACATATTTGGGTGGCAGAACATAGTACATAGATTGCAACTAGTTAAATGATAAGACATAATCCTTACAGGAAAGCACAGGTAGCATTATGCGTTCCATGATGATAATAGCTAACCATAGGTACAACAAGCATTTGTCAATGCTCAGTGTTATCTCGCTGGCATTGGCATTGGTAGTAGAGGAGTTAGAGATGCATAATAGGAATGGCAGTGAAGTATTGAAGTGACGCCAACCCCATCCCCACCCTGCAGAGACCGACAGGCATTGGGGTGTGCCTTTGGGTCATCAGCTATAACGCTCATGCCATTTTACCTCACCCTACCCTGTAGACACTGAAAAGTGTCATGGTGTGCTTTGGGGTCTTTGGGCATTATACTTACCCCATTCCACAAGGAAATATGCTGAGGTTGGTGCAGTATAGGAGAATGGGGTGAACTTTGTGGCTGAACACTGCAAGGCACACCACAATGCCTGTCACTGGCTGCGGGGGGGGGGTGGAATGGCATGATCATTACAGCTGATGATCCTAAGTCACACCCTTGATATCTGTCAGTCTCTACAGGGTGGGGTGCTACAGTTGGAAACTGTAACACCGTAGGCATGTATTGGTATTTTCACTCCAGTTTTTCAACATGGGCTTTTTGTGACCCCACCTCATGAAGAGTGGCACTACCAGTTTGTTAGCTGAAAGGTGGTTTTGCACAGCAGCTATGCCATTTGGCAACACAGGGACAAAAACACATTTTGGGCCATATGTGAAAAATGGCAACTATATTGTTCATGAGGACATATAAAAAAAGGCAACGTTGAAAATCTGGAGTGAAAATATAAAATATTGGTGAAGTCATGAGCATGCATAGAAATTGTGCAACACACATCCGTAACCCAATTATTTTGGGGATTTTTTTAATATAGGCATTTTGGGACCTCCCCTTATGAACAGTGGCACTGTGATTTTGTTAATTTGTCCCAAACTTTGATTACCTACAGTGACCACGCCATTGTGCGGCACAGGTGCAAAAACACATTTAGGGCAGGATGTGAAAAATGACAGCTGTACTGTTCATAAGGAGATGTGAAAAAATGACATTGTTGAAAATCTGGCATGAAAATATTGCACATTTGTGAGGTTACAAGGGTACGTGGAAACTGTGCAATGCACACTTGTAACACAGTCATTTTATGAAATTTCATCACCAAATTTTCAACATAGGCATTTTAGGATCTCTGCTCATGAACAGTGTCACTGTTATGTCCTCAAACTGTCCCAAAAACTGATTTCGCACAGTGACCACGCTATTCTGTGCTGGACATGCGAAAACACATTTCGGCCACGATATGTAAAATGACAGCTGTACTGTTCATAAGAAGGTGTGGAAAAATGGCAAGTTTGAAAATCTGGAGTGAAAATATTACAAATTCATGAAGTTATGAGCATGCATGGAAACTGTGCAACGCACACTCATAAAACAGTCATTGTTTTGTATTTTTTCCAACAAATGTGCAAAATAGGCTTTTTGAGAGCCCCCCTCATGAACAGTGGCACTGTCTTTTTGTTAATCGGTCCCCAAAGGTGATTCCGTGCAGTGACCGCAGAATCACCTTTCAGGGCCAAATAACATCATGACAGTGTCTGAATTCATGAGGAGGGGTGCCAAAAACCCCATGTTGAAAATTTGGTGCGAAAATTCCCAAAAATGGCTGAGATATGCAACACAGTTGAAAACCCCCTATTTATGCCATTATATAGCTTACTGGCATTTCCTTAGTTTGCGGTCAGCTTTGAAGAGTGCAGACGTGTTCCTGGTCCCCCGAAGATCGTCGCGCTGGACTCTGGAGGTAAGTATGGGATGATTGGGGGTGTGGGAAGGCAGGGTGCACAGAGGGTGGCCACGGGTTGTGGGAGGGAGCAGAGAGACTACGAGGGACTGTTTTCTTTTTTACAGAGTTAAAAAAAGAAAAAAAAACATTGCGGAACAGTTTTTCCATTTTAGGTGATTTGGCATGCTGGGGTGAGCTCCCAGCATGTCACCTACTGTAAGTGTTTTTTTTTGGTGGGGATGCTTTAGCCGATAGGGGATTGGGCACCCCCATCGGCACATACTGAAGGGGTGGGACAAGAGCAGAGGGGGATTGGGCACCCCCCTCAGCTTACATCAAAAGCAGGGTGGGGGACATTATGCTGACGGGGAGCGGGCTCCCCCGTCGGCAAAATAAAGAGGAAGGGTATTAAAGCCGATGGGGATTGGGGCCCCTGTCAGCAAAGAAAGACTGTGAGGGGGGTGCGCATGATGCCAAGGGGGACTAGGCATCCCCTCGGCATGCATTTTAAATGGGAAGGGGGTTATTATGCTGATGGGGGGGTGGGCTCCCCTATCGGCATTATAACGGGCGGCTGCAGTCAGTGCCACCATGTTGCATGCATGTCGGGAGGAGTGTTGTGGTCCTGCTGCATGAGAGCTTTGCTCTCATTGCAGTGGACCTTTTCTTAGCTCTGGTGGCCACATGATGTCAGCGCCTACTGCTAGCTTATTGGGGAATGAGGGACGCACCTACTGATGCATGCCCTGCATTCGCCCACAGTGACCACACCTCCCAATCTGCTAAGAGCACAAGATGTTGGCTGCACAAGCACAAGCCATCATAAAAAGGAGAAACTGGAGACATAACAGTAGAACAAAATAGGATACAGGATTCCCTGCCACACAGGAGCTACACAAGACATTCTACTGCACAAATGTTGTGTCAAGGTCTATGGCACCTGTATCTGACAGATCAGAAAACCTCACTTAAATAGTTTACTTTTCACACACTTGTTCCCCTCAGAACACTTGAATAGAATTTGAAATCCTCAGATCTCACATAGATCCATTTCTTTAACTTGTGCATACAACATCTCTACATTTTGGGCAGTGCTGCTAGCTCTTGCAACCTGTTGGAAGATTGCTCGAATACTTACTGAACTTTCAGTCCCATTCCTTTTTCTGTGAAAAATCTTCACCCCTCGGGACTTTACAGGATCTGGTAGCCACCACTTCCAGAGAAACCAGCCATTGAGTACTGAACTATGGCAGGAAAATGACAAATGAGGGTCCTTTCCTCTTGACTACAGTGCCAGCAGGCAGCTCTTGCCCTTAGAACTCTTCCACTCAAACTCCAACTTCAGACTACACTGACTGTCAAGCCCAACTGCTGGCTGAGTGTGACTTATGCTGCTGTGAGAGTTCCAAACAGGTTCCATGTCAGAATAGCGAATCAGTAATGGTGAATTGCAGAAGGGCGAAGGCAGCCCAGCACGGGCATGAACGGCATGTGGATGACAATGACAACCATAAAAATAATGAGCCGGGACTGTTTAAAAACAAAATGCAACCAACACCACCACCAAAAGCACGGAATGCAGAGGGATGGTGAAAGGGGCACAGGACAACACCCAGGATAGTGCACACCGACACAGACAGACGTGACACGCAAGCCTGGCCATCACAGCACTGGGAAATGCAGGGGCACCACAAGTGACAGGAGAGACAGACAGCCACAGGTCATGGGGGGGGACACAATAGAACCAGACAGCAGGCATGGTAGCAGGTACGGGATGGGGTGTGGCACCACACAGCAGTCCTTGGGGGCAGGTACGGGAGCACACAACACCAGGCATGGTGAAGGGGAGGCAACACCAATGGCACACAACGGGAGCTGTTGGGGGGCAATGCATATCTCACAGGGACAATGATGCGGTGTGAAGAAGCTGCAAGTGGGTGACACAGCACAGCAGGGTGCAGTGGCTGACTGGACTGGCAACTGGAAATTATATGCCAGCCCCCACAGGTAGTCAGCCATACTGCATACCTCATTCTCCGCATCGATGGCTTCAATCTTCAGGGTCAGGTCTTTATATCTCTTGCATTTGGCTGCAGTACCTGACCCGGAGATGAGCTGTTCCACCCTCAGCTTGCTGAGGTGCTGCTCCTCACGGAGGCAATCTAGGAACATCCATACACTGGCATGGTTGGTACCAAGCCAGGTGTTGAATCCCCAGTGCCAGCCCTCCACAGCATTGTTAGGAGGATGGCATCAAACATATTCCATTCCTATAGCTGAATCAGAGGGCGCCTCCTACTGGAATGGCCAATAGAGCAGCCAATCCAGGTATCCTTGACATAGTCAAGGATGGGCTGCAACAGCATCTAATGTTCCTTGTAGAACTCAAAGTCATGGAGCCCCTCATAGACGTGGACCACGTCTGCCATAGGCACGAATGCCATGGCAAATACCATCCACAGCTGCAGGGCAAACTCTTCATCTGCAACATAGCAGACTTGTACTTCTGGTGTCTGCTGTACCCTGTGCCAAATGGCCTGACAAAAATAGAAGAAGCAGCCCCTGATGGCCACTCCCTCGAACATAGATGTGAATGCCTGCCATCCCTCCCTCTCAAAGTCCATGATGGTGGTTTTAGGCTTGCAGTCACCCAACAGCTGCCACACCTCCGTGAATACCCATGTGTACATTTGTACTTTCTGTGTACACATCAGCATATATACCTCAGGCACTACCACCTCGTAATATGTGCCATGAGCAGTGTATAGTTGACCAAAGAGCGGTGGTGAGGCTTGGAAGGTGCCATCGAGGTACCAATCCTTGCTGTCACCCAGGAAGCGCAGGGAATGCTGGATGGCAAATATCAGCACCCTGTCCTCTGATGGCTCACTGTCATGGAGAAGGAAGGGCTCACCCATCCTGGTTACAGTGTACTCATGGGGGATGGTGAGTTCCTCCGCAGTAGCCAAGATGGTGGGACAGCCCCTAGCTGCCTTCCACACATGCTGCACTGTTTGTTTTAGCAGGGATGCCGCCAGCGGCTTGCTGGCAACAGTGTCAGACACCCCAGAGGTGCATTGTACCACCAACTGGGAGGTGCTCTCCATGCTTGTTCTGGCATGCTCCCTGATATTGCCCAGCACATCCCTGATGACAATCTCTCTGGCATCAGGGACATGGTTGTGTGGGCACCCCCAGAAGACCACATGGTCAGCTTCAGTGTGTATCCATGTAGGGCACTTTAACCTGTGGTACTGCACACAGCATCAATACACTTTACCCCTCACCTCCTTGTCCCTGCAATAGATGTGTGCAGACAGTGAGAGTAGGGGTCTCCCTTTCTGGCTGGTGATGAAATGTGGTGTGTCCATATCCATCATTCGCTGTATCTGTAAGGTAGCAAAACTTCCTGGTGGCAGCCCTTTCATACTTCCTGTATGCATCTGGTGATGCCTCACCTGTATAGCATGCATGCATGTCCCCGCCCACGCAGGTTGGCTGGCAGAATAAAATGTAATGCTCATGAGTGTACTGGTGTGGTAGGTGCTGTACTGGTGAGATCCACTGCACACTGGCATGTCCACTGATGTGAACCCATCGGGCATCATACTTTTGTGCTTAGCTACAGGCACAGCGTACGGCGGTAAGTCTGTTTTCCCTGTGATGTGGCTAACCTAACTGTGTTATGTCATACTGATTCTGTTCTATCAGTAGAGCAGTGTGAAGGGGGGGGTGTATTCTGCTTTGTGGATTCAAACCCCATTGCTCATCAGCTCATGCATTGAATCCTTGATGTGCGAACACCCGGCAGACTGTGCCATAAAGGCTCAAGTAGCCACAGGTCCATCAGGTGTGCTCGGCCAATGCACATGTCATGGAAGTGTGCCCAGGTTGTGCAGGTGTGTGTGTGCACTCATGTATTTGGGAGTTGCTCAATTTACCAGTCACTATTTTGACTGGTTGCTGAAATGCCCCAGTCACTATTTTGACATTCGCGGACATGACCATTCGCTGTTATGAGGTGCTGTCCAAATGCACAGTAGCCCATGTGTGTAGAATGCCAGTTTGTGACAGTAGCCAAGATACAATTCAGCATTGTCCACAAGCTCATTTTACATGAGCTTACATTCAGTCACTATCATCACTGGATACCTTCCAAACAGCATTACCCCATCCTCTGCTCGGCAGAGCTGAGTAAATGGTGATGTAATGTTTTACAGAGAGTATTTAATGCCTCTAACACTACCCAAGCTATCTGCCTGATCTAAAACTGTTGGGATTCTAGTAATCCAGGAACTGGCCAGTTATATACAAGTCAAGCATAGTACAGTACAGTACAAAGAGTACTTGGAGCAAGGCAATAGCAAACTACAAGAGCTTTTTCAGGTGCTGGGAAGGTTGCACAAGCATGATTTGAGGGAGGTCAGTGGCACTCAAAGTTGGCACAGGGGTTAAGGGCTTGTCTTAATTCCCTCTTAAGCTGGCCAATTTTGGAGAGGCCCACCGTGATTGAAGAACATAACCTTAGTTTTTTCACATTTAGTAAGAGCTTGGAATTGATAAGGTTACATTTGAGCTGCAGGAAGTCAGACTGAATCTCATCGCAGACTCCATCCAGAGAGGGTTTGGATGTGTAGAGAATGGTGTCATCCACAAAGAAATGAAGTTTGGAATTGACAATGTTGGAACTAAGGGTGGTAATATAGATGGAGAAAAGTATAGGACCTAATATGGACCCTTGCAAGACACCTCTTGTGATGGGAAGGGGGTTTGATAGGAGGCCATCAGATTTAACTTGCTGGATTCTACCTGTAAGGTAACTGGTGAACCATTAGACTGTGGGGACAGGAGTACCTAGGTTTGAGAGGGCAAGAAGCATGAGGTTGTGATCAACAGTATAAAACACCTTGCTCAGTTAAGGAAAACTGCTCCTGTTACTTGCTTGGAATCATAGGCGGTGAACCAGTCATTAGTGACTTTTGCTAGGGCTGAGATGGTATTATGACTTTGTCTAAAACCGGATTGGGTGGGGTTAAAAAGAGAGTGGTTTTCAAGGTGTTCTTTTAGTTGTCGATATGAGTTTTTTGAGAATTTTGACAAGGACTGGGAGGATAGAAATGGGCCTATAATTGTTGAGATCACAGGGGTCACCTGATTTAAAAAGGGGCAGAATATGAGCAGATTTCCAGCAGGAGGGAACAGTGGCTGATGAGATTGAAAGATTGAATATATGAAGAATAGGGAGAGCCAGGTAATAATGTCCAAGTTTAAGAAAGAAGGGCTCAATCCCATCAGAGCCACATCCTTTTTTGGTGTCTAACATGTGGAGATGGTCTTCACATCCTTGTAAGAGGACTGGTGCAGTTGCAGGGGTGCAGTGTTACAGGGGAGGTTGGAGTATTGGTGACTGGGAGGAGGTGGAACATCCCTGTATAGGAGAAGAGTCAAACGCCAGCCCTGCAGTGGCAAAGTGGGAGTTTATTTGCTTGAGTACCAGGTTGTGTTGGTCAAGCTCTACTCCCCTAGTATGGATTTTTGTAGGGATAGAAGGGGCAACTTTACGTCCTTCAGTCGATTTCATGGTCTGCCAGATTTTGGCAGAGTTCCCTTTGGATAGCTCAAGGGTTTCAATGTAATAGTTGGATTTGGCTGACTGGATTAGCTTGACACAGGAATTTCTGACAGTTCTAAAAGCCTGCCAGTCAGCCTGATGCCTGTTACATCTCGCACGGGCCCATAGCATGTCCCAATTGGTAAGGGTGGATTTTAGTTCTGGTGTGAACCAAGGATGGGAGATCTTATGGATGCTGGATCTAATGAAAGGAGCGTGTTTGTCAGCCAGTGATATAAGGTGTTTGTTGAGGATGGTGATGGCCTCATCCACTGTCTTGGATAGAAAAAGGCTTTGCCAGTTTATGCGGCTGAGGTCGTGGAGAAAGCTGCTTGTGCTGAATTTGCAGAAACTACGCTTGGTGATCTATCTGGATGAGGGTGGGCATGTTGGATTGGACCTGGTGAAAACTACAATCCTGTGGTCACTCAGATTGTTATGAAATACTGCAGTGCTCAGAATTTTGTGTGATCAGTTAGAGATAATGATATCAAGAATAGAGCTATTAGTGAAATTTTTGATATTTGTCCTGGTTGGTTCAATAATAAGTTGGGAGCAGCCAAGTTCATTGCAGAGCTCTTTTAGACCATTTGCTTTGGGTGAGAACCAATCAAGATTAAGATCATCAAGGATTATAGTTTTGTTGCTGTTGCGCTCTAGAAGGGATTTAAGGGTTGAGATGATTTTGCTATTCCCAGAAGGGGATCTGTAACAGCCAATCATATTAAGCACTTCTGATGAGGATAGGTGAAGTTTTAGTGTCACATATTCAAATTCTTTAGATTTGGACATGGTGCAGATATCAGAAACATTAAATCTGATTTTAGAGTAGATGATAACTCCTCCACCCCGGTGGGCTGGTCTGCTCTAAATGAATTGTAACTGGGTAATGAGATCTGTTGGTCTGAGACAGAGCTCTTGAGCCAGGATTCTGTGATGATGATAAAGTCTGGCCTAGTGTGGGCTGCCCAGATTTGGAGTTGGTCTATTTTATTCAACAGACTCTTACTTTAATTGCATCAACTTGAGTCCTGTGGTGGAAGCAAAGTCTGAGGGGGAGGTGAGGAGGCGGGGGGCATAGAATTAACTTCAACATTCCCCAGGCAGATAAGGAGTAGCAAGATAAGCTTCTTCAAGTTATATCATGCTAGAGATAGCTCCTTATGCCTCTGCTTTTGTCCTGAGCACAATGATAGAGGCAATTGATTGGAGGGGAAGGAGGTGAGACAAAGGGGGTGAGGTAGTGGCAATGAGTGCAAGAGCTTGAGTGGACAAATATGAGAGCAGGATATTCTGATAACTCAGGGTGGGATGGGCGTGGTGCCACAGGGAAGGGGAGCAAATAGAAAGCAATGTGGCATGGTGAGGGAGGAGGAAGGACTGGCAAAGGCTGCAAGTCATGGAACAACCAGACTCCAGGGAGACTGTGGCTACTGGATCCTTAAATGAGTATGGGAGAGCAGCTGGAGTGAATAACAGCAGGAGGAACATAATCAGGGTGTGGTGTGGTGTGGAGGAGGGTTGGGGTAATAAAATGAGCAGGGGATGGGTGATAAGTAAGGATAAGCAAAGTGGAGTAGAAAGGTAGGTAAGAAGAGGATTGCTAGATAGAGTAGTGGAATATGAGCTCCCTTTGGTGTTCTAGGTACAGGGCTCAAGACCTGAGGGAGGGATATTTTACTGATTGAAAAAGAGAGGGACTATTGTATAGGGTCCCAGAAGATTAATTAGCAGTGATGTGTGGGGAGGGGTGATGAGTGGGGTTAGAGAAAAAGGGATAAGAAGAGAAACCTTAGTTGAGGTAGGGGATTGTGTGCTGCCTTTGATACAGCAAGCCTGGGGTTCAAGTCCTGGGAGGGTACTCACAATGCAATAATCTAAATTTTGTCCAGGTGAAAGGGGAGGGATGAACAGAGGGTTGAAAAAGAGAGGGTATGGAAGGATTCCCTAGTTGAGGTAGGGTATTGTGTGCTGCCTTAGAAGCCCTAGGTTCAAGGAGACAACCCTGTGGGGTTACTCGTTATGCTATTTCATAAATTTTGTCAGTGGTAAGATATGTAGAGTGGAGGGAGATAAGGGGGGTTAGAAAGAAAGGATAAGAAGGGGGATCCCTAATTAGGGTTAGGGATTGAAAGCTGTCTTTGGCCCACAAGGTTCAGGGTTCAAATCTGGGGAGGATGTTCCTTATGAAACTTCATAGATTTTAGGTGGCAGTGAGGGAGAAGAGTGTGATAAGAGAAGCAGATATGGTAATGTATTTATGAGCTGCTCAATGGTGTGGCGGTAAGAAGGAAGCTTTAGGTACCAAAAGGTAGGCAGTTCTGGACCCGGTTAAGGGTATGGGAGAATGTGAGGCCAGAGAAGTTTTATTTCCTAGAGATGGTGTGGAGTAGGAGGGACAAAGTTTGCTTTGCTGTCAAAAAGAAATGGGCCTGATGGTTGGCTTTGAGGAAGGGCAACAGACTGTGGAGTAGGAGGATGGGGTTTGAATTCCTATGGGGGATATAGTCAGAGGAGTGGAGTGTTACTAAGCTATGCAAAAGGCAAAGGTTTCAGCAGTACCACCTGAGGGAAAGTATGTATAGGCTGCTGATGGAAAAATAGGGTGATTGGAAAGTCACATGACAGGAAGAGGGAGTGTATAAAGGAAATGCCAAGCTAGGGTTGGGCAGTCACAATAGAGCAGCGATGGGGCAAACACTCCAGCACTGATGTGCAGTCTCCCAGTGATGATTACCTTTAAGGCAGCTCCAGGCAGCACCCCCCTGCTTTGGATGTGGGAACAGGCTGCTACTTGCAGTCCCTGGCCTGTGAGGAGACAGTGTTAGGGACCAAGACAGTGGAGTTTTGCAAGCGTGTGGGAGTGGTTGACCAGATTGTAGGCTTTAGTTAGATCAAAATAAATGGAGCCCACAAGGCTAATATCGAGGGCTTCATGTAAAAAGTGTGTGTATTCAAGTAAGGCAGTAATTCAATGGCAGCTACTGTACCTGTTTTAGTGCTAAATATGTTTGAACATATATAGACTCTGAACATATGTATACTCTTGCAGTCTTGTAATGGTTAAATTCTTTTGTCATGCAGTATTTTGTGACATATCACTTATTGTGTTGCTGCATTGCATCATGGCTGATTCTGCTATATGTAGGCTGACACTGCTGCTAAGTGCACTTTCAGTGTTGATGTCTTTAGGCTTAATGACTGCAGGTACATACATACATAGATACATAGACAGTGTCGGCAGATAAGGGCCTATGGCCCACCCAGTCTGCCCATTTGAGCTTGTAAGTTCAGTTTATGTTTTCCAAGAAGTCTGTTGCCCCTAACCCCTGACCTCCAGAATTCCTTTATGTCTATCCCATGCATTCTTAAATCCCATGATTGTTTCAGCCCCCACCACTTCCTCTGGCAGGGTGTTCTGCTTGTCCACCACCCGTTGTGTGAAGAAAATCTTCCTCACGTTTCCTCTGAATCATCCTCCCTCCAACTTCATCCCATGCCCTCTAGTCCTGGAACATCTTTTTCGCTTAAAAATAGTGTATTCCTGCACCCTGTTCCTCCCTGTAAGATACTTGTATGTCTCTATCATATCCCCTCTCTCCCTCCTCTCCTCCAGGGAGTACATGTTCAGTTCCTTCAACCTGTCCTTATAGGACTTGTGATGCAATCCATGCACCATCTTTGTTGCCCTCCTCTGAACCTTCTCTACCCTGTCTATGTCCTTACATAGGTAAGGTCTCCAGAACTGTACAGTGTACTCCAGGTGGGACCTCACTAGTGTCTTGTATAGCGGAATTATGACCTCCCTTTTCCTGCTGGTGATGCCCCTGCCTATGCATCCCGGCATCCTATTTGCTTTACCTGCTGCCTTGTCACACTGCTTCCCTGCCTTGAGGTCATCAGAGATGATAACCCCAAGATCCCTTTCCTGCTTGGTGCATGCTATATCCTCACCCCTAACTGATATATTGTGCCAGGGTTTTTGTGCCCCATATGCATTATCTTGCACTTCCTTGCATTGAATTTCAACTGCCAAACCCCTGACCATTCTTCAAGTTTCTGCAGGTCCCTTCTCATTCTGTCTACACCCTCTGGTGTGTCTACTCTGTTACAGAGCTTTATGTCATCAGCGAACAGTGAAATTCGGCCTTCTAGGTCCTACCAAGATTCCAAAACAGTGGGCAACCCTGACTCTTATGTGATTATTCTTTTGGGGGTACCCCAGTGAGAAAATCTTTTCCATTTAGAGGAGTATGTTTTCTTGGTTGCTGGTTTCCTTTAAACTGTAAGCACTTTCAGAACTTCCTCTGAGGGATTTAAACCAGAGCATTCTAGCTCCTCAAGTACCATGATCTCAGGCATAGTGTTTCAAGGTTTGGTAATGCTATCCTGCCCTGAGAGCTCGTCAGCAGATTGCGTCTCAGTGGCAGGCTGACTGAAGGTTAGCTGAACAGGGTCAATTGAATTTAATACCATGTCTGTCTGGTCCAGTCTGGAGCTATTAGTATCATTGTTGTGGGTGCCCTCCTGAGCTTCAGGATAATGTTTTGGATCAGTGTAAATGAAGGGAAGGCATACAGAAACTTCCTTGTCCAGTCCAAGATTAGGGCATCCTCTGGGACTGCCCCTCTGGCTGGTGGCCTGCAATAAAAAAGTGGAAACTGATTGTTTTCCTAGGAAGAGAACAGGTCTATTTTGGGAGTGCCCCACCTTCTGAACACTGTGGCCAGAACTTGTCTGTTCAAGGCCCATGCATGATTTCCCTAACTGATTCTGCTTAAGTAGTCTGACAGGATATTGTCTTTGCTTGGCAAGTGCACTGCATGAATGTCTGCTTCAAAGGCGTATGCCAGATCCCAGATCTTCACTGCAGTTCTGAGGATCTTGTCTTTCCCTGCTTGTTTATGTAATACATCGTGGTGTTGCCTGTTCTGGTTTGGACAGGTTGATCCTGTAGCTGGGTGGAGGAAAATTGCATTGCTAGCAGCACTGCCCTGACCTCCAGGAGGTCGATGTGTTCCAGTGATACCTGTGGGCTCCATGTGCCATTCACTGTGAGGTCCTCGAGGAAGGCACCACACCCAGGAGTGAGGCATCTGTACTAATGATACTTATTAGTGATTGCTGAAGGAAAGGAATGCCTTCTCTGAGACTGCTTTCCTCCTTCCACCACTCTAGTGAGTTTACTAGTACTTTTGTCACTGGTACCAGCTTTGAGAGTGGTTCCTACTTTGAGACTAGGTGTCTCTTAATTGCACTGGATATCTTTCATTTGGAATTTGGCCCATGGGACCACAGTCGTGGATGCAGCTGTGATTCCTGGTAATTGCAAGAAGTCCCTTGCAGGTCTGGGCTAACCTGTCATGAAGGACTCTGCTGCTGCTATCAGTGGTGCAACTCTGGCCTGCAGGAGAAAAATTTTCCCTTGTTAGGTGTCTAGCTCTGTTCCTATGAAGTCCAGTACTTGAACAATTTCTAGTTTGGATGTCTGCAGATTATCAGGAATCCTAGAGACTCCAATGTGTATTTTACAGTTTGTAGAGAGCACCTTGTCTCCTGTTCTGTTTTCCCTGATAGTAGAGGAAGGAGGTGCTGTTAGAACTATACTACTCTACTGGACTAAAGAACTAGAACTCTATTACTAGGAACTTCAATTTAAGGTAAAAACAAAACAAAAGAGTGTGTGTGCCTGAGTTGAGTGAAGACATTGTTATCTATGCAGTTAGCAAGGTGAAGAAAAGACAAACTGTGAATTAGGGTGAAAGAATTATCTGTGTAGTTAGCTAAGTGAAGAAACAAACTGTTAATTAGGGGGAGTGGCTTAGAGAAAAGGAAGCCAGGTGTTTGCATTTAAAAACTGACCTAGATAGCCTGTGGCAGAGAACAGCAAGAGTAAGGAGGTGCTGTTAGAACTATACTACTCTACTGGGACTATATTGCCCTCCATCCCTCCCCTCCACCCCCCTCCACCCTTAGCCAGGTCCACTTTTAAAGGCACAGGATTTGACTAACAACAGGAACTTCTTGTTTGGGAGCAGGAAGGGAGTGATCACAGAGGCACAAAAGAATCACCATCCTAGAAGGAAAAGAGTAGCTCTCCATCTACCTCTAGCTGTTGGAGGCCTGACTCTGAGCGAGTAAGAAGGAGACTACTGAGGAATATAGGAACTTACTGACCCAGAACAGGAAGAGCAGGAGCTTTAAGGGCATGGAGGCAGTAGGCGAGGAAGGAAAAATAATATATGTATATAAAAAAAAACACACACAACAACAAACAGAGAGAGGGAAGAGTAAGTATACAAAACAACAGTTAAGGGACCACAAAGACATGATGGGAGTGGTGCAGTGCAGTGGCTGCGGAGCAGCAGTCTTCTGGGAGATGTTCTGGAGGATGCAGTGTTGCCTCATCTGCAGACACCTCTCTGGGCTGAGGCAGGAGGTTGTTTATCTGCAAGCTGAGTTGGACAGGATTCGGGGGACTTTCTTTCCCACCCAGGGACCACTAGGGCCACCGCTGCTGCCTCAGAGGTTGCCAAGAAAGAGGAGTGGTTGGACTACAGTGGGCTCAGGGAGGTTGAGGGTGGTGGAACAGAGGCGCATCCTCCAGTTGTACCTCTCCACATTTCATATGCCATTCTGGCAGAATGTAGTTCCTCTACAGAGGAACCCACTGTGGAAACCAAGAAGGATGGTGGGAACCTCCACAAAGAAGACCCACAGGAGGGTGGCATGGGACTCCACAGGAGAAGGAAACAACTCCTGCTGGGGGACTCCATTATTAGGAGGGTAGAACTGTGGAACGGAAGTAAGGTGCCTGCCTGGCACCATGGCTTGTAGGGACAGGAAGCAAATCCTCAGGATTGCGGGAGCAGCTGTATGGGGGAGAGAGCTGGATGTCATTGTCCACCTAGGGACAAATGACCTGGCTAGGAAAGGTATCGGAGCAGTGCAGGAGGAGTTTGTGGAGTTGGGGAGTGGCCTTAGACAAGTAGCACGCACGTAACCTTCTCGGAGGTGCTGCCTGTCTATGGTATGGGGAAGGCTAGGGTACTCCACGCCATGGGATTCAATCGGTGGTTGAAAAGCTGGTGCAGAGCTCAGGGTTTCATCTTCACTGGGGACTGGGGCTCCACCTGGAGGGATACAGGCCTATACTTGTGTGATGGTCTGCATCTGTCCAGGAGGGGAACCAGGATCCTAGATGATAGGTTTAAATGCTTCATTGGCAAACATTTGAATTAGCCAAGGGTAAAGGCACTGAAAAGGAGAAGGGAAATCCTAGCCCCCCCAAAAAAAATCAGGGTAGTTAGTGAGGTAAACACCAAGATAGAGCAGTCAATAGGGGGAAGGGCGAGGGTAAATGAAGAAAAAGACAAAGGCAGTAAGGACATGGATGGGGTGAAAAGGAATAAGGCACTCACACAATGGAGGGTAATGAGTACCAATGCCCGTAGTCTAGGTAAAAAGCTCCCTGAACTGGTGCCCTTGATGGAAGAGGAATGCCTGGATATTGTGGCAATCACAGAAACATGGTACACAGAGAACCATGACTGGGATGTTAACATACCAGGGTACACAACCTACAGGAGAGACAGAGAGGGCAGAAGGGGGGGAGTAGCTCTCTATGTAAGGGAAGAGATCAAAGCAACAGACCTAAATGGTAAACAGGGAAGTGAGGAGGCACTGTAGGTCACCCTGGAGACTGGAAATGGCACCACAATCTACACAGGGGTTGTATACAGACCCCCGTCTCAGGGGGAGGAAATGGACAAGGAAATGATAGAAGGTATCCTTAGGATGGCAGAGTAAGGGGAAATATTGCTGATGGAGCACCCGAATATGCCAGATGTTAACTGGAGCACCTTTGCTGCAGCCACATCCGAGAGCAGGGCCATTCTCGTTGCCCTACAGGGGGCATGCCTCAGACAGCTAGTTTTGGAACCCACTCGGGAGGGAGCAATCTTAGACCTGGTACTCTCAAATGGGGACAGAGAGAGGATCTCAGATTTAGAAGTGGGTAGCCATCTGAGAACAAGTGACCACCAAACAGTGTGGTTCATGATAAACTTAGCTGTAGAGTCAAGCCATACAAAAGTGAAGGTACTAGACTTCAGGAGGGCTGATTTTGTCAAAATGGGAGAGTGCCTCAGAAAAGCACTAGCAAACAGGCAAGAAGGTGGGGTGGAGCAACAATGGGGAAACATCAAAACTGCCATCACAGAGGCAACAAGCCTTTGTGTGAAGCAAATAAACAAATCAAAACAGAAAAAAAAAACACTATTGTAACCCCTAGATGGCGCTATCCCAGGGGCTACTACCCCTGCCTGATTTGCCACTAACAGGTTGAGGGGCCTGGATCCAATGGCGGGTGCCTCCACCCAGAGGTCAGGGTTTGCAATAGTTAAACTAACTTGGTCACAGCCCTCTGGGACACTGCAACCCCCCTTTCTTCCCACTAGTGGCCCACACAATATATCAGAATTACCTTCACAGTATACACACTTACCCCAGGACTGGTTCCGCACTGGGACCTCCTGTGAAATGAGATACAGTGCAACAATCACAGTACAGTACTTTAACATAGACAAATACCTCAGGCAGTATAACTTTGCTGAAACAAGCAGCTCTGATTTATTTAGGGATATAACAAGGACAGGGAAATCAGGTTAATTAGCTTATCACTCTAATAATCTACCTATGGCTCTGTGCACAGGCCTATCCCTATCAGTTACTGTCCCTGGGTACCCAAGCCCTAGTAGCTAGTCCAAACCGTGGCAGCTGGTAGGGGCCCTTTCACACAGAGAAAGGAGAATTAAACAGTCAGCAGTACAGTAATTCCATTTGGATTTAATGTGGCAATTCAACAGGAGCCTGAATTAGTACTCGACCTCCAAATAAGATATGGTCCTTCAATGTCAGCAGGGCTCACTTGAGGTGCACAAACCTTCACACATCCATATAAAAGAAAGCACTATACCAGGCAGGCTGCATCTGTATCCCGATCGCAATTACTGCACAATATCCGGAGAACACACAGCAGATTCAGTTCCTGACAGACCCGAGTGTAATTTTTCAGCAATTCTTCAGTCTTCTACAGGGTGAGCCTGGTTTCTACTCTTCAGAGATCCTTTGATTCTTTTCACAGGACGGATTCAGTCCCAACAAGCTGCAGACCGAACTCTGGGCCTTATACACGTTTTTGACTAAAACTGCACACTGAAAAGCACAGGGCTCCTTCCTTCTTCACTGCCAAAGCTCAACTGAAACTCCAACCGACAAAACCGGCACTTCCTTTGAGTTCCTCCCAGTTTTGACTGGATTGGCTGTCATCACAATAGACTGCTGCTGTTGGTCCAAAAGGCACTGAAGTCTAAACTACATCTCCCAGAGTCACTGCTCATACAATCCTCTTGTGGCTGGCTCAGATTATGAGTCCAAGTTCTGATTCGTCCAAGGCACCATTTTAGAGCTAGCTTACCCCACACTGATTGGTCCAGTTCAGCAGTTCAAAAATAGAATGGGAACTAGCAGAACAGTTCTGACTGCAAAGAAAGCAGGTTAGACAAATTGTAATTTCATTATTACTCTAAATAATTTCTGGCAAACAGTTACATCTTTCAGATAGGTTCCCTTTGCACTCCTAGTGACTGCAAAAATGAAGTGAATTGGCAGCAGCTTGAGTGGTACTCAATCAAAGAAACACACAGTCCCCATACAACTAATTATGTCTGCAAGCAGACAGCTCTTAAAGAGATAGTACCAGAGGTTCTAAAAACACTCACTGATAAATGGCTTAAATGCCAAACACCATTCAGGCTTGGAGCATTCAAGCAAGCTCCTGGAAGTCTTTTGGGAACCCCCATTTGCAGGGGGGTTACACTATGATTGTCAAAAGAAGTGGCAGGGAAGTTTAGGGAGAAAAAGATAGCATTCAAGAAATATAAGGAAACACCAAAGGAGCAGCACAGAGAACTGTACCAGTTAAAGCAGAAGGACGTGGAGAAGGCAGTCAGAATAGCCAAGGGCCAAACCAAGGAAAAGATAGCCAACTCGGTTAAGAAGGGGGATAAAACCTTTTATAGGTACATTAGGGAGCAAAGAAAGACTAAGGCAGGGATACTGAGGCTTAATAAAGAGGAGAGTGGTTGGGCAGAGAGTGACAGTGAAAAAGCAGGGATACTGAATGAATACTTCTGCTCAGTATTCACAAAAAAAGAGGAGGGGGAGGTACCTAATCCAGTCAATAGAAGCACTCTCGATAGGGGGGTTGATATCAGTCCTTTCACAGAAGAAAGGGTTCTGAAAGAATTCCTAAAACTGAAGGTGGATAAAGCAATGGGGCCTGATGTGATTCACCCCAATATTCTAAAAGAGCTAAGGGGAGAACTAGTAACACCACTGACTACCCTTTTTAATAAATCATGGGAGGATGGTGTGGTACCTGAGGACTGGAGGAGGGTGGATGTGATTCCCCTTCACAAAAGTGGGAGCAAGACAGAGGCAGGAAACTATAGACCTGTCAAGTTTGAACCCAGTGGTAGGGGAAATGATGGAATCACTTCTGAAGGAAAGAATTGTTGAGTACCTAGAGGCCAGCGGGGCACAGAACCCAAGGCAGCATGGATTCACAGCTGGAAGGTCATGTCAGATGAGTCTAATTGATTTCTTTGACTGGGTGACCAAGGTAGTAGACCAGGAAGGGGCTGTGGACATGGCCTACCTAGACTTTAGCAAGGCATTTGACACAGCCTTGCACAAAAGATTAATAAACAAATTAGCCAGCCTGGGAGTGGGTCCCAGGGTGGTAGCCTGGGTAAAACATTGGCTGGAAAACAGGACACAGAGGGTAATAGTAAACAGAGTTCACAGTGAAGAAAGTGGGGTTATTAGTGGGGTACCGCAGGGTTCAGTACTGTGGCCAGTCCTTTTTAATGTCTTTATAAGTGACATTGCAGAGGGACTGGAAGAAAAGTATGTCTCTTTGCAGACAACACAAAGATCTGCAACAGGGTTGATACACAAGGTGGGGTGGAAAGGATGAAAAGGGACTTGACAAGGTTGGAGGAATGGTCAAAGGTATGGCAGCTTAGATTCAATGCAAAGAAGTGCAAAGCAATGCATTTGGGAAACAAAAACCTAGGAAAGAGTACACAATGGGGGGTGAGATACTAACAACAAAAATGGAAAGGGACCTGGGGATAGTTATATCAGATGACCTAAAGGTGGGCAAGCAATATGAAAAGGCAGTAAGGAGGGCTGGGGGGGATACTGGGATGCATATGGAGAGGCATCACCAGTTAAAAATAGGAAGTTGTTATCCCTCTGTACAGACTGTTAGTAAGACCCCATCTGGAGTACTGCATGCAGTTCTGGAGAACCCATCTCTGCAAAGACATAGACAGGGTGGAGGCTGTCCAGAGGAGGGCAACCAAAATGTGCAGGGTCTGCACCAGAAGACATATGAAGAAAGACTAAAGGAGCTTAATGTGTATAGCTTCGAGGAAAGGAGGGAGAGGTGGGGCATGATAGAAACTTTCAAGTACTTCAAGAAAATCAACAACATCCAAGAGGGTAGCATCTTTCAGAAAAAGAGAAGTGGAAGAATAAGGGGGCACAATTTGAAGATAGATGGGGGACGGCTCAGAGGTAATGTGAGAAAGTATTTCTTCATGAAGAGAGTTGTAGATGCATGGAACAACCTTCCTGAGGATGCTGTGGAGTCAAAAACAGTGGGGGAAGTCAAGAATATATGGGACAGACATAAGGCAATTCTAGTGGGGTGGGTAGAAGAAAGTAGGCTGTTGGTTAACTAGGATCTGCAGCTTATCCATTAGGAAGGGAAATGGGCAGACTAGGTGGGCAAGCAGTCCTTATCTGCCATCAAATTCTATGTTTCTATGTTTCTAGCCAGTTGTCCCTGTAGGGAAAAACTATCACACCTTGTTTTCTCAGGTATGATGCCAACACTGCCTTGGTGCTGAAGTGAGGCCAAAGGAAAGAGCTGTACACTGGTTTTTGCAGTTTCCTAGCTTGAACCTGAGCTATTTTCTGTGTGATGACCTGACTGGCATATTTAAATAAGGATCTTACAGATCCAGTGATCTCAGCCAGTGTACAGACTGCAGAGATAGTATCACTGTTCTCAATGTGACCATCTTGAATTTCTCTTTCTTTATATACTTGTTTAGATACTTAAGATGCAAATGGGTGACCACTCCCCATGTTTCTTGTGGGTGTCGAACTACTTTGAGAATAGGCCCTTGCCACACTGCAAGGCTTTTCTACAGCTTTTTCTGTCAATAATTTTTTTTGCTTCCCATTCCAGCAAAGGTCTTTCTGTTGGAGAGCATGCTGAACAAGCATTTGTCAATGCCGAATGTTGTCTTGCTGGCATTGGCATTGGTAGTGCAGGAGTTAGATGCATAATAGGAATGGCAGTGGAGTATGGAACTGACACCAACCCCACCTCACCCTGCAGAAACTGGCAGGCATTGAGGTGTGCCTTTGGGTCGCGGTACAATGCTCGCCATTTCACTTCACTCCTCCCTGCAGACTCCAACAAGTGTCGCGTTGTGCCTTGGGGTCGTCGGGCCTTACACTCACCCCATTCCAGAAGGAAATACATTGAGATGGGTGCCATATAGCAGAATGGGATGAACTTTGGGGCCAAAGAGTCCAAGGCACACCTTGATGCCTGTTACTGGCTGCAGGGTGGGGTTGGGGGTGGAATGGCATGAGCATTACAGCCAACAATCCAAAGTCACACCCTGACACCTGTCACTATCTACAGGTGGGATGCTATGGTTAAAACCCTAATGCCCCGGGCATTTGTTGGTATTTGCACTCCAAATTTTCAACATGGACTTCTTGTGATCCCATCTCATGAAAGCATTTGGGACCTCTGCTCATGAACAGTGGCACTGTGATTTTGTTAATCTGTCCCGAACTTTGATTTCCCAAAGTAACCACGCCATTCTGTGCCAGATGTGTGTGAAAACACATTTTGATCAGGATGTGAAAAATGACAGCTGTACCATTCAAGAGGAGGTGTGAAGAAATGGCAATGTTGAAAATAGAAATGGCAATGTTGAAAATCTAGAGTGAAAATATAAAGAATTCTCAAAGTTACAAGAATGTGTGAAAACTGCGCAATGCACGCTCATAACACAGTCATTTTTTGGAAATTTTTCACTAAATTTTCAGCATCGGCATTTTGGGACCTCCACTCATGAACATCATCACTGTGATTTTCTTAATCTGTCCCAAACATTGATTTCCCACGGCGACCGCGCCATTGTGTGCCAGATGTGTGAAAACACATTTTGGGCAGGATGTGAAAAATGACAGCTGTACTGTTCATAAGGAGGTATGAAAAAATGGCAATGTTGAAAATCTGGAGTGAAAATATTAAAAATTTTCTATGCTACGAGCATGCATGGAAACTGCACAATTTACACTCTTATCAGTTATTTTTTGGAATTGTTTCACTAAATTTGCAACATAGGCTTTCTGGGAGCCCACCTCATTAACAGTGGCACTGTCATTTCATTAATCGGTCCCAAAAGGTGATTCCACGCAGTGACAGCAAAATCACCTTTCGCGACTGAATAATGAAATGACAGTGACTGATTTCATGAGGTGGGGTCCCAAGAACCCCATGCTGAAACTTTGGAGCCAAAAGTCAAAAAAATGGCACAGATATCCACCTAAGTTGCACCCCCGCCCCATTGATGCCATTATTCAGCTTACCAGAATTTCTTCAGTTCGCGGTCGGCTTTGAAGACTGCAGACATGTTCCCACTACAGTGAAGATCACAGCACCAGACCTCCAGAGGTAAGTATGGGGTGAGAGGGGGTGTGGGAAGGTGGATTGCACAGAGGGTGGGTGCGGGTTGGGGGAGGGAGGTGCTCCTGACTCAATGACAGACCGTTTCCTTTTTTTCAGGAATGGACATCGCAGGAAGGTTTTCTTTATTTACAGGTGAAATAAAACAACCGTTGGGCACACTGGGTTGGACTTCAGTGTGCTTCATGACTTTAATAGGGTTATATTGTACACTGGAATGAGCTCAGTGTGGCACACAATGGGGTGGGGTGAGGAGGGGGGGGCAGGGAACATGCTGACTCAGTCGGCTTTGGAACTCACGAAGCACACTGGGGTGAGCTCCCAGTGTGCCACACAATCTTGAGGGGGGTTATAAGCCTGCCGATAGGGGAACTGGGCACCCCCATAGTCAGCTTCCTAAGGATTGCGAGAGGTGGATGGCAACAGCGGCCACCATGTTTATTGAAATGTTTTAGCAGGCAAGGCATGCCCTGCAATGATAGGGCACTCCCTCATTGGGGCGGCAAATTTCTTTCAAGTTGGTGGCACTCTTCTCATTGGTGCCACAGAGACAAGCCCAAAAAAGCAGTGATGGCATTGGCCATAACACTGCTGCACCTCCACAGTATGGTACTCCAGCAAGCTGCCACAAAATGTTGCTTGCACTGCGTGTGCAAGACAACATAAAAATGGTTATGCTTTCTGCAGTCTTGGGTATTTTTTGAACTACGTAGACAGCCCTTGACCTACTACCTACAGAACACATTTGTCTGTGGTAATATTTACCCATTCCTGAAGATAATGAGACAATGTTCCCCACACAGACAATGGAAGGGTGACCTGATCTGAATTGTCAGAGGTTTTGCTTTGACTGAGGCTTGGGTGCTGGTGTTGCAGCAGCAGTACGCTTGTCGCCCCTTCTGCCCCTGCCCTTGATGTATCCCCTTTGTGGCTGTTACTTATAGGGGGCATACTGAGTATAAACTCTTGGAAAGTAACTTCTGCCTCTGTCTTCCCTTCAATAGGGCCTATAAGAGGTAGACATCATTTCTTTCTCATTGTTATTCTTTTAAGTGATTTTGTATTCATCCATTTTTTATATATGCTTTTGTTTTGCCACCAAAAAGTAAATTTCCTTCAAAGGGGAAATCCATGGCTGTGGTTTGGGTATCCAGACAAAGGATGTTTGTCCTTAACCAGGAGAATCTTCTCAAGGACACCGCATGAGCTAGAACTCTAGCTGCTGTGTCATTACTGTCCACAGCAGTTTAGAAATGGTATTTAGTGGCATCCAGGGCTGATCTTGCAATGCCAACCAAGCCCTGCACCAGATCACTGTCTGCGCTGACAGCAAGAGCCAGAACTGTGCTCCACAATGCTTTCTAGTACTATGCTATATGTGCTGAACAAGCTGCCTGCCAAATTAGCAGGTAAGCTGTATATAGATACCTTTTCTGGAGGCTAGGCAGAGAGAGTGGCTTTTGCACTCTCACAAGCAGCAGTCTGGACTAAATCTTGGTCACCAGGGTAGGCATACATGTACTCTACCTCCTGCCTGTTCACCTGGTATTTTCTATCAATCGTTTAGTGAATGGCTGCAGCTGAAGAAGGAGCAGTCATGCCTTTTGATATGACTTTCTTAAGGGACTTGTGCATGGAACTAGTAACCTCCTTGATGGAGCCATGCTCATCATGTCCATAAATTCAGCATCCTCTTCATTCTCCTTCAGTTTCATGAGGGAGGATGTTTACAGTATTAAGCATCTATCTGCAAAATGAGGAACCTGAATTGTAGTCCTTATTACGCCCTGGAGAGGAGCCAAAATCTTGTTTAGGAGGATCCTCTCATTCCATGGGATCACATCCCCCTCTTACACAATGGGAAATACATTTTTATATGATCCCTTTCCAAGAAGTAAGGTGGATGTAACTACACCATATGAATTTGATAGTGAAGAGTGAACAAACAAATTCAAACCCACCTAGCTGTTTTGCACTACTAATCTAGATGCAGCAGTTAATATTTATCACAAAAGGTTCTCAAGGAAACTGATGCACTTCTTACCAGAAGGTGGCATCACCCACCTGATAATCTCAATAAAAAAGAAAACACAGCACTGGAAATTTACAAGAGGGGCAATATAGTAATTCTTGATAAACAAGACTATGCAAGGGAAGCATTGAGACTGTTATCTGATAGGGAGTCATATGAATTACTTAGCAAAGATCCAGCAGTAGCATTCTAGGTGAAATTGTTTAAGCTGATAGATGAAGGAGGTCTTACAGGATATATCACAGAAAAAGAATATGAATTCCTAAAGGTTAACAAACCAATTATCCTCACCTTTTATTACCTCCTCAAAATCCACAAAGATTTATTAAAACCACTAGGGAGATTAAGAGTCTCTGGTGTAGATCTCTGTCAGAGAATTTGGCAAAATGTGACTTTTTCTTACAATCTGTGGTACATAAACTAAGATCCTATACCAGAGACTCCCTACATATCTTGGAAAAATTATGAGATGTTACCTGGCAAACAGACTGCTTGTGGTTGAGCACTGATGTTACATCGCTCTATACCACTACGTTTTGGGAAAAAAAATGTTTCTGTGCCAATGCACCCCACCTCCTTTTCTTGTAGCAGCAATGGGCTTCATTTTACATCATAATTACTTTTTATTTAATAACCAGTTCTACATCCTAAAATGTGATACTGCAATGGGGGGTCACTCTTGCTCCAAGTTATGCAAATTTATATGTGGAATGGTGGGAGGAAAATGTATTTTAAGAATAAATTTTTTTGGAAACACTCATGCACTGGCACAAATATATAGATAATGTGTTGATCATCTGGTTGGGCACAAGGGAAGTGGCTTTGGAATTTGTTACTGAAATAAACGACAATATGTATAATCTAAAATTCACATCCTGTATTGACGAGAAACAGATTACGTTTCTTGACCTTTGCCTTAAAGCAACAGAAAATTGAAAAACAGAGACAAAAAGACATAGGAAGGAAGTAGCTGGTAACACTGTGCTACAGGCACGCACTGCCTATCCCCTGCATTTACTTCTTCTATCACCTATGGCCAATTTATAAAGTTCAGACAAAATTGTTCCTCTGATATGGATTTCAATACATAGGCAATGGCAATATGGAATAGAGTCTGTGAAAGAGGCTATAGTAAAAACATTCTGGATGAAGCTCTCAATAGATCACATAATCAAAATTGAGAGGATTTTTTCATTCCCAGACAAAAAACATCCCATAAAAAATACCATTAACCTTTGTCTTGGGATTTAACAGGATTGCACCAAAGGTTAAAACTATTTTACAGAAGAACTGGGACACACTTGAGCATTGTGGTATCCCTGGGCTGTTTTATGAAAACCAAGAACATCTGGGAGATCTCTACCATAGCCATTTCACACAATTTGTTCCAAGATATTTAACGTGGTTACCACCTCAGCCTGTGGGGTTTCTCTATAGTGGGCACTGCTCTATTTGCAAGTATGTCCTACCATGAAAAACATTTAAACATCCTGTCCTATCAGCTTTCTCCTACCGCTTCCCTTTCTTCTGGAATCAGATCCCCTCTGACACTCTCCTTTCCCCCTCGCTCCCCATCTTCAAATGCTTGCTCTGTCTCTCTCTCTCTCTCTCTCTCTCTCTCTCTCTCTCTCTCTCTATCTCTCTCTCCCCCTTGCTCCTGCCACTCTACCTCCCCTGCCTCCCTGTCACAACCTACCTAACCTCCATGTGGACTTGTATATGGCCTCCTGACTCATACAGTTCTATCTTCAAAGCTGATCATTATTGTAACTTTGCATTATTTATTGGCCTTCTGCATTCTGCCTTTTGTTATTATGTAAAGATTTTGTAACTCTGTGCTTATTTATTGTCATAGAAACATGCAATTTATTGGCAGATAAAAACCTCTTTGGCCCATCCAGTCTGCCCATAATCCCTGCCTACTGTGCCACTGCAACCCTTGTACAATCTCTGGTCACCCCTTCCAATTGTGTTCCTTGCAAGGTCCCCTTGTATCTGTCCCATGCAAGCTTGAATCCTGTGATGGTTTTGACACCTACCACTGCCACTGGGAGGCCATTCCAGGCCCCCACCACCCTCTTTGTGAAGAAATATTTCCTCACATCCCCTCAGAGCCTCCTCCCCCCTCCAGCTTCATAGCATGACCCCTTGTCCTCGAGTCTGTCTTTCTGTGAAAAACGTTACCTTCCTGTACCTTATTAATACCTGTTATGTATTTGAATGTTGCTATCATATCCCCCCTTTCCCTGTCTTTCCTCCAGTGAGTACATATTTAGTTCTCTTAGGCCCACCTCTTACGGCTTTTGATGCAGTCCATGCACCATTTTGGTTGCCTGTCTCTGTGCCACTTCCACCCTATAGCTGTCCTTCCAGAGGTGGGGCCTCAATACTGGGCACAGTACTTAAGGTGTGGTCTTACTAGTGCCCTGTACAGGGGCAACATTACCTCCTTCGTCCTACTGGTGATACCCCTTCCTATGTACCCCAGTATTCTACTAGCCTTTTCCACTGCTTTTTCACTCTGTTTGGCTACCTTCAGGTCATCAGAAATGACTATCCCCTGGTCTGTTTCCTGTTTGGTGGTTGCCAATACCTCCCCTACCAATTCATATGTAGCCCCTTGGATTCTGTGCCCCAAGTGCATGATTTTGCAATTTTTAGCATTGAAATCAAGCTGCGAAACACTTGACCATTCTTCTAACTTCTGTAAATCATTCCTCATTTTTCCACCCCTGCTGGGCATGGGGTCATTCTGCCAAAAGCAAACACCGCGAGGCAACCAATGCCACACGCAAAAGGGCATGCGCTGCTATATCATTGGGTAAAACACCGACCCAACACAAACAGCACACAACCATGTGAAACAATGGGCTTCTTTGTGTTTTTGCAGAGCGCTTGGCCCCATGCACACCCCCCAGAATTATTATAACAAACTCCATGGGCGTGGACTTTGGGGATGGGGAGTAACTTGGGAGGGGGTAAAAGTTTTTGGTTTTTTTTTAAATAAAAGCCTCAAAAAATTGCAGCACAGGGAAACCTAGTAGAAACCGAACCACAGTCCCAGTTCTCCATTTCCTTCATTTGCTGGTGCCTTAGCCACTCACCACGGGAACAGCTTGATCAGCAGCCCAGTACATGGCAACCTGATACTTCCACATTTTCAGTGTACAGCGACATGGGTAGCGGTAATTCCCTGCCACTGTTCTACCCCTGTTGCTGTAATTCCAGGTGTGCCATACAAAGCGCAGTTAATACCATGCTATCTTTCTTGCACAGTATTGACCTGATACCCCACTGCTTGTGTTTCCACCCTGCTGCAGATTTTTGTGTCATCCATGAACAGGCAGACTTTCCCTCCTAGCCCTTCTGCAATGTCGCTGATAAAGACATTGAAGAGCACAGGGCCTAGTACTGATCCCTGAGGCACCCTGCTTGTCACCTTGCTTTCTCCCCAGTGGACTCCATTTACCACCACCCTTTGACTCCTGCCACTCAACCAACTTCTTACCTAGTTTATTATTTTCTGTCCCACTCCTAGACAGGCTGGCTTGTTTAGCAGTCTTCTATGTGGAATGGCGTTGATGGCCTTCCTGAAATCCAGGTATGCCACATCTACCGCTCCACCCTGATCCACTTCCATGTTCACCTAGTCAAAAAACTTGATCAGGTTTGTCTGGCAAGACCTCCCTGCTGTGAAATCATGTTGCCGTTGATCCTGCAATCCATTTGTTTCAAGGTATTCCACTATCCTTCCCTTCAATACTGATACCATAACCTTGCCCACTACCAAAGTCAGGCTGACAGGTCAATGATTTCCTGCCTCCTCCCTATTCCCACTTTTGTGAAGTGAGACCACATCCATCCTTCTCCAGTCCCTCATAACCACCCCTGTATCCAGTGATAAGTTGAATAAAACTGCTAGCGGTGCCGCCAGCACCTCTCTGAACTCCTTTAGTATCCTAGGGTGAACCCCATCCAGTCCCATTGCCTTGTCAACTTTTGATTTTTCTAGTACTTTGAAGACTTCCACCTTTGTGAAAGGACTAGTGTTCAGCTCCCTACCTCTCATATGTCATTTCTCCCTTTTGTTATTATGCACTGATTCTTGACTCCTCCGTTTGTATTGTATCCCTTTTCCCCAGTTCACACCTGGAAATGAGCCACAGCTCAATGTGCCTTTCCCGGTTACCAGCATTTAAATAAATAAATAAATTGAAACTAGGATTGATATCATAGAATTTATTAACTGCTCCACACAATTTGTTGTATACGTAATACAATGTTTCTGCCCATGTATTTATTTCAGCAGAACTATCAGTCAAATGAAAAAGCACATACAGGAGCACGTTAGAGACATCAGAAATGATAAATTGGAATCTGCTCTAGGAAGTAATTTCAAGGATTATCACAATGGTGACCCCAGCTGTATGAGATTCTTTGTCATACAGCATATCAACATTCCACTTAGAGGAGGGGCCAGAACCAAAACCTTTTTAGAAAAAGAAAGCAGGTGGATCTGTGTACACCAATCCATGGAATTTTTGGCTTTAAGCAAAGAATTAGATCTCACCGTTTTTTTTGTAACATGTTTTGTAACACCCTTTAGAGCACTCAGCTTTGCCTCCTGCCTTCCATCAAATAGTATAGATTTTATGTAAATACAATTGTATATACAGTCTTGTTGTTCATCTTCATTTTTTCATAGATTGACTAAAATGTATGTAATTTATTATGTTGATTGCGCGCATGAGAAAGAAACATGTTGCGGCAGGTTTCTCCAGAAGCAGGTTGTGGAGGTGTGGCAGTGTTGTGCCCAATGCTCCCACAGCCTGCAAAGGCTTGTCCCCCATCCCTCAATGCTGTGGCACGCTGCTGCTGACACTAGTTCAGCCAGCGTGCCACAACTTTCTAAAAAATCAGCCGGTGCAATCAGGGGCCGCCTCGTCATTGCAGCGTCAGCCATCCGCTGCAATGAGGGAGCAACCTGTCATTGCAGAGCGGGATGTAGGATCTCTGATATTGTTTGTGAACATGGCAGTGGCTTGCCGCCATGTTCACAAACAATATCTAACCCCCCTCATGTTATTTGCCGGCGGGGGAGCCCACTCCCCATCGGCATAATGTGGCACCTCCCGTTTAATTGTGTGTCGACGGGGTGCCCAATCCCGGTCGGCAGAAAGGATTCTCCTTTGTTGTTTGCTGATGAGAGTGTCCAATCCCCATCGGCAGAAAGCAATCTCTTTTGTTGTTTGTCGACTAGGTGCCCAGTCCCGCCGGTATAAATAATTCCTCTTTGTTGTTTGCCAACGGGGTGTCCATCCCCATCGGCTGCAGCGCTGCACCTCAGACTCTGGTGGCATGCTGGGCCCACCCCAGTGTGCCACATGCCCTGTGAGCGGTCCCACGATGTTTTCTTCCATTTCTAGTACCTGAAAGAAAGGAAACAGTCCCTCATAGTCTCCCGCGCCCCTCCCACAACCCATGCCCACCCACTGCGCACTCCAGCCTCCCACACCCACCTCACCCCATACTTACCTCCGGAGCTCGGCGCAACGATCTTCACTGGACCGAACACGCCTGCACTCTTCAAAGCCGATCGTGAACTGAGGAAATGCCGGTAAGCTGTATAATGTAATGAATAGGGTTTTTCAATTTAGTGCATATCTCGGCATTTTGGGAAATTTTTCACCAAATTTTCAACATGGGGTTTTGGGACCCCTCCTCATGAATTCTTGAACTGTCATGGCGTTAATTGGCCCTGAAAGGTGGTTCGCTGGTCACTGCGTGGAATCACCTTGAGGGCCGATTAACAAATGACAGTGCAGTGTTCAGTGAGGTGGGCTCTCAAAAGTCTATGTTGCAAATTTGGTGGGAAAAATCCAAAAAAAGACTGTTTTACGAGCGTGCGTTGCACAGTTGCTATGCACGCTCGTAACTTTGCAAATTTGCAATATTTTCATGCCAGATTTTCAACATTGGCATTTTGTCACACCTCCTTGTGAGCTGTATAGCTGTCATTGTTCACATCTTGGCTGAAATGTGTTTTCGCACTTCCAGCACAGAATAGAGCGGTTGAGGTGGGAAATCACTGTTCGGGACAGATTAAGAAAATGACAATGATACTGTTCATGAGCAGAGGTCCTAAAATGCCTATGCTGAAAATTTAGTAATGATACTCCATAAAATGACTGTGTTACAAGCGTGCATTGAGCAGTTGGCACGCACGCTCGTAACTTCGCGAATTTATAATATTTTCACTCCAGATTTTCAACATTACCATTTTCCCACACCTACTTATGAACAGTACAGCTGTCATTTTCCCCATCCTGGCCGAAATGTGTTTTCGCATTTCCAGCGCAGAATAGAGCAGTTGCTGTGGGAAATCACTGTTCAGGAAAGATTAAGAAAATGGCAATGATACTGTTCATGAGCAGAGGCCCTAAAATGCCTATGTTGAAAATTTGGTGATGATAGCCCGTCAATTGACAGTGTTACAAGTGTGCGTTGTAACTTCGCAGATTTGTAATATTGTCACACCAGATTTTCAACAGTGGCATTTTTTCACACCTCCTCATAAGCAGTACAGCTGTCATTTTTCACATCCTGACCGAAATGTATTTCCACAATTCCGACGCAGAATAACGTGGTCACTGTGGGAAACCAGTATTCGGGACAGATTAAGAAAATGACAGTGGCACTGTTCATGAGCAGAGGTCTTAAAATCCCTATGTTGAAAATTTGGTGATGAAACTCCATAACATGACTGTGTTACAAGCGTGCGTTGAACTGTTTCCACGCACCCTTGTAACTTCGCAAATTTGCAATATTGTCACGCCGCATTTTCAACAGTGGCATTTTTTTCACACCTCCTGATGAACACTAAAGCTGTCATTTTTCACATCCTGGCTAAAATATGTTTTTGCACTCCTGCCAGACAATAGCATGGTCACTCTGGGAATTCAGTGGTTGGAACAGATTCAGATCGACGAGTGAGAGGGGTGAGTGACCGAGCTCAACTGAGCTCTGTTGGAACTGCTGCGGATTTGTTTGTGGGCAGACAAAGGCCCCAACACAAGATCCCAGTACAAAAGGGCAGCCTGCAGCACTGGGAGAAACACAACGAGAGAGCGACTGAGGGAGGGGGAGTGAGTGAACTCACCGAAGTGCTGTCAGGACTGCTGCGGATTTCTTTGTGGGCAGAAAAAGGCATCAGTGCAGGCAGGGGCCCCGTACAGAAGGCCAGCCTGCAGTGGTGGGAGAAACGGTATGAGCGAGCGAGACAGGGGGACTTAGTGAGCTCAACGGAGCTCTATCAGGACTGCTGCAGATTTCTTTGTGGGCAGAAAAAAGGTGCCAATGCTGGCAGGAGCACTATGCAAAAGGGCAGCTTGCAGCGCCAGGACAAACAGAATGAGCGCATGAGAGAGAGGGAGACTGAACGACCTCAATGGAGCTCTGTCGGGACAGCTGCGGATTTCTTTGTGGACAGACAAAGGTGCCAATGCAGCCAGGAGCCCCAT
Source organism: Neoceratodus forsteri (assembly GCA_016271365.2). NCBI lineage: Eukaryota > Metazoa > Chordata > Ceratodontiformes > Ceratodontidae > Neoceratodus > Neoceratodus forsteri. The sequence goes on from CM028132.1 coordinate 103,687,556, forward strand.
ACAAAAGCGCAGTCTGCAGAACCAAGAGAAACAGAATGAGTGAGTGACAGAGCAGTAGTGAGCGAGCTCAATGGAGCTCTGTTGTGACTGCTGTGGATTTGTTTGTGGGCAGAAAATGCGGCAACGCAGGCAGAAGCCCAGTACAAAAGGCCAGCTTGCAGCGCCGGCAGAAACAGAATGCGTGACTGACAGAGGGGGAGTGAACGAGCTTAATGGAGCTGTGTCGGGACTCCTTCAGATTTCTTTCTGGCCAGAAAAAGCCACCAATGCAGGCAGGAGTCCAGTACAAAAGGGCAGCCTCCAGTGCCAGGAGACACAGAATGAGCAAGTGAGGGAGGGGGAGTCAGTGAGCTCAACAGAGCTCTGTTGGGACTGCTGCAGATTTGTTTGTGGGCATAAGAAGGCAGCAACGCAGGCAGGAGCCCTGTAGAAAAGGGCAGCCTGCAGCACCGGCAGAACAGAATGAGAGAGTGAGACAAGGGGAGTGAGCGAGCTCAACAGAGCTTTGTCGGGACTGCCATAACATGACTGTGTTACCAGAGTGCATTGAACTGTTTCCACACACCCTTGTAACTTCGCAAATTTGTAACACTGTCACGCCACGTTTTCAACAGTGGTATTTTTCCACAACTCCTTATGAACACTACAGCTGTCATTTTTCACATCCTGGCAACAGTATGTTTTTGCACTCCTGCCAGACAATAGCATGGTCACTCTGGGAAATCAGTGCTTGGGACAGATTAAGATCAACCGAGTGAGAGGGGGGAGTGACCGAGCTTAACTGAGCTCTGTCAGGACTGCTGTGGATTTGTTTGTGGGCAGACAAAGGTCCCAACACAAGAGCCCAGTACAAAAGGGCAGCCTGCAGCACTGGGAGAAACAGAACGAGAGAGCAAGTGAGGGAGGGGAAGTGAGCAAACACAGAAGCGCTGTCAGGACTGCTGCGAATTTCTTTGTGGGCAGAAAAAGGCATCAATACAGGCAGGGGCCCAGTACAAAAGGGCAGCCTGCAGCACCAGGAGACACAGAACGAGCGAGTGAGGGAGGGGGAGTCAGTGAGCTCAACGGGGCTTTGTTGGGACTGCTGCAGATTTGTTTGTGGGCAGAAAAAGGCAGCAATGCATGCAGGGGCTCAGTACAAAAGGGCAGCCTGTAGTGGCATGAAAACCAGAATGAGTGACTGAGTAAGCTCAACAGAGCTGTATTGTAACTCCTGATAATTTCTTTGTGAGCATAAGAAGGCAGCAACACAGGCAGGAGCCCAGTAGAAAAGGGCAGCCTGCAGCGCCAGCAGAACAGAATGAGCGACTGAGAGAAGGGGAGTGAGCGAGCTCAACGGAGCTTTGTCGGGACTGCTGCACATTTCTTTGTGGGCAGAAAAAGGCGCCAACAGAGGCAATAGCCTAGTACAAAAGGGCAGTCTGCAGCACCAGGAGAACCAGAATGAGTGAGTGAGACAGGCAGAGTGAGCAGCCTCAATGGAGCTCTGTCGGGACAACTGTGGATTTCTTTGTGGGTAGAAAAAGCCACCAACACAAGCAGGAGCCCAGTACAAAAGGGCAGCCTGCAGCACCAGGAGAAACAGAATGAGAGAGTCAGAGAGGGGGAGTGAGCCACCTCAATGGAGCTCTGTCACGACAGCTACATATTTCTTCCTCAGCAGAACAAGGTGCCAAAGCAGGCAGCAGCCCACTACAAAAGAGCAGCCTGCAGCACCAGGACAAACAGACTGAGCCAGTGACAGAGGGCCACTGAGCGAGCTCAACAGACCAACGCAGTCAACATTCAGCATTGACAAATGCTTGTTTTCCCTCTTTCTATTTCCACAGATTTAAATTGTCTGTCTCCACATGATACTCATCTTGAGTATCAGCAATTTACCTTGTCATGTTTGCATTTCTCCACCACGGCTCACATAGTTACTCTATGGGAGTTTTCAACATTGTGCTGCCCCTCTTTTATTCTTTCTATACACTTTTTATCTTTATAATGGATGTTTAGAGAACACTAGTTTTCTCCTTTTGTTCAACATTTTTACTCTCTCTTTTTTGCCTTATGCATTCCTTAGGAGTCCTTTAGTTTCAAGCAATATTAGTGCCATTTTATAGTGGGACTGTTCAACTGCCTCCCTGCCTTTATTTGCTGATAATTATTCCATATGTACAAGTTTGTTTGGTTGAATCTCTACATCCATTAGGTATTTACATTTTTTTACTTGGCCTTAGATGTGGTTTTTCTCTACTTATGTCACTGGACAGTAGTTCTGTGATCACCTGCTACTGAACTTCCCTTCTTTTGCCCCATGGTATCTCACATAGTGAGCTAATAGTAGTGACACTGCATCTTTACCCACCACCACGCTTATACCTAGCTTTCAGGGGTTTATATCTGTATAATAAACTTTATTTTCAGATTTGATTTTTCATTTTGAACTAGGGCATCTTTCTCTTTGCCCTTTTACAGCAATTATTGTTTTGATTTTGGTGATTGCCAATCGGTGGATCCCTCGGACTGTGTTTGATACCATGACATACATACGGGCAGAAATTCTTTGCCTTTTCTCTGCTGAAACTGCTAAACTACAAAGAATTTTTGAATTATTTAAAGCATAGGGGTCTGTGACTTTATTGCACTTTGAGCAGGGATCCTATCTCCTTCCCCCTTTTCCAGAAAACCCTGCACTCTCCCTTTGTAATTATGCATGTCTGTTCGCCTTTAGAGGGCCACACCTGTACAATAAATGTCATTCTCCATTTCAGACTCTTTTTTCACATATTGATTCAGGGTGTCTATTTCTCTGCCCTTCCTTTCTAATAATTTTGTGAATATTGGTGATTTCCACCTAGCAGATCTCTTGGACCATGGTTTATACCATAGTCAACATTTGGGTAGTGATTTAGTACTTTTTCTCTTTAGAAACTTTAATATCGTGAATGATTATATATGGAAGGCTTTTAAAGTGGAGAAACTGTACGCACTTTTCACCAAATTTAATGTACTGTTTCAAATGACATGGCTGATGTCTCTTCAAATTAGCATCTAATTGAGATCTTGGGGATATTTAAGGAACATGTTATGTAGTGGACTCCACCCCCTGATTAAGAGTCAGAGTGACTTGAAGTGCCGAGGTTGGAATACTTATGTATTTCAGTAGATTAATAAATGTAAACCTTTTTTCATCTGTACCAGTGTGTGATGTTATTCTGTGCGTCCCCCTTTCACACACCCTGATATCTGAGCCATCTTTACCATACTTTTCAGATGGCTGAGCAGCATTATCCTTTTCCTTTTCACTGTTTACAGTTTTTGTTGCTACTGTTGAACATGAGGTGACAGAACCCTCGGATGTGTGCTTTCTGCCACCATTAGGAACTCCTTCAGACCCTTTTTTATTATTTATTGGTGACAAGGCAGCAGACCGAGAAGTCAAAATGAATCCTAATTTATTTACCGCTTATTTTGTGGGGTTTTCGGGGAGTGGAAGGGGCAAAACAATGCAGATTTCACACAAACAAATAAAGTTGTGGTCTGAACACAGGCAATTTAGTTTGTGCTCTCGGCAATCTGCTTTTGCCAAGAGCTGAAAAATTACTATGAAAAAGTATTTTTAGCCTATAAATGTACTAGGTCTCTCTGGTATGCCAGTTTAAAGAGATCCTAGTAATACATGAAAAATTATTAAAAAATACTGCATAAATAGCTTAAAAGTAAGAGCTCAGTGGTACAAAGCACCTCATCTTGAAAAAATGTGCCAACGGTCAAATCATGACTTCCTGTACAGGAAGCAATTAAAGGGGCACTGTCAGCTTTGCCCCACTGTGTGCTTCAAAATCGCACGAGTGTGCCTCTTGGCACATACACAACAGAAGATTACTGTAGAATGCACCCCGTAGCTCAAAATGCCCAATCTGTACACATTTTTTTTTACCTTTTCGGTGATTTTATGCGGTCCGAGTTTAGAATTACGTGCCTGCGAGCTGGTACCATTCAAAATCTGCGTCTCCTACAAGGCGTCCCAAACTACATTTTTTCCTTGAACACAATATAAATATGCTCCACCAATCATTACAGTAATTCTAATGTTTAGTGGGCACTCGAAAATAAACCGAGATCTCCGAGTTGTTAAAATAGAAGTTTTGGCTGAAATGAAATACGCATCATGAGCAAGAGCAGCATACTACTCACATGTGCAGGATCTTTACAAAATCCACTTCTGCGCATGCGCGGGATTTTGACCTCAGTCAAAACTTTTATTTTAACAACTCACAGTTCTTGGTTGATTTTGGATGCCCTGCTGATAAATACTATCAGATGTCGACCGGGCATATACTCTGTAGTGCTCATGGAAGAGCACATGCAACTTGAGAATTGTGCTAAATAACGAACCGCAGCGTTGACTAAAGAGTATCAGCTTCCGGTAGACGTGACGAACTCCGACTGAAAAGTAAAAAAATAATAATAAAAGCGTACAGATTGGGGGTTTTGAGACATGGGGTGCATTCTGCAGTAATCATATATTGTGTGTGTGCCAAGAGGCAAACTCCTGCAATTTTGAAGCAAACAGTGGGGCAAACCTGACAGTGCCCCTTTAATTAAGGTGAAAGGGCACAGACTGACATGGAAAGTAAAAGTGCTTCCATTTCAAAGCAATTCAGCTCAACGAAAATGAACCACTTATTAAAAAACAATAAGGTAAGTGTTAAAATTAGTTAGAAATAATGAAAAAAAAATGACAGAGGAAACCAAAATAGATCTCCAGTTCCTGAGAATCAAAATGGGAGCTGGAGGTAAAGTGCCTGTGTCTTAGACAAAAAGTATCCTAACTAATGCAGAATTGCTTTTAAACTGACAATAGACACTAAAGTTTACTGATTTAAAATATTCAAACTGACTGAACACCCAGTTGTACTGGAGCTATAACCAGGGCGACCTTTCTCTCCAGGCAGAGGAACAAACCTAACAACTGCCAGGGTGGAAGGTAGCTGCAGAGTTTTTCAAACACTCATTTTAAATCTTAACTTACATTCTTAGAGTAGTTTGTCTCCAGGGCATCAGTCTCCATGGAGAATGATGCATAGAGTGAAACCATAAGTGAGGGATTCCTGGAGTTAGAAAATGCTTTTTACACTAAGCAGCATTTTATACACAGCTTCTTGAGGCAATGTTACTTTTTTATGTTGCCTTGCATGCAACACAAGCAACATGTTGTGGCAGCTTGGTGGAGTAGCAGGTTGTGGAGGTGCAGCTGTGTTGTGGCTAATGGTGCCACTGCTTTTTTGGGCTGGTCTCTGTGTCAGCAATGAATGAGCATGCTGTCTATGACATCAGTTCAGAAGCATGCCACTAACTTGAAAGAATACCTGTCCTTGCAGGGTGTGCCTTGCCTGCTGAAACATTTCAAGAAATATGGCAGTGGCTGCCGCCATCCACCTCTCCCAGTCCATAGAAAGCTGATGTCGGGGGTGCCCAATCCCCCTGTCAGCATGCCCCCTCCCCAGTTCATCTGCCGATGGGGGAGTTCAATCCCCATTGGCATAATGTTCCCCCTTGTTTTGTGTGCTGGGGGGTGCTCAATCCCCTTCGGCATCATGCCTCTCCCCACAGATATACTTTCTTTGCCAATGGGGGGCCCAATCCAAATTGGCTTCAGTCTCCTGTTTCCAAAACAGACAAGTGTCACACTGGGAGCTCACCCCAGTGTGCCCAACAGTTGGTTTTACACCTGTAAATAAAGAAAACCTTCCTGTGATGTCCTTCCTAAAAAAAGAAAACAGTCCGTCACTGTGTCGGGGAGCACTCCCTCCCCAACCCATGCCCTCTCTGCACCCTCCTGCACCCTTACCCCATACCTACATCTGGAGCCCGGCATGATGATCTTTGGTAACTTGACCTTAATGATGCTTGTTTTTAGATGTGTCAATGATTTTGGTAACTTGACCGTGATTTTATTAAGCTACATCCCTGATTTGTGAGGCGGGGGATTAAAAGGTCAGCTTTATGTCTTGCCTCACTCTGACTACTAAGCTATTCCTAACAAATCCAACCCTTAATTTATGCACTCCAGTATTACTGCTCATAGCAGCTGAAAGAAGTACAATATTATGACTGTTTGTGCTGTCACCATTAAAGTGTACTGCTTATATCTACATTTATTCATACTTGTAATTTGCACTTTTAAATTTAATTTACTCAGATATAATTCATCTACTGTTGTGAGTCTATCTGACTCTTTCAAAAATATGTGTCCTACCTATATGAGGCTATCCTGATGTGCAAATAGTCTAAATAAATCAGTAATTGAAATATCTTATTAAGTCTAACCTGTGGTCTATAATTGTCTCACACTCACCATAGACATTATTTAAGATATTAAATCTACAGTTAGCCCCAGTTTAAAATTAACTAAACAAACAAACAAAAAAAAACAGTAGTTCTGATACAGATTAACTGAGGCCAGGATAAAGGTTTAAAAACAGAAATATAATTTTACTGTACCAGCAAGACCTCAACACCTTAACATTTTTGTATTGAAATGTCCATCATGATGTGGTTTCAGAGTGAGGGCAAGACAATTAACGTGGGAACACTATGTGTACTGTTTTTAAGCTACACAAGGAGAAAGAAGACATAATTCACAAAATGTAGCTGTTGCAAAAAGTCAGCAGTGTTGACTTGATGCTTTATAATGCTGCCAATTTCTACCATCTGCTGGCTAGATGAAAATATACCAATCAGAGAGGTATTACAGTAAAACATAATTCTTAGCTGGAAGTAAACAATTTAGCTTTTTGGACTCAGAAGAACTTTTACAATTTAACTCCAACTTCCAGAAAAAATGTTTTTTTTCCTCGTCCTCAAATGTGATAAGCACAGTACAGTTTATGATTAAAGAATGTATCTGTTTTGTTTTTTGTAAAATCTTTTTATTGAAAGTATAAGTTGTCACTTACAATCAGGATAGCATAACAAACAGAGCTTCTAAAAAATAAAGAGGTTCCACCCTCTGAACATGCCAGTATTAGGTTGTTGAGTCCGTATAGTGCCAAATGGCAATGTCGCTATCCACTCTTTGTGAGGGGGGCTATGCCCCCACACCCTCCTAACTATAGATCCTAACTCCATGGGGACAGACCATGGGGAGGGGGCAGCGAAATCTAGTTTTGGTGCCATAGTGACTCGTGCCCTAATGCTGGCGCCCTGAAGCAGTGCAGTGAAATCAAGATGATCTACATCCTTACAAAAGATCCAGGAAAAAGATAAATGATTTGATACATTTTTTGGACCAACATAGATATTACAAAATAAAATAGGGGTTTGAGCATTTGAATTACATAGAATTGTTCATCAGAAAAATAATGGTTGGTTTGAAAGAGTACACTTTCTTAAAGTCCAGATCATGCATAAAAAACAGATAACAAATTGTTAAAATCCCATTTGGCTTAAACTGCTTTTTAAAAATCAGCACAGATGGAACAACAGAGTACCATCACAAGAAAGGTATGTCAAGGTCAAATGTACTGAATTTATAAGTTTCTTTTTCTGGATCTTTTGTCATAAGGACCAATATGGCAACGTAAATAATTGTCTGTCTCTACATCCCTACAGTAGGACTTAACATCTGTCAGTTCAGGTTACTATGCCATTGTTGAGGCAAATCTGCTAGCAGGCCCCCCACTGGACCAATCCCCAAAAGTGAGTTAAAGAGTCTCATAGCCTTTGCCTGCAGCCATATGAAAGGACCTTACTGCAACATTCAGAGTTCATCATAACTGCATATATTATCTTAGCAGGCATATGATCACAGTTCCACAGAAGACAAAGGTAATAAATGCAACATAGGTTTTGTGCTTCACTGATCCTCAATTACACCCTCCAACACATAACTTTTAAACACCCCAGAACCAAATAAAAGAACACAGGGGTGAGCATACCCCCCCCCAACACATTTTGAAACATCAATCATGTTGCTTTGCACTAGTATGCACAAAAAGAAACATGAAAACAATATTAGATAACCACTACCAGTTAACTCATTCTATCTGATGCGTCCATTTTCGGTCAGGTTAAGCAATGGATGGTTCTGACGCCATATGGCGCTAATGGGTATAATGTTAACAGTCCATAAAATATTCATAATGCTGATTCCTTAAGAGAACCTGGTGAAAAAACATGATTAATGAAACCCCATCACCTATTGTCCAGGGTAATCACATAACTGCTCCACATTGTACACCAAGCTGGAATATCATAGGGATCAGGTTTTTCACAGCTTTTTTAAACCAAAGTGCATTATAGCTCGCCAACTTATCTAGTGTAACCCAAGATATTTTTAGATGCCAGGTATGTATCCAAATGTGTCTTAAAACTAAGCATGCTGCCACTGGTCACTGCTTCCAATGGAAGTTCATTCCATGTTTTTACCACTCTGATGGAAAACCAGTGCTTCCTTCTAATAGTATTGAACCTATCAGAAACAAATTGTAAGGGATGTGATCTAGTATTGAGAATGTTATGTTTGAATTCTAAGCCCAGAATCTCACTTAACTGAGCGTCCATTGTTGCTTTATATGCTAAACACAAATCACCTCTCATTCTCCTGTATTCCAGGGAAAACAGCCCTAGGGTATTGAGTCTAGAAATGTAATCCAGCCCCTCAACCTCCTAGATCCTATGTGTTGCTCTGTGCTGTATCCTCTCCATGGCATGAATTCCCCCTTTTGTACCAGGAGACTAGACCTGAGCACAATACTCAACATGATAAAGTACCAAGAGGGTCCCACACAACAGGCCTGCCCTCAACATTGTGAGGTCTCATCCCTGGCTATGGAGCCCAATACTGGCAGCTGCAAGGCAGGGGGATGGTCTAGAGCCTGCCTCATGGTCAGTGCCATAATAACCTCACATATGCACTACATTCAGCGTAAGTCACCTCACCAAACATGCTAACTTGCAACATTCCAACTACATCCCAAACATGTTAACTTACAACATTCCATCTGCATCCCAAACACGTTAACTTACAACATTCCAACTGCACCCCAAACATGTTAACATGTTAACTTGCAACATTCCAACTGCATCCCAAACATGTTAACTTACAACACTCAAACTGCATCCCAAACATGTTAACTTGCAACATTCAAACTGCATCCCAAAGTAGAAAGATATACTCTGTAACGTATACTTAATGTTACTAACAACTTAATGTAATTACTCAACGAGACCGACGGAGAATCAAAAATAATTTATTTACCAGTGGTATTATAGTGCCACTTGCACTTAGCCTTAGATGTTACATGATTCCACTTGATGTTACACATGCACAGCTTATATACACAATTTTAAAGTTACACCCCAAAGAGGACTAACACTATGATTTGCTCCTAGCAATCGTATTACGTAATATGGTAATTTACTGTATGTTGGTGATACACTGCCTGGAACTGACTACATGACCTTAGTCACGGACATGTTTGAAGAGCCCAGTTTGATACACTGCCTGGAACTCGCATTTCCCTGTATAACCAGTTGCACCATACTACAATGCCTTTATTTGCAGCACAAATACCTTTTATTTTATTTATGCTGCAAGTAAATCTTTGGCTAGAGAGCAAATTAAAGTATCAGCAGTTGGTAGCTAAACCCAGTTCATTACAGGATATTTGGCCTGCCATTCAGAATATTATAAAAAGAGGCTAGCAATCACTGTGATGTAAGGAAAGTGATTAAACAGTGAATCTATGGTTTAATTTCCAATAAAGTAACAGTAGGTTGTAGCTAGGCACAGCTTCTTACAGGAACAATTAAAGTACCAGTTGGAATATGTTAAAATTAAGGCAAGCAGGCACAGTGCTGTAGATGTAGAGACTATCTCCACACATACACCGACTGCTGTAAGTCCTGGTGTGAATTCAAATTTGGAAAATGGCGCCACTTTCCCCACAACAGGTCCGTGGATGTTTCACTGCTCGGGGCCTTGCAAGCTGCATACCTTAGCTCTTGATTTTGTTTTGGGGGTTGGGGGAGGGCGAGATCACCGTAACCTTTTTGACCTCTGCATCTGGGACCCTCTATCAGTTGGGCCCTTCGAGTTTAGCTCCTGATTTTGTTCCAGGGTGTGTGGAAAGGGCGAGATCACCATAGCCATCTCAACCTCTGCATCTGGGACCCTCTGTCGGTTGGTCCCTTGAAGCTTAGCTCCTGATTTTGTTCCAGGGGTGGGGGAGGGTAAGATCACCATAGCCCCCTTGACCTCTGCATCTGGGACCCTTCGTCAGTCGGTCCTTTCGAGCTTAGCTCCTGATTTTTTTCTGGGAGTGGGGAAGGGCGAGATCACCATAGCCCTCATGACCTCTGCATCTGGGACCCTCTGTCAGTCAGTTCCTTCGAGCTTAGCTCCTGATTTTGTTCCAGGGTGGGGGAGGGCAAGATCACCATAGCCCTCTCGACCTCTGCATCTGGGACCCTCCGTAGGTTGGTCCTTTTGAGCTGTGTAATATTTTGACCCAGATTTTCAACACAGCAATCTTATTTATTTATTTGTTTAGTTAGTTTTTGTTTACCAGGTAAGTACCATAGCCAAGACATGACTATTTTTAGGCACGACCCAGGAGATCACAATAGGTAGGCAGGGAATGACATTTGATATCAGAAAGAACAAGATACAGAGCAAAACAATAATTGAACAAAGCATGAGTAGGAACAAGATTAGACAAATTACATGATCTGGAGCAGGATGGGTCAGTAGTTCACTAATATTAACATTAACAACAATTAATGATTACAGACATGCGTTGTAAGCACAACTGGGTTATGAGCAGCTAAAACATAACTAATAGAGACATAAGTGCTTAATAACATAACCAGGTGGGTAGGCCGAGAGGGGAGCAGTTTGCAGCATTGGAGAAGTGAGGTGAAGCCTGAAAGCAAAAATTCAGGGGGGTTTGATGCAGGCACAGGAGACCTGACTGAAGAGGAAGTTTTGATAGTTCATTTTAAACTGGGCATGGCTGGGGGCTATGCGAACATTAAGAGGCAGAGAGTTCCAGAGTTTAACTGCCGAGTGAGAGAAAGCAAGGGTTCCTTTGTTAGATTTACATCTCTGTGTTTTCAGCAGTGATTTGTCAGCTGATCTAAGGCCATGGGAGGGGGACAGAGGAGTTAGTAGGGAGGCCAGCAATACAGGGATCCCTGTTCTTATAACATTATCAGTCAGGAAGCCAAGGGCAAAGGTTTGAGCCGATGCAGGGGGTAGCCAATTTAAATCTGCATAGAGCTGACAGTGGTGTTTAGACCAGGGTGAGGCTGAGGCATACCTACAGTTGCTGTTATAAGTGGTATCCCACTTTCTAAGGAGAGTGGTGGATGAACTCAGATAAGTGACTACCCCATAGGATAAGAATGGGAGCAAGATCCCACAGGCTATGGCTAATGTAACCGGTTTCATAAGGACATAGCTGGCTTTGTAAGCAGCACCAATTTTTGCATTGGCTGATTTACAAGAAGATGTTATATGCTTTTCAAAATTGAAGTTTTCATCAAGGAGTACTCCAAGATACTTGAAAGAGCATACAGGTTTGAGAACCATGTCATCATGACCAGATACTTGAAATAGATCATGACTGTTGTTTAAATTGACTGTTGAACCAAACAACATAATATGCATTTTATCAACATTAAGGATTAGTTTATGAAAGTAAAGCCAGGATTGAAGAGACCTAAAAGCAGTGGCAAGGGTCTGGTTTATATGGTGTGTATTCTTATCATTACAATACAGTACCAAGTCATCTGCGTAAAGGATAGCCGAGCAGTCAGGACTGTTTGACGAGATGCTATTGATAAATATGGAGAAGGGGTCCTAATATTGATCCTTGAGGAATAATAGATTGATTGTCTTTGGGCTGGACACAGTGGAATTGAATCTAACGAGCTGTGTTCTATTCGATAGATAGCTATTAAACCAGGCAACCGAGTTAGGTGAGAAACCAAGAGCTAGGAGACTATCTAGTAGAAGGGGATGGCCAACGAGGTCAAATGCCATTGTCAGGTCAATAAAAACTGCACCCATGACATGGCCACTGTCCATAGCAGTTAAAGTATCATTTGTAAGATGGAGCAAGGCCATGGAGGTGCTATGACCTCTCCAAAAGCCACACTGAATTGGCGAGAGAAGGTTATATTTAGTCATGAATTCAGTAACTTGAATTGATACTAGCTTTTCCATTGTTTTACTTAGTACTGACAGTATAGCTATCGGCCAATAATTAGCCATATCTCTTTTATCGCCTTTCTTAAAGACCGGGGTGATTCTGGCCATTTTCCATACATCCGGGACAACTCCATTGCAAAGAGAGAGGGTAAAAATCTATGATAACGACCAAGCAACAAATGGTGCTGCCAGTTTTAGAAGTTTGGGTTCTAAACCATCAGAGCCTATGCTAGTGTTGTTAGAACTGGTATTCAGCAGGCCTAGGACATCAGATTTAGAAATAGCCTTGAAATAGAATGGAGGGGGAAGAGCAGCAGTGGTGGGCAGAATGGGTGGAGATATAGACTGACCTTGGAAGAAGCCAGAAGTATAGGTGGATAGGTTATAGAATTGTTTATTGAAAGCTTCCACAATGGTCCCAGGGTTGTTACAATGGACTACACTGATGATCATATGATCAGTCAAGTGAGTATTCTTAGTACCTAGGAATGATTTGATGTGCGCCCAGAATTTCCTGGAGTCGCCTGATGCTTCCAGCAGAAGCCCTTTACAATAAGAGCTTTTTGCTAGTCTAATCCTCTTTTTGCACTCATTTCTCTGGGTCCTATAGGTATGGTAGTCAGCAACAAGGCCAGTTTTACAGAAATGCTTCCAGCTTTTATCCCTGATATGCAACGCAGCCAGGAGATCTTTGTGTAATCACTTAGTGGGTGCCACGCGAACCCATTGGGTCACAAAGGGAGTATGTCTGTCCTGAACTGCAAGGAATTGTTTCAGAAAATAGTCAATTGCTGTTTGGGCATCCAGAGGCTGAGAGAGATAGAACCACTCAATAGATGAGACTTCATACAGGAACTTCACCTGGTTCAGATTAGCATAGTTCCTGAAGGTGATGTAGCATGGGGGCTGAGTCTGGGAGCAAGAGTGTTGCCACACACAGAATGTAGGGGAGTGATCATATCCGGCAAGATGCCGGCATGCACAGTTCTGTTGACTCATTAGTTAACACCCAGTCCAGTAGCATGCTTACATTCCTTTAGGAGAGATCCTTGTGGGCTTGGTGATCACTTGATATAGGTTGAAGCTCTGTGTTATAGATAGAAGTGACTCGTGAGTATGTCCAAGCTAGTTTAAATTCATGTCCACTAGGATAAGTAGTTCCTTGTGACCTGCCAGTTTTACTGTATCCTCCAGCATATTAGTGAAGGCAGACAAACCTCCCTGGGGCAGGTTATAAGCAACAGTTATATGTAGATTTTCAGCACCCAGGCAGAGAATTGCATGAAGGGATTCACAGATGGAGGATTAGTGTTCAGTTTTCAATGACACATTTACATGCGCTTTGTAAAACAGCACAACACCCCTTTCCTGCTTTGACGATGACCTGTCATTTCTGATAAGGCAATAGTTCTGTAGCGAACAGGTTGAATCGGGGTAGAGGGCTTGAGCCATGTCTCAGATAGGCACAGTATATCTAGATTTTGGGTGGTGACCCAGGCCTCCAGCTCCATGAGGTTACGTGTAAGGATCCTTATGTTTAGGTGGGCTATGCGGAGCCCAGAAGCAGTAGACCAGGAGGCATTTTTGCATGGTTGAGGGTGTAAGGGACCAGGGTTCTGTTCCACATCACCTGCCAACAGGATAGCAAGCAGCATCAGATACCAGAGCTTGCGATGAATAATAGGAGTAAGTATTAGAGTTTTAGAGCAGAGAGTATCATCTAGGTATGCGGTCACAAAGTAATTGATAAGCCTTGGGACTAATAGTGGGGTGAGATCTAGGTATTTAGTGGGTCTGACCAGCATGTTGGAATAATTGAAGTAACTATTTGAGTTCAGTTGCCAGGAATTATAGCATGAACAAGGTGGTAGGGAAAGTCTAGAAAGTGAACAGTGCAACAGGCTGGTCATGAGCGAGACCAGAGCTTTGGGTATCATGGTGTGCAGCAACACTAAAGGTACCAAGAAATGCTGACAGAAGAGGAATCAGCACTATTTCAGCTAAAGATGTCAATTACAGATAAACAAAGACTACTATAGGATTGGTCAATGCCCCTAGTGGTAGTGAGAGATAAGAAGCAAATGCCAAAGTGGCCTGTTAGACATCAGCTGAAACTGACAAAGTGACTCTATATAAGTAAATGTCAAGATAGGGTGGGTGGAAGGGGGGAGGGTGTGAAGCCGGTGCATTGCACCGGTCAGGTAGCAGCTTGTTCAGTTAATACAAGCAAGTTCAGTAAGAGTGTCCCCAAATGGCGTTTCCAGCACAAATCTGTGGTCCTGCAGCTTGGCTGAGAAAAAGGCGCCAAAGGTAAATAAAAAAAAAAAATCCTTCACTGCGTAGTACACTTAAACGATCAGCCGTGCTGGCTACTGGCAGGTTCTGAGCCCCTAGCAGTTACCTTTAGGAATTTTTGGAGTCGGAGGCAGGTGGTCTCCTACTGGCAGGCAGCTTTGGTGGGAGTCCGTGGGGATCCGAGTTGCACCCGAACGGGCGGGGGTATCCTGGAGAAAGAGAAGAAGGAAGGAGTTTAAGTGGGGAGAGTGAGGCAGTGCTCAAGATTAAACAAAGAGATGGGGTGGGTTTAACGTTAGAGAAGCAGAAAGAAATTTAAATTCAATGCAGACTCAGCCCACAGCATCAACTTGTAATGTTAGCTACCATAAGGAATTCATTTGCTGGCTAACATTAACCACTATGTTCTAACTAAATGCAGACACATTTAGACCGTACTAATTCTAAGCAAATATTACTACACAGTGGCTTGTCCAGTTAATACAAGCAACTTCAGTAAAGAGTGTCCCCAAATGGCGTTTCCAGCACAAATCTGCAGTCCTGCAGCTTGGCTGTGAAAAAGGCACCAAAAGTAAATTAAAAAAAATTCCTCTGCTGCGTAGTACACTTAAACGATCAGCCATGCTGACTACCGGCAAGGTCCAAGCCCCTAGCAGTTACCTTTAGTAATTTTTTGAGTCAGAGGTGGTGGTCTCCTGCTGGCAGGACCGCTTTGGTGGAAGTCCGTGGAGATCCAAGTCACAACCGAGTGGGCTGGGGTATCCTTTAGGAATTTTTGGAGTTGGAGGTGGGTGGTCTCCTTCTGGCAGGACTGCTTTGGTGGGAGTCCATGGGGATCCCATTACCTGACCTGAGGTATGTCACAGCTGTCATTTTTCAAAACCTACCCAAAATGTGTTTTTGCACCTGTTGCACAGAATGGCATTGCAGTTGTACAGAATTATGTTTTGGCGTGGCTTTAACAATTTTTCTGTACTGGGGTACAGTACATGAGGTGGGGTAATAAGATGGCTATGATGAGAATTTGGTCGCTGTTGTTCTATAAATGGAAGTGCAGGGCCCAGAGGGCCTTGTGCTTCCACAACAACATATACATGTGCATCTATGGAAGAATGGTAGAGCAGGGCCCTCACAAACAAATAAGGATATGATTATACTATCTAAAAAGGTAAGGAAATTCATTGTAAAAAGAAAATTTTGTTAATGCATCAGTTAGGGTTCTTACTAAAGTGACAAAAGCAGGGAAAAGTGATGTTAGAATTTCCAACCCTAACACCTCACCCCCACTCTGCAGACACTGCCAGGTGGGGGATGCTTTGGGCTTGTTGGCCCTAGCACTTACTCCATTCCATAAGCAAATGAGCTGATATGGGCACAGTATAGGAGAATAGGGTGGGTGTTAGGGCTGACGACCCCCAAGGCACTCCCCCAATGCTTGTCAGTGTCTGCAAGAAGAGGGTGGGGTGTAAGGGTTGGAAACCCTAGCACCACATTTCCCTGCTTCTGTCACTTTAGTAACAACCCTAACTCATATATATATATATATATATATATATATATATACACATATACACATATATATATATACACACATATACACACACATATATATATATATATATATATATATATATATATATATATATGTGTGTATCTATGGAATATACAATGGGATGACTCAAAAAATGCAAGGTAAGTGGGCAGGACCATAACTTATAAGTGGCATGGCCACAAGTAAGTTATGAAAGTCCCACCAACTGACAACTGATGATATCTTAACTATTTTGAGTCTGGCTATTGTGTAATTGATATCGATAAAAGTAGTTTGTGTACTGTGTGACTCTGAGCAGGTCACTTAACCACCCAGGTGCTCCTGGGTCACCCCTGAAAACAGGCACTTGTGCCTAGTGGGCCTTGCCCAGTTAACAAAAGAATAAAATAAAATAAATATATCCATTGTAACAACAGTAACAACAACATATTTTTGATATGTTGCTGCTACTGATGTCACTAGCTAAGATACATATTTTTTCTTGTCATTTTTACCTCCACTCATGTTGTGCATGTGTATGTATGTATGTATTTATTTATTTATTTATGCCTTAGCTGTGAGTATATTAAAGGGCACATGTGTAAGTTATGTTTGCTTCCTGGGGACCTTGAGTGAAAATATTGAAATATTCTCATTCTAAGTCCAAAATATACCCATAGTAGATCCTTACTAGCTGAAGCCAGCAATGCAAGCAGCACATCTCCATTTCAGATTCACAAGGTTGACTTGGTGCTGGCTCTTGCTCTCAGTATCATTCACAGTCTCACTGCCAACATCTGTTCCAGTAACTTAAAAAAAAATACTCCAACGAAACTTTTGTTCCTTCTCTTCAACAACTGCCACCAGGTTTCCCAGCACACTCTTCTGCATTTTTCCAGCCATGTCAGGACCCTCTTCTACTGCCGGCAACTGTACCTGCAATCCCGCGTACCTAACCCATCACGCTGCCCATAAGACCATACCACCCACTGGTCACAGTGCACCTTACATTGTGGCACTTAACAATTGCTCAAGGGTTTCAGTCATTTGCTGCATTCATACCATCCCTTTGGAATGATCTTCCAAATAGGCTTCAGGTTTGTGCCTCCCTTGGGGGCTTTAAGAAGGGGCTAAAGACTCAGCTCTTGGAGTAGAGCCTCTGCACATACTGCAGCTGAAGTTCAGCTTGACTTTTCTGGAGGGCTGCTGACACAGCCATGCTGGACTTCTTACAGATTATTGTACCCATATTGGAACCTTTACTAGTGATTTGCATAAAATTTTGCATGCACCATCAGGGACCAAGGATCTCGTAATATGCTAAGTTTCAGTTTGGTTAGATGTGAGGTTATGGAGATATGGAGTGTCAAAAAAATGGGAAGAATTACAGTTTTTTTGTAAAATTCTTTGGCCCACCACTTCACAAATACAGCTTGGGGTTTTGTTCTAAAATGTTTAGGGTAGAAAGGTACTGTATTGGGTCACAGATGTGCCTTTTGAAGATTTGGCAAAAAAAATATTAATCCTCTCAAAAATTAATACATTTTAAAATTTTCCATTATTTTCAAAGGGAAAAGTTAGATGTGAGCCTCAAAACAGGATTCTGTTTGGCAAATGGAAAATCCAATGTTGCAAATGAGTAATCCTTTGTTGCAAATGGGCAGTCTTTTTTCATGCTGCCACCATCTTGTTTTTTCTTAACAAAGCATACAAAGTTGTTCAGCCCAGTGGTGCTGTGATTTGAGATGCTGGACACCACACCTCGCTCCATGCTGGTAACCCGGGTTCGGAAATGGACTCAGATCACTGGGGGTTGGCAGGGGAGGAGAGGGACTGAGCATCCATGGGACTGCTCTCCCTCTCCAGGAAGGGGAGACACCATTAATCAGCTCACTTGCAACCTCTGGTGGAGGCTGGGGGTGATGAACTGGCACTGCACTGTAAGGGGTGATGTTAGGGCATGATGCTGGAGGGAGCACATGTGGACATATGCGCGCTCTCTTCCTTGGTGTCCCTGCATGCCTCCATCATGCTGGCCCAAGGAAAACAATGGGAAACATGGCACTTCGGTCTCGGCAGCTTGATGGCTGTCTTGGGGATGCCTGGCCTAAGGGGGCGCCACTGTTGGTACTGGATCCTGGTTCAGTGGGGAGAGAGGGGGCTCCCTGCTGCCCTGCCGAGGGGGGCAAGCTGTGGGGGTAATTGGGCAGTGGGGGCTTCACTGAGGGGCTGAGGCAGAACCAGATGGCAGCTGGAGACGGATGCCAGATGCGGAATGCAGACCAGAGATACCAGACAAGGTAAAAAGGATTAACAAAAAACAAAGGGTGGGATATTCAGAACTGTGCCTGGCAGGGGTACAAGCCGGGTGCAGCACAACTGGGAACTGCCAGAGCGTAGACTGGGCAATATTAAACAGTGCTGTGCCATGGAGCTTATACTGTCAAAGCACTTCACAGTGCACTGCCTATTGCCAATACTTTTAAATGTGTGTGTGTGTGTGTGTGTGTGTGTGTGTGAGGAAAACCCTACTGAGTGTGTGTACTTTGGAGCCCTGTTGTTATTCAACACACAGGAAGAGAGTCACCGTACCTAGCAACTGTTGCTAGGGGAATACAGCGCTACACAACAAGACTGTTGTAATTTGAGGGGCACATAGAAATTTAAATCTAAACAGCACTGTGACACGCATGAGTGTCTACTAAAGGGTTTACATATATTTTAAGCACTTTTTTGGGCAGTTAGCGTTGCGAGGGTGCTAGGACTGAGACAGGCACTTCCGGGTCATAGCCCACTATATTAACAAGCCCTGCAGTGAGCGGGCGAGCTTATACTGTCAAAGCACTTCACAGTGCACTGCCTATTGCCAATACTTTTAAATTGTGTGTGTGTGTGTGTGTGAGGAAAACCCTATTGAGTGTGTGTACTTTGGAGCCCTGTTGTTATTCAGCACACAGGAAGAGAGTGGCCGTACCTAGCAACTGTTGCTAGGGGAATACAGTGCTACACAACAAAACTGTTGTAATTTGAGGGGCACATAGAAATTTAAATCTAAACAGCACTGTGACACGCATGAGTGTCTACTAAAGGGTTTACATATATTTTAAACACTTTTTTGGGCAGTTAGCGTTGCGAAGGTGCTAGGACTGAGACAGGCACTTCTGGGTCATAGCCCACTATATTAACAAGCCCTGCAGCGAGCAGGGCGAGCTCATGCAGGGTGCACGATCGCGCACGTGGAGACGCGTGCAGAGACGCATGTTACACGTGTTGCGAAGGTTGGGAAGAGTAAAAACCAAACCAGGTAGGAATAAAATACAGATATCATAAGGTAAAATATAAACTAAGAAACCTTGGGAAATACATAAAAATAAAAAAAATGGATTTTAATACTCTATGTTTAGGGAAACATGGGTCAAAATGTATAACTTGTGAGATGTATTTGTTTTCTGACATACCTATTCTTGAAAATCCGTTTACATGTCTAAAATGTAAACAAAATGCTGACATGTTAGCTGAAATAGCAATGTTTGGTACACGACTACAGGCTCTTGAATACAGCCAGAAATCAATGGTGTCTAGAATAATTGAAAGGGAGAGTGTTGAATTACATGCACAACCTCACATAGATGAAAACGGTAAAGAACAAAACAAACAATTAAGTACTTCTTTCCCACATCAACAAAAAAATAGTGATGATACAACAAACCAGGAAATTGGAAATTTTGTAGAGCCAAAGATAAATTCCACCAGAAAACGTAACAGACTGGAAGATCCTGATGACACATGTGATGATAATTGGTATACGATACAAGGCACAAAACAATTAAAGAAAAGGGGAAGAAAAACTGAGGGTTTTAAGTTGCCCTTATCAAATAGTTTTGATCCCTTGTCAAATCATATCGAGAAAGAAAAGATTAACGACCCACTATCCACTCCTTCTATTATGCCAACAAATCAGTCTCCCACTGTCCAGTCACCTACCACTCACAAAAATAACATCAGTTCAGTAATTACATTGGATCCTCTTGAAAACTTAGGAAATGATGGTAATACTCTACTGGCCTTACAACCAAAAATAAATGTGGTAGAAAATGAAGCCATAAAAGCAAGTATAGTGCCTGAACAAATTTGTATTTTGGGGGATTCAATTATTAGATACACTGACAGATATACCACTTGGGGAAATAAAGCTAATGTAACCAGTTGCAGTTATAGTGGGGCAACAATAAAAGATGTGACAAGTATGCTTTCAGGCATTTTCCAAGATACGGAAAACTCAAAAACTGCCCTATTGCATGTTGGAACAAATGATTTTGGAAAACAGGATATTGAAAAAATTACCAAAGATATGATGGATGCTATAAATACTTTAAAAACATTAAATGTGACGCATATTATTTCAGAAGTCCTACCGGTCCCAAGAGCAAGCTACTTCAGAACTAAACAAATAAAAGTTTATAATAACTGGTTACACAGATGGTGTTTTACAAATAATATCAAGTGTGTACACACTTGGGAGACATTTGTGGGACGTGGTGATTTATACTGTTACGACGGCCTTCACTTAAATAAAAAAGGTACATGACTTCTGGGGTACATTATGTACAACGAAATAAATAAGAATTCAACACAAACAAAAAACTAAATTCTAGGGGGCAAAGGAAGCCGATCAAAAAACATACAAAATATCCTATTAAACAAAATAAATATGGGTTGACCTTTTTACTTACAAATGCAAGAAGTCTTTAACCAAATTGGATGAATTAGAGATATTACTTCATACTGAAAACATTGATATAGCAACTATCACTGAAACTTGGTGGGGAGACCAAACCAGTTGGAATTTAAACATACCTGTTATAGTACAATATATAAAAATAGATTAATGAAAAGAGGCAGTGGAGTAGCATTCCTTGTTAAAAATAACATAGAATATAGATCTATAATTATTAATGAAAGTGAATCATCCAGTGAAATCCTGAGGGTTGAAATAAGAGATACTCAAGTTAAACTCACAGTGGGATTATGTTATAGACCACCTAATATTGACTTATCTGAACATTACAAATGCCTAAATAATTTAGAGTTAGGGATGAATAGATCTGACATAATCCTATTGGGTGACTTTAATTATCCGGGAATTAATTGGGTAAATTACTCAACAAACAATAAAATGGAAAAATATTTTTTGGATTTTTGTGAATCACATGATTTAGTCCAACTTATTCAGACTCCAACTAGAAAAAATAATATTTTAGATTTGTTATTAACAGACATACCCCAACAAACTCATAATATTGTAGTTCGTGAACCACTTCAAAATAGTGACCATTGTATAATTACTTTGAAAACAAAAACAAGTCTAGTTAGAAATTTTGGTAAAACAATCTTTAAGAACTATGGTAAGGCAAACTTTAGACTTATTAATAAAGAATTAACATTATGGAAATGGGACACTGATACTATGTCTCCTGATGATTTTAGGAAACTGTTAACCAAAAAAATACTAACCTTAGAACAAAAATATGTTCCAGATAAAATTGGATATAACAATAGAGGAAAGTTGCCACTATGGGTTACCTCGAATATTCTACAACTAATTAAAAAAAAAAGAAGAGCCTATAGAGCAGCATCCAGATGTAATAATGAATATAACAAAAAAAATATAGAAATACTAAAGGAATGCAAACTGGCAATTAAAAAAGAAAAAAACCTGGAATTTAAGTTAGCACATTTAAATGATGGTGGTAAAGGTTTCTACTCTTACATAAATAATAAAAAACAATCTCCTATTACTATCGGTCCACTACTTGTAAATAATGATACAATCCAGACCCCATTAGAAATGGCACAGGAATTTAATAAATGTTTTTGTTCAGTTTTTAATCCTTCTCATAAATCCAAAACATTGGTGGATACTACAAAAAATAGTCAAGAATATACCATACCAGAAATAACTAAACAAGAAATAAAAAATAAACTGGACACAATTAAAACAAATAAATCCCCAGGCCCAGATAATCTCCACCCACGAATGATAAAAGGAATCGCACAATGGTTAATTGATCCTTTACACACATTATTTAACATGTCATTAAAAACTGGATTAGTACCTTGTGATTGGAAAACAACACTAGTAACACCGATTCACAAAACACGAGATAAAAGTAAAACATCTAATTATAGACCGATTAGTCTAACAAGCATACTGGGTAAAATATTTGAAAGCATTCTAAAAACTAGATTGGAAGAGGACCTAGCTATGAAACAACTTGTAGATCTTGATCAACATGGCTTCAAAAAAAACAGATCTTGTCTGACTAGTAATTTGGTATTTTATGAAAAAATTAGCAGTTTGCTTTATGATAAATTACCTGTAGATATAGTATACCTGGATCTATGTAAGGCTTTTGATAAAGTTCCTCACTCAACACTGATAAATAAAATGACATCATGTGGGATACATCCTCTTTTAATAAACTGGGTAAATGAATGGCTGACAAATTGTACACAAGTAGTATGCATAAGAGGGTATACCTCAACCATGGGTGCAGTGACTAGTGGGGTTCCGCAGGGATCTGTCCTTGGACCTACTTTGTTTAACATTTTTATGTCAGACATGACTAAAAACCTCAGGAACAAAGCTATCAAATTTGCAGATGATACTAAAATTGCCCTTAAAGTGGGAACATTGGATGAAATAATAGATGCTGCCAAAGATCTTAAATTCTTAGAAATTTGGGATAAACAAAACAATATGGATTTTAATGTGGACAAAACAGTTATAATGCATCTAGAAGAAAATAACCCAAATGTACAATTTATGCTAAACGGTTCTATAATAGTATCAGTTAAAGAGGAGAAAGATCTAGGTATTATTATAAATTCAGAGTTCACATTTACATCACATTGTAACTATATAAAAAAAGGCAAATAGAATAATAGGGTGTATAAAAAGATAATTTGTTACCAGAAATAGAGCATGTATACTTCCACTGTAAAGAGCGTATGCGCGACCACATCTGGACTGCTGTTCACCATTATGGAGCCCAAACCTTAGATGTGATATCAATATACTGGAGGGGGTTCAGCGAAGAGTCACCAAGATGATCGATGGTTTGCAAAATAGAGATTATCAGGCTAGAATGAGGGAATTGGATTTGTACTCATTGGAAATAAGAAGAACTAGGGGAGATCTCCTTCTGATGTTTAATATCATTAGAGATAATGACTTAATGACACAATTAGGAATGTGCCTCAATATGAGAGAATGTAATCTCAGGAGCCACAGGTTTCAATTGGCATTTACTTATCCTAAAGTAAATACTAGGCGTTCTTTCTTTACACAAAGAATTATATCAACATGGAATAAATTACCAAAATATTTGTTGGAAACAGATAATGTGGAAACCTTCAAACGTAATCTTGATAAATTTTTATTAAATAATGTATAAAGACATCCAGATTTTGGAGATGTACTTATATGGGTTAAAAAAAAAACAACCTTCTGTACATCAAATACTCTTAGTAGTATGAAACTTAGTAGTATGGCTCAGCACTGTTGAATATGGCAGTGTGGCCACCCACATTGCGCATGGCGCAGTGGCACTGCGCCAGCGCAAGTGGCCAGAGAGGAGCAGGGGGATGCGCTAGTGCAAGTGCCATTGCACTAGGCACATCAACCGTGATATTCAGCGATGGACATGCAAATGGGGCCATAATGCATGCAAGGTGCAAATGGGGCCATTAGCATGTCATTATGGCCCCATTCGCATGTAGGTGAGCCGATCCCCAGCTACTTGCACCTGGTGCCCTGCCAGGCAGCAGCTGTTGGGGACAGATACCCCCTGCCCCACCGGCAACATGCTCCGATGCCTGATTGCAGGTATAAGTATAAAATAAAACTTCCACATCTATGGTGGTCCAGTGGATCACTTCCTGTTTAATCACGCATAAGTATAACATTAAACGCCTACATCCCTGGTGGTCCAGTGATTGCCCAGCCCATCGCAGGCAGGCGAGCAGGGGTCGCAATGTCTGAATATTCTCGGTGGTCCAGCAGTAGTTTCTCTCACCCGCCTTGAGACTTACTAGCTACTCCCCGGTCAGCGGTGGGTGGCATTCACTACTTAGAACCACCCAGCCACTCCTGACTGACTGCGTATAATGCGGCTGTATGCCTATTGGTCCATGGAGGCACACGGGCATGGTGACAGAAATATATTATACAGTCCAGATATGTGAATGATCCATTCATATATCTGGACTGTGTAGTATGGTATGGTCTGCATGCCCATTGGCCCATGCTGTGGACCAGTGGGCGACAGCAGTACTGTATGCAGTCAGTTGGTGGGTGGCCGGATGGCTTGTAGGTGGGGAGCCCATCTGACCGGGGAAGTGAGGTGGTGGTGCTCAGTGGGTGGGTGGGGAGGGTGTACCGCTGGACCACCAGGGATGGTTTGGACATTTAATTTTTATACTTATGCCAGAGATCAGGCTGGAAGTGGTCCCCTGGACCACCAGGGATATAGGACGCTTAAATTCATGCTTATGCCCGCAATCAGGCTGGAAGCAGTCCACCTGGACCACCAGAGATATTGGACATTTAAATTGTATACTTATGCCCGTGATCAGGCATGGGGGTGCTACCATGATGGACGGTGCCGCCGGAGCTCAGGTGGCCACCCACAGCTGGCAGCTGCTGTGTTGCACCCTGCAATATGGCAGCTCACCTGTGGGTGGCCAGCCGTTGCTCCTGTTTTTTTCTGCTCAACTGTGTGTGGCACAGGTAGGGGTTGCGCCTGCATCTGCTCAGCACATCCCAGGCTGAACATCGGGATGTGCAGAGTATGCATGGGCACTCCCCCCTACTTGCGCCGCATATATTACTGATGTGTCCAGTTGCATCGGGATTTGTGCCACGCACTTTCCCCTTTTGAATATCACGCCAGGGCTCATCAGTGGGTTGCACATGGCGCAACTATGTTGGGCCATGCGCAACCCTTCTGAATATCCCACCCAAAGCATGCAAAGTTAAATAACAGAACAAAATTATGTTTCTGAAGTAACCAGCACATATGTTCTGCTAATCAGGATCCATTCAATCAGATTATTGTGTTATATTTTTCATAAATCACCTGCAAATGTGTTGTTTAACATGCCAAAATATTTTTCACAAATTTGCGAAAAAAAAATCATTTAACAGGATTCTCCTTTGTAATATGTGAAAAAAATGTTTTTTTCCACAAATTGCAAAAAACGAAAGCTTGAAACAGGATCCTGTTTCACAACTTGCAAAAAATGATTTTTATACAGTTGTTTTTTTTGTCACTTTACAGTGAAGACAGTTTGGAATTTTGGTGTGAAATTTTCAGGGTAACAAATGGCTTGCTCCATGGATGTGCCTTTGGCTGGTTAGGTGAAAGCAGATTACTTTGTTCTGGAGTTCTGAGAGTTTAAATGTTCCTTTGTTTTCCATAGGATAATGCTGTAAAGTGTGGTGTACGCAGTCATTTCTTTGACACTCTGCTGCGAAGACATGGCTTCCAACTTTTGTATGAAATTTTCAAGATACAAAGGACGTGCCATACAGATGTGCCTTTTGCTGGTTTGATGAAAAACTATTCATCTGGTGTGGTGCTATACAGATTTCAGATTTTTCTGTGATTCCCATAGGATAACATTGCAATGTGAGGTCTTCGGTGCTGTGCAGAATGGGATGGGAGACGACAACTGTATCTTTAAAATTATGGATGGATGGATGAAAATTTGGTTACTATTGTGGACTGATTGGAGTGTAGGGCCACACGGAAATAAGGTTATGATTACAATATCTCAAAAGTATGAATGAATACTAGTGCAAGGCCCTCCCACACTCAAATTAGGATACCATTATGGACTGATGCGATTGCAGGGCTCAGAGAAATAAGGATACAATTACAATATCTTGGAAATACTATATAAAATATATAAAATATAAAATTAATTAAATTAATAAATATTAAATATAAAAATTATGCATGAATGGGAGTGCAGGGCTATATTATTTAAATTATTGCGGCAAATAAGGATATGATTATACTATCTCAAAAATAAGATATTCTTGCAAAATCTTGTTAAATGCACTAGTTAGGGTTCCAGTGTCAAAAGCAGGAAATGTCATGTTAGGGTTTCCCAACCCAGGCATACCCCACGCCTATTGCTACCTGCAGGGTGTGGGAGGTATTTGGGTTGGAAACCCTAACAAAGACATTCCCTACTTTCATTACTAGAATCTAACAAGTGCATTAATGAAGTTTTGCAAAAATCTTATACTGTATAAAGTAAGGAAATTCTTTGCAAAATGAATCACATGGAACATTTAGGTTCAGCCAAAAGTGGCAAAGTAGGGAAATCTGGTTTTAGGTTTCCAACTCTAAAACCCCACCCCCACCCCTGAAGCAAATCACAGGTGCAGTCTTCACCCCATTGCAGTAGCAAGAAAGCTGAGATGTAGTGGACACAGGTGAGTACTGTAAGTTTCAGGTGTGTATAGCATGAGGTGAACTTTGGGGCTGACAACCCCAAGAAAGACTGCACCCCGATTTGCTTCAGGGGTGGAGGTGGGATTTTAGGGTTGGAAACTCTAAAACTACTTTTTCTTACTCTTGCCACTTTAGGCTGAACCCTAAATGTTGCATTAATGCAGTTTTTTTTTTTTTGCAAATAATTTCCTTACTTTTTGAGATAGTATAATTGTATCCTCATTTGCCCATGGGACCATCCCTCCATAAATGCATGCATGTATGTTGCTGTGGAAGCGCAGGGCCCTCTGGACCCTACACTTGCACTTGTACCAAAACAGCAACCAAATTGTCAGAATAGCCTTCTTATTAACCAACCTCATGAACCCAGTACTGAAATTTTCAAATCCAAGCCGAAACATCATTCCATGCCCCCAAAACAACATTCCAAGCCTCAGGTGGGAAAACATAGTTTGGCCAGGATTTGAAAAATGACAGCTGTGATGTTCATGAGGTGGTGTCAAAAAAATGGCTATTTTGAAAATTTATAGTCAAAATATTTAAAATTACCAGTTACGAGTGGCCATAGTAAAATTTAAATGTGTGCACATGAATTTGCCAATTTTACATATTTTGACCCCAAGTTTTCAACATACTCTTCTTATGACTCTACCTCATGAAAACAATGGTGATAACATTCTCAAATCCTGTCCAAAAGGTGATTTCACCAAGTGACCACAAAATCACCTTTTGGGCTTGGGTGAAATCACCTTTTGGGCTTGATTTGTAAAATGCCACTACCATTGGTCATGAGGTGGGGTTCCAAAAAAGTCATGTTGAAAATTGGGGTGAAAAAATGCAAAAATGACTAAGTTATGAATTAAAGTTCAAAACCCCATTGAACTACATTAACCTTAGTTTCTCATATTGAAGTCGGTGGTTCCAGCAGCATGACATGTCTTTGATCAGAGAGTGAATCTTTGCCCTCAGACCTGTTCAGGTGAGTGAGGATGTGTGATGGGGTGTGGGGTGATGGGTGCTCAGTGGGAGGATGGGGTGAGGGGTCAGATCAGTGTTTTTTATTTCAGCTTAGGCAACTATTAGGACAGTGATCGAAGAGTGTGGGTGCACTAGACACCAAGATGACATTATGAAATATGAGGGTAGTGATCAGAGGGGTGGAGGTGCTGCTAGACACCAAGAGGACATTATGAAATATGGGGGTGGTGATCAGAGGGGTGGAGGTGCCACTAGACACCAAGAGGACATTATGAAATATGGGGGTGGTGATCAGAGGGATGGAGGTGCCACTAGATACCAACAGGACATTATGAAATATGGGGGTGGTGATCAGAGGGGTGGAGGTGCTACTAGACACCAGGGAAACATTAAAAAAAAAAGGGATGACAGTCTGAGGATGGGGGTGCCACTAGATACCAGGAAAACAGTAAAGAATATGGGGATGGCAATCAGAGGATGGAGGTGCCACTAGACACCAAGGAAACATAATGAATATGGGATTCCTCTGAACAAGCATTATTGCAATTGGAAGCTGATAATAGCCTATGGAAACTTAGTTTACTACAGGCCTCCACAGAAACATCGAAATGCAGGACATATTATATTATAATACATGAATGTGTGTACATTACTTCTGAAAAACATTCCACGAGCATAATAAAACATTAAAATGTGGACATAATACTATAAAACTGTTAAGTGACATGCAAGATAAATTTCACGGATGCAGTTTCACTGGCTTACTGGTGACATTTAAAGTTCATGGTCTGACCATAGTCTAACACAACTCTTATTCTTAGAGTCTTCTATGTCTGCTGTGTCTTATGCAAAGAGGGCTAGTGAAAACAAAGTGATCTGATACTGATGTTCCCATTGAAGTTCACCCTTGTCCACCAGGCCACCACATGGCAGATGCATTTACCAAGACTCCATCATATCTCCAGTCCTGTACCAAATGCCCATGTACACTCCAGTCAGCAACTGTGGATCTCCTGTGAAACACACCTGGAAAAAAAATGTAGGCCACAAAACACCTGTTCCCCCTGCAATGGACACCGGTATCCTGGCTCAAAGATGGAAGGTTTTTAAATTTGTTGATGCCTTTTCATGAAGTGCAAACCACCCCCTTGAGCACTCAGCAGTCGGTGAATTTGAATGTTCCCTACAATGTCATATCAAAAGTCATGACTTCATATATGAAGGCCAGAGCTGATAAAATGAGCACATAATGATCAGGTTTACTGCTTGATCAATTTCCTCTACCAGCACAAGCTAATCAGCAGCTATGGTGCCTGATCAATCTTCTCTACCAGGACAAGCTTGGGGATTTGTGAGTCATGAGCAGCTCAGCACTCTTCCATTGTCTGTAAAAGCTGTGAATTGCCACAGAGAGAAAAATTCAAGGCTGCTTATATTAGCCTATGCTTTTTAAATAATGGATTTTACATCTTAGCTACTCTGTAGCTCATGTTGCCCAGCAACAAAATGTTACCAAGGACCAATAAACACAGTAAATAACTCATTACAATGATTACATCAGGCAGAAGAACCCGGTGCTCACAAGTTCAAATTTTGCCACTGCCGATTACCATCTGTGTGGCCTCAAGCAAGTCACATAATCCCAGCCCAACCACCTCTGGAAAAGGCAGAAGCAGGACCCCAAAGAAAGTGAGCTGCCGTTACCACTTAACTGGGTGTGAAAACACGATGCCAGCATAAACTCAAAGAACAGATCTGAATGCTGAATGCAGAAATTAATACTGTAGTTAATAACTGAAAGTTTTTAAATTTTTTTTTTTTACTTTCATTAAGGTTTTGCTTATTTAAAAGATTACTGTCACTTTAATTTAGCACATGCTCAGAACCCACGGACATAGCAAGACATTTTTTACAGCTAATATTATGAATTCTACAATCTATTATAATGCATGAACATGTGTATAGTACTCCTGGAAAACATTTCACAATCATAATATCAAGCATAGTAACAACACTTGATATAATCAATTAATTTTTAAGCAGATTTCATAAAAGATTATTTTGATATTAAATTTCCACTACCAATAAATAACCAACTATGTGCTCCAGGTACCAACACCAGCTCATACACTGAAATTCAAATGCTTAATAAAATGTTGCTGATTACAAAAACAGAAATATGCACAACGTGCAATACCTATAAGTACTGCAAGTAATAAATCACATGCAAATGCAACTGTTCCTCTTTTAATGAGGCAACATTTGGACCTTGTAAGATAAACTGCATTGTAAGAGCATCATTCCGGTTGCAAAGCATTTCTTGTAAATAGTAACCTTAACATTTCATTTACTAACAGATGTCAACAAAAGCCACTTGATTCTGTAAACCGTGGTGTTGTAATTTTGACATAATTTTAACAGTCCAATACATATTTCAAAAAATTAAGCATTCTTCAAAGACCAAGTCCTTGCTATTTTATTTATCTGAGGACTATTTCATTCAGCAATTTGTTTTTTTTTTTCTATTTATATTTTCTGCCCCAGCCGCCGGTAGCCTGGTACCATCTGCTGGTCACGCTTCCACCCCCTCACATCAGCCTCGCGCCCTTCCGATACCCCATGGCTTACCCCCCACAGTGGGGCTGCAGCAATGGGGACACATGCCGCAGGCATCAAACTAGGTCGGAGGGCTGGCCTGAGGGGGCTAACTGAAGCTGTGACCGCCTTCATCAAGGGCCCCGGCGGCATACTCCCATTTTCCTTTTTCTGGGAGGCGGGGGCATGCAATGACAAGGAGCATCCTGCCCCGCCTCCGACGCACACACTGTTGAGGTCGGTAGTCGCACTACACCTGGTCTCCACCAGGAGTCGCGCCGACCCCGAGCACTTCCCCATCCTTCCCCCCGGAGAAGGAGAGCAGTCCGATGGACGCTCTATCCTTCTCCCCCCGGCCGGCCCTCCAGCAACCCAAGTCCGTTCCCAAACCTGGGTCGCCGGCGTCGCAAGCGGAAATCCCACCACTGCACCGGCGGGCCTTCATTCAGCAATTTGTGATGCCATAACGAAGTATGTAACAGCCAAGTCCCAAACCTTTCATTAATTTTAGAACCACTTCACATGACAGCGTGTGATGTTGTAACTTTAACCTTACAGTTAATTTTTTTGTTAAGTAGCAATACAGTGAAGTGTATAATAGGCATGTTCTGTGCCTTGCAATGGGGTCATAATGTCACAAGACATTATGCAGCATGGCAAAATTGCACTGCCAATAGTGCGCGATATTGCCATGCGGCATAAGTCTTTTTCTGTGGGGGGCTCTGCCTCCCACACCCTTCACCCCTGACCCCCCCACTAAAGATTCTCAACTCTGGGGGGTCCAACTCAGGGAGTGCACAATTTGTGTAAAAAAAATAAAATGTCTGGGACTCAAACCTGGTCCCAGACACAGCGCCTGGGTTCTTGCTGCTGTGGCTCAGTCCAGTGAGCCACGGCAGCTGCTTGGTGGAACCTACTCCCAGCAGAGGTCTTATCCTCTGCCTGGGAGTGTGTGACTGGTGCAATACCGTATACAGCACCGCGGTATTGCACCATTCCCTGTCATGGACAGTGCTGTTTTGGGTTAGTTATAAAGCCGTACACTATTAAGCATACGACATTATGACCCGGTAGGCGGCGCCTCTGACTACAGAAAATGAAACATACACAAGTTATGAAAAATACATAAACCATCATAAATATGGCTTAAGATCTAAAACATCATTCAAGCCTAATGGATTAAGAGTTTTTAAATGCCATAGCCAAAGACCTGGGAAACAGTGGCTCACTGCTGCCAGAGTAGCTTACAGCACAAGCTCCAGCTGCTGCTGCAGAACTCAAGAAAGTCCCACTGTTCTCAAACATGGGACACAAGTGGAAGACTCCTCTCGCTAAGCTGGACATCCTGGATTTTGGGTGCCCAGAAAACATATTTCGAGCAACTTTAAAAAAAACAAAAAAACACCAGAATATTGCTAACCGAGTCCCGTTTAGCTAGGTTCAGGTGTTTGTTTTTATAAAAATACTTTTTTTTGTACTTTACATGTTTTTAAGTTTAAACCATAAAAGAAAATGGTGGCCATCTGAAAAATTATTTTTTCCTCACGAAAAAGGATTGGCCCCAGGATCCTTTTTCATATGGACCAAATTCTTTTTTAGTTCCAAGAAGTTATCCAAAGACTGTACTGAGCATGATCAGAACTGAAAGTTTAAAATTTAATAACTTAGGAACAGATTTATTGTTTTTCAGGAAACCAGTGAAAGGCATATCTGTGGGCCAAGCCATTCTACCCTGAAAATGTCAGACCAAAATTCCAAACCATCTGGGTGCAAGGTGATGACAAAAAAAACAGCAAATTTTTAATGTTTTTTCACAATCCTGATCTCAGAATTCACAAATCTAACCAGAACAAAACTTGGCACATCAAGAGATCTACCCCATGAAACTAAACATGAAACATGTCATGCAAATTTGTTGAACGGTTGCTAGGCTAATAAAGTGCAAACTTTTACGAATTAGAAACCCGACTCAACCCTAAATATAGTGGAATAACCATGCCACTATAATAGATAGATAGATAGATAGATAGATAGATAGATAGATAGATAGATAGATAGATTAATAGATAGATAATATAGTCATTGCAAAAAAAATGCATTAATGCACCAGATAGGGTTCAACTTAATGCCACAAAAGTATAGAAATCTGACGTTAGGGTTTTCAACCCTAACCCCCCCCCCCGAGTTGAAAAATGACAGGATCACACAGGTAACCACATATAGCCATCATCAGGTAAGACAGGCAATGTACAACTGTTTCCAGATGACAAAAATGCAGTAGCACTGATGCGCTGCCTCCGTTGATTTGTATCTGTGGTATGCACACTACAAGACATACACACTCACTTCTGGCTGCAGATAGAAATCCAAGATACTCAAAGTAAAGACATCTGCAGCCTCAAATGCAAACCCATGATACCCAGATTACAACAGTTCTTCTCTCTGCAGAAATGCAGGTCCTTGTGGGGACAGTGGTTCTGCAGTCACAGATACACATGCACAGCATAAGATACACACACCAACTTCTGCAGCCACAGGTAAAAAGCCATGCTTCTCACACTGCAACCTTATTTCTGCCTGCTGAAGTTCAGTCCCCAATGAGGCCTGCACTTCTGTAGCCACAGATACAAATCCATGAAGGCAGCACATTAGTGCTACTGCATTTGTGTCATCTGGAAATAGTTCATGTTATTTGACATACTTGATGATGCTGGTATCCTGTGATGTGGGCTTTCCACAACTGGGTGCCTACCAAATCAGTGACGCACTTGCAGTGCAGAAAGGATGGGGCAAAGAAGTGAGGAAGGTGACAGGATGGGGGAGGCTCATGCATATAGCTACAGGACGTCGCTATATGTAAATGCGCGCAAGGGTGAGTGAGCATAATGGAAGGGAGGGAGCGTTGGCCTGGCATGGTTGGCATGGGACTGCTGAGCTGGCCCTGTATCATGGTTGGTGGGAGGCAACCTAAAGCTGTGAGGGTTCTGGGTTCAGGTCTGGGCATGGCTACATTTTTGTGCGCCTGACCGGTAATTTTTTTTTACCAGAATTTGCACCCCCCGACATGCAATTGTTTAACCAGGAGTGGCACACTAAGCTGAAAGTTTGTTTACAGGTGCAACCTGGGAGCACAGGGAAGTTAAGTGACTTGCTCAGGGTCACACAGTATGCAAGTGGGGGCTGTGGGATTCAAACCCAGGTCTCCAGATTTGCAGCTCAGAGCCGTAAACCACTGCACTATACTGCCTCCCTTGCACTCCCCTGGAGTTAAGAATCCTTTAGTGCATTAACATTGTACATCTAAGTCCCTGGTGCCATTTTCCTGTGCACCGGGGATGTACATCACTGAAACTGATTTTCAGTGATGTACCATCGCCATAATGATGGTCGCCTTTCAGTAATTGTCACTATGATGTAGAACCAATGATTGCTGTCTGCGGTTGCTTGTGTGGTCTTGTCCTTTTGCTGCTGGGGGGAGGATTAGGGCGGGAACCCTAACACTGCATTTCCTCATGTTTGTGGCATTAAGATGAACCCTAACTGGTGCACTAACATAGCTTTGTTCAATGAATTTACTTTCTTTTTGAGAAAGTCAATAAATTGAAATTACGACAGTACTTCTTGCAGGACCAGCGCTTTTGCAGCTAGAGATAAACATTCACAGCATAAATACCTAAAAGCCGTGCTGGGGGAGGGTGCTGTTAAATGCTTATTTTAACTTAATAAGCATTATGCCCCAAACTGATAATTCCAATACCATATACTGTAGAACTCAAAATATTCACTATAATTTTATTTTCTTTATATTCAAGGGTTGCTATATTCCTGCAAAAATAGTTTTACGGTGAATATTTAAATATTGATTTAAGTAGGAATTTTGTTCACAGAAATCATGAATTCACTTATTTATCATATGGAGCCAGCAAACAGTACACAGTATCCCTGTTCTGAACAAAACTGCATTCTTTGTTTATATTTTTGCTCATAACATATTGATCCTACCAGATGCTTAATCAGACATCAGCCCCCCTGATCTCAGAGTAATCCCTGAATTATACTGCTGACAGGCTGCAGCACATGTCCATCTGTACCATAGACTGTTCTGTACATTTTGGCCCCAATATTCAGAGTAGTTGCGCATGGCGCAGCTGCGGAATTGTGCCAAGGAGCCATATTTAGCAGGGAGCCAGTGCGCAGCGCAAAATCCATTGCCCCAATGTGCAACTATAATGAATGCAGGTGCAAAAGCAGGGGGCACTCCCATGATTATCCAGTGCAGTGACATATTCAACCGTGAAACCATGGCACAAATGTGGAGCAAATCAAAGTTGCAGGCTTGTTCCAATAAATAAAGGGCACAAACACACAGACAGCACTTGCGCCAGGGGTAAGAGGGAGAGACAGTGAGAGACAGACAGAGACACAGACAGACAGACAGACAAAGGCCACACACAGAAGGACAGGGACAGAGAGGTGGCCTGGGAGAGTGAGAGGGAGAGAGGGGCAGAGAGAGAGAGAGAGAGAGACAGAGACACACACACACACATATACCATGTGCCAGGGTGCCAATGTGGCGGAAATCTTGCCTGGATGCTGACAAACTTAGATTGATGGATCATTATGTTATCTATCAATCGGCAATAACTCGTAAGAAGGCAGAATTCCTGTCCAGGGAGATTGCTGCCTCGCGAAACCGACGACTCAACTCTTTCGGACTGTTGACAGATTGTGCAATCCACTCTGTCTACAGTCTGGAAGAATTTTCACAAATAAAGTGTGATGAGCTTGCTCGATTTTTCCTGATAAGATTGCCAGCATTAGGTCGGATATCAGCCAAGCTTACTCTTCAAGGGTTTGCAGTGATCGTAGAGGGGAAACAAACACCTGTGTCACCTGGTTTGACTTTGGTAGGCCGGAATTCATGGACATTATGAGGATTGTCCAGACTGTACGTCCAACCAGTTGTAGTTTGGATCCGGGCCCTACGCCTCTATTATTGGGTTGCGTAGATGTTATCTGTCCGACCATTGCTGAAATTGTCTGGAAATCTTTGGAGCAGGGGATCTTTCCTGAACCCTTAAAGGAGGCGGTCGTTTGACCACTCCTAAAAAAACCTTCATTGAATCCGGACTGTCCAGCTAACTACAGACCTGTCTCTAACCTGCCCTTTTTGGGCAAGGTTATTGAAAAGGTGGTTGCACTGCAACTGGATGACCATCTTACAAATCATAATGTCTATGATACTCTTCAATCGGGATTTAGGAAAAGACATAGTACTGAGACTGCTCTTGTCCGGGTTCTAAATGATCTCCTGATAGCGAGAGATCGAAAGGCTCGTACTATTCTAGTCCTTCTTGATCTCTGCAGCATTTGACACTGTGGACCATGGTGTGCTTTTGGAACACCTGCGGTCTTATTGTGGACTGTCTGGTACGGTTCTGCAATGGTTTCAATCTTTTCTCACAGGGCGGAGACAGAGGGTTATCACTGGAATTTATTCCTCTGACGCTGTCTCTTTGCCTTGTGGGGTTCCGCAGGGTTCCATTTTGGCACCCATGTTGTTCGCTGTCTGTATGCTGCCATTGGGAGACATTATTAGGCAATATGGCTTGGGTTTTCACTGCTATGCAGATGATACCCAGCTATATTTGTCCTTTAGTCCTGGACAGGAAGATACAGTCTCTATACTTAACAACTGTCTATCCGAGATCAATGATTGGATGAGTGCCAGCTGGCTAAGGTTAAACCCGGATAAGACTGAGGTGTTGGTGGTGGACCCAGGTCGCCTTGAGGTGGGTTGTAGGGCTGGTCTCCTTTGGGCGTATGGATCGATGGTGCCCAGCTCTCGACCTCAGACCGGGTGCGTAACCTGGGCGTTATTATTGACGACAGTCTGACCCTGAAATTTCAGGTGTCTTCTGCTGTCAAATCTTCCTTTTACCATCTGAGGAATATTGCTCGGGTGAAACACCTTGTTCCTCCGGCCGACCTTCCGACATTGGTCCATGCCTTTGTTACTTCTCGCCTTGATTACTGCAATGCCCTGTACCTAGGGCTGCCGGGGGTTGATATCCGCCGCTTGCAGCTAGTGCAGAACGCAGCAGCCAGGCTTTTGACTGGGACATCTATGAGGAATCACATTACGCCTGTGCTGCGCGAACTGCACTGGCTGCCGGTTCAGTGGCGGATCACCTTTAAGGTCGGGTTACTGACCTATAAAGCCCTACACGAACAGGGACCGCGGTATCTTCAAGATCTGCTTGTTCCCTACTGTCCCTCTCGCTCGCTCCGCTCCGCCGGTGAGGGATTGCTAGAGGTTCCCAGGGTTCGTTTAAAAACATCGGGAGCACGAGCATTTTCTTATGCTGCCCCACCCTGTGGAATTCTCTACCTCATCGGATACGTAGCTGCCTGACCGTTGAGAGCTTTAAGTCAGAATTAAAAACTTATTTATTTCAAATGGCATATGGGGAGTGATATACTGTATTTTATTGTTATTACATTGTTATTGTTGCTGTTTGTGTCATATGTATGTATTTTAATTGTTTTATCTGTACAGCGCTTTGATATTGAAAAGCGCTTAAAAATAAATTACTTACTTACTTACTTACTTACTTACTTACACACAGACAGCAGCCAACCAAACAGGGGGACAGTGGACAGCAAGGGTCATGGACAGTGCACCCTTCATGATGGAGGCTGTAATGAGGGGTGTGGGGGGCAGGAGGAACAGCGAAATGTGGCAGAGGAAAGGCCCGTCAGCGGTATGCCCGAGAGGTGGTACCATGCCCGCATCACCTTTGAGAACTACAGTGACATGAAGATCCTGGGCTGGTACTGCCTGAACAGGGCCATTCTGAGGCAGCTTTGCAAGCTGTGCAGTGAGGAGATGCAGGCACCCACCAGATGGAGCCACATCATGTCCATGGAGATGAAGGTGACCGCCTCCCCCTGGGCAAAGGGATCCCCGGCTGCTCCAGCAAGTGCAATGCCACCCGGAAACCATCACACAGGAGCACTATGGTGCACACAGGTAGGTGATGTGGTACACAAGCATGGGCCACACAACCAGGTACAGCATACATGCAGGGGCATGCACACACAGAGGCATGATGCAGGGTTAAGGGAGTCAGCGGCACACTACCACACACAGCAACACACACATATGCACCCACCCACCCAGATGTTGGTATGTGGCATGGATCAGACGTAGTGCACCAGTGCACAGATGCAGCCTGTGCTGACTGCCTTCATCAAGCCCACGCCACATGGTGTAACAGCTTAACAGCTGAGCAAGCACACACACAGGCAGCGTGCATCGCGACACCAGTGGTGGGCACACACACCGCCCATGTGTGCACAGGACTGCAGCTGCAGACTGTGGTCAGGGCAGCCTGTGGATCAGGTCTGCTGCATGGGCCCATGGCCACACCAGAGCCTATTGGCAGCCACAGGCTGTGCATCAGCTGGGGGTTCCAACAGCCCCCCCCAGGGGTGGAACCATGGGACTGTGACTGTGTCCTTGCGGGGTTGCACAGGTGCCTAAACAGGCCAGTCCCGGGCATGCCTGGAATGCCTACATCAGAGCCCAGCATCAACTGTGTTGGGGTCACCCGACACTGGGTCCGTGGGGTGGACAGCGTACTGCCGGGGGTCACCTGTGCAT
Organism: Neoceratodus forsteri; assembly: GCA_016271365.2. NCBI lineage: Eukaryota > Metazoa > Chordata > Ceratodontiformes > Ceratodontidae > Neoceratodus > Neoceratodus forsteri. The sequence goes on from CM028132.1 coordinate 103,725,355, forward strand.
GGCCACACCCTGTGGCAGCCAGCAACGCAAAGCCATCCATGATCACACTGGCAATGCAATCCAAGGATGCAGTTGTGGCCTCCTGCATGCATTGCATTCCTGCCAGGATCTGCACAGTGCCCCATTCCTGCTGCTCAGCCAACTGGCACACCTCCACACACAGTGCACGCACCCCAGTGGCAGGCTGCACTTGTTGCTGAATGGACAGCCGCAGCAGCCAGGTGTGCTCAGCCAGACGGTAGGCATTCTGGGGATCCGGGGTGGGATGCAGATCCTCTTGTGGTGACCAACCATGCTGCACAGCCCCCCTCTCTGGTGGACACTATACAGTGGGGTCTGCAGGGGGAATGGACACAGCAGGCGCACCAGCTGCTGACCCTGTGTCTGTCTGCCCAGTGGTGCCTGCAGCCTGCTGCCATCACCCAACTGGCCACTGTATCCCACCCTGCACCTGCGCGGCTGCACCACTACTACCACAGGGCACAGCAGTGGCAATACACACTGCTGCTCCCACAGTGGTGGCAGGCAGCTGTTCCACTGCTGGCAGAGCACTGGGCATGGTGGCTGTGTCAGATACTAGCAGGGGTGACACACCCACAATGTCACCCATGCTGTCCAGGAGCAGAGAGTAGTCCTCATTGGAGTCAGACCGTGCCCCAATCTGTGTCTCCTCACACAGAACACCAAGGCTGGCATCCTGCATGATTACATCCAGGGCCTTGTCTGACCCCAGGTCTGGGACATCCGCCTGCACCGTGGTGCTGAGCTGCAGCTTGTTAGGGCCCCTGGATGCTGGTGGATGTGGATGGCTGGTCCTCTGCTGCTGCCGCTGCCGGCACTCCATCTTCTGCATGGAAGCATGCTAGTGCTGTAAGAGGCAAATGGCATGTCAGTGATGCAATGCCCACTTGTGCCCCAGTACACTGCTGCTGCATGTGTCCTGCAGCATGGCATGTGCATGGGTGTGCACCCATGCACATGGTATGCATGCCAGCCACATGCACACCAGCATGCCCATTTACACATCCTCAGTGCCACCAGCTGTGCATGTCTGACATACATACCATGCAGTGATGGGCTGCCACCCATCTGGAGTCCTCCTCCAGGCACACGCTCCACCATGGTGCAGCACATGGGGGCTGCCACAAACTCCTCCTGCGGCATGTTACATGAGGTCCCTGCACCCTAATTGGTACCCTCAGAGGTACACTGTAGATAGCTAGTGCTTAAGTATATGTTATACTAACATAGAACTAAGGGCATCTACCGTACAAGAGTAGATGTCAGGATACGTATGCATATTGTTGTAATACACTTTACTTGCTAATCATATATTCTTCTATGTATTTTCTGTGTATTTCTTACTTGTAAGATGCCAAGGCACTTGTGTCCTTGGAATAATTATGATATGTAAGTCGGCACTGCCACCTTTTGGTGATTTGTACTACTACACTGTTATGTAAGACTCTGTATAAGAACTCTTTTGTTCACAAACTGATGACTATTACAAAATTGTACAATGTTATCTTGGACATGGAGCCTCCTCTAGTTTAGCCAATAGGGCTCATCTCTGTAACTAGAAATATTTCTATCTGACAGTAACCATAGTAATTATCATAGGTATATAATGTGATACACTAGTCATGTACCTTGGAGATCCCAAGAGACACAAAGAAACCTCAAGGTATAGGGAACACTGGCTCCCAGTTCATATTGGTAAGAACTGCTTAGGGCAACTGTGATTTAATCCTTTTTGGTAGTAATAAACAAGTTTATTACTCTTATGCAATGTGTCTGTGATTACTTGCATTCCCAATATTGCCAAGAACCTGAAAGTGAGGTTTAGACCTACTGACAATTGGCGACCGTGTGCAGGCAATATTTGGTGTTTGTTAGGTTTTCACTTGTTGCTATAATTTTTTTCCTTTCCCACGGGGACAGTAGGTGTACATTCCTGTATTACCTCTCCCATTTTAAAACCAGTTTGTAGTCACTTACAAAGTCTGGCTGTCTTCTTTTCGGTTGTGGTCGATGCCGACTCGACTCACTCCATTACAGCTTTGAATTGCAAGCCTACAACTTTTACAGTAGCCAGGCTGTGTATAAGGTGCTCCTGCTGTGGATCGATACATAGCACAGCACCTTTTTCACAGTTTGATTTTTCATTCCCTCTTACACAATGGCCACTGTATCAAATATCTGCGTAGAACTGAGACTCGATGTCTCGAACTTCCTTACCTCCCATGGAGGATGGGCTGACTTCACGCGGGATGCAAGTCAATTCAAAAACCCTATACTAGGGATTTCAACCCAGTACACAAAGATGAGACAGTTAACCAATAAGCGCCAGGCTAAAGGGTTGATGGTTGCGGCTCTCTATGCTGCTCTGGAAGCCTCGGAAGCGAGATTTCGAACCCTTGATCTGCAAATTTCATCTCTTAAGCAACAGATCGGTTTGCAGGAAACGGAATGTGTTAGACTGCAGCAGAACTTGAAGTCTGAACTCCAAATTCTGCGGAATGAAAAGGATTCACTTTTGCATCATTCAGCTCAAGCTGGAGAACAGGAACTTTGTATGTTGAAGCAGGAGTGTGAAAGTTTGAGACAGGATAAGGGACAGGTATTGCTTATGAATGATCTGCTAAGTGCTGCAAATGCTTAGTTGAGTGAAGAGATGGGAAAGCTACAGAACGAGATGAACCAGGTAGGTAATGACTTAGAAGTGGCTACTAGGGACAATCGCAAACTGAGCGCCGCATATAGAGTGTTGCAGAAGCAAATGCAAGATGAGGTTGATATGGATGTTGCAACTGTGAGTCATGCTGAATGTAAAACCAAGATGGTGAAACTGCGCCATCAGCGGGAGGTTCTGGCTGGACATGTTTAGGTGAAGGGAGGTGTAGCCCCTGCCTTACACATGTCATCTGAAGGGGAGATATCAGATGACGACATCTCTCAGTACAACACCCAGTCACACCCCTACTATGGCCCAGAAACCCCACCCAGCCATCCACAACATGGCGGGTCCCCATTCCACCCTCACCATGTCATACGTCATCTATGTCGTGACACCCATCATGGGAGATGCCAACATGGTGGTCCCCGTGATGGGGGTGCAGGCCCAGGCCTGGTCCGATGGCACCACCTATAGCCGTTATTATTGTGGAAGATAGGCAAGAGAGAGAAACGATTATTGAAACTGCAATAGGCTATGTACCTCTTCCTGAGAGAAATAAATGGGCCATTAAAACCCAGATTAGGCAGCTTCTGCAGGAGGTTGGCACTCAGGATGGTATTGTTCATACTGTGGAAAATGCTGCAGCTTGGGCGGCCCTAGACGGCACCCAAGACAATCTACCTCTGCCTGATCGACCCAGTAATCCCCTACAAATGGCCTACTCTGTTCAGCAAATAGCTGACAGTATCAGTCAGATCAACCCATCTGACAACCTCAGCTGTCACTTAGAAAAGGTGTGCTCTGAATGCGAGATGCTTAGCCTCGCTGCAGAATACCAGGTCCAAATACTACGCCAGACCATTGATCCTAGTTTGTGGGCCAAACTCCCTGATTCCATCCGCCAGGATGGGAACACCACCTTTGATGAGGCTACAGCTGAGCTAATTTCTGCTCACAGCCCAGGTGTAGTAGGAGTGATGCTTGCATACCCTGTAAAACAGAATGCAAAGGAAAGTCCAGCGACTTACCACCAGAGACTTTGGATGGCCTACTGAGCAGGAAAGCACCTGGCACAAGAAGCTGCGGATGTAGATCATATTGAGTATAAGACCTTGTTCCTTAGGAACATGATTCCTGCATTATGAGAAAAGGTAGAGCCAACCACCTACCCCAATATGGATAGGTTTGTCGACATCCTTCGGAAAACTGAGAGAGTTTACCAACTCTATATTCGTGATCTGGGCTCCGGTTCCATGAAGGTAGCCGCCGTGGAGCCTGCTCCAGAGGCCACGACGCACTACACTGTGGAAGGGCAGGCCCAACACCAACAGGCCCAACATCAACAGGCCCCTCCAGCTGATAACCAACACCCCCAACAGACCCAACACCAACAACAACAACAACAATGGGGGTTGGAACCGGAACTGGCATAAGAATAAAAAGCATAAGGGCAAAGGGAAACCACAACAACAAAGAACAGGCCCTTCCTATAGGGAGGTTGCCAAAGAGAATCGGAAATTTCGAGAGCTCCTGGCACAAGTGCGCTCCGTAGCGGACGCTGTTCCTGCACAGGCCCTTGTGGCAGTACAACCGGAGACCCAGATCATAGCGGGGTCATGGGGATACTGGAAGTGCAGGCCTTCAGGCCCATACAGGCTTGAACCCAGAAGCTGTTCCCTATATAGCATCGGTGCAGCATGGTGAAGTGATCCACAGGAGTCAGGCCCAAACTCTCCATGCTCCCAGCAGTACAGATTGACAATTACAGGCCCCAGTCTGGATTGTAAACAAGCTGGTCTTGGATACAAACGGAAGGCCCTGCACTGAGGCTGAGGTCAGGGGCCACCTACTAGTAGTCTTGTTAGATACAGGTGCAGCTGTATCTGTATTACATGATGAACATCCAGACACATCCCCTTGGTCCACCAGATGGAGGACCAACATGTCAGGAGTTGATGGTACTAGGCTACCTGCATACCGTTCTCTACCTCTACTGGTACAGCTAGGCCATCTGAAGGCCTCACTCACTTTCCAACTGATGGTAATGCATGATCATTCTAGTATCATAGGAATTGATTTCCTTGCACGGCTGTGTGGTGGATCTATCTAATATGCTACTAATACAGATTCAGGGTCAATACCATACCATTTTGATCCCTGATTCACAGGTTGTGGTGACAATCTCCACCAATGACAAAGAGTATGACATCATAGATTTGTTCAAAGGTCATGAGCTTTTCCCAAAGCTTCTTCCCATTTTGCAACGACATTTGGATCCATTTTCAATTAACAAACATGACTGTGGCAGAATGTACACTGTCATCGAAGTGCCAGGCCCAGCACACGAGAGGCAAAGGCACTACCCTTTTCCAACTGAGGCCTTGCCCTCTCTTAGAGAAACAATCAAGTCACTCCTCAAGCAAGGAGTAATCAGAACTTGCGTTTCCACTGCTAACTCCCCAGTGTGGCCTGTGAAAAAAACCACAGGCACCTGGAGACTTACTATTTACTACAGGAAACTGAATCAGGTCACCCCCAGTTGTTCCCCAACTGTGGCATCAGCACCCGATGTGCTACAACACTTGACCCCTGACCTGAAATGCTTCAGTGCCCTGGATATTTCCAATGGTTTTTGGTCATTACCATTGTCCCTTAAGAGTCAATATAAGTTTACCTTCACCTTTGAAGGAAGACAGTACACGTGGACTTGCCTGCCACAATGATTCCATAATAGCTCGTCCCTGTTCCATCTACACATGATGGACACCCTCAAGAGTTTTTCTACTCCCCAATGTCTCTTGCAATATGTGAACAACCTGTTGCTGGCAACAGCCACACATGAATACATCTGGATCTCTTGGACAAACTACTGACTCTCATCCAGAGAGCAGACCTGAAATGCAATCCAGCAAAAGCACAACCATGTCAGAAACAAGTACTCTTTCTGGGTCTGAAAATAACTGACCAAGGTCGAAGCCCTACCTGGAAGAAGATACAGGGATTGCAAGACTTGCCATTGCCCACCAGCATGGCAACTCTTCGAAGGTTTCTAGGTATGGTAAATTATTTGAGAGATTTTATTTGTGATTTTGCTCAGAAAGCTGCTCCTCTGTATGAGCTACTCAAAAAGGACATCCTATGGGCTTGGGGCCCTGTACACACCCAGGCTGTGATGTCACTAAAGCAGGCCCTGGCCTCCGCCCCAGCTCTGGTCAACCCCAATCCAGCACTACCATTCCATCTGGAATGTGCCACCTCTGACATTGCCATGTCAGCAGTGTTGGCCCAGAAGGTTCATGGCACCCTAAGACCCATTGCATATGCCCCACAGCTCTTGACCCCAGTGGAACAGAAGTACAGCCTTTGTGAAAGGAACCTTCTGGCCACCTACTGGGCTGTCAAGCACTTCCTGTATGTCATTGGGAATTTTCCACAGATCATCAACACCAGTCATTCCCCAACTACCGTTCTGCTCTCAGACAGAGTGAAGGATGGGTCAGTCTCTAACACCACACTGACACACTGGTCACTTCTTCTCCAGCATAGAGACATACAGGTACACCCAACAAAAATTCCATCTATGCTGGCTCATGGACTCCTTTTCCAAGGAGAATCCCATGACTGTACACTGCAGTCACCTGATCTTCCAGATCGAGGTCCTTTCCTCCCTGCCACGCCACAAATACTTGACAACATCTCTTTGTGTCACGTCTTTACTGATGGTTCAGCATCCTACTATCAGGGAGAACAAATCGCAGGGATGGGCATTCTAGTGATTTACCCTTACAGGAACACTGTTCAAATTCTAAGCGCTGCAGTGTAGCATCATCACAGTATGCAGAGATGGCAACGGTGGCCTGTGCCCTTGAGTTCATCCAGCATGGGACTGAGGATACTATCATTTTTACAGACTCTAACTGGGTTTGTTGTTCTCTTACAGAATTTCTTCCTTTATGGCAGAAGAACTCCTTCATCTCCTCAGCCCAGTGAAGTACAAGGAATTGGTAACATACAAACATTCACTGGCACAGAAATTTGCACACAAACTCTATGTACATAAAGTCAAAGCTCATTCTCTCCATGATCCCTACCATGCCTTCAATGACACAGCGAACACCCTTGCCAAGGAAGGTGCTCAGGGGGGGACACCTGGATGATGGACCATCCAGAAGCCAATGTGGCCGTACAGATTGCAGCACTCAGGAAGAAACCTAAACCCTTTTCCCCCTGGACCTCTCAGCCTCCCAACATGTTGATACTGAACTCAAAGAAGTGTTCAGATTCCTTGACAAGAGTACTGAAGAGAAACTTCCCACACACAACCCCTATCGGAGGCATGAAGATAAGTTACACTTTTCACCAGATGACAAGCTCATCTGATACCAATGAGATGATTCCATCACCAAGTTGTGGGTTGTCCCCAGACACCTCAGGTCTGAATTCTTGCACCAAGTGCATGACACACCCACTGGTGGACACCAGGGAGTGGAAAACACCCTCCAAAGGCTTAAGACCACCACCTGATGGCCTGGTGTCACCAACGATGTTAAACAGTACTAGAAAATTGTCTTGTTTGTGTGCAAAACAACCCCATCCCTACCAAGTGAAATATCAAACTCTTACCACAACGACACTCTGTCCCTTGGCATGCCATACAGATTGATTTTATTGGCTCCCTGACCAACACCAGCAGAAATAACAAGTATGCTCTTGTGGTTACTGATCTCTTCTCTAAGTGGGTCGAAGCTTTCCCCACAAAGACATGCACTGCTACAACCACTGCCAAAATCCTGGTGGAACAGATTTTCTCCAGGCAGGGCCTACCTCTCAAGGTAGACTCTGACAAAGGAACCAGTTTTACAGGTGAATTGAAGAAAGAATCCCTTGAACTCCTTGGAGTTCAACAGAAGTTCCACATACCTTACCACCCCCAATCCTCAGGTCAAGTAGAGAGAGCCAACAGACGGATTAAACAAATGCTTTCCAAATTCATTGAGGACAATCCCAAAACCTGGGATTCCCTACTGCCGTTACTCCTTATGGAAATTAGGGGTACACCCTCAGCCACTACCCAGCTCACACCTTTTGAGGTGATGACTGGAAGACAGATGAGATTACCTGAACACCTGTTGTTTCACCTGCACACCCCCACTGCAGACCGTGTGTCTGTAGACCAATATGTGGAAAAACTCAGAAAAGACCTCATACACACACATTTGTATGCTGCCAACTGCATGGGCAAGGCCCAGCAACAATCTAAAATACAGTTTGACAAACATGCACAAGAATTGGATTGGCAGGTTGGAGATCAGGTAATGGTACTCCGATTTGCACATCCCACCCATTCATTCTCCAACAAGTGGGAAGGCCCATACTCTATTGTCAACAAGCTCAGCCTGGCAGTCTTTCAGGTTATACTCCTACATAACAATAAGTTGACTGACAAATGGTTACATGCAAACCAGCTGAAACTGTATAAAGGAGCTTAATTACTTTTCCTCACCCCATTGGGCAGAATAGTACTAACTTACTAATGTTTGATTTTGCTTTTCAGATACACTGACAAGATGGCTATCTTGTTCCATTATCTCCTCATCTCAGGAGTTATCCCCCTGCATCCAAGGCACGGTACCGAACCTCCTACCACACTTTGATCCTTCTGCATCTCCTTCAGAGGGGAGTTTTCATCAATATATCCGATAGTCTGATTACTGCCCAGGAAGGTTCTGATGCTTACCTCACTGCCTTGGTTGTTGCTCCTGATAAATCTACCCTTCAAATTGAGTGGCAAACCACATCGCAAGGACAAATTCTCCCTGTGGTCAAACTCTCCAAAGGAACTTTCCAAGGTTAGCCCAATGCTAAATTATCCCCAAATGGTTATCTGTCCTTGTTACAAACTGCATTAAGACATTCTGGTTTGTACATTACTGCCTTAATTGATCCTTCATACTGTAATTCTTTGTCTAAGGATTGTGCTTGAAAATTTTGTGCTGTACGCCACATGGCTTCTGCAGCCATGTACCTCTCTGTGTTACCACCCACTAATAAACAGCTTTTAGAATGTCCGAAGCATACCCCTGGTTCCTGTAGTGGTCTAACAGCCACTGCCTTCCCAGATTCATTGATTAATAACTTACTGTTTATGCATATACCTGTTTTGTTTAATCTTACTTACTGGAATATGAAAGAATTTGGTATGTGTCACGATACTAATACATCAGCATTTTATAGTTCATTATTGCTTGATAGTTTAGCTGCATTTCAGATTCGTACTCAAGACCCTATTGCCGGGGTCCATTCTACTGAAAATAGAGGCAACTTCAGGAGAAAACCTACTCCTGATGATCAAACTCATAAATGTAAGACACGTGAAGTTGACAGTTCTGATGTCACAGGTGCAACAGATACTGTCACAGGCCTTTTTGGTACGGCTATGTCTATTTGGAATAAAGCAGATATTACTGCTGTCAAATCTCATTCTGTCAAATTTTCCACTGGTCTGGTTAACAATATTCTACCCCCATTATTGCATGGTGTGGATGGCCTTAGTCAGGAAGAAAGATACACTGTATACAACATGCACGACATTGCTAAGGCATTCACTGATTCAAAAGACAAGATAAATGCAATCATACAACAAAACAACAAAAAAGCAGATAAACAATACATTGCTAGAGAAATCCTCTGCTCTGCCTATGGCTCATACATAATCACTACCATCAACAATCTTTTCCTGTGATCTAGAATCTGGAAGGATCCCTGATATTATACATGACAGACGCATTTCCAAATGGCATTGTCCACCATGTAAAACCCCTGGCTGTATTGCTATGTGTATGCAACAAACTTTAACCATTCCTCTCTCCACAACTAGGAACTTGGGGTTTGTGACCAGACACCCTAACACTGGTCCTTGTTTCACTGCTAAGAAATGTTCCATATGAGATACTATGTTTGTTTCCTTTACTGTTTCTTTAGCACGTTTTGATCCCACTACACTCTTGTTCGACAAGCTTGTGCTGGTACACTCTATTGGGCATTTGGACAAAGAGTTCTACAGAGAATGCCTGGATCTACCACCTCTACTGGTTTTCCATCCTTTCCTGGACGTCTGGGTGGCTCCGCACATGGACTGCTGTGCGAAGAAGCAATACATTTACTTGTGCCGATGTGACGTATTTGATGTTATTCAACCTGTTTGTGGTTCTTCTCCAGATAGCATTGATTGGACTTTCATCATGGATGATGACATCACTACAAATGGCACAGATTCCTTGGATTCGACTTTGGCTCCGGATCAGCTCTATCAGTCATATCCTGAAAAGGTTCATCACCTGTCAACATGGATTTCGAAGACGGCCTACACCTGCCCTGTCCAGTTGCAAAAGTGGAGACTCCCTACTGTTCGCTCTCAGTATAATTCTGATGGAGAGTATTGTGTGGTAACCAACTTTAAAAACTATACTTATGGATCTGTGACATGTGCTATTGATAACTACAACTTTTGTTTTGTCCCCCACCAGAAGACTGTGATTGGACATACTGTCATAACCCCTGTCCCCCTCATCGATGCAGACATCATTGATGGTAACCCCGATTATCTGCTCACACTGCCTGAATACTTACCATATTTTAATGTACACATAGACCCACTCACACTTACATTAAAATCACTTTTAGACAGGAAGGACACACACCTCATCCACAGGCGTTAGTGTGGGTGCATCTGCAGGCCCTCCTCTGGTGGCAATACGGGATGTCTGTATGGCTGCCACCTTCTCCTTAATCTGCCACTTGTGTGTTCCCACCTTCTTTTGGCGCTCCTGTTCCGACCGCTGGTGGCTGCCGCGCTGGTTCACGTAGGTTGCCACCTCCTCCCATGCACCAGCCGTGGCCTGTGGTGTACACCTGGCACCACTCAACAGGGGCTCCCTGTCCAGGTAGGCCTCAAACAGGGCATCAGAGTTGGACTTTGTGAAGTTGAGCCTGTACTTCTGTGCAGGCCCCCACTCCTCGCCTTCCTCATGTGCTGACATGTTGTTGCCTGTGGACATGGACAGCACAGTGTGGCAGCGGCTGCATCTCCCTGGTCCATCCCACCCTGCAGTGCTGTCTGCTCCCACTGAGCTGCAGCAGCATGTACAACTTACCTATCAAGGTTGCAATACTGGTCCATGGCCTGTACTGTTCCGTGGTGCTTATAAGGCACAACGCATGCAAATGAGGTTGGGCACAACAGTAATGACATGCTAATGTACCCACTGTACCACGCATTGGCTGAGGAGCTCATTTGCATGTGGTGTCTGAATATCGCAATATTGTGCTGTGTACAATGGGATTGCACTGGAGCAAGTCATGGGGGTGCAATGCGCACGCATGTATGGTGCGCGGGCCTGCAGTGCACATGTGCATCATGGTATGAAGGTGTCAATTGTGCACTGTGCATGGACAGTGCAATGCAGTGGCATTGAGCATGTTGTGCATGGCCAGCTATGCGCATGATCACACATGGGGTACCATGCCCTATCGCACACGTGCACAATGGTGGACGACCTCTGAACCTGTGACCCTGTGTAGCCATGTCCATTCTGCACATCTCCAGCACTGTGTGATGGGTGGACACTGCACATGCTCCCACGCATAGTGCGGCAGGCGCATGTTGTGGACACGTGCGCCTCCTCCTGCCATTTTCACCACCAAACTGGCTATAACAAACATGGCATAGGGAAGCAGTGTCAGTGGCTCAGTAGGTAGCACACTCACCTCTGAGGCCGGGAGATCAGAGGGCTGTGAGTTCAGCTCCCACATCTGGCACTTGGGTTAATTTCCCAGTACTGACACTGTTGTGCAGCATGAGAGGGGTGCTGCACTGCTGAGGTGCCATCTTTCAAATGAGACATTAAACCAAGGTCCCACCTGCCTGGATTGGTGGTAGTTCAGGTAGATGTTAAAGATCCCATGGCACTTATCGAAAAGAGTAGGGGAATTCCCCGGTGTCCTGGCCAAATTTCCCTCATTCACTAAAAATATCACCAACAGCTTAATCTGGTTCAAGGTTCAAGGTCAGTTGGCATTCATCTGTATCCCCTTCCCCCGGGTCTTTCCTGAAAATAGGCAGGATTTGTCTAGTGCACTTACCCAGTCAGCCCAAAAAAATATACTAAAACTAAACTGAGAGCCAAACATGCCTCCAACTGGACGCAGATTGAGTTGGCCAACCTAGTGGCCTGTGTAGAGCCTCATGCCTCCCAACTCTTTGGGCAGGTGCCCCTGCAGTGGGCCAGCAGCACTGTGTGGCAGGAGCTAGCTGCCAGCCTGGAGCACAGGACACGGGTGCCTGGACAGGCGATAAATGCTGCCACCACTATGGGGACCTCATGCGGTAGGAACCAGAGCAGTTGAGGAGGCTACAGGCACTCACCAGGTGTGGGGCTATGCCACAGCTAGGTAAGTCATCCATGTTGCATGTCTGCCCTGGCGTTGTACAGTGGTGTTGGCTTGGCTGCCTGGCATGCCCTGCAGAGGGGTACACTGTCATCATGTGCATCATGGAGTGGCATTGCCAAATTCTGCCTGCATTGGGATGCAGCCGTGCAGTCATACAGGATGAGTAGGGCAGGGGCACGCCCTGTGCACAGAGGTTGAGGGGCACCTGCTGTGGTTGGTTACTGATGTGCACCTGTCTTCTTTCCATTCCCAGGACCAGAGGACCAATGGTGGGCCAGGGCTGCAGCAGCACAGAAGGGAGCAGCACGCCATGATGGCACTGGATTGGCACCAGCAGGGCCGCAGGGGGTAGGTAAGCACTGTCATGGTCCCTCGCACTGTACATGTGGGGTGGCGGGGGGCATGGATGCAGGCATGGCCGCCTGTGCTATGTGCCATGGCAGCTGTGTGTGTCGCACTGTGCGTGGCGCATACCACTGTGGCACATCCATTGGACACGTGTACTGGCTCTTGGTGGGGTGGGCATGTGCCCGGCTGCCACTGTTGTTGCTGTGGTGCTGCTGGTGCACTGTGCCATGTGAATGTCATTGTGCAGTCGTGTGGCCATTGTGTGGCAGGGACCACCTCTGTGCACTGTCGTGGTGCGCCGAGTTGCTGGCTGGCATTGGCCCACCCCTCTACAGGTGGGCATTACGGGTCCTCCAGGCAGGTGTGTTCCTACAGCCCATTGCACACTGTGGGTGGGCTTGGTTCCTTGGATGATTGCACTGATCACCTGTCCTGTCCCTTGTTACAGGTGTCCGGCGGCGAAGACCACCATTGGCTATGCTGAGCTGGCTGATGCGCCAGATGCTACTGGTGGCTTCGTCTACTCTGGAGGAGGTGGTGGTGCAGATATGAAGGATGCTGCAAGCTGAGATGCAGAAGCGTCAGCTCGCCAGGGTGACCAGATGGGGCCGCCCTTAGTTTTACCCCTGTTTTCCCCTATTTCCCTGATGTACCTTCCCCTGCAGTCCCCTGTTCCCTTCCCTCACTGTACCTACCCTTTCCCAGACCCTGGTTTTATGTAGATAGTTTTCTTCCAAATATGTTTTACTGATTTACCTACCTGTATCTGTGTCTGCTTTGTAGGTGGCATGAGGATCCATGCTGCAGTGGCCTAGTGTCTGTCCATGTGGTGTGCATGGGAAGGGGCACGTGTTGTGCTTCTGTGGTTCACTACTATGTGCTGTGGTGTGTCCCACTGTGGTGGTGTCCATCCCCTGTGTCAGTGGCTGTGCCTTGGCATGCCCACGGGGCAGCTGTCTGGGGTGTGTGGTGATTATGTGTGTGGCAGTGGCACACAGCCATGGTCATTGGTCAGGTGCTGTCCACCCGCTGTGTTGGGGCCCCTGCTTGGCATTGTGTGGCCTGTCCCATGTGGTCTGCCATGTTCCCTGCCACCCGGCATGTTCAGTGCCTGCTGTGTGGGCTTCTTGTGTGCCTGTGTGGCATGTGTGTGCTTGGCTGCATGGTCCTGGGTGTGGCCTGCTATGGTCTGGGAGGGGGGATGGCCAGTGGCCTGTGGGGGGGCTCCCTTGGTGGTCCTCCATTGGCCATTGGCACCTTCTGTCACCTGCTATCTGTGCTACTGTTGTGTTCTGGGGTCGGGTGTCTGGGTGCCTGTGTGTGCCTTGCTGTGTCCTGCTGGTGGAGGCCTCCTGTGGCCTGTCACTGTGCTTCCATGGCTCTGTCCCTGGGTCTGTTCTCTGTGCCATGCCTCCCTCTGTTGCTCTGCTGCTGTGCTCCCACAGTTGCGTTGAAGCATCTCTGTTTGTGCCATGGCGAAACTCTGCCATATTCAGCTGGGTTGTGCTGGTGCAGTTTGGCCTCCGCAACCTCTGAATATGGCTCCTGTTGCACCATGGTGCATCAGATTTGCGAGGTGCAAGACATGCGCTGGACTTTGGTGCATTTCTGAATATCTGGGCCTTTATTTTTACATTTTTAAACTGCTGTCTATTTCCTGACCAACCCTAGTCTGGAGTTCACAGCCTTCCCACAATGCTCTGAATGCTGGATGCCAATTCACATGGTCCTTAATGTTAATAAGTCAGCGGGCAATGGTTTGGTGTTGCTATCTGAACTGTATGACATTTTTACTACTTTGTATTTTTTATAAACAGTCTGAGTGTCTAAAGATTATAAAATAGATTACTCAGTTCTTAAAATCATTACTGAAGTTTCAGTAGCAGAAACAATCTTTTTTTTTTAATCTTTCTTGACGTTTACACATACATACTGCTGTCCAAAAATGTTAAACTGAAAAAATGGCAGAAAGCAGATAGCAATGACAAGCAGTGTTCCCCTGACTGATGCTGCAGCTTTAGTTGGCTTCAGTGAGTTCTACCTTTAGTTGGCTGAGTCTGAAGTTGCTTGATAATATAACCAAAATATACTACACACTCAGTGAAGCCTGCTTGATTATTTCAATTCCAGGAAAGGAAGGTGCTTGTACAATCTCTCTGTAATGATCAGCTGCTGTGCATTAGTATGCCCCCCAATCACATTCAACACATGTAGTATGCCCCCATACACAATCCAATAAAAAATGGTATGGTGTCACTTAGTGCCACTGTGATGACTCCAACTTAATACCCACTCATCCTGAGGGCACAGGACAGTGTAAACTGGTTGGCAGCTGCAGACAGAAAAGCAGCTCTCTGCCTGTCAGACCTCCTCTGGGGCTAGCCAGGATTACTGTCTCAGGGAAGAAAAGGAGTTAGATATGAAGGAATGTGAGTGAGAGTGCTTGATGGCAGCACACGATACATGGTCCCAGCAGCCAGCATGGGGTGAGTTCCATGTGCTGAATGTGACCCAGCAGGGATGGTCCTGGTCCAGACTGGATGCCAGTGCTAGTGCTGTGGTGCTTCTTATACTAACAAATTCTGGTCAGAGCCAATACAGCTGTAGAGAGCTTTTAGGAGCAGCATGAGCACTGAAAAGAATATACAATGCTCTCACTGCACTGGAGTCAGATATAACTAATACTGCAGCTATTACAGAACTGCACATGTGTGATACTTGTGCAAGTGCAATTTGCCCCAAGTCAGTCGTGTGTAACATGGCAGTGCTGACATGACTACTTATGCGCAATACTCACATATGCACAGTTTAAATCAGTGCCACCATGTTGCACACTGCAGCTGTCAGTATCTCAGCAAAGCTATCTTGTGTCAGTACATTGCATGCAGAGGTAAACATGGGTAAAAGTAAGGCCCCGCTGAAAATGAGATACTGCATCTCAGCCAGACTAACCTGTATCAGTGCATTGTAAAAATGGGTAAAATCAGGACCCCCCTGAAAATGAGATACTGCATCTCAGCATCTCAGCAAAGCAATCATGTGTCAGTACGTTGCCAAAATGCATAAAAGTGTGACCCCATTGAATATGAGATACTGCATCTCAGCTAGGTTATCCTGTGTCAGTACATTGTAACAGGGCTATAATGACTAGGGAGCATTTTCTCCCATAGAGAAACCCAGTTATAATTCACTGTTATAACCTGCGGGTTATAATGGCGAACATGCACCAGATTTCTCTCACACTAGTCTTGTATCCAGCCACCCCTCATTCACTCAGTGCCTGCGCCATTCCTCAGACCTACATAGTTTGCCCGGGAGTTCACCGCACTCAGAATCAGCAGAGATAAGTTGTTTACTGGGCAACTCTTTTTTAACATAAGCTGGCTATGAAAAAACAAAACAAAAAAACGAGCAGTTGTTTTTATCAGGAGTCACAGACTGCACTGAAACCCAACCAGTCTGTGGCTCTGTAGAAGTAACTTTATTTTACATAGTTGATGTGGTGAGAAAACGCTCCCCAGCAACTTTCTGCCTGGACTGTAGGGTAGTTTATGTCTGTTTGTCTGTACTCTAGGAGGGTTCTTCTCCCATCCCTACCTCTGCTTTTATTAAATACTTTCACTCCCCAGTGGATCCACCCTCTGTAACCTTCTCCGTCCTCCCCTCTCATGTTTTCTTTCCTTTTTCCCCTTAAAATAACAGAACCCAGTTGTTTTAAGACCCAATAACTACAACAGAATGTTCCCTTAGTTGTCCTCTGTCCCTGTTCTCAAGCTTCTAAAACTACCCAGCACACTACTTTCAACTCCTGCTGTCTCTCTGGCCTTCCAAGGTGGTTCTTATCCTCCCTGCTGATATAAACTTCCTCCCAAAACAAAATGTTCTCCCCCGTGATCTGCATTATACTATGCTCCATGACTGGCCTGAGTTTCATGACTGACTTTTGTGCCAGCATCCTCGCTATCGACCAAGCTCAACTACAATCCTTCTCCGAAATACCCTTATCTAATGTCCCCCCACACACTACAAAACTACACCTGCCCTACTCCCTGGGCTCTATCCTACTGGCCCTCCTGACGGACCAGGATACTCGTCTCTTTGGTCTGTTTCTACACTCCATCTCCGCACAAGCTCCAAACTGGCATCTCCCTACAAACCACCTCTTCCAACTTCTCCTTTTAGCAGGAGGCATGGAAACTAACTCAGGACCCTCAATCGTGCACATTAACCACGCCAATGCTGTCTGGACTGGGTGCTGCAGCCTAAGGGTTGCACACCTAAATGTACGCAGCCTTCCTGCCAAGTTCCCTGAACTTGAAGCCTGGGTGTGTCTCTACATACCTAATGTCCTGGGTCTATCCAAAACATGGCTCAAGCCTTACCACAGTGATGTCTCCTACCAACTCCCTGGATACTCATTGTTGTGGCTTGATAGTCCCAGTAGAAAGGGGGGGTGGAGTTGCACTGTAAGTGCAAGACCATACTAAAGCCACCGCTATTGCCCACTCCCCCCCCCCGCAATTAGTGAGTGGCTTGTTGTTGAAATTGTCTAAGGTGCATCGAAAAAATGGTACATAGGCTGCTGTTATAATCCTCCATCAGGAGGGGCTCAAGGCCTATCTAATTTCCTAGATGGCCTTGTGTCTGTCCCCTCTCTCAAGGGCGCCATTATGATTGGGGATTTTAACCTCCACTGGTCAAATTCCCCAGCTCCTGAATATGCTCACCTGCTAAAGGCACATCGCTTTGAGCAAGTCATCTCCTCTCCCACTAGATACAACCCCCACTCCCCCAAATACTCCACAATTGACTGGATTGCTACTAATTGTGCACACCAAGTCCTCCAAGCAAGGACTATGGCCGACTCAATCAGTGATCATTTCTCTACGTATATTGCCTTAACCACAAAATCAACTAGGCCTCCACACAAATTGCTAGCTTTTAGGAAATTCAATGCCTCCAAACCTGAACTAGCACTAAGGGATCTCTGGGCCATAAAGTGGTCCACTTTTTATCAACTTGACGATGTCTCCATGGTGGTGTTGAACTTCACAGAAACTCTTTGCTCCCTCCAGGATAAATACTACCCAATTACCACCAGGAGGGTTAGAGGTGGGCATACCAGATGGGTATCACGAGAACTTCTGGCCCAAATGAAACTTAGGGACAAAACATGGAGAGATTTCAAGGCATCACCCTCCCCTCAACTATGGAATGTTTACAGGCAACTTCAAAATTCCTGCAAACAGGCGGTGAAGTCACATAAATGTAAATATTATACCAACTTGCAAAATGAGTCTCTAAAAAAACCTCTCAGTTTCAAAGGCCTCAGTTAACACCCTTCTCAACCCCAAATTAAATAAACTAATAACTAAACTCATCTCCCCATCTGGATCTAATGCCGATCTAGGTGAGATTGATGATATCTTCAATAAAATGTTCACTGACCTACATCATCCCATCCTACACCAACAAAATCCCTCCTATACTTCCCTCTGCCCAAAAGAACCCACCACGCAGTCCTCTCTCAACAAATTCTGTCTTTTACTTTTCAGCCATCGACCACAGGGTCACTCGTAAGCTGCTAAAAATGCTACCCACCAGTGGAAGCCCGAGCAGCGATGGACTGCTTACCACCTTTTTGAAAATACTCTCCCCAGCTCGGGTTAGGCCACTGACCCACTTATTTAATCTTGCCCTCTCATTCTCTATCATGCCTAATTCATGGAAACATGCACATGTTGTGCCTGTCTTCAAATCTGGCAATCCCACGGCACGTGAAAACTACTGGCCCACCCCACTTCTCCTGCATCCTAGTAAACTGTTAGAAAAAATCATCCATCACCAACTATCTGCTTACCCGGTAAACCACAAACTGCTAAGCCCTAACCAACATGGCTTCCACAAATAACATGGCCACGGGTGTGGTGTTTGTGGACCTATCAAAAGCTTTTGACCTTGTGGACTATCACCTTCTCATTTCCTCCCTGCAAAACCTTGACTGCTCCCCTGATGCTACCACCTGGTTCTCCAGCTACCTCTCAAATAGATCCCAGTCTGTTTTGATAGGCAAAGCTACTTCTGCTGCCTTACCCGTAAACATTGGTGTACCCCAAGGCTCCATACTCCAGCCTCTACTATTCTCATTGTTTATTAATGACCTTCTCACAGAGAGTTTAAACTGCAAGGCACTCCTCTATGCTGATGACCTAGTCATCTTCCACAGTGCTATGTCCCTTGACTCTATATCCTCCACCCTTACCACTAACTATGGTGCAGCTCACAATTGGTTCCTCTCAAAAAACTCCTGGTAAAGGCGGAAAAAAACAGAGGCCATGCTATTTGGGTCCAAACCATACCTTACTAAGGCTGCCAAAACTAACACCAAATTACATATAGCGACCCCTGCTGGCCCTTCTCTTGACAATGTATCCTCCTTCAAATACCTTGGTGTGACCCTAGATCACTCCCTTACATACAAAAACAACATTTCTAATATTATTCAGAGAATCCGCCAAAAGTTTGAAGCAGCCTACCATGTAAACCACTTCCTGACCCATGAGGCTCATCTTGCAATTGCCCAGGGAAATCTGCTGCCACTTCTTGACTATTGCTCTCCCGTCTTCTCCTCCTCTTCCACCTCGCTTATCTCTTGTCTAAGTACCACATATAACTCTTTCTGTTGCTTTGCCCTCCAGGTCCCCTCCTCCACTCATCACTACTCCCTATATCAGTCATTAGGTTGGCTTTCTCTTCAGGGCTGCTATGAATATGCCATGGGTTGCCTAGTTGATACTGCTCTCAAGATCACTCAGGAGTCCCCTTACTTCCGAGTTCTTACCACCAGGGTGATAACTCGCTCTCTCAGAACCTCTTCCATTCCCCCTCTGGTCATCCCCCATGCATCTACTGTCACGGGGAGTAAGGCCTTCTCTGTCTGTGCCCCCTCTCTCTGGAACAGACTACCACCTGAGTGCCATCAGAATGTTACCCTCTCATCAGACTTTCAAACTTAAGCTCAGAGACTGGCTCAAGATGCAGTGCACCTGCTCATGCTCCCTAGGAATCATACCCATTAAAAAATACCTTGAGGCAAACTAAGCCACATGCCTTACCTCTAGTGTACTTTAAACCTAACTACATTTGGCACTTTGTTTTTGTCTTCCTTGACAAAACATTTCTTAACTGAAATATCCAGTCCACACTCCTTCTGTGCACCTATCACTGGCTAATGTTAGATACTTTGACTCAATAAACATAAAACTGAAGCAAGCTCTTGTCAGTAGCCTAAAATGTAAAACTGTATTTGCTATGTACTTTAATTGTCAATCTGACCTAACTATCAGTAATCAGTGATGCTTTGTTGATTTTGCTATGTACTTGTTCTTTTCTCTCTACGGATATGTTGCATTGTTCCACTCTTTATTTTCCATTTGTTGAACAAGCAATAACACATGACGAAGTGTGGGTTATCGCCTGATAAGAGCACGCACAGGGGTGTACTAAGGCATGAGGCGCTTGCGCCAAGTGCCTTATGTCCCTGAGTGTGCTCTGTTCAGGCAATAACCCACACCTCGGAGTATGTTATTGCGCTTATAAAATGGGTTGTCAGCATAAGCACCCCAGTAGAAAAAAAAATTTATACATTTAGAAAACTATGGTTAAAAACTGTTAAATTTGTAAGACATAGAAAAATAGTCACTCAGTGCTGCATAGGCTATGTATCATGTAATGTCTATCTGTGTGCTCCCCTCTCCCTCTCCCTGCCCTGTGTGTTCTGCAAGACAGAAACACTTATTTTTGTTTTTTATTTTCTTTTTGTTTGACTTTTTTGTTATTGTTGCAGAGTTTAGCTAGTTTGAGCATTACACGGTGTGTCTCTGTTAGCAGTCATAGAAAGCAATTTTTGTAATGGTGTCTGCATGTGATGTAGTAGGTCTGTTAGTGTTGTAAGGGAGGTAGAATTAGTTTTTTTTCCCATCTCTGTTCATGTGTTTTATTTATTTTACTTTTTTCACGGTTCCTGTGTGATTTACATAGCGTCAGGTGGCCCAAGTAAAAGCGAACGTGTCCTGTAGGGCCTCCGTTAAGAAAAGCTTTTTAGTGTGCTGGCATCAATGGAAATGGGTGTCTGCAACTGTTGAAGGAAGGAACGTAAAGTTTGACTTTTTTTTTTGGAAGTGTCTGTCTGGTGGTTTGATTTTGTGGATCAGGAAGGGAGGATCAAATCTGAGGAGGTGTTCCAGGTCGGATATTTCAAACCCATGGCTTGCTGCATTCCTTGCCATCAGGACGTTGTTCAGCACAGGTTAGGATTTAAATGATTACAAGATATAGAAAAGTACATGTGAAATACTGTAGATGTGTATTTATTCTGGAAAAAGGGACCTGACATACTCTGTGTATTGGGGTTGGGGGCAGAGTGTTCAGTAGGTGCTGTCAGCTGGGCAGTGGGCTCAGTGGGCTGGCTCAGTTTTTAGTCAGACTGGGAGCCTGATATGTATGTGTTATGGGGCTCTAGGTGGCAGAAGAAGTGCTGGTTGCAAAGATATGTCCTGATAAGGACACAGCTCTAAACTTATTTTAACCAATCAATATCTAGGATTTATTGTGCCCATTTTATAATAATGTATTACATTTACCCACTATATGGTAACTGTTACCAACTCATCTGTAATGTGAACATATTGTCTGTCTTGTTTTTGCCACTGTATGACCCGGGTCGCAACTGAAAATGGTCCATTGGATTAGTTTGCCTACCCCATACCAAAAATATAAATTAAATATATGTATATATATATATATATATATATATATAGATATATATATATATATATATAAAAAATAAAGGATGGGTATGGGTGTGTAAAACATGAATTTTACACACCCAACAGGTGGGATGCCTTAATAAACCCCCTGAGCTTCACTCTCAGGGTTTATGTGGCATCCCACCCTTGGGGGGCAAGTGTAAAATCTCATTATAACCCACTACCCAGGCATTATTCTATATATAATGTTATCAAGAGGTTCTGGAGACATGTGATCCTTGAAAGCAAAGCCTGAGAGATTCCAACATTTTTCCAGAGCCTCAGTGATATGTTGCAGATGAGTTTTACCATTTAAAATAAATAAGGGCACATAAAACAGCCTTAACATTTGTTATCGTGATTTTATGACCAGGCGTAATGAAGTCAATTGCGTACTTGTATTGATTTGAGCATACAGGAAAATGTACAGGAGTTTTGTCCCAGTTTTACATGGAAAATACAGGGAAAAGGAGGGTGCCCTACAGGGAAATACTTTGTTCAATCTGGGAACACTGTGGTTGACACCAGTATGATTTCTTTGTAATCCCCTATGATGCCCATTGCAACCTCTGAAAACCCCCAAAACATTACCTGCCTAGCATTTACCTTTCCTACAAATATAAAACCATGAGAGTTCCAATGCCGCTAATTAGATGATTCCTGAAAGGGTTAACACAAATCAACTCTTCAAAGGAAATAGAGTAAATGATTGCTACACACATATACACATTGGGAGAGAGACAGTATCCACCTGAGGACATTAAGGGAGCTGCAAAGGGAACTAGTAGCACCTCTGGCAGCCCTGTTCACGGAGTCACTCAACAAGGTTGTGGTTCCAGAGGACTGGAGGAGGGAACATGTAGTCCTACTGCACAAAAACAGCAGTAGGGAGGAGGAGGTGGGAAACTAGAGGTCAGTTAGCCTCACCTCAATGGTGAGAAAGATCATGGAGACACTGCTGTAAGAAAGGATAGTGGCACACCTGGAATCCAGGGGTGCCCAGGATCTGAGGCAACATGTATTCACAGCAGGAAGATTATGTCAAATGAATATGATACATTTTATAATTGGGTGACTAGGGAAGTAAATCAGGGAAGGGCAGTAGACATCACCTACGTAGATTTCAGCAAAGCCTTCGACATCATTACACATAAAAGGCTGGTTAACAAGAAAGGTAGTTTGGGTATGGGAGACAAGGTAGTGAACTGGGTTAGGAACTGGTTAATTGACAGGATGGGGGTGGTGGTGGTAAATGGGGTACAATCTGGGGAGAGGGTGTCACCAGCAGGGTACCGCAGGGATCAGTACTGGGACCAATCCTGTTTAATGTCTTCATTAGTGACATTGCAGAGGGGCTAGAAGAAAATGTCTGCCTGTTTGCAGATGACACCAAGATATGCAACAGGGTAGATATTCCAGAAGGGGTGCAGAAAATGAGGGACCTGGAGAAGCTTGAAGGATGGTCAGATATGTGGCAACTGAGGTTCAATGCAAAAAAGTGCAAAATAATGTACCTGGGTAGAGGGAATCCTGGGAAGAGCTACAGGTTGGGAGGGAGGAGTTGACTGTCACCAAGGAGGAAAGGGACCTGGGGATTATCATCTCTGATGACCTAAAGGTATCAAAGCAGTGTGCAAAGGCAGCGGGGTGGGCCATTGGCATGCTGGGGTGCATAGGCAGATGTATCACTAGCAGGAGATGGGAGGTAGTGATGCCATTGTATAAAACATTGGTAATGCCTTACCTGGAATATTGTGTGCTGTTCTTGAGGCCACACCTGTGCAAGGACATAAACAAGGTGGAGGCTATCTAGAGAAGGGTGACAAAGATGTTGCAGGGCTTACACCACAAAACATATGAGGAGAGACTACAGGACAGAGGAGAGGAGGAGGGAGGGGAGGAGGGAGGGAGGGAGAGGAGATAGTGAGAGGACATGATTTAAACTTTCAAGCACCTCAAGGATATAAACAAGTTGCAGGTGGGGGACCTTTTCCAATGTAGGAGAAGTACTAGAACAAGGGAGCACAATATAAAATTGGAGGTGGGTATCTTAAGAGGTAATGTGAGGAAGTTTTTCTACACAAAAAGCGTAGTTGACGCTTGGAATAGTCTGCCACAGGAGGTAGTGGGGGCAAGCACAGAGGAGGGATTTAAGCATGCCTGGGACAGGCACAAGGTTACCTTGAGAGGGAAGGGAGGGACTGATGAAAAGCCATTGGTCACATTGGGTCAGTGGCCATATACAATGTACAGGGCCTATGGACAGACTGAATGGGCCTAGTGGTCCTTATCTGCCAACAATTTCTATATTTCTATGTTTCTATGATGACCAGAATGTAATTTGAAACTGCTCTGCAGTTAGATGCTGTATCTGCTGGAAGTCATGTCAATAGATTATTAGTCTCCAAAGATAGCAAGTCACATTGCAATAATAAACAAGTTGAAAAAAGATTAAAGAAACACATTCTCAGATGCCTGCACTGTACCTGCCCTGTTCATGGCCCTACAAACAAACAGGGGGCTTCAGCCTCAAGTGCTGTCAGTCCCTTGCCTTTCATCAACATTAAATGCATTACACAGTGGGCACACCTGCATGGCACCTGTCTATCTGGGTAAACAGAGGGCTTCAGCCTCCAGTGTTGTTAGTCCCACACCTTTGATCAGAATAAACGACTTCACAGAGTGATTACATCTGCATTGTGCCTGCCCTGTTCATGGCCCAACAAACAGGGAGCTTTAATTTCCAGTGCTGTAAGTGACCAGTCCCTCACTTTTCACAAGCATTAAATACATCACATAGGGGGCACACTTGATTTATTTAGTTATTTATGTATGTATGTATGTATTTATGTATGTATGTATATATTGATTTTATTTAAATTGTGATGATCAGGAAGGGCCACTGAGATGTGCAAGTTGTATAATACAATACATGGGAGAAAATACCAAGCAAATAACAGATATTCTACATACAGTGAACATTACAGTAGTTTAGGGTTACCACCTTTTAAGAAGCCCAAAGTGGGACATTTCTTACTGAAACAAGATTTTTCACAGGACAGTACATAACCATGACCAATGCAACAGACTTGTTTTCTCGATATAATCAGAATTAAGGCTAAGTATTGTGATTTCTTAGTTGCTTCTATTGTTTCTTATAATTTTAAGGCATTTTAGTTAAGGTATGATAGTTTTCTGCAACATTCAGTAGAAAATTAGAAAATATTTTTACTACTACAAAGTCAGGACATGTAGTATTTTTCATGTTTTTTTGCAGGACACAGTTGCCCAAATCAGGACTGCCCTGCAAAAATAGGGACAGGTGGTAACCCACCAGTAGTTTATGTTTATCACAAATTTGAATAGACATGCATGGTACCTGTTGTTCTGGGTAAACAGAGGGCTTCTGTCTTCAGAGCTGTTAGTCCCTCACCTTTCACCAGCATTAAACCATAAAATGATGTTTAATGAAAATAAGTGCAAAGTTGTACACTTTGGGCAAAACAAAATCCACTCACAATATACAATCAATAATAAAAATACAGCTCAAACTAAAAATGAAAAGGATCTTGGAGAGATAATCTCAAATACATTAACCTTCAACAAACACAATAGCTAAATGCAGCCAAATGCTGCTAAAAGGGCATGCAAAATCATAGGAAATATCCTCAGAAATATCAGGAGCAGGAGGGAGAAGGTCCTTGTGCCCCTGTAGAAGTCTCTAGTCAGACCCGTTTTAGAGTATGGTGCCCCTTTCTGTGCTCCCCAAAGCATTACTAAGTGTAGACAGACTGAAAGGGTACAGGGAAGGTTAACCAAAAGAGTATACAAAGTTGAGGATAAAATATATCAAGTTAGACTGCAGAAGCTAGAAATGCTTTCCATGGCTTATCATAAAATCAGAGGGGAACTTTGCTTTATATTTAAGGCTTTCACAGATGGAATGCTTTGGGAATCTGCAGGTTTATGTAGGAAAGAAAATTTGGGAAGAGCCACAAGGGCTTATACATTCCAATTGCAGAGGGAAAATTATAGAACTACAAAGAGGGGAAGGTGGTTTAATCAAAGAATTGTTGGAATATACAGCACCCACCCCGTAGCTGTGGTCAGTGCTAATAATTTATCCACATTTAAGCGCTTACTTGACCAGCATATGAGAAATAAACATGCATCTGTCATTGCTGAATGCTTGCTGGCATTAGCATTGGAAGTGCAGGAGTTAGACAGATGCAGAATAGGAATGGCAGTGAAGAATTGAATTGATGTCAACCCAACCCCCCCACCATGCAGAGATGGACAGGCAGTGGGGTGTGCTTTTGGGTCGTTACCCATAACGCTCATGCCATTTCACCTCACCCTACCCTGCAGACACCAAGTGTTGAGGTGTGCCTTGGGGTGTTTGGGCTGTACACTTACTTCATTCCATAAGTAAATGCACTAAAATGGGTGCAGTATAGGAGAATGGGGTGAACTTTGGGGCTGAAGAGTCCAAGGCACACCTCAATGCCTGTCACTGGCTGCAGGGTGGGGGTGGTGGTGGAATGGCATGAACATTACTGTTGACAATCACAAGTCACACCCCTGATGCCTGTCAGTCCCTACAGGGTAGGGCATTATGGTCAGAAACCCTAACGCCCTGGGCATTTCTTGATATTTTCACTCCAAGTTTTCAACATGAGCCTTTTGTGACTGCACCGCATGAACAGTGGCACTATCAGTTCTTTAGCCAAAAGCTGATCTTGTACAGCGACTGTGCCTTTTGGCACCACAGGTGTGAAGAAACATTTCGAACAGGATGTGAAAAATGACAGCGAGGTGTAAAAAATGGTAATGTTGAAAATCTGGGGTGAAAATCTAAAAAAAATTGTTCAAGTCATGAGCGTGCATAGAAACTGAGCAACACACACCCATAATGCAATTATTTGGGGAATTTTTTTACACCAGATTTTCAACATAGGCATTTTGGGACCTCTTCTCATGAATAGTGGCACAAACAGTGTAAAAGGCACAGCTTCACCCAGGCACTACATAAATGCCTGATTCGTGCTTTCAGACAGTAACATTTTTTAACAAATAACTCTAATTGATTTTTTAGTGATTTCAACAGTGGCCTTCAACTTTCACTTTCTATTGCTGGGAGCCACCATTTCATGAGTAGCAGAGAGCTTCCTGAGCTCACTTTATGCTAATATGTCCTGCCAACCAATAGCTGAGGTCAAGCAAGCATATTAGCATAAAGTGAGCTCAGGAAGCTCACTGCTGCTCATGAAATGGCTGCTGCCAGCAACAGGAAATGGAAGTCGTGGGTAGCTGTTCTAAATCATTAAATAAAGTTGTTACTGTCTGAAAGCACTAACTGAGAGTTTCTGCAGTGTCTGAGGAAAGTTTCATCTTTTCTATTGTTTCCCTTTAAAGGGAAACACTGGAAAAGGCAGAGCTTTACCCAGGCACTACAAAAATGTCTGACTAGTACTTTCAGACAGTAACATTTTTATTTTAAATATAACCTCTGATTGCTTTTTAGTGATTTAAACAATGACCTTCAACTTTCACTTTCTATTGCTGGCAGCCACCATTTCATGAGCAGCAGAGAACTTGCTGAGCTCACTCTATGTTAATATGTCCTGCCAACCAATAGCAGAGGTCAAACAGACATATTAGCATAAAGTGAGCTCAGGAATCTCATTGCTGCTCATGAAATGGTGGCTGCCAGCAACAGAAAGCTGAAGTTGTGGGTAGCTGTTTTAAATCATTAAAAAAGTTGTTACTGTCTGAAAGCACTAATTGAGAGTTTATGTAGTGTCTGAGGAAAGCTGTGTCTTTTCCAGTGTTTTCCTTTAATCTGTCCCGAACGTTGATTTCGCACAGTGTGAAAACATGTTTTGGGCAGGATGTGAAAAATGACAGCTGTATTGTTCATAAGGCGGTATGCAAAAATGACAAAGTTAAAAATCTGGAGTACAAATATAAAAAATTGGTGAAGTTATAAGCATGCATAGAAACTGCACAATGCACGCTGGTAACACAGTCATTTTTGGGAATTTGTTCACCAGATTTGAAACATGGGCTTTTTGGGACCTCTCCTTATGAACACTGTCACTGTGATTTTCTTAATCTTTCCTGAACATTGATTTCGCACAACGACCATACCTCTGTGTGCCAGATGTGCAAAAACACATTTCGGGCAGGATGTGAAGATGAGGTGTTGAAAAATGGCAATGTTGAAAATCTGGAGTGAAAATATGAAAAATTCTCAAGGTAACGAGTGTGAGTGGGAACTGTGCAATGCACGCTCGTAACACAGTCATTTTTTGGAATTTTTTCACCAAATTTGCAACATAGGTTTTTTGGGAGCCCACCTCATGAACAGTGACACTGTCATTTCATTAATCAGTCCTGGAAGGTAATTCTTCACAGTGACTGCAAAATCACCTTTCGGGATGGAATAACAACATGACAGTGACTGAGTTCATGAGGTGGGGGTCCCAAAAACCCCAAGCTGAAAATTTGGTGCCAAAAGTAGCAAAAATGGCCCAGATATCCACCTAAGTTGAAACCCCCATTTATGCCATTATACAGCTTATTGGCATTTCTTCAGTTTGCGGTTGACTTTGAAGAGTGCAGACGTGTTCCCGCTCCACCGAAGATCATCATGCCGGGTTCCAGAGGTATGGGGTGAGGGGGTGCAGGGATGTGGGCTGCGCAGAGTGTGGGTGTAGGTTGGGGGGCACCGCAGACAAAGAGGGACCATTTTCTTGTTTACAGGTTAAAAAAAGACAACTTCATGGGAAGGTTTTCTTTTTTATGGGTATATTTGGCACGCTCGGGTGGGCTCCCAGTATGTCACCTGGGTGTTTTGGGACTACTGGAGCTGACGGGGATTGGGCATCCTGTTGGCAAAGAAAACAGGTCTGTGTTTGGGGGGCATAATGCTGAGGAGGATTGGGCACCCCCTCGGCATACAAATTAAACTATTGGGACATCATGCCGAAGGGGTTTGGGCTCCCTGTCGGCAAATGAACTGGGGAGGGGGCATGCCGACAGGGGAACTGGGCACGTCCAACGTCGGCTTTCAGGTGGGACTGTGAGAGGTGGACGGCAACAACCGCCACCATGTTTATTGAAATGTTACACCAGGCAAGGCATGCCCTGCAATGACGAGTTGCTGCCTTATTGCAGCGGCAAAATTATTTCAGGTTGGCATGCTTTTGAGCTGCTGTCATAGACAGCGTGCTCATTCATTGGTGTCACACAGACAAGCCCTAAAATGCAGTGGCGACATTGACCACAACATGGCTGCACCTCCACAGTCTGCTACTACAGCAAGCTGTCTCAACATGTTTCTTGCACATGCATACAAGCAAACATAAAAATGAAATGTGTCCATTGACTAGTGGCAAGTCCTTAAATGGCTCTAGAAGCTCATGGACTTGTAACTGGCACCTACGAACCTATAAATACATCACATTGTGGGCGAGCCTCAGTTTACCCTGAGCTTACTTGCACTCTCTCAGTAGATAAATATAGGGCTTCAGTCTCCAGTGCTGCTAGCCCACCACCTTTCACCAACAACATATACACAACAGAGTGATTAAGTCTTATGTTGGAGTCAGAATAGCATAGTGGTTAAGGACACTACCCTACAAACCTGGAGACCTTGGGGCCGATTCCAAGATGAATGGGGTAACTCGCACATGGTTGTGAGTTACATAATTCGCCCCATGCCAGGGACTGTACACCACATTCCAAGAGTGGCAGGGTCCCAGCACTTGCAACATGCGAGATACGCCATGCGTGGGCTACTGCCACATGCATGGTGTATCACAACCACATGTTGTAACTTGCAGCTGGTGACAGGCAGTCCCCTCAAAGCCCCCACCAACCCTGGACCACCTCGGCACACACCAGGGGGGCATGGGGGGGGCAGGACAGACAGCACAGGCATCATGGGCAGGTGCACCATAAAAGGATGATTGGGGAGTTGGGGGTAGGGGTGTGCTTTAGGGGACTTTGGGGACAGTTTGGCACCATTGCTGCAGTGCTGCATGGTGGCATCAGATGGTGCCAGCTGTCAGATGCCACTTAGGACAGCTCCAAGCTGCCATAGGTTCTGTATGTCACTGTGCCTCTTGGAATGGCAACTGCAGTTATGACAGCTGCCCTCTTGGAATTGGGCATTCTGGCTGTCATAACTCACACTTGCGCCAGGCGTTGTGATCTGAAGCATAGTGGGTGGCATAATCCATGAATATCATAGCCACAGCCTCCATGGCACATCTCGCAACTTGGAATAGGGGCTGGCGTATTGCCTGGTGTATGTAGCAAGATACACCATGGGGTTGGGCAAATCTTACCTTATGCTGGTGGATCTCCTCCTGGAATCGGGCCCCTAGGTTTTAATGCACAGCCCCAACTTGTATATTGTGTGACCCTGAGCAAGTTGCTAACTTCCTTGTGCTCCTGGATCACACCAGGAAACAACATAGATTTAGTTTGCTTTTGCTGGTTAACCAGTTTTCGCTTTCCCTAAGTCTGCACTGTACCTTCCCTCTCTACACCTTTACCTACAGACAAAAATACAGCTTCAGTCTCCAGTGCTGTCAGTCCCTCACCTTTCACCAGCACAATGTTCATCACACTGTGGGGAAGCCTGTACTGTGACATCCTGCACCATCTCTGTAGCTAAACAGAGGGTGCTACTGTTAGTCTCTAGCCTTTCACCAGAAATAAATACATCCTCACTACACCTCTGCCTACAGACAAACATAGGCTACAATAAAAAAAATTATACAGAACAACCCCAGCAGTCAGATGTAATCTGATTGGGGGGCTTGTGTTGATTTCAAATAGAGCAACAGCCAGACACAAATGCATAAAATAACTAAAAATAATAATCCTCACTTTCATTAGTCCCAGCACCCCTGCAGGAAAATGCAGCATTATCCTTATTTTCAGTTGTGAACAAAACCACCTTTGCCTCCCATAACTGGCAATCTTACCTTAACATGCAGCATAGCAGATTCAAAGAAACACTTTCTTAGTCTAGCAGGACACTTAAAGGGCATGGACGTTTGGAGTCATTATCTTAATAATCAGATGGTGTTTATGTTAGAAGCATTTGACACTTCCTGAGACAGCACTGTTTCTCAGGCTTGCTAGACACATGTAGGGGGGCAGGAATCTTAGATGCTACAGTATATTTTATTTATGTTAAAAGCAATTGACAATACATTGAAAAGTACTAATTTGTGTGCTCCATGGTATCCAATTTTCCAGCTTAGCTTTTGCAAGATGGCTGTAGGCTGCGCCCACAGCCATGAAAATGAGCCAAGGTAATTTGAGTAATTCCTTCTGCATCAGGCTCCTTCCACTCCTGTATCAGCAGCTTATTCAAAACCAAAAAAACTTAGATTGAATACAGTGTGCCTACCGTCAGAGCATTCCACAAACAGTCTATACAGTACACCATGTATGGTACCACTGCTCCTTTGATCCAGACTAGGTCTCTTCTCCACTGCGGTGCCCTTCCACCTCTCCCACCATGGTCTCTGCTTTGCTTTGGTGCCAACCCGCATTAACAACTGGTACCCTCCCACCTTGCTCTTAGCTCCACTCTGTTGCTCTCCCACCACAACTGGTTGTATCTTTACTCCTGCTACATTCTGAAAACAGCAGTTCACTAACATACCAGTTCTTCCAATGGTTTCACTCTCTCTCGCTGTATTCTGCTCTGCCCCAGTACACCCCAATGATGTACTGCCAAATTTTTCAACAATCAATCAATCACTTTATTTAACCAGGCATAAACACCATTGAGCAAGCTCATTTTCAAGGTGGTCCTGGGCATTAATACAATACAGTACACTTCATAAGATTACAATTATGGCGGACAATGGTGCAAAAAAAAAAAAGAAAAAACATTGTGAAGGTGCCGGTCAGTATGGGCCTATACATATCAGTCAACATAATTAACATGCAAAGGTACATAATGATAAGCTTTACTGAAATGAGAAGAGACAACAATCCCATATAGTCTCCGCTAAGTAAGAGCCCATACCTAAATGATAAAAAATAAGGAGGTATTAAGGAACAGGGTAGAAACTGGGGTGAAAGAGTAGGTAGCCAAAAGGGAGGCCAGAATAGGTGAAAGGCAGAGAATAGGCAGGGCCATCTTGGATTAGGAACTAGCGCAGGTCCTAGGTTTCTGTTGTTAGAGTGTGGGGTGGATGAGATACTTAGGCATAGATTTGAGACTGGCACCCGGGGCTTAGGGGTCATCGGCATCTGAAACAGTTGCATGATTCCTTCAGATAATCCGTTAATAGAGCTTTGAATGTGAAAATGCTTGGAAGTGAGGATAATTCTAATGAGTCTTGCATAGTGTTCCAAAGTGATGGAAGTGAGAAGTTGATTGCTGCTGAGCCATGGGTAGTTTTCACTCTAGGAATTTGGAAGCAGATTAAGGAGAAGCGTCTCAGGCCATAGGAACCTTTATCCCATTTGAAGATGTTCGAGATGTATGCAGGGAGGTTATCAGATAATGCTCTAAAAAACCAGAGGAGAGCATTCCTTTTTTTTTCTAGTTGAGAGTGAGGTCCATCCCAAAACCTGGTATAGACGACAGTGATGTGTACTACGGGGCAGATTTAAGATAACTTTTAAAGCCCGGTGGTAAAGAGTGTCCAGTTTGTTTAGCATTGTTGATGGGCAATGACAGTAAAGGAAGTCAGCATAGTCCAGTATAGGTAGGAATGTAGTTTGTACTAGTCTCATTCTGGCTTCTAACATGAGTAGGTGTTTAATGCGATAGAATAAACCTAATCACTGTCTTATTTTCTTCGAGGTTTCATTTAAGTGGCACAGAAAGTTGAGCTTGTTATCCAGCCAGAACCCAAGGTATTTAAAGGTATCAACTACTTCAAGGGGTTCATCTAAGAGTGTTTGGATCTGTGTGATATGTGGACATCCGGAAGTAGACTTTGGTGAAAGAATCATTGCTTTAGTCTTTTTGGCGTTGAGGAGGAGCTTATGAGTGAGAAGGTTGTATTGGAGGGTGACAAAGTCTTTCTGTAAGTACTCATGGGCCAGATCCAAGGATGAATTTGTGGTATAGAGTACAGTATCATCTGCGAAGAAGTGCACATATGCTGTGCCCAGCTGCGAGTCCAGATTATTGATGTATATTCCAAAGAGGATAGGGCCCAGGATGGAGCCTTGTGGGACTCCTCGTAACAAGGATTTTTGTGGGGACAGATCTCCTATGGCTTTGACTTGTTGTAACCTATTGGTTAGGTAGCTGGTGAACCATTTAATGGCAGAACTATCAAGTCAGATGTTACTCAGTGCAGTAAGCATGATGGTATGATCCACAGTTCGAAGGCCTTACTTAGATCAAGGAAGAGGGCAAATACATGCTTCTTAGAGTCCAAGGCCATTTGCCAGTCTGTAGTCACTTTGGCAAGAGCCGATACTGTACTGTGTTTGGCTCTGAAGCTGGACTGAACCGGGTTTAGCAACTTTTGTGAATCCAAATGTTCTCTAAGTTGGATGTTGACAATTTTTTCAAGTAATTTAGAGAGGACGGATAGTATAGAAATAGGCCGGTAATTGTTCAGATCACTCGGATCCCCAGTCTTGAATAATGGTAGGATGTGGGCAGTTTTCCACAAGACAGGCAGCTCACCTTGAATCAGAGAGGTGTTGAATAAGTGTGTAATGGGGGCGGTCAGATAGGTATGGCCAAGTTTTAGGAAGTAAGTTTCAATATTATCTACACCTGCACTCTTTTTTGTATCCAGAGAAAGGAGGAGGTCCTCCACTTGCTTGAACGTAATTGTGAGAAAGCTGAAGGGGGTGGGATGCAGTTGGTTATGGTTGTGATTATCAGTGAAGCCAACAGTGTAGTCTCTTGCTGGGCTAAGTTTGCTGATAGGTGAGGTGTCAAAGGCAAGCCCTGCAGTGGCAAAGTGATCATTAAGCTTCTCTAGTATATCAGCTTTGTCCATATAGGTGGTACCATCAGACACAATTTTGTTTGGAAGGGTGTTGCAGTGGACTGACCTTCGACTTCTTTGAGGATGTTCCAAAATTTGGCAGAGCTGTTTTTATTGTCTTCTAGTTCTTTTGGAAGTACCTAGCTTTTTCTGACCTAATTAGCTTGGTACAAGCATTCCTAGTGGTATGGAATGCTAACCAATCAGCCTCCAGGTGGGATTTCCTCACTTTTTTCCACCAGTAGTCCCTATCCCTAAGTGCTTTCTTCAGTATGGGAGAGAACCAGCCAGGAGTTTTATTTGTTGATTTGATCCGTCTTAGTGGGGCGTGTTTGTCTATTAGCCCCAGTAAGAGGCTGTGAAAGATGTTAAATGCCTTGTTAAAGGTGGGGGCTAGATAGAAATCCTGCCAATGAATGTTGCTTAGATCTTTCAGGAAAGTGTACTGGCAGAACTTTTTCAACAACCACCCCCAGCCTCCCCTCTGCACATTTGGCCCCTCCCCTGACCCCACCCCTTGTGCCCCACTTCCATGTGCCACACTTCTCCCACCTATTGAGAACTTCATAATTGGGGACCAAATAAATCTGTCTTAAAAAGTAGTTTTTGCAGCATATAAGAAAATGCAGCCATGATGAGAATTTAACAAAAAGAATTTAGCACTATATGGAAATAGGGGTCATTATATTTGACAAAACTCAAAACTAAAGTGGAGGAACTTGTCAGTAATTATCTGCTTACTTCAAGCTCTATCTGCTACGATTACATTTTTAACCCTTTAAACTGTGAAAAGAAAGTGCCAGCCACATCTGTTGGTTAAGATGGCCAATACAATTGGGAAACATGGAGCTGCTAACTGCATTTTCCTGACATTATGAGCTAACATGTTGTATCTTATCTCACAACCTGTGAGAGGAATGAAAACTTTTTTTTTAAGATTTTTTTTCAGCACAGTGAGCATTATGACCCCAATGCAGCTCTAGTGACTATTGGGTCCAGTCCATGCCTGCCTACCTGCAGACAGGTGCCCTTTCTGACCACATTTTTGTGATAAGAAGTAGAGACCACATTGGAGGACCCAGGATCCAGAAGCATGTCCCCTACTCACAAATTCCTTTTACTAGAGCTTAAATTGTGTTTTCTGCATTAAAAAAAATATTGCAGCAGAAATGCACTGATGCTGCTGGTGAGGTCTTATCTCCAAATAGTAGCTAGGTCATGGAAAACTTTGGCAGACTCGATGGACCCTCGATCTTTTTCTGCCAACAGGTTCCATGTTTCTATACAGTTAAATTATATCATGACAGGAGAAAATGTTCTACGTGGTATTTATGAAAATGAGGATAGCTAGGTTGCTGTAGCAGAACTGAGAATTCAAGTAGGGATGATCCTCAGAGCACCTGGAAACCTTTGCCATTTCCCTTACCCACACACAGCACTGCAGTGTCTAACAATGTGTTCTTATTCGTGATAAATTCCACTGCTGCTGATCTGCCTTTGTCTTCGCTTTGTCTTAGGAGTCAGAACACAAAAGACAGAGTGACTGATTGACTACCAATGACCTAAGTGATGACAAAAACAGGTGCCAAACTAAAAGAAAAAGTCAAGGTTGGGCTTTCTGTTCCAGCCTGCTTAATGTACTCTTCCTCACTGCAGCTTCACCTTCCACTGTTAGTGTAGGCCAAGCCAGGCGCTACAGTCAAGTAGAATCAGGGCTGGACTCATCAGGCAGGCACTTTCAGGCACTACACTCACACACTTGGGCAGCAGCAGCCTCATCTGTCCTTGTGGCTGACTGGCCATGCTGTTACACTCCTATCTGGGCTGGTCTGTCTGGCTCCCTATGGTTCCCCCTCCTTTATGCTCACTCTCTTGTGCACTTATCTCCAAACTCCGAATGTTGAGAAGTTTTGTTTCTCTCTCTCTCTCTCTCTCTCTTCTCTCTCTCTCTCTCTCTCTCTCTCTTTTCTTTCTTTCTCCCCCTTCAAAGTCTTTATCATTGAACAAGCCCCAGGCCCATACAGTGGAACTGAAAATGTGTCCATCCGACCTCCCACTCCGCTACCATTTACCAGTGGCATGACCACACTATTCCAGATCCAACTGATCTAGTCTCACACCACATGACACTGGCCATGATTGACCCACTTGACTCCAGTATTTGCTGCTAGCTTTAGCCTACAGTTCCACCTTGGCCTCGACAGCCACAACCATATTCAACTAATTAGTGGCTGAATAGCAGTCCATGTCTGAGATTAACTTGATTCAGCTAATCAGTTGTACAAACATATGAATCCTGTATTTGAAAATATGTAAGATGCTAGCAAAAAAGGCCAAAGGGTCTAGCTCGTCTGCTTGTAATGTGGATCTCTCAGTGATTACTGAGGGGTCCACCCCCTCTCACTGTTGGGAATTGCTGCACCCCAATCGAGGCCACCCCCTGTGTTTCCACTTTTAATATCAACCCTCCTCTTTACGTTGCCCAACCCCACTTAAAACTGTCTACTGTCCTTAGGGATATCATCTCATCTAGCAGCTCATTCCACTTAGCCACCACCCTCTCAGTGAAAAAGTGCCTCCTCATTTCACTCTTGAATCACCCTCCCCCCAGCTTGAGGCAGTATCCTCTAGTGATTTTGTTTCTCTTAAGGATGAAGAGACCATCAGATTTCACATTGTTTATACCACAGAGGTATTTAAATGTTTCATTCTTATTTTCTCTCTCCCTCCTGTCCTCCAGTGAGTACATGTTGAGGTCTCTAAGTCTTTCCCCTTATGTTCTGCCCTGCTGACTCTGGATCATTTAAGTTGCCCTCCTCTGGACTGTTTCCAGAAGACTGATATCTTTTCTTAGGTGTGTCTACCTGTACTGCACACTGTATTCAAGGTGTGGATGAATCAAGGATCTGTACAGCAGTAAAATGACCTCTGCCTTTCTACTAATCATTTCTCTGGCTATGCAGCCCAATATTCTATTTGCTTTCCCTGCTTCCTTCCTGAACTGTGTAGAGTGTTTCAGGTCACTTGTGATGATCACCCCAAAATCTTTCTTCTCTTCTGACCTGGTAAGTTGCATACAACCCAGATGATATTCTGTCTTTTGATTCCTAATCCCCAAGTACATGACTTTGCACTTCTTGGCATTGAACTCCAATTGCCAAATATCCAACTTCCTCTCAAGCCTGGCTAGTTCTTCCCTGAAATCCTATATTAACTCCTCTGTGTGCACCCTCCCACAGAGTTTCATGTCATCTGTAAACAATCAGATCTTACTGTTTGCTCCATTTGCTATGTCACTATTAAATATTTTAAACAAAACAGCACCTGACTGAGCACTGAACCCTGTGGGACCCTGCTAGTGATTGCTTTAGCCCGTGAGAATCCCCCCCCCCCCAATCATTACCCTCTGACTCCTATCCTGCAACCAATTTCTTACCCAGATCTTTAGCTTTACTTCTACCCCCAGATCCTCCTGCTTCCTGACTAATCTGCTGTGGGGAACTGAGACAAAGGTCATACTAAAATCCAGATACAAGATGTCCACAGCCTGGTACTTATCCCTGTTTTGGTGACCCAATCAAAGAAATCAATCAGGTTTGTTTGGCAGGATCACCCCACCACAAACCCATGCTGCCTATCATCCTTGAGCCCATTATCCTTAAGAAAGCACACCAGTCTTTCCTTCAGTATGGTCTCCATGAGCATTCCTACTATTGAGGTCAGACTGACTGGTCTATAACAGCCAGGGACATCCCATGGCCCACTTTTGTTGAGTAGAACCACATCCATGGTTCTCCAGTCTAAGGGTGCCTCCCCTGACACCAGTGAGCTGTTAAGCAGGTGTATCAGGGGACCCATTAGTACATTTCCCAATTCCCTCAGCACACTTAAATGTATACCATCCAGGCCTGGGAATTTGTCCACTTTCAGTGCCCTCAAACCCTTCCTTACCCTGTGTTCAGCAATATCTCAATCTGTGTCACTTCCCACCCTGTTGCCCACTCCTTTCCTCCATTGAGGTATCAGACCACACTTCTCCTTGGTGAAGACTGAGCAAAAATACATTTTAGGTACTTCAGCCTTGTCTTCACTACCTCCACCCCCCCACCCTTTTTTTGCTTGATAATCCCATTCTTCATATCCATTTTCTCCTTGCTATATTGGAAGAAAGCCTTCTCCCCCTGTTTAATCCCCTATACCAGTAACACCTCATTCCTGGCCTTGGCCAGCCAGACTGCTTTGCCCATCACCTTAGCTTTAACACTGTACTCTGCCCTGTCTTCCTCTTTCTGGGTCCCTTTGAATTTCTTGAAGGACAACCTTTTGTACCTCACTGCCTGAGCTGCCTGCTTATCAAACCAACTGGGCTTTTGACCTTGGGCATTTTACTTTTCAGTTTTGCGCATTCATTAGTGGCTGCCACCAGCCCCTTCTTGATTATGGCCTATTTCTGGTCCACCTCTATCTCTTCTTTGATACCAGCAAGGTGCCCACTTAGAATTTCTCCCATCATGTTGTATGCTGCCTTCCTAAAATGTTAATACTCTGGCTTTGGTGTAATTTTTCTCCCTACCCACGTCCAGATGCATCCACACTGTGTGGTGGTCACTCCAACCCAGGGGTTCCTCCACTCTCACCTCTTAAACATGTGCTCCATTTGTCAGTACCAGTTCCATGTTGGCTCTCTCCCTAGTTGGATCCATAACAAACTGCATCAAGAACGCATTCTGAAATGCATCCAGTATCACCTCTGACTGTGTACAGGAAACAGCCATGATCCTTCAATCCACATTAGGTAACTGAAGTTTCTCAGCATTACCACCTGTCCCTGGCTTGCCCCCTCCACTACAGTGGACACCATTTCCCTCTCCATCTCCTCCTCTTCCTAGTTTGGTGGTCTGTACACCAACCCCACCCTATGTTTTCCCCCTTTCATGGACTGTACTAGCACCCACAACACCACAGTCTTTCCCCCATCCCCTCCTCCTTTGTACAGATTATCCCCTCTCTTATATAGAATGCATCACCCCCACCTCTCCCCACCCCCTATCCCTTCTATATAGTTTGTACCTCGGGATGGAGAGGTCCCAGTCATGGTTTGAGACTGCCCAAGTCTATGCGATGGCTGCCATGTTGACATCTCCCTCAGCTTTCAGCACTTGTAACTCAGCAATTTCATTCCCCAGGCTCCATGCATTCAGGAATACCACTTTCCATCATAGATCCTTTCTCTCTCCTCCCCTGCTCTGTCTGGTGCATCCCACTATCTTTGGTTTGGTTTGGTTTATTTATTTAAAATCTGATATATCCATGAGCAATGCTGCCTATTTTCATGGGTGGCCAGATATAAATTACAGACATAAATTACATAAATCAAATTACATCAGACAAACAAAATGACTTATAATAACGTATAGATCAATCATTTAAATAATACCAAGCAAGCAAGCTTATCCACAATTGCAGTGTTCAGAAGCTAGTAAATACTTTGCAAGCCTTGATTTAAAAGCAGGTAAGCTCAGAGTTTCAATAGTAAAATTTTGGGAAAGAGAATTATAGAAACCGGGTAATTGATACAACAGAGATCCCTGATCCAAACTGTTTTTTTACTGTATGAATATTGAAATAAACTGAAAAATAGTATCTAGTATATGACAGAGATAATTTTGGTTGAATACTCTATACTCTACTGCTCTTCCGATCTTACCCTGTAGCCCACCCCTATACCCACTGCCATTATCCTTCATCCGACCACCTCCTCATCCCCCCTACCATCTTTCTCACAAGGAACTCCCCCCACCCCTACTGTTAGTGCTCCTCTCGACCCATAGACTGATTCCTCTAAAACATTTATTGAATGGGGGGTCTTATTGGTCCCTTCCTCCTGGTGACTAAGGGAGCTGCTTACTTATCAGTTTAAATTAAGGGTACTACCCATATACACCCCATCTTCCTCTTCAGCACCTGAGTGCCCTCATTATTGAGGGGCAGCCTATCTGGTGCATACAGAGCCTTACTTTCGGAGGTTTCCTACTCTACTTCCTATACAGACATAGCCTTCCTCCCTGCACTATTCTCTCTCAGCCATATGTTGAAGTCTGCAATCCTCCTTTTTTTGGCGGTACTAGCCCTGGGTACCAGTAGCGCCTCAGAGAAGGCCATAGATCTAGCCACCCCCTGCATATTTTCTCTATTTCCTTAAATCTTTCTTGTACCATCCCCACCTTTCATCTGGACAATTACATGAGGTTTTGCCACTATTCCTTGTGTATACATACCTATCAGTGGGCCTATTTGTTCTGCTGTCATTCCCAGCATAGACACGACCCTCCTGCAGGTGACCTGATTCCTCCCACCTCACCCCTTTTACAGTGGAGACTCCTCAAATCACAACTCTCCCTACCATTTATAAAAATAAAGTAGTCTCAAGATGTACAGATTTTACAAAAAAAAAACAGATTAGATAAATATGTGTGGCAGTTGGTTTCAGAACATTTTGTTTACAATCATAAAAATGCAGCTCCATGTCAATCAGCTTAAGCACTAGAACTGAGACAAACCGTAAACATTAAAATCTTTCTTGGTATAACATTAAGCATATTACTGAGTTAACAACAAGGAAAACATCAGACTACTTGATATTGGGTTACATATATCCAGAGATTGCAGAGTGTAAGGTGACTCAAGTGTCTAAATTCTGTCAGCAAGTACACAGTGCACGAAAGTTTTGAAATGTCCTCATAGTGAACAGTAGTGAATGGGGTCAGCACTGGTGCTAAAGAAGCTTTGTGAAACTGATTTTTTTAATTTCATTTAAAACCATTAGTTCATTCTTTTTTTTGAAACCATCAAATTTTTCTACAGAGCATGCTTTAGAGTCGTGCCATGTAACACAGTACATTTGTATGAGCCTGCAGCTCAGTGGTCTCATGCATTAAAAGTGAGAATGTCACTGCAGGAATGACATCAAGCAAG
Source organism: Neoceratodus forsteri (assembly GCA_016271365.2). Lineage (NCBI taxonomy): Eukaryota > Metazoa > Chordata > Ceratodontiformes > Ceratodontidae > Neoceratodus > Neoceratodus forsteri. The sequence continues at coordinate 103,765,605 of CM028132.1, forward strand.
ACTGCTTCCACAGGGAAGTGGGGAAAATAAACATCTGGGGCGCAATATTCAAAAAGACACAAAGTGCAGTGCAAACATTAGCACTGTGCCTTGTGGTTGACTGGCTATCCAAAAATGCTATATTCAGTGGAATAGCACACCAGCCCCATTCCACTGACTAGAGGGTCATGTTGGCCCAGCGCCAAGACACATAGTGCTGTGCTGACATGGCTCCCAAAATAGGGTGCCACAATGGCTTGTCCCACACTAAATTTCCGACATTTAAACATGCAAATTAGTCCATTGGACATTAAGGGGCTATTTGCATGTCCATCATGGGCATATTTGCATGGGTAACAAAGCAATTTAGTACGGCGCTGCCTCCAACTTACCCTGTCCCAGAGGGCTATCCATGGTGCTAGTGGTCCCCCCCCACCTACCAGTGATCACTAGCCTGACATTAAAAAGACATCTGTCCCACCGGCCCACTGGCACTGCAGCAAGATATCTGCTTGTAGTGCTGACATCCTGGGTTTGGTGACGGACTCAGGAGTCATGAGCCGGCCGGGGGAAGAAGGATTGAGTGTCCCAGGGACTGCTTCCCACCCCAAGGGGATCTCTGCATACTAAAAAAAAACAACTCTGGGCCCGTTCATGATGGCTCCCACCTCCGCCACAACTCCCATTGCAATTAATGTCCACCGGAGGGGGTCTCACTCCTGTGGCCTTGCCCAGGGGGCAAGCCAAGACACAAAGACCACATTCCTTGGGGGGGGTGCCCACCCAGCGGCCCTGCTGGAGGGTAAGCCCAGGCATGGGGGAGCTGTGAGGAGAGTAGGGTGGGTCAGATCCCCCAGTATGGGGGGAGGGGGATTGGGAACGGGAAAAATATCTGTCCCTGGGGTCTAGAGATGCCTGCCCCCTGCTGATTGCCAGTCCAATGTAATATGATAATCATTCCCTGCTGCTAGTGCCCCAACCACCACCGATCACCAGCCCAATGGTGTGCATAAATCTTTACCTGGTGTCCAGTGGTCCCTTCATCCACCTGCACCCATGCCTGATGTTTCTATAATTGTCCCTGGTGTCTAGTGGTCCCCACATTCCAATCATCTGTATTAAAATATAACACCATACCCTGGTGTTCAGTGTTTCTCCATTGCTGTTGCTAGCCTTGCTTGTAGAGCAGAAAGCAGCTAACTAAAAGAAGCTACTATTTTCTTATTAATTTAACACTTCTATCTCGGCAGGAGTCAGTGTCTGTTGAGATTAAGCAGACAGATACTTTATTAGAAGTAGAAGGAGTCTTATTTAGGGTTAAAAAGAAAAGAAAGAAAGTCAGTGTGTGTGTTCTGTGCTGGGAAGGGTACTGTATCAACTTACTTTGCTAAACCAGTAGGAGGAGAAAGCTAATTGGGGGTGTGGCTTAGACAATATAAAAGCAGGTGACTCCAATTACAACTTCCTGTTGCTAGCCTTTTTTTCTTACTAATTGCCCTCCATCCCACCCCATCAAGCCAGTTCTACTTTTACAGCCACTGGATTTGACTGACAACAGGAACTTCTGTTTGGCAGTAGGAAGAGAAGGATCATAGAGAAACATTGGTTTTGTCAACCCTGAAGGAAAAAAGTAGCTCACTCTCCCCCCTAGTTGCTGGTGGTCTGACACTGAGCAAGGAAGAAGGAGGCTACTGAAGAATATAGGAAATTGCTTTCACAGAACAGGAAGGGTGAAAGTTGTAAGGAGAGGAGAGAGTAAGCATACAGAGAAACAGGAGAGGGAACACAAAATAAGACATGATAGGAGTGGTGCAGTGTGATGGCTGTGGGGCGGTAGTGTTCTGGGAGACATTCTGGAGGCTACAATGCTGCCCTATTTGCAGGCACCTCTCTGGTCTGAGGGAGGAGGTTGCTGTCTCCAGGCTGACCTGGCTAGGATTCGTGAAAACTCCTCCCCCACCCAGGGACCACCAGGGACAATGCCACTACCTCAGAGGTTGCCAAGAAGTAGGAGATGCTGGACCAGGGTGGGCTCAGAGAGGGAGAGGGTGGTGGAACAGAGTTGCATCCCTCCAGCTTTACATCTTCACAATTCATATGCTCTTCTGTTGGATAGTGGTTCCTCTATGGAGGCACTTGCAGTGGAGACAAAGGAGGATGCTGGGAACCTTCACAAAAGAGACCCACAGGAGGGTGGCATGGGACCCCACAGGGGAAGGAAACAACTATTGGTGGGGGACTCAGTCATTGAGGGGTAGAAATGGGGGAGGAAGGGGAGAGGGAGGTAAGGTGCCTGCCTGGCGCCACGGCTTGGAGGGACAGGAAGCAAATCCTCAGGATCATGGGAGCAGCTGCATGAGGTAGGGAGCAGGATGTCATTGTCCACCTAGGGACAAATGTCCTGGCTAGGAATAGGATCAGAGCAGTGCAAGAGGAGTTTGTAGAGTGGGGCGGGGCCTTAGACAAGTAGCACATACAGTAACCTTCTCGGAGGTGCTGCCTGTCTATGGCAAGGGTGATGCTAGGGTACTCCTCACCAGGGAATTCAATGAATGGTTGAAAAACTGGTGTGGAGCTCAGGGTTTTGGCTTCATTGGGGACTGGGGAGCCACCTGGAGGGATGCAGACATATACTGGCGTAATGGTCTGCATCTGTCAGGAAACCAGGACCCTAGGTGAAGGTTTAAATTCTTCATTGGCAAGCATTTAAACTAGCCAAGGGGGGAGGCACTGAAAAGGAGCAGGAAAATCCCAGTCTCCCCCCACAAAACACGGTAATTAGTGAGGTAAACACCAAGGTAGAGAAGTCATTAGGGAGCAGGACAGAGGTAAATGTAAAAAAAAGGCAAAGGCAGTAAGGACAGGAATGGGGCTAAGAGGGGTAAGGCCATCAAAAAGTGGAGGGTGATGAGTACCAACACCCGTAGTCTGTGTAACATGCTCCCTGAACTAGTGGTCTTGATGGAAGAGGGTTGCCTGGATATTGTGGCAGTCACAGAAACATGGTACACAGAGAACCCTGACTGGGATGTCAACAAACCAGGATACACAATCTACAGGAGGGACAGGGAGGGTAAAAGAGGAGTCGGAGTAGCTCTCTATGTAAAGGAAGGGATCAAAGCAACAGAACTAAAGAGTAAACAGGGAGCAGATGAGGCACTGTGGGTCACCCTGGAGAGAGGAAATGGCACCATAATCTGCATGGGGCCTGTATACAGACTCCCACCTCAAGGGGAGGGAATGGACAAGGAAATGATAGAAAACATCCTTAGAATGGCAGAAAAAGGGGAGATATTGTTGATGGGGGACCTGAATATGCCAGATGTTAACTGGAGCACCTTTGCTGCAGGCACATCCAAGAGCAGGGTCTTTCTTGATGCCCTACAAGGGCATGCCTCAGACAGCTAGTATTGGAACCCACTCAGTAGGGAGCAATCTTAGACCTGGTACTCTCAAATGATGATGGAGAAAGATTCTCAGATTTAGACGTGGGTAGCCATGTGGGAACAAACAACCACCAAACAGTGTGGTTCACGATAAACACAGCCATACAATTAAGCCATACAAAAGCAAGAGTATTGGACTTTAGGAGCACTGACTTTGGGAAATTGAGAGAGTGCCTCAGAAAAGCACTAGCAAACAGGCCAGAAGGAGGGGTGGAGGAACAATGGGGAGTAATCAAAACAGTCATCACAGAGGCAACAAGCTTTTGTGTAAAGCAAATCAACAAAACACAACAAAGGAAAAAAATGCTATGGTTCTCAAAAGAGGTGGCAGAGAAGGTTAAGGAGAAAAGGATAGCATTCAGGAAATATAGGGAAACACAGAAGGAGCAGGACAGAGAAATTTATCAGTTAAAGCTGAAAGAGGCTGGGAAAGCAGTCAGAATAGCAAAGGCCCAAACTGAGGAAAGGATAGCCAACTCTGTTACGAAAGGGGATAAGACTTTTTATAGGTACATTAGGGAGTGAAGAAAGACCAAAGGAGGGATACTGAGGCTTAATAAAGGGAAGGGAATGTGGGTAGAGGGTGATAGTGAAAAGCAGGGATACTGAATGAATATTTCTGCTCAGTATTCGCAAAGAAAGAGGAGGGGGAGGAGGAGGGGGAGGTACCTAAACCAAACAAGAGAAACACTCTGAAAACAGGGGTTGATACCAGTCCATTTACAGAAGAAGAGGTTCTGAAAGAACTAATAAAATTGAAGGTGGACAAAGCAATTGGGCCTGATAGGATTCACCCCAGAATTCTAAAAGAACTATGGGTAGAACTAGTGACACCGCTGACTACTCTTTTTAACAAATCATGGGAGGATGGGATGGTACCTGAGGACTGGAGGAGGCCGGATGTGATTCCTCTTCACAAAAGTGGGAGCAGAACAGAGGCAGGAAACTACAGACAGGTTAGTTTGACCTCAGTGGTAGAGAAAATGATGGAATCACTTCTGAAGGAAAGAATTGTTGAGTACCTAGAGGCCAGTGGGGCAGAGGACCCAAGGCAGTAGGGATTCACGATGGGAAGGTTGTGTCAGATGAATCTAATAGATTTCTTTGACTGAGTGAGCAAAGTAGTAGACCAGGGAGGGGCTGTGGACATGGCCTACCTAGATTTTAGCAGGGCATTTGATACAGTCCTACACAAAAGATTAATACACAAGTTAGCCAGCCTTGGAGTGGGTCCCAAGGTGGTAGCCTGGATAAAAAATTGGCTAGACAACAGGACGTAAAGGGTAGTAGTAAATGGAGTCCACAGTGAAGAAAGGAGGGTTACTAGTGGGGTACCGCAGGGTTCAGTACTGGGACCGGTCCTTTTTAATGTCATTATAAATGACATTGCAGGGTAACTGGAAGGAAAAGTATGTCTCTTTGCAGACGACACAAAGATCTGCAACAGGGTTGATGCACAAGATGGAGTGGAAAGGATGAGAAGGGACTTGGCAAGGTTGGAGGAATGGTCAAATGTATGGCAGCTCAGATTCAATGCAAAGAAGTGCAAGGTAATGCACCTGGGAACCAAAAACCCAGGGGAAGAGTACACAATGGGGGGTGAGATACTGACAACAGTAAAAATGGAAAGGGACCTGGTGCAATTATATCAGATGACCTAAAGGTGGGCAAGCAATGTGAGAAGGCAGTAAGGAAGGCTGGGGGATACTGGGATGCATAGGGAGAGGCATCAGTAGTAGAAAACAGGAAGTTGTTATTCCTCTGTACAGACAGTTGGTGAGACCCCACTTGGAGTACTGTGTGCAGTTCTGGAGACCCCATCTCTGCAAAGACATAGACAGAGTGGAGGCTGTCCAGAGGAGGGCAACCAAAATGGTACAGAGTCTGCACCAGAAGACATACAAAGAAAGACTAAAGGAGCTTAATATGTATACCCTTGAGCAAAGAAGGGAGAGAGGGGACATAGTAGAAACTTTCAAGTACCTCAAGGGAATCAACAAAGTCCAAGAGGGTAGCATCTTTCAGAAAAAAAGATATGCAAGAACAAGGGGGCGCAATTTGAAGATAGAGGGGGACGGCTCAGAGGTAATGTGAGGAAGTATTTTTTCATGGAGATGGTTGTGGTTGCATGGAACAGCCTCCCTGAGGAGGTCATGGAGTCAAGAACAGTGGGGGAATTCAAGAATGCATGGGACAGACATAAGGGAGTCCCAGTGGGGGGTAGGAGGAAGTAAGCTGTTGGTTAACTAGGATCTGCAGCTTATCTGTTAGGTAGGAAAATGGGCAGACTAGGTGGGCCAAGCGGTCCTTATCTGCTGTCAAATTCTATGTTTCTATCTCAATCCCCTGTAAAATAAATTGACACCATTCCCTGGTGTCTAGCAGCACCCCCAACCCCCACTATCTCTGATTTCCTGTAAAATAAATTGACACTATTCACTGGTGTCTAGCAGACCCCCCCACCTCCCCATACTGGCAGTAATGCCCCACCATCCTGCTTCCCACCATCTCAACACAAGCCGGACACTGGCACAGCCTCAGCTTTGAACCATGGCCAGCCACCAATTGCTGTCAATGAGCGCATACTGTAACAACTGATTGAACAGTACATGCTCACTGACAACTCAGTTGGTGGCTGGCTGTGGTGGACAGCAGAGGGCTGTGCCAGTTGCCAGCTCAGGGTCAGGATGGGGGGAGCGGGGTGGCGGGACACTACCTGCTGGGGTGGGGGGACCAGGTAATGGTGACAATTTATTTTACAGGGAATTGGGGATGGGGGGTCACTAGCACCAGGAAAGAGTTTAAATACATCAGCCCATGATCAGCAAGGGGGTGGACCACTATCACCAGGGGATGATTTTCTTAATATATTGTGCTGGCAATTGGCAGGAGGGGGACCACTAGTACCAGGGAATTATTTTTTAATACATTGGGCCGGCAATCAGCTGAGGGGGGGACCACTAGCACCAGGGAATGATTTTTGTTACTACATCATGCCAATGATCAGCAGAGATCGCCACTAGACACTAGCGACTACTGTATCGGGGGTCGGAGGGCTGCCACACTTCCTCCACCAGCCACTAGGGTTGCTCAAGTGTAAGTCAAGGTTTTGATCAGTGGTATGAACGCTGCAAAAGTGGACAAAGCAAAACTGCTTTGTTTTGGCAAAAACTCTTGCAACCTGTGTGGTTGCTATAGATCCTAAGTCTGTGAACAGATTCACAAATTAAAAAGTGATTTTTTTTTTTACTTTTTATAATTCTGAAAATTAGTTTTCTCACTGTTGGTGCCTTAATATGGCACTTACTCTGATTCTGCAGGGGTTTCGTTGTGGTCACTGATTTCCAAAAATTAATAACAAGCAATCATCAATGCACCTCCCCTAATATAATATGTTCTTGAAATAGGATGTTGTAAAGGGGGTTGTTAACAAACTGATTTTTGAAACCTGCCATGTAAAGGCACGCATATGGGGGGATACACTGATGATTGCCTCTTATTGTGAGTTGGAAACATAAAGGAACTGAAGAATGTTTCTGAATACCTCAGTGATTGCACAAACCATGTTTAATTTAGTATGGAGTACGCAAAAAATAGAATAGCATTACAAACAGTTTCTGACTTCTTTCTAGTACCCCACTGTCGGACTGTTCAATACCAGCGATCCTTTCAATACAGAGCCCCCCCATGATTTAATAATCTAAGCAACCAACTGAGCAGTCTTTCTAGTCTGTGCCAATTTAAACTTATGCTTCATCAGCATCTCCTAACCGGAAGCACTTGTGATTGTAATACCTTGTTTCCCACTTCTGCAGACACCCTTATACCACTTTTTTTCACTCTCTGAGGCTCTTACTTGGCTTCCTGTTTTGTTTCACCTCTCCTGACAGAACAATTTCCCCTTTCCCCTTGCCACCTCCTCCCTTACCGCACCCCCTCCTTGCTCTTATACCACTGACCCCCCTCTTCCTGGACCTGTCCAGACCCTCTGGTCCCCTCTCTCCCTTATCTTCTTCCCCTTCATCCACCCTCCTTTTCCCCTCCTTTAACCCCTTCTCCCACTTTAGCCTCCCCTCCCTCTCACCCTGGTAGTGCAAATTGAGCACCTTGTACCAACCAGAGGTACTAGTCAGGACAGGCATAGCCAGGACATCTGCCTGATACAGATGGTTGATCCAACTAAGACCTTGCCGACATCATATGTTGCCCTCTACTGATGCCACACTGTTTCTAGGCCCTTACTGGACAAATCAGTGACCTGCCTGGTGACTACACAGTCAGGCATTGCAGCAAGCGTGGTATAAATTTGCAACCACATACAGCACTTGTAGGTCACCATGTGAGCCAATGTGACACTATGCACAAGATGAAGCATGCTGAGGAGTGCATTGAACTCAACAGAGTGCTGGCAGGAAGCTCAGTCGTGCCTGAGGCACTGTGGTTCAATCCAGGTCTGGAGAACCTAAAGCCCTGAAGTGGGTTGATGAATGGCTCCAGCAGAGGAAGTTTCGTAGAAAACCAGCCAACTCCAAAGCAAATAGCTTTGATTTTCTTTTATTTCATTGAATGTTACACATAGGTCACCATGTCATGGACAAGGACCCTCAATGTTTCGCCCTCTATAGGGGCTTCTTCAGGATGACTTGGTGTGCTTTTCCTTTTTTGTATTTTTCCAGTATTCTCCTTATTGACTTTTATTCATACGTAGTCAACATTTCTGTTCTGTGTTCTTTCCTCAGGTGAAGACATTGCAGAAATACAAAATTAAAAGGAAAAAAGCACACCATGTCATCCTGAGGGCAAACTGTTGGGGGGTCCTTGTCCAGGATATGGTGATCTATGTGCAATGTTTGATTAAATAAAAGAAAATCAATGATATTTGCTGTGGAGTTGGCTGGTTTTCTGCATACCTCCTTACAAGTTTGAGTTCACACCAGCCCCCAACCTTATCACTCTACTGAACAGCTACTACAAATACGGGGACAGTACCTAGAGGACAACCTTGCTCGTTAGCAAGTGGGTCCTGCAGACCCAGAGAGGGCACAATACTTGATAAGGAGGTCCCTGGATGTGTAACAGGTGTGGCAAAAGGATACTTCTGTAATGCCCTGGATGCCTCCTCTATGGCTCTCAGACAGGGAGGAATGACACATATATTGGTATTGTGAACTCCAAGCCGTCCCATTACAGGTCGGCAAGAATGAGACTGCATGTGGGGGAACATCCAGTGTCTGTAACATTTCCTCCACAAATCTTTGGTACAAAATGTACTCAGCAGATGAGGGCAGGTGGAGGAATGACTTATTGTCCTCTGAGGAAGAGATCAAAGGAGATGAGGTATGAAAACTGCTTGGGCTAGACACCAGGGCAAGGACCCTGAACTGTGCATTGTCAGAATCTCTGTACCTTGAATCTGTGGCAAAGACCCATGCATGGCTCTGTTTCAACATTAAGGGGCCTGGAAAACCTAAAACACATGGATATTCTAGCTACCCTCCCCCGAGGCACTTGAGGTGAAGTTCTGAAAGGGGATGGAACAGCCTGTTGAGCTGTTGGACCTGCCCCTCGGGAAGGACCCTGAGGTTCTGGCAACACCCTCACCCTAGGGAAGGATCAAGTTCAATTTCTTGCTGCTGGCACTTCTACAATGGAGGAGGTGGCAAACGGGCAGAGGAAGCCCGAGACAGAGCAGGACCCACTGTTTGGTCTGTCTCATGCTAGTCGTCAATGCCAAGGTTGTGGTTGGGGGGAATCGAGCTTCAGGCTGTCATTGCCATCTGAATCAACACCATAATCAGTGTCAAACTCAGGGGTACAGACAGTCTCGACATTGAGTTCCTCTTCAGCATCAACTGAGGCACTGGCCCTGCCACCTACATCAGCTTCGTGCTTGACACCATTCTTTTCCTTGGTGCTGCTACCAGCACTGAGGTCAGGGACAGCCCTCAAGTCAACATCAAGGCCAGCACCAACCCCAGCACAGACACCTCAAATTGTGTCAACATCAGAACCAGCACTGGTGTTGGAGTTGCCCTCAGTGTCCTTTCCATGAATCGTAGCAATAGCCAAGGTGACACAGACAGTCGGTGTCAATGTCTCCAAATTTGAGTACAAAGTCATAGGCGTTAACCCCTAAACTGGTGTGGTCCATTGCCAAGCATTAATGGACCATGGTAGGTTCTCCCCAGGCTACTCAGAAGGAGCCAGCAGTCTACCCAAGACTACCAATGAAGTCTACAACACAGGCCCAGATTGATGGTTGGGGAAGAGCTTTGTGCCTTGACCAGCTCCAGAGAGTGGTGAGGGGACCCAGAATAATAGTCCAAAGTCATCTTTTGGACCTTCTGGTCCAACCCGTGCCTCCAAAAGTTGGGGTGTCTTGCCACAACATCCAAAAACAAATTTGGAGGGTGTCGAAGTCTATGGAGAAGCAAATGTTGCAGGATTCCATGTCGTGGCCTGATCCAATAAAAGAGAAGCAATGTAAATGTCTGTTGTTGGTGCTGATCTTATTAGCATACTCACAGCAACACAATAGAGGGCCTTGAATATATTATTCTCCATAGCTTCTTAATAAATTTAATACTGCTATCTCTCTAATATGTAATAGAGGGTGTGGTGAAATTGCTAATGCCACTCATGTATTGGCATTATGTCCATAGAAAGCCTTTTTGGACAACAGTGGTAGACCATATACATAATAATTTGAACACTGAATTAAGTTTTGAACCTGAATTATGTTTGCTAAGTACCTCCTCATGCCAAGATTTAATGCAAGGGAATAAGATGCAATTAATTCATTTGACATTATTAAATGATAAAAGTTACATTACTAGATATTGGAAAGAAGCATTAGTTCCTAATATTGGACTTCAGAAGAATCTTTTTTAGGAAAATATGAGATTGAAGAAAAATAATTGTTTGACTTACAGTATATGGGATTGTCCAGATACTGGGACATTTGGGAACCATTATAACTGGCCTTGACAGAGAAGAGATTGTACCTTTTTTTTTTATCTTTCTCTTTAAAATCAGTGGTGGGCACTGTATATCTGTTTATTCTTTGACTTGTGGGATATTTATTATTTTTTTTTATTGGGAGCAATATATTCATGTAACTATGTATAATTGTCAAGACTAATGTATATTGTCTATATTTATTTATTACAGTGGTTATGTACTGTTCCATTGCTAATGTGCTTAATTTGATTCATATAATTTATGTGCTTGGTTTTTATATGAATTCAAAAATCAATAAAAATGTTATTAAAAAAAAGTAGGCATTTGGATAAACAAAATAAATTGAAGAAGTGAAAGCTGAAGCGAACTGAGGTGATACAACCCATTCCAACAGTATGCACCTGATGGCAAGAAAAACAGAGCTGAAGCAGGTGAGGGAACCAGCAATGGTTATTGGCCAGCATGCACCACCATGTATTGTCATGCATAAATCATAGACCAGTAGCCATTGCTGGCCCCTGGTCACAAAATTTGCTCTTGCAGGGTCCCCACACCTCTGGCAGGACCCCCATGGAGAAGTATGATTCTTTTAAGATTTCACAGTGCTATAATGCTTGCTCTGCACTCTCTCCCTTAAAAGGGATAAATTGACAATCTAAACTGGAGTTTCTTTTCTTGTTCAGCTGCAGTACTGAATTTTGCTGTTAATCACACTCCAGTGTTAGAAACTGACCTTTCTCATGTTACAGAGCATGTCTAGGAGAGCATGCACCTGCTAACATCATGTGCACGTATGCACAACATCACAATGACTTCAGACAGTGTCTAGGGGTATGCACGTGCCTCTGAACAGTTGCTGTCATACAGTATATGGACACTTTCCCAACTATCAGGACACAAACGTTGCCTCACAGTTGAGAGTCAATCTGACTTTTAACCAGAAACTGTTGTGCTTGCCATGAGTACTGCCCAAAAAGGCTTAAAAATGCCACAGCAGTTCCTCAGGGCAAATTACCCAAAAGGGGGCAGGGTCTCAAGCAATTGGTACAACAACCCACAAGAGACAGGGCTATCCTGGATCTAGTACTGACTAATGGGGAAAGGATTACAGATCTCCAGGTAGAAGGTCACCTGGGGGCCAGTGACCATCAAATGAGATGGTTCAATTTGGCCACTAGAATTAAATCATCCCATTCCAAGGCAAAAATATGGGACTTCAGAGGAGCTGAATTTGACAAGATGGCCAACAGAGTTAAGCTAGCTCTGGCAAGGTGAAATGCAGGTGAGGGGGTACAGGCAAAGTGGACAAGCATTAAGGATACAATACTTGAAGCAACATCCCATTGTGTTAGAGAGAAAAGTAAGAGCAAAAGAAGGAGGAAACCACTTTGATTCTCAAAAACAGTAGCAGAAAAGATCAGAATGAAAAGGTTGGCCTTCAGGAAATATAAGGGAATGCAGCAGGGCGAAGATAGGGAGGCACACCAAACTTCCCTAAGGGAAGCAGGGAAGGCAGTAAGGCAGGCAAAGGCCCAGACTGAGAAAACACTAGCACCAACAGTGAAAGGAGACAAGACTTTCTATAAATACATTAGTGAAAGGAGAAAGTCCAGAGGGGGTATTGCTAAGATCAAAGGGGATAAGGGGAAGCGTGTGGAGGAGGACCAAGGAAAAGCATCTGTCCTAAATAGATACTTCTGCTCAGTATTTACTGAGGAGACGGTAGGGCAGGGCCCACAGCTCAGCATCATGGACACAGGGGGGAGGGAGGTGTGCACAAGTTCCTTCACAAAAGAAAGGGTCCTACGAGAGCTTGCTAAACTCATGGTGGACAAGGCAATGGAACCTGTTGGCATACATCCCAGGGTACTAAAGGAGCTAAGGATGGAACTTGCAGAGCCATTAGCAGAACTGTTTAGTGAGTCTCTGAGCACAGGAGAGGTCCCAGAAGACTAGAGAAGGGTTCATGTAATCCTGCTCCACAAGAGAGGCAGCATGGAGAAGGCAGGGAACTACAAACCAGTCAGTCTTACCTCAGTAGAGGGCAAGATTACGGAGGCACTCCTTAAGGTAAGGATAGTGCAACACCTGGAATCCATAGGAGCACAGGATCCAAGACAGCATGGGTTTACAACAGGAAGGTCCTGTCAAACTATCTCATAGATTTCTTTGACTGAGTAACCAAAGTGGTGGATCAAGGGGGTGCAGTTGATGTTGCCTACCTTGACTTCAGCACAGTCCTGGGGCCAGTCCTCTTCAATATCTTCATTAGTGACATTGCAGATGGACTGGAGGGTAAGGTTTTCCTGTTTGCAGATGACACTAAGATCTGCAACAGAGTAAATAATCCAGATGGGGTGGGCACAATGAGAAGAGATCTGAAAAAACTGGCAAATGGTCAGAAGAGTGGCAACTGGGGTTTAATGCAAAGAAGTGCAAGATCATGCACATAGGGAAGAGAAACCCTGAAACTACCTATAGGTTAGGAGGGGAGTTACTGGTAATCACAAGGGAAGAAAGAGACTTGGGCATCATCACCACAGATGACCTGAAATCATCCAAGCAGACCACTAAAGCAGTATGTAAGGCTAGAGGGATGTTGGGTGTTTTTGTAGGGGTATCACAAGTCATAAGAGGAAGGTAATAACCCCTCTTTACAAAACACCTATTGGGCCCCATCTGGAGTACTGTATGCAGTACTGGAGGCTGCACCTGCACAAGAACATTAACAAAATGGAGACAGTCCAGAGAAGGGCAACCAAAATGGTGCAGGGACTGCATCAGAAAACATATGAGGACAGGTTAATGGAGCTCAATATGTATACCTTAGAGCAAAGGAGGAAGAGAGGTGATATGATCAAAACATTCAAACATCTTAAGGGCATTAAGAAGGTGAAAGAGTCTAACATGTTTCAATATAAGAAAAATAGCAGGACAAGAGGACACAGCATGAGACAAGAGGGAGGCTGATTAAGGGGTAATGTGAGGAAGTTCTTTATCACAGAAAGGGTGGTGAATGCATGGAAAGGCCTTCCTCAGGAAGTGGTGGATATGAATACAGTGCAGGGCTTCAAACAGGCATGGGACAGGCATAAGGGAGCAATACAGATGAATATGAATAGATAGGCCATTGACAGAGCAAAGGCCTATGGCACATTCATAAGGTAGAAAAAATGGGCAGACTGGATGGGCCTTGTGGTCCTTATCTGCCATCAACTACTATATTTCCATAAGGCGGAAAACAGAGACAAACAGAAAAAAAAGGAAAAAACACAAATCCAATCCCCAGACTCTAGACAAGGTCCCTAATTCTATACAGAAAGCAAATGCAGGGATTACAACATAGCTGCAGAATGATGCAGGGGAAGGAAGACTAAGTGCCAACAATATTACGAGAATGAAAAGGTCATCATTTACCTTGTATACCAACCTGTCACTAGGCTATCACCAACAGATCCACACAAACACTCACATGTTTTATACACTACTACCTGTGGCAAGTGGTTCTCATTCAGCAGGCTTCTTTTTTTTTCTTTCATATTTTACGCTCTTTCCAGGTTGCCCCTCCTACCACCCCTCCACCAGTCCCGTCACCTGGGTCCCCGGGGACTTACCTTAGACCAGCATCCTCTGCCACAGGGCTTCTGGTGTGTGCACAGCCACTGGTGCAAAGCCTGTGGGGGGGTCAGTCTTCATACTGTCTCCGGGGGTTCCTTTTCCACTGGTTTTCTCCCTCACCTTTCTTCCCTGGGACCTCAGCCATTCACAGTCGTCCATGCACGTAGAGGTGTACATGTGTACCAGAACCACAAACAGCCCTGATCCACCTACCCAGCCTAGCGCCAGCCCCTCCAGTGACTAACACTACCATGGAGCCTCCACTCAGTGGAAGCCAAGATCCGAAGCGGCCTACCTCCCCAATCCAGGAGAGGAGAGCTGCCTCTCAGCTGCTCAATCCACTCCCAGCTCTTTCTTCCTGGTTGACCCCGGCAACCCATACTAATTCCCGAACATGGGTCATCAGCATGATGAGAGGTAAGGCATCCGGCACCTCAGCCCTCTGCACCACCAGGCTGGTTTACTTAACAGGCTTCTTGAGGCTAGGCTGAGAATTTTCAAGTCAATCTCAATTTAAATCTAACATTTCTGGACTAAATCGGGTTATTGGATTTGTGACACACTATGGTAAACTGTGATTCTTTTTTTTATTATGGACTATATCATGACATTATTTATCACACTTTAGTTCTGTATTTCTCTAGTTATTGTTTTTTTCTGAGTTCCTACCTAATCTGCTTTTTTTACTTGTATCTTATATCCTCCCTGGCTCTCCTACAAACTCTTTAGTTCAGTCCTGCCCACTCCGTGATTGCTGTCACACTTACTGTTTATATTACCTCACACTTTGTTTATCTGGGCCTTTGGTCTTTTGTTTCTTCTAGTGTCTTGTCTTCCATGCATGTCTTAGGCATCTCCTGTCTATTCTACCCTTACAGCCAACCTTTGACCTCAGATCTTTCTTCTCTGTGTTCCTGTCTGGTCCTTTGTTTTCCCTTTCAAGCTTCCTTTCATCTCCTACGGACCTGTTCATACTTAGTTTCTCCTCCCCATTTCTTCTCACACTTCATTTTTTTTGCTTTGCATAACTTTTCATCTATAGTACCCTTTTATCACTTTCCTACTTCACTTCCTGCAATTTTTTAAGTTGCTCCATACAACAATAATACCGACCGAATTGGGTGGTGTGAGAATGCGGTTGCCCAGGGCATAATGAGACCGACGCCGCAGGCGGAGGGCCCTATAGCCCCTGGAAGGTCTGGTATTCCCTATACTGCCTTCCCTGGAGGGTATTATTGCACTTAGAAAATGGGCCAGAGGTAAAATTTTAACAAAATATTACAAAGACAAAAAAAAGAATAAAAAACAAATCAAAAGCAATGAAGTCACTTTTGATGTAAAGTAGTTCCTGTAGTGGTTCCAGCAGAGGGCACTGCTGTTGTTGTTTGTTGTTGTCTCTGCTTCACAGTTAGTATCAGCCTACATGCATTGCGAGCATGATTCTGAAAGGAACAGAGCTGTTGCCCATTTTCACTGCGTGTTCATCTACTGCTACGGTATGAAAAAAAGCATTTGTCAATGCCGAATGTTGATTGCGGAGGTCTGTTGAGCTCGCTCAGTGGCTGGCTGTCACTGGCTCAGTCTGTCTGTTTCGGTGCTGCAGGCTGCTCTTTTGTACTGGGCTGCTGCCTGCATTGGCACCTTGTTCTGCTGAGGAAGAAATCTGCAGCTGTCCCAACAGAGTTCCATTGAGGTTGCACACTCCCCCTCTCACACTCTCTCATTCTGTTTCTCCTGGCGCTGCAGGCTGCCCTTTTCTACTGGGTTCCTGCCTGTGTTGGTGGCTTTTTCTACCCACAAAGAAATCCACAGCTGTCCCGACAGAGCTCCGTTGAGGCCACTCACTCCCCCTGTCTCACTCATTCATTCTGATTCTCCTGGCGCTGCAGGCTGCCCTTTTGTACTGGGCTCCTGCCTCTGTTGGTGCCTTTTTCTGCCCACAAAGAAATCTGCAGCGGTCCCGACAAAGCTCTGTGGAGCTCACTCACTCCCCTTCTCTCACTCGCTCATTCTGTTCTGCCGGCGCTGCAGGCTGCCCTTTTCTACTGGGCTCCTGCCTGCGTTGCTGCCTTCTTATGCCCACAAAGAAATCTGCAGCAGTTACAATACAGCTCTGTTGAGCTCACTCACTCTCTCATTCTGGTTTTCCTGCCACTGCAGGCTGCCCTTTTGTACTGGGCCCCTGCATGCATTGCTGCCTTTTTCTGCCCACAAACAAATCTGCAGCAGTCCCAACAGAGCCCCATTGAGCTCACTGACTCCCCCTCCCTCCCTCACTCGCTCATTCTGTGTCTCCTGGTGCTGCAGGCTGCCCTTTTGTACTGGGCTCCTGCCTGCATTGGCAGCTTTTTCTGGCCAGAAAGAAATCTAAAGCAGTCCTGACACAGCTCCCCTGAGCTCTCTTACCCCCCCTCTGTCACTCTCACATTCCGTTTGTGCTGGCGCTGCAAGCTGGCTTTTTGTACTGGGCTCCTGCCTGCGTTGCCACATTTTTGCCCGCAAAGAAATCTGCAGCAGTCACACTAGAGCTCCGTTGAGCTTGCTCACTACTGCTGTGTCACTCACTCGCTCTGTTTCTCTTGGTGCCGCAGACTGTGCTTTTGTATGGGGCTCCTGGCTGCATTGGCACCTTTGTCCACAAAGAAATCCACAGCTGTCCCAACAGAACTTTGTTGAGGTCACTCAGTCTCCCTTTCTCATTGCTCATTCTGTTTGTCCTGGCGCTGCAAGCTGCCCTTTTGTACGGGCTCCTGCCTGCATTGGCGCCTTTTTCTGCCCACAAAGAAATCCCAGCAGTCCTGATAGAGCTCCGTTGAGCTCACTAAGTCCTCTTGTCTCACTCCGCTCATACTGTTTCTCCCACCGCTGCAGGCTGGCCTTTTGTACTGGGCCCCTGCCTATACTGATGCCTTTTACTGCCTACAAAGAAATCCACAGCAGTCCTGAGAGCGCTTTGGTGAGTTCGCTCACTCCCCCTCCCTCACTCGCTCTCTCATTCTGTTTCTCCCAGTGCTGCAGGCTGCCCTTTTGTATGGGGCTCTTGTGTTGGGGCCTTTGTCTGAACATAAAGAAATCCGCACCAGTCCCGACAGAGCTCAGTTGAGCTCGGTCACTCCCTCCTCTCACTCGGTCAATCTTAATCTGTCCCAAACACTGATTTCCTAGGGTGACCATGTTACTGTCCGTCAGGAGTGCAAAAAACATATTTTAGCCAGGATGTGAAAAATGACAGCTGTAGTGTTCATAAGGAGTTATGGAAAAATGCCACAGTTTAGAATGTGACGTGACAGTATTACAAATTTGCAAAGTTACAAGGGTGCGTGGAAACAGTTCAACACACGCTTGTAACACAGTCATGTTATACAGTTTCGTCACCAAATTTTCAACATAGGAATTTTAGGACCTCTGCTCATGAACAGTGCCATTGTCATTTTCTTAATCTGTCCCAAACAGTGATTTCCCCACAGCAACCGACTATTCTGCACCGGAAGTGCGAAAACACATTTTGGCCAGGATGGGAAAAATGGCAGCTGTACTGTTCATGAGTAGGTCTGGGAAAATGGCAATGCTGAAAATCTGGAGTCAAAATATAAATTTGTGGCCTTACGAGAGTGCGTGCCAACTGAGCAACGCATGCTCGTAATACAGTCATTTTGCTGAGTATCGCTACCAAATTTTCAACATAGGCATTTCAGGACCTCTACTCATGAACAGTGTCACTGTCATTTTCTTAATCTGTCCTGGACACTGATTTCCCACAGCGACTGCGCTATTCTGTGCTGGAAGTGCGAAAACACATTTTGGCAAGGATGTGAACAATGACAGCTGTACTGCTCACTAGGAGGTGTGACAAAATGTCAATATTGAAAATCTGGTGTGAAAATATTGTAAATTTGTGAAGTTATGAGCGTACGTAGCAACTGCACAATGCATGCTCGTAAAACAATCATTTTTTTTTTGATTTTTTCCACCAAATTTGCAACATAGGCTTTTTGAGAGCCCAACCTATGAACACTGGCACTGTCGTTTTGTTAATCGGCCCCAAAGGGTGATTCCGCATAGTGACCGCAAAACCACCTTTCGGGGCCGATTAACACCATGACAGTTCAAGAATTCATGAGGAGGGGTCCCAAAAACCCCATGTTGAAAATTTGGTGAACAAATTCCCAAAAATGCCCAAGAGATGCACTAAAGTTGAAAAAACCCTATTTATTACATTATACAGCTTATCGGCATTTCCTCAGTTCGTGGTCGGCTTTGGAGAGTGCAGACGTGTTCCCAGTCCACTGAAGATCATCACGCCAAGCTCTGGAGGTAAGTATGGGGTGGGGGATGTGGGGAGGCAGGGTGCACAGTAGGTGGGTGCAGGTTGCGGGTGGGGGAGGGCAAGCGCCAAGGGACAGTTTCCTTCTTTCAGGGAAAAAAACAAAAGGCGTCAGCGGGACCATTTTTACGTTTCACGAGGCATCTGGCACACTGGGGTGGGCTCCCAGCATGCCAGCAGGAGGCTTCGGTTTGGGGGCCAGCAGTAGCCAATGGAGTTAGGCACCCCAGTGGCATGAACAAAATGGGGTCATTATGCCACGGGATTGGGCACCCTGTCGGCAGGAACAAAAGGGGCGGGTTCATTATGCCGACGGGATTTGGAACCCGTAGGCAGGAACAAAACAGGGGGTTCATTATGCCGATGGGGATTGGGTACCCCATTGGCAGGAAAATAGTTTGTGAATGCCGACGGAGTCGGCAAGTAAACACGGTGGGAGGGTTATATTGTTTGTGAACTGCGGCAAGCCGCCGCCATGTTCACAAACAATATCAGGGTTTTCACATCCCGCCCTGCAATGATGGGTCGCTTCCTCATTGCAGCGGATGGCTGACACTGCAATGACGAGGCGCCCCGATTGCAGCGGATGATTTTTTAGAAAGTTGTGGTACGCTGGCTGAATTAGTGTCAGCAGCAGCGTGCCATGGCATTGGGGGATGGGGATCAAGTCTTTGCAGGCTGTGGGGGCATTGGGCACAACAGTGCCACGCCTCCACAACCTGCTTGTGGAGAAAGCTGATGCAACATGTTTCTTGCGCATGCACGCAATCAATATAAAAATGTCCATTTTTGGAAAATTAAGTTCTGTTCTTTACCCACCCCATACCGTAGAATTCCTGTCAGGCTACGTGGGTTGCAAGCACGATTGAAAACAAACAGACATTAAGAAAAAATGCTAATTTTTTATTTTCTTTGTCGTGGGTGTTGAGAGATGAGGAGTCTTAACAGGAAAGAAGTGGTTTTTGGCTTTACGTTCACCCCGTGAGGTCTACTAATCGGTCGTATAACTCTTGCCACTGATTTTTGGTTTTATCTCTTGCTAAGCGAGAGGAAAAAATGGTGGCATTTGAAAAATGTTTGTCCAGTGCTGTAGCCAATCAGGACAGAGGCTGTTCTCTACGATACAACATAAGGCTAGCATGGCAGGTACTTTTAACTTAAAGGGCTCTCACTGTAAGTTAACGTACCCTCTGCCAGCCAATTAGATTTCTCATATTTCCAAGCCCATTTTCTAAAGTGAATATAAATACTGCTTATGTTGCTTAAGTTTTGCTATTCACCTGGCTGCACTGGCGGAAGAGCAGGAGAAGAGTCTGGTGGCAGATGTTGGGAGACACTGCAGATTGGGCAGGGGAAGGGTAGTGGTGTTGGGGGACTTAAAAATGCCAGGAACAGACTGGGAGACTATGACATCCTCGGTGGCCAGGGAACAGAGGTTGTTGGATGTCTTTCAAGACGCATTCCTAACTCAACAGATGGGGGAACTGACCAGGGAGGTGCGGGTACTGGATGTGGTCCTGGCAGACAGTGACCAGATTGGGGGCCTGGAGGTAAGGGGCCCATTGGCAGGCAGTGACCATGCCACAGTCTGGTTCTGCCTGGACCTAGGCGGGGTAGAAGGCTGCACAAAGATGGAGGTAACTGACTTCAGTGGGGCAGATTTTAAGGAAATGGGAAGGATCCTTAAGGAGCATTTGGATGTGATTGGGTCAGACATGGATGCTGACAGTAGGTGGAAAATCATCAGGAGATGGGTGCAAGATGCTACCAGCACCTGTGCCAGAGTAAGACAAAAATGAGGTAGGGCCCGAAAACCCTGCTGGTGGACCAGGGAGGTCCAGGAGGTGGTGCGAGTAAAGAAGGCAGCCTATAGGTAATTCAAGTGCTCAAGGAGTGAAAGGGATCGAGGGGAGTATGAACTGATGGTTAGAAGAGTCATTAGGGTGGTGAGGGCGGCTAAGGCAAGGAAGGAGCAGAACCTGGCCTGGGAAATTAGGAGAGGGAACAGTGGGTTCTTTAGATACATTGGGGAAAGACGAAGGGTGAAGGGGCAGATTAGCAGGATTAAAACAGGAGAGAGATGGGCACAAGACCTGGGGGAGCAGGCTGAGGTACTAAATGAGTACTTCACCTCAGTTTTCACCAAGGAAAATGGGGGTGCTGCATCATACATGGGAGGAGACAGTGATACTGAGGAGGGGGTACTCTTACCAATCAGCGGGTCTGGGGAGAGGGGGAGGCATCACTGGCAGGAGGGGAGAAGGCTAAGCAGGGAGAAGAGGTAGCAGAGGTGGAAATCACAGCAGAGAGAGTGAGGGAAGCCCTCAGGTCCCTTAAGATGGAGAAAGCACCGGGGCCAGATAAATTACATCCCAGAGTGCTGAAGGAACTTGCGGATGTCCTGGTGAAACCCCTGGCAGAGCATTTCACCATCTCTCTGAGGACAGGGTGGGTGCCCCAGGACTGTAAGGTGGAGCATTTAGTGCCTATCCACAAGGGGGGATCAAGGGAGGTGGCAGGGAACAACAGGTCTGTCAGCCGGACAATGGTGGGCATTGTCAAGGAGAGGCTGGGGGGGGACCTGGAAAAGTCAGGGTGCCTGAACGATAGACAGCATGGATTTGTCCCATGGAAATCATGTCAGACAAACTTTGTGGAGTTCTATGACTGGGTGAAGAGTGCCCTGGACCTGGGTAGACCTGTGGACGTCCTCTTTCTAGACTTCAGCAAGACATTTGACTCTGTTCCTCATGAGGGCCTGTTGGATAAGCTGGGAGAAATGGGGTTGGGGAACCAGATGATCAGGTGGATAGACATTGGCTCCAGGATCGGACCCAGAGGGTAGTAGCTGGTGGGATAGGTCTCATTCCCAAGCAGGGTCATTAGTGGGGTCCCACAGGGATCAGTCCTTGGGCCCCTCCTGTTCAATGCCTATGTCTCTGACATAAGGACAGGTATCAGGAGTGAGATGAGTCTCTTTGTGGATGACTCAAAACCGGGGGCAGTGGTGGATGGGGAGGAGGGGAGGGTGGCCCTACAGGGGGATCTGAAGGCTCTGGAAAGATGGTCTAGAAAGTGGAAATGGAGGTTCAATGCAGGAGAATGCAAGGTACTGCACCTGGGGGCCAGAAACCCGGGTCAAGTGTACACCCTGGGGGGGGAATGCTACAAGTCTCGAGGGACCTGGGGGTGGTGGTGGATGTCAAGATGAACAACTCGGAGACTTGTAGGAGGGCAGCAGCCAAGGCCAACAGGATGCTGGGATGCATCACTAGGGGGATCACCTCCAGAAGGAGGGAAGTGATACTCCCTCTGTATAACTGCTTGGTAAGGCCACACCTCAAGTACTGTGTGCAGTTTTTGAGGCCGCACTTAAAAAGGGCCATTAAACTCCTGGAGAGGGTCCAGAGGAGGGCAACCAAAATGATTTGGGGCTTGGGGGACAGGACCTATGGGAGAGGCTCGAAGAGCTAAATATGTACACATTGGAAGAGAGAAGGGACTGGGGGGACATGATAGAGATCTTCAGGTACATGAAGGGGGTGAATAGGGGAGGAACAATCAGGGTGCTTCGAAGGAAGGAGGAAGGGGCAACTAGAGGGCATGGGTGGAAGCTGTAGGGGGGAAGATTCAGGGGTGAAAGGAGGATGTGCTACTTCACTGAGAGGGTGTTGGAGCCATGGAATGCACTGCCCAGGGGGCTGGTGGAGGCAGAGATGGTGGAGGGGTTCAAGAGGGGGTGGGACAGGTATAGGGGAAGGGTTCTGGAAGCAAAATCCAGCGCAGCGAGAATATCTGGAACTGGAAATGGAGAAGCCAGAGAAGGCGAGGGGGGGCAGTAAAGTCAGCTCCCAGGGTGGGGGCTGACCAAACGAGCAGACACGACAGACCATTAGGCCTATTCTGCTGGCATTTTAGTATGTTAGCACCTGAAGAAGGGACCTGTGAGGCCCTGAAAACTTGTGTATAATTCCATCTTTGTACAAGACAGTTGTTGGTCCAATAAAAGGTTATCAAATCTTCCATCACTTCAAGTCAGTCTGAAAACTAAAGCTTAGCAGGCACGCTTCACTAAAATTTTCAGGATGCTGCTTGTCACCTGGTAGCCCAAAACCTGCTTTAAAGTCCCACTAGTCTTTTTTTTTTAAATAATAAAATGACTACATTTGGTAAAAACTTTAGAACATACAAACATAAGAAAGGCCAGCAGAAGAAGTCCTAAAGTCTGCTCAACTGCTAGGAACTGGACACAGCAGTGAGGGTAAAAAGGGTGGCATTCAGGAGGTATAAGGAAATGCAGAGGGAGAAAGACGTGGATGTGTATCAGGTAAAACACAGGGAACCAGGTGGTGCAGTGATGAGATCAAAGGCAAAAGTAGAGGAAAGGATAGTCAAAGGGGTAAAATTGTGGATAAGACTTTCTTCAGATACTTACAGTAGGTGAAAAGAAGAAGAAGAAGAAGAAGCAAGAGAAGGATAGTGAGGATAAGAAGGACAGTAGGGAGTGACTTCACAGAAGTGGAACAAGAAAAAGAAAATATCATGAATAGGTACTTCTGCTCAGCATATACAGTGGAGACAGAGAGGGCAGACCACCAGTGATCAGTATGAACAAAGGGGGATGGGAGACAAACTCAAATCCATTTTCAGAAGAAAGGGAACTGTTAAAGTGGACAAGGCTATGAGACAGATGGGATTCATCAGGGATCAGAACTGCCGACAGCATCATTTAACAGCTTACTGGAATCAGGCATGGTTCCAGATTACTAGAAGAAAGCAGACATGGTCCCTCTACATAAAGGCAGTTGTAGCGAAGAGTCTAATAACTATAGGCTGGTAAGCTTCACCTCAGTGGTGGGGAAACTGATGGAAAGATTGTTAAAGAAAAGGTTGGTAGAATATCTTAAATCCAATGGGCTGCAAGACCAAAGGCAGTATGGATTCACAGGGGGAGGTAATCCCAGACAAATCTAGTTGAGTTTTTTGAATGGGTGGCCAAGAAAATAGATCCGGTAACAGTAGTGGACGTGGCCTATGTGGACTTTAGCAAGACCTTCAGCACTGTTCTGCACAGAAGACTAAGAAATTGAGCAGCTTAGGGGTAGGTTACAAAGTGGTGAACTTGGGTTAGAAACTGGTTAAGTGATAGGCTTCAGGATGTGGTGGTTAACAGTGCTCACTCAAATGATGGGAGAGTGACCAGTGGGGTGTCACAGGGCTTAGTACTGGGACTGGCCAGACTTAGTACTGGGACTGGCCCTCTTCAGTGTCTTCATAAGTTACATTGCAGATGAACTGGAAGTGGGAATAAAATTACTCACTGTAGTAATGCTGTTTCTTCTCAGGGATCCCTCACTATGGTTACATTCTAAGCATCATCTCCTTGCAGACAGATGCACCAGAGACAGAACCCTATTCTAATTACTAGAATTTAGATTACTGGTTTAAAAACCTCTGCAGCCATGCTCCACTCTGGCAGTTGCCAGATTTGTTTCTATAGCCAGAGTGGATTGGTGTGAAGTGGGCAAGGAAGGCTGCTGATGCCAGATGAACTCTAATAGATCAGGACAGATCATACATCCTCCTGGCTACATTTGTAAGGGAAAGTGAAATTTGACTATGTCAACCACCCAGAGGTGGATTTTCA
This sequence comes from Neoceratodus forsteri, assembly GCA_016271365.2. Lineage (NCBI taxonomy): Eukaryota > Metazoa > Chordata > Ceratodontiformes > Ceratodontidae > Neoceratodus > Neoceratodus forsteri. Next base: position 103,789,579 of record CM028132.1, read on the forward strand.
GGTGACGCCCAGAGAGCGGATGTCGGGAATTTAGGGGAAGGGAACCCAAGTCAATCACTACTTACCGGATCCTCCAAGAGAGAGGCATGAAGCTCATTCAAATGCAACTAAAAGATATTTATTGTAGGGAAGAGAATACAAATGTTACAGCAAACAAGGAAAATTATACTACTGGTAAAACTGTATGTTTATGGAAGGTTTAGCTCTAATGCAATTCTATATATTGTAAATAAAACACTCTAAGCAGTATATGAACTGCAAGGGTTCACTATACTGTACTTTAGCACAGTTTTACAGAGCTGTAAGCTCTATAATTAATATTTGTAACTGAAAAGCACAGGTTTTAACACTCTGATGATTCTTGCATACCCTATAGCAATTGCAAGACTCTGAACTCTGTTGCTCTGAAATGTTAGTCCAATGAACCTTTGATGGGGCTATAAATGATGACCAGCAAGAAACTTCACAGTCAGTGAGATGCACACATGAGAGGATATTCCAGGGAAAGCACACCAGAAGGGACTGCAGAAATGCACCCCAGGAGAAGCCAGAAAAGCTACATTCAGGACAGTGGGGAGTATCAGGGGCACACCTCCTCCCCTGACTGGAAGGATATGGCTGCCTGGTAGAGGCTGTGCCAGACTGCATGGCCAAGGACAATTCAGAGCTCCTTTATTGGTTGATAGGTCATGACTGACCACCAATTAATGAAGGGCAAGCAGTTCCTTTTACCAGACCCTCTGGGCATTGATACAGAGCTCATGGCAAAATGCTGACTAGAGTCACACTGTATACACAAGGATTTGTTCTCCAGGGTTCTTGAGCTATTGTTGCTCCCAGTTTCATTGCTTCTGTCAGTCCTGGACCTGGTTGCTATATAGGGAAACATGAGTGCCAAACTGTTATGTGGTTCAATCAGGCTCACAGACATTTCAGGCAAACTTGCAGAAAGGTACCACACAGTTATGTCCAGGCAAACAGGATGTCTCAAAATGCAGGCATGCTTTTAAGTAAACAGGTTAACATAGGTTCAGCAGTTTGTAAGGACATAGGGCAGTTACTCAGTTTGTGTAACAGTTTGTTAAATGGTAGGCAAAAATCACAGTTCTGGGGCAATTAGCATGGATCAGGGCACTTGTCACTGTTCAGGAGTATAGTTAGCATAATACAGGGACCACAAAATATCATCATTTAACCATTTCCAAAGGCAGTTTCTAAATAACCCACAATAGAAATAGGCAACTTATAGATCAGGTGCATTGCCCCTTTAAATTAGCCCTTGCAGTGCCTGCATACATACTTATTAATTCATTTGCATGTGCCCCACCTCTCTGGTCTCTGCTCATACAGAGCTCTGTTTTCTGGATCTGCCCTATAGGTGATGCTGATGGAGTCATGGCTTGCCTCCACAATTTCTAGCTCCTATGGAGCTTTTCATTTCCAACCCCCTGGGTGGTTGTCCTTCCAGGGCCTGGCTTGCCCCATGTGGCTGCACCACTTCTGTTGGCACCGGAAGGTGCAAATGTCTTTACTTATTTTTAAATTAAAAAAAGGCAGACAGTCTCTTGTTCCTGGCAGCCAGCACCTGGCAGTGGTGCTGCCACCACTCACCCTGCCTCCCACTTCTGTTCCTAGGCTGGAGACTGCTGGGCTACTGCTGTAGAAATGGAGGGGACAGCCTTGCAATACCACCCCTTCCCAACAGACTTTTCACCTTCTGGACCAGGGGGCCCATCGGACTGCAGAGGGATGGAGGAGCTGCTGTTTTTCTGAACCGTCTGGGACATCAAGTGGAATACAGGAACAACAGGTAAGTCGATCCGTTTCATGCTTTGCCCGGCCAGCAGATCACTCCCTTAGCTGTTGCTGCTCCCTCAGCTCTCTTTTCTAGACTTACCAGCTGTTGCCATTCAAAATGGGCTGAGGATTCCATTCCAGAAACCTCACAAGCCCAACTCTGCCTGCCTGCCCCACGTGCTCAGGAACTACCGGCGCCTGACAATGGGGGGGAGCTGAAGTCGAAGGGAGGAAAAGAATAAATAAAAAACATTTTAGCAACAAGCCCTGCAGGGGCTTTACAGGGGATACAGTGGTGGGGCTGGGGACCCTACCTTAGCCTATTTCCCCTTACTGTAGTGCACCAGAGGATGTCAACTTTGGGGCACTGTGACAGGGAGAACCTATCACTCTAAAGGACTGTGTCTTTATTCTTAAAATCTGTTGCAACAGTTCTTCTATTTCTTTGCCTAATCTATCCTTTACAATTTCTAATCCATAAGGTTGGCCGCCTATGGGCACCCCCCTCCCCTTTCTTGACTATGCTATAGTGTCCTCTTTAATTTTCCTTTTCCCTCTCAGGTCCTAGTTCAGGAAGGTTATTGTGGTGACCTCAGAGCTGATGTAAAACAACAGGCTGTGTTGCTCATTGTTGGATTTAGTATGCAATATCACCATGCCATAAAATACCTTGATGTATATATCTTATATGTATGAAACCTATAAATGTTGAAAATACCATGGCACTAGGTGTTTTTAATAAAGGTAAAACGTTACTAGTGGACTGTATTATAAAAATTAAGTTTGTTGTGTTATTTAAAATGCATGGAAATTACAGACTGTTTGAGAGGCCACTTGGCACCATGCATTCCTGCTTTAAGCTGAACAAGCCTAAAATGTCATGGTGATTTGCATATACAGTAGATCCCATTGCATTATGGGGGTATGTGTGATGTTGTGTTTCTTTGAAACTTGGCTTTATTGCCAGTGCCCTTTGGGGTAACCCTTGCTTCAGTGCTTCAGCACTGAGGTTCTTTGTCTTTAGCCTGTTTTTGGAGTTTTTCTTTTTTTGAGCTCCCCATCACACAAACACACAAGACAAACATATGGATTGAAATATTTTCACTAAAGAGATATATCAGTAGATCAGTGGGTCAGTAAGTGCTAAGTGCAGAGGAAGGACATGCATAGTCTGGTGCTGCAAACTGATGTATTGAAGAAGGGATATGCCATTGCTTAAGATTAGTCCCTGTGTTTTAAATAAATATCACACAGAGACTATGTGTTGATCCTGAAGTTCTGTGTCTGGTCCATCTGTTATCCCACAACCCCTCCACAGATTTGGTGTTAGAAATGGGATAACTTTGCATATTGCCCACATATCCCAGTTGGATTGATGCACCAGGAACGTGGTAAGCAGCCTGAAATAACTTCTTCCCTCTTAATGTGAGGGATATGTGACAGGGAGAACCTATCATTCTAAAGGACCGTCTCTTTATTCTTAAAATCTGTTGCAACAATTCTTCTATTCTTAGCCTAATATATCCTTTACAATTTCTACTGTATAAGGCTGGCCACCTATGGGCACCCTTCCCCTTTCTTGACTATGCTATAGTGTCCTCCTTAATTTTCCTTTTCCCTCTCAGGTCCTCATACAGGGAGGATATTCTTTTTTTCAGCTCCCCATCACCCAAACACACGAGACAAATCAGTAGATCAGTGGTTCAGTAGGTGCTGACTAAGTGCAGAGGAGGGACATGTATAGTCTGTTGCTGCAAACTGATGTATTGAAGAAGGGATATGCCATTGCTTAAGGTTGTCCCCTGTGTTTTAAATAAACATCACACAGAATTTGTGTGTTGAACTTGAAATTCTGTGTCTGGTCCATCTGTCATCCCACAACCCTTCCACAGGCACTAAAGATTCAGGCCCACCTAAAAATACATGTCCCCATGTATTAGTACAAAATATTTACACTTCTTATCTTATTACTATAAGTCACTAAAAAAAAACATTTTCCTTGCAAACATTTCCTACCTCAGGTTGCATTTTGAGGAGTGAGTTGCTTCACGCTTTGGAATCCTTGCCTTTTTCATCCTGCCAATCATGCCAAGATTTGAAGTGGGCATGGAAGGCCACAGATGCTGACTGAACTTCAATAGATCAGGTCAAATCACAGATCCACCCAGCTACATTTGTAAGGGAAAATGAAATTTGACTATGCCAACTACCCAGCAGTGGATTTTCAGGTGACACCGGGCCAGCCGGCATTGGGACTTTATAAGAGGGGAACCCAATCGCTAGTCTCTGCTCACTGGACCCTGCAAGAGAGAGGTGTGAAGCTGAGTCAAATGCAACCAAAATATATATATTGTAGGGAAGAGGATACAAATGTTACAGCAAACAATGAAATCAAACTACTGGCAAAACTGTATTATTATGCAACATTTGGCTCTAATGCAATTCTATAAACTGTAAATAAAACACTCTGCTTTAAGCAGTATACAAACTCCAAGGGTTCGATATACTTTAGAACAGTTTTAAAGAACTCTATAACTAATACTCGTAATGGAATAGCACAGGTTCTAATGCTGTAATCATTCATTATACCCTATGGCAATTGCAGGACTCTGAATTCTGTTGCCCTGGAATGCCAGTCTAGTGAACCTTTGGTGGGGCTGTGACTGATGACAAGCAAGTAAACTTCACAGTCAATTGGATGCACACACAAGGTGATATTCCAAGGAAAGTACACCAGAAGGGACTATAGAAATGGGCTCCAGGAGAGACCAGAAAAGCTACATTCAGGACAGTGGAGAGCATCAGGGGCACACCTCCTCTCCTGACTCGAAGGACTTGGCTGTCTGGTTGAGGTGGTGCTGAAATGCAAGGCCAAAGACACTTCAGGACTTCTGCATTGGCTTGTAGGTCCATGAAGAGCAAACAGATGGAGGAGGAGCCAACACTTTTCTGGACTGGCTGGGACATCAGGAGGGACATAGGAACAGCAGGTAAGCCCTCCCTTTCATGATTCGCCTGGCCAGCCAGTCACTCCCCTCACTGTTTCCTAACTCTCAGCTCTCTTTTCTGAACTGACCAACTGTTGCCATTCAAAATGGGCTGATGATTCTGTTCTGGAATCCTTACAAGCCCAACTCTGCCTGCCTGCCCTGCATGCTCAGGAACCACTTGAGCAGGTTGCCTGCACCCAAGAGTCAGGAGGTTGGTTGCACTACAGACAGCAGGGAGAAGAGAATAAATAAAAAATATTTTAACAACAAGCCTTGCAGGGGCTTTACAGGGGATACAGTGGTGGGGCTGGGACCCTACCTAAGCCTATTTCCCCTTACTGTAGTGCACCAGAAAACGTCAACTTTGGTGCACTACAAGTTACGAGGAAATCTAGGCTACAAAATGTTATGCAAATTTCAACATTTTTGAAAAACATAAGTCAAATTGAAACAGACATGTAAATTTAAAAAAATACGTAGAAAATGTTAAGAAGAACTAAACTTTATAATTGTAGAGAAAATGACAACAATAATGCTCAAGCAACCAAAATAAAAGGAAATGATTGTTGTGAGAACCTATTTTCAGGTTCTGGAAGAGGAGGCAGGAAGGGAGAGTGTAACCATAGTGAGGGATCCCTGAGAAGAAACACGATTTCTACAGTGAGTAATTTTTTTTCTTCTTCAATGCAATTTGGTTTTATTGATCAACCAATATATAACAAAACACCAATGCTATCACAATCAGTAAAAAGATTTGCATTGAAGCATAGACACATTAAAAATCAGGAAGTCTCATGCAAATAAGTTACAATATATAAATATTTCATCAGTGCACTATACCAAAGACGTAGGATTTGAATAAACGAAAAGAGTAACCTTTTTGAGGTATATATTTATGACTAATAATAACATCCTCTTAAGTCAAAGTATATTTCATGGTCATTTTCTCCCTGTATATTAGTTATAATGTATGGTAGAACATTATTATAGGTAGAAATCTACCTTTCTATAACAACATTTTACCATTGATGTGACATCTCGATGTTGTTAACCCATCGATGGTATGTCACATCGATGGGTTAACAACCAGGAACAGTCTGGGCATGCGTGCAAATGGATCATACGCGGCCTTGACTGACCCGTGGCCGGTCAGAGACAAACAGCAGCAACATAAAAAAAACTGCAGTAAGGAACTGCTTTCTTTTGTAAAAAACCTAAATTGTACCATACACTACAAAATATAATATATGGTACATCGATGGGTAACTGTTTTTTTAACTCATCTTGAGGTTGCCATGGCTACCTAAACTTCTCGAGTTTCACTCTTGAGGCTTACATGGTCGCCCTGGCAACCTCTCGATGGTTAACATTGGGATCCATTCACATATCTGGAATGTGTAGTATGGTATGGGCTGCACGCCCATTGGCTCACGCTGTGGACCAATGGACGTACAACCCTACTGACGGTGTCAGTCGGTGGGCAGCAGGGTGGCAGGCGGGTGGGGTGCTGCCACCCGCCACTCACCGGGGGGGAACGGGGCAGTGAGGATCAGTGGCGGGTGTAGAGGGGGTCCACTGGACCACCAGGGATGATAGGTTTTGTTAAATTTTACTTCAGCCCGCAATCGGGCAGACCGGTCCACTGGACCACCAGGGATAATAGGATGTGTCATTTATTTACTTAGCCTGCAATCGGGCAGGTAGACAGGTCCACTAGACTACCAGGGATAATAGGAGTTATATTTCATTTACTTAGCCCATGATCAGGCGGGCAGCCGTCCACTGGACCACCAGGGATAATAGGAGTTATATTTCATTACTTAGCCCACAATCGGGTGGGCAGCGGACCACCCCGGGATTTTGGATTACTCTTTTTACTGATGCCCGCAATCGGGCATGGGGGGGGCCGCCACCACGGAGGTGCAGCCGGTGCTCGGGTGGCCACCCACAGGTGGCAGCTGCCATGTTGCGCCCTGCAATGCAGCAGCTCACTTGTGGGTGGCCATCCGTTGTTCCTTTTTTTTTTGGATCAAATTTGTGCTGGCGCAGTTAGGGGTTGCGCATGCATGGCTCCGCACATCCCGGGCTGAATATCAGGCTGTGCAGAGTATGCATGGGCACGTCCCCCCTACCTGCGCCTGCATACATTACTGATGCGCTTCGGCGCATCGGGATTTGTGTTGCGCACTTTCCCCTTTTGAATATCACACCGGGGTGCATCAGTTGGTTGCGTATGGTGCAACACTGTTGCGCCATGCACAACCCTTTTGAATATCTGGGCCTTAATTTTGATTTTCTAATTTGTGATTTATAGTGGTCTGTCCATGAAGTATTACCCGCTACTGTTACTCCCAGATATACGTAGTTGTTGATGGATTTAATTCTTTGTTGATCTAAGTAGAAACTAGTGTTATTGTTTCTAGATCCAAATATTAGAACCTTTGTTTTCAATATGTTGATTTTAAGTTGAAAATATTTGCATTTTTCATAGATAACCTCTGTTTTCCTTTGTATGCCTTTTTTTTGTTAGGGACAGCATCAAAAGATCATCCATGTAAGCTAGCACATGACATTGTAAACCATTAATTTTTGGAGGATCAAATTGTGTAATGTCTTCAAAATTTAGCAACTCATTATTGTAGAAATTAAATAAGGCAGGGGCTAGTAAACACCCCTGTTTTGCCCCTCTTAATGAGGGGAAGGGTTTTGTTGTATTACCATGAATACCAAACCTAACTTTTGTATACGTATCTGTGTATAATAGCTGAATTGGTTGTAATGATGATTCACTTATACCATAATTCCTTAAAATGTCCCAAATAATGGCGTGATTAATGAAGTCAAATGCTGAGGTGAAATCAATCAATAGAGCATATAGTTTCATTTTTTTTGTGTACATGTTTTTCAATCACATGAGACAGACTATATATTGCCTATTGTGGAAAAACTGCATCTAAAACCTGTTTGGAAAGGAGATATTATTGAAGCTTTGTCAGACCAGTTTATTAATCTGGCCAAATTTCCCTTGTTCACTAAAAATACCACCAACAGCTTAATCTGGTTTAAGGTTAGTTGGCATTCATCTATATCCCTCTCCCCCGGGTCGTGCCTGAAAATAGGCAGGATTTGTCTAGAAGACAAAGAACCTCTGTGCGCAAACACTGAGGCAAGGGTTACCCCAAGGGGCATTTGGCTGGGAAGCCAAGTTTCAAGAAAATACAACATCACACATGCCCCCACAATGCAAGGCATCATGGGCTGCATATGCAAATCACCACAGAATGTTATGCTGGTCCAACTTTAAGCAGAATTGCATGGTGCCGAAAGGCCTCTCACACAGTTTGCAAAGGGTGCTAACAGAAGACATAGACACGTGTTTCGTCCTACCAGGACTCATCAGTATGCCTCGTCTGTTTGACACCCCAGTGGAATGGACCAGCTACCCTAAGGCAGTGTGCCTTGGATATATTGTGGTGAACCCATTAAAATAAAAAAACATTTAAAAGACAAAGAACCTCTGTGCGCAAACACTGAGGCAAGGGTTACCCCAAGGGGCATTTGGCTGGGAAGCCAAGTTTCAAGAAAATACAACATCACACATGCCCCACAATGCAAGGCATCATGGGCTGCATATGCAAATCACCACAGAATGTTATGCTGGTCCAACTTTAAGCAGAATTGCATGGTGCCGAAAGGCCTCTCACACAGTTTGCAAAGGGTGCTAACAGAAGACATAGACACGTGTTTCGTCCTACCAGGACTCATCAGTATGCCTCGTCTGTTTGACACCCCAGTGGGATGGACCAGCTACCCTTAAGGCAGTGTGCCTTGGATATATTGTGGTGAACCCATTAAAATAAAAAACCATTTAAAAGACAAAGAACCTCTGTGCGCAAACACTGAGGCAAGGGATTTGTCTAGTGCACTTACCCGGTCAACAAAAACTAAATAAATAAATAAAATAAATAGAATTTTTGAGAAGATTTTTGATATTGAATCCAGTAAACTAATTGGCTGATAATTAGAGGGATCAAATAAGGACCCTATTTTATGAAGTGGTACTATTATATTTAATGTCCATGAAGTTGGCACATGATTTTTTTCGAGACATGAATTAAAGTATTTAGTTAAAGACATGCCCAGCACTCAATGTTATATTTGTATATTTCTGAGGGTATAGAATCTGGTCCTGGTGCTTTGTTGTTCATTAGTTTAGAAATAATATCTGCAACTGCTGGTATCTGTATTCTAAGTGGTTGCAAATTCCTTATATGTAAGTAAGGAGAATGGTACGAGTCCTGATGTCCCAAGGAATGATTAAATAATTTCTTATAGTGAGATATCCAAGTCTCTTCTGAAATTAAAGACAATAAGCAGGTTTGAGAAGTTGCTGAGCCTTTGGATACCATATCCCAAAAGGCTTTTATAGCTTTAGACTTGATTATTTGAAGCATCAGGTTCCACTGGGACATTCTATGCTGTTTTGTTTTCCTTTTTAAGAAGTCTCTGTAATGTTTTCTAGCCATGGTCAAAGATTTAAAGTTTGCTTTACACAGGTGATTTTTTTGCCATAATTTACTTTTTTTTTAGTTTATTTTTCTCAAGCTTGCAAGTAATTTTTTTCTTCTAACCCCAGGAATCCCTCACTCAGTGGTTACACTCTAAGCAGACTATACCATAGTACCTTGGGAGGCTGGGTCCAGAACATATTTAGGAAAATGATTCTGCAACTGTAAGACAACAGCTTCAAAGCTGGCATCCCTCCTGGACTGTATCTCCAGACAGTATGATTTGTAAAGGTATGCACTGTTTTCCAGGTAGCTTCTTTGCAAATGTCTAATAAGGGGATGTCCCTTGTAGCTACCACAGGCAGAGATGTCCCTTGTGGAGTGTGCCTTTTAAGCCTCTGAGTGGTATTTTCCCAGCTTTTTCATAGCAGAACTGGATGCAAGAGACTAGCCAACAAGAGACAGGCCTCTTAGATTCTGGTTTACCTTTGCCAACCTCTCCAAGGATAATATAGCTGAGTGTTTTTTGGACCTGGCCTCTTTTGTCTAACCATGTAAATGCCCAGAGCTCTTTTCAGTCAGTGCTGTGCAATTTTTGTTCACCTGGAGTAGAATGTTCTAGAAAGAGTACAGGAAGTGTTACTGACTGGCTGAGGGGGAATTCAGACACCAGTTTAGCTAGGAATTTCCTGTTGGTTCTAAGGACTACCTTATCTTTTTGGAAGATTATGTAATTTGTCCCTGGCTTGCAGTTCAATCACCTCCCCTAGCAGAGGTCATGGCAATCAGGAATATGGTTTTCCATGTGACACACTTTAGATCAGCAATGTCCATAGGCTCGAATGGAGTCTCTATGAGCTGGGCAAGGCAGACATTGAGATTCCATGGAGGGAATGGGTCCCTTACTGGTGGGTACAAGTGACTGAGGCCTTTAAAAAACCTTTTGAAAATGGAGTGAGAGACCCATGAGTTTCCCTTGCCTGTTGATATGTATGCTGAAACTGCTGTTAAGCACACTATTAGTGTCAAAGGCCTTAGGCCTAGATACTGCAGGTGTACCAAGGTACTCCCATACTATAGGCAACCCTGACTCCATTGGAATTATTTTTTTTGGTGGGGGGTACACCTGTAAGAAAATATCTTCCATTTAGTGCAGTATATTTTCCTGGTTGCTGGTTTCATTGAAACTCTGAGTACCTTCACAACTTCCTCTGAGAGAGTTAATCCAGAGTATTCTACTGTAACTTCTCAAGTGCCATGCCCTCAAACATAGTATCTTGGGGTTTGATAATGATATCCTGCCCTGAGATTAGGTCAGCCGATTGGGACTAAGTGGCAGGCTGATTGAACACTTGCTGTATACGGCTAGTAGGACTGAATACGGGGTCTGTCTGGCCTAGTCTGGAGCTATTAGCATCACTGTTGCAGGCTCCCTCCTGAGTTTCAGTAGTAAGTAAAGTCAAAAACTTTATTTTTAAACAGGAGACAAGTCATTAGGACAAAACTAGTCCTGTTTGTAAGACAGTCCTGTTAGTTACAGTAGGAATTTCTGGATGAATGGAAATGGTGGGAAGGCATGCAGGAACCTTCCTGTCCAGTTCAAATCCAGGGCGTCCTCTGGGACCGTCCCTTTGGCTGATGGTCTGCAACAAAACTATGGCAGCTGATTGTTTTCCCAAGAAGTGAACAGGTCTATTTGGGAATGTCCCAGCTTTTGAGCACATTGGCTAGAACCTGTCAGTCCAAGGCTCATTAGTGATTTCCCAGGCTGATTCTGCTTAACTTAATGAAGCTGCCAGAACATTGTCTTTGCCTGTCAAGTGCACTGCATAAATGTTTGTTTCTAGGGTGTATACCAGCATCCATATCCTCATTGCTTCTGTACTTAGTTTTGAGGATCTTGCCCATCCTTGCTTGTTTATGTTGTACATGTTATAGTGTTGTCTGTTCTGATTTGGGCAGCCTGACTCCTTAGCTGGGAGGAGAATGACTGCATTGCTAACAGCACTGCCCTGAGCTCCAGGAGGTTGATCTGTTCCATTGACTCTTGTGGCTCCATGTGCCACTCACTGTGAGGTTCTGTTGGTGGGGGCCCCAAACCAGGAGTGAGACATCTGAAGTAAGAACACCTTGATGATTGCTGAATGAAGGGAATGTCCTCTCTGAGGTTGATTGCTTTCTTTCTTTCACCACTCTAGTGACTTAACCAGTGCTTTTGTCACTGGCACTAGCTTTGAGAGTGGATCCCATCTTTGAAACCAGTTGTCTTTTGAGTGGTACTGAATATCTCTCATTTGCAACCTGACCCTTGAAACCACAGCTGTGGATGTGGCTGGCCATGTGTCTCAGTAATCACAGAAAATCCCTTACAGGCCTTGGGTGACCTGCTCTGAAGGACTCTGCTACTACTGTCAAAGTTGCAACTGTATCCTGTGGTAGAAAGGCTTTCCCATACAGCACGTTTAATTCTGCTGCTATGAAGTTCAGTACTTGAAAGGGTTCTAGTTGGGTCTTCTGCAGGTTTATCAAGAATCTCAGAGACATCAAGGTACTTTTTACAGTCTTAAGTGAGTACCTCATCTCTTGTTCTGTTTTCTCTGAAACTAGCCAGTTGTCCAGGCAGAGGAAAACTACCACACCTTGCCTTCTCAGGTGCGCTGCCACCACAGCAAAGCATTTTGTGAATACCCTTGGTGTTGAGATGAGGCCGGAGGGAAGAGCTGTAAACTGGTATTGGTAGTTCCCTAGCTTGAACCTAAGATATTTTCTGTGTGATGGCCTAACTGAGATGTGAAAATAGGCATCTTTGAGATCCAGTGATCCCAGCCAGTATCCTGACTCTAGGGATGGTATCACTGTTCTCAGTGTGACCATCTGGAATTTCTATTTCTTTACATGTTTGTTTAGATACTGGAGATCTGAAATGGGTCGCCACTCTCCATTTTTCTTGTGGGTCAAAATGTACCTTGGGAATATGACATTGCCCCATTGAGAGGCAGGGTCCATTTCTACAACTTTTGCTGTCAACAGTTTCTTTACTTCCAGTTCCAGCAGAATTATTTCTGTTGGAAAAAAATTTGTGTTCCCACAGTCTTAGGAATTTTTTGAGCTGCAGCCCCATATGAGCAACCATGGGGTTGTCATTTGCATAAGATCACAGGCCAAGAGTCGGCAGCAGCCTAAGTACATTTCCAAAAGGTCTTTCCACAAATTCCAAGCAAGAAATTACCTGACCGATCTAGGAGAGGCTAGATGGCAAGATCTTTATCTTGCCAAATCCATAGATGAGGCTGTCTCTGTTCTCAACAACAACCTTAATACACTGGTAAATAAGCATGCCCCCTATACTAAGGTCAGGGTGCGCCATACCTCCCACCCCTGGTTCACTCCAAGTCTTAAGGCTGCAATCACTAATAGGGACAAGTCCTGGGCCCAGACCAGGCACACTAAGAGTCATTCAGATTGGCAGGCATTTAGAACAGCCAGAAACCCATGTGTAAAAGCATTCAGGCAGCAAAAGAGCACTATTATGTCTCTACCCTAGAACAGGCCAACGGGAACCCACAAAAAATCTGGAGGACACCTAATTCCATTAAAGGACGGCCAAGTGCTCCCTCCCTTCCAGCCAAGATCCTTACCAACGGCAGAACTATTGAAGGTAATTCCCAAATTCTGGAAGAACTCAACTCCCATTTTGTCACTGCTGGCTTATCTTTTGACTCCTTGCCTTATGCAGGTAGAGGGGTTAATCAGACTAGTGCTAGCCTTACTCCCTGCACCTTGATCTGTTCTTTCCAGCTGCATGCACTTAATTACAGAGAAGTAGAAGACGTACTACTCAGTCTTGACCCTAAGAAAAGTGCGGGAGATGATGGACTTGAACTGTTTTCTCTAAAACTAGGTTATGCCTATCTCACTGCCCCAATTCTTCACATTCTCAATCTCTCTATCTCTACTGCCATAGTTCCTTCTTGTTGGAAATCCACCCATATCCTTCCCCTACTCAAATCAGGTGACCCTTGTGATCTAAATAATTACAGGCCTATCTCAATTTTGCCTGTTCTCTCTAAAGTACTCAAAAAACTGATCTATAATCAATTAAAACTTCAAATTGAAACCTTCTCACTGTTAAACCCAGCACAATCTGGTTTCCGGTCTAAACACAGCACTATCACGGCTTTGGCTAAAGTCACAAATGACTGGATCTCTGCAATAGACAACAAAAAGATCACTGATGCAATCTTCTTAGACCTGAGCAAAGCGTTCGATACAGTTGATCACAATTTACTAATTGGCAGCCTTATAAAGCTAGGTGCCACTCCATCCACTGCTCAGTGGTTCACCACCTATCTTTCAGGGAGGACCCAGAAAGTGAAAGCTGATGGCATATTCTCAGCCTCGTTGCCGATTGCCAGGGGAGTCCCTCAAGGCTCCATCCTAGGACCTATCCTTTTTTCCCTGTATATCAATGATCTTGACTCTCATATTGTCAATTCCAACCTTCACTTCTTTGCTGATGACACAGTACTGTACACTTCTGGCTCTACATTGTCTGAAGTTAGGAACATACTGCAATCTGACTTTGCTCAGCTGGAAATTAAAATCATCAATGCCAAGCTTCTTCTTAATGCCAAGAAAACTGAGGCTATGATTTTTACTCATAGTAACTCTTCTCCCTCCCCCTCTGTAGCACCGAATGACTTTGTTGTTACCTCGCTAGGTGAACCCCTGGAAGTAGTCCCCAAATTCAAATATCTTGGCATTTGGCTGGATAACAAACTTTCTTTCAACAATCATCTTGAGGACCTCTCTAGAAGGCTAAAAGCCAGGTTGGGTTTCTTTTACAGAAACAAGTCTCTCTTTCCGAATGAGATCAGAACCTGGCTAGTACAGGCCACATTTCTTCTCTTGCTTGATTATGGGGACCTAATTTACAGCTCCGCTGCAACCTCAAACCTAAACAAATTGGATGCACTCTATCACTGTGCCCTGCGGTTCATCACCAATTCACCGTCACCAAACCCATCACTGTGACCTTTACACAGCAGTCGGCTGGATGTCACTTGCCACTAGACAGCTGTTCCATGCTGGTATCTGGACCCTTAAGATACTCTTGAACAAACTACCAAGCTACCTCACATCCCTCATCAGTATCTTCCACTGTGCATATTCCCTCAGGAAATCCGACTTTATCTTCCTGGATGTGCCTAGGACTCGCACCACTTTTGGTAAAAGTGCTATCACATATGCTCTTCCAACAATATGGAATCGGCTCCAAACCACTCTGAAACTTTCCAGTATGGTCTCGGTCAACTTCTTCAAAAAGTTAACAGCATCCAAACTAAAAGATATCTGTAATTGATATTAAGCCTCCCCCTGAGCTTTTATAGCCTCAAGATCAATCACCTCAAACTAATACTTACCAGGACATGAAACCATTCAACTAACCACCAAATTCTCACCTATTATTGCCTTCGTTATCTCTATCCTCTTCATCCTACTCTCCCTAACACCATTCCTTTACGCATCTTATATTTTCTAACCCCTCCTTCCTATTCCACTACTCTCTTCTGTTATCTTTACACCCTCCTCTTACTCACCCACTCTCTCCTCCCACATTACACTATCTACCTGCCCAGCTCCCTACTATCCTACACTAATAATCCCTACCTATTCGGTCGCATTCCAGCATCCGGTAATATATGAACCTTACTGTGCCTCAATCTGTCAGACTGTAATTTTATAAACCGATGTATAACAATCCTATGTGTATATGTTTTTTTAAGATGCTTTGTACATATTGTCTTCTTATGTTAAGCCACTTGGCTATTATTATGATCTAGGACCTCCTTGTGAATGAGCTTGCTCAACAGAGTTTTCCTGCAATAAACTTGAACTTGAACTTGAAGTCACAGGCCTACCACCTCCAGAAACCACTTGTCTGAGGTAATGTTTTCCCATTCTTGAAGGTGGCGAGACAGTCTTCCCCCCAACTGGCAATGGCTGGGTGGCCTGTGCAGAACTGTCAAGGGTTTGCTTTGGCTGGGGCTTGGGTGCTGGGGCTGTAGCAGCAGTATGCTTTGCACACCTTCTGCCCTTGAAGTAGCCTCTTTGTGGCTGATACTTATAAGGGGCATATGGGGTATAGACTTTAGGAAGTAACCCCTGCCTCTGCTTCCCCTTCCATATGGCCTGTAATAGGTAGAGGCCTTTTCCTTCTCATTGTTACTCTTGTAAGTGGTTTTGCATTCATCCACTTTCTTCTTGTATGCATCTGTTTTGTCACTGACATGTGAATCTCCCTCAAAGGGGAAATTCATAGCTTTGGTTTGGTATCCTGGGAAAGAATGGCAGTCCTTAACCAGGAAACTCTTCTTATGGACACTGTGTATGAGCTAAAACTCTAGCTGCAGTGTCATTAATGTCCACAGCAGTGTGGAAATGATACTTAGTGGCATCCAGGGCTGCTCTTGCTGGGGTAAACAAGTCCTGTGCCAGCTCACTATCTGCTTTTCAGCAAGTGTCAGAATTGTGCTCCACAATGCCTTCTGGTACTATACTATATGTTCTGAATTAGCTGCCTGCCTAATGAGCAGAGAGGGTGAACTACAGCTTTTCTTGGCTATAGCATCCCATTTTCTTGGAGTCCTTTTCAGGAAGATGTGCCGGAAGTGTGACTTTTACTCTCTCACAAGCAGTAGCCTGGACTATCCCTTGGTGATCAGGATAGGCATGCAGGTATTCCACCTCTTGTCTGGCCACCTGATATTTCCTTTCAGTCTTTTTATTAATGACTGCAGCTGAAGTACTGTAGGTACATACATGGTTTTTGATATGGCCTTCTTAACTTGACTTATGCATGGGAACTAGCAACCTCCTTGAAGGCACTATCCCCATGATGTCCATAAATTCAGCATCTTCTTCATCCTCCTCCTCCTCAGTTGCCTGAAGTGGAATGTTGAGAGTATCAAGCATTTGTCTAACAAATGAGGAAAAGAAAGTGTAGTTCTCATTACGCCTTAGAGGAGAGCCAAAGTCTTGCTCAGGGCACCCTCTGACTCCATAGGGTCACTTTCTTCCGCTTGAAAATAGTACTCCTCTTCCTCCTTCTCCTCACCCTCTGGCAGTCAGGCTGAAGCCTGGTGAAAGGGGTGGCATTCACATATTAAAATTTCCCATAGCCTTTATGGCTTGGAAAAATTGATACATCTTTGATATGTCCTCAGATAAGGGCAGTTTTTTCTGCATCACGTGCCTGCTGTTTTTTCTATTCAGGCGGCATGGCAGTGACATTTTTTTTTTTTATTTATTTTTAGCAGTCACTGTTTCCAGTATCTGCTCAGAGGCTGTGTTATTTTTACTTTTGCCATCAACGGATTCAGGGTTCTCCTTTTGGACACCCTGGGGGTCACCCACAATAGGGCAAAAAGAAATCGGTGAGGAAAAGCAGGTCAGAGCAAAGTGGCTGACAGCAAGGTGTGTGAAAGGCAATTGCGTTCTGCACCCAGCTGATGGCACCGCATGTTGGCCCCCACAAACAAATACAAACATCCCCCACCCTACGCACAATGGGGAGGGGGAGTACCACAGTTAGGGACCAATGTTCCCGACTCCCTAGTCACTGGCACGCCAAAATCCCATGCACGTAAAACACATTCACCTTAATGGCTTTGTTCACATTCTCCCACTGTCTTTCCCATGCCTAACTAATGGTAAATGCCACCCTGGTATCTGATGCTTCTTAAGCATTCCTTTCAGATAGCTAAGCAGCTCTGTCTTTTTCTTGTTACCCTTTACATTATTTGATGCTTCTGCTGAACATAAGGAGACAGAAACGTCTGATGAATGCTTTCTACCAGCATTGTACATGCCCTCAGAGCCTTTTGGTTTTATTTTTTAGTGAAAAGGGGACTGACCGAGAAGCCATAATTACTTTTATTTACCCTTTTAGTTAAAGTTTCAGGGCAAAACACAAAGCAGAACTCACAATTAATAAAGTTGTGGTCTTGTGCCAGGCACATTACACAGAGCTCGTGGCAGTCTGCCTTTGCCAGGAGCTGGAAACAATTTTTACAATTTTTACAGCCTGTGGATCCCCTCGGATTCTCCAACATACAATATTAAAGAGAGCCTAGTAAGAAAATTCAAAGTGATTCAAAAGTCAGAAAAAATGTAAGAGCCCAGTAGCAAAAAAAAAAAAAAAAAAACAAAACATCTCTTACCTCTAAAAACTGTGCCAAAGGCCAAAGTGTGGTTTTCTGTACAAGAACCAATTAATTAGGGTGAAAGGGCACAGGCATAAACAGAAATGCAGGGACTTTCATTTTCTGTACAGCACAACTTGAAAAATGGGACCAATTCCCAAAAAAGAACAAAATAAGTGATAAAATTGATAAAAATAGCTAATTGGCAGAAAGGTAGCCACACGGTGGTCTCCGGTTGCTGGGAATCAAATTGGGAGCCAGAAGGACCACTGATTTAAAACAAAATGCCCTAACTAATGCAGAGTAATAATGAAATTAACTTAAACACTTAGGCCCAGATATTCAAAAGGGTTGCGCATGGCGCAACAGTGTTGCACCATGCGCAACCCACTGATGCACCCCAGCGCGATATTCAAGTGGGAATTGTGCCTGGCACAAATCCCAATGCGCTGGAGAACATCAGTAATGTATGCGGTGCAGGTGGGGGGGGGCGTGGCCATGCATACTCTGCACATCCCGATATTCAGCCCGGGATGTGTTGAGTCCATGCATGTGCAACCCCTACTTGCGCCACACAAAGTTGATCCAAATAAAAAGGAACAATGGCTGGCCACCCACAGGTGAGCAGCCGTATTGCAGGGTGCAACACGGCAGCTGCCACCTGTGGGTGGCCACCCGATCTCCGGCTGCACCTCCATGGCAGCGCCCCCCCACGCCCGATCACGTGCATCTGTTGAAAATAATAATGTCCAATATCCCTGGTGGTCCAGTGGACCGTTCTCCGCCTGATCACGGGCACGTGTAAAAAGAAAGATAATCCAATATCCCTCGTGGTCCAGTGGACCGCTCTCAGCCCGATTGCAGGCATTTGTATAAAAAAAGTACATCCACTATCCCTGATGATCTAGCGGACCCCTCTCCCCACCTGCCCACTGATCCCACACCCTGCTCCCCTGGTCAGCGGCAGGCGGCAGCACCACCCACCTGCTACCCACCGCCCGCTGACTGACTGTAGGCCAAGGCTGTACCCATTGGTCCACAGCATGAGCCAATGGGCGTGCAGCCGTGCACATATTATTATTCCAGATATGTGAATGGATCCATTCACATATCTGAATGTGTATTGATGGCAGCGGGCTGCATGCCCATTGGCTCACACTGTGGACCAATAGGCGTACAGCCCTAGGTGTCAGTCGGCGGGCGGTGGGCTGGCAGGCGAGGCTGCGCCTGCCGCTGAGGCGGTGAGACCAGTGGGACCAGGTGGATGGGGAGAGGGTCTGCTGGAACACCAGGTAAGTGGACGATTTTTATATATAAATGCCCACGATCGGGCTGAGAGCGTCCACTAGACCACCAGGATATTGGATTATCTTTCTTTTTACACATGCCCGCGATTTGGCTGAGAGCGGTCCAGTGGACCACCAGAGATATTGGATTATCTTTCTTTTTACACATGCCCGCGATCAGGCTGAGAGCAGTCCACTGGACCACCAGGGATATAGGACACTATTATCTATTTACTGAAGCCCGCGATCGGGCTGTGGGGCACATTGCTGCACTGTGCAGGGGGCATCATTCCCCGACGGCAGCTGCATGGCAGGGCGCCAGGTGCAAGCCACAGGGAATCAGCACATCTGCATGCAAATGGGGCCATAATGACATGCACATGGCCCCATTTGCGCCTTGCATACATTATGGCCCCATTTGCATGTGCACTTTTGAATATCGCGGTTGCTGCACATGGCGCAATGGAGCTTGCGCTAGCACGTCCCCCTGCTCCACTCTGGCCACTTGCACTGGTACAGTGCAACTGCGCCATGCACACTGTGGGTGGCCAGGGTGCGATATTCAATGATGCTATGCCATGGCGCAGCTCCGTTGAATATCGCCCAGTCAACACCCCTGCGCAGCCAAGTTGAGCTGCGCCGAGGCTTGCGCCACAGCCTGGCGCAGTTTGAATATCTGGGCCTTAGAAGTTAAATTACTAAATGTTTTTTTTTTTATAAATAAATGGCTGGGGAATCCAGCAATACTGGAGCTTGACTCAGCGTGACTGTTCTTCTCCAGGCAGAGAAACAAATCTGATAACTGCCACAGTAGAGCATGGCTGCAGAGTTTTTTGAACCAGCGTTCTAAATTCTAGTAGTAACATCCTGTCTCTGGGGCATTTGTTTCTTAGGAGATGACATTTAGGGCCTGTCCACACTTGCAATTAAAATATGTTAATGGTTTTCAAACTGTTACAGGGCTTACCATGCTGCCACATCCACACTAGTCAGAGCAGTGTCTTAACATGGTTCTGTGCCCATCCACATCTCCTGAAATGAAAGCATTTTTTAAACACGCTGTTAACTGGCTTGCCAGTGAGGATTAGATGCTACATCGTAGGCACCAGGAAGATCACCATCAGGGAACACGGATCGAACGCCTGTACACACTGGTAAGTGAAAACGTTTCTCAGGGTTTAAACATGGTTTTAAAACGGTTTGGTAATGTTACTGGTGTGGACGCAAAACGTGTTACCTGATTTTAAAATGTTACAGGGCATCTGTAATGTTTTAAGATCCCCAGTGTGGACAGAGCCTTAGAGTGTAACCATTAAGTGAGGGATTCTTGGGGTTAGAAGGTATGCCTGTTTTACAGATGATGCCAAAATCTGTAATAGGGTGGACAGAAAGGAATAGATAGAAAGAATATGTAGGAGTTTTGGGAAATATCAGGAGTGGTCAAGAGTATGGCAGTGGAGGTTTAATGCCAAAAAGAGCACTGGAACCCAAGAAATGAGTATAAGACTGGTGGCCGGGAGGTACTCTCAGTTACTATGCAGGAAAGGGACCTTGGGATTATCATATCCGATGATCTCAAAGTGGCAGGGTGATGTGACAAGCAGTGGTTTGGGCCGGTGGGATGAAGGGATGTATAGGGTGAGGTATCTTCATCAGAAGGAGGGAGGTGGTGTTGCCACAATATTACTCACTGGTGAGACCCCACCTAGAGTATTGTGTCCAGTTCTGGAGGTTGCACCTTAGAAAGGACATAGACATGGTGGAGGCAGTCCAGAGGAGGGCAACTAAAATGGTGCAAGAGTTGCAACAAAAGCCCAACAAGGAGAGACTGAGGGATCTCAACATGTACACCCTGGAAGACAGGAGAGTGGGATGGGACATGATAGAGACCTTCATTTACCTCACTGGGGTAAACAGGGTGCAGGATGCAAGTCGCTTTCAAATGAGAAAAAGCACCAGAAACAGGGGGTATGCAATGAAGCTGGAGGGAGGGAATTTAGAAGTGATATGAGAAAGTACTACTTCACTGAAAGAGTGGTGGACACTTGGACTAAACTGCCAGTGGAAGTGGTGATGGAGTGAAGGTGAAAAAAGTGTGTGGTTTCAATAACGCTCCGGGGAATGCAGAATTCTGCCAATGGAATTAGTGCGGAATGACCATTCTGCCGACGGAATTTCCACTGGAATTTCACTTGTTCACCTGTGGAATTCTACCTACTGTGATCTGCAGAATAATATTCTGTGGAACAGTATTTTTTCAGCAGAAAATTATTCTGCAACAATTTCCGTGGAATATATTGAGATCCGCAGAATAATATTTCGTGGAACAGTGATTTTTCCATGGAAAATCATTCCACAACTATTTTATGCTGCAGAATTCCGCCATTCTGTTTCCAGCAGAATTTGGTGACATTTTGAGGGAATTTTGAATATTCTGCAGACTTTCATTCCGCCAGAATTTGAAAATTCCGCACAGCACTAGGCTTCAAACATGCGTGGGATTGATACAGGGCAATATTAGGAAATGGGCAGGCAAGAGGAAGGGTTGCCAGAGACTAGTTAGAGTCTGTGGAGACAGACTAGACAGAGACCAAGCATACAGTGTGGGCCAAGCAGTCCTTTTCTGCCAAAAATTCTATGTTTTAATGCACGATGCAGAGCTCATGCAAAGATGCCACATGTTGTTCTGCCTCTCCCTGCCCTGTCACCCAAACCTTCCCTTTGAATCTAGCCCAACCCTCTTTTAAATCACTCAGCTGTACTGCTATTTACTAACCCCTCTGGTAACACATTCTATCCTGCCACCACCCTGTCAGTGAAGTGACTTCTGGCCTCCTTCCTCTAACTCCACCCCCCCATCCCCCAAATTTGTAGTTGTACGCTGAAGTGTTTATTTTTCAGTTTTGCAAAACAAGATCCCTATGTCAACATTGTCTTTAATGTATTTGAAGATCTTAATCATGTCCTGTCTCTCTGTTCTCTCTTCCAGTGAGTACATGTTTGGGTACACCAGCCTCTGTTCATACATGATATCCTGCTGCCCTAAATCATCTTGGTTGCCCTCCTCTGTAGTGTTCCATCTGGTTTATGTCTTTCTTAAGGTAGAAACTTCAGTATGGCACATAGTACTCCAGATGCAGACACACCATCGGACTGTACGGAGGCAGAATGACCTTTCTTTTCTGATGTGGATTTCCCTTGATATGCAACGCACCATCCTGTTTGCTTTCCCTGCCACCCTTTTGCACTGCATTGATGGTTTCAGGTTGCTTGTAATTACTGTTCCCAGGTCTTTCTTCACCTCCAAAAATGTGACCTTCACCCAAGACTGTACTTGGCCCTGGGGTTCTTACACCTTATGTGCATTACTCTGTACTTTTAGTATTGATCCCTAACTGCCAGATTCCAGACCACTTTTTCAACCTTGCTAGGTCCCCCCTTTGGTCCCAGTCTCTACCCTCCCATAGAGCTTAGTATCATCTGCAAAAAGACATACCTTTCCTTTGATGACATTCCCAGGGTCGTTCATGAACACCTTGACCAGGGCTAAACCCAGCAGTACTGATCCCAATGGGCCCCACTAGTAACGTGTCTCATTCCAGAGTGCCCAACCACCACCACCACTTGCCACATTCTACAACCTAGCCAGTTTTCTTTCCACCTGGTTATTTTCTCCCCTTTCCCATATCAACCAGTTTTTTTTGATCAATGTCTTGTGGGAGACTGAGTCAAAGGAGTTACTGAAGTCTAGGTATAGTATGTCCACTGCTTAGCCCTTGTTTACTGCCCTAGTGACCAAATCAATAAGGCTAATCAAAATTTGTTTGGCATGTCCTCCCTACTATGAACCCATGCTGCCTGCTATTCTGAAGCCTGTTTCCCTCAAGGACACAACCAGTCTTTCCTTTAGGATAGTTTCCATCTGCTTGCCAACAATTGATGTTAAGCTGACTGGTCTATAGTTCCCTGGTTTGACCCTATGTCCCCTCTTGTTCAGGGGCACCACATCGGCTATCCTCCAATCAGGTGGAATCACCCCTGTGTCCAAAAAGCAGCTAAATAGACCAGCCAGGGTGTTCTACAAGGACTGCTGCCAGCTCTATCAGCACCATTAGCTGCATGCCACCCAGTCCTGGGGACCTGCCAACTCTGATGGCATTGAGCCCTTTGGGGACTCTGTCCTCTGTTACTGCTTCCTCCCGCAACCCCACTGTCCCTTCATCCCTATTTTCCCCAATGAGAGTGGCCCATCCTTTTCATTAGGGAAGACTCAGCAAAAGTAACAATTTTGTACCTCTGCCTTCTCCCTGTTTTCTTCCACCCTCTCAATAGAAACATAGAAACATAGAATTTGATGGCAGATAAGACCACTTGGCCCATCCAGTCTGCCCACTTCTCCCTATCTACACTATTACCATAGACTGTGGCCTATCAACTGCTTTTTCTCCTGGCCTTGTAGAGTCACCTGAATAGGGTCCTCCAGCATCAGAGGAGTGACCCAGTCAGTGCCCATAGGGGATTCCCCCAGGTGGGGAGTGCAGAGGTGTACAGTTTCCATAGGGTAGCCCTGGCCTCACTGGTGTCATCCAGAAGCTCCGGGGTGCACACCACATCTGGTGTACCATAGGACTCCAAGCCGACACCACTACCAGTGGCAGGCTCAAGGTCCACGATGTCCTTTGTGACAGGTTCACCCCCGTCACAGTGGCCAACAACAACCTCAGTGCTGGGTTCCGCACTGGCTCCAGAGCTATCCCTGACCATGGCACTGCAAGCAGCACTGGAGTCAGGGAGGACATATGAGATGACACTGTCACTGCACAGTGCTGGGACCAGGACTGACACCATGGCTGTCACTGCATCCATTTGCCAGAGGTAGGCGTGTCCTCCCCCTCAGTGCCACTAGCAACCTAGAGGAAAGAACAACCTCCACATTGGCAGCTGGATGCACAATGTTCCTGGTTCCAGCTGCTCCTCTGAAACTGCAAACTGTGTCAGAGGGGGGCCAGACATTGTGTCTTTTGCTGCCCAGCTCACCATCACTACAAACGGTATTAGGAGCATGGGCAGCATCAGATGGTGACACTGAGTTGTCCACCAGTGTAGACCAAGCATATAGCTTCAGCCTCACCAATGAGAACATCTGCTGCTGAGGACAAATAGACTGAGGGAGTTCACAGTCAACCACCCAGGAGGAGCCACTATCTACCAGACCTGCCCACCAGGACCTGCAACACCTCAACAGGGTGAGGCCAAGCAGGATCCTGTATTTCCACCAAACCAGAGGTCTCAGGAAGTGGCCTATTGGGAAGGCCAAGTGAACTTATTTTGGCTGCACATTTATGATGCCTACCACCAAAGGCAGTCTTTGGGTGTGCCCACCTCATTGCGGCGATCTAAGGGGTTTAGCAGTCCACTGAGAAGCAGGCGTCACACACATCCATACTGTGCTGAGGGCCCAGGCAGGCCATACAGCACTGATGTTGATTCATCACAGTCATCTGCTTCCCACAAGGGCATCAATGCATAATGGGAGACTGACAGACTTTCTTGGTCTTCTTAGCCTCCTTGTTCTTGGACTTCAGCATCACAGAAAAGGAAAAATAATAAATGAGAAAGGCACTATGATTAACTTTCTGTGGTAATGTAGGTAGAAATTTGATGATGACAAATGAACTGAGGCACTGTTGCTTCCACAGGGTGGGATATTCAGACTGTGCCAGGCTGTGGCGCAAGCCTGGGTGTAGCACAACTTGGATGTGCAGGAGCATTGACAGGGTGATACTCAGCGGAGCTGTGCCATGGCACAGCATCATTGAATATCGCTCCCTGGCCAACCGCAGTGCGCATGGCACAGTGGCACTGTGCCAGCACAAGTAGCCAGAGTGGAGCAGGGGGATGCGCAAGTGCCATTGTGATAGGCACAACCACCACGATATTCAAAAGTGCACATGCAAATGGGGCCATAATGTATGCAAGGTGCAAATGGGGCCATTTGCATGTCATTATGGTCCCGTTTGCATGCAGGTGCGCTGATCCCAGGCAACTTGCACCTGGCACCCTGCCAGGCAGCAGCCATCGGGGACCGATGCCACTGCACATCGCGGCAAAGTGCCCCAATGCCCGATCGCGGGCATGTGTAAATTGAAGAACATGTCCAATATCCCTGGTGGTCCAGTGGACCGCATGCTGCCTGATCGCGGGAATAGGTCTGTTTCATATTGTTAACTCTATCCCTGGTGGTCCAGTGGACCGCTTGCAGCCTGATCGTGGGCAGTAGTATATGTACATCCATATTACACCATCCCTGGTGGTCCAGTGGACTGCTCGCAGCTCAATCGCGGGCATATAGAAAACATAACAGTCTATCTCTCGGTGGTCCAGTATCGCTAGAAGCGATCGCTGGCATATGTAGTAAATATGTTAGTCTTATTTTCTGATGGTCTCAGCGGGCCTCCACTCGCCCACTGAGCTCCCGTCCTCGCCTCCGGTCAGCGGCGGGCAACAGCTCCGCGACGCTGCCGCTTGCTCTCGCCATCCGCCGACTGACTCCGCACAGTAGGGCTGTACTCCCATTGGTCCATAGCGTGAGCCAATGGACATGCAGCTCTACTGTACTACACAGTCCAGGCATGCAAATGGATCCATTCACATGTGGACTGTAGTACGGTGCGGAGGGCACGCCCATTGGCTCACGCCAGACCAATGGGCGGTCAGTCTCACCATATGGAGTCAGTCGGCAGGCGGTGGGGTGGCAAGCGGGTGGGGAGCTGCCACCCACTGCTGACTGGGGGGGAGTGGGGCGGTGGGGCTCAGTGGGCAGGTGGGGAGGGGGGGTTCCACTGGACCACCTGGGATATAGGACTTACATTTTCACTACAGATGCCCGCGATTGGGCTGCAAGCAGTCCACTGGCCCACCAGGGATATGGGACTAACATTTTCACTACAGATGCCCACGATCGGGCTGCAAGTGGTCCACTGGACCACCAGGGATATGGGACTAACATTTTCACTACAGATGTCCATGATTGGGCTGCAAGCAGTCCACTGGACCACCAGGGATATGAGACTAACATTTTCACTACAGATGCCCGCGATTGGGCTGCAAGCGGTCCACTGGACTACCAGGGATGTAGGATTGTTACTATTTCCTACATATGCACGCGATCGGGCTGCGAGCGGTCCACTGGACCACCAGGGATATGGGACTATTAATTTTCCGTATGCCCGTGATCGGGCATGAGACCCACCACCAGGTGCAGCGGAGCTTAGGTGGCCACCCAAAGGTGGCAACTGCCGTGTTGCGCCCTGCTGTCGGCAGCTCCTGTGGGTGGCCAGGTGTTGCTCCTCTTTTTGCTCACCTGTGTGTAGTGCAGGTAGGGGTTGCGTATGCATGGGCTCAGCACATCCCGGGCTGAATATCGGGATGTGCGGAGTATGCATGGGCACGCCCCCTTCACCTGCCCCGCATACATTACTGATGCACTCTGGGGCATCAGGATTTGTGCCAGGCATAATCCCCCTTTGAATATCGTGCAGGGACCCATCAGTGGGTTGCACATGGCACAACTGTGTTGCGCCATGCACAACCCTTCTGAATATCCGGCCCCTAGTGTGCACTTTACAGCAGGAAGAAAAGAACTATGGTGCGTGAGGGAGCCAGCGACAATGATTGGCTTTCATGTGCGACACCACATGAGGTATGCAAGTGCCATCAGTAGCCAACCTCAGGTCCTTCCCTGCGAAAACTTTGATCCCATGACATCCTAGTACCTCCAGCCCCAAAACCATGAGTGGGAATCAATGGTGAAGACTGACTCCTGGAAGATTAGGGATGTACCCTGTATAAGAGCTGGTGTAACATGATCCAATCTAGTGTACAGCGCTTCTACACAGAAAATGCTGATGTCAAGTGGAGTTAGACTGGAATAGTACACTGAGACACAAGTCACGTTTAGTAACTATTAGGGATATATCTCAAAAAAGGGATATACCCTGGGGAGGGAGGGAGAAGGAGGACAAGAAAAAAAGAGGAAGAAGGGAACTGGCCACTCCTCCTGGTTTTTTTTTGGGGTTGCTATAACATCACTGAAAAGGGAACCCTCACCCCAGTATTGTATTTTTTTTTGTTTGTTTTTTGTTTTTTGGGTGGGTGTGGAAACCAGACAATGGGTCCCAACACCCTTAAAAAATTCCATGGTGAGTGCAACTGGGGAGATGCCATGGCACTAAGTGATGCCAGGTAGCATTATCAGGGTACACTTCCCAGAGGCTTTGATTCTACTAGCACAGGGATGGTGGACAGGTGTGGTAAGCAATGGTGAAGATATTCTGGAAGACTAACAGTTACAGTAAGTATGTAACTTTCATAGTTTCCAAGAATCAATATTCACCATTGATTTCCATTTATGGGTTAGAGTACCAAGCTTTCCCTTATTCCTGAGGGAGAAGCTGGCTCACCCTGAAGGTAACAAGAATACCTAAGAGCAGGTGCTCCTTACAGGTCATGTGAGACCTGAGACTGGTCAGGGCCAGTGAGGCGCCTGTGGCATAGGAGCTGGAGGGTTGTCGAGTGTTCCTGCCTGACCCTAGGGGAGAAGAAATGAGCCCCATGAAAGTGCGAGTTAAGCACCTTACACCAGGCCAAAGGTGCCATTTGGGGAGAGGCAAAGCCATGCCATCCACCTGACGCAGACAATAGTTCCTGCAAACCTGGATGCCACCTCATTGGCATCGTAAGATGTCTTTGACTAGTGCTGAGTGACATCCAGGCCCTGTGCAGAAAGGCTGATGTCCTGCCTATCTTACTGTGTGGAAGTGTAGCTAAGAGTGTGCTTAGCTGCAACCAAAGGTGATGGTTATAGGTCACCATATATGTATGGTGTGCAGAGATGCACATTAGAGTGCATGCTGAAGAAAAAGCCTTCCTCCCAAGTGCATCCCTCTGTGAGGAATCTGTCTTTTCAGGTCAGTTACACATAAGGTTTTGTTTTTTCTAAATAGGTTTTTCTGGCATCTTGGCAGGCTGGACAGCTGCATCAGCCCATCCTGTAGCATTGCAGCCATCCTGAGTCTCCATCTTTCCTTCCTCCAAGACTGAGTGGGCCACCACCAGTGCCTGTTGGGAGGGTTTCATTAGGCCCTATCCTCCACCGATATTCCTCCTGATTTTCTCCCCAGGGCCAGCGGTATGTGCAATGAGTGCACAAGTGCACTCTACCTCCAAGGAGATGCTCCAGCACTCTGTTTGCCAGCCCCTTCCCATGTCTGTGGGACTCGCACGGGCCACCACTTGGCTTCTGTCAGGTGGCAGTCAAGTGGTAAGTCATGAACTCCTCCCTCCCCGAGTGAAGAGAGCTGCCCTATGGACACTCAATCTTCCCTCTCATGGCCAAGCCCAGAGCGACCCAAGTCCATTCCCAAACCCGGCTTGCTGGTGTGGCAGCAGGGAGGCTTGGATGTCTCAACCCTCTATGCCACATGGCTGGCTTCAGATGAGGTTTTGTCACCCCAACAGGGTTTGCAATACTTCAAGCCTTGTGAGGGGCTAAGGTACATTACCAGCAGACAACAACACAGGCAACACCAGCAGACAATGCTGAGGTATCCACCAGTGTAGACTGACCATATAGCTCTGGCCTCATGACCAGGGGCATCTACTGTAAAGGACATGAAGACTGTGGAAGGTTTACATTCGAGTGCCCAACAGTAGTCAACTGTCCACCAGACCCATCCACTTGAGTCTCCAATGCCTCAGCATGATGGGGTCCAGGAGAAATCTGTAATTCCATGGCTCAGAGTTCCCAGGAAGATGCCCAGGGGAAAGGCCAAAATATCTGGTCTTTGAAGTACATATGCAGTGCCTGCCTCCAAAGGTGGGGATTGGGTGACTCCACCACAACATGAGGTTCTCAAATATATGATGGTCCACTGAGAAGCAGTTGTCACACACATTCATGTTGTGTTCTGGGCCTATTTATTTATTTATGATTTTGATAACTGGGTAGGTGCACTGATCCCAGGAACCATTTTCAGGCATGTCCTGGGCCACATACAATGGCACAGGAGTAAACATAAGCCAAGTACAATGAACAGTTGAGCAGTTACACAATGGTACAAGAGAAAGATACAACAGTAGGTTCAAAATACAGATAGTAAAAATACATAGGGCATACAAAATACAGGTAGTAAATCCATACAGCAAGACTAGGTGTAAGTTACCATAGTAGTCAAACAATCACAATACAATAAGAGTAGGTTAGACTAGCAAGATAAGTGCAGGCAAAGAAAACCCCAAGACCAGGGAGAGGTCACCACATAAGACTGATGCCTTTCCATTGCAGCCATTGGTTTCCCACACAGACAAAGGCACATAATGAGCAGCTGTCTAAATTTTCTCCACAGCTTAGCCCCTTTCTTGTCAGACTTCAGCATCATGGTAAAATAATAAACACAGGCAGCACCGCAAACAGAGACAAAATCACAGTGATACAGTAGAAAAAATGGAAACGGAGAATTGAGGCACTACACTCCCACAGTGTGCACTGGATGGTGGGAAGAATAGAACTGAGGTTGGTGAGAAAGCCCACAACGATTATTGGATAGCGCCCAGCACACGTGGAGGATGCTTAGGTGCCATGCCCAGTAGACATAGCAGGCCCCCTGGCCAAAAGCTTGCTCCCCAGGGTCCTTGTGCCTGTGGCCAGGACAAAAGATTGGGAATTAATGGTAAAGACTGAGTCTTGGAAGATCATGTGTTTTTGTGTTCAGCACTTCACATCCCATGTCCACCTAAAACCACACAGACTGGTGTTCACTCCCTCCCAGGAGCTCAGCGACCCTGATGCTTTTGATGTGATCACTGTTCATCAGAACTAGGTCCAGGATGTCCTGATCCCTTGTTAACACTATCACTCCCTGTGACAGAAAACCATCCTGGAATACATCTAGGATTGCTTGGTTTCTGTTCCTGCGGGCCTGAAAGATGGTCCAGTCAACATCAGGTATATTGAAATCTCCCACTATTACCACTTTTTCTTCCCCCTCTGCAGCCTTTCTTATCTCATCCAACAGCTCTGTCAGTGGATTCATCTGGATTCGTTGGTCAATACACTATCCCTACAATTATTTTATTTACCACCCCTGACTGCAGCTTTACCCACAGCATCTCTATATCCTCCCCCATGTCCTCCATTGTGACCTTTATCCCATCTTTAACATAGACTGCCACCCTTACCCTTTATTCTGTCCTTCCTATAGAAGGCATCCAGAAACAGACAGATCACAGTCATGGCTCTTGGTTACCCAGGTCTCAGTGAACACCACCAGATTCACTCAGCCTTCCATCATCACGGCCTGGAGGTCTTCCATTTTTTCTCCAGACTCCTGGCACTTGTGGATAAAACCTTCCATATCCCAAGTTTCATGCCTCTTTCAACCCTTCCACTCACCCTTTCCTTTTTTACTTATTGTCACCTCCAGTTGGGGGGAGATCTTCCTGCTTCCTCCTATTGTGAACCCTGTGCACTGTGTTTGCGGGTAGTCCTACCCCCACTCAGTTTAAATTCAGGCAGTCCCTGATGTACTCCCCAAGCCTGTAACATAGTTCCCTGGTTCCCACCTGCTGAGGGGTAGCTTATCTAACAAGTAGAGGGATTACTCATCTTAGACTCTTCCCCAGTCCTCCACACAAGCAAAGTCCTCCTCCTTGCACCAGTTCCTTAGCCACTGGTTGAATTAGGTGATCCGGAGCTTCCTAGTTGAGCCGGCCCTGAGTACCAGCAGATAGGCAGGTAGGTAGGTAAAAGTGTATTGCTGACAAGTTATGTTGTTATGAAAATAGAAGAAGCATATACATAAATACAAAAGCAGTTACATAGAAAAGGACTTCATAAATACAATAAATAAGTCATTTTACATCATTTGCGTTGCACATTTTAGTTAGCATAGTTCCTGAACCTTGCTAATAGTAAACTGTTAAGTTCTTATGTGCAATGTTTTGGCTTTCTACTGATTTTAAAAATGAGATCACCTTCTCAAGTCACTGTTTCATCCATTGTCATAAATAACTGTCCAATTATCTCTCCCAGTATCTTCTTCCTAATATCCTCATAGAAGAGCCGTATAAGCTATGCATGCTTCATGTCATCTTCGCCAAATATCAGCGGCACCTGCCACTGGAGCTCTTTTCACCTTTTCTGATTATACTGTATTCTCCATACATTCACTCTTGTAATATTTAAAATGGTAATTTGTTAATATTCACCTTCTCTTTGGATGTTTAATTAGCTTTAGGTACTTTACAAGCCCAAACACTTTTTTGTTTTGAACTAACCAGTTACTTATTTTGTATTTAGCACAAAGTTCTTTTTGTTGTGCTATGTACTTAGTCCGGTTTTCAATACAGCATTGGATCTCCTCAAAGGGTTTAATTAGGGCATCCGTTATACAGTGTAATAATCCATATGGTTTTATTATGTTTTCGGCTTTTTTTATTGTGGGAAAAAATATATCATAACTCTGGTAGTCAAGGGCTTCATCAAGACATATTCAGGGCAGTCTTTCAGGTCCCATTTAATACACTTTAATCCAATATGTAGCCAATCTTTGGTCAACTAGGCTTTTTAATGGTAATTGTCCCAATTCAGCTCGTAATAGTGCTGTCGGCACCCCCTGGGGTAATCCAATATTCTTTTTATAGAAGCTGTTGATGAATTTCTCTATATTATTTGTGCCATCAGATCCCCAGATTTTATATCCATATAATATCTGGGCCTTGATTTTTGCATTGATTACCCTAATACAGCTTTCTATTGAGCTCCCTCTGTTTATAAGCAAACACGGTTATGGCTGGGAGGGAGTTTTTTTATTTTGTTTCTATGTCTCTAATATGGGCCTTCCATGAAAAATTATTATTCATTATTATGCCCAGATATTTAAATTCTGAGACCTGTTCTAGTGTTTCCTTTTGAATCCTTATAGGTATTTTCTTTTTGGTGTTACTCTGCACAAAAATCAATAATTTTGTTTTATCTTAGTTTATTGTTAGGTCAGCTTCCCTACACTTATTTTGAAATCCAGATATCAACCTTTTGATTCCTACCATGCTAGTAGACATCAATACAATGTAATCGGCAAAGGCTAGATAAGGACTCACTCTTTTTCCAATTTTTGGCATGTGATATTCCTCTTTATACATTTGGAATACAATTGAATTAATAAAGACGTTGAATAACATTGGTGACAATATACAGCCTTGTCTTACTCTTCTATTATTTTGAATGTCCTCAGTCAGGTCTCCTTGATTATTGTATTTATTTATTTATTAAATTTTGTTAACAGGGTAAGCCCACTGGGCCCCGAAGGTCCCTTTTTCAGGGGCGACCCGGAGTTAGTTACATATAATTTTGTACATACAGTGAGGTAGTACTGTGTCAGACTTATTGTACAGGATTACAAGGACAGTATACAGTTTCAGAGTTTTTGTGGAAGAGAGCAGGAGGTACATGACATTAGTGAATACAGCAGTACAGTGCAGTACTGACACAAGGTGTGGGTTTTGATAACTCCAAATAAGCAGAGACCAGAGACAGCAATTCAAGTTCTGACCTCAAAAGTTCTTGAGGACTGTTTATTTGATAACCATAAACTTCAAAAAAAAAATTAAAAGAAAACACTTTGGTATAAAAATACAAAAGAAATCCTAGCTCACCAAGAGCTTTTAGGAAACACTTCTCACATAGGGTGGAACAAGCTTAGGTCAAGTTCCCACCAACATCTATGTAAATTCACCAAAGAAAGAGAGATACTCTCTCCCCAATGTCTCTGTTGTAAATGAGCATTGAAGCTCTTTAAAAATTCTTCTGACCAGGTACAATTGATCAGCTGACTAGTTTGATCCTCCCCTATTCTGAAATTATTCACTTAATCTACTCTAATACAATAAGTTGGGGGATCAAACATAGCTATATCTGGTATACTAAAGTTTAATAAAACAAAAACCTTCACATATTCTTTTATTATCACTGTAGAAGCCTAAAATGCAGCATAAATACATAAGGGCTCATTATTCTAATAAGGGAGCCACCCACAAGGAGGAGCCAACTCCAAGTTGTACCCTATAAATAAGCTTTACATTGGGTTGCTGCCCTCCTAAGGTCAAACCTATCACCAAGCTTAACACTGGATTCTAGGTAAGAACTCCTTGAAACAGAGTACAGTGTGTTGCTAGGACAGTAAAGTAAAACAGCAGAGCTAGGCTTTAATCTGCCTTAGTCTTGGAAAATTTTTAGGGCTATTTCAGGGCCGGGGAAAAATGTTTTAGACTCCTGTATTTGTCTAATATTAATAATAATTTTAGGGAAAGCAGGCTACTTGCTGACATTTCAGCATTACTCAGAGCTATGCATTCTGTTTGAAAAAAGGGGGTTATTATACTACTCTCAAGTTTTGAACACTCGCAGAGGAAATAACTCTCCCCCCCGATCTTGAGGCAAAGAAATAAAAAAGGAAAACAGCTGAGAAGATATAGAGAGGAATTATGATAGGTGGCCACTCTATCATAATGTGAAAAGGGAAATGTAAGATAAGTTAGAAAAGGTTAGAAAAGGCTGCTGCAACAGAGTAGATTTATTTAAAGAAGGAAAAGAACATGCCTCAAGATTCTCCCTAGCTGACAGCACAAGACAGCGCTGCCACATACCCCCACAGTTAAGCAGAAACCTGTCTCAGGTTTCTATGACAACCTACCTTAATCCAACAGGTAGGATGGAGTTCCGGCCCACCCTCACCATAGCTCAAAATCAGTTTCCTCAGTTTCAGGGAGTACCATCAGACTATTTTCTTCCTTTGGTCTTTCATACCATTTCTTTAGTAAATTCAAATTATATATTTTCTTTCCAGGTCTAATGTCAGGGGTGGCAATTTCATAATTTACCAGACCAGTTTGTAGTAAAACCTGATATGGTCCTTGCCATTTCATCAATAATTTGGTACTAGAAGAGGGTAATAATAATAGTACTTTTCCTCCTATTTGGAACTGTTTTTCACCCTTCACCCCCTGATCGTATCTTTTTTTCTGTGTCTGCTGTGCATGCACACTGTTCTCGTGGGCCTTTTGTACATACCGAACTAACCTGTGGCGTAATGATGTCATATACTCGGCTATGCTAGTATGTTTCATTTCCTTTTTTCCCTCCCATAGTTCTTTTACCACATCTAAGGGTCCTCTTGGATTTCTTCCATATAACAGGGAAAAAGGAGAATACCCTGTGGAGGCCTGTGGTACCTCCCGATAGGCAAATAATAAAAGTGGTAAGAGTTTGTCCCAATTAGTCCCTTCTTCTTGTACAAACTTCATTATCATGCATTTAAGGGTTTGATTGAAGCGCTCCACGAGTCCATCAGTTTGGGGGTGATAGGGGGATGTTCGTACCGCTACTACCCCCAATAACTGATAGAGTTCTTTTAATAGAGCAGCATTAAAATTACTTCCTTGGTCAGATAATATTTCTTTAGGGATCCCGACCCTGCTGAACACCTTAATTAGTTCTTCAGCTATTCGTTTGGTGGTGACTGTATGTAATGGAATGGCTTCAGGGTATTTTGTCGCATAGTCACAAATTACCAATATGAAGCGATTCCCACTTCTACTCTTTATTAATGGCCCCATAATGTCTATTCCAATTCTTTCAAAGAGAGTGTCTGCTAAGGGTATGGGTATCATAGGTACTATTTCCTTTCGCCTTCACCTGACTGACATGTTGACACTCAACACAATTTTGGCAATAATTAGCCACCTCGTTGTGAATTCCTGGCCAATAAAATCTTTGTAGTAATCTACTAAGAGTTTGGTCCCACCCTGCATGTCCTGCTAAGGGGATGTCATGGGCTAAATGGATTAAAATGTTTCTGTGTGTTAAAGGGACTACCAACTGTTCCACCTGTTCCCCTGTATCTTCCTTTTTGCATACCTTATATAGTATTCCATTTTGTATCATCAATTTAGGGTTACCTGGCATAGAATCCTTCCCTACCTGCTGAAATAATGGTAATAGCGAGGTATCCTTAATTTGTTCTTTAGCCATATCACAATCTTTGAAAATGAAAGATACAGGGTCAGCTAGATTACATTGTTCCTCTTTCCATTTCCATTTTAGTTTCCTTTTATCATTTTTTGATTTTCTGTCTTTACCAGGTTGTTCATACATTTCGTCCTGAAAAGGAAACACTTCTCCTAATGATTGTAACATTCGTTGTTGTGACCTAGTGGTGACTGCAGCCATGCACTCTCTATTGTCCAGTAACCATCTAAATTCAGGATAGTCATGACCAATTAAAATCGGTACTGGTAATTGAGGTACAAGGCCTGCAGTTACCTCTGCACAATTCCCATCTACTGTTACATCAATTTTTACCGTAGGGTATTGATGGGCATCCCCATGTACACATACTACATTCATATCAGGCCCTGATCGTAAATTATCTCTAGTGGGTAATACTTCAGGTCTTATTAGTGTATTCTTGCTGCCTGAATCAATCAGTCCCATCACCTTCTGCTTAC
Organism: Neoceratodus forsteri; assembly: GCA_016271365.2. Lineage (NCBI taxonomy): Eukaryota > Metazoa > Chordata > Ceratodontiformes > Ceratodontidae > Neoceratodus > Neoceratodus forsteri. The sequence goes on from CM028132.1 coordinate 103,824,927, forward strand.
CCAGTTCCACAGTGGTCATGAAATAACCTGCATTTAATAATGCTAAATGGGTGTTGTCCAAACGTTTCCTAGTACAATACCTGGCTATATGACCTTTACCTTGGCAATTCCTACACATAATATCTGAAGGAAAAATTTTCTTTTTAAAATCACTATTAATGTCTTTTTTAAAGTCTGATGTAGTAACCACACTGGGCCTTACCCCAGTTACAGTTTGTCCTGTTGGTCCCTCCTGGGCCCGAGGATTCACCTTCCAATATGGCTGATGTGCAGTTAAAAAGTCTTCAGCCAAAGAGATAGCTTTCTCTGCAGTCTCAGGCTTGTGTTCTTTCACCCATATTTGTACCTCATGGGGTAGGATCTGTAAAAACTGTTCAACCACAAATGTTTCCATGATGGCTGTATTTGATTTTCCCTCTGGTTGGATCTATTTCCAACAGAACTCCCTTAACCGGGTAAAAGTTTCTCTCAGATTATCTTGGGGGTGGTATTTTAGGGTCACGGAATCTTGTAGTAAGTTTCTGTGCTAATTATCGTACTCATTTTAGAATCTCAGTCTTTACTAGATCATAGTTGTCAGCATTTCTTGCACCCATGTGGCTATATGCTAATTGGGCTCTTCCAGTAAGATAGGGGGCTAAATGCACTACCCATTGATTCTGGGGCCAATTACAAGCTTGAGCCACTCGTTCAAAAGTTGTTAAATAAGCCTCAATATCGTCTGCATTAGTCATTTTTGTTAACTTAATGTCTCTAGGGTTGGAGGTAGTACCATCTCCACTAGCTCCTGTAGTTGTCCCCATTTGTTGTAATAATTTAACAGTTTCTGCCCACCTTATTTCCTGTTGTCTCAGTTCCCTCTGCCTCTCTTGTGCTTCTCAATCATGTTGCTTCTCCATTTCCATCTGCTGAATAGCCAACCATCGTACCAAACTTGTTAGATCCTCTGGAGGGTCTTCTCTAGGAGCTTTCGGGTACAACTCCTCCTCCATCTCTTCCTCACTTTGTAACTCTGTTTTAGCCATGGGCTCCTTCCTCCGGACAACCGGGTCTAGGCCTGGGTGCAAGAGTTCTCCTGTAATGGCCGTCTGTGTTCTGGTTATCATCCCAGTTTTCTTCTCCTCTGTTCCGGATGCCATCTCTGCACATGAGTTATCAGGGTACCTGTTCAGGTTCCCAGCTGGTCTCTCCCTCTGTACCTTAGACAACCAGTTAATCCCACTTCTGACACCACTTTGACACAAGGTGTGGGTTTTGATAACTCCAAATAAGTAGAGACCAGAGACAGCAATTCAAGTTCTGACCTCAAAAGTTCTTGAGGACTGTTTATTTGATAACCATAAACTTCAAAAAAAAAATTAAAAGAAAACACTTTGGTATAAAAATACAAAAGAAATCCTAGCTCACCAAGAGCTTTTAGGAACACTTCTCACATAGGTGGAAAAAGCTTAGGTCAAGTTCCCACCAACATCTATGTAATTCACTCAAAGAAAGAGAGATACTCTCTCCCAATGTCTCTGTTGTAAATGAGCACTGAAGCTCTTTAAATATTCTTCTGACCAGGTACAATTGATCAGCTGACTAGTTTGATCCTCCCCTATTCTGAAATTATTCACTTAATCTACTCTAATACAATAAGTTGGGGGATCAAACATAGCTATATCTGGCATACTAAAGTTTAATAAAACAAAAACCTTCACATATTCTTTTATTATCACTGTAGAAGCCTAAAATGCAGCATAAATACATAAGGGCTCATTATTCTAATAAGGGAGCCACCCACAAGGAGGAGCCAACTCCAAGTTGTACCCTATAAATAAGCTTTACATTGGGTTGCTGCCCTCCTAAGGTCAAACCTATCACCAAGCTTAACACTGGATTCTAGGTAAGAACTCTTTGAAACAGAGTACAGTGTGTTGCTAGGACAGTAAAGTAAAACAGCAGAGCTAGGCTTTAATCTGCCTTAGTCTTGGAAAATTTTTAGGGCTATTTCAGGCCCGGGGAAAAATGTTTTAGACTCCTGTATTTGTCTAATAAGAATTATTTTAGGGAAAGCAGGCTACTTGCTGACATTTCAGCATTACTCAGAGCTATGCATTCTGTTTAAAAAAGGGGGGTTATTACACTACTCTCAAGTTTTGAACACTTGCAGAGGAAATAACTCTCCCCCCCCCCGGATCTTGAGGTAAAGAAATAAAAAAGGAAAACAGCTGAGAAGATATAGAGAGGAATTATGATAGGTGGCCACTCTATCATAATGTGAAAAGGGAAATGTAAGATAAGTTAGAAAAGGTTAGAAAAGACTGCTGCAGCAGAGTAGATTTATTTAAAGAAGGAAAAGAACATGCCTCAAGATTCTCCCTAGCTGACAGCACAAGGCAGCACTGCCACAAGTACGTCTATTACAGTAGTACATCTAATACAGCAGTACAGTACAGTACATCTAATACAGGAGGTACATTACATTAATGAGTACAGCAGAACAGTGTAGTACATATAATACAGAGTTATAAGGACAGTATACAGTTTCTGTGGAAGAGGACAGTAAATACATTACTATACAGAGTACAGCAGTGATGACAGATAGATAGAGGTGAGGGTGATAAGTGATTTAAATGCAAACAGGAAGCTCCAAATAGGATAGAGTACCAGCTTGTGCAGTCATTAGTCGTTACCATTGTAGGGGAGCGGTTTAGAGCCAGCACAAATTGACGTGATGTGTGGTTGACTAGCCATTGGTGCAGGGGCAGGGACTAAGCTTGAGGAGGTGAGTACGCAGTCCCTTTTGAAATATGGCTAGGGTGGGTGCCTCCTGAAGATGGCTGGGGAGATTGTTCCATGATTCAGGGACTAGGTGAGTAAAGGATTTACTCCCAGCAACAGAGCAGGCCGAAGGAATTTCCAGGAATTTTTTGTTAGAGGAGCAGAGTGGTCATCTGGTCCATTTTGGGACAAGTAGTCCAATCAGACCTGCTGGAGGTTGGGCGTCAAGAAGCTTGTAGGTCCAGCTTAATAGGGGGTACTGGAGCCTGCTGTGCAGGGATGGCCAGTTGAGGGCTGTGAGGGCATCACAATGGTGTGTCCTTGGGTGGGATTTGGAAGCGAAGCTAAGCGAGCGATTTTGTCTTTTAAGGTCATTAATCTACTGTGGTCCATTTTAGCAATGCTGAGTACGATGGGGGCGGCATAGGTTAAGGTTGGAAGAAGGATGCTTTGTGAGATTGCCAGTCTAGTCTCTGGTATCATGTTGTGGCTTAGGCGATAGAGGAGGCACAGTTTTTGGTGGATGTGTTTTATTACTACGTCCACATGGGGCTTCAGAGTGAGCCCCTGATCTAATGTGAGGCCAAGGTATTTGACTGATTGTACTACCTCTATTTTTCAGCCAGATATGGTAGTGAGTGGCAGAAGATGGGCCCTGGAGGGACCCAGGGATTTTGGCCCGAACAGCATTGAATTCATCTTCGTGGGGTTAAGGACCAAGTGATTCCAAATTAGCCAAGTCTCTGCCTTGGTGAAGTCAGCTTGGAGCAGGGGTCCTAGGTCGGATGGGTGGTGCCCCGTTGTGTACAGTACTGCATCATCAGCACACTGTACTATGGAGCTACCCCCACAATGGCTGTAGAGGTCATTTGTGAATAGGGAGAATATAAGCAGGCCTAAGATTAAGCCCTGTAGGACCCCCTCAGTTAAAGGTAGGGGTTCGGAGGTGACCCCTTTCCACTTGACCTGTTGAGAGCGGTCAGTAAGGTAATTACGGAACCAGTTAAGGGAGTGCTGATCCAGCCCCAGTTGGCTAAACTTGGTTAGTAGGATCAGGTGATCCACCAGGTTGAAAGCCTTAGAGAGGTCAATGAACATGGCCCCTGTGGGGGTACCCTTGTCCCAGGCAGCCAGGATATTGGAGGTGAATTTGATGAGGGCAGTGTCGGTCCCATGCTTTGGTCTAAAGCCATGTTGTGAGGGGGCCAGAAACCTATTGGCTTCCAGGTAGTCTCTGAGTTGGCTGTACACTAGCTGGTCCTGAATCTTAGCCAGGTGACATAGGATGGAGATGGGTCTATAGTGGCCTATGTGTTCCCTTGCTCCACCCTTGTGGATTTGGACAACATGGGCCCATTTCCATGTTAGTGGGACTGTTCCTTCCTGCAGGGATCTGTTTATTAACAGGGTTACAGTTAGGGCAATGGCTGGGGCAGCAGCCCTTAGCAGCCTAGGGTCCAGTCCGTCAGGTCCTAGTGATCCACTGGGTTTTAAGGATTGTAGGAGAGGCAGCACTTCTTTGGTTTGCACTGTCTGCAGGTGGAAGTAGGTGGTCAGAGGGTCCTGGGATTCAGTGGCCAAAGGGCTCAGGGAGCTGTGTGGGGGGTTGGATCTGAGTGTCCCCAGGTTGGTGAAGAAGCGATTGAAGGCTGATGCGGTCTCCTCTCCGCCCGTGAGTGTAGTGTCGTTACAGATTATGTTACCCTGCTGGGGTGTTTTTGTACCTTTTAGCAGGGAGTTGATGCTTGTCCAGAAGGACTTTGGGTCAGATAATGTTTGCCGCTGAAGGGATTTTATATAGTCCCTTTTGGCATTTTTGGATCTCTTTTGGCACTGGTTCCGCAGTGATCTATAGGCAGCGAAGTCAGCAGGACTAGCAGATGTCCTTGCCTTTTTCCAGGCCTTGTCTCTAGCTATTATTAGTGATTTCAGCTCACATGAAATCCATTTGCGGCAATGGCCTTTAGCTTGTCTGGTCCTAATTGGGGCATGTATGTTGGCCACTGCAGAGAACATGCACTGGAAGTACTGAACTGCATTGTCCTTGCTCCCTAGGAGTCTTAACGGTGACCAGTCTGTATTTCTTAAGGAGCTCTGGAATGCCTCAGCTGAAAATCCAGAGAAATCCCTTGCCACTGTGAGCTTGGGTGGAATCCTAGGAGGCCAATTTTTCTAGATGCAGAAAGTAGGTGAGTGATCACTTAGGGCGTCCAACATCATGGCAGTCACTTTTATGTTGGTAGGTTTGGAGGCAAGGATCCAGTCAAGGATGGAGTGGTTCCCTGTTTTTTGGTTATACCTTGTGACCTCAGTGATGATCTGGGTCAAGTTTGCATCAAGAAGTGTGGCCTTGTAGTTTTGCATGGTGGTGGGTTCCCACTTTAAGTTGAAGTCCCCAAGGACCAGCAGCTCCGTGAGCCATGCCCCCGCTATTGAGCAGACTAGGTTCTAGAGTGCTGCAGTGTCACCAGTGGGAGGGTTGTAGATACAGCCTATAGTTAGATGCTTAGCACGACCCAGTATGATTTGGATAAATAGCGATTCTAACCCTGTAGTGCTTGGCATTTCAACAGGGGACAAGGAAGCCTCCAGGGAGGAAGTCACATAAATAAGGACACCCTCTCCTTTTTTTCCTTCTCTATCCTTTCAGAAGGCATCATAGTGGTTTAGTTCCACTTCGTGAGGGAGTATGTGAGGCTTCAGCCATGTTTCGGATATGGCTAGCACATCAGGCCTATATGTATCTACCCATGATTGCACCTCAGGCATCTTAGGTCGTAGGCTGCAGATTTTCATGTGGGCCACCCTCAGTCCTTTGGTGTGACACCATGTGGGGTCGCTAGAGGACAGCAGGATGGAGTTGGTGGGTGGGGGCCCAGGGTTGGGGTGAATGTCTCCTGCCCGCAATATCAATATTAGCAGGATGAGGCGGAGGACCCTGTGCCGAGTAAGGGAAGATCGTTTTAATTGTTTACCTGGCACGCCAGAGAAGATGAGGTAGCAGGCTCCCTTGTGAGCTAATTCATGCTTAATAACCAGCGAGTGCAGGATTGAGGATCCAGGGCAGTATGTGAGGTGTGGTAGGTGATCCGTGATGTATTATTTTTATATAGCATGATCAAATGTCCTAGCATGGCCTTATCCATTCCAGTGCTTCCCAGTGTTTGTTATAGTAAGTATATATTGATGCTGTCAAAAGCTGATTTTAAATCAACGAATACACAGAAAAGCATTTGTTTTTTAATCTTTGCATACTAATATATTAAATGCACCAATATGAAGCATGGTTATATCGTGGAGTGTTGTGGAAGGAATCCTGCCTGTGCTTCATCTATCAGTTGATTTTCCTGCACCCATTGTATAATTATATTATTTAGTACTCTTGTAAAAATCTTTTGTGTGGTGTCAATTAAACTTATTGGTCTATAACACAATGGATCAGATCTATCACTTTTTTTGAATAGGGGGATGATTATTGCCTTTCTTCAAGAGTTTGGGATGAGTCCAGTTTCCTTGATGTAATTAAATCACTTTTTTAGGATTAATCCCCATTTATCCCAAGCATATGTTACTGCATCTATCAGGACCCTATCAAGTCTTGTGCCTTATGTTTTGTAAATGCCATAACTGCTATAGCTATTTCAGCACAATCTATTTGTTTTTTTAAATTTTACCCATTCTGTATTATTTGGGTTACTGGGTGTGGTTGTTTTTTCCCCAAAGAATATATTTTTGAAATGTTTTACCCATTGTGATGGTTCAATGCTATTTTCAGTGTTATTGTTTTGGTGGGCTACACCCTTACTAACAATTTGCCAGAATGTTCTACTATTCTTGGCATGTATTGCTTTTTCTAATTCACACCATGCCTTTTCTCTGTGTTGTTCTTTAAATTTTGTAGAGACTCTAGAATATACTTTTCTGGCTTCTTGCAGTTTTAATTTATTTTCCTTTGTTGGGTCTTTCCTTGTTGTTTTTCCTGGCTGTTTAAACTTCTTTTAGCTATCCAGCATTCCTTGTTGTACCAAGGTGTACCAGGTTTCCTTGTATAGATCTAAATTTCGTTTTTTACTATGTCTGATACCTCTCTTATTAGGATATTCAATGCTGTTATATGGTCAGGCTCACTGATCAAGTCAATGTATATATCCATTTTATCTTTGACTCCTTTATAGGTCAATGCTTCCCATATTCTGCACTTTCTATTAGATCCCATTCTATACCTCTTTTGTGGGACAGGTACAGGGGAAGGGTTCTGGAAGCAAACTTTAATGCAGCGAGAATATCCAGAACTGGGAAGGGAGAAGCCAGAGAGGGCGAGGGGGGCAGCAAGGTCAGCTCCCAGTGTGGGGGCTGACCAAACAAGCAGACACGAAAGACCCTTAGGCCTATTCTGCTGGCATTTTAGTATGCTAGTATGTAGTATTTAATAAGGTTCTTGTTTTGTGTTACATGGGTTTGTAATGGTTCCCTTAATTTGTGGAGTAAGGCTACTTCCAGCTCCAGTGGGAGGTGTTCACTTTCCCCTCTGTTGCCAATTCTTAAGTCGGAATGACTATCAATAATATTCAGATTTAGCCAAATTAAATCAATGGATGTATTTCCATTTTTGCGCAAGTACATGTATGCTCCTTCCGTAACACTATTAGTTCTGCCATTGAGCCACAACAGGGGTGGTTATAGACGGAAAGGGAGTGGGGGGCAGGAGGTGGGGGCCGGATAGCAGGAGGAATGGGGGGGGGAACCTGGAATTCAGGAAAATGGAGGAAGCAGTGAATCAGAGCAGGAGGGGAACGGGGAAGAGGGAAGAAAGCGCAAGGAGAAGGACCAGTTGGGAGGAAAGAGCAAGGAGAAGGACCAGAAGTACAAGGAGGATACAGTAAAGGGAACTGAGGGTTTAGGCCAGGGGAGCACAACAAGCAAGGAGGGACTAAACAAAGACAGGAAGGAAGGGAGGACGAGCCAGGCTAGTTTAGCAGATGGGGGAGAAGGACCAGTCGCGAGCAGTGAGGGGGGAGTTAGCGAGGTACAGAAGGATACTCAGGAGGAGGAGAGGCATAGGATCGGAGGGGAGGGGGTGGCCAGGGTAAATAAGGAGGGGGGCGGCATGTGGCACCCAGATGGGGAGGAACAAGGAGCCGGCTGGGTGGAGGGGCCAGTAGAAAGGATGAGGGACATGGAAGGGGGGAAACAGAGGAAAAGGAGTGGTCAGAGTTCTCCTGTTGGAGGATTCTATGATCAGGGGTATCAAATGGGATAGGGAGGGAGAAGCCTGGCCAGTTAGAACAAAATGCTTCCCTGGACTAATGGTGCACAGGGCCAAGCATGAGATATATCAGCTGGCAAAGGATTATGGGGGTTCCCTGGACATACTGGTCCACCTGGGTACAAATGACATTTAGGGGAAATAGCGAGCTACAGATACAAACAAGATTCAGGGAGCTTGCCAGGGTCTGTCATGACATAGGATGCACAGTTGCCTTCTCAGAAATCCTGCCGGTGCCAAGGGTTAGCGGGGAACACAAAAGGAAGATTAGGGAGATAAACCAGTGGCTCAGGGAGTGGTGTGAGGCAAGAGGGTATGGGTTGATGGGGGATTGGGGGGAGACCTGGGAGGATAAGGAGCTGTATGCTAGAGATAGGCTCCATCTCAATTTGGAGGGAAGGGGAATCCTTAAGTTGAAAATAGAAGGGTTCATTGGTGAAAAGTGGGGTTTAAACTTATGAAGGGGGCAAGGATGGGAGAAAAGGCTGTCGAGGGGGTGCCGATAGAGAGGATCTGTCTCCACCTCCGGGAGCTGGAGGATTGTGGAAAAGGCCGACTGGTGAAGTGCAGACCAGGGGAAAACAGAATCCCCAAGGGAACACGAGCAGGGGAAATGGAAGTATAGGGAAAGGGTGGAGGGTAGTCCTGCTAAATGCCAGGAGCTTGGGCAATAAAATGCCTGAGCTCCAGGCGATGCTAACTGAGGGAGTGGTGGATGTGGCAGTGGTCACTGAGACCTGGGCTACCGCAGGACACAACTGGGACCTGAACCTGGAGGGTTACACTATGTTCAGGAAGGACAGGGGAAGGGAAGGGGAGATGGGGTAGCAATGATAGTCAAAAACTGCATTGGCATAGGGGGAGTAAAGGAGGTGGAGGGAACCATGGAGGCAATTTGGGTCACCTTGATAACAAGGGGGGGCAAGACAGTAAAAATAGGAGTGGTGTATAGACCCCTACACTAGCGGAGGAGCTGGAGGAGAGTCTGGTGGCAGATGTTGAGAGACACTGCAGACTGGGCAGGGGAAGGGTGGTGGTGTTGGGGGACTTAAACATGCCAGGGACAGACTGGGAGACTATGACATCCTTGGTGGCCAGGGAACAGAGGTTGTTGGATGTCTTTCAAGACGCGTTCCTAACTCAGCAGGTGGGGGAACCGACCAGGGAGGTGCGGGTACTGGATGTCGTCCTGGCAGACAGTGACCAGATTAGGGGCCTGGAGGTAAGGGACCCATTGGTGGGGAGTGACCATGCCACGGTCTTGTTCTGCCTGGACCTAGGAGGGGTAGAAGGCTGCACAAAGACGGAGGTAACTGACTTCAGGGGGGTGGATTTTAAAGATATGGGAAGGATCCTTAAGGAGCATTTGGATGGGATTGGGTCAGACATGGACGCTGATGGAAGGTGGGAAATCATCAGGAGAGTGGTGCAGAATGCTACCAGCACCTGTGCAAGAGTAAGATGAAAATGCGGTAGGGCCCGAAAACCCTGCTGGTGGACCAGGGTGGCCCAGGAGGTGGTGCAGGGAAAGAAGGCAGCTTATAGGCAATTCAAGTGCTCAAGGAGTGAAAGGGATTGAGGGGAGTATGAGCTGATGGATAGAAGGGCCACTAGGGTGGTGAGAGTGGCTAAGGCAAGGAAGGAGCAGAACCTGGCCAGGGAAATTAGGAGAGGGAACAAGGGGTTCTTTAGATACATTGGGGGAAAATGAAGGGTGAAGGGGCAGATTAGCAGGATTAAAACAGGGGAGAGATGGGCACAAGACCTGGGGGAGCAGGCTGAGGTACTAAATGAGTACTTCACCTCAGTTTTCACCAAGGAAAATGGGGGTACTGCATCATACATGGGAGGAGACAGTGATACTGAGGAGGGGGGGACCCTTACTGATCGGCAGGTCTTTGGAGAGGGTGAGGCATCACTGGCAGGAGGGGGGGAAGGCTAAGCAGGGAGAAGAGGTAGCAAAAGTGGAAATCACAGCAGAGAGAGAGTGAGGGAAGCCCTCAGGTCCCTTAAGATGGAGAAAGCACCGGGGCCGGATAAATTACATCCCAGAGTGCTGAAGGAACTTGCGGATGTCCTGGTGAAACCCCTGGTGGAGCTTTCACCATCTCCCTGAGGACAGGGTGGTGCCCCAGGACTGAAAAGTGTCGCATATAGTGCCTATCCACAAGGGGGGGATCAAGGGAGGTGGCAGGGAACTACAGGCCTGTCAGCCTGACATCAGTGGTGGGCAAGGTGATGGACGGCATTGTCAAGGAGTGGCTGGGGGGGGACCTGGAAAAGTCAGGGTGCCTGGACGATAGACAGCATGAATTCATCCTGGGGAAATCGTGTCAGACAAACCTTGTGGAGTTCTATGACTGGGTGACGAGTGCCTTGAACCTGGGTAGACCAGTTGACGTCCTCTTTCTAGACTTCAGTAAGGCATTTGACTCTGTTCCTCACGTGGGCCTGTTGGATAAGCTGGGAGAAATGGGGGTGGGGAACCAGATGATCAGATGGATAGGCAATTGGCTCCAGGACCGGACCCACAGGGTCATAGTTGGCGGGATAGTCTCATCCCCAAGGAGATTCATTAGTGGGGTCCCACAGGGATCAGTCCTTGGGTACCTCCTGTTCAACGCCTACATCTCTGACATAAGGACAGGTATCAGGAGTGAGATGAGTCTCTTTGCGGATGACTCAAAACTGGGGGTGGTGGTGGATGGGGAGGAGGGAAGGGTGGCCCTACAGGGGGACCTGGAGGCTCTGGAAAGCTGGTCTAGAAAGTGGAAGCTGAGGTTCAATGCAGGGAAATGCAAGGTACTGCACCTGGGGGCCAGAAACCCAGGCCAAGTGTACACCCTGGGGGGGGAATACTACAAGTTTCGATGGCTGAGAGGGACCTGGGGGTGGTGGTGGATGTCAAGATGAACAACTCGGAGACTTGTAGGAGGGCAGCAGCCAAGGCCAACAGGATGCTGGGATGCATCGCTAGGGGGATCACCTCCAGAAAGAGGGAAGTGATACTCCCTCTGTATAACTACTTGGTGAGGCCGCACCTCAAGTACTGCATGCAGTTTTGGAGGCCACACTTAAAGAGGGACATTAAACTCCTGGAGAGGATCCAGAGGAGGGCAACCAAAATGATTTGAGGCTTGGGGAACAGAACCTATGAGGAGAGGCTCAAAGAGCTAAATATGTACACATTGGAAGAGAGAAGGGACTGGGGGGGACATGATAAAGGTCTTCAGGTACATGAATGGGGTAAATGGGGGAGGAACAATCAGGGTGCTTTGAAGGAAGGAGGAGGGGGCCACTAGAGGGCATGGGTGGAAGCTGGACGGGAGAAGATTCAGGGGAGAAAGGAGGAGGTGCTACTTCACTGAGAGGGTGGTGGACCCATGGAATGCGCTACCTAGGGGGCTGGTGGAGGCACAGATGGTGGAGGGGTTCAAGAGGGGGTGGGACAGGTACAGGGGAAGGGTTCTGGAAGCAAAATCTAATCCAGCGAGAATATCCAGAACTGGGAAAGGAGAAGCCAGAGAAGGCGAGTGGGGCAGCAAGGTCAACTCCCAGGCTGGGGGCTGACCAAGCGAGCAGACGCGTAAGACCGTTAGGCCTATTCTGCTGGCATTTTAGTATGTTAGTAAGCAATGTGAAGTTTTTGTTAAGATCACACTGTTTAAACATTTCCCCTTTGTATAACCCCTTTTGTCTAACATATTTCTTTCATACAACAAATGATTACAGGCATTAATTGCTAACACATCATTACACAGTATACAAAATGCCCCATTCTTGAATTGAAATCTCCTGCAATAATAAATCCTCTAATCAGCTGCATGGTCGACTCTTCTTCCAGGAATTTTTCCAATGTTCTTAATGTTTTGGACCTTAGTCCACTTTTTTCATTTGGCGGTAAATATACATTGAGCATTACCAGAACTTGTGGCAGGTCCTGTGCATGAATTTCAATAGCCAATATGTTACTATCAGTGGGCCTTATACACTATGCCAACACGTCACGTAAACCGGGCACATTGGCATAGCTAGGTTGGAATGCTGTGGAGTGGTGGTCTTGCAGAATTCATGACTGGGGCACGCAGCTGGCATGCACCTAATTCCCCAGGCACACGAACAGCAACTTACTTGGGCAGGTGGGGGCATGCCAGGGGCATTCCAGCAGTACGTATGATGCACCTTGGTGAGTAGTGCTGCACACCAGGACACGTAGAGGGTTGGCAGGTACACCAGAGAATGCCCTGCTGTAAGTGCCCCTACATGCCCAGCCCTCATGCACACTGAAGAGCAGAATGAGACCATGAGTGGCAGGCAGTACCCCCCACACACCGCTTGTGCTGATCCCAAACCTGTACCCCCCTGGCAGACACCACCACACTCAACAGTACATTCCCCACCCCTGATGCTGACCTACCCAACATGGCTGCACTGCCGTGCCCAAGTTGCCCATCACTCAGAAGTGTCAGTGTGGCACCTGGTGGGGCATGGCCAATCTCCCCTGTACCAGCACCCCCTATCCATACCTGCAGGTGTGATACTGGGAGCCAGACAGCCAGTGGCACAGCCCACCACACACTTACATGGCCACCTGCCATCTGACCTATGCAAGAGCATGCAGCCGATGCATGCCAGCATATGGCAGATGGCCGCCAGCCATGGAGGTGTACAGAGGGCTGTGCCGCTGGCCATCTGGCTCCCAATAACACACCTGCAGGTATGGGTACAGGTTGTGGGGGGCACCATGGAACACCAATGTAGAGTCAGGGTACAGGGTTTGGGGTTCACCTGCATGGGGCATCAGGCACACATGTGTGCAGTGGGGGGGACACCTTGCTACACAGGTGCTGAGGTGCCTTGGGCAGGGGAGGGTGACCCAGGTGGCTGCGGTGCACTAGGGGTGATGCCAGAGGTCCAGAGCCTGACGGGGGCACTGCCGCATTGGTCCAGGTGGCCTCAGGTGCAATTCATGCACCCGGACCCGCACCCATCTGCGCAAGTGATCCACTGGGGACCCAGGGCAGGCATCAAATTGAATGCCAAACTGGGTCTGCTATGTCTCCCCTGGTTGCTCTGCGCAGTCCTGCATGTTGGGGGAGTGGGGCCGTGGACAGGTGGCAGCTGATAGTGAATTCCGGCCGGTGCGCACCTGTCTGCAGATGTGGTGCTATGAGGGTGGGTTACGCACCTTTGGTGCATATAACCCACCCACTAATGCACAGGGCCCATTAATTGAGATCTCCTTGGTTGTATAGTGTATCTTGTACTGGCTTTACCAACTATACACAAACAGCTTGCAAATCTGCCCAACCTTTTTTTCTTTGGGCATATTTGTTATATGTTCTGTATCCATCTAGATGAATTGCCTCTTCTGTCCAAGTTTCTTGGAGGATTACAAAATCAAAATGCTTAATATGCTTGACAAAGTCAGCATCGCCTATTTTGTTTTTTATTCCTGAAACATTCCAGGATGAAACAGTGGGACTGAAATCTGTGCACTGTTTCATTGTTAGTTCAACTTTTAATTGTCAATTAGCTGGTTGTTCTTCGAGGACTGTAAATTTGTCTACAGTCTCAAACATCTTCACCTATTCTAGTTTACTTTCATTGTACCTTTTCCCCATATTCTCTTCAACAGTATTATAGATGAAAATTCCAAGTGAATTTAGCTCATCTAGTTTATTTAGTATTTTTTTATACCAGGAATCTCCTTCAATCCAGAATAGGATCTGATAATTTGCTTCCCATCTGGTTGCTCTTTTTATTTATTTGCCAATAGAGGGCATTTTTAATGTGGATTCAGTAAGGTCTCCCAGTTTGAACCTTACATTTTTTGATGTTTCATTATGGAACTTGTTAAGTCCAAATATGCATAATTGCATCTGATCTCCCCTAAGGTTACTTCCTTTCATAAAAAGGTCTGGGAATAATTTGCTTAGAGTACTTATTTCTCTACATCTTATCCCCATCTTAGCTAATTTCTCCTTTGTTGTATTCTATGGCTTTAAAAATTTTATAATGTTCAGTTACCACCCAAGCCCATTTTTCTTGGTTGATTTGTCTAATAATGCCTAGGAAGAAGCCTAAGTTGTGCTCTTCTCCCAAAATAGCATTTAATAATATTTTGATGTCTTTGTTCAGTGAGCCTTCAAATTCACTAGCAGTCATATCTACATCATATAATGAGATGGTATAATCAGTTTCTTTGGTTTTCTTCATAAACCTTTTGAAGTCTGTACCAAAGAGGTTCCTACCCTTTTCCTCATTATGACTTTCTTTTTTTGTCCTCTTTTTTTCCCTTCCTGACCAGAAGGTATAGTCCTTATATTTGATCCATTGTTATTTATAAATTGGCTTTTCTCAGTTCCCTCAGTTGCACTTATATTGGTTGTTGTTTCCCCTAGTACAATCACTGCTGGAAAATACCCTATTTTATTTCCTTCTCTATTCTCGCCTGTAGCTTTGCTCTTTTTCTTGCTACTCTTTTCACTCTTTTTCACTTTCTTAACATTCTACTTCTTTTTCTTTGGCTACATATCTTGCTTTGGGAGAATTTTATGACTTATGTCAATTTTTACATGTTTTTCTTTGGCCATTGTGTCCTGATTTATTACCTGTGGGGTTGCTGTCTTCTTTCAAATATTAAGGGGGTGCATCTCTTTGGGACATATAAAGTTTATAGTTTCTTTTTTGAGTTTTGTTAATTTATTGTTGCCTTTTTGCTCTTGGACCTCTCCTTTCGACCATGCTTCTGGATTAGCCTTTTTAGTTCCTGGCTTACACTGTCCTCCCTCTTCTGGGGGTCAGTAACATAGTCAATTCTAAACTGCTTGGGATGGTATTTCCCTCAAGTTCACTGGAGCATTGTGCTTCTGTTTTCCCATGTCTGGATGTAGTACTAGCAGCATCCAATGCAATTTTATTTTCTATACAAATTCCCTTTATAAAATGTGAGACTTTCTTTATTAGAGCTAGTTGTTCAAAGATCAAAACATTTGCCAACTATTGATCTTGCAGTGTATTTGCCAGATCCTTTGTGATCAATTCTACATCATAAACTTGATGTGAAGTATGATATGAAGTATGAACTGAATTTTGAAATTCATATGAAAGGCTCATCATTACAAAGTCGGGGACCTCTCTATCCACTAGTGAACCTTCTTTCACCAGTACTTCCTCACCTTCCATCCAATCCTTCTTCTCCCTTTGCTTTTCTCCTTCCCTATCTCCTCCTTTACCTTCTTTACCATCTTTGTTATCTTTATCTAGCTCTTTTAGCTCCAAGATAGTATTTTGTAATTGTACAAGGACTTGGCTAAGTTCTTTTTCTCTAAATTTCTGTTTTAAGGTGTCCTTCAGCTCCCTTACAATACCACCTATTGACCCTGTATTTAGTTTCTTTCTCTTACTATCTGCTTCTTGGAGCTCTTTAACTTTTTTTACAGGGGTTATACTTTCCCCCTTATCTATTAGATAACATTCAGCAAAAGGGTATGAAGTTCTAAGTGCACTTGCTTCCCTTATACAGTGATTACCACCCTCATCCTTAGGTGTGGAGGTTCTGGTTGAATTACTGGTATTGCTAGTGATATTCTTGTAATTAAAGTATGCAGAGACCTCAGCTTGTTTGGTTGATTTATTATAGCTCATTGTTTTTAGCTTTTTGTCTTTTTTATTAGGAGCTAATTTAGTTATTAGCTCTTCTTCCTTTTCACCCATCGTTCTGGATTTCTTCCCTTTCTTGTGCCCTTAATAACCCATTTTTAAGGGGAGGGAGGTGTTAAATTCAACCCTGTAGGCACAGATTGACTTCTTCCACTTCTAGTGTGCAATGACATAATATTTATTTATTATTACTAGATCTTATAGATCTAATAGATGGCAAGGCTTATGCCTTCAATAATTTACCAAATCACCCTTGGCTGTCTTAATGGGTGATAATTAATTTGATAGACCTCTTTGCTTAAATAATCAGGAGCTTTATGCCCAAAAGTACACAATATTAACAAAGGGAAATTAATTGCACTAAACATTGCACTTGCTAATGCACTGTTCTCAGATATAATAATGTCCTGCAGTTTTTACACTTAAGCACCATCCAAAAGGGGTCCTAAAATTAGCAGAAAAGCAGCATAAAATAACAGTTTATAAGATAAAAGTTAAGAGAAATGTGTCTCAGAATAACAAATCTCAACACATTAATTATGAAAAGCTCTTGCACTTGCTTGCTTGAATATTTATAAGCGTCCTTCCTTGGGTTTGGTAAAGTGTCCCAGCATGTTTCCTTTCACATCTCACAGTTTAAGTGCTTTTGGTGCTTTGGGTTTCTGTCCATTCATCTGTTTGTAGCTGCTTGTGCCTTCTTTGGAAATGGATTTGTTCCAAACACTTTGATTTATAAAATTCCCGCAGTTCCAAGCATAGGCTATACCATGGCCTGGCCTTCTTTGCTTTACACACTGGGGAATGATAGAATAATAAAGATGAAGATATTGTAGTGATTTGTTAACCACCTTAGCCACCTGATATCTTAATAAAATATACCTAAGCTGAGAACTTTTCCATGTTTCTACTTTAAAATAGTACTTTAACATAATAATAAAATACAAACAATGCTAGTGCTTACATGAACAAGATAAAATAAGTAATACATTCAAATCAAAAGCCATTAATGAACTGCTATTCTCTTGAAACTTTACTTTAGTTACTTAGTCAATTAGCTACTTAACTCATTCAGGCCTGGATACGCCTGTAGGTGATGTCTGAAAGCATAGCCACTCAGGCCAATAATGACTGCAGACATACTCAGCTGACTTTCACTCAGGCCTGGAAATGTCTGAGGAAGTCAGCAGTTTTTACCTAAATATTAAAGAAACCAAACTGCTTAGAATTGATTGCATAGCACAGTTAGAAAGGTAATTTTGTGCTGAACAACTTTGCTGCTGATACTTTGTGTCTATCACATGTACTTTAGGAGTAATTCACATTTATTTAAGGTATGGTGTGCATGACTGACATTTGTCTGTCAAGCCTCACCTAAGCACCTTGAATAAATCTGCCCCCCCCACACACACAGTTTTTTTGGTATTTCAGCTAGTATAAAATAAAAACTGAATTGATTACAATTGATTGCATAGCACCATTAGAAAGGTAATTTTGTGCTGAACAACTTTACCACTCATACTTTGTCCCAGATATTAAAAAAGGATGCGCCATGCACAATATAGATGTGCCAGCGCAAGTACAGAAATGCACCATTGTGCGCTATTCAGTGGGAGGCAGCTGCGCCGCACAAGTTGCAATACGCAAAAGCGCAATGGTAATGGATGCATGTGCAACCGTAGGGGGAGGAACCATGACTAAATGGCACAATGCGATATTCAACAGCATGCGCCATGCGCAATAGGGGAGCTAGCGGAAGTTGCGCAATAGAGGAAATGATCCAAAATAAAAAGGAACAAGAGAGAAGTGCAAGAATGATACAGGGAAGCCAGAGGTGGGATTGAGGTGACAGCAACAAGGAAGAGGGTAGCAGTGAGTGGGACTGGGCAGGAGCAGGACAGGGCACACCTGGAAACAACCAGGAACAGGACAGGAGTGGGGGAGACTGAGCTACTGTGCAGGAGTGACAGGAAAGTGTCACAGTGGACTGAGGGCAGAGGCAGTAGGCAGGACAGCCAAAGGCCTGAGATGTACCTGGTGCAGGGGGAGTATCACAAAGGACAGTGGGGGGAATGGGATAACAGCTGCCTGGGGAACACCAGCCAGGGACATGGCCAGTGCCACCTTCAAGATGGAGGCAGTAATGAGGGGTGTGAGAAGGCAGACAGCAGGGGGGCATGGCTGTGGAAGGGCCCGTCAGTGGTACGCCCCCAACAGGTGGTACCGAGCCTGCACCACCTTCGAACACTACTCTGACACAGAGATTGTGGGCCGGTACTGCCAGAACTGGGTGATCCTGAGGCAGCTCTATGAGCTGTGAAGTGATGAGATGCAGGCACCCACATGACAGAGCCATGCTCTGTCAGTGGAGACAAAGGTGACAGTTGTCATGTGCCTGCTTGCCATGGGCACCTTCCAGAGACCAACAGGGGACACAACAGGCATAACCCAGTCGGCTGCATCATGCCTACTCACACAATTCCTCAGCGCACTGCTGCCACATGCTGCAGAGTACATCCATTTCTCCAGCACACAGGCGGAGCGGACAGCACACATACAAGAGTTCCACAGGGTAGCACGTATGCCTGGTGTGCTTGGGGCCATTGACTGCACCCATGTGGCCATCCACACGCCACCTGGCCTGGATGGTGTATCTTACATTTACCGGAAGGGGTTTGCCAGCATCAACTTCCAGGTGGTGTGCAATGCCAGGGGGCGCATAACCAATGTCTGTGCCACGCACCCTGGGGGAGCACATGATGCCTTCATCTGGCACCAGTCTGCACTGTGCCACAGGTTCAAGAGTGGGGACATCCCCACTGGCCACCTAGTGGGTGAGTATGCACATCACGCAGGATGACATGAGCAGCTGTGGGGGGGTTGCATAGTCAGAGGTGCCATGGGTACCAGCCTTGATGGCCCATGGCAGAGCGACGCAGACCATCATACTAATGTTCACCCTCTACACGCAGGTGACAGTGGCTACTCACTCCGTCCCTGGCTGCTCACACCATACCAGTGCCCCGTAACCCCATCACAGCAACGATACAATGAGGCACATGCCACCACACGTAATGACATTGAGCTGGTGTTCAGGATGCTGAAGACACATTGCTGGTGCCTGGACATGTTTGGTGGTGCCCTACAGTACAGCCTCTCGAAGGCCTGTGGGCTATTCCTGGTCTGCTGCATCCTGCACAACATGGCCAATGACTGTGGGATAGCCGTAGAGGTCGAAGAGGGGGATAGCAATGAGGACGGTGAGGATGCCGGTCCAGATGGTGATGGGCAGCCACCTCTTGGGTGAAGGGACTCCCGCCTGATCCAGATGTCACAGCTGCACCGGGACACCATCACAGAGAAGCACTTCAGCCAACACAGGTAGGTCACAGGGCCTTGTGCAAGCACCAATGGCAAAGGCACAACCCACAGACAGGCATGGACGAACCCCAGGGGTGGATGGTGGCAAGGGAATGGGTCTGAGTGTGGAACCGCACATGCCGTCAGGGATGGGCAGGGCCAAACACAACACGCAGTCACACACACACCACAAGACATGCACAAGGGGTAGAAGGCATGCCAACCCCGACTGCAACCCCTAGCCACACACAGATCCACACACAACCATGCCCAGTGGCCATCACTGTGTATGTCTCAGACGCTGGGCACCATTGCACACTGGCGGCAGCGCAAAGCAGGCATCATCATGCACACACCACAGTGGCCAGCAGCTGGGAGGTTGTGCACATGGACCATGTGTGTGCAGGGCCAGGTACCCCACCCGTGTGTCACACATTGTACAACACACTGCACACAGGGCAGTGGCAGACAGTGGACATGGTGGGAGACAGGTCAGTCACGTGGCACAGTGCCACATCTGCCACGGATGTGTGGGTGGCCCCGCCGAGACCTGCCAGCCATGCCAAGCTGACCATTGGCCTCATGGGGTGGCACCGACAGTCCCCCAGGGGTGACGCCGTGGGAACGCGACCATGTTCGAGCAGGGGTCTGCAGCTCACCAAACATGCCCACGCCAGGTTGGGCAGATTTGCAAGCTGTTTGTGTATAGTTGGTAAAGCCAGTACAAGATACACTATACAACCAAGGAGATCTCAATTAATGGGCCCTGTGCATTAGTGGGTGGGTTATATGCACCAAAGGTGCGTAACCCACCCTCATAGCACCACATCTGCAGACAGATGCGCACCGGCCGGAATTCACTATCAGCTGCCACCTGTCCATGGCCCCACTCCCCCAACATGCAGGACTGCACAGAGCAACCAGGGGAGACATAGCAGACCCAGTTTGGCATTCAATTTGATGCCTGCCCTGGTCCTTAGTGGATCACTTGCTAGATGGCATGGTCCGGTGCATGAATTGCACCTGAGGCCACCTGGACCAATGCGGCAGTGCCCCATCAGGCTCTGGACCTCTGGCATCACCCCTAGTGCACCGCAGCCACCTGGGTCACCCTCCCCTGCCCAAGGCACCTCAGCACCTGTGTAGCAAGGTGTCCCCCCCACTGCACACATGTGTGCCTGATGCCCCATGCAGGTGAACCCCAAACCCTGTACCCTGACTCTACATTGGTGTTCCGTGGTGCCCCCCACAACCTGTACCCATACCTGCACGTGCTCGGTATGCCCACAGCCGAACCCAGTGTCGACATGGAAGGTGTCACACAACACCAGGAATGGGGGGTGGACATGACACTGTGCGGTGTCTGTGGTGCATGGGCAATGAACTGGGTGCCCAATGTGGCCATGACAGCTGTGAATGCACGTGTCTGCCTGTCAATGGCAGTGGTCACATCCTCCTGCTGCCGGGCCATCTCTGCCAAGAGCAGACTGTGGTCTCTGCTGCACCGCTCCTCTACCTGGCGCAGAACCGCACTGAGTGCATCCACCACCCTCACAAGCCGAAACTGCTGATCCACGGAACCATGGAGTAGGCGGCTATGCTCATCAAAGAGGTCATCCGCCAGATCGGCATGCTGTCCCTCGTGGTGTTCCTGGCCATGCTGGGCATCACCCCTTGACGATGGGTGCTGCACACCAGAGCCATGCCAGGGCATGTCCACACATGATGCACTGACACCGTCTCCCGACACTGTCCCCCCGTCACCACTGGCCAACTGCTGACACTGCCCCTCCTGCCGCCAATTGAAAGGGCTCACCAGTGCCACCGCAGCGGCCACAACAGCCCCACTGGCCTGGATGCACACCAGTGCTGCCCCACTGGTGCATACAGGCACAGGCTGGGACTGTGATGTCACACAGACCTCCACGGTGGCACCACCCATGGCTATGCCCGTGCTGTTTCCTGCTGTGGGACCATCCTGCAGCCCACACGTATCACTGTGCGGGATGTGTGATCCATCATCATCAGTGCCGGATCCAGCACCAGTCCATGTCACAGCACGCTGGTGTCCATGGCCACTGTCACACTGGGACACAGGCAGGGCCTCCTCCACACCAGCACCACCATCTTCAGTCCGGACAGACAGGCAGGTATGCTGTGGTCCTGACCCTCAGACACCTGTGCAGGTGGATGGGCACTCCTCTGTGTCCAGGGTATCACCCTCGGTGGACACACCCACCACCGCTGACCAACGTAGATGCTCAGGAGCTGTAAGAGAACACAGTAGCATTAATGTCTCCACCCTACCCTGAGGCATTCCCCCATCCCCCACACAGTGACAGCACAGGACCTACCATGTAGTGACAGGCTGCCACCCATCTGGAAGCCACCACCTGGAACGCCTTCTAGGGCACAACGCCACTTGCTGCTGGCCACCCGCTCCTCCTGTGGCATCAGGTGTGGCACATCCAGCTGTCCACCACTGGTTGCAGCACGTGCTGCCCTGATGGCAGCCACCTTGTCCTTAATCCTCCTCTTGTCTATGCTGACCTTCTTTTTGCACTCCTGGCCGGACCACTGGTGGCTGCCATGCTGGTCGATGGCATGTGCTACCTCGCCCCATGCCGCAGCATGGGCATGTGGTGTTCCTCGTGTCCACTGAGCAGCAGTTCCCTGTCAAGGTAGGCCTCAAACAGGGCATCTGATTCTACCTGGGTGAAGTTGGGTCTCCTCCATCTCCCACATCTCTGTTCCTCCTCTTCCTCATGTTCAGTCATTATAGAGCCTGTGGGAATGACAGGTGTTACCTTTGAATGTGCAGTCCCATGCATCTCTCACACACCACAGTCCACACTTCCAAACAGCATGCAACCCACCACAATAGACTGCAATACCAAACAATGTCCTCTACAGCCCCATGTTGCATTTTTATAGCACAAGGCATGCAAATGAGGTGGGACGCAACTTTAAGTGGATGCTAATGCAGTGGCTGCGCCATGGAATTGCTAATGAGCTGGTTTGCATATGCTGGCTGAATATCACGCTGTTGCACCTTGCGCAATTGTGTTGAGTGTGCTCAAGCAAAGGTGCAGCTCTGTGACATGTGAACTAGGCACCGCACGGTGCATGCCCAGGGTGCTGATTCCGATGCCTGCCAAGCTGATGATGTGCTGAGCACAGAAGGCAGTGCAGGGCATAGCCACCACTGTGCCAGTGGTGCTAGTGCACTGTTTACGCATGTGGTGCTCATGCCCTGGAGCGCCATAGGTGCCATGGTGCCACAGCATGGTAGGCCATTGCAGGGCATCACACAAAGGCACCCTACCATGCTACATGCAGGGAGTCCCAATAGAGCTGTGGCAGTCCGTGCGTGACAGACCCTTGACCCTGTGGTCAATCTTTGCCCCCTAGGTGCCATGCGTCCGCATGGGTGCACCCCTATCACACTGTTCTGTGACAGCGCAATGGGAAATGGTAGTGCTGTACCGCGCAGCATCTGCACGTGGGGGACGTGCGCTACAGAGCACCATTTTGTGATCTGGCATGCACAGAATGATGGCACACAGGAGAGCAGCAATGTGGAGCCCGCTAGAACTGGCCAATCTTGTGGCCATTGTTGAGCCCCATGCTGGGGCCCTGTTTGGGGAAGACCCTTTAGAAAGGCCCAGAAGTGCTGTTTGGGAGGAGGTAGCAGAGGCATTGAAGGAGGTCACTGGGATTGCCCACAGCGCAGAGCAGTGTCGCCACTGCTATGGGGACCTCCAGTGGAGGGACCCAGACAGGATGGCTCGACTACTGGCACACTCCAGGTGAGGCGCAGTGCCACAGCCAGGTAGGTGCTCCATCCATACACTGGTAGCGTCCGTCCATCCGGGTATTGCGGTGTGCATGTGTCCACCATGCAGGGGGGTGTGGGCCATCCAGTGTGGGTGGTGGTAGTGGTGGTGGTGGGGTTGCAGCATGGCTGGGCTGTGCAGGATCGCACACACTGGGGGGGCTTTGCTACTGGTTTGTACTGATGTTCCCCTCTCCATGTTTGCACCCTAGGCCCTGAGGAGAGACGCCATGCTCGGGAGGCACGGGCACAGTGGGACTGTGATGCTGCCCATAAACAGGGACGAGGTGGAGAGCCCATAGTGCAGCAGTGCCCAGCTGTTGCAGATGCAGGTGAGTGCCTTTCTTCCAAGAACTTCTGTGCATGCTGCATTTAGGGGTAGGCGGCAGCGCATGGCCACCAGCCCTTGATACCACCAACGTGCACACCACATGGAACACTCAGCACTGTCCTGTGGCACTGCATGTGTGGGTGTGCATTGCTGGTGGTCCATACGTGCACTGGGTACATGGCTGTGCCACTCCTTCACACCGCATAGCCATGTCACTGTACGGCCACGGTGGTGCTGTGCAGGACCTGGGTGGTGGATGTGTGCAGCAGTCTGCATGGCTGTGTGCACCTGGGTAGTCAGGTCTTGTGGACACGGTCACAGTGGGTGGTCGCACACCATCATAGGGGCATGGCCCATGGCTGTATGCCATGCACAATGAGTGGGCTGCAGGGGGATGGACAGTCACACATATTGACTCTGCTCCCTTGTCCTAGGTGGACATCGCTGGATGGCCTTGGAAAGAGGCATGCAGGAGCTGCTGCAGCTGGTGCAGGCATTCCTCACCATACTGGAAGGATTGGAGCGGGACGGGGTCAAGAGAAGACGCAACCGGAGGCACCACAGGAGTGGAGAGCAGGGCAGGCATTAGGCCCTCCATGCCCCCGACTCACCTAACCTCCCTGGACCCACCCTCACACCCCTTCTTCCCTCTCCTATTTGTTCACCCCTGCCCCATTGCCGCCCCCACCTGGCTTGTGGCCCATTTTCCCCACCCTTGTAAATAGTTTTTTTGTTACCTCTTTTCAATACATGTGTTTTGATATGACAACTGTGGTGGTCTCTGATTTGCAGTGGGCTACAGGTGCTTGGCTGCAGTGGTGTGCATGGTGTCAGGGGTGGTGCAGGCATGGGCATGTGTGTGTGTCTGGCAGGGAACCGCCTATGGTGTGGGTGGGGGACTCGGTCACTGTCTGTGGTTTGTGTGTTGTTCTCTGTGCACTGGACGCCTGTGTGCAGTGGTCCACTGTGCATGCACTGTGTCCATGGTGCCCCTGTCAGACTGTCCATGGCCTGTGCAGCTGACACCCTTGCATGTCTGTGCTGTGCACGGTCTGCTGGCATGTCAGTGGTGGCTGTCCATGCTGGACACCCCCTGTACCTGGCACAATGCCAGATGGTGCACATCTGCCTCGGGTGGCACTGTGGCCTCTGCTGTTGTTGTCCCCCCCTCCATTCTGTTGCTTGTGTCTGTTGCAGGGGGATGTGTTCCTATGTCTGTCACTTGTGCTCCGGCCGCATGCTGGTGGCGTACGGATTCATGGTGCACGCACAGGGTGACTGGTACACCTATGCCATGGAGGGGTGCTAGCCATGGGTACACGGCTGCTGTGGCCGCACACCAGCAGGTTTGTTGCCCCACTACTGTGTCCCTGTGTTGGTGTGCCCTTGGGTATGGGTGGGTGTTTGTCCATGCACTATGTTGCATCCTGTGTGGGCATCTGGTCTGGCTGTTGGGGCCAGTGCTGGAATGGGGTATGTCCTTGGGAGGGTGTGCAGGTTGCTGTACCGCTGGTGGTGGGGTCCGAGGCAGGCCCTGTCGCATGCGGGGTACCTCGTGTGCCGAAGCAGGGTCGGTCTCTCAGCTGTACCTTGGGGGAGCCATGCAGGGCAGCACTGTCTGCAATTGTTGCATCAGTGGCTGCTGCCACCCACTGCATGGTGCTCACGGTGGGGCTGCCTTGCATTGCTCCATGGTGCACAGTGTTGCATTGTTACAGTGGGGGTGGTTGCATGCATGGGGTGACATGTACTGTTGGGTGCTGCTCCTGGACAGGGTGTCTGGGGATCACTGTGCAGGGTGTGTTCTGCATTGGTGGGCTGGTGTAGCATGGGGTGGCCGGACCGCCTTGTGTTCCAGTCACAGCTTGCCAGGGGGTGTGCTTGGGCACCATGCCCCAGCTGTAGGATTGTTGCTGGTGTCCATGGGCTGGTGGTTCTTCCAGCTCTCCTCAGGTTGTGCGGTTCATGGGGTGTGGGGGGTGATGTCTGTTCTGCTGCGTACTCCTCTGCCCATATCTTCTATGGGTGGTGAACCCCTGCATCCTGTCCCTGCGCATTCCTGGTTGTGCTGATGTGCTGCTACCCTGCTCCACTGCGCATCCCTGGTTGTGCTACTGCGCATCAGACCTGCGCCACTGCTCATCCCTGGTTGCGCCATGGCGCAGTTGGCGCTATATTCAGTTGTGTTGCGCAAGCGCATTTTGGCCTGCGCAGTGTTTGAATATCACGCATGTTGCACATAGGCGCACTGAACTTGCACCTGCTCCTGCTATTGCACTACTTTGTGGCACAGTTTGAATATCCTGGCCTTTGTGTGTAGCGCTTACGGTTCAAGAGGTATTCGCATTTGTTTGTGGCATGCTGATTATGGCTTGATTTTGTTTAGAGAGGCCCAGGATGTAGTGTTAACAGTATACAGGACACAAGTGGTGGAACTCTCAAAGAGCTCTTGTGGTGTGAATGAGCTAACTTACTTAACTAGTTGGCTTGTTGGCTCCTTTAAGACTTATACTTTAAACCTTTGTTTGCAATATTTTCTCAAAGACACTACAGGGTTTTATAAAAAACTTACTTCTAAGTAAAATGAGAGGAGCTTGTAGACCCTGGTGCTTAGTAGCAGAGAAAAATGCTCTAAATACTCAATTCTTCTCTAGTGCTTTTAATTAACCTCCTCTTTCTCTGGCTTGGTCATCAGCCCAGAACAACAAAATTGTGCCATGAGTAAATCTTAAAAAAACACTGCAACACTGGAGCAATCAAACGTTAGTCAAGCTTCTGTGGTTACTTTCTTTGAGATTGATACACTGAAAATAGTCTAAAATAGCTTATGGTTTGTGTTTGCTCCTGTTGCAAAAATCCTTTGCTACAAAATGCAAAGTGCTACATGCGTGTTGCAACCTACTCCTGCTTCTGGGTGTGCTCAGCACCGAATGCGCACATGTGCTTTTAAAGAAACGTGGTAGTCACGTGATGTAGGTTACTGTGACGTAACCCTTAGAGTGGAGTGGTGTGAAAATTAAATTAAATGGGTACTTATGTTTTTTATAATAAATACTTAAGCATATATCTTCAGCATAAATCTAAAATGAGCTAAGATCAACCTGTCATTAAAACAAGACTAAGGCCAGCACTATCTGTATCAGAGAGTGCTACGAATGAAATGGGAAATGGGAACCAGATGCCTGGTAAACAAATAAGCACCATCTAATAGTGCTTACACCATCCTGGCCAAATATAGCATTTCTAACATTTCTTGTGCACTTTGTACACACATATCACACTTCACAAAGGTGCAAGGTGCAAAATAAGTATCTCTCCTTTTCTTTCACTCTTGGTGGTACTGTCTGAAACACTGCAATTTTCTGTTCTCTTTAGGCTTGTTCTATTCTTCCTCTCTTCGTAGCCATCTGACTGGCACCTCCATCTCTCCTAGCTCCTGCCTGCAGGTAACCACCATTGTGGATTTCCTCCTAGGTAGAACGGAGAAAAAACAGGTAAGCAGAATCAAGCGGACCAAGAGAGCAGTAAGATATTCTGGAAAGGTCACACACATTCTGGCATTGATGGCATACCTTTTCTAAAATTAAAGCTCATGGTGTGACCCTGCTTCCAGTGGCTACTCCATAACCACTGGAGCGCATAGCTTCAGTCGATCCTCAGGCAGTGTTTCTTAGCATTTCTCATCCATCGGAAGTGATCCACGGGTACCAGTAGAAACTCTGAAAATACCACTGACTTTGACATCTCCCAAACTTTCATCCCAAGCTTCCAAGGCCTATTCTGTACCTCTCCTACCTCACACCCTGCCAGGTTGTTTGTGCCCAGGTGGAGGATCACATCAGTTCCTCCCTCCTCCCTGTCCAGCATGTGCACCATAGGCATGATCCTCTTGGATGTCTTGGATGTCATACCTAGGAGACACACAGCACTCCTTCTCCTTCTGTGTGGTCCCCTCTCCCTTGTGGCCATCTAACTCCCTTCATAGATGAGTCCTTTATCACCTTCTCTCTGCTAGTTTCCATTGGTTTTTGTGACACCTCCCCCGAGATCCTTGTCTTTGTTTCATGTTTCCTCCTATAGCTATTCCTCCCAACCCACCATTCCTCTGTCATCTCCTCCCTTACTCACTCCCTGCCCCTGCCCCTGCCCCTGCCCCGCTGTTGTCTGCTCCCTATTCTAACCCTCTTGCACTCAATTCCTTCTGCCCATTTGGGTCCTCCTTTTACTAATTCATGACTTATCCCTGTTGACCTCTCCTTTTAATTTAACCCTTGAGCTTCCATCTTATACTCCCCCTGATCTTCCCCACACAACAATTTCCTGGCTCACTTTAGGTCTATCCTCATGGTCTTCCAGATGGCCCCCACTGCCTTTTTCCCCCTATGTGTACCCATCCATGCTAGCCTAGATACCTTCCTCCTGGGAGTCACATAACAGATATCTGTTTTGTACAGGCACTCCACCAGGGTGTCTCTTTCCTTCACTGCCCTGCTTCACCCACCTCCCCAACTGACTGTTCTCCAGCCTGTCCCCTTTGCTCAGTACTCCCTCTGTTGCAGAAGTAGCAACAGCCCTGGAGCCCACTGCCCCCCATCTGACTAGCCTCACCCCACCCTTGTGGCCCTCTGTCCTATTCCACACATACTTATCACTACCCTCTGGTCCTCTTGTTGCTGGTTTAGTCCTCCTAACCCCTGTCCCCAATGCTCCATTACAAACCTTCCCAATCCTATCCCTTCAATCATCAGTAAGCTGTTTATTTCTGATTTAAGCATCTGCACCTTGGCCCTCATAGCCCTCAGCCTCCTGCACCCTACATTTTCAGCCTCATATAACTTTTCTTCTGAGCTGACTGTTGCCAAAGTTTCAAGATTCAGAGAGGCTGGGGTCAAGAATATGACTGCCAAATTTCAGGTTATTCCATCCAAGGACAGCTGCATTATTAATCAGAGTTTAACATAGAAGCACCTTAAGAACCCTAACACAGGGGGAGTATGACAAAAGACTGAAACTTTAGAGACAGAGAGTCAGGCTCCCAAGACTGACATCCCGAAACTCAAAATCCCGACACTCTTTATTTGCCTGCAGTGAAGTTTGTTATATTAAGTGGGGGGGGGGTGTGGAGGGCAGAGCCCCACGCAATGGTGGGTGTGGGGGATGAAGCCCCCTGAAACATGGGAAAAACCTCTGCCATGGGCAAATACCAAGTGTCAGGATTCTGAGTTTTCGGATGTCAGTCTTAGGATCCTGACACTCGGTATTTGAAGTTTTGGTCTTTTGTAGTAAATCCAATATAGTGCACTGCGTTGGAAGATACCTGTGGCATTCAGTCAAGGTTTTCATTAGGGATGGACAAATCAGTTCATCCAAAATATGAACTGACTCAAACATGCTGAAGTGTTCATAAATGAACAGTTTCCAAACACTTTTGACTATTTGGATTGGTTTGGATGGCCATTGTATCGTGGGAAATGCAGAGTGAGAAGTGCCAGAGCAGGAGGAACCCACAGGAGGGACCAGAGACAAGACTCTGGTTCCTCACTGGATGGCTGAGCTGTCCATCTCTAAGGTAGCACATGACTGGGTTGCTGCTCTAGCAACCCATGTGGTCCACCTTAGAGCTACACAGAGGAATCAGAACAGAGAAGGAGCAGCAGCTTCTGTAGGCTGCTCCGTGCTGCATCGGAGTCTGTGTGCCTGACTTGTGCTGCTTGCATTTTTTTTTTGTCCCTTGGGCAACAGAGGAAGAAGTCAGCTCTAAAAAAAATGAAAGAATAATTGATATATATAAATATATATATATATATATATATACATATATATATATAGTAATAAATTAAAAGAAAACAAGTGAGGGGAAGTTGGGGCACAGAGTAGGGGACTGGGAGTTGGGGACTCGGGAGGGGATTGAGCTGAAGACTGGGTGTGGGAGTCAGGGATTGGGGTGGAGATGGGAGTAGTTATTGTAGGGAGAGGAGGCTCAGGGAGGGAAGAAGGAACTTGGAGGACACTGGGTGCAATTTGTTGGGAGAAAGAACTTGAAGACAGAGTGCTGCAGACAAGAAAGAAGAGAACACAAGATTGAAGAGAGACTTCACTATTTAGTGCCTGAGCCAAAAGTAGCCTGTGACAATGGTGACCACAACTGAGAGCTTTTAAAAAGGATGACTCAATCATGGTGCCTGTCCACAGGGCTACTGGGCAGGGAGGGTGACCAGATGAGGGGGATCCATGAATATAGTGACAGGATGTCACTATATGTACACTCGAGCGGGGGAGGACAGAGCATACTATGTGATGGGTGGAAGGAAGGGGTTTGTGGGGTGTAGGGTGGTGATTGGCTGCTGAGCTGGCTGTGTGGCATGGTGGGTGGGTAGCAGGCTAGGGTTGTGGGGGTACCGGGTGCGGTCCTAGGAGCAGTCGCTTTTTTGTTCACCATCTGGGATTTTCTTTAGTTTTGCACACCCCTGGAGTGAGAATCCTTAAGTAGGGGGGGTACAGGGGAGTTGTTGTGAGAAAGAACTTGAAGACAGAGTGCTGCAGACAAGAAAGAAAAGAACAAGAGATTGAAAAGAGACTTCACTATTTAATGCTGGAACCAGAAGTAGCCTGTGACAATGGTGACCATGATTGAGCGCTTTCAAAAAGGATGACTCAGTCACGGCATCTGTCCATGGGTCTACCAGGCAGGGAGGGCAACCAGATGGGGGGGGTCCATGAATATAGCGACAGGATGTCGCTATATGTACACATGCGGGGCAGCGAGCACTACACGATGGGCGGAAGGGGAGGGAGGGTAAGGGGTGTAGTGCAGCAGTCAGTTGCCAAGCTGGCTATGTGGTGTGGTGGGTGGGTGGCAGGCTAGGGTCGGGAGGGTACTGGGTTCGGTCCAAGGCACGGTGACTTTTTTGTGCATCGTCTGGGATTTTTTGTTTGTTTGTTTTTCACCCCCGACATGCACCTCACTGGAGTTGAGAATCCTTAAGTAGGGGGTACGGGGGGCAAAGCCCCCTGCTTTGGGGGGTGTGAGGGTGCAGCCTCCCACATAAATAAAAAAAAGTAAGTTTCTGGCACCCTTTTGCTGTGTATCGGTAGTGTACATCGCCAAAATTGATTTTCAGTGATGTACACTCGCCCTAACGGCGATCACCTTTCCGCGATCGCTATTATCACATGGAACTGAGCCAGACTGCCCATTTTATTTTTGGGTGGAAGTCTAGCAGAGGGAGTTAAGTCTGTTGAACTGTGCCAGTGTGCCACCCAATACCACACCACTCTCAGTTAGCCTTCTTGCTGTTTGTCCAGTTGCCCCCCAACAACAACAAATCAGCTCTCTGTTCTCCTGCCTGTGCTCAGTCACTTCAGTGGGGATTTCCTTTATTTTTTTATAGTATTCAATCTGTATGTGTGTGTGCGTGTGTGTGTGTGTGTGTAATAAAAATCTGCAAGGCCAGTCAGTCGTCACCATCAGCGCACCAGTGCCACTTTGCGCATACTGTGTGACCCCCCAAGAAGTCAGTCATCTGTCATCTTCCTCCCTGTGCTCACTCAGTGGGGTATAAGCTTTGGCTCAGTGAACAGGGCATTCTGTCACATCACGCAGAATAAATAAAAAAAATATCCTTGAAGGAGAAAAGTACTGTGTCAGAGAGGACTAGGCCAGGCATGGTCCCTGAATCTGTGTGGGTAGAAGCAATGCCTGCAGCATTGCCCTTAGCGTAGGTGGAGTGTGAAATTAATTCTGTGTGTGTGTGTGTGTGTGTGTGTGTGTGTGTGTGTGAAATAAAATCTGCCAGCAAGCCATCAGTGCACCAGTGCCACTTCTTGCATACTGTGTGACCCCCCCCAAGAAGTTAGTCATCTGTCATCTTCCTCCCTGTGCTCGCTTAGTGAGGTATAAGCTTTGGCTCAGTGGGCAGGGCATTCCGTCCCATCATGTGGAATAAATAAAAAACAATAAAGTCCCTGAAGGTAAAAAGTACTCTGTCAGACAGGGTTAGGCCAGGCAGGGTCCCTGAATCTGTGTGGGTGGCAGCAGTGCTCACAGCATCGCCCTTAGCATAGGTAGTGTGTGAAATAATTTTGTGTGTGTGTAATAAAATCTTCCAGCTAGTCGTCAGTGCACCAGTGCCACTTCTTGCATACAGTCTGTGTAACCCCCCCCCAAGAAGTCAGCCATCTGACATCTGCCTCCTGGTGCTCGCTCAGTGGGATATAAGGTTTAGCTCAGTGGGCAGGACATTCCATCACATCACGTGGAATAAATAAAAAAATAAAATAAAATCCTTGAAGGAAAAGTACTGTGTCAGAGATGGTTAGGCCAGGCAGGGTCCCTGAATCTGTGTGGGTAGCAGCAGCGCATGCGTCATCACCCTTAACGTGGGTGGTGTGTGAAATAAGTGTGTGTGTGTAGTATAAAATTTTCCAGTCAGTCATCAGTGCACCAGTGCCACTTCTTGCATACTGTCACATCACGTGGAATAAATAAAAAAAAATAATAACCACTTTTTGACCCTAAACAAGCGACAGATTGGCATTATGAGTACTCCAGAAAATAGTAAGCAAAAGCTGGGGGCAAAGGAAGTAATATACATAAAAAAAGTTTATTCATGAGCCCAGAAAGAAGTGGCCCAAAAGTAAAGTATAATAATAAGCACCACAGTCTGTTGAAGAGGCTGAACAAAATGCTACTACTATCCGTGTGCAGGCTAACTCACAAAATACTGAAAACCCTGTAAGGGTTGGTGGACAGTTTATGCCACAAGGGCTCAGTAGTACAGCCGACAAAGTGTCAAAAGACAGTGGAAATAGCAAGTCGTCTGAGAAAAAAAGTGCAAAAACAAACAGTATTCCAATTGTACATAAAGTTAAAACACTTACAGGTACAACTCGCAATGGAGTTGTTCGATCTGCAACACATGCATATCAAATAACTCAGTCTGTGACTGCAAATGTTAGCTCTAATGAGTCTGATAATGATGGTGACGCATGGTCACGGTGAGACTGATGACGATGAGCTTGTGACTTTACCTTTAGCGATGTCTCATTCTGGTTCTGACAGTAACAATTTGGATAAAAATAATGACAGTAGTAGAGTGTCAAAAGGAAAAAAGGAAAAGTCAAAGGCACACGCCACACAAAGTGAAACGAAGTCTGACAGTAGTGGTGATGATGATGATGATGATGAGGATGGCAATGGTGCTGCAGAGGATTCTATGATTGTCTCACCTGATGAACCTGAATCCTCTGCTGATATGTCTTCCTCACGTAAACCTAGCCACTTGGCTCCTAGTCCTACTGAGCTCATTACTACTACTAGACGTAAACAGTCCACATCTACTGTTTGGAATAATTTTTACATAAATCCCAAGGATGCTTGCCAAGCTAAATGTGTGCATTGCAACACATGTGTTAATAAGGGAAAAAAATAAAGGGCATCTTGGAACCACAACAATGATGCAACATCTTTCACAAATTCACCCTATCATTGTATATGGTTCAAAAAAACAGTCTAACATTGGTGGCTGAAAATCTAGCAGGGCTCTTGGTGAACAGGAGCATTCCGCTAAAACAGTGGGAGACAAGCACCAGGCAAGATCCAAAAGTCCACTTTCAGCTCACGGTCATGATCACAATAATTCTGTTAGGTCCTCTGTTTTACCAGGCATGGCATGTAGTCGTACAACACCCCCAGCCAAATGTAACTTTGCCCCTGTGGAGGGGTTGTGGGATAACAGACTGACCAGACACCAAACTTCAAGTTCTACACACAATCTCTGTGTGTTGCTTATTCAAAATACAGTAAATAACCTTCAGAAATGGCATATTCCTTCTTCAGTACATCCGTTTTCAGCAACAGATTGTGAATGTCGTTTCTCTGCACTTAGCCAGCACCTACTGACACCGATTTCTGATCTAACCACTTTTCAGTGAAAACCCTTCATCCCTATGTGGGCCCTGTTTGCTTGGGTAGTGGGGTCTCAAAAAGAAAAAACGAGCTAAAAACAAAGAACCTCAGTGCAGAAACACTGAACCATTGGTTACTCAAAGGGCACTGGCAACAAATCAAGTTTCAAAGAAATACATCATCATACATACTTCCATAATGCAAAGCATCATGGGATATATGCAAATCACCATGAAATTTCAGATTTGTTCAGTGTACAGCAATTTTCATGCATTTTAAATAGCACAACTAATTTAATTTCTATAATAGTCACCAAGTACTTTTTACCATTATCAAAAACACCTAGTGCCATGGTATTTTCAACATTTACAGGTTTCATAAACATAAGTGGTGGTATATTCAAAGCAGTTGCACATGGCGCAACTGAGATGCACCTGCGCAAGTGCAGAAATGAGCCAAAGAGCGATATTCAGCGGGAGCCATTGCGCTGCACAATTTACAGTGTGCCAATGCACAACCATAATGAATGTATGCGCAAGTGCAGGGGGTGTAGCCATGAATAAGTGGCACAGTGCAATATTCAACAGCAAGCAAACAGCACAAGCACGGAGCAGCAGGGACATGTGCAGAGCAAACCTGAGCCCATAAAAAGAGGGAGCAAGCAAGGGATGGAGGCTTGCGCCACAGGGGAGCAATAGAGAGGGAGAGCGAGTGGGCAGGCAAGACAGCAGGAGGGATGCAAGACAGAGACAGAGGTGGGCAGGAAGTGCAACAGAGTGTGGGACTGGGCATGTGACACTGATTGTGCCTGCGTGTGTGAGCGACTGTGTGTGTGCGTGTGAGACAGGTGCGGGGGCAACATCAGCAGTGTGTGTCTGCAATGCCTGGCATAGGAGGGGCATCAAAATTGCCCAGATGGGTGGGAGGCAGAGGCTACAGCCAACAGGCCACCAGCTGGGAACCCCGAACACAGGAGTGTGCCCAGCGCAGGGGCACATGCAGCAGCACACAGCCGGGGGTGCCTGGGGAGAGAGCTGCCTAGGCGGGCAGGACAGCCCAGGCCATGGCCAGTTCCATCTTCCAGATGGAGGCAGCAATGAGGGGTGTGAGGAGGCAGGAGGCAGAGTGGCGCGGCCATGGAAGGGCCCATTGTCGGTATGCCCGGAACAAGTGGTACCGTGCCCGCACCACCTTTGAACAGTACAGTGATACAGAGATTATGGGTGGGTACCACCTGAACCAGACAATTCTGAGGCAACTCTGTGAGCTTTGCATTGATGAGATGCAGGCACCCACAAGTCAGAGCCACGCTCTATCGGTGGAGAACAAGGTTCACGGCCGTCATGTGCCTGCTTGCCATGGGTACCTTCCAGAGACCAACAGGGGACACCACAGGCATAACCCAGTCAGCCGCATCATGGCTCCTCACACAATTCCTCAATGCACTGCTGGCACATGCTGTGGAATACATCCATTTCCCCAGCACACAGGCAGAGCATACAGCGAACATGCAGGAGTTCCACAGGGTGGCACGTATGCCTGGCATGCTAGGGGCCATCGACTGCACCCACATAGGCATCCACACACCACCTGGCCTGGAGGGAGTAGCCTACATCAACAGGAAAGGTTATCCCAGTGTCAATTGCCAGGTGGTGTGCAATGCCACGGAGCGCATAATCAATGTCTGCCACACACCCTGCTGGAGCACAAGATGCCTTTATCTGGCACCAGTCAGCACTGTGCCACAGGTCTGAGAGTGGGGACATCCCCACTGGCCACCTAGTAGGTGAGTATGCTGTTGGAATGGGCAGCCTGGCACAACAGAGCAGGGCATGGGGGATGCTAGGCCAGGGGCACCAGAGGGTGTGGCTTGGAGGGCAGGAGGGTGCAGCTACACAGACCACCATGTTAACCACACATCTCAACACACAGGTGACAGTGGATACCGAATCCTGCCCTGGCTGCTCACCCCATACCGGTGCCCATCGACCCCAGCACAGGAGCAATACAATGAGGCAGACGCCAGCACACGGAACATCATTGAGTGTGTGTTTGGGCTGCTGAAGGCCAGGTTCCATTGCCTGGACAGGTCTGGTGGTGCCTTACAGTACAGCCCCTCAAAGGCCTGTGGCCTATTCCTGTCCTGCCGTATACTACACAACATGGCCACTGACCGTGGGATAGCTGTCGAGGTTGAAGAGGGGAACAGCAGTGGGGACAATGTGGCTGCCAGGCCAGATGGTGGTGAGCAGCCCCCCCCGGGTAAAAGGAACCCCGGCTGAACAGGATGGCCCAGCAGCACCAGGACACACTAGCAGAGGAGCACTACGGTGCACGAAGGTAGGTGAACATGACCACACGCATGTCCCAGGGACCATGGAACAGCATTCAGGCATGCAAGGGTGGGCCCCATGATAGTAACGGCTGGAGTGGAGCGTGGATGGGCATGGGACTGGACTCCATGGAAGCTCCCCATACAGCACTGCACACCCCATCCACACATCCCCACACACACCCAAACACACACGCACATGAGCATCTACAGGCACACACCCAGAGGCCGCCACCGGGCATGTGTCAGATGCTGAACACCGGTGCACAGTAGTGGCTGGCACTGTATTGGCATCATCATGCACATGCCACAGTGACCAGTGGCTGGGTGTGTGCACACAAAGCCTGTGTGCAGCGTCGACCATGGATGCCATGTCCCTGGAATGCACATGCACATGCCACACCAATGTGCACACATGGCAGCGGCAGACAGAGGACAGGGAGGATGGTGGCTTAGGACTGCCGTGCGGTCACACGGCCACCACGGACATGTGGACGGCCCCGTCGAGACTTCCCAGCAGACGCAGGCTGTGCAACAGCCACAGGGGGTGTCTCTGACAGTCCCCCAGGTGTGTCACTGTGTGAAGGCGACCAGTCCCTCGCAGGTGTCTGCAGGCTCCCGAACATGCCCACTCTAGGCGTAACCGGAATGCCCACAGTGGATCCCGGCATTGACACAGAGGGGGTTGCATGACCCCATGGCCATGGGGTTGAGAATGTACTCTGCAGGGTCTGTGGTGGAGGGCCACGCACTACGGTGGCCAGTGGTGCTAGGCCGGCCATGACCACAGCGGTAAGCTGATCCAGGGCTGCAGTCGTGTCCTCCCGCATACATGTGGTCTTGGCTAGGAGCTGTTCATAGTCCCTGTCATGCCTCCCTGTGGCCTGGCACAGTTCTGCATGGAGTGCACACACCCCTGCCACGACCAGCACCTGTTGCTCCACGGAGGCCCGTAGCAGACAGGTGTGCTAGGTCAAGGGATCAGCGCCCTGGGGGGGCATGGGCATTGTGCCGACCCACAGGTAGTGCTTGACCCCACGGCCCAGCCCCCCACGCTGGTGGGGGCTGCACAGTGGGGCCCTCTTGGGGCTGCTCATTCTGCAGTGCACTGTTGGCGGGCACTTCTCCTGGCCCCCTTCAACATTGTCCAGCTGCCGCCCCTCCAGCCACTGTGCACTGAGCAGCAGCAGTGTGGCTGCACCACCACTGCCACCCCCATCAGCCTGTGCTGCACCGATGGCACCCACAGCAATGCTGGTTGTGGGGGCTGGTGGGCAGATAACCCCCACCAGGGCAACATCTGCACTGCCATGGTGGGTGTGTGGTATGGGTGACTCCCCCTGAATGGCAGCACCACTATCCAGGATAATGGTCACGTCGTCATTGGCCCCGGACCCCACCCTGATCTGTGTCTCAGCATACTGGACGCCATGGCTGGCATCATGCTGAAACATAGCCAGGGCCTCATCTGCAACCATGCCACAGGCATCTGGATGGACAGTGGGGTTGGGCTCCCTGTGGCCCGGCCCCTGGACACTGGTGGAGGTGGAAGAATGGTACTCCAGGTCCAGGATCGCCCCCATGGTGGACACCCCCACCCCTGCCACTGCATACAGGTGCTCCAGAGCTGAAAGGGAACACAGTTGCATTAGTGCTGCTGGCACACACCCCTGCCCTGCCCCCCTGCCCCCTGCCCCAGGCCCTGCCATACCTACCATGCAGTGATGGGCTGCCCCCTGTCTGGAACCCACCACCAGGTACCCCCTAGACGGCGCTGCACCCCATGGATGTCACCACCAATTTCTCCTGTGGTGACAGCTGTGGAACGTCAGGCTGTCCACCACCCATGGCAGCACATGCAGCCCGGATGGCAACCACCTTCTCCTTAATCTGCCTCCGCTCTGTGCCGACCTTGTGCAGTCCTTTGATGGATGCCCTGCTGGTTCACAGCTCAGGCCACACCCTCCCATGCTGTTGACCGGGCCTGTGGTGTGCCTGTTGAGCCACTCAGGAGAAGCTCCTGGTCCAGGTAGGCCTCAAATAGGGCATCACTCTCTGCCCTCGTGAAGTTGGGCCTGCGCTTCCATGCAGGCCCACTCTCCTCAACCTCCTCATGATCTATCATGCTTAGTCCTGTGGGAATAAACATGTGGTCAGTGATGGCTACAACCCACACTGCCCTCCCATTCCACTGTCCCGACAGACCCACAGCCTGGTGGCTTACCTCTGAAGGATGCAATACCGGTCTAGAGCCTGTGCAGTCCTGTGGCGCGTTTATAGCGCATCACACGCAAATGAGGTAATGTGCAACTGTAATGGGATGTAAATACCTCCAATACGCCATGGATATGCTGATTTGCTAATCTGCATATGCCAGCTGAATATCACGAAATTGCACATGGCGCATTGGTGTTGCGCATGCACATGCCGTGGCGCAACATTGTGACATGTGCAAAAGGCCTGGCAGTGTGCATGCACACAGTGCCATCATGTACATCACTGGCGCAGCCTACGCACACTGCGCTATATGCGGTACAGTGCTCTGCTGCTATTGGGCATGTGGCACTCATGCGCTGTATGCCCTATGGTGCCCGGGCGCTATTGGCCTGTGGACCATGGGGCCCACATGCCTATTGTGCACCATGCATGGTGAGCCCAATCACGCTGTCGCGCACGGTGCATGCCAACCCTTGACTCCATGATTGCCCTTTGACCCTCCGAGTGACCTGCATCATGTGCCAGTTCTGCGCCAGCTGTGTTGCGCAGCCCTGTGGCTGCGCAATTGTTGATGGCAGTGCATCAACGTGCGAGTCGCGCATCCCCAGCACGCATGGCTCATGCGCTACTGGGCACCATTTTGGTTGTGCTACTGCCAATACAACCATGCCACACTGCAGCAGTGCCAGGGCACCTAACTGTTCACAAGTGGAGCTAGTGAACCTTGTGGCCCTTGTGGAGCCACATGCAGGCAGTCTGTTCAGCCAGGCGCCCCTGAATCTGCCACAGACGGAGGTGTGGCAGGAGGTGGCTGAGGGGCTGGATGAGACCACAGGGGCACAGTGCAGCAGTGAGCTATGCTGCCACCACTATGGGGACCTGCAGTGGAAGGACCCTGAGAGGCTACGGGCACTACTGGCATGCATCCGGAGGGGGCACTGCGCCACGTCCAGGTAAGTGCACTATGCTCATGTCCGTGCCCATCCAGTGCCCTGTGGGGGCCAGTAGGGTGGCACACCATGCTGCAAGGGGCTGGCTGGGGCTGCACATTCTGTTAGCCATGGTAGCACACCATGGGTTCACTGTGCCACCACGCTGCAGCTGCATTGGGCCGGGGGAATGCTGTGCTGGGGGGGCATGTGGTGTTGTCAGGTACTGATGTGTCTTTCTCCATGTTTTCCTACTAGGCCCTGAGGATAGAAAGAGGGCACGGCTGGCTGGCACTGTGAGTGGGCCAGGGCAGGCCACCACAGGGGTGCAGGTGCAGGATGCAGGCTGCATGGGCGGTACTGCCGGACAGGTGCAGGGTGTGCTGCAGCATGCAGGTAGGCACTGTTCCAAGGTATGATGTTGTGCAGGGTGGGGGGTGGGCCACAGCCCCCTGTGCACATGGCCATTCCAGTTGTGCACCACCCGTGGTGTCCATTGCACTATGCCGTGGCTATCGCACATGTGTGGCTACCGCAGGTGGGCTGTGGGTGCACCCGGATTCCAGCTGTGCCACTGCCATCCTGCCGCTTAGCCCTGTCACCTGGCTGCCATGGTTGTGGTGTGCGGCACATGGGTGGTGTTGGTGTGCAGTGTTCTGCGTGGCTGTGGATAGTCAGGTTGGCGGCTCGTGTGGGTGCACATGCTGCAAGAGGCTGTGTGCCATCTCAGGGGGCGCATGTCACCACTGTCCACTGTGCACGGTGGGTGGGCTACAGTCATACGGCCATGCACTCATACCATGTCCCCTACTTTGTCCAAGGTGTCCATCACCCTGATCTCAACACCAGGCTCCTGAGGTGGATCCTTCGGGTCACCACTGTCATGCTCCAGGTGGCATGGCTGCTACAATGGACACTGTGCAGGCCGCAGTGCAGACATCAGCGTCAGGCACCAGTGGGGCATGGATGCCCGAAGGTCCTGTTGGCCTGCTACTGTTCCCCTTCCCTGTCCCCCCTCCCTTGTCCTCCCTTGTACCCTTGTCTGGCCATGTCCCCTGTTGCCCTGCATCCCTTTCCTGGCCTCCCAGTTTGTATGTGGCCTCCCCATTCCTTGCTCCTTGTACCCAGTTACCTGTTAATATGTATATAGTTGTTTTATGCCTGTTTTAATACACATTTCTATGGTTAGCCATCTGTGTCTGTGTCTGTTTTGTGGCTGGCATGTGGAGCCATGCTTCCATGGTGTGCATTGTGGATGAGTGGTACATCTGTGGTGGACTGGGGGTTGTGCCTGGTGGTCTCCACCCATTGGCTGGTGGCTGTGCCCTGGGGCAGCAGTGGGCTCTCTGTTCATGTTGTGTGGCATGTGCATTGTGTGCTGTTTTCCTGTGTGTTGCCAGCTGTGGTCCAGGTGGCATGTCACGTGCCTTCCTGTGGGGGTTGCAAGTGGCTGTTTGCCAGTGGCCACTGGTGCCGCCCTGCCTCTGTGCACCACTATGGTGCACATGGTCGGGGGCCTGCTGCCGTGTGCCTGCCATGCCTCACTCCTGCCATCCTCTGCACCCTGGTGGTGGTCTATCCTGCCCTGGTGGCATGCTCCTTGCTGTGCCTGATTGTCCTGTGTCCTGGTGCATGCACCTCTGCCCTTGTACAGCCCTGGTTGCGCTATGGCACATCCCTACGATATTCAGCCATGTTGCGCTGGCACTTACCATCATATGCAACCTTTGAATATCATGTTATGTGCACCATGGGTGCAGTGGACTTGTGCTGTACCGCTCCTGCGCCTGCCTCTGGCGCATGTCTGAATATCCCACCCTAGGTATATACATCAAGGTATTTTATGACATAGTGCTATTACATACTAAATCCAACAATGATAAACACAACCTGTTTTACATACACTTGGAGGTCACCACAATAACCTCCCTGTATGAGGACCTGAGAGGGAAAATGGAAATTAAAGAGGACACTATAGCACAGTCAAGAAAGGGAAGGGGATGCTCATAGGTGGCCAACCTTATGAACTAGAAATTATAAAGGACAGAATAGATTAAGAAATAGAAGAACTGTTGCAACAGATTTAAGAAAAGGTTGGTCCTCAGGAGTGGCAGAAGCTCCCTGTCACATAGCTCCCACCTTAAGAGGGAAGCAGTTAATGCAGACTACTTACCGCCTTCCTGTCCCAGGAAGGGATGCAGTTTCCACCTTTCCATCTTCAGAAGCTCTGTCTCAGGGTCCCTATTAACAATAAACATTCCATCATAAACATAGTGGAGATGATCATTCTTTACCCTGAGGCATTAACACATTTCTCAACAGAGACTAATGGTACCTTCCCATCTCCTTTTAGGGAAAGTCTGTCATTTTTCACTGACCGAACATCTGGACAACTGTGAAGTCCAGTACCATAGAAAGACTTTCTTTGGGGTGCGTAATTACCTGCTCCAACCCCAACAGACATGTCAGTTTTAAGCAGGGGTCCAGTCCTACAGTAGGTTCAACTCCCCCTCTGTATAAACCTGCTATGTCTTTTGATTCATTCATTTCACTTGCTACTGATACAGACACCTGAGGGTAGACACTCTTTTGGTGTTACCCCATGTGGAAGGCTTAAGGGTTACCAAAGGACACTCCAGAGATGAAATATTCTTTACTTCTTTATTTGTAGGAATCAAACGAATACTACTTGGCAAAATTACAAAACAAATCAAACTGTACGTTTTCAAAACAAAGAAATCAAAAGGAAAATCAAACAGAAATAAAAATTAGGCCAGTAGTAAATACTACTTTCACCTAAGAGGTACTCACACTTCAACACCCAAAACACATCTGATTTCAAAGTCAGCAATTCTGGCATATAAAGGGTGCAAAAGGCCAGGATTGGTCCTGGCAACACTCAATCAATAAAGCACTATCTATTTTTATAAAACATTTCTTTTTATACATTATTTATGTTTTCACAATAGCTCTAAGTTAACATATTAAACAGTCTGATGCAAATTTTCACAAAAGGATATATTGTAAAATATTTGAACCCTGCTTTGGAAACGCCGTCAGGAACCACCCCATCTCTTCTGGATAAAATAATGATGAAAGAGGCCAGCCGGCTCTTAGACAAACAGAAGAGATGCGGGAAGCTGCAGCGTCTCAAAACATAAGGTCACACTATACTATTATTTGGAGCAACAATATTCCCTAAGACAGGCATCCTGCCCGATTCCAAATTCAGGTATGCACATTCAGTTTAATACAATAAAAGGCAGGCTGTCTACTTCAAAGGGTTTTTCAAGAAATTAAACGGGAGGAAAACAGCAGCACGAATGTACGCACATTCATGCAGCAACAGCGGTCGGGAACAAAAACGGCTAGCGCATACATACTTCCCTTCTCAAGAAAGCGCCGATTATTTCCCACAGTATTTTTATAAGGCTTTAGAAAATAAAAGGTCCTAGCGTTTGAGAGCCCTCCTGTTGGTGTCTCTTATTATGGTTCAATCGTTGGAGAGCCCTTCTCGTAGAGTCTCCCGTATGGTTCAATCGAGAGTCCAGAAACCGAACTTTTATTTAAACCACAGACCCATTAAACGCTTCTGTCTTGTGCATTTACTAGTAATACTATTATAATTCAGACTTATAACGAATATCTTCTTCATACTTCAATTTAGAATATGAATTCCTAATACTGGGGGGGGGGGGTAGCCTTGCACAGAATTGCCCTGAATTATACCGAAACTTGTAACGCTCCTAAACTGTATACAGGTTCCTCATTTTCTATTGGCATAAACATAAGATATAAGATTCAGAAGGTGATAGATGGCCAGTCTATACACCACTATTAGACATAACAGACAAGAACACAGAAGGACAGCATTCACTCTACAGGACAACATAAAACATAATAATATAATAAAACAAAAGAAAGGGGGTTAATGCCTCTTTCACATACTCCTCCCTTTTGATCCATATCCTAGTGTTTTGTTACAGGAAGGGAGTGGAACCACAGCCCAGCTCTCTCCATGGTTCCACCCGGGTCCCTTATAATTTATTTACTCTAACAAGTAACTGGAAAATTAACATCTTCCATGTCTTTCGTCTGCATCACCCCGGGATTGTGGTAACAGGATCATTCATCCCATATCTGGATAGGAAATCTGCATTTCCATTTAATACCCCTTCTGATGTTTTATTGAAAACGATAAGGCTGTAGTGAAAGGTACCACCTCATAATTCGTGGATTTTATCTTTCATATGTTGCAGCCAGCATAATAGATTATGGTCTGTTCAAATTTCAAATTCAACGCCTCATAAATAAAATGTAAAGCTTCAATAGCCCATTTAATAACTAAACATTCTTTTCTCAATAGTGGCATATTTAATCTCACGTTCGTGTAATTTTCAGCTAATATACATAACCGGGTGTTCTTCACCATCTATAGTTTGTGTTAAAACTGCACCTATACCTTGATTAGAGGCATCAGTCTGTAGTATAAAAGGATGAGAGAAGTTAGGAATATGGGCCTGGATATTCAAACTGCGCCATTCTGAGGCGCAAGCCCTTGCGCTGCTCAAAATAGTTAGCAGAGGGTGTGGCGAGGTGATATTCAAGGAGTTGGTCATTGCACAACCCTTTGAATATCACTCCCAGTGCCAGCACTTTTCGCAAGATGAGCAGTGGAACTTCTGCGCCACCGCAAGTTGCCAGAGATAAGCATTAAACTTATGTGGTGCAAGTACCATTGCCACAATAGCTCTAAGTTAACATATTAAACAGTCTGATGCAAATTTTCACAAAAGGATATATTGTAAAATATTTGAACCCCTGCTTTGGAACGCTGTCAGGAACCACCCCATCTCTTCTGGATAAATAATGATGAAAGAGGCCAATGCTCTTAGACAAACAGAAGAGATGCGGAAGCTGCAGCGCTCAAAACATAAGGTCACACTATACTATTATTTGGAGCAACAATATTCCTAAGACAGGCATCCTGCCCGATTCCAAATTCAGGTATGCACATTCAGTTTAATACAATAAAAGGCAGGCTGTCTACTTCAAAGGGTTTTTCAAGAAATTAAACGGGAGGAAAACAGCAGCACGAATGTACGCACATTCATGCAGCAACAGCGGTCGGGAACAAAAACGGCTAGCGCATACATACTTCCCTTCTCAAGAAAGCGCCGATTATTTCCCACAGTATTTTTATAAGGCTTTAGAAAATAAAAGGTCCTAGCGTTTTGGAGAGCCCTCCTGTTGGTGTCTCTTATTATGGTTCAATCGTTGGAGAGCCCTTCTCGTAGAGTCTCCCGTATGGTTCAATCGAGAGTCCAGAAACCGGAACTTTTATTTAAACCACAGACCCATTAAACGCTTCTGTCTTGTGCATTTACTAGTAATACTATTATAATTCAGACTTATAACGAATATCTTCTTCATACTTCAATTTAGAATATGAATTCCTAATACTGGGGTAGCTTTGACAGAATTGCCCTGAATTATACCGAAACTTGTAACGCTTCCTAAACTGTATACAGGTTCCTCATTTTCTATTGGCATAAACATAAGATATAAGATTCAGAAGGTGATAGATGGCCAGTCTATACACCACTATTAGACATAACAGACAAGAACACAGAAGGACAGCATTCACTCTACAGGACAACATAAAACATAATAATATAATAAAACAAAAGAAAAGGGGGGTTAATGCCTCTTTCACATACTCCTCCCCCCTTTTGATCCATATCCTAGTGTTTTGTTACAGGAAGGGAGTGGAACCACAGCCCAGCCTCTCCATGGTTCCACCCCAGGGTCCCTTATAATTTATTTACTCTAACAAGTAACTGGAAAATTAACATCTTCCATGTCTTTCGCCTGCATCACCCGGGATTGTGGTAACAGGATCATTCATCCCATATCTGGATAGGAAATCTGCATTTCCATTTAATACCCCTTCTGATGTTTTATTGAAAAACGATAAGGTTGTAGTGAAAGGTACCACCTCATAATTGTGGATTTTATCTTTCATATGTTGCAGCCAGCATAATAGATTATGGTCTGTTCAAATTTCAAATTCAACGCCCCATAAATAAAAATGTAAAGCTTCAATAGCCCATTTAATAACTAAACATTCTTTCTCAATAGTGGCATATTTAATCTCACGTTCGTGTAATTTTCAGCTAATATACATAACCGGGTGTTCTTCACCATCTATAGTTTGTGTTAAAACTGCACCTATACCTTGATTAGAGGCATCAGTCTGTA
Organism: Neoceratodus forsteri; assembly: GCA_016271365.2. Lineage (NCBI taxonomy): Eukaryota > Metazoa > Chordata > Ceratodontiformes > Ceratodontidae > Neoceratodus > Neoceratodus forsteri. Next base: position 103,869,790 of record CM028132.1, read on the forward strand.
GTATAAAAGGATGAGAGAAGTTAGGAATATGGGCCTGGATATTCAAACTGCGCCATTCTGAGACGCAAGCCCTTGCGCTGCTCAAAATAGTTACGCAGGGGTGTGGCCGGGGTGATATTCAAAGGAGTTGCGCTATTGCACAACTCCTTTGAATATCACTCCCTAGCCACGCACTTACAAAGAGATGGCGAGTGGAACTTGGCGCCGCAAGTTGCCAGAGATAAGCATTAAACTTGCGGTGGCGCAAGTACCATTGCCACAATAGCTCTAAGTTAACATATTAAACAGTCTGATGCAAATTTTCACAAAAGGATATATTGTAAAATATTTGAACCCTGCTTTGGAAACGCCGTCAGGAACCACCCCATCTCTTCTGGATAAAATAATGATGAAAGAGGCCAGCCGGCTCTTAGACAAACAGAAGAGATGCGGGAAGCTGCAGCGTCTCAAAACATAAGGTCACACTATACTATTATTTGGAGCAACAATATTCCCTAAGACAGGCATCCTGCCCGATTCCAAATTCAGGTATGCACATTCAGTTTAATACAATAAAAGGCAGGCTGTCTACTTCAAAGGGTTTTTCAAGAAATTAAACGGGAGGAAAACAGCAGCACGAATGTACGCACATTCATGCAGCAACAGCGGTCGGGAACAAAAACGGCTAGCGCATACATACTTCCCTTCTCAAGAAAGCGCCGATTATTTCCCACAGTATTTTTATAAGGCTTTAGAAAATAAAAGGTCCTAGCGTTTTGGAGAGCCCTCCTGTTGGTGTCTCTTATTATGGTTCAATCGTTGGAGAGCCCTTTCTCAGAGTCTCCGTGATGGTTCAATCGAGAGTCCAGAAACGGAACTTTTATTTAAACCACAGACCCATTAAACGCTTCTGTCTTGTGCATTTACTAGTAATACTATTATAATTCAGACTTATAACGAATATCTTCTTCATACTTCAATTTAGAATATGAATTCCTAATACTGGGGTAGCTGACAGAATTGCCCTGAATTATACCGAAACTTGTAACGCTCCTAAACTGTATACAGGTTCCTCATTTTCTATTGGCATAAACATAAGATATAAGATTCAGAAGGTGATAGATGGCCAGTCTATACACCACTATTAGACATAACAGACAAGAACACAGAAGGACAGCATTCACTCTACAGGACAACATAAAACATAATAATATAATAAAACAAAAGAGAAAGGGGGGGTTAATGCCTCTTTCACATACTCCTCCCCCCTTTTGATCCATATCCTAGTGTTTTGTTACAGGAAGGGAGTGGAACCACAGCCCAGCCTCTCCATGGTTCCACCCCAGGGTCCCTTATAATTTATTTACTCTAACAAGTAACTGGAAAATTAACATCTTCCATGTCTTTCGTCTGCATCACCCCGGGGATTGTGGTAACAGGATCATTCATCCCATATCTGGATAGGAAATCTGCATTTCCATTTAATACCCCCTTCTGATGTTTTATTGAAAAACGATAAGGCTGTAGTGAAAGGTACCACCTCATAATTCGTGGATTTTTATCTTTCATATGTTGCAGCCAGCATAATAGATTATGGTCTGTTCAAATTTCAAATTCAACGCCCCATAAATAAAAATGTAAAGCTTCAATAGCCCATTTAATAACTAAACATTCTTTCTCAATAGTGGCATATTTAATCTCACGTTCGTGTAATTTTCAGCTAATATACATAACCGGGTGTTCTTCACCATCTATAGTTTGTGTTAAAACTGCACCTATACCTTGATTAGAGGCATCAGTCTGTAGTATAAAAGGATGAGAGAAGTTAGGAATATGGGCCTGGATATTCAAACTTCGCCATTCTGGTAGACAAGCCCTTACGCTGCTCAAAATAGTTGCTGCTTGGGGTGTGGCGAGGTGATATTCAAGGAGTTGCGTATTGCACAGCTCCTTTGAATATCACTCCCCAGCCATACAGTCCTATGCGATGGCGAGTGGAACTTGGCGCCACCGCAAGTTGCCAGAGATGAGCATTAAACTGCGGTGGCTAGTACCATTGCGCCATGCGAATTTCGATATTCAAAAGGTGACATGCAAATGAGGCCATAATTTATGCAAGGCGTGGGGGGCCATTTGCATCTATTTATGGCCCCATTCAAATCTGGACTGTCATGTACGGTATGGGCTGCAAGCCTCATTGGCTGTAGCTCTGCACCAATGGGCGGCAGCGCTACCGACAGTTAGTCGGCGGGCGCGGGCGTGCAGGTGGGTGGATGTTGCCGCCGCCGCTGCGGGGAGGGGTGGAGGGGTCGGCGGGTGGGGAGCATTTAGACACCAGGGAGATGTTTGGGGGTTGTGATGATTCTGCCCGCGATCGGGCTTTACGGTCCACTGGACCACCTAGGGAGATATTTGGGTTGGGGGTTACATTCTGCCCGCCTCGGGCACTGGGGGTTCACACGCGAGGCCCGCGATCGGGATTCAGGATAGTGGGGGGTTACATACCTGTACTGCCCGCGATCGGGCTGTGGAGATGTATGGGGAGTCAGAAATACACTATGCCTGCCGATCGGGCTGAGAGATGTGTGGGGAGTCAGAGTTACACTATGCCCGCGATCGGGCTGGTGGGGACAGGAAAGAGTTGGGGGCCAGCCAGGGGTGGCAGCTGCTGTGTTGCGCCCTGCAATGCAGCAGCTCACCTGTGGGTGGCCCTCAACTTAAGCCTTTTTGGGGGCTCAGGTTGTGCAGGCGCAGGTTGGGTTGTGCATGCAACTCTGCACAACCCGACTGAATATCGGGTGCTTGAGGTTATGCATGGATCCTCCCCTCCTGTTGAGCATGCATTCATTTGCATTGCTCTCTTGCTAACCTGATGCCAGTGGCATAACTGCCTCCTGCTGAATATCGCAGAATGGGCGATTTGGACTTATGCGACATAGAACCCTGTTAGCATGGCGTAACCCTTTGAAATATCCAGGCCATGGAGTACGGGTGAAGAGTACAGTTGCGTCTTTATGAAACAAAAAGCTTCTTCACATTTAGGGTTCCATATCACTTTTTCTGGCTGCCGCTTTTTTATTAAATCAGTTAATGGTCCAGTTATAGTTGAAAAAGGCGGGATAAAACATTTATAGTATCCAGCCAAGCCCAAAAAAGCTCGAACATCTCTCTTAGTTCTTGGTTTAGGGCATGAGGCTATTCCATCAATTTTAGTTATTTCTGGCTTTATGCACCCTCGCCCTATTAGGAAACCTAAATATTTAGTTTCTTGCATTCCCATGGTGCATTTTCCAGGGTTTATAGTAAGACCTGAGTTGGAAATAGCCATAAGAACATTTGATACATGTTTTAGGTGATCTTCCCAAGTAGGACTAAATATCACCATGTCATCAAGGTAAGCTGCACTATATGTAGCGTGAGGGGCTAGGATCTTATCCATGACTCTTTGGAAGGTGGCAGGGGCACCATGTAGTCCAAAAGGCATCACATTAAATTGAAAAAGGCCAATGGGTGTACTGAAGGCTGTTTTGTCTTTGGCTTCATTATCTAAAGGTATTTGCCAATATCCTTTAGTAAGATCAATAGTGGAAAAATACTGTGAATTACCGAGATGATCTAGTATATCATCTATACGGGGCATGGGGTAACTATCAAATTTAGTGATAGCGTTTAGATGTCTGAAATATAAACATAGACGTACTCCCCCTTCTTTCTTCTGCACAACCACTAAAGGAAAACTCCACTCACTGTGGGAGGGTTCTATAATTCCCAATTCCTGCATTTTCCTTAGTTCATGAATCACAGCCTCCCTTACCTTTTCAGGAAGGCGATAGGATTTTTGACGAATTGGACTATTCTGTGTTAGTATAATATTATGTTTTTCCCCTTCAATTCTTCCTAGCGTTCCTCTAAAAGTGTTTTTATGCAATTGTATCGTAGCTAACATTTCAGCAGTCTGTTGAGGTGTTAATTCGGGGTTTATTTTAATGTCTTTAATGTCCCCATTCATTTCTAGTCTTTGATATGCAATGTCTAGCTCGCTACTCCCAGTTTCAGGGTAAACATAACTGTGTAGGTTTGGTACCCTCTCCACCCAAGGTTTCAAAAGATTAACATGGTAAATACATTTTTTATTAGTTTTGTCATGCATGTATATTTCGTACGTGACAGGCCCCATTCTCTGAATTACTTTATAAGGGCCCTGCCACTTCATTAATAATTTATTTTCAGATGATGGAAGAAGTAATAGTACTAGGTCTCCTTCAGAAAATTCTTTAAACCTTGTGCCTTGATCATACAGTTTCTTTTGTGCAACTTGTTGTTTTTGATTATTTACTTGGGCTTGCTGAGTATATTTCTTTATCCGCTCCCTTAAATGCTGTAAATATTCAAGGGGGCACTTCTTTTGTGTACCCTTACTATCCTCCCACCATTCTTTTACAATATCTAAGGGTCCTCTCGGATTCCTCCCATACAATAGCTCAAAAGGGGAGAAACCAGTAGAGGCTTGTGGCACCTCTCGATAAGCGAACATCAAATAAGGCAGGTATTGGTCCCATTGCCTGCCTTCATCCTGTACGAATTTCTGAATCATTTTTTTCAGGGTTTCATTGAAGCGCTCCACCAGCCCATCGGTTTGTGGATGATATGGAGTAGTTCGGATTGCTGCAATACCTAAGGTCTGGTAGAGACGCTTCAAAACCTGAGAGCAGAAATTCATGCCCCAGTCGGTTAATATTTCTTGAGGAATGCCTACTCTACTAAATATTTTCCCTAATACTTCAGCAATTCTAGGGGCGGTGATAGTTCGGAGAGGTATCGCCTCCAGATATTTTGTGGCATAATCACACACCACCAGAATGTACTGATTACCTTTTGTGCTTTTTTGGACTGGACCCACGATATCCATTGCAATTCTTTGGAATGGAGTACAAAATAGAGGCATAGGTTGCATTGGAACTTTGTCTTTCTTTATCACCATTGCTACCTGTTGACATTCTGGACAACTCCTACAATAATCTGCAACTTGTTCATGTATTCCAGGCCAGAAATATCTAGTTAAAAGTCTACTTAATGTACGATCCCTCCCTAAATGTCCAGCCATCGGAATGTCATGAGCAAGTTTCAATAGTAATGTACGATATTTCTCAGGAATCAGTAACTGTTCAACCCTTTCTTGTGTTCTAGGATTATAACACAATCTATACATCAACCCATTTCTCAAGTTATATTTCCTTTCACCTCCAGGAGTTTTCTCCTGAGAGGTGAAAAGTGACTTTAAAGACTCATCATTCCTTTGAGATTCTGCAAAATTATCCTTCTCCCTTTTGTTATGTTCCACACTGTTTTATTGTCAAAGTCAGTCTGGTGTTTGGTAGTCCACTCTTTCTTCTCTTTCCTCCTTTGTCTCCTGGATTTTCTTTCTTTCCTGTGTTCACCAAAGATATCCTCATCAAAAGGAAAATGTTGTTCTAATGGTGCCAGAGGTTTCTGTGATCTAGTTACCATGGCACTTAAGTTACTAGACATCAGGACATGGAAAGAAGGGCAATCATGTCCAATGACCACTGGGAGGGGGAGGTTAGGCACCACACCTACTTGCATGGTCTGTGTCTGACCCTGTATACTTAATTCTATGTTTGTTAGAGGATAACAGTGGGTGCCCCCATGTATACAGGTCACTTTAGTAGTCGGGCTATTCAAAGCAGAGGGTATACTTAATAATTGGGGGTGTATCAGGGTTTGCTTACTCCCTGAATCTAGTAGTCCAGTAACTGTATGCTGCCCTATTTGTACTGGTATCATAAACTGTCCCCAATTAGCCAGGGCAAGATGTTTTTGTTCAGGCTTCCGCTTAGGGCAAAATCTGGCGACGTGTCCTTTTGTTTTACACTCATGACACACAATGTCCAGGTTATTCCCTTTTCCTGTTCTGCCAGAGCTATGTATGGTGACACTAGTAGTATTTCCTCCAGTGGTACTATGAGGTTTTGTTGGATGTCCCTGTGTCTGTGATAATGAGTGGTAGCTTATCTGTCTCTGAGGACGTGCAGCAATATAGTCCTCAGCCAACCTTATAGCTGTATCTGAGGCCTCTGGCCAGTGTTTCTTTACCCATAGTTGCACATCGGGGGGAAGAACCTGGACAAATTGTTCTAACACTATTGTCTCAATAATTTGATCTATAGTCCGGGTAGTAGGTTGCAACCATTTGACACATAGATCTTTAAGTTGAGTAAAAGTGTCCTGAGGGTTATCAACAGTAGTATAACGAAATGATCTAAATCTCTGTCTATAAGTCTCGTATTAATATCATACCTTTTTAATATGGCTTGCTTGACTCATTCATAGTTGTAATGTCCACCATCTCCACTCAGCTATAGCCGATCTGTGCCTTCCCAGTTAGATAGGGCGCTAGGCGAATTACCCACTGGTCTCTGGGCCAATTACAGGCCGTCGCCACCCTTTCAAAGGTTAACAGATACGCCTCAATATCATCACTGTCAGACAACTTAGCCAGTTTGATATCTTTCTATCCAGCTCTAGGAACGGCTGGAGGCCCTCCAGTCCCCACTGATTGGAAGGCTCGTAGTGTCTCATTCCATCTAGCCTTGTACTCCCTTCGATCCCAGTCTCTCTGTCTCTCTATTTCTAATTATCGGGAGCAGAGCCATCTCAACAAATCCTGTGGCTCCTTGGGTAGACATTCTTCTTCACCCCCTCCAGTCGCTTGTGCCACCCCTTCCTCTTTTGGTTCCGCCATCTGGTGTGTGAGAGGAACTTTTCTTCTGGTCACAGGTTCTACACCGGGGGGTAAAGGTACCTGAAATTTGGCGGTCACTGTTCTGGTCTGTATTCTCCACTCAGGCTGTTGTTCCTTTTGCTTTATGTCCTCTGGATCCTGGAACATCAGAAATCCAATTGACCTCGATACAGGTCCTCCAGTTGATCAACCCCAACTAGCCTTTATCCCACTTCTCGCACCAACTGTGGAAGGCTTAAAGGTTACCAAAGGATACTCCAGAGACGAAATATTCTTTACTTCTTTATTTGTAGGAATCAAATGAATACTCCTTGGCAAAATTGCAAAACAAATCGAACTGTATGTTTTCAAAACAAAGAAATCAAAAGAAAAATCAAACAGAAATAAAAATTAGGCCAGTAGTAAATACTACCTTCACCTAAGAGGTGCTCACACTTCAACACCCAAAACACATCTGATTTCAAAGTCAGAAATTCGGGCATATAAAGGGTGCAAAAGGCCAGGATTGGTCCTGGAAACACTCAATCAATAAAGCACTATCTATTTTATAAAGCATTTCTTTTTATACATTATTTATGTTTTCACAATAGCTCTAAGTTAACATATTAAACAGTCTGATGCAAATTTTCACAAAAGGATATATTGTAAAATATTTGAACCCTGCTTTGGAAATGCTGTCAGGAACCACCCCATCTCTTCTGGATAAAATAATGACGAAAGAGGCTGGCCGGCTCTTAGACAAACAGAAGAGATGCGGGAAGCTGCGGCATCTCAAAACATAAGGTCACACCATACTATTATTTGGAGCAACAATCTTCCCTAAGACAGGCATCCTGCCTGATTCCAAATTCAGGTATACACATTCAGTTTAATACAATAAAAGGCAGGCTGTCTACTTCAAAGGGTTTTTCAAGAAATTAAACGGGAGGAAAACAGCAGCACAAATGTAAGCACATTCGTGCAGCAACAGCGGTCGGGAACAAAAACGGCTAGCGCACACATACTTCCCTTCTCAAGAAAGCGCCGATTATGTCCCACAGTATTTTTATAAGGCTTTAGAAAATAAAAGGTCCTAGCATTTTGGAGAGCCCTCCTGTTGGTGTCTCTTATTATGGTTCAATCGTGGGAGAGCTCTTCTCATAGAGTCTCCGATATGGTTCAGTCGTGAGTCCAGAAACCGGAACTTTTATTTAAACCACAGAACCATTAAACGCTTCTGTCTTGCGCATTTACTAGTAATACTATTATAATTCAGACTTATAATGAATATCTTCTTCATACTTCAATTTAGAATATGAATTCCTAATACTGGGGGGGGGGGGTTAACCTTGCACAGAATTGCCCTGAATTATACTGAAACTTGTAACGTTCCTAAACTGTATACAGGTTCCTCATTTTCTATTGGCATAAACATAAGATATAAGATTCAGAAGGTGATAGATGGCCAGTCTATACACCACTATTAGACATAACAGACAAGAACACAGAAGGACAGCATTCACTCTACAGGACAATGTAAAACATAATAATATAATAAAACAAAAGAGAAAGGGGGGGTTAATGCCCCTTTCGCACCCCAACACAGGTTCCAATCCATTTTCCACCCACCTCCTCCTTGGTGGGTTTTCCCTCAGAAAAGAATAAAACATACATACCTCCTCAGACTCCTTGTTTGCCCTTGGATACCTCTTTCTTTGACATCAGGCCCGCCCCTCACCAAACATGGTACACTTTTGCCTACAGAAAGGGACCATTGCAGAGCCACATCTGGCCATACCTGCAGTTAACTTGACCCCTCTGTCTGACACAAAGCATCTGCGGGAATATGGAAGGAGCACCAGTAGCTTCTATTCTCCTATTTCAACCTTTTATAACCTATGACCCCAATCCTTGGTCATCTTATCCTCAGGCAGGTCTCTGCAAAAATGTACAGGAAGCCACGGAACCTCCCATGCTGAAGATCCTGCAATGTTAAACAGCAGGTTCCTAAACACTTTAACTCAGGGGTGTCTTAATAAACATCCTTTTAATCATTGTGCTATTTTCAACCATCTGTTACCATCTAGTACCTTGTGACCTGTGTGAAAGTTTTCCCTTTTTCCAAGGGTGCAATTTTTTTCTTTAATAACCTCTATCCTCCTTAACCTTAACATACTGTAACAGTTTGACAACATTAGCATTTTTCACATGCAGTATACCCCAGTCAATACCGTTAATAGATTCAGCTGCATCAATATGAGAAAAAGCCTTCAGCCTCATGGGCTTCTTCTTGCTTGCTTGGAGTCTTCAATCCCAGCACAATATCACTAGGTACAGTCTTACCTGGGGTCTCACATTCAAGTTCCATACTTGCATCTCTGACCTCCAACAGGTAACATCCTAGGAACACAGGAAACAAAGGAATATCCTGCTCAGTCAGGGGGTCCTTCTCAAACTGAGCCCACGAAAAATCCTCCTCCGACTCTTTATCCAAACTCTCTGGCAGGAACCTCTTGAGCACCTGGCACTAGTGTTCCACCTCTCTGCATAGTCGATCTGCCTCCAGCCATTGCCCACTCATGCAGTGGATCATCCTCATCAGGGTCTCCACCTTCTGAGTGTTGTCTCTCACACTTCCAGTCTGCCTTGACCTGCATCTCTTTGGTGTCTTCAGACTTGGCCTTTCTCTGAGCTACCAGGTCCAGTCCAGGCAGTAGCTTCTCTCCATGTGTCAGCCATGGTTCTGGTCAGAACTCCACAGACTTTCTTCTCTGGCAACTCCTGGTGCATCAGTCCACCTGGGATATCTGGGAGATATCCACCAGAAAACATCCCTCTTCAGCCAGTCCAGACATTTCCAGCAAGCTATCCCACTTCAGACACCAAGTCTATGGAGGGGATGTGGGATAACAGATAGACCAGACACCGAACTTCAAGTTCAACACACAGTCTCTGTGTGATGTCTATTCAAAATACAGTAAATAACCTTCAGAAATGGAATAGTCCTTCTACAATACATCAGTTTGCAGCAAAAGACTATGAATGTCCTTTCTCTGCATGTAGCTAGCACCTACTGACATTGATTTCTGATCTAACCACTTTTCAGTGAAAACCCTTCATCCCTATGTGGGCCCCGTTTGCTTGGGTAGTGGGGGCACAAAAAGAAAAAAAAAAACAAGCTAAAAACAAAGAACCTCAGTGCAGAAACACTGAAACATGGGTTACCCAAAGGGCACTGGCAACAAATCAAGCTCAAAAGAAATACATCATCATACATATTTCCATAATGCAAAGCATCATGGGATATATGCAAATCACCATGAAATGTCAGACTTGTTCAGTGTACAGCAATGTTTATGCATTTTAAATAGCACAACTAACTGAATTTCTATAATAGTCACCTAGTACTTTTTACCATTATCAAAAACACCTAGTGCCATGGAATGTTCAACATTTACAGGTTTCATAAACATAAGGTATATACATCAAGGTATTTTATGACATAGTGCTATTAGATACTAAATCCAACAACAATAAACACAACCTGTTTTACATACGCTTGGAGGTCACCACAATAACCTCCCTGTACGAGGACCTGCGAGGGAAAAGGAAAATTAAAGAGGACACTATAGCATAATCAACAGAGGGGAGGGGGGTGCCCAAAGGTGGCCAAACTTATGGACTAGAAATTGTAAAGGATAGAATAGACTAAGAAATAGAAGAACTGTTGCAACAGATTTAAGAAAAGGTCAGTCCTCAAGAGTGGCAGGAGCTCCCTGTCACAGTCCCTCTCACCCGATAAGAGGCAGTTGAAATTAAAATACATTTTTGAAAGAAAGTCTAAATATTCACAAAACCATCCCATAGCACTGGCAATAAATCGTAAAATAGCAGACATGATTGTACTTGATTTACAGCCATATTCTATTGTGGAAGATGTGGGTTTCAGAAGACTTATGGAATACTTAGAGCCATGATATTTAGTGCCAAGTAGAACATACTTCTCAGTAACTGCTGTGCCCAGGATGTATAACAGCTTAGTAGTTCAAGTAAGACATGCTCTCTGAGAGGCTGAGGACAAGATAGTGCACTTCACTACTGATATGTGTACCAGCAGCCAAACCATTGCCAATCTTTCTCTTACTGCACACTGGGTCAGTTTTGTGGGCAAGTCATCATCATCCTCATGTACTACTAGTCTGTCTGCTACTGCTTCAACCAGTACTACTACTACCACTACTATCTCTCAGAGCTCAAAAAAACCCATCACATTTCAGAAAATGGCAGTTCTCCATGTACTGTATGTCACATTCAAGACACACACAGTACAGCACATTCAGCAAGAACTGGAAAGACTACTTACTGCTTGGATCACTTCACAGGGTTTGAAAGTTGTTTTTTTTGTTGCCGACAATGGTTCAAATGTTAAAAAAGCACTTCACAATGGCAACTATGTACATATATGCTGTTTTGCCCATTGTCTTAACCTAATCGTTCAAAGCTTCCTGGATAATGACCAGCAAGTATCAACCACTGTGGGCACAGTGCGCAAAGTGTGTGGCCACGTCAACCATTCAGTAAAAGGCCGTGACATCCTTGTTGATAACCAGAAGGACAAAGGTCTTCCTTGTCTCCAGCTTTTTCAGGATGTAGCAACAAGGTGGAACTCAACTTACTTGATGATTGAACACATCCTTGAACAAAAGGTAGCTATCATTAAGTATTTCATGTGCAATGATATCAGGGAGGGCATTGTACCCCATTCTACTCAATGGTCTCTGCTGGAACAGTTGTGTCAGAATCCGAAACCATTCATGAGTGCTACAAAAGAGGTCCGTGCAGAAAAGGCATCCCTTAGCCAAGTTATTCCACTCATTCTACTTCTCAAAACAAGGTTGGAAAAATGAGGAGCAACTTTGATATGAACTAATCTCTTGTCGATAACATGCTTACCAGACTTAGCAATGACGAGAAATTATCAGCCATGACACAGAGCAAGGAGTATCTCTTAACAACATTGCTAGATCCACGTTTTTGGAACAGACACCTTCCTGATGTGATTTCTGATAATATGGAGGAGTTGAACTACAGGCAACTTTTGATTGATGCAGTAGATGAAGTTTCATTAGGAGGATTGGCAAGCAGTACTACAATGACACACCTCAAATTCAAAAAACTGCTTCAAAAACCAATACAGAAGCAGACACAATGAAGAGGACATAAGAACAATAAATATATTAATTACAGCTAAAAAATAGAAGTTGGAAACAGGTTAACTCTCTTTACCGTATACTTAAAGGGCTACATCTGGGTACACTAAGGCAAACAGGTGGGTCTTAAGATGGCCCTTAAACACCTCACCTGAAGGGGCCTCCTTGATGGCTAGAGGGAGTGAATTCCACTGGACAGGGCTGGTGACGCTAAAAGCCCTCTCACCAGTGTTTTTAAGCCTTGTCCTCAGAATCGCTAGAAGGCCTCTAGAGGAGTAACTGAGGGAGCAGACTGGGGCAGCAGGTGTTAGGAGATCTGACAGATAGCCAGGGCCAAGTCCATGTAGGGCCTTAAAGGTGAGTTAACCCACCTTGAAGATAACTCTCCACCTGACTGGCAACCAGTGCAATTCATGCAGCACTGGAGTTACATGACAGAACCTCGAGAGGCCTGTCAGCAACCTGGCAGCTGTGTTTTGCACCAGCTGCAGCTGGTGGATGGTACGTTCCAAGACCCTGAAGTATTGGGCATTACAGTAATCAAGCCCGGAAGTGACAAAGGAGTGAACTAGAGTGGGCAGGTCCTGCGGCGTAATTTGGGCCTTGATCCTGACGATGTTCCTCAAGTGATAAAAAACACTTTGAACAATGGATGACATCTGGGATTCACATGTCAAACCATTGTCCAGGAATACACCAGGGTCACGCACCCTAGAGGAAGCCATCAATGGTGTTGGCCCCAGGAAAAGTCCAGTTGCCATACCAGAGGCACTCCTATCATGCCTTCAGCCTGCTCCTACTACCAGGACCTCTGTCTTGTCTCGGTTCAGTTGCATCCAACTGAAGGACATCCAATTGTTAATTTCGGCCAGGCAGGAGTTCAGCACATTCACAGCATCAGATGTTCCAAGGGCAAAGGTTCGATACAATTGGGTATCATCTGCGTATCAGTGAAAACCCACATTGCATTTCCTAATGAGATCAACTAGGGGCAGCATGTACACTGCAAACAACATCAGTGACAAGATCGATCCCTGAGGTACTCCACATGACAGGAGCTTTGGGGAGGAGGAGGAGACATTCTCCAACACCACCCATTGCATCCTGTCAGCGAGGTAGGACTCAAACCAGTGGAGTATATGGTATTGTATTCTCTGAGCCATTCAAGTAGCACAATGTGATCAACAGTGTCAAATGCTGAAGAGAGATCTAGGAGAACGAGAACTGACCCATCTCCTTGATCTCTAACCCTAAGGAGGCCATTGTGCACCCAAACTAGTGCTGTTTCCATGCTGTGTCTAGCTCAAAAAACCCGACTGGAATGGCTCATAGATATCGAAGGTCACAAGGTGCTCCTCAAGCTGGAGCACCTCAAATGTCTCAACAACCTTGCCCAGAAATGGAAGATTGGAGACAGGTCGATAATTCGCCAAGGCATCCAGGTCGAGAGATGGTTTCTTCAGTAGGGGCCTCACCAGAGCCTCTTTCAAGGAATCCAGGAAGACACCCTCTGACAATGAACACCGGACAATTAAGGTGAACACCGGTCCAACAGAATCAGCTCATCCCATTAAGAAACACGTTGGTACCAGGTCCAGTTCACAATATGCGTGCTTCAGTTTAGAAGCAATCTCAATGACCTTAGACACCTCCACCAGTTTAAACTCCTCCCAAACAGGCAGAGTGTCTCTGCTAGGTAGGTGGGGGTAGTAGCAGACAGCAGTCTTGAGGTGGTAGCTGGCTGACTGGCTCTATCTGATTGGCTACCCTCTGCTCTGGCCTGGTGGCTGTTTTTGTGTTCCTGGCTTCTTCTTCATCACTTCACTGTCTAAAACAATATGCTGCCTGCCTGTACCCATTGAGAAATAGAAATCACTAATGTTAATAGTATAACTTATACACAATATTATTATTACTTTCTTATATGTCTGAAACAGAAGAGTGATTAGAGAGCATTCTCTGCTACTAAACGGTGGTTTAGCTGTTTTTTCTACAGATATGTTGATTAAAAGCAGTTTAAAATGATTTTTTAACATACGATTACCATAAAACAATAAAGAACATAAAAGGTTTGGATAAGGTTCAGATAAGGGTCCGAACCTTTTTTGCTTATCAGAACCTTTTAAAACCTCAGAACCTTTTGAGGTTCTCCCATCCCTAGTCTTTATAAAATGGCAAGAAAAAATCTAGAAATGTCATTGGCCAAGAGACATCAGCTCACCATGCATTAAATCTCTGTAAATGCACAGGCATGTGCTGAATCTCATTTTCCTCCCCAAAATACCTATTTAGAGCCATTTTATAAGTGTAACAAGCCCCCTCCAGAGTGTGCATCATAGGATTTTAAAGCACTTCCCAAGGAATAAGGACACAAGGCCATTATTACACCCCTGGAGCATGCATAAAATAGAGAATAAAGGATGGGGAAGTGTGCGATATGAGAATTTACTGCACAACTGAGGTGTGGGATGCTACAAACCCACCCCCGAGCGAAGGTCAAGGGGTTTATAAAAGCACCCACACCAAGGGTGTGCATTAAATTTGAGTATGCACACTTTCCCATCCTTTACAATTTATAATTGCTGGTGAGCAATTTTTTCCAGCCAGATTTCTGTGACCATGTGTCACTCACAGACACACACACACACACATACACACATACACACACAGTGTCTTTCTCTTCGTCTTCCGCTCTCATTCTGCAGAATGAGCATTTTGTTATTTTTTATTAATTTTATTTTATTAAACATACTGTTAGGGATTGCGATCCAGCTTAAGTAGCGATGTAGGCTGTCAGCACCACAGTCCTCTTCCTGCTCACGCATAGTATCGCACAAAGCCGATGAACAGCAGGATCAACCAGATAGAGCATTTCAAAATTTAAAAGCTGGATCAATGACATACAGATGAAACAAAAATAATAATGATAAGGAGAGACAGCGAGCCTTGCTGTAGCGGCTCTATGCTAATGGACAAACGGAGCCACCATGTTTACGGAACTGTTCAGACTGCCCACAAACAGCATGAGAGTCAATGAGGTAGAGCTCTAGGTTCTGACAGGTAGAGCACGTGAATGCTGTAGTAACCCATGGGTTATTACAGCGAATATCAACTGGCTGAGCCCACAGAAAAAATTGCTCACCAGTTATTATAATCCTTTAGAAAACTGTAAGAATGGATTCTCCATTCTGATTGACCAAAAGCATCTCCAACCTGGACATTTATTTTTCAATAGATGCCCAGGTAAAAATAAGTACCAGTCGAGGTGCCACTTCGCCAGATACCCTGCTGTACTGGTGCCCAGACTGCTTTTTCATTGGCTGAAAGCACCCAGTGAAATTTCAAATTGCCGCCATGTTTTTCTCTCGCTTAGTGAGAGCTACTGTCCCCCCTCCTCCTCCTCCTCCCCTCCCACACTCCTTATCTCACTGCAGTGCCAACAAAAAAAAATAGCCCACAATCTGCATAGTTCATGGTCAGGAAGAGTGATGAAATACAAATTTCACATTGCCGTGTTCTTTTGCAATGGCACCACTCTCCCGACCATGCTGCTGTACTACAGCAGCAAACCAAAAGAAAAACAAAGCTGTCTGCTATTTCAATTCATCCTATGACACATATTTTAAAAACTAGCAGAAATTGACTCCCTCATACCACAATCTCCCCACACTTAGTCCAGCTCCTCATAAAAATGAAAAATAAACAAAGAATGTACCTCGGGGCTGTTCCTCATTATCCATTAGGATCATGCACACGCGCTTAACTGACGCATCTTCTGACGGCTACAAAATTAAAAAAAAGTCATGCATTAAAGGAGACACACATTTATTCCTGAAGTGGCAGTGTGTGTGTGTGTGTGTGTGTCGGGATGGGGGAATGGGAGGATTGAACAGATTAGAACAGCTCTGTGGGGAGGAGCAACAGCAGCTGTAACAGCCATTAAACATCTGCACTATTTCTTCAATAAACACATTGTTCTACTACTGATATGATTTTTTTAAACTTATTTCCTCTTTTATTTTGCCACATAATTTAAATTTACTAAGATTCCCATTTTCTAAGTGCAATAATACTCTCCAGGGTGGGCATTATTGGGAAATACTGGGTCTTCCAGGGGCAATAAGGCCCTCCACCACCCCTGGGTGGTCCGGTATTTCCTAATAATGCCCACCCTGTCAGGTATTATTGCTTACATAATGCACACCTTATCGTGGCTTAATATTTATGCATAGATCATTGGTGAGACCTCACCTGGAGTACTGTGTCCAGTTCTGGAGATCATATCTCAAGAAGGACATAGACAGGGTGGAGGCCGCCCAGAGGAGGGCAAGTAAAATGGTGCAGAGGCTGCAACAGAAGCCTTATGAGGAGGGACTAAGGGATCTCAGTATTTACACACTGGAAGAGAGAGGAGGGGGGAAAGGAGATATGATGGAGACTTAAAAATACCTAACAGGGTTGCATAAGGCACAAGTTGGGTGTATTTTTCAGAGGAGATGGGGCAAGAGAACAAGCGGACATGCAATGAAGCTGAAAAGCGAAAAATTTAGGAGGGATATGTGGGACTACTTCTTCACTGAAAGAGTAGTGTATATAGCCTAGAACTGTCTTCGGTGGAAGTAGTGACAAAAACAATGGTGTGCTTCAAGCATGCATCGGACAGCCACAAGAGAATCTTAGTTGGGAAGCGAGGGGGGTTGGGGAGCTGGAGACCAGGTAAAGTCTGTGGTGAAAGTATAAGCAGGGAAAAATGGAAAATGGGCAGAGTGGATGGGCCAAGTGGTCCTTATCTGCCAACCAATTCTTTGTTTCTATGTTTCCATACAGAGCCACAACCATGTTCTAGTTTTTTTTCCCATCAACACTGCCACCAAATTAAGGACCAAGTGTTGCTTAATTGTAACCAATGGAGACATTTGTGCAGTTCTATTTGACCAATCACTTTTTAGGAATTGAACATGTCTTGTGTGTAATCTGGCTCAGGGAACCATTAGTGCTGTCAAGTACATTAGGCCCAGCAATTTGAGGAATTGTTGAGGACTCCTCCTGTATGTAACTACCTGAAAGGTATCATCAGTTAAAAAACCTGGTCCAGTGCCCTTTGTAATGTAATAAGAGGAACACTTTCCCTTTCACAGTGCTTAGTTCTGCCCCTGTTAATAGCAGAAAATGACACTGAGTGAGCTGTAGACTGGACTTCTCCAAACTAAGAAGGAATCCCAGGTCTAACAATTAACATTGTCATCTGCAGGGATGTCAGAATGTGTGCTCTAGGTTTCCTACATATTAACTAGTTGTCCAAATACAGGTAAACCACTGCACTCAGTCTCCTTTGTGCTGCGGCCACTTCTGAGTGACATTCTGTACACACCCTTGGGTCTGAGGTCAGACCAAAAGGCAATGCCTTAAACTGGTACTGATTTGTGTCTATACTGGACCTAAGGTAATTTCTGTGACTGTCTGACTGGTATGTGAAAATATGCATCCTTTAAATCTCTTCTGGGAAAATAACCCATCCTTCTGTCTCTAAGGCTGGAATGGCTGGGATAATTTTTTTAAGGCTACCATCCTAAACAATTTCCTTTTTGTGTGTCTGTACAGGGACTTTAAATCCAAGATTAGCTGTTATGCTCCAGTTTTCTTTTTTGCCTGGAAGTTCAGTACCCGAAAAAAAAGAAACCTTTACCCAGCTGGTCCCATGGTGCTTTGCCCACTTCTTTCAGCTGTAATAATTTTTTTACTTCCTTCCAACTGAAGTAACAAAATTTCATCAGCCTTGTGATTTTTCAGGGGTTTCATTTAGATTTTTTGAAATTTAATAAACGTTATTGAATATTTAAACTATTACAAGCATAAGCATGTGTACATGGCAGGAAAATTGCCAAGAAGCTACTTCCCTCCTACCCCCTCTCCTAGAATATACACCCCCCTGGTGGAGCTTATAAGAAAACAAAGATCTTTAGATTATACAAAAAAACCTGTTAGACTTGTTCCACTCCAGACCACAGGTATACCAATTGTCCATTCCTAAAGTCTGCTTGATTTGCAACAGTCATTTCTTGTGCTAAGTTGTATATAGTGTATACAGTTTCCCCCATTTTGTGTCAAAGCTTTGGGGTCTGTGGCAAAGATTCACAATCATACGCTCCACTCGTAAATTGTATAATAATTCTTGTAACCATTCCTGATACGAAATAACACTTTGGTCTAGCCAATGCCTTAGGACCACCTTCTTCAAGGAGAGAGAAATTAATGTCATAAAATATCTGCATTCCTTAATGGGGATACAGCCATATTCCCCTAAAATACATATTTCTGGTGTGAATAATCCCTGCAAACCTAATAGAGGATCTGCCTTAGCTTCAATTATCTTCCATAGAGGAGCAATTTTGGGGCAGTTCCAAAGAATATGGAGTAAGGATCCCACCTCTTGGTCACATCAAGCACAGTTGGATGATGGTAACCGCCCCATTCGCACAAATTTCTGAGGTGTATAATAAAGGTGATTTAGTATATTAAATTGAGTGATTTGCAGCCTATCTTGGCCAATATACTGGCATAGGTCATTCCATATGGACTGCCATTGGTGAGGAGATTTATGAAATAGTTGATCCCAGTAGGGGGAGGAACCATCTATTTCTGGGGAAAAAGTGGATAATAACAGGGAATAGAGAGCCAGTACTACTGTTTTTGAGAAACTAATGCCAATATAGAAGAAAAAAGTTCCAAAAAGTTAGTGGTCCAAAGGCCCGAGCCAAACTATTTGGTCAAAACATGTCTTAGGTAATACATTTTGAAAATACATTTTTTTTCCAGGCCGAGCTGTGTCATTATATCTACTGAAGAATTTAGAGCCCCACCCCCACCAATAAATCCCTTACTGTAATCTATGCCAGTTGTGGAAACCAATCTGACTTAATAACTTGGCCTCCAATCTTGAAATTGAAATTCTGAAGTATAGGCTGAGTTGTGTCCTTGGAGATAGGAGATTTAATTAAAGACCAGTAATTGTGAGCATACATGTAGGGAGGTGCCCGTAACTGACTCTTTGAGGTTCTAAGGCAAAACACTCCAGGGGGTGTACATCAGAGAAGACAGGGACACTCCAAACTTTTGCAGTAGCTGCAGTTCTAAATCAAGCCCAAGGGGCCTGTATCTTGGAGCGGGACCTGCTGGAGCAGGAAGAAGCCACTGGAATAGTTTACTGAAATGACTGCCAAAATAATAAATGAGAAAATGGGAAAGTTTAATGCCTCTCATGTTCTCAGGAGCCACTAACTTCTTATAGGCATGTCAAGGAGCCTTATCCTTCCAACTAAAACTGGCTATCAACCCATGTATATGCTTGAACCACTTGAAGGGGAGCCAACAGTTTAATATGTGCAAGGGATAAAACAACCAGGGTAATACATTCATTTTAATAATAGAAACTCAGCCCCAAAGAGTCAGAGAGAGAGAGCCTGCCAGCATTGTAAATCTTGGTGGACACACTGCATCAGGTCATCTAGATTGAGCTTATGCATGAGGGACACATTTTGGCTAAGTACAAGCCCAGATACTTAATGCAGCATGGAGACCAGGTCACACCCAGAGACACCAGATCCTGTTTACTTACATTTGGAGTAAGGGGTAATACCTCTGTCTTATTGATGTTAAGCTTGAAATTGGAGAAAGACCCATATTTTTCTATGACTCGGAGAGCTATTTGGAAAGAGGTTGCAGGATGGGCTAGGTGTAACATTATGTCATCCACATAAACAGACAACACATATACTTCTGGACCAACCGAGATACCAGTTATACCTGGAGATGTTTGTAGTCTGCGAAGCAGAGGTTCCAAATATAAAGTAAAAAGGAGAGGGGAGAGAGGATAACCCTGTTGAGTGCCTAAAGGTAGAAGGAATAAGGACAAGAGCACACCATTACAGTAGATCTTTGCAGAAGGAGAAGAATATAAGATCCAAAGCCAGCGTAGGAAAGGTTGTGGGAAGCCAAAAACTTCCAATGTGAAAAACAGAAACCCCCAGTCCACTCAATCAAAGGCTTTTTCCGTGTTCAGAGAGATCAGAGCCATAGGGGTTGCTGATCCTCTGGAAGTGGAAAGGATATCAGCCAGCTTCCTGAAGTGGTCCGGAGATGTCCGGCTAGGGAAAAACCCAACTTGCTCTCGACTGATAAGCCTTTCCCAGACCTGGTTCACCCTGGTGGCAAGGATTTTAGGTACGATCTTGATACAGTATCACAATTAATTAATGAGATAGGCCTGTAGTTAAAAACCCTTTCCGGGGATTTACCAGGATTGGGTATTAGAACAATGAGTGCCTCCAATAAAGTAGGATCTGAGATCCCTGATTTATAAATGTGGAGATAAAAGCAGTGTAAGAGAGGAACTAATTGTTCTACAAAAAGTTTATAAAAGTTCGGAGAAAAGCCATCTGGCCCCGGTGCCAGATTAGCAATTGCCTGCCGAATCTCCGATTCGGAAATGGCTGGGAGAAAAGAAGTTGTTGGGCTTGCGTTAACTGAGGCAGAGAGCAGTCTCTAAGATATGACTGACACTCAGAGAGTGGCAGAGAAGAAACTCTAGGACCATACAACACCTGATAAAAAAGAAGCAAATTCACTGGCAATATCTCTGGACTGAGTCCGGAGAGTGCCGTTATCCGCTCTAACTGTTGCTATCAACCTAGAAGAATCTAGCTGTTGTAACGAAGAGCTAACAGCTGACCTGCTTTGTCTCCCTGGTCAATATATTTAGCCTTGGTCTTTAAGATAACATACTCTGCCCTTTCCCTTAAGAGATCAGCATATTTGTCTCTTAAGATTGCAAGCTCTCGTAGAGCATGTTCTGGGGTATTAGGGGAGACAGCTTGCTCAATGTCAATAATCTGGCTAAGAAGATAGGCAGTGACTTGCGTACGGATATGTTTACATCAAGAAGCAAGTCTAATAAGCTCTCCCCTAAGGAAGCATTTGTAGGATGCCCATTGCAAATCAAGGTGGGTAGTGGACCCCAAGTTATGTTGGGTATATAGGGTAATTTGATTTTAATCCTCTCGACAACAAAGTCATCATTGAGAAGCTGATTATTTAATTTCCAGATCGCGTCATTCTCCTGATTAGGATTAAGTAGAAGCTTAGTCCATGGAAGCGAATGGTCTGAGAGGACCCTGGCGGAGAGCTCCCCCTCCAGCGCCCCTGAGAAAAGAGAACAATTTAAGAGTATATAATTCAGCCTGGAGTAGGAGCCATGGGCAGTGGAATAGAAAGTATACTGTCTATCCTGCGGATGTAAAATCCGCTATGGGTCACAAAGCCCCAAGGAATGGATCATATCTCTCAGGAAGTGCTGGGTGTGGGAGAGCCCCCCCCCCAGGAAACCCCCGTCCTGTCCAAATCTGGCGTAGGGGAGATGTTCCAGTCACCCCCTATAATTACAGGTACAGAGGCAAATGCTGATAAATGTTGTACCAGATCCATAAAGAAAGATGGATATGCAACATTCGGGCTATATACATATACACTGCCTAGCACTACCTCCGTATGGTCTAGGATCCCTTTGACAAAGGTGTATCTGCCCTGAGGATCTATAAGACACTGCTGGCTTTGAAAAGTGACATTTTAGGAGACTAAAATGGCGACACCCCTACTCGCCGTATCACATCCCACTGCAAAAACTTGCCCTATTGACAGTCTTCAAAAAAGATTACCTTCCGAGGACAAAAGGTGGGTTTCTTGGAGGAAAATAACTTGGCACTGATTGTGCATCAGGTGTTTGATGATCTGGTATCTCTTGGTGAGTGACCTAGCCCCTTTGACATTCCAGGAAGCAAATTTGAGAGGGATTAGCCATACTCAGAGCAGATCCAATATAAAGCTGTGTCTAGTTGTGGAAATGAAGATTTGACATATAGATAGACCCTGCCATCCACCAACACCCTCAAAGGTCCTATAGATCAAATCCTTCCCAAACCCTCATGCCCTCCTCCCCAACACAAAACTCCTCCATAAAAACAGTCCAATCCCACAACAGAGATAATATCGTCTTGTCAGAGGAGAAAACACCCTTAAAGCTTCGGTTCATGTCATTCCATTTGCTATGACCTCCATTACATATTCCACCCCCACCCCGGAACACTCTAAAGCCATGCAATAATCAACTACGAAAAAGTCCAGCTGTAACCCGAACATTAGCCACGCTAGTAACAGTTTGGAAACAGGATCAATTCCCTCAAATTTAACATTGGAAAAGATGGAGTAATCAGGGAGCAAAAAGGAGGAATACCTTACAATTGCCCGTGGTACCAATTAAGAATAATCAGAAGCCACCTAACATGGTAGCTCCCATCCTATCAGCCCAGAACTGTCAGCTTCTCATCCCCCAAAAAACTGAAGAGAGGTCTCCATAAACTGCCAGTGTGAGGAAATGTTTTAGAACATGTCCGGATAATGAGACTGAATGCCATCAGATTCCTCACAGTGTTTAAGCGGTTGAAAAACAAACCACCCTTCAGTCGGTGGGGCAGAACAGTGACCAAAACAGAGCTTGTACTAACATCTAAATTAAAAAGATGTAGCTCTAACAGTAAACAGTGTTAACTTCTAGTAGTACAGTAAAACAAAGATAAGAAACACACTATCTCTCTGGTGCTGTGTACTTGGATCATCAGTGAGAACATCTCAGGATCCTTCCCCTTCCTTCTTCAGGGATTAGCAAATAATTCAGGCAGTAGGCATTTCAACTTGATAGTTGTTTGCTACACTGTATCAAAAGAGTGCCAAGAGTATTTACAGAGGACTTGGAGTTTTGCTGGGTACAACATCCTGAACTTGATGGTGGCGGCCAAAAGCTTCACAACCAGAGGGTGGAAAGCAGCTCTCTTCTGTCTGGTTACCGCGGGCAGATCCTGTGATATACGAATGCGCTGGCCCTCCCAGGTGATTTCCTTAAACTCACTACATTTTTGCAAAATGTGCTGTTTGTCCAGAGAGTTGAGGAGCTTAAAAATGAAAGGGAGAGGCGGAGCTGTTGGTGGCGGTCTATGTCACAGAGAGCGATGTGCCCGATCTACAATATAACAGGAATGATTAGGAGAAGGGCCCGCTATGCGTTCCAGGAATTTCTGCACAAATAAAATGGGCGAGGTGGTTTCCACATCTTCAGGTAAGCCAAACACAATTAAGTTGTTTCTTCTACTCCTGCCTTCTAGGTCTTCCAGCGTGTTTTCCAGTTTGCCCAATTTCTAGCAAAGTAGGACAACTTCTGGATTAAGTTTGTCACGCCACCCCTCCACAGAAGCAGTCCGGGCCTCTACATCCCCAACTCGTCTGGTTGTAGCATTTAAGTCAGTTCTCAGAACCTTGAGTTCTTCTAAGAAGGACTGCATCATATCTTTAAGGGTTGCATTACTGCCATAAATTTCTCTTCAGTGAGAGGTGCAGATGCAGAGTAGCAGTAGATGCGCACTCGGAGGAGGTCCCATGCACCCTGGTCTTCTTAGCACTTTTTTTAGGTGTTGTGGGTGGTGTATGGGGTGGCAGGGCCTGCCGCATCTTGGCATCCATCCCACTCCATGATTGAACCTGAAAAAATAACACAAATTATCTGGGATAGGCGGGAGCGGTGGAAAAGTGCAGCCACTAGCTCTGAGGCATCACGTTACCGGGGGGTGGGGCATTTTAGCTTATTTACTATTTGAAAACTGTTTAAAAGTGAAATGTTAGCAGTTTTGGAAGAAAAGCAAGCCAAACAAGAATTTTGGCAAGTTGGGGACAGATATTCAAAAATGGGCAAAGTGGACCGCAAAGGTGTGTGCTGTGCCTGTCCATTGCCCAAGACCTCAAGTATTCCATATTCAGTCAGATAGCAGGCTGGTGCTATCTGACTGAATGTAGTGGCATGTCAATACAGTACTAAACTGAATCACGCTGCCCTGGCATGGATCCTGGCAGCACAGCCAACAGTGTTCCCCAGACTGGATACTGCCAGTAGCTTCCAGTGCAATATTCAGATGGCCTCATGCAAATGAGGCCATTGGACATGCAGGGCACTAAGGGGCCATTTGCATGCCCATTATGGGCACATTTGCACCCCTGTGACAGGCTCCACCCCTACCCCGATTGCCCAGTCCCATAATAATCAGGAATTCCCCCCAGCCTCTGATTGTTGTCCTGTAGCAGTGTAAAACTGTTCCTGGTGCCTAGTGGACTCCCCCCCCACCCCCGATCACCATCCCTGGTATAGATAAATAACTCCCCAGTGCCTAGTGGCCCCCCTGCCCTCTGATAACCAGCCCCAGATAAAATAATAGGTCCTGGTACCTAGTGGTCCTCCCATCCTCTGCTCACCAGCACCAGTAGTACATCAGAACTTCCTGATGTCCAGTGGTCCTCCCCACCCTCTGATCACAGTCCCTGGTATGAAATAATAACTCCCTGGTGGCTAGTGGCACCCCTTTCCACCAATCCCCATCTCCCTACACTATCACATAGTCCCTGGCATCTAGCGGCCCCCTCATCAATGGGCACTGAACACTCACCCTGCCAAACCCCTTTTTCTGATGTCCCGGTGCTGTGGGAGCCCACACAGTGACTGTCACAGACCTCCTCTCACCACCTTGGACAGCTGCCATATGCAATGATAGGGAGCATGCGTCCTCTGTATTATAGAGGGGACACATGTACTGACAGTACACACACTCCCTTTACAGTACAGGGGATGTGTCCTCGCATATGGCAGCTGGCCAAGGTGGTGAGATGAGGGTTGTGCCACTTAGTGGGTGCAGTGGGTGGGGGATGCCACTAACTGCCAGGGAGTTATTTTATACCAGGAGAAATGATTGGAGGGTGGGGGAGACCGCTGGATACCAGGCAGTCCTAATGTACTACCTGGGCTGGCAATAAGTGGGCAGGGGGAACACTAGGCACCAGGGACCTATTATTTTATACTGAGGCTAGTGATTGGAGAGTGGAAATTATTTGCTTACACTGGTGCCAGTGAGCAGAGCGTGGGGGGATAACTAGACACCAGGGAGAGTTTTATAGATGTATGGGATGGTGATTGGAGGGTGCTGGGTGCCACTAGCCACCAAGGAATAGGTGCACTCCCCCACCGCCAACATGGTTGTGGGCTGCAGTTGCTCCGTTGGCCACTAGGGTTGCCTGGAGTAAGTTGTGCTTCTTCTCGGCTGCATTTGCGCTGTGCAAAGTGACCTGCACTAACCATTTTGTGCAGCATAAATGTGCTGACTATTGCGCTGCGCCAGTATTCCTGTTCCTGCCCCTCCCTTGGTCCGCCACATACATTACTGTGTTTTGCTTGCTCTAACCCTTTTAGCATGTACCGTAGCCCCCTTTGAATATTATATATGGGCACAAGCCCTGGGCAAACAGGGTGCAATCACTTTGCCTACTGGGCAGAGTTTTGAATAGCTGGCCTCTGATGTCTTAAGATATTTTGCAAACTGAGGTAAAATATTTATTCTCTTAACAGAACCAACAAAGTCAGTTCTACAGACTAAGGTATACCTATATAGACCTATCACTCCTTGATAAACCTGAGACTAGAGGTACAATTACAGGGAAGAACAATGAGATCCTTAATAACACCTTGCTTCAGACAGTGTACGTGTTACTTGTGCAACACTCATTTATTTGGTTTCAAAATGTTATGAGTTTTCTACTCAGAATGCAGTCTGTCAACCAAACCTGAGTGAAAGATTCAGCAGTAAGGCTATGAACTGGCATCTTGAATCTAACCAGCTTTTAAAATGGCTTGACACCAGTGTAGTACAAACAACCGTGCTAAAGCCAGGTCACTCATTTTGTGCTTGACCTATGTCAAAAATGTCAACATCATGCAGGTTCTTATAAAGAGTACTTGGCATCTGTCCCAGTAACCATCAATAAAGAGCAGCCTGTATTTCATACTTCAGTGAAGTCAGCATCTGGCAGCCACTGTTGCTTTCTCCCCAGCATGACATGTTATTAATAAAGATTAATTTCATTACACCAGTCCCATATTTTAAAACAATTAAATCCCAAAGATTGAAATGGTGTCAGCAAGCCGGCACAAAATCTTATTTACTTTGCCACCCTGCCCTTTGCAAAATGATATTTGATGAAGACATAACAATCATTTGCATTATTCTGAACTAAACATGCCTTTTGAGCTAAGAAGCCATGTTAGTGGCAGTTGTTGTACTTCCAGGAAGAAAGGTGATGTGGCTTAATTACATTCTGTGTTTTAGTACAATCTCAGAAAAGAAGTAGAAATTAAACAGTATGTATGTATGTTTTGTCAAAGTGTTTTGTATCTGTGTTTGGATGCAATTGTAAATGAGAGTTCTTCTCTCCACTTGCTAGCCAATAAACAAATGATGATGATGATGATATGTGGTAAAATGAGGTAACAAATAAGAAATCAAGCAATGCTCATCATAATGTTTTTGAGTAACTACCTCAAGTCCGTAGGCAAAACTAAAAAAACATAGACTCAGGATGTTCTTTATTTAGAGACACAGTTCGAAACAACTGAGCCCATATTTGTTAATATAGGGAATGACGGAAAAGTACAGGAATTAATTTAACCTCAAATTGGCCAGGTCACTAAACATAAGCAGTTTGGTTTGAACCAATTTTCTAAGGGGCAAGAGAAGGGTTTCCTAACATGGTCACACCTTTCTTGTTGTAACTGGGTGTGGCAACCCACTGAGGTGCATTGCATTCCATCACACTACCATAATGATGTGCATACCTCTCAACTGTTATGAATTCCACATAGCGCTATGATTTTCACACTCAAATTTACCCTTGCTCCTCACAAGTTTACCGATGTTCCTCATAATGTTAGAGATATTTCTGGACACACAAACTATTAAATCATTGAACTAAGCTGGTAGGAACATTCCTTGTCACTTACTACATGGAGTCCACTATCTGTAAACATAGTATTATTTAAAATAAGAAAGTGTTCCACATTCTGACCCTTTGTAATGATTTTTGAAGGCCAGTGCTATGATTTTTAATACTGAGAGGTTGAGAAGTATGAAGATGTGGGGTAAGCCTCAGCATGCAGAGGTTCATCCAGCTTAAATAATTCAGTTGCAATATTTATTTTGAAAGTTTACAAGAAGAGCATACTGAGCTGGTGACAGCACATTTCCAGGAACATCCAGGGGCAGGCAGGGAGGGAAATAAAAAGGATGTACTTGAGTCAATTGTTGATCTTCCAAAAAATCTTCACCCTTGATTTATACTTATGGGTGTAGGGCAGGAGGGACAAGAACCCTGTGAGAGTTGTTTCCAACAGGGAGGGAACCAACATTAGCTACTGGCATCGCATGTGCACCTGACATGGTGCTGTACGCGCTAGTCCATAACCATTGTCAGCTCCCTCATGCTCCCTCAGTTCTGTTCCCCAGGAGAGAAGAAAGCGGAGAGAAATAAAAGAGAGGACTAGATACATTCTAGCCCAAAGTGATAAAAAAGGGATATAGGATATAAAATAAACAGCCATTCATAACCCAATTACAAACTTAGAGACTAAGAGTTGGGTCCACTAGCTGGCACAAGTGTAGTGGGTCTAGAAAGAGCCAGAGCCTCTCACCATTACCCAGACAGAGTATGGATGGTGACAAGTAAAAATAAGGGGAGGAAGCCTTGAGCATAAAAAAAGAAAATCCATGTCTGGCAGTATAGCCTAGAAGTTAGAGAAACGAGGTGTGAACGAGCTTGATACATCCAGCAGACCAGACCTGAGTTTGATTCTTACAACCTCCACGTGCATACTGTGTGACTCTGAGCAAGTCACTTAACCGCCCAGTGCTCCCAGGTCACCCCTGAAAACAGGCACTTGTGCCTAGTGGGCCTTACCCAATTACCAAAAGACTAAAATAAAAAAAAAAATGCAGGACATCCTTGCAAATGGGATGGCAAAAATGGAAACATGACATCTGGTCTCCCATAATGTAATAACTCCATGCTACCAGACAGAACTTGAGTAAACTCAAGAGTAAACCCATTACCCTCTTTTTGTATGATAGACTGAAGAAAAGTAGGGATGAGGAGAAGAGGAGTTGCAGGACTAGCAGTCATAGGGAGGCAAGATGCAATTATCTGCTCTTGCATGCTCCACATAAAGTTGGCACAGCCCAAAACTCAGAGAGTAGTGACAAGGGATACAGACCAAAAAATTCCAGCTTGAAGGAAGAGCATACCAGGCTTTTTCCATGCAATCACAAGGCTGTATGCTGCATGAGGCTAGTACATTTTTTTTTTATTTCTTTATGCCTCCTTTCACCAGCTATCCTGATTTCTCTCCAGCATGGATGAGCAAAATTTTAATATTTTCCACCACAACATACAATGACAGACATACATGAACATGAACATGAACATGATACATTAGACAGGTGATAATCCAGTCTCCTTTCTCAGCCCTGGCCCATCTCCCCGCATGCTTGGTCACCCGACCCCCCAGCTCTGAGTACCCCGGGGTTGGACCGCTCACACCTCAGGCACTCTATCTATAATCTGAAGCGGCAACCAGGGTGCTGAGGGAGAGACCGAGGTGGAGCCAGCAGGCCTGACACTGGGCGTGGGGACCGAACCCTGGTCCCGCTTTCGCCTATCAGGCGCTGGGGTTTTTCTTCTTTTTCCTGTCCACCCCCAATGGAGCTCAGACATGTAATGGCGACCAGCATCCACCGAGCTCCACCTCCCCTCGGTGCCGTTGCAGTGATGTCGCCAAGTGCCTGGCTACCCCTGGCTGGCGCCAGGGGTCACTCAAGCGCAACATGGACCCTATATCCCCCCCCGGGAAGGGAGAGCAGTCTGCCAGATGCTCACTCCATTCCCGCCCCTGCCGACCCCGATGGCCTGGGCTCATTCCCGAACCTGGGTTGCCGGTGTGCTGCAAGGTGAGGTCCCTAGCGCCTCAACCCTCAGTGCCACCGGGCCGGCTGAAGGCTAGCACATTGACCCAAACAAGAGCAAAGCATCCTCCATGAATGGAGCATCTGCTCAGTGAAGTTAAATTGAGTGGTACCCAGGGCACATGTTGCATACAGCAACTAACAGGGCTATACCCTAGAGGGGATATACACCAGGCAGGGAGAAGGAGAAGGAGGAGGAAAAATATAGGTATGATGGCCACCTACCTACTCCACTGAAAAAACAAAACTTTTTTTTAGTTGGTGGGAGGGCACAAGTGACCCCCACTTCTTATTTTTTTGGTTTGGTTTGTTTGTTTGTTTTTGGTGAGGGTAGCATCTGAGTGCCCAAACCTTTTTCTTTTCTTTTTTTTTAAATACAATAGGGCTGCCACCACAAGACCATGGCAGAGGAGACAGAAGCAGTTCTGCTGCCAGCATCCACAGAATGAGCTTCAAGAGGCCCTGGCTCTCTCAGCTGAGTAAAGGATGGTGGTGGGGGAAGGCGTAATTGAATCAATGGTGAAGATATTCTGGAAGAAAACGATTGTAAGTACACAATTTTCGTATCTTACAAGAATCAGTCTTCACCACTGATTCATACTTATGGGTCTGAGTACCAAGATTCCCAGAAAGGGAGGAGCTGGCTCACCCTAAAGGTGACAGATACCCTCAGCCCTCTGCATGGGGAAGAAAACCTGAGGGCAGGGGTTCCTCATGGGTCTGGCGAGACCCAAGAATGTTCTGAGTCAGATGGATGAGCAAAATAGTGCCCCAAAAGCTCCCATCTCACCCTCTGGGAGAAGAAGTGAGTGCCGTGAAACTAGGAGATAAGTGACTTTGGCTGAGTCACAGGTGCTAGTCAGGAGAGGTGAAGCCAAGTGCAGACTCTGGTTCCCTCCAGCCTGGAGGCCACCTCACTGGCATCATACATTGTCCTTGTCCGGTGCCTTGCCATCTCCAGGTCCTTGGCAGAAAAGCAAATGGCTTACCTGTCCAACTCCAAATGCAGCATGGCAGCTAGGAGCTGTCCTAGCTGCACCCACAGGCACTTATTGTAAGCTGCAAAGTGCACCTGATATGTAGAAATGCACATCATGGTGTAAGCTGAAGAGAACAGCTCCCTACCCAAAGCATCCATCTCAGCAGAGTCAGCTTTGGGAGGTTGGTCATGCACAAGGCAGTGAGGCCCTGCCAAGGTCTGCATGACCTAAATACCCAAGGTGAGTTGAGGTACTGTACCTGCAGAGCCCAAAGGTGCGCAATACTGCTGGTAGACATCCCTGGAGGAAGGAAGGGGAGTGAAGGTACATGTCCAAACTGTTCTGGAACATTTCTAGAAGGCTCTAGGCCATGGAGGAATAACACAATGGGCAATCATTGAAAGCTGCTAGAAGTCCCAGGTGTATTGACAGGGTATTGGGAGTGGCAATAGAGTCAATGTCCAGCACCTGCAACATGTCCCCCAGGAATCTCTGTTACGTG
This sequence comes from Neoceratodus forsteri, assembly GCA_016271365.2. Lineage (NCBI taxonomy): Eukaryota > Metazoa > Chordata > Ceratodontiformes > Ceratodontidae > Neoceratodus > Neoceratodus forsteri. The sequence continues at coordinate 103,900,137 of CM028132.1, forward strand.
GAATACTCAGAGGCCAAGGACATGAACAGGGAGGATTCTGTGTCTTCAGAGAAGGAAGTTGACAGAGAGGAACTGGTAGAGATGGAAGTGGGGGGCACCAGGGGATGGAACTGGACCTGGTTGGCATTAGTGTGGTAATGGAATAGGGGATCTATAACGGGTCGTTGACAACATTTTAGTTGAACGACCCAGCAGCGAAACTGGCAGGTCAACTGCATTTGCAGTCGGCTGTCAGTTTTGAGAACAACTGGAAGTGTTTTCTTTGGGGTCTTTTAAGCCCCATCCCCACTCAGAATTCTCAACTCTGAGTCAGAGCTGATTTGGGGGGGGGGGTTCAGGACCCCCGACAGACAGTGCCAGGTTCCAGCAGGTTCCCAACAGCGATGAGGCATTGTAGTCGCTGTAGGGGACCCCGCAGTCGAAATGTCGCTGTCGGGGTGTATACAATGGAACAGCATACCAGTCACACTTCCATTTTCATTCCAGGTGATCAGCCCGATGGGGCCTAAGATCCCTGGAAACTCAGGCAGAGATGGTACAGGTCTGCAAGGAAAAGAAGAGCCAAGGGCTCTAGGGCCTGCATCTAGGCTGTGGGAATGGCAGTGGACCTCATCCAGGTGGAGGGCCTGGTAAATCAACCCAAACAAGGTCGACCTATGGAAGATGAAGGACCCGGTTGGCACCCATGGAGGGAGACCCCCAGGTAAGGATATTGGAGCCATTCAGTTGCCTCATGGCATCTTTGGCCCTAACCAGTGATGGGTTCAGTCAGTGATTCCAGAGAAAATCCCATGCTCTTCCTGTCCTCTGATTCTGAGCAGGTGCTAGGTATAGATATAAGGCTCCCCCGACCCCACAACTGACACCATCTTCGGTGCCAGGTCTGGTGCCAGTTCTGGCACTGAACTCCAGGTCCATCCATGCCCTTGACAGCCCAAGCAGTAGAGGCCAGCCTGATGTCACGAACAGCACCAGGACCTGGAATGATCCTAGAGGCAGTACCATCACTGGCACCACACTCAGTGTCAAGCCCAGGACCAACACCAGGACTAGTGCCTCATACATCCCAGGGGTGATGCCAATCTCTTTCCCACAACCATGAGGGCTACTCAGGGCAGAGACTGACACCTCCATTTCAGCAACTGGTTGCAACCCAGCCCCAGTGCTGTTCTCTCTCCTGGTACTGTGAACAGTACCTGGAGGGGATCTGATATCATGGCCAGCATCACCCTGACCACCAACACTGCGAACAGTGTCAGGAGCTGGGATGGCACCAGACTGTGACACTGAGGTGTCCACCAGTGTAGACCAAGCATATAGCTTTGGCCTCATGACCAGGGATGTCTGCTGCCAAGGGAAGACATGGAGGGTTCTTAGTCGGCCACCCAGAAGAAGCCAGCTGTCCACCAGACCCACCCCCAGGGCCTACGATGCCTTAGTGAGGTGAGGTTGAGGAGGACCCTGTGCATCCTTAGTACCAGAGGTGCTGGGAAAGGACCCAGGGGAAAGGACCACAGCCCTAATCTTGGACTCACGGGTCCTTTGTCTGCCTCAAAAGCAGGGATTGGGCAACCCCATGTCAGGATGTGAACCTCTAAGGTGCAGCAGCTCATGGAGAAGCAGGTGTTGCACAAACACATATCATGAGTAGGCCTAAGGCAGGTCCAGCAGATGAGATATTGGTCCACTGTCAAGATTAGCTTACCACAGGGGCAACAATGCATTATAGGGTCATTCTTAGTCCCCTTTTTCCTTTTCTTGGGCTTCGACATTGCAGAAAAATAAATAGAAGGCGGCACTACGTACAGTTGGCTTCTTGGCAGCGATGTAGAAGAAAGTGGTTGACAAAAGTAGAATTGAGGCACTGTTTCTCCCACGGTGTTCATTAGATTGCAGGAAGAAAGGAACTGAGGTGCACAATGCAGCCAATGATGGTTTTCGACTAGCATGCGCTGCACCACATCAGGTGCGAATGCGATTGTGGTAGCCAACATCGGCTCCCTCCCTGAAGGAAAAAAGTTCCCACAGGGTCCTAGAGCCTCCAACTCTAGACCCATATGTATGAATCAATGGTGAAGATTGATTCTTGGAAGATCAGAACAATACAATCTGAAAAATACAGAATGACATTTTTGGTAAGCAGTATAACTATTATGTGATATTAAAAATAAAATGTTCACCAAACAACATTTAATCTTTAATTTCTGGTTACAAGCTTTTTGCTGTGATAAGTGGATGGACAGGAGGCAGTGTGTTTACCCATGGGGTAGGATCTTTGTCCAGCTCCACCAGTGCTTTTGCTGGGGTAGGGTAAGCAGCAGGAGAAGGGAGGAGAGGAACGGGGTTTGGTGCCTTGGTGCAGGATGTTAGTTCAGCTCCACGTGAACTGTTTTGGGGTCAGGTAGGCATGATGGAGGGATGGGAGTCCCTGAAAAACCAGAAACCATCAGTTGCTTTTGTTTATTTATGGAGTACTCCCAAAATAGAATAGCTCCATGCTATAATATAGAAACTGAGCAAACTTGAGAGAAAACTCATGGCCCTCTTTTCCCTATGACAGATGAGACAAAAGCAGGGATGAGGAGCATAGGAGCTACAGGACTCACAATCTTAGTGAGTCAAGATGTGGTTATCTTATCTGGCATGCTTCAGGAAAAGTGAGAAAAGCCCAAACCACAGAGAGCAGTAGAAGGCTATACTAACCAAAACATTCTAACATCAAAGGAAGAATGTGCCCTGCTTCTCCGTGCAACCACATGGATGTAACCTGTGTAAAGCTAGTAAACTGATCTAAGCAAGGTGCATTGCACCCTTGTACACACAGAGCAGTTGCTCAGTGGAGTTAGTGCTCAGGCAGCATGCTGCATATAGCAACTTACAGGGATATACTGTACCCTAGAGAGTATATACCATAGACAGGGAGAAAGAAGACAAAGAAAATATGGAGGGATGGGGCCACCTTCCAACTCCTTAAAGGATAAACACAAGTAGCTGGATTTTCAGCCCTTCAGGCACTAAGTCCCGCTCAGCGGCAGCTAGTGCAGACTACAATCTCTGCACCTACGGACTTCCATATTTTCAGCCCATGCCACTGCAAGAGATGGTACCTGGTTTCACTAGGCATTCCATTTCAACTCAGCTGCAGTGAAAAACTGGCCATAAACTGCCATAAATCAAGGAGCCAGTCATAAACTGGCTCTTGCTTTGAGAATACTGTGGCTACAGGGAAAACTGTGGCTCTGCAAGTAGCGAACTGCGTCGCTGTTTTTCCCATAGCTGTGAGAGTTTCGGGGCTCTGAAAATCCAGCCCAGCTTTTTTGGGGGGGTGGGAGTAGGGGCAAAGGACCCCCTCCTTTTTCTGTTTTTTTTTTTTTGGTCAGGGAGGCACAGGAGTAACTAGCCTTTTTGTTTTATTAAACAGCAAGAACAACCACCAAAGGACCAGAAAATGAGACGTACTCAGAGTGATCTGTTGACAACACAAACAGTTTGTGCTGCCAGAGGCCCTAGCTCTCAGATGAGCGGGGCATGGTGTGTGGGCATCTGAATCAATTGTGAAGATATTCTGGAAGATCATCAGTTATGATAAGTGCATTCTTTTCATATCTTCCAAGAATCAGTCTTCACCATTGATGGATACTTATGGGTCCGTGTACCAAGCTTCCCAAAAAAGGGAGAATCAGGCTCACCCTGATGGTAACAAATATTTTCAGTATTCTGAGTAGGGGAGAACACCTGAAGGCAGGGGCTCATCACAGGTCTGGTGAGACCCAAGACCAGTCAAGGTCAGATGGATGAGTGGGAGGGTGCCTCGATGGCTCCTGCTTGACCCTATTGGAGAAGAAGTGAGCCCACTAGAACTAAGAGTTAAGCATCTTTCACTGGACTATAGATGCCAGTTGTGCAAGGTGAAGCCATGCCATCCGACAAATGCATATTGCAGTTCCTAACTGCCTGAAGACCACTTCATTGGCATCATACAATATCCTTGACTAGTGCCTCACTAACTCCAGGCCCTTGGCAGAAAGGCAGATTCCTTGCCCAACTAACTCCATATATGGCATGGCAGCTGACCTAACTGCGTACACAGGCATTTGTTGTAAGCTGCCTGATACGTAGCAATGCACATCAGGTGTGAGTTGATGTAAATACCTTCCTGTCTAAAGCATCTTCCTGAGCAAATTCAGCTTCAGAAGATCGGTCATGCACCTGGTACTGAGGCCCTATCATGGTCTGGATGACCTCAATCCATGAAAAAGTTTTTGTTGGGTTGCAAAAAATGCAAATATTGCACCTCTTGGCTCTTGCATGTGCAAAACTCTTTCTGGAAACTTGGAATCTAACCAAGGGAGCTAGATGTCTTACATGGGATGCTGTGCTTACTGTGCACTAGTCTATCTTTTTCATCAGTTGGCCCATTATAAGCCCACACTCATAAATGGGACATCAATTTTTTGTACTGTCTTTTGGACTTTGGTTTTAATTCATGATGTATGCAACTTATTTATTTTCCTCTGCACTTACTTGAGGTCTGCCTGCTGGGCAGTCTAGAATGATGCCAGCATATCAACTGGCAAGATTAATTAATTATTTGTGAAAGTTTAATGTTATTAGCGGCTTCTTTGAATATAAGCCAGAATCTTGCTATTTAAATGGATAGTAGCAGCTTGTAAGTGGGTGTGGCTGGATTTTCAGCTGCTGTAAGTATTTCTGGGGATTTTCAATTAATTTCACTGCCTTTGCATTTGATTTCAGTTGCTTCAGGCTGCTGGTCTGACTAGAGGGCCTCTGTTGGTTTCTGCTTGATTTGTGGAAACTTGTAGCAGCTTGTAAGTGGGTGTGGCTGAATCTTCAGCTGCTGTAAGTATTTCATGGGATTTATAGTTAATTTCACTGCCTTTGTGTTTGATTTCAGTAGCTTCAGGTTGCTGGTCTGACTAGAGGGCCTCTGTTGCTTTCTGTTTGATTTGTGGAAGCTTGTAGCAGCTTGTAAGTGGGTGTGGCTGGATCTCCAGCTGCTGTAAGTATTGTATGGGGCTTTTCAGTTAATTTCACTGCCTTTGTGTTTTATATCAGTAGCTTCAGTCTGCTGGTATGTCTAGGGGACCTCTGTTGGTTTCTTCTTGATTTATGGAAGCTTGTAGCAGCTTATAAGTGTGTGTGGCTGGATCTTCAGCTGCTGTAAGTATTTCTGGGGATTTTTAATTAATATCACTGCCTTTGTGTTTGATTTCAGTAGCTTTAGGCTGCTGGTCTGACTAAGGGGGCTCTGTTGGTTTCTTCTTGATTTGTGGTACCTTGTAGCAGCTTGTAAGTGGGTGTGGCTCGATCTTCAGCTGCTGTAAGTATTTCAGGGGAATTTAAGTTAATTTCACTGCCTTTTTGTTTGATTTCAGTAGCTTCAGGCTGCTGATCTGACATGGGGGCCTCTGTTGGTTTCTGCTTGATTCGTGGAACCTTGTAGCAGCCTCAACAGGGTGTGGCTGGACTAGCCACTGCCCTGGAACTCCTTGGCTGATTTTTTCTTGGACACAGGCTGTGGAAGGGTGGCAGGGTACGGCAGAGGAGGGGGAAGCTTCTCCTAGCGGGGTACTCTATTGTCCAGGGTGTGAAGTTAGGGACATCTACCGGGGGGGGGAAGAGAAGTCATGTGCATCTCAGGAAGCACTGCATGGAGGGTTGGGAAGCGAATCCATAGGATCCCTAGGACAATAGCGAGGAGGGAGGAGCTGGATGTCATTGTCCACCTGGGGACCAATGACCTGGTGGGTAGAAGGATGGAGTTAGCCAGAGTCCAGGAGGATTTCAGGAAGCTGTGGAGGGGACCTGAAACAGGTAGCATGTTCCGTCTCATTCTCAGAGGTGCTACCTGTCCATGGCACAGAGGAGGCTGAGACACTCCACATCCAAGTCTTCAACACCTTGTTGAAGGAATAGTGTGGAAGGGAAGTATTTGGCTTCATAGGGGACTGGGGCCCCACCTGGGCAGATGTGAACTTGTATCAGGAGAATGGCCTACATCTGTCCGTGAAGGAGATCTCACTACTAAGTGAGAAGTTAGAATGATTCAGCAGAGAGCATTTAAACTAGCCAAGGGGGGAGAGACAGGAGGGACAGGTGGTTTAGGAACACTCCCCCCATAGGAACATGTAAAAACACAAGTTGACAACAAGAACAACTGAAGCGGGCAGTGAGAAGCAGGCAGGCAAAGTGTGTATGAGGGGAGATAAGGGGGGCAGGAGCACATGAACAAGAAAACCAGGGTGGGGGAAACAGGCAAGGGAGAGAGAGAACAAGAACAGAGGGAGGGCATGGTGTAAACCATGGAAGATCATGCTCACAAATGCCTGCAGTCTGGGAAATAAGGTTCCAGACCTGAAAGCCTCAATGACGGATGCAGACCTTGACATAGCAGCAATCACAGAGACATGGTACTCAGCTAATCACAGCTGGGAAATCCATGTACTGGGCTATACACTGTTCAGAAGGGATAGAGAAGATAAAAAGGGAGGGGGTAGCCCTGTCCATCAGAGAAGGCATAAAGGCTACAGAAGTACAGGGAAGACAGAGGGAAGCTGAGGCAATGTGGGTCACCCTTGAACCAGAGAATGGCACAGCAATGCATACGGGGTGATCTATAGACCTCCGACGCAGAGGGAGGAAGTGGACAGGGAACTAATGGAGGAAATTTATGACATGGCAGCTAAAGGTGAAATCCTGCTGATGGGGAATTTCAATATGCCGGATGTGGATTGGACCACCCTGGCAGCTGCTTCAGCCAGAAGCACTGTCATCCTGGAATCTCTGCAGAGAGTTGGACTCAGACAGCTGGTGCATGAGCCAACCAGAGACAAATCGATTCAGGACCTGGTATGGACCAATGGGAACAGAGTCGAAGGAGTCCAGGTGAAAGGGCAGCTGGAATCCAGCGACCACCACATGGTGTGGTTTGGCATGCAGACAGGGACTCAGTTAAGCTACACATGGGCAAAAGTATTAGATTTCAGAAGGGCGGATTTCAGTGAAATGGGTAGATGTTTAAGAGCAGCCCTGGAGAAGGGAGAGGTATTGGAGGTAGTGGAAGAACAGTGAGGGAAACTAAAAGGAGCCATAGTGGAGGTAACTAACCAATGAGTTAGGATAGTGGCCAAAGGGAAAAGAAGAAGGAAACCACTATGGTTCTCTAAAGCGGTGGCAAAGTAAGGGTTAAAAGAGTAAGTTTCAGGAAGTATAAGGGGACCCAAAGGGAGGAGGACAGGGAGGTGTACATTGAATGTCTATGGGAAGCAGGGAAAGCTGTTAGGAGAGCAAAGGCACAGACAGAGGAGGATTTAGCATGGACTGTGAAAAAAGGGGACAAAACATTTTGTAGGTACATCAGCGATAGAAGAAAACCAAGGGAGGAAGTGGACATCAGTCCATTTACAGTGGAGAGAGTTACAGAGGAATTTACAAAGCTGAAGGTGGATAAAGCCATGGGACAAGATGACATAAACCTGTGTATATTAAGGGAGCTGAGAAGGGAACTAGCAGTGCCTATGGCCACCCTGTTCACAGAGCCACTCAACACAGGTGTAGTTCCAGAGGACTAGAGGAGGGCACATGTAGTCCCACTGCACAGAAGTGGCAGTATGGAGGAAGCGGGGAACTACAGGCCAGTCAGCCTCACCTCAGTGGTGGGGAAGATCATGGAGACACTGCTGAAAGAAAGGATAGTGGCACATCTGGAATCCAATGGTACCCAGGATCTGAGGCAACATGGCTTAACAGCAGGAAGGTCTAGTCAAACAAATCTGATAGATTTTTTTGATTGGGTGACTAGGGAAGTGAATCAGAGAGGGACGGTAGACATCACCTACCTAGATTTCAGCAAAGCCTTCGATATCTTCCCACACAGAAGGCTGATTAACAAGATGAATAGTATGGGCATGGGGCATAAGGTGATACATTGGGTTAGAAACTGGCTGACAGACAGAAGGCAGAGGGTGGTGGTAAATGAGATCTAATCCAGGGGAGAGAGAGAGGTGACCAGTGGAATACCATAGGGATCAGTACTGGGACCAGTCCTGATCAATGTCTTCATTAATGACATTGCAGAGGGGCTGGAAGGAAGGGTCTGCCTATTTGCAAATGACACCAAGATCGGCAACAGGGTGGATACTCCAGAAGGGATACAGAAAATGAAGGGGGACCTGGGGAAGCTTGAAAGATCATCAGAGGTGTGGCAACTGGGTTCAATGCACAAAAGTGCAAGATAATGCACCTGGGTAGGGGGAACCCTGAGGAGAGCTACAGAATGGGGGGGGGAGGTGCTGACTGTCACCAAAGAGGAAAAGGGACCTAGGGGTTATCAGATCTGATAACCTTAAGGTATCAAAGCAGTGCACAAACGCTGCAGGGAAGGCCAGTGGCATGCTGGGATGCATAGGCAGAGGCACTACTAGCAGGAGATGGGAGGTGGTCATGCCATTGTATAAAACACTGCTAAGGCTTCACCTGGAGTACTGCATGCAGTACTGGAGACCACACATGCATAAGGACATAGACATGGCGGAGGGTATCCAGAGAAGGGTGACAAAGATGGTGCAGGGCTTGCATCACAAAACATATGAGGAGAGACTAAGAGTCCTCAATATGTACACACTGGAGGAGAGGAGAGAAAGGGGGGAAATGATAGAAACCTTCAAGTACCTCAAGGGCATAAACAAGGTGCAGGTGGGGGATCTTTTTCAATGTAGAAAAGATATCAGAATGAGGGGACATAATATGAAATTGGAGGGGGTAGATTACGAGGTAACGTGAGGAAGTTTTTCTATACAGAGAGGGTGGTGGATGCTTGGAAAAGTCTGCCACAAGAGGTGGTGGGGGCTAGTACTGTGTAAGGGTTTAAACATGCCTGGGACAGTCACAAGGGAACATTGGGAGGGGAGAGAGTGATGAAAAGCCATTGATCACTTAGGGTCAGTGACTGCATACAAGGATAGGGCTTACGGGCAGACTAGATGGGCCCAGTGGTCCTTATCTGCTGACAATTTCTATGTATCTATGTATCTCAGTATCTGTAAACTATGCCCCCTGACAAACCTCGTGAGGAGCGAAGTACCAGGGTCTGAGTAAGCAGTGGACTGGGACTTTCAGTAATGTTCTTGTACAATTTTACATGTTTGAGCTCCTTATTTGTGAGTTAAGGAGGCTCAGAAAACTTTACCATGTATTTATCTATTTTGCACGTCTTGCATATGTGAGGCAGCACTCATTTGAAAATGAAATAATTATGCAGAGCTCTAATTCAGCAATATTTGCATAGGATTGAATCCCTTCTGTTCATTGGAAAATGATAATTTTTTATAGTGCAATAATTCATGGCTAGATATATTTTTTTCATTACCAATTTGTAGGAGAAGAGTTTTCATGTTTTTTTTTTTTCAGGAAATTACCATTCACATTTCTCTACACCATTCTCACCCTTGTTAAATAAGCAGCTCATACTTAGAATCTGTTTGGAGCAGGCTTATTGTAAGCTGCCTGATGTGCAACAATACACATCATAGTGCGAGCCAAGGTAATCACCTTCCTGCCTAAAGCAGCTGCCTGAGCAGTCAGCTTCAGGAGGCTGGTCATGCATCAGGCACTTCTGACATGTTTGGGCCCCGTCCCATTTGTTATGGGTAGAGAGAGTGTGAAGCAAGGATTCTGCCTACTATCTTTGTCTTTTCTACTGGACTGCACAGTCAGCTCTTGCCTTTACTTGCTGTTCTTTCGCTTTCCCTTTTTACTGTCTCTACCTTACTTATATATAATTATAACAAATATGTATAAAATAGAGAATAAAGTATGGGATGGCGTGCGTAATGAGATTTTACACACACCCGAGGGGTTGGATGGCATATAAACCCCGAGAGCGAAGCTCAAGGGATTTATCCAGGCATCCATCCCCGAGGGTGTGTGTAAAATTCGAGTTTACACACACCACCCCATGTTTTATTTTATATAATTGCTGGGTTAGGCTTTTTCGCCACAACCAATTATATAAAATAAATGGTCTGGTGTGGCTGCGGTCTGGATGATGTTTAGCCGAGTCCTCGGTCGCTTAGCAGCAGTTTACTTTTTCTTGTTTTGTTGTCCCCTTTACGTTGTGATTTTTGTTAGGAAGTTGTTTTTTTTTAAATAGTTACTTACCGCCTAGAGATAGTGACAGTGGTGCAGTTTCGACCGACAAAGAAATCTGGTGGCAAGCAGTGAAAACCCAGAAGAGCTGTAGGTTGGGCATGCGCATAGCGAGGGAAACCGTGCACGTGTTTGCCGTTGTAAATGCTCCTTTATAACGGCAAATTACACCACGGTTTCCCTATGGGAAAAAAGCCTAACCCAGTTATTATACTGGGATTACCGATTTTGCAAACTGTTGTAGATAAAGTTCATACTTTTGAAATGATTATTAAGCAATAAGGCATGACCAAGGGTTATGTTAATGGTCTGTTAATCACCTTCTAGGGGTGTACTGTGGCACGAGGTGTAGCCGAGTGCCACATGCCCCTAGAGGGTGATTAACTGGCCATTAACATAATCCCTGGGAGTGCCTTATTGCTATTATAATAAAAAATGTTTTTAAACCGTGTTAAACCTTGTTCAGCATATGGCTAAGCTCTACATGTATGTTAATAAAAGATTAACATAAGGCTGTTAGAATGTTTGCAGCCAATCAGAAAGCTCCATTCCTCAGACCCTTTTTATAATAGAGATTAGCAAAGAGGCCAGTTTGTATCTGGGTCACAATCCTCTGGAAGCAAGAAACTGACAAGGTTCTGAAACTCTGTGTCACAATGCTCTGGTGGAAGTTAGAAGTTGACATGGTTCTGAAATTCTGGGTCACAATACTCTGGTGGAAGTCAGAGTCTGGCAAGGTTCCAAAGTATATAACAGTAGGAGAGCAGGTGTCTTCAGTGTCTTTTGCAGACCAGATGTTACAGAGAGCTGGCGGACTGTAGATTTCAGCTCTGAACTCAGAAATTGGACTTTGTTTTTGGACTGCCTATGCTGAAAACCAGTCTGTACATTTTTTTTTTATGTTCTTGTTATTTAGAATAATAAATCACTACTTGTGGAGTTTTATAATTTCTCCTGGACTATTCATGCTTCCTGTTCCAGGCCTTCATTACAGTTAGTGTCAGAGGTGTCTGAATTAGCTACATTTGTTGTCAGAAGCTACACCACATCCAGAAGCCTCTCCACATTTGGTATCAGAAGCCACACTTCGTCCAGAAGCCTCTCTACATTTGGTGTCAGAAGAACAAGTGGATTTACGCTCTGCATACTCAAAGGCCAAATGTTTGTTTGTGGGTTCCAAGGAAGCATAGCAGAAAGATATGGATCCAGTAAAAGAAAGACCAGGAGTGATCATCAGAAGTATGGCAGCCAAGTTAGCACAGATACAAGTCCAAGCTGAGATGGTACAGCCAGCACCAGAGATGGGAGGAGAACAGGCAGCAGCAGAACCAGAAAGTATGTCTGAGTTTTTCAAATGGTGGGCGATACAACAAAAAGAGATAGAGATGCAAAGAGAAAAAGAGCTCCAACGTTTAGAGGCACAAGAGAAAAGAAGGCATATCGCTATGGCTGGCTTCCTTGCAAGCTATTAAAGGTGGAGGAACTGGTACAGGTCCAACAAATCAACAAAACACAGGTAACTTGAAAGACATTAATTGACAAAGCTGTGCCCCTCAGATGATATTGAGGCATACCTGACTACATTCAGAAGGCTTGCCAGTGCATGCCAATGGCCAAAGCAGTAATGGGCAATCCAGCTGGTACCTTATCTGACAGATAAAGCCCAACTTGCCTACAGTAAAGTGGCAACTGCTCAGTCAGCAGACTATGACCCAGTGAAAAGATAAATATTGAAAAGATATGACATCTCAGGAGATACCTACAGGCAGAACGTTCAGTCCCTGAAGTACCAGACACTGGACAATCCCCTGGAAGCTTACACCTGACTCAGAGAACTCCTCATTAAATGGCTCCAACCAGAGGGCAAATCAGTCCCCCAACTTATCGACCCATTTACAATGAATCAGTTCACCAATATCCTGCCTATAGACATGCAACTTTGTGTAAAAGAGCACTGACCAGAAAGTGGGAAAAAGCCATTTCTTTGGCTGAAGACTATCAGATGGCTAGACAGACACCACAGCAGGGAGGTAATAGGCCAGGACCGGTAAGACCCACTTTTTCCCAGTGTAACTCCATGTCAGATAAGAATTCTGGTTGGGGTAACAAACCTACACCTAAAGACTTTATTTGCTATAACTGCAATGAGCCAGGCCATATTGCAAGAAACTGCCGTAAAAATAAGAATAATAATATTGAAGCTAGCCTTAGCAAATTGGGGCAATCATTTAACAGAGGTCAAGATAGGAGACAAGGCTGTGAAACGACTTATAGATTTAGGAAGCAGACAGACTCTCATGCATGCTGAAGTTTTGGGAAAGAATTGTGTAAGAAGACCAGGTACTAGGGTCATCTGCTTTCACAGGGACACTCCATACTATCCCCCCACTCAACTCACTTTCAGGGTTAATGGAGTGTCACATCAAATGAAAGTTGGAGAGGTCCCAAAATTATCTATACCTGTGATAATTGGAAATGACTTTCCAGGCTTTACTCAGTTAATTACAGTGGGAGAGAAACCTGCAGGCAGTTTTAGCAGCTGTGATGACAAGAGCACAGGCAAAGAATATTTTGGATGATGAGGGCAATTTTCCCTTTGGTAACTTTGATCAAGACTTGTTTCAACTGAACTCCAAGATGCAGAAATCTCAGCAGGAAAGAAAACGCCTGAAAAATGGCAACAACAAAAGACTGATGGGCACAAGGGGTTAATGTATAAAATTGCCAAAACCAGAATGATAACTGATTGTGATTTTGCTTCTGAACAAACTAATGATGTTTCTCTCCAAGATTACTTTAAGCAGGTGGGTGGGGGGGGGTTGAAACAAAAGAGGGAAAACCTGTGTTTAGAAAGTATAATGGGCTACTATACTGAGTGTATGTTAATTCTCAGACACATGAACAGGTTGAACAACTGATCATCCCAAAGAAGCATAGAAATGAGTTGTTATGGATAGCACATGATAGTCCTATGCCTGGTCACTTGGGGTGGGATCGCACCCTTGCCTGGGTGCTGTTCAGGTTTTATTGGCCTGGGATCCGTAATGATGTAGCTACATATTGCAGGTCTTGTCCTGAATGTCAGAAAGTAGCCCCAGTGTTTAAGAGAGATAAGGTGCCCCTGCAGCCCCTACCTTTGACAGATGTACCATTTGAGAGGCTTACAATGGATGTGATTGTCCCCTTTGATAGAAGTAAATGGGGTAATTGATTCATCTTGATAGTATGTGACTATGCTACTAGATACCCAGAGGCAGTGCCTATGTGCACTCTAACAGCCCTGAAAGTGGCTGCAGAGCATGCAAACATTTTCAGTAGGGTGGGTTTATCTAAAGAAATTATTACTGATTAAGGTAGTCATTTTGGTACTGAATTGCTGAAGGAGCTGTATCAATTATTCGGTGTTACTGCCATAAGAATCTCCCCTTATCACCCTCAAACAGTCGGTCTTGTAGAGCATTTTAGTTAGATCCTAAAAACACATGCTAAAAATGTTTGTGAAAGATGAAGGAAGAGATTGGGATCAGTATCTACCACACTAGCTTTTCTGCATACCAAGAAGTGCCACAGGCATCAACAGGTTTTTCACCCTTTGAAATGCTCTGTGGTAGACAGCCCAGGGGGCCCTAAAAAAGGAACCATGGGAAGATAACCCCTCTAAAATAAAAATTCTATTACAGCATATATGTATGTGCCGAGAAAGAAGTCAGCCAAGTATGTTGAAATTATACATAGTAATCAGGAAGAGTCCCAAACCAACAGAATGTGTATTATGATCATGGGGTAAAGAAAAAGTTTTTGAGCCATGTGAAAAGATATTGTTGTCATTGCCCAGTTCAGAAAACAAACTGTTAATGAAGTGGCATGGACCATATGAAGTGCTTAGGTGTAGCGGCACAGTTAATTACCATTAACAGGCATTGGCAGGGGAATTTCCCCAGTGTCCTGGCCAAATTTCCCCATTCACTAAAAATACTACCAACACCTTAGTCTGGTTCAATGTCAGTTAGCATCCATCTGTATCCTTCTCCCCAGGACAAGGCTGAAAATAGGCAGAATTGTCTAGTCCTCCTTTGCCAGTCAACAAAAACTAAATAAATAAATAAAAGTATGAGGTTGAGACCCCTGACAGAAAAAATCCTATTAAGATATACCATGCTAATCTCCTAAAATGTAAAATGTATGTCAAAATTATTGTTTTTATATGCCATTGTATTCATGTTTTTCTGACGTGGAACCTTTGTAAAAGAGCTTCTGGTGCAAAGGTATTGTAATCCAAGATATAAATAATTAAAAAATGGGTTGAAAAAAATACCACAGGCTGCTTTGTTAGTATTGCCAGAAACTGAAAAGGAAGATATGGACATAGCTTATGGTAGGCTAGAACAAACTGTAACTTTTGATGCAGTAAAGATAAATGTTTCCTCAACCCCACAGCAAACTGCAGAAATGCATAACTTGGTAAAGGCATTTAATAGTACCATTACTGTGGTACCTGGCCATGCAAAAGGTGTTGAGCATGTAATAAGGACAGGTTATGCTCGCCCTATTAGACAAAAGGCATATAGGATACCAGAGAGGTTAAGAGCAGATGTAGTTAAGGAAATAGAAAAAAAAATGAAAGAATTGGGTATCATAGAAGAGTAGAGAAGTGCTTGATTTTAGAAAACTTAATTAAGTGTCTGCATTTGACAGCTGTCCTATGCCCAGGATAGATGTATGGTGGACAGATTGGGAAGTGCCAAGTACATCAGTACCCTCGATCTTACCAGGGGTTACTGCCAGACTCCCCTAGCAAAGTAATCCAGGGAGAAAACTGCATTTCCAATGCCTACTGGATTCTATCAGTTCACCACCATTCCATTTGAGTTACATGGTGCCTCTGCCGCATTTCAGCAGTACATGGGTGTGGTCCTAGCCCCACACATGAGTTATTGTGCAGCTTACCTGCATGATGTTGTAGTGTACAGTCAGACTGGAAAAGCCATATGGATCACCTATGAGCAGTTATGCAAGCCATCAAAAATGCAGATCTGACCATTAATCCTACCAAATGTGCACTGGACAAGAAAGAAACTATATATGTGCGGTATATTTTGGGAAATGGAGAGGTAAAACCAGAAATTTCTAAGATAGAAGCTGTAGTTAACAGCCCTGTCTCTAAAATGAAGAAACATGTCAGTTCATTGTTACGGCATGCTCGTTACTAATGGAGATATGTCCCCAATTTTGTCCAAATAGCTGCCCCCCTCACTGAACTTACAAAGAAAAAATATCTGAATAATGTAAAATGGACCCCAGAGAGTGATGAAGCTTTTAGGGCCATCAAGGCTGTATTATGTTCAGCCACTGTTTTAAAAAGCCCAGACATTGAAGAACAGTTTCTATTGCAAACAGATGCATCAGCAGTAGGCCTAGGTGCAGTCCTTAGCCAGGATATAGATGGGAAGGAGCATTCCATTCTATACGTCAACAGGAAGTTGCATGACAGGTAGAATCTTTCTTCATTGGCCCCCATCCACCAGACCTGCCTCTAGCTAGTATCAAACCTGTACCCTCCTCACCCCAGGTGAGCACCCTACCGCTGCACCATCATTTCTGCCCCTGCTAATAAACCTCTCCCTATCCTTATTATCCCCTTTCAGCCCCCCAAATCCAGAAATGTTCCCATTTATGCTGCTCCTTCTCACAGCAGAAGCTAAGCCACTCCAGCACTCTCCACTACCAACGTACCTATGCCCCCCACAACCCTCGACCATACTGGATCCCCTATATGTTATGCACGGCTCCACAGGCAGTTTCCTTTTCTTACTTTACATAACACCAACTGCCAATCCAATGGTCATGCTCCAAGGCCTTCCCCCGATCACCTGGCTAGCACCCAGCCTTAGATCTTTACCTATCCCCACTGTAATATGACACCCCCATCCAGTCTTGGCATCCGTATATCGAAACTCCCAAAATACACCATCATACGGTATGCTCTCCTTCTCCTTTTACTCTCTGGCAACATCCACCCAAACCCAGGACCCCTCTCTTGTACAACCTCTACTGCTGCTAAACATAATGGGCTCCACTTAGCCTCTATCAATATCTGCAGCTTGTAAAAAAAAATTCTCCCCCCTCCAAGGCTGGCTTGCCCAGCACTCTCCACATATACTAGCCCAAACTGAGACCTGTCTCACCCTGGTACACCGGACTCTGCTGTGACATTGTATGGCTACATGCTTTTCCATGCCGATCAGCTCTCTAAAAGAGGTGGTGGTTGCGCCCACTACATATAAAATACTCTCTGAGCCTCCCAGGTTGACCTCCCCTTCCCTGAGTAGGAAGCCCAAATACTTACTGTCAAATTGCTCCTTGGTGACCCAAGTAAAACCCTATACCTCTCCATGGCCAATATCCCTCCATGAAATCAAAGGCCCAATTTTGAAGCCATACTAGACTACATTACTAAACTCCCCTCTAAAAATGAAGTCATCCTCATTGGCAACTTCAGCATCAATTGGCCCTCGCACTCCTCCTCTCACTATCTCGACTCAGCCACAGCTATAGGCCTCACCCTGGTCATTCAATCCCCCACCAGGCCCAATCTCAAAGCAGGAAATGCAATCCTTCTTGATCTCATCCTTACAAACAGACCCGATATCTCCCAGGTTAGGGTTCTTCCCAGTGCCGTTAGTAACCACTGTCCAGTTGCCTGCTGGTGGTCAAACAAAGATCCTCACCCACCCCCAAACCCCTCCTTCCAGCTAAAATTAAAATGTGTCTCCCTCTCGTCTCAAGACTCACCTTCGGACGTGAGACTGATCCCCAATTGACAGGGCTGAGAGTGTTGATGGTGCACTGTCTCACTTCATTGCCACATTCAATGCTGCATGTGACCGCTACACTCCCCTCACTAAACTCCTCACAAAAAAACTTGACACCCCCTGGATCTCCCAGGCCCTCCTTGAAATGATGCGCCACTGAGACAACCTCTAGCACACATCCATCGACTCACATCTCCCTAGAGACAGGCAGCTTTACAGAGAGGTCAGAAATGCGTGTACATGGGCCATCCAGCAGGCTAAGGCATCATACTATAAAGTAACCCTTACCGCCTCCTGGGGCTCTGGCCGTGAGTTCTGGAAAAACATCAGAGAACTTAGCAGAAAAAACATCTCCCCTCCTCCCACCCAACTGTTCAGTGGTGGGCAAAGCACCCAAGAACCTCTTGTGATTGCAAACATCCTAAACACCACTTTCTCTGACCTTAGTACAGTCCTGCCACATAATTTCTTTCACCCACCCTCCTGCTCACCCCCTTCCCCCTCACCTAATATACCCCCCTTTCAACTTCGTACTGTGTCACCCAATCTAGCCAAGAGATACCTATATAAATTTATGACCAAGTCCCGGTGCAGCAATGACTCGTTGGACCTTAAACTCCTATGTCTCACTCTTGATGAAGTTCTCCCCCCCCTGACAAAAATTCTCAATAAATCCCTCTGCCTGAGCCAATTTCCCTCTCTGTGGAAGCAAGCGGTCATAACTCCTGTAATTAAGGGTGGGGACAGAACCTCCCCCAATAATTATAGACCCATATTAATTCTGCCTCCCCTCTCTAAGACCTTAGAAAAAATTGTAGCCGATCAATTCATGCACTGCCTGTCTGAGCATGACCTCCTCTGCCCAGAACAACATAGTTTCCATAGGTGACATAGTACAACTACAGCCCTTGTTGATTTCACCTCCTATATTCATCAAGCCCTTGACCATGGACTTATCGTTGGCTCTCTCCACGTTGACCTCACCAAGGTCTTCAATACAGTCAATCATGCCCTGCTCCTCCACTACCTCCTTGCCCTTGGTCCATCCCAGAAAACCATAGCCTGGTTTGCAAACTATCTCACTGGCAGGACCCAACATGTTAAAATTGGCTCCACCCTCTCTAAAGTGTACTAGTGTCCTGCAAGGCTCCATTCTCAGCCCCCTCCTCTTTAGCATGTACCTAAATGTGCTACCAAAAGCTTGCTCAGGTAAACTCCTCTCATATGCCAATGATGCTGTCATCCTCGGCAGTCATCAGCACCCAGATACCCTCCAAAGCTCTCTTTAAAGTTATTTCTTGGAAGTCGAAGCCTGATTTAGGGACCATAGACTTATACTTAACCACAAAAAATGAAGTCAATGATTTTCACACACCACCAGAGTTCTCACTCTGGAGCTACCCTCACCATTGTCAACTCTATGGGAGACATGTTAGAACAGGTAAGCTACTTTAAGTATCTGGGCATAACCTTGGACTCATCTCTTTCCTTTCAAAACCATATCCAGCTACTGTCCACCTCTCTAAACACCCGGCTTGATCTCCTCTATTGCGTCAAGCATTACCTTCTCCCTGAAGCCTTCTGTGTAGCTGTGTCCTCCTCCGTTCTCTCCACCTTGGATTACAGCATTGTTATATATGGCTCTGCAGACCAGACAGCCTTAAGCCACCTTAAAATCACCCTGAACAAAGCTTGTCACCTCATCACAGGCTGTGACAGGCTAACCCATACCTGTGAACTCTTTAGGCAGTCCCAGTTACTTAACTTTGACTCGAGACTTAAATACCATACATGCCTCCTAGCAAAGAAAATCATTCTCAATCTTGCTTCCTTGGGGCTTACCCCTCTACTCCAAGTTGCCCCAATAACCAAAACCACAAGAACTCCTGGCAAGACTCCCATGATTGTCTCCTACTGTAGGACCTCCCTCGGCCAAAAGGCTTTTCTGTATCGGGCCCCTAAATGGCTCAATGAACTCCCCACACCTATCGTTTCTGGAGAAAAAATAGGTCCCTTCCAAACCCACCTCAAAAACATGCTTCTCTCGCTGACATGCTGTGATTGTCACTGATTTCCCACTCCTCACATCAGCCTTTTTCTCCTATTTGCCCCCTCCTCCTCTTCTTACATTTCCTTTGTGTACCCCCACCTCTCCTTTCCCCTACCCTGTGCCTACTATATATACATTCCTTCTTTGCTGTGACCAATTTATACTGCAGGGTCATTCTGCTTATGAAACACTTGATGATGGGCCTGCACTGCCCTGATTAATTTTTTGTATTTCTTATAGTTCTGAAATTTGTAGTTTTTGTTGTTTATCACTATATGATTACTACCTATGTACCCTGCCTCCTCTGTCCTACTGCTATGTATTTCCATGATGTGGAACCTTTGCAAAAGAGTCTATGACTCAAAGGTGTATTTCCAGTTGTTGTAATAAATAAATAAAATAATAAAAGGTACACTACCATTGAAAAGGAAGCCCTTGCAGCCAAGTGGGCAATGGAGTTACTTACATTTTATTTGCTAGGATCTGACTTTGTTCTTATAACTGATCATAATCCTCTTTGGCTGAATCAAATGGATAGAAATCCCAGGATCACAAGATGGTCCCTGGCACTACAGCCATTTAAATTCAAAGTGTTGAATAAACCTGGAAAAGAGAATATCACTGCAGATTTTTTGTGGTGGTATAGTTCAGGAATTGAGAAATCAGAAAGGTTAGAGAAGAAAGAAAACAATGATGTGTAGGATATGTATGTGCACCGAACTGTAAGATGTAACATGTGATGTGAAAGGGAGTATGACGACTTTCAGAGAAATAACAATGATGTGATGAGAATGAGGGAAGGTTTTGGAAACCTCTTCTAAAAAGAAAAGAAAAACTGGTTCCCTCTTAAGGGGGAGGTATATGAGATAGGGTTGGACCTGTCCCATTTGTGATGTGTAGAGACAGTTTGAAGCAAGGAGTCTGCCTACGGGAGATCACGTGACGACTCAATCAAGATAGATGTGTTCTTGCTGAGCAACATCCTCCACAGCCTTGAAATTAAATAAATTCTGACAAAGGTGACTTCTTTTTTGGAAACAAGAACAGTCTTACCCTATATTCACATGGAGATTATTGGAATGCTCTGATTTCAAAAAAATGGAAATAGAAGTGAAAAATGCTCCTGCAAAACACACTCCGCCATCAACCCTATGTTGAGATGGAAGAAAAATTAGAACTGCGCAAGATCTTCCTCAGGCTGTTAGGGTACGAAGAAGAGAATTTGCACCAATCGCTGCAGGAATACAATTAAAGATGCTGTACCCTGCCAAGTTAACATCATACAAAGACAATAAGTCCATCTCTTTTGATTCTCCTGAACAGTCGAAAAACACTGATGAATCTTTTTCCTGACTTATTTAAATTGGGCTGAGCTGCTAGTTTTATCATAGCTTATAAGAACTAGCACTTTATAGGAAGAGTCAGATTGTTTTGGCTCACTCTGCCTACACTTAGTAGACCGAATTTTATTTTATTTTTGGTTTTAGAGTTTTGACTTATCGAGCACACTTTATGTTTGGTCTTTCCAGCCCCTGAGGTTCAAAGCAGAGGTATCCTGAAGTTGTTTCCTTCAGCTGGGAAATTTTAATTGTACTACAGCTCCAGACATTAACTCTTCTGATCTACTGAGTTAGTATATATATATATATTCAGGCTCATTACTTGGTTAACTGCCTTACATTTCAAGAGTTGATTAATATGTTTAAGATCCTTTTTTCTCTTTGGCACGAACAATAGATTTTAAAACTGTCAGTTGGATTGACATTACGGGCTGGATATTCAAACTGCGCCATTCTGTGGTGCAAGCCCTTGCGCTGATCAAAAAAGTTGCACAGGGGTGTGGCCCAGGCGATATTCAACGGAGTTGCGCTATTGATCAACTCCTTTGAATATCGCCCCCCCCAGCCACAGCCACTGTGCATGGCGCAGTGGAACTTGCGCCACTGCAAGTGGTCAGAGTGGAGCATTCAAGATGCGGTGGCACAAGTTCCATTGCGCCATGCGCAAATTTCCGATATTCAAAAGGCGACATGCAAATGGGGCCATAAGTTATGCAAGGTGCAGGGGGGCCATTTGCATCTACTTACAGCCCCATTTGCATGCCATTAGCATGCAGGTGCGCCGAACCCCGATAACTTGCGCTTGGCGCTTGCCAGGCAGCAGCCGTCGGGACCGACGCCCCTGCAGCCCGGATTAAGTAGCATGAAGTAAATCCCCAATGGCCCCAATCGGTGTATAACAGTATTAAACCCCCTGAAATGACCGATCACAGGCAAACAGAGCTGAACCCCCACTGGCCCGATCGCGGGCATAACAGTATTAAACCTCGATGACCGACATCACGGGCAAAACAGAGCTGAACCCCCACTGGCCCGGACATCACGGGCAAACAGAACTTAACTTCTGACTGGTCTCGATCGCGGGCATAACAGAAATGATCCCCACCCCTAGCCCAATCAGGCAGAATGGAGTTCAACCCCTCAGACCAATATCCTGGTGGTCCAGTGGACCGCGAAGCCCAATCACGGGCATTAGTGTCAACCCCCAAGGTCCAATTTCCCTGGTGATCTAGTGGCTCCCCACCCCACCCACCCACGGAGCCCCACCGCGCTCCCCGTCAGCGGCGGGCGGCAGCACCCACCTGCCTGGCGCCCGCCCCGCCGACTGACTGCTCGGTAGGGCTGCCGCCCATTGGTTCAGAACAAGAGCCAATGGACATGCAGCCCATACCGCATAGAGGCAGTCCAGATATGTGAATGGATTCATGGGTGGGGGGTGGGGGCTACCAGATCACCAGGGAAATTGGACCTGGGGTTGACTCTAATGCCCGCGATCAGGCTTCACGTCCACTGGACCACCATGGATATTGGTCTTTGGGGGTTGAACTCCATTCTGCTCCGCAATCGGGTTAGGGGTGGGGTCATTTCTGTTATGCCCGGATCGGCCAGTTGGGGGTTTCAGTTCTGTTATGCCCGCAATTGGGCCAGTCGGGGTTCAGTTCTGTTTTGCCCGCGATCGGGCCAGTCGGGGTTTAATACTGTTATGCCCGCATCAGGCCGGGAGTGTGTTCCCGCCTACAATCGGGCTACAAGGGGTTACTATTTTGCCAACGATCGGGCTACAGGGGTTGCTATTATGCCCATGATTGGCCTGGGGTACAGGGAATGAGGGCCACCCACAGGTGGCAGCTGCTGTGTTGTGCCTTGCAATGCAGCAGCTCACCTGTGGGTGACTCGACTTGATCCTTTTTTTCTCAAAGTTGTGCAGGCGCAGGTAGGGGGTTGCGCCTGAACAACTCTGCACAGCCTGGCTGAATATCGGGCTGTGCAGTTTATGCATGGTTCCTCCCCCTCAGATTGAGCATGCCTTCATTAGCATTGCGCTGTTGCTCAGCATGACTTGGGGGGCGCAACTGCCTCCTGTTGAATATCGCAGAATGGCGCAATTTCGGACTTGCGCAGGCGCAACCCTATTGCGCATGGCGCAACCCTTTTGAATATCCAGCCCTACATATTCTAGGATGGATCTTTTTCCTGACTTATTCAAATTGAGCTGAGCTGCTCATTTTATAATGTCTTATAAGAACTAATGCTTTATAAGAAGAGTCAGATTGTTTTATCTCACTTTGCCTGCATGTGGTGGACTTTGTTTTATTTTTGGACTTTAGAGTTTGGACTTATCGGGTACACCTTATGTTTGGGCTTTCTAGTCCCTGAGATCCTAAGCAGAGGTATCCTGAAGTTGTTTCCTTCAGCTGGGGAATTTTGATTGTACTAGAGCTCCAGCCTTTAACTCTTCTGATCTACTAATTTAGTATACATTTATTCAAGTTCAATACTTGGTGAACTGCCTTACATTTCAAGAGTTGATTAATATGTTTAAGATTCTTTTTTCTCTTTGGAATGAATGATAGATTTTAAAACTGTCTGTCGGATTGACATTACATATGCTAGAGTATTCTACAGTACATTATCTGGGGCCAAAACAAATATGTGCAGAACAGAGATCATAATGCTTAATTCATATTTAACTCATTAGTTATGGCAAAGTAGACTGCCTTTTTCCCTTTTGTTTTGTCTGTTGTAGTAGCTACCTTATTTATCTGCACTTGAGTTTGATGGCATGAGAAATACATACTTGTTCATGAATATCATGAGACATTTTTGTCAATGCAGGCTTTAACTACTGTAATGATGAAGGGGTGAGGGGAAGTTACGTTTTCTAACAGATAAGTGACCTGCGAAGGGGGTTAGTCAGATTTCAACAACTCATTTTCAAGCCAGTGTATATATTTAAAAGGAGTCTCCTTTAAATACCCTAGCTATGCTAAGTGATGACTATTTCAGGTCTGATTCATGCTCAAATTGAAAGGGATGGGGTCGTAGCATAAACTATTTACTGCCATCTTGTGGCATATTGCAGCAGCGCCCTTTTGTGTCGAAGGACAATGTTCTTTGTAGTCCTTATTTACCAGTTTACTTGTCAGGCACTTAACTTAAGAACTCTTATGCTATTATATTACAAAAGGACTGTTTGATATAGTCATCCTTTTTTCTTTTTCCATTCTTTTTGGCTTATAAGGCGGGGGGAGCTCAACGAGATTAACGAGAGAGCTTCATCATGCGCAATTTAGGGGAAGTAGATTGGTCTTTGGGATTGGGGGTTTTGGGGGTAAAGGGGATAATTAGGGTTAGTGTGGATGTTATTTTAAAAAGGTTCAGGAAGTTAGTCATTCTGTATCTTACCTAAATATTATAGTTAGAGAAGTAAATGTTCGTAAAGGTGATAATATGTTTATTTAAAACTTAGTATTTGTCACCGTGAGCAATATTTTTAAATGTGCATCATGGAATGTAAAAGGAGCTCATTGAAAGATAAAAGGTTGCAAATTTTAAAACATACTTTATCTTTAGAGTGTTCCATCCTTTTTCTGTAGGAGACACATCTTTTGTCAATGGAGATTAATCTATTACAAAAATTAGATTTCGATACAGTGTATGGAGCTGGCAACTCTACCTCTAAAAAGGGCATTGCCATTTTGATTAATAAAATGGTTAACTTTCTTCAAAATCTGGTTATAACTGACCCAGATGGGGGGTATATTTTGGTGGCTGGAACAATCCATAACATACCTGTACTCCTGAGATCTATTTATGGTCCAAATTCAAAATTTGCAGCCTTTTTGATTAATTTAATTAACACTCTTTATGTCATATAAACTAATGCTGGATAAATCACCTGATCCGGATGGATTCACGACAAACTTTTATAAAAGTTTCAAAGATCCTGAGGAACCGATATTACAACCTTTATTTACATACAATTTGAAATCTGGGTTTAATGATCATACATTACTGGAAGTGTTGATAATTTTATTACTAAAGCCAGATAAACCTAGAGATAAGGGCCTAGATATTAAAAGTAGATTCGTGGCACAACCCAAGATGCGCCAGCGCAAACCAAAAGATGTGCCGTGGTGCAGTATTGAAAGGACATGGATGCACAGCGCTGAACTGGATGTGCCCAAGTGCAAATATAATGTATGTAGTACATGTGGAGGGGGCAGTCTCATGAATATGCAGTGCAGCCACATATTCAGCCAAGATGTGCTGCGTATCCATGGTGTATCATGCAGATGTGCCGCACAAAGATAGGCATATAAAAAGCATGACTAACTCCAGTCCACCCACAGGCAGAGAGCAGCATAGCACTGCAAAGCAGCCATGGAAGGGTCTACATTCCTGATGGCAGCAGTTATGAGGGGAGTGAGGAGACAGGAGGAATAACAATGTGGACATGGAAGGGCCTATAGGCGGTATGCCCAGCAGAGAAGGTACCGTGCCAGTGTCATGTTCAACCAGCTGAGTGACACGGAGATCATGGGTCAGTACTGACTCAACAGGGCACTGCTGAGACACCCCTGTGAGGCTCCATGATGACCTGCAGGCACCAACACACAGGAGTCATGCCATGACGGTGGACATAAAGGTGACAGCAGCAATGTGCCTGCTCGCCATGGGTGCTTTCCAGTCACACTGGCATCACACAGTCCGCCACATCTTGTCTCCTCACCTAATTCCTCACCACTCTGTTGCCACATGCTTCAGAGTACATCAAATTCCTAAGCGCACAGGCAGAGTGGACAGAGCAGACAGAAACCATGCAGAACTTCCACAGGATGGGACACATGCCAGGCATGCTAGGGGCCACAGACTGCACCCATGTGGCAATACGCATACCACCTGGCCCCGAGGGTGTAGCATACATCAACAGAAAGGGCTTCCACTCCATAAACTGCAAGGCGGTGTGCAATGCCACGGGGCGTATGATGAATGTGTGTGCTACACACCCTGGAAGTGCACATGATGCCAACATCTGGCACCAGTCAGCCCTCTGCTGCCTGTTTGACACTGGAGAGATACCTAGTGGCCACCAAGTGGGTGAGTCGGGCTGGACAACAGGCCCACACAGCACACAGTGGCACACAATACAGCATGTGGAACTGCTGGGTGGGATACCAACAGAGATCACCCTGCCCAACAGGCATGCAGTGCCATGGCCCATGTGTACCCACTGCATTGTGAACCACATGCGGCAGGGGGGTGCTGGGCCAGGGGGGGGCCGGGCTGGGGACACACACAGTATGCACACTCATGCAGGCATGCACTGGCACAGGGCCTGGGCCCAACACAGGTGCCGTGGTGGTACAAAGAACCACAGCTGTACAGGGCAGTGGCAGTGTTCCTGCAGGGGCAGGGCATGTGTGCAGCAGGGCATGACTGTGGGAGGCCATAGTATGCAAGGCACATGCCCTGCATGCAACACACATGCAGTGCACCCACTAATGTGATGTTGCGGGCATGGCTGGGGTGGTGTGAGGTGGGAAAGCCATGGTGGGGGTACACGGATCTGTGGCAGACATGCATGTGGATAGGGTTGTAGCACATCTGGGAATTCATGATGTACACTAAATGCTGTTTCTTTCCCATAGGTGACTGTGCATACCCCCTACGGCTGTGGTTGCTCACCCCCAAATGCCAGCCCTCATCTGAGGCAGAGAACAGGTACAACAAGGCACACACCATGACACACAATATCATCGAGGGTGTGTTCGGCATAATGAAAATGTGATTCAGATGCCTGGACAAGTCTGGAGGTGCCCTACAGAACAGCCCAGAGATGGTCTGTGGCACATTCCAGGCCTGTTGTATGCTACACAGCATGACCATGGGCCATGGAATCCATGTCCAGGTCAAAGCAGGCAACAGCTCTGAAGATGAGGGACCATCGGACAGGGATAGGCAGGACCAACATGACCGTAGGGACCCTCGGCTGGCCACCAGGGAACAGCGGCACAGGGACAAATTTATGGAGGAGCACTTTTGAGACCACAGGTGGGTAACCGTGGGGGGGATGTGCAACGTCGGGTGGGAAAAGGGAACACATGTTCAGATCAGCTGATGCAGCATGGCTCACAGGTCCACAGTGGTGGAGGAACACACCTATGCAGGTGTGGCCACAGCGGTACCGTCGTGTCCGGGGGTACGTAGGGTACTGTGGTATATGGCATGGATCAGTGGATACTGCCCGCACACATTCACAGCGGACACGCAAGACTGCACTCATCATACCCATGCTGGTATCACTACATGGGGTGCAGTGGGCACTCCTGCAGTTGTGGGGTGTCAGGGCAGAGAACAGCCCATGTCAATGGCCTGTGCAATCCTCTCAAAGCTTGTGGTCATGTCCGCCAGCAGTTGGTGAATCTCACCAACCACATCCACCTGGAGTTGACGTATCTCACCAACCAACCAGGAGTACCCTGCAGATACATGGTCATCCAGGATGCCCACCTGCACATGCAGGCCCTGACATGCCTCCCTGAGTGCACCCTGATGCTGCACGGAGGCTCACAGGAGCCAGGTGTACTTGTCCAGCCTGTCAGCAGGGGACCTGTCCTGTGGGAGTTGCTGACAGGCAGGTGGTGTACCGGCCTGCAGTGCAACATCCATGGCCTGTGGACGCTGCATGGCCAGCCGCTGTTCGGGCAGGGACTATGCATTGACAGGCACAGTGGGACCTTGTACATGCATGTCACGTGCACAGGCAGTATGTTGCTGCTACACCAAGGGGACAGCCCCAGTCCCCACAGCAACACCCTGGACCTGGCTGCCCACAACTGCCGCAGGTGCGGTTGGCATTGGGGCAACCTGGCTGGGGATGTGCATGGGTGCAGGGTGCCCCACTCTGTCCATTGCTATCCATGTGGCCACCCATGCTGTGGCAGTGACACTGCTGTGTGCTGTTACCACTTGCTGTGTGGCATCATCCTCATCATTATCCTCCATGGCAGATGCCAGCACAGTGAGGTCATCTGGCAACTCTAAGTCAGGCAGGACATTCAGACTCACCAAACTCAGGAGGTCCTAGAACATGTGTGCCCTGCCTACACCTGTCACAGTCCTAGCCGATGTCAATGACCTGGGTTCCTTCTCCACCTCCTCCTCTGGACCCTCTGTCTGCTGGCCATGCCCCACAGCATCCCTGAGGTGTGATGGCACTGTAAGTCAGACATGAGTGCATTGTCAGGGTAGCATGTCCATGGTTATCCATTGACTGGTGTACATGGGGCTGTGTGCCATGAAGCACAGGTGTGCTGGCACTGCCGCACATGGCATGTACCGGCAGTGTGACCTGTGTCACCCGCACCACCGTATGTTGCGTGCAATGCATGCCACCAGGCTGGGCATGCATGGTTCTGCATCATGGACAACCACAGGGCCATGGCTGTGCACATGCACCCACCCCCAGGGCAGGGGCACTGCAGCCAGCATGCGGGCACACTGGCAACAGTGACTGCCCACTGCAGTGCATTGCACCAGCATGTGTGGTGCATGTACACAGACATGGCATGTATACACAGGTGGCCATTGATCACCACTGGTGGCCCCACCCCAGCAGGCCAAAATCCCTGGTGAAATCAAAATGAAAACCACTGTGATAAACACAGCAAGGGAAGGGTGCAGGTAAGAGCAGCTAGCCCAGAAATGAGCAGAAAATATCCAAGATACCTGCACTCCTGCAGACAGTACACAGCATACAAAACACTCACTACAAAATGTAGCAGCAAATTCAGCTTTTCTTTTAATCAAAGTGTTCTTTGGTGAGTGTGTACAGACCTCTCCACTGCAACAATGCCCCAATGCTTTGGGAAGGCATCCCTTTGTCATATCCTGATGAAGGGATACCTTCCAAAAGCACCGATGCATTGTGGCAGTGGAGAGGTCTATATGCACACACCAAAGAGCACTTTGATTAAAAGAAAAGCTGAATTTGCTGCAAAATTTCACATGGTCTTGGATATTTTCTGCCAAAATCACTGGTGACATAGCCTGACACAGCAGCACCCAGAGGCTGCAAGGGGGACACTGCATGCCCATGGGGGAACTGTACAATGGTGGATGCACTGCACAGTGGCATGGCAACACAGTGTGCATCCACGTGTGGCATACCCTGCACAGCCAGGATCACAGCATGCAGCTATACAGACAATGTGATACATGCATACTCACAGTGCTGTGCAGAGCCTCCACCGGTCTGGAACCAACCTCCAGGGACACCCTCCACAGATGCACAGGACAGGGTGGATGCAAGCACTGGGACCATGGCTCTCCTTATTGTGTTTTTATTGCTTCTAAGGTGCAGAGTTTTCAGCAATACAGTGCAATTCGAAGTACCTCAATGCAATTCAGTTCTCCAATGTACCTTATCAATACCTAATGTTATAACAGTCTACCGTGCAGACACTCTGTCATTCTCCTCTCCCCTTTTAGCCTATTCCCCCCGGTTAGCCTACACCCTTTGCTACTGTCCTCACCTATGTCTACCCAAGCACTTACATTGATCACAATCAACTGTCATTACAGTGGCGCCGCCTCTTGCAGCACGATATGGGTTGCATGAAGAAATAAAAAGCAGTCTCCATTCTTATAAGCTCCTTAAAGAAAGTTATACTTCTGCTTCTTCTCTGCTCAGGAAATGTGGAGCTCAACCCTGGCCCCCTACAACTTACCTTCTACCTATCGATTTTGTTGAGGCTACAGGTCTCAAAATGATGATGGTCAACATTTAAGCCTGCCTAAAAAATCTGTACAGCTGCAAGCCTGGGCTCAAGCACGCTAACCCAGACCTTATCATAATTACTGAGTCGTGGTTAAAAAAGACGAACACTGATCAACAAATATCACTGCAGGGCTACAATTTATTTGGAGCAGATAGAGAGTCTAGAGGCTGGGGTGTGGTTATCTATGCCAAATCTAAGTACTTGGTCACCAATATTAGTTGCAAATCTCTAGCCAAGGAATTTGAGTTAGTTTCGCTGAGCCTTCATTTCCCCTCCTCGGAATGTATCACTATCCTAGGTGGCTATAGACCACTGTCTGGTGGTGATGAAGTCCTTAATCTTTTGAAATCCATGTTCGTAGATGCAAAAACTGAAACAATATTTCTAGGAGATCTAAATATGGACTGGCTGTCACCTAAATCACACGGCCTCAAGTCCCTTTGTGACGAGCTAGGTCTTGGGCAATTAGTCAGAGAACCTACTAGGAACAACACTCTAAATACTGCCAACAGTTCCATTCTAGATGTGGTACTAACCACCCATCCACACAAAATATCTCATTTGGCAGTGTTTCACAACGACATGAGCGATCATGGAATTGTTGCTTGCATAAGATCTCAAATTAAGGCCTGTCCGCAACCCATCTTTATAACAAAAAGATCCTTTCGCAAATTCAGTGCAGTAAACTTCCTATCTGACCTGAGCATGATCAGATGGCAAGATCTTTACCTAGCCAAAGGTGTCAACAAGGCAGCTTGCATCCTTAATGACAAACTCACTACAGTAATAAATAAGCATGCCCCTTTCATCAAAGTAAGGGTACGGAACAATTCCAATCCCTGGTTCACCTCGGATCTCAAGGCAGCCCTTATAGCTCGAGATAAGCTCTGGGCTAAAGCTAGACATTCCAAAGAATCTTCGGATTGGCAGGCCTTTAGAACAGCCAGGAATAACTGTGTGAAAAATCTCGCTCTGCTAAAACTAACTATTATATTTCTACTCTAACAAGCTAAAGGTAACCCTCATAAAATATGGAAGACTATCAAAGCTATAGAAGGACGACCATGGCCTCCTCTGTCCCAACAAAGATAGTTGCAAGTGGCAAGATTGTGGAAAACAAGTCCCTAATCCTGGAGGAACTTAACTCCCACTTTGCCACAGCTGGATTAGCTTTTGACTCGTCACCTTATGCTGGTGCTGCGGTAAGCCAGCATACCCCTCCCGCCACATCTAGTCCTGCACCCAGTCCCTTCCAACTGCGCGAGATAACTTATAAAGAAGTAGAAGATTCTCTTCTTAACTTAGACACCAAAAAAAGCACAGGGGACGATGGCTTGGAACCCTTTTTCCTAAGGTCAGGCTATGCCCATCTCACTGCCCCAATTCTCCACATCTTCAATCTTTCCATTACATCTGCTGCTGTGCCGTCCTGCTGGAAATCAGCACATATCCTCCCTCTATTTAAATCTGGTGTCCCATGCGATGTAAACAACTATAGGCCTATCTCCATATTGCCTATCCTTTCTAAAGTTCTCGAAAAACTGATCCATATTCAGTTAAAATCTCACTTGAAACCTTTCTCTCATTAACCCAGCTCAATCTGGCTTCCGGCTAATCATAGCACAATCACTGCACTAGCAAAAGTAACCAATGATTGGATCTCTGCTATAGATGCTAAGAAGGTAACTGGTGCAGTCTTTTTGGACCTCAGCAAAGCTTTTGATACTGTTGATCACAAACTATTAGTCAATTGCCTTGCAAAGTTGGGTGCCACATACCATACCACCCAGTGGTTCTCTAGCTACCTAACTGGAAGATTCCAAAAAGTAAAGGCGGAAGGCTTTTTTTCTGCTGCCTTGCCAGTTGCAAGAGGAGTCCCCCAAGGATCTATCTTAGGCCCTATCTTGTTTTCTCTGTACATCAATGACTTAGATGCTAACATATCTACGTCCAATCTGCACTTTTTTGCAGATGATACTGTGTTGTATACTTCTGGCTCATCGTTATCTGAAGTCAAGGGAGTGCTTCAAGCGGACTTCACACAACTTGAGCATAATCTAATAAAGGCAAAGCTTCTGCTCAATGCTAAGAAGACTAAAGCGATGATATTCTCCCGCAGTGCTGTCTCAGGGCCCCCAATACTCTTGCCCAAGACTTCATTGTCACCACGCTAAACAAGCCTCTGGAAGTTGTAACCAAATTTAAATATCTAGGTATCTGGATCGACAATAAATTATCTTTCAGTGACCACATCGAAGATGTCTCTAGAAGGTTAAAAGCAAGGTTAGGTTTCTTCTACAGAAATATGCCCCTTTTCCCCCTTGAAACTCGAAACAAGCTTGTACAGGCCACTTTTCTCCCCCTACTCGACTATGGCGATGTAATCTATTCCTCCACCACTCTTGCAAATCTAAGTAAATTGGACATCCTTTATCACCATGCGTTACGGTTCATTACCAACTCCCCTTACCGTTCACACCACTGTGACTTATATGCAGCTGTTGGTTGGACATCCCTTACTACTAGACGCCTGCTCCATGCTGGGCTATGGACTCTTAAACTGCTCCTGCAGTAATTGCCATGCTATCTCTCTTCCCTTATTAGCATCTCACATAGTGCATACTCGTTAAGAAAATCTGACTTTATTATGCTTGACATACCAAGGACGCGGACTTCCTTTGGTAAACGTGCTATTGCATATGCCCTTCCCTCCATTTGGAACCAATTACAAACCGTATTGAAACTAACTAGCACAGTTTCAATAAACTTCTACAAATCGCTAAGTTCAGCCAAAATAAAAGACACCTGTAACTGTCATTAAGTCTCTTCCTTCCCCATGTGTGCCATATTTATCCACTGGTAAGGTATAATTGATTTGTCATATTAACTGCTTTCCTTCCCTTCTACTCCTGGCTTTTATCTTTGCTTACGCTCCACTGCTACTCTATCAAATCTCTCCTCCCCCCCATATTAGTTGTAGACTGTTGTTTGTTCTAGCTGCCAAAATACTGTATATGTATTGCACACACCAGTCATCATGTTTCATTTGTCAGTATGCGACCGGTAAGTTGCTTCCCTGTCTCATATCAATGTTTACCACCTGCGGTCACCCTATGTGGTACCCTTGTATGTATATCCAGCCTGTATCATGTAACGTGTATTTCATGTATATACTGTTATTACCTATCTGTGTTTGTACTTTAAGTGTTTATGTCACAGGACTTCCTTGTGAATGCGCTTGCTCAATGGAGTTTTCCCTGCAATAAACTTGAACTTGAACTTGAAGCAGTTCCTCATGGGCTTTCAGTGGTGGCACAGTGCATGGACCACCCTCTGTAGCATGCAGAGATACTCGCATGGTGGCCAGGTGCTCTATGGCCCTGGTCTTCTCGATGTTCATTCACTTCATGCATGCCTGGGGAATACAATTGTACTCCTCATGGGCATTCACAGCCTGTGCCACCACATCCGATCCCTGTGTCCTCCCCTGCCATGTGCCTGTCTTCCCTGACAGGAGGTCCTCCATCCAGACATAGGCCTCGACTAGGGCCTTCAGTTCATCCTCCAGGAAGTTCGGATGTCTCCTCCATCTCTCCTCCTCCTTTGCAGTACTAGTGCCTGATGGGTGAAAGGGTGACAGGTGTCGGCACACTACATGGTCCTAATGCACTGCTCCCAGGCATGGTGTCTGCCTGGACAGACACCCTTCAACAGTGTAGCTGTAACAAACAAACCTCCAAGGTGCGGTACCTGCCAGTCACCAGTGGTGTGTGGTGGCTCAGAGCAGCTCATTTATGGCTCAGCACATACAAATGAGGGTATGTGCAGCTTGTAATGAGATGCTAATATGGGGACTTGCACTGTGATTGGGTAATGCGGCAATTTGCATATCCTGGCTTAATATAGTGGATTGGCACCTAGCCCATCTCAATTTGCTCTGTGCATGTATTTGTACTGCAAACTTCTGCATGGCACATCTTCGCACATGTGCAGTTCAATGGCATATACCCACCATGTGTGGCATTGCATCCAGCCATTCCCTGGCAACGCAGTGTGCTTCACGGTGCATTGCATCTTTGCGCATGCGTGATGTGATGCAGCATGCATGCCAGCATGGCAGGGCATGCACCATGTCATTGCACTGCACATGTCCATGCCATTGCCCAATACTATTGACTGCATGTGTGACCAACTGTGACCTCCACAAGATGGCCACCAGTCCGGTCGCTCATTCGCAATGAGCGATGGCATGACCCTGCACTCCCACCCAGCATTGCAGCACTGTGTATGCGCGGTGTTGCTCTATAGTCTGTGTATCGTGCATCAGCATTGCACATATGCATGCTGTGTGGGCCATTGCATGCATGCCTATCACACATCAGCCGCGGACAGTCCATATGGTGTGCAGTGCTGCATGCTGTAACACAGGCTATCAGAAAACACACTGTGGACACCATGGCATGTGCAAGGGGAGCTGGGCCACGGGTACTCAACTGGAGTGACACAGACCTGGCCAGCCTTGTGGCTTTGGTGCAGCTTGATGAAGACCAGCTTTTTGGAAATGACGTCTTGTAGGAAGCAAGGGCCCAAGTCTGGGCAACAGTGGTTGACATGCTGGTTAAGAGGACAGAGATGCCTCGCACTGGTGAACAGTGCAGGCACTGCTTTGGGGACCTACGGAGGAGGGGCCCTGAGAGGCTGTGGGGGCTACAGTAGCGGGCCCACAGGGGAGATGTGCCACACCCAGGTATGTACACATTTTGCACAGTCCACCATTGCCTGCATGTTGTTCCTGTAGTTGTGGGGTGGTGTTTTTGTATTCGGTGGGTGCTGCGGCATTTGGGGGGGTTAGTGTAGTGGGGTTGTGTATAATGTTGCTGGGGGGCTTGTGGGGGAGTGACAGCATGCTGCTCATGTTTCCCTTCTGTTTTGTTCCTCCTGCAGGCCAGGAAGAGCATCAGCGGGTGGCAGACAAGGGCCATGACAGAGGTAAAGCCAGGTGATTGCGGGCAGCAGGTGCTGGGCCATGTAGAGTGCCATCTCAGTCTGTGGAAGGTAAGTGTGCCTTTCTGTTGTGGTTCTGTGCTGTTTGTGGTGGGGGTGGGGGTGTTGTGGGTTTCCCATGATCACCAAGGCCCCATGGCCACTAGCTGTGTATGCCCCAGGTGTGCCAGTCTGCACACTGTGGCCATTGTCCTGTCACCATGTGGTGGTCCCACTGTGCAACATGTCCATGTGTGTTCACTGCATTGTATGTGTCCCATCAGGACCGTGAGTGCCCGCCATGGTACACAAGTGGTTCCACTAGGCCTCCAGGCACAGTGCATGTGGCTATTGGCCCTACACAGTCTGGGTGGGCATGGCATCATGTCCCCCTGCAACATCCATTGCATGCACTTGTTGACATCACATCACACTATGCCACATTCAGATCATTGTGTGGCACTGTTGCCAGGCATTCCGCCAGTTTGTCGTGTGTGGTGTGTT
The DNA here is from genome assembly GCA_016271365.2 of Neoceratodus forsteri. Taxonomy (NCBI): domain Eukaryota; kingdom Metazoa; phylum Chordata; order Ceratodontiformes; family Ceratodontidae; genus Neoceratodus; species Neoceratodus forsteri. Next base: position 103,934,776 of record CM028132.1, read on the forward strand.
ATTGGGACTATGAATCTGTCCCATCAATGTCCAGCATGTGCATCACTCCCAAGGGGGGAATATGGCCTGTGTATGATGTGGAACTGAGTACATGTCCTCTGTTTCCCCACACTGGTCATCCTGCTGATGGTGGTGCCCATGGTCCAGGCAGAAGTGGAGGTGTCAGGTGGGTCCAGGTTCACAATGTTCCTGGGACACTCACAGCAATACATCGGAGGCAGGAGGCAATCTTCAGGAGGCTGGGGGCCATTTTGATGGGAACAGACAGTGGTGCTCCATGGGTTGGACCAGCTGAACCACCCTCCTGATGGGGACCAGAGGGAGAATTAGGACTGTGTGGCAAATGGACTGACTTGATTTTGCATTTTTGATTGGTACCATTCCATTCCTCCCCTCACCTTGTTTCCACATCTGTATTTTGATGCCCCACCTGCATTCACTTTTTCTTGCCCTTCCCTACCACACCCCAGCTTTGAATATTGATGTGCTCGTTATTGCTGTTTCCTCCTCTTTGTGTTCACTTTTGGTTTGTGTGTTCCAGTAAAGCCTTTTGTACTGCACTTTCCCTGTGTCTGTGGTCATTTCTGTGCTATGGTTGGCATTTGTTGTTCTGTTGCTTCTGCGGCCGACTGCTCCTTGGGCTGTACAGCTTGCCTGTTTGTGACTTGTCATGAATGCCCACCCTGTCCACCCACAGAGGCCCACTCTGTACTTGCCATGGGCATCCCTGTGCTGCATCTGTGCTGTCACCCATTGTTGCCCACAGTGGTATGTTCAGTGTGACTCTTCCAGTGCTGTGCATTCCATGGAGTTTGCACTGTGTGTCATGCTGCACTACTACGCTGCTTGCCATATCTTGTGCCCCTGGACATGTGCACCCTATGTGGCCTACACACATCTGGCACATTTGACTCCTTGGCACTGTTATCTCAGTGCCTGTGTTGATCGTGCTGTCCATTGGCACCCCCAGTGCTGTATCTTTTCATCCATGCCCTTGTCTGTGCCATGTCATTGGCATCTGCTGGACAAATTGCCTGCCTATCTGTGTGTGTGTGTTGCCCCATTCTGTGCCCATTGTGTGCTGCACAGTGCCCATCCTGCAGCTGTGCACAGCCACTCTGTTCACCATGGCCATGGCTGTGGTGGCCCCTGTCTGTGCACTTGCCCAATGCTCATGGACCACCTTGGGTACTGACATGTTGCTCCAACCTCAGGCAGGCCTGCTCCATTTGATATATTCAGTCCTGCCCTTCTACACAGTGCATGTGTGGTTGCACTATAGTACATCCATGGTATTTTCTGCCACAGTTGCACTGGTGCATCCTACGGTGCATCTACTGAATATAGCATTATTTTGGGGTGGTGCATCTGGGTTGAGCGGTGCAGGCACTTGAGCTTTGTGCCTGGGGACTTTTGAATATCTACGCTAAGGTTAGCAGTTATCGCCCAATTTCACTTAGAAACTTTGATATTAAAATCTTAACATCTGTAGTGGCTCAAAGAATTAAAAATATTTGGAATCCATTGATATGCAGAGAACAAGTGGGCTTTATGTCATCCAGACAGACTTCTGACCATATTAGAAAGTTGTCCTTCATTTTCTCCACTTCCAGGGACCCCAGATTCCCTGTAGCTCTGGTATCCCTGGAAGTGGAGAAAGCTTTGATAGGGTTAATTTGAAGTTTCTTATAGCAACACTTAAGAAATTTGGATTTCCAAATACATTTACTGATTGTTTTTTTTTTTTTTTTTTAATTATTTTAGTCTTTGGCAACTGGGTAAGGCCCACTAGGCACAAGTGCCTGTTTTTTGGGGCGACCTGGGAGCACTCTGCGGTTAAGTGACTTGCTCAGAGTCATACAGTATGCAAGTGCAGCTCAGAGAATCAAACCCAGGTCTAGTCTGCTGGATGTACCAAGCTCATTCACAGTTCGTTACTGTAACCTCTAGGCTATACTGCCAGCCAAATTACATATTGCTGGGGCCCTCTGTCTGTGCACTTGCCCAATGCTCATGGACCACCATGGGTACTGACATGTTGCTCCAGCCTCAGGCAGGCCTGCCCCATTTGATATATTCAGTCCTTATATATTCAAAACCTACAGTAAACATGTTTTGGTATGGTGTATTTCTGGCCTCTGTTCAGCTTTTTTGTGGAACACAGGGGTGCCCACTTTCCCCTATTTCTCTTAATTTTTATTTGTAACAGCTTTTATATTTTCTAAATACTAACTCAAATATTCAAGGAATTAGGGTGGGTTCTTTGCGTCTAAAACTTTCAGCATATGCTGATGACTTGCTTTTACATGTCTCTAATCCAACTAGTTCCATCCTAGCCTCCCTAGATACGATTAAGGACTTTAGTCAGGTATCTAATTATAAGTTAAATAAGGATAAAACAATGGTCATGCCACTAAATGATGGACTATTTAAGGAAGATATTACTAAACTGAGCTTATTAAGGTCACCTAATTCATATGAAATATTTGAGAATCTATTTATCACAAGTAGAAGCTCAAATGATGAACTTAAATCTGAAAATGTAATTGTCAATTTGAAACAGTATACAAATAGAAGGAAATTACTCCCTCTTTCTCTTTTTGGTGCAATTAGTATTGTAAAAATTAGTATCTTTCCTAGACTTTTTCATCCCCTAAACATGTTGAACTTATTTCTCCCTTTAAAATGGTTTGTCCCAATACAAGGTATGATTAATGATTTTTTATGGCAAAATAATCCACCCAGAATTGCTCTTAACAAATTAATGTTTCCTAGATCCCAGAGGTGGTCTTAAAATATCTAATTGTATACTCTATTATATGTCCATGGACATCAATAAATATTTTAAATGGTCCGCCCACATTATTAATGTTTGTAGTTATAAGCCAGTTTGGTTGGATGTGGAGTTATATCTTCTTAAAAAAATTGAAAGAACTCCGGTAATCTCATTATACATGAAGGTTTCTCAGTTACCCACAGCTCTTAAAAGTATGGCTGTAGGGATTTCGCTTAAAGTACATAATCAAATGTCCAAATTCCTGGATATTCATTTCTCTTATTGTAACCCCTTGTTACCCGAGGTTACTAGAATCCCAGTAAGACCCAGTGGTAGGCAGGGAAGGCAGCTTGTGAAACTCCAGTTAAATGGGTTTCACACTGTCTCACTCTGTTCTTAGTCTCAGCTGAGACTGAGAGATGACATCACCAATAGAACTGTCGCAGCTGCATAAGCCACATTGGAATCTGCAGCAGAGGGAGTGAGATAGAACGTTGGGAGTTTTCAAAGTCAGTCTCCTGTTTGTTTTGAAGAGGAAGGAAGTCTCCTGCTTGCCTGCAAGCAGGAAGGAAGTGTTCCTGTTTACCTTCTGTGGGAGAAGGAGTGAGTGTCCAGTGTTCAAGTGGTGGAGATTGCTGTCCAGGTCTCAGTGCTCCCCCTCCCTCCGGGGGGGGGGGAGTAAAGTATCCCCATCTAGATTCCAGGGCAACCCCCTAATTTCTGCTAAAGAGAGAAAGCTGCCTTTTACAGTTTCGGTTTGTGCTTGAAAAGTGGAAAGAGTTGTACTCCGCCTGAGGGGCACCTGCAACGAAAGGGTGAGTGTTTGCTCTAATATGAGAGGGCAAAAATGTGTTTCTTCAGCTTGAGAAATGTGAAGAAATCTGGGATTTGAACTACTATTTGGGAGGTCTATAGTAGTAGGACAAACAAATGGAGTAGTGTCAAAAGCTAAAGTGCTGTGTGAATTCAAATAATATTGCAGAGGGGGTGCGACAGTTCATCCACCATTTAATCTACATTTCGAAGTTTCAGTTTGTCCAGAGAAATGGCCGGGTATGGGCTGTGGGAGCTGGAGGTGGGAACACCCCCCCCATCTTTAGTAACCAGGTCCACCTCTACGGATTTCTGCTGTGATTGCTACTTGCCTCATGCGCTTGGCCAGTGATGAGGTAGGTACCCAGACATGGGTCACAAATGGGAAAATCTCTCTAGGAGTTGCAGACTCTAAGTGGTGTGGGGAGCCACAACATAGGTAAAGAATTCTCTTTGTGAGATGGGAGTCAGAAGAAGTAAGAAGGAAATTTCTCTATGGGTCGCAGACTCTAAGTGGTGTGGGGAGCCACAACAAGTAAAATGGGTTCATTCTTCCAATGAACCGCCAGTCAAGTGGCCGGCAGGAGAGCCGGGCCAGTCGGGCTGTGTATCCAAAGTGCATGCAAGTCCGGGCTGTGTGCCTGGTGGGTCCAGAGCCTGAAAACAGTAGAATTGGTCCATTCTTCAAGTGGATCGCCTAGTAGTCTCTAATCTGCATTATCAGTAAACGTAGCCCCTTGGGGGTCCATCTATGCTTTGTTGTGTTCAGCTAGTTATGAATAAAAGCCACACTGAAAAATCCCATTCCTGGCTCTGGACATTACAGTTATTGCTTCCTGTGTTCGGATTTACTTGGGTGCCCCTGTGCAGAGTAGCCAAACCTAGGTCCCTTTGTGCTAGGTAACCTCATCCTCCCCGAACCCAGGTCCCCACCAGGTATTGCTGCCAGCGCCAACAGCATGCCATCTGTCGTTTTGGCAAAAAGGCAGGGGTGGGCGTTACATTATGATATTAATCAACCTCATATTAACAACTGTAACTTTAAACTTAATAATAAAGTCATTAAAAATTCCTGGTTTCCAGAAGCTGAGACCTTAATGGTGGCCTCTTTATTAAACAAGCATTTGTCAATGCCAAATGTTGATTGTGTTGATCTGTTGAGCTCACTCAGTGGCCCTCTGCCACTGGCTCAGTCTGTTTGTCGTGGTGCTGCAGGCTGCTTCTTTGTAGTGGGCTGCTGCCTGCATTTGGCACCTTGTTCTGCTGAGGAAGAAATATGCAGCTGTCCCAACAGAGCTCCATTGAGGTGGCTCACTCCCCCTCTCTGACTCGCTCATTCTGTTTCTCCTGGCGCTGCAGGCTGCCCTTTTGTACTGGGCTCCTGCCTGTGTTGGTGGCTTTTTCTACCCACAAAGAACTCCACAGCTGTCCCGACAGAGCTCCGTTGAGGTTGCTCACTCCTTCTGTCTCACTCACTCATTCTGGTTCTCCTGGCACTGCAGGCTGCCCTTTTGTACTGGGCTCCTGCGTCTGTTGGCACCTTTTTCTGCCCACAAAGAAATGTGCAGCAGTCCCGACAAAGCTCCGTTGAGCTCGCTCGCTTCCCTTCTCTCACTCACTCATTCTGTTTTGCTGGCACTGCAGGCTGCCCTTTTCTACTGGGTTTCTGCCTGCGTTGCTGCCTTCTTATGCCCACAAAGAAATTTGCAGGAGTTACAATACAGCTCTGTTGAGCTCACTCACTCACTCACTCATTCTGGTTTTCCTGCCACTGCAGGCTGCCCTTTTTGTACTGGACCCCTGCATGCATTGCTGCCTTTTTCTGCCCACAAACAAATCTGCTGCAGTCCCAACAAAGCCCCGTTGAGCTCACTGACGCCCCCTCCCTCCCTCACTCATTCTGTGTCTCCTGGTGCTGCAGGCTGCCCTTTTGTACTGGGCTCCTGCCTGCAGTGGCGGCTTTTTTTTGGCCAGAAAGAAATCTGAAGCAGTCCCGACACAGCTCCACTGAGCTTGCTCACTCCCCCTCTGTCACTCTCGCATTCCGTTTCTGCCGGCGCTGCAAGCTGGCCATTTGTACTGGGCTCCTGCCTGCGTTGCCGCATTTTCTGTCCACAAAGAAATCTGCAGCAGTGACACTAGAGCTCCATTGAGCTCGCTCACTACCGCTCTGTCACTCGCTCGTTCTGTTTCTCTTGGCACCGCAGACTGCTCTTTTGTATGGGGCTCCTGGCTGCAGTGGCACCTTTGTCTGTCCACAAAGAAATCCGCAGCTGTCCCGACAGAGCTCCGCTGAGGTCACGCAGTCTCCCTCTCTCATCGCTCATTCTGTTTGTCCTGGTGCTGCAAGCTGCCCATTTGTACGGGGCTCCTGCCTGCATTGGCGCCTTTTTCTGCCCACAAAGAAATCCCAGCAGTCCTGACAGATCTCCGTTGAGCTCACTAAGTGCCCTTGTCTCACTTGCTCATACTGTTTCTCCCACCGCTTCAGGCTGGCCTTTTGTACTGGGCCCCTGCCTGTATTGACGCCTTTTTCTGCCCTCAAAGAAATCCGCAGCAGTCCTGACAGCGCTTCAGTGAGTTCACTCACTCCCCCTCCCTCCCTCACTCACTCTCTCGTTCTGTTTCTCCCAGTGCTGCAGGCTGCCCTTTTGTACTGGGCTCTTTGTCTGCCCACAAACAAATCTGCAGCAGTCCTGACAGAGCTCAGTTGAGCTCGGTCACTCCCCCCTCTCACTCAGTCGATCTTAATCTGTCCCAAACACTGATTTCCCAGAGTGACCGTGCTATTGTCTGGCAGGAGTGCAAAAACATATTGTAGCCAGGATGTGAAAAACGACAGCTGTAGTGTTCATAAGGAGTTGTGGAAAAATGCCACTGTTGAAAATGTGGCGTGACAGTGTTACAAATTTGCGAAGTTACAAGGGTGCGTGGAAACAGTTCAATGCACGCTTGTAACACAGTCATGTTATGGCAGTCCCAACAAAGCTCCATTGAGCTCTCTCACTTCCCTTCTCTCACTCGCTCATTCTGTTCTGCCGGTGCTGCAGGCTGCCCTTTTCTACTGGGCTCCTGCCTGCGTTGCTGCCTTCTGATGCCCACAAAGAAATTTGCAGCAGTTACAATACAGCTCTGTAGAGCTCACTCACTCACTCACTCATTCTAGTTTTCCTGCCACTGCAGGCTGCCCTTTTGTACTGGGCCCCTGCATGCATTGCTGCCTTTTTCTGCCCACAATCAAATCTGCAGCAGTCCCAACAAAGCCCCGTTGAGCTCACTGACTCCCTGTCCCTCACTCGCTCGTTCTGTGTCTCCTGGTGCTGCAATCTGCCCTTTTATATTGGGCTCCTGCCTGCATTGGCAGCTTTTTCTGGCCAGAAAGAAATCCTGAAGCAGTCCCAACACAGCTCCACTGAGCTCGCTCACTCCCCGTCACTCTCACATTCCGTTTGTGCCAGCGCTGCAAGCTAGCCATTTGTACTGGGCTCCTGCCTGTGTTGCCGCATTTTCTGCCCACAAAGAAATCTGCAGCAGTCACAGTAGAGCTACGTTGAGCTCGCTCACTGCCGCTTTGTCACTCGCTCGTTCTGTTTCTCTTGGCGCCGCAGACTGCACTTTTGTATGGGGCTCCTGGCTGCGTTGGCACCTTTGTCTGTCCACAAAGAAATCCGCAGCTGTCCTGACAGAGCTCCGTTGAGGTCGCACAGTCTCCCTCTCTCATCACTCATTCTGTTTGTCCTGGCGCTGCAAGCTGCCCTTTTGTACGGGGCTCCTGCCTGCATTGGCACCTTTTTCTGCCCACAAAGAAATCCCAATAGTCCTGATAGAGCTCCGTTGAGCTCACTAAGTCCCCTTGTCTCACTCACTCGTACTGTTTCTCCCACCGCTTCAGGCTGGCCTTTTGTACTGGGCTCTTGCCTGTATTGATGCCTTTTTCTGCCCACAAAGAAATCCGCAGCAGTCCTGACAGCGCTTCGGGAGTTCACTCACTCCCCCTTCCTCGCTCGCTCTCTCTTTCTGTTTCTCCTAGTGCTGCAGGCTGCCCTTTTGTACTGGGCTCTTGTGTTGAGGCCTTTGTCTGCCCACAAACAAATCCGCAGCAGTCCCGATAGAGCTCAGTTGAGCTCGGTCACTCCCCCCCCTCTCTCTCAGTCGATCTTAATCTGTCCCAAATACTGATTTCCCAGAGTGACCGTGCTATTGTCCGGCAGGAGTGCAAAAACATATTTTAGCCAGGATGTGAAAAATGACAGCTGTAGTGTTCATAAGGAGTTGTGAAAAAATGCCACTGTTGAAAATGTGGCTTGACAGTGTTACAAATTTGCGAAGTTACAAGGGTGCGTGGAAACACTTCAACGCATGCTTATAACACAGTCATGTTATGGAGTTTCATCACCAAATTTTCAACATAGGGATTTTAGGACCTCTGCTCATGAACAGTGCCACTGTCATTTTCTTAATCTGTCCCGAACACTGACTTCCCACAGTGACCACATTATTCAACGCCGGAACTGTGAAAACACATTTCGGTCAGGATGTGAAAAATGATAGCTGTACTGCTTATAAGGAGGTGTGAAAAAATGGCACTGTTGAAAATCTGGTGTGACAATATTACAAATCTCAGGGTTGCTGCGTGGAAAGTGCGCAATGCACACTTGTAACACAGTCAATTGATGGGCTATCATCACCAAATTTTCAACATAGGCATTTTAGGACCTCTGCTCATGAACAGTATCATTGTCATTTTCTTAATCTGTCCCAGACAGTGATTTCCCACACGACCGCTCTATTCTGCCCCGGAAGTGCGAAAACACATTTCGGCCAGGATGGGAAACATGAGCACTGTTCATAAGTAGGTGTGGGAAAATGGCAATATTGAAAATCTGGAGTGAAAATATTATAAATTTGCGAAGTTACGAGTGTGCGTGCCAACTGCGCAATGCCAGCTCGTAACACAGTCATTTTATGGAGTATCATTACCAGATTTTCAATATAGGCATTTTAGGACCTCTGCTCATGAACAGTGTCACTGTTATTTTCTTAATCTGTCCTGAACACTGATTTCCCACAGCGACTGCGCCATTCTGCGCCGGAAATGCGAAAACACATTTTGTCCAGGATGTGAACAATGACAGCTGTACTGCTCACAAGGAGGTGTGACAAAATGCCAATGTTGAAAATCTAGCATGAAAATATTGTAAATTCACGAAGATAGAAGGGTATGTAGCAACTGCGCAACGCACGCTCAGAAAACAGTCATTTTTGATTTGGCCGACTATCTGCAACATAGGCTTTTGAGAGCCCACCTTATGAACACTGGCACTGTCATTAGTTAATCAGCCCCAAAGGGTGATTCCATGCAGTGACCACGAAACCACCTTTCGGGGCTGATTAACGCCATGACAGTTCAAGAATTCATGAGGAGGGGTCCCAAAAACCCCATGTTGAAAATTTGGTGAAAAAATTCCCAAAAATGCCCGAGATATGCACTACATTTAAAAAAAACCTATTTATTACATTATACAGCTTACAGGCATTTCCTCCGTTCGCGGTCGGCTTTGAAGAGTGCAGGCGTTGTTCCTGGTCCAGCGAAGATCATTGCGCCGAGCTTCGGAGGTAAGTATGGGTGTATGGGGGGGTGTGGGGAGTCAGGGTGCACAGTGGGTGGGTGCGGGTTGTGGGAGGGGGGCAGGGAGACTACGAGGGACCGTTTCCTTTTTTACAGGTTGAAACAAAAATAAGACATCGGGGGACCGTTTTCCAATTTAACAGGTGCTTTGGCACGCTGGGGTGGGCTCCCAGTGTGCCACCTGTGTGGGTGGGTTAGCCGATGGGGTATTGGGCATCCCCGCTGGCAAACAAGGCTAGGGGGAGGGGAGCTGCAGGAGCTGAGGGGGATTGGGCACCCCCTCGGCTACAGCAACAGAAGGGGGGTATCATTATGCCAACAGGGATTGGGCACCCCATCGGCAGGAACAGAATGGGAGGGGATAATCATTATGCTGATGGGGATTGGGCACCCCATCGGCAGGAACAACAGGGGGGGATAATCATTATGCCGATGGGGATTGGGCACCCGAAGGCAGGAACAAAGGGGGTTACAGAATGCCGACAGGAGTGGACTCCCGTCGGCAAATAAACATGGTGGGGGAGGGTTATATTGTTTGTGAACATGACAGCCACCCGCCCGCCATGTTCTGCAGACAATATCAGGGACCCCACATCCCGCCCTGCAATGACAGTACCCGCTGCAAGCGATGGCTGACGCTACAATGAGACGAGGCGGCCCCTGATTGCAGTGGCTGATTTTTAAGAAAATTGTGGCACGCTGGATGAACTAGTGTCAGCAGCAGCGTGCCACAGCATTGGGGGATGGGGGACAAGACTTTGCAGGCTGTGGGGGCATTGGGCACAACAGTGCCACGCCTCCACAACCTGCTTGTGGAGAAAGCTGATGCAACATGTTTCTTGCGCATGCACGCAATCAACATAAAAATGGCTTCATATTACCCTTAACTGAAATTTTATAAAATCGTAAAATTGGTAAAAAAATACATTATTAACCTTTTTCCCCTAAACATAGCACTAACCTTTCACTTTGGTACATTTGCCTGGGTATATGATTACCAAGAACATGTTTTAGGCTTAAGAATGCTAATATTAATAGACATCCTATAGCCAATATATGTAAAATTATTTTCTCTGTAAAATTTTCTGATAATGTATTTCAGCCTAATTATTGGCATATGGAAATGGACAATAAACCCCAGAATTGGACTAGAATATGAAATAATATTTATAAATGTATTCATTAGATAACTTGATATTAATGCAATTCAAAGTTTTACATAATGCATTTTATCCTGGGAGGAGACATGATTCAAGTCACAGAGAGTGAGAGGGACCTGGGGGTAGTGGTAGATGTCAAAATGAACAACTCAGAGACCTGTAGGAGGGCAGTGGCAGGGGCAAATAGGATGCTGGGATGCATCACCAGGGGGATTACCTCCAAAAAGGCAGAAGTGATCCTTCCACTGTACAACTGCTTGGTTAGGCCACACCTCGAGTATTGTGTACAGTTTTGGAGACCACATTTAAAGAGGGACATTACACTCCTAGAGAGGGTCCAAAAGAGGGCAACCAAAATGATCTGGGGCCTGGGGGAGAGGACCTATGAGGAGAGGTTCAAGGAGCTCGACATTTACACCCTGAAGGAGAGGAGGGGCAGGGGGGACATGATAGAGGTCTTTAAGTACATAAAAGGGATCAATAATGTCTTTATAAGTGACATTGCAGAGGGACTGGAAGGAAAAGTATGTCTCTTTGCAGATGACACAAAGATGTGCAACAGGGTTGATACACAGGGTGGGGTGGAAAGGATGAAAAGGGACTTGGCAAGGTTGGAGGAATTGTCAGATGTATGGCAGCTTAGATTCAATGCAAAGAAGTGCAAAGTAATGCACCTGGGAAATAAAACACAGGGAAGAGTACACAATGGGGTGAGATACTGACAACAACAAAATGGAAAGGGACCTAAGGAGTCATATCAGATGACCTAAAGGTGGGCCAGTAATGTGAGAAGGCAGTAAGGAGGGTTTGGGGGATCCTGGGATGCAAAGGAGAGGCATCACCAGTAGAAAACAGGAAGTTGTTGGCCCTCTGTACAGACAGTTGGTAAGACCACATCTGGAGTACTGTGTACAGTTCTGGAGACCCCATCTCTGCAAAGACATAGACAGGGTGGAGGCTGTCCAGAGGAGGGCAACCAAAATGATGCAGTGTCTGCATCAGAAGACATATGAAGAAAGACTAAAGGAACTAAAGATGCATACCCTTGAGGAAAGGAGGGACAGGGGGGACATGATAGAAACTTTCAAATACCTCAAGGGAATCAACAAGGTCCAAGAGGGTAGCATCTTTCAGAAAAAGAGATGTGCAAAAACAAGGGGGCACAATTTGAAGATAGAGGGAGGATGGCTCAGAGGCAATGTGAGGAAGTATTTCTTCACAGAGAGGGTTGTGGATACATGGAACAGCCTTCCTGAGGAGGTCGTAGAGTCAAAAAAAGGGGGGAATTCAAGAATGCATGGGACAGACATAAGGCAATTCTAGTGGGGGGGTAGGAGAAAGTAGGCTATTGGTTAACTAGGATCTGCAGCTTATCCGTTTGGTGGGAAAATGGGCAGACTAGCTGGGCCAAGCGGTCCTTATCTGTCATCAAAGTCTATGTTTCTATGTTCACCTTTCAGGTCCGAGTAACGAAATGACAGTCACAGTGTTCATGAGGTGGGGTCCCACAAAGCCCATGTTGAAAATTTGGTGAAAAAATACTGCAAAATGGCCACAATATCAACATAAGTTCAAAACGCCATTGACAGCAATTATATGGCATTTACCTTGATTTTTCAGTTTGTGGTTCAGCTTTGAAGAGTGCAGACATGTCCTGGTCCACAGAAGATGACAGCCAATGCTCTTTGGTGGTAAGTATAGGGCGTGGGGTGGGGTGGTGAGTTGCTCAGTGGGAGGGTTGGGATGGGGAGGGGGATGGAAGACATGACAAGGGACCATTTTCTTTTTTTCAGGCTTTAAAAAAAAAAGATGTTGGGGAGCTGTTTTCTTTTTTAACAGGAACACCTTTAGGAGTATTTCGGGACACTGGGAGTGGGCTTCCCAGTGTCCCACAGTGTGGGGGGACATAACTGGGGACACTGGGAGTGGACTGCCCAGTGTCCCACACTGTTGGGGTGGTTTGTCTTACTGGCACAGGGACTGAGCACCCTGATGTCGGAAAAAAGGATTAATAAAAAAAATATATATATATTAATATTTCGGGACACTGGGGTGGGCTCTCAAGCGTCCCACAGTACTAGGGGAGGGACATAACTTGGGACATTGTGAGTGGGCTCCTCAGTTTCCCATACTGTCAGGGAGAGGGGTTGTAGTGCCAACACATGGATTTGGCACCCAATGTCAGCAAAAGCAGGAGAAAAAAATGATATTAAACAGTAGTTCAGGACACTGGGGGTGGCTCCCCAGTGTCCCACAGTAAGGGGGTATGATATAACTGGGGACAGTGGGAGTGGGCTCCGTAGTGTCCCACACTGGGGGGGGGGCTTCTACCTGCTGACATGGGGACTGAGCACCCCGATGTAGGCAAAAACATTTTTTTTTATTAAAACATGCCTTGGACCCCTTGGAGGAAGTAACAAGAGAAAACCTCCTTTTATTATGTTAATTAAGTTGTAGTAACTGGGGAGTGTTTTCTCCCTTTGAGAAACCAGGTTATAATTTGCCGTTATAAACACGTGCTGGATTTCTCTCTTTGTGCGCATGCGCTCACTGCTTCTTCTAGGTCACTACTCCTGTAAATGCCCCCTTACAGTCTCTCTTACCAGTGAGTACCGGAGAAACAAGAAACGGTACAAATTTTCACTCCTGGTCCTCCTTTAATCTCTCTGAGTCACCACACCTTCCTGACTAGTACACATTTGCACTCGTCAATCTCGTAACTCCCAGGTCACAACTGCTGCTGCCGACTCTCCATCTCTTGCACTGATCCCTAGTCTCGTGACATCAACTCTGGACTAATCTCTCAACTACAGGGTGGGATTTTTTTTTTTAATCTACTGGCAAGTAAGTAAAAAAAAAAAACACTCTGTAGGGGATGAAACAACAAGCTATGATTTTAAACACTATCCCATCTACTGGCCAAACTGTCACATTTAAAAAAGAATACAGCTGAGAAAACACTCCCCAGCAATTACATAAAACAATATATGGGGGTGAGTGTTTAAATGAGAATTTAATGCCCACCGTCAGTGTGGGATGCTTTAATAAACCCCTTGGGCTTTGCCCTCGGGATTTATGTAGCATCCCACACCTCAGGTGGGCATTAAATTCTCATTATACTCTGACCCCCATACATTATTGTATATTTATTACCTGAATGGGGGCCAAGGAACACTATTCTGAGCTTATTTGATCCAAAATGTTGCCAGAAAAGTTTTTGGTTCTTTTACAGGGGCCAATTTTTTTTTTGTATTGCAGTAGTGCCGCAAATTGTGACAGTTTTCATGAAACAGTGCCACAGTTTGTGACAGTTTCACAAAAGAAGTGCCACAGATTGCAGCACTAGCAACGCCCAAAATGCAGAAAAGCTATTTCCACACACTTTTGAAAAAATAATGCCAGGATCATGTTCCTCGGGTCCCGATTAGGTAACCACAACTGCTGGTGTTTACCAAGGGGCAGCTGATTTTGAATTATATCATTTTTTCAGCCTTGCTGACTGAAAACAAAATGGCGGCTGCACGACAGTAGTCAATCCATTTGTGGCAGTAAAAAGTACTTTTGCGAAAATAAAAAGTGCTTTCAAGGTGGACATATATTTTTTCCCATATGCTATAATGGAAACTTAAAACTTTAATAACTTTTGAACAAATTAATATTTTTTCACCAAACCTTCAAAAGGCACATCAGTGACCCAGACCCCATATACCCTAACAATTTCAGACCACTCCCCCGAAAGCATTTTGGACTTAGAGACGAGCTAAGAAATAGACAAAAATGTAGTATTTGTCACATTTTTTGACACACTGCAGCTCCGCAACCGCACATCGGACCAAAATGACACTTGCTAGATCTAGAGATCTATGGTACCAGATGGCACATGCAAAATTTCAGGCAAAGTGAATGAACAGTTGCAAAGTTATTAAACTGCAACATTTTGGGTTTAGCATATGGGTTCCTCTTTTTCCCATAGGGAAACCTTGCCATAATTTGCTGTTATAAAGGAACGTTTATAACAGCAAAAACGCACATGGTTTCCCTTGCTCTGAGCATGCACCCATCACAGTGTGTCCCTGCTTGCCGCTCTCCGCTTCCTTCTTGCCCGAACCACGACCAAAAGAGGAACTGTCTCTCACCGTGGCCACTGTCTGCCGCTGCCCTATGTGCCGTGTGGTGTGCAATGTACGATGCATGGGTGGGGTACCTGGCCCTGCACACACACGGTCCCTGTGCACACCTTCCCAGCTGCTGGCCACTGTGGAGTGTGCATGATGATGCCTGCGTTGCTCTATCCACCCATGTGCAATGGTGCCCAGCATCTGAGTCATGCACAGTGACGGCCACTGGGCGTGGTAGTGTGTGGACCTGTGTGGGGGTGGAGGTGGCTGTCGGGGTTGGCATGCCGTTTACCCCTTGTGCATGTCTTGTGGTGTGTGTGCATGTGTGTGCACGTGTCATGTTCAGCCCTGTCCATCCCTGACGCTGTGTGTGGTGCCACACTCAGACCCATTCCCTCACCGCCATCCACCCCTGATGTTCTGCCCTGCCTGTCTGTGGGCTGTGCCCTTGCCCTTGGTGGTTGTGCATGGCCCCGTGACCTACCTGTGTTGTCCAAAGTGCTCTTCTGTAACGGTGTCCCAGTGCAGCTGTGACATCCGGATCAGGCAGGGGTCTCTTCGCCCAGGGGGTGGCTGCCCATCACCAGCTGGACCTGCATCCTCATTGTCTCCACTGCTGTCCCCCTCTTAAACCTGTACGGCTATCCCACAGTCGGTAGCCATGTTGTGCAGGATACCGCAGGCCAGGAATAGCCCACAGGCCTTCGAGGGGCTGTACTGTAGGGCACCGCCTGATGTGTCCAGGCACCAGAACCATGCCTTCAGCATTCCGAACACCCACTCGATGACATTCCATGATGTGGCGTGTGCCTCATTGTACTGAAGCTGCGATGGGGTCGTGGGGTGCTGGTATGGTGTGAGCAGCCAGGAACATAGCGGGTAACCACTGTCACCTGTGTGTAGAGGGTGGACATTAGAATGGTGGTCTGCATCGCTATGCCATGGACCAACATGGCAGGTACCCATGGCACCTCTAACTATGCACCCCCCACATCTGCTCACGTCGTCCTGCGTGATATGCATACTCACCTACTAGATGGCCAATGGGGATGTCCCCACTCTCAAACCTGTGGCACATTGCAGACTGGTGCCAGATGAAGGCATAGTGTGCTCCCCCAGGGTGCGTGGCACAGACATTGGTTATGCACCCCCTGGCATCGCACACCACCTGACAGTTTATGCTTGGGTAACCCTTATGGTTGATGTATGCCGCACCCTCCAGGCCAGGTGGCGTGCAGATGGCCACATGGGTGCCGTCAATGGCCCCAAGCACGCCAGGCATACATGCTACCCTGTGGAACTCCTGTATGTGTGCTGTGCGCTCTGCCTGTGTGCTGGGGAAACAGATGTACTCCACAGCATGGGGCAGCAGTGCACTGAGGAATTGTGTGAGTAGGCGTGACGCAGCCGACTGGGTTATGCCTGTCGTGTCCCCTGTTGGTCTCTGGAAGGTGCCCGTGGCGAGCAGGCACATGACGGCTGTCACCTTCGTCTCCACTAACAGAGCATGGCTCCGTCGTGTGGGTGCCTGCACCTCATCACTGCACAGCTCACAGAGCTGCCTCAGCATTGCCCGGTTCAGGTGGTACTGGCCCACAATCTCTGTGTCAGAGTACTGTTCGAAGCTGGTGTGGGCTGGGTACTGCCTGTTCTGGGCATACCGCCGACAGGCCCTTCCATGGCTGCCCCTTCCTGCTGGCTGCCTTCTCACACCCCTCATTACCGCCTCCATCTGGAAGGTGGTGCTGGCCATGTCCCTGGCTGGTGTCCCCCCCCGGGCGGCTGTTGTCCTGTTCCCCCCGCTGTCCATTCCTGATGCTCCCCCTGCACCGGGTACACCTCTGGCCTTTGCCTGTGGCTGTCCTGCCTCCTGCCACTGCCCTCAGTCCACTGTGGTACTCCACGCCCTTTGCTGAACAGTGGCATGGGCACACCCACTCCTACCCTGTCTCTGGCACTGTTCTGGTGGGCCCTGTCCTACTCCTGCCCAGTCCTGCGCACTGCTTCCTTCTATTTCTCCCTGGCTCTCTGTCACCACGGTCCCACCTATGGCTTCCCTTTTGCATTCTTCCTCCCCTCTCTTGCTCCTTTTATTTTGGTTAATTTCCACTGTCGCGCAACTTCTGCTTGCTCCGCTATTGCGTACAGCGCATGCTGTTGAATACCGCACTGCGCATGTTATTCATGATTCCACCCCCTACGGTTGCACATGCATTCATTACTGTTGCACTCTGGTGCATTGCTTATTGCGCTGCGCAGCCGCCTCCTGCTGAATATCGCACAATAGTAAATTTCCATACTTGCACTGGCACATCCCTGTTGCATGTGGCGCATTCCGCTCTGAATATCCGGGGCCTAGGAGTACATCTATTTATTTTTTCTATAATTTATTGCAGGAACATGTAATCGAACAAGATATTAATAAGAACTAGAGATCATCAGGACATTTTCTACATTTAAAGAATATGAGACCATAATAGAACATTATAAAGGTAATTAACAATAAAATCTGGAAATGAACTTCATTACTATAAATACTTTGTTTTCTTTGTATTTTAAATTTGGTAAAAGGCAGTAGTAGATCACAACAACTTGACCTATTAAGGGAAACTTGACCAATTAAAGGAAAGTTAGAGTAAATATCATTGGCGAAGAAGTAAATTAAACAAATATGCAGTTAATTACATAGTCGGATTGCTATATTTAAGCTCAAGTTTTAGAGAACTTCAGAAGGGTGTTTAATTGTTCAAATGAAATAGTATAATGAACGATTTTGAATCATGTAAGTGTGAATGCTCCTCATTTGTGCTGAGATTTGTGTATCTATGAAAATGCAGTGTATCTAACTAAAATAACAAAGAGGAACATATATAGAATAGTGTATGGTTGTCCATACACAACAAGGCTATGTTGCCATCAAGGGGATATGATGACATCATACAGACCTCGAGAGCGAAGTTCAAGAGGTCCGTATGACAGCATCATATCCCCGAGATAGCAACAGCCGTGTTGTGTATGGACAACCATACGCTGTTTTATATAGTATATGGTCCCCCAAAATAGACCAGAAATTTATCATTTCACGAGGTTTAATTGTAGTTGCTCCTTCATACCTTGCATTCACGCTACCGCTCCTTGGTGCAGTCCTGCTCTACTCCCAAATCCAGTCCTCGCTGCTGTACTGCTCTGCTCCTTCCTGCTATTCTTTACGGATGCCAGTGATTTAAAATAAAAAGGCAAAGTAGCAGTTTGGACACATGGAGCTCACTCAGTCCTTGTACAAACTGTCTAATGTGACCGCTTGCCCATCCGTTCGCTAACCGGCACCATCATTTTAATTTTATTTGTTTTTTAACTGAGCTGTTTCCGTCAATCAAGTAGCAGATGAAGGCTAAAAAGTTGTTGTACTATCGATGTGATGTCAGAACAATAGTACAACAACTTTTCTGACCTTTGAACTGTCCTACAACAAGATTTGGAAAACCTTTGTTTTCCATATACAATAAGCCTTGACCATATACTATAGTAAAATAGCACCTATTAGATATTGATTTATTTATTTGCTTATATGTAGAATCAGCACTGTAGCATATTTGTGGCCTGAAGAAGTGGTGTGAAGCTATGAAACTGTTGCCGATTGAATATGTTTGGTGTGGAATAAAAGAAGAATAAAGATAACACAAAGAATTTAAGGACTATTGGACTTCAGTCTTACTTTTTTAGGGTTGTATCAGTAATTGTGCCACTAGTAAGATGGTTCAAACTTATTACAACTACAACAGGGCAACCTGTACCACCACACATTACAGCGCTGGCACATTTCCCATTCCTGGTATTCAGACCTGTCTGGGGGATGTGCCGGCAAATTGTAATTGCCCCGCAGGCATTTTATGGTACAATCAGATGAGATGCACCATGGCACATCTCCTTTGAATATATCCCTTTGTTGCTCCAGTGCAAATCAGTTGTGCTGCGCAACCACTTGCGCCATTGCCAGGTGCACTTCTGAATATCGGGCCCCATATGTGCAAAGCACAAAATTACAGCATTACACAAACTGTGATATTTTGAAAACCCTTCCACTACGCACATTTAGCATTACACTCCTTTTCATCTCAGAATGCTGAATCCCAGAATGTAAATTGCCCCACTGTACTTTCAATAGCCAGAACTACAACCTAAACATGTAAGCACCCCCAAATCTGGGGCTTACCTGAACTGTGCCTCCATGTCCCCTGCTCCTACTCTTCACCCTCCGGTCCCAGGATTGCTATGTTTGGACAGGTAGGGCAGCAGGAATGTCTCATTGGGAGTCCTGATGGGAGTCAAACCAGGGCTCCACTGTAAAAAAGTTGTGAACACTGCTGCCTGGCACCCTCTGGACTTGGGCCCTCCCCAATGCTGAGTTGTAATCTGGTCAGGTATTGGTTTGAGTGTTGGGGCGGGTAGTACTAAGTGTTATGAGCCAGCAAATTTTAAATTGGCACACAGCTGTGCAGAGTAATGGTCTGAGTCTGATTGGCAGCAGTGCGTTGCCTGCGTGAAGTAGTCAGGGTGGCAGTTCTGATTTGGCACTTTGTGCCTTGCCATCTTGTGGCTTACTAACTCACAGCTCAGCTGTTATCATGTGTTCCCCCCTTCGGTCTCATTGTCTGTGATGTGCGCGCAGGGCCAGATTTACCATTATGCCAACTATGCCTGTGCATAGGGCCCAGTGTTTTGGGGGGGCCTTCTTCAACCAAAAATACAACCATGCTGGCTCTGAGCCAGCAGTGTGTCCCCTAAGAACTGCAGTAATTTGGTTGTGTAAATTTTCATTGATGATGCCACATTGTCCTGACGGTCCCACACACACGCTGCCGGTAATCGCAATCAACCCATGCCCACAGCATCAGCAACACATGCGTGTGTGCTCACACTGCTCATAATCAGCGGTACTTGTAGTTTTGGCGTGCAGCTAGCCAAAGGCCATTTAGTTTGTGCTGGGTCATGGGTGTGGGGATCGTAGTAGCAGCAGCAGCAGTGTGCACTTCGTGGCTCATTCGGCTTGGTCAGGAGAACAAAAAGAATGTTTTTGGTGTGGGAGTGAGCACCAGAGACTAGAGGCAACCTCTGCTCGGATGGACTCATGATGAATCATTAAGTTGCAAACCAGCATTTCAGTAATGTTACCAGCAAGTGCTGGGGCCAAGCCTGCTTTTTGCTGAGTCATGTGGCGGGGGTTTCTTTGCTTTATAATCCCCAGCCAGCCAGCCTGGCATGGCACTTTTCTGTCCACTGGCTACAAGACAGAACCATCTATTGTAGTAGTTTGATGGCCAAATGGCCTAGGCATCATAATCCAGGGTGGAAGGGGACTGCCTATAGTTACGCAGTTGGCACTGGGACTCCCTCAGAATAATTTGACCACTAGGAGTGGCTACTAGGATTACTGAACTGCCCTATCTGCCCTATTGGCATGTGAATGGGTGGGAGAGCCCCCTTATGTAGTGTGCTTTTTTCCAAGTTATGACATCTTCAGCCAGCCTCAGTTTCCCGTTATCATGGAAGCGAACTAGAATCTTTGACTGTCAGGTTGTGAAAAAGTGCAGCGACTTTTATCTCCCCTCAGTCCTTGTTAAGGATTCTTCCCAATTGATCAGTTCATAGTGCATTCATCATCAGCACTGAATATGAACAGTATGTACCAGGCTCGGGCGTTTTAGACATAACTGCTTTTGTCATTGTGTGCGAGTGAGAGGCAGTGATTGATCTGTGAGCAACTTTTAGGACAGTCATTCTTCTGTGGCACTACATATTGAAGGTATCTTGTTTACCAGTTAATTCAGTAACTCTAGATATGAACAGCAAGACTGACTTGATGAACTTTTGCTATTCCAGTAAATACAGGAAGAGTATAGGACAGAAAGACAGAGTTGATGGACTTGTAAACTTTCTGTCCTATACTATTCCTGAATTGTATGAAACCCCAGACTAAAACTATATTGAAAGGTCCCTTCAGAAAAGCAGTTTGATTATATTTTGCATTTTTTTTATTGGATGCACTGCTTTGCATTTGTTACTGTGGACAAAGCCTTTGGGGTCATTAAGCTGGGTTAATTCCCCTTTTATCCCCAGAATGCTTAAGGGGTTCTATTCTCAAGCATAGTAGGGAATCCCTCTTGAAATTGAATTAAATTCACCGTCTGGTCTGGAAGGCATACTGATTGAATAGCTGTCCTCTGTGTCTTTCATCATCACCATCACTCCGCTAGTCAGCACATTCTTTTACAAAGGACAGTTAAGAACATATTTTATAATGCCTTCTAGAAAGTATGTCCCTGTGAGAGATGGGGCATTTTGTACCTCTAAATATGTATGCCTTTTAAGTGTACAGATAGTACTAGTTTGAGGAGGAGGAGGAAGATGGTTGGGACACTGTGGGGCAGCCAGAGAATGGGACAAATATTGTGGGAGGAAGCTGGGATTGGGAGCCTCTGCCTGCCAGCCATTTGCAGTTAATAATTTGGGCACAGCACTTGTCTGGGGAAAGCAGTGTCGTGGCTAGGTCAGTGATCATCACTGATGGGTTCCTGGATGGTCAGTATGGGGCAGCCAGAAAATGGGACAAATATTGTGGGAGGAAGCTGGAATTGGGAGTCACTGCCTGCCAGTCATTTTCAGATCACTGGGCACAACCCTTGTTTGGGGAAAGCACTGTTGTGGCTACTGGGTGATCACTGATGGGTCCCGGAGGGTGGCCTCTGTGGGCAGGATTCTGCTGGCAATGAATCAGAGTCTAAGGGGCATAAGGAACAGCAGCTCAGCACAACAGAAAATAATTTATGTGGGAAGCAGATGACAAAAGCAGCTCCAATCCCTCCAGAGGTTTGTGGAACAGATCAGAACATGCTAATACTCACACTGGAGGAGGCATTTAGAGGTGAGTGCAAGAAGGCATGGTTTGTGGATAACAGTATTTTGGCTTGGCACTGCGACTGAGAGTAGTAGAGCAAGAGCTTTTGACAGGATTCTGAGGTTTGAACAGTTGCAATGTGTGTGTGGGGGGCATAACAACTAATACATACAAAAATAAAATGGGGACATGCATTTCTGTATTATGCCTACAAGACATAATGTGTGTGTGTGTGTGTGTGTGTGTGTGTGGTGTGGGGGGATAGTAAAACAGTACAGCAGTTTCATACATGTAGGCATGCATAGGTTTTGTACCTCCAGTACCTGACTTGTCAAAGGATAAATCTTTTTTTCAGTTATTAAAAGTTGTTTGATTCAGAGGGTACAAAAAATGTGTTTCAGAAGATGGGAATGGAGAGGTTGAGTCATGTTAATGGTGTAATTTCAGATGTGTAATTGACCAGTGTGTTCACTACTGCTGAGGGAGCACTGCAGAAACACTTTTTTTTTAAATACAAACTAAACAAAAAAAAAAAAACACAACTACTGTATACTATATACTATAAAAATACTGGTTGGAACTTGAGCAACCATATGCCCAGCCAGCCTGTGTTGCCACCTCTGGCTTATGATTACATTGTACTGCTAACAGAGCTTTGCTCTCTAGGTCTGATGTTAAAGGAACCCTTTGTGGCAACACAGGCTGGTGGTGCATGACTCCCGTACCCATACCTCCAACTCCAGGAAGAAAAATGTTCACCTGGAGTTAGGGGTAGGGAAGACATAACGAAAGTGTGTTTACCTTAAGTAAAAGCCCCCAAACTAATCACACAGCATCCAAACCCCCAGAACTTCTGGGGGCCTAACAGACCCCAGACCCTCGGCCTTCATGTGCTGGATGTCCAGGTTTTTTGTATTGCAGAGGTGGAAACCTGGGGGGGGGGCCATTCAGAGTGTTGTGCATAGGGACCGTGGCCATGTAAATCCAGTCCTGTGTGCGCATGCAGTGTAGGTGATCAACTGGGTCAGCCAGGTTGTGACATCTAAGTGAAGGGCAGTTGGAGTCATTGGACTTTTAGTCTGCTGCTGAGCTGGTGAGAGAAGGGGCCAAGTATAAAAAGAACAGACACTGCAGTAATGGAAAATTCCCAAAAGTGGTAGATGTGCATAAAGTGTAACAAAAAATAAAAATAGACTTAAAGGTACCAGACCCCTGGAAATGGAGCAGAACAAGCTCTCTGGATTTCTAAGGGACTGGTACCTGTAGGTGTGTGTTTTTCATACTTTATACGTGTCTTGCACTTTTTTGAATTTTGGCATTTTGTAATAAATTGTTCTTGCCATACTTGGCCATGTACAGCTTAGAAAAACAATATCCTATTGTAGAAATATAAAATTGCTTGGATGTTTAACTAAGAGAACCACCGGTCAGTAAAACTAATTTCTTTGAGTAGGTCTCCCGATTCAGTGATGGCTAACTTACTGCACACTTTAGGCCTTATATAACTTGTCACAGGGTGCCATTTTATTTCAGTACTGTACAGTGTCTCATAGCTGATGCTTTTTGGGGGTCAAGCAGGGAAACTGGTCCATCTGAGTGCTGTAGTACTGCCTGGACAAAAAAAATGGACAGGGCTGTAGCATGGGGGGGGGCTAAGGAAGACTGCTATATGAAAAAGGAGCTATACTCTTGGGGTGTGCTGTCCTTCAGATGAGACATTAAACTGAGGTCCCTTCTACCCATTCCTGGTGCTATCCTGGTGGGTGTTCAGGTGAAAGTATAGGAAATAAAGGCACTCTCCGCAATATTCCCCTTCCCATAAAACTGGCTCATGCAATTGTCCAAGAATGTGTGTGGCTCTTGATGGCTTTTTCTGAGTTTATGTCAGGTGGGTTATGGGTGTTTGTACTTTATAGCCCAGAGTGTGGGCACATTAATGTACCTCAGCATGGCACCTGATCTGGTGTCAAGATGTCTCTGTGCTCGTTTGGCTGTGAACAAGACAGGGTAGTTAAAAAAACAGGGTAGTAAAAAACAATAAGGGTAATAAATACCCTACCTTAACCAACTACCCATTTTGCATTAGGGTATTTTTAGGGTAAATTTAGGGTAGTTAAGAGATACCCACTGGTAGTGTTTAAGGTAGGGTATTTTTTTACTACCTGTTAGGCAACAAAACCAGAACTACTCCAGACTAGTGAGCTATAAAGGCTTTATTGAATATTTTTTTTAAAAAGGCAAAATGGCTGCAACATACCATCAAGTGGCAGCGATACAAAAGCCCCAACCGGTTTCATAACTAGTGCATCATCAGGGGGATGGTCCATTAACACAATGAGACCTATTTAAATAGTGGTCTCTTAAAGAGACGGGGGGTGGGATATTCAGACATGTGCCAGACGAAGGTGCAGGAGCGGAGCAGCGCAAGTCCATTGCAGCATGACACATGGAATGTGATATTCAAAGGTTGTGCATGATGGCAAGCAGCAGCGCAACATGGCTGAATATCACAGGGATGCACCATAGCTCAACCAGGGCTGCACTAGGGAGCAAACCAACAATCGCCATTGCACAACCAGGGCTGCGCAAGGGGTAGAGGTGCATGCGCCAGGGCACAGGACAACAGGCACAGCAAGGAGCATGCCACCAAGATGGGATAGACTGCCACCAGGGTGCAGAGGATGCCAGGAGGGAGGCATGGCAGGCACACGGCAGCAGCCCCCCAACAATGTACACCACATTGGTGCACAGAGGCAGGGTGGCACCAATGGTCACTGGCAAACAGCCACTGGCAATCCCCACAAGAAGGCATCTGACACACCACCTGGACCACAACTGACAACACACAGGCCAACAGCACACAATGCACATACCACACAACTCAAACATAGAGCCCACAGCCACCCCAGGGCACAGCCACCAGCCAATGGGCAGAGACCATCAGGTACAACCCCCAGTCCACCCCAGACATACCACTCAGCCACCATGCACACCACTGCAGCATGGCTCCACATGCCAGCTGCAAACCAGACACAGACACAGATGGCTAACCATAGAAATGTGTATTAAAGCAGGCATAAAACAACTATATGCATATTAACAGGTAACTGGGTACAGGGAGCAAGGATTGGGCAGGCCACATACAAACCAGGAGGCCGGGGAAGGGAGGCAGGGGGACAGGGGACATGGCTAGACAAGGGTGCAAGGGACAGCAAGGGAGAGGAGACAGGGAAGGGGAATAGTAGCAGGCCAATGGGTCCTACAGGTGTCCACACCCCACCGGTGCCTGACGCTGACATCTGCACTGCAGCCTGCACAGTGTCTGTTGTAGCAGCCATGCCACCTGGAGTGTGACAGTGGTGACCCGAAGGATCTGCCTGAGGAGCCTGATGTTAACATCAGGGTGACGGACACCTAGGACAAAGGAGGGGACATGGTATGAGTGCATGGTCATATGACTGTAGCCCACCCACCGTGCACAGTGGACAGCGGTGACATGCATCCCTGAAATGGCACACAGCCTCCCACAGTGTGTGTGTCCACAAGAGCCACCAACCTGACTATCCACAGCCATGCAGAACACTGCACACCAACACCACCCATGTGCCGCACACTACAATCATGGCAGCCAGGCAACAGGGCTAAGCGTCAGGATGGCAGTGGCACAGCTGGAATCCAGGTGCACCCATAGCCCACCTGCAGCAGCCACACACATGTGCGATAGCCATGGCATGGTGCAATGGACACCTCGGGCGGTGCACAGCTGGAATGGCCATGTGCACAGGGGGCTGTGGCACACCCCCACCCTGCACAACATAATACCTTGGAACAGTGCCTATCTGCATGCTGAAGTGCACCCTGCACCTGTCCAGCAGCACTGCCCAATGTGGCCTGCATCCTGTGCCTGAACCCCTGTGGTGGCCCACCCTGGCCCACCCACAGCGCCAGCTAGCCATGCCTTCCTTCTATCCTCAGGACCAAGTAGGGAAACATGGAGAAAGACAAATCAGTACCTGGCAACACCACATGCCCCCCCAGCACAGCATGCTCTCTGGCCCAGCGCAGCACGGTGGCACAGCCATGGCCAATGAACGTGCAGCCCCAGTCACCCCCCCCGCAGCATGGTGTGCCACCCTGCTGGCCCCCACAGAACACTGGATGGGCACGGACATGGGCATAGTGCACTTACCTGGACCTGGCACGGCTCCCCTCCAGACGCATGCCAGTAGTGCCCGTAGCCTCTCAGGGTCCCTCTGCTGCTGGTCCTCATAGTGGTGGCAGCATTGCTCACTGATGCGCTGTGCCCCTGTGGCCTCCTCCAGCCCCTCAGCCACCTCCTGCCACACCTCCATCTATGGCCGATTCAGGGGCACCTGGTCGA
Organism: Neoceratodus forsteri; assembly: GCA_016271365.2. Lineage (NCBI taxonomy): Eukaryota > Metazoa > Chordata > Ceratodontiformes > Ceratodontidae > Neoceratodus > Neoceratodus forsteri. Next base: position 103,960,548 of record CM028132.1, read on the forward strand.
ACAGACTGCCTGCATGTAGCTCTACAAGGGTCACAAGGTTCACTAGCTCCACTTGTGACCAGTTAAGTGCCCTGGCATAGTGCGGCATGGTTGTATTGGTAGTAGCACAACCAAAATGGCTCCCAGTAGTGCACGAGCCACACGTGCCGGGGATGCGCGACTCGCACAGTGATGCATTGCCATCACCAATTGTGCAGCCATGGGACTGTGCAACACAGCTGGTGCAGCACTGGCACATGCTGCAGGTCACCCGGAGGGTCAAAGAGCAATTGTGGGGTCAAGGGTCAGCACACGCGCACCGTGCCGACAGTGCAATCAGGCTCGCCATGCATTATGCACAATAGGGGCATTTGGGCCCCACGAACCATGGGCCAATAGTGCCCAGGCACCATAGGGCATACAGCGCATGAGCACCACATGCCCAATAGTGGCAGAGTACTGTACCGCATATAGCGCAGTGTGTGTAGGCTGTGCCAGTGACGTACGCGATGGCACTGCACACATGCACAGTGCCAGGCCTATTGCGCACGTCACAATGTTGCGCCATGGCTTGTGCATGCGCAACACCAATTCACCATGCGCAATTTCGCAATATTCAGCTGGCATATGCAGATTAGCAAATCAGCATATCTGCAGCGCATCAGAGGCATTTGCATCCCATTACAGTTGCGCATCCCCTCATTTGCATGTGATGTACTATTAAGGCACCACAGGACTGCACAGGCTCTAGACCGGTATTGCATCCTTCAGAGGTAAGCCACCAGGCTGTGGGTCTGTCGGGACAGTGGAATGGGAGGGCAGTGTGGGTTGTAGCCATCACTGACCATATGTTTATTCCCACAGGACTAGGCATGATGGATCATGAAGAGGTTGAGGAGCATGGCCTGCACTGAAGCACAGGCCCAACTTCATCAGGGCAGAGAGCGATGCCCTATTCAAGGCCTATCTGGACCAGGAGCCTCTCCTGAGTGGCTCGACAGGCACCCCACTGGCCTGGTGAACAGCATGGGAGGGTGTGGCCGGGGCCGTGAACCAGCAGGGCATCCATCAAAGGGCTGCACAGGAGTGCAAGAAGAAGGTCAGCACTGACCAGAGGTGGATTAAGGAGACAGTGGCTGCCATCTGGGCCGCACGTGCTGCCACGGGCAGTGGACAACCTGATGTGCCACAGCTGTCACAATAGGAGGAGTTGGTGGCAGTGTCCATGCAGAGCAGCACCATCGAGGGGGTCCCCGGCAGTGGGTTCTAGACAGGGGGCAGACCATCATTGCATGGTAGGTATGTCAGCGCCAGGGGCAGGGATGCAGGGGTGTTTGCCAGTGGCACTAATACAACTGTGTTCCCTTTTAGCTCCGGAGTGCCTGCATGCAGTGGCAGGGGTGGGGGTGTCCACCATGGGGGCGGTCCTGGACCTGGAGAACCCTCCTTCCATCTCCACTGGTGTCCAGGGGCCAGGCCACAGGGAGCCCAACCTCACTGTCCATCTGGATGCCTGTGGTGTGGTTGCGGATGAGGCCCTGACTGTGTTTCAGCATGATGCCAGCCATGACGTCCAGTATGCCAGGACACAGATTGGGGTGGGGTCCAGGACCGATGACGATGTGGCCATTATCCTGGATAGTGGTGTTGCCATTCAGAGGGAGGCACCCATACCACACACCCCCCACGGCAGTGCAGACAGTGCCCTGGTGGCGGTTGTCCACCCACCAGCCCCCACACCTGTCATTACTGTAGGCACCATTGATGTGGTGCAGGCTGATGTGGGTGGCAGTGGTGGTGCAGCAGCACTGGCACTGCTCAGCACACAGCGGGTGGAGGGGCAGCACTGGCAGCTGGATGATGTTGAAGGAGGGCCAGGAGCAGTGCCTGCCGACAGTACACCGCAGAATGAGCAGCCCCAAGAGGGCCCTGCTGTGCAGCCCCCACCAGCGCGGGGTGCTGGGCTGTGGAGTAGTGCACCACCCATGGGTTGGCACAATGCCCATGCCCCCCAGGGCACCAAACCCTTGACTGTGCACATCCATCTGCTACAGGCCTCCATGGAGCAACAGGTGCTGGTCGTGGCAGGGGTGCGTGCACTCTGCGCAGAGCTATGCGAGGCAGCAGGGAGGCATGATAGGGACTATGAACAGCTCCTGGACAAGACAACACGTATGCAGGAGGACATGTCTGCAGCCCTGGATCAGCTTACAGCTGCAGTCACGGCTGGCCTAGCACCACTGGCCAACCTGGTGCATGGCCATACACCATGGACCCCATGCAGTGCATCCTCCACCCCTCGATCATGGCATCATGCGACCCCCTCTGCGTTGACACTGGGATCCGCTGTGGGCATTCCGGGCATGCCTGGAGCAGGCATATTCAGGAGCCTGCAGACACCTGTGAGGGACCGGTCGTGTTCAAGCAGTGACACACCTCGGGGACTGTCAGAGACACCCGCTCTGGCCGTTGCACAGCCTGTGTCTGCTGGGCGGTCTCAGCTGGGCCGTCCACGTGTCTGCAGTGGCCATGTGACCATGCGGCAGACCTGAGCTGCCATCCTCCCTGTCCGCTGTCTGCTGCTGCCCTGTGTGCACATTGATGTGGCGTGTGCGTTCCAGGGATGTGGCATCCATGGTCAATGCTGCACACAGGCCTTGTGCACACACACCCAGCCACTGGCCACTGTGGTATGTGCATGATGATGCCAACACAGCGCCAGCCGCTACTGTGCACCAGTGTTCAGTGTCTGACACACTCCCGGTATGCCCTCTGGGTGTGCACATGTAAGTGCCCGTGTGCATGTGCGTGTGTGTGTGGGGTGTGCAGTGCTGTACAGGGTGCTTCCACGGAGTCCAGTCCCATGCCCGTCCACACTTCCCTCCAGCCATTACTGTCATGGGGCCCGCTCTTGCATGCCTGAGTGCTGGGCCATGGTCCCTGGGACATGCGTGTGGTCATGTTCACTTACCTGCATGCACCATAGTGCTCCTCTGCTATTGTGTCCCGGTGCTGCTGGCCCATTCTGTTCAGCCGGGGTTCCCTTCACCCAGTGGGGGTTGCTCACCACCATCTGGCCCAGTGGCCGAATTGTCCCCACTGCTGTTCCCCTCTTCAATCTCGACAGCTATCCCATGGTTGGTAGCCATGTTGTGTAGTATACAGCAGGCCAGGAATAGGCTGCAGGCCTTTGAGGGGCTGTACTGTAAGGCACTGCCAGACCTGTCTAGGCAATGGAACCAGGCCTCCAGCAGCCCAAACGCACTCGATGATGTTCCGTGTGCTGGCGTGTGCTTCGTTGTATTGCTCCTGCACTGGGGTCAATAGGCACCAGTCTGGGGTGAGCAACCAGGGCCGGAGTGGATATCCGCTGTCACCTGTGTGTTGAGATGTGTGGTTAACATGGTGGTCTGTGTAGCTGCACCCCCTGCCTTCTCGGCCACACCCTCTGGTGCCCCTGGCCTAGCAACCTCCACACCCTGCCCTGTTGTGTCAGGCTGCCCATTCCAACAGCATACTTACCTAATAGGTGGCCAGTGGGGATATCCCCTTGAACCTGTGGCACAGTGCTGACTGGTGCCAGATAAAGGCATTGTGTGCTCCACCAGGGTGTGTGGCACAGACATTGATTATGCACCCCCTGGCATCGCACACCACCTGGCAGTTGACAGTGGGGTAGCCCTTCCTGTTGATGTAGGCTACCCCCTCCAGGACAGGTGGTGTGTGCAGATGCCTACATGGGTGCAGTCAATGGCCTCTAGCACGCCAGGCATACGTGCCACCCTTTGGAACTCCTGTATGTTCCCTGTACGCTCTGCCTGTGTGCTGGGGGAATGGATGTATTCCGCAGCATGTGGCAGCAGTGCATTGAGGAATTGTGTGAGGAGCTGTGAAGTGGCTGACTGGGTTATGCCTGTGGTGTCCCCTGTTGGTCTCTAGAAGGTACCCTTGGCGAGCAGGCACATGACGGCCGTGACCTTGGTCTCCACTGACAGAGCATGTCTCTGACTTGTGGGTGCCTGCATCTCAACACTGCACAGCTCACAGAGCTGCCTCAGAATTGCCCAGATCAGGTGGTACCAGCCCACAATCTCTATATCACTGTACTGTTCAAAGGTGGTGCAGGCACAGTACCACCTGTTCCAGGCATACCACCGACAGGCCCTTCCACGGCTGTGCCACTCTGCCTTCTGCCTCCTCACACCCCTCATTACTGCATCTATCTGGAAGATGGCACTGGTCATGGCCTGGGCTGTCCTGTCCCCCCAGGCGGCTGTCTCCCCAGGCACCCCCGGCTGTGTGCCGCTGCGTGTGCCCTTGTGCTGGGTACAGTCCTGTGTTTGGTGTTCCCAGCTTGCGGCCTGTTGGCTATAGCCTCCACCTCCCACCCAGCTGGGCACTTTTGCTGCCCCTCCTATGCCAGGTATCACAGACACACGATGCTGATGTTGCCCCTGCACCTGTCTCACACGCACACACACAATTGCTCACACACGTAGGCACAATCAGTGTCACATGCTCAGTCCCACACTCTGTTGCACTTCCTGCCTGCCTCTGGCTCTGTCTTGCACCCCTTCTGCTGTCCTGCTGCCCACTCGCTCTCCCTCTCTATTGCTCCCCTGTGGTGCAAGCCTCCATCCCTTGCTTGCTGGCTCCCTCTTTTTATGGGCTCAAGTTTACTCTGCGCATGTCCCTGTTGCTCCACACTTGCGCCGTTTGCTTACTGTTGAATATCGCACTGCACCACTTATTCATGGCTATGCCCCCTGCACTTGCACATGCATTCAATAGGGTTGTGCATTGGTGCACTGCGAATTGTGCAGCGCAATGGCTCCCGCTGAATATTGCTCTTTGGCGCAATTCCGCACTTGTGCAGGTGCATCTCATTTGCGCCATGCGCAATTACTTTGAATATCCCACCCAGTGTGTATATATATATATATATATATATATATATATATATATTTACAAAAATGCTTCATGAAGAAATTTATATATATTCATGTGCACATGCATATATATATATATATAAACTACTACCACCACCAAATAATCACTGGGGTTCATCGAGAGTTACTACAATAACATTTGATAAAATATAAAATACACAATCTGCACAAAGCAAGACTCTCTCTCATTATTCTAATTACATTAAAGCCACAAGAGGAGGCAGTATAGCGCAGTGGTCTAAGGCTCTGAGCTGCAAATCTGGTGACATCCAGCAGACCAGACCTGGGTTTGAATCCCCAGCTTCCACTTGCATACTGTGTGACCCTGAGCAAGTCACTTAACCTCCTTGTGCTCCCAGGTCACTCCTGTAAAAAAGCTTTCAGCTTAGTGTGCTATACCTGGTTAAACAACAACTAAAAAAACCAAAAGAGATGTTATTAATCATATTTACAAGTGAAAAAGTCCTTTCAAAGGAAATATATGTGAATTTCATTTAGTTTGAAGTTCCGACAATGTAATCCACATTTGAGAAAATATTGCATTTTCTTTTGTTGTACAATATTGTCAGGAAAATAATGGTTCAACACAAATCATTAAGGACCTAGAGACAACAACAAAAAAATTAATACAAATTTTTTGTGAAAGTATGTTCAACCAAATATAGCTAATACAACACTTGGAAGATAAAATTATTATATGACACAATTCTATATTTAATCCATTGTCTAAAAGAATTCTGTTCTACTTCCTAATGCATGTCAACAAGTCAATTCTATCACTGAGGCCTGGTGCATCTAATGCCCCTAGTGTAAAGATCCAAAATGATTCCCTATATTTTCAGCTTTTCTTTGATATTGCCACCTCTAGGCCCCATTCTGACCTTTTCTATTGCACAGAACTTGAAGGTATGACCTCTATTCCTTGCCATCCTACAATGATTGGCCAGTGCATTTGTAGGGTCTTCAGCCTGAATTGGCCTCAAATGCTCACCAATCCTAACCTTAAAAGGTCTTGTCGTCATACCGACATAGAACGCTGAGCACTCACAGGTTGCCAAATAAACCACATTATCTGTACTGCAGTTGAAAAAACAGTTAATTATGTAACATTTTGTGTTATTAACTGTAGTAAAAATATCCGTCTTAAGGATGAGAGTGCAAAACTTACAGTTCCCACATGGAAAATGACCATGTGGCAATGGAGGTAACAATGTGTCAGCAGGCAATAAGGGAACCACCCGAGCTTGATAGCTATGGACTAATTTATCTTTCAAATGCTGTCCATGTTTATATACCATTCTAGGTCTTTCTTGTACAATTACTATTAAGAACTTGTTCTATACCCTTTGCATGTCTGGAATATTTTGTAACGAAATTCATCCTGTCGATGCTGTGTTGCTCATGATTTTTTACTTTAAGGAGTTCGCTCCTATCCTTCTCCAGGGCTGTAATGAGTGCTTTATGTACTGTAACATTATTATAGCCCCTAGCTATAAACCTAGTACACATTTCAGAAGCATGATTCAAAAAATCAAAGTCATTGCTGTATTTCCTACGGACTCTAAGCATCTGGGCTGTGGGGATATTCTTTATCAGATGTTGTGGGTGGCAGCTCGTGGCATGTAGTAGTGAATTCCTGTCTGTGTCCTTCCTATATGGATCAATTGTATAGGCACCATCCTATTTTTTAGTTATTATAAGATCCAGGAAGGGAACAGACACAGGATCACATTTCGCAATGAATTTCAAGTTCTCATTACTTGTCTCCAAATAGGTGACAAATTGATTAAGCTCACTTGTGCTGCCACGCCACATCATAAATATATCATCAATATAACGACACCGTAGGTCAATCTTATTAAAGAAAGGATTGAACTGGTCGTCATAAACATTTTCCATTTCCCATTTCCCCAGATATAGGTTTGCATAATTGGGTGCAAATTTTGCTCCCATCGCTGTACCTTTAACCTGCGGATAATATATATCCTTAAAAAGAAAGTAATTCTTAGTAAGCACATGCTCTGCACATTCAAAGAGGAATTCTCTTTTCTCATTATGCACCTGTGGGTCCAGGTCTAACCAATAATGTAAAGCCTCCAACCCACCATCATGTGGCATATTGGTGTATAAGGAACAAACATCCATTGACACCAATAGCCAGTCTCCTTCTGATTGCATTTCCTCCAGGACCTCCAATATATGAGTGTTATCTCACACGTAAGATCTTAGCATAGATACATAATTTTTAATATGTGTATCCACATATCGCGAAAGTGGCTCAGTCAAAGAACCAATTCCTGCCACTGTTGGTTGTTCTGGAGGATTATGCCAATCTTTATGTATTTTTGGACATGTGTAAATACTAGCCCTGACTGGTTATTCCACAGTAAGATAACACATTTCAGTTTGATCAATAGTACAATTAGATTCTGCATGGTACAGAAATAAATCTATCTCTTTTTTTATATAGAGAAGTAGGTTCACTCAGAAGTTTTCTATAGAATAGTGTATCATTTAGTTGTTTTTTAATCTCTACTACATATTGTTCTGTGGACATCACCACAATAGCATCCCCTTTGTCCGAAGGTTTAATTACCAAATTATTATAATCCATGAGTGATTGTAACACCACTGATTCAGAATTAGTCATGCTGACAAAGGTGGGTCTACTGTCTTTTTTCAACATGTCCTTAAACCCCTGTTCACAGGCACATTCAGATACCATCACTGTATCATTGCAAGGTGGCAGAAAAGTAGAGGGTGGCTTAAAAGGCCTTACCTCTTGTCCAAAGGCAGAAATACTATCTTTCTGGCTGTCCAACAGAGGATTTCCAAGACACATCCTGTTTTTTTCAAAATGGGCTTTCAAATTAAGATTCCGAGTGAATCCGTGAAGATCCACATAGATGTCAAATGGTTGTGAATCTGCTGTAGGTGCGAAAGACAATCCTTTCTGTAAAACCGATATTTGATCTTGTGTTAGATTTATTCCAGAGATGTTGATAACAATATTTTCAAAGTCACTGCTTATTTCTTCTTTCCACGAAATCTTCCTCCTATGTTTCTATCCACCCCTCCTGGTCAGTTTGTTTGGTTGGTCTGAGGTGTTGGAGTTATCTGTAATTGACCTCTCAATAGCCTCACCTCCCTCTGTTGTTGTGGAGACTGTTGGGAAGGGTCTTGGAAATGCACCACCCTTTGTTTGTTGTCCCTGTAAGTGTGTACCTCTTCTTCCTCCTCCTCTAAAAAAAGCTCACCCTCAGACTCACTATTAGAGGTGTATATTGGGGAATGGCTACGAGTTTTAAGGATAGAGTGTGGTTGTAATCCAGACTGACGTGATTGATCTGGGGTGTGATAGTTGTTCTTACCCCTCTTTGTACCTCTATTCTTTTTAGTATTCCAGTAAAATACCCTATTTAGTAAGTAATCTTGTCTATCACGCTCAGATTTCTTCAATTTAATTTGTTTGATCTTATTTTCTTCTTTTAGTACTGTCTCGTTAAGTATTTTCTCAAGTGTTTTAAACTGCAGATCTCCTTTATAGGTATTGACTATCTCTTCTTTTTTATGTATATCTTTCTCTACCTCTGGTTGCTCTGAAAGATAATCTTTAATGACAGTCTTAATGAGTAAATCTGCCCCCAAGTGAAGAAACGTTTTCCAGTCATCCATAAAGATAGTTTTGTCCCAACCATAACCCTGCCCATGCCTAGTTTAAATTGTATTTTATTGTGTGGGGGTGGTTATTGTTTGTGGAATCATCTGTTTTGGGAAAGGGATTGTATTTTTCCTAGGGGGGTGGTAAGTGGTAACCTTGTGTTTCAAGTCACTAAGTATGCCACATCACTACCCCAGGTGGATGCACAGTGCCATTTCACTCTAGTGTAGCACACCTTTTAGTGAACCCAGGCTGGCCCCCTTGGGAGGTGTAGATAAGTGAGACCCCAAGGGCCCTGATAAGATAGCAGTAAAAGTTGTTGGGGTAAGGGAGGGTTACTTGCAAACATAGGCCCCTATGCACAATGGGGAAGAAGATATGCACCACAGGTATGTACCCCACCTGTGGAGTGCCTCATCTACAGACAGGTGTGCACCAGACAGAATTTATGACCACCGGCCACCTGCACGCAGCCCCTCCCCCATCATGCAGGTTCATGCAGGGTGGACGGGGGCACAGCAGTGGACCCACGTGGGCATCCAATTGGATGCCTGGCATAGGTCCTCCAGTGGATCCCTTACACAGAAGGGCATGCATTGGCTACACACCCCTGCAAATCGGACAGCCAGCAACCATTTAGGTGTGAGGAAAGCAGTGCCACCAGCCATCCCATGAGGTGGCACCAGGGCACAGGTATGGGTTTAGGGGTTGTGTTGACTGTACTGTGGGGGATTAAACTCCAGCACATGCACAGAGGGGCTGGGGTCAGGGTCAGGGGTGTCTGTATCCCTACAGTTGTGCATGGGGGAGGTGTATGGCTGGCATGGGGATGGGGCAAGACTGGGAGATGGGTTGGGTGGCACTGGGCAGCCAGTGAGGACCAGTGCTGGAGACTAGCTGATGGGGGACGGTGGCTAATCACCTGGACCAGGTGGCAGTCAGTGTGCACAGGATGTGTAAGGGACTTATGGCAGGGTTCTCCCTGGTATACCTTGCACCCTCCTCCACACTCCTGAGGTCAGCAGTATGTGCCATAGTGCAAGGCTTGTAGTGCTGGCACCCCCCCCGCCTGCCCCCGGCATGTTGCTTTCTGTATGGTCAGGGGATCAGACACATAACTGCACTCCCTGCTAGTCGTGAATGCTGTGCTGGGGTCCATGGGACCCTGCTCTGCAACATTCATGCGTATAGAATGCCAACGTACCCAGTTTATGTGATGTGTTGGTATCGTACATGGAGCCCATATACTGTGAAAACATTATTTTTCTTATGCAAGCATGTGAAATAATCAGTACAGTTCTTAGTAGTCATTTAATGAAGAAATTTTTATAACTTCTTAAAAAATGTTAGAGTGGGGTAAATATAATTTGCAACATCACTCAGGGTGCTGGATGGTGTATATCTTTTAAAGTAATTAGTTCACTTAATGGAATTAGTAATTTGGAGTTTTTACTATGTCACGGTTTGTGTACAGAATGCTAAGTATGAGCTATTGTCTTATCAGAACCATGTTCAGAGTTCTGCGCTCAAACCATGACATTGATAAAATTCCAGATCACTGGTTCTATGACGGGAACTGTAACAGAATGCTGCCCATAAAAACAAAACAATGGGAAATATGGTTTTTCACATTACATGTTATTTAGGTACAGTTACATATAGATAATTTAGGGGTATGAAAATCATTCTGAAACTAAGAGCATTATAAACAGCTAAAAATTAGAAATCATTTCCTGTCCTCTTTAAAAAAGTACCCAGAAGGAAAACTCCAGGGGTAGATGGCCTTTCAAGTGAATGTTATATTGCTTTTGCACAAGAATTTGCCCTAGGATAGAAAAGATTGTATGGCTCAGCCTCCATCTGCACATTTGTGGACTTCATTTCCTGCCTCCCTGTTCATAGGCAAAAGTAGCAATTTTTAAAGGAAAAAAAAAACACAGCCTGGACTGAGCAAATGGCTGTGTTACAGCAGGGGTCAGTTGGAGGCTTTGTACATTTTTCATATTTTGACCCCAAATGTTAAATATAGTCTTCTTGTCACTCCACCTCATGAACCGTGTAGGTGAACATTTTCAGATCCATGGGAAAACAGCATTCTGTGCCACAGGTGCAAGAACACATTATAGGTAGTATGTGAAAAATGGCTGCTGTACTGTTCATGAGGTGGTGTGATAAAATGGTTATTTTGAAAATTTGGAGTGAAAATATTGACAATGACCAAAGTTACACACATGAGTAGAAATTTGGAATGACAAGGTGTTTTTTGGAGTTGTTTCACAAAATTTTCAACATGGCTTTTTGGGGACCCCAACTCATGGAGAGTGCCACCATCATTTTGTTCACTTGTGCCGAAATGTGATTTAGCACAGCAACTGCATGATTCTGTGCCACAGGTGAGAAAAAAACATTTTAGGGAGGATGTGAACAATGACATATGTACTGTTCATGAGGAGATGTGAAAAAATGGCAATGTTGAAAATCTGGAGTGAAAATCTTAAAAATTGGCGAAGTTAGAAGCATGCGTAGAAACTGTGCAAAGCACAACCGTAACATGGTCATTTTTTGGAATTTGTTCACCAAATTTTCAACAGTCCTGAAAGGTGATTCCACGCAGTGACTGCTAAATCACCTTTTGGTACCGAGTAATGAAATGACAGTGACAGTGTTCATGAGGTGGGGTACCAACAACCCCATGTTGAAAATTTGGGGCCAAAATTGCAAAAATGTGGCTGCGATATCAATCTAAGTTGACCCCCCATTTACTCCCATTATTGGGCTTACCTTTGATTCTTCAGTTTGGGGTTTGGTTTTGAAGAGTGCAGATGCATCCCAGTCAGAAGAAAATGACAGCAATGACCTCCGGAGGTAAGTATGGGGTAAGGGGGGGCAGGGAGGTGGTACACAAAGAGAGGGTTGGCATGTGGGAAGGGGATGGGGAGATGTTGCTGGACTGTTTTCTTTTTTACAGGCTTAACAAAAAAGACATCAGGGGACAGTTTTCTTTTTTTTTTAACAGGTTATAAAAATTTGCTGCTGTTACAGGGAATGGAGGGAGCAGGGAGGGAGAGGAAGTTTTCTTTGCTGCTGGGATGGGGAACAGTGGGAACAGGGTGGGCAGCAGCAGTAGGAGGGAGAGGGAGGTTTTCTTTGCTGCTGGAATGGGGAATAGAGTGAGCGGGGTGGGCAGTGGAAGAGAAGTTTTCTTTGCTGCCGGGACGGGTACTCTATTGAGGATTTTGGCGCTGGTCTGGGCCTGGGGGCAGGTACAGGCAGGGAGCAGCAAGGGGATTTTGGCGCTGATCTGGTGGTGGGTAGTTCTTATTTGGGGGTGGGTACCAGCGGGAAACAGCATGGGAATTTTGGTGCTGGTCTGGGGGCCAGCACTGCTTGTCTGGGGTGGGTTCTTCCCCCTCTCACAACCCTTACATTGCCTGGAATGCTACGTCCCACATAAAAAGTCCCGTCTCGCTTCCCTCTTATGGAACTAAGAAAATAAGGCCTTGTCTGTGCTACAAATATGCTCACATTCATTTCAGGGTGAGATCACTGTAATCGTAGACTCAACTATTGTCATCTCTACCATGTTCCATGGTAGGTAGTTTTCTGCAGGGAGTCCTTTTCTCAAAGCAAAATGTCTGCAGGGCTACGCCCACTGTAGCCATAAAAAAGTAATGATTGGGGGTGGGTTGGTGTGGGGGGAAGTGGTGATAAGTCAGAACCAACACAATAAGACTGCAAGCATGTTCAAAGTCCACAATACCACAGCAGTGACACTGCAAGCATATTCACAGTCCAATGCTTTTGCTGTGCAGGTGTGCAAGTCACCTCTGGAGGCAAAGGAATACAATGAGGGCAGGGAGGAGGTCCTGAAATAAAATGGATTCACAGAGGCATGTGTAGAGTTGCACAGTGATCGTGCAGATATGCAACTGACGGAGGATTGGCAATCATGTATTTTTGTTGTCAGTATGCATGCACTACCAGGGTGCAGTTCGATGTTAGAGACAACTGCTGAAGGTGGATGACTGGGTGGCTTTCAAACCAACCAACGGATTGCTGGCCAGCAACCAGTACAGTATATGGGGAAAAAATAAGTTGTGTGTCCTTTTCAGAGGCTCTGAACCTATGCCACTAAAGTGATCCAGAACTGATGGGCATATCTCTAAACTGCTTCCAAATTCATAGTATACTAAGGTTAAACATTGCAATGTACACTTTCTCTCCAAAGCTTTACACATTTTTGCCAATAGTTGTGAAGCATTTCAGGAGTCACACAATTTAACAACATCAAAGCACAAGGGCTTTGGAACCGTGGGGCGAGGGTGGGTGGCAGCCTTGTCACTTTTTTAACTCCAAATTTAAATGCCCTTTAAGCCTAACAACAATTTTTTTCTTTTTTAAGAGTGAGCTACTGTCTTGAAGTGTGGACACAGGACTCTAAGCAGCCTTATATTTTGAAGTGTGGATACAGGAATTTAAATTTCCAGCTCCGATTTCAAGTGCCTTGCAAGCCTGGAAAATGTCCCATTTGAATCGGACACACCCTGCCCTGCCTGCCAGGCAAAAAATATCAAAAGAGCCAAGGTGTTTAATTAGTTTGAGATTGCTGTCTGCCTCTGGAAGGGAACAGGAACTCAAGATGTATAAAATGAAATGCATCTGTGTTAGAAATAACATCTTGACTTCCAGCTCCTCCCTACAAATGTCCCAGAAAGAACAAGCCTCAAAATGTGTCTTGCCTTCTTTGAACTGGCCGCACCCCTTCCTGCTCGCCACACAGAAAACAAAAGTAGAAAGGTAATTTTCTGATTGCCTTGCTGTCTCTGCTTCCCATTGAAGAGGTGTCAAGTGGTGCTTGAACATGGGATCCACGGGGGAATGTTAAGAGTAAACCTATAAGGGCAAAATACATTTTGTTTATAGAAGGAAGGTTTCCAGCATCCATCCTTCAAATCTTGAAGGGGCGGCTACAGCTGGGTGGTGGTGAGAATGGTGAAGAGGGCAAAAAGATTAATTTTGCACGTTGTTGAACTCTGTGCTGCTGCCATGTGCTGTAAGTAAAGTGATGTTGATCTAGGGGATAGAGGTGTCTAGTTAGCAAAGCAACAGTAATTTTCTGCTTCTGCTCTGCTCTGCTGTTTTTTTATGTTGTTTAATTAACTACACCTACTTTACAATCTACAAATCGTAACTTGTGTGACTGTTTAAATGAACTGCAGTATTAATTCTATTTGTGTTGGGATTTTTTGTATGTCTGGCTATGTTTAAATGAACTGCAATATTAATTCTATTTGTGTTGGGATTTTTTTGTACGTCTGGCTATCATTTTGATATTTGTTTCTGTTCAAGCTTAGGCAGGAGATAAATAGCAAGTAGCTGCAGAACAGAGAGCAGAGCCTGGATTGTTGCTTGGCTAGCTACAGTATATTGGCTACCCTGTAGTGGTCGTAGAAGCTTAATTACAGTGCTGGTCATTTCCTAGTTAAAATGAAATATCATCTGGTATGCAGCAGGCTGCATATTTTTTTTCTTAAATTACATAGATATAGATTCACTTTAATGGTGGTAATTCACAAACTGTAAAACTGATATTTAAGGAATGTTATAGCCTGCAGAGGGCATTGGCTAAAATTACAGATTATTTGGTCTAGTAATGAATCCTGTGTGTAGCCATAAGGTCATTGTGCAAAGCCAAAAGAACCGGAAGCCTTTGAAATTAAATTCTTAATGTGGTTCTATGATTGTTCTATTATTTTTATTATTACAATCAGTTTGATTATTGTGAATTTTACCTTGATTCATTTTTTTCTTTTTGCCATATCCCAGCCCTCTGCTACCTTATCTTTGCTTCAAGGGACACCAATGCTGCATTCTACTCGTAATCTAGTTACAGGGGCATCCTTTAGTAACATGTGCAGTAGCGTACCATCTCATATTACCAAGATAATTCATCAGCTCCATGATATAAATTGTCCACCAGCTCTGACAGTAGAGCTGCCTGCCCTTGAACGGGGCTACTTCAGCTCCCCCACGGTTGGCAGGCACCCAGCCAACCACCGACTGAGACCAGGACGCCCGTCTGCAGCTCCTTGGAAGCTGCCTGCCCTTGAACGGGGCTGCTTCAGCTCCCCCACGGTCGGCAGGCACCCAGCCAGCCACTGACCGAGACCAGGATGCCCGCCTGCAGCTCCTTGGAAGCTGCCTGCCCTTGAACAGGGCTGCTTTAGTTCCCCCATTGTTGGCAGGCACCCAGTCAGCCATCGACTGAGACCAGGACACCCGCCTGCAGCTCCTTGGAAGCTGCCTGCCCTTGAACGGGGCTGCTTCAGCTCCCCCACGGTCAGCAGGCACCCAGCCAGCCACTGACCGAGACCAGGACACCGGCCTGCAGCTCCTTGGAAGGTACGGTGACAGCGCAGCCAATCAGAACACGGACATTTCCAGCAAACCCGCTCTCATTGGCCAGGACTTTTCCCCTGCTTTTGCCACCTGGCAATTTTTACAAATAGATTTTAGATAGAACTAAGCACATTTCAAGTGTCTAATAGCAGTAATTTTTTTTTTTTTTGTGGCTAGTTTTCCATTAGCAGGTTATACAGGCCTGCCACTAGAGGGATTCTTGTTCTTTCATTAAAATAAAAAAGTCTACCCTCTGAAAGACACAGTCCTTGGCTGCCTGGCCTTCCTGGCTGTATCCTCACTTCCCACTGATCCAGCTACTGCTCTTCCACCCCATTCTCCTAGCCCCGCCAGCCTGTCTTAACCCCCTCCCTCCACCTACCTCGAATCCTACCTTAATCATGTGCCTCCACTGTTCTCTACCCCCTATTCTATTTCTTCTTGCCTGTCTTCCTCCCCTACTGCATGCCCCAAAAGCCTGCTTTCCTTCCCTCCCCCACAGCTTCCACATTCCTACATCCTTCCTCCACTTAGGCATGCTGCACACTGGTCACTGCCCCTTGCTCAGGGTCCATCCTACCACCATGAAACTATCCTATACCCACACTGGTCCTAGTCCTCCACTCTGGTCCCCCCTGTCTACACTTACCCTCATCCACTATTGTCGATGCTTGGCAATTTCCCTAGATGCTAGCAGGCAAAAGCATTCCCTTAAAGAAATACGCCGCAGTTCCTTGAGGCTAGTCCTCCTCCTCCTAATGCTGTCAGGCAACGTGCATCCAAACCCTGGCCCATTCTGCTCTAAAGCAATTAATCTGAGCAAGCCTTCTGGTGCCCTCTCATTCATATCAATCAACATCTGCAGCCTCCTTCCTAAAATGGATGCCCTACAGGCCTTCACCAGCCAGCACTGCCCAGACATCCTGGCAGTTGTCGAAACCTGGCTCACGCCATCAGTACTGGACCATGCAATCAGCCTTCCTGGCTACAATGTCTTTAGGCTGGATCACCTCTCCAAAAGAGGTGGGGGGCTGCGCTCTCTACCTAAAAGACTCCATACAGGGGCACCACATCATTACCTCACTCCAACCCACAACTGCTCAGATACTGCCAGTGAGAATCCTCCTCGGAGTCCAAAACAAAACCCTCACTGTTGCCACCATCTACATCCCTCCCAAAGAATAGGGAACTGGTCTAACAGCTGTTCTTGACTTTGTAAAGTCACTCCCACTGGACACCGAATCCATCCTCCTAGGTGAGTTCAACATCAACTGGCCTGAGGCTGATACTGGTGCACACAGGGATACCGTTGCTGCGGCGAACCTCACACAAATGGTTGACTCACCAACCAGGAAAAATTACAGGACCGACACCAGCACACTCTTGGACTGGATCCTTACCAGTCACCCATCACGGATATCTAACACTAATGTCCTCCCTGACTCTCTCAGCGACCACTCCCCTGTTAGCTGTACCTGGTCAAATAAATTCATCAAACAACCACCAAAAACTATCACCAACAGGGTTCTACCCAGTGGTCACCTTCCTCGACTCAAATCCCACCTCCTCCATTAAGACTGGTCCTCTATCTTCAATGCAACCATCGTAAGCACTGCCCTTGACCACTTCATAAACATCTTCACTGTGGCCTGTGACATGTATGCTCCTATCAAGAAACGCAAAGTCAAATCACTCAGTAACCCTTGGCTCACAGGTGACCTCCTCCGGATGCTAAAAACAAGAGACCACCTATGGGAGCTGGCCAGAAATTTTGGAAGGCAAAACGACATCCAAAACTACAAACGTGCCCGCAATGACTGCACCAAAACTATCCGCCAAATGAAGTCCGCCTACTATAAGCATGCCCTCACAAACTCCTGGGGCAATGGTCAGGAATTCTGGAAGAACATAAAGGAACTCACCAGGAATCCACTCAAACCCCCCCCCATCAATACTCAACATCAACAGAACCACAACCCTCAACCCAAAAACCATTGCGGATACCTTTAACAAAGCTTTTACCGACCTCAGTGCAGTCCTACCCCAGGACTACTTCAAAGATGGTGAAGCCCCTCTGTCTGCAATGAACACTACTCACACCAACTCCCCCCACTTCTACTGCAAAGCAGTCAAGGCTCACCAAGTATGCAAATATGTTACCAAAGCCCTTGGTAAATCAAGATTCAGTAATGACTCCCTCGATCTTAAAATCCTGTCTCTCACACTTGATGAAGTGCTTAGTCCTCTAACCAGAATTTTCAACCTCTCCCTCAGCCTTAGCCAGTTTCTGGACAGATGGAAATCTGCCACTTTCACCCCAATCCATAAAAGTGGTGACAAAACTGCCCACGATAACTACAGATCTATCTCCCTACTACCCCCACTCTCCAAGGCACTAGAACGCATCGTCTCAGATCAGCTCACAGAATACCTGGATACATGCAACATCCTGTGCAAGCAACAACACGGGTTCCGCAAAGGTCACAGCACCTCCACAGCCCTACTTGAATTCACCGGTGCAATCCACAATGCACTTGACTCCAGAGAACTACTAGGCTCAATCTACATTGGCTTAACTAAAGCCTTTGACATCGTCAATCACTGCCTCCTGCTTGTCCAGCATCAGAACACTGGGCTGTCAACCAACTCCATTGGCTGGTTTAAGAGCTACCTTGAAGAATGGTCCCAAACAGTAAGAATCTCTGATACACTCTCGGACCCTAGACCGGTCCGCTCAGGAGTCCCCCAGGGCTCCATTCTGGGACCCCTCCTCTTCAGCCTATTCTTAAACTCACTACCGGACAGCTGTCCAGAACAAATAATTCTCTATGCCGACGATGCTGTGATTCTCACCTCGGACCCTGATCCAATCCAATTACAAAATAAACTTCAGCAGGCCTTCTTCTCCATCGAATCCTGGTTCCTAAATCATAAACAGCTTCTCAATCAGAAAAAAAAACAACTGTATGGTCTTCTGCAGCCCCCACAACAAAAACAAACAACTCCATCTCTCCATTGCAACAGAACAAGGACCCATCCTAGAGCAAACACAATCGTTCAAGTACCTCGGCATCACCCTTGATCTCCACCTCTCATACTCTGTCCATATCAGCAATGTTGCAAAGTCTGCCAATGCGAGGTTAGGCATATTATTCCGGCACAGGAAACACCTAACCCCAGAAGCACTGTCAGTGGCTGTCCAAAGCTCCATCGTCAGCATCATAGACTATGGTCTTATCATATATGGGTCTGCAACTACCACTGCTCTCAAATGTATCGCGACCTCCCTGAATAAGGCATGTCATCTCATCACTGGCTCACATCGCCATACCCACACATGTGACCTTTATTGCCAATCTAGATGGCTTCAACTGGACAAACGCATAAAATACCAAACCTGCATCATGGCCAAGAAAATTATAATGGGGCTTGCCCCACCTGGTGTCTGTGCCCTCCTTAAGCCTAGACATAGGAACGTCACTACAAGGAGATCCAATTCCCATCTACTACATATCCCACAATGTTGCATGACCCAAGGACAAAGATCATTTGCCTATCGGGCATCCAACTGGCTCAACTCTCTTGGCAGTGACATAGCGACTGCTCCAACACTTGGCCTCTTCAAGTCCAAGCTGCGCCTCTCACTGCTTGTATCCTGCAATTGCCCATCTTAACATCTCCACCATTCCAGCTGCAAATGCCCCAGCACCCAACACTTACAATCAGTCTTTGCACCCCTAGCACCTTACCTGTCATATTCCCTCAACAAGACCCCCTGTCTGCACTGTCTCCTGCCCTCACCCACCTCCCACATATCTCCACTCTTTCCCCTGCCCCAACCACCTCCCAGACCCCTCCTCCCCTGCACCTCCTTCCTCGGTTCCTACCCTCACTTCCCCACCACCCACCCCTTCCCTTGTCTTTATCATAGCTCAAGTCTTTGTACTGGTTATTACACGTCTGTAAGTCAATGACTATATGTTTGTAACTAAAAATGATGACTGTTGCACACGCTGACATGGAACCTTTGTGAAAGAGCCTCGGCTCAAAGGTATTGTAATCTTAGATTGAATTAAATTAAATTAGATACTGTTAGTCACACTTGAACTCTGGTTTCTCACACTGAACTAAAAGAAAATTGTGTAACTTTAAATCACAAATGGGTTAAATGGGGTTATTTTAGATCTGTGTCCCTCTCCCCTTCTGCTCCCACAGGTTAGTGGTGGGCGAAGTGGCCGAAATTCGCTCCCCGAAGTGATTCACGGAGTAACGCAGAATTCCCGAAGTGCTCCGCAACGCAAAGTGGAGTACTTTGCATCATGATGAGGAACACAAAGTCCATTTAAACCAATGCCTTTGCATTATTCCGCCTTCCCCAAACCACTTCTCCACCAGTTTTAAGATGTAGTACATTGAAATCAATGTACTTCGCATCACTTCACGTTGTCATTGAGCTCCAAGGTGAATTTGCAATGCTTCATGGGATTGCAGATCACATGGGCTCTAGATTGTTCTGCACGGCCTCAGTTGTGTAGTGTGTGTGTAGTGGAAGATGGAGATAGTTTCCTCTCAGAGCTCTGTGATTCAAATTCTCTAAAAGCTGTTAAAAAAGCATTTTTGAGCCATTGTTTTGCTCAAAATTTAGTACATTGATTGTAGGAAACCCTCCTGTGCTCATATCATTGCGTGTTTATTGTTTGTGTGTGGATTTTGAATGTTAATTTAGAACAATCAGTCTGTGTACTGTGAAGTGTGCTTTGGAGAGGGGCTTATCTGTAGTGTAGGTAGATTAACTGGGGAAAAAAAGGCAGTCTTTCTGTTTTGGTTTTATTTTTCTTGTATAACTGTGTTAATGTACACACAGTAATATTTTCAGTAATTCTTGACTTTTTTTGTTGATTGTTGTGGTGCAGCAGTGTATAATTTCAGTTTGTTTAAAACATTTGGTTATATTGCTAAAGGTTTTCAATTTGCTACGCATTACTTGTAGTGTGTGTGTGTGTGTGTGTGTGTGTGTGTGTGTGTGTGTGTGTGTGATGCGTGCCATTAAATCAGACACCTTTTATTGTGCCAGAGTAATTGCAGTAGTGTGAACCAGCTAGCCACCACACCTGCATGAATTTTTTATACTGCTTTGTGGTATCTTTACTGGTAGTGGACTGTTACTGCTGTGCACTACCCCACCAACCGGCAAAAGGTACTCTTTTCCAGATTTGGATTTGTGACTTGTGAGCACTGGTTAGGTGTCGTTGTGCCCTTGTGTCTGCACCTCTTGAGTGCGCAGAGCAATCTTAATTTGTCTGTGTGTTTGCAGTACACCATGAATTCTGGGAGACTTTGCATCTCTTGTTACGTTCTCATTTCACTTCATCAGCACTGGGGAATTTTCTGAACACAAGACAGTAGAATTTTGTGGATGCACATTAATTCTGGTGATTGTGTGTGGCCACTACGTGCATGATGGAGTGCACCATTAATTCTGGGAAGCTTTGTATTTTTTGTTACCCTCTCATTTCACTTTGTCAGCACTGGGGAATTTTCTGGACACAAGACAGTAGCATTTTTGGGGATGTAAATTAATTCTGGTGACTGTGTGTGACCACTGCGCGCATGACTGAGTGTGCCATTAACTCTAGGAGACTTTGCATTTCTTGTTACGCTCTCATTTAACTTTGTCAGCACTGAGGAATTTTCTGTACACAAGACAGTAGCAAGGGTTGTAATTCCGATACTGTAATAAATAAAAATAAAATAAAAATTTTGGGGATGCACATTAATTCTGGTGACTGTATGTGACCACTGCATTACTGCGTGACTGTGTAGTACCCTCTCATTTCACTTCATCAGCACTGGGGAATTTTCTGGACAGAAGAAAGTAGCATTTTGGGGAAGCAAATTAATTCTGGTGACTGTGTCTGACCACTGCGCACATGCCTGAGTGTGCCATTAATTCTGGGAGTCTTTGTATACCTTGTTGTGCTCTCATTTCAATTTGTCAGCACTGGGAAGTTTTCTGGACACAAGACAGTAGCATTTTGGGGATGCACATTAATTCTGATGACTGTATGTGTGTGAGGCACAGGGGGGCTGTCAATATTGTTGTCACTCCACCTTACTTTGTGCTAAGGCAGAATGGTGACGCAAAGTAATAATTACAAGGCGAAGTGAGCCTTTCCTATTGGAAACTCCGCGTAGGGGAGTGACAATGTGAAGTGGCCACTTCACGTACACTTCACCAGAGGAATTTAATTTCACTGCATCTCTACCACTGGTTAGGCTAACTGAATGCAACCTGGATATCTAGGCTAACATGATGATTCAACCACACAAGCTGCTTCTCAGTCCACATCACTGTATTTTTAAAATTTCAACTTCTTGTTGAAAATAGCAGCTTGCTACAGTAATACTGTACATCAGCTAAAGTGATGTGACCTACCAGGAGCTGTAAGACATACTGTAGCTAGCTTTCTTCAAGAAGGGTGAACATGGCCAGGACCCCATAGCAATTAAGATGAATATGCAGCAAATGAGTCTAGAGACACTAACTTACTCTACAAATGTTAAGTATCACACAAGGCTTACAGTGATGAATCTTCATATGATTTGGCTGGTTTGAGTTCTACTGTTTATAATACAGGGATGATTAGCTAGGGAAGACATTTTTTTCAGTGACTGCCAAATGTGTACAGTGGCATATGTTTTGCAAAAGTCTAACAGAAATTATGATTATGGAGTATTTTTATCCAAGAACTGGGTCACATTTTCATAGAGACAGAATACATTTGTGGTACATGATTGTCCCTTTGTGAGTCCTTGCTGCTCTCGGTCACTGGAATCACTGTTAGACATGTTGCTAACCTACATCTTTAAGTAGTGATTCCAGAATTGTACCCAGAACCTGTATTTATTACTTTTTTAAATAATATTTTTAGAGGGTACCTGGTTATGGATTGTCTCAGTATTTAATTTCAGCATTTTAGTGGAAACTTTGTATTCTGATTTTCTTTTGATTCTGAATTTTTTGTAGTATGTTGTCTGTACTTATATTTATTCTGTTGGCATTCTTGGTAATGTACAGGGCCAGGGGACTGAGTTGTGACCGTGTTTGACTAAGGAATCCAAATATTCATTAAACTGGTTTGCTGTCTCCACTGGATTTTTTACTGTTTCCCCTTTAATATTTTTTGGGGGAGCAGGCTATTGATGTAATTGCACAATTGCTTGCTGTTGCTTTTGTCTGCATCTGTTGCCAGTTTGAGTTCCATTTTCTTTTTGAAATAGTTACTTTTGGTTTTATGTTTCTTCTAAAATGTTTTATATTCTGACCATGTGGTTATGTCTTGGCTTTTGTTTTCAGATATTTCATTGCATGTTAAGTTGTTTTTTTTGTTGAGTAACTTTCTTCACATCCTCATTTAGCCATCTTGCTTGTCATCATTTGTTGTTATATTCATTGATCCTTTTAATGTAACTATGATTTTTTTATTATTCTGAATTTTTTGTAGCATGTTGTCTGTACTTATATTTATTCTGTTGGCATTCCTGGTAATGTACAGGGACAGGGGACTGAGTTGTGATTGGGTTTGAATAAGGAATGCAAATATTCATTAAACTGGTTTACTATCTCCACTGGATCTTTTACTGTTTCCCCTTTAATATTAATATTACTTATATTCTTATTGTTTTTGAGGGGTAGGCTATTGATGTAACTGCACAATTGCTTGCTGTTGCTTTTGTCTGCATCGGTTGCAAATTTGAATTGCATTTTCTTTTTGAAATGGTTACTTTTGCTTTTATGTTTCTTCTAAATTTTTTTATATTCTGACCATGTGGTTATGTCATGGCTTTTGTTTTCGGATATTTTATTGCATGTTTTTTTTTTTTTTGAGTAACTTTCTTCACATCCTCATTTAGCCATCTTGATTGTCATTGTTTGTTGTTATATTCCTTGATCCTTTTAATTGAACTATTGCAAATGATACTATTTTGCCCTTTATAATCTGCCAAATGTCATTTACTGTTTCATTGTTTTAAATTTTATGGCAGTCAGTTTCTTTGATTTTTTTTTTTGGTTGATTTGATTTTTTTCTACTGCATCTAGAACCCTTTCCCTTCCTTTTTATCCTTTTCAACTGTTTTCTATATTTAGGACCCATATTTTACTTGAGCTTTCATCCTTTCATAAGTATAACGAAAATGCATTTCACTGCTGCTCACTTGTGTTATACATATTATTCCCCCACACACACCCTACTTTGGCTTATTTTATGCACACTTTTTCTTCTGTATTCTCCTTTTTTTCCTCTTTTTCTTTATGGTTCTGATTTCTGTAGAGATACATATTTTTATTTAAATTTACAACAGGTTGATTCCATGGATTTTGAATATTTGAGCAGTACTTGTTAATGGCACTGTGTTACTGGTACCATAGGCTTTATATTTAACATCTTAAAATTGTTGATAACATGAAACACAGAAACACAGAATTTGATGGCAGACAAGGACTGCTTGCCCACCTAGTCTGCCCACTTCCCTACCCAATGGATAAGCTGCATATCCTAGTTAACCAACAGCCTACTTCCTCCTATCCCCCACTAGAATTGTCTTATGTCTGTCCCATGCATTCTTGAATTCCTCCACTGTTTTTGACTCCACTACCTCCTCAGGAAGGCTGTTCCATGCATCCACAACCCTCTCCATGAAAAAAATACTTCCTCACATTACCTCTGAGCTGTCCCCCCTCTATCTTCAAATTGTGCCCCCTTGTTCTTGCATATCTATTTTTCTGAAAGATGCTACCCTCTTGGACTTTGTTGATTCCCTTGAGGTACTTGAGAGTTTCTATCATGTCCCCCTCTCCCTTATTTCCTCGAAGGTATACATATTAAGCTTCTTTAATCTTTCTTCGTATGTCTTCTGGTGCAGACCCTGCACCATTTTAGTTGCCCTCCTCTGGACAGCCTCCATCCTGTCTGTGTCCTTGCAAAGATGGGGTCTCCAGAGACTGCACACAGTACTCAGATGGGGTCTCACCAACTGCCTGTACAGAGGATAACAGCTTCCTGTTTTCTACTGGTGATGCCTCTCCTATGCATCCCAGTATCTCACCAACCCTCCTTACTGCCTTCTCACATTGGTTGCCCACCTTTAGGTCATCTGATATGACTACCCCAGGTCCCTTTCCATTTTGGTTGTTGTTAGTATTTCACCCCCCATTGTGTGCT
Organism: Neoceratodus forsteri; assembly: GCA_016271365.2. Taxonomy (NCBI): domain Eukaryota; kingdom Metazoa; phylum Chordata; order Ceratodontiformes; family Ceratodontidae; genus Neoceratodus; species Neoceratodus forsteri. The sequence continues at coordinate 103,984,760 of CM028132.1, forward strand.
CTTCCCCTGGGTTTTTGTTTCCCAGGTGCACTACTTTGCACTTCTTTGCATTGAATCTAAACTGCCATACATTTAACCATTCCTCCAACCTTGCCAAGTTCTTTTGAATCCTTTCCACCCCACCTTCTGTATTGACCCTGTTGCAGATCTTTGTGTCATCTGCAAAGAGACATACTTTTCCTTCCAGCCCCTCTGCAATTTCTCTTTACAGAGACATTAAAGAGGACCATTCTCAGTACTGAACCCTGCGGCACCCCGTTAGTAACTCCCCTTTCTTCAGAGTGAACTGCGTTTACTATTACCCTCTGCATCCTGTTGTCCAGACAGTTTTTTTTACCCAGACTACCACTTTGGGACCCACTCCAATGCTGGCTAACTTGTATATTAATCTTTTGTGTGAGACTGTGTCAAATGCTTTGCTAAAGTCTAGGTAGGCCATGTCCACAGCCCCTCCCTAGTCTACTACTTTGGTCACCCAGTCAAATCTATTAGATTACTCTGACATGACCTTCCTGCTGTGAATCTATGCTGTCTTGGGTCCTGTGCCCCACTGGCCTCTAGAAACTCAATTCTTTCATTCATTTTCCCTACCACTGAGGTCAAACTGACAGGCCTGTAGTTTCCTGCCTCTGTCTTCCTCCCACTTTTGTGAAGGGGAATCACATCTGCCCTCCTCCAGTCCTCAGGTACCACACCATCCTCCCATGATTTATTAAAAAGAGTAGTCAGTGGTGTCACTAGTTCTACCCTTAGTTCTTTTAGAATTCTTGGGTAAATCCCGTCAGGCCCCATTGCTTTGTCCACCTTCAGTTTTAAGAGTTCTTTTGGAATGTTTTCTTCTGTGAAGGGACTGGTATCAAGCTCCCTATCCAGAGTGCTTCTATTCTTTGATTTAGGTACCTCCCCCCATCCACTTCTTTTATGAATACTGAGCAGAAGTATTCATTCAGTATCCCTGCTTTTTCACTGTCACCCTTTGCCCATCCTCCATTCCCTTTATTAAGCCTCACTATCCCTCCCTTGGTCTTTCTTTGCTCTCTAATGTACCTATAAAAGGTTTTATCCCCCTTCTTAACTGAGTCAGCTATCTTTTCCTCAGTTCGGGCCTTTGCTGTTCTGACTGCCTTCCCCGCTTCCTTCTGCTTTAACTGGTACAGTTCTCTGTCCTGCTCCTTCCGTGTTTCCTTATACTTCCTGAATGCTACTTTTTTCTCCTTAACCTTCACCTCCACCTCTTTTGAGAACCATAGTTTTTTTCTTCATTTTGCTTTGTTGATTTGCTTCACACAAAGGCGTGTTGCCTCTGTGATGGCTGTTTTGATTTTTCCCCATTGTTCCTCCACCCCTCCTCCTTGACCATTTGCTAGTGCTTTTCTGAGGCATTCTCCCTTTTTCCCAAAGTTAGCCCTCCTAAAGTCCAATACTCTTGCTTTTGTATGGCTTGACTCTATGGCTTTGTTTATCATGAACCACACTGTTTGGTGGTCACTTGTTCCCAAATGGCTACCCACTCCTAAATCAGAGATCCTTCCTCCATCCCCTTTTGACAGTACCAGGTCTAAGATTGTTCCCTCCCAAGTGGGTTCCACCACTAGCTGTCTCAGGCATGCCCCATGTAGGGCATCGAGAATAACCCTGCTCTTGGATGTGGCTGTAGCAAAGGTGCTCCAGTTAACATCTGGCATATTCAGGTCTCCCATCAAAAATATCTCCTCTTTTTCTGCCATTCTAAGGATGCCTTCTATCATTTCCTTGTCCATTGCCTCCCCCTGAGATGGGGGTCTGTATGCAACCCCTGTGCAGACTGTGGTGACATATTCTGTCTCCAGGGTGACCCACAGTACCTCCTCTACTCCCTGTTTATCCTTTAGTTCCATTGCTTTGATCTCTTCCCTTACATAGAGAGCCACTCCTCCTCCTCTTTTACCCTCCCTGTCCCTCCTGTAGCTTGTGTTTCCTGGTATGATGACATCCCAGTCATGGTTCTCAGTGTACCGTGCTTCCGTGACTGCCATGATATCCAGGTGTCCCTCTTCCATCAAGACCACTAGTTCAGGGAGCTTGTTACACAAACTACGGGCATTGGTACTCATCACCCTCCATTTTTTGATGGCCTTACCTCTTTTAGCCCCATCCCTGTCCTTACTGCCTTTTTTTGCATTTACCCTGTCCTGCTTCCTATTGACTTCTCTACATTGGTGTTTATCTCTCTAACTACTGTGTTTTGTGGGGGGAGGCTGGGTTTTCCCTACTCATTTTCCGTGCCTCCCCTTGGCAGGTTTAAATGCTTCATTGGCAAGCATTTAAACTAATCACCTATGATTCTGGTTCCCCTCCCAGACAGATGCAGACCATCATGCCAGTATAGATCTGTATCCCTTCAGGTGGACCCTAGTCCCCAATGAAGACAAAACCTTGAGCTCTGCACCATTTGTTCAACTATTCATTGAATCCCATGGTGCGGAGTACCCTAGCATCACCCTTGCCATAGACAGGCAGCACCTCCGAGAAGGTTACCTTGTGTGCTACTTTTCTAAGGCCCCTCCCCAACTCTTCAAACTCCTCTTGCACAGCTCTGATACCATATCCAGCCAGGTCATTTGTTCCTAGGTGGACGATGACATCCAGCTCCCTCCTTCCCTTGTGCAGCTGCTCCCGTGATCCTAAGGATTTGCTCCCTGTTCCTCCAAGCCGTGGTGTCAGGCAGGCACCTTACCTTCCTCTCCCTTTCCTCCCCCAGTTCTACCTTCCTAACAATTGAGTCCCCCACCAGGAGTTGTTTTCTTCCCCTGTGGGGTCCCATGCCACCCTCCTGTGGGTCTCCTTTGTGGAGGTTCCCAGCATCCTCCTTGGTCTCCACTGCAGGTGCCTCCATAGAGGAACCATTCTCCACCAGAACAGCATATGAATTGTGGAAAGGTACAACAGGAGGAATGTGGCTCTGTTCCACCACCTTCTCCCTCCCTGAGCTCACCTTGGTCCAACCGCTCCTCTTTCTTGGCAGCCTCTGAGGTTGCAGCAGTGGCCCTGGTGGTCCCTGGGTGGGGGAGGAGGTTTCACAAATCCTAGCCAAGTCAGCCTGGAGATGAGCAACCTCCTCCCTTAGACCAGAGAGGTGCCTACAAATAGAGCAGTATCACAGCCTCCAAAATGTCTCCTGGAAGACTGCTGCCCCACAGCCAATGCACTGCACCACTCCCATCATGTCTTATTTTGTGGCCCCTCTCCTGTTGCTTTGTATACTTACTCTCTCCTCCATGTTTTTTCTTTTCTACTACTGCCTATGTGCCCTTACAGCTTTCACCCTTCCTGTTTCGGGACAGGAACTTCCTGTATTCTTCGGTAGTCTCGTTCTTCCTTGTTCTGAGTCAAACCTCCAAAAGCTGGGGGAGAGGGAGAGCTACTCTTTTCCTTCAAAGATGATGAAACCTATGTGTCTCAGTGATCCTTCCCTTCCTACTACCAAATAGGAAGTTCCTATTGTCGGTCAAATCCAGTGCCTATGAAAGTAGAACTGGCTAAGTGTGGGAGGGTGGAGGGAGGGAGGAAGGAGGGCAATTAATAATAAAAGTTCTAGTTTTGTAGTCAGCTGCTCCTTGCTCTGAAAGCAAGATTACTGTCTGCAAAAAGCTAGCAGTAGGGAACTGTAATTGGAGACATCTGGTTTTGTACTCCTAAGCCACACCCCCAATTAACTTCTCCCCTTCTGACTTAGCAAACTCCTTTTCCCTAACACAGAAAAACACCCTGATTTTCTTTTTTTTTTAACCTGAGACCCCCCACTTCTACTAAAGTATCTGTTTTCTTAATTCCAACAGGCACTGACTCCTGCTGAGATAGAAGTGTTCTATTAGTAATAAAAGTTCTAGTTTTGTAGTCAGCTGCTCCTTGCTCTGAAAGCAAGATTCCTATCTGCAAAAAGCTAGCAGTAGCAGTAGTAGCAGTATGACTGTATAATGCTCATGTACCAGCTATTTACTAACATAGAAACATAGAAGTTGTTGGCAGAAAAGGACCTCCTGGCCCACCTAGTCTGCCCTAAGGTCCCTACCTACTGTGCTGCCATGAACCATAACTGATCTCCAGCCTTACCCCCCCACCCTGCACTCCAGTCCTGTTACCAAGGTCCCCTAATGCGTATCCTGTGCATGTTTGAAACCTGTTACTGTTTCTGTACTCATTACCTCTGCTGACAGGCTGTTTCAGGCATCCACTGGCTTCTCTGTAAAGAAGTATTTCCTTGCAGCCCCTCTATGTCTCCCCCTTCCAGCTACATATCATGCTCCATTGTCCTTGAACATCTCCTTCTCAGCAGAATTGAACCTTCCTGTACCTAATTGAAACCTTTAAGGTATTTGAATGCTTCTATCATGGCTCCCCTTTCTCTCCTTTCCTCTAGAGAGTACATATTTATCTCACTGAGTCTTTCCCCATAGTGCTTCTGGTGCAGGCCACGCATTGTTTTGGTTACCCTTCTCTGTGCTGCCTTCACCTCATCTATATATTTTCTGAGAAGGCTGGGACCTCCTGAACAAATGTTTGCAACAGCAATAACAAATAGGGCTCATAGTAACATCAAAAGAGAAGCACAAAGAATATAAAGTCAGTTAGTTTAATGTTGAATCAGTTTGTGAAAACTTTGCATCATGGGCTGCATTTGTAGTCTAATGCAGTTGTAACCGTTAAAGTGTTGTATTCTCTTTTCTCTAGAGATATCTTGTGACTTTTTATACAATAATCTCCATATTTTTTTTTTCTTTTTCATAGTGCACATGGGAGCATTAAGGAATTAAGCCATCCCTGGCAGCAGAAATGTTTTCCTGTGGCTTACTCAGGCATTTAAAACAAGCAAGAAAAAAATCCTCCTACTTTTTGTGAAAAAAAACAGCTTTGTTTGTTTAGATAGCTATGTTGTCCAGCAGTAAGTATCACAGAGAGAGAGAGACATATACAGAGAGTGTGAGATTAGGGATTGGCTTTGTATGGCTGCAGAGGTAGGGAAAAGAAATGAACCTGTTTTTCAGGAAATGCAATTTGATTTCATATATCACCTTACATGGATGATGTATATTACAGCAGAGGCCTTAAGAGTTGGTGGCAAGTGCATTACTTCATACAGGTAAAGTGATACAGCTTCATCCCTAAGAAATGCAAAATGGACATGTCACGTTCTCAATCATTTAAAATAACACAAGTTTAGTTTTGCATTCTTACTATGAGGAACAAGGACAGGGACAGGCAGGCTGCTTGGCTCAAGCCACAAAAGAAAGACCCAGCACAGCAGCTGCTAATACGGTTCAGGTCCAGGGATTTTTCTTATTTGAATTTTTTTTTTTTTTTGAGTTTTTAACTACTAACTTCTCCTTGAAAGCTGAGAAAGCAAAGTCCAATGTAATTTTTTTTCTAAAGTTAAGGGCAATTTTACAGTACATACTTTTTGCAAGACTTTCACAATGTCATTTTTTTTTTTTCAATCAAAACTACTGAACTACTGCCCAGAGGTTTTAATACTGTGGAAGAACCAAGCAAGTAAAATCAACCAACATGATCAGTAAACAAAGGAATTTACACCTGTGGGGGAAGGGATACCAGCAAAGCAGGAGTTTCTCAGTTTGCAAAAGGTAGTAAATTATGCACTGAAACTTAACAAGGCCCATAATAAACTCTGGAGGAGGTTTCAACTTGCAAAACAAGGCAGTTCTTGGACACTTTTGAGGAGGTTTCAACTTGCAAAAAAGGTAGTACTGGGGAGGGCTCAATTAACTTCTTAAGTCAGAGGAAAAATACTGCTCTCCGGCTCCCATACCAACACAGACAGGGTAGTAGTGAGGCTTCAGTGGAGGACACTATTTTTAACACTCTAGCATGTTGTTTGGAAGGTAATTTATGCTGGGAATCCTTTTCTCAAAACAAAACATCTGCAGGGCTATGCCCACTGCAGCCATAATAAAAGTGATGACAGTGCTGTAACGGAGATAAGATTCAGGAAATCACGGATCTTGAAATGTCATTTAGATGAATTCAAAGTACCTGCATAGAGTTAAAATTTAATTAAGTGCAAAGTTGAGCATGTAGGTGAATGCAGAGTAAACACACACTAAGTAGTGGCTCCATAATAGATGACCACTCTGAATATTACTCTGTCTTGAATCCTGGAATGATGGCTCATGCCCCATTACTAGCAAGCTACATCAAACAAGTGAATAAAAAAAAAAACTTCTGACCATGAGGGCAGATGGTGACTGGATTTGGATCAGAATCGGATGTAGTCATTCATTCATTCACTAATATATACTGATGGTTTGGTGTGTGCTAACTGCTTGGTTTTCATTAAAGTCACTGTTCTGTGACTTTTAGGTCTTCCAGCAAGCAAGGGCAAGGGCAAGGCCAAACACTAGCCATCAGTCCCACCACACATCATCCCGTGGTGCAGACTAGTCTCTCCTGCTTCTCCTCTCACTTTCTCTCCATCTTGGGCTCCTCAAACTCATAGTGTGCCACACTTGCTTTCTCTCCAGTCTCCAGAAGCTGCTCAGTTTTAGGCAAAACAAAGACAGATGGGCAGGCACAGTGTATGGCAGTAGTCAGTTACAGACAGTGTTCCGAGTCTGACTAGTAGAACAGAATAAATGTAAAGGGGCTAGCAAGTGTTCTTTAATGTTGGGTAAGTAAAACTGCAGACAGTTCACATTCTAAGAGGAGCCATTACAAATGGGACTTTAGAGATGGAAGTTTGGCATTTTTAATACTAAACAACGAGGTCTCAAGTACCATTTATCTTTCATGCCAGCTGTGTGGATATGGACTGGGGAGACTATTATTTTTCAGGATGGCTCAGGGAAAAAAGGTGTGAATTTATGCAAAAGTCTGCACTTTAACAGATTGGGGCAGGGCTGATAAGTTGCACTCCTGATTAAATGAATGTTGGCAGCTTCAAAGCACCAAAGACTTGAAGCAAAAGAGTGGGGGCATGGTAGCACCACATGGCAAGGCAAGGCAATGCAAAGTTTATTTATATGGTGCCCAATCCTGGAGGCTCTGGGTGCCTTACATAAAAACACAGGCAGAGTATAAATAAAACATACATAATAAATAGAACCACAACAAGCAGAGTAATAAACTTTAGATATAGCATTAAAATTACGTTGGCAGTTTCTTAGAGATGGTCAGATGGATCCAGCAGGGAAGGCCATCGAGAACAAGTAGGCCTTCAAACCACTCAAACCTCTCAACTGATGGAGCCTCCCTGAGAACAGCTAGAAGAGAGTTCCATAGGACCAATCCGGTGATGCTGAAAGCCTGGTTGCTCGAGGTTCTTAGTCTGGTCCTAGGAACTTCAAGGAGGCCCACGATTGAGGAGCGGAGCGAGTGGACTGAGGTGGCAGGTATCAGGAGATCAACTAGGTAGCCAGGGCTAAGTCTGTGTAGGGCCTTATAAGTGAGTAAACTCACCTTGAAGATAACCCTTCACCTGACCGGCAGCCAGTGCAGAGCACATACATATGCCTTCTAATGCCCTTGGGTACAGGGAGACTCGGATGCTGAGGACATGTGAAGGGAAGATTCCGTGCCCTTAGAGAATGACATTGACAGGGAGAAGGCACTGGACATGGAAATGGGTGATGCCAAAGGACCAGGTTGAAACTGAACCTGGTCGGTGTGTCTATGATACTGGTACAAGGCACCAGCCACACATCCATGATGACTCCAGGTGATTGGCCCCATAGAGTCCATGATCCCTGAATGTCCTGGCAGAGGCAGTATAGGCACAAGAGGGAGACAGGGGCTCCAGGGCCTATACCAGGATGGCAGGGTTGCGCACTAGACCTTGCCTGAAGGGGAGAGTCTGGCTGGACTGTTTGAATAAGGCCAGCCTGCAGAAGAAGAAGAATGGCTAGGTTGGTATCCAAGAGGGAGACCCCCAGCTGAGGAGACTGGAGCCGTACAATCCCCTGGGCTGCTCTTGTCCTCACTGGTAGCAGGCTCAGCCTGTATATCCAGAGAGAACTCCACACAGTGGCCATCCTCCAGTCCAAAGCCGGTGTCACCTCCAGCACCAGGAACAGAGCCAGTCACTGGCCTGGATATTTGTTCACCTCCAGTAACCACAAACAGCACCGCCTTCTGTGCAGGGACTGATGCCAGGTCTGACACTGTCCCCAGATCCATCTCCACCCTGGACACTGGAACTGGGGATGCACCTATGGTCAACACCATCACTGGCACCACACCCAGTGTTGTGCCCAGGACTGGCACCACAGCCTCTGCTACACCAATCTCTGGAGTCAGCGTTGACCCTATTCCCAGAGCCGCTAGGGTTATACAAGGCTGAGACCAACACCAGAACCTCAGCAACTGGACACTGCTTGGTCTGGGTGCCTGACCCTCTTCTAACACTGTGAACGGTATCAGAAGGGGACTTGACATCATGGCCAGTACCACTCCACTCTCCAACACCGCAGACAGTGTCAGGAACCAGGGCAACACTAGGCCATGACACAGAAGTGTTCACTGGTGTAGACCAAGCATATAGCTTCTGCCCTACCACCAGGGACATCTACTGCCCAGGGCACACATGCTGGGGGATTCACAACTGGCTGTCCAGAAGGAGCTGGCTGTCCACCTGACCCATAGAAATTGATGGCAGATAAGGACCACCAGGCCCATCTAGTCTGCCTGTATACCCTACCTTTAATTAGCTGCTGCTGACCCTACTTGGTCACTGGCTGCTACCTCTCCTTCCCCCCTCTTGGGTTCCCTTATGCATATCCCATGCATATTTAAATCCCCCCACTGTGCTTGTTCCCACCACCTTCTGGGACAGGCCACTCCAAGCATCCATTATCTTTTCCATGAAAAAGTACTTCCTCACCTTACCTCTTAGTCTTCCCCCTTCCAGTCTCATGTCATGCCCTCTTGTTAATTACTCCAGGCCAACTGTCTAAGTGATCTGATGGTGATATTTATTTTATAGCTGTAATTCTGAATTTTAACTGTTTTTGAATTTTTATTTAGTTTTATTCTCTGTTCTGATTTGTCTTATTGTTAGGCACCCAGAGCCCCTGGGAGTGGGCACCCTATAAATGAAATTTGCCTTGCCTTGCCTTGCCATGTTGTTTTAGAGCAACCTCTCTTCTGAAAGATGATGCCCTCCTGTACCTTATTAATCCCCTTGAGATACTTGAAGGTCTCTATCATGTCTCCCCTCTCCCTGCTCTTCTCCAGGGTATACATATTGAGTGCCTCCAATCTCTCCTCGTATGACATTTGGTGCAGGCCCTGCATCATTTTTGTTGCACTTCTTTCAACTGCCTTCACCCTGTCTATGTCCTTCCAGAGATGTGGCCTCCAGAACTGGACACAGTATTCCAAATGAGGTCTCACCAATGATCCTGTACAGTGGCATTATGACCTCTTTTCTTCTGCTGGTAATACCTCTCCCTATGCACCCCAGCAACCCACTGGCTCTCCCCACTGCCTTGGCTCACTGTTTGGCCACATTTAGGTCATCAGACATGATGACCCCCCATACCTCTTTCTTGTTTTCTGGCCGCTAATATCTCCCTCCCCCCATCATGTAATCCTCCCCTGAGTTCCTGTACCCCAAGTGCATGATTTTGCACTTCTTTGAACTGAATCCTAGCTGCCACACTCTGGACCATTCTTTCATTTCAGCTAGGTCCCTCCTCATTTTCTCCACCCCTCCTGGACTGTCTACCCTATTGCAGATCTTTGTGTCATCTGAAAAGAGGCACACCTTCCCCTCCAGCTCCTCTACAATGTCACTGATGTAGATATTAAACAGCACTGTTCCAAGAATTGAATGCTGTGGCACCCCGCTGGTCACCCTCCCTACTTTGGATTTAGCCACATTTACCACCACTCTCTGTGTTCTATTCTTTAACCAATTTCTAACCCAGTTTGCCACCTTGTGTCCCAATCCCAGGCTGCACAGTTTGTTCACAAGCCTCCTATGTGGAACACTGTTGAACGTCTTGCCAAAGTCAAGGTAGGCCACATCCACCGCTCTCCCCTGATCCACTTCCCTAGTGACCCCATCAAAGAAATCAGTCAGATTAATTTGACATGGCTTTCCTACCATGAGTCCATGCCGCCTCTGATCTTGTGCTCCACTTGATTCAAGGTGCTCTACTATCCTTTTCTTTAGCAGAAATTTATTTATTTATTGAAATGTTTCACCAGGAAGGGCACACTGAACAACAAGTTGCTTATCTCACTTTGCATCCTGGGGGAGAGGGTATCATGGAAATCATACATATGTACAACCAAACATTAATACAATTTGTACAGTGATAAATAGTGTAACAGTGCAGAAGATTACAGACGGTTATGTACATTATAAGTGCAGTAACAGATAAGTGCTATCTTCAGGTATGCCAGCTTTCACTGAAGGGAGCTAAATAACATTGAACCAGCTAGCAGGTGAACATAACATAGCAAGGAACGGGAAAGGGGAATTAGCTGTAGATACAATTTACCAAGAGGAAGTTTTGTAGGACTGAAGAAATGACTCCCCCCATAATGGGGAGAGGATGAGTGGTGAATCTGGTGAGGAAGGGCATTCCATAGTTTTGGGAAATGATGCAAGAAAGCCATCTGGCCTACAGCAGTAAACTGACAAGGAACTACCATTAAATGAGAGTCATAACAGCTAAGGGAATGGTCCAGAGGGGGGAGGATGGATAGAGAGGAAGTAAGATTTTGGGGGCATATCAAATCAAAATTTAGACACAAATTTGGTACAATGGAGGTGGCGATGATTTTCTAGTGAGGTAAACACCAAGGAATTGGTAGAGTTTACAGTGATGGGTGAGGGGGGAGGAGTTGAAAGCGAAGCAGAAGAAGGAGTTAAAAAGGGTATCCAATCTGGTTAAGGAAGACTTGGGAGTAGCACTGTAGATTACATCACAATAGTCAAAAATAGGTAGGATCATCTTCTGGACAGGTTCATGCCTTCCATAATGTTACCCACCACCCAGGTCAGACTGACAGGTCTATAGTTTCCAGCCTCCTCCCTGCTCCCACTTTTGTGGAGAGGGACTACATCAGCTCTTCTGCAGTCCTCTGGAACCTCCCCTGTTTCCAGTGACTTGTTGAATAGGGCTGTCAGTTAACTCCTTTAATATTCATGGGTGTATCCTGTCTGGTCCCATTGCCTTATCCACCTTTAGTTTTGTAAGTTCTTCTAGAACTCTCTATTCTTTGAATGGACTGTTGTCCACCTCCTTTCCCATCCTGATTCTTAGCTGTGGTCCCTTCCCTTTCTCTCCCTCCATGAAAACTGAACAGAAATATTTGTTCAGGACTGATGCATTATCCTGGTCCCCTTCTACTCCCTCTCCTTCCTCCCCTAGCAGCCTTACAATCTGCCCCCCTGGTCCTTCTCTTCTCACTAATGTATCTATAGAAGGTCTTGTTCCCTTTTTAACTTTTTCTTATATTTTTCTCTGTCTTTGCCTTGGCACTCCTGACTGCCTTCCCTGCCTCCCTCTGTTTTTCAAGATACACTGCCCTGTCCTCCTCCTTTTGAGTCTCTTTATATTTCCTGAAAGATAACTTTCTTGCCCTTACTTTTCCTGCCACCTCCTATGAGAACCATAGTGATTTTCTTTTCCTTTTGCCTTTGTCTAATTGCCAAATACAAAGGTTTGTTGCCTCCACTATGGCTCCTTTTGATGGGGCCCATTGTTCCTTGACTCACCCCCCATTTCTGTCCCCCAGCTATGGCCTCCCTGAGACATGCCGCCCTCCTGAAGTCCAGAACCCTTGCTTCATGTGGCATGTCCCTGTTGTAGTTCTCACATTAAACCACACTCTGCGATGGTCACTGGACCCCAGGTGTTCACCTATCCTGACATCTGTACTTCTGTCCCCATTGGCTAGTACCAGGTCCTAAATTGGTTCCTGCCAGGTTGGTTCAAGCACCATCTGTGTGAGGTATGCCCCTTGCAGGGAGTCCAGAATGTCTCTGCCCCTGGCTGTTGCAGTCACTTGGGTGCCCCAATCAACTTCTGGCAGGTTGAAGTTGCCCATCAGTAGCCTCTTCTTTGGCTGCCACCACATGACTGGCTTCCCGGAGATCCCTGTCCATTTACTCCCTTTGTGCTGGAGGTCTGTATATTACTCCTGTGTGAATGGCTATGCCATTGCCTGCCTCCAGGGTGACCCACAGTGTCTCTGCCACCCCTGAATTCTTTGCACCTCTGTCGCCTTTATACCCTCCTTGATGTATAGAGCCACTCCTCCTCCCTTTTTACTCTCCCTGTCCCTCCTGAATAAAGTACACCCTGGTATAGCTATGTCCAGTCATGGTTCCCATAGTAACATGTCTCTGGAACAGCTATAATATCCAGGTCAGCCTCCCAGGCTGTGGGCATTCACGCACATGGCCCTCTATTTACTGCAAATACTCCTCCTGACCTCCCCCCATTCCCCTTGCTTCTCCTGTACCCCCTATTTCTGCCGACTTCAGTGTTTACTGGCAATTTGGTGTCCTTATTGTCCTCCATGTTAGCTACATTATCCTGTGGGGGTGGGTATTTAGCTTTCCCCTGCTTCCTTTCTCCACCCCCCCTTTGCATCCCTTAATGAGGGACCTACCCTCCAGGGACTCCAATGGCTCAGCAAGGCAAGTTCAAGGAGGACCCTCTGTTTCCTCAGCACAGGAAGTGCTGGAAAGGGGACCAGGGTAAGGGCCCAGAGACTGTGCATGGCCTCACACATGACACCTGTCTCTGAATATGGGGCTGAGCAACCCCACTTCAACACGTAGATCTCTAACATACTGTGAGTCACAGAAAAGCAGATATCACATGCATCCATGTCATGGGCTGAGTGAAGGAAGGTCCAGCACTGCTGTTGTCAATTCATTGCCATGATAGGTTTCCCAGAGGGCCAATGACACATGATGGCAGGCCAACAGTTTTTTTTAGCCACCTTCTTCTTTTTCTCAGACTTCAACATCACAGAAGACAAATAAATGAAAGTCAGCACTGCGGACAGAAACTTTTCAGCAGTGACGCAGAAGAAAGTCAATCAACAATTGTCTAACTGAGGTGTTGATGCTCCTGCAGCATTCACTTGATAGTGGGAAGAACAGAACTGAAGTGCATAAGGAACCCGACAATGGTTATTAGTTAGTGCGCGCTGCACTACATAAGTGTGCAGGCAATGTTAGTGGCTGACATTAGCTCCATTTCAGCAGGAAAAAGCTCCCACAGTGTCCTAGAGCCTCCAGCCCTGGACCCATACGTATGACTCAGTGGTGAAGATTGATTCTTGGAAGAGCTACCTTATCTCTTTGGAAAACTGTATAAGGAGGATCTGTGACCAAAGCATGGATTTTAGATACTCTGTGTGCAGAGGTGATAGCTACCAAAAACGTTGCTTTCCAAGTTAAAATCTTCAAGTCGCAAGCCATAATAGGCTCAAAGGGATTGCAAGTGAGCATATCTAGCACAATGTAGATATTCCAGGCAGCCACAAGCTTCCTGATGGGAGGTCTTATGTGCAGAATACCTCTGAGGAAGCCGGCCCGCCAGCACAGCGGTTGGATTTCTGCTTGCAGCGCCAGCGACCTGGGTTCTGGAATGGACCCGGGATATCGGCGGGCCGGCTGGGGGAGAAGGATCAAGCGTCCCATTGATGGCTCTCCTTCTCTGGTGGGTGGGTGGGGAAGCTGCCGGTGCACTGAGGACTCCTGGTGGAGGCTGGGATGCACTTGCGCTACTGGCACTTGTCCATTTGGGAGGCGGGGCGGACACTGGCATCATTTCACATCCCCGCCTCCAAAGGGAGAAATACAGGAAAAAGAGCAGGCTGGGTGGGTTCCACCGTCCTCCTCGGAGCCTTGATTAGCCACCTCTGTTTCTGTCCACAGACTAGTTAATAGTTCCACGACACAGAAGGGCACCATTGCCATGGCCCCACCCTCTGGGGGGTAAGCTGGGGGTAACTGGGGGACTCAGGCAGCAACAGTTGGTGGTGGAGGCTCCGGGGACCGTGACCAGGGCTGAAGATCGACGGTGAACCTGCTGGGGAAAAAATAGTAAAAAAAAAAAAAAAAAAAAAAAAAGAATACCTCTGAGGAAATACTTAGACAGTGGCAACTGTGCCAGGTAGAAGATATCTACAAGTTCATGGTATGCTGATATAACACACTGGTGAACATTAACTGTAGAATACTGTAAGCCAGCATCAGAAAGGTCGAGTAAGTACTCCAGAATGTTTTCAGGTGAACACGTGAAGGCTTGTTCACCTGAGTTGGGTAGTTTTAAGGGTGCAACACTTGTGACCAATGAGAACTGAGCATCCTCTTAGTTGTTCACATGTGCAGCCTTGCCAATGGCACTGTGAATACAGAGAAGGCTATTAGGCCCAGCATGCACTGCATGGAATGGTCTAGTACAGTGTTGTATTCCATGATGTAGCATGCCATCTGCAAGATTGCTCATAGCCACTGTGTGGGAGGAAAGCCCGAGCCCTGGTCATGTCCAAAACTGCTCCTATGAACAGCAATTCCTGGGAGGACTCCAGCTGAATCTTGAAGGGGTTCAACAGGACTCTCATGGGTGATAGGAAGTGAGAGACAGTGTCCACTTCCAGTGGTAAATTAGGAATATTAGGTGAGGGGACTCATGCATCTGGATTTCTAAGTGGTGGAACTGTCATTTCTAGGTGTTGGAACTCTCCTATAGCAGTCAACAGAGAAAGATGACAGAGGTGGTGAAACTGTCATACAGTTTTTTTAAGAGGCAATGGCACTGAATTCCTATGGGTTCCTGCCTAACTTAAACCCCATCTACTGTCTGCTCTGTCTCCTGCCAGTACAGGCTTCAGATTGGCCAGTCATCCAGATATGGAAAAACTTAAAGTCCTACCTTTCTGAGGTGTACTGCAAGTACTGCAAAGCACTTTGTAAAGACCCTGTCACTGAGGACGGTCCAAAGGGTGGTACTCTAAATTTGTAGTGCTGTCTCTCCATGCAGACCCAGAGGTACTTGTAATGGCTGGGGTGTACCATTATGTGCTGATAGGTATCATGCATATCCAGTGATGCTAGCCAATCCTTATGTTTCAGGTAAGGTAGCAAAGACCCCAGAGAAAAATGTTTGAATTCTTCTTAATCCATGTACAGTGGCGTGAAAAAGTATTTGCCCCCTTTCTGATTTTTCTCTATTATTGCATATTTGTCACACTGGATGTTTTCAGGTCTTTAGACAAAATGTAATATTAGATAAAGGGAACCTGAGTGAACAAATAACACTTGTTTTATTTTACTTATTTCATTTATGTAATGAAAACAGTTAACCAACACCAACTGGCACTGTGTGAAAAAGTAATTGCCCCCTAGTTAAATCAACCCAAATAAAGGGATAATTAGAGTCAGCTGATTGAACACAGCCAGGCTTGATTACAGCCAGCCCTGCTCAATATAAACCTCACTTATTTTGACCCTTACCATCAGAGTCACGTTGCCAGCACAAAGATTCAACAAGCACATTATGCCAAGATCAAAGGAAGTTCCTGAAAAGATCAGAAAAAAAGTTGTTGCTATCTATCAGTCTGGAAAGGGTTACAAAGCTATTTCTACGGCTCTGGGACTCCATCGAACCACAGTGAGAGCCATAATCTCCAAATGGAGAACACTTGGGACAGTAGTGAATCTTCCCAGGAGTGGGCGGCCTGCCAAAATTACTCCAAGGGCGCAGCGTAAAATCATCCAGGATGTCTCAAAGAATCCTAAAACAACATCCAAAGAACTGCAGGCTTCTCTTGCCTCAGCTAAGGTCAGTGTTCATGACTCCACAATCAGAAAGAAACTGGGTAAACATGGGCTTCATGGAAGAGTAGCAAGGCGGAAACCACTGCTAACCAAGAAGAACATAAATGCTTGTCTCTCATTTGCCAAGAAGCACCTGAATGATCCACAAGCCTTTTGGGAAAATGTTCTATGGACAGATGAGTCCAAAGTGGAACTTTTTGGATGACATGGATCCCATTATGTCTGGCGTAAAGCAAACACAGCATTCCACAGTAAGAACACCATACCAACAGTCAAACATGGTGGTAGTGTGATGGTGTGGGGATGCTTTGCTGCCTCAGGACCTGGACGACTTTCCATAATTGAAGGAACCATGAATTCTGCTCTGTACCAGAAAATTCTTAAGGAGAATGTCCGGTCATCTGTCCGTCAGCTGAAGCTGAGCGTAGTTGGGTCATGCAGCAAGACAATGATCCAAAACACAAAAGCAAGTCCACATCAGAATGGCTGAAAAGAAGTAAAATTAAAGTTTTGGAGTGGCCTAGTCAAAGTCCAGACCTAAACCCAATAGAGATGCTGTGGCAGGACCTGAAATGAGCAGTTCATGCTTGAAAACCTACCAATGTTACTGAATTAAAGCAGTTCTGCGATGAAGAGTGGCTAAAATTCCTCCACAGCGATGTGAAAGACTGATATTGAATTATAGGAAGCGTTTGGTTGCAGTCATTGCAGCTAAAGGTGGCGTAACCAGTTATTAAGTGTAAGGGGGCAATTACTTTTTCACACAGTGCCAGTTGGTGTTGGTTAAGTTTTCATTAAATAAATGAAATAAGTAAAAAAAAAAAAAACAAGTGTTATTTGTTCACTCAGGTTCCCTTTATCTAATATTACAATTTGTCTAAAGACCTGAAAACATTCAGTGTGACAAATATGCAATAATAGAGAAAATCAGGAAGGGGGCAAATACTTTTTCATGCCACTGGTACTTGTTCAGATTTCTGAGGTTGTAAATGGGACACATGTCCTCTGATTCTTTTGGTAACAGAAAGTAGTGCTCTAGTCTGACTCTGGCACCATTTCCACTGCCCTGTTTCACAGAAGGCCCTCAGTCTCCTATACCAGAAGCTCTGACAAGTGAGCTGACAAGGGGAGTTGCCTTCTGGGAGAATTGTCCAGAGGGGTTTCCAACAATTCCAGGGAGTACCCTTCTTGGATGATACTGATAATCCATTTGTCCATTGAGATGGATTCCCACTGATTGCAAAACTGGGTCTGACACCTCCTACTGGGGAGGAGTTGTCCATCTCAGACAGCTGTGCCGAACTTGGAGGTAGAGCTTCAGATGGTGGCACTGAAAGCTTTTGGTGCCTGTGCCTTTGGCTGCATTTTCTTCTGGTCCTGAGGAGGCTAGCATTTATTGTGTTGGGTTCCTCTCTCCCTGCCATAAAAGGACTACTTGATGTGAAAAGAGCTGCATCCTCTACCCTTTTGTGGATTCTTTAAGAGACTGCTCCACCTGTTGACAAAACAGATAAGTGTCATCAAAGGACATATTCATGATCTGTTGTTAGACATCTGGAGTAAAGCCAGCAGTCCACAGCCAAGAGTGCACCCATTGCAAATTTCTGCAGCTATGGAGTGAGTTGCTGCATTAAAAGCATCCGAAGAGACATTAAGCTGGTGGCTGTTAGACCGAGTACCTTGTTTAACAGCAAGCAGCATGTCTTGTTTCGCCTCTAAGTCTGACAGGGCCTCTGCCAGAGGCTTCAGCTTGCTCCAGAGGGCATACTCCTATTTAGAGAAGTGATTCTGGTAGCTAGCTATCCTCATGCCAAGTGTAGCTGACACATAGACCCACTTGCCTATGGTGTCCACCTTGGGCAACTCCTTGTTAGTAGAGTGTGCAGCGACCTCCTTGGGCACAATAGCTTTCTCATTCTCAGCCTGAATAACAATGGCATCCACTACTGGCTGAGTGAAATACATGGGCAAAGAGCTAGGTGCCACATATTTCTTGTTCTCCTACTTGGGGGCAGCTACCACAGTAGCTGGCTGCTTCAGAGAGTGTCTCCAGGGCTGGCTGGATGGGATGGAGGAACTAAAGAGTTCAGGATATAAGGCACATTTAGAAATTCCAGTCTGAGACACCTAGGGTGGTCTATGGCTGCTGGTTTGAAATTAAATGCAGAATACATATTTCAGAGCATAGCCTGGAAGTAGATATCCTCCTGAGGTATGGTCACAGGAACTAGTTCCAGATTCTCTAGACTATACTATGAGTCATTCTCTTCACTGTCCATAGATGATGAGGTCAGGGTCTGACTCATCCCCCTCAACTCCCTCTTCACTTGAAGAGTAGTAGAGGAGGGGGTCAATGATCCAACTGTGCAGGTTGTGTCTATGGCAACACTGGCCACACCAGAACCCATATGGAGCCTGGGAAACAGTGCCAGTGGCAGTGCTAAGGATGGCCATAAGACTGTCCCCAAAGGGAATGTTCCCAAGACCAATCGGTGGTGCCAGGACTGGGGTACATCCCAAAGAGCCTGACCCCGGCACCAGATGCAGCACTGCTGACAGTGTTGATGACCCTGCTGGCCCTGAAGAAACCAGCAGCAGCACTGTGGTGGCCCCTGTCCCCAGAAGGGACAGTAGTGACACCAAAAGTGGGGCAGATGTAGGTGGCACCAACAGCAACCCCATCCTGAAGGCTGGAGTTGTAGTCAGCTGCATGCCTAAATCAAGTGACAACAAAGACACCAGCCCAGCTGACCTGAGGGGTCAGGAGCGAGGACCAGAAATGCTACTGCTTGACTTATATGCTGAACTCACTGCTGCATAAGAGCTTCCCAATGGCTCAACTGCCCACCGGAGTTCCCTTTAATGGATAGAGAGAGGATCAGGGATGGAGACATTGACCTTACAAGCCCAGGTGTCCCCAGTATCATCTGTGATGACAGTGAGGAGCCTAGGTCAGCAGAAGTTGACCATCTCACAGCAGAACAGGAGATCTTCAGCTCCACTTCGAGACCCCAGGGCCAAATTACCGGCCACAGGACTCGGTCTCGGCCACACTGAAGGCCGTCCACATTGGAGACCCCTTCCACCATAGGAACTCCAGAGCAATATCTTTGGCTCCGCTTCAAGCCCCCAGGGCCAAATTATCAGCCACACGATGTGGTCTTGGCCATCACTGAAGGCCATCTGCATCAGAGACCCCTTCCACCGTCGGAGCACCAGAGCAAGGTATGGCTCCTAGATCAAAGACCGGACTGGCCAGCAGCCATTGGATTCTAGCCAGTAGCTAACAGGTGCTACATTTCAGACTGAAGCTGATTGGCTGAGTGGACCCCGGAGCTAACTGGGCTGCTGGTGGTTTGTTTCTGTGGCCCTAGTCACAGGAATTTCAGACTGCTGGAGCCCTCACTGGCTGTGCTTCTTTTGGCTGCCCAAACCTTCAGAGACCTGTTTTTTTGGCCCTCCCACTCACCACCTCCTCACACCTTTAATTGAATATGGAAATGCCCACCCATGTGCTGGACAGATTCCCTGATTGGTTGAAGTACAACAGGGTAAGCTGATTTAACATGCGGGCTTGCTTTCTTCTGTTCTCACCCCTGCACCACTCCTTCCTGCAGTGTACTAACGCATATATTTTTGGGGCCTTATGTGAACTGTTTAATATTAATTTAAAACTGTTCAATTTTTCTATTTTTAAGCTCCCAAGTTGCCAGTGAGCACACAAGTCGCACTTATACTGGTTGTACCTGGCTGCTATCATGATGGTCCCATTGCAGGTCCTCACCTGGATTGCCATTCTTGCCTTCTTCCCACAAGTGGGCCAATATCTCCTATGGACCTGTCCCAGTGATACTGGGCCCGGAGTCCTCCATCCTGACAACATGGAGCAGCGCTGCACAACCGCTTGCCCAGAAGTATGGCAATCAGTTCTGGTCCATCCAACTGCACATGTGGTGCTGTTCACTGTCATTAGCAGCACCTGTATACTAGCACATCTAGCTGCACCAGTTGATAGGCACAGGATATCCACCTCCAAAACCAGAATCACTAGGCGTAAGCAACTGGGGACTAGGCTTCTGCGCTATGTTGGAAGAATCTCCCTGTTCATGTTGCTGCTGGCAGATGGAGATATTCACCCAAGCCCGGGACCTCGTGCTACCCCCCCCCAGGGGTGTTCATGTGGGTGGTATAAAGATAGCTGCCACGAATATCTGCAGCCTGCTCCCTAAGATGACTCAGTTCCAGGCGTGGACCAGGTTGTACAACCCAGATGTCATCTGCCTGACTGAAATGTGGCTCACCCCCAAGGTCAAGGACACACCCATTGCCTTACCAGGGTTTGAATCTTTCAGACTGGATAGACTGTGGAAGTAGGGTGGGGCTGCCTGATGTATGTGAAGGATAACTTAAGGGGGTGTGCTCTGACAATTTCAGGTAATGCTGGTGACTATGAACTATTAGAAGTTCAGCTATTGTTAGGAAAGCAGAACAGGATGCTCTCCATTGCCTCGGTGTACCTACTACCCGCAAAGGCAAACTAGGGGCTAGGTGTTGTCCTGAAGACCCTAACTAAACTGAAGAAAAACTCCGAGGTTATTGTCACTGGAGACTTTTATATAAATTGGACTAACAAAGGCACTGACCATCTTAAGGATCAAGTTGCAGAGTTGTACCTCACACAGATGATTTGTTCAGACACCCTTCCACCCTAGATTGGACCTCAGGACCGGCCAGCCATGTGACCCGTTGGCACGGCTCGGGGCCCCCCGATGCCACCACCAGCTGCCGAAAAACCCTCTCGGTAGCCAGATCGGACCTCAGGACTGGCCAGCCATGTGCCCCGTTGGCATGGCTCGGGGCCCCCCGAAGCCACCACCAGCTGCCGAAAACCCTCTCCAGTAGTTTGGATGGGACCTCAGGACTGGCCAGCCATGTGCCCGTAGCCACAGCTGGGAATTCCCCTTCGCCACCACCAGTCAAAACCCTCTCAGTAGCCGGGCACCCACTTACTAAGGACTGGGTGCAAACGACCATACTGGATAGAAAGATCATATTTGAACACCTGTCATTAGCCACCCTCCTCTGTTGGGACCCTAGGTGACTGCACTGTATCCAAACCTGCAACATGCGGAGGAAAAACGTGTCATGGTATGAGCTACGGGAGATATCCCTCAAACTGCTGCTCCTCCTCCTTCTCATGTCTGGTGGTATCCACCCAAACCCTGGCCCTGTCTCAAACAGGATAACAAAGCCTGCAAAAACTGAAAACGGGCTATCCATTGCTACCCTAAATAGCTGCAGCATCCTTCCTAAGCTGGCATCTCTTCAAGTGTTTATTGGACAACATAATCCTGACATATTACCTATTGTTGAGACCTAGCTAACGCCTGGCACTCCAGATCATGCAATCTCGCTCCAAGGCTACAACCTATTCAGACTTGACCGGGCAAATAGAAAGGGGGGGGGCTGTGTTATCTATATAAAGGACTACCTCTCTTGCCACCCTGCCAGTTTCTACCCAGAAAACACCCCAGTGCAGCTTCTCCCTGTCAAGCTACTCCTTGGTGCCCAAAACAAAGTGCTTACCGTGGCTGCAGTCTATATCCCCCCGAAAGACCCACGAGCCGGGCTCCAGACGATCCTTGAATTTGCAAGACTACAACCTCCTGACTCTGAGCTCCTTCTTCTCGGTGATTTCAATATCAATTGGCTCACCTCAGATATCGGACCCAGCAAGGATGCTATTCTAGCAACCAACCTAACACAGATGGTCAACTCCCCTACTAGAAAAAACTACAAGACTGGAACCAGCACTCTCATTGACTGGATGCTTACTAGTCACCCGGACTAGATAAAAAAACACCACTGTTCTCTCCTACTCCCTCAGTGACCACTCCCCTGTAATCTGTACCTGGACAAATAAATTCCACAAACCGCCTCCCAAAACCATCCTAAGTCGAATGCTACCACACGGAAACCTCGCTAAGCTAAAGATCTGCCTCCTACAACAAGACTGGTCTCCAATCTACAATACGCTGGATGTTGACACTGCCCTAGACTTCTTCATTACAACTTTCAACACTGCCTGTGACACCTACGCACCATTCAAAAAACGAAAAATCAAAGCTCTCTCTAATCCCTGGCCAGCAGCCAAACTACTGGCTCAGCTCAAAGCATGTGACCATCTCTGGGCTATAGCCAGGGCCACAGGCTCCTTAACAGACACACTAAACTATAAACAGGCATGCAACCTATGCACTTCACAAATGAGGCTAATGAAGAGCTCCTACTTCAAGAATGCTCTAGAAACCACCTGGGGTGACAGGAGATCCTTCTGGGACAATATCCGTAATATCACAGGCAAACAGTCCAAATCCTCTCTCACGGCAATGAACATTGATGGCTCCACCACCCGTGACCCAAAGACTATGGCTGATGCCCTAAATAAAACCTTCACAGACCTTAGTGGTGTCCTCCCACCAGACATTTTCCTGGACTTGTCAGTTCCAAAACTCGTATCCCAAACCACCCCGCCAGACCAACCGCTATTTCACTTTAAAATAGTAAAGGCATATGAAGCCTTCAGATACATAAAAAAGGCCTGCTCTAAATCTAGAAATAGCAGTGACACCATTGATCTAAAACTTCTGTCTCTCACCTTGGAAGAAGTGATCCACCCCCTCACCAAAATTCTCAACCTCTCCCTTTGCCAAAGTCAATTCCCCAACACATGGAAGGCCGCAATAGTCACACCAGTGCATAAAGGAGGCGACAAATCCACTCCAGGGAACTATTGGCCCATATCTATACTTCCACCCCTCTCCAAAGCTCTTGAACGGATTGTGGCGGATCAACTATCAGACTACCTGCAAAAGTATGACCTACTCGGCATGCAACAACACGGATTTAGGAAAGGACACAGTACGTCGACAGCTCTACTAGATTTCTCTTGAGAAACTCACAAGGCCTTGGATAAGGGTTATTTAACCGGAGCTGTTTTCATAGACCTCACAAAGGCCTTTGACACTGTTCACCATGGCCTGCTAATCTCTCTTCTGCTCAACACAGGGCTAGCCAAGGGACCCGGAGCCTGGGTAAAAAGTTACCTGGCACAACATTCTCAAACAGTAAAAATCTCTGAGGTTCTCTCAGACTCTAAACCGGTCCTCTCTGGTGTCCCCCAGGGTTCAATCTTAGATCCTCTCCTCTTCAGCCTATTTCTAAACTCGCTTCCCAAATCCTGCCCTGAAAAATTAATACTATATGCTGATGATGCTGTAATTCTCTCCTCCCATAAGGATCCCAACCCACTATGACAGAGCTTGTAGCTTGCTTTCTCCTGTGTTGAAAAGTGGTTCCTTGAGCACAAACTGGTCCTAAATTAAAAAAAAACAAAAGTCATGCTTTTCGCCAGTCATCAAAACAGAAATAGGCATACTCCACTCACTATAAAAACCTCCCTTTGAAATACACTAGAACAAGTGAACACCTTCAAATACCTTGGTATCACTTTTGACGAATGTCTTACCTTTGTGGCTCATATTGATAACACTGCAAAAACAGTGAACCAACGCATTGGAATTCTGTAGCGGAACCGTCAATTCTTCAACCAAGCTGCCTTGAGGATTGCTGTACAAAGCTCCATCATCTCAATCATTGACTATGGTCTAATTGTCTATGGCTCAGCTACTTCCACCGCACTAAAGCACATCTCAACAGCCCTAAACAATACCTGCCGACTCCTCACAGGAGCACAGAGACGGACCCACACTTGTGATCTCTACATGGAAACCGGTTGGTTACATCTCTCCAATTGCCTCATGTATCTCACCTGCGTGATGGCAAAAAAATCAATCCTGGGACTCACTCCTCCATGTATCCGGGATCTACTCTGCCTGAGCAATGGCACTCGTATCACCAGAAGATCTGAACACCAACCTTTCCTTGTCCCTAGATGCCGGACTGCTCAGGGACAAAGATCTTTTGCATACCGAGCCCCTACCTGGTACAATGCCCTTAACCTGCCCTCCCTATCTTCCACGTCATTGGGAGCTTTCAAATCCATGCTATACGCTCACCTCACAGCCTCCAGCTCCTGTGACTGCTTTGACTAAAGTCCCATCCCACTGAGTGCACTTACATATGTTTCAATCAACCACCATGACTCCGCTTTGACAAAGGCAACCTGAGTACCACTAACCTGGTCATGTCTGCCTCTAAACTTCTTATTTCTCCCTCTCTCCCTATCCCCCCCCACCTCTCCAACCTTATTTACTTGCCCTTGACACTGCCTCTGAGTTCCATTTTCCTTTCCGTACATAAATGTTACTGTTTTAGTGTGGTCTTGTTAAACTGATTACCGATTGTTTGTAATACTGTCTACCATGTTTTTGTACTTTTATGATGTGGAACCTTTGTAAAAGAGCCTTGGCTCAAAGGTATTAATTCCTAGAACAATAAACTAAACTAAAACCAGGCTAAACTGGACAACTGGAAAGGGCACCCTGCTAGACTGGATTCTGACCAACTACCCAATAGAATCAAAAACATCTAGGTGCTCCCTGATTGCCTCAGTGACCACTCGCCAGTCACATGTATGTGAGTTAATAAGGTAAAAAATGACCCCCCATCTCTGGTTTTTAGCTGGGTCCTGAAGAGGGGTACCAAACACAACTTTAAGGCAGCTTTGGCCAGCATTGACTGGTCTCCCCTTGATAGTCTCAAAGACATTGACCAGGTTTTGCAATTTTTTGTGTCCACAGTCAATGGTATTTGTGATGCCTATCCCCCTCTGAGAAAAAGAAAGATCAGGGCTGCTTCAAATGGATGGATTACCAGGGACGTCCTTGATCTAATGAAGGAACGGAACAATCTCTGGGAACTTGCCAGAGGCATGGGCAACCAATCTGACTTCCAAAAGTATCGGGCAGCCAGATACAAGTGCACTGCTCTTGTCAGGCAAGCCAAAGTGGCTTACTACTAGGAGCAACTGGAACATAACTGGGGCAATGGGAAGCAATTCTGGGGTAACATTAAGGAGCTGCTGGGCAGAGAAGACAGAAGGCACCCCTCCATGCTCAACTTAAATGGCACCCCCACCCTAGATCTACACACAATTGCAGAAGCCTTCAATGTGACCTTCTTCAACCTCAGTTCTGTCCTCCCGCCCAGCTACCTTGACCCCCCCAAAAAACACCTGCCCAAAGCCCAAGATAATTTGACCCATCCTAATTTTTACTTCAAGTGTGTCACAACCAAGGAAGCCAGGACCTACATTACTAAGGTGCTGGGTAAAACCAGACTTGGTAGTGGCTCAATTGACATGAAATTGGTGGCAGTTGCATTGGACAAGCTGGTGGTTCCCATCACCAAGATCTTTAACAAGTCTCTCACCCTAGCAAAATTCCCTGTGGCCTGGAAGGTAGCTCTAGTCACCCCATCCAAAAAAATGGGGACCGGTCTTGCACTGCTAACTATAGACCAATATCTATCTTCTCCCCCCCGTTGAAGGTGTTTGAAAGGATCGTGGCTGACCAGGTCATGGAGTACCTTCAGAAGTATCGTCTACTGTGCCCACAACAGCACGGATTCCATCAGTGCCACAACACAGCTTTGGCCTTAGTTGAATTCACAGACTATGTTCACAAGGTCTTGGATGGGGGCAGCCTGGTGGGATCTATCTTCATAGATCTGACCAAAGCCTTTGATACTGTCAACCATCACATCTTGCTAGAACAGCTTCAGCATCTTGGGCTAGCCTCTGAAGCCATCCTCTTGTTCCAGGATTACTTATCCATTACAGTATTGAGTGTAAAAATTGGGACAGATATCTCCTCGTCTAGGGATATAGTACTGGGTGTCCCACAGGGGTCTGTATGGGCCCCCTCCTTGTTCATCAACAGGCTTCCAGAGGCTTGCAATAGCAAGATTATTCTGTATGCAGAATATGTGGTCATCCTTAGTAGTAGTACCCAGCTTCAACACCTACAGGATGATTTGCAGTACTCATTTTGAAGCTTGGAGGACTAGTTCAGCTCTCAGAAATTGCTTCTCAATTATAAGAAGATGAAGTCGATGCTGATAACCAGTCACCAGCACGAGAGATCTCTTCTTTCTTTCACTATTACTAACAACAAGACTGCTCCACTCAAGCAGGTCAACTCTTTTAAATACCTGAGCGTGATCATTGATGACACCCTCTCTTACATGTAGCACATCGATCAGGTCTTAAAAACAGTGAACACCAAACTTGGAGTTTCTCTACAGGCACAGGCAGTACATAACTCCTGAGGCCATCAGGTTGGCAGTATCCTCATTCATCTTGTCTGTTATTGACTATGGATTCATGGTCTATGGGTCAGCATCCAACACTGAACTAAAATGAGTAAGCATGGCCCTCAACAAGGCCTGCAGGCTGGCTCTAGGGGCTGATAATCTCCTATGCACCTGTTCCCTCTATTAGTGCACTAACTGGCTCAGTCTTGCCAGCAGAATAAAATACCAAATGTGCCTGCTTGGCGTGAAATCTCTCCTAGATAAAGCTCTGTTGGCCTTCAAAGAACTGTTCCGGCAAGGTAGATCTGGGTACCGCACTAGAGGGCAGACTCGCTGCCCACTTACCTTCCCCTTCAGAAAATGGCACTTGGCCAATGGTCCTTCGCCTACAGGGCACCTTCTTGGCTAAATGAGATCCCAGCATGCCTTTTACTCATTAACAGCCTCCTCATCTTCAAGGCAGAACTAAGATGTCACCTGGCCAAGGCTGAGGTCTGTAGCTGCAGGTAACCTGTAGCACTATCACCCGGTAGCTAGGACCCAGCCTACTCCTGGGCTGCATTCCCCAATTTGTGTTACCCTACTGCCCAGTAACCCCTGAGTTTAAACTCCTACTTTTTCCTTACTACTTGCCAGCTCTCAAACTTGAGCCTTCCATAGTCATAGCCTGTTGATAAGCCTTCTATCCATTGTCCTTAACTCAGCACTCTGTTTTAGAACCTCCCCTGCTACTGTCCCTGCTCAAATGTTATTATCTCATAGCTCTGTTTTCCCCCGGCTTATTCTGTGTATGGTCCTCCCTCACATTGCTCTCTAGTACGTTCCTACTAGGTCAGTCCTGCACACAAAATTATCTGCCCCCGTTTGACTAGAATTAACAATAAAGCCTCCTCTTGGCTGCCTTAACTTACAGGGTGTGAAAGCCTATGTTAAAGACTCCCCCTCCGACTTTATATGAAATAATGACAATGCCTCCCCTGGCTGCTTTACCTCCTGCTAAATTTGTTTCTTAAACCTACAGCAGTCACCATGTACCTTGGGCTGTACTAACTACAATATGCTGCACCTCTATATGAGATAGCTTACAATTGTAAATAGTCAGACCAGTTGCTGTTATTTCTTGCATTTTTTTGTCTCTGTACTTGTGCACCCATATCCTGTAACTATCTTTCTGTGTTGTCCTCCTGTCAAGACGTGAAACCTTTAAAAAAGAGCATGTCTGAACAGAGAAAGACAGAGAGAAAGAGAAAGAGAAGAGAAAAGAAAAGAAACGAACAACCAGAGGACAGCCTCGACTGATACCATTTCTTCCCTTTTTGCAAGAAGAGGTTGTGGCCAAATGGTGCAAAGAACCTGACATTGAGTGTGTGTGTAATCTGGGCCATTTATTTTTGTGACTCTGGGAGAACTGTCCATCTTCTCAGGTGCAGGACTGCCCATTGCCAGAGTACCCACCTAGAAAGAGGTGGTGACCAGACACAGCCCCTTTGGCAGAGCAATTAGCCTTTTCAGACTCCCTACCATCTTCCATGGTCACTGGCTACTGGCATGAGGTACGGCTGAGAAAAAACTGTAACTTTTTGTATGTTAAACGAACTCACTGACATAAATATAACTCTAATTTTATTTTAAACTAAAACCAAGGAACTGAACACTGTTGTTGTGTACATGGTGAAATTCTGGCCCCAGTGAATAGAGCAGCAATGCTACTGATGAGCACTCAATGGCAGGAAAAAAGGAATTGAAGCAGTTAGGGGCTGGTGTCACTGTATACCAGAAGCATGTGTGATGATGAATGCACAGGGCCTACTTGTATTTGATTTGATTTGATTTAATTTAATTTCATTTATTAATAATATTGCAATCATATACAAAGTACTGGTTGAAGTTTTATACAGTACAATTTCTACAAGTACACATTAATCATAAAAACACAAAACATATATAGTTGTGTTGTGCTTTAAAATACATAATAACCATGATTTAAAATACAAACACCTAATTTTTTGTAAAATACAATGACACAAATTCCAAACTTGCCTGAACAAAGGCAATAGTTAATTCATATCTAAATAGTACACAAATAAAGATTTCTATAAGTTTGAGTTCTCACTAATGGTTTTTTCCCGTTTTACTGTTTTTATAACTGATATCCAGTATTTACATTTGGTAAAAGCAAACAATGAAGTTTATGCATTGTATCACATACCTTTCTAAACATTTATTTTGCCATTCTTTCCTGCCTCACATCCAGTTTCTATAACTTGCAAATTTTTAAAGCCTCGTTATAACTCACTTCCCACCCCAACACTATCCTAGGTGCCATTTTTTGTACCCTTTACCATTTCTCTATTTTATTCTTTGTAAGCCCACCATGCCACACAGTGGTACCATATTCCAGTAGTTGTCTAACCACCATAGTATAATAATATACTGTCAGATAAATTTAATCCATCTCTTTTCAAAGTGGTCAAAAATTATAACCTACTATTTGCTTTTTTACCATGATCAAAACCTGTTCCACCCAGCCAAAGTCATTTTGAAAAATAATACCCAGTGATTTCACTTTATTAACCACTTCAACTTATACCCACTCCAAAAACAAGCGATTTACACCATCCCATTTATTCTGCTTCCCAAAATGTATCTCCTTATGGTAGTTTTGGTAGGATTTATTTGGATGAAGTTATTTTTAGACCATCTTCCTATATAATCCACATCACTTTGCATAGTACTTGCTTCCGCATTTTCCCAAATATCTAAAACTGTGGTATCAGCTATGTACTTTATACATGGGCCCTTTGTAGCCAAATCATTTATCAAAATTAAAAAATAAAAGTGGCCCCAATTTAGTACTCCGGGAGGCTCGGTCCTGTACCGATCCTACATGAGACATCACTCCTTCCTATTCAATCCATTGAGACCTCTTCTCCAAAAAAAATGATATATCCAATTAATAATACAATCAGCAATCTTAAAACCTTCCAGTTTCTTAATGACTGTTTTATGATCTGTAAGATCAAATGCCTTACTATAACTGACCAATACTGCTCCAGCATTCATACCATTACCCCATGCTCTCATACTTCTAAGAATTTCAAGGCAGCATCAGTCATTGAATTTCCCCACAGTGATCCAAATTTATTCTTCTCTAATAAATTCTCTATAAACTCCATAATCCATTTACAGATGAAAGTCTCACACACTTTTGATACTGTACACATCAAAGCTATTGGTCTAAAATCTGTAACCATATTTTTGGGTATCAACACATTTGGAAACATCAGAGTTGCTTGATTTACACATGTACCAAATGCCTATGAGACCTCCAGCTCTTGTTGTCTAGGGGGTATCGAAAATTTAGAACATGTGATGTTCAACTGTCCTTGATACTTCAAACCCTGCAGTGCTTGGATCTTCAGTATTCTCTCAGATTTTTCCAAATTATCAGAGGATCCTCTATCTTTTTTAATGTCTGTGAATGATGCAGTTATTGTGAATAAAATTGCAAATTTCTTCAGTATTGCATATAGAATTCATAGGAATAAACACTTCATATGTTTTTAATTGTTTTATTTTTATTTCATTGCATATATTTTTATTCTATCTGTGTGGAACTTTTTATGCCTGCCTATATAATATATCTGGATTAGTGCTATAATGGCTTGTAGCTGAACAATAAAACATTTGAGAATTGAAAAGGGATGATTTTTGCTTGTTTCCATTGTAATGGTATTTTTCCAGTTAGAACTGACTTGTTAAAAATGTGACACACCCATGGTACATGTAAGTCAGTTCCTTCTTTCACATCCAATTTGGGATCACATCAGGTCCTACTGCTTTATTTAGTTTAACTGCTTTCAATTATTTAGCCATCTCATAAATTTTTACTAAATAGTTATCTGGAACTAACACTTCGGATGCATCCTAAATGATATGCCAACCAAACAGCGACAATTTTACAGCAAACAACATTACAGTGGCAATTCGATGTTGCTGTTGTAATGTACCCACTGGACCTTGGCACTGCTTTCTCCTGGTATAGCACCCCTCCGTGAATCAACTCCAACTCAGAGTTGATAATCCTAAAGTTCAGGGGCTTGGGGGACAAATACCCCTGAAAAAAACTGACAGTGTACCTGACTGATTTATGCCAACCACAATTTGCGGTCAACATAAATCTGTCACTGTAATGTCATCCAACAAAATTCTTGTTGAACCTGCATCGTAGACCCCCCACTAAGGGATACCTGAAATGAGGCAGCCATTGTTTACTAGTGAATAGTGTTGTGTGAAATTAGGAAATTTGGCCTAACAAAATATTTTGTGAAATTTGCGCATTTTGAGAAAACATTTCGCAGGTGCAAAATGTGAAATTTCACCCCAAAATTGCAAAGCTTCACCTGACAATTGCAAAATTTCACCCACAAATTGTGAAATTTCATGGCAGAATGTGAAATTTAGCAATTTTAGGGCAAAATTTCACAATTTCCACATGAAATTTCTAAATTTTGGGGTGGAATTTCATAATTCTTGGGTGAAATTTCATATTTTGTACCTGCAAAACATTTCACAAATTTTGCGAAATTGCCGATTTCACAGCAATTTTGCTGTAAATTTTTTTATTTCACTAGGTCTCTACTAGTGAAAGGCTTCTGAAAGGGCTGGCTGCCCTTAAAATAGATAAGGTCCCAAGACCAGATGGGTTGCATCTGAGGATACTCATGGAATTAGCAGGAGAGCTAGCTGAACCACTGGTATGCCTGTTCAACAGATCACTTAGGTCTGGGGAGATTCCATGGGATTGGAAGGTGGCAGACATTGTACCACTTCATAAAGGGGGGGAGATAAAGAGCAACCAGGGAACTACAGGCCTGTCTGTCTAACCTCTATAGTAGTGAAGCTAATGGAGTCACTGATCAAAGAGGACCTCAGAGACTACCTGGAGAGCAACAGGCTACAGGACAGTAAACAGCATGGTTTCATGGTAGGAAAATCTTGTCAGACTAACCTGATATTTATTTTTTTGACTGGGTGACAAAGGGCATGGGGTCATAATGTTTCATGTCAAATCAGTGTGGCACTATACCATGCTGTCTAAACAGTGACCCCCTGATAAAAACAAAGATCTTTGTTTCCTCAGGGGGCTCTGCCCCCTGCAGCCCCTGAACCCTGCCCCACTAAAATAACCTCCTCTGGAGGGGCAACTCAGGGAGAGGGTGAAACTTGGGTGGGGGGGCACCACAAGACAAAAAAAATGAAAGTATTTACATGCTCTGGGACTAGAGCCCCAGTCAACAGCTGCTCCATTGCCCTCCAGCACTGATGGCTCAACTCCCTGAGCCATGTCAGCTGCTCTGCAGACTCCCTTCCAGCAGACCTCTTATCCTCTTTTCCAGAAACAGCTACAGGGTCACAAGCTATGTCCATCGTGCGGCAGTGTGTAACCTGTAGCTGTTTGGACTCACGCTGTTCCTGTTGCACGTTTTTTCCCTATGACATTCTCCTTGTGAGAATGTCACCTAGTAGGGTGATGAAGGAATTAGAAAAGGGCCCCACTGTGAATATGCTCTACTTTGACTTCAGCAAGGCTTTTGTCTCAGTACCTCATAAATGATTGCTCAAGAAGATGGAAGACTTGGGTGAAGATAAGCCCATAGTGAACTGTGTGGATAACTGGCTAGAGGGGAGACAGGAGAGGGTGGTGACCAATGGGGTTAAATCAGAGGAGA
Source organism: Neoceratodus forsteri (assembly GCA_016271365.2). NCBI lineage: Eukaryota > Metazoa > Chordata > Ceratodontiformes > Ceratodontidae > Neoceratodus > Neoceratodus forsteri. The sequence goes on from CM028132.1 coordinate 104,016,572, forward strand.
GGGAGGTTATGAACGAGGTTCCACAGGGATCAGTCCTGGGTCCGGTTCTCTTCAGCATTTTCATTAGTGACTTTGGAGAAGGAATCCAGGGCAGGTTGTGTCTCTTCGCAGATGGCACAAAACTATGTGGGAGGGTGGATAGTGACAGGGGAATAAGGGAAATGCAGCAAGACCTACAAAAGCTAGAGGGGTGATCAAAGGTCTGGTAGTTAAAATTCAATGCTAGAAAGTGCAAGGTAATGCACCTAGGGAAAAAGAACCCCAAGACAGAGTACTGGATGGGAGGAAAGAAACTTAGCACTACAGCTGAGGAATGGGATCTGTGAGTTATCATTAGCAACTCACTTAAGCAATCGAGTCAGTGCAACAATGCCTAAAGCAAGGCTAACAGGATGCTGAGATGTATCGGGAGGGGTATTGATAGCAGAAGAAAGGAGGTAATACTTCCCCTCTACAGATCCCTGGTGAGGCCTCACCTAGAATACTATGCCTAGTTCTGGAGTCCTCACCTCAGAAAGGATAAAGATATACTGGAGGCAGTTCATTGCAGAGTAACAAAAATGATTCAGGGCCAGCAGGGCAGAGGCTATAAGGAACGCCTCAAGGCACTAAATATGTACTCACTGGAGACCAGAAGGGAGAGTGGAGATGTGATAGAGATCTTCAAGCTCCTTAAAGGAATTAACAAAGTGAACTGCAGGGAACTATTTAGCCTGAATACCCATTCAAGGTCATGTGGACATAAATGGAAATTAACAAGATGTAGGCTCAGGAGAGATGTGAGGAAGTACTACTTTACGGAAAGGGTGGTGGAACCTTGGAACCATCTGTCGGCTGACGTGGTGGGTGCAAAAAACAGTCAGGGGATTCAACCAGGGTTGGGACATAATGAAGGGAATAGTGGTTACCAGGGGCAACAGGATCAAGGAGGAGAATAGAGGTGTACAGTGATATGAGAGAGTATTATTGAGCGGCTCAATATGAGTGACTCAGTAATAGCGTTCGTACTGAGAGCAAGTAGTAGAAGAAATCATCCTATCCTGTAGAGTGAGTGTAGCTTGGAGCTACACTCACTACAGCAGAATGTAGGATGCTGTTTGGCCAAGCCCTGCTGAGCTGGCCATTTAGCATAGTGGTGTATGCCACTGCCTGTGGAGCCAGCAGACCCAGGTTCAAGTCTGGTTCTAGAGAGAAAAAGGTTTTTTTTTCTTCTTTTTGAATGTTAACTTTCCCCTGGACCCCCCATGGAGTTGATTATTTTAAGTTTCGGGGGTGCACAGGGCTTTTCCCCTGCATAAAAATACTTATTTTGGTTGTTGTTATGTGATACACTACCGTCACTATTTGCAATGGTCGTTGTAATATAAATCACCCTTTTGACGCTGGGCTCTTTTTTTTATTCGGTCTTTGTGATCAGTGGAGTTTCAAACTTGCCGTTATCACATAGAACAAGAATAGAGAGAGAGAGAGTTACAAGTTAGTACCCTGGAGGAACAGCAGACTCCAGAGATTATAGGGAACTTAGGCAGACTGGATGGACCTCTGGTCTTTTTCTGCTGTCGTTGTCCATGTTTCTATCCTTTACTTCTAAAGGAGATAACTCACTACTTGCCTCACTTAACACATTATTTAGAGCTATCAGAAAAGAAACACCTCCATCAAAATTCTCATAACCGCATGATTTTTTTCCATTTATCTATTTGATTGGTTTGTTTACCCATGCTCAGAGAGTCTTTTGTTTTCTTCCACCACTTTTGTGGCTCTGATTGCCTTAACCCAGCTCTTTCTTTCATAGTAATGCCTCCTTAACCACTTTCCTTTCCTATTCACCTCATTACATATTCTATTATATACCACCATATCTTTCTGTTTAAGTGCCGTCTGACTTGCAGTAATCAATTCTTTAAACTCATTGGTAATCCATGACTTATCCTCAACTTTCCTTATTACTTCTCTCATAGGCATAGCCTGATCTAGGGATTAATTTATTATTGTTATAACTGAATTTCATGTCATACTAGGAGTGCTAGGTGTACAGAAGGCCTAGGCCCGTATAAGTACACCTCCAGCAAAGCTGGACTAGGTTTTCTTATAAGTTCAATAAGTGTCTATCAAGTTCATTTTTGAATACATCTATATTGTTAACATTTACAATGTATTTTGGAAGTTCATTCCACAATGGAGTGATCCGTTGTGTAAAAAAGAAACGTCTATTATTTTTTGTGGGAAATGTTAACGCAAGTTGATAATTATGACTTCTTAAATTAATTTCTCTTATGTCTTGTCAGCACTCTCACCATTAAATTTCTTGCCTTGCAGTTTCCCCCTGCTATTATATCTAAAGTTCTACTCTTACTTAGTTCAGTCACTTTCTACACCTAAATTTCTGTTCTTTCTCTCTCAGTTTCTTACATTCTTGGAACATAAGAACATAAGTAAGTGCTGGCAGAAGGGGACTGTATGATCCTTCTAGTCTGCCTGTGTGAGCTACCCTCCCCTAGTCTTTTTTCCTTCCTAGGTTCCCACAGTGCCTATCCCATGCTAGCTTGAACTCTCTCACTGTCTTTGCTGCCACGACTTCTGGGGGCAGACTGTTCCAAGGCTCCACCACTCTTTCAGTGAAGAAAAACTTCCTGATGTTGATTTTGAATCTACCTCCCTGTATGAGCATGATGTGCCCCCTTGTTCATGTAGACGAGTTTTCTCTGAAAAGATCCTGAGTTTGTACTGAGTTGATTCCTTTGAGGTATTTGAATGTCTCAATCATATCCCCCTGTCCCTCTTCCTTTCCAGTGAGTACACATTGAGATAGTTGAGTCATGACTCGTAGGGCTCTTGATGAAGTCCATGAATCATCTTCATAGCTCTCCTCTGAACATTTTCCAGATTATCTCTGTCTTTCTTGAGGTGTGGTCTCCAGAACTGGACACAATACTCTAGGTGCAGCCTCACCAAGGACCTGTACAGTGGAATTATCACCTCACTTTTTCTACTCATGGTACTCATACCTGTGCATCCAAGGATGCCATTGGATGTATGGGTAGGGGTTCAGGGTTATTTGCTATCATCACAACCTTATGATCTGATGATCCAGTTTGGGGTAGAATCTTTGGTCTATCATAAAAATCATTTAAACTGGTCATTATAATGTCTAAAACATTCTTGTCTGTAGTAGTGTCCACCAATATCTACTTTAATTCATTCTCCCCTGATATTTTTTAAAGTGGCAGTCTGTCTGCATCTCCCATTATTACAATTCCACACATAGCATATTGTTCAAATATGCTATCCAAGCACCAATTTATATTATTTAATCATGTTGTTTATTATTTGTTGGGGGTGGTAGAACCCATCCCCAATCAATGGTCAGCACTGCTGAGGAAGATTAGAAATTTTCAGTTCCACCCATATCATTTCAAGTCCATCTACTTCTAGTTCCACCAGTCTTTTACATGGGACACTTATGAATATACATTGCAATCCCACCACCACTATGTTCCTGCATATCTTTCCTTTCCATCTGATAATCTTTAATTCCAACTACCTGAGTAGGAATATGAGGACTGCCTCAGATCTCAGTTATTAACCCCACATGAACTCCATTTTGTTTCATTACTACATCAAGCTCACCAACGTTTCTCATCAGTGCCCTTATATTTGTGTTTAAAAAGGTTGGGACCCACCTCTTATCAGTTTGTATAGTTATGCCATTTGCCATATTTAGTTTTCTCTTATGGTTCTTTGATTTTCTTTTTGTTCAGTGATTCTAACTGCAATACCATACTCTTTATGTTCATTTTCACACTGTCATTTTATCTCTCACAAATGTACTGGATTTAAAAAATTCCTTTTTACTTGCTTCTTTCTTTTACCACTTATCAAAACTGGAATATCTTTTTCTTCCATCTTCATCTTTCCTTTAAACTTGTGTACACTTATTTCTTGTCTTACCAAGTCTATCATTATAAATTGCATAAGAGCCCATATACCGATTGTAACCCCCTTGTTAGCCGGGGTTACTAGAATCCCAGTAAGACCTAGTGGTAGGCAGGGAAGGCAGCTTGTGAAACTCCAGTTAAATGGATTTCACACTGTCTCACTCTGTTCTTAGTCTCAGCTGAGACTGAGGGATGACATCACCAATAGAACTATCACAGCTGCATGAGCCACATTGGAATCTGCAGCAAGGGAGTTGGAATAGAACGTTGGGAGGTTTGAACATTAGTCAGTGATCAGCTGGTGTTTGGAGCTTGCTGGGGAAGCAGCTCAGCAGCTCAGTAAGGCTCTAGGAGCCTCAGCCCTGACAGAGGGCTACTTTTAAGTAAAAGGATGTGTGTCTCCACCTTAAAGAGAGACACAGAAGATAATTGAAGTGGCGGAGACTGCTGTTTCGGGTCTCAGTGCCCCCTCCCTTCAGGGATGGGGGGCAGGAAAGGGTTCCCTGCAGATTCCTGGGGCAACCCCCTAGTTCTGCTTGTAAAGGAAAAGCTGCCTATGTGTTCCAGAGTTTATTTGGGAGAACAAGAAGACTTGTGAGTCACCTGTGGGGCACCTGCAATGTGAGGGTGAGTGTCTGCTCTTCCTGAAAGGACCTATGTTTTTTCACCCTGGGACTTGTGTGACAATGTGGGGATTGAACTACTAAAACAGTGAAAGCCTAGAGTAATGGGCTAAGCAAAGTAAAAGTAGGTTCAAGTCCAGAGCTTGTTGGGATGAAAATGATATGTAGAGGAGATGTGACAGACATCTACCCAAAAATCTACATTTGAAAGTTTTCAGTAAAGGAATTGTTCAGTTTCCAGAGAAATGGCCGGGTATGGGCTGTGGGAGCTGGAGGTGGAAGGCCCCCCATCTTTAGTGACCAGGTCCACCTCTACGGATTTGCTCTGTGGATTTCTATTTTACCTCAGGCACTTGGCCAGTGATGAGGGAAGTACTCAGATGTGGGATTGTAAGGAAAATTCTCTCTAGGAGTCAAAGGCTCTAGTGTGGTTTGGGGAGCCACAACATGGATAATTGGTTCATTCCCAAAATGGACCGCGGATCAAGTGGCCGACAGGGGAGCCGGGCCAGTGGGGAAAACCCAAGTAGTGTACAAGTTGGGCTGTGTACCCAAAGCTGTGTGCAAGTCTGGGTTGTGTGCCTGGTGGGTTTAGAGCCTGTAGGGCTGGAAATAGTGATAAAGTGTTCTGTTGTCTCTAATCTGCATTACCAGGAATGTAGCCCCGTGGGAGTCTGTCTATGCTTTGTTTGTTCAGCTTGTATATGAATAAAAGCCACACTGAAGAATCCAATTCCTGGTTCTGGACATCACAGTTTTTGCTTTCTGTGTTCGGATTTACTTGGGTGCCCCTGTGCAGAGTAGCCAAACCTAGGCCCCCTGTGCCGAGTAACCTCATCCTCCCTAAACCCAGTCCCCACCAGGTACTGCTATCAGCTTCAACAGCATGCCACCTGTCATTTTGCGAGAAAGGCAGGGGTGAGGGGTTACAAAAATGGCGGCACCACTTTGGATTTTGTTCTGGGAGGAAGGTGCTCGGGCAAGGGGGCTAGCATTTTGGCTATCTGGCAATGGGTAGCCCAAAAAAGCTGAAGCAATTTCCCTAGTGTTGCTGTGTGCTGTGGATCTTATGCTGCTGTTTAAAAATGCCAACTGTTTACCAAGGAGCAGTAAAGCCAAAGAGTGTGCCCTTGTCCTGCATCAAATTGTTTACAGCATTTTTGCCTGCTTGTAAAATGAACTGTGGTAAAGAAAAGTGTGGAAGACTAGGGGTAGCAACTGGACAATTGTGCCCTGGACGTTTGAAATGCTTTTAAAAATGAACTGTTGTAAAGAAAAGTGTGGAAGACTAGTGGTAGCAACAGGAAAATTGTGCCCTGGACATTGGAAATGCTTTCTGAAAGAACTGAGAGACTTGCAGGTGTAATGGCTATGTTAAATGGCTGAAATGGGCTCCTACCGTGGAGTCAGTTAGTGAAGAAAAAAGTTGCATTCTGCAGTTTAAATTTGCCTGCTCGATGATCGCTGTGAGGAGAAGAGCCCTCGCAAGGAAGAAGAGGCTCATTTGCATGGTGTCATGTGATTGGTCAGGCTGCGATCAGTCCCGCCCCTCAGCCAGCTCTACAGTGACTGCCCCAACATTCGAGAGGGAGTGTGAGTGGAGTGCATGTACTGGCTAGTGGAGGAGCATCATGGAGTGTTAAAATCACTGTAATCCTTGTAAAAATAGATTTTCTAGTTTAAAATCGGGCTCAACCTGCTAATCAATCGTCGGAATTGCAAGTTTGGTGGTTGAGAAGACGACCGGTAGGACTGCTCGCCCGTTTCTGTTCTGAGTCCTCCAAGAACTGGCTGCAGGCCATTTTTCCCCATCGCAGCAAACCGCTACTGATAACAGTAAGTAACAACCTAAAAACTGCTCAAACAGTGATTTTCTGCCCTATGCCATGTAAATGTGTGTGCAGCAGTGTAGTCGCTTTGCAAGTAACGACTGTGTAAAGTCCTGCCAGCAAATGCAAGTCTGTTAAGCCATTGACTGTGTGCATAGTAATAAATTCAGCCTCAGTTTAAAGTCTGAAGCCAGAGAGAGAGACTGTGGGTTGTAGCCAAAGTGCAGCACTAGTTATACAGGCAATCCTGTGCTAAAAACCTGAAGCTTTAAGGGACTGTGAATCAAATAAATGTTACCAGCATGTAAAAAGTCCATGGAAAATCAGGTGAATGTGTTTAAAGCAAGAACAGAGCAAGTTGTGCAGTTTGAGCAAAAGTTATCAGTAGTTTGTGTAAATTAGAGTAGTAGGCTTGACCCAGATTCTGAATGTTGATGCACAGAGTGCTGTCGCCGCCATTACAGGGTGGGGTAGTAAAGTAAACACAGCAGCAGAGGAGCCATTTTACAACTAAAGAGTGTGTTCAATAAAGTGGGACTTTCAGTTACAGTGAACTTTTGTTTGTTTTTCTGCAGTTATAGCCTCAGGACCAGCTCGTTACCCGGATCATGCTCGGGTTGCAGTAATGGAAGCAGTAAATAGACTGAGGGATATTGAAAAGTGATGCTATGGAGGGCATCTGCCTCCTGATGTGGCGATTCCTAATTATCCAGTGTGTGTATGCCAAATAGGCTTGAGTGCTGGAAGGGACGTCTTCATGATTCCTCACTGTGCTGGATGCCTAGAAAAATATGGCTTGTATAAAGCGCCTCCAATTCGTTTGGCTCCCACATGGACAAAGGTTCAGGAATCTGCAGTTGGCAGCACACAGCACCAGGTGGAGCTTGTGGAGGAAGGCCCCTCAGGGGGGTGTGGCACAAAGCTAGAGGGTGCAGAGTTAGAGACAGAACCAGAAGTTGAAGTTTCAGATGCTGGATCCCAGAAGAAAAGTTCGGATAAAGCATCAATAGACCCCTGGAGGGGGAGGGCCTAGCCCAAGTCTCTTAGGTGAAGATGAGATGCGGGAGGCCTTGAGTGGGAAGTGTCGACTTCCACACCTAGTGATGAGTGGATAGTCTCAGGAGTGAGAATGACTGCTCACTCCTGGGCTCAGATCCTCAGTGAAGAGGAAGAGGAGGGGGAACCTATGTGGCCTTGTGAAAAAGGAACGGGCACACAGCCTCAAGTTCTTGCCTCGGAGGAATGCATGGAAGAAAGTGGTGATGCCACTGCCCTGGCTTTGCAAGAGGAAGAAGTCTGGGATCCATTTCTAATTTCTTTAAGGATGCAAAGCTGGCAGAACCAGAACTGGCCACCCCCAAGCCAGGCCAGCAGTCTTAGATTAACCAAAGCAAGTAAAGAGGAGAGACTGGTTCGTAGAAAGGCAAATGAGATCTATGGTATGACCTTTCCTACCTTTCCTCGGAAAGTCTGGGAGGAGATTGAGAACAGCAGGAAATCCTGGATCTGGGACGAAGCATTGAAAAGTGTGCATCCAGGGGCCAGCAAGCATGTAAAGAACAGACTGTTTCATGAGAAGTATACCCAGTGGAAGAGAGGCAGGACACTGTTTATAGACAGAGTGAGAATAGTGGATGGAGAGGGACGTGAAATCTCCCACTGTGTGAATTATGTGCACCCAGATGGGGTAATAATTCAAGCTCCTGACCCCCGGTACTATTGGCCTCAGTGCAAGGACCTCCCAGCAAATGTGCCCGTGCCGACAAAATGAAAAGCCGAGAAGTGGTAGTCAATACTGCCACACCAGACTGTGAAGTGCCTTTATTGATCCACCAATATGGACATCCAGGACTCAGGTGCCCCACATTCATCAGTTCTACAGTGTACTGGGCTTTCCAGAATCCATTGACTGGCCCAACAGATGACTTCAGATCCAGAGAGGACACCAGCCCAGCTGTATCCTGTTCATCGCCTGGTAATCGGATGACGCCGGACCAGCTGTTTTCTTTTTGTTCCTGTTCTAAGGTTCCATCTCCAGAGATGACATCAACCCAGCAGTTCCCAGATGTGCCCTCCTGTGGTTCCCAGAAGATGTCCACCCAGCTGTATCAGAAGAAATGCTGCCAGGGAGAGTCTTCGTCAGAGGTGCAGGTCGGTTAAGAATTTTCCATACTACAAGTGGCTGGTAAGTCCGTACTTTTCTATCTTTATGACACTGCAGTACACACCCTACACTAGCAGACTTCAAAATGTGTGAACTGTCCTCAAAGACTCTCCCCTTCGGGGCTTTGGCCTGTTAGAACTGTGCTTCACCGGGCTCCGGCCCAGGAGAGACTATTGGACTAGCCTTCGGGCATTGTGGTCACTAGTTGGGACTTTTAGGGCACTCCATCCCCCCAAATGTGTATTGTAAATAATGTCATTGTTTTCTAATGTAAATACTGTTTTTCTACCTTTTTCTAAAAAATTCTTCTTGGGATTCTTCAGTGTTTTGATGGTAGGGGTCTAGGTAGACTGTGTATGCAGATTAGGAGTGTGTGTTGTCTTTCTTTTCTTACAGGTGTTCCTGGGAAGACAGAAGAGAAGACAAGAAGAGGAGGAGGGGCTCATCGGAGTTCCTCATTAGTACTTTAGTGTGGTGAAATTTAAAGTACTGTGGTGTTATTGCTGTTGTTGCTGTATTAACCCTTTCCTTCCACAGGTGTGGTTGTGGGGGTAGGGAGGAGACAGTAAAATGGTATAAAATGTGGTATTTCAATGGTGTGTGGTTGCAGGTTGCCCAAGGTCGGGGAGGTCCCTGGGTTGTTTTTGTTTTGGGGGTATTAGGTTAAAGTCAGGTAGGTTTTCCCTAGAGGGTTGGGGGGATAGACAGGCTGTGGTCCTGAATGGCCATTGGGACCGCAGTGCTGATCTATCAGGGCTATGATCTGGATAGTTCTACCAGAGCCACTAGGCGTCCATAGTAAGTGGATAGTGTACAGGCTGATATGTCGGCTAAAGGCCTCTAGGCCCTTAGTGTTGCCTGCCTGTGCTTGCACATGGTAGGAGGGGGCCTGATCACCCCCCTCCGCAGGTAGCACATAGGGTGGGATGGCCTAAGGCTGGGTAAATAATGACTGTGGACAGTCATTTTCCTGGTCAAGGGCAAGTGTAACCCCCTTGTTACCTGGGATTACTAGAATCCCAGTAAGACCTAGTGGTAGGCAGGAAAGGCAGCTTGTGAAACTCCAGTTAAGTGGATTTCACACTGTCTCACTCTGTTCTCAGTCTCAGCTGAGACTGAGGGATGACATCACCAATAGAACTATCGCAGCTGCATGAGCCACATTGGAATCTGCAGCAAGGGAGTTGAAATAGAATGTTGGGAGGTTTGAACATTAGTCAGTATTCAGTTGGTGTTGGGAGCTTGCTGGGGAAGCAGCTCAGCAGCTCAGTAAGGCTCTAGGAGCCTCAGCCCTGACAGAGGGCTACTTTTAAGTAAAAGGATGTGTGTCTCCACCTTAAAGAGAGACACAGAAGATAATTGAAGTGGCGGAGTCCGCTGTTTCGGGTCTCAGTATCCCCTCCCTTCGGGGATGGGGGGCAGGAAAGGGTTCCCTGCAGATTCCTGGGGCAACCCCCTAGTTCTGCTTGTAAAGGAAAAGCTGTCTATGTGTTCCAGAGTTTATTTGGGAGAACAAGAAGACTTGTGAGTCGCCTGTGGGGTACCTGCAACGTAAGGGTGAGTGTCTGCTCTTCCTGAAAGGGCCAATGTTTTTTCACCCTGGGACTTGTGTGACAATGTGGGATTGAGCTACTAAAATAGTGAAAGCCTAGAGTAATGGGCTAAGCAAAGTAAAAGTAGGTTCAAGTCCAGAGCTTGTTGGGATGAAAATGACATGTATAGGAGATGTGACAGACGTCTACCCAAGAATCTACATTTGAAAGTTTTCAGTAAAGGAATTGTTCAGTTTCCAGAGAAATGGCCGGGTATGGGCTTTGGGAGCTGGAGGTGGGAGGCGCCCCATCTTTAGTGACCAGGTCCACCTCTACGGATTTGCTCTGTGGATTTCTACTTTACCTCAGGCACTTGGCCAGTGATGAGGGAAGTACCCAGACGTGGGATTGTAAGGAAAATTCTCTCTAGGAGTCGAAGGCTCTAATGTGGTTTGGGGAGCCACAACATGGATAATTGGTTCATTCCCAAAATGGACCGTGGATCAAGTGGCCAGCGGGGGAGCCGGGTCAGTGGGGAAAACCCAAGTAGTGTACAGCTCGGGCTGTGTACCCAAAGCTGCGTGCAAGTCTGGGCTGTGTGCCTGGTGGGTTTAGAGCCTGTAGGGCTGGAAATAGTGATAAAGTGTTCTGTTGTCTCTAATCTGCATTACCAGGAATGTAGCCCCATGGGGGTCCGTCTATGCTTTGCTTGTTCAGCTTGTATGTGAATAAAAGCCACACTGAAGAATCCCATTCCTGGTTCTGGACATTACAGTTTTTGCTTCCTGTGTTTGGATTTACTTGGGTGCCCTTGTGCAGAGTAGCCAAACTTAGGCCCCCTGTGCCGAGTAACCTCATCCTCCCTAAACCCAGTCCCCACCAGGTACTGCTGTCAGCTTCAACAGCATGCCACCTGTTGTTTTGCTAGAAAGGCAGGGGTGAGGGGTTACACAATTAAAAATGTCCCTCCCACTGTAACCTACAAACCACACACAACCCTTAAAAGAGACAGACAATTTTAACTATAAAAAGCTAAGATTTGAAAATGCACAATATAAAAAAGATTTGCAAAGCATAACACCCTAAATACTAGACTAAATAAAAAGCTTTCATACCCCACTTCCTGCTATAAAAATTCTGAATTCTGGACCTAAACTATCTAAGACTAGGTCTTTACATGACAGAGAACATAAAGACCACAGAAATACAAGGGGAACAGAGTAAAGCGGAGGAACAGTGGGTCACCCTGAAGACAGGGAGGGGAGCCACTATTAGTATAGGGGTGATCTACGGACCTCCAGCACAGGGAGAGGATAGAGATAAGGATATTATAGATGAAATACAAGGGATGGCTAGCAAGGGTGAGGTTCTGATAGTGAGGGACTTTAATCTACCAGATCTGGATTGGAGCCTACCTGCTGCAGCATCAGTTAGAAGTAAGGAAATCCTAGACTCCCTGCAGGGGGCATTACTCAGGCAACTAGTTAAAGAACCCACTTGACAGGGGGCATTACTGGGCCTGTTACTGTCAAACAGGGACAGTGTCACTGACATCACAGTGGGAAGCCACCTGGGGACCAGTGATCATTGTACGGTATGGTTCAGCATAAGAACTGTGCCGCAGCCAAGCCACACTAAAATGAGGGTCCTGGACTTCATGAGGGCTGAGTTCAAGAAAATGGGAGAGTACCTCAGGGAAGACCTAGCAGGAATAGGGGGAAAAGGGTGGGGTAAAGGAAAAGTGGGCAAGAATAAAGCAAGCCATAGAGAAGGCAACAAACCTCTTTGTCAAGCAGGTTACTAAGAGCAAGAGAAGAAAGATTCTCCAAGGAAGTAGCAAAGAAGATAAAGGAAAAGAAACAGGCATTCAAAAGGTACAAGATGACACAGAAGGAAGAAGATAGGGAGAGTTATCAGGAGAAACAAAGGGAGGCAGGGAAGGCAGTCAGGAGAGCTTAGGCACAAATGGAGGAAAACATCCAAATCAGCAAAAAAGGGGATAAACTTTCTTCAGGTACATAAGCGAAAAGAAGAAAAGCAAGGCAGGGATAGTAAGACTAAAAGGGTGTGTGTGTGCGTGTGAAAGAGGACCAGAAGAAAGCTGACATACTGAATAAGTACTTTTGTTCAGTATTCATAAAGAAAGGGGTAGGTGATCAGCCACAGTTAGTGGAGAAGGGCATTAAGGGAAGGGAGGGGGAAACTAGCCCTTTTATAGAGGAGACAGTCCTCAGGGAACTAGCAAAACTAAAAGCAGACAAGGCTATGGGGCCAGAGGGAGTTCACCCTAGGATACTGAAAGAACTAAAGGAGGAACTGTCTGCACCTCTGATGGCCCTGTTCAGTCTATTACTGGATACAGGGGAAAATTCCAAGGGACTGGAGAAAGGTAGATGTGGTCCCACTACAAAAGAGTGGGAATAGGGAGGATGCAGGAAACTACCAACCTGTAAACCTGACTTCTGTGGTGAGCAAGGTTATGGAAACTCTACTTAAAGAGAGGATTGAGGAATACCTTAACACCAGTGGTTTGCAGGACCCAAGGCAGCATGGGTTCACACAGGGTAGATCTTGCCAAACAAACTTGACAGAGCATTTTGACTGGGTTACCAGGGAGCAGGATCAGGGAGGAGCACTGGATGTGGCCTACCTGAATTTCAGTAAGGCCTTTGACACTGTTCCACACAGAAGACTGGTAAACAAGTTGGCTAAGTAACAGAACTCAGAGGGTGGTGATAAATGGAGTTCACTCAGAGGAAGTTAAGGTAACCAGTGGGGTGCCACAGGGGTTAGTACAGGGACCGACCCTCTTCAATGTCTTCATTAGTGACATTGCAGAGGGGTTGAAAGGAAATACATGCCTGTCTGTGGATGACACAAAAATCTGTAACAAAGTGGACACAGGCGGGGGGGAGTGGAGAAAATGAAGGAAGATCTAAAAAAGACTGGAAGACTGGTCAAGGGTTTGGCAACTGGTCTTCAATGATAAAAAAAAATGTAAAACTATGCACATAGGGCACAGAAACCCAAGGGCAATGTATAATTTGGGGGGTGGTGGTGTTAACAACAACAAAACAGGAAAGGGATCTGGGAGACATAATTTCTGATGACCCTTGCCTCAGTGTTTGCGCACAGAGGTTTTTTGTCTTTTAAATAATTTTTTATTTTAATAGGTTCACCACAACATATCCAAGACACACTGTCTTAGGGTTACTGGTCCATTCCACTGGGGTGTCAAACAGACGAGGCATACTGATGAGTCCTGGTAGGATGAAACACGTGTCTATGTCATCTGTTAGCACCCTTTGCAAACTGTGTGGGAGGCCTTTTGGCACCATGCAATTCTGCTTAAAAGTTGGACCAGCATAACATTCTGTGGTGATTTGCATATGCAGCCCATGATGCTTTGCATTGTGTGGGCATGTGTGATTTTATAATTTCTGATGACCTGAAGGTAGCAAAGCAGTGAGATAAGGCAGTAGGAAAAGCTAGTAGGATGCTGGGGTGTGCAGGGAAGGGTATCACCAGCAGAAAAGGTGAGGTAGTGTTACCCCATGTAGATCAATAGTGAGGCCACACCTGGAGTACTGTGTCCAGTTCTCGAGGCCCTACCTCAAGAAGGACATAGACCAGATGGCGGTGGTACAGAGAAGAGCAACTTAAATGGTGCATGGTCTGCATCAGAAGCCCTACAAGGAAAGACTGAGGGAATTAAATATGTACTAACTGGAGGAAAGGAGATAAAAGGAAAACATGATAGAAACATTCAAATACCTCAAGGGTATCAGTAAGGTACAGGAGGGTGGCATATTGCACAGAAAGAGATGCTGAAGGACAAGGGGGCATGATATGAAGTTGGAAGGGGGGAGATTTAGAGAGGATGTGAGGAAATATTTCTTCACAGAAAGGGTGGTGGATGCCTGGAACAGCTTCCCAGCAGAGGTGATGGGTACTGAAACAGTAAGAGGTTTCTTTCAGATATGCATGGGATAGACACAGGTGGACCTTAGTAACAGAGCTGGGGGGATAGGGCCAGAGATCAATTAGGGTCTACGGTAGCACAGCAGGTAGGGACTTTAGGGCAGACTAAGTGGGCCAAGAGGTCCTTTTCAGACAGCAGCTTCTATGTTTCTATGCATGTTTCTAAGAGAAAAAAATATTTTGCAAGGCTTCTAAATACTAAACTAAATAAAACAAACTCCACATCTAGCAAACAGAATTCCTGATCCCAGTTCCCAGCTTGCCTGGCTGACTCTGGCAGACTGCTCCATACCTTGCCAGAGTACTTCACTGGAGGATGACACCGCCACTTCAAAGATTCCGACGCATCTTTAGGGGTCCCAGTTAAATTGATCTCCAGGCTGACCCACAGCTGCCCTGCCACCACAGTTGATTGGTGGGTTGGTAACACTGGTGGCAACTTTTGAACAAACAGGTGAAAGCTGGAAAATGAGTGAACTCTGGGCAAGCTGCAAACACACCATTTATAGGGCATATGAGCAGCAATACACAATGGGGCTTAGATTAAACAATACATTCATGCCAAACAGACAGTCAAATATGGCATCAATACAACTATTTACTTCTTCCCAAAATGGGACATTGTCATTTAGGGCATGGAGTCATAATGTCTCAAGACATTATGCCGCTGCAATATACCGCACTGCCAATACAGCGCAACATATTGCGGCAGCATATGTCTTGTATTGCAGGGGGTGACACTCTGTTTTGGGGGGCTGCATCCTCCATACCCCCCCAATCTAACTCCAGGGGGGTTATCACTTAATATTGCACGACATGCAAAAAAAATAACATTTCTTTAGTCTGGGACCGGGAATCAAAACCCAGTCCCAAACGCACTGCCAGCATCCCTTATGCTCGTGGCTCATCCCATTGAGACACAGCAGCATCTCACTGGCCCCTGTCCCAGCAGAGGTCTTATCCTCTGCATGGGAACAGAGAGAGGGTGCACTACCGTGCATACTTCCTTTAGTGGTATTTCACCCTCTCACTGTTCCCTTCCATGTTGTTTCTGTTGCACAGGTATGTTGTACTCTATTCTGCGTGTGACATATTGATCCGGTAGGTGTGTAGGGGTTGTGGGCTAAGAGATGGACCAGGCACCAAACTTCAAGCTCAACACACAATCTCTATGTGATGTTTATTCAAAATGCAGCAGATAACCTTCAGCAATGGCATATCCCTTCTTCACCACATTAGGTTGTAGCAACACACAATGCAAGTCTTTCCTCTACACTTAGCCAGCACCTAATGACTCACTGATCTCTGATCCAACTTATCTGTTGAAATTTAGCCTCTCCTATGTGGACCTTGTTAGCTTGGGTGGTGGAGGCTCAAATAAAAAAAAACAAAAAAAAAACAAGCTAAAGACAAAGAACCTCAGTGCAGAAGCACAGAAACAAGGGTTACCCCAAAGGGCATTGACAATAAGCCACGTTTCAAAGAAACACAATATCACACATACTTCCATAATGCAAAGCATCATGGGATATATGCAAATCACCATGACATTTCAGACTTGTTCAGTTTACAGCAATTTATATACATTTTTAAATAGCACAACTAACTTAATTTTTATCATACTGTCTTCTAGTAACTTTTTACCTTTATCAAAAACACCTAGTGCCATGGTATTTTCAACATTTACAGGTTTTATACACATAAGGTGTATATATATTAAAGTATTTTATAATATAGTGCCATTGCATACTAAATATAACAAAGAGGAACACAGCCTGGTGTTTTATATCAGTTCAGAGGTCACAACAATAACCTCCCTGTATGAGGACCTGAGAGGGAAAAAGAAAATTAAAGAGGACACTATAGCATAGTCAAGAAAGGGAAGGGGGTGCCCATAGTGGCCAACCTTATGGACTAGAAATTGTAAAGCACAGATTAGGCTAAGAAATAGAAGAACTGTTGCAATAGATTTAAGAAAAGGTCAGTTCTCAAGAGTGACAGGAGCTCCCTGTCATAGCAGGGTCATTTAGAACCCCCCAGGAGAATTAGGCTCAGCACAATGAACTCTGACATAACGCAGTCGCTTAAACAAAACTAGCACAGACTGATAAATGGAAAGATGCCAGAGTCTCTCAATTAGTAACAAAGAGCACTTGATGTTATGCTCCTGAGACATGGTCTTGCTCTGGATTTTCTTAGCTGCCATTTGGTAGAGTCACAACTCTGGACACTGCTGATGTAGGATCCAGTACAACTGCCAGATTTAGACAGCGTGGTCTGCCACTCACCCACTCCCTTCTGCCAGAGTACTCCACAGGAGGACAAGAATGATGCTTCAAAGATGCTGCCATGTCTTTTTGGGTCCCAGTTAAATGGATCTCCAGACCCACCCACAGCTGTCCTGCCACCACAGGTGCTTGGTGGGTTGGTAATACTGGTGGCAAATTTTGAACAAATAGGTAAAAGCTGGAAAAGGTTTGAACTCTGGGCTAGA
The DNA here is from genome assembly GCA_016271365.2 of Neoceratodus forsteri. Taxonomy (NCBI): domain Eukaryota; kingdom Metazoa; phylum Chordata; order Ceratodontiformes; family Ceratodontidae; genus Neoceratodus; species Neoceratodus forsteri. The sequence goes on from CM028132.1 coordinate 104,033,133, forward strand.
TGCAAATACACCACTTGTGAGGTACATGGGCAGCAGTACACTACGAGGCTCAGATTAAACAATATATTCATGACAAACAGACAGTCTAACACAGCATCAGTACAACTGTCCATTAACCTCTTCCCAAAATGGGACATTGTCATTGAGAACCCCCGGAGAATCAGGATCAGCACAATGAAATCCAATATAACACAGTCACTTAAACAGAATTGGCACAGACTCACAGATGGAAAGATACCACAGCCTCTCAGTAAGTGACAGAGAGGGCGTGATGTTATATTCCCAAGACAGTCTTGCTCTGAATGTTCTTAGCTGCCATTAGGTACATTCACAACTCCAGATACTGCAGATGCATCACCAGCTTCCAGAAAGCTTCTGGCTCCCATGGGGTCATAAAGCTTCGAGGCACACAGATCCACAGGTGGGAATCAGTTATGAAGACTGATTCTTGGATGATTTCGTTTTTTATTCACCTTGTACCAGGGAACATTTTACTTGCTATGACGTATCAAAAAAAAAAAAAGACACAATTTTTATCAACTGCTACCCAAAATTGTTTATGTGTAGCAGCCACTTGCTACACATCTGAGTTTACTCAAAACTGACTGTACAGCTTCTTTAGACAAGGTTACCTACAAAACATTGCACGTATTTTTCCAACTGCAACTTAATTGGTAGGCAAACAAGCATGTTTTAATAAATGTTTCTCTGCCTGATATATGAAAAACATAGCTGCACAATACTCTTATTCATCCCATTTATTCATTCCTCCTGTGGTATAACTAGGGAATATCCCATGAGGTAGCTCAAAGTATGATTGCCTTGTGATGTGGAATGTTGGTGTTATTGTTCTCTTGCACAAGCAACTGAGCTGAGTGGCTCAGTGGGTAGCATGCCCACCTCTGGGGCCAGAGGATCCAGCGGTTGTGTGTTCTAGCCACACACCAGGTACTTAGGGTAATACCCATAACAGACATTGTAGTGCAGTGCAAGGAGGGTGCTGCATTAGTGAGGTGCCATCCTTCAGCTGAAACATTAAACTGAAGTCCCTTCTACCCATCTCTGGTCAGTGTCAAGGTGGAAGTAAGAGATCCCATGGCACTTATCAAAGAAAAGTGGGGGAATTCTTATTAAAATGAAACATATAGTAACTATGCATATTAAACCTCTTTCCAACTAAAGTAAACTTTCAATAACAAAGAAAGATGGATAAATAAAAAAAATCATAACGACTAAGCCAGATTATGAAATAGGAAAAAGAAAAGCACAAGCCCTACTCCATATGTATTGCTATGCAGAGACATCAAAAATGGAAAAAAACAACTAGATGTCATTACATATCATCTGCATATTAACCCAGTTAAAATTTGTACAATATTGCTGTCTCACCCCAATAGAGAAAGAAAGTTTGTACCTCTCATATGAACTTTGTACTGCTGAGGAAATCATTAATTCTAAATCATGCACTGCATTGTTTGTCTGCTGAGGGCCCATTGGCAGCAAACTTACCAAATGTAGAATTTTATGATAGCAAACCATACTGTTAAGGTGCTGAATTAACTAGTCTAATATAACATGACAGAAAATGAATTCATCATAGGAAAGTGAGGAGAGCAAAGGTCCATTCTATGCCTTTGCCACTTGGTTCCAAAAGATCTGGATATAAAGTATGGGCACTGGAAAAACAGCTGACCTTGAGTTTCCAAGATATAGCCACATCCTGGTCTGGGCCAATAATGTTCCTCTTCATAATTATGCTTTCTTCCGTTTTGGACTCCCAGTCTACTGTGGCAACTCAGCCACATTACATCTCAAATCCTGGATAGCAGTCTATTATCTACTAATATTTTTCTACTGCCAATTTATTCACATTTGGACCTCTCCTAAAATCAGGTTTTGCGGAAAAGGATGAATTAATAATATTCTGATAGAGACCCTTTTGGGTACCATCCCACAGTGTCATGGCCAGTATCGCCCTGTTAATAAAACAGGTCCATGCACCCCACCCCCTGAGGACACACCTGCTACAAAGCACTTATAGCTTAGTGTGCCTTTCCTGGTCAAAATTAACAAATAATAAATAATGCATTTGTTACTTTGATGCATTGTGATAATAATTACTTTTGTTTTACCTGCATATCTGTTTTTATTTTCTTCTTGTTAAAAAAATTCAATAACATTTTAGAGAGAAAAAGAAAAATCCTTACTGGGGGCCTTTGCATGTCTTTAAATGGCAGGACTAGCCATTTCAGATTTACATACTGTATGCAGTTCTATTGAGTTGAGACCTATATATAATTCCTATTTAAAATCAGCTGGAGTGATTACCTCTAACAGGGGCCCTTGTGGCAGAGTATGTGCCAGATTTTTAAAAACGTTTACCCACTATATTCAACAAGCATTTGTCAATGATGAATGCTTGCTTGCCTATATTTGCTGTGCAGTTCTTTTGTGCCCCTCCCCCCTGCCAACAATGATTCACAGGATTCATCCAGGGACAAGTGAGGACACAAAAACAAGACTAGAGGCAGTTTATTTATGTTTGATTGCGGATGTGTTAGGCCACACATGGAGCACTGTGTGTAGTTCTGAGCCCCTCAAGTGAGAAGGGATATGAGGGCTCTGGAGAGGGTCCAGAGGAGGCCAACTAGAATGGTAGATAATTTAAAACACAGGATGTATGATGAAAGATTAAGGGAGACGGACTTGTACTCCATGAAGTATAGGAGAACCAGGGGAGACCTTTGTCTGGTTTATGGGGCACATGGGAATAGGGAGCTATGGCAAAATACAGGACTCATTTACAAGGAGACACATATAAACATCAGAGGTCATAACAGGACACTAAAAGGGGAGAATTATAGGACCAGCAAAAGAGGAACATGGCTGAATCAGAGGGTGGTGGCACTATGGAACGGTCTGCCAAGGGACATAATGGGAAACACTAGTATAAACCAGTTTAAAAACATATTGGATGAATAAGTGAAAAGCAGAGGAGAGATGGAATTTCATTAATTTTCACACCTCCAAGTCATTATAGCTTATAGCTATTGGACTTGTAATTCTATGATTCTATGATCAAATGTTTTGTTACAATGAACCTCATTTCAGATGTCTGTCACTACCGTGTCCAGTGCAGCTCAAGCTGCATTGGGCTCGGCAGTGACAGACCAATGACCAGGCGAGCTGAGTAAAACACAGGTCACAGTTTGCTGGGCAGAAACTTCATGTAGTTGAAAGGACCAAAGTGCTTCTATGAAGCATGAAGCTGGCCAGGAAGCAGCTGATCGGCTTTATGACATTGTAGTGTCATGTTGTGAATGTTTTCAGTAGCTCCTTCAAACATGACAGTTGGTGACCTTTTTTGAGCTGTGTATTTTTCAGGCCCCTCCTCCCCACTGTTGTGATGCTGTTTGTGTTTTCAACCTTCCCCATGTGCCCTCTGAAAAGCAGTTTGCTTGCGGTGGGCTGTGCCGAACAGAAACATGCACATTTACAACATCTGAGCTCATCATCATCAGACAGTATGTCACCAATTAACTCTGTATCAGTGATATTTGGAGCTGCCATCTCAAATGAATAACAAACTGTGCTGTACTTCTCCACATATGACTCTTGTGCATGTTTAACTGCCCCCCCACATTGCATCTATCCGGTTTTCTCTCCACCAACTGATTTGTAACTGTTATTTACTGTTGGTCAGTTACTGAGTGAGCAGAGAAGCAGAAACCATTAACACGCAGGACACTAACCCCAAAGAGGAGGCGATCATTTTGAGTCAAGAGAAAGGTAAGGGTTGCCTTCTTTGATTTGTATGATATACACACAAACAGAAAAGAACAAAACAGCCTGTGGTTCCATTCCCTCACCCCCTTTCCATTCCAGCCATGCAGTTTGCCGAGTGAGAAGTGGAGTAAAGTGCAGCCCTGTGCTAGTGACAACACAGGAAAACCAAGGCTTTCTCTTAATCTGACTCTAAAAATAGAGGAAGGGCAACCCTGTTGCAAAGGGAAATGTTACTGGTTTGAGGTATTCTCCCACAGTGCAGGGTGGTGGCATCCTAATAACAAGAACTGGTCAGAGCCGATATGGCTGTGGTGAACTCTTAACTGTCCAGGTAGCAGAGCATTGGCAGCATGGCTATCAGAGCAATGGTGATATCGGAGCAGCAGCAGCATGGGTCATGGAGTGGCAGCAGCGACATCAGAGCACCAGTTTCGGAGCAGCAATGGTTTGTCATTCAAAAGATGGTGCCGGGGGCAAAACCGTGCATGTACAGTACTCATGCAAGCACAGTTGTAGTGGAAGTGCGCTCACGAAGGAGTGCGCTGTGGGAAGGGGTATGACCATGCTGCAGAGAGGAGCTCCGACATGGAGGACAGTGCCTATGAAATCAGCACTGTCATGAATTTGCTGCATCACTATAGGAGAACACAGGGTCACATTCCAGAGGTGATCCGCTGTTCTCCTACAGTGATAGCCAAACATCTGCAGAGCTCCACCCACACAGCTGTAAAATTGCTGTTGTTGACTCTTATGCATGTTTAACAGCCCCCCCTCCACACACACACACATAAATACATCGCAGTGATCCAGATTCCTCTCTACCAACTGATTTGTAGCTGTTATTCTATATAGGTCAGTTACCAGGTGGGTAGAGAAACAGCAAATATAATGTAAGCAGAGAGACTGTAGAGTGAGCAGCCTGTGCTGGGATTGGGGGGAGAGAGAGAGAGGCTCCAGCTTGATACGTACAATGCTGACAGGCAGTTTTCGGGGGTAGGTATGGGGAGTAGGCAATGCTGCATAAATAAACTTGAACCTGTTCTGTAAGATTCACACAAGACTCAAGCACCACAGATGTTAATTTGCCTCAGACAATTTTATTTCCATGGAGCTCACAATAAAAGCAGCGCCAGACAATTACAGTATATAAACTGATTGTTGTATTTAAGCCCATGTACAAATCCCCAAATCACAAGAGAAAATTGATTTGTCACCTACACCAAGGTATAGCAGCCTCCTACATAACTGTCTGGTGATGCTTTTATTGTGAGCTCCATGGGAATAAAATGTCTGTGGCAAACTACCATCTGTGGTGTTTGAGCTTGCGTGAACCAGACAAAAGAGGTCCAATGTTTTTTATGCAGCACTGTCATCTCCCCATGCCTACCCGAGTGCCTGTCAGCATTGTACTTTCATCAGTTTGTAACTTTGTAGTATGTTTAATAATCCCACACACATTGCAGCCACCTGGTTTCCTCTCCGCCATCTGATTTGTAACTGTTATTTACTGTTGATTAGTTACCGAGTGGGCAGAGATGCAGAAACCACCATTATGATGTAGGCCACTAACCCCAAGGAGAAAAAGATCATTTTGACTCAAGAAAAAGGAAAGATTTGCCTTCTTTGATTTGTATGATATACACACATACAGAAACAGAACAAAACAGCCTGTGGTTCCCTCCCCCGGCCCCTTCCCATTCCAGCCATGCAGTTCCCTGAGAGAGGACTGGAGTACAGTGCAGCCCTGTGCTGGTGACAACACAGGAAAACCAAGACTTTCACTTAATCTGGCTTTAAAAACAGAAGGAGGGGCAACCCTGTTGCAATGGGAAGGGTTACTGGTTTGAGGTATAACCCCAAAGTTACCCAGCGCAGAGTGGTGGCATTCTAAGAGTAATTGCTGTTGTCAACTCTTATACATGTTTAACAGCCCCCAACCCCACCCTACATCTCAGCAATCTGGTTTTCTGTCCGCCAACTGATCTGTACTGTAGCTGTTATTTACTGTAGGTCACTAATCAAGTGGGCAGGGAAGCAACAAATAAAATATAAGCAAAGAGAAAGTAGAGTGAGTAGCCCACCTGGCACAGAGAGAGACAGGGAGAGGAAGAGAGAGCGAGAGAGAAAGAGAGAGACAGAGGTAGGCTGTAGTGGATAAGTACAGTGCTGACAGGCACTTGGGGGTAGGTATGGAGAGTAGACAGTGCTGCATGAAAACCTTGAACCTGTTCTGTAAGATTCACACCAGGCTCAAACACCACATATGGTAATGTGCCACAACATTTTATTTCCACAGAACTCACAATAAAAGCAGCACTAGACAGTTACAGTATATAAACTGCTTGTTATACTTAATTCCATGTACAAATCCCCAAATGACAAGAAAAAATTGGACCGTCACATACCCAAAGGTATTGCAGCCTCCTATATAACTATCCAGTGCTGCTTTTATTGTGTGGCTCCATGGCAATAAGATGTATGTGGCAAATTACCATGTTCATCTGTGGTGTTTGAGCCTTGTGTGAACCCTACATAACAGGTTTAAGTTTTTTTATGCAGCACTATCTACTCCCCATACCTACCCCCAAGGAAATGATGCACCTGGCTGCAGGCACACGGAGAGGACATAAGGCAGCAGGAAGGAGGGCTGCACCATTCTGCACCAACAGAAATACACTATGGCCCAGATATTCAAACTGCACCAGTCTGTGGCGCAAGCCTGTGCTCCGCTCAAATTAGTTGCGCAGGGGTGTGGCCAGGGCGATATTCAACGGAGTTGCGCTATGGTGCAACTGCTTTGAATATCGCACCCTGGCCACCCCCACTGTGCATGGCACAGTGGAACTGCGCCAGCGCAAGTGGTCAGAGTGGAGCATTGAGGTGCGATGGCACAAGTTCCATTGCGCCATGCACAGCACCTGCGATATTCAAAGTGTGACATGCAAATGGGGCCATAATTTATGCAAAGGTGCATGGGGGCCATTGCATCTGGTCTGACCCCATTGCATGCCATTAACATGCCAGGCGTGCGATCCTCGACGACTTATTGCCTGGCGCCCTGCCAGGTCCAGCAGCGTCGAGGACCGACGCCCCCTGCAGTCCGATTGCGGGACATCCCGTAAGGGACAAAGAATGTCTCTCATCCCTGGTGGTCCAATGGACCACGATTAGCCTGATCACGGGCATTACTGTAGCCCCCCTCAAAGTCCAATATCCCTGGTGGTCCAGTGGACCGTGATGAGCCTGATCACGGGCGGCATTCCTCTATCCCCCCAAGTCCAAAATCCCTGGTGATCTAGTGGACCCCCCAACCCACCTGCCCACTGAGCCCCACCACCCCGCTTCCCCCCGTCAGCCGGCGGGCGGCAGCACTCCACCCGCCTGCCGCCCTGCCGCCCACTGACTGACAGTTGGTATGGCTGCATGCCCATTGGTTCAGGCATGAGCCAATGGGCATACGCCCATATCGCTACTGTCAGTCAGATATGTGAATGAATTCATTCATGATCTGGACCAACTAATGCGATATGGGCTACTCGCCCATTGGTCCATGCTCTGAACCAATGGGCGGGCAGCCACCAAGCTGTCAGTTGGTGGGCGGCGGGCGGCAAGCGGGGGGTGCTGCCGCCCGCTGATGGGGGGGGGTGGTGGGGCCCAGTGGGTGGGTGGGTGGGGGTCCACTAGATCACCAGGGATTTCGGACTTGGGGGTGAGGAATGCCACCGCGATCGGGCTCCGTGTAGTCCACTGGACCACCAGGATATTGGACTCGGGGGATACAGTTATGCTCAGGATCAGGGCATGGGGTAACCGCTTTGTGCGGGCGGGAATAGCCACCGTCACCAACAGGTGGCAGCTGCTGTGTTGCGCCCTGCAATGCGGCAGCTCACCTGTGGGTGGCCCTCGACTTGTTCCTGGTTTTTTTCAGGCGTAACTTTGTGCAGACATAGGTAGGGGTTGCGCCTGCATAACTCTGCATGCCTGGGCTGAATATCGGGCTGTGCAGTTTATGCATGGGCATGCCCCCCTACCTGTGCCTGCATACATTACTGATGTGTCCTGGCACATCGGGATTTGTGCGGTGCATTTTTCCCTTTTAAATATTGCACCGGGGCGCATCAGTGGGTTGTGCATGGGGCAACACCGCTGTGCCATGCGCAACCCTTTTGAATATCTGGGCCTATGTGTACAAGGGAGTGGACGGCCTGGGAGAGATAACCTGGCAGCAAGAGACTTAGGTCTCCCAGTGTAATGTCACTGAATGTGCAGGGATAGTTTTCATGGAACATAAACTTATGGTGAGGATACTTTGTTCCACTGAGTACATAGGGGATGGGGGGGGGCGACAGAAACTTTTACAAGTGCGACTCAGGGATCTTCAAGTGTTGTTTCATCTCTTGAAATGAACAGACCCCCTGTATATCCACTAAATCTGTCCCAGCATCAAATATTCCCAACTCTCCAGTCCTTAAAGTCATAGTCCTCCAATCCCAGTAGAATGTCTGGCTTGCCAGAGGCACCTCATAGCCCTCCACATTGCAGTGCTTTGAGCCAGTGAAGGAACAGGTGGGGGGCATGGGTCTGAGGATACAGGGAGAGGAGGCAAATCCACAGCAGAAAGGGCTACACCACCTTCCCCCAAACAAAAAACACTATGGGTGGGATATTCAGACTGCGCCAGGCTGTGGCGCAAGCCTGGGCGTGGCGCAACTGGCATGTGCCAGGGCGCTGACAGGGTGATATTCAATGGTGCTGTGCCATGGCTCAGCACCATTGAATATCGCTCTGTGGCCACCCACATTGTGCATGGTGCAGTGACACTGCACCAGCGCAAGTGGCCAGAGAGGGGCAGGGGGATGCACTAGCACAAGTGCCATTGCGCTAGGTGCATCAACCGTGATATTCAAAGGTGCACATGCAAATGGTGCCAAAATGCATGCAAGGCACAAATGGGGCTATTTGCATGTCATCATGGCACAATTTGCATGCAGGTGCGCCCATCCCCGGCGACTTGCACCTGGTCCCCTGCCAGGCTGCAGCCGTCGGGGACTGACACCCACTGCACAGGTGGAAAAGTTCCCCACAGCCCGATCGCGGGCATAAGTATAGAAATATGTAACTCCCATATCCCTGGTGGTCCAGTGGACCGCTCACAGCCCGACTGCACTCATAAGTATAGATATATGAAACTCCTATATCCTTGGTGGTCCAGTGGACCACTCACAGCCCGATCGCGGGCAGATGTCTAAAGCAAGATTAGATCCCATCCCTGGTGGTCCAGTGGTACCCCATCCCACCTCCCACTGAGCCCTGCCACCTGCCCCCGGTCAGCGGCGGATGGCAGCTCCCCACCTGCAAACCGCTGGCTGACTGACTGTGTGCAGTACAACTGTATGCCCATTGGTCCTGGCGTGGAGCCAATGGGCACTTGAACTATGCCGTACTCACAGTCAGATATGGCAAATGAATCCATTCACAAATCTGGACTGTGTAGTACGTGTCTGATATCACGCCCACGCCTAGGACCAATGGGTGTGCAGCTGTACTATACACAGTCAGTTGGCAGGCAGCCGGGCAGCTTGCGAGTTGGGAGCTGCCACCCGCCGCTGACCAGGGGGAAGCAGCTGTACTGTACACAGTCAGTCGACGGGCAGCCGGGCATCTTGCGAGTGGGGAGCTGCTGCCCGCCGCTGACCAGGGGAAGCGGGATGGTGGGGGTCAGTGAGAGGGTGGGGAGGGAGTACCGCTGGACCATCAGGGATGGGATCTAATCTTGTTTTAGACATCTGCCTGCAATCGGGCTGCGAGTGGTCTACTGGACCACCAGGGATATAGGAGTTACATATTTCTAAACTTATGCCCGCGATCGGGCATAGGGGGCGCTACCCGACGGAGGGTGTCGCCGGAGCTCGGGTGGCCACCCACTGCTGGCAGCTGCCATGTTGCACCCTGCAATACAGCAGCTCACCTGTGGGTGGCCAGCTGTTGCTCCTTTATTTTTTGGAACAACTGTATGCGGCACATGTAGGGGTTGTGCCTGCATGGGCTCCGCACATCCCGGGCTGAATATCAGGATGTGCAGGGGTATGCATGGGCACGCCCACCCACTTGCACTGCATACATTACTGATGCACACCGGAGCATCGGGATTTGTGCCACGCACTTTCCCTTTTGAATATTGCGCCAGGGCACATCAGTGGGTTGTGCATGGCGCAACTGTGTTGCACCATGCGCAACCTTTCTGAATATCCCACCCTATGTGTATAAGGAAGCGGGCAACCTGGGATGGGTAAACTGACAGCAAGAGGCTTAGCCCTCCCAAACTTAACCACTACTTTCTCTAAACTAAATCAAAACAGCCTACACACCAATCTGATAAAAATAAGGAAGACGGTGACTAAATAAATCCTGTTAAATTCGCATATACATGCAGCCAGTCACCTGATCTTTGGATGCATTTCAGTACCGTACTTCAACTCTGTAGCCAGCACTGCAACTAGTGACAGCAGCAGCCGGCCAGGGAAAGGCAACCCACACCTTCTCATGCTATGACCAGTGGCAGAGCAGACACTCATTCCATTCATTTAAAAAATCACCCTCTCATCGGTGGGGTTTTAATTCAACAAACAAACTATCCCCACCATATCACACCTGTATAGACAATAACACACTGTCAAATTCACAGTGATTGAAAAAAACAAAAGCTTTAAACCCCACAAGACACATGAAAGCCTGTCATTCAGGAGGCAAAGAGATACTATATTTCCTTTCAGTGGGGGCCTGCTTTTACTGATTTTAACATTGTATCTACTAAAGCTAGCACTGCAGAGATGCAATGTTTCATTTTAAATCAGGCCCTGCTCTTAACCATATTATGCAGTAACAGAGGAAGAGACACTTAAGTACTGTTTAATTCTATGTGACACTTGGTATTGGTTGTGCTACACATTTCCTGTATCCCTGTATCCTTCACTGGTTTTCAACTTCTCTATACTTGTATCTCCAGAGTATATCATGCAATGGCATACTGTACCACCCAGAAACATGAAAAAAATGAAAAACAACATAGAAAGTAATTTTTTTTAAAAGCATCCTACCCACCTACTGATCCTTCCCTGTGCCCCATCCATAAAAATAAAATAGCCTTCCTCTACAAGTATCCTGCCCACCTCCTGACCCTTCCCTCCCTGCTCTGTCCATAAATCTGTAAGAGGAAACTGCTCCAGGGACAACTTCTGACCCCCCAGCCCAATCCCTTCTAGCCCCCACACCACATACTTACTAATAGTATGCAGCGCTACTCAAAAAAAAAAAAATCATTTTAAAATTCAAAAAAACACCAGTATGTGTGAACCTCTTCATTTCCCAATCATGACAATTTCACTATTATAACTTGAGCTAATAATTTCTTAATTATCTCCTCTGCACTCTCAATGTCAAACACCTAAACAGCAAATACAAACAAGTAAACACTTGGCATTGACAAATGTTTGTTTCCCTTCCACCTGCACTTTTCAACATGTCGTAGTACAGGGATGGAGTGCACTCTGCTACCCCAGTAGTGCAGTCAGCAAAGTAGGATGCAAGAATTAAGAGGCAAATAAAAGAGAAGAACCGTGCACACACCAGGCTCAGGATAGTATTCACAAAAATGTTTTATTGCCACATAAATCAGTCGGGATGCTGAGGCTGTTGCCCTCCGATTGCTTTAGGTGGCAATAAAAAGTCTGTTTGGATGCTATGCTAAGCCCAGTGTTTGCATAGTTCTTTTCTTTAGTTTTCAGTTTTTTTCAAAATGCACAACCCAGGGCTCCCTCCACCCCCACCTGCTCTGCACAAATCACAGCTTTGAACTCAGTCACTCTTGTCCTGCTCAGATTACATAATAAATACATATATACAATAATAAATCAATATTTTATCACCCCAGATAGAGAAGCAACAGGCAACCGCAACATCTTGTTACTTTACAGCTCACTTGCTCTCATGCTCACAAAACAAAACACACACAGCTCCATCCTCCACACTTACTCATGCTGACTCACTAGTGGTTATGCACTGCCCACTGTCTCAGGGACACAGAAGCAAGCCTTCAATAGATTCTAGCTCTCCAGTCAGGCAGCAGATGTTTTGATCTTCTGATAAGGCACACAAACTTCAAAGGGCCATATAGCTCTCAGAAATTGATTTGAAAGGGACTGTCAAAGCCTTATTATGGCTTCATTTTTATAAGGCACAAAGAAACTGCAAAGGCCCATTTAGCTGTCAGAAATCGATTTGAAAGGGACTGTCAAAACATTATTATGGCTTCATTTCTATCATAAAAAAGCTGAGATAGGTAAGGTGGTACTAATATACTGACACCAACTGAGCTGACTATTTGGCTAAAATACATGTTTTGAAGAATACAGTTATCATAGGTGGGCTCTCCTATATTTAGATTACTTCCCATCAGAAGTTGTAGAATGTTCAGTTTTGGTTATGAGAACTATGTCAGTCACTGTAAGCATTAGATCACCTACTGATTCAATAACAGCTAGGGGGTTCTCTGGTAGAAGGACTTGCTCAACTCATCATAATCTCGGGAACTGCAGTAACTGACAAAGACAGCTACCAAATGAATATTGTACATACTTATGATGCTTTACATATACTAGTATATGTTTATTTTTTTTACATTCACTTGCACTTGCGCAAAGAATGTCTTGCTACTAACAGCACTTTAGGGGTGTGTCACTGCCAAGCCAATTACAGCTGAAGCTGTAATGGGTTTGGCAGTGTATACCAATGACCGTGAACTCTGGTCATGGCACTAGTTTTGCTTGCTGACATGGCATGTTCTGTAGTTGAAAGTAATGAACTGCTCCAATGAGAGAGCACTTCATTTCTTTTTGTAGCCATAACTGTGGGCATGCACATTAGAGTTGACATGAATGCACATGCCCGGAGTTACGGCTACAGATTTCTATGTTCTGTGTATGAAATGTTTTACAACATTTTATGGCACAGGTTGGTAAAAGACATCTCTGTGAATTGAGTGCACAGTGAGGTCCCCACAGTATCTCTCCCAAATAATGTTTCCGATGTATACACACACAGAACCCAGCCAGCCCCCTAAGCGAGTGAGATGCAGGCAGTCTGGTATTCTCATGTGCAAGTTAGTAATGTTGTTTAGTAAGCCATGTTGTTATTTGCCCCATGTTACCCATCCATGTGTCCCCCCAACAGGACTGAGTGCCCCAACATACAGTCCCATAGTGCCATGGAGTAGAGTGTGAGTGCGAGTCTGAGACCTGCAGCTTCCCCCACCCTGCTGAGTCATGTGTTTGTCACAAGGTCACAAGAGTCAGTAAGAGAGAGAGAGAGAGACTCTCTCTCTCTCTCTTACAGCAACATGGGCATTGGCACCTGTCAACACACAGCACTGTGTCTCTGTCTCTCTCCCCAAGGCTGTCAGTGTGTCCCATATGACAGTACCAGTGCAGCCCCCCCTTCTGCAGAGCAGTGATGTGGGCTCTGTACCAGATCTGTGGTGTGCCTCAGCCAGTGGTCACCGCTGTCAATGGGAAGTGTAATGGAGACAGCCCCCAACTCAGTGTTTCCCATAGAGTGATGCAGCACAACCCTGATTGCCCACTACATCCCCAGGTCTCTCCTAATGTGCTTTACAGGCCCAAGAAGACATCGTTCCAGTTGTACCATCCCGTGGCAAGGCTGAAGTGTGTCCTGCAGTGATCAGCATTGCCGATATGACCAGCTGCAGCAGGACTGTTCTTACAGAGTGGAAAGTCAACAGAGCAAAATTGTTTTCTGGGCACCCCCTCTCTCCCGTTACCATCAGATATATGGGGATGATGCACCTCACCCAGTGACAGGAGGACAGACAGTGACAGGCAGAATTCCGAGGTGCTGCACATTTCTGTCAACTTTTTGGGGAGAGTGGGAGTGAGAGATTTTAAGAGGAAGAGTACACTGTCACAAATGCATTCAGCAGGTCAGGCCCTCTGCTCCCAGAGTGCCAACCTCCCAGCGCAACATTGTGAACAGGTAACAGAACAGGGTAACCCTCTTGTCTGCTTGTGGGTCTGAACCACCTTTAGTCTCAAGTTCTGGGGGGGATTCAAACTGTGAACCTTATGCTAGTGTGCCCAAATGTACAGGCTCAGATAATCTGCTCTTTGGGGGGATGCAAGATATCTTTCGCCTAAGGGCACCTAGCCAGGTATCCAAAATGAACTCTTAAAACTCTATAAAAGACCTTAGGTATATTCTTACCTTTTCCCAGTCTGATAACACCATCAAGCTTATGAACAGCTGTCAACTTAACCACGTATACATCACATGTAAAATTAAAGAAGTTGGAAGACACACCCAGGCAGTATCTTTAAAATAAGAGGTTTACTTAAAAAAATGTATAAAAATAGGTAAAATGTAAACACAGAACACTATATCACAAAGCATACAGTCACTTAAAAGAACAAGGTTAAAGTACAATATATAAACTCCTACCACAATACAATTAGACTTTTTCTATCTAGTGTATTACCTTCTTACAGTGCTTAAGTTCGTTTTTGTTTCTTAAGAGCCCACAAAGAAAATGAGTTACTAAGATCAGACACAGTCCTGGGTTAAATTGTGTGTCTCTCCACCCCTTCCATGAGGTCATCTAGCTCCTCCTTTTAGAATATAAAACTTATACAAACAATGATCTTCCTGTCAGGAGATATTTTAAATACTGTGACTTCAGCAACAACTAATTTCCCAAATTATGACAGTTCTTAAACCAAGCCCTTTCCTTTGAACTGGAGGCTGGCTTCCTATTCCCAAGGACATCAATGGTGTTATACAACTCTGCCATATCTCACTCAGGTGCAATATAGCTTTTTTTAACACCAGCTGATATATCCTGTCATTTTAACTGAAACCTGAGGAGGGGGGGCATCCCACAGGCTGTCTCATGAGAGACACTCACATACCACATCCTATATACAAATATCATAGAACAATCATAACCAGCTGGCCAAGCATCACAATTCTCCCCACCTAGACTGAATTTGGGGGCTCTATTTGCTGCATGGGATGAGCTTCCCAAATCAGTTCACTCCTCATAAAGACACGACAGGCCATCGGCATTCTGATTGGTTGCTCCAGCCCTATGTACGATTGTCATGTCATACCTTTGCAAGGCAAGTCTCCAACTTAATAGTCTACCATTAGTTTTTCCCATTGGGGTCAGCCAAACCAGGGGGTTGTGGTCAGTGTGTACCTCAAAGTGCTGCCCATATAAGTATGGCTCTAACTTCTTTGGGGCCCACACTATGACAAGACACTCTTTTTCCACAGTAGAGTATGCCTGCTCCCTGGGAAGTAACTTTTTTTACTCAGGTACAGCACCAGGTGAGCTTTCCCTTGGTTGGATGTCTGACTCAGTGCTGCCCCAATACCCACATCTGAGGCAACAGTCTGAACTATAAAGGGTTTGCTATAGACAGGACTTGTCAATACAGGAGCACTACACAGTGCCTCCTTCAGTCTGGTAAAGGCTTTTTCACAGGCTGGTTCCCAGGTAATTTTCTTAGGCATCCTTTTCTTTACCAAGTCAGATAGGGGAGCAGCCAGGGCACTGTAATTGGATACAAATTTCCTATAGTACCCTGCTGTCTCTAGAAAACTCCTGACCTGCTTCTGCATTTCTGGTCTGGGCCATGCCTTGATTACCTCTATTTTCACTTGGTTAGAATGGAGCTTCCCCCAGCCTACAACAAGCCAAAAGGTATTCCACTTCAGCCATGGCCACCTGGCACTTCTCAGCTTTGACAGTGAGCCAGGCCCTCTGTATCCTGCCCAGCACTTCCCTAATGTGGGACAGGTGCTCCTCCCAGCTGGCACTAAAGATGGCAATGTCCTCCAGGTATGCCATGCCCTACTTCTCAACACCATTTAACACCTGTTTCACCAACCTTTGGAAAGTGGCCGGGGCATCCTTCATTCCAAAAGGCATTACTTTAAATTCAAATAAGCCTATTGGAGTGATGAAGGCTGACCTCTACCTAGCTCTGTCCATTAATTCTACCTGCCAATACCCCTTTGTCAATAGTCGTAGGGTTGGTCGCCCCTCCCAACTTGTCTAGGAGTTCATCTGTCTGGGGCATCGGGTGGGTGTCTGACTGCATGACTGCATTCAGTCCATGATAGTCCACACAGAAACAAATAGAGCCATCTGGCTTGGGCACAAGGACTACGGGGTGAGGCCCAGGGGTTGTGGGATCTCTGGATTACACCTAAATCCAGCATTTCCTCCACCTCCCTCCTAATGTCCTATTGAAGAGCCTCTGACACCTGATATGCTGTCTGCCGTATGGGCGTCTGTGTCCCTGTCTCCACATCGTGCATCACTAAGGGGGTAGTCCAGGCTTGGCACTAAACAGGAGGGCAAAGTCTGCTAAAACCTTCCTTACTTCTTGGATCTTGTCCTTGGCCAGTTGGGGAGACAGTTTAACTGCCTCCACAGAGAACTCCCACTTGCTTTCTTCCAGCATGTCCAGAAAGGGGTCTTCTTCATCCATCCCCTCCCCAGGACTACATACTGCAAACACCATGTCAGCCCTATTAGCATATGGCTTCATCATATTGACATGGTAATTCTATCTTTCTGTCTGTCTTCTGTCAGGGAGCTCTATGATATAGATCACGTCATTTACCTCCCTAACTACTTTGTACGATCCTGACCACTCAGCCTGCAGCTTGTCTTTCCAGACTGGCATAAGGACCATGACTTCCTGACCCATCATGTATGAGCGAGCTATGGCTCTGTGGTTGTACCACACTTTTTGTTTCTGTTGTGCAGCTGCCAGGTTGCTCTGGGCTGTCCCCATAAGCTCCTTCAGCCTTTCCCTAAACCTAAGGACGTAATCCACTAGGGGAGTTCCCTGGGTGGCATGCTTGCCTTCCCAGTCCTCCCGGATCAAGTCTAGAGGCCCATGTACCCAGCGTCCATATAAGTATTTGAAGGGGGAAAATCCTGTCAACTCTTGGGGCACCTCCCTGTATGTAAACAACAGGTGGCAAAGGTATTTCTCCCAGTCCCTCCCATGCTGGTCAGCAAATGCTTGGAGCATTGACTTCAGGGTACTGTTAAATCTTTCCACAAGCCCGTTGGCTTGTGGGTGATAAGGTGTTGTACATCTCTGCACCACCCCACACTTCTCCTACAAACATTTCATCAGGTCTGACATGAAGGAACCCCCTAGATCGGTGATAACCTCCTGCAGAAACCCAACACGGGAACAAATCCCAAGTAAGGCATCTGCCACTTTGTCTGTCCTCAATGAGGATAGGGCAACTGCCTCAGGTTACCGGGTGGCATAATCCACCACAGTCAGGATGAACCTCTTCCCAGAGGAGCTGGGGGTATTCAAAGGCCCCACAATTTCCATTCTCACCCTCTGGAATGGCTCATCCACTATGGGCAAGGGAATTAGGGCAGTTTGGGTTTTCTTACCTGCCTTCCCTATTTCTTGGCACAGGTGACAAGACCTGCAATATTCCTTCACCTGCTGGGTGAAGTTGGGCCAATAGAAATTCTGGGCCAACTGCTGTGTAGTGTGCATGATTCCCAGATGACCAAACAAGGGAATATCATGTGCAATCTTGAGCAACTGCTCATGATACCCCTGGGGAACGACAAGCTGCCTGCCTATTACCCTCCCTCTGTCTGCACAGCCTGAGTATACATCAGTCAATTTTCCCAATAAACCTTATGTTTACTGTCACCTCCCTGTGCTCCGTCAGAGTCTGCTCAAGCCCTCAGCTTCTCTAGACTAGGGTCACTTTTCTGAGCAGCTGCAAACTCCTTACACATTCCCAAGGCATGGGACAGGTCCCCTTCAGTCTCTAAACTAGGGTCCCTAGCACTAGCATCAGGGCACTCAGGATCTCTGTCATCCCTAACCCTCTGCCAATGGGTCACCCCTCCTTCCTCGGAGTAACCGTCCATAGCTGTGTGGTTAACTGCTACTGGGGAAATTTCTACCCCCTTTTCATTAGTCTCCCCCTCAGGAGACACAGGCTGGGGAACCATTCTCCCAGTGGTTTCCACAATGGCTTCTGTGGGGTCCAAGGAACTACAATTCTCCCTTGCCGATTGGCTACAGGTAACTGCACACACCATCCCCTGTTTGAGATTGTTGCCAAGGATGACGTCCACTGCTAAAGTTTTGGTTACAACCACCTGTTGCACAGTTCCCCCTGTTTCACTGCAGTCTAGGAGAACACTAGTGAGTGGCATTGTGTTCTCCTCACCAGTGAACCCTTGCACAGTCACAGTTTCATTGGGTATAAGCTGACCAGGCTCTATCAGATCCCCTTTTACCAATGTCAGGGATGCCTCTGTGTACCTTAACCCTTGTGTCTGTACACCATTCACTGTGACTGGGTACATGTGTTCCCTCATGTTCACAGGCATGCTTCTAGGGACACTCAAACAACCCTCTTCTTTCCTAGCCCATGTTGCATATTGCTTGCCCTTTTGGGACACTGCCGGCAATATGCCCAGTTTCTTTACAGACCCAACATTCGTTTCTTTTCTCAGAGAAATCTTTTCTCTGAAACCTGGGGCTAGCTAGTTTCAGTGGAGGCAGTGAGGGTTTTAGCTGCCCTGAAGGTGCACTTTTTCCTTTCTCTGCTGCAATGCCTGCCCCATTCGCTCTCAGAGCAGGTCTGCTCTTGGCATAGCGGTCCAAGAGTTCAGCAGCCTCTTGCACTGTTTTGGGATCTTGGTCCTCCAGCCAGGTTTTCAGCTCTGCTGGGCATGCCCCCCAAAAACTATTCTAACAAAATAGCATTTTCAATTTTATCTACAGAGTTTGCTTTGATTCCTTCCCACCAACATTTTAAAAACTGACTTTGTTTTATGGCTAGCTTCTTATAGCTCATATCAGGGCTTCTTTTGAGCTTACAGAATTTTACTCTGTATGCTTCAGCAGATAAATCAAACCTTTTTAAAAGTGCAGCTTTAAGTTTGCTGTAATCATTACTGTCCTCATTGTCCATTTGACTCAATGCATCCCGAGCTTTCCCAGTAAGTAGCAGGGATAGCTGGAAGCTCCAGGACCCTCTAGGAATTTTAGCCTGAATACAAAGTTTTTCAAAGGAATTTAAAAAGACATCCATATCCTCCCCCCCCCCTTTAAATTCAGCTATCAATTTGGAATTCAATTTGTAACCCAGTCCTGTAGTTCCAAGTTAAACCCAAACCACTTACCTGCTCTGGTGCTGGTGGTTGGAGTTGTAGCTTCTCCAGTTTATGTCGCCTCTGGCACTCACACTCCTCATGGTCCACTTCCCGCTGTTCACACTTCCTCTTCTCCTCTGCAGCTCGCTGGTGCTCATGCTCTTCACAGTCAGTCTCCCACTGTTCTCGCTCCCTCTTCTCCTGGAACTCCAGCTCTATTCTGTGCAACTCAATCTGCAGTCTGAATGCTTCTGGCTCCAGAATGCTGGTGACCTTCCCCTGCTGCTGCGGCCCTTTGCTGGCACTGACCCTGTTGTCATCCTCACTGGATCTGGACACTGCACTGGCCGCTGACCACTCCATGCTCAAGGCTTGGTCTTTTCCAGTCACAGTCTGTGACTCGATGCTCTGGGCATCTACTGCCATCAGGGCATCCACAAGGTTCTGCTTGGGGGCTCTCACCTCATACAGGACTCCTCTGTCCTGGCACAACTGCCTCAAGTAGTCTGCAGTGTACCTGCTGAAGTTGGAAGCCATCTTTTTCCCTAACTATGGCTACTCTAACTTGCACTTTAGAGGAAAAAAAATAAAACAGGTAGGAACTTGACTGTAAACAAAAATGATATAGTTCTGTTTCCTCTTTAAAAAATAAATCACTGCCTTATTTTGCAAGTGAGCTGTACAGTATCAAGCTGACACACTGAACAGTTAAAGCCTGTGTTACCAAATATTATTGCACTGCTGCCAACCAGTCTGTCACAAACATACTCAGCAGGTCAGGACCTCTGCTCCCACAGTGCAAACCTCCGAGCACAATATTGTGAACAGGTAGCAGTACATGGTAACTCTCCTGTCTGCTTGTGGGTCCAAATCACCTTTAGTCTCAAGTTCTGGGGGGATTCAAACTGTGAACCTTATGCTAGCGTACCCAAATGTACAGGCTCAGATAATCTGCTCTTTGGGGGAATGCCAGATATCTTTCGTCTAAGGGCACCTAACCAGGTATCCAAAATGAACCCTTAAAACTCTATAAAAGACTTAGGTATATTCTTACCTTTTCCCAGTCTGATTACACCATCAAGCATATGAACAGCTGTCAACATAACCACGTATACATCACATGTAAAAAGAAAGAACTTGGAAGACACACCCAGGCAGTCTCTTTAAAATAGAAGGTTTACTTAAAAAAATGGATAAAAATAGGTCAAATGTAAACACAGAACACTATATCACAAAGCATACAGTCACTTAAAAGAACAAGGTTAAAGTACAAAATATAAACTCCTACCACAATACAATTAGACTTTTTCTGTCTAATGTATTACCTTCTTACAGTGCTTAAGTTCGTTTTTGTTTCTTAAGAGCCCACAAAGAAAATGAGTTACTAAGATCAGACACAGTCCTGGGTTAAACTGTGTCTCTCTCCACCCCTTCCATGAGGTCATCTAGCTCCTCCTTTTAGAATATAAAACTTATACAAACAATGATCTTCCTGTCAGGAGATATTTTAAATACTGTGACTTCAGCAACAATTAATTTCCCAAATTATGACAGTCTTTAAATCAAGCCCTTTCCCTTAAACTGGAGGCTGGCTTCCTATTCCCAAGGACATCAATGGTTTTATACAACTCTGCCATGTCTCACTTAGGTGCAATATAGCTTTTTAACACCAGCTGGTATTAAATGTTCTTCCTCGTAAGACCTCATAAAAGTTTATGATCTCCATCCTCTGACAGACTCATAAAGTCCCATTTCATTTCCACTTCAACGAAGCAACAGGCCATAAAATGCAATGTCTCAAGGAAGTTAATCACATTACAGAGATCTGCTGGTTTAATACATATCCTGTCATTTTAACTGAAACCTGGGTGGGGCCATCCCACAGGCTGTCTCATGAGAGACACTCACATACCGCATTTTATATACAAATATCATAGAGCAATCATAACCAGCTGGCCAAGCATCACAACGCACCATGTGGAGAAAGAAAGTGACAGGCAGTCTGATAGCAGGAATGTGCCAGAGTGAGATGCAGAAGAAAAGAGAGAAAGTGACGGACAGACATAGTGGCCCCATTCAGTGAGTGCCTTTAAAGTAAGGAATATCTGTGTCTCTTTCTGTCTGGCACCTATAGAGATGTGGCACAGTAGAGATCAGGTGGCACACAGAGACATATAGGAGCTCCTGTCCCCCAGACAAGTAGTGAGTGAGTGACAGCAAGCAAGAGAGAGAGAGAGAGAGAGAGAGGTGAATTCTGTCCCCCTCTCCTGCTGTCCATCAGTCCCTGTACAGAGAGAGAGAGAGAGCAAGATTTACACCATGTACATGTGTGTGTGTGTGTGTGTGGTGGGGGGGCAAGGCAAGGTCATATGCAGTGAACCAGAGCACATTACGCCCATCCCAGCACACACCTGCAAGTGAACGTTTGACATTGACAAATGCTTGTTTAATTACTGTAGGTATACAGGTCCAGGACAGTTTAAAGCTCTCACCAACAACTTCCCCTGCTGCACCCAACATCTGACACCAAACAGCAGCAATAGTAATTAAGCACTGAGCACAGGATGGACTGGAGGATGTTAAAGAAAAAAGTTATTGACTGTGTACTTACAACTTCATTGCAAAGAGACTCGGTCAGATTATTCAAGCTGTCAGCCTGGCAGGATATCGATCCCTAGGGATAACATGATCTACTGGAGCAGAGAGGATAGCTGAAGCAAGGCCAGGGCCAACTAAACACTAGGGGGTGGCAGCAGGAAGAAACAGTCAACCGAGTATTAGAGGAAAGGAAACACTGGCTGGGGGGTATCAGTCATGCATGGTGTTCTTACTGGCAAGTGTAGATAACCAAGCACTTGCATTAAGTTTAGGTCCAGTATATGTGGGGGAAGGGGAACTGTGGCAGAGCTGCCTCATTATTTCGGGCAGTGATGTTGTCCAAAGGGGGGCATGGGTGGTGTTCTTACCTGCTGATGCAGCAAACTGGACTGTCTTTGAGCTGGGAGGTGGGGTGGAGCAACCGAATGGTTGTGTTCAGTTTTGTAACTGCCTGGGGGAAGAAGTCCAGTGAAGGATGGTGCTCTTATTGATGGGTGCAGCAAACTGGACTGACATTGATCACAAGTGACCCCACAACCCGATAATCAGTACAGATTCTGGGACAGCAGCAAGCAAGGTAGCAGGTGAAGTGCTCCATAAATAAAAAAAAAAAAGAAAAAATAAGCAGCCCAAGCTGAGAGGTTGTGGTAGGGAAGGAGTTGACTCTGTTGTGAGTTCTCAGATATGGGCGTAGAACAGTGGCATGGCCATGATGGCAGGCAGGTCAGGCAGGTTCACCTGAGACCAAAGAGTTTCCTTCCTCTGTTCACAAGGTAGATGGACGGTGCTTTGCTATGTGCGCTTGTGTGTGAGGAGTAAATGCAAACAGCAGGGTTGCACAGCGAGTTTAATATTTTTCACAGGTATGCCACTGAGTGCCTAGGGAAGTGCAACCTTTCCAGTAAATCCTATTGCTTACACCGTCTGGTCTGGTCAGATTTTTCTCTCATCTTTCTTTGTTTACCACAGGAGGAAAGCCACAAACAGGTGGAATGTTGGGCTGGAGCTGTGTGTGGGCTAAGAAGACATTTGGGTGGCCATAGATGAGAGTTGTGGAGCTGTGGAGTTTCTCCTTGATGCAACTGCACTGACCAACCCAACTGAAAAGAATTTCTTTTAGTGGATTTGGTTTAAAGCTCTAACAGGAACGTCATTCCCTTACACTTAACTTGCGTTTTATTCTTTACTAGCTATTTCTCACCATAACCCATTCTATTATGTAAAGTGAAACATGGGAATACAAACTAGAGTTGATAGTTGATGGAGCTGTATTTAGGAGTATGCATTACAGTAGGTGCTTTAGAGGTTTTTAGAAGTTCTACCTTTTTATACAGGTATAGACATAGATTTATAAGGAAATTTGACAGAGTTTTACATTTTCATTTTTACTTTTAATCTCATGCCATGCTGACAGAAGTGGTCATGTGATCACTTAGCAATTTACTGCACATGACCTGCCTTGGCATTCAGACTGCTCAGGTGGCCATTTTCACACACAGTATCATACTTGATTCAGTCAGATCTGGACATGCAACAGACTAGAATAGTGCAGTGCTAGTTGTTTTTATTAAAAAAATTCTTTGGATGGGGAGTTACACCTTATCTTAGATAAGTTTGTGCAAAAACGGTGTTAAACCAGAGCTGCAGTTCCCAAGATAGTTAGGTTACCTGTTTTGATTTGCCTTCGGCAAAAGTGAAGTGATTACCGGGAGCTGCTGGGCCTGAGTCAAAAACCTCTTCCACTGGAATTCTGTACTTTGCACTACAAGACTACAGCCACTAAGTTAAGAGTAAGTGAATAACTTCTCTGCAAACAAAAGGAGTAGGGTCTTGACTTGTTTGTTGAAATATACAGTATTTATTGAGGTCTCTGCTTCTGCAACACCTTGGGCTCTGTTTACATTTTAGTGACCATTGCAGTTAGTGAAAATAGTAAAGTAAAGTAATCACTGCATGTTATTGACAGCTCAAATTCTGTTTTTTTTTTCTTCTGTGTACATTTTAAATAATTTTATTACATTTTGTCTTCTACTATTTTGGCATGCAGAAATAAAATAAATTCTGAATTACAGATGATATACAGAAATAATATTCTACTAATACCAGTAAATCTTTTGCATGTAGCCAAGTGTATTAGCTATTTAGATATTCAAATAATCACAGGTATATAGATACATATTCTTGGATAACTGTTTAATATTGTGTCTCCTCTTAATCTAGTGAATGCTCTAGTAAGAGACCTTATTGGAGAAATAGACACAGGAACAGAAATTACAGTACAAGGAGACAATGGGAATGTCTGCCCTAACAGAGTGTATCTCAACCTCTGAACTGAATAATCAGTGGCTAAGTACTATTATCTCTATCTCCTTGTATTTTTTATTGACTGCCATTTTTGGAAGCTCAGAAGTTATATTTACTGCACATAGACAACTGTTATATTGCATTTTTCACAGTACTATTTGACTTCCTTGCCTGTGCATATTGTATATATATTTTTACTGAGTATTCTGTGTATTACTTGCTCACTGGACTATGCAGTCTCACATTGTACACTGTGCCTATGATTTGTTGTTTGTACCAAGTCTTCTCATGTCTGATATTGAAATCTTGTATTCACTGTTCTCAGATGGACCTATGCATCAAACCTGTATATTGTGTCTACTATTGTTGCTTGTATCAAATCTGTTTCATGTGTATTACTGTTACCTTGTACTCCACGGTCACCCTGCACCATGTGTTATGGCCCGGGTAATGCCTGAAAATGGTCCCTGGGATCAGTGCACTCACCCGGTTATCAAAGTCATAAATAAAAATATTTATGGAATTCGGGAGAATATACTGAGGTGAGAAACTATTTAAACCAGGGAGATTTTATTCAAAAACAGCTGTTATACTATATAGAAGACATCTGTTTGCACTTTTGTTTCAGATCTCCAGTTAAAGCTCCAGACAGATTTTGCAGAAGTAGGGGAGTGGCTCACCAGGTTGAGTCTTTCGATGAACATCAAAAAAACAAAGTTAATGCATTTCTCATCTAAGAAGAATAACTCTCAGATCCATATTCCTATAAACACAAATGAACCCCTTCATCAGGTAGACAGTTATTGCTATGTGGGGGTGACTTTTGATTCTTTGTAAACTTTTAATATTCACATAACCACTACAATAAAAAAAAAATTTGACCAAGAAACTGGGAGCCCTAAGACAAACAATTAAGTGCCTATGAACAATAGATGGGGAAAAAAGTGGCTGAACAGCTGATTATTCCCGTGCTAACCTATGGGGAATTTATTTATAGAACAGCGAATAAGCATTTGTTGATTAGTTTAGACAGGGTGCAATATAGAATAGCCAGATACATATTGTAATGTAATTATCAAACTCATCATTGAAATATGCTTATAAAATTAAATTGGCAGCCTTTGAAAATAAGGTGTTCAAAAAAACTGGTTAAAACTTATACATAAATATTTAACATCTTTTCCAGATCACTATATTACTCAAACTCTCTTTCCTAAAAATAATAAGGGCAAATGGGAACTAACAAGATCTGTGTATAAACACAGAATCTGTCCCGTTAAAAGTAATAACAAACATGGTAACAGTGCTCTTTCATTTCAAGCAGCTAAGGTCTGGAACATCTTACCCCCCCCCCCCATTAAGATCTTTAGATAATCATGGGACATTTGTTACTGAATTTCTAATCTTTATCAGATGAGATGTAGTTGTACATAATCTGTGATTAGCTAATGGTCTATATACACTAATTCTGTGTTTTACATGCTTCTTTAACACCTTACCCCACCCCACCCCCACCATAAGATCTTTAGATGATCATGGGACCTTTATTACTGAAATTTCTACTCTTTACCAGATGAGATGTAGTTGTACATAATTTGTGATTAGCGAATGGTCTGTCTACACTAATTCTGTGTTTTATATGATTCTTTAGCCTGTGTTTGTAGCTTTGAGATTTATTAGATAACTGAAACTGTATTTATTGTAAGTTGTATTATATACAATGTGGTTACATTATATAATGTTTTAGAGTAACTTAAGTACACTGATAAACAGGATCATTATTAGACAACTGTAACTGTATTTGTTGTAAAGTTGTATTGTTCATGATGTGGTTATGTTTTAATGTTTTAGCATAACTTAAGTATACTGACAAACAGAACTGTCTTACGAACAGGATTGCATTAATCCTAATGATTAGTATTCCTATATATAAAATAAAGTTTTTATCTATCTATCTATCTATCTATCTATCTATCTATCTATCTATCTGTCATTGGACTAGTTACTAGAAATGCCAGAAGTTGGTGAAGTCTGGGATACAAGGGCCTGTTATCCTATCCTGCCAGTATGTTATTTTTTCTGGTGGCTCAGATTGATTAAAGGACATGTAAGGACATTATACATTACTGACTATACTTTATTTTTGCTATCTGAAATCTTTATTGTAGCTAGTTAGTCTGACCATCACTTTATTGTTGGTTTTTAGTGGTTTTTGCTATGGTACTAACAAGAAGCCAGGTCCAAGAAATAGAAGGTAATTTGTTAAATTGCATGGAATTAGATCTAACAGTGTCTGCTAATGAGAGAATCTCAGGGAAAAATGCTGGACAGTAGCTTCTTGAATCAAACATCAGTATCCAACAAAAAGGTAAAAAAGAAATTAAACAAAAAAAGCAGCTAGCAAGAAAGCAGCAAGGCTGGCACTAATCCTCGAGGTGCTAAAAAGAAAAAC
The DNA here is from genome assembly GCA_016271365.2 of Neoceratodus forsteri. Lineage (NCBI taxonomy): Eukaryota > Metazoa > Chordata > Ceratodontiformes > Ceratodontidae > Neoceratodus > Neoceratodus forsteri. Next base: position 104,059,505 of record CM028132.1, read on the forward strand.
ACAAGTAAAATTGGGACGCAAACTAAAATTATGGACCACTTGGAGTCATTAGTCACACAGAATAACAGCAGAGATGCAATAATAATAACTGATACACAGAATAAAATCAGAAGTACAACAGATGAAACCATTCAAAACAGGGATTGGACCAGATTGTCTATCTTTCCAAAGATATTTGAGGCTAGTTCTACATCCACACCAGATTGTCATAATGCTCAAACTGGGCTAGAAATAAAAGTGTTGATCTAGGGCCTACTGGCATAAAAAAGAATACAAATAGAGAACCCTCCATTAACCTTTTGAAAGACTCCCTGTCTGAATATTCTACTTCTCTTGACTTTTCCTCTGATTATTTTAATGAATCTAACCAGAAGCAGACCTGACAAACATATCTGAAAAGTACAGTTAATGAATTACAACATACTATCAACGGGTTGAAACAATTCAGTACTCCAGCAAAGGAACCTGGACTTAACAATTTGTCACAGAAACAGCCCTGCATGGTGGATCACAAATTAAATGAATCCACATCCTCCTATCCATTTGGATTTAGTGAGGATTTGAAAAAAATATGAGTAACCTATGTGCTGCAGACTTGTTGATCCTGAAGCAAGTAATTAACTTTAAATACTAGTTAGATTCTCTGAAAGAGAATATTGCACTGACTGGTTTTAGATTGGATGACATTTTATGGAAAATAGAAAAACTTGTACCCCAGGAGGGTTCTCCCTCCTTACCATAAGAGGATACATCAAAAAATCACCCTGACTTCTCCTCTGTCTGTTTTTTTAATCCATTGGGGGAAAAACAGTGCAACTACAAAACAAAGAACTAAGCAGGAGAAAAAGAAAAAAAACAAGAAAGTGGTGAGAGGGAAGGAAATTCTAAAAATCAGCTAAAGGAAGGGACAGATTCTGACAAGGAAATTAAATATCTCTTACTATCTGCACTTAGTGTACAGCAGATAAATGTGGAGCAGTCTGATAGTATTACATCACAGCTCCTAATGTTAGAAAACCTTTCTGAAAACCTTGGAATTAATTATGTCTCACACAAAGTTCCCCATCTAGAAGCCATTGTAGAACAGTCCGACAGATTTGAAAATGACTTAAAAACATTCAAGGAAGAATGGTCTAGTTGGAGTAAAAATAATCTAATTCTGCAAAATATTCAACAAATAATACTCCCACATGTAGAAGTGGATTTCAAGGAACAAAATCTGAAAGCGCTATGTGTGAAATGTCAGGATGTGCTATCCTATGTTTATACAGGTTCAACACAACAGAAAAGATAGTCTCAGCCCCCATTAGGGACAAGATTGTGAACCTACTAAGGGCAGCTAGTGGGGCTGAAATAAAAGTAACAGATGTAGTACAAATGTGGACAGATAAGGATGTGGATGGAGCTGATTGCATATTCATATTCTACTCAGCACCAAGAGTAGCAAACCAAATATGGATTACCAAAGATGCCTTAAAGAAATATGGATACATATTAGAATACATCAACAGGGAACTAGTAAACAATGTCTCGATGCAGTATAGAAAAAATAAACAAATAAGTATTTTTGTCCTTAAGGCCATTCCTGAAGAAATACTGGTAAAATCAAAAGTGTCCTATATAGCCTTTTCACACATGTACTCAGAAGACCTGCAGCAGAGTTAGTAATAAGAGACGTATATCATTGGAAAATTGACACAAAAATTGGTCTAGTGGATGTTATGATCCAAGGGACAGAAATGGCAGATTTGATTTAGAAAAAAGCCACAGCTTTAGATAGAGTAGGTGTGCATATGGTTGATACTGTTCTAATAGATGACCTAATGAACTCAGCAAATAGAGATCAGGTGGAAGCACCAAGTTATCCCGTCGGCGAGAATGCCGACCGCCCCCACAGTGATGGCACAATACCAATGCTGGTATTGTGCCTCTTACATGAAAAGTTTTCTTCTGTGGGGCCAGGCCCCACACCCCCCCATGTGGGGGGCTCTACTCCCTGTAACCCCAGACTCTAGGATTCCAACTCCAGGTTGGAGTTGGTCCGGAAAGAGGTCGGAACACTGGGGGAAGGCAAAACATGGAAAAAGGACCATTACCTTGAATGCCGCTGTAATGGTCTTTTTCTGTTTTTTGACATTGGGATGTCGACAACAAGGGGTGATATGAGATCAGGCAAATGCTAAGGATAGGGTATTGAATACATTCTCTATTTATGGTCTAAAAAGAACTGCAAATGAGAACAACTTAAAATTAAAAATTACTGTTCAGGATCTGTTCGAACATCTTCTAAATATTTCCACTGAGAACCAGGAAGCCTTTTCACTGATGTCAGAACCCATTCTAAACACTGAAAAGTTTTCAGTGTTTAGAATGGGTTCTGACCTGGACTGCAACCAAATCCAAGTAACAACAATCTATCAAAGTTTGTACAATAAAATAATGGAAAAAAGCAGGGCTGCTGGATGCACTTGATCTATATGTAGTCCCATTCTGTACAGAAATTAAGAATATTAATTATAAAGAAGATAAAATGGAAGGCAGCAATCTAATTGAAACTAAAAATAAGGAAAATGAATCCACAGACTACAAAACAGGTGTAACTTACAATGGCACAGTTTCAAATAAGTATGAAGCTCTAGCTGTGCAAAATAACTGACTATTGGATAAACAGCCTATTCTGGAAAAGCAAACTGAAGTATTATTTCTTACCTGGAATATTCCAGGGCTCTCAGCAAAATCTGCAGACAGTGAATGGTTGGATTATATAGGCAGGTGTTCAACAATCTGCCTACAGGAAACGTGACATACAACTGAAACTGATGTTACTTTAAATGATTACATAACTTGCCATGTTCCAGGTAAAAGAATTGCTAAGACAGGAAGATATACAGGTGGTTTGGTAATATGGGCAAAGATTGATAAAGTCATTAAAGTAGACTTACTAATTTCAAATACTAATTTTATTTCCATATTAGTTCAGATCAAGAAAAGAATTTGTGCCTTATTAATTCATACATACCACCTGCAGACTCAAAGTACTATTGTGAAGGTATCTAGGGGCACTGGAAGATGTAATACACAAGAGCTGAGCCATATCAGCCAGTGATAGTGCCCTTCTCTGCAGGGATTTTAGTGCTAGGATAAGATTTTTCAATGGCCTTCTTTATTGGTGTCATGTAGGTGCTCATAAGTTGTTCAGATGTAAGACAAAAAGGTAAATAAAATTGATGCCAGATTGATTGACATACTTAGAATATATTATCTTGCTCCTTTAAACTGTAGGATTGGGGCAATTTTACTCATTATGGACCATTTGGACCATCAGCCATTGACTTTATATTTTGGAATGGTGATATTAATTTTTGGAATATGTGTCAAATAGAAAACATGTCAGACAGTGATCATTTCCCAGAGGTAGTAGCTAAAATAAATTTTGTTAATACAGCATCCAATAATCTTCAAATACTTCCAAGGACTGAAGTCAGAAATAGAAACAGAATCACATGGCATAACTTGCATGAAAGCTTAATTCAACAAATAATTAATTCTGTAATATCTCCTTTAGTATATTTGGCTAATAGCAAAATACAGATCAAAGATAAAATACAGTATCATCTCCTGAAAATAAAAACAATTTTAACAACTACAACTGAATATAACAGCATAAATAAAATTAAGTAAAACATGGTTTGATTTGGATTGCTGCAAAGCAAAGAAAAAACTAAATCAGTTAATCCGGTCTTATAAACAAACTAAAAATAAAAAGGGCTATAACAAATTAACCCAGCTGAGGCAAAATTATAAGAAATTATTGACATTGAAGCAAAAAGAATTTCAACTAAAACAATGTAACAAAATGCTAACAGTAATAGAGAAAAATGATACACAGTCATACTTGCTCTTGCTAGCCAAGGCAACTATTAACCTCAAGTAAGAAATAGAATCCCATATTTCTATGGAAGTATGGACTACACATTACACCAACATTTTTTATGATCCTATAATTGACAATCAGGACACTAGGAATGATGTAGTTATGTCATCTTTTATACCAATCAATGCTCCAGAAGTCTACTTTGCAATAAGTTCCTTAAAAAGAGGAAAGGCTGCAGGACCAGATTTAATTCCAGCCAAAATCTTTCTACTTACCTCCTTCCAGTGGGCCACTATCCTTACAGCTTACTTTAATCAATGTTTTTATGACCTAGACTTTCCATCCTCCTGGAAGGGAATGATAATGATATCCATCTATAAAAGTGGAGACAAAAACGATTCGATGATGTGCAGACTTATATCCCTGTTAGATAATATGGGAACATTTTTCCCAAAAGTAATACTGGCCATGCTGGTTGAAGAAGTCACAGACCTAGGTGGTCTCTCAGAACTACAAGCTGGATTTCGAAAGGCTACAGCACAACTGACACTGTTTTATCATCAGGCACTTGTACAAAAAATATGTTAACTTGAGAAAACAAAAACCTTTTATTTAACTTTAGTTCAGCCTTTGACACCATATCTCATGATTTATTATGGGAGCTAAAAGAGGACTGGGGAATATCTCAAGATCTCGTAGGCATAATAAGAGAGCTATACATAGAAACCTGGGCATAAGTCAGATTAGGTAGCAGTGGACAATATTCTTCTACTTTTTCAACAAGCAAAGGTGTCAGGCAAGGGTGCGTCCTTGCACCCTTATTGTTCTGTGTATAGATTAACAAGTTACTACTGCAGCTAGATGAATCAAATACAGACTCTCCCAAAATGTTTAGTAAGCAATGTGCTGCTTTGGTATATGCAGATGATTTGGTTCTTTTTTCACTTACACAGTCAGGATTGTCTGCTAAAATAAAAAGTATGCCGATGCTACCTTGACATTTTGAGAGCAACCGACACTACAGAGATGACAGCGCCAGGTCACTGTAGTTTTGGCACGGGACCCTGCCACTGCTTTCTGGGGGTATTGCGCCCCCTCCCTGAAACAACTCTGACTTGGAGTTGGTTGTTTTAGTAGTAGGGTGTGCAGGGGGCAGAACCCACTGCATGGGGGTTTCAGGGGAAGAAAACAATCTGTCCTGTGACTCCCTTCATGTTGACCACAAATGCAGTCAACATAAGGGAGTCGCTGTAACGTCAATCGACAAATAATTTGTCAACCAACTATCATGGATCCAAAATAAAAACCTTACAGATTTATGCCACTACATACAAGATAAAAATACAGTACATGAGACAAAAACCTAGTTCATGGTTTTTGGAAACAATCGTAGCAACAAAACTTGGTATGTAGGGGATAAAAAGTTTAAAACAGTACAACATTATAATTATCTAGAATTACAGTTGGCTACTAACAGCAGTTTGAGTAAACATATTAACAGCCTGAAAATTAAGCTGAAGAAGGCTGCAAGTTTGCTAACATCATTTAATAGAAAGTATGGGGGAAATACGCTCAAACCACTCATCACTGCTGCAGAAGCAAAATACTATGCAGAGGCTTTGTACAGCTCTGAAATCTGGGATGTCAACAATTTTGATTCTTTAGAAATACCACTTAAACTATATAAAGCAAGTTTGGGGCTGAGTTACTCTTTCCCTGTATCATTAATTACATCTGAATTAGGGATTTTCAGATTAAAGGCACTATATTTAGCCAGGAAAATTAACTACTAGATTAAAATATTACAATTGAGCACAAAGAGACTGCCATATATCTGCTTAAAAGAGAAATATTCAATGAAACATGGGGCTATTGCAGTCTAGCTGGCTTAAGAAGATCTTATGTATTCTTAAAGAAACCAACTTGGATTTCTGGGTAACCTATATGACAAAGGAATATCCATAAACTTAAAATATCAGAAGTATGCCACACATAGACTAACAGAACATTATATAGCACAAGATCTAGATGTAATATTTGGGATCCATATTGCCCCATGGCTTAAACAAAATGACATAACATATCAATATAGGTCTTACCTCGACGTTCTGACAGACAATGAACAAAGGAAAGCTTTCATTAAATCTAGAATGGAGTTTTTCCCTAGCAAAGTCCTTTATGCAAGATACAATAACACTTCTACAATAAAATCTAGATACTGTTCCTGTAACAACTAATCTGTGGAAAACATGTTCCATATTATATTTGATTGTCCATGGTATGATAATCCCAGAAAAAAATGGTTGCTACCACGCTGGGAAACTATACAAACAAAGGATAATCATTACTTACTGAAAATAGCACTCACAACAAATGATGAATACATAATTAAGAATATGGTTAGGTAGTTGGTTGCTATATTAAGAATTAGACTCAGATACATGAAGTAGACATGCTAAATGAAGGAGTCTTAGAATTGTTAAACTGTAAAATATCTGATTTATATACTGATTCTAACTCTATTTTTACCCAAGAAATATTTAACCCTAGAATGTATAATTTTAAAGTGTGCTGCTATATTGTAAGTGGATTTTATATATATATTGTTTTTGTATATTGTGCATATTTCCTATTTGTATTTTATCTTTTCTGAAGGTCAAAAAGACCGAACAAGAAACACTGAAACCAAACCATTCACAAGTGTCCCATCCACCCCTAATCAGCACAGCTGTTGGGGTAGTAGTTAACAGGTGCAGCATTAAATAAATAATAAATGACAAAAAATTAAAAATAATCAGCCTGAGCTGAGCAATTATGGCAGGGATGGAGCCAATCGGCTTGGTCGGGACTTTTCCAGGTACGGGTTTAGAATAGCAGCATGGCTGCAGTAGCAGGCAGGTCAGGCTGGTTCAGCTGAGCTCAAATAAATAATGTATGCCAAACAAAAGGGTCCAGCTCCAGCATGGTGAAGAGGGTGATGCAACTCACTCCAAGAAAGACTACTCATGTGAGCTCTCATTTCCAGCTACATGCTGAGTCTTATGGTCAGGTGCCAGATTGTGCAGTCAAAACGAAATGGATATCCCACTGGACCTTGTGGGGGTGATGCAGTGCAGACTGAGTATGATGGTGCTTAGCAGGCTGTTGGGTGTGGAAATGGAGTGTCAGTGGGCCATTTGGTGGGGGGAAGGGAGTGTTCTCTGCTTGCTGGGCAGGGATAGGAGTGGCTCACTCTTTTGAACTACATAAAGTTTCGGCCCAGCAAGCAGAAAACGGTCAAAATCAGCGTGGCTGATTGTTGGTCTGTTACCGCCGTGTCAACTATAGCTTGAGCTGTACTGGACCTGATAGTGACACCCCTCCGAAACCCTATTACTGTAACAAGATGTTCACTTCATGCTGCGCCTGCAAGCAAACATGAACATGATGGAAGATTATTTTTCTAAATGTACAGCTTAATTTCATTTTTTTCACATTAGCCATTTTGTTTTTAGGTCAAATATTAAAACAACAAAATAGATAATGTGAAACAGTATTGGAGTATCTGTAAACAATATAGGAGCATTCTGACCTCCTTACTATACTGTTTTTCTTACTACAATTTTTTTTCGGAGATTTTCCTTGCTCTGTCTGATTTTCCAACTACTTTATCACTGTTCTAGCACCCTAAAAGCATAGTTTCATGAATTTTGCTGTATCTTGTACCAGTGACAACAATATGTATTTTTTTAGCCCTACAGAAAAACAGAAAACTAGCAAAGTGTATATCGTTCTCATCTAGGAAGGAATTTAGTCCAGATAATTACATTAGGAAAGACATTAGAAATATACATTAGGTCTAACACATGAAAACAGTGGATGAAATAAACAGATTTCAGCATGTACTGGCATGTTAAAGCCATTGATTTGTAAAATAAGGGTGAGCTGATGCTGAAGTGGTGCTTAGTGGACCAGCCATAAACTGACACTTTTGACTCCAGTACGGGAGGTTTCTGACATATCCTGGCTTCCTTTCCACACCTCAGCAGGCATTCTTTTGTTAGGGATCACATGCTGACCATGTGTAAAGATGTGTAAGTTGCATGGCCTGCAGCAACCTAGTTTATGTACAGGGCAGACCAG